>JAZHEH010000952.1:19452032-22156799 GCA_036589455.1 Ateles fusciceps
GGCTATCCACCTAATAACAT
This sequence comes from Ateles fusciceps, assembly GCA_036589455.1. Lineage (NCBI taxonomy): Eukaryota > Metazoa > Chordata > Mammalia > Primates > Atelidae > Ateles > Ateles fusciceps. Next base: position 19,452,053 of record JAZHEH010000952.1, read on the forward strand.
TCTTTGATAAAATTGTCTATCTTCTACTTTGTTTTCTTCAGGTTGGCTTGGTTTATTTAAAAAAGGAGATATAAAATCTCTCCGCCAAAAGCACCTGTTTTCCTGAGGAATTTAATTCCCCAAACCCAGTAGAGTACCAGGTGTCTGAAGCCCTCAAGAATCCATAGCCTCTTCTTATTGTTGATGAAGTGACAGGTGAGCAAACTGGTACAAAAAGAGACGTTTCCATCTACCTCTCTCTGTGAGGTAACAGACAAACCTCCCTTTGAAGAACTCCTTCATGGGATCCTCCAACCTGAAACCTTTCCCACAGCCAAATAAATGCCTTTACTCTCACCTCCTTTAGTCATTCATTTAATCCTTCAACAAGCATTAACTGCATGCATAATGTAAGCCAAGGTCCTCCTGAGTCAGGAAAATGAGTCTCAGAGAGAGAAAATGACTTACTCAAGATTGCAGAGTCCAGAAATAACTACAATAAAATGACTCATTTTATTTTAATTCCCCAGAGTCTTGAAAGCAGTTTGTTTTAGAGTGAAGATCCTGTGTGAAACCGGTCAATGGATCTGAAGGGAGACATACACTTTAAAATAATAAACCAGAAACCATTTATAAGGAAAGGAACATTGAAGGGGCAGAAAATAATGAATCACCATTGCAAGTCGGCACAAAAAGAAAAATTAGTTTATAAAATGCAGTTGGATAAATAATAGGTTATTTCATCATGTAAATATAACCCAAAATAACTTTATTGAAATGAAAACATCTATCGCAGCCTAAACTATTCATCACACTAACATATATCTAGAATCCTAACAAATTTATGAAAATGTTATATTCTGTAATCTTCCTGATCCAATGCAAATAAATAGTTGTGCTTCGACTGTCTTGTTACGAAATGATTAATCACAGCTGCCAAAAGCAGCAGCCAAGAAGCTAATTTTGATTTCTCACATTGTGGGTAGCATTTGAGGGGAATCTCTGAAGACTTATCTCTGAGCATTGGACCTTCTAGAATGAAGATCTCATTCCTCTGTCTCCCCCAATCTGGGCCAACCTGAAAAAGAATCATCATTCTCTCTTAAGCTGGGTAAAGCTTTTTCCAGTTAAAGATAATCCAGAGCTTCTTACTGGACAGAAGAAATCAGGACCAGGAAGGAGGGAAATTAATATCCCTGCTATTATTTTATTTCCACTATGCTCCCAGAGAAGAATTATAATTAAGACCACAGATGAGGAAACTGAGGCTGGAATTTCCCCAAATCAGCTAGAGATTGGCTATTCAGTAGGGTGGCCTACCTGTGAAGATTTGCCCAGGACTTTCCCAGTTTGGGCTTTGAAAGTCCCATGTCCTAGAAAACCCTGTTAGACCCAGGCCATGGGGAGAACTGATCACCACACCCACCAATTCCAATGTGGGTTTACCTGATTTCAAAGCCCTGTGCTTTTTATATGTGTACATGACCTTCCCTAGGAAAGATGAGAGGCAACATTCTGGAGGCAAGAACTCTTCCAGATTGGAGACAAAGGATAGGGTTTGGATTTAAGCATGGCCTCTAATCCTACAAGCTGTGTGCCCCTGGGTAAGGTAGTTGAATGTCAGGCTTTCTGTTTCTTCAGATATAAAACGGAGGGAGAAAGTGGAGATTAGACTAAATTGTCTCTACACTTTTCTGTCGGCTCCAACATCCTGTCATTCTAATTGGATTCTACCCGCCCTGGATAAGCCATCCCGTAAGGAAAGAGTGAAGGCAATAAAACCTCTTCCATCTCCATGCAAAATCCTGTCCAATTACCTTTATAATTAGAGAAACATTTTTTTTTAACTTTAGAAATCCTGTTCCATTTTTCCATTTTTTTAAAGAGTTTGTTTTGGGAGAGAATCTGGCTCCTGCAGGAAAAAAAAAAAAAGAAAAAGTTTCTGGCTGAAACTGTGAATTTTGTAACTGCAAGCTTTTTCAAAGGCAAGAAGGCAGACAGTGAAAGGATGGTTGCTAAGGAAACAATTGTATTTAAATTATCAACTCACAATAGACCCAGCAAAGATATTGACTGGATGTGAGAGGGTAAAATTATTTTCTTCAAACTAGAGAAAAACTAAGGGTCTGACTAAGGTCCTAGGGTGGGAAGAGACTTGTGGTGTGATTATGCTGTTTTTCTTTGTTTAATCGGAGTTGTTAAGAATGGAAGAAAAGATACTTGCTTTATATTCTCCTTAATAGTCTCTTCCCTTCAGTTCACTGAAACTGGGAGAAACGGATACATAGAGAAGAGAAATTTGTTGTGCTCACTAAGAAAACCAATGGTTTTCCAACAGTCCTGAAGCCAGCACACAGGAGAAACTAATTATAGTAGAAATGATCACACACTACTTCTCCACAAGAGAGCATTTTTCTAAGTAATTCTCTGGTTAGCCCATTTAAACCTCACGATAACCCGTGAGGTTACTATTATTAGTATTCCCATTTTAAAGACAAGGAAACCGAGAAGGATTAAACAAGCTATTCAAGGTCACACAACTGGTAGGTGTGGAGCTGGGATTTGAATCCAGGCAGCCTGGCACCAGCATCTACACTCACCTCTCCATCTACCTGCCTTTCCAAGATCTTCAGGCCACATAAACATAAAAACCCTATATTTGGATAAATTTCAGGGAACAAAATGTCTTCAGCTAAAGGCATCAAATGGAGAGAGAAAGATATGTATTACCCAAGCCTGTGGAGGAAATCAGGATCTGATTAAGAAATAATTAATACTATTTAAGGACTAGTGACAAAATAAACGCATTGTATCTAGATGCGATTCTAGTCTCTTTAAATCTTATGGTAGAGGAATATCATCTTTATCTACTGTTGGACTTAGGGGCTATTTGGTGGCAAAGGAACAGACACACTCCGTGATTTAGCTCAGATGAAGAGAGTGTTCCACAGCCTGCAGGGATCTGGGGCAGGAAGGTACCAGGAACCAAGGTCACCAGCCCCTCCTGGCCACATGGTTTCTGCTTCTCCCTGTGCCTGCTCTTCTCAGCCAAGTTCCTCAGTTTCCCTGGATTCAACATGACTGGCAGTTCCATGTCTTACAAGCTTCATCCCGTAGTGCCCACCACTGGCTCTCTTTGTTCAATTTGTCTCAAGAAAGAGTTGTCATAGGTAAGCCACCTCATGGATTGGAAGATCATAATTATGATCTAAACACCTGTGAAGGCTTGGTTAGGGGTGAGGGATGGAAGAGGAAAGAACCTGTGTACACCCTTTAGTTGCCCATTATTTAATGCATATGTTCAGGAGTGTCAGTCCTTGCTTCTCTCCCTGCAATAGTAGTGAGTCAAGTGAGGAGACCTGCAACACTTAGATTTGATGTGTGTATTATTTAATAAATTATTTCCAATCATTTTAAGTCCTTACTGGCAATAAATAAAGAAAAAATAACATAAAAATAAGGGGGGTATCAATTACTCCTCAAACCACCAATAAAGATCAAGTATGCCAACAGATCCTAGCTTAAGAAACAGAAAATTTGATATATTATGTAAAGTTTTATAGATAACCAACAGAAGAACTCATTGCTTATGGTAGCAAGATATGAGGAACAACTTAATGTTCATTAAAAGGGAACAGCTGGAGGCCAGGCATGGTGGCTCACACCTGTGGTCCCAGCACTTTGGGAGGGTGAAGTCGGTGAATTGCTTGAGTCCAAGAGTTCAAGACCAGCCTGGGCAACATGACAAAACGCTGTCACTACAAAAAATACAAAAATTAACTGGGCATGACAGCACACACCTGTAGTCCCAGCTACCTGGAAGGCTGAGGCAGGAAAATCGCTTGAACCAGGGAAGTCAAGGCTGCAATGAGCCAAGATCGCATCACTGTACTCCAGCCTGGGTGACAAAGTGAATCCCTATCTCAGGAAAAAAAAAAGGTTGAGGCAGGTGGTTACATAAGTTAAGATACATCCACATGATAAAATATCATCCAGCCATTAAAAATAAGGGCCAGGCATAGTGGCTCATGCCTGTAATTCCAGCACTTTGGGAGGTTGAGGCAGGTGGATCACAAGGTCAAGAGATTGAGACCATCCTGGCCAACATGGTGAAACCCTGTCTCTACCAAAAATACAAAAATTAGCTGAGGGTAGTGGCGCATGCCTGTAATTCCAGCTACTCGGGAGGCTGAGGCAGGAGAATCGCTTGAACCTGGGAGGCAGAGGTTGCAGTGAGCCAAGATCACACCACTGCACTCTAGCCTGGTGACAGAGCGAGACTCCATCTCAAAAAAAAGAAAAAAAAATTTTTTTTAAAAGTAAGGTGTTAGATCCCAAGGTATGCACTTGGACCATTTTCCAGGATGCAATATGTGAAAAGTAAAAGTGCACAACAGTATGTATCAGAGAAAGGAAAGGACTTATAAAAATGTGTTATTTGAACAAGGTGTCCCAGAAGGATGCAGAAGAAACAACTCACAGAAGTTGCTTTTGGAGATTTTGCAACAGGGGGTTAGGGTGAGAAGCTTACTTTTCACTGCTTCAAATTTTTTTTACTGTTAACATGTGTCATCTCTTAAAAATAAATTTTCTGATAGATAGATGATAGAGATATATTCATGTAGGCCTATTTGTGCATATGCATATGTGGATATATACACACGTAGATAATGCAGATATAGACAGATGGAGATATAGATAGATGGAGATAGAGATATACCCCAAGTGTTCCTGGAATGTCCCTTTTCCTTCTAGATCCCTTGGGAAGGTCAAGTATCTCTGGTACCCCTGGTCTCACCTCCAGTCTTCTGCTCAGATCTTACATCTGCTTGTGTGAAACATTTTGCAGTTTACAAAAGGTATGTAAACCCTATTGATCCCTATACCAACCCTTTGAGAGGAGAAATGGGGGTGTCATTCTTTCATTTTACAGATGAGAGGACAGGTAGATTCTGATTCAACCACAAGACTGGAGAGTCTAGGTCTTCCAGTTCCCATTCCCATGCTCCTTCCACTTGATGAGTCTACCAGTGGAGCCAGCTCTGCATTTGACTTATCAATGCAGGTTCAGTCACCGCCCCTTCCAAACAATTCACATATCCCTCCTCTCTATTCCAGCAGCACCCTAGCCCCACCACATGCCCTGTACTCCCTCACCGCAGCACTTAACCAGACAGGTGGAAACTGTCTACTGGCTTGTCTGATCTGCCACGCTACTCTAAATGTGAGCCCCACAGTCCATCACTCCTCATTCCCCTGTCTCCCCCACATGCAGTGCCATGCCTGGCACATAGAAAATGCTCAGTAAATGTTTGTCAAATAAATGATTCAGAGAATGATCATTCTAGAGCTGGTGGCTTCACAGGATCTGAGTTATTGCATTTTTTTCCTGTCTATAAAGAAAAGCTCCCAGACAACCCCTCGGCTGTGTTCAGATATTGTAAATAATTGATCATAAAGATGAAACGCACAGCCTGGACAGAGACCAGGGGAACCTGTCAATATCATGGGAATAAATCTCTGCTCACAGCGGCCCAACGCCTGAGCTGACTCTCCAAGGCCATTAAACTATCACTGCAGCTCGGGCATTAGTTGGAATAAAGTGTTTGTGTTTGTTTGTTTGTTATCATTTCTTAGTAAAACTAATTAAGGAACTAATTGATTGTTTTGTTGTTCTACTAATTAACTCCATATGGTGCCCATTTCCATGGAGATAGGCTATGAGTTATGGGAAGGACTCTGATTTAATAAGTCGTTTCTGGGTTTGGGGACAATTCTTTAGAATTAAGGATCCTTTCCAATCTCATTTCCCTTCATTGCTGCAGCCATGTTCTTGACCTCTCCAGCTCCTTAAGGGTGAGGATATTGGGCCTGCCAAGACCAACCAGGAAAGAGCTCTGATGAGCCAAGAAAACCCAAGGCTAGAATAGATCATAAAGAAAGCCCCAAGCTAAGACAATAGCAATTATTGCAGAATCTACCACTTTGAGCACCTGCTATGTAGCTGCCATAACATTGAACACTGTGCATGCATTATCTCAAAATCTGCCAATGACCAACACCCACATTAGTGGTCCCACTTTGCATAAAAAGAAACTGAGTCCTCAGAGTCATTTACCTATGGTTAGCCCACTAATTTTTTTGTTCATTCATTTGTTCATTCATTCATTCAACAAATATTTATTCAGCACCCACTGCATGCCAGGCACAGTTCTAACCTCTGGGAATAGCTCTGAATCAGACAAATTCAATCCTTTCTCTCACAAAGCTTATATTCTAGAAGGGCAAGATAAGTAATAAATAAGAAAACAAATAAATGAAGTTATTTTATATAATGACAAGGACAATAAAAAAATGTCTAGGTGGTGAGAGAGAGAACATAATGCGGGTGCTATTTGAAATCAGTTGTTCAGGCCCCAAAGCCCAAGTCAATGTTTCTTGAAGGCCCAGGTCACAGTGTTCAGTAAATATTCACTCCCCCTCTCCTTCCTATGGTGGGAGGATTGTGGCCAGATGATGTGATTTGCTTTGGCCAATGGAAGCCAGCACATGTTATACAAGTAGGGGCCTTACTTGTCCTATGTAGATTGTCTGGACCCTTGTGCTCATTTGACCTCTCATGAGTTGGCTCCCCCAGGTAGCTTCTGTCCTTCAGCCTGGTCCTCAAAACAGTCCCCCAGTCTGGAGCCATACCCTGCTGGCCACAGCCTGAAACAGAGACACCAGCCTAGATCAGCTGAACCACCCACAGTCAATCCACAGACCTGGAAACCTAAGAACAAAGGCATGTTGCTGTAAGCTTCTGAGATTTAGGGATGTTTGTTAAGTGATAGTATTGTGGTAATAGCTAATTAGTATGCCTACTACGTGCCAGCCCTTGACTAGATGCTGGGATGCAGAAATGAGTAGTAAGGTTAAGGAATTGTCTCTGCCCTTGAGGAACTGACAGTCTACTATGATATGACTCATTTTTTTTAAAGTCATTATTAACTCAATTCAGAAACATTGGACTTTCACACTGATTAGATGCTCTGATTGGCAGTTGCATAATTAAAAATTTGAAAGGGACAAGATGAACTAATTATAACTTAATATGTACAAAGGCTTCTAGCAGTAGGCAGACTAATAAAGTGAAGTCACATTATGGTAGAAGAATGCAGTTTCTGAAGCCAGAACTACTGGTTTTGAATCCTGTTTCTGCTGTTTAGTAGCTGGATGACTTTAGAAAAGAGACTCAGCCTCTCTTGAGCGCCAGTGTTTACAGCTCTATAATGCAGAAAATGATGCCCATTTCCCATGAAGTTTTCAGGATTATACAAGAAATTATATGTAAAATGTTCGACATACTGTCTATTAGGACAAGTTCCTTTTTAACTGTAGATACTTTTTTTTTTTTTGAAATTTGATTGTGGTAAAAACACTTAATATGAGATCTACCCTATTAATAGACTTTCAAGTGAGCAATATACAGCACTGTTATCTACAGGCATGAAGTTGTGCCACACACAGATCTCTAGAACTTACTCATCTTGCATACCTGTGATCAGTAACCCCCAGTTTCCCCACCTCTCTGCTGCTGGCAGCCACATTCTACTTTCCATTTCTATGATTTTGATATATCTATTTCTCTCTCTTTTTTCACTTTGAGACAGAGTCTCACTCTATTTCCCAGGCTGGAATGCAGTGGCATGATCTCAGCTCACTGCAACCTCCGCAATTCTCCTGCCTCAGCCTCCCCAAGTAGCTGAGACTACAGGCCTGCAGCAACACACTCAGCTAATTTTTGCATTTTTGGTAGAGATGGGGGTTCACCAAGTTGGCCAGGCTGGTCTCAAACTCCTGACCTCAAGTGACCCTCCTTCCTTGGCCTCCCAAAGTTCTGGGATTGCAGGCGTGAGGCACCTTGCCTGGCCCTATCTATCTCATATAAGTGGAATCACACAGTATTTGTCCTTCTGTGCCCAGCTTGTTTCACCTGGCATAATGTCCTCAAGGTTCATTCATGTTGTCACATATGACAGGATTTCCTTCTTTTTTAAGGCTAAATCATTTTTCATTGTATGGGTATGCCACATTGTCTTTATCTAGTCATTCATAGATGGACATTTAAGTGGTTTCCACATCTTGGTTATTATAAATAATATTGTTGCCAAGGATATACATTGGGGAGAAGATATTCTCTTCCACAAATGGTGTTGGAAAAACTGGATATCTACATGCAGAAGTTTCAAATTGGACCTTCTCTTACACCATACCCCAAAATCAACCCCAAATGGATTAAATACTTAAACCTAAGACCTGAAACTCCTACAACTCCTAGAGGAAAACACAAAGAAGCTTTATATGATTGTTCTTGGCAATGACTTCATGGATAGGACACCAAAAACACAGGCAACAAAAGCAAAAATAGGTCATTGTGACTACATCAGACTAAAAGTGCCTGTGCAGAAAAGGAAGCAATCAACAGAGTGAAAAGGCAAACTATGCAATGAAGAAAAATATTTGCAAACAATATATCTCATAAGGCATTAATTTCTAGAATATATAAAACATTTCTACAACTCAGTAGCGAAAAAATCCCCAGAATCTAACTTACTGTATACACCAAAACAGCTAGATTTGTAATATTCTCAACACAAAGAAAGATAAACATTTCAGGTGATAGATAACTCAATTATCCATGATCTCATTCTTACACATTATATACCGGTATCAAAATATCACAAGTATCCCCAAAATATGTACAACAATTATATATTAACTTTTTAAATGGGCTAAAGGGTTGAAGACATTTCTTCAAAGAAGACACACAAATCGCCGACACATATGAAAAAGTAGTCAGCGTCACTAATCATCAGGGAAATGCAAATCAAAACCACAATGAGATATTACCTCACATCTGTCAGGATAGTTATTACCAAAAAACAAGACACCAAGTGTTGGTGAGGGTATGAAAAGAAAGGGAACTTTTGTACATTGCTGGTGGGAATATAAAATGATGTCTCCTGCCGTGGAAAACAGTATAGAGATTCTTCAAAAAATTAAATATAGAACTACCATATGATCCAGCAGTCTCACTTCTGGGTATTCATCCAAAAGAATTGAAATCAGGCCAGGCAGGTGGCTCATGCCTGTAATCCCAGTATTTTGGGAGGCTGAGGCAGTGGGATCATTTGAGACCAGGAGTTTGAGACCAGCCCGGGTGACAGAGTGAGACCACATCTCTCAAAAGAAAAAAAAAAAAAGAATTGAAATCAAGATCTTGAAAAGACATCTACACTCTCATGCCTTTAAATCCATTTTAGAGATGACAGGAGATCTGACTTCAATCCTGTCTCTGCCACCCACTCTGCAAAGTCAACCCCTTCCCCCCATCTCAGTTTTTTCATGTATAAAGTGAGAATGTGGGGCCAGGGAATTCCAGAAGACCCCGGTGAATTCCAAAAAGCAGCAAATTTGCTGTCTACTGCATCACTTCAGATTCTAACAATCATGGATGCATGGATGCTTCGTAAGAACCACAGAGAGCTTAGGACGGGAAGGGGCTTCTCCTCTCCGCCTTTCCTCCTCACGAGTGCTCAGGACATCTTCTTGCTCACCCCATTTCCCAAATGTCCTCCCTGACGTTTTTCCTTCAGTCCCTGTCTCTAACCTTTCCAAACTGTTTATTTCCTCTGATGTTGTCTGAAGCTCCAGGATAATTGTTGCAGGAGAAGCAATCAGCTCAGCCTTCGACAAGTCATCGAGACGACAGGCAAGCAGGGGTATTAGGCTGTCAATTTCCGGGACCTTCTAAATGTTACAACAATTTTGGTGAATTACAAGCAATAGAAAATCACTTTGGGTGCTCATTAGGCAGGAGACAGGAGTGATGATGAATGCTTGGAAGTGAAGGCAGAAGCAGGCTTTCCCAGAGACAAAAGCCCACCTTCCAACATCTTTAGGGATGGCTCACTTAAACCTTCCTGATCTGGAGGAAGTCCAAGAAGACAAGTCCTCCAGGGTTTGGTCAATTCACTGAGGATTTATAAAGTGCCCACTGTCCTTATTGGGTTCTATATTGCTCAGTCCAGCAAGAGAAAGGCACTTAGAAATACCAAAAAAGATATAACAGATAAAGGACCATGAGAGTAAGGAAGGAGAGAGAGAGAGAAGAGAGAGAGACTGATTCTGACCAGGGAGGTTAAGGGCAGTTTCATGGAAGAGGTGGCATCTTAGTGGGGTCTTGAAGAAAAAGTAGAACATTAAAATATACCTTTCCTCTGCCATTGACGATGACGATCATGACGATGACCAACACTTACATGATGTTTGCATAATTCTTGTATATTCAAGTCTTGTAACTAAATGCTTTGTATATATGTAACATTTATGTAACAATTCATAATAACCCTTAGGTAGATATTATTATTATCCCTTATTATCCCCATTTTATAGATGAAGAAACTGAGGCACAGAGAGTTTAAGTAATTACCTGAAGAGTTACAGCCAAGGACTGTCTAAGCAGAAATACATAAGAAGTGTATGGATGAGTCATTTGAAGCAGACATGGGATGGTTCTCGTATCTTTTTAGGAAAAAAAACGAGAGGTGATTGATGAAAGGTAGGAACATCAGTGAGGAAGAGCTGCATTCAATTCCAGGCTCCACCATGTACTACTCAGGTTATTGCTCAGGTGGCTCAGGGGAGTCACTCATGTGTCCTGAGCCTCAAGCTCCTTAAAGGAGTTATCATGGTCCCTGGCATCCAGTAGCAACATCCAGAAATAAGGGCAGCTGGAAATTAGCAACAGAAAACTAGATCTGCATTCATTACAACATTCATAGCATTCATTGAGCACCTGCTGTGGGCCCAGCACCAGGTAAAGTGTTGTGGGGGAGAAAGATAAATGAGACCAAATCCTTGCTCTTGTGGGAAATGCAGTGTGGTAGGGAATGCTTGTAAGAATCAATCTATGTGCTTGCTCCTAGACTCTGGGGTCATGCAATTCTTTCAATTATACCCCAAGGGTCTCTTCTCTTCCCAACTCCCCCAGGCTGCTCATGAAGGTGTAAGTCATCTATTGTGGAATGTAAAACAAAGGTTGTTATGAATATTTTCAAATTCACAAAGTCAGAGAGAGATTTTGTGATTGCAGAAACCAAGTAAAGGCATAAAATGAAAAAAGGGAGAGAAAAAATTGAAAAGGGACCCTGGGGACCAAAAAGGATCAGGTGGAGATTTGCTTAGAGGAAGAAAATGACCTTGTACCCACATGTCAGTGTATACAGGAATGCAAACTGACTCAACAGCATCTGAAGGGGGACCCTATCAGCCAGGGGTCAAGACCTTCAACCATTGGTCATTCAGCCTTCCATGGTGGTTGTCTGTGCCCTACAGACTATGCCTCTCATTGGTCCATTCCATGAAAAACCATCCATGGTCCCAGGTTCTTTGACACTTTGAAGGACCCCAGAGGAGAAGATAGAGGTGTTGGACACGTCATGGGATGATTGTGGCATGAAGGGAAATCCTCAACCCCTGACAAATATGGCACTAGAAGGAATTGAAATTGTCTCATTTCACTGCCTGGGGAAAGGAGGCAGAGAAACGAAGGCTTTGAAGATGCAGGTGCTGAGATACAACCTTTCCACTGTCCCAGATTATGAAGGAGAGTAAGGTCAATTCTACCAGTGGAGACAAGGGGAGGTTAGAAAACCTTAATACATATGGTTGACCTTTAAGCCAAGTCCTGGCCCTAACCACAATGTCTGGGGTGCAGCAGGGCAGTCACGTTGCCAATGGTAACAAGACTGAGGCTTCAACTGAAGGACCTGGGTAAGCAGGAGGTAACAAAATGGAAACATGACTTAGGACAGAAAACAGGACCCCTCAGATTTGGGACGGAATGGAGGTTGGGGGAGGAGAACTCAATGATAATTCCAGAGCATGAGGCTGGAGGCCCTCTGGCCTCAAGTCGGTGACAGTCCCAGCCCCAGTGGCAAGATGAAGTCACCGAGAGGTCCAAGTCCTCAATCTGGGGATCCGGTGCAGATTGAGGCAGGGTCTGGAAGCCAGGCTGCACTCGACACATAAAGATGTATGTAAAATGTTTGCATTTTGATCCAAAGGTCAACTGCCTAAGCCCAAAAATGGAAGAAATACATGTTAAGAGAAGTTTCTATGAAAAAGATTTAAAAGTAAGAGACAACTGCAAGCTCTGTAGAAGCCAGCCCTAAATTAAACCTAGACTTTTTACAGTACCCCTCAAATGCATGACAGTGAAACGTACAGTCAGAACTTAACTGAGGCATCTGTTAAAGCTGGTAAAGGGAATGGAAAACAAAGATGCTTGGGCCAGTGACCCAGTAAAAAGCACTGAGGCTATAAAGTCAGACAAATACGGGTTCAAATCCTGACTAGGGTGTTTAGTAGCTGTGCAACCTTAAGGAAGCTCTTCTGCTTTGCCAAGCCCTAATCTCCTCCACTGGTTTTTTGAAAGATTAAACAGATGTGGTGCAATTGACAGAATGCCTGGTATAAATAGGTGCTCAAAATATGGTAGACTTCAATGATGTGAAGGTGATGATGCTGGTGGTGGTGGGTGGTGATGACAAATGAAATGATGATGTTGCCCTTTAATTAAGCCAGGCTGTGATGACACTCTCACCAGACCCCACAAGGTGGGGTACTCTTAAAACCTCAAGAGATGGAGAATAAGCATCCAGGTGGATAGTGAAAGAGGCATTGCAGCTGTGGGCCTCTGAAGAGAGAAAACTTTATTTCACAGTCAACTGAAGCTGGAACTCTGAATCTACAATAAATATTGCTGTCATTTGCGAGGCTCTCCCTAGCGGCTGCAAGATGTGTGGGGCTTTCACATTCATCTACCCATTTCAGCCCAACAGCACTCTGTGAGAGAGGCAGGAACGGCGTTCCCTCCCAGCAGAGGGAACAGCCCATGCAAAAGCCCTGAGAAGTAGAAGATAGACAGCTGGAGAGTGGAAAACAAAAACAGAAGGGGCAAGAGGACGCTGAACGCAGTAAATGGGATGCACACCTAGAAAGCTTCTGGAACAGTGCCTAGCGTGCAGTAAGTGCTCAGTAAACTCGGACTCTGTATCATCATTGTCACCAGAACCAAGAGGGAAAGTGCTGCTGCAAAAGGTAAACAGCTCCTGGTCGTGGGAGGCATCCCAGTGGCATCACAGGAGGCATGGAGATATCTGGGGTGCCCTGAAAGCCCCCTGTGTAGGTGGACCCCACTGCCCCACCCCCCTGCAGGCATCTGGCCATTACCAAGTGCTTGGGCTACGGGTAAATTTTGCCAGAGGCACCCAGCTGTCCCTAGGTATAACTGCCCCAGAAAGGCAGCCTTTCCCTTTGTGCCTTAATTGCATTTGAACTTGTCCTACCTCTTTTGTTCTCCCATTTTAATGATTCCATTCTCTCCACCGCCCCCCTCGACAGCCACCCTGGATCAGCCCCCACAGCAGGGAGCCCTTTAATTGGCAGCAATGTTGCCAACGCTCAGCTGCGCAGGTGGAGAGGCATTTAGTGGTGTTTGTTCTGTGCAGGGGGAAGAAGGGGGAGTTCTTCAAAACCAAGTAGCTACAGTAGCTTGTTCAACACAATTTGAAGGTGATAAATTGGACCTGATTTTTTTGTCATTTTTTCCCCTGCCGGTTCTTCTGACAAGTGGCCACTGCTGAGATTGCCGAAGGAGACAGAATTACTTTCCCCAGCAGCAACTGCCTTCCTGCTGCCTCCCTTCCTTCCCTCCCCTCCTTCCTTCAGGGGCCATCACACCACCCACCGAAAGGCCAGCTTCAGGGCAGTATCTGACAGACCCAGGGCAGCATCTCTGAGGATCCATGTGCCCAGGCTGCTGAGCTCTGTTAAGATATATCCAGAGGCCAGGCGCAGTGGCTCGTGCCTGTAATCCCAGCACTTTAGGAGGCTGAGGCAGGCAGATCATTTGAGCTCAGAAGTTCAAGACCAGCCTGGCCAACATAGTAAAACACTGTCTCTACTAAAAATACAAAAAAATTAGCCAGACACAGTGGTGCATGCCTGTAGTCCCAGCTACTCAGGAGGCTGAGGCATGAGAATCACTTAAAACCAGGAGGCGGAGGTTGTAGTGAGCCCAGTTCGTGCCACTGCACTCCAGCCTGGGCGACAGAGGGAGACCCTGTCTCAAAAAATAAATAGATAAATAAAAATTAAAAAAGAATATCTAGAAAGAAAGCCAGGTGTATACACTCACTGGAGTGTGAGAATTGGGACCAGAAGCTCAGGCTCTGAGAACCCTCTTCTCCCTCTTCTCCACCCTCTTCCTTACTCAACATCTCATGTAATTTATTTATTCCACAAGCATCTGTTAAATACCTACTATGTGCCACAGCACCGTACGTCAGTGAGCAAAACTGAAAAAAAATCCCTGTCCCGGCGGATAAGCGGGAGAATACAAACAATTCCTGGTACATTTAATAAATCGGCACATTACATGTACTCAGAGGGTGTTGAGGGCTAACGAAAAAACAACATAGGAGGAAAAAGGTGATTGAGAGTGTGGGTTAGGAGTGGGGAGTTTGCAATTTTTAGTAAGGTGAACAAGACAGCCCTTACTGAAACACTGATGTGAGGGTGGTGCCCTGAATGCATGCACTCAATCACTCATTACCCCATGCATTCATGACAGCATTCATTCATTCATTCACTCCTTCAACCATTCAGGTATCCATTCATTCACTCAATCACTCATTTCTCATTTACTCATTCATTATTCATTGCCCCGTTTTCTTGCTCACTCATTCATACATTCATTCATGAGCTCACTCACCCACCAGAGTCTCAAGCACTGAGCCCTTTTCATTTCTTTCCACAAACATGTCTCATGCCCCTCTCTCTTGTGGGCCTTTGCATCAGTTGTTCTCATAGCTTGAAATGTTACCTCTGCTATTCTCCAGCTACAGTGCTTGTTTTAGAATTACCTGCTCCAGGAAGCCTCTCTGACTTGTGGTCTAGGTTAAGGGCTCAGCTCGGGGTTTCCATACTCACCCTGTTTATCTCTATCACAACGTTGGTCCAGCAGCCAGTTTCTTAGCCTGACTCCCCCACAAGATCATGAGCTCCTTGAATTTTTGGACTGCGTCTTATCCCCACACCTGACATTGCAGTTGGCACACAATAGATATTTAGTAAATACTTGTCAAGTCAATCAATTTTCAGGAACAGTCTGTGCAGAGGCTTGGAAGGAGAATCACTGAACAGCCAGAGGCACATACTACGGGGAAGAGAAAGACACAGTTTATGCTGAACACCTGTATGCACCTCTGTACATATACCTGATTAAGCTCACACTGACCCCATAAGGCAGGCATTTTTAACTCAATCTTTTAGATGAGGACATCGAGGCACAGAAAGGTTAAATGCATTGCCAAAGATGCCACGAACAAGAGGTGGCCCAGCTGGAATTCCCCCCCCAAGTCTGTCTTATCCCCTAAACCTGTTCTTGCCACACCCCTGAACTGGCTCCCTCAAGGTAAACAAAGTCCACCTGGCCAATTTGAGAATGAGCCTAGACCTCTGGTGACACATCCACAGGGTCCCGGGCCCCCCTATCTTAGCTACCTGCTGCTGGCTACTAGAACATTATTCTCCTGACTCTGCATTTAAATGGGGCCAGACCTCCCCAAGACCACAGAGCCCTGGCCTCAGACCTTTTAACTGGTAATTACTCTGCAGCCACAGTGTGAGATCATCCATTAACCTGAGGCCAAAGTGCACCCTGCTAATCAGCAGTTCCGATTCCATCAAGCAGCTGGGCTGATTGCGGACCTTAATCACAGAGGGACGGGCACAATCAGACTGTCTAGCCCTCCTCCTAGCCCGAAGGGGAAAGAAAGTTTTATTATAAAGGGGCTGACATTTGGCAGCCTCTGCAAGGAGAGGTTGCCATGGGTTGCCATAGGCGATGTCTCAGCCAAGACCCACTTAATAACCATGCAAGACCAAAGGAGGAGGAGCTTGGGCCAAGCAGACAGGATGGAGCCTGAGACAAAGATCAAGAGTAAGAAAAGGAAGAGAACTTTTTGAGCACTTGTTATGGGCCAAGCAGTGCACTGGGTCCTTCGATTTTATCACAAATAATGTTGCAATGGAGGTATTCTTGATCCCCCATTTACAATGGGGAAGGTGAGGCTCAAGGAAAGTAAGAAGCCATTCAAGGTCAGACTGCTGGTAAGTGTTGAAGCCAAGACTCAAAGGTGAATCTTCCTGGCTTTAAAGTCTGTGATCTCTCTGCCACTCCCAGGTATCTAACTTTCAGACCATCTGATTTCTCTGTGTTAGGGACGACAAAACACTTGATATATAGGTGGAGATTAATGTACAATGCCCATTCTAGCCTCATTTGCATTTGAAGAGAACTGTGATTAACCTGAAGAAGATGCTCAATGACAGTGGAATTTCAGGCACTGTGTTAGATTACCAGGGAGCTCTGTCAGCCAGGACTCCTCAGTTCTCTTAAAATAATCCCTGTCCTCCCCATTCTCTTTAATCACTGCCGCCGTGAAAGAACAGCAGGGAGAGTTTGAGACACTGTAGATATTTCAGCCAAATTCTTTGGAAAAAAAATAAATAAGAAGTAAGATGTTCTTGGGAGCAAAGGTAAGAGATGTCTACCTCAGAGCAAGCTGGCCCAGTCCTGGGAAGGTTCTTCAACCTTGAGGGGAAGGAAGCCTTGAGAGAGGCAGTGCTACCCCATGCCCCACAGGAGACAAGCACATAATCCCATTCCATTTCTCACACTGAGAGATGTTCTGAGAACCTAAAAGGTATGAAAGGACAAAATGCAAAGGGCTTCAGACAGGTGACTCCAGCAGCTTGTCCACGACCAAGAAGATTTCTTACTTTCCCCCATAATCCCGCTCATCTCATCTACCTACTGTAACACACACACCTGCCCTCTAGGTTTGCTCATTTCCCCATTCCTGTGGCACCACCATTGTCAAAGTCAACATCATCTCCCACCTAGCTACACAAGAGCCTCAGGAGTGGCTTCCCTGCATCTGCCCCTGACAGGATCCCTACAACCTATTCTTGCTACAACACCAAAAGTGTTCTTTTCAAAGAATGAATCAGTTCATCACTCCCCTGTGTACAATCCTAAAGTAAAATCAAAACACCTTGCCAAAGTCTGCACAGACATGTGTGCTCGGGCCACAGAGGCTTCTCTTAACATTGCCCCCCCAGCTACGATCTAGCACCCACCTTTCAGGTCCTGAGTGCGCTCACTCTCCCTCCTGGGAATGACCCCTCCACCACCGCTGCCTCCCACTCTCTCCATGTCCCCACATTCCTGTCCCCCACAGAGACATCTCCCTAGAGACATCACTCCATCTAGAATTGCCCTGCCCAGTCATTCCTTGTCACATTCCCCTAGTTTATTTACTGTTTCATAGCATTTGTCTCTGAAATTGTCATCTTTCATTTGTCTTCCTATTAAAATGTTAGCATCCAGGAGGGTAGAGATTTTGTCTGACTTGTGCACTGCTGTAGATTCAAAGCAGCTACAATAGTACCTGATATATAGTTGGTACTCAATGCATATTTTTGGAATGATTAATGCTGAAGTAAGGGTCACAGGATGGGTAAAGGATGGGTCCCTCAGAGGAGAGGGAACAGAGGTAGAATGAATAGCAGGATCAGGTTCATTGTCTGAAATTTGGGGTCTAGATTCTTCATTTAGGGTCTAAGGACATGGAAAACCACAATGAGTCAACTAGTTCCAAAGGGCTGTTCTTGACTAATCCTTCTCTACCAGCTTCCTGTCCAATAACTTCTACCTTCTAAAATTTCTCGTATCTGACCCCTTCCTCCATCACTTCTCTCACACCAGTCTAGACTGGCATCTTCGTTGACCCAAAGCTCCCCGAAAGCTCCCTGTGGGCTCTCCTGCTTCAGTACTACCCCTTTCAAGCAGTCCTCCACCAGGCAGCCATAGCCAGCCTCCAGTTCTCATCAAGGCTCATCAAGAACCTTCAGTGGCTCCCAGTTGCCTATAGAATAGTTCACACTCCTCTACACTTCCTCCCAAGGCCTCCAAAATCTGGCCTCTTGAAAGCCCTCCTACCTCATCTCTCCCCCCTCCACTTGCTCCAACCACATTCCTATTCTTGCCGCACTGAACTTCTCATTTCCTCAAGTTCATCAGCCTCCTTCTGGCTTTTATAAATTCTCTTTCCACTGGTACTTACATTCTGAACTCAGGTCTCAGCTTAAATGTCACTTCTTTGAGGCCACTTCTAGGAGAGTAGATTTAGACACTCTTCCTTTCTTTTTAAGAGATGGGGGTTCTCTATGTCACCCAGGTTGTATTGCAGTGGTTATTCACAGGAACTGTCATAGTGCACTACAGCCTTGAACTCCTGGCCTCAAGTAATCCCCCGCCTCAGCCTCTCGAGTAGCTGGGATTATAGGCATGCACCACCCACCTGGCTAGACACTTTTTTAAATAGCCACAGAGAGCAAATTGAAACAGAAGTTAAGAACAGTTTTAGTGTTATATGTAAATCTCAGCTGTGTGTCTTTCTAGTTGTATGATCTTGAGTGAATCATTTTATCTCTCTGAGCCTTTGTTTTACCACCTGTGAAGAGGGCTGATCATCTCTTACTTACAATGTTAAGAAAACTGAGATAAGCTTAAGCAGTGCACCCGGTGCTACAGTTAAGTGCTCAGCAGGTGAACACTGTCACTGGTGAATGGGTAAAGCTTTAAGCTTGCTCTGTCCCTCCTGGCTGTGTGGCCTTGGATAGGTAGCTTTCCTTCTCTGAGCCTTTCCTACACCCCTCATCTCCAGAATCTCCACTAGAGTGCTGCCCATAGGTGTCACATGGGTCACCAGCCTCTCCAGTGAGCCTTCCATAAGACCAACAAGACCCTGAGGTTGAGACTGCATGACTAAATCACAGAATCCATCCACACCTCCTGCTACATAGCAAAATGTCCCTAAGATGCCCACAGCCATTAGCATATACTGGCAAGGTCAGGGAAAAGGAGCTCCCTGATCTAACTTTCCTATCTTAACTCCAAATCCCATTAATTCAGGTCAACAAACATTCATCAAGCACCTACTCTGTGCCAGGTGCTATAGTGAGGAATCACAATAAATAAAATATGGTCCTGACAACCCAGAGGCTGGGGAGGATTCATCCAAAACTGCATTTTACCCTTTTATCTGGGCTCCTGAAGATCTGCTGCATCGGAAGCCCAGCAGGAAACCAGAGGCATGCTCAAACGTGGCAATTGGAGGAGTTTAACGAAGTGTCTTACTTACAAAGGCCAGGGCAAGGCTGGGGCAAACCAGAGGGTCAGTGCAGTATTCCAGAGCCACCACTTCCAGATGAGTGTTGGGGGTAGAATGGAGACAGGCAGCAGTTGCCAAATCCAGACAGGGTGGCTGTAGCTTAGAAGGGGCCTGTCTGAGGAGGAAGAAAAGGGAAAGAAAATTAGTCTGACCTCTGTCTCCTCCCACCCTTTGATCTCCTGTTCTTGCTTTCCATTGGCTGAATCTAATAGGAATTTAAAATGCAAGGAAAATGCATTGATGTGCTTCATAAGGGTTGGCCTCCCAGGACACAGAGCCGCAGGGAGGAGGACAGAGAGAGGATCTACAGGAGCAAACAGAGCACACCCAGCACACCTGCCCACAACAGAGAACTGGATATGACTTTGGAAAGGGTATAACCTTCACCCCTGCCACTCATGAAATTCCCTCCTATTAGCCTGGGTTGTTGTTTCCAGGAATGCGTCACAGTGGGAGAGTTCAAGTCACAAAGTGCAGTTATTGAAACACCCTGAGTGTCTCCAAGGCCCAATTGAAATTCTCTCCATCTCCCCAAGTCTCCTGGTAGCATTGCAGGATTACTGCAGCTCATATTCATCTGTCTCCAAAAGATTAAACCATCCCCTGGAAAAGGCCACTGTTTCCCGAAGGAGGAGAGCCCATTTATGCTCATTCCTGCAAGAAACTGAGTTTTCAGAAAAAAATAATAATAATACAGGTTGATTTCTTCCCTGGCTTGGGAGGAAGCTGCCTTTTTTTTTATTGGGGTTGGTGGGAGTGCATGATCGTGTGTATGCAAAGGAATTTTCTCACCAGAGTCAACCTACTCCTGTTAGAGAAAGCTAACAACAATAAGAGCAATAGTAATGACAGATATTTAGTTATTGAACTTACTCTATACTTGGCACTATCTTGTCACTACATGAATTATCTGATTTGATGGTCACATCCGCGTGTTGTGTCTCTTACTAGTAATCCCGTTTTATAGTTGAGGAAACAGACCCAAAGGGGTTAAGCAACCTATGAAAGATGACACAACTGCAAACAGGCAGAGTTGGGATTGAACTCAAGTCTGGGTCTCTCCCTAAAGCAGCGATTCTCAACTGGGTGTTATTTTGCCCTCGGCGGGGGATGGTAATGTCTGGAGAGATTATACATTATCACAACTGGGATAGGAGAGGGCAGGGATAATGGTATCTAATGGGTAGAACCCAGGAGTATTTCTAAACCTCCTACAAGGCACAAGAAAACGCCCCACAACAAAGAATTTTTCTGGCCAAAAATGCCAACAGCACTAAGGTTGAGGAAACTCTGCTCTATCTAACGTCTCCCCCTACCTCCTCTCTGTGGTGTGGATATGGTTTGTTTGTGCCCAACTAAGCTCATGTTGAAATGTGTCCCCTGTGTGGTGACATGGTGAGGTGGAGCCTAGTGGGCAGTCTGAGTCACGTGGGTGGATTCCTCGTGAATGGTTTGATGCCACTTTCATGGTAGTGAATTCTCACTATGGCAAGGATAGATGAGTTCTTAAGGAAATGGATTAGTTCCCATGAGAGTGAGTTTTTAGAAAGCCGGGACACCCATCAGGTTTTGTCTCCTCTTCACATCTGTCTGCTTCCTCTTTGACCTTCTTGGCCATGTTATGATGCAGCATGAAAGCCCTCAACAGAAGCCAGAGCCATGCCCTTAAACTTCTCAGCCTGCAGGACTGTGAGCCGAATAAACTTCTGTTCTTTATAAATTAGCCAACCTCAAGTATTCTGTTATAACAACATAAAATGTACCAAGACACTCCTACTGCACCCATCCAGTCACAACTGCTCCTTAGCAAGAGAAAAGCTCAACAGGAGAACGGAGTCCTAGATCATCCAATGCCTGGGGTAACCCTTGTTGAAATGTTGATCTTTGGCCTGAGAACATTGGGAAGCCCTAAAGAATTCTCAACAGGGAAGCCGTGTAGTGAATTTGAATTTAAAGAAGATGACTCTGGCAGTTGTGTGGAGAGTGAATGGGAAGGCATCCAGGGAGACTAGTGGGAAGTCTGTTGAGATAATCCAGACAAAAGATCATGGTAGACTGGATGGGATGGTGACAGGTAGGACAGAGACAAGCAGGTGAATTTAAGACATATTTAGGAGAAGGCAAATTTGCCAGGACTTGGTGAAAAGAAGTGTGAGAGACAAATTGGATATGGGACCATTCTCTTTGATTTTATAAGCTCACGCTCTCGCTCTTTCTCTCACTCTCTTTATTTCTATCTCTAACTCTGTGTATTGATATTTTCCATAACTATCTGTCTATCTAACAAGCAACTGGATGTTTCTGAGGAACCAGCACCTACACAGTTGCTGAGAAGAGGTTGAGGCCCATTCTCATGGCTGCCAGGGACGGTTGTGCAGGATGTCTACAATACAAATGGTGCCTCCTAAGATTGAACAGACTACATAGCAGCCTTTACATTCTGGTATGTTAGACTCTCTGGCCTTAGCTCCTGACTCTGGATTGATCATTCCCCAGCTTTGGGTACAAAACAACCAAAAGCAAGTTCAGTCTAAACAAGAGAAGACTCAAGTGAACATGGGAAGCTACTACCTCCAGCTTTCTAGCAAGGCTCTCCTATGCACAGGGAGGAGAGAAAGTCAACGTGGTACCCACAAGATTGAAGCCCATGAGCCAAAGTGATGGGGAGGTGTATTTAAGCTCCATAAAAGAACTGCTTAACAATGAAAACTGTTGAACCATTAAATGGTGTACTTTGTAAAGAAATGAGCTCCTTATCACCAGAAGAATCCAAGTTCAAGTATGACAACCTCTAGCCAGATGGATCCCAGCATCTACCAAACAGGATGTTAGACCAGACCCCATCAAGGACTCCTTCTTCTCTGAGAGCGGGGAGTGCTAACAAGGCATGCTGATATCTCCATGTTAGCCTTTATAAAGACCAAATGAATTTCTCCAACAAACTCTTAGAGTGTCTGCAGCACCAGCTGAGAAAAATTACACTGACACTTCTGACCACATCACTTATTAAAAAACACTCCCTGCAGGGCAAGGAAAATCTTCTAGACATTTTTTCTGAAATGTATCAGTGATTTGCTTGCAGCCGCTGACAGAACTTCAATAAATACTCCCTCAATGTAAACGTGCTTTCTCTCTCTTTCTCTAACAAGCACTTTCTCAGCTTCCACCCACCTAAACACCTTCATATTCTTTCCTTCCATTTGGGTAGGAGTTGAAGGGAAAAGATCAGACATGATTAAGGAGATGGATACCCACACCCACCCCTTGAGGTGAGTCATGAACTCTCCTAAAGATCCTTACAGGCTCTCCCCAACCCAGAACTTTCTCCTGAGTTCCAGCCCCACAGAACCAACCTCTGGTGAAGTGTCTCCTCTAAGATGTCCCACAGGCATCTCAGATTCACGAGGTTCTGAGTGTAGCTCATCACCCTCTCCTCAAAGGCACTCCTGCCCCAGAGTTCCAGATTTCAGAGAACATCATTCAAGCTGGACATGTAATCTTTCAGGAGTATCTTTGACTCTAACCTCTTATTCACTCCCCCATAACCACTTTCCTGTGCCTTAGTTTGGATTACCCAGAAGACTTTGAGCCAAGGATTTAAATACAAATAGTTTTTGAGGGGATTGCAGAAAACCTGGGATAAGGAAGCAGGAACATGAGACAGGGAAGAGAATGAAGTCAGCCCATGATACATGTATCAAGGCAGCTGTGCTGTGGGCAGTTGAAGCTTAATACCCACCTGGAAACTTGAGGAAATGGTGTAGAAAAAGCCTCAGTATGATAACATCATTTATGGGTTGAGGGTACTCCTAGGGGGGTATTAATTCCATGGCACTTACATCCTGTCTTACCCCACGGGCAGTTTCCCAGCTTCAAGAGAGAGCCGTCAGGCAAATAAATGCAGACACTGCAGCTAGAAGTAAGCTGGGAAGTGGTGGGACTCTCGGGAGGCAGGCAGGACATCCACAGAGTTGGCTACAACATACACAGGGGTGGTCCTGTGGTGTCTATCACCTAAATAACTCTCTGATAATCTATATTCTCCCCATTCCAGATTCCTCTATATCTGTCCGGGTCACCATCTGACTTTTGCAATCATCACTGACTGGTCTTCCTGCCTCCAGCCTGGCATCCTACAATCCTTCTCCAAGCTACAGCCTAAGTGAGACGGCATGCATAATGGTTACAGTGCAGGCTCTGATTCTGGACTTCCTGTCTCCTTCTAGGTACACGACGTCAGGCAAAACACTTATCTCTGCACTTAGTTGTTGTTTTTCCAAGTAAAAACCTGGCAAGGAAATTGTACCTATCTCATAGAATTACCAAAAAGATTAAATGTGTTGATATATGTAAAAAGCCTATAACAGCACCTGGCACACGTGGGTGTCCAATAAATATTGGCTATTATAATTTCTGTAGCAAAAACTTGATTGTGCTACTCTTTCAAAGCTCCCCTCTGAGAACCAGACTCTGGAAGGGCAAGCTTTGGTAATTGCTGAAATATTTATAAGAGAGGAAACCCTAGTGATGTTCTTGGAGGACAACTCTTTATCCAAGGATCAAAGATCAAAGAGATTATTGATTTGATGAGTGCCTTGGGGGAAAGGGGCCAGACAAAGATGACTACTTCATGAGTTTGCTCATCATGGGGGATGAATCTAAGAACCCAGGGACATGGAAGATTCCTATAACTAGGTCCTCCCCAATCAAGAGAGAACTTGTGGTCCAAAAGGCAAAATTAAAGAAGGAAAGCAGTCTGTCTCCTGCCAGTACAGCAGACCTAGTCCTGCCAGCAAAGCAGAGACAAGCTGATACACAGTTAAAATCTGTCTCCAATATTAACTTACAAAGTGTCCTTGGGGTGGTGATTTTCTCTCTCTGAATCTCAGTTTCCCAATCTGTAAAATGAAAACAGTACCACCTACCTTATAGAAATGTTGGGAGGATTAAATATTGTCACATACACCAAAACCCCATCACATCATAGGCTCTCACTAGAAGTTAGATTTCTCCTTTCTCTTCACCTATAATTACCAGCTCTCCCAGCCTTGATCTTCCCATGAGTACAATGGGAATTATAGCATCATCTTACATAGTTCGAATGCCCCATCTCACATCTTCTCAACCCATCTTTTTACTCTAGTCCTTGCTTTTGCAACTACCTGTGTAGTTACAAATACCTCTGAGTGCAGCCTGACTGCATCAGCTCTCTCTCAACTTGCACCCATGAGAACTTTCTTATGACCAACTAAACTGGGGCCTGGTTCACAGATACTTCAGTGTTTTTAAAAAAAAAATAGTAATGAATGGCTGTTGCACTACAGCCTTCCCCAGGGTAACCCTGAAGAACAGAGGTGAGGGGATTCTTCACAGTTAGCAGAATTTTGAGGAGTACATTTGGTTGCCCTCCTTGTATGGAGAGAGAAAGGGGCTAAGGTATGACTACGGATAGATTCCTGGGCAATGACAAATGGCTTGGCTGGTGGATCAGAGGCCTGGAAAGACCATAGCCAGAGATTAGTGACAGGGAAACTTGGAGAAGAAGCATGTGAACATAGCTATGAATATGGATACAATATACGCAGATCTTGGTGTCTCACTCTATTTCATGAAAAAGGTCATCCAAGCAGAAGAAGTATTCAACAATTAGACAGATAGGGTCAGCCAACCAGTGGATGTCAGCCAGTGTCCTTCCTTGACCACCTGAGCCTGAATATTATGCGAGGGGCCCATAAACAGAGCAACCATGATAGCAGAGATGGAGGATATGCATAGTCTTAGTAGCATGGGCTCCTCTTCACTAAGGCTAATCTAGCTACTGCCACTAACGAATGCCAAAACTAACAGCAATACAGACTGAAAATTAGCCTTCAAAATGGCACCATGAGGAGATCAACTAACCACTTAGTGACAGATTAGCTATATCAGGCTTCTCTTATTGAACACAGGGCAGCAATTGTCTGTATAAGAATAGTTACCCACTCTAGCTATGGTTTTATCCTCTTTCTGCTTTGCCTGTGGCCAGCACCACCAATTATGGACTTAAAGAATATGTAACTTGCTAAAATGCTATCTACATAATATCACCTTGGACTAAGAGACTCATGAAAGAGCTGTAACAATGAGCGCATGACTTCAGGACATGTGAACATGGAACTGGTCTACTAAAGGCTTAATTAAAGGAGTCAACTCTGAAACAATGACCTGTAAAGCTAGGACTCTGTCCTACAGGATGAGGTATATGAAGCTGAGTCACTGATAGCTAGAATTTATAGGTCTGAGAATCAAGAATATAGGTAGGATTGGTCTCTCTGACTCTCACTCCATGATACACTTATGATATTTATGCTCCCATTCCTGCATTCTGGGTCCCATGGGATGGAGGAGGGGAACCTTATTCTGAAGACGGGGGCAAACAACCCACCAATATTGTCAGTGATAGTTGACCCTGATACCTCTGCTATGTAATGGTGACAGAAAGAAGCATATCTGGAACCCAGGGGACACACTGTAGGGGGAGGCATCATCTCTTGGTGGTTTCATGGTGTGTGGTCACTGTAAATGGCAGCTGAAACAAACACCACTCACAACAGTAAGGCAATTAAGAGGTCTGACTTTTCAAGAGAAAGGTTTATGTTTCAGCACAAGGTAAGAAACCTAGATCTGCTAAACTATTTGCCAAACATAAAGGAAATCTAGAATGGTTGCTTGAGGTAAGAAACGATAAAGATCAATTATGGCCTTAGGACCTGCTGTAGCAGCAGGAATTGTAATTTGATCTACTAACGTATTCTTTTTTTTTTTTTTTTTTTGAGAATTTTTTAGAGACAGAGTCTTGCTCTGTCGTCAGGTTGGAGTGCAGTGGTGCAATCTTGGCTCACTGCAACTTCTATGTCTGGGTTCAAGCAATTCTTCTGCCTCAGCCTACCAAGTAGCTGGGACTACAGGCGTGTACCACCACGCCTGGGTAATTTTTGTATTTTTAGTAGAGACAGCGTTTCACCATGTTGGCAAGGCTGGTATCAAACTCCTGACTTCAGGTGATCCGCCCTCCTCGGCCTCCTAAAGTGCTGGGATTACAGGCGTGAGCCACCACGCCCAGCCAATCTACTAATCTATCGATATAGATTGCTTTGCAGAAATTTCAGTCAACTACTGCCTGCAGACTGTGATATACTAAAGTTCACAATGAGCACAGCACATGCAAGGGGTGGACTGGGTCAGACATTTTTTTACAGCCTGTCTTATTTCCTCTTGGTGTACTTTTTTGCCCTGGCTGTTGTGGTAACAACCTACAGCCAGTTATATCCTGACAGAACATTTTATCAGCTACATTATCTTTCGCTTTGCATCGTGGGCTTTCTCTGCCCCCATAGAATACTTTGGAAGCCCATTCAGCCATTATGGTGCATGCGTGTTAGTCAGGGCTCTCCAGAGAAACAGAACCAATATAAGATGCATATACATATAAAAGGAGATTTATTGTAAGAAATTGGCTCACATTATTATGGAGGCTGAGAAGTCCCACAATCGGCCATTTATAAGCTGGAGGCCCAAGAAAGCTAATAGTGTAGTTCCACTCCAAGTCCAAAGACCTGAGCCAGGAAAGTCAATGGTAAGTCCCAGTCTAAGGGCAGAAGAGCCAAGTTCTAGCTCAAGCTGTCAGGCAGAGAGAGAAAATTCTTCCTTCCTCCACTCTTTTTCTGCTCAAGATAGATCCAATGGATTGGATAATGCCCATGCGCATAGAGGAGGGCCACTGGCTTTACTCAGTCTTCCCATTCAAATGCTAATCACTTATGGAAACACCTTCACAAACACAAAGAAATAGTGTTTAGCCAGGTATCTGGGACCTGTGACTCAGTCAAGTTGATAACAAAAACTTAATATTCACAATGCACAAACCTGGAAGTGTGAAGAAATATCAACTATGGTCCAAAAGAGGACAGAAACTAGAACATATTCCTCCTTCTGCACTTTCAGCAGACAATTGTGAGACCTACTCTACATAACTTCTCAGAAGACCTCCAACAGAATTGAGCCCTAGTTCCCAAGTGCTAACCAGCTCAGTAACATACCACACCCTTGGCTGGGTCTCTCCCACCTCCCTTATTTCATCCTTTTCAGCCCTCCCCCATCCTCTATTCCTTAAGAATCACTCTCCAAAATAAACTACCTCTCTGTAAACTGGCTTGGAAAAATAACTTGCCCTCCCTGAATCTCAGTTTCCTCTTCTGTAAAATGGGAATAATAATCACCCCCTCCCTCCCAAGATTGCTGTGAGCATTAACTGTGAAGCACTCCACCTGGTGCCAACAGACAGTGAGGGCTCAGAGAGGTGAAAGAATCGAGAGAATGGACGAAACAAATGTTTGACAACTTCTTTAGCAAACTATTAAAGTGGCTCATTTTCTTCTTATTCCACATTTCATTCTGCTGCAGTCCCGCTGGGTACCCTTCATCTATATATACCAGTTGGTACATTTTTCTCTCCAGTGACAACTGGGGGCCCTGGCATTCCTCAGCTGAGGGAGTGGGGGGATGAGCATTCAATTATTCATCAGCTCTTTTCCAAGGGAGGACCCTCAAATGAAGATTCAGTTGCAGATGCAGCCCAGGAAAAAGCTGGAGAAGAGTTCCCCTAAGACTGGATCCAGCAGCAACTTATTATTTATTTTTTTTTTCAGAGTCACCTGGTTGTGCCTCTGAATTCTTTAGGGATAGGATTTTGTGTTTCATTGGTTCTGGCATCTCTTTATCCAGAGCCTTGGATGCTACATTCGCAAGGGGTTCATGAATAATGCATGGTGACCTAAAAAACTCCAGGCGGGTAAATTAAAGATGAGCATGAAAAACCTGGATACTCAAGCTGAATTCAGCTGTGACCACAGCAGGCAGTTCTGCTATACATGATCCATCTAGTGGTTCTCCATGCTCCACCTCAGATGCATGCCCCGCCTTCCCCAGGTTCTGCAATGTAGCGTCCTCCACATCGGCCCACCAACTTCTGCAATGCCTCAGTTCTGACCTTGTTCCTCAGCAGCCTTCAAACATTACCCCTCTTATGCTCCATTTCCTCTACTGCTTATTAGGAAATTAAACTTAAACCCAACAACTACTTCATGCAATGCAGGTAATGATGAATGATGCAATGTCACCAGACTACACTTTTGTGAGTTTTCCTAAAGACTATGCTTGGACAAAGGTGTCATCAGACACCACTGAGGTAGCAGAAAGAAGAGGCGCTATTTATTTATACTATCATCCTGCTGGTCTTGCAGGATCTCACACAGTATGAAGATACAGGGGGAGGTCTCGTCTTAGTTTCTTCTCCCTGTTACCATTGCCTGACTGAATAACCCAGATCAAGGGATTTTCCTCTCTAGTTTCAGTTTCCCATTTCAAAGATGGAGGAACTGAGGCCCAGAGTAGAGAAATGATTCTCTCAGTTAGTGTCACATGGTCAACCAATAATAAAGCCAGAAAGAGAACCAAAATTTGTTTTTTCCCTCCCAGTGCAACCTTTTTCCCACCACTCTAAAATGCCCACCACTCTGTTCCCAAGTGAGCCATCCAGAGAAAAGGAGGGAGGGAAATATATTTGCAGGTGATTTAAAGCAGGGGATGCTTCCAGGACGCCCCCGCTCCCTCTGGGTAATTTATGGATGTGTGAACAGGATGATGGGCTCATTGCTTACACCGTGTAATTCAAAAAATGCAGCTGCCCTAGAAAGATGGGTGAGAGGTATAAAAATATGTACATTTGATGGAGCATATATATGTGTTTGTAAATACAGTCTGTTATTGCTCAGTGTTATTATATATCCATCATCTTTCTTTGGGTTATTGGAAACATAAAAATCTTAAAGCACTAAAAACACAAAGAACGATAAGTCACCCAGGAAAGTATATCTTCTCAGGGATGATTTTATGTCGGGAACAGTTTGTGCCTTCGGAAAATAAAGTCCTTGCACTGCCAGGGAGGGAAAAAGACAGAGGATGGGGTGAGAAGATGGTACCTACAAGCCCATAGAGGCAGAAATAGGTCCTTGAAATGGCAGGATGGCCAGTGGAACAAGGGGAAAAAGCAGTGGACCAGGAATCCAACCCAGTCTAGGTTCCACCGTTTGCAACTCCCTGAATTTGAGTGAGTCATGACCTTGACACCTATTTCCTCACCTGTAAACTAGGGATGAGAATGCCCATTGGGGCACAGCAGGGTTCCACAAATATTAGTTTCCTCCTCCTCAAACTACCCTGTTCTGAGCAAGCGTCAAATGTGGCTGCACAAAAAAATGACATTGATATATCAGCTCCTCGCTTCTGGATTTCCTCCTCGCAGCCCAGGCATCCAAAACACAAAGTGGAAGCATAAACTAAATTCCAAGCAGCCGACAAAGTCAATAGCACAGACGTGATTTTTAAGTGAAATTAACGACTTTTTGAATATAGATTTCCTCTCCAGGCCCTTCCCTCCTCAACTTCGGAGATTCATGCTTCTACACGCGTTTGGTAATGTTACTGAAGCCTGGGATTCCGTTATAAGTCAAATGTTAAGGAAGCCTCCAGGGGGAGCATGGGGGGTAGGAGGCTAGTGGCGTGGGGGGGTCATGTGTGGAGAGGGTCCTTTTACAATCACGATGGAGAACACAATTGCATAGTTGGAGAGCAACCAGCTGGAGTGAACTGGAGGTCAGAAGTCCTGAGGTTTGATTGAAGCCCAGTCCCTAACTCACTCTGTGCCCAGCCACATATCCCGACCCTATCCTGGGCTTCAGTTTGTGCATCTGAAAATAAGAGAGTTGGAATGGAAGTTCTGGGAGGTCCCCTTTAGGACTTCATTCAACATGAGGTTGGGATGATACACATAATCTTTTGTTTGCCTCTGAATCCCCAGATTGTAAAATAGTAGAAAAGTGTTGAGTACATAGCAGAGGTTCAGTAAACGTTTGTTACATTAATTTTGCTGGTGTTCAGAAGTTCATGTACGTGGCTTCGAGGGTAATAGATTGATTGCTTAATGGCCCCAGATAATGGCCTCCCTGTGTCTTCAGCCTTTGCAGTTTGCTCCCACTTGCAGGCTGGACCTGGCCATGTGACCTGTTTCCACCAATGGGAGAGTAGTGACCTGATGCAAGCAGAGGCTGGAAAGAGCACTTGCATTTTTCCACCTCTCTCGCTTGGATGCAGCCACTTGCCATGGCCTGGCAGCTGGAGGATGTGAGAGGCATGTGGAGGAAAGATGAGGCATCACAGCCACAGCGATGCCAGACCAGACAGCAGACTAACACGCCAGCTGCACACAGACATGCAAGCAAGCCCAGCACCGCCCGGTCAACCCTGGAAACACGTGAGAAATAATGTGCTGTTTGTTATGCTGCAGTAGCTAACTGAAACACTAAGTTTTGGGCGATTTCAACTAAAAGTCAGACACCTGGAAAAAAATAAAAATAAAACAGCCAGGCCTCGGATGGAGAGGTAAACAAGCAGAGACAGCCCTGGGGCCAAGGTGGGCTTTGACTGTCAACCAATAAGTCTGGATCTTTGCTCTCAGCTCTCAGTTTGCAGGGGTTTGGCTTATTCCTCACCTCTCATGCCTCCTGCCAACTTCCACACCCTCTACCCAGACATAGATGTCTTGCTCTCTCATTCCATTAGTTTACGCCATGGGCAAAGGACCCGTCATCCTCATCCCGGCCTTTCTTTCTACACAAGGGCCTTTCTGTTTCTGCCCTGCTACTAACTTCCTGAGACAGACTCAATGTCACAGCCTCACTACACTCCTGTAATCACTGCTCAACTAAATTTACAAATGGGACACCACAGAAATACTATCTGTGTATATGCATTGGTAGATATGTGTATATGCATACGTGTATATGTATATGTATGTGTGTATATGCATACACACACACACATATGTATATACCCAGAAAGAGAGGAGAAAGAGAGGGAGAAGATACACAAGGCTCAGAACAAGGATTAAACTAGATAGCCTATAAGAGTCCAAGTTTCTTAAATACTCTCCTCTGAGAGAAGCACAGAGGGGAATAGTGGCTTTGCCAAGGTCACCCTACAAGACTTGAATTCAGTTCTTCTGCATCTTCCCCCAACGTCTTTTCCAATACACTATATTATGTTTCGTCATGATCCCATTCCCAGTGAAATGTCGGAGCAGCTTCAAATAAAGCCACGGCATTTATGCAAGAGAACCACCCAGAGCCCCTCACATATTCCCTTGTGGACATGCCTGGGGCTCACAGGCTGGAATGAGTTCCAGGCGGTGTCATATTATTTACTAAGTCTTCCACACAGCTCCCAACCTCAGGTCTGCTAGTGATAATAAACTCCATTCCGACACAACAACAGCTCAGAAATTTCCTGTCACAATTTTCAGGACAAAATGAGAGATCCTATAGGCGTGGGAACTCTGAGGCTGTTCAGAGAGGCCTATTTCAAGGAGTTTATCAAAGCAGAGAAAAGATGCAAAGGGAACAGGGGGAATTTTTACACCCTGCAGAGGACCAGCTGGGGCAACACACACTCGATGGGCTCAGTAAACAGAGAGACCAGATGGAATCTGAATCCAGGCAGCCAATTTTCACTGGGTCCCTACGCAGTAACCAACCCTTGCTGGCCACTGAAGTTGCAAAAATGACTCAGTCTCTGAAGAAGACTCTCACATTTGCTAATCATGTGACCTTAGGAAAAGTACCTTACTTCTATCTCTGCCTACATGTTCCTCATCTGTAAAATGGGAATAAGAATTGTGTTTGTCTCTAGGGATTCTTGTGGAGCTCAAATATAAAAATTCATGTTAAGTGCTAGCCCAGGGTCTGGCACATATAGTAGATGCTCAATAAAAGCCAACTACCGTTAAGATTATTTTGTAGAAGAATATTTAGAACATGGAGGAGGGTGGTATGAAAAGGGAAGCTTTTCTGAAAGAGGACATTCATCTGAGCTAAATCTGATGAAAAGAGTGAAAGTCAACCTGGTAGATATGGAGGAAGGGTATTTCAGGTAGATGGTGTAAGCTAAGTCAAGGAGGTATGAAAGATTTTCATGTGTAAAGAAGGAAAAACCGGTTGATGTATTTGAATTATAAAGTTCAAAGTGGGGGCAAAGTGGCAAGAAGTAATGCCAAAAGGCAAACAGAGTCCAGAATGTGAAAAATTGTGCATTTCACATTAAGGAGCTTGGGATTGTTCCTTTAGGTACATGGGAGCCATAGAAGGATTTTGAGCTCAGAGATAGCAGCATAGATAGACATTCATACTAAGATGAGAGTGACTCATATGTCCTCAGATATGACCTGCCACTTTCTTAGGAATATTTGCTACTTTATGAAGGCCAATTCCTTTGGTGATCACAATAAAAAGTAACATTTAGAAAATACTTAGAGTGTGAAAAGGACACTTTGTTTTTATTAATTCCTTTAGGCTTACAGCAACCCTCTGTGGTGGATTGATATCTTACTACCATCCTCCTCTTTTTCCCCAATTTACAGATAGGAAAACTGAGGTACTACAAAGATTAACTAAGCAGCAGTGAATCTGGATTTTTAAGCCCAGGAAATCTGGCTCCCAAGTCCATGCACCTCAGCAGTGCACCACAGTGCTCTTGACAAAGAAGTCAGTCTTTAATGATGAGCCTCGGGCATGAGCTAGACTCCTAACCGGCAATAAAGGATGCTTGATGACATGGCAGAAAGAACTCCGGGTTGAAGTAAACGAGACCTGGATTCTAGACTCATCTTGACCTCTGAATCTCTGTGTAGCATGGAGCAAGTTGTTTTCCCTCCCTGGACCTGCACTCCCCCCCCATCTGAACCACAGAGTCCTTCCAGCTTCGATGTAGTCTGGTTCTGGGGCTTTCTAGGAGTGTAGGGAGTAAACGATCATGTTGTTAAATTACACAAATGAGAACCAATGCTCAAAGTTTAGGCAGGAAGGTCTGGGATAGAGAGAAAGGGAGGAGTCAAGATCCTCTAGAGACCAAATCTGAGGCCATTGTCAAAAGAAATGAGTAAGTCACAGGCCAGGGGAAATGCAGATATCTTCACTGGGACCCTAGCTTAATTATGTAATGGCAACACCGAAGCAGAGGGATCTCTCAGAGGTTATGATGTAATCCAGTGGTTTTTGCACTTATTTCAGGCTGTTTTTAAAATCTTTCATAGAGTGCAACATATCAAGCTGATTTTTAAAGCAGTATCTTATTTGCGTGAATTTATTTTATACATACAAATTATAACCTTTACTTATTATAAAGTCAATCAATAAGAACAAGGCTCTTTTGATTAAATAAATTGGATGCTCAGGTTGATACGAAACCGCAATTGTCACCTGTAACCCCCCGGACTTCACATTTTTTTGTGTTTATCAAAACAGCCTGATAATTTTCATTAGTTTTGGTTGCACAGTATCCTGAAAACACTATTTACGCAGATGAGTAACTGCAAATGCTGACAGGTTAGAAAAAAAAGGAGGAGGAGAAGAATAAAAAGTAAAGGCGTTTTATAATCTTCTAGTATTTTTCAAAGTGACTCACAGGTTTTAAAAGGAAGCCAAAGAGACCTGCTTGAATTATACAAACTATCCGATTCCAGATCATATCCACGATGAAGAGGTGCATTCATTCACGCATTTATTCACCAGATACCTCCTGAGTGCCTGGGATGGGTTATGTACTGCTCTAAGCACCCAGGGATAGAGCAGGGGAGGAAAACAAAAGTACTCCTCTCCTTTGAAGCTTAAAGCTTTGTCATGTGAGAGACGGAAAATCAGTAAAATAAATACACTAAGTAAAATCTATAGGATGGTACTGATGAGTGTTATGGGAACAAATAAAGCAGAAATGGAGGCTAAGGACTCCAGGGTCAAGAGCGGGTCAATTTGAAATAGGTCAAGGAGCCTTCACTTAGAAGGTTTAATGCAAAAGTCTGGAGGAGTGAGGGAGCCAGCCCTGAGGCTGGGGCAAGAGCAATCCAGCCAGTGCCAAGGCCCCAGAGAGACAGAGAGACGCCTGCTGGGCCAGCCCAAGGAAGAGTAAGAAAGCTGAGCAGATAGGGGAGGCTGAGCAAGAGGGAGAGCTGTAGAAAATGAGATCAGAAAGGAGGAGGGTCAGTGCTAACAGGACAAATAAGGGGTGGCCTGAGACCAGACTGCAGGCTTTAGCCATGCAGAGGTATGGGTCATGGGTGACCTTGGTAAGTCCAGTTTTGATGGAGTAGTAACAGCAGAAGCCTAACCAGGTGATTGCGGAGAGGGAAATGGAGGAGAGGGATTGGGATGGTAGTAAGGATGGAACTTTCCAGGATTTTCGTTATAAAGGGGAACAAAGAAATGAAATGGCAGCTGAAGCGGGAAGTGGGATGGGAATGTTTGTTTGTTGTCTGTTTTAGCGTAGGGGAAATCTTGGCATGTTTGTATGTGATGTCAAGGATCCAGGAGAGAGAGAACCTGTTATGATGTAGGTGGGGCGGCGGGGGCGGACAATCGCTGAAACAATGCCCTTGGATGTGTGCAGAGAGGGGAGGCTGGCCTCTAGGGTGGGGACGGTGCAGCTGCAGTAACGGGAAGGAAAGCAAGGCACAGCATACTGAGGCAAAGCGGCAGGGGATGGTGGGGACCCATGGTAGCTCTCCTGGTTGCTTTTATTATCTCTGTGACGTGAGAAACTGGTCATCAGATACAAGTGAGGGATGGGGAGGAGGTGTTGAAGGTTCAAGGAGGAAGGAGAAGTCGTGAAAAAAAGTCATCTGGATAAGAGGGAGGGTGAATGGACCGGGGAAATGAATCATGGTTGCCAGGCAGTGTAACAGCCCACAGAAGACAAGGTCTCGTGAATCAGAAGGGGGGGCAGCCAGCCTGCTATACACTCTTCTCTAGCCTGTTTCACTGCTCTGGGGCAGGTACCCAGTAGGCAGAGCATTGGTTATGACCGGCGTTGTGGTTCCACTGTGCAACTATGAGAAGAACAGGAGGCAAGGGTGTGGACTCTGGAGGCAAGATACCTGGTTACAAATCCTTGAACCACAGCTCACTAGCTCGGTGACCTTGAGCAAGTTAGCTACCCTCTCTGTGCCTCAGTTCCTTCAGTAGGTTCTTGAGTCAGGACTAAATGAGCTTGTATGCATACAGTATTTAGAATAGTACCTCGCACGTTAAACGCTCTCAGTAAATGTTAACTTTAATTATTACCAGCACTGTTTGAAAGAGTCAGCAGATGGGTTTCCCAGCCAGTCAGAATCCTCACTGTTTGGCAGAAAACCCTCGTGAAAATATCTTGTAACATTGGGAGCTATTAAACAAAATCATGTTTTAAATCTCATCTTACCCATTTCCACTGGATACACCTTCAAAATCTCCAGTCTAATTTATCTGTTTTTTTGTAACGTTAAGGCTGAACATTAAGTTTCGATTTTCCTGCTGACGCTTTATCTGCTGTCAGTACTATGACAACTAAAAGTCAGTCGAGAAGCACCTGAAACGTACAATAACATGATACTATCACAACATGATGTGATGTGCACTGCACAACTATTACACTGTGAAGAGAGCAGGTGACTGAGACACACCGAGCCTTGCCTAGAACTTCAGCTGACCTTAGAAAAATATTCTTTCTCAGCCTTTGACTGCTGCACTAGTAGATATATGGATAAACTTTTGCATGAGCAGACGTGCACAGGAGCAGTTTTTAAAGAGACATTGGCAGCTGCAATTTCACTAACTATATACTCATTTACAAAGGTCCTAATAAGTTGACAGAGTAAATGACCCCCAGTGCAGGTCGGAGGTAAAGTGGGGAAGATGTGAAAGTTCTTTTGGGAGTGCTTCCATTTTCTCCGAAGAATAGGCAGGCAATCATCAGCATCATCAACTGAGAGCGTGGGTGGGGAAAAGGAGCAGAAGATAGAAGCCCTAATGGAAGCTGAGCTAACACCCTAGGGGCCTACAAAATGTTTTAACGTTCAGAAAAACAACACAAGTGAATGTGTACGTTATTTTGTACAGAGATTAAGAGCACCATCTCTGAATCAGCTATGGGACCTTGGGTCTGTCATTTAACCTCTCTTAGCCTCCGTTTCTTCATCTGAAAAATGGGGAATTATTACAGTCCCTATTTTATAGGGTGGATGTGAGAATTAAATATGTAAAACCATGGGCGGCCTGTAGAATGTAGCCTGGAAACAGAATATGATTGAGGTGTTAACTATGATGCTTACTGTGTTTTTTTAGTTGCTTTTTGTTTGTTTTGTTTTGTTTTTTGAGACGGAGTCTTGCTTTGCTGCCAAGCTGGAATCTAGTGGCGCGATCTTGGCTCACTGCAACCTCCGCCTCCAGGGTTCAAGTGATTCTCCTGCCTCAGCCTCCTAAGTAGCTGGGACTACGGGCATATGCCACCTCCTGAGTAGCCGGGACTATGGGCACGCGCCACCATGCCCAGCTAATTTTTGCATTTTTAGTAGAGATGGGGTTCCACCATGTTGGCCAGGATCATCTGGATCTCTTGACCTGGTGATCCACTCACGTTGGCCTCCCAAAGTGCTGGGATTACAGGCGTGAGCCACCTCATCTGGCCTACTGTGTTTTTTAAGGACTTAAATTATATTTTTATCCTGAGTTGGATTTCTGGACCTCCCAAAACACCTCCCTGGGCTCTTAGGATTCCTCTGAAAATAGTTTGACAGCCAGTCATCAAATCTAACCCTCTCTTGTTGTAAATGAGAAAACTGGGACCCAAACAGATGAGTACACCTATCCCAGTTACACAGCAAGGAACACAGATCTCATGAGGCTGGACCTCAGGGCTGTTCTTCTGCACTGGGGCAGGTTTTTTGAGCCCATCCCTAGCTCTGACATCCCTGTGCCTGTACCAGGAAGAGTAGCCAGAGAATCTTGTAACTGACACATCAGAAAGAAGAGGCAGTAATACCTTGGAGAAACGTCTGGGAGGCTGAGTTCTAAGGCTCTGACCTCCCTGCAGTCCAACCCTCACTCCCATGACCAAACAAATTGAGCCTGGGGCAGTTTGCTAGTAGGGCTGCAGGGAAAAAGAAATAAGTTCAGGTGGGGAAGGTTGGGAGGGGGAGACTGGAGGATGGGTCTTCCCTGGAGACTCATTCAGAAACAAAATATTCAGGAAGGTTCCAATGGACCAGCAAAGGGGAAAGGGAGGGAAAACATATTTGGTGGAATGTATTCAAGAAGCAGTTCATGAACCAGCAGCATCAGAATCACATGGGAGATTGTTCAAACTGCAGACTCCCCGGCCCCACTCCAGACTTACTGAACCAGAATCTGCTTTTTGACCAAACGTCCAGGCAATTCCTATGTACCTTAAAATTTGAGAAGCAGCTAGCGCATCACATCATTATCTCGTTTCTTCTTCACAATGACTCTGCCTCAGGCTAGACCGTGTTATTATCCCCATTTTACAGAAAAGGAAACTCGGAGGCTTGGAAAGGCTAACCCCCCTGCTCAGTGACACACTGACGGTGCACAGCACAGACTGAACCCAGACTGTCCGACTCCAAAGCCTATGCTGTTTCTATGACCTTCAGCTGCCACCTTCTTGGCAGGACCAGAGATTGCATGAGCTCAGTTTGGAAAGGCAGGGAGAAGGGGAAACACTGGACAGGAATCCTATGGAAACTTCTCATAACATAGTACAGGAACGCAGCAGCACTACCGAATTCATTTGCTTACTAATTCAGCAAACATTTCCCAAAAGCATGTGCTAGGAATTGGGGGGCAGAAAAGAATGTCACTATGCTTGTCCTGCAGAAACTTAGACACAGTTGGGAAGACAGCAGTCAACCAACCATTCCTGTGTCCCACACAGACTCCCTCTTTGATAACTCAGCAGTCCCTCACTTCTTTTCCTTTTCCCCCTTTCCTTCTTGCTCTCTCCTCCTGTTCTGTTCTTTCTGTTTTACGAGGACCCCACTGGACACCTCCAAAAGAGAAGCAGCAACAACTGTCACCCCTATGATGGCTGTGATGGGGGAACAAAACTTGGTCAGAAACAGTGTTTCTAAGCCCTCTCTAAAGGCTGGGCATCTGGCATTCCTGTTGGTTTCAGAGAGCTGACCTTCTAACTCTTGGCACCAGAAGGGTCATTACTAGATGAGTCTCTTCCAGGTGGTTTCAACGTCGTTTCTTTGGTTGAGACTTCCTTGCTCCCAGGAAGCAAGTGGAGGCCTATTTCCAATACAGAGCCCCCTACAGAAGCTCAGGTGCAAATCAGATCATTGGATCAATTCAGACCCAGCCAACACAGAGTAAGGCTGGATTCTAAGTTCCAAAAGCAATGACAATATCAGTTGGAGGGACACAGGGTGGGAGGATTTAGGGGATGGAATAAAAGAGGTTAAATTTATGACAGCACTGAAAGTATTATTTTTGAAGCATAGCATCGAGAGACAGCAAGAAAAATGAATCCAAAAGAGCAGGGCCATGTTTAACCATAGAGTTAAGTGAAAAAAAACAGTTTGTAAAGCAGAATGAGTCCACATAAAGATACAGTGAGAATCTGTGTACATACGTGTGTATAAAACATGGAAACGTCTGCAAGGAAATAAGTGCTCATCTGTGTTTAGGAGAGAGTGCCTTGGTACTAATTCAGAACAGGATGTGGCTCCAGGCAGGCAGGGGAAATAATAGCTCTTCCCGTTCACCACCAGTGACACAACATTAGCAGTGAACTTGACTAGACAGGCATCTGCCCATGGACTTTACCTTTACTTTTAGTCTGTTGCCTAAGAAATTCCCATTTCTTTCTATAACTCTCTTCCCTGTGCTTTTTTTACTTTTTATTTTTATTTTTATTTTATTTTATTTTTTTTTGAGACGAAGTCTCACTCTGTCGCCCAAGCTGGAGTGTAGTGACACGATCTTGGCTCACTGCAACCTCCACCTCCCAGGTTCAGGCAATTCTCCTGTCTCAGCCTCCTGAGTAGCTGAGATTACAGGGGTGTGCCACCACACCCAGCTAATTTTTGTGTTTTTAGTAGCGACAAGGTTCCACCATGTTGGTCAGGCCGGTCTCAAACTCCTGACCTCATGATCCACCCACCTCAGCCTCCCAAAGTGCTGGGATTACAGGCCTGAGCCACCGAGCCCAGCCCGGCTTCCCTGTGCTTTTTATGACTTCTAACAAGATCGTAAACTTCCTCCCCATGCAATTCAAGCTTCTAACTTAACAGACCATTTGTAGCTACTAAAACAAGACTTTCTTGAAGCTGGAAGGTGGGGGTGATCTGAAACATCGGAAAACAGTTTGCTGCACTGTTT
The DNA here is from genome assembly GCA_036589455.1 of Ateles fusciceps. Taxonomy (NCBI): domain Eukaryota; kingdom Metazoa; phylum Chordata; class Mammalia; order Primates; family Atelidae; genus Ateles; species Ateles fusciceps. The sequence continues at coordinate 19,491,681 of JAZHEH010000952.1, forward strand.
TGACCAGCTCAAAGAAAACAAGACCCTGGAGGCATGAACCTAAAAAGCCTCCCATTCTGCTATAAATTTATGGAGAAGGAATATTGAAATTTACATAAAACTGGGCAGGGGGATGATTACAGGTTGATTAATGAGTACAAATATACAGTTTGATCAGAGAAATGAGACCTAGTATTCAATGGATCAGTAGGATGACTATAGTTTACAATAATCTGTGTATATTTTAAAATAGCTAGAAGAAAATAATTAGAATGTTCCTAGAATAAAGAAAAGACAAATATTTAAGGTGATGAATATCCCCCATTACAATGATTTCATGCCCCTCAGCCCTTTAAACCTGTTAATGAAGCTGACTCAAAATACATTCCCACCCAAAGCATCCAATTCGTGTTTTCAGACTCATAACCACTTCATGAAACAAGAGTCAGCAAGTTATTTTTGATTGACTGAAAGTGTTTCTTGATACCATCATTTCTGTTAAGCCATCAAAGTATGTTTTCAAAGGAACTGCATCTCTGGTGAAGCCCTGAGGGGGCCTTTTCTCTCCTAGGGGAAGCCCAGGACTGGCGGCTGACTTTGCTGCACTTGAACACCAGTCTAGCTGCTGTCTATCCCTAGCTTGAAGGATCAGCATGGGGAGGCGGAGGGGGATGGAAGGTCCCCCCGGCACTGTGTGGCTGACACTGCAGTAGACAGGGGCAGAGCAGGTTAAAATAAGCACTCTGTGACTGTTTCACAGCATCCTTGGATGGTTCATCATGTCACCAGGTTGGGCAAAGGAAAGCCTTCAGGCCCTCAACCTTGCTGGCTACAGAATGACTACAAGTCTCCAACTCTGTCCAAAGCATCAAAGATCCCAGAAAGACAGCATACGGTGACCAGTGGGAAAGCTGCCCTTGGCTGGCACCAGAGTAGGTATCTCCCCTGCCTGTGTTCTAGGCAGGAGACTTAAAGCTGACCTAGGGAAACTGAGCATTTACATTTGCCACTGGTTGAATACCAGGTGAAAGGTGCATTCTAGGCAGCATTCAAGAGTTGATGGCCCTAGCAGAGGTTACGGCCCTTAGCCAATGATTTTCAAGGTTAAGCATTGCCCTCAGTGCTCTTACAGGTCATCCACTACATATAGGGCTTTACACTGGGCAGTATAATGGCACCATCAGAGCAGCAATATATGTGTCTTTGTGTGGTCTCGTCCTCCTGAAGATCTTGGGCCGTCCAGCCAGCTTGCTATTTGTATACATCAGTTTAACATTCAGCAGAGGCAGATGAGACCTCTCTTGATTGGCTTAGCCTGATTAAAATCCCACTAGGAAAAGAGGAATCTAGAAGAAGGGAAACACACTCAAAGAACTCCAGGAAACTTGAAGATCATCTCCTATTCTACAACCACTGCAGACCTCTCTGACCTAGCATCAAATTCCTTCCCACTGAGCTCAAATCTGGCTTCATAGTCCTCATCAATATCCCAAGTCAGGCTGCAATCATTATCCATTTGGAGTTGGCATGCAAGATAAAATTTATTTGACATCACTGATAAAATCTAAACCTATCCTTTTAGATGAGAAAACCAGGTTTAGAGAAGGAGAGTGACTTGGCCAGAATCATACAAGAAGTCCCAACTGTGGCAGTTAAAATCTGATTCCTATTCCAGTGTTCTTTATACTACACCAAAATCAGTGTTCTAAAATCTTAGAATCAAGGTAAACAGGAAGTAAGAGGAAGATGACATAAAAGCTCATCCTATGGAAAGAAGAGCAGCTTAGCATGAGATGACCTAGGTTCAAATCCTAGCTCCAACACTTAAAAGCTGTGTGTCTTTGGGTAGGTGACTTCACTTGCTGGTCCTCAGCTTTCCCACCTACAAAATGGAGATAATAATGCTCAAAATGAGATGATGCCTGGCACAGTGCCCAACACAGACTAACAGCGTATGCAGAGATTTACCCATGCCAATACCAGCCTTCTCGTGTCAGCCACTTCCCTCCCTTCCTCGTTCCCAGCCAAACCACCTCCTATTGGCTTGATTGCCATCAGTGATAAATGAGGCTTCAGTTTCCATGGTTGCCCGGACCTATTTATTGGACAGATGACTTTCATAGCCTGCAGGTCTCTGCTTGGAATTGGCAAGAGCTGGGCCACTGAAGCTGCATTTCCAAAACACCTGAGCTCTCTCCACTCTTGAGAGTGCCTGGGGGATGCTCCCAGAATGGTAAGACTTCCTCTGTGGATTCCTGGGTAAAGGTAGTGACATTTTCAGGAAGCTTCACATGGGATCCGTGTCAAGTGCCAGTTGAGCACATTATTATTTGGACTCCAAAAGGCTGTTCTGGTTCTCCCATTAGCTCATCAGCTTTCCTAGGGCAAGGCCAAGGTCATACTCAGCCCTGCATCTCCCATGTCCATGTCTCCTGGCATGCAGTTAGTGCACATGGTGAATTGCATTCTTGACCCTAATTCTCCACCCTTCCCCTTCCTCCACACCCTTTATCTTGTAGCTTCACAATGCTATCTCTCTATACACAAAGCATAATCCCCACCCCAGACCTGGCCATGCAACTTGCTTTGGCCAAAGGAATGTACATTAGTTATCTATTGCTTTGTAACAAATTACCCCCAAACTTAAAAGCCTAACACAACACGCATTTATTATCTCACAGTTCCTGGGGAAAAGGATTTCAGTATGGTTTACCTGGGTCCTCTGCTTCAGGGCCTCTCATTTCACAGGACTTCAATAAAGGGGTCAGCTGAGCTGTAGTCATATCAAGGCTCCACTGGGAAAGGTCCCACATCCAAGCTTATGTGCTTTATTGACAGGACTCAGTTCCATCCAGGCCATTGGCCAGAGGCTGCCCAACATTCTTGCTGTGTAGGCCACTTCATCAAAGCGCATTAGTGCTTTTGATATGGTAGCAAGACAAAAGTCATAATCTCTTGTGACCGAATCAAAAAAGTGACAACCTATCACTTTTGCTGTATTTTTGTATCCTATCAATTCAAAGCAAGTCACAGGCCCTGCCCCACTCAAAGGGAGGGGATTACCCAAGGGTATGAATGGCAGGAGGCAGGGATCATTGAGGACCATTTTAGAAGTCTGCCTACCACAGGATGTTTGCAGATGTAGCAAGCAGTGTCTTGAGAAACATATGTACAATTGCGCTTTCTTGCTCTTATGAGAAGAATGTGCTTTGAGTAACCCACTTGTCCAAGAAGGAGGATGAGGGATACATGGCAAGAACTAAACCCCCCGGAAAACCCAACCTAGAGCAGAGTCCCCAGTAAAAGCATAGGCACATGAGTGAGCCCAGATGAGATCAGCACAACTGCCCAGTAGAGTCCAGCCCACATCAGTTGGCTCTGGCAGAAGCCACTGAAGTTTTGAAGCTGTTTGTGAGCAAAAGCTAATTGACACCATGAGCAAGAAGTATTAGCACAATGCATAATTATTTATTTCACTTCTCAGTTTCCTCATCTATAGAAAGGGCATAATAATATTTACCCCTCACAGGGTCATTATAAAAACTAAATAAGTTAGTTTTTGCAAAACATTTAGAACAGTGTCTGATGCATAGTAATTAGGCATAAGTGTTTGTTTAAATAAATCCATCAATAACAGATTACCTGTTTTTGAGTGTTTACCACACATTGAAAATTTGCACACATTGTCTCATTTACTCTTCACAATAATCCTATGAGGTTGGAACAATTATTTATTTTCATTTTTTAAATGGGGATTAGACCCCATTTAAACTGGCAGGACATGAACAGACACGACACTTCTCAATAGAAAACATACAAGCAGCCAACAAAAAAAAAATGAAAAAAATCCTCATCATCGCTAATCATCAGAGAAACGCAAATTAATATCACAATGAGATACCATGTCATCTCATACCAGTCATAATAATAATTATTATTAAAAAGTCAAAAATCAACAGATGTTGGTGAGGCTGTAGAGAAAAGGAAATCCTTATACACTGTTGGTGGGAAAATTAATTAGTTCAGCCACTGTAGAAAGTAGTTTTGGAGATTTCTCAAAGAATTTAAAAAGAACTACCATTAGACCCACCAATTCTATTACTGGATATATATCCAAAAAAAATCCCAAATCTTTCTACCAGAAAGATGCATGCACTCACATGTTTATCACTGCACTATTCACAAAAGCAAAAACATGGAATCAACTCAGGTGGCCATCAACAGTGGACTGAGTAAGGAAAATGTGGTACATATAAGCCATGGAATACTATGTACCATAAGAAAGAAGAGAATGTCCTTTGCAGCAATATGGATGCCACTGAAGTTCGTTATCCTAAGAGAGTTAATGCAAGAACAGAAAATCAAGTATCACATGTCCTCACTTTTAAGTAGGAGCTAAACATTGGGTACTTATGGACAGAAAGATGGCAACAATACACACCGGGGACTATTGGAGGGGGGCCAGTGTTAAAAAAACTAACTGATAAGCACTATGCTCACTTACTGGGTGGCGGGATTATTTGTAGCCCAAATCTCATCATCTATGCAATATATTAATACCATGTAACAAACCTGCACATATACCCCCTGAATCTAAGATATAAGGTGAAATTATAAAAATAAAATAAAATAAGGCTTACAAAGTGTGAAAAATTTGCCCAGATCACACAGCTAATATGCAGGGAAGCCAAGGTTCAAATTAATAATCAGTTAAGTAAAGACCAAGATCAGAAAGATAAGAGAACAGAGTCAGCAATAGAAAGGTTGAAAGTAATGAGAGGTATGAGCAAGTGACTGGGTTGATTCAGAACTAAGTCCGTAGCAGCTGGGCTGGTGCCAGGGCACTCTTTTAGTTTGTGTCCTTATGTGCCTCATTGGGGCTAAAAGAATGACCTGAGGATGACAGAACAGAGATGTATAACAAGAAAAGAGAAGTCTGAAGAGGTAACATGAGAGATGTTTTCAAACAAGAAAAGCCACTGGAAAGGGGAGTTGATGGTTCAATGTGCCTCCAGGGTGCAAATATGGGTCATTTAGGTAGAAGTTTAGAAAGAGGTCAATGTAAGGAAGAACTAGGTAAGAGTTCTAAGTACTAAATCATAAATAGAATGCCCAGTGTGGGCAATGAGCTTCCCTAGAAGTGCTCCAGCAGATTCTTGAGGACCACGTGCCAAGGATGTCATAGACTTTTCCGCTTTGGACAAGCAGTCAAATGATTTACCTTGCAAGACCTCTTCTAGCTCATAGTCTGAGCTTCCAAGAAAACAATTGCATAGATGGATCCATAGCCAAAACCTTGCTGATTGGGGAACTGTCACCTGGTTCATTTCTGATGCCATGGCAGGAAACAAAGAAAATCTACCACAAAGCTCTATTTTTTCAAACAACAAAGAAATGAGTGAATAATGAAGTATAATTCCAATGATTGAAGGTGCTCAATAAAGTTGCTCATCATTATGGTCCTCAACAGGCAGCATGGCCATCATTAGCCCTCACTTGGATTGATCATGTTCAGAGACACTGCTCAAGCCCCTACTTAGCCTTAACCAAACTCTACTCCCTGATTTAACCTTCTTTCCTTTCCTTCCCTGCTCTACCTGGCTTCTCCAAAACTCATTCTTCTTGCAACTGAAAGCTGCATTTTTTTTTTCTGGCAGTTCCTTTCTCTCCTGGTGCTCTGCTATATCTCCTTCCTTTCCTTCTTGGGGTTCTTCGGTGGCCTCTTACACGTTGGTAAATCCTAAAACTCCACCACCACCTTCCTTTCTTACCAATCCTCACAATTACCCATTGGTAATCTCAGCCACCCCCTCTGGGGTTTTGGCCACCCAAATGCTAGCAACTCTTTGATCTCAGGCTCTAGCCCAGATGACTCTGCTGAGCTAAAACCTGTGTGTTCAACTGCTGCTGGATGTCTCCACCTGAATGTCTCCCAGGCATTTCTGACTCAACCTTTGCAAAATTTACTCTTCACTTTTCACCAAAATCAGTTTGTCTTCTTTTCAATGGCACCAAACTGTGTCATTGGGTATCCTTTTTTCCCTTCCTGGGCTTCAGTTTTTCCATCTGTAAAATAAGGAAGTGGGAGTGATTTATTTCTAAAGCCCCTTTCTTTCAATTATGATATCTTGAGATTTACCTTAAGATCCCATGACTTTAAATGATGCTGTGTTCTGTTGGCTTGGAAGACAATATAATGGCAAAACAACACTAATAATAGCTGAACTTTATTGAGCAATTACATGTGCTAGAAATTTCTGTAATCATTACTGCCAAGTCATCTCCATGAGGTGGTCCCACCACCATTATCATCATTTTGAAGATAACGAAACAAAGGCTAAGGGAGTTTAGGGGATTTGCCCAAAGACACACAGCTGGGAAGTGGCCACGGTAAGAATCATAGTCTTATTCACATTCCTGGGCTCTAGACCTGGGAAAGAGTCTTTAGTTTCTGTCTTGCCTCCAGATTTTGTTAACACCCTGTCCTTGGACAAATCTTTTTCTCTTTATGGCGCCGTTTCTCCATCTTTCAAAGAATATTAGTAGCTAATATTAACTCTTGCAGATATGCAAGATTAAATGAAATAATACTGTGAATCACAATCTAAGGATATTTCTACCCATATTCCTTTGTTCTCCATGGTGCTTAGCCCTTCTCACCCAGGCAGAAGGTGGCTACTCTCCCAGGCTTTCATTGCTGCAGGGAAGGGATATCAGCTAAGAATGCAGAGAAAATATCTGAATGCTTAGACCTTATGGGAGCTAGGACATTAATATTGATTTGAGGAAAACAATGTGGAGTCAGAATAAGGCTTCCTGTCCCCCAAGCAGAAGAAAAGATTTCTGAGAAGCAAAGAGTAAGTAAATGTTGGGGCTTTTGCAGAAGGAGGTCCCGTCCTCCCCAGCAGCCCACATCTCTCTGTGTGGTGGATTGAAGGGAGGGTGACAGATGTTCTAGATAGATTCAGGAATCTGAAAGCAAAGAGGGCTTCTGTCCCCAACCACAGCTCAGAAGTCTCTGTAGAAGTAGGTGAGTCTCAAATATAGGCAGAAAATCCTGAGACTACCTCCCAGCATTCACGCTCCTAGGGCAGTTCAGGCACCACAGAAAGATCCTGTGGGCCAGAGCAGTGAGGACACAACTGAGGGCATCAGAGGATACCTTGCAATCAGGGTAAAAGAGAACCTAGCAGCAACCCACAGGACCCATGGGCTGAGAACCAGGATGTCCCAGCAGCTGGCACCATGGATAGATGGTAACATACTTGATACTAGATGCCCATACTCTCTCTCAGTACCCAAATGCCTCAGTCTCCTATGAGACTCCTGGAACCAGCCAGGATCACATCTGGAATTCCATAACTTTGGGAGGCCAAGGTGGGAGAATCACTTGAGCCCAGGAGTTCAAGACCAGCCTGGGGAACAATGCAAGACCCCATCTCTACAAAAATAAAAATTAGCCAGTAATTTAGTTTGCATCTATGTCCCCACCCAAATCTCATGTTGAATTGTAATCCCCAGTTTTGAAGGTAGAGCCTGGTGGGAGGTGATTGGATCATGGGGGTGGAGTTCTCATAAATAGTTTAGTATCACCCCCCTTGCTACTGTACAGTGAGTGAATTCTCACAAAATCTGCCTGTTTGAAAGTGTGTAACATCTTCCATCTCTCTCTCTTCCTCCTGCTCCAGCCTTGTAACATGTGCCTGCTTCCCCTTTGCCTTCCACCATGATTGTAAGTCTCCTGAGGTCTCCCCAGAAACAGAAGCCACTATGCTGCTTCTACAGTCTGCAGAACTGTGATCCAATTAAACCTCTTCGAATAAATTACTCAGTCTCAGGTTTTTATTCACAGCAATATGAGAACAAACTAATACAGAAAATTGGTACCGAGAAGTGGGGCGTTGCTATAAAGATACCAAAAAATGTGGAAGCGACTTTGGAACTGTGTAACAGGCACAGACTGGAATAGTGTGGAGGGCTCAGAAGAAGACAGCAAGATGAGGGAAATTTTGGAACTTCCTAGAAACTTGTTAAATGGTTGTGGCCAAAATGCTGATAGTAATAGGGACAGTGAAGTTCAGAATGATGAGATCTCTGATGGAGATGAGGAATTTATTGGGAACTGGAGCAAACATCACTTTTGTTACATTTAAGCAAAGAACTTTGAGGCATTGTACCCTTGCCCAAGGAATCTGTGGAACTTCAAACATGAGAGTGATTATTTAGGGTATCTGGTGGAAGAAATTTCTAAGCAGCAAAGTGTTCAAGATTTGGCCTGGCTGCATGCTTATGTGTGAGCAAATAAATGACCTGAAAATGGAACTTATATTCAAAAGGGAAGCAGAACATAAATTTTGGAAAATTTGCAGCACAGCCATGTGCTAAAAAGAAAAGCCCATTTTCAGGGGAGCAATTCAAGCAGGCTGCAGAAGTTCACATAACTAAAAGGAAAGCAAATGCTGATAGCCAAGACAATGGGAGAAAGTCCTTGGAGGAATTCCAGAGACTTTCATAGCAGCTCCTCCCATCACAAACCCAGAGGCCTAGGAGGACTGAATGGTTTTATGGGCCAGATCCAGAGCCCCACTGCCCTGCACAGCCTCAGGACACTGTTCCTCACACCCTGGCCTCTCCACCTCCAGCTGTGACTCAAATGAGCAAAGGTACACCTCGGGCAACTGCTTCAGAGGGTGCAAGCTGTAAGCCTCTGCAGCTTCTATGCGGTGTTAAGCCTGCAGGTGCACACAATGCAAGAGTTGAGGCTTGGGAGCCTCCACCTAGATTTCAGAGGAGGTATTGAAAAGCCTGGACATCCAGGCAGAAGCCTCATGCAGGAGGGATCCCTCATGGAGAACCTCTGCTAGAGCAGTGTGGATGGTAAATGTGGACTTGGGAGCCCCTAACAGAGTTCTCACTGAGCCACTGCATAGTGGAGCCATGAGAAGAGAGCCACCATCCTCCAGACCCCAGAATGATAGATCTATCAACAGCTTTCACCCTGCACCTGGAAAAACCACAAGCACTCAATGCCAGCCTTTGAAAGCAATGGCAGGGACTGAACCCTGCAAAGCCATAGGGACAGGGTTGCCTAAGGCCTTGGGAGACCACCCCTCACACCAGTGTATGCTGGATGTGGGACACAGAATCAAAGGAGACTGTTTTGGAACTTTAAAGTTTTAATGAATATCCTTCTGGGTTTTAGATTTGCATGGGGCCTGTATCCCCTTTCTTTTGGCTAATTTCTCTCTTTTGGAATGGAAGTATTACCCAATGCCTATAACCCCATTGTATCTTGGAAGTAACTAATTTGTTTTCACTTTACAGGCTCATAGGTGAAAAGAACTAGCCTTGTCTCACATGAGACTTGAGATTTTGGACTTTTAAGTAATGCTAGAATAAGTTAAGACTTTGGAGGACTGTTGGGAAAGTATGACTGTACTTTGAAATGTGAGAAGGACATGAGATTTTGGAGGGACCACAGTGGAATAATATAATTTGAATCTGTGCTTGATTGAAGGCTAAGATGGCCAAATAGGAACCGCTCTGGAGTGCAGTTCCTGGCAAGAACAATGCAGAGGGTGAGTGATCACTGCATTTCCAAACAAGTTTTTGCTGACCACAGAGCAGAAGATTCCCAGGCTGAAAAGCTCCGCGAGTTTCTTGCATGGCTATTTCAGCTGGCGCAGTGGGTCTCCGTAAAAAAATCTCGCACAAATCTGGGTGGCCATTTCAACTGGCACCTGGAACACCTGGGAGAGAGAGCCACCCATTCAACTAAAAAAAAGGGGGCTGAAACAGGGAGCCGGGTGATCTGGCTCGGCGGTTCCCACCCCGACAAAGACCAGCAATCTGAAACACTCTGGATTAAGAGTTTCGCAGCAAGCGCAGCTTGACCCAGGAAGGTCCAGCTCTGTTGGGGGAAGGGTGTCCACCATTACCGAGGCAGTCCACCACTACCGAGGCAGTCCGCCATTACTGAGGCAGTCCGCCATTACAGAGGCAGTCCACCATTACCGAGGAGGTCCGCCGTTACTGAGGAAGTCCTCCATTACTGAGGCAGACTGCCATTACTGAGTCAGTTCTAACTATACTCTGTAAACAAAATCTCAAGGAAGTTCATACAGCAGCTGGGCAGAGCCCACAGCAGCTCAGCAATGCCTCTGCTGGCAGACTGTGAGTTGGCTACCTCCTGGCTGTGCAGGGCATCTCTGAAAAAAGGCAGCAGCACATCAGGAACTTATAAATAAAGCCCCACCTTCCCAGGACACAGCACCTGGGGGAAAAAGGCAGTTACGAGTTCTGCTGCAGCAGACTTAAATGTACCTGCCTAGAAGCTCTAAATGGAACAACAGAGCTCGCAGCTCAGCACTTGAGCTCCTGTAAGGGACAGACCGTCTCCTCAAGCAACTCCCTGACCCCAGTATATCCAAAGAGACACCTCATAAAGGAGAGCTCAGGCTGACATCTGGCAGGTATACTTTTGGGACAAAGATAACAGAAGAAGAAACTGGCAGCAACCCTTACTGTTCTGCAGCCACCTCAGGTGATTCCCAGGTAAGCAGGGTCTGGAGATCCAGCATTCCTAAAGCAGAGGGGCCTGACTGTTAGAAGGAAAACTATAAAACAGAAAGAAATAATGTCAACATCAACAAAAAGGACGTCCACTCAGAGACCCATCCGAAAGTCACCAACTACAAAGACCACAGGTAGATAAATTCATAAAGATGGGAAGAAACCAGCTCAAAAAGGATGAAAATTCCCAAAACCAGAATGCCTCTCCTCCTCCAAGGGTTCACAACTCCCCACCAGCAAGGGAACAAAGCTGGATGGAGAGTGAGTCTGATGAATTGACAGAAACAGGCTTCAGAAGGTGGGTAATAACAAACTTCTCTGAGCTAAAAGAACATGTTCTAACCCAAAGCAAAGAAACTAAGAACCTTGAAAAAAGGTTTGATGAAATGTTAATGGGAACAAACAGCTTAGAGAAGAATATAAATGACTTGAGGGAGCTGAAAAACCTAACACAAGAACTTCGTAAAGCATACACAAGTTTCAATAACTGAATCAACCAAGCAGAAGAAACAATATCAGAGATTGAAGATCAACTCAATGAACTAAAATGAGAAGGCAAGATTAGAGAAAAAAGTTAAAAGAAATGAGCAAAGCCTCCAAGAAATATGGGATTATGTAAAAAGACCTAATCTACATTTGATAGGTGTACCTGAATGTGACGGAGAGAATGAATCCAAGCTGGAAAACACTCTTCAGTATATTATCCAGAATAATTTCCCCAACCTAGGAAGGCAGGCCAACATTCAAGTCCAGGAAATACAGAGAACACCACAAAGATATTCCACAAGGAGAGCAACCCTAAGGCACATAATTATCAGATTCACCAGAGTTGAAATGAAGGAAAAATGCTAAGGGCAGCCAGAGAGAAAGGTAGGGTTACCCACAAAGGGAAGCTCATCAGACTCACAGCAGATCTCTTGGCAAAAACCCTACAAGCCAGAAGAGAGTGGGGGCCAATATTCAACATCCTTAAAGAAAAGAACTTTTAACCTAGAATTTCATATCCAGCCAAACTAAGTTTCATAAGCAAAGGAGAAATAAAATGATTCACAAACAAGCAATTGCTGAGAGATTTCATCACCACCAGGCCTGCCTTGCAAGAGCTCCTAAAAGAAGCATTAAACATAGAAAGGAACAACCAGTACCAGCCACTCCAAAAATGTACCAAATGGTAAAGAGCATTGACATAACAAAGAAACTGCATCAACTAACAGGCAAAACAACCAGCTAGCATCAAAATGGCAGGATCAAATTCACACATAACAATATTAACCTTAAATGTAAATGGGCTAAATGCCCCAATCAAAAGACACAGACTGGCAAATTGGATAAAAAGTCAAAACCCATTGGTGTACTGTATCCAGGAAACCCATCTCACATGCAAGGACACACATAGGCTCAAAATAAAGAGATGGAGGAAGATTTACCAAGCAAATGGAGAGCAAAAAAAAAAGCAGGAGTTGTAATCCTAGTCTCTGATAAAACAGACTTTAAACCAACAAAGATCAAAAGAGACAAAGAAGGGCATTACATAATGGTAAAAGGATCAATGCAACAAGAAGAGCTAATCCTAAATATATACACACCCAATACAGGAGCACCCAGATGCATAAAGCAAGTTCTTAATGACCTACAAAGAGACTTAGATTCCCACACAATAATAGTGGGAGATTTTAACACTCCATTATCAATATTAGACAGATCAATGAGACAGAAAATTAACAAAGATATCTAGGACTTGAACTCAGATCTGGACCAAGAGGACCTAATAGACAACTACAGAACTCTCCACCCCAAATCCACAGAATATACATTCTTCTCATTATCACATCGCACTTACTCTAAAATTGACCATATAATTGGAAGTAACTCACTCCTCAGCATATGCAAAAGAATGGAAATCATAACAAACAGTCTCCCAGACCACAGTGCAATCAAATTAGAACTCAGGATTAAGAAACTAACTCAGAACCACACAACTTCAGGGAAACAGAACAACTGGCTCTTGAATGTTGACTGGATAAACAATGAAATGAAGGCAGAAATAAAGATGTTCTTTGAAACCAACGAGAATGAAGACACAACGTACCAGAATCTCTAGGACACATTAGTGTCTAGAGGGAAACTTATAGCAATAAATGCCCACATGAGAAGGAAAGACCTAAAATCGACACTATATCATCAAAATTGAAAGAGCAAGAAGAGCAAGGTCAAAAAAACTCAAAAGCTAGCAGAAGACAAGAAATAACTAAGATCAGAGCAGAACTGAAGGAGATAGAGACATAACCCTTCAAAAAATCAATAAATCCAGGAGCTGGTTTTTTTGAAAAGATCAACAAAATAGACAGACTGCTAGCCAGATTAATAAAAAAGAAAAGAGAGAAGAATCAGATAGATGCAATAAAAAACAATAAAGAGGATATCACCACCGATTACACAGAAGTACAAACTACCATCAGAGATTACTACAAACAACTCTATGCACATAAACCAGTAAACCTGGAAGAAATGGATAAATTCCTGAATACTTGCACCCTCCCAAGCCTAAACCAGGAAGAGTCGAAACCCTGAATAGACCAATAACAAGGGCTGAAGTTGAGGCAGCAATCAATAGCCTACCAAACAAAAAAACCCAGGTCCAGATGGGTTCACAGCTGAATTCTACTAGACATACAAAAGGAGCTGGTACCACTCTTTCTGAAACTATTCCAAACAATCCAAAAAGAGGGAATCCTTCCCAAATCATTTTAGGAGACCAGCACCACCCTGATACCAAAACCGGGCAGAGAGTCAACAAAAAAGAAAACTTCAGGCCACTACCCATGATGAACACAGGTGCAAAAATCTTCAATAAAATATTGGCAAACCGATTGCAACAGCACATCAAAAAAACTTATCCAGCACGATCAAGTAAGCTTCATCCCAGGGATGCAAGGCTGGTTCAACGTACACAAGTATATACACATAATTCACCACACAAACAGAACCAAAGACAAAAACCACTTGATTATCTCAATAGATGCAGAGAAGGCCTCTGACAAAATTCAACAGCCCCTTTATACTAAAAACTCTAAATAAATTAGGTACTGATGGAACGTATCTCAAAATAATAAAAGCTATTTATGACAAACCCACAGGCAATATCATACTGAACAGGCAAAAACTGGAAGCATTCCCTTTGAAATCTGGCACTAGACAAGGATGCCCCTCTCTCACCACTCCTATTCAATATAGTATTGAAAGTTCCAGCCAGAGCAATGAGGCAAGAAAAAGAAATAAAGGGTATTCAATTAGGAAAGGAGGAAGTCAAATTGTCTCTATTTGCAGATGACATAATTGTATATTTAGAAGACTCCATCATCTCAGCCCAAAATCTCCTGAAACTGATAAGCAACTTCAGCAAAGTCTCAGGATACAAAATCAACAGGCAAAAATCACAAGCATTCCTATACACCAATAACAGACTAACAGAGAACCAAATCATGAGCAAACTCCCATTCACAATTGCTACAAAGAGAAGAAAATACCTAGGAATACAACTAACAAAGAATGTAAAGGACCTCTTCAAGGAGAACTACAAACCACTGCTCAAAGAAATAAGAGAGGACACAAACAGATTGAAAAACATTCCATGCTCTTCCATGGTCAGGAAGAATCAATATTGTGAAAATGGCCATACTGCCCAAAATAATTTATAGAATCAATGCTATCCCCATCAAGCTACTTATGATCCTCTTCACAGAACTGGATAAAACCACTTTAAATTTTATATGGAATCAAAAGAGAGACCACATAGCCAAGACAATCCTAAGCAAAAAGAACAAAGCTGGAGGCATCATGCTATCTGACTTCAAACTATGCTACAAAGCTACAGTAATCAAATCAGCATGGTACTGGTACCAAAAAGAGATATAGCCCAAAGGAACAGAACAGAGGCCTTGGAGGCAATGCCACACATCTACAACCATCTGATCTTTGGCAAACCTCACAAAAACAAGCAATGGGGAAAGGATTCTCTGTTTAATAAATGGTGTCAGGATAACTGGCTAGCCATGTGCAGAAAGCAGAAACTGGACCCCTTCCTGATATCTTACACTAAAATTAACTCCAGATGGATTAAAGACTTAAACATAAGATCTAACACCATAAAAACCCTAGAAGAAAACCTAGGCAAAACCATCCAGGACATAGACATAGTCAAGGACTTCATGACTAAAACACCAAAAGGATTGGCGACAAAAGCCAAGATAGACAAATAGGATCTAATTAAACTCCAGATCTTCTGTACAGCAAAAGAAACAATCATTAGAGTGAACCAGCAACCAACAGAATGGGAAAAAATGTTTGCAATCTACCCATCTGACAAAGGGCTAATATCTAGAATCTACAAAGAACTAAAACAGATTTACAAGAACAAAACAAACAACCCCATTCAAAAGTGGGCAATGGATATGAACAGACACTTTTCAAAAGAAGACATATATGAGGCAAACAAACATAATGAAAAATGCTCATCATCACTGGTCATTAGAGAAATGCAAATGAAAACTACATTGAGATACCATCTCACACCAGTTAGAATGGCAATCATTAAAAAATCTGGAGACAACAGATGCTGCAGAGGATGTGGTGAAATAGGAACACTTTTACAGATTGGTGGGAGTGTAAATTAGTTCAACCATTGTGGAAGACAGTGTGCCGATCCCTCAAGGACCTAGAAATAGAAATTCCATTTGGCCTAGCAATCCCATTACTGGGTATATATCCAAAGCATCATAAATCATTCTATTATAAAGACACATGCACACGTATGTTCATTGTGGCACTGTTTACAATAGCAAAGACCTGGAACCAACCCAAATGCCCATCGATGATAGACCGGACAAGGAAAATGTGGCACATATACACCATGGATTATGCAGCCATCAAAAAGATGAGTTCGTGTCCTTTGTAGGAACATGGATGAATCTGGAAACCATTATTCTCAGCAAACTAACACAAGAACAGAAAATCAAACACCGCATGTTCTCACTCATAGGCGGGTGTTGAACAATGAGAACACATGGACACAGGGAGGGGAGCATCACACACTGAGGTCTGTTGGTGGGGACTATGGTAGGAACAGCAGGGCGGTAGGGAGGTTGGGGAGGGGATAACATGGGGAGAATTGCCAGATATAGGTGATTGGGGGGATGGAGGCAGCAAAGCACATTGCCATGTATGTACCTATGCAACAACCCTGCATGATCTGCACATGTACCCCAGAACCTAAAGCACAATCACATATATATATGTACATATATAATTAAATATATACGTAATTATATTTAATATATGTAATTATATGTAAATATATATGTGATTATATTTAATTATTTAATTATATATAAAATAATTTGAATCTGTGTCCCCATCCAAGTCTCATGTTGAACTGCAAACTCCAGTTTTGGAAGTGGGCCTGATGGGAGGTGACTGAATCATGGAGGGAGGAGTTTGTACGAATGGTTTAGTATCCTTGGTACACTATAGTGAGTGAGTTCTTACTAGATCTGATTGTTCAAAAGTCTGTGGCATATGTCCCCTCTCTCTCTTTCTTCTGCTCTGGCCATGTAATATGATCTTGCTTCACCATTGCCTTCTGCCAAGATTGAAAGTTTCCTGAGGCCTCCTCAAAAGCAGAAGCTACCGTGCTTCCCTGTACAGGCTGCAGAACCATGAGCCAATTAAATCTCTTTTAATTATAAATTATCCACTCTCAGATATTTCTTTATAGTAGTACAAGAAAAGACTAATACAGCCGGGCACAGTGCTACATGCTTATAGTCCCAGCTACTCAGGAGGCTGAGACAGGAGGATTGCTTGAGTCCAGAGTTCATGATGAACTCTGATCATGCCATTGCACCAGCCTGGACCACAGAGTGAGACCCTGTCTCTAAAACATTTACATTTACATTTTAAAAAGACCTCTGGAACTTAGACTTATTCTGAGGCAAGGTAGACCAAAATGAACCGAGATTAGGTTTCTACTATTCAGCAAACTGGGGTCCCAAAATGGTATGAAAAAGGAAAGGGAGTTTTGTTTGAGTCCTTGTTCATCTGGGTTTATAGACTGGAAACACAGCTATTGCATATGTGAAGCACTCAGACCAGTGCCTAGCAGAAAGCAGACACTTAATGACTGAAAACGTTCTGTTACCACCTCCTGGAAGAACCTCCTCTCCACATAGGCTGTCTCCTGTCCCAGTCCTTCATGTCCCACTGATATCTGAGCTCCCTAAGAAAGAAACAAAATGGGGAGATATAGATTTACTCGCTACTCTTTGCACCCTCCATGATCTTTTCTCTAACTCCAGGTGAAGAAATCACTTTCCTCTCCTCCTGACTGCAGATGCTTATTGATACTACTGTGAAAATTAAATGCTTTGCTGAAGATTACTCTTTAACCCTGGAATTCGGTTGGTATGTGTCTGTTCATTAGTTAACTAGTTAATTGGTTTATTTAGTCACAGCCAGATTCTATGAAACACAGCTATAGGAAAGAAAATCCTTTACATTCACACTTCCCAAGCTTTCAGGTGCCCACACGTCATCTGTGGATCTTGTTAAAACAGAGATTCTAATCAGAAGTATGGAAAAGGGGCCTGAGTTCTACATTTCTAATAAGCTCCCAGATGATACTAATCTTGCTGACCCATGGACCACACCTAGAGGCTCTAGAGTCAGACACACTGGGCTCAAATCCCAACTCTGGTTGTTTGTAGCTGTGTGACTTTAGGCAATTTAAATAATCTCTCTGAACCTTCATGCCATCTTTTACTAATGGAACTATATATAACTTCTTGCTGAAAGTTTGTGTAAGTGAAGATTAAAGATAATTCAACAGACCCCTTGCATATCCTGGCCATTCTGCAAGTAGCAGTGAGGTTATTAGGATAGTGTGGCCCCATTTTTGCTAAACGTGGGGATGCACCTTCTACTAGAGCCTTAGGGTCCCTCTTGTCCTGACATTCTGCTCTTCTGGGAGGACCGAATAGCTCTGGAATGGATAAGACTGTCACTGCCTATATGGAAGGGCAGCATCTTGTCTCTACTATCACAGTGTGGTCAATATTCCAGACCAGCTATGATGCATCATGCTCTTGAGATGGGCTGAGAATCAGGATGTTCCAGCAGCCAGCAGCATGAATAGATGATGACACACCTGGTACTAAATGCCCACCTAGTCCCCAAATGCCTCGATGTCCTATAACACCCCTTGAATTGGCTGGGCATGGTGGTTCATACCTGGATCCCAGCACTTTGGGAGGCCAAGATGGGAGGATCACTTGAGCTCAGGAGTTCGAGGCCAACCTGGGCAACACAGCGAGATCCCATCCCTATAAAAATAAAAATCAGCTGGGAATGGTGGCATGTGCCTGTAGAGCCTGCCCATTGCTGAGGCTACACCACTTTTCCACTCCCCTCTTCAGGGGTATTGATCCCCAGCCAACTGTAGATGCATCTTTATTATTTGTGTGCCATAAACAGCACAGATATTAGGGCAATTCCCTGGCCTGGATTGATTTGTCCCCCCCCATGCCAGCCTGAGTCTTTCTCCGAGATCCCCAGAGCCAGTGACAAACTTTGCGGGACCCAATGCTGGAAATAAAATTTCAGTTACATCTACTGGAAATTAGATTAGATTTTATTACTGGAAGGAAAAAGGAAAGATGACAACAACCAAAGGCTCAGAGGGAAAAGGCATGTGTACATCCACACACAAATATGAAATGAAAAAGCCATTTTGCAGCCTCACTCACCAACCCAAAGGAGCCAAAGAGCATCTGTCCTGCCTGGGGCAACAAGGAGGCTGCCTCAGCTCCAGTAATGGCCCTGTTGAAACAAAGGTGGCTAGGCAAGGCAAGGCTCTGAAAACATGCTGGTTCTCAAGGCAGACCACCAGGGCTTACTCAAATCCAGGTTCTCTCACTCCTGAGCTGCATGGACTTGGAGACATGACTTCCCCACTACTGTAAGCCCGCATTCTCACCTGTATTATGGGATGATGCTAATACCAGTACATAGTTCAGAGGAGAGTGATATGAAAGAGTAAGTAATGTCCCATACAAACAGCCATAAACTGAGTGATCACAATAAGAAATATACAACTTGCAGTGGCTCACACCTATAATCCCAGCACTTGGGGAGGCCGAGGCAGGTGGATCACGAGGTCAAGAGATCGAGACCATCCTGATCAACATGGTGAAACCCCGTTTCTACTAAAAATACAAAAATTAGCTGGGCATGGTGGTGCACACCTATAGTTCCAGCTACTCGGGAGGCTGAGGCAGGAGAATTGCTTGAACCCAGGAGGTGGAGGTTGCGGTGAGCTGAGATCGAGCCATTGCACTCCAGCCTGGGTAACAAGAGTGAAACTCTGTCTCCAAAAAACAAAAGAAAAAAGAAATACATAACTCTCCAGGCATGGTGGCTCACGCCTGTAACAGCACATTGGGAAGCCGAGGCAGGTGGATTAGCTGAGGTCAGAAGTTCAAGACCAGCCTAGTCAACATGGTGAAACCCCATCTCTACTAACTATACAAAACTTAACCAAGTGTGGTGGCAGGCACCTGTAATCTCAGCTACTCGGGAGGCTGAGGCAGGAGAATCGCTTGAACCCAGTAGGCAAAGGTTACCGTGAGCCGAGATCACACCATTGCACTCCAGCCTGGGCAACAAGAGTGAAATTTAGTCTCAAAAAAAGAAAAAAAGAAGAAAGACACAACTCATACTAAGAGCTGTGTTTTATATCATAGCCCTGTATATGTATACATGAGTAGACAAAAATGTTACGTATTACAAAATGAATCGTGTTAATAATTGCAAACACATACAGCATTTCCTATGTTCTAGGCTCTACTCTAAACCCTTAATAAATATTAACTCATCCTTATGAAGTAACTACTATTATTATGCCCATTCTGTAAGTGAAGGAAGTGAGGCTCAAATTCCCTTGAGTAACTTGCCTATGGTCCCACAGCCAGAAAATGGCAAGGCCAAGATTCAAACCCAACTAGTCGGCCTTATCCACTGTCCTACTACATCTGGTAATTCATCTTCTATTCTTGTCAGAGATCCTCTCCACTGATTTCATGACCACTAAAAAATCCCAATCTGAAATTTGAAAAATGTAGCTCTAGTATGTCCTCTAACTTTGGAATTTCTTTTTTGAAGAAATGTTTAGTCAAGTCTTTTGTGCATTTTTAACTGGATTGTTTGTTTTGCTGTTGTTGAACTGTAGGAGCACTTTATATATTCTGAGTATTAATTGCTCATCACATATATGATTTGTAAATATTTATTCCATTCTGCTTTTCTTCTGTTGATAGTGTCTTTTAATCCACACGTTTTTAATTTGATGAAGTACAATTTACTTTTTCTTTTGTTATATGTGCATTCATTGTCATATCCAAGAAATCATTGTTAAATCCAATATCAGGAATATTTTCCTCTGTGTTTTCTTCCAAGAGTTCTATAGTTTTAGTTCTTACATTTAAGTCTTTCATCTATTTTGGGTTAATTTTTGTATATAATGCAAAGTACAGTTTCAACTGCCTTCTTTTGCATGTGGATATCAATTTTCCCAGTATCATTTTTTGAAAAGACTGTCCTTTCCCCATTGAATGGTCTTGGCATCCTTGTTGCCAAAAATCATTTGGCCATCTATAAGTGTTTATTTCTGGGCCCTCTATCCTATTCCATTGGTCTATATGTCTTTTATTATGCCATTACCACACTGTTTTGATTATCATATCTTTTTAGTAAGTTTTGAAATCAGGAAGTGTGAGTTCTCTGACTTTGTTCTTTCTCAAGATTTTTTGGTTATTTGGGTCCCTAGTGATTCCATATGAATTTTAGGATAAATTTTTTCTCATCTGCAAAAGACATCACTGGAGTTTTGATAGAAATGGTAATGAACCTGTAGGTCATGTTGGACAGTATTTACATCTTAACAATATTAAGTCTTATAATCTAAGAACAGGGATTTCTTTCCATTTTTAGTGTCTTCTTTAATTACTTCCAGCAACATTTTGTAGATTTCAGTGTACAAGTCTTTTACTTCTTGGTTAAATTTATTCCTATGTATTTTATTCTTTTTGATGTGATTATATATAAAATTGTTTTCTTAATTTCATTTTCAGATTTTTCATTGTTAGTGTACAGAAACACAGCTGACTTTTGTGTGTTGGTTTTCTATACTACAGCTTTGGTAAATTTGCTTACTTGTTCTAACAGATTTTTTTGTGTGGAACCTTTAAGGTTTTCTACATATAAGATTATGTCCTTGGAGAATGGGTGATTTTACTTCTTCCTTTCCAATGTGAATGGCTTTTTTCCTGTCTTTTTTTTTCTACAATTATTTAGGGCTGGAATGTCCAGTATGATATTGAATACAAGTGGGTAAGTGTTCCTGATCTTAGAGGACAGCCTTCCAGTCTTTCACCACTGAGTATGACACTAGATGTGGGAAAATAAAGATGTTTTAGAAACAAATGCATTTCATAAAACTGTTGATATGGTTTGGCTGTGTCCCCACCCAAATCTCATCTTGAATTATAGTTTCCATAATCCCTATGTGTCATGGAAGGGATCTGGTGGGAGGTAATTGAATTAGGGTGGTTACCTCCACTGGGAGGTAAAGGAATATAATGAAAACCACTATATAAGTTTGCCCAGGGCAAAGGAGTTTCCCATGCTGTTCTCATGATAGTGAGTGAGTTCTCATGAGATCTGATGGTTTTATAAGGGGCTTTTCCCCCTTTGCTTAGTACTTCTCTCTCTGCTGCCATGTGAAGAAGGACAGGTTTGCTTCTCCTTCCATCATGATTGTAAGTTTCCTGAGGCCTCCTCAGCCATGTGGAACTGTGAGTCAATTAAACCTTTTATCTTTATAAATCATCCAGCCTCAGGTACATTTTCATAGCAGCATGGACAAACTAATACAATGGTTTTTAGTGATAATAATGAAAGCCATTGCTAAGCTGCCCCTACGTGTCAGGATAAAGTTGACTGTTTCCATTCATCAAATTATAGAATCCTCACAGTGACCTGTGAGAGACGTATTTGAGTCCCCTTATCACCAATGCAAGGCTTAGAGAAATGTAGTGACTTCCCTAAGCTCACAGTGACAGCAAATGGTTGCACTAATATTCAAGCCCAGGGCTGGGTGCGGCAGCTCACACCTGTAATTCCAATACTCTGGGAGGCCAAGGTGGGTGAATTACTTGAGCTCAGGAGTTCAAGGCCAGCCTGGGCAACATAGCAAAACCCCATCCCCACAAGAATTATAAAAATTAGCCAGACATGGTGGAGCATGCCTGTAGTCCCAGCTACTTGGAGTCTGAAGCGGGGGGGATCACTAAGCCCGGGGGTTTGAAGCTGCAGTGAGCCATGATAGCACAACTGTTCTCAGGCCTAAAAAACAAAATGAGACTCTGTCTCAAAAAATATAAATAAATAATATTCAAGCTCAAAACTATCAGCTCCAACATGCTTGAACTCTCAAATTTCCTCAGCTTAGCAGATATGAGTCCTATAACCCTCCGTGTTACAGGATGGTCTTCTGATCCTTGGAGGCTGACGGGCAAAGATTCCTTCTTTGGCATCAAAGACCTGGCCTTGAGTCCTGGCTCTACCACTCTCTGATGGGGTAACTGGACAAGTCACTGAAATTTTCTGAGCCAATGTCCTCAGCTGCAAATCAGGAAAAATAATAAAAACCACTACATAAGGTTGCCCAGGGCAAAGGGGTTTCCCAGGATATAGAACTTTGAGTGCTAAATGTCAAAGTGCCAGGCAAACCTGGTCAAGTTTGGTTTGTCACCAGACATGATGGTTAATACCACCATTCATTCCATTGTTCACTCATTCAACAAATATTGATTGAGTGCCCGTTGAATGCCAGGCACTGTTCTTGATGCTGGAGACATAGGGAAAAAAAGAAAAAAAAGCATTGGCCTTCATGGAGCTTATATCCTAGCTAGGGGTGAACAGCACAAATAAAGAAGTAAGATATTTAGTATGCCAAGTAATGATAAATACAATGAATAAAAAAAAAAAGCAACAAATTATTCAAACAGCCCCAACTGGAAGCCACCCAAAGTATCCATCAGCAGAACAGTGAATAAACTGAGATCTATTCATGCAATATATCTCAACAACAAAAACAATGAATTACTGATATGTAAAATGTGGATGAATCTCAGACATTATGCAGAGAAAAATAAAACAGTACATGCTGAAAGCATCTATTTGTATGAGGTTTAAAAACAGGCAAAACTAAGAGATGATGTTTAAAGTCAGAAGAGTTATTACCTGAGGGTGACGCTAACTGGAAAGGGCCTAAGGAAACTTTTGGGGCACTGAAAATATTCAATGTCTTGGCCTGGGTGCTGATCAGATGGAGAACACATAGGTAACATTCATTGAAGTGGACACTTAACATAGATCCCGTAAGTGTACTTTATCGTGCATAAGCTGTACCTCAATTATGAAAAAAAATCTTAAATGGATAAATAAATCAACAAAGGTGAAATGGAGGCATGGAAGAGGTGGAGTTAGGTTAGCATAGTTCGTAGCATGCAAGAAGAATTCACTACATGTTAGGTACAGTTTATTATTATCTGGTGACGGTGAGGAGCCTATGGCCTGTGCTTCAAAGAGCAGAAGCCCCTCTGTTGCCTCTTTGGGTGTCTCTGTTTCCCTCAGCTAATCTCAGGACCCTCAGCTAATCTCCAGGAGCCCACTATGGAAGGCTGTGCTTTAAATGCCTTGACACTGGTTTCTAAACCCAGCTCATCACCAGGCCTGGAAAGTTTCTGGCAGGGCCATCCTGGTTTTCTCTATGCTGTACATCCTAATCTCATGCCCCTGAGATTGCAGTGACAAAGATTTATAACATTTTCCTATGCAATGGGCTTGAATTATCCCAGGGATAATGGAAAGGTATTTTTCATCTTTAGGGTGTTAATGAATATAAATGGGATTTACAGCCCATTTCTCTGCTTTTTGTTCCCTCTGTGAAGTGAGATCATAGAAAGAAAACTTACAGTGGCAAAAAGACAGCGAGAGACCCTTTGCTCAACCCTCCCACCCAGAATGCCCCCAAGAATGGGAAAGACTTCAGGAACCCCAACTCCTTCCCTTTCTTCCCAACCGTTCAAAAATCTCTCCAAGTAAAAAATAATTGATTCATCATGTTACAAGTATTTTTAGCTACAAGGAGTTGCTAACCAGCAAACTTCCAAGTGAACCTGGACCCAGGGAAGTCAAGATGTAAACCTCTTTTCTAGATGGAATACTTTCTCTGATCATGGCTTTCTGCTGGGAAGTAGGGAAAATGTCATCTTGGTCCATATTAGTCCCTAGAGGGAATAATTCTGTCATCACCCCCACCTCTAATGCTCTGTTCTATGCTGGATTAATTATAGGACCCAGAAAGGTCTTCTTCCCCCTCAGGTCATTTACATGTTATTCTTTGTGCCTAGAATATGTCTCGCTTCTCTTAGCCAGGGAGAGTTGGGGTTGGCTAAAAAAGGGGACATCAGGGACAAAGACAAATGGCATATATACACAACAGAATACTATTCAGCCTTTAAAAAGAAGAAAATCCTGTCATAAGTGACTACACGGATGAACCTGCTAAGTGACATAAGCCAGGCACAGACAGATGAATACCTCATGACCTCACTTAACATTTGCAATCTAAAAAAGACAGACTCATAGAAGCAGAGAGTAGGATGGTGGTCACAGAGGCTGGGAGGTGGAGGGATTGGGAAGATGTTGGTCAAAGGGTACAAAGTTTCATTTAGATGGAGGAATAAATTCAAAAGATCTCTGTACAACGTGGTACTACAGTTAATAACAATGTATTGTATACTGAAAATTGCTAAGATAATAGATTTTAAGCGTTCTCATCATAGAAAAAATGTAAATATGAGAGGTAATACATATTCTGATTAGATTGATTTGGCCATTCCACAATGTATAAATGTATCAAAACATCATATTAAGCACCATATTTGTCAAAGACAATAAATTTAAGAGGAAGGATCCCTTTGGGGATAGAACTGTTCTACATCTGACTACATTAATGCTGATATTCTACTTGTGATCTTTTCCTAATGTATTACAAAATGTTACCATTGGGGGAAACTGGGTAAAGAATACACAGGATCTCTCTGTATTATTTCTTATAACTTTATGAGAATCTATAATCATCTCAAATTGAGACCTTTAAAATAAAAATCTCTTTGGACAGTCTAACATGCAATCAGAGTTCAGAATGATTACTACAGCTCAACACTAGCCAAGAGAAATTTCTGTGGTGATGGAACTGTTTTCTATCTTCGTTATAATAAGTCACCACTGGCTGCATGCAGCTATTGAGCTCTTGAAAGATAACTGGTAGAATTGAGGACCTAAATTTTTAATGCTGATTAATTTAAATTTAAATAGCCACATGTGGTATATTAGTTTTCCAGGGCTGCCTTAACAAAGTACCACTCACTAGATGGCTGACACAACAGAAATCTGTTGTCTCCCAGTTCTGGAGGCTCGAAGTTTGAGATCAAAGTGTTGGTGGACAGCTTCCTCCTGAGGTCTGTGAGAGACAGTCTGTCTGTTCCATGCCTCTCACCCAGCTTCCTCCTGAGGTCTGTGAGAGACAGTCTGTTCCATGCCTCTCACCCAGCTTCCTCCTGAGGTCTGTGAGAGACAGTCTGTTCCATGCCTCTCACCTAGCTTCCTCCTGAGGTCTGTGAGAGACAGTCTGTTCCATGCCTCTCACCTAGCTTCCTTCTGAGGTCTGTGAGAGACAGTCTGGTCTGTTCCATGCCTCTCACCTAGCTTCCTCCTGAGGTCTGTGAGAGACAGTCTGTTCCATGCCTCTCACCTAGCTTCCTCCTGAGGTCTGTGAGAGACAGTCTGTTCCATGCCTCTCACCTAGCTTCCTCCTGAGGTCTGTGAGAGACAGTCTGTTCCATGCCTCTCACCTAGCTTCCTCCTGAGGTCTGTGAGAGACAGTCTGTTTCCATGCCTCTCACCTAGCTTCCTCCTGAGGTCTGTGAGAGACAGTTGTCTGTTCCATGCCTCTCACCTAGCTTCCTCCTGAGGTCTGTGAGAGACAGTCTGTTCCATGCCTCTCACCTAGCTTCCTCCTGAGGTCTGTGAGAGACAGTCTGTTGTTCCATGCCTCTCACCTAGCTTCCTCCTGAGGTCTGTGAGAGACAGTCTGTTCCATGCCTCTCACCCAGCTTCTGGTGAGTTGCTAGAAATCTTCAGCATTCTTCTTTGTCTTGTTGAAACATTACCCTGATCTCTGTCTTCATCTTCACATGATGTTCTATGTGTGTGTCTGTCTCCAAATTTCCCCTTTTTATAGGACACCAGTCCTATGGGACTTCAGATAAAGTCATATTCTGAGGAAGTGGTTAGGATTTCAACATAGGGATTTTGGGAGAAGATAATTCAACTTATAACTTGTGGCTAGTGGCTACCATATTGAACAGTGCAGGTCTAGCTGACTCCCATTCCTCTGTTCTGGCCCCTTAACTACAGACAGGCCGCCTTGATAACAACTCCTAGCTAGCTACCTTCATTCACCATCCCTTGTTTCAGCAAATATTTATTGAACACTTACTATGAGTCAGGCATAGTGCTAGGATCTGAGAAAGAGTGAATGTAACACAGCCCTGCTCTCTCAAAACCTGCAGTCTCCTGGGGCGTACCAGACAAGAGGTCAACCTTTTTTATGTCCAGTTACACATAGTTAATTATTGAATTTGCACAACCCACTGGAGTAAACAGAAGAGGTTACTTGCTACTGAAGGAAGCAGATGGACCCAGGGCCCACCTGGCCAGTCCAAGGGCTAAGAAACCCAATATCTCAGCCTTCTGTTATTCATTCAGAGGCTGCTGGTTGACATGCTCTAGGGGAGTCAGTCAGTTGCTACAAATTGAGAGCAGTGCTGGCTTGTAGCAGGGCAGGGGTGTCAGAGAAGTCCAGGAAACTGAAAGAGGATAGAAGAGGAGCCCCAACTTAGCTTTCACAGGAGACTCAAAGTCTTTCCTGGATGGAAGAGAAGGGATCTGTGGTTATTAATCTGTCATTAGTATTACTTAACAATACCCTATTCCCCTCTCTTTCTAAATACCAGACACAGCACTTCCCATACACTTTGAAATAGTTTACCTATTAGCTTTTGTTATGTAGCAAACTAGTCCAAAACATAGTAGCCTAACGGCAGCCATCACTGCTCTGTGGATTGGCAGTTTGGGTTTGGCTCACTTGGGCTGTTCTTTGCTGGTCTCACCTACATTCTCATGTGACTTCCATTGACTGGCACGTTGACTGAGGATAGTGGGCTCTAAATATGGTCCCACACACCTGGTGGCTGGTGCTGGCTGTTGGCTGGAGTGATTATGGGTGATGTGTCTCTGGCAGTCTAGACTGGGCTTATTTACATATTGGTGATTATGGGGTTTCCAGGAGTAGCAAGAGAGGACAAGCACTCTGCACAAGCAATTTTCAAGTCTCTGCTTGCACCACATTTGTTATTTTCCCATTGCCCAAAGCAAACCACAGAGCCACCCAGAGTCAGTGTGAGTGAGGACTACCCAAAGGCATAGATACAGGGAGGTAATAACAAGTCACAGGCCATTGCTGCAGCCATCTATGACAGTTAGTGAGGAACGGCTGTGTAGATTGCTCGGGTGAAATGTGATCAGAAGTGGTACATGTCACTTCTGGGCAAAAGTCTTTAAGAGCCAATGAGCTACTCACCATATCCTCTTTTCTTGCCTCAGAGATTATAGAAGTCATGTGTTTCTATATATCTGGGTTCTTGTGTGGCTGCAATGAACAGAGACCTCCTGCCTACCCACATCAAACATGTCACAGAGTGAGAAGCAAGCCTTTGCCGTTGTAAGCTACAAAGATCTGGAGTATGTTTGTTACCACAGCATAAACTAGCCTATCCTGACTAATACATCATCCAGTGCTGAGTTCTGAAGGATTACAAGAGTTAGCAACGTGAAGAGTAAGAGAGAAAAGCATGTTGGACATAGACAATAACATATGCTAAATCATGGAAGCAAAAGAGAGCAAAAGCCTGGTAAATTCAAGCAGCTGGGAGGGAGTTTGATCTGGTTGGAGCATAAAAGGGGAGAAGTGAAGAAGTTGTCTTAGTTAGCTTGGGTTTCCATAGCAAAATACCATAGAGTGGTGTCTAACAAAAAGAAATTTTTTTTTTACAATTCTGAAGCCTGGAAGATCAGAGTGCCAGCATGGTCATTTCTGATGAGGGCTCTTTTCCTGGCTTGCAGATAGTCACGTTCTTGCCATGACCTCACATAGCTGAGAGGGAGAAAGAAACCTCTCTCTTCCTCTTCTTATAAGTTCATAATCCTATCTGCGTAAGGCCCACTCTTTTGACATAATTAACCTTAATTACTCCTAAAATCTCAGTCTCAAGATAGAATCCCATTCAGGGTTAAAGCTTCAACACATGGATATCAGGGGAAATAATTCAGTCCATAGCATTAATGAAAGTTGAGGCTGGGAAGATAGAGAGGCCAGGTCATGGCAGGCGTAAGAAGTTGTGGTCAGCCCTGAAGATTTTATCCTGAGCAGAAGGGGAGCCTCTGACAAGCTTTAAGGCAATGGATGGCTCTGTTTCTAGAAAGGTCACTCTGACTGCTGCCCTCACTTCACACATTCATTAGATTCTCAAGCAGTACTGCTTTGTGGACCCCTGTATTAGTCTGTTCTCAAGCTGCAGATAAAAACATACCCAAGACTGGGTAATTTATAAAGGAAAGAAGTTTAATTGACTCATAGTTTCACATGGCTAGGCCTCACAATCATGGCAAAGGCAAATAAAGAACAAAGTAATGTCTTCCATGACAGCAAGCAAGAGAGCATGTGCCTGGGAACTCTCCTTTATAAAACCATTAGATCCCCTGAGATTTACTCCCTATCATGAGAATAGCACATGAAAGAACCTACCCCATGATTCAATTACCTCCCACCAGGTCCCTCCCACAACATATGGGAATTATGGGAGTTACAATTCAAGATGAGATTTGGATGGGGACACAGCCAAACCATATCAACTCCCATAGCTGGTCTGTAGCTTTAACATAATTTCTGAGTTCTACCTGTCTATCCCAGTGACAGGCAGTCCCAGCTGTGCCTCAGTGGGTGGGGAAGTTTCAGAGCCCCTGCCAAGCCCCTCTTCCTACTTCCAAGCATGACATCTCCAAGTAGAAGTGGGGCAAAAGCTCCATTCTCAGTCCAGTGGAAAGCCACCTCCAATACAACCACCTTAAATCGCAGCTTCTCTTGTGCTCTGTGACAGACTGAGTCACCAGAGGTCTGGAGAAGAAAACTCTGAGCACGCTTTTGCTTTAATTAGCTACTTATCCTGTTGGGGGCCTTTATTATTAGATCTCAGTTCAAATCTTGGCTGTCGCACTTCAAGTTGGTTTTCTTGAGCAAGCTACTTCACATCACAGAGTCTCAGTTTCCTCACCTATACATGGCCATAATAATAACGATGCTACAGGGCTGTTGGAAGAATTAATCCTAAGGTAGATGTAAAGTACAGAGTGCAGTGCCTGCCTGTCACGTTATCCATTCTCAGCATGCAATCCACTATTATTATTACTACTATTACTAACAACAGATCAAAGCTTTTTACAAACCATTTCCCATAGATCCAGCTTTGTGCCAAACTAAAAGATACAAAGACATGAACCATTGTGGATAATGGAGAACCATTATCCAATTCTGTCTCCTCCTGCTGAATGAAGTCTGGGTCACTTCTGAAACTTCAGGGTAGGTCATTGGTCCAGGGAAAGCTGCCAGAAATAAGTAAAAGGAGTACAGGGTGTATATTAGTCCGTTTTCATGCTGCTAATAAAGACATACCCAAGACTGGGAAGAAAAAGAGGTTCGATGGACTTACAGTACCACATTGCTGGGGAGGTCTCACAATCATGGCAGAAGTCAAGGAGGAGCAAGTCACATCTAACATGGATGGCAGCAGACGAAGACAAGAGAGAGCTTGTGCATAGAAACTCCCATTTTTAAAACCATCAGATCTCATGAGACTTATCCACTATCAAGAGAACAGCACAGAAAGATCTGCCCCATAATTCAATCACCTCCCACTAGGTCCCTCCCATGACATGTGGCAATTGTGGGGAGTTACAATTCAAGATGAGATTTGGGTGAGGACACAGCTAAGCCACATCATTCCTCCCATGGCCCCTCCAAATCTCATGTCCTCCCATTTCAAAACCAGTAATGCCTTCCCAACAGTCCCCCAAACTCGTAGCTTATTTCAGCATTAACTCAAAAGTCCACAGTTCAAAGTCTCATCTGAGACAAGGCAAGTCCCTTCCAACTGTAAGCCTGTAAAATCAAGAGCAAGCTAGTTACTTCCTAGCTACAATGGGGTGTACAGGTATTGAAATAAATACAGCCATTCCAAATGGGAGAAATTGACCAAAATAAAAGGGCTATAAGTCCCATGAAAGTCAGAAATCCAGCAGGGAAGTCAAATCTTAAAGCTCCAAAATGATCTCTTTTGACTCTGTGTCTCACATCCAGGTCATGCTGATTCAAGAGGTGGATTCCCACAGTCTTAGGCAGCTCTTCCCCTGTGGCTTTGCAGGGCATAATCCCACTCCTTCCTGCTTTCCCTGGCTGGCGTTGAGTGTCTGAAACTTTTCCAGGCACATGGTGCAAGCTGTCAGTGAATCTACCATTCTGGGATCTGGAGGATGGTGACCCTCTTTTCATAGCTCCACTAGGTGATGCCCCAGTAGGGACTCTATCTATGTGGGGGCTCTAACCCTACATTTCCCTTCTGCACTGCCCTGGCAGAGGTTCTCTATGAGGCCCCCAGCCTTGCAGCAAACTTTTGCCTGGACATCTAGGAGTTTCCATACATCTTCTGAAATCTAGGTAGAGGTTCCCAAGCCTCAATTATTGACTTCTGTGTACTTGCAGGTTCAATAATATGTGAAAGCTGCCAAGACTTGGGGTTTGCACCCTCTGAATCCACAGCTCAAGGTCTATATTGGTTCCTTTCAGCCACAGCTGGAGATGCAGAGCACCAAGTTCCTAGACTGCACACAGCACAGAGACGCTCAGCCTGGCCCACAAAACCACTTTTTCCTCCTGGGCCTCTGGGCCTGTGATGGGAGGGGCTTCATGAAGACCTGACATGCCCTGAAGACATTTTCCCTATTGTCTTGGTGATTAACATTTGGCTCCCTGTTAGTTATACAAAATTTCTACAGCCAATTTGAATTTCTCCCCCCAACAATGGGATATTCTTTTCTATTGCACTGTCAGGCTGCAAATTCTCCAAGCTTTAATTCTGTTTCCCTTTTGAAACTGAAATGCCTTTAACAGCACCCAAGTCACCTCTTGAATACCTTACTGCTTAGAAATGTCTTCTGCCAGATACCCTAAATCATCTCTTAAGCTCAAAGTTCCATAAATCTCTAGGGCAGGGACAAAATGCTGCCAGTCACTTTGCTAAAACATAACAGGAGTCACCTTTGCTCCAGTTCCCAACAAGTTCCTCATCTCTATCTGAGACTACCTTAGCCTGGATTTCATTGTCCATATTATCAGCATTTTGGCCAAAGCCATTCAATAAATCCTCAGGGAGTTCCAAACTTTCCCACATTTTCCTCTCTTCTGAGCCCTCCAAACTGTTCCAACCTCTGCCTGTTACCCAGTCCCAAAGTTGCTTTCACATTTTCGGGTATCTTTTCAGAAGCACCCCACTCTACTGGTACCAATTTGCTGTATTAGTCCATTTTCACACTGCTAATAAAGACATACCCAAGATTGGGAAGAAAAAGAGGTTTAACAGGTTTACATTTCCACGTGGCTGGGAGGCCTCACAATCATGGCAAAAGGCAAGGAGAAGCAAGTCACCTCTTACATGGAGAGCAGAAGGCAAAGAGAGAGCATGTGCAGGGAAACTCTCGTTTTTTAAAACTATCAGATCTCATGAGACTCATTCACTGTCAAAGAACAGCACAGGAAACACTCACCCCATAATTCAATCACCTTCCACTGAGTTCCTCCCATAACATGTGGGAATTATGAGAGTTGCAGTTCAAGATGAAATTTGGGTGGAGACACAGCCAAACCATTTCAAGGCATGACAAAGGAACATGAGATTTGACCCAAACAGGCTTCTGTCTGTGATCAAATGCTCCATGTTGTGGTCCCTGCCTCATTCCCCTTGTATCTCTCTGTTGAAACTGACCTTTAGCATTGGCATCCCAGTTCATCCATATCTTCTCCTTATTTCCATTCCCTGCTGTCCATCTTCCAGCCCCCTCTATGATAGGGTTGAAGATGTCCCTTACAGCAGCCATCTCTGGCTTTGCATTTAGACTCTCTCTCCAGTGGATAGCCTCGGTGAATGAAGCCTGTGACCCTGGCTCCATATCCTCCATGACTCTATCCTGGGTGGGAAAGGTCCAGGATATATGTCTGGTGAAGGACTCTAGGCAAGTTATTGGAGCTCAGTGGGGTGGGAGGAAAGCCCCATGGAAGGATTTCTGAAGACTTGCTGAATGATATGGGTGGGGTTGGTCTTGAAGGATTAGCTAAGGAGACAAAAAAGGATGGGGTACTGTTTTCCCAAGAGCTTTATAAATAACACTTGTTATTTGGAATATCAACATATAAGAATTACATAAGAAAGGGGTTCTCAAGTCAAAAAAGATTTTGGAAATATGTATTAGACAAAGTGAAATAGGTACAATAATATACGATGTCTCAGAACCGTTCCTATGCTAACACACACTGTGCTTCTCCCAGAGAAGGGCAAAATGTATAGCATTCCCCAAACGCGTGGGACCTTGCAAGCCTTTTCTCATTGCAGAGCATCTCTGTTGATCAATGTGCCACAAAACACATTATTTATAGGTGTTTTGTAACAGCAAAGGCTAGAGACTGGACTTGGAAATAAGTTTTTGAAGAAGGCAAGCAAACTACTCTAGAGCAGAGGGTGAGGAAATGTGAGAAGAGATAAAACTGGAAAGGTAAATTGAGGCAAGACTATTGATCATTCGGGAAGTTGCCTAAAAGATGCTTCTTTTATATGTGTCATGTGCCACCCTGGACCTAGATTCAAGTGAGATTCACTATGACCATCACCATTGTCATCATCGTCAATAACACCATCATCTTCACCTTCATCACTGTCACATCATAATTGTCACCATTATCATTAGTAATGCCATTAGCATGGCCATCAACATCATCATCATCATCATCATTGTCATCACAGCACAAGCCTCTTCTTTTAAAGAGCTCTGTGACTCTAGAAGCTGTGCTTAAGAAAATAACATGGGGCTTGGGGTCAAACATGAATTTGAGTCCCAACTTTATCATTAACCGTTTGTATATGTTTGTGTAATTTCCATAAGCCATTTAGTCTCTAGGAGTCTTAGTTTCCTCACCTGGATAATGTGTGTGAAGTTTAAATTGAAAGAATCAATGAGAAAATGCTTTATCAATACTAAATAGTAAGGAGATTCTGTTCTCATTAATATTATTTTGTCTTGCTTGATCTACCTTGTGCCTGATTTCCCCAGAATATTACCCTAAACTCAGACCTCAGCTCCTATGACATGGTTGTTTCGTGTTAATTTGATTACATTTGTAAAGTCCCTATCTCCAATATGAGGTCACATTCTGAGAAATGGGGGGCTAAGACTTCAACATATCAATTTTGGTGGACACAATTTAACACACAACATGTGGCTAGTGGCTTTCATCTCAACATCTTACCTAATGTGGTGGGGAAAATATGGTCTTAAATCCTCCCAAGCTCTGTGACTTCAAGTGAGTCATCTTCCCTCTCTAAGCCTGTTTCATTGTATGGAAAAATGAAATCATAAGGTTGTTGTGAGTGTTCTATGAGATAATGAATGTTAAGTGTTTGACACATAGACAGTACTTCACAGATGTTCATTCTTCTTCCCCGATTACTCTAGGATAGGATAGGGACAGCCAATATAGTGACGAGGGGGAGGAGAGAGAGAGCGAAAGAGAGAGAGAGAAGAAAAGAGAAGAGAAAGAGAGAGAGAGAGAGAAGAGAAGAGAGAGAAGAAGAGACAGAGAGAGATGATAGAGATAGCCACGACATTTAATCCCTTTGTTTTCCAGGTGGAAATACTGCAGCTGACTCTTACTGGCTTGCTCAGTGAGGCCCTGGACAAATTTAGACTGAGTGGGATACAGGTCCTCTGACTTCAGATCAGGGACCTGGACCTTTGAATTTGACCACAGCAGTCCAAGAGGAGAGTAACCCTACCTTTGCTCATTTCCAGTGTGCGAATGACAAAGAATTCCTGAAAGAAAGCAACTGGTGAAGACAGCTGTAAAATGAGAGAAGGACTGCCAATAGCTGGAGACATGAGGAGGAGAAGAATTAGTGTTATCTACTCAAATACACATAGAAAACATCATTTCATCTACAGTTGCCTCCACTACAAATAGAACTCTCCTCTCCAGCCACAGTTACTTCAATAACCAGCCTAATGTCCTGTGGAAGGGACGTGTGCCTTGCATGCATGAGCTGTTATTGATTTCCCCACAAAGGCCAATTTGGGGACGCCAGACAGCATGCATAGAAAAGTTAAAGCAAACTGCTAGCTAAACTGCTGCACACAAAGGGAGCGTATCCCATCCGTTGGTGAGTAAATGAGAGGCTGGTTAATCTCAGGCAGAGAGGCAAGGTTCCAAGCCAGCCATGTAAATTGTGACTGGAAGGGCACAGTGGAAGATGGTGCTGTGAGCAGGGCAAACCATCAGACTAAAATGGGGAGATCCAAATTTTCGTCCCAGATCTGCCAATGGCTCACCCAAACTCTTTAAATCAATCCCATTTCCCAAGGCATATTGTAAAGGGCAAAGGAAGGTGTGTAGGATAAAAGTGATCAGAATCACTGCTATTTATTAGCACTTGTTTTGACCCATCCATTAATCTACTATGTTCCAGGCACTGTGCTAGACACAGACATTGTCCCAGCCCTCTCAATATATAGAAGCTGGTAGAGGAGATTTGGAGCAAACATTTAATTATACCTCCAAAAACTGTACCTTTACGTCACTTCAAATTACTATAAATGTTATAAAGAAATGGTTTTATTCTGGAGTGGGAAAGTGGCAGTAAAGGAAGGCTTCTATGAGGAAGTGTTATCTCATATGAATTATAAAGAGTAAATAAGAACAAGAGAAAAAAAATGAGATAATTTTCAAGTAAAGGGAGCATCAGTCAGGCCCTGTGCTGAGCTTACATAATCACATTTCATTTTTGAATGAATCTTTTGAGGTTGGTTTTATGATTAGCTCCAATTTGTAAGACAAGAGTTGGATCAAAGACAGGTTGATCAATCTGCCCCAAATCACACAATGCATACATGGTAGATATGGAAAGCTAGGATGAATCCAGGAATGTTGAACTTAAAAGCCTCACTGTCTTGGCTGCTGTAAGCCACTACTCCCAGACTACTCAGATCATCTTCCCACTCTCCCTGGTCTTCATATTCAAACTCTTTGCCACCCTGTATTAGTCAGCTATTGTGGCAATAATGCTGTATAACAAACAACCTCAAAGTCCTGGTGGCTTACAATCCTTGCAGGTTCTCAGGGGTTCATATGGGATCACTGGCCTCAGCTGGGGGATCACTGGCCTCAGCTGGGCTTGACTCCAGGCTGTTGGTAAAGTTCAAGTATGCTCCATATGTCTTTATTCAGAAACCAGAGGCTACCCAGGCCACGTTCTTTCCCACAGTGAACTATAGGAGTATAAGAAACCATCCTAAATCACACAAACACTTAAAATCTCTGCTCATATCATGTCTTCCAGCATTTCATTGGCCAATGCAAGTCACATGGACAAGACTGAAACTACTGGGATAGAGAAATATGCTCTGAACATTCTAGTGGGAGGTACTACTGCAAGGTCAAATGGCAAAAGACATGCATGTGAAATTAGTTAAAGTTACCCATTCCACCATACTCTCTGACACCTTGGCCCCGACTTCTACCTCAGACCGTCTATGGAAAAATTGCTCACTCAATTATTCCTTTTCCTCCTGGGAAGACTACTGAACTACAATTTTCAAGCTTCCTTTCTTCTAGGAGGGACCATGTGACGCCAATGGGCTGGGGCAGAAATGATGCTTACTTCTTCCAGGTCTGGCCCTAAAATCTGCCAAGACATCCTCTCCTTTGTTTCTACTCAGTGTCAGTTGTCTAGAGGCAAATGATCTGATAGAGGACTCCTAGGCTCAGCGAAGAAACTTGAATCTTTTTTTTTGAGACAGGGTCTCACTCTGTCACCCAGACTGGAGTGATCATGGCACACTGCAGCCTCAACCTCCCAGGCTCAGGTGATTCTCCCATCTCAGCCTCCCAAGTAGCTGTAACTACACATATACACCACTACATCGAGCTAACTTTTGCATGTTTTGTAGAGGGAATGTTTCACTATGTTGCCCAGGTTGTTCTTGAACTCCTGGGCTACAGCAATCCACCCACTTTGGCCTCCATTTTGCTTGAAGGAGAGGGCTCAGCAGAGCCCACCTTACTAACACAAGTCACACTCAGCTTTACGGAAACAAGAAATAAACTTTTTGCATTAAGCCTCTGAGATCTAAGGATTGATTTTGTATTAGTCCGTTTTCACACTGCTGATAAAGACATACCCAAGACTGGGTAATTGATAAAGAAAAAGAGGTTTAATGGACTCATAGCTCCACATGGCTGGGGAGGCCTCACGATCATGGCAGAAGGTGAAAGGCATTTCTTACATGATGGCAGCAAAGAGGGAATGACAGAGCCAAGCAAAAGGGGAAACCCCTTGTAAAATCATCAGATGTCATGAGACTT
Source organism: Ateles fusciceps (assembly GCA_036589455.1). Taxonomy (NCBI): domain Eukaryota; kingdom Metazoa; phylum Chordata; class Mammalia; order Primates; family Atelidae; genus Ateles; species Ateles fusciceps. The sequence continues at coordinate 19,528,210 of JAZHEH010000952.1, forward strand.
ATTCACCACCACGAGAACAACATGGAGGAAACTTCCCCCGTGATTCAATAATCTCTCTTCTACAACATGTGGGAATTATGGGAGCTACCATTCAAGATGAGATTTGGGTGGGGACACAGTTAAACCATATCAGATTTCATAGCAGCCAATTCTAATACATCCTTCTCCTTTCTGAGTAGACTGAACCAGACTCTTTTTCAACTTTCCCAGCTTCTTTTCTTGGCTCCCATACTGTGAACCCATGAGCTCTCAACTGTGGTTGGAGATTCCTCAGCATCCACATCAGAGAAGAGATGAGAACAATTCCTATTCCTAATTTAGCCTCAGTTTCCCAATCTGTGCAGACACTAAATAACTCCTCCAGGCCTCTATTACTCTCATATTTGCCCTTTATCAGACCAAAGTAGATGTGTATACGTAATTAAATGAGTTTGAGGACTGAAGAGAGGTCAACGTGTAAGGCTGGAAACTAGAGAGACTCCTGGGGAGAGGACTCATCCTAGAGGAAGAAGGAGGATCATCAATGAAACAAACCCTTAATTTTCCCTGAGGAAGAGTGATTCTGCATATACCCTGATGGCTGTAGTCTGCCCAGACCAGCCCCTGAGTACATGTTTAAATTCTAAGGTGAGTAAAGGACCGTGCTTCGTTAAAAACAAATAAAAATCCAAACAGGTGCTTCCTGAAATCTGTGGTTCACTGGAACCTAAACAGCACTGCCTTGACCTCCTCCCCCCCTCACGTGTAACCCCCATGAAGGGCAACGTTCCCCCTCTCCCACCTCACCATAGTCCACTACTAGGATGTCAAGTCTTCTTCTAAAGTTGTTTGGTCCAAGCTCCTTTAAGGAAACCTCTCAAAAGGAGTGAAGAACACTGACCAGTGTCCCTGATCGTCATAACTCATGTCATTTCCTAATGGAAATCGTTTTGGTTCCTCTCCACTGATCAGCAGTGAGAGAGAATTAGAAAGTGGGGGATTTGGGAATATAGACAAGCTATTTTCCCAAGGAAAGTAGAGAAGTCCAAGCAAGCAGAGAAGGAAGTAGAGCCCCCAGGTCAGGCATAGAAGAACAGAGGGTGGTGTAGGGAGCCCTTCTGGATGTGAGAAGGGAGTCAGCCATACATAGAGAGCATCTCCTGGAGGTCATCAGAAGAGCTTTCTTTGGGGACCCAGTGAGCCTGTTTCAGGCAAGGATCTTAACTTCATTGAATGTCCTGGGTATATCGCAGCACTTCCTTGAACCCTTGTGTCCTTGTTTACAAAATAACGCACATAAACCGGCCTTGCTGGAGTATTCTGTAGAATGAGATACACTGGAGGTAAAGCACCTGGCATAGAGTAAGTTCTCAATAAATTGCAGCAAGGATAGGGATGATGATGATGATGGTGGTGGTGGTGGTGCTCATAGCAGGGAGTCATGGTTAACTCCATAGTGCCCACCTGCTCCCATGAAGATACTTGTGTATTAGGCCTCACCTGTCTTTATGGAATGAAATCTTATTGGCCCCCATTGAATTGAGCTGAATTATCAGGAGCTAAGCAGAGGGAATTTATATTTTGACTTTGACCCTTGCCCACCTTGAAAGCATGGTGTACAGACTGCCATTCTAGAGCAGATATATGAATATATATTAATACAGATAAATAAGGCATGTAATTAGCACATAGCACACAGCAGTTTAGATTCATCTTACACATCACAATAGACTATGTTCACAGCCCCAATTTTTACCCCTCTCTATATCCACACAGTCTGATATGCATCTTTGAAACACCTCTCGCTAAAGAGGTAGAGTCTATTTTCCACCTCTTGAATTTGAGCCCAGTTGTATGAATTTATTAGAAAGCAGTTGATGTAACAGTGGGCCAGGTGCAAGCTTAGGCCACTAGAAGCCTTGCATGTTTTTGCTCATTGTTGGGCTTCTGCCATTCCCATGAGAACATACTCAGACAAGCCCACTGGTCCCACAAGGTGGATTAGAGATCCTGCAAGCAGCCCTGCGCCAGCTAAGATGACTCAGCCCAGGCCAGCTAGAGCAGAGCCCCCAGTCAGCCACAGATGGATGAGAGAGTCCAGCCAGTGCCAACCAAGTCCAACCAAGGCCAGCCAAGCTCCAACCATCCTGGCACATAAGCAATAATATCTTATATACGACTGAGGTTTCATAGTTGCCCATTATGCAGCACTATTGCCATAGCAATAAATAACAAGACATGAACTACTATAGATCCATTGGCCATGACTATCTGGAGTTTTATGTTAGGAAAGATTCAGAGTCTATATCCAGGCTAGGCAGAGATGGGTATCGTAATGAATTAGTGATATCAGCCGTGAGCAGAGAAATACGGAAGAACAGCATACAGAAAATATATTTGCAGTCTCTGATTGGCATATAACAAAGCAGATATTTTGGTTGGAGAAGATTTTACCTTTCTACAGGACCAACCTCACAATAAGAATTACAATAAAAATAACATGTAAAGAATCTCTTTGTTTATTTGCAAAGACCTTTGCCTGGAGTAGATTTTCAGATGCATCAATCACACTCTGAGTATCACTAGAAACCGACTCTAGAATCTATCTATTGATCTCTTTGTCCATAATTTTATTTATTATCTTTATTCTTAATCAATCTATCTGTCCCCCTTCCATCTCTGTCTATCTGTCACTCTCTCTTTCCCCACTCAAATCCTTACAACTCAAGTGTTGGATTTCACGCTATGATCCGCATTTTGTAACAGACTGAACAAATAGAAGTCGTGCAGGTGAGAGTGGCCAAGACCGCTCAAGACCCCATAGTCACATCCTATTAAAATCAAAGAAAAAAAAATGATGCCAAAAACCTAGCCATTGACTTCAAATCACTGAAGAGTTTTCTCAGGAAAGAGCAGACCAAAATTGTGTGGCTCCAGAGGGTTTAACCAAGAGGATCAAAGTTATAGGATGACACATTCTGTTCAACAAAGGAAGACTTTTCTAACAACTGCAGTACTTTGAAATTGGATTGGGTAACTCTGTGAGACAGGGGAGCTCTTTTTATGATGCTCATTTGCCCTCCTGAACCATTACTTATCTCTGGCCCTATTTGTCTGCTGACCCCATTTGGGTTGTTGGGCTTGTTCTTGTGTGGGAAAATGCAGAGTTGAGGTGAGTCTCTACTCCTAAAGAAGATTGTGTATCAGGGCCGGGTGCGGTGGCTCATGCCTGTAATCCTAGCACTCACTTTGGGAGGCCAAGGCAGGCAGATCACGAGGTCAAGAGATCAAGACCATCCTGGCCAACACGGTGAAACCCCGTGTCTACTAAAAATACAAAAAAAAAACTAGCTGGGCGTGGTGGCACGTGCCTGTGGTCCCAGCTACTCGGGAGGCTGAGGTGGAAGAATCACTTGAACCCAGGAGGCGGAGGTTGAAGTGAGCCGAGATTGCGCCACTGCACTCCAGCCTGGTGACAGAGCAAGACTCCGTCCCAAAAAAAAAAAAAAGAATAAGACTGTGTATCATGAAACCCTACACTCTGAGGCTCAGCCCCTCGTGGTGCTCACGCCACCACCTTTCCCACAGCTCTGTCCATCAGAACAAGACAAGTTTCTTCCAGACAAGGTCCCAAGGCTTTTGTACCCAAAGTCAGGACCATCTATTGTTGACTTGTTCCTCTTACTTCGGGAAAGACAGTTTGATTATTAGTAGAAATCCAAACATCACTCTGCCCATAATGTGTTGACCAACACAAGGTTGCCTCATTCAACAGATACTCTAAGCCAAAAACATGCTTAGTCCTGAGCCATAAACATGGGTAGTATAACTGTTCCTTCTTGTACTCCAAGGAATGAAAATGATGACTCCCGAGTTAAAGCTCCAGTTCAGCCTTCTCCTCCAAGAAATAGATGCCTATCACTAGATGCCTACTCCAGGTTTCCACTGGGAAATCTTAATGACACAACATAGCCAACATGTTCAAAGTCCAGTACACTGTCTTATCAATAAATATTGGTCCTTTCTTGATGTTTTTATCTGCTGAGGGACATCATTATAAAAATAATAATGACTGGGTGTTAATTATATTCCAGACAATACTCCAAGTATCAACCTGTGCCAAGTCATTTAATCCATGTCACCTGCTTATGGGGCAGGTATTAGAAATGGCTCCATTTTTTTCATAAAGGAAATAAGTGCCTTGCCCAAGATCACTCATCTAGTAAGTCGTAAGTCTTGTCTCAGAGCCCGTACGCATAACTACTACGCCATTCTGCCATCTTCTGTCTATGCTACAGAGATCTATGAAGCATCTTGAAACCTCTCCCTCACCTCACAACAGGCAGCCTATCGCAAGACCTGCCGATTTACCTCCTTGATCCATCCATTTCTCAACATGTTCACTGTCAACACCCAAGTCTAAGTTAGCACCATCTGGCATTTGCCAAAGCCTCTAAACTGACCTCCCGAGATCCACGCCTGCTTCCCCCACCTGTTGTTCATGCTGCAACTAGAGTGCCTTTGCAGAATGCCCATATGATTATCTTTACTACTGTCCTGCTTAAACCCCTTCAATACTTATGCACTGGGCTTAAAAGAAAAACAATCTTTTTTGCTGCACTGCAGGACTCTTCTGTGCACGTCTCAATCTGGTTCTCACCACTCTGAGCTTCAGGTAAACTGAAATGCTTTCATGTCTTTTAATACACTATGTGCTTTGATACAGAGCCTTAACACATGTCTCCACTCACTGAAATGCTCTTTCCCAGGCTCCCTACCATCTTCAACCACTTAACATCTACTCACCCTTCATGTTTCACTCAAAGGAAACTTCCTCAAGGACAGCTTTATTGAAAGACCCAGGCCAGATCAGAATTCCTTTTTTGCAACTGTATATTAGTACATTTATTAGATTAACATCTGTCTACTCATTAGACTGGAAACCCAGGGTGCAGATCATTTCCGTTTTCCTAGTCACTGGGTCCCCAGCACCAAGCATAGTGTCTGGCATGTAGACAGCCCTCAAACAGTCCGAGAACAGGACAAACAAATGAATGCATGTATGTGCACATGAGTGAAAAACCATTTATCATGGGAAAATTACCACTACACAGTCTAACAACTGTTTTACCTTTCCATGTTCTTGAAGAATCAATCATTATGAAGAAAACGATGTGGGCCTTCCTACCCAAGGCACTGGCAGCCTCACTCCCCAAGGCACTGGCAGCCTCCCTGGAGAGGCAGACAGCTATACAATGAGAGTTTAGTGTGTTCACTCTGACACTGGCATTATGTACCAAGGTACAAAGAGCACAGGGGATGAGCACCTGCATTCTGCCTGAGCAACCAGAGCAGGCTTCACAGAGGAGGTGACAACATCAAGCTCAGTCTTAGAGCTGGATTAAGCACTGTCCATGTGCACTGGTGGAAAGGAGAGATGAGAGAAGGACATCTCTGGCCAAGGGAATATTACAAGTAAAAGCATGGAGTGAAAAAGCTCCAAGTATTTTGGGAGGCTGAGGCAGGCAGATCACGAGGTCAGGAGAGCGAGACCATCCTGGCCAACGTGGTGAAATCCCATCTCTACTAAACATACAAAAATTAGCCAGGGCTGATGGTGTGCACCTGTAGTCCCAGCTACTCAGGAAGCTGAGGAATGAGAATCACTTGAACCTAGGAGGTGGAGGCTGCAGTGAGCTGAAATTGTGCCACTGCACTGCAGCCTGGGTGACAGAGTAAGACTGTCTAAAAAACAAATAACAAAAAAAGCTCCAGAGTTCCAAGTAACTGAGGTGGAAAGTGCAAGACAAGGAGCTACATTTGGACCAGAACAGCTTCTGTTGTCTATGTGGCAGCACATTCTCTCATTTTGTGACTTGTAACAGCATCTTTGTAAGAGTCCAATCACTAAGAGAGTTGTTGCACTAAGTGTGTTACCTGGAGTCTGAAGAGATAGTTAGCAAGAAAATCTATACAACCCCAGCAAAGTCACATGCAGAATATTGCATTTTGTTTGGGGGGCACCTCATCACCAGGCCAAAGCAGACAAATTGGAGGGAGTTCAAAAGTGAACAAGAAAAAATGATTAGGGGAATGGAGAAATTGATTTAGGCAGAAAGATTAAAGGAAATAAGTGTGTGTGTGTGTGTGTGTGTGTGTGTGTGTGTGTGTGTGTGTGTGTCTGTTGTACGTGGAAGTCAGGACAGCAGCCTGCAGCACATATGCAGGGGAGGATGGCCAAGGATGGAGTGGGGAGCCTGGGACACAGCATGGAGGCTGGATGGGGGCCCACACAGGAAGCAGGGCTCAGAGTAAAAAAGTGGGCCTGGAGCTTGAGGGTGCTGGAGCTGGGGCACCTGTGCTTGTAGCAGAGGATCCCTGCATTGCAGACTGCCAGGGTCTGCCTGGAGATTTTCCCCTGTGCTAAAGGGCCTGATGTGGCTCCTTTAAGAGATTCTTCAGTCATTGGAGATGGGCTAAGAGAACATGGAGCTGTAGAGAACAGGCTTACAGGTCAAACAGCCCTGGATTTGAAGCTACCTTTTGCCATGTTCTAGCTGTGTGATGCTAAGCAGAACCTTAACCTGTCTGGCCCTCCGTTTTCTCTGAGGATGCTGAGCACTCATGGACCAATACCTTGGCTTTTATCTTCTTGCAGGGCTATGCTTGACCTCCTTGAAGCTGTAGTTGAAGGCCTGTTTTCTGTTCTCACCTGGCCCAGGGTGAGGCTCTCCTAGAATCTGATAAGAGGTCTTCATTCTTTTCACTGACTTCATCTCTCTTGACTCCCCTATGAGACCTGGATCTGAAGTATGTTATATGCTCCATACACACAACCGCCTTCAGGCCCTGGATGGCCCCAGGATGGCCCAGCTCCCTAAGGAGGACTTTGAACTGGGGCCTGGAATCCCATCAAGGATCTACCATCCACTAACTACAGGAACACAGGCACATTGCTTAACCTCTCTGGGCCTCAAGTTATCTATCTGCACAATGGGCTCAGTAAGATTTACTTATCTGGGGATCCCCTAGTGTAGAGGAAAATTGTAAAGACTAAATACAGTAATGCGTGTGGGGCATTGAGCACAGAGCCTGAAGCACGGATAATGCTCTGTAATGCTAACTGCTGTTATGTTCTTATGAGGTCTCTGTTCCTTTTCTCAACTAATGGCTCACCCAGTCCACCAGGCTCAGGCTAGAAACCTCTGAGGCACCTGAATCCTCCTCTGTGTGCATTAACATCAGTCATGTTATTTTTCACCACCATCTGAGGACTGCATCTCCACTCCCATCTCCTGGGCCTGCACCACTATTGTAACTCTGTGGCACATTTCCACTCAATTTGACCTCTATGATCACTGCACGTCCACAGGCCAGTCTTCCTGGAGCACAAGGTCCAACCACATCAAATTATTTCAGTGGCTCCTTATTGACAGCAAAAATGTGAATGCTTCAGCCTGGCATTCATCAGCCCTTACTAGGCCCTATGGTCCCTTTGTTCCTGTGTCCTTCTATCTGCTCCTCCACGCCTTGCCTACCCCCTACACATACACATGGCCAGCACGCCAGCCACACTAATTTCCCCATGTTCCCCGAGCATGCCTGTGCCCTTATACTTTCTGGTTTTAGTTCACACTATTCCCATTTCCTGGAATGCTCCAACTCCTCAGGCAGAATTAGTGGCAGGCCACTCCACCTTCCAGCCTTCCCCAACTCTTTGTTTTATCATAATCATTTGTTTTTCTCACTCAGCAAAACTTACAGAGTATCTACCTTGTGCCAGGTATTTACTATACCATTTGGAGGTTGGAAATGATATATTTTCAACTAAGTTGGGGAGCAACTTGAGATCAGGAATTGATACATTCTTTCCCTTTTTGTGTCCTAGGATGAACATATCATAAAATAAACTAAGTCATGCTTCATTGATGCAAGACAGAAGGAGACAAAATGCAGGAACTTCACAGAATCCAGTGTGACTGCGGTATGGTGGGGATGTCAGGAAGTGGCCAGAGGTGAACCTGGAGCAGGACTTGTAGGACCTCGAATGTTATACTCAGGAGTTCCATTTTTATCTTATAAGCAACAGGGGAACCTCACTGAGCTACCTTCTATAAACCAGTGGTGCCATTTTCTCTCTAGGTCTTTGCGTGTGCTGTTCCCTCTGGTCAGAATACTTTTCCCCCTATCTCCTCACCTGGATAATTCCTCATCATCTCACAGACTCAAAGAAGCATCATTTCTGCAGGAAGCCCTTCCTGGATCTTCCTCTGAAATAGCTCCAATGCTCCTGCCTGATCATGGACTGCTGTCATTGTGTGTTTCATGCTGGTGCTGCTGACACTGTAAGATCCAATGATCTTAGAGTATCTTGTTTCCTTTTGGACTTTCTGTCTACTTAATGCCTGGTCCATGATAAAGGGGAAAAGAAAAGGAGTAATGGAATAAAGGATGAAAAGAAAGAGGGATTATTAAATCTGTGTTTTGAGAAAAGTTGAAATCTATAGAAGGATGGATTTAAGTACGGTAAGACAGAGCCTATTAAGGGGCATTTGCAGTAATCCAGAAAAGACATATGTCTGTGGTTGTTATGAGTTGAACTGTGTAGCCCCAAAATTATATGTTGAAGTCCTAACTCTCAATACTTCAGAATGTGACCTTATTCAGAAATAGAGTCATTGCAGATGTAGTTAGCTAAGACGAGGTCTTACTGGAGCAGGATGGGGTCCAAATCTAATATGACTGGGGTCCTTATAAAAGGAGAAATTTGGACACACACACACACACACGCACACACATGAAGAATGTCATGTGAAGATGAAGAGAGGGATCAGGCTGATGCTTCTACAAGTCAAGAAATGGCAAAGCTTGCCGGCAAACCACCAGAAACTGGGGGGATAGGCACAGAAAAGGTTCTTCCTCTCAGCCTTTAGGAGAAAAACAACCCTGCTAACACCTTGATCTCAGAACTTCCAGCCTCCAGAACTGTGAGGCAATACAGCTGTGTTGTTTAAGCCACTCTCTTTGTGGCTGTGTTGTGGTACTAACTGAGTTACAGCAGCTTTAGCAAACTAATACAGGGGTGCAGCCTGCTCTTTAGGACTGAGTCCATAACCTGACTTCCTCCCAGGAAAATGTCATACCTAGCAGCCTGTGGCTGGTTTTTAACCTGACGCCTTCATCACGGAGAGAGAGCAGAGTCAGCAAGGCCGCCTTTGGCAGCTGCGATGGCTGAGAGGTTAGAGCCTCCATCTGTTTGGGAGACAAGTCCCGGGTGGATTGTTTGAGCCTTGGCCTCCCTGTGCAGTTTACCTTTGTGTCCTGAGCTTTGTCAGAGAGGAGGAAAACCCACCATGGGCAAACTGGCTTTTTCTTTTTCCCATGGGGAATTGGTGGCATTGCCTGAAGCATTCTTTCTATCATTCATGATATATTCTAAAGATGCATTTTTTTTTCCTTCTAACTCGAATGTCTCCTCCTCTCAGGGGCAGCAGTGGGGGGGAGATGGCACTACGCCAGGCTGGAAATGCACTTTGGAAATCAGGATATCAATGAGACCATCCAGGTGCCTGCTCAGAGCAGAGCCTGGTCCTGGGAACTATGGCTCACAACGTGATTTAGCAGAAAAAGGAAAGGCAGAAGTTGTGGTTCAATTCCTGGCTCTGCAACTTTCTAGTTGTAGGTAGTTGTGTGACTTTTGGTTTTCAAGTCATGCCACTCTCTGAGCATTAGTTCCTAGCTGTAAAATATCCAGTAATGACCTTTTTTTTTTTTTTTTGGAGACAGAGTCTCACTCTGTCACCCAGGCTGGAGTGCAGTGGTGCGCTCTCGGCTCACTGCAAACTTCGCCTCACAGGTTCAAGTGATTCTCCTGCCTCAGCTTCCCAAGTAACTGGGATTACACCATGCCCATCTATTTGTGTGTGTGTGTGTGTGTGTGCGTGTGTGTGTATTTTTAGTAGAGACAGGGTTTCACCATAATGGCCAGGCTGGTCTCAAACTCCTGGCCTCAAGTGATCTGCCCGCCTTGGCCTCCCAAACTGCTGGGATTACAGGCATGAGCCACCCTGCCCAGCCAAATATTTAGTAATAAGGCGGGGATAGGAGTACCACCCTGGCATACTGTTGCAAGGTAACAGGACATATAGAAAAGATGGGAAGAACATGGGCATAGAGGCAGACAGACCCAGACTCAGATCCTGTCTCTGTTCCCCTTTTAGGCTGTGTGACCTTGAGTTGAGGATGCAATGTAAAAGCAAATTTCACCTTCTATCCAAAAGAGACCTACCTCAAAGTCCAGAGTGAGTATGGGAGACGCTGCACGTCATGTACTGGCGTGGTACCTACCTCTATCCAGCATTCTGCCAGTTTTCATTGAACACTTACTACATCCTGCACCTGTTACTGGTTGGTGGGGAGATATGCTTGTATCTGCCCTTGACCAGGAGGAGCTCACAGTCTGTCTGGGGAGACCCACAAGCTCAGAGAGATGATTACAAAGCCAGCTGATAAGGTCTCCTCCTTCTCATGGTGGAACCACAAGATCAGAGAGCAGCAGTACCTCCCCCAAGTGCAGGATGAGGAAAGGATCCTTGGAAAAAGGGCATGTAGGATGATCAGGAGCTAACCAGGCAACAAGGGAGGGGCGGCCCCTGCCACACAGATGTAATCTCTTCCTGGAGACAGTAAAGGAACACAGGAGACTCAGTGTGGGTGAAGGGAATGCACGCTTGAGTAGGAAAAATGGGGTATCTCAAGGAAAGGGGCCAGAAGACAGAAACCTGGAGGACCATTAGCAGAAATGAGGAATTTATCCTGAGCACCTCTGGAGTATTTTAAAAGTAGGGTGATAGGATCCAGCTTGAGGAGGCAGGCTGGTCCCATGTGGAGCAATCCAGCTGAGTGATAATGGAGTCTGGACTCAGGAGGTTTCTGCCATCTCCAAGCATGAACTGGAGCGTCCCCTCCCTCCATCTGGCTCTGGCAGTGGGGAAGGATTCAGGATGGGTTCTACAGACTGGTGCCTGAGTATGAATAGCAAGGAAGACATCAAGGACTGAGCACAGGTTCCAAGCCTGGGCAACAGGGGGAATTGAAGTGGGGAGTGTTCAGTGGCTGTTGATGGTCCTAATTTTAGTTGTTGATATAAAACACTCTGGAGAAACAAAGGCAGGTACAGCCTTCAGAGACTTCTCAGTGCACGAGGTTCAGCAGTGCTCCCTTGCATTGCAATTACCAAAGGTTAGGATCTGGCTGCTCAGACACAGACTTTCAGACCTGGAGGGGACGCTGAAAGAGCAGCAAAGTCCACTGTTTCATGGCATTGATAAGGGAACTGAGGCCTAGAGAGGGGGAAAGGACTTTACCAGGACCACACGGCCAGGCAGCCTGCACCCCAGCTACCCCAAACCAGGTCCCAGCCCTCTCAACCCAGAGCCCAAGAGAGGGCAGGCCTTCAGTCCAGCCATTGTCTGGCTTTCAGCTTGTCTCTCCCGCATCACAAGATGAAAGCCCCTACAGTGAGGCAGATGTCCAGCACCTCCCTGCAGATGCCATCCTGGAAGTTTATCCCTCCCAACTCTCAGACTCGCCATCCAAAAAACCATTACAGGAATCCCACTGGCCCCCATTATCTGTTTTTACAGGGGTGGGCCAGCTATAGCCTGCAGGCCAAACTCAACCCATCCCTTATTTTGATAAAGTTTTATTGGAACACAGCCACACCCATGTGCTTATGTATTGTACGTACATTGCTGTTTTCATGCTGAGTGACAGAGCTGAATACTTACAACAGAGACTGTGTGGGCACAAGGACCCCAAACTATTTTCAAGGCCCCCCCCGGGGGAAGGTGGGGTCAGACCAAGCTTTGAACCCCCATCTCTGTCACCTGCCAGCAATCCAGACAAACCGGTCACGTGTATAATGTGCAGAGAATAGCAGTGTCTACCTCACGGGGCTGTTGTGGAGATTAAATGAAACAACACGGGTAAAGTGCTTAGCTCAGTGCCCAGCAGAGAAAGAGAGCGACAGAGAGACAGAAACAGATCGAGATAAAAGGGAGGAATGAAGAGACCAGTGTATGCCAGGCGCCATTGCCTCCCAAGTCTATCCTAGCTAGCTCAGTGCTGTAAGGCCCTGAGGGCTGCCACTTTCTTTAGGCTGTCTTTCCTTTTCTTAAGCAGGCACCGGTGCCTCTTCCATGTATTCCCACACCCTCTAACATCAGCTCATAACCCTGTAGCCATTACTAACTCAGCCGCCTCTCCTCGGCCCATCCACAAAAGGTTGAAAGCAGCAGCCACCACATGGAGCTACGGCTGCCAGGGCTGGGAGTGAGATCTTCTTGTCAGCACGTCCTGAAATTCTTTTGGAAGTTTGACAGGATTAAGGGGATTAATACATTAAAGCATTATTACAGCATTCACAGGGGATTTTCAAAAGACTTTACACTGTGATCTATTTGTCCTGTTACATAAAACTCGCGTTAATAGGCTGACGGTGAGGGCCAAACAAAATATCTGTGGAATCAATAACCTTATTTTTTGGTAAACACATTTAGCAGGCAGAGCTGGTCATTAAGGCCTGCAGACCCTCCCACGGCGCGCATCAACAAAATTACCCTTGGAGAATCCATTTGCCAATTAAGCTGAGGGCTTGTCTGAGTCCTCCAGCCTGCTGATGGCAGGGGGCAGGAGAGAGAGTGTCTGCCTTCCGCCCTCCCTGGCTAACCCCCAAGTCCTGCTAAGCCAGCACACACATCCCTGAGTCCCTGTCGTCAGGCGGAGGGTACAGAGCTGCAGGCAGGGGGCGTGGGATTGGCCCTGTGCCGCAGTGCATTCTGGATCTCCTGGACAATAGGAGGGGGTGGCTTTAGTGTGGGTTGGGTGGGGCACAGCTTAGATCACTCTACGTAAACACAAGGGGCTCTTTCTTTGTGCTGCCCCCTAAGGGTTGATAAACAGCCTCCATTCTGCTCCCTCAACAACATGGCTGATTTCTCCTGCTGATGCCTGTCCAACACCCTCTTTCAAACTGCAAAGAATAAGGTAGCATCATAAAAAATAATACCTTACACTTATGTAGCCCTTGTTGAGTGCCAGACATTATTCTGAGCACTCCACATATACTAGTGTGTCTAACAAGCACAGCAAACTGTTAAGTTAGGTTCCCCTATTAGTCTCACTTTGCATATGAGGAAATGGAAAGGCAGCAAGAAATTAAATTCTTGCCCAAGATAATAGAGCTGTTAAGTAACAGGATTGGGACTTGAACCCAGCAACCAGGATTCAGAGCCCCAGCATGTAACCAGAATGTTATATGCACCAAGTTCTCCTGCTAACAAATAGTCACAAAGATTGCTTCCAACTATTGAGCAGTTACCAAAAGTCTAAAAACTTATGTTATGGTACTTAATCCTTACAGAAACCCGTTAGATTTTAGTATAATATTCCCTTTTTTTATATAAAGAAACTAGGCTTACAGAGATGAAGAATCAGCTGGCCTAAAGTCATCTAACTGGCAAATGCTGAAGGAGAGATTAAAAGCCTGGAAGTCTGATGTCAGAGCCCAAGACTGGTAACCAGACTCAGAGCAGAGTCCTTCTGAACTCAAAGCGTAGCCATTAGGTCGTGCTCAGCCATATTAACAATACCCTCAGTGGTCTGTGCTAGGCCTTGGAGATGAGAAGAGGAAGAAGACACAGCCCCAGAAGAATGCTGGCACAGATCAAGGACATGACACACACTTGAACCACCCTCAGTTCTTCACTTCTGGGGAGCAAGATTTGCTGTTCTCATCAACATCATTGTACTCCCAGACTTAGCCCAGAATCTGGATGTAGTAGATCTTTCTTAAATATATTATTGAATGGATTCTCATTTTAGAAAGAAGGAGCTAGGAAGCTCAGAGAGGTGATGTGACCTGTCCAAAATCACACACCTATGACATGGTAGGCAAAGATTTGAATTTGTATTTCTCTGCCTCCTCCTGCTTTTCTCTCCTCACAGTCTTCTATGCCTACCTTTCTCCCCTCCATACACATATACAAGTATGTAAGCACACATGCACGCCACACACACGCACACACACATGCACACACACCTAAGCTTTGACTATACCTAACCAATTTATACTCTGGGAGGCAATGAACTCCCACTCACAGGGCTTTTGCATGAGCAGTTCTCTCTGCCTGGCGTACAAGATCTTCCCCATGCTTCAGCTTCATCTAGCTGATTCCTACTCATCCTTGGAGTCTCACAATAGCTGTCATCACTTCTAAGAAACCTTCTCTGGACACAAGCTAGGTTGCGTCATGGGACCCTTTTCCTTGGCCGCCACAGCCACATCTGGGTTCTCTTGTCCATCATTGTTCTGTATTCTCCGTCTATTCCCTCGAAACTGAGTCTCCTAGACACTGGGTCTGTGATTTGTCCATGTTCACCTACCCTATGCCTGGCTATGGGGCCTTAATAAATAGGTGCTAAATGAGTGAACACAGTCTACCATTTTTGCAGACTCACACACACACATTGAGGGTTACTTATTGAAATATCAATTTGTGTTTTGTTTTCACTGTTAATTACATTAATTACCTACTGCTGTATAGTATGTTATTCTCAAAACTTAGTGACTTAAAACAACAACAAACATTTTTATTATCTCATACAGGTTTTGAGAATCAGGAATTAGAAATGGCTTAGCTGAGTGGTTATGACTTGGGGTCTATCTTGAAGTTGCACTCAAGATGTTGGCCTGGGTTGCAGTCATCTGAAGACTGGACTGGTGCTGGAGGATCTGCCTCCAAGATGGCATACTACATGGCTATTGTTAGAAGACCTCAGTTGCTCACCATGAGGGCCTCTCCAGAGGGCTACTTGAGTGTCCTCCTAACATGGAAGCTGGCCTCCCCCGCAGAGTGAGTGCTTCAGAGAGAGCAAGGAGAAAGTCAAATACTTTTTATGATCTACACCGTCACACACCACTGCTTCTGTCACATTTTCTTCATTAGAATCAAGTCATTAAGTTCAGCTCACATTCAAGGGGAGGGGACTTAGGCTTCACCTGCTGGAGGGAGGGGTGTCCACAAATTTTTGAACATATTTTAAAACTCTCACACTACTCTAGGAAGGGAGGGGAGGGAGGCAGGCCCGCCGGCCTCTTCCCCTTGTCCCCATCGTAATAGGCCGTCAAACCCTAGCTTTCTGTGTCTTAATGCCATTGCCAGAGGGTGTTTTTAAGAGTGTCTGTATTTTAGAGCATGAAACCAAAATCACTTGGAAGATAATAACCCTTAGTCCTTCCCCCTCACCAACCCCAACTCTTGCTTGGAATGGAGGAAGCAGAAGTAGCTGACTCTGAGAGACAGAGGAGCTCCCCCAGAATTGAATAGGTGACAGGGATGGGGGTATGGTTTCTTCCCTTCTAAATTCCAACTCCAAAGAATGGCAGAGTCCTGCCTACAGATATCCACATGCCCTCCAACAGGGGAAACTGTGGGATGCCTATGAAGTGGTCACTAGGACTGAGGCCTCAAACGTAGCAAAGGGTCTCTGTGGCATAGCCCACCATCCACTGAGAGGCCCCTGCAGAGCCCTGAAGGGCCTCCTGGGAGCCTCAAGCACCACCAGACAGCAAGACTAGACTGATCACAGCATCTTAACACCAGAACTGTGCCAGTACCTTAGACACAGTCAGAGACTGAAGCCTCTTCCCCCATTTTTAGGTATCCAGGACCCATCCCAGCACCCTCCTCCCCACACATTCTAACATGCCCGTAAGAAAGATTAGGAGGACCCCATGTAGGCTGACCTGGGGGATGAAATTCTCTCCACCTTGAAGAGTGAGACTCAGAAAATATATGACCTGCTTTAGAACAAATGAAATATCTGAACAACTCACTCAGCACCACAGTCTTTGTTCCTAAGCTCTCTTGAAAATCAGGCAGCATTTTAATCAAACCACAACAACAAACAAAGATCAGAAGGGAAAGAACTGCTAGGTAGGTTAGCCCTACTGTGTGTCAGGAAACTGATGCATGCAATTTCATTTAGCCCTCATGGTGGGAATTCTTATTTCCACTTTATAGCTGGAAAAAAGACAGCATATTTATGGAATGCCTTCATGTGTCAGTCATTTGCCTGCAGCTTTAGAATCTTCCAACAACTCTGCAATGAGCTATTATTACCACGTCTTACAAATGAGGAATTGGAAACTCAGAGAACCTAGAAAAGAAGCCCGAGACCACATAGCAAGTGATAGAGTCGGCTGCCCAGAGCTGAGTCGCTCCTTGCTGAGAAAGAATCAAGAATCTTTGCTTAAAGAATGCATCATCATCTGTCTTTAAAAGAATCAATATCTCCTGCCAAAAGTCTTCAGTTGCCATCCTGTCCTTGCAGCCCCTGAGAGCTTCCTGAGGAGTGTTGACCATGGAAGGGTGGCCAGAGAGGAGCACCTGGAGCCTCACAGACAGCGGTGCCTACCGCGGGGGACACGGAGAGCCACTGTTAGCTCTGCAGAGTGCTTCTGTGGTAATTTGACAGGATTAAGGGGATTAATACACTAATGCATTATTAGCACTTTTATAGGAGATTTTCAACGAGTTGAGCACTGTGATCCCTATTTCCTGTTATATAAACCAGCAGTAATTGTCTTAATTGGCCCATTGTTGCTGATGGGAGCAGTCAGAGAACAGGCCTCATTATCTCCTAGCCTGTGGTCTGAGTTTGGCCGAGCTCCAGGCCAAGCCAGGAAGGCTTGGGGAAACTGAGTCTGAGTGTGGCTTTCTAAACATCCAGCTCTGTGGGAGGTGCAATCCAGAGTCTCTGCTGTAAGAAGTGGAGCAGAAAATTACCCTGGGAGTGGAACCCAAAGGCCTGGATTCCAGCTCCCACTATGCAGTTCACTGACTGGCGACCTGGCCTCCCTAAGCCTCCATTTCCATGCCTGCAGAGGTGGATGGTGATTAAATCCACCTCATGTGTTGCTGAAAGGATGCAGTGAGCCACTGTCAGTGAACATGCTTTGTCAATGGCGCAGGCCTGTGCTCGTGGGAGGGAGGGTCATCACTTATTTGGATGGACTGAATTAGGGATTTTGCCTTTTGACGACCTCCATTGGGAGAGAATAATAACATCCCCTGAGGGAGAGTGGGTGGAATATGCAGGAGGGCCTGAAAGACATCCCTGGGGGACAAGGCAGCTGGGCAAGATAAGGCCATTGGGTTGTGAAGGGTCCATCACACTTGAAAACTGAGGCCCAGACACCTCACATCCGTCCCACCAGCCGAGCAGCAGGTCACACAGGAAGCCGTCCAGCAACTGTAGAACCCAGTTCCTTGGGGTTTAATTTTCTTTACTAATTACGTGTCTGAGTTGGACCCCCAGCAGGAGGTGTGTGTCAGCAGCTTCCTGGATGAGAATAATAATCGAGCCCTAGAATCACAGCTGCAGAAGGGTCCTGAAAGAACTTTTCCTACAAACAGACAAACATCTTTTATCTTTCTCTCTCTACAAATCTAGGCTGGGTTGCAGGAAAGATGGTGTCAGAAGCCCAAGCTTTGTTATCTGGAAGAGAACGACCTGGTGGATTGGGAGGTCTGGGTGATCACTCCGACTGAGAAGCCAAGGATGAAATACAAGGTGAAGAGTGGCAAAGAGACAAGATTGGGGTGGATGCAATAGTTAGGGGAGAAGCCTAACTGTTGTGAAGCCTGAGCTGAAGCAGCGATCATTGCCATGGAGCAAAGGGAATGAGATTTTTGTTTGTTTGTTTATGATGAGACTTGAATCACCTTGACTTGGTAACCCATCTAGGAAGCATGAGGAATAGAAATAAGATGCTGTGCACAAAACTTTGTGGTTCCCCCCCATTCTGGGCACACAGTAGGTTTGCAGGTTCTGTTCCCCTTATGGTTGATGGAGTTATATGGCCAGCTCTGGCAAACGTGTTGGGAGTGTAAGTGCCAGATGTCACTTCTGGACTGAACAGTTAATTATCAGTGTGAGATCCTTCTTCTCCTCCAGGCCCAACAACTGGTAAAGTTTGCAATAATGACCCTTCCATTGGCCTAGGACCCTGAGTGGTTACAGTAAGCATGGGTCACCTGGCAAGCTGCACTAGACCCGTAGCATGAACAAGAAATAAATTCTTGTTGTTTTAAGCCCCTGAGAAATCAGGGTTATTTGTTATCGGTATACAACCTAGGCTGTGCTGACTGATACAGAAAATGTGAACTTTACAGCCAAGGGCCAATGAACACCATCAGGATAGTAACATCCATATTAAAAAAATAAATAAATAAATCCCAGTCCCAACGAAGGGCTCCTTTGCTTTAATCCAGATTCACTGCCTCCAAACTTGAAAAGCAATGAAGACTTTGGAGAGTCCGCCTGAAATTTCTCTGTAGCTAACTTTTGCTTTGGGGTCCAGATGCTGGGAGAGAGGAGCCTTGTGTGTGTTTTACATACATTAGTCACAGTGCACATGGTCCTGGATGGTGGCCATTGGAACTGGCCTCATATTTTAGCACATGCATCTGGACTAGGCAGATAGAAACCTAGCTATAATGAGTTTGCCCCTTGTCCATGACATTTGTGCTTTGTAGGGGGGGGAAAATGAGGGAAAATTTTTAATCCTAAAGTCTGTCTGCTTTCAGCACAGTAACTGGGATGAGGTCTAGGAGTCTGACTTGGATTTTTTAACTTCCCAACAAAGCCTGGGAAAGAAGTCAGAAATGAATCAGCCACTTTTTAGAATCTTCTGTGGTTTTAGCCAAATTTGCATTTTTCCCTTTCCATTGATGAAGGTGGAATGCTCAGGATAAATGTCGATGTCTTTGTTAGAAAAAAAAAATGAAGTACCTGCCTGAGGACCCACTGTGTGCAGGCATTGGGTTACCTGCTTTATACACTATCTCCTTCAGTCCTCACATTACCTATTTGAAGTAAGTATGTTAATTCCGTTTCAAGAGAAAAGTGTGCAGAGATGTTTAATACTGAAAAATGTCAATGCCAGGACATGAAACTAGGCCTGCTAACCCAATAATTCATGCTTTTCCCCCCTGTACCACCCTGCCTTGGGATTCATGATTCAAGTTATGTCCTGATAAAACAAGTGCATCCCTCTAGTTATTGCTGTGTCTGGAGAACAGGGCAGTAAAGAAGAAACCATCTTTGGCAGAATCTGTCAGAACTGTTCAAATCCTGGGACCACTATTCAGTGGCGATGTGACCTCTGGCGAGTTACAGTACCCTTCTGAGTTTCTGTTTCCTTAAATGAAGCAGAGACTAAAGGGAGGCATGTGGGAATGATAATTGAGTGAACAGGTAAATGGACAAGATAATTTCAAGTAGTGGCAAAGGCCATTAAAGAAGTAAATCATGAAGTTGTGATAGAGGTTGGATGATGGTTGACGGTGAGTTGGAGTCAACTGCATTTGACTGGGTGGTCAGAAAAGACCTCACTGAAGAGGGGTTGTTTGACATAGAATTTGGTTAACAAGAAAAAGACAGCCTTAGAAGATCTAGGGTTGGAGCAATCCAAGAGGAGACCATGGCAGGCATAGAGGCTCTAAGATAGGAGTATGCCTGATGTGTTTGAGGAACAGAATAAAAGACCAAAGGTAGCTTAGTTTAGCCATTCCACAATGCATACCTATTTCAAAACAACATGTGATATGACATAAATATATACAATTTGTATTTGTCAATTGACAGGGTTTGGACATCTGTCCCCTGAAAATCTCATGTTGAAGTGTAATCCCCAATGTTGGAGGTGGGGACTAAGTGGGAAGGGTTTGAATCACGGGGGTGGATCCCTCCTGAATGGCCTGGGTCATCCCTTTGGTGATGAGTGTGAGCTCTCGCTCTGAGTTCACCTGAGATGTGGTTGTTTAAAAGTGTGTGGCACCTCCTCTCTCTCTCTCTTTCTCTCTCTCTCCTTTCTCCCTCCCTTGCTAAGTGACTGCCTGCTTGCCTTTCATCTTCTGTCATGATTGTGAGCTTCCTGAGGCCCTCATCAAAAGCAGATCCCAGCACCATACTTCCCGTACAGCCTACAGAACCATGAGCCAATTAAACCTCTTCTCTTTATAAATTTCCCAGCCTCAGGTATTCCTTTATAGCAACACAAACAGCCTCACACAGCAATTTTAAAAATAAAAAATTAATAATCATTATTAAATAAATAATAAAATTTTTAAAAGACTACAGGTGCAGCAAAATAATGAGAAAGGGAAAGTTGAAGGGATAGGTGAGAGCTCAAGGCAACCAGGAGAGCACAGAGGACCACGTGAGCCATGGTCAGGCAGTGATGGGTCAGTCCCACCTCTGTCGTTTACTTTTCTCTGAAATTTGGCAATGTAGAAGATTCCAGGATAAGGCCTCTTCATCAAAGATAGGTGAATAAGAATGACTACACCTTGGGAAGCAGATTTGGTGAGTCCCTATAAGTATACCTATGGCCAACACTGTATTTTTTAGGGAGATGCCAGCTGCTATAACAAATAAATCCCTTCTTCCCCAGGTAACAGGTCAATGTGGGTGCTCCTGGTTGGCAGGTCGCTCTCTGTATGATTCAGTGACTCAAGCTCCTTCTGTCTTGTGGCTCTGCCATCCCCTAGGGCCATGGAGTCTCCTGCATCTGGCTCATGAAAAGGAAAATGTGTGTGTGAATCAGGCACAACCTCTTCTTAAACACTTTCATCTAGACATGACATACATTGCTTCCACTCACAATCCAATGGCAAGAACTAATTGCATATTCCCTCCTAGATCCAAGGGGTGCTGGGAAATGTAGTTTATGATTGGGCAGCCATTCCTTAGAAACAACCCTGCCCTAAGGAAGAAAAACATAAATTCTGGTAAACATTATGCCATAAATACTGAAGGAAGAGAGTTGCTATGGTGCATTTGTGTCACCGCAGAGGTGTGAAGTCAGGCTACATGCAAACCAGAAGACCACTGCCTACCCTGTGCCTCAAAGTCCTGGACAGGAACTTCACATGCCATTGCTTCTTGGGGCTGAAGAGCTCTCATCTGTAGGTCACCAGGCCTGGGATCTAAGCAGACTCTTCCTGAATGACCTTAAGCCAGTCACTAAACCCATGCCTTTTCCTCAGCCTCAACCTTCTCATCTGGGAAAAAGAAATTGGTAACAGTTGAATCTCAAGGGGTCTTTTCACCCATGGGAGCCCATGAGCCCATGAAAGAGGGTCTTCCTTGCCCTCTGGCTGCTTACAGTTTAACTTGGAACATCAGGTCAGCTTGTGGCTCCTGCCTGGGTAAGGGCCATGGGGTTTAGGATGAGAAGAAGAAAAGGAGGTGCCTGGTACCCAGAACAATGTGGTGCCCCATGCCTACGTCTCTAGTGGCCTCATCTCTGCCTCCATAGTGATGAGCGGAAAGTCGACTTCCTTTCTCGTCTGAATTCCCTTCCACAGATTACTTGAGTGTAATCCACATGGTTAGGAATTTGCAAAACCTTATACCGTTTTATTGAATAGACTTTGGAGCAGTCTGTTTCCAGAGAATGTCTGGAAAAGGTGGAAAGAAAGAGAGTGAAAGAGGTGAACAATCAGAGGGACTAAGGTGTGAAGAGACAGACAAACAGACAGACATTCAGACAAGGAGTTCAAGCTAAGGAAAGAAATAGCAAGTCAGGCCCAAAGTCCAAAGTGGAAAGGAGAAGGGAAGGGGGAAGGAGGAGATGCTGGGTGAGCAGGCCCAGGCTGGAGGTAGGGGTGCAAAGAGGATGGATAGACAGAGAGACAGACTGCTTGTCCAGGGGTATAAAACAGAAGCTTCCCGCACCCAGTCATGAGACAGAGATGCAGAGGCACCCACCAAGACAATGGCTAGGGAGACAGATGGTACTAAGTTCCAGGGAGACGTGATTCCAATCCAGCCCGTTGAAATGGATGTTGGCAAGTTCAGGAGGCAGCAAAGCATTGGACTGGGAGGAGGTGGGAGGGGAGGGTCATGGCAGAACAGGTTGGGTGAGCTTCTGCCAGGGACAGGGCTAGGGCAGCTGCTGACGAGGTCGCAGCAGCATGGCCTCGGCGGGAAGAGCCCTCTGCTCGCCCTCCCGCTGCAATTGGACTCACCTGACAGTGGAATGAGTAATGAGTTCATTAAAACCTCAGTACCCTTTCCTGAAAAGAAGATGAATGTGGTTGAGAAAGGGAAGGTGTGTGCCTGCGAGTGTGTGGTGCCCACAGCAGCCCTGGCACCCCCGCTTAAGGCAATCACATCCTTCCCCTGCTTAGAAGCCTCCCAAGGCTCCCCATCCATCATGAGGGTCAAGTCTAACCCCTTGGCCTGGCATTCAAGGCCTTTCCAGAGCTGGTCCCTGCTGCCCTCTTCGACCTCAGTTTGTACCACTTCCTTTTCTTGCAAGAAAGCCAGTCTTTCCAACCTGCTGTTAGCTCCCCACAAAGGCACAACTATTGTGTGAGGCTGTCATTCCCTAGGAGGTCTACTCTGCCTGGAATGCCCTTCCCCTGCTCACAGGTGTGTTTGTGTAGTAAGCTCCAAGTCATCATTCTGAACCTTGCTCCAGGTCACTTTCTCTGCAATGCTTAGGCTCCAAGAAGTCCTGTTACAGAATTGATCATTGTGAATATCCCTAGATGCCCACTCCTCTGTCTCTCTGTATTTCATTAATGTCTGTATCCAGGAGGCATGCATAGCACAGTGAGGTTAAGAGCAGAATTTTACAATCAGGGGAGCTATGGATTCATATCCCTGGTTACACCACATCAGAGGGGTTGGGACCCTGGGCAAGCCACCTTGCTAAACCCTGGTTTTCTGGAACTCTGAAGTGGGGGATGAATATACCTACCTCCAGGGCTGCTCTAAGGAGAAAATAAGATGATGTTTGCTTGATGGAGTTAAAAAATAAAACGTTGTGTTAATAATGGCACCAGATTTCAGGTGGGAAGAAGGGGGCTCTGATCTTTCAGATTTCTGAGTGTGGAACAACCTGCCCCCATCCCACTCCTCACTCTGCCCCTCACCAGCCTGCACCTTGGAGGACTGGCTTCTTCCCTCCCAGCTTCAGTGTGCTCACACAGAAGATAAGGATAATAGTCTTCCCTATGTTACAGGGTCATTACAAGGATTAAAGAAGATTTTGCAGATTGGAAACCTGAAGTGCCTGACAGTGCCTGGAATGGAGGCACAAAGTTCAAAGTAAATGTGGGTGTGAGTTTTGGAAAACACCTTGATAAACTATTTGGGTGGAAGGAAACCAGAAGGCAGGTCTGGAGTTCAGGGCCAAGGGAGTGCAGAATTGCTCTGCATTAGTAAAGAAGAGGCTGCTTTTTCTCTTTGTCTCCTTCCTTCTCTCCTTCCTTTCTTTCTTTATATTTTTTTAAGTTTGATACAACATGTCATGTGGTGACTTTTTTAAAAAATGATGTCAAGAACCAGGCATGGTAGCACAATTCTGCAGTCCCAGCTACTCTGCAGACTGAGGCAGGAGAGCACTTGAGCCCAGGAGTTCAAATCCAACCTGGGCAACTAAAAATAGATAGATAAATAAATAAATAGTGATAGGCTTATGATTGGCAGGCTGGGTAGTTGGTTGATTTGCTGGCTGGATGGGTGACTGGTTAGTCTGTGGACTGGATGGTACATTGCTTCATTGTTTGACAGGGAAGGAAGGAAAGAGAGAAGGGGAAGAAAGAAGCCAGAGAGCTGAGGAGGTGACCAGACTCTATGTAAGGTGGGATGGCCAGGGCAGAATACCCAAGAGTGGGGCAGTGAAAAGGCTCCTTTAAGAACTGGGGTGGCTGACAGCCCTTGCTGCTTGCCTCACCACAGCTTCGACCATCTTTTTTTTCCCCTTAAAGACCAATGTGACAGTAAACTTAAGTCATCTCTGTGGCTGCAAACCTTCCGGACAGTCCACTCCAAGTCCACCAGTGACTCTTTGTGGAAATCAAGGAAAGAGACTGAGTTCCAGATCTTGAAACAGGAACATGTGCAGAAAGAAAGACCTTCCAGAAAGTGAACTGACTCAGTGGAAACAGAAACTCAGAATTAGAGATGCCTTTGAGTGAACCCCCTCCTCGTAAAACACACACACACACACACACACACACACACACACACACACACAAATACACACATACGCATACACACACACACACACATATACACACACTGTCCTGGAAATACAGAAACCATGAGGAGGGTTTTAGGCTTTCTATAAATCATGAAGTAAGGATCTAAGTTGATCTTATCTAGCTCTTAAGGAGTAAAGTATGCCCTGCTGGTACTTTAGTTGAATAAGAAAATTGTTTAGCACAGTATTTGTCACTTAAACTGTGCCCAATAAGAAGTGGTCATGGTAACCCTCTACTATAAACAATAGAATGAAGTTGGGATTAACTTCATGGGGTGACCTAGTCAAGCCCTCAGATGTTTGAGTTACCTCCTACCCTGCCCCTTCAGCACCTGGTAAGCAATCCTTGGATACTTCTAGGAACTGGGACCTCACTCCCTCTCCAGACGCCTGTCTTGCCGTTGGATGACTCTGGCTACTGGAGGTCTTCTTTATACGGATTTAAAGCCGGGATTCCTGTGATTTTCACCCAATGGTTTTCCACAGATGTTCTTGTCTCTTACGTATAGGTTTTTTGTTGTTTCAGGCTTTGCTTTTTTATGTCACAAGAAATGTTGAAACAGTTTTTTCCAGCTGTGTAATCTTCCTTGTCATTTTTGCAGGCTTTTAGCCGGCCCTGCTGGCATCTTTCAAGCTTATCTCTAATTCCAAATACATTAAAGAGGAGAAAAAAAAGGAAAGAGAGTAAAGTGTTTGGAGTCAAATAAAGTTACCTATACATTTTTTTCTAACTTGTAGGGCAGTCGACATGCTTTTACTCTGGTACCAACTCTTTCTTTTTATAAACCTCCACCACCCCAAAGGCAGTGATGCAATGGAAACAGATCAGGACCTAGTAGTGGGAGGTCTGGGTTCTAATCACAGCACTGCCCCTCACGAGCTGGGTGACCTGAGCAAGCCACCCATCCCCTCTGAGTCCAGGAATAACAATACCTACCTTGAAGTTGTGGGTGGATTAAAGTAGAGTGCTTAAGCCAATATCTGACACATGCTGTGTGCTCAATGAATGGCAAGATTTAAACGGAAATCTCTCCCTGGCTGATTTCATGTGGCTCTTAGCCTAGGGGAACACAAGCAAAGAAACATCTGGTTCCTATAACCAAGAAGCCTGGAATCTCCTTGAGGTGGTTGGGGGGGAAGCATTTATCCATTTGTTGGTTCAGTCAATATGCAGTAAGAACTGAAGAGCTCCAGGCTGAAACAAATTAGAAGCACAGATGAAAAACACAGGGCAGTAATGTACACTGGAGAAAACACCCTTGACAGCAGATATATCTGATTTTGAACCCTTGCCCTTTGTGTTAGTCAGGGTTCTCCAGAGAAACAGAACCAATAGGATATAGAGAGAGATAAATAAAAGGGAATTTATTATGGGAATTTGCTCATGCAATTATGGAGGCCAAGAAGTCCCACAATGTGTCAGTCTGTAAGCGGGAGAATGAGGGAAGCTGGTGGTATAAATCGGTCTAGTTCTGAAGGCCGGAGAACCTGGAGTCCCTATATCTGAGGGCAGGAGAAGGTGGATGTCCCAGCTCAAGAACAGAAAGTGAATTCTTCCCTCCTGCACCTTTTGGTTCTATCCTGGCCGTCAATGGACTGGATGACGCCCACTCACACTGGTGAGGGCAGATTTTCTTTTTCTCTTTTCTTGTTTTTTTATTTTATTTATTTATTTATTTATTTATTTAAGACAGTCTCACTCTGTCACCCAGGCTGGAGTGCTATGGCATAATCTTGGCTCATTGCAACCTCCGCCTCCTGGGTTCAAGTGATTCCCCTGCCTCAGCCTCCCGACTAACCGGGATTACAGGTGCCCGCCACCACGCCGGCTAATTTTTCTATTTTTAGTAGAGATGGGGTTTCACCATTTGGCCAGGCTGGTCTCGAACTTCTGAGCTCAAATGATCTGCCCGCCTTGGCCTCCCAAAGTGCTGGAATTACAGGTGAGAGTGCCGTGCCCAGCCGAGGGTAGATTTTATTTACTCAGTCTACCAGGAGATTACAAATGCTCATCTCTTCTGGAAACACCTTCAACAGACACACAGAAACATGCTTTACCAGCTAGCTGGGTATCGCCTAATCCTTTTCATCCATGCTCCTAATTTGTTTCAGCAAGGAACTCTTCAGGTTCTTGCCACATACGGACCTAAACCAACAAATGGATAAACATTTACACCCAACTATTCTCAGGGAGATTCCACGCTTCTTAGTTATAGGGACCAAAGATCTCTGTTCACACACTGTGACCTTGGCCAAGTCACCCTGCTTCTCTGAGCCTTGGTTTTCTCATCTGAGAAATGGACATAGCAGGAATTCCCACCATGTAGAGTCATTGTGAGGGTTACTGAAGTAACTTACATAGAGCACTGAAAAGAGTAGGTGCTCACTAAAAGGTTGGTCCAAAAGTAGTTGTGATTTTTGCCATTACTTTTAATGCTGAACAAATTATGATTTTTGCCATAATGGCAAAAAATGCAACTATTTTTGAACCAATCTAATAGTAGTCCCTTATCTTCATATACCTATCTCTAGGACACATAAAAGTACACATAAAATGAAAGAAATGTAAGGATTACCCTTAACGAAGCAGCTTAATGTCGTGGTTATGCAAGAGAAACTCAGAGTCAGAAAGCCTGACTTCAAAGCCTGACACCCCAACTTTCCTCTGGAGAACCTTGGGCAAGTTACTTAACTCAAGTGACCAAGCCTCAGTTTCCACATCTGTGAAAAGGCCACAATAGCAGTCAATCCAATCTCCTGGGATAGTTGTGAGAATGAAATGAGGTCTTGTATATAAAGGCATTCAGCACAAACCCTGGCTCAGAACAAGTGTGCAATAAACATTTGCTCTAGTCTTATTCATAATCAAAGTAACTGCTATCCCTGGTGTTTGCTGGTTATAATGGAAAGATCTCATCTCAAATCCCAGCTTTATCTTTTTCACTTAATGTGTGACCTTGTGGAAATCCCTTTCTCCCCCGAGCCTCAGTTTCCTCATAAGTAAAATGGAAACAAAAACCTCTACCTTGAAGCACTTTTGTGAGGGTCAGAGGTAACACATAGTGTGTGTCAGGTGTGTAGAAGCCACTCTGTAAGAATTCACAAACATATCCACATGATTTCAAACAAGCCATCTCTGGGCTCTGATCTTCACCATGGGCTATGTTCCTTGGTGAAATGGAAATGTGACACATCCTTCCAGGGCGACAATGTGAACGGGAACAGACATCTGCAAGAAGCTTTGGGACAAAACTCTGCAGGCAGCCCTCCGCTCCCACTAGCTAGATACATACAGTAGAGCCATTTGGCCCCAATTAGTTTTCATACATCAAGGGTCCGAGTTCAGGAGACGCTGCCCCCAGCGTGAGGAGGAGAGTTAGGAGCCTTTTATATGAAGGTTATTAACCTGGGCAGTAACTCACAGGTGTTCATGATCTGCATTGTGTGTGTGTATGTGTTTGTGTGTGTGTGTGTGTGTGTGTGCGTGCGTGCGTGTGCATGTGTGTGTGTGTCTGTCTGTAAAGTGAGAAAAATAGACTCATAAAGTCAAATTTACACTGGATCTCCAGGCGGGCAGCAACCCTGCCCCTGGTTTATAAATCGCCCTCAGCAGCCCTCTTCTCTGCATACCCACTGCTGATCAGAAACTGGTCTGGCCAGCTCTCCATGGAAAGATGGAGAATTGTTACACACATGCAGAACCACCTGGCCTGGATTCCAAATTCTTATCTTGAGCGGGACTTGGGGAGTCAAAGGAGGGGGAAAGTTTAGCTCTGTAGGTGGAAAGGAATCTCTACTGTCCCAACATAACTGGCTCAGTCCCACTTCCACACCACTGTCTCCACTGTTCCCCTCATCAAGGATGCCCTCAGCAGCCCTCTTCTCTTCATACCCACCCTGTACCTTTGACCCACCCAACCACCAGATATTCTACTTCTCCGTGAAGTCTTTGCTGAATACTAGTGATTATCAAATTGAACGTTTTTCTTCTGAATTGTTCATGTAAAGTCATGCATCACTTAAGGACAGAGACACATCCTCAGAAATGTATCACCATTGCGCCAACATCACAGAGTGTACTAGTAGCAATGGAAATATACCATATAGCCTAGATGTGTGGTAGGCTACAACATCTAGGCTGATGATGGTATAGCCTATTACAAGCCTAGATGGTATAGCCTACCACACACCTAGGCTAGATGGTATAGCCTATTGCTGTGGATTAAAAACCTGTACGACATGGTACTGTACTGAATACTGTAGGCAATTGTAATGCAATGATGAGTATTGATGTAACTGAACATATCTAAACATAGAAAAGATACAGTAGAAACACGGTAATATAATCTTATGAGACCACCATTGTATATGCTGTCCATCCTTGACTGAAATGTCGTTATGCAGTGCATGACTGTATATTATCTCTCTTACAACTTCAGCCATGCTGTGATGTGGACAGAATTAGCCCTCATTTTAACAATGAAAGAAACCAAAGTTTCCCAGCTGGTCAACTTGCCCAAAGTCACACAGGGATGGTCTCCTACCTAAACAAATAAACCTTTTTCTGCCACACAGTGGCTGCTCCATTTGCACTACCATTTCTTTCTTCTTTGAATTCAGTTTGCATGATTGATATAATCTCTATCATCCAGCACTGATTCAACCCCAGCCAGAATTATTCCCTAATGGGTTGGTAGGCACAAGCATATTGAGAGTGAGGATTGTGTCCTCTCCATCACACACGTCCATCCCTCAGGCCACCCAGCCGGGGAGTTGGACACTTTAGTTGTCGTGGTCAGCAGCTACATTGGTCTGCTCAGCACGGTTTTCCTCCTTCCAGGAAACGGATCCTCTCTCACTTGAGTCATGTGGCTGAGGTTGGGAAATGTCATTCTGAGTACCTGGAAACTCTTGTGTAGGAAGCTACAGGCATGACTCAAGACAAACCAGTTACAGACTTTTCCAGATTGTTTGATTGGACCTCTACACGTTGCAGCCACACATGGAGCAGAGACTGGGAGAACTCCCCCAACCCCCACCATCTCCAAATTCTCACCATTCTCAGAGTTCACTGACAAACTATAGTCGTCAGCTTGCCCTCACATCTTGATGGAGCCATGAGTCTATTTTTCATTAATAGAAGGTGAACATAAGTGATATGTGTGGCAACATCTGGCCCAGGCAGTAAAGAGTGGTTGCGTCTTTGCGGTTATCTATTTCTGTGGGTAAATGTGAGAAGTCCATGGACCTAGAGAAAAGCAGAGCTACGAAGTGGGAGGAGCCTGGGTGCTGGATGACTCTATGGAGCAGAGCAACCCCCATCCCATGCTGTACTGTGGCATGGAAAAGAAACAAGCTTTAATTCCAGGCTAAGCCCCTGAAATGTCTGGGTTGTTTCAATCATTAGCCTTCAAAGACCAGTAAAATGTACACACATAACAATTTCTGTCTTTGTGATACTTATACAGAAAAGTACTAAACAGATATGTTAGGGCCAGATAATGAAAGGCCTTGTTTGCCAGTGTTTGTCAGTGTTCATAAAGCCAGTAAAGAAATTAAAGGAGGCAGAGTGATTTCTAGAAGGAAGGAAAAGAAGATGGTTTAAAATAGTAACAACTATATATTGAATGCTTCAAAGTACAAATACTATATGCCAGCACTTCATTAACACTCTCTCATTTCATCTGCCCAAAACCACATTCCCCACTTTAAAGACAAGGAAACTCAATCCCATGGTGCACAATAGTTAAACAGCAGAACATGGAGTCAGACCCACCCCTGCCTATCTCCAAAGCTTGAGCTCTTTTTATTAAACTATTTTGCCTGTTAAGATTAGTTTGGCCCAATGTCTTTTCATATAATGTCAATTTTTTTTCAGCAGTGACTACATACTACTTTTATAATAGTAGAAAGCACACTTAAATATACACCAAGACAAAAATAAATAAATAAAAGTTAATCTGGCCACAGAAGAAGAAGCAAAATCCAAGAGCTCAGTCACCATGGGGTTTGTCCTGACCAACACTTACATGTTCAGGAGAGCTTCTTCCAAGGACGCACCTTGTGTATCCAAGGCTTGTGTGCATTCTTGGAAGAAGCTCTCCTGAACACCTAAGTGATGATCCAGCTGAAGAAAAGTGACAGCATTCTGTACTGCAATTTCCAATCATTCCAGGAAAATGAAGATTTCACAAGAGCCCTGTAATTGCTGATTTGCAAACAGTTTATCTATGTAAACTCTGATTCCCATCACTTGCTAATCAGGTTGGGTTTGGGGAACAAAGTAAGGTTTCTCGTTATGTTTCCTGCAAGAATTCCTCTCTTCTGCTACCCACAGCCTCTCCCTGCCACGAGCCCCCTCTATTTCTCCTCTGCGTCTGTTTATGTCTTCCTGGGTTTCAATTTCTTAATGATGTTTTAACGAGATGCCAGTTACACATGCAAATTGGAAAGAGGCGACATTGAGAGATTGCTACCTGGTGGTA
Organism: Ateles fusciceps; assembly: GCA_036589455.1. Taxonomy (NCBI): domain Eukaryota; kingdom Metazoa; phylum Chordata; class Mammalia; order Primates; family Atelidae; genus Ateles; species Ateles fusciceps. Next base: position 19,558,798 of record JAZHEH010000952.1, read on the forward strand.
AATTTATTAAAATCAAGGCAGTTTTAATAACTTCCTTGCATATGCATCCGCCTCCATGTCTGTAATATTAGTTTTGGGTTTTTTTTTAACCTTCTTATTAGAACAAGTATGTTAGGAAAGTGTAAGGTGAAGTCATGAGAAGAAAATCTAATTGTTTCATGAGTGTTTGTCTTGTTCCTAAAAATAGATTGTACAGGAGTAAACTGTTCTCTTCTACTTTTTTAGAGCTTGTCCAGCTTGATCTTCCTATTTCTTGCAACACTTGCAACCACTTCCTTCAATCTTCATCATCATCATTGTCACCATTTTCTTCATAGCTACCATTAATTAACCACCTAACTCAATAACTCATAGGAAGGAAATGACAGAAATACATTTCAAATCCAAGTTATCCAGGATCGAAGGCTCCTACTCTGTTCTTCCCCTTCCTAAAACTTTCCTTTTCTTTGCCTTTGCTGATCTCATGCCATCTGTTTTTCCTTTATCTTTTATCTACATTTTCTCAGTCTCCTTCAAAGGCTATTTTTTTTCTCATTCACATTCTGCCCTCTGCCTTCTTCTCTTCTTTTTTAAACAAAGTCATTCCTCACCCTGGCTACCCTTATTTATTACCATGACTCCAAACACTATTGCCTGTTGACAGCTTCTACATCAATCTCTCCTGACCTTTGCACTCTACAGAACAAGCTAGCCACCTGTGAGCCATCTCCACTGGGTGATACACAAGATCCTCACAAACCCAAAACCAAGCTCATCACCTTCTCCCCAAATCTCCCTCTATTCTGTGTTCACCACCTAATAAATGGCACAAATCAGAAACCCAAACTTTTCCCACTCCTGATGTTTGCTGCCATGAGAGGGAAGCCCAGCATCTCTCCACCCGTCACTCACTCCTGCCCTGGGGCACAGAGCTGTATGAGTAGCCCAGACTCCTCTCTCCTTTCTCTTGGAAGCAAGAGACCTCCAGGAACAAACGGTCCCATCCATGCTGCAAAATAGAGATCTCTTCCTGATTCCAAGGTTCCGTATAGGGAAGCACCCGTAGATGAGATGTAAGACACATTCTCCTGCCTCTGCTATAGCTGTAATAAAATGGCTATTTGTTTCTATGTTGCTTACTGCTTGATTTATTTCCCAGTTGGTTAAAAACTTGGGCAGGAGGAAGTTGCTATTTACTGAGCCTATGCAAACCCCCTACGTCTGACAGTCACCTCAAATGTTCCCTCTCCTCCCATCAAACACATCAGTAAGTCTCATTGAGTTGAACTTGGGAATAGTCATGAGTCCTCTCCCTCCTCTCCACCTTAATTAATATCCCACCTGGATTACTGAAACAGCATCCCTCTGGCTTCCTAGCCTCTATATGTTCCTCTCCTTTCCCAAGCTCCCACTCCACACTGCCCAGAATGGTCTTCCCAAAGCAGAACTGTAGACATGGCCACTCATTTCCTAACATGAAGCCACAACTCCCAATGGCAACTTAGAAGAAATTTGAGGATGGTGGAGCACGTTTCGGATTAGATAGCAAGAGTGGATTTATTTGCTGAAAATACTTGTGTGAACTTACTGAAAGTAGCACCTCTGTCTATCATCTGGAATCTAAGATAAATGTCCAGCCTGTAGTAGGCACTCAATAAAACTTTGTTAGACAAATAAGCCCAAATGCCCATCAATCAACAAGTGGATAGAGAAACTATGGTATATACATATGATGGAATACTACTCATCTGTGAAAAAGGAATGAATTAATGGCAATCACAGCAACCTGGTTGGAATTGGAGACTATTATTCTAAGTGAAGTAATTCAGGAATGGAAAACCAAACATTGTATGTTCTCATTCATAAGTGAGAGCTAAGCTATGAGGATGCAAAGACATAAGAATGATATAATGGACTCTGGGGACTTGAGGGGAAAGGGTAGGAAGGGGGGTGAGGGATAAAAAGACTACAAATTGGGTTCAGTGTATAATGCTTGGGTGATGAGTGCACCAAAATCTCATAAATCACTGCTAAAGAACTTACTCATGTAAACAAATGCCACCTGTTCCCCAAAACCTATGGAAATATAATTTTTTTAAAAAAAGTTAGTAGACAAATAATTGTTCCATTTGAAAGAATATTGAATTTGGAGTCAGAAGCCCTTGATTCAAGTCTCAGGTTTGCCAATCACTAGCTTTTTAATCCCAGAGAAGTCCCTTTTCCTTTGGGAGCCTCGCCTCATCTGTAGAATGGGAACTACATTACCTCCTTGACAAGGTCATGAAGTTTGATTGAGACACAGAAAAGCACTTTAGAAACTAATTTTATACAATATGAAACTTAAAGCTCTGCCTCTATCTCTGGGGTCTTCTAGACCAATTCACATTTGTCATTGATGCATTCGATTTAGAAATTTCAATATGAGCTTAAACATCAAAACTCATGTTTCTAAAGAACTTACTTCACTTAAACCAAAAGCCATCATCCTCTCTCATTTTAATCATAGGAGAGGCATGAAGAAAATCAATTTTTATATGAAAATTGCCTTGGAAACTGCTGCAGCTTTGTTCTCAATCAGGAGTTTATAATGATGCAACTCAACTTCTGTTTGTGTACTTGATTTGATGCTGGTGTGTGTATGGGATGCATATATTTGACTTTTATGGTATTTTTTATGTTTGCAAATAGCATTCTTTAACCCAAAATATCTCTCAGTTTAAATGCCAGTTGTTAAATACACAAGATGGCCAATCAATTTTTTCTGTACTTACAGTCAATTCTTGGTTTTGTATGAACACTGAGAGCAGTCAGAGAGAAATCAAAGAAGCAGGAGAATCAGATCTGAGGGAGAAGTGGCCTCAAAGAGCACCTCCAGTGTAGCCCCTTCATTTAACAGACGGGAAACTGATGGCTGGGTGTGGTGGGTGGCTCATGCCTGTGATCCCGGCACTTTGGGAGGCCGAGGCAGGCAGATCACTTGAGGTCAGGAGTTCAAGACCAGCCTGGCAAACATTGTGAAACCCCGTTTGTACAAAAAAATACAAAATTTAGCCAGGCATGGTGGTGCATGCCTGTAATCCCAGGTACTCAGGAGGCTGAGGCATGAGAATTGCTTGAACCCGGGAGGCAGAGGTTGCAGTGAGGCGAGATTGTACCACTGCACTCCAGTGTGGGTGACAGAGCGAGACTCCATCTCAAAAAAAAAAAAAAAAGATGGGAAACTGAGGTGAGATTGCAAAACTGCACTCCAGCGTGGGAGACAGAGAGAGACTCTGTCTCAAAAAAAAAAAAAAAAAAAAAAAGATGGGAAACTGAGGAAAAGGGACTTAGCCAAGATCATGCAGCTAATGAGAAAGGCAAAACCTGGATGAAAAGGCAGCACTTCTTCTTCTCCCACCTCCTCCAACCCATGTCCCCTTAATTCCCCAGAGACAAGAGCCAGTGTTTGGTGTGAGTCACAAAGACCAAAGCACTTATCACCAACTTAGAGGTGGAAACAGGGAGGTTCAAAGCAGGCAGCCACCATGCCAGCAGGACCAGGCACCCACAAAGCAACATCTTTGTTTTATTTTGAGAGAATTCATAGGCAATTGACATTTCTATATTTGAGTATAGGGACATGATCTCATCCAAAAGAGAAACAGAAAGTCAATCTTGTCTTTATCTGAGGCTTTGAATTATTTTTACCATTGCTTTCCATCCTGATAATGAAGCTAGCTAAGTGTAGGCCTTGGAGTCAGACAGACTCAGTTCCAGGACCTTGAGCAAGTGGCTTCACATCTCTGAGCCCCAAGTTCTCTGTGCTTAAAATAAGGATAAAAATACTTCCTTCAGAAGGTAGTTGTGAGAATTTAAAGTTTCTCCTTTAGCAACCAGCTCAGAATAAGGACTCAGTAAATATTGGCCAACATTTCTGCCTGACTCCCCCCCTCCCCCCATTTATAAAGTTTGGAAAAGAAAGTGCCTTATATGTTGCAAAAAATGATGCCACATAGCAAGTCAATGGTGGGGAGAGAACAATAGCTCCTGGCAGGCACAGTGCTAGTAATGGACCACCACACCCATAATATTCTGCAAGTGCTCCCCTACCCCATTCTTGCATTAAAAAAAAAAATTTAATTCCATTTATTGGTCAACTTTTCCCATGAGGACACATCTTTAATTTAATCATGTAAGTCAATGAGAAAATCTAATTCACTTTAGAGAAATTTGCTTCAAGGCTAGCCTTATGGGAATGAATCTGTTCCTTAAAGTGTATCCATAGCAAGTGACGTGTGTCTTTATCACAGTTACAAAGGAGTATAAATTAATCTCTAGCCCGTTTTAGAAAATAGAGAGTTGATTAAATAAATGGTGGCTCTAGTGAGCCAAATGATCTGTCATTTTTAAACATTTCAAGCACCAGTTTTAATGTAAAATTTGAGCTTTTTACAATTGTAGATGCCATTTGCTTCTTTAATATCCAATTTGCCTGATTATCACTATATTAGCTCCAAATATGTAATTTATTATTGTTCCTCTTTTTATTTGCCTTGTTCCAAAGTTTGTCTGGCTTCGTTTTGTGGCATTCACCCTGAACAGGAAAAGGATGGCTCCCTTCCAACCCTGAGTATCTCACTCTTCGGATGGGCGACACTCGTGCTGTGTCCTCCCAGGGAAGCCAGCGCCTGCCCAGTCTGTAGATTCATCATGTGGATCAGCTAAGAGGATAGATGTGAAAGGGCAGCTAAGAGGATGGATGTGAAAGGGTGGTACAGTAACTCACACATACTGTTCTTATACCCAACAGTGAAGGATGAGTAAGTGAGTAATTAATTCTATCCATAAACTTCTACTGAGGACCATTTGAGGGTCAGGCACTCTAGAAGTAACAAAACAGGGACCACTAAGATTCATTCCTAGCCTTAAGGAGCTCATCGTCTACTGCAGCAGATAGGCAAGTGAACAGATGCTTGTCACCCAGCACCACCACATATGCTCTGATCACAGGATCCCAGAGGAGGTGCCTTTGACTCACACTTGGAATGAAGGAGGGCTTCTTGGAGGAGGTGAGTCTTAGAGGGCATGTAGGAGTTAACCAACCAGAATAATGTATCAATTAAAGGCAACACATTTGATGATACGTTCCATCTATTATGCACCTGGCCATGAGGAATGCTAGGAAACCAAAACAGACATTTCCACTACTGTGTCAGTCTGAAGCCCTATCAGGAAAACGGTCCTATCAGGAATACAATAGGAATAAAGGGTTTAATGTGGGAAGTAGGGCTTACACACATGTGCAAGGAGCTGGGAAAATGGAGGGGTAGAAGGCAAAGAGCTGGAAGATCCGAGTAACAGTCCCATCAGATTTCAACCCTAAATGCTGGAATAGCTAGAGGAGCCAGAGCTCACAGGGATGTCTAAGAGGCCACTACATTCAGTGGCCAAAGTGAGGTCCCAAAGTGGGAACTCCAGGAGAGGAGCTCCCATAACAGGACCATTGTGAGAATGATTGCTTCTGCTTCACCATCTAAAGCTCTTGCAGGTTTCTCTCATCGGCAGACTCTAACCTGGAACCCCACAGAGAAAGAGATTCTAGGAAACAAAGTTCTCAGCAGTGGCTGAGAATGAGAATGTTGCCAGGCTCCCGCACACTACACTCAGGGAGTCCCAGCCCAAGGTACAGGTAACATTAGTCAAATCATCAGAGCAATATACATACAAGCTGTGGAAAGTATTGGAGAGTACAGAATGGGGGTCTGATCCACCTGGAGAATGTGGCAAGCCTTCCTCCGGGAACTCGCAATTGAGCTTGGGTCTGATGGATGGAGTAATGATGCAAAGTGGGCTCTAAACATCACACCATTTCTCTCAGGCTCATCCACTAAGGCAGATGGTCCTTACTTCCATCATGGTTCAAGGAAAGATCTGTCCAAGACTCCCCCGCAACAGTCCAAGGAAAGGTTTATTGCTCTGGGGACAAAGAATGAACCCAGCTTAAAGAAATATCCTGAACTTGGGAGTCATAAATAAAAGCCTTGAGCCAGGGCTTAAAGGAACAGAGAGAGGGTTTCAGCCAGTGAGGACTTCATCCTGAAGTGCACACACCTGAACTAAAGAATAGTTTGGGGCTCTGAGCTGACCTGGCCCTGGGGCCCCCTCCTCTCCCAGTGCTGCAGCAAATGGATGAAAAATTGTATCATTAAACTCTTTGATGTTCTCCTGTCTAATTGAACCTGTGAAATTTCCTAAGGTTCTCCAGCCTCCAAAAATTCAATTTTCCATGTAATGCATGGTGACGTGTCAATAAATCATGCTGTAAAATAAATGCGCGGATTCTTCTGTGCAGGAGCAAGTGAGGAATAAACCTTTCGTAATTGATAAATAATGTCATTGGAATCAATAGCTGGCAGAGGAGTTGGAGGAGTAAGCCTGAATCATGTATGAGTGCTCAGGGGTGATCAATGCCTTTGAAACAGCCAGGAGCTTGGGAGCCAAGTGTATAAATTACTGCCTTAATATTAGAGCAGGGCCCAAAATTTAAAAGATTGGTACGTTGCTAAGTGCTGTTGAGATGGGAAGATGAGTCTGGGATGTGGGTAGTGGAAGTTCTCTGATGGGCACCCTTCAGAGGGCCTGTAGGGTCCCTACAGTATGGAGATGAGAGCAGATTGTGCAACCTGGGACTTTGGATGAAGACAGCATGAATCCAGCTCTGGCTAGTTCTGCCAGCATCCCATGTTGGCAGCAAAAGGAAACGAGTGGCCAGGGACACTACTTAGGAAAATGGCCCAGCTGCCCTCAGAGGCCTTGATACCAGGAGCCAGTACTGACATACAGGGTGAAGGACAAGCCTGGGATTCACTGGATCAAGTTCAAAGTGGCAACCACAGACCCTGCTAGACCAAGAAGAAGGGTCACTATGCAGTGGTCAGGAGCACCAGCTTGAGCCAGACTGCTCAGCTCTGCCACCAGCTGTGTGACTCTAAGCAAATTACTTAACCTCCCTGTGCCCCATTCTTCTCCTCTGTAAAACAGAAGGCAATAATGCCAACTTAGATCCCATTGTCAATCTGGCTTTTGTTGCGGTTGCTTTTGGCATTTTTTCATGAAGTCTTTGCCCGTGCCTATGTCGTGAATGGTATTGCTTAGGTTTTCTTCTCTTTTTTATTTCTTTCAAAAAAGGGCGGTGGGGGACACATGTACAGAATGTACAGGTTTGTTAAATAGGTATCTGTGTGCCATGGTGGTTTGCTGTGCCTATTGACCCATCCTCTAAGTTCCCTCCTCTCACTCCCCACCCACCAATAGGCTCTGGTGTGTGTTGTTCCCCTCTCTGTGTCCATGTGTTCTCAATGTTCAACACCCATTTGTGAGTGAGAACATGCAGTGTTTTGTTTTCTGTTCTTGTGTCAGTTTGCTGAGAATGATGGTTTCCAGATTCATCCATGTCCCTGCAAAGGACATGAACTGATCCTTTTTTTTTATTTATTTTTTATTTTTATTTTTATTTATTTTTTTAAAGATGGGGTTTCACCATGTTGGTCAGGCTGGTCTTGAACTCCTGACCTCAGGTGATCCACCTGCCTTGGCCTCCAAAGTGCTTGGATTACAGGCGTGAGCCACCACGCCCAGCCTAACTGATCCTTTTTTTATGGCTGCATAGTATCCCATGGTGTATATGTACCACATTTTCTTTATTCAGCCTATCGTTGATGGGCATTTGGGTTGGTTCCAAGTCTTTGCTATTATAAGTAGTGCTGCAATAAACATAAGTGTGTGTCTTTATAATAGAATAATTTATATTCCTTTGGGTATATACCCAGTAATGGGATTGCTGAGTCAAATGGTATTTCTGGTTGTAGATCCTTGAGGAATTGCCACACTGTCTTCCACAGTGGTTGAACTAATTTACATTCCCACCAACAGTGTAAAAGCATTCCCATTTCTCCACAGCCTCGCCAGCATCTATTGTTTCCTGACTTTTTAATAATCACCATTCTGACTAGTGTGAGATGGTATCTCATTGCGGTTTTGATTTGCATTTCTCTAGTGATCAGTGATGTTGAGCTTTTTTTCATGTTTGTTGGCTGTGTAAATAAATATCTTCTTTTAAGAAGTGTCTATTCATGTTCTTTGCCCACATTTGGATGGGATTGTTTTTTTCTTGTAAATATGTTTAAGTTCCTTGTAAATTCTGGATATCAGACCTTTGTCAGATGGGTATATTGCAAAAATGTTCTCCTATTCTGTAGGTTGCCTGTTCACTCTGATGATAGTTTCTTTTGCTGTGCAGAAGCTCTTTAATTAGATCCCATTGTCAATTTTGGCCTTTGTTGCCACTGTTTTTGGCATTTTTGTCATGAAGTCTTTGCCCATGCCTATGTCATGAATGGCATTGCCTAGGTTTTCTTCTAGGATTTTATGGTTTGGGGTTTTATATTTAAGTCTTTAATCCATCTTGAGTTAATTTTTGTATAAGGTGTAAGGAAGGGGTCCAGTTTCAGTTTTCTGGATATGGCTAGCCAGTTTTCGCAGCACCATTTACTGAATAGGAGATTCTTTCTTCATTGCTTGTTTTTGTCAGTTTTGTCAAAGATCAGATGTTTGTAAATGTATGGTGTTATTTCTGAGGTCTCTATTCTGCTCTTTCAGTCTACATGTTTGTTTTGGTACCAGTACTAAATATGGAAACGTAAAACCAGTACCAGCCACTGTAAAAACACACCAAAATACAAAGGCCAATGACACTATGAAGAAACTGCATCAACTAGTGTGCAGAATAACCAAGCAGCATCATGATGACAGGATCAAATTCACACAAAACAATACTAACCTTAAATGTAAATAAGCTAAATGCCCCACTTAAAAGACAAAGACTGACAAATTGAATAAAGAGTCAAGATCCATCCATGTGCTGTATTCAGGAGACCCATCTTATGTGCAAAGACACACACAGGCTCAGAATAAAGGGATGGAGGAAAATTTACCAAGAAAATGGGAAGCAAAAAGCAATCCTAGTCTCTGACAAAACAGACTTTAAACTAACAAAGATCAAACAAGACAAAGAAGGGAAGGGCATTACATAATCGTAAAGGAAACAATTCAACAAGAAGAGCTAACTATTCTAAATATATATGCACCCAATACAGGAGCACCCAGATTCATAAAACAAGTTCTTGAAGACCTACAAAGACACACAATAATAGTGGGAGGTTTTAACACCCCACTGTCAGATTAATGAGACAGAAAACTAACGAGAATATTCAGGACTTTAACTCAGCTCTGGATCAAGTAGACCTAGTAGATGTCTACAGCATCCTGTACCCCAAATAAACAGAATATACTTTCTCCTCAGTGTCACATGGCACTTATTCTAAAATCCACCACATAATTGGAAGTAAAACACTCTTTAGTAAATGCAAAAGAACTGAAATCATAACAAACAGTCTCTCAGACAATAGTGCAATCAAATTAGAACTCAGGATTAAGAAACTCACTCAAAACCACACAATTTCAGGAACAACCCACTCCTGAATGACTCCTGAGTAAATAATAAAATTAAGGCAGAAATCAAGAATTTCTTTGAAACCAATGAGAAAACAAAGAGACAACATAACAGAATCTCTGGGACATAGCTAAAGTAGTGTTAGAAGAGGGAAATTTAAAGCACTAAACTTCCATAGCAGAAAGCTAGAAATATCTCAGATTGACACCCTAACATTACAATTAAAAGAGCTAGAGAGGCAAGAGCAAACTAATTCAAAAGCTAGCAGAAGATGAGAAATAATTAAGATCAGAGAAGAATTAAAGAAGATACAGACACACACACACAAAAAAATGCCCTCTAAAAATCAACAAATCCAGGAGCTGGTTTTTTGGAAGAAAAAAAAAAAAAAGGCAAAATAGGTAGACCACTAGCTAGACTAATAAAGATGTAGTGAGAGAATAATCAAATAGACACAATAAGATAAAGTGATATAACCATTGACCCCACAGAAATACAAACTACCATTAGAGAGTACTATAAACACCTCTACACATATAAACTAGAAAATCTAGAAGAAATGGATAACTTCATGGATTCATATACCCTACAAAGACTAAACCAGGAAGAAGTTGAATCCCTGAATAGACCAATAACAAGCTCTGAAATTGAGGCTGTAATTAATAACCTACCAACCAAAAAAAGTCCAGGATCAGATGGATTAGCTGAATTCTACCAGAAATAAAAGAAGAGCTGGTACCATTCCTTCCAAAACTATTCCAAACAATTGAAAAGGAGGGACCCCCTCCCTAACTCATTTTATGAAGACAGCATCATCTTGATACCAAAACTGGGAAGAGACACATAAAAAAAGAAAACTTCAGGCCAGTATCCCTGATGAACATTGACGCAAAACTTCTCAATAAAATACTGACAAACGAATCGAGCAGCACATCAAAAATTTATCCACCGCAATCAAATCAACTTCATCCCTGGGATGCAAAGCTGGTTCAACATATGCAAATCAATAAACATAACCCATCACATAAACAGAACCAAAGACAAAAACCACATGATTATCTCAATAGATGCAGAAAAAGCATTTGATAAAATTCAACCTCCCTTAATGTTAAAAACTCTCAACAAACTACATATCGATGGAAAATATCTCAAAATAATAAGAGCTATTTTTGACAAACCCACAGCCAACATCACATCGAATGGGCAAAAGCTGGAAGCATTCCCTTTGAAAACTTGTACAAGACAGGATGCCCTCTCTGACCACTCCTATTCAACATAGTATTGGAAGTTCTGGCCAGGGCTATCAGGCAAAAGAAAAAAATAAAGGGTATTCAAATAGGAAGAGAGGAAGCCGAGTTGTCTTTGTTTGCTGATGACATAATTTCATATTTAGAAACCCCGTCATCTCAGCCCCAAAACATCTTGAACTAATAAGCAGCGTCAGCAAAGTCACAGTATACAAAATCAATGTACAAAAATCACAAGCATTCCTTTACACAAACAATAGACAAGTAGAGAGCCCAATCATGAATGAACGCCCATTCACAATCACTACAAAGAGAATAAATAGCTAACAAGGTATGTGAAGGACATCTTCCAAAGAGAACTACAAACCCCTGCTCAAGGAAATAAGAGAGGACAGAAAACAACTGGGAAAACATTCCATCCTCATGGACAGGAAGAATCAATGTCGTGAAAGTGGTCATATTGCCGAAAGTAATTTATAGATTCAATGCTATTCCCATTAAACTACCACTGATACTCTTCACAAAATTAGAAAAAAACTACTTTAAATTTCATATGCAATCAAAGAAGACCCTGTATAGCCTAGACAATCCTATGCAAAAAGAGCAAAGCTAGAGGCATCATGCTACCTGACTTCAAACTATACTATAAGGCTACAAAAACCAAAACTCACTGACTCTTGAGAATGAAATGGAATTATGTTTCTAAGTATCTCAACTCAGTGTCCATCCCTACCAAACATTAAACAAGTGACTCTATAGTGTTTTATGGATTGTATATTGTTTTGGCCTGGAGGACTTGCCTTCTATTTATTCTCACAGCAACCCCATGAGGTAGTTACTATTATTTTCCCCATCTCATGGATGAGAAAATTGAGGCTCAGAGAAGGTAAATGCCTTGCTTAAATCATATCACTCTAATTTATGGAACCAAGATTTGCATACAGGTAGTACAAGTCCAGAGCTGTTTCTTAAACATGACACTATACTGTAGCACCATCCTTTCCCTGGAGCCTCCCCAGCCCAATGGAGGGCTGTGCTTGGTGGGCACTTCCCATGGTGGTCTCCAGGGGCATCCCACCTGGCTCACAGGCAGCTTGAGAGGGAGGAGAGAGTGGAGGAGCAGAGTCAGGCAGTGGTGGTTTCTGATTCCAGCTCACCACAGTGTGCCTCTGAGGCCATCACTCCTTCTGGCTGAACCATGGTAGTTGCCTCATCAGTAACATTCCCACCTCAAGGTCATCTCCAAAGCACGATGTGTGCTCTCGGGCAAGAGCACCTATCTGAGTCTGTTTCCTTGTCTCTAAAATGTGAATCATGACTCCAAGACTGACCTGAAAATTAGATGAGATGGCCATTATAAATCACCTTCCTGGCTGGTCCCTGCAACTGGTTCTCACTAATCCCCCTTTCCTTCCAAAGGAATTTAGAAGGAATCCTAGCAGAGTGTGCACAACTCCCAGGGTGGGAGGCTATTCAGACCTATTGTTGCATAACAAGGTATGGTAGATAGAAGATACCTGTATCAGTTCATTCTCACACTGCTGTGAAGAAATATGTGACACTGGGTAATTTATAAAGAAAAGAGGTTTAAGTGACTCACAGTTCCCCATGGTTGTGGAGACCTCAGAAAACTTACAATCATGGCAGAAGGCATCACTTCACAGGGTGGCAGGAGAGAGATTGAGTGTCAAGCAAGGCAAAAAAAGCCCCTTATAAAACCACTAGGTCTCGTCAGAACTTACTATCATGAGACAGCATGGGAGTAACCTCCTCCATGATTCAATTACCTCCCACCAGTTCCCTCGCATAACACGTGGGGATTATTAGATCTACAACTCAATATGAGATTTTGGTAGGGACACAACCAAACCATATCAATATCCAAAGGAAAAAATTGAGAAAAGTTATGTATTCAGCTTAAAGTTGCTTCCTGCAAAATACTTTCCCTGGACCCATGCTGTGAGCTCCCCCTGGCTCCTGTATCTTCCTTATTATAGCATCTACACTCCTGTCATATAACTAAGAATCAAACTTTCTTGTTAGAGGATCAACTTTGTGAGGACAGATATCTAGTGTCTTAGGTTGGTTGGGATCTCCCCAGAAGAAAACCTTGAGACCAGAACTTAAGTGCATGTAGTTGATATAGGAGACAATCCCAGGAAGGATGGAGAAATGATACAGGGACAGAAATATAGGACGAGTACACTGATGAGCAGGTTTCCACTGTGGACCACCAGAGCTCAAAGCCCTGGGGGACTTCAGGGAGATAGTGTCAGGCATACCCCGGAGTGGCCCCACATGATGCACCACGCAGCCGAGATATTTATTCACCATCTCCCACCTGCCACTGTTGACTCCCAGTATTGTCAGCCCATGCCACACATGGGTAAGTGCTCCAACAGCCAGAGAAAGCCCTCAGGTAGAATTTCACAGGTACTGGCAGTAGAAAGCAGCTGTAGGTGTGAGTAGTGAGAGCCACAGTGGGTAGAGAATCTGCTACACCTTACTGATCTCTAAAGCCCTGACGCCCTCCCAGTGCCTGGCCCAGTGCTTACTTTATCAAATGGAATGAATGAATTAATGAATGAGGAGCAGTCATCTGGGTCAGAGCTCTTGCACATTGGTGAAGGGCAGATTCTGAAACTCCTACTTCAAAAGCTTAGAAGCAGCAGGCTGTCCTAGCAACACATGAGAGTGTGCTTTCCTCTGCCTGGGCTGGACCTCCCCCTGGTGTAGCAACCTGTATGTGAGGAGCCAGTCAGGTTCAGGGACGCACACACAGAGCCAGTGGGAAGTCACCGAACAAGAACTCTTCTTTCTTCCCTGGTGGGCTATTATGACAGAGTCTGGTAAGCTCCAGAGGGTGGAGGAGGGGGGCTTCTTTGTCTTTATAGCCCACCTTCTACAATTTAACACAGAGCCTTGAATATCACAAGTACCCAATAAATGTCTGAGAATCGAAGCTGGATTGGTGAGCGGTAAAAGAAACGGATTTCAGTTCAACTACAGAATGGCTTCCTAGCTCTTTGTAACAAAATGGACTTATGTATTGTTCATTCAGGTGGCAAACATTTGTTTAGAACTCCATGTACCAGGCTGCATTAGGTGGTATGGGCATAGGAATGAGTTTTAAAAGTCCTTGACCTTGAAGTCAAGTGGAGTGTCAGATACATCAAATAGTAATTAGAGCACAGCATCATATGTACTATAATAGAATTATGTAAAGGAAGATTATGAGACCCCAAGGGAACAGCGGATCACCAAATTGCTTGGGGGTTGGTCGAGAAATTTTTACACATTCATTTATTTATTTCTCTTTGCACCAGTCTCTGAACAAAATGCGTATCCTCCCTGCTTTATGAACCTCTTTGTCCTATGGGAGTTTATCACAAAAGCACCTATTTTTTAGACTTCAGACTCATGCAAAACACCATCTGTGCCCTGGCTCTGGGTCAATGACTAGAACTACCCCCTCCCACCATCACCTCTGGCAACTGGTCAACTTCCACTCAATCTTCACATCTCAGTTCAGGTATCATCAGCTCCAAGAAGCCCTCCTTGAGCCCTGAGGAGGGGAGCAACTGCTCCTCCTTTGTGTTTACTCAATCTCAGCACCCAGCACCCGGTACTGTTTGCTTTCCTACCTCTCAGTTTATTGGGATTAGATTGTAAACAGCGTAACAGAGGCTTAGAAAAGGTAGACATTTATGTCTGTCCTACATAAGCCAAGCCCAAAGGCAAAGTTGTCCAAGGTGGGCATGTTGGTGCCCCAACCTCCTAGACCCAAGCTCCTGCCAAGCCACCACCCTGCCTTTCCTGGAGTGTGGCCTTCATCTTTGCAGTCTCTGAAAAAGGCTGCTCGGGCATTCCCCCAAATCCTATCTAGTGTCTTCATGAATGCACATCTAAATGACATTTCCCACTGGCCAAGTTCTGGCCAATGAAAAGTGCACAGAAGCTCCCTGCCAGGCCTGGCCCACAGAGCTTCCCAAACAGTCCTTCCTTCTATTTCCCCCTCTGCCTGTTGAACTAAGAGGATTCTGAGGACCTAGAAGAGGGCAGAGTCACAGGATGGAAGGAGCCTGTGTCCCTGAGTCACCACCAGACCAGGAATCCATGTGATGGGCTATCACATGAGTGAAGAATAAACTTTATTATGTTGCCCCGTTTATAGCAGTGACTTACTGAGATGGACATGAAGTGGCACCTCCATGGTTCCCCCTCAAAAAAGGTCTATTGTCCCAGTTGCTGCCAGCACACAGCCCCCAACTCTCCCTTCAAAGACTGCCTCTGCTACAGAGGTACCTTCTGGAGTCATGCCCCTCCTAAAGCAGCTCCAATCCCAGGACTGAAGCAGAGAAGGAGAGGAGGATAGAGGCCCACCTCCATGACTACTATATCACAACCGGCCCCTCCCTTTGCCCAATCCTGCTTCCTCCCTCTTCCTGCCTCGGGTTTAGATTCCAATGGCACTCCCTGATAAACCTCCTGCACACCAACTCCATTTCAGGGTCTGCCTCCTGGGGGACCCAACCTGCGACATTTACCCTGACTAAAGCATGGCTTTGCAGAGCTTCTGTAACTCCAGCCATCACATCCATGTTCCAAATAGCAGGTCGGAGAAACGGGTGAAGAAGGCATCCCCTTCTTAAGCAGGCTTTCTAGAAGTCTCATTGGCCATAGCTGAGCCACACTGACCACACCAGATCACAAAGGAGGCTAGAAAATGTGTTTTCATTTTGGGCAGCCATGTAGCCCACTAAACGCCACTCAGAGTGAAGGGGAAAATAGACATGGGAGGCAATGGGCAATCTCTGTCTTATCGTCCAGCTGATCCCTAGAAAGGACTTACATTTGTCAAGCTTCTACTCTGCTCAGGCTTTGTGATAAGTGGTTTACATGAATTATTGCATTTGAATCTTACAACAACACCCCCTATGGGGTAGGATCTGTTATTATTGCTCTCATTTTACAATTGAAGAAAATGAAGCTTAAGGGCCCAATATCAGGCAGCAAATCCAGAGTTGGGATTTGACCTTGGATCTTCCTGAATTTGAATCCTTAGGCTTTTAACTACTGAGTAATTCTGCCTCCTCACGGAACTATGAGCTCCTTAAGAACCGGGAACATGTTTTAGGTCACCTTTACATACACAGAGCCTAGATGAGTGCTTGGCACCTGGTAGTAGCTCAGTAAATATCTGCAGACTTGGTTAAAGGAGAGGACGGAGTCTGGAATGACTCTTGCCTGAGGCCATGAGGTGACCTGTGGAGCTGTCAACTGAGGAAGAGGAGGCAGAGAGAATATGACTCAGATTTATACCGGCAGAGTGTAGGTGCTTGTGGAATATGCAAGGGAAGATGTCCAGTTGGCAGTAACATCTACACATCTGAAGGGCTGGTGGGAGGTCTAGGCTGGAGCCATGGGCAGGAGCCGTCTGTGTGTGGGCAGCAGTCCAGCCATGAGCGTGGCCAAACACACCCAGAGAGAGGGTGTGAAGAACCCCCAGTTATGTCCAAAAACCCGAGCAGAGTTTCCAATTAACAGAATCACTTTTGTTTTGCATTTCCCCTCCTGGGTTAATTTCCCTGTTTGCTCTCTGCCCATTTTGAAGGATGATTGCTTTTCTGGGCAAAGAGCCTATTTTGTCTGTGTGTGATTTTAAGGTCTTGCACCATCCCAAACACTTACTCAGATATGGGCAATATACAAATATACGTGTACAATAGCTTTATATGCATACACCCACCTGCCTTGATATACATGCAACTGGGGCATTAGAATGGCCATAAAATGGATGCACATCTGTGTGAAAGCAGCTTCATGGCCACCAGTACTACCTGGCAGTTGTCATAAAAACACCAATAAGAGGCAACAGAAGTGTGTTTGACTGGGAGAATGATTCTTGTTTCCTTTTCATTATTCTTAATAAAAGGAGATGGTGCCGAAAAATTGTGTTTCCTGGGTTATTTTCCCCAAGAGATCTTTTATAAAACATGGAATACATAACAGACTGTGTTGCAGGCAAATGCCTCATTAAGGGAATATAGTTAGAAAGAAATAGTAACCAAACTGAACAGTTTTCTTTATTTTTTTATCCTCTGTAAAATGGAAAAATTGGATGTGATATGGATTTAGTAACAGCTCTCAAATAATATTGTGAGAACATGATGCTTGCACCTTGAGATGGAGGTGTCTTCCAACGTTGCTCTGTAAAGAGGCTACAGAATTGTAAAATACCTTACATGCCCCAGGAAACGACTTCTGTCTTCCAAAGAGGCTTCTTGCCTTTTTTATGGCTTGATTCGCCCAGGTGGGTCTGGGTTTCCTTGTCTGTCTCTTTTCTCTCTTTGCATATACTTCCAAATCATGTCAATCTCTCTCAGTATGGAAGCTAGTGATCCAAATCTCCTCTTCTAACTTACAGGCTGAGACCCATGTAGCCAAGAGTTTGATGGATGTCTCCACTTGCATACCCCGCCATCCCCCGACTACCGACCCTTTAAACCCAGCATGTCCCATACGGAGCTCATCCTCAGCCATACAGCCCTGCTCCTCCAGGATTCCCAGCCTGGGGAAAGGCATCACTACCCACTCCATTGCACAAATCAGAAAAATCCTGAAATTGTTACTGAGGAGAAGGGGCTTGCTGCCTGATGTGGTAAGAGGCAATACTATAACACAAGGGTTTCCTGGGAAAAGAAAATATTTTTATTGCAAGTCAATCAGTGAGGAGACAGGAGTCCAGCTCCAATCTGTCTCCCTGTGTTGGCTTCAAGGCAGTAATTTTATTAGAAAAGGTTTAGAGATTGGATTCTTAGGTTAGAAGAAAAGGGGTGGTCTGGAAAGTCCTTGGGCATGCGCAGTTATCTCTTCATTCTCCTTCATGGATCGCAAGTGCAAATAGGAGGAGGAATTAGTATGAAACATGTGGTAGAAACTCAGGATGTGATGTCAGCAAGCTGGTTCTGTGCAGACTCTAGTTGGCCATATTGGTTCTAACTGATTTCAGCTAGTGTTGTTACTTTACAAGCTCAGGGAGTTTCAGCATAGCAGCAAGTTGTTTCTTTTCTTATCTGGCATCCTGTACACTCAAGAATTTCTGTTACTGGTTTAACTTTTGGGAGCATGGTTTCAAAATCCTACTGGACTCCACAGCCAGCAGCCACAATATCCTAGAGATTCAAGCCCTCAAATGTATTAAATGCACCTCCCTGACTCCAACCCTGCTGCCACCACTCTGGTCCAAACTCCATCATCTCTCTCCAGGGTCACCTCCCCAGCCTCCTCCCTGGGCTCTTGCACCAGCACAGCCTCCAGGGAACTCCTTTAATAATCTTTTCCGAATTCTGCTCTAGACTTCTCAGTGACTCCAAGTTCCAGCCACTTAGCTCCCTGGTTTCAGAACACCATGACCTCTCACTGCCATCTCATTAACCTGCCCCCTTGTTTCTCCTCCAGTCATTTGAACTGTTGCTATTCCTCCAAATGCCCCATGCCCTTCTTTACCCTTATACCTTTGCACATAATGTTTCTCTGCTTTTCCAGGTCCCCATTGTCAACTCTTTTTCTCTCCTGGCTGTGACTATCACTCATTAATCCTTTAGTCTAAGGCTGAGGCCCATCTCCAGCTGGAAGGCTTCCAGGCTTTTCTGTGCTCCGAGAATCCTTCTTTCATAATAGTTTCCATTCTGCAAGATTGTTTTCTAATGTGTGTGTGTTTCTTTCATTAAATTGAGAGCTCCTTGAGGGCAGAGATTGTGTCTCATTGATTCCCTTGTACCCAACGAGCAATACAGTAACTGCTACGGATAAGTGGTTTGGTTATTCAATGACTGCAAGTAATTGGATTCATTGGGACCACCGGAACCAGTGACATCCTGCCCAGACAAGGTCAAGATCAGCTTTCTGCGTCTTGAAGGAATTTCAAAGCCATGTTAATGTACAGCCTACTGAGAGGAAGTAGATATAACAACCTTCCAAGTTCTTTTCCAGGCCAAGGATCTGGACCTGTTTGTCAAAAAGATTCTGACAAACATGGTTTGTTTCAGTGCTTCCCAGCCATAGCAGAGAAGGGTGGTTAAAAGAGTTTCAGGTGCTCAGTATAGAATCAAGAACCTAATAATCTTTGAAGTCAAACAAACCCGAGTTCAAATCTTCAAGCTGTTTTCAGATTCTCCTCTCCTAACCCTACTTGGAAGATAATTACCATGGCCCCTCTCTTGCTGAGTAGTTGTGAAGAATAGACATAAGGATTCACTTGAAACCGGAAGGCAGATTATTTTCAGTGAGCCGAGAACACACCACCACTGCATTCCAGTCTGGGCAACAAGAGCAAAACTCCATCTCAAAAAAAAAAAAAAAAAAAAGGCAGGGGAACCCATATGTAGTAAGTGATCAATAAATGATTAGCATTATATTATTATTGTTTCCAAGGATTAAAATGCATGTGATTGCATTGAATCAGAGTACTACATGGTGCATATGGCAAGCAATAACTGAGTGCTATTTTGCCCTTTTTTTCTTTCTGAGACAAAGTCTTGCTCTGTCACCCAGGCTGGAGTACAGTGGCGTGATCTCGGCTCACTGCAACCTTGGCCTCCTGGATTCAAGCGATTCTCCTGCCTCAGCCTCCTGAGTAGCTGGAATTACAGGCGTGCACCACTACACCCAGCTAATTTGTGTATTTTTTTAGTAGAGATGGGGTTTCACCATGTTGGTCAGGCTGGTCTCAAACTCCTAACCTCATGATCCACCCACCTCGGCCTCCCAAAGTGCTGTGATATTTTGCCCATTTTAGAGATGAGAAAACTGAGTCTCAGAAAAGTGAAGAGACTTGTCCAAGATTACATAGCTAGAAAATATCTGAGCTGGGATTGAAACCAGAGAGTCTGTGCGCTTAACCACCCACAGGGGCCAGGTCGCCTCTACCTGTAATTTAGCTAGAGAGGAAGATTCTGGACAAAAGGCAGTGAAACTCAGGCGTTAGGAGATTAGTTCTCAGTGAAGAGCAATCAGATCTGCCACTTCCTCAGATACAGCTGAGTTTATCCGTCAGACCACTTTATCCTTCTTTTCCTTTGCCAGTTCCCCATGCACCATCTCCTCATCTGTTATTGAGAACTCTAAAATACTAGTTGAGTCCACCTAGCCTGGCAGTTTTCAAACTACGCTCCCCAGAGCCTCAGTGTTGCTGAATGTGCCCCAGAGGTCTGGGTAGAGAACAAGGAGGAGGCTGGATGGGGAGCCTCCCACCCCAACCCCATTCCAAATGAAGCCATTCCTTTCCATGGTTTATATATTGTCATATACACAAGATTTTCTGTAATCAAAGCATTCCGTGGCTTTAAACAATTTTGTTTTAAACCTCAGACCCACCACAAAAGTCATCTTAAAGATGAGGAAACTAAGGCTGGGAGAGCAGCGGCTGGTCCAAGGTCCTGCAGCCTATCAGATATTGACAATCTGTCCCAGATTTTCCCCAGCTTAGCTCTACCCAGACCGGTCTTCCCATCCACCCATCCCCCAGCTGTCCAACATAAAGCAGATTTAACAACCACAAACAGGAGGTATTTACCTCTGAAATAACTGTTGTGGTAGAGAATAGGAAAATCGATGCTTTCATTAGCATGTGCTGGGGGCACGAGGCAGGATGCAGATGGCACTGCTTTCAGGCATTTGTAGCAGAGGGGAATTGAGTCTGAGGAGCCTCGGTGGGTAATGGGACATCATCAGGACCACTGGCTGAACTCAAACTAAGCTGAATATGTGTGGGAGCCCCCCCCCCTCTTCTCTGTCCAGGTTTGATTCAATTGCATTGACTGTGACAATGTTGAAATTATACCTGGTAAAAGCAGTTAGCTTTAATTCCAGTCCCCAGAGAAAATAAGGGAAGGTGATGATTAGAGAAATATTGATGGCCATGAAAATCAGACAGCCTGTCTGAAAGGAAGACTCAGTCCTTGAGACATGGAGCTGGCGGAGAGCTTTAGAGGTCACCCGGCCCAGTGCCCTTGCTTTAGAAATGGAAAACAAGCCCAGAGAATGGCAGAACTTGTCTGAGGTCATGCAGCTGATTAGCGACAAACCCAATCTTACAACCCAGATATCTGGGAGCTTCCTAAGGCAGACACCATATTTTGAATGGTCGCTAGGACCCAGCTCCAAGTCCAGCACACAGTGATCACTCAGGAAATGTTAGCCAAATAAATAAACAAGTTATTCTTAAAAGTTGTGAGACCAGAACCCTTTCCAGAATATCTCATGTCTCAGAATTATTGTCACATGTCTCAAATCTTTTGCCCTTTCCCTTCACATTTTAAGTACACACACACACACACACACACACACACACACACAAAGAAATACAAAGTAAAGTGATATGAAATCTCACTCTCGTTGACCTTGACAGTGAGTAAAATTCTTTCAGAGCTGAGAATCAGAAGAACTCATTTCTGGATCCTTTTAGCCTGACTACTCTGGAACATTCTGAGCTCTTGTCCTCCCATGCAGAGAGCCCTTTATTCCACAAAAAGGATCACCCTGCTGTGATCCCAGCTCTGCAGTAGGACCTAGGGACAAAGCAGCAGGTACAAATGACACAGACGGGCTCTCAGGGAGCTTGCACTGCACAGGAGAGAGACAGACAACAAATACATGCAAGATGCAATGTCTGGCAGAATTCGGGCCATGACGCAAAAATGAAGCAGGATGACGAGGCTCAAGAGTGACCACAGGTGGTTCTAGCTGGAGTTGGTCTTAGCTGAATTCCCTAGAAGCAGAGCCTGAGCCTGGGACTTGGGTACATACAGTCACACCTGGAAGGGAGGGAGGCAGAATAAGGCTGGAGAAGGAGCTGAGATGGGATTAAAGATACGGATCTGCTTAAGTCAAGCTTTGGCCAAGTGAGGGATAAGGGAGACTGAGGGGCATAATCTGCTAGGTGAGAAGACTTTCATCAGCCAAAGTCAGTCTTCTGGAGAAAGAAGGCAACTGTGCCCACTAGCAGCCAACACTCACAGCAATGTGGGATCTGGATGGGGCCACTATAGCACCTTCTACATTCCATCAGGAGTGGCCTCTGGGGAAATGACATCAGGTGCATAAATGAAGGAGCAGGACATGGAGACGACATCTGGAGAAAAGGCGTTCCGGGTAGAGGGACTCGCAAATGCATAGCCCTTCGTCTGGGAGTGTACCTGGTATGTTTCAAGACTAGCAAAACTTAGCAATGCTTCTCCTGTCTCCCCAACAAATGGTAGGGGAGCAACACAGATCTGGAAGTGATTCCCCCTCCATCAGAAAATTTGCTTAGGGCACACCTCGTTAAACATAGACATGGTCAGAAGACTACTAACCATCCCATTCACAGACACAGCAATTTCCGGTTTATGGAGACCCTTTCTGTTCACTTGTGTCTCATTGCAACAGTTGTAAAATCTCTAGGAGAGGCCTCAAAACACTTCCTTCTTGCTGCTGACCACAACCAGCACTATTCTCCCCCACATACACCCTCCCCTGAAAGAGTTACAAATAGAGTAATTCAACTCCAGCATTTGGACTCAGCCATGCTTGCTAGCAGGGGAGGGCGACTAGGCACTAAAGGCCTTGCACATGGACACAGTTCTCCTTTCTGCTGGTAATCTGGCCCAGGGCCCTATCTTTGTATAAGGGACAGCCTAGAAATCTTGCTCTCCCTAGCCCTTTCCATCCCTTTCATCTGTGCTATAGAACTTTTAGATGGACCCAGAACATTCCCCAGGATAAACAGGGCTCCATCTCATTCTTTCTCCCTCTCTCCTTTTGAGTCTCACATTCTTGGGTGCTGCAGTAAATCCTGAGACCTTGGGTAATAGCACTAACTCATGGTATTATTGAAATACTTGAATATAGGCTGATTGGAAGGACACATAGTAGGTCTTCAGACAGGGGTGGCTATCGTCTTAGCTGTCATTTCACTGTATGGGGTAATGGCATTTTCAGTCTCAGAATGGGATGGCGGTTGAACTCATTACCCCTTTAAGATCCATCCCACAAGGGCTTAGGCTTCTATGACCTGCCCAAAGTCACACAGTAGGTGGCAGCACTGGGACTAGACCAGGTCTGGTCTGTTGCTGAATCCACGGTTCTTCCCGCCACAAATGAAGGGCCTCTTCTCAATGTAGATGATAATTCACCAAAGCTCATAACCTACTGGAAAATCATCCAAGGCACTCTAACTGCCATGGTGAATGTGCTTCTGCACCAAACCATGTAATTCCTAAACTCCCATTCTGCCTTACTTTCTAATTTTTGAAAATTATTATTTCACTTTATGAACCACCTGGAGAATGTAGGTGTGCTGGTAAATGCATCCTGTGTTTGATTTCTCTACATCAGATCTTCCTTGCCTCCCACCCAGCCTGACGATACTCTAAGGCACTTGTGGTTGAGCTCCTCGAATTACAGACCTCATTCTCTCATCTCTAGCACCAAATAGATCCTCAAGAAATACGTGGTGGTTTAATAAATAGATCCTCAAGAAATACGTGGTGGTTTAATTCATTAATAGATACAAATGGTGTTAGCGGTTAAAAACACTCTCTGTACTAACAAAAATGGAAACTTTTAGATTAGCCATAACTGACTATACCTTGTTTAATCAATTTGTTTCCCAGACCTTCCTACTTTTAAGGGAAAAAATACACACAATAAAAAATTAGGTCAGGCTGGGTGCGGTGGCTCACACCTATAATCTTAGCACTTTAGGAGGCCGAGGGAAGCGAATCACTTGAGCACAGGAGTTTGAAACCAGCCTGAGAAACCTGGCAAAATCCCGTCTCTACCAAAAATACAAAGATTAGTCAGGGGTGATGGTGCACGCCTGCAGTCCCAGCTACTCAGGAGGCTGAGGCAGGAGGATCGCTTAAACGTAGGAGGCTTAGGTTGTAGTGAGCTAAGATTGTGCCACTAGACTCCAGCCTGGGCAACAGAGTGAGATCCTCAAAAAATATATAAAAATAATAATAAGGTCATAACAATGATTTCCTTATCCACTTTTAAAACCCCATATGTAAAAGCAAATCTCCTATACCTTTTTCAACTCCATCTCCAGACAATGAGTATGTATTCTCCTACTGACCAGTGAACCTGAAGTCTCTGTGAAGTCAAAAGGCAATTGTAGCAAGTTAACTGGGTCTCAGATCTCTAGAGATGGAAAGAAGGAAGGAGTGCATGAGGACCAGGCTACAATGGGCCCCACTGGCTAAAGTGATGATGGGCCAAGAAAATAAAATGTGAGGTGGGGTGAAACAACTGGACCTTTTCTCCACCACTTGCTGGCTATTAGCCTTCTATGAGCCATTTTATTGCTCTGAATCTGATGTTCATGTGCTCAAAATGATGTCAGTGATAGAACCAACCCCAAAGAGTGGTGATCACCAGAATGCATAACAATGTATCTGAAACTGAGGACTAAATAAACATAGATTTGAAAAATGTCAGAGCTGGGAGACTCTCAGACTAAGCCTCTTCCTCATCCCTCCATTTTCCGGAAGTGAACCTGAAACCCCAGGCATGCAGTGTTGTAAAGCCCCAACCACACCACACCCAGGCTATCCAGTTGCCTCTTGCTCAAGTATCTGAATCTTACAAAGCCCACCCACCACTCCACCAGCCTGCTTTAAACCAGTAGCGAAAGCCCTTTGTTTAGGGAAATGCAAGTTCCAGTGACAAGAGGAAGCATCAAAAATTTTTAAAATCAAGTTTTGGCAAAACTAAATAATCATCATGTCTCTGAATTCCATTCACTCGATCATAATAATTGTTTGGCTTTCCACGTATTGCATATTTATTCTAGGTTTGGATGCATGTTATATTGCTGCAAACTTGATGCTCTGCATTTTGCACTTTGCATCCTATCAGAAATGTATTCTGCATTCCTACAGTCTTCATAATTATCATTTTAATGGTGCCATAATACTCCTTCATGTTGATGCACCATAATTTACGGAACTGTTCACCAATCATTGGACATTTAGCTTTTATACAGTTTGTTGTTCCAGACAACACTATAATGAGCATCTTCATTGCACACAGCTCTAGTGAATTATATCCCCAGAATAAAAAAGGAAATTCCCAGAGGTAAGTGTTTGGAGTCAAAGGGCATAAACCTCTTTAGAACATTTATCCATTATTTTGTGTTTTCTCCCAAAAGATTGCACCAACTCATGCAACACCAGTGGAGGATACCAGTACTATTTTCACCATGAAGCCGTACCATTTTGTATGTTCTAACTTTGTTTTTCTCAACCTTTTTTCTGTTTGTAACAGAAAAAAGAAAACATGTTATTGTAAAAAAAAATCCAGATAGAAATAAGGATAAACTAATCATCATGACCCCTCTGACCAAAAATAATCAGTACAAAAAGTTAAACATTTTTTTCAATCTTTTTTCTATGCATATGGGAGAATGTTTTTCCCAAAAACTTCGATTATATTCTATATTCGGTTCTATTTTGTTCTGTTTTACTTTTACTTACTACTTTTCTCAAGTCATTGGAAACAATCAGCTTTAATGAATATATAATATTTCATCACATAGACATCTCTCTTAACCTATTTCCATGTCAGATCCCCTTGGTATCGAATGTTTATTTCCAGTATCACTATGTAAGAAACAAAGTTGCCTTGAACACCCTTCTGTGTCAATCTGTATCATAGTCTTTGTTTATTTCCATACTACAAGAAACTTGAAATAGAAAAACTGGATCAAAGGGTAGAAATATTTTTTAGAAATCCCTGGATTTTGAAAATTGAGAGAGAAACTTGGGGGCAATTATGTTATATCCCCCTGTGTCCTCGGAAAGGCAGCCCGGGTCCTGTTCAGAGCAGGGACGGTCTGAGTTTTTGTCACCTCCAAGACTTGGAGCAAAGCATTTCACCTCCATGTCTGTTAAATGGGATAATACCTTCTGCCGTCTGCCACTTGAGGCTGCAGAATATCCAAATCCCTCCCTACTGGGTCAATTCCGAGTTAAGAAAGAAAAAAAGCCGTCTTCCCATTCTGGACACCAAAGGGTCCAATCCCCTCTCTACCCAACCCCAAAGGCATGCAGAGCTGAGAGCACAGCATGGGACCTGAGGAGAACCCGACTTTCTGCCCAGGACCCTGCAGCGCACAGGGTCAGAGATAATGCAGAGACTTCAGCAGAGTGGAGCCACACGTGCCTGTGGGCAGCCCGGGGGCAGAGGTGGCCAGATCTTTGGCTGACTTTGCTTCCCTGTATTGGTGCACACCTGTAGCAAGAACCACACCCAGCTTGGCTCTTGCCTCTTGGTTCTCCAACCTTCCTATCAATTTTGTGAGCTCCACATACCCTCCCAAGACATTTGTATTTCCAAGTGGATCAGAGTGGCTTCTATTACTGCCATCAAGAACCAGCTAGGTTATGTCATACAAGCCAGACACAGAAAAACACATAGTGCATGATCTCACATTCGGGAATCTAAAACAGTTGAACTCTTAGAAGTCGAGAGTAGAATAGTGGTTATCAGGGGCTTAGGGATCTATTGCTTAAAGGATGCAAAATTTCAGCTAGATAAGAATTAGTTTCAGAGATCCATTATATACAGGGTGACTACAGTTAATAGCAATTTATTGTATTCTTGGAAATTGTTAAGAGAGTAGATGTCAAATGTTCTCACCACAAAAAAATAAGTATGTAAGATAATACCTATGTTAATTAGCTCAACTTAGCCATTCCACGGTGTACACTTTTTTTTTTTTTTTTTTTTTTTTTTGCGATGGAATCTCGCTCTGTCATCAGGCTGGGGTGCAATGGCGCAATCTCTACTCACTGCAACCTCCGCCTCCTGGGTTCAAGTGATTCTCCTGCCTCAGCCTCCCAAGTAGCTGCGACTACAGGTGTGTGCCACCACATCCAGCTAATTTTTGTATTCTTAGTAGAGACAGGGTTTCACCATGTTGGCCAGGATGGTCTCCATCTCTTGACCTCGTGATCTGCCTGCCTTGGCCTCCCAAAGCGCTGGGATTGCAGGCATGAGCCACCACACCTGGTCAATGTACACATGTTTCAAATCAACATGTTATACATAATCAATATATGTAATTTTTGTCAATTAAAACAATTTTTTAAAGAACCGATGAGAAGCCAGCACCCACAGATCTGTGTGAACTTGAGAAAACATGGGTAGATATTCCAAACAGCACCCACCGCAGTGTAGGCACTAAGTAAGGAATGGCTATTATTATCATGACTGTTCTAGTGTTGGGTAGCATAGAATAGTGGTCACAAGACAGGACTCTAGAGTCAGACTGCCTGGTGCTATTTCTGACTCTCCCTCTTACCACCGGAATGACCTGGGGCAAATTACTTAACCTCCCTGTTAAGTCCCAATTGACTTATATGCAGTATGAGCATAATAATAACACCTTTTAGCTTGTTAAAAAGAAAAAGTAAGTTAAATACATGTTAGATGCTAGAAGAAGGCCTTTTAAGTGTGCACTATTACCGTTATGCTAATGATTAACCCGAGCAGCACACCTGTCATTTCTACCGCACCTTCACAGTCTCTATTCCATCTGATCCCAGTAACAATCACATGAGATGTGAAATCCTTATTTGACAAATGTAGAAGCTGAGGCTCAGAAAGATTTCTTCCTGTAGGTCCTATAACCGGTAAGTGGTAGAACTAGAGCTCAAACCCAGGACTCTAATTGTGAAGGTTAAGCTCTTTCAGGTACACAACTGCCACTTTGGGCAGGGAGGTGTGAGTGTAGCTGCATGCTGTGTTCTCAACAATTATTCGTGGACTCAAAGCGATGAATGAAAGAGTGAAGGAGTGAAGTTCATTGAAACCAGATTCCATGGAGGAGGATAGAACGTCGTATTTACTAAGTACCTCCTAGGTGGCAGGCCTTGTGCTCATCCACAACATGCATCATGTAATTCTTAAAACACAATGGTGCAGATAGTATCATCCCTTTTCTGACAATGAGGAAACTGAGGCTCAAGGGGCTTATTTCCTTGTTCAAGGCCACATAGCTGGTGAGCAGCTGGTCCTGCACTGCCCCTCAACCTCTGCCCCCTTACCCCCTGTTTAGACTTGAAAGGGGATACTTTCTGCATTGTATCTGCCAGCCACTTCCCTCTTCCCATTATCTCCCTGATAAAGTGTGTGAAAAGGTTATTTTCACTAGCAAATTGGCCCTTAAAAGCTGTAGATTAAATAAACAAACGTGTGACCAGTTTATTGCGAGGTTTGCAAGCTGCCAGCCTGGGCCTCAGCCGGCCTCCTGATGGGGGCCATTTGATTGTGGGGCTGCTTGACAATGGCTATGCTCAGTGTCCTGTTTACACAATAAATCTATAATGTAATTTCACAAGGTTCCAAAACGCACCACGAAGCTTGCAAGGACTCCGCGCCTCGGCCTAATCCATATGAAACAGTCTGGAAATGCGCCTGGTGACCACACGGAGATGGAGCGGAGCTGCGGCCAGGGCCCACCCTTGCTTAAAAAGGATTATCATAAAGCGAGTGGACAAGGCAGGGCCCTGGGGTGAAGTGGATGCAAATCCCATGGAAGTGGATGGGCAGGTTTCATGGACAATTCGTGGGTATCTCAGAACCCACCCTTCCTGCGGGAACTGGGATGCTAGTGGCTGTGGGCACAGGTACCAACAAATGACAGTGGAGGTTAAAGAACAAAAGATGGGTTTGTTTGCTAAAGCAAATTTTAATAAAAACTGAGTAGTCACAAAAGAAAAGGACTCTCCCTCAGGTGAAACTGGGTTTTGTTTTCTGTTTCTGCATCTTGTGGGTCTGTGCTTTCATGCATGCATGTTCATTCATTCATTGCTCTGTCTCCCAGGCTGGAGTGCAGTGGCGCTGTTTCAGTTCACTGCAACCTCCGCCTCCCGACTTCAAGCAATTCTCCTGCCTCAGCCTCCCGAGTAGCTGGGACTACAGGCTTGGGCCACCACGCCCAGCTAATTTTTGCATTTTTCGTAGAGACGGGGTTTCACCGTGTTGGCCAGGATGGTCTCACTCTCTTGACCTTGTGATCCACCTGCCTCGGCCTCCCAAAGTGCTGGGATGACAGGCATGAGCCACTGCGCCCACCTGTTTTTTAATTAATTTGGGTAAGTGTGATGGGACAGGCCTGTGACTTGGATTTCTTCCCATTTTGGGAACCAACAGTTGCAGCTCAAGCGGATGGGATGGGGGAGAGAGTGGTGGAGGAAGCAAATGGAAGGAGGCTGGCTGCAAAGAGAAAGAACAGAAACCAGGCCCCCGGTACCCGCTCCCACAACTCCACAGTCCCCCACCAGGCCGTCACCCAGCAACTGCACAACCCAGCCCCTTGGAACTAAATGGCCTTTGATAATTAGGTGCCTGGTTTAGCTTCCCAGAGAAGGCGTGCGAGAAATGTCACATACAAGTATAATAACGGAAGCTGAGAATTACAGACTCAGGAGAGGTTGGAAGGTTTTTAACACCCCTCCTCCTTCCTTCATCCGTACAGCAACTTTATAATTTATTGAATGCCGTGCCTTCTTATTTGCAATGACAATGAAGGTGAGCAATGATTTAGCAGTTTGTTACTCTTAGCCAGGCGCTGTGCCTTGTCTCATTTTTCCCCTCACGCTCTGAAGTTGGTATTGTCTATTATCTCCCATTTTACAGTTGAGAATCGAGATGCTCAGAGAGGGTACATATTCTGCCTGAGGTCACACAGCTAATAAGCAGAGCATAGATTCACATGCAGCCTGAACTGTGCTAAGGCCCTGAACTACAACAACCCACTGGGGTGGGTGAAGCTGATGGTGGGCATTGTTTAGCCTAGAACTGGGGCATAGAGTTTAAAAATACTTGTTTTGTGATTCAACAGGAAAGTCTCAGGCTCTGGCATCTCTGGAGCTGATTACCTATACAGTCTTGTGCAGGGCGCTCGGCCACTCTGGGCCTTGGTTCTGCATCTTCTAAATGGAGAGAATATATTGTATTGTGTAGGGCATGCCAAACATGGGAATCCTTCTCTCTCCAAAGGCTGCCACCCTCCTGGGCTCTGATGAGTCTCCTGCAAGAATGATAGAGGCAGCGTACTCAGTGAGGACATGCCTATATTTGGGGGTCAAACAGACATGAGTTTAAATCCTGTCTTTGCCACTACGTGTTGCATGAACTTTGTCAAGTTACTCCATCTCTTTGAGCCTTGGTTTCCTCAACTGTAAAATGGAACAACAGTAGCCACTCAAAGAATTGGTGTGAGAGTTGAATGAAATCAGGCTTGCAAGCACTTAGAAGAGTTCCTGGAAGATAGTAAAGGCTCAATAAACATTAGTTTGTTGCCATTATTCTCTTTGTCATGAAGCTCTCTTGGCATGGACACTGGGGGTTGTCCCAGACTCATGAAAGCTCTTCAAAACCCAAATTAGTTTGCCTCTTTGGCAAGACGTTTCCTGCCCTTCCTGGGCCCCAGCCTTGGTACTGATCACATCCTGCCATTGGCTGTCACTTAGGACTCTCTGGCCAGGCCATTTCCTGGAAATCTCTATCCCAACATCTGGCACGAGGTCAGCCCCTCATGGGAGTTTGGTGTTTGTTGAATGAATGGCTGAGTAGTCCCACAAAACGGTGGACTTTCCTTCCAGGGAGAGGCTTAAGGGATGTATTAATCAACAACCCCTAATATCCCCTCTTCCAAACCACAATTTGCCTGAGGCTCTCATTCCATTCAGTCATTCCTTACATCTTTGAGGGTTGAGGAAACAGCTTGGAGTAAGAAGTGTAAGACATACTGTTGCAGTTAAGAGCAAGGGTTCCCTGGCGTCTTACCCTGGGTTCTGCTACCCATGGTCTTAACTAGGCACTCAGCCTCCCTGAGCTTCAGTTCTAACTGCCTTTAAAATTAAAATAATAATGATACTTAGCTCCTAGCGTTTTATGAGATAATGTAAAGAGCATGAGATTCATTATTTAAGAAGCACTTAATAAGTGGTCCTCATTATTGTCATTGTTATCATTAATTATTAGGCCACAAATCATTTTGAGAACCTAAAATGGACAAATACACAACATTTTGCATTTAATTTCAAGTAATTCATGGATTTCTCATCCAAGAACCCTAACAATGGATCCCATCGGGACCCATGAATTCCTCAAACTAGTTATTTTCCTCCTCATTTTATAGGCAAAGAACCACAGGCCCAGAGAGGCTATGGGATTCAAATTAATATGGCAGGGCTGGACCCAGATGTCCTCACTCAGGTCAAGGTTACACCCCAAACTGACTCTGTCATGGGTTATTTTTCACTAATTAACTGTAAAACATTTCGGAGTTTGTTAACCCTCTGCAGAAAGTGGAACTACACAAAGAAATAAGCAAAACAAGTGTGCATGTTTCCTCCCTGCTCTTTAGTCTATACCCTCTTTCTGGGTAGCAAAAGCTCCATCCCATCCAATTGTCCCCAGAGAAGCCGCCAGCCCAGCCCTGCTGCTTACCTGCTAGGAAGCCTTGAGCAAGCCACTGCATGCCTGTGAGCCTCATTTTCTTCATACATCAAATGGGATAATAATACCTACCTCACCAGGTTGTTGTGAAGATTAAACTATAGAACATGCATCAAAAAGCCGTGGCCACGTAAGCACTCGGTAAATGGTACCTGTTACTATCATCACGTTGAAAATGCTAAAGGAGTGAATATTGTCCCTTTGGAGGAACAGGCATCCACAGAACCCAGTGAACGCAGGTTTGCCAAGTCCTGCAGGTACCTGTTTTAATGAATAAATGAGAATGCTTGGGTAATGAGCATAGTGATTGTTTTATGTAAATGATGCTCCTGTGGAGCTTGTAAACAATTTCTTTTCACGAGAAAACATTGCCCTGGAGAGCTTGTTTACAACACCAGCTTGCTTCTCCAACTTTCTCTTCCATGGCCTGCACAGAGGAGCACTTGGCCCAGGTATGAAAGAATCATGACAAATTCATAACTGCCACCTCCAGTCTCAGTGGTGACAGATGGGATCTCAAGAGCTTTTGGAGGGAACCCACCTTAAAAGACATTGTTTTGTTTTGTTTTGTTTTCTATTCTGTTCTTGGTCCAAGCTGGACAGACCAAATGATATTTGATGGAGTAAATGTTTGGGTAGGAACAGACGTGATGAGTTTCAGAAAAAATAAAAAGCACAAGAGTGAAAGAATATCACCATCAGCTAGAAGAATTAGCTGTGTCTCTGATTCACTCTGGAACCATGGAAACTAGAATAAGCAATGGGTCAACTGGACAGCTGCTCAGGATACCAGTGGATAAGAGGTGCTAGATAAAGTCTCACTGAAATCCACCTGAAATGTGTTGCTTATCTTAGAGAAATAACTCAGGTTCTCACCTGCAGCTCCTTGCATAATGGAAAAGAGTCATCTGGTTCTGCTCCCTTGTCATAGAAAGTCCTGCAATCACCCGCCTAAATCTGTACAAAGAGTACAATGCAACTGCACGCCATACCACCAGCCCTGCGCCAGCCATCTAATTGCTTAGGATACCTCCAAAAGAGCTGTATAACCTGGAAAATCTGGTAACAAGTACTTTCTTTTTTAATTAAATGAAGAGGTACATATTTTTAATAAATTGGAAACCACCATTTTCCTGTCCCTCCCAAATCAATACTAAATTAATATTTAAAGACCGTAAGTTTGATGGGATGTTAAATTATTCGTCTTCCAAGTGGACACACATGTCTCTGACTGCCCCTCACCATGAGTAATCAATCATCTGACCTTCAAGAGTCAACTTCTTGTGAAGGACATGATCTCATTCTTTTTTTAGCTGCATCGTGCTCCATGGTGGATATGTACCACATTTTCTTTATCCAGGGTACTACTGATGGGCATTTAGGTTGATTCCATGTCTTTGACAGTGTGAACAGTGCTGCAATGAACATGGACGCAATCGGAGGCCGTTATCCTTAGCAAACCAATGCAAGAGCAGAAAACCAAATGCCACATATTTTCGCTGATAAGTGGGAGCTAAATGAAGGGAACACATTGACACAGAGAGAAACAACAGACACCAGGACCTACTGGAGGATGATGGGTGGGAGAAGGGAGAGGATCAGGAAAAATAACTAATGGGTACTAGACTTAATACCTGGGTGATTAAATAATCTGTATGACAAACCTGCATGATACAAGTTTACCTATATAACAAACCTGCACAAATACCCCTGAACTTGAAATAAAAGTTTAAAAAAAGAGTCAGCTTCCTGACTGCCAGATGGTGATGTGAGTGGCCACACTACCAATGCACAGTTTTACGCCTGTGCACCATTGACTTGCCGTTCCTTCTGCCTAGCATTTCCTGCTGCTGTTCACTCCTGCCTTCTTAGTCACCTGGATGACTCATAGTCACCCAGTGAGGTCCCTTCTGTGTTAGGCCTTCCCTTTTCCCCTAGAAGTGTCAGTCGCATAGCTGGGACTCTACATGGCATCTTAACACTATGATTAGCATAATCAGCCCACATGTCTGCTTCCCTTATGAAACAGTGAGGTTTTTGAAGCTCAGGTCAGGGTTAATGTCCATGTGTGTTCCCAACATCTGGCACCATGAGTGTCACTAAGTGAAAGGTCAATAAATGCACCTGGATATACAAAGATGTCACCATGACCCTTTATCACCATAAATGGCCCAAATGGAAGACCTACCCTTCATATCAAAAGTTCCTCCCTGAAAAGAAGAGAAGCATGCCTGGCGTCCAACGGGCAATGGGAGTTGGGAGACAGTGGATCCTGCTGGGCCTAGAAGCAGTCAGTATGATCTGATTGAGAGGTTGGTTAAATACAAGGGTATCAGCAAGAAAGCAAATATGTTGAGAATAATAAGAACTGGGCTGTTCACTGTTAGAGAAGGGATTTAAAAATACAGGAGGGAGGAGACTAGAATGAACATTGTGGTGTCAAATTGTAATTGGAGTATCACTGTGAACTTATGATTTAGAGAGATACATAAAGACGACACAGAGACATAGAGGTGTATGTGTATGCATATATACATATAAATGTTTCCTAGCTCTGTCCAATGAGATGGTCTAGAAATAACAATGCTCCTTTAAGTTCTGGGGTACATTTGCAGATCTTGCAGGATTGTTACACAGGTACACACATGCCATGATGGTTTGCTGCCTCTGTCCCGCCATCACGTACATTAGATATTTCTCCTAATGTTATCCCTTCCCAATCTCCCCACCCCCTGCTATCCCTCCCCTAGTCCCCCATCCCCCAACAGACCCCAGTATGTGATGTTCCCCTCCCTGTGTCCATGTGTTCTCATTGTTCCAAAAAAAAGAAAATGCAAAAGAAATAAGTTGTTAAAATGAGTTTAAAAGAAACTTTATATATCTTCATTAAATAACATTTAAAACGAAAAAGAAAAGAAAAAGAAATATTCATCCCACACATTTTGGTTCTACCTTATAATTCCACACCACAAGTCTCATATAAAATGACACAAATCATTTCCTCAACTTAAGGAACAAAGCCTATTTGTTGCAACTCCGGGATCAAACAGAACAGACAAAATTATCAGCTTAATATATTCCTATAGAATTTATATTCTTACAGGATTTATATATGCTTGTACTGCTGTGTATGTATGCACAACATATAACTAAAACTAAAATATGCATTTAAAAAAATGATGCACTCAATTCCCCCACTGCTTGGTTTCTAAATACCATCCTTCACTAACAGAAACCAGGAACCTTTTAAGAAATGGCTGACTCCAGGACCAGGGCAGGGTAGTAAAGTACAAGATAAACCTGGAACATCTTGGGCCAGAAAGTAAAGACGTGCTCAAGAGCACATAAGAGCCAGCTTGAAGGTGCTTCCACTAGGAAAATCTGGAACAATTTTCAAAGTAAATAATGAGAGCAATAGATTATATCCCACTAAAAAATATAGGACTTTATGACTTCTGCACTGATATGAATTAATTAGCAAATGAAGGAGAAGAAAAAATTCTTCTTTACATAGAATGTCAACCAGTAAATGTGCAAGGAATGATAAAAACAGAAAATCACCATTTGGCAACCATCATGGTAGAGGTTATTTAGGCAGGAATTGGCAATGGATGCTAAGGTTGGTGGGTGGAGGTTTTACAAGTAATGGGATATTGGCGTAATCTTGGAATATTTCACCACATAATGCCAATGACAAAGGGAAAAATGGCAACTTTTTCGATGAGAAATCTCGCAGACATTGATTCTCACAAAAACCCAATGAGGGAGGTAGAATTCTGACTGGCTTGTCAAACCCCAGCTATGACAACTACTAGCTGGATGACCTTCACCACATTGTCTCTCTGTGCCTCAGTTTTCCCTCCTCAAAAATAAGAATATTCATGGTGCCTACCCAATGAGGGTTATACTGCAATTTGACGCATTAGCTCACATAAACATTTCAGACTTTGCATAGCACAGAGTAAGTCTTCAAAGAGTCTTAGCTATTATAAATACTATACATGAGGAAATTCAGCTCAGAGTGGTAAAAATGGTACTCAAACCCACATCCACCCAACTCCAAATCACCACTCTCAGTTGTCGCCCAGAAATCAGTGAGTCTCATTTGTCAAGCAGCTGGCAGTTTTCCAAAGTGCTATTTCATTACATTTTCCTTGAGAGTGGCAAAAGTCCATAGAGGTGAACAGAAGTTAGATTTCTCATAGGCCCTATTTTGCAGGAGAGGAAGGATCTTGGCTCACCCAAAATGACAGCACTAATAAACTGTAGGAGGAATTGGAGCCCATATGTCTGCTTCTAAAGCCCTGTTGCTTTCAGGCCCTGATTTTACTCCAGGAATTCCAGCCTCATTGCCACAGGTCCATGAAGTAGCCTAGGGATGGTGACTGTTCGGAAAATGCAACCAAAACTAAGAGGGCTCTTCTGAACTCGAAATTAATCGTGAAGCCCTAACATCTGTCTCCCTTCCAAACACATTACACCGCCAGATTAGAATAGGCAAGAAAAAGTTCTGACAGGGAATCAGGGAGCTTAAGAGCAAGGATTAGAGGTAAGGACTGACATCAGCTAGTAAGCCTTCAAGGTCGAGTCAAGGAGGATGCCAGCCCCAGTCAGCCAAGTAAAAGAATGAACCTAGTTTTTGTTTTGCAATTTGCCATTGGTCATAATCTCATTGTGTCATCTGGGGTGGACTTAGCTACAAGGGAAATTGGGGTTAGATGACAGATCCTCCTCTGAGCCTGAATGGAAAGTTGCCCCTTTCTTGAATCCCACTGGCTCTCAGCATCTCTGTAAGTACACAAGCAGCAGCCATAGTCAACACAACACATTTTGCCAAAGAATGGACGGAATAGAGGCCCTCATCAACACAGGAAAATGGAAGTTTACAATCACGCCACAAGAAGATGGAAGCCTCTGCTGCTGCTCAGGTCAAAAGACCAATATGCACCATCCCACCCCACCTCGGCCCTGCCAGTACAGATTTAATATCTCTCTCTCTCTCTCTCTCTCTCTCTCTCTCTCTCTCTCTCTCTCTCTCTCCCCTGCTCCCTGGGAAAACTAAATCTCATCTGTCTGCAGTTAGGCAGAAACCTGGAGTAACTGGATTCGTGGCTGGAACAAAAGATATATGTGACGTTAACAGTTCATTGAGCTGTGAGATGAACAAGATGGGTGTTGCAAAGAAAACCTGAGCTGAGAGTACATTTCCAGTGTTAATAAAGCTTCCCTTTTGTTGTATGTTTCCAAACACTGACTCCGGGATGGGGCACCATCCATTTCCTTCTAGAATTAGACAGGCCTGCAGATTTAAGGCATGGAGAAGCATCATCCAGCCCTATTAATGGACAGCATAAGGTGCTGCGTCAGGAGCTTGCCCCCATCTTTAGCTCTGGCTGCAATTATTTTGCTGGCTTGGGAAAGCATGTGCCTCCTGTTCACCCAGAGACTGTGCACATGGATAGCAGCCCACCAGGGGAAACCACCAGATTCCAAAACTCAGACTTGCAGATGTGTGTGAGGGTGCTGGTCATAGTCATACAATCAGCTGGGCAAAAGTAGATGTGGCATATGTGCCCGACAATTGGTGACTGGTTAACCTAAACCGTGGAAGAGGCATGCATGATGAAGTTATTTGTGGCCCTTAAAAAGCCTGTGGCAGAAATATATTTGTTGACATGGAAAGATGTTCATGATTTATTAAGAAGTATTTTAGAAAGTGAGATATATAACTGTAGGGATCTCATTTGTACACTATGTATAATAAGAAAGAAAAAGAAGGAGGCTGTGGTCTAGCTTCTAGGAAGAATGGGCTCTGCATAATTGAAAGCCATAGTCATCTTG
Source organism: Ateles fusciceps (assembly GCA_036589455.1). Lineage (NCBI taxonomy): Eukaryota > Metazoa > Chordata > Mammalia > Primates > Atelidae > Ateles > Ateles fusciceps. The sequence continues at coordinate 19,595,869 of JAZHEH010000952.1, forward strand.
GTCACCTTAGATAAGTTGAGAATAGGCATTGGCTACAGGTCCCCAGGAAGGATAAAGGGCTCTGCATGATAGAGAAGGAAGTGGAGCTTTTGGGGACCTCCAAGAGGAGCAAGGTGAGGAGGTACAGAGAAGAAATAAAAGAAAAGAAGACTGAATGCCCATCAATGATAGAGTGGATAAAGAAAATGTGGCACATATACACCAGGGAATACTATGCAGTCATAAAAAAGGATGAGTTCATGTCCTTTGCAGGGACATGGATGAAACTGGAAATATATTCTCAGCAAACTGACACAGGAACAGAAAACTAAACACCACATGTTCTCACTCATAAGTGGGTGTTGAACAATGAGAACACACGGACACAGGGGAGGGAAACATCACACACCAGGGCCTCGGGGATGGGGTACTAGGGGAGGAATAGCAGGGGGGTGTGGGGATTGGGGGAGGGATAGCATTAGGAGAAATGCCTAATGTAGATCATGGGGCGATGAATGAAGCAAACCATCACCATGGCAGGTGTATACCTGTGTAACAAACCCGCATGATCTGCACATGTACCCCAGAACTTAAAGTATAATAAATAATTTAAAAATAAATAAATAAATAAAAGAAGACGGCTGTGGGTTGAATTGTGTCCCCACAAAAAGAAATCTATTGAAGTCCTAACCCCAGGTACCTGTGAATATGATCTTTTTTGAAAATAAGTTCTTTGCAGATATAATTAAGCCAAGATGACATTATAATTAGTTACTCTGGGTCCTGATCCAATGTGACTGGTGACCTCGTAAGAAGAGAAAACAGAGGCACAGGGTGGAGAATGCCATATGAAGACAGAGACACATAGACACAGAGGGAGGACAGCACAGGAAGATGAGATTGAGACTGGAGTTGTGAGTTGCATAACCACAACCCAGGGAATGCCTGGTGCCACCAGAAGCTCAAAGAGGCAAGGATTCTCCTCTCGAAATCTTGGAGGGAGCGTTGCCCTGCCAGCACCTTGATTTCACATTTCCGGCCTCCAGAACTGTGAGAAAGTAAGTTTCTGTTGTTTTAAGACATATGGTTTGTCCCACTCTGTTATGGCAGCCCTGGGAAACCAATACAAGAACCCAGCAAGATGGGGCGAGGCTGAGAGGGGTACAAGAGCTGAAGGAACCAATGGGTGGAGAGCAGATAATGAACATTTTAAGGATGGGGGATGCCTGGAGTCCACTTTAAAGTCTTTGGATCCCTGTGATGGAACCATCTCCTCCAGCTCCCTCCTAGATCTTCACAACTGGGGGCCAAGTGTTTTGTGTCAGGAGGAGGGTGGGGAAGTAAGGACTTTCCCATCTGAACCATCATACAACATACACCAGTGTTTGGAAACATACAACAAAAGGGAAGCTTTATTAACACCAGAAATGTACTCTCAGCTCAGGTTTCCTTTGCAACACCTGTCTTGTTCATCTCACAGCTCAATGAACTGTTAACATACAAAACCAATGCAAGGCAGAGCCAGGGGCCTGGGAGACCTTGGGATTAGAATTCCCCACCCCACCCCATCCTGACCCAGGGAATTCTCAGAAGCCCTCAGGTGACTTTAGATCAGACTTCAACAGTGTTTCGTGGGTACAAGAGTTGAGTCTTGGAAAGTTTGAATGACATGTTCTGGTCATACGGATACTCAGATCTGTGGGATTCCAGAGCCTATGCTGTCACTGACACAGGAGCCAGTCCTGCCACCAGTCCAGCTGCTCCAATGGCCCTGCTAAATATGGAACAGATGTCACACATAACCATTTTATGCGTCTGCCATCTCCTGGGTCAACCAGTGGCCAAAGAAAACAAAAGCCTTTTTTTTGTCCATTAATAGAGCCACATGGGGCCTCCTTTCCCAAGCTCTCATGGCGACATGCAAACAGCAAATGGCCAAGGGTCTATCATCTTTCTTTCCCCCTCCCCTGATAATATATCTCATTTATTCAGAAACAGATTATTTCAGAGGCTTTCAACCACCCAGGGATAGGTCAAAATAGTTGCCCTCTGGGATTCCTTCCAACCCTGAGATTAATGGGGGGATTCATTCATTGGCTGAATGAGAAACAGGCTGTGAGAAAGGATATGAGAGAGATAGTGAAGCTTCTGTTAGCCTAATGGGCAGGGAATGCTCTAGGGACTAAATATCCCCCGCTTGACTTTGTGGAAAACAAAGTTCCTGGTTGAGAGACCAGAGGAGGCCACTTGGGATTTGATCTCAGAAGGGAGTCTTTGCTCATACAGAGATGCAGACGAAGACATTCCAGAAAGAGGGAACAGAGTTGGCAGAGGTTCACATGCAGAGAGGCAGCAGGTATGCGTGGGAACAACCCATAGTCATTTGACTTCAGCGTACGATGACAGATGACGGAAGACGGAAGGAGGAGCAAGAGAGGGTGGCGTCAGGTAGCACAAGGTCTCATGTTTCAAATGTCATTCCAAAGGTAAGAGGAGGCCACAGAAGGATTCTGATTGGGGGCATCTCATGGCCAGAGCTATGCTTCAGGAATTTTAGTCTGAATGCAGGCAGGATGGATTGCAGATGTCAGCCCACAGGCAAGGAACCTGTCAGAAAAATGCAGCAAAGTCCAGGAAAGAGAAGATGAGGCTTCAGCACAGGCAGAGAAAATGGATGTGGATTGCAGGGAGTGGGGCTGAGAGATATTTAGGAGGTAAAGATGCACAACCTGGTGACAGACAGTATATGTGGGGTGGAGGACAGGGAGAAGTCACAGATAACGCCAAGAGTCTGGTCTGGGGATGGGGGATGATGCTGAACACTGAGATGAGAGACATCCTGCAGGAGGACCGGATTCAGAAGAAGTGATTGACTAGAGTTTGGATGAGGAGAGTTTGGATGCAATGGACTGTCAGGTAGAGAACAGACATGGCTGGAAGTAAGAGATGACCTGGAGGTCAGGACCACCTCCTTCTGATGTTATGCTGGGGTAAGCCAGGGGAAAGACCGGCATGTGCAAAAGCTCGGGGTGAAGCAGAACAAGGCACCAGAATCTCCTCCCGAGGAGGCAGTTCCGGGGGACTACACTTGGACCTTTCTCCCTATGAGCAGTGCTGCTGCATCGTTCAGGAGGTTCATGAGCATGCCCACGGCCATCGTCTGTCCGTAGGGCACTTTACAGTGTGTCAGGCACCACCTCGCTTGTTGTTCCCTCCATGCTTCACCACAGCGTTGTGGGAGACCCACTGTTCTTATCTCACTACTCAGACAAGAGAAAGGGGGGCAGGAGAGGGGTGCTCAGTTTGCAAGAATAGTGGGACAGGCATTTGGAAGCATATGTGACTGCCTCCAGGGTCCACCCTCATTTCTAGATGCTGTGAAGTTCCTTACTACATATCATGAACTAAAGGAGGAAGCCAGGATTTGAACCAGGTCCCAAGACAACACTCCTGCCCCCCACCAACCACCCACCACACACCCTCTCCTGAAGAACCCAGCACATCACAGCAGCCTAGCTAAATTTCCCTGCAGTTTCACTTCCAAGTGGGGTTTTCTCCTGGGTTTGCCATCCTTGTGCTCTGTGACCCCGCCCTTGTGTCCACCATCTCTTGCCTCAGTTTACCTACCTTGAGCACATCACATTTTTCTAGACAAAGGCAACAGTAGCACCTCTCCCTCCTAGAAAACAAGAGAAGAGAAGAAAAGGAGGGGTCAGGAAGGAAAATAGAATGAGAAAGAAAAAGAGAGGGAATGAAAAAGAAAAAAGACAGTCCTCTGAAACACAGGGAAAGTTACATATGATGACAATTACTCCCCGAGCGGCTGTTGAGCAAAGCGCTTCAAGCGAGCTTCCCCAGGTGCCATGAGGAGGCTTTATGGAGTTAGGTGATAAACGATGTCCGCCACGTGCCTGGTGATCTATGACTCAGGCCCGGGTTATGCTCCCACCTCAGGATGGCTGTGTGATTTAGGGCTGCTCCTGAGACTTCCAGCTGGCATGGGGGTCAGCGTGATCTAATGTTGTGTTTGGGATGGGGTGTGCGTGCCAGGAAGAAGAGCATGACATCCAGTTTCCTGACTGGGCCCTGGGAGAGAGATGTGCAGACTCCCTGCCTTCCAGGTCAGCCTCTCTGTGTCTGGTATAGAGGCCTCTTCATCCAGATGGAATGATTTACATGTTTGTGTGTCATGGTTCTGGGGTGGGTGAGCACTGCTTCAGTAATATAGGATTTCTAAACACAAAGGCTCTTAGAGATAGAGACGAGTGCGGAGATCTCCTCTGACCCTCTGATTAATTTAGCAATCATAGATTCATTCCACAAATATGTATTGAGATCCTAATATATCCCAGGTCCTGCTTCTGGGCACTCAGGTTACAGGAGAGAACAAGGCAGAAGTCATTTTTGTTCTTATATTGCTCACCTTCTAGAAAGGAAGACACTTGACACAAAGAGCAGGCTTCTATGCTGGCAGATTGTGTCAGGCTTATGCAAAGAACCACAAAATTGAAAAGGGAACACTTTTACACTGCTGGTGGGAATGTAAATTAGTACAACCACTATGGAAAACAGTATGGAGATTCCTTAAAGAACTAAAAGTAGAACTACCATTCGATCCAGCAATCCCACTACTGGGTATCTACCCAAAGGAAAAGAAGTCATTATACGAAAAAGACACATGCACACGCACATTTATAGCAGTCCAATTTGCAATTGCAAAGATATGGAACCAATCTAAGTGCCCATCAACTAGCGAGCAGATATAGAAAATGTGGCGTATATATATACACCATGAAATACTACTCAGCCATAAAAAGGAATGAAATCATGTCTTTTGCAGCAAATTGGATGGAGCCTGGAGGCCATTATTCTAAGGGAAGTAACTAGGAATGGAAAACCAAATATCATATGTTCTATTTTTTTATTTTCTTTTTTTTATATATATTTTTTATTGCATTTTAGGTTTTGGGGTACATGTGAAGAACATGCAAGATTGTTGCACAGGTACACACATGGGAGTGCGATTTGCTGCCTTCCTCCCCCATCACCTGTATTTTATAAGTGGAAGCTAAGCTATGAGGACGCAAAGGCATAAGAATGGTATAATGGACTTTGGGTACTCGGCAGGGAAGGTTGGGAGGGGGGGTGAGGCATAAAAGACTACTATTGGGTACAGTGTACACTGCTTGGGTGACAGGTGCACTAAAATCTCAGAAATCACCACTAAAGAATTTATCCATGTAAGCAAAAACCACCTGCACCCAAAAACTATTGAAATTTAAAAAAATACCACACACACAAACTGAGATGGCAAATGACAAGGGGAAGACCTATTTCAGTTGAGCTGATTAGGGCAAACCACCCAGAGCATGGGTGCAGAGCAGACACTCAGAGGGAAAAGAGCCAGTCATGTGAGAAGTGAGGAGAAGGGCTTTCCAGGAAGAAGGAGCATCATGTGCAAAGGCCCTGGGGCTGGAAACAGTGTAGCAAGCATGAAAGACTGGAATAATAGCAGGTAGACTGACTATAGCAAGAACAGGAGGGAGCAGTGGGTATTGAAACTAGACAGGGAGGTGGGAACCATGTCCTGCAAGGCCTTAGAGGTCATTTAAAGATCTAAGTCTCTATCCTAATCACAGTGGGACCCACTGTAAGAAAGTCCATTGAAATAGACAATAGGAAGATACTGTCTTATAAATCAGGTTCTGACCTACCAGATTAGCACCTTCTCCTCTGCTTGCTCAAAAGTCAAGGCATTCATACGACAATTGTTCTGTTCTTTTTCTATTTAGGAACAGAACAGCCAAGAGATGGGGGAAGAAGACAGCAATATGGGAAGAAGAGCAGATGTTTCCTCCCCATTACTCCACCATCCTATGTCCAAGGAACATGTGTAAGTGTAAGTGAAGATGGGGAGAGAAGTGGGGGAGGGAGGACAGTTAGGGAGGGTGACTCTGTCCCTACAATCCAAGGAATATTTTTACAAGGGTCCAAGAAACAAAAACCTTCTGTGCTTCTAAATGACACTATGAACATATTACCTAAAGCAGAAGGGTTGGGGCTAAGAAGAGTTCTCCCTGCCTTTTGCATCTCTGACACTTCCTTGCCAGGCCAGCATTGTTTGCATCACTGAAGCACTGAGATAACCAGAAGGGAGGTTTTTTCAGGATTATCCTTTGCCTTAATTCCCCTGTCCAATGTCCTGAAATTTTCCTCTGGGTGATTGAGGTTGTCTGTCTCATTTTCTGTTTTGCCACATGGGCAAACCACCTTGACCCAGGCTTTCAGAGACAGACACTGGCAACATGAATTATCGGAGTCAAGAGTTCACCAAGGATCTTTCGAATGCTAGGCAAATCCGGGGTCACCACTGCCATCCCTGCTTGGGCATCCTTGCTGGGTTCCCTGCTACCACTCTGACGGGACTCCATCCACCATGCACACAGCAGCCAACATGAGTTGCCACTTTTAATACAAATCAGACCTGTGACCGCTGTGTTCAAATGCTCCACTGCTTTCCCCAGGACATCTGAAATGAAATCTAAACTTCTCCCCATGGTCTGGTAGGCCTCCTATTAGACCTTGACTATAGCCCATCTTCTTCTCCCCATTTGAGCTCTGGCCACACTGACCTGGACCACTCTGTGCCAGACCCCAAGGCCTTTCCATTTACTCTTCCTTTCCCAGAACATTCTGTTCAGACCTTTGCACAGCTCAGCCCTTATCATTCAGGTCTTGGTTCAAATGTCTGTCTTCATAGGGTTCTTCCTAGACCACTGTGTCTAACAGAGCCTACCCACTCATCTCATCCTTCTCTATCACAGCACCAGGGTTCATTGTTTTAGAGAACTTACATGCATTTGGAATGACCTTGTTCAACTACTTGTTTATCCCCTTATCTTTACTTATCCCTGCACTAAACTCTCTGTTCCTGGAAAGCAGTTGTTTCCTGTTTTATTCCCTGCTCTGCCCCCAGTGCCTGGAACAGGGCCTAAAACAAAAGAGGTGCCAAATAAATACTTGATGAATAAAGAATGAGCAAATGAATGAATGAATATAATCGTGTTATAAGATCAATTCATCGAATACATCTTAAAACACACACCATTAGAATCTTACCTCTAGTCGAATCACCTTTATTTCAGAGGAACAAACCAGAGGTCAAGGAAGAGTTAACTTCTCAAGGTCATACTGTGAGTAAATGGCCAGAACTCCAGTATCTGAGATATAAAGACCTCCAAATCCATAACCCCCTCCTGGCTTCTCTTAAGCCCTAAACCTCTTGGCTCTTGCCATTGGAGGGCCCACAGGTACCTCCCACCAATGTGTCCAAGCCTGGACTCCACGTCTCCTGGGGGAACTGGTCCCTCCTGTGGGTGCCATGTTGAAGAAGATGCTCTCCTCCTCCTCTCTCACTCAGCATCCCCTCTCTGGATAGTCTCATCCCTCCCGTGGCTTCAGTTCTGACCCACAAATCCAAGGTTCCCAAATCAGTTCTCTAGCTGGGCTCTCTCCTGAGTCCCGAGTCCACAGATCCACTAGTTGATGGGCATCTCTCCTGTGGGATGGCAGCCCCTCCTCCTCAAAAGGTTCCCAGTAGAGTTCATCATCTCCCTCCACTCCCATATCACTCCTCCCCTGCTGAGCTGCCCATCACCTCCCTGCCAGTGGTCAACCCAGAACCTGGATACCATCCTCCACTCCCTCTTCCCAGCCACTCCTATACCCAAAACCAAGTTCTGTCTATTTTCTCTTGCTGCAGCTCTGTGTCCTGTGTGAAGGTTGTGTCCTCCCAGGGGCACCTCAGTCTGGAGCCGAGCGGGGCTCCTGGCCAACCCCTGAGCCCTGACACAGGGCTGCAACTATCTGGAGAAAGGGATGCCTTTTAGTTATTTGTATAAAGACACTGTGCCCCTCATCCTGTGTGTCAATAGGGTTGAAGTCCTGGGAAGAGATGCCAAACAAATACTTGATGAATAAATGAAAGAATGAACAAATGAATGAATGAATATAATCTGTGTTGTAAGATCGATTCATCAAATACATCTTAAAACACACACCATTAAAATCTTACCTAACGGTGAGATTGAAGGGGACTTTCTTGGCTGTTCCTTTCATCACTACTACTTAATCAAGTGTCATGATTTCTCACCCAGACCATGGTCTAGTGAGTGGCTTAGATGGGCACCTCCTGACGGGTCTTCCAGGCTCTAGCTTGGCCTACTCCAAGAGCAGGCAGCCAGAGTGCTTTCGTAACATGTGAATATGACTGGAGCCCTCCCTTCCTTAAAACCCTGCACCCAACCTATCCAGTGCAACATCTCCAGTCTTGAGTTATCCCTAAGGATGGAGAGACCTTTTACCCAACCCACACTCTGGATTACACCCTTCATCCCTGAATCTCCCACTACAGTGATTTCCTGTTTACCTGGCTACCTCCTCGTCTAGACTCTAAAACACTTGAAAGCAAAAAGAGTGTCTCTCCTCCACCTCCCCCATTGTCCAGGGAAGTACCTGGCACAGAGTATGGAGTGAAGAAACTAATGAATGAAAAAATCAGTGATGAAGCTTCAGTTGACCTTCTTGAATATGTTGACGGCTGCCATTCCTTGATGGCTGCTGATGAGAGGGAAGGAAGCAGGTTATGCCTGTGGGCACGAGGTTGGGGGAAGGAGAGTGGATCAGCTACCTACAGCAACATTCCCTAGCCAGCCTACCTAGGGGTCTAGAGGATGTGAGGGGCTGTTTCGTGAAGGGTGGGTTACACCCAGCTAAAGAGCCTTCCTCCTGACACCACCCCCCAGAGCTGTAATATGCTAAGGAGAATTGCCAGTTTCACAAAGTATAGACACATGAATTTTCTCAATTGTAAAACATTGATATCAGACATCTCTGAAATCAGCATGCCTCCTACAATGGCTGTACATAATTTTCTTCTCTTTGTTTCCAAAATGCTGTTATTAAGTTAATAATGTGTCATGTGACTCATGGGCTCTTGGAATCAAGGAAAAATGGTACTGTGCATAGGGCCACTCTATGCCCTGATCTCCCCTCCTGCTTTGTGCCTGTCGTCCCAGAGTAATTATTAATAGCTGCTCCCTGCACTCTCAAATGTCCCAGTTCGAATGATAGATGACATGATCACCCCATTGATACAGAACTAAAAAAAGTCTGCCTTTAGGAGCCCTAACTCCTCACCAACAGATGACCAGGATGCTTTACTTAGGAACCATCTGTCCTATAATCTTTGTACATTTTTCTTATACCCATCTGTCAAAACAAGCCACCATATTTCAAAAGTTCTTTTCAGCTCCTTGACACAACTTCCCTGATTCTCCCCTGGAAGGCATGTGATGATGACAAAATGACCAAAGGTCTTGCTTCCAGCTCCAGAGCAGTGCTTCCAAACCCTTTCCCAGAATCATAAGTCCCTAAACCCCGAAGAGCAGAAAGTTGTGGCCCCAGGAGGCCCGCAGGCACTGCCCTCAACTCTCACAAGAGGTTCTGAATTCGGAATTTTCAAATGAGACACACGGAATTTTCCATCTATATTACAGTATATGCATATTTATTTTAACTTGAAATCTATGCTTTAAATTAGTTGCCAAGGTATGAAACTGAACCACCTGGAAGATTCTCTATGTTTATTCTGGGGCTCCAGATACCCCCTGGCAAGCTTCTCAGAAAGACAATCCCAGAGGCCTTTGCTGTTATCAGATGGGAGCTGCTTGCTGAGAGTGGAAAGATAAATTTTCACCCAGAAACTCTGCATAGCAAGCAACCTGAACAGAAAAGAAACTAACACCACTGGGCATCTATATGTTGCATCAGTTCATCAAATCACAATTCTGGAGTAAGCATCATTGTCCTCACATTACAGATGAGGAAATAAAGTGCCAGTGAGGTTAAGTAACTTACATAAGGTCTCACAAACATAAGGAGCACAGAGGAAATGCGAGATCCAGGACCCTAAGGTTCTAAGAAAGGATTTCTTCTGTCTCAGGAGCCCCACGAGGCTGAAGTCTCTCTTGTCTGTCTCCTCCACAGTTTACTGAAGTGCTCTTAGTACAAGATGTATCTCCTACCTTGGGTTTCTCATCATCTTCACTGTCACTTTGAGTTTCTCTCTTTAAATTGACTTCCCAGGGCTCTCCTGAGAGATTTGAAGAAAGAAAAAATTTTAAAGCCTCCATGTCTATTTGTAGCTCTAAAAGCTGGTTTGTATTTAGAGGAGATTATTTTGTGAGATTAAAAAAAAAAAAGTTGCTGAAAATGTGGAAAACTACTATAGATAAAATGCATTTATTCTGAGATATGATCTGTTGGATTCTCTACTACCAAAGTGAGGGAAAAACAGGTGGTACTCCAGAAAAATATTCACAGATGGAAAATGTATAAATGGTAATTCACCAAAAACAACTGCAATCGTGACTTTTAAAATATGATGCTGGTTTCTTTTTAGGGCCAATGCATTACATTGAAAACTTTGGAAGTCCCTGGATAACGAATGTTTGGCTAATTAGACGCTAAATCCTAGGGAAAAGGCATGGATGGAGAAAGGGGCTCACCGTGATACGTTAATCTATCTCTTTAGTGATCTGGGCTTGGATTTTACTGAAGAGCGATACAGTGCAGCAGGAGACATCTGAGCTAAACCAAACCAATTATACATAAAGCACATTCCTCTCCATAGGTCTCCTTGTCACTGCCATGAAAGCCTGAGGTTAGTAGAAACTGAGTCATACCATTCCCAAAGCTACTCAAAATCTTCTGTATTTCCTTCCACTCAATCTTCATTGGTTACAATGAAAATATAAAACAGCCTTTCTTGTCCTGGATTGAAATGAGTACAATAATACTAGGAAAAGAACTGGTTTTTCCTGCCTGCTTGGCAAACTCCTACTTGTACTTCAAAGTCCTATTCAAATATACCTCCTACAAGATACCACTCCCCCAGGCAGTCATTCTCTTCTTACTAAGTGTCCCCTCTGCTCTTTATACATCCCTCTTTTGAAGCTCCTATCTTGCCACAGGAATCATTTTTGTCCCTAGACTATAAGGTCCTCAGTATCTACCATCAAGAGTGTTTAGCATAAAGCTTACAATACAGAAGTTGCTCAATAAATGCTAAGTGGATGAATGAGTAAATGAATGAATGAAATAAAACAATAATACATGTGGACTAGAAATGAAACTGAAACACTTGGATTTCTATTCCTCTCATGGGGCCGCTGTGTTCTTCAGAATAATTCTTCAATATGACTTAAATTCACCTTCCTACTGTTACATTCATTCATTCATGTTTAAAAACAAAAGTCACCTGAGTACTCCCATCCTAGAATCTGTGGGGCTAAATTAACCTGAAAGATAAACCAGACTTGGATCTTGCCCTATGAGCCTCGCATTCCTGTAAGTGCCCGCCCAGATGGATGACAGATTTGCCAAGAATGCCTTCTCACCCTCTTCACTACTATAGAGGACACTGTTGTTTGCCTCCCAGGTGCCCCTCTGGGACCAAGGCACTCAATCCCCTAGCTTTCTCTGGAAGCATTGGGCTTTTGGTGGCTCACAGAGCATCCTTCTCCAGGAATTGCCCTTAGTCAAAAGGGCTGCCTTATGCACAGCCATTCCCCCTCCTCAGGGACAGCCCACTTCCATGTGAGGGTGTGAAGACCTAGCCACTTTACCTTGATTAAGAGCAACTCTGAAGGACCATCCCAGCTTCAGGGTTTTCTACGGGATCAGCGGAGGTCTCTGCTGCACACACATTGTAGCTCAAGTCTTTCCTCTGCCCAGTCCTGCTTCCCTTTCTCTCTTGTGGGAGTCATGCCAAAATCTAAATTGGTATGACCTCATGATTAAACCAATACTTCCTGCTTGCAAATCTCCTTCTCAGAGTCCATCTTCAGGAACCCTAATATAAGACAGCTACCTCCCCCCCGCCGTCACCAACTGGATCCATTTCCAAACCATGTGGGCATCTTTTGGGGTAAAATCTGGTAGTTTCAAGATGATTTTGCTAAGGATTTGTCCTCATCACTATGGGAACCATGGGGGGAAGGGCAGAGTCTTCTTTCAAGAGTTTTTTTTAAGTTGTCAATTACATTAAACATTTTTTTCTCAAGTCCTTTCGTTCTTTTTTCTCTTTCTTTATCATATGTTGTAGGAATTCAGATTTTCTGTTTATCTGTTTTTAGGTCTCATACACATATCACCAAAACAACAATAAGAAATAACAAACAACAACAAACCTATTTAGCTCCTCTAAAGAAGCATGAAGCTTTTGGGTCCTATCACCCTGCACCTGTTAGAATGGCTATTATTCCCCCCAAAAAAATGCAAGGATGTGGAGAAATTGGAACCCTTGTACACTGCTGATGGAATGTAAAATGATGTAACCGCTGTGGAAGACAGTACGAACATTCCTCAAAAAAATTAAAAATAGAAATACCATATGATCCAGCAATCCCACTCCTCCTGGAAGTTTATCCAAAAGACTTGAAATTGGGATCTCAGTGAGATATTAGCACTCCCATGATTATTGCAGCATTATTCACAATAGCCAAGATGTGACAACAACCTAAATGTCCATTGATGGATAAATGGGTAAATAAACTGTGGTCTATACATAGAGTGGAATATTGTTCAGCCTTTTATAAAAGGAAATATTGCAATATGAGACAACGTGGATGAACCTGGAGGACATTATGCTAAGTGAAATAAGCTGGTCACAGAAGGACAAATACTGCATGATTCCACTTATATGAGGGATCTACAATAGTCAATCTCATAGAAGCAGAGAGTAGAATAGTGGTTGCCAGGAACAAGGGGAGAGAGAAATGGGAAGGTGCTAATCAGTGGGAATGACGTCTCAGTTATGTAAGACAGATAGGTTCTAGAGACCTGCTGTACAGCATCGTGCCTATGGTCAGCAATACCGTATTATTATGCACTTAAAAATCTGTTAAGAGAGCAAATCTCATGTTAAGTGTTTTTACATAATAAAATTAAAATAAATGTGTGGAGTCTCTGGGCAGTTTTTTACTTTTACAGTAATCTATAAAAAATGGAGCTTTATCAAGTTAGAGGTTAGGTTTTTCCTTCACAAAAGAATTTTTTACTTTTTTGAAATCTTGGAATGACACCTTTATTTTGTAGAAAGGGAAACTGAAGTCCAGAGAAGACTTTCCCAAGGTCACACAGTGATTGAGTTATTAGAAAGGGCAGAACTTGATGGTTGGTTTCCAAACTCGTCCAGAGTGTTTGTCCCATGGCTAGCTCTTTCTCGATATCATGGGAGTCTCAAACCTCAGGATTTGCAAGAGTCACGGAGAAACTGTTAAAATGCAGATTCCTGTACTACTCCAATAGAGAGTCTGATTCAGAAGCCTGAGGTGGACCTTGGAATCTGCATTTGAAATATGCACATTATACTTCCAAGGTCATTTGGGGAAACTCCTTTTGAGAAACACTGATTTTTGAATAATGAAACTTTACTACTGGAAAGGCCTTAGAAGGTGCTTACCCAACTCCATCAAGGCAGAAGTTCCTTCAGCAACACTAGCACATTTCCAAAGATGGTGAGCTCACTACCTACCAAAGAAATCTTCTCCATGGGAGAGGCTTCTGTTTATCAGGAAGTGCCTCCTGACAACTGAGTTGACCTCTGCCTCCAAGAAGCTGAAAAACTCTCCTGTGAGTTCTACCTCCTCCCCATTTATGAGACATATCTCTTCAGCCTTATCTGGTCCAACCTCAAGAAGCATAGTAGACACTCACTAAATACTTGAATTAAAGAGAGGGGGAAAGTGACATAAGCATGAACAAATGTGAATAAATCAGGCATTTTAATGTAGCCCTGTGCTTGGCACAAAGGAGGATTGCAATAGCATTTTAACTGTTTATTGTTGAATAACACAGGTCAATCATAAAATAGGCTAGCATTGTAGCTAAGAGCCAGCTCTCTGGAGTCAGGTTTCCTGGGTTTGAATCCTCGCTCTAAAACTTTCTCCATGTGGCAAGTTACTTAGACTCTATGAGCCTGTGTTTTGGCATCTGAAAAATGGGAATAAAAATAGTATCTGCCTCATAGCTCAGCAAAGTGCTTGCCACAAAAGAAGCATTCCATGAGGTTTAGCTGTGGTTATTACTTTGCCTTAGGCTAAACATTACCCTGGTTCTGGGGTACCAAGCTCCAACCCTTCCCACCAAGTCCTCCAGTGTGTCAACTCTCCAACCGAGTGAGTTATAAACCTAAACGCAATTCCACTATGGCTGAGACCTTCTTGTCCACTGAACAAGAAGCGGTGGACAAAATCCCTGTTTTTAATATGGTTCCAGGGACTGCTGGGTAGACCAGTTGTACCAGAGCAAATGCTGCATAAGAGCAGAGGAAAAAATTGTTATTACATTATCAAAGCCTCAAAGATAGAAATGAATGGTTTAGATGGATCCTGAGAGCAGTAGAATCCCCTGAAGTTTCAGGAGTGGACTTCAGATAGTCCAGCCTAGATGAATATGAGGGGCAGGTTGGAGGAAAAGAGATTGGTGGCTAGGCTGATCACACGTTTGCCACGTTCCCTCTCTTTCCCTTTGACTTCTTCACACTAGAATCTTTACAGTTCTTTGATTGCACTGAGCACTTTGCTACCTCTGAGACTTTGCACATTCTCTTTCCTCTGCCTAAAACACTCTCCTCTACCCATTCATCTCACCCCTAGCTATCCCTCTTCCCTTGGGTCTTGACACTTACTCAGAGAGGCCTTCCCTGACCACCACATCTAACAAAACTCTCCCCACACCAACATCATCATTTTGCATCTAAGAATGCCATATCTTTCAAAGCATTTGCTAAAATATATAAATTTTCTATTTATTTATGCATTATTATCTCTCTCCCCCACTAGATCATGAGATCTATGAAAGCAGAAAACTTATCTTTCTGATTCATGGCTCCAGCCCCTGCACAGTGCCTAATACATAGTAGACAATCAATAAATACATTTTATTTCTGTTTATGGAATGAATAAATAAAGTCAAGTTTCATAGTCTGGAAAAGCAGTAATGATTCATTCTTTAAATTAAGGCAGGTAGAGTAGAAAAGCCAAGCAATACAGACAGATAGTTAAATTGCTAGATGGGTAGATAGATGGTAAAAAGGTTGTGGACCAGAGAGAAATTTGTGATTGGTGTGGAGAAAGAGAAGAGTTAAAAGTATTCTTGGACTTTCAGCCTGAGTAACTGATTCACATATTTAGAATATAATTCACACATTTAAGCTGCAAACATTCTTAAAATTCATCTATGAAAATGTGACAGACTGGATCACTGTTCACATTTCTTTACTCTCTCTCTGTTATGGAATTGCAGCCACACCCTTTGCCATGTGGCTCTGCAGTGCCACCCAATAAAGTAACTGCAATATATCCCTCCACCCAGTTAATGTGGGGCTTGTTATGTGACTTGCTGGAGCCAGTGGAAGATTAGTGGACATGCTTATAGGGCTTGGCTTGACCTCTTGCCCTACCAAGAAAAGAGTATGACCCGGGGGAGCTACTGATTTTTTAGCCTAGATCTTGGAATTAATTCATGTGGAGCATAACTAAACCCAACCAGAAGTCTAGAGTGAGTCAACAAGCCCAGCCTAGATCAGTCAAACCACAGCCAATCAACAGACCCACGAGTATATAACTGAACCTGTGAGGTAAGCCTCTGAACTCTCAGAGCTATTTATTACTCAGCCTTATGGCAGCTGAAATTTATTAATATAAGTGGTCAGCAAATGTGGCCATTTAAAAAACATGTCTGCAGATTCTTTGATACTTGTTTGACCTCTTCACTGAGAGGTGGAGTCTTTGTCCTCTCTCCTTGAGTTTGGGCTTAAAACTGACAGAATGCCACAGAAGTGACAGTGTCTGACTTTAGAGATTAGGTGAGCAAAGGCCATGTAAGCTTTTGGATGGTTATTGTGGGGTGTTCCCTTTCCTGACATCAGTCAGGGTGCTTCCACTCAGAATCCAGCCGCCATGATAGGAGAGAAGCCCAAGCCACTTGGGGAGGCAAGTGCACATCATCAACCGTCCAAGCAGAGCCCAACCTTTAAGCGAGCCCAGCCCAGTGCCAGTCATATGAGTGAAGAAGCCCCCAGATGATCTCAGTTCCTACCCATCAGTCACCTCCAGACTTCATGTGTTCTCAGCTGAGGCCTTGGACGACATGAAGCAGAGACAAACCATCCCTGCTGCCATCTCCCATCCAAATTCCTGGTTCACAAAATCTGTGAGTGTAGTAAACTGGTTGTTTTACTCCACTACATTTTAGGGTGCTTGGCTAACAGTGCTAGTAACTTGGACAACAAATAATGCCCTCACAGGCAAATAATTGCTTTCCCTTACCATGCAGACCTCACTACGCAATCCTGCCACTCTTTATCACCAAACCTGAATAGAATCTCTGAATCCTTCTCAATAGAGTACTCTTAAGCAAACTCCATCATTAATAGATCAAAATATCACCTACTTGCCATCCCAGAGTCTAACTGACTCTTTCTTTTGTTGAAGAATTTGAGAAGACCCAAGCCATCGCTCTTTTCTCTCTACCTGTATCAGCTGAGAGAGTTAAAGATGCTCTAGCCTGAGCCCTTTCTCTCAGCTTCCTATCCCATTCATTGGCTGCATTTTACCTTTGCTGGCCTTCTTGGTGTGGCCACCTCTGAGCCTTTGCAGCCACTATTCCCTCTGCCTGTTGCACTCTTTACCCTACCTTGCTATCCCGTGTGCCCCCAGTCTCACCTCAAACATCACGTCCTCAAACAACACTTCCCCAAAACCCATCATTCTCTCTCACCACCCTGAACTTTCCTTTCATGGCATTCATCATAACTCTGATTAAATAATCATTTTATAATTTGCTGTGTGATATCTGTATCCCTCAATAAATAAACTATAAACTCCATGAGGGAGCTGTGTCATTTTGATCTCTGTGATCATGGCAGGGACTATAGCAATATTTATTGAGTGGGTGAATGAGGGTAAGTAGGTCTCTGAAGCCATTAGCCAGAAAGGCTCCCTCGGTCAGCTTGTTCCAGCCCCATGATCTTCCTCTTTCATGTCCCTAAGGATCAGACATCTAGTTATTATTCCCCTCAACATCTCCAGTCACCTACTCACCTGCAGGTCTCTGCCTCACCTTTGTGACTAACTGGCCTTTAAAGTCAAAAAATTTCAGCTTCTGGGGGGAACTCTATATAGGACATGTTTCTCAAGACAACCAGAACTAATGATTGCACTGTGTGGGGGATGAACACGAACAAGCATTTTTGTGATGACAGTTTAATATCTTCATTTTCTGTGTGGAGCTCCAGTCAATTAACATGCAGTCGATAAGAAAATATTCCAGAATAATAGTAAATGATCCACAATTAAGTCCAGCCTGCAACCAACAACCAAAGGGCTTCCCTGCTGCTTTAGGGGGAGAAGTAGTAATTGGATTAGTGCTGTAAATAAATGATGTGGGTACCCAGTGTCTGGTGCCACAGAAGACTATGGGGCCAGTGCAGCCCAGGGACCTAACTCATATCTTGATTCTGGCTCATACTGGGTTAATAAGAATTAACACATGGCCAGACTTCTGACTTGTTGAACTTATGGTCAATTTCATACAGTGACTACAATACGGGAGACACTCAATAAATATTAATTAATTATTCAGTTGTGCTAAGAGCCTCTGACCCAGTCTCCTTAGTTTCCATCAATCATATTCCAGATTGCAACACCAGTAATTACTCTAAGCCACAACACTGGCCGCAGCCTTCCACTGCATATGCCCTTCCATGGCTCCCAGGTGCCTTTGGGACAAAGTGAGAGCTCCTCAGGGCTGCACCTGTGTCCTCATCTGGCGTAGGACCTCACTGGGACCTGGATCTGTGTCTGCAAGAGAGGGCTCATAATGCCTGCTCTGCAGAGTACCATGAGGATTAAGTGAGAAAATGTACATGAAGTGCCCAGCAACATGGCTGGCACATGAATGGTCATATATATGTTGAATGTATACATGAATGGATGAGGATCACACACCAAGAGGTTATTCCAGGATCCAAGCAGAAAAAAACAGGAGAGTTTTCATCCAGAAGACAGAATTTAAATGGTATTGACAAATCAGATGTGTGCCCCTGGAAGGGAGATATCAGGACTTCTTATCCTCAGATTCAAAGCCCCCTTTGTATAGAATTATTTTGTAGCATCCCTTTTAGTATGATGAAATAAAATCCATGGATAGTATAGCCTACCTACATACTTTTTAAAAATCAATAAAATGTATTATAAAGACAAATAAAAGGAGACAACTTATAACAAAATAATACATATTTCAATAAGTAAATGTTCAGACATGATTACAAAGAAGACACCCTAAGTAATCAGATGTTTGCACCTCTTTCTAATGAGTAGGCTGGGACTGAAGAGACAGAAACCAATATTTAACTGAATATTTTTGACACTTTTTCCTCTCTATCTGACACTTTGAAATAAGGGCTAAATAAGTACCTTCCTATATTTGTCACAACAAAGGCAGGTTGAGACAGGGAGATTGTATTAGTGACTTCAATTCCACAGTGGCCTTGCCAACCTCTGCATGATTTTCTGAAATGGTGAACAATTCCTGATAAAATTCTGAACAAAACAAATTACAGTCTTTGCTTGTTCTACCCAGTAGTTGCATTCCTGGAAAGCTAAATGAATTTTAAAACTACACAGAAAATACTTTGTTTATATACATTATTTGATAGATTGGATAGATAGATAGATAGATAGATAGATAGAGGTAGGCAGGCAGATAGATAGATACATAGATAGATAGATAGAAGATAGAGGTAGGCAGGCAGATAGATAGACAGACAGATAGATAGATAGATGATAAATAGATAGATAGAGGTAGGCAGGCAGGCAGATGGATAGATAGGTAGACAGACAGACAGACAGACAGAGACAGAGAAAGTTCTAAGCATATATAAATGGGTTTTTCACTCACACACATGTCTGCTAAGACATGTGAAAGTCTCACAGGGTGCAAGTTGACTCTTTGTGACATGGAACTTACCAGCACAAAGCAGTATGATGGGCATCCCTGGTCCCCACCTACCAATTGCTAAGAGCTCTCTCAAATATTGAGACAATCATAAACACCCAATCTATAAGCAAAATACCCAACAGGAGGTAGCACTTCTCCCTTTGAGAACCACTAGAAGACTCATCAGCCTGGGTAGGACCATCAGGGACTCAGCCCTGTCCCCTTTCTCCTGGTGGAAAGCTCAGCTCAAACCTTCCAAATAGAGAGGCTTCAGAGGAGGCTGTGGGGCATGCAAGCTGGCACATTGGACAGACACCTGGGTGCACCATCCCAGCTGAGGCTGCCTCCAAGGATAATGTTTGTAGATGGCGGTATGAGAAAGAGAGGTTCACACGCCCCTAATGGCTTCCAGCTGCTGCCATCCGCACTCTGCCTGTGAGCACAGCCAAACCATACTGAACCATGGGCTTCCTTCCCAGGCTGAATCCAAACTGAGCTCAGCCACTGGCTCCCTGCAACCAAAATTCATAGTGCAGAGGCAAGAGACTTCAATTCTAGTCTCAACTCTGCTGCCCACCTGCTGTGTGACCTGGGCAAGGCATTTTACTTCTCTGGGCCCCACTTCCCCCTCTGTTATGAGAGTTAGACAAGATTCTCTTCCCTTCTCTGAAAGTTTATGTTACCAGAAAAGAAGTTTCAAAACGGAAAAGAAATGCTCAACTCAAGTGATTTTTGAAAGCATATCCTAGTAAAACTACTGCCAGTACCCTGTAAGGAATATAAATGGGTCATTTTATAATCAGCACATTAATGGCTTGCATGCTAATGATCCAGCACTCAGTGCGTTAAAAGAAGGTTGAAACTGGACTGCAAAGGATGAGGCAGACAACAGCCTGAGCAGAGTAAAAGAGCAGCTGAAAGCCCAGAGGCATAAAATTGGACAGATACAATGAAACCTGTATTTAAAGAGCCTTGAGTGCTAGGCTTGAATCAGAAGCTTGAGCATTACGAAGCAGACGTTGGAAGGAACAGGGGTGGTGGGAGGAGTGGCAACAGGAATAAGGTTAGAGTCTGGGACTCAGTAAGTCAGGTGGAAAATGGGGACAAGTTCAGGGCTAGGAGACCAGGTAGGCACGTGGAAGATCGGTGCTCCTTTGTCCCTCCCCTTGGCCAGACTTCCAAGGGGCAGTCCTAGAGAGAGAGTGGTTCTCCCTGATCCTCCCACCTCAGGTGGAATCCAGGCCTGGAAAACCAGGAAGGAAAGGGACCTGACTTTTCTTTCCTTTGGAACTAGGTTTAATTATCTACCTTCTGGATGCAAGTACTGAGCTGAAAGTTTCACAAAATTACTGCATTGGTGCCACGTGGCACTCTTAGGGTAAATATCATGGTCCTTACTTTACACACAAGGCCCCAGGTTGTGAACTAACCTTTTCAGTTACTTGGCCTGTGGGTGGTAGAGCCAGATGTCAAACCCAGGTGTTCCTGATTTACTCATTCATTTATTCATTCATTCATTCATTCCATAACTATGTCTTAGGAGTTTCCTACATGCCTGGCACTAGAACAAGCTTTCTGCTCTCCCAAAACTCAGATTTTCATGATGGAAGTCAGAAAATCCGCAAGCAAACTAATATGTTCATGAGATTATTTCAAATAGCAGGAAGTAATAACAGAAAATAAAACCAAATAAGGTCATAGAGAGTGACTGAGGTGGGGAAGGGGGAGTAACTCCAATTGGGGGCTAAAAGGGGAGGGCCAGTGAGACCTAAAAAATAATGATGCAAAGATCTGTGGGAAGAGGATTCCAGGCAAAGGGACCAGCAGGAGCAGCAGCCTTGAGATAAAAAGGACCCGTTTAAGGAAGAGGGAGAGGGTATGGTCCTTGTTCACTGCAGGTCAGAGGTGAGCAGACATGGATGGTGCATGGTCTCTTGGGTTGAACAGAGTTGGATTTTATCCTAACAAGCAGCCTTTGGAGGATATTTTTTTGAGACGGAGTCTCACTCTGTCGCCCAGGCTGGAGTGCAGTGGTGCTATCTCGGCTCACTGCAACCTCTGCCTCCCAGGTTCAAATGATTCTTTGCCTCAGCCTTCCAAGTAGCTGACTACAGGCATGCACCACCACGCCTGGCTAATTTTTGTATTTTTTAATAGAGACGGTGTTTCACCATATTGGCCATGCTGTTCTCAAACTCCTGACCTTGTGAGCCACCCGCCTTGGCTTCCCAAAGTGCTGGGATTACAGGTGTGAGCCACGGAGCCTGGCCAGAGGATGTTTTTAATAAAAAGAGCCATGATCTAATTACATTTTATAAGACAATAGACATAGAGTAGTAACAGTTGAGGCCAGGAGACCAGTTAAGGGGTTATTGCCGCTGTCCAAGGAGAGGAGAGAATGGCTTGGACTGGGATGCTAGCAGCTAAGCTGGAAGCCACAGACAGGATGGATATAATTGGGCTCTGGCACCAACAGGACTTGCCCATGGGTTGTATACGGGAGGTGAGGGAAAAGGAGATCCCTGAGCTCACTCTGCTTCCCACTCTGCCCCAGGTGGCCCTTGGAGGTCACCTGGCCATGTGGTGTTGGTTGGTCCTCACATGAGGGCCCACACTTTGTGGGTAGTGGAGCTCATGCCCCACAGCAGCCCACGGGAGACTCCCAACGTGATAGGGAATGCCTTTCCAGAGTGTGCTGTTTTTTGTCTTCCAGAGACAAGAGACATCTACTCCATGTAGTTCCAGTCCTCTGCTCTGGAGGCACAAGGAGAATCACTTCCTTTCCTCAGCACTCCCTCCACAGACTTTGAGACTTCATCCCCCGCCTGCTTTTTTGTGCTCCAAAAAAATGGATTCTATTCTCACATTGCTATAAAGAACTACCTGAGACTTGGTAATTTATTTTAAAAAAAGAGGCTTAATTGGCTCACAGTTCCACAGGCTGTACAGGAAGCATGGCTGGAGAGGCCTCAGGAAACTTACAATCATGGCAGAAGGTGAAGAGGAAGCAGGTATGTCTTCTATGGCTGGAGCAGGAGGAAGAGAGAGAAAGGGAAGGTGCTACCTTCTTTTAAGCAGCCAGATCTCATGAGAGCTCGCTCACTATCACGAGAGCAGCAAGGGGAAAGTCCTCCCCCATGATCCAATCACCTCCGACGAGGTCCCTCCTCCAACAATGAGGATTACAATTCAACATGAGATTTGGGCAGGGACACAAATCCAAACGATATCATGGATGTTCTCCCTTGAGGCCAGTGGAAGGACTCTCACATGCTGACATTTGCTGGTGTTCCTGCTTCCCTGTCTTTTGTCTTTATCTCTCTCTCTTCTCTCATAACCACACCCCCACCCATTCAGTAAACATGCATGCACACACGCACACCCTCCCGCCTGCACATACACGTACGTGCACTCATGGATGGCTATAATGGTAAGATTAATGTTCCATTTTGGGGCTTATGTCTAGCTGTGACTCTGGTGCCTATCCAGGCTTTGAAGTTTCCAGGAGGGAAAATTGAGGAATGGAACCCATTGTGTCTGAGCTGATCACAAAGCAGGAACTCACCAGTACTGGAGCACTAAGGCCCCGGCTGACAGCACCCCAGAAGGGAGTCTGTGAACAAGAGGACGGCATTGGACCATGGGATTCTCTCCTCCCACTCCTCAAATTTTTCAGATGGGTTGACAAGATGCGTTTCTTTTCCTAAATGGGTTGATCTCAGCTTGTCAGCTTCAGTTGTGAACCTCTCCAATTAAGGACTATTTCCAGCCAATTTCATCCCCTTCACCATAAAGCACTAGAGAAATTAACAGAGGCTAATGGACTTAAGCAACCCCCAATACCAAGACCGATGCAAATGACAAGGAAGCTCCAGAACTACCCGCCTTTTTCCCTATTTTTCCCCCTGTCAGTAATTTCTTCTGTTAGCTGAAAATCCCTATTTAGCCAGCCTGCAATTCCTATTTTAGTAGGGCCAGCCAAGGGCACCCCAGGGAAAATCACCAGTGGGAGAAAAGGGCCTTTTGAAGATTAAACATGAGCAAAAAGAGAGAGGCTTTGAACATTGATGGAGGTTCTGTGCTTCCAAGTCCAGCTGGAGCTGCAGAACTCACTGAAAAATAAATGGGCAAAGGGGAGAGAGATGGAAGAAGTAGCGACTACAAGGATTAGAGGAGTTTAGATACTGCAGGAGTGCAAAGAAAAATTGAGTATCAGGAGCCCAAATGATTTGTCCAGGCTCTGTATTTCCTGTATGACCTTGGATTGGTCAGTACATCCCTCTGGGCCTTTTTCTTTCAATATATGCTGATTATATGCTGATTGGTAAATATTTCAGACCGAGCACAATTCTGGGTACTGGGGATAGATTCCAAGACAATAAGATGAAGACCCTACTCCCCAGGGTCTCACATCCTGTGGGGAAGCCAGGAAAACAGACAATTACAACACAACGTGGCAAGTGCAATGATGCCCATTCCCCATCTACAAAATCAGCAGCTTACCCTGGAAAATGATGGCAATGGTCGCAATAACTAATGTCTGTTGAGCTCCTATTCCTCTTGGATGATTGGCATCTCCCCTGGCCTCCCACTGCCACCAGCAGGAGTAAAGCAGGAGCCCCAGAGCTCTGGGATTCCTGGCAAGGTATTACCCCTTTCTCCCTCCTCCCTTCATCCCTCAGGGCCTAGATGCACCATTACTGTCTGCCTTAGGAACCCAAAATCTAATTCCATCATTCTCTGCATCATGGTTCACATCACTCACCCCAAGAAGCCAAGGGTTTCCAGAGCATTGCCCTACCCCCTCCAACTCCTCAAAGTCTCCCACTATGCCCTCTGCAGTCCCTTCTACTCTCAACTACACTTCTTCAGTGAACATTTGCTTTCTGGCTTCAAATGAAATCTGACTCTCCTTGGGGGATCCTCTGCTCCCTCAGCTCCCTCAAGAGCACCTGTTTTCTCTCCCACACGCCTGCTGTCCTTCATACTGCCCCTCCCTGCTCCTCCCTGATGCTCTCAGGACATTGTTCCCCTCCCCAAAATTTCCAGGTTTGAAGCTCATCCCATCATGTTAGAGCAATTGTTATCCTCTCCTTTTCATGGCCACATCTTCAGGCCTGCAGGAGGTCACTGACCCTCAGCCCATGCAGATTCTCTCTCCTGGATCACTGTCACTCTCTTCAACACACACTTTGTTTCAATAGCTACATCGGTGTCCTCCCAAAAACCTAGTCTATCATTCTTTGAATTTCTTTGTCCAAAAGCCACACCTCAGTCACTCGCCTCTGTGGTCATGCTGTGTAACCTATCATTACAAGAACTGTTTTCATTTCATAACTCAATTTCAAGCATCCCACTCTCTCACCTCTGTTCACTCAGAGGTCAGTGATTCTTCCACCTCACTGGCTCCTAGGGTCCATTGATTCTGCCATATTTTCACTGCCCTTTATTCCATATGTTCCTGCTTCCCTCTTTACCCAACTAAGAGGTCACAGTCCATCATCGCTACGACCACTGCCACCACCATCATTATCATCATGCTGTGTTATCCTGTTGGCAGATTATATTTCCTAAGACCTGGCCACAACAGTATCTCCCATGTCACATGCACTTCTTATGCATGTGCGTCTCACATTGCCTTCTTATGTGACTTTGACACCCCTCCCACTGAGACGTGAGTCTGTGCTTCCTCCCTTTGATTCTAGACAGGGCTATGACTACGGCATGGGTGATGCCAAGACAAGTCATAAAAGGCAAGAGAGCTTCTGCCTCTCTCTTAGAGTCCAGCCACTGCACCAGGAGAGGCCCATGTGGAGGAGAATGAAAGCCCTCAGCCCTGAGCCCCAGCTCACAGATGCCAGGCAGAACTAACCTGCCAACCATGCGATCCACCATCTGCATTAGTCCCCTAGGGCTGCTGTATTAAATTACAGCAAACTGGGGTGGAGATGGGAGGGTGGCCCTTAAAACAACACAAATTTATTCTGCCACAGTTCTGGAGGCTAAGAGTCCAAAATCAAAGTGTCAGCAAGACCACACTCCTTTAGAAGCTCTAGAGGAGAATATGTTCTTTGTGTCTTCCAGCTTCTGGTCCTAAAGGTATTCCTTGACTTGTAGCTACATGACTCCTATCTCCTCCCCTGTGGTCACATTGCCTCTACGTCTTCTGTATGTTAAGTCTCCCTCTGCTTGTCTCTTATGGGACACTTGTGATTGCATGTGGTGGTCACATGGATAATCCAGGATAACTGCCCTATCTCAATATCTTTAACTTAATTGCATCTGCACAGACCCCTTTCCTAAATAAAGATGTATTTACAGGTTCTAGGGATTAAGATCCTACATCTTTGGGGGCCATTATCAACCTACTAGACTGCCTTAAAAGTGGATCCTCCATTTTCCAGTTAAACCATCCCAGACGAGCTGAGACAAGCTGTTCCTACCAAAGCCCTGCCAAAAATTAAAGATTCACAACCAAAATGAACAATTATTGTTATTTTAAGCCACCAAATGCTAGGGTGGTTTGTTACGCCGCAATAGATAACAGATACAACCCTCACCTTCCTCGTTCCTTTCTTGCTTCATTATCCTTGCTGGCTTTATCCAGCTCTCCCGCTGCTCCCCCACCTGGACCCAGCAGCTGAATGTGGTAAGAGGGAAACACACAACCCCACTGACTCTGCCCAGTCTAAATTCACAGCCACTAAGCTCAAGCAGGCCCTGTGGCCTCCCAGCCAGCCATCTACATTGGCCCAGTAAGAATCACTCCCCTGTTCTCCCAGTTGGCCATTTTGCCCCTTCTTTCTACTCATATCTTCACTGCCTCCTCCCCAGCCTGTCTCAGATGATATCCTTGATTCTTATTTCATGAAGACCATAGAAGCAATCAGAAGAGAACTCTCACAGTTCCTCCACCACATCTGCCAACCAGGCCCATTCACACTCACTGCTCTCCCTCCTGTTCCCATGGATAACCTTCCCATGCTCCAGCCTCCCCCCGTGTCCACTGATCCCATTTTCAAGGACACCACTCAGTCCCCTCCGTCTCCTGCATCATCATTTCTCACTTCTCTGCTGGATCATTCTTATCAATGCTAGACATGTTTTAGCTCTCCCATTCCTGTCTAGTTACCACCCATTTTTCCTCCTTTAAAATAAAAGAATGGTTCATACCCAGTCTCTAATGCCTTTCTTCCCATTTTCTCTTGAACCCACTCTAATCAGACTTCACGCTCCGCCCCCCCACCATTTTACTGAAAACAACGCTTGTCAAGGTCGCCCATGATACTCTCCACCCACAGCGTTGCCAAATCTGAGATCTTCCATCGGTTCTGATCTTCCTTAACCCATCGGCAATGGATATTAGGTTCCTAGGGCTGCTGTAACAAATTACTTTGTTGAAAGTAACTTTGACAAAAGAAATTTATTTGTAACAGTTCTGGACACTAGAAATCCAAAATCCAGGTGTCAGCAGGACCATGCTCCCTCTGAAGGCACTGGGGAAGAATCTTCCCTCGCGTCTTCCAGCTTCTAGTAGCTCCTAGGCTTTCTTGGCATTTGTTGGCTTGTAGCTGATTCACCCCAATCTCTCCACCTGCCTCTGTTCTTGCTCAGCCTTCTTCCCTTTGTGTCTCTGCGGGTCCTTTCTTCTTCTTATAAGAAAAATAGCTGTTGGAGTTAGCGTCCACCCTAATCTGGTGTGACCTTATCTTAACTAATTACATCTGCAAAGATTCTGTTTCTAAAAATGATTGTATTGTGAGGCTCCTAGTAGACATGATTTTAGGGGTAACCCTGTTCAACCTACTACAGCGACATTTAGCAGAGTTGATTATTCCTTTTAAGAAACACTTTCTTCTCTTGCTCCCAGGACACCACACTCTCTAGGCTTTCCTCCCATGCCAGTGACCACTCCTTCTCAGTCTCCTTTGCTGGTGGCTCCTCGTTTCAGCCCTCAGAGGCCTTCTCTTCGCTCTTTTTCTCCATGTGATCTTGTCTAACCTCATGTCTGCAAATCCCATCCACATGCTGACAACTCCAAAATTCCTTCCTCCAGCCTCAAGCTCTCTCCTGACATCTATCTTGGATGTTTAGGGGCATCTCAAACATGGTAAGTCTCAAACCAAACTTCTCATTCTCTCCACACCTTTAAAAAAGAATAATAATAAAACCCTGTTCCATCCATAGAGTCTCTCTTCTCAGTAATTGGCAACTCTGACCTTCTTTTGCTCAGGTCATAAAACCTAAAGTCATTCTTGATTGTTCTTTCTCACACATTACCTCCAGTTTGACACAAATCCTGTTGGTATTTACCTTCAAAATGTATCCCATATTCAACCGCTTCTCACAGCCCCACTGATGGTCCAACCCACCATCATCTTGCTCAGAGCAGGGATCAGCTAAATTCAGCCTGCCACCTATCTTTGAAAATAAAGTTTTATTGGAACACAACCACATCCATTTGTTTACATATCATCTGTGGCTACTTTTACATTCCAAGGGCAGCACTGAGTAATTGCAACAGAGACCATATGGCCCTCAAAGCTGAAAATATTTAATCTCTGATCCTTCACAAAAAAAATGTTTGCCAATCCTTGGCCTAGATCATTACAATCATAGATCCTTCTATTTCACCCTTGTCTCCACTGTAGCTGATTCTCAACCCAGTAGGCAGAGTGATGGCTTTTAAACTATGAGTCAGACTCTCACCTCCCTTCTCAGAACTCTTCAATGCCCGCTGAGCTCACTCACCCCAGCTCACCTGACATTGCAGTGCTAACCCCCAGTTACCCCTCTGTCCTTACCTTCAGCTACTTTCTGCCTCAAATTACTGAAGCCACACCAGACATGTTCCGATTTTTAGGACACTCCAGGCATTCTTTCCCTTCCTGGTCACTGCCTTTTCTATTCTCTCATCCTCACCAGGCTCACTTGCACAACTCTGCTGTCCTTGGGAGACCTCCCCAACTCACCCTGTATCGAATAGAGCCATTACCACAAGCACTCACTACTCTTCTTAATCTGTTCCATTTCTCTCCATAGAACTTATCACCATCTGCCATAATGATACATTCTCTTATTTATTTGATCATGACCTGTCTTGCCTTCTTGCCATCAGGCATTCTACAAGATACAAACTGTTCTATCCTGAGCACTTAGCTGTGTTTGGAACATAGTAGGTGCTCAGTAAAAATGTGTTGAATGAATAACTAAAAGAATGAATCCCAAATCCCAGTCTCTGTGCTAAGCCAATGACATACCTTGGATTGCTGACCTCACGACAGCCCCACACAATGGGCATGGAGGCTCAGAGCTCAAGGAAACCCATCCAGGTCTCAAAGTCAAGTGCGGCACCAAAGCCCACTGCCCTCACCACCTCCACCTCCTGAAGTTTTACTGGTCTTTACATCTTAGAAAGTATTTTCACATGTAGGCTCATATTTCTAGCAACTTGAGTGTTCACTGATGAATAGATAAGCAGGATGTGGTCCCTGCCTATAAGGCAATGTTATTTGGCCTTAAAAGGAAGGAAATTCCGACATATACTACAAGATGAATAAACCTGGAGGACATAGCTACAAAAAAGATAAATACTATGTGAGTCCACTTATATACGGTCCCTAGAGTAGTCAAATTCATAGAGACAGGAAGGTGAATGGTGGTTGCCAGGGGCTGGGGGGAGGGAGGAATGGGGGAGTTATTGTTTAGTGGGTATAGAGTTTCAGTTTTGCAAGATGAAGCGTTCTGTAGATGGACAGTGGTGATGGTTTCTCAACAACGTGAATGTGCTGAATGCCACTGAACTATACACTGAGAAATGAGAAGGATGGCGACTTTTACGTTACTTGTACTTCACCATAATTTTTAAAAATTCAAAAATAATTCATATTTCTTTCTCATTACAAACTGCCAAAGGGGGACAGGTTCTCCAGTTTTCAGAAGAGAAATGAGAGTGAGGCAGGCCAGGCCCAGGAGGTTCAGAGAGTGAGGTGGGCGAGGCCAGGGCTGCTGGATGCACGGCCTTGAACCCAGGTCCCTCTTGTCTCTCATTTCCACAGTGCCCTTTGCTTTGCACCACCCTGCCCTCTCCTAAGGCAGCACAGAGATTTCCCTCAATGTATTTACTGTGTTTTAAATGTCTGAAAATTTATTTCTTCCATTGCTTGGGTGGATTAGGAACTCCTGGGAACTTCTTTCTTCCTTGTCCCGATCCGCTCCTAGTTGGTGTGGGACAACTGAACACCAGCTACAGAAAATGTCTCTGAAGAACCAGCAGGAGGGGGCCAATGGGAGCCGTTAGCACATTAGCATATGCAAATTGGCAAGGCTAAAGAAAACTGGGAAATCTGCTATTTTATCATTCGTGGTAATTATAGTAATTTAGAGTGGTGAATCAATGGGTTCCTGGAGGTAAAAGCATCTCAGAAGGATAATGTGGTGTGATTAAGAGGCTCTGATTAAGAACTGCTGTCATTTTCACTTGGAAAAGGTGAAGAAAGAGGCTGGGATCAAAAGTTCAGTAACAAAAGTCATGAAGGTAAGGGACTTCAGCCTGCCAGGCCCTGTCCCCAGTGCTGGGGACACAGAGAAGAATCAGTATCTCCCTGCCTTGCAAAACTTACAAAGGGAAGACAGCCACAGATAATGACTATTGAAACATTGATTCATTCAGTAATCATGCTTACAAAGGAGCATGGAGAAATGAAGAACTTTGTCTCAGGAGGAGACAGTGGTCTGGAAAAGCTTCAGATATTAAAGGTGACACCAGAATAGGGTTTTGCAGGATCAATAGGAGTTTGCAGGTGGAAGTAACAGTGTCTGTGAAGTGTAGAGTGAAAGTGCTTTTGGAAAATTCCAAAGGAAAAGTGGAAAGTGGAGAGTTGTTGTTTATAAAACTGGAGATACTGGCAAGGCCTGAAACTGGAGCCTTGAGGGCCACTCTAGGGAGCCTGGACACACACCAGCAACTGCTGGGAGCCATAAAGGCAGAAGCAGGAAGTGACTTGTTTCAGAACGGATCTTTTTTAAAACCTGGTGAAGAGGCCCAAAGAGTTAGTGCAACAAACTAGAACTATGACAGAGGGTCGGGGGCAGGGGCAGGGGACAGGAGTCAGCAGACAGAGACAGGAACAAGTCCCTGAAATAGAAGCAGGAGGCTCAGAGACAAGCAACATGGAACTCCATGAGTCACAACTGAAAGAAGCTTAATAACCATCGACTTCAATCCCCGTTACACACGTGAACAAGCCAACGTTCAGAGAGGTTAAGGCACTTGTTTGATGTCTTACAGCTAGTAAACAGCAGAGCAGGTGTTTGACACCAGGACTATTTGACTTCAAAGTCCAAGGTCTGTCTACCACTCCAAAACCTTCTGGGATATAAGACAAAATGGTCAGTCATCCCAAGACCCTATCACTTCACAGAGGTATCAGAGACCAGTCAGTAGACTCTGCCTTCCATATTGTCTTTGAGGATGACAAGTTCAGGGAGGTCCTAGGTGCTGTTGTCCAGTCCCTGAAGGACTTCTCTGTGGCGGGGACATGGGAGATTTTATTTCTATGCCTATTACTAAAGTCTGATCCCAGTCCAGTCAAGAGAACAGTGGAACAATTAGACCTATCAATAGGGTATCTAAAGTGATAGATACCCTATCGATATCAATCATATCAATAGGATATCATACTCCCATATCCCTGGGGAGTATACAAGACAAGGCTAAGTATTCAGTTCACCAGGATGCACAAGAGAGGATTTGTGAACTCTGAGAGATTCTTAAGCTCCCTTTCAATTCCAAGGTTCTATGATCTTTGCAGGTTGAGACACATCTTTGAACAAGCCAAAAACCTTCTCATAAGCTGTCGCTGGAGAATCATTTATTAATTCATTTACAAGCAAAGCATATTTTGAAAAACACTTAACTGGGAGAAGCACAAGAAACAGAGAGAGAACTCTAAAGGGGTATCTCATACAGCTGGTCTTGAAGGATGAGAAGGAGGGACGTTCCAACAGCAGGAACAGCAAACTCTAGGTCCCAGAGTCAAGACAGACCACAGCAGGTCAGCATGGCTGCTGGCAGGGTGGGGCATGCAGAGGGCTAGGGTGAGAAGAGGCTAGAGACGCTGGCAGGGACAGCCCTGCCTTGAGGGATACGGGGGCCTATGACAAGTCTCCGGCAGCAAAGTGATGTGTGTTTTAGAAAGTTCACACTGACAGCCATGTGGAGTTGATGTAACTCATTCCTTAAGACTATTTTAGGTAAGAAGGAAAATAAAACCCTTCCTTGGCTCCGAAACAGGAATGGGGGACATGAGTGTTTCCCTCGTGGTCTGGGGCAGAGGTCTCCACCAGCATCAGAACCCCAGAAATCCTGGAGCTCCTCCCGGTGCTGGGGGCCACATCCCCAGGATACCTGCGGTGGCCAGAACCTCTGAGCTCTGGCCCACACCAGCCCTCTGAACACCAGCTCCTTGCACAAGGCCTCGGCCGGGCCTTACCACCGACAGATGGAGCGTTTGTTGACGCTCCGGTGACAGCTTGGAAACTCATCTCCTCCCTCCAAGCCGGCCCGTTCCACCTCATCCTCCCATCTGCCATCTCATTTTAAAACTAGCAGAACAACTCGGCTAGAGCAATTCCGACTTTTTCCATCTGTGCCGAGTTAATTAAGAGGGTAATGAGAGCTGGGAATGAACGAGTCCTGCATTAATTCAAGATATGATTAAGAGAAACATTTCTAAAATGTATATATGTGAGTGCAGAGAACAAGGCCCAATAGGTTGGGTGTGCACCCCAGGCCAAGGGCTTCAGCTGTGTCTGTAAACACACAGGGCCTCCATGGGAGGGCCCAAGGGAAGCAGGGAGATGGGAACGCAGCCTGCTTGGAGCAGGTGCCACCAAGAATTTCAGCCCCAGGGAAGAGGCCTGT
Source organism: Ateles fusciceps (assembly GCA_036589455.1). Taxonomy (NCBI): domain Eukaryota; kingdom Metazoa; phylum Chordata; class Mammalia; order Primates; family Atelidae; genus Ateles; species Ateles fusciceps. The sequence goes on from JAZHEH010000952.1 coordinate 19,627,838, forward strand.
GTGGTCATGGGAAGGAAGACAAAGTCCACCTTAGACTCTACTCCCAACACGGGCACTGCACAAACATGTGTGCATCACCCAGGGTGTGGCTGCCCCAGTGAATAACAGAGACAAGAGATAGCTAGGGCTTCACTTTACTGAGAATTTCATTTTATTACCTAACCACTTATTCAAAAGAGTCCCAGATACATCCAAAATTTTACTAAAGATCAGCAGACTAAAAATCTGAGACCAGAATCCAGGTCTTCGAACTCCCAGCCCAATATGCCTACAAGTAAAAATGGCAGTGATGATGAATAGCAATGCATAAATAGCAAATGTTCATTGAGCGCTTACTATGTGTCAAGCATCATTCTAAGGACTGCATTCATGTATTATCATTTAATTACCACAAAGATCCTAAGAGATAGGTATCGTTGGTACCACTTCCCTTTTGTAGATGAGAAAACTAAGGCTCAGAGATATTAACAGACTTGTCCCATATGCCACAAATAAGAAGTGGTGGAAATAGGATTTGAACTCAGATCTCTAAGATGCCAGAACTAAACTATCCTGCCAAATGCCAGCCCCTGTGCTCAAACAGACAGACAGTGAGGACAGCCCAATACAGTGCTTTGGGGGCACAGAGGAAGGTGATCTTACCTGACCTTGTGTGATTAAGGGAGAGAATCAAAGAAGCTTTCCTGGAGGAGGTGATGGCCAGGCTGACTCTGAAATGACCCAACTTCAACACTGGTTACTGAGTGTTCACAGGTGCCAAGCAACCTGCCAGCCCCCTAACATGCCTTATGCCATTAAACCAGCCCACCCTGGGACAGAGGTATCAATGTGCCCATGTGATCAATGAGGAAAGTGAAGTTAAGGAGAGTGACATTCAGAGCAAAGATCACCACCCTGAGCGGAGATGGGACTCAAACTCAGGGCATTCTGAGTCTAAAGCAGACACGGGACCTCATCTACAATGGTGCGCTCAGAAGTAGGGTGGGAGTATGAGAGGATGGGAGTGCTCTGAGGACATCAGGAAGGGCTGAGGGATGCAGAGGTCACCGGCCCTTCCCATCCCGGAGTCAGGATGCCTGCATTCCAGACCCCGCTCTCCCGCCAACCCTTCCAAGACCTTGGCTTCCCCATCTGCACCAGGGAATGACTGGATGAAGGTCCCTTCAGACCTAGAATTCCACGTTCATGTCCACCTCCAGTGGCCTGGCCCAGTGCAGAGCTGTGTTTTCTCACCCTGCACCTCACCATGTACCTTCTGGCTCTCCATCCCAGAGAGTCAAGCTCACACACCAAAGCCCACCTCCAAGACCCATTACAATTCATCCTCCAGCTTTCCCTTCCCTGCTCACGCTCCCCCAAATCCGGGCTCCTGCCTTACTGAAAACAACTGGAAGTTCAGGCAGCCTATAGGGTCCTGAAGGGCTAACTGGAAGTCAACACTATTCCCTCTGTTCTATTCCCTGACTCTCCTCCTATCTCCACGAAGCCAGAAAAATGGGATTCATTCTTGCCTCCTCCTCATCCCTTAGGCCTGACCAGTGACTGTGCATTACGTCCTGCAGATTGCCTCTGAAATGTCTCTTGACCTTCCTCCCCATGAGTCCTCACTGTCACCTGCCTAGCCAGGCGGCATCTCTTCCCTCAGCTCACTGTAACACCTTCCCAAAAGAACTCTCCCTCCCACACTGCCCCCGAGCTCCCTCCCAACAGCCAGTGTATAAACAGATTTTTTTGGCACAAATAGTATTTTATTACAGAAGACTATCTAATTTACAAATCAATACAGTAGATATTTCAAAGAAAATATTTAAGCATCATAGAAGAATGCATGAATATAAAAAAAAACTCAATGTGCAAGATTCAACAAGGAAATGCACAGGAAAACTTATTTTTGAATTATGTGGTTGTTACTGTGCCACTGAGAAGGCAAAACAGAACTCTTCTTCCAGAGGCCAAAAATGGAAGGAGACCTTAAGAATGTGGCAGAAGCATTTCCACACACTGGCTTCAATAGTCTGGTGTGTGTGCAGAAATGTTTTCTTTAGATTCAGGGAGTGTTTGCTCTTTGGAAGGAAAGGAGTGAAGACGTTTTATTTGGCTGCCCTTTGGGGTTTTCTGCTGCTTTTTGGTGGGCTGCTGTTATCGGCTGATTCTCAGGAGCTTCTGAGATTCATTGGAATCCACAGCCTCTCAAGGTGCTCGGTTTTGGGTTTGTTTGTTTGTTTTTTTCCAATCAATGGTTACACCAATTTTTCTAACAGAATGAGCAGCAACCATCTCATAACTATTAGGATGGTTACTATTTTAAAAACGCACACACACAGAGAAAATAGCAGATCAGAACCTTTGTGCAGTTTTCATGGGAACGGAAAATGGTGCAGCCACTATGGCAAACAGTACTGTCATCCCTCAAAAAGTTAAACATAGAATTACCATAGGATCCAGCAATGCACTTCTGGGTATATGCCCAAAAGAATTGAAAGCACAGACTCGAACCTGGAAATCCATGTTCACGACAGCATTATTCACAATCACCAAGAGGTAGAAGCAACCCAAGTGCCCAGCGTCCATCAGTGGATGAGCAGATAAGCAAAATGTGGTTTAAAACCTCAATGGGACATTGTTTGGAAAAGGAAGGAAATTCTGGTGCATGTTACAATGCAAGAGGAATCCTAAGGGCATTCTGTTACGTGAAATAAGCCTGTTATAATATGGCAAATACTAAATGATTCCACCTATATAAGGTACCTAGGTGGTCAAACTCATAGAAACAGAAAGTAAGATGCTAGTCGCCAGGGGGTAGGGAGCGGGGGGAATGGGGGAGTGATTGTGTAATGTGTACAGAGTTTCAGTTTGGGAAAATGAAAGGAGTTCTGGAGATGGATGGTGGTAATGGCTGCACAATGTGAATGTACTTAAAGACACTGAACTGCACACTTAAAAATGATTAAGATGGTAAATTTTATGTGTATTTTGCCACAAATTTTTTAAAACATTAAATGTATTTTTTTAAAAAGGAATGGACAGTGAAAGATGGGGCTCTAGTCACTAAAAAGTTTACACTGCCCCAAACCCAGGCTTCTGCCTTACTGAACACAACTGGAAGTTCAGGCAGCCCACAGGGTTGAAATAAGTTCCTTCTTTCTGTGTATATAAAAACACATTCAGTAATCACTAATCATTACAGAAATCCAAATCAAAACCACAATGAGATACCATCCCACACCAGTCAGAATGCCTATTATTGATCAATTAAAATATAACATTTTGAAATATTCTGGAGATAAGAGTGCAGATAAAACAAGTTTAGTCAGGAGTTAATCACTGTTAAAGCCAAACAATGAGGCCATGGGCTTTTATTATGCCATTCTCTCTAATATATGCTTGAAGATTCCCATCTTAAAGGGGATTTTTGTAAAAAAAAAAAAAAAAAAAAAAAAAAGTTTAAAAAATAACATGGTGGTGAGGTTGCCAAGAAACAGGAATGCTTATGCACTGCTGGCTAGAGTGTAAATTAGTTCAACCATTGTGAAAAGCAAAGTGGTGATTTCTCAAAGAACCAAAAACAGAACTATCTGTCGATCCAGCAATCCCACTACTGGATATATACCCAAAAGAACGTAAACCGTTCTACCATCAAAATACATGCACACATATGTTCATCACAGCACTATTCACAAGAGCAGAGACATGGAATCAAGTTTCTTCTTGGTGGGGTTCTGGAGTTGGGAGGAGCCTGAGGCAGGCCTCACTGCAAGCCTGGTGGATGGAGCTAGTTGAAAGGAGATGCTGAAGATCACATATGATGAGGTGATGAAGATGCCCTCCTGCTCATGATCTTCCCCCAACTCCCCAGCCTTTGAAGCCTCCTCAAAGCTTCTTTCAGGGCAAATCACTGATTCTTCATGAATACAGACAAACTCACCATTTCACAATTATGCCCTGTGCTCTGCACACGGGTTTGCCCGTGTTGTTCCTTCTGCATGGAGGTGCTAGCCCCTAGCTTGTTAAGACCCAAAACGTCCTTCTCTAGGAGACATCCCTAGTTCCTGCAGTTCAAGCATTGTGCCCCCATCCAGACACTCACAGCTCTCTCAACACTCACTGACTTCTCTCTGCTCTTATCCTGTCTTACATCCTTGTCTCATCTCTTCTACTAGACAAGGAGCTTTCTGAGCATGGACTTTCCATGACAAATTCATCCTGTATCCCCCATGGTGCCTACAACCATTCTCTCTACACAGTAGGTATAGCCATTAAGCTCGGGTTTAACTACTTATCACTGAAAACCCAGTGTAACAGTAGTTTCAACAAGGACATTCATTCACCTCTCAAGTAAAAGAAGCAAAATTCTATTGCTTTTCCCACCATATTTAGTGTGGCTTCCATTTGCAAATCTACCTCACTATCCAAGGTGGCTGCTGGCATTCTGGCTGTCATGCCCAGGGCAGGGGTTGGGCAGGAAGGAGGAGAGTACAAAGAGGACGATCATTTGGAATGAGCTTCCTTTAAGAAGATGCCTTCATGAAAGCTTCACGCAATCTGTTTAGATCTCATTGGGCAGAACTCAGTCACTTGGACACATCGAAAAGGAGGCTGGGAAATATAATCTTTCAGCTGGGCATTTTGTCATTGCAAATAAGATTGAGACTGTTGCAAAGAATGAAAGGATGGACATTACATGGAAACTAGCAAACTCTGCAACAGTCGATGCTGATGGGTAGTGAAGAGCTGAGGGTGCAAGTGAACAAATGAATCCTGGAATCATGTGGACCAAGCCTCCTGTCAAAGCTTTGATAAACAGAACCTGGACACTAATTACTCCTCTGGCGACTGTTATATTTCTCCTTTTCATTATCTCCATGGAATGATGAAGTCACAAATTTATTTTTGGGGTCATCCACTTCACCCTTATCATTTTCCTTTCTATAAGACAGAAGGAGATCCGAGAAAATTAGTCATTTTGGAGTTAGTTCAAATCCTAGAGCCAGAAATTACCAGCTTTAGGATCCAGCCAAGTTATTTCTCTAAGTTTCAGTTTCTTCATCTGCAAAATGGGAATAATGTTCCACCTCTCAGAATCACTAGGAGAGGTCACTGAAATAACAAAAACAAGGTGCCTGGTGCAGTGCCTAGCATCTCGTAGGCTTCCATCCTGCTGTCCCCATGCCTGCCTCAGTGCCACCATCTCTCATTCTCTTGAGATCTGAAGCTCTGCTGGCTGCCAGGTAATTTCCACCAAGGGGACTTGCAGTGAAAACTGGACATAGCATTTGTGAAATTTCTGGCACAGAACTGGCCCAGAGTAGAGCTGATGGACAAATAGGAGTCCTAGCATTAATGGGTGCTTATTTAAGTATTTCCATCTTAAACCTTTGGAAAAATGCATTTGAGGCCCAAAGAAATAATCGTCAAAATGGTAATGCATTCTCCAGCATCTGTCCGTAACAGAGCCGGAGAAACGCTAGAGAAAGATCATTTGGTGGTTCACCCCAAAGGATCCCATCAAGGCAGTCATTCATTGCAGCTACAGGTGAGATCAACTTGTCCCCTAGGAGCTAACCTCCTCCCTCCCCAAACTGCTGCTTTGTTTTAGTTTGTATTGGTTTTATTTTATTATTTAATGGGAACCAGCCTTTCTAGGGGCAATATGATAGTGTCTGAATAAGCTCTTAGACACTTTCTTGGAAAAAACCTTAGAAAAATAGCAATGGCTAACATTTGTTGAAGACTTATGTTTCAGGCACCATGCTAAACACTTTCAATGTATGATCTCATGCCTTCTTAACCAGACCTCTTGAGATTGCTATTAGTAAATCCATTCACAGAAAAGGAAACAGGCACAGAGAGGTTTGGTCATTTATTCCTGGTCATGCTAGCAGGAGGAAGAGCCAAGATAGAAGGCAGGCCTCTGGCTCCAGGCTATAACAGACAAAATGCAGAAATGCAGGTATAGGGGTTTAAGTCTTAGCTCTGCTCAGATGACCTTTGTCCTTTTTAGAAGCCCAGTTTCCTCAGCAGAGAAATGGCAGGGGCAAGGGCAGCTGCAAACAGGGCTGCTTCTTCTAGCTCTAGCCATCTATAAACTAAATCTTGGTTTTCTTTTTGGATCATTGAGCTAAACAAGGAGACTATTATTGTATCCATTAACATTTCTTATTAGACTTTCTCAGTCTGAAACTTGACTTCCTAGACTGGAAACTATGTCAAAAATCCCCAAAGACAACAGCTGTCATTAGCTCGAGTCACCTGGCAGAACACCTGTGTTCACATCAGCACCCTGAACACACAGAGCATCAGCAGTGACAGCTGGGTGGGAACTGGAGATTGTGATTGAATGGCACTTGAAATCCATCCTTTTTCTAAGTACCCTCCTCTACTACTGCAAGGTGCAGACACTAGCTACACTGCCCAGATGCACTTGCAGCTAAAGTTTTGGAAGCAAATCTGATTCCACTAATGAGATGCATTCATGTGAGATTCAGATGGCAGAAGGGAGGCACTGGCCATCTTCCTACCTCCATTGCTACTGGAAAACAAGGCTATAGAGACATGGACGTTGCTGCAGCTAGGCTCAGTATTCCACAGTCTAGCCACCAGCTTCATGGATGAGGGGGAGAAGGTGAGGCATCAGCAGCAGCTACCTAACCTCTGGACCACAGCTACACTTCTGTGTCCTTTCAGTCAATAGACCATTAGTAGTCCCATGACTTCCTCATTCCAATCCTTTCAACCATTCGGAAGGCCTGATGCCCAGTATTTTTTTTTTTTTTTTTTTTTTGCTTCAAATCCTTAGGATTCTGTTACTACATTTCATCCTAATATCAACACTAATAATATGAGTATTGGTTCACCTTATCCAGGCTCTGCAGAAGATTCCAAGTGAAATCTTAGTGGAAACTTAGTTTCTGACCCATCTCTTCTGATTCCAGCAGCTGCATATTTTTGTGACCAGCAGAGTCTGAGACAGGCCCATTATTTTCCCCTTGAAACAGCCAAACTGCAGCCTTTCTCCAATGCAGGGAAACACAGTGAGGAATAGAACATAATTATTGGTGTTCATTATGAGAGACAACCCAAACTAGCCAAAATGTGAGGCAGAAGGAAAGAATGCACCAAACTAAACAGTAGGGTGCTACAAAGACATGATTTTGGAAAACAGGGAACCTTCTGATTTAAAAGAGGAGGCAGGCATGTACCAAGCTAACTCCAAGATAAAACCCAATGGCAAATATTTTTTTTTACTGCATGCCTACTATAATGCTAGAGTCTGGAAGTACCAAATGGAGGAAGATGCCACATACCATAAATGCTGAAGCTGACCACGAGAATCAAGAAAAATGTCACAGAGGAAGTATCATAGGCGCAGGCCTCTAACTCTGGGAAGGGTTTTATTCAGAAGAAAATGGGATCTGTATGAGTAGATCGTAGTGAGCTCAGCCAATAGACCAGTGAGGCTACAGCAAGGTGCATATGAGAGAGACAGAGATGGAGCTGGCAGCAGGGAAGAACCAACCACAGAGGCCTTGACTACCACACTCATGAGACAGATTTCATTCTATAGTCACATTTCCTTTCTTTATTCACCCAACAAACATCTGTCAAATACATTCTGTGCAACCAGCCATTGTGCTGTGCCTTGGGGGATATGGTAGTGAATAAAAGGGTCACTGCCCTAACAACATTTTTCTTCCAAAAGTGTTTTGATAAAAGAAATGACTCTATGTGACTTGGTTTGGAGGGAAAAGACCAGGGTTAGGAGAATGATAGGCACCTCTTATTTTGCTTTCCTAGTAACTCCCTTTCTTCTGGGAATTCCCCTCACTCTATCCATGTCCTGTCACGTTCCTATATGTCCCAATGTCTTGGCCACAACTGCTTGCACTGAGAAAATCACCCGAGTGTGTTGGATAGAGCACATGGCACTTAAAGAGAGCCAGGAAGCCCCACTTCAGTGCTTAGACCTATAAGGTATGAAGCTTTGGTCAAGGTATGTGTGGAGGTGAGATGCAAAGATAGACGATATGGCAGGAATAGCGATTAGGAGGCAGAGAAAGAAAAATAACATGACCAAAGAAGACATCCTTATGGAAAGAACTGGAAGCACCTGAAGCCCTGGTACCAGCTACTCCTGAGACCCAGCCACACTCCTGCTTTTGGACTCCAAGAGGCACTGAGTATCCTTCCAGTAAATTTCATTTTCTGCCTATGTCAGGCCAACCTAGGTGTCTGTCCCTTAGAGCCCACAGGGCTCTGTGTAATACACCCAGTTAGGCAGCTCTTGCAAGAGTCTGACTGACAGATGCTAAATCCCTGGCTAGATGCAGAAGTGGATACAATTATGTTGGGGGTGAAGGGGAGCGAATGCCGAGAGAAAGAAGCAAAGTCACAATCACTACCCTCGAGGACTTGAGATCAAACAGAAAAAATACAACATTAAGAAATCTCATATTTTCACAGTGCTTTGCTGCTTCCAAAGGAGAATGATAAACAGACTCTCATTCATTCACTTATTCGTTCAACAAATATTTAATGTGCTGGAGGTTGTTTTGTCGGGCGCTGTTCAAGGTGCTGGACATCCTGTGTGAACAATACAGACTCCATTTCTGGGCTCATGGAGCTTGCAATGCAGAGGGGAAGAGAGACAACAAATATATGATTAAAAGTTGTGGTAGGAGTGCCATGAGGGAGCACAACACTGTGCTCTGGGAGAGAATAACAGGAAGCCTACTGTAGATGGAGAAGCACTCAGTGGAGAACAATGCATGAACTAAGATAATGAGAAAGAAACAATTGTGTGAAGACTATGAGAGGGTGCTCTAAGGAGAGCAACAGATTGTGCAAAGGTCCTGAGGTAGGAACGAGGCCAAGAGAATCCCAGTGCAGCTGGAATGGAGTAAGCAATGGCAAAAGGGTGGTGGGAGAGGAGCTGAAGAGGTGGCTTGGCATCCCAGAGAGGGATCTCATGGACCATGGAAGGAATATGGACTTTGTTCTCAGTACCTAGGGGGAAATACCTGATACTAGATTATCTTCCCCACTCTCTAGGTGCAGAAACTTGGGCTGATGAGAAGTGACTTGCTCAAGGTTAGCAAACAACGCTAAACTTCTAATGTAACACAGCAAGTTTGAAGAGGGAGAAAAAGGAGAGTTCTTTGGAGAGAAAGCCCAACAGCAGTGAAAGGGATGATACAGGAACACTTCACGGAGAAAGTGGCATGGAGTGGGACCACGGGGGGGGGGAGAGACTCACTGGACTGTGGGATGCCACGTGGATTGTCTTTGGCTTGCTTCTGAGGACCACTAGACCAGTGTCACTCAAAGTGTTGCCTGTGGATAAAGCAGCAACAGCATCAACTGGGAAATTTTAAGTAAAGCAAGACTCTCAGGTCCCACCTCAGACTTGGTGATTCCAGAACTCTGGGGATGGAGTCCAGGAATCTGTGCACTAGCACACTCTCTAAGTGATTCCCATGCATGTTGCAGAGTGCCTTATGGCAGGTCCCCAGTCCTGAGAGTAGCTGACATCTTCCATTTGAACCTCAGTTACTAATATGTATGAACACTCCAGAGTCCACTACTAATTTTGTGTTAATATTTATAGTTTCCTTATTCACATTGTCAATAACTTACATACAATGACATGCAGTGCTCTTAAGGGTACAGTCTGACGAATTTTTTCATTTGCAGATACCTGTAAAACCATCACCCAAATTAAGATGTACAATATCCCCCCCTCCCATAGAACATATTTATGCCCCCTTCTAATCTGTTTTCCTCAAAGGAAACCACTATTCTGAGCACTGCCTCCATAGAATACTTTTGCCTGTTCTTAAGCATCATATAAATGGGGTTACACTGTAAGAACTCTTTAGTGTCTGACTTCCGTCCTTCAATATTGCATCTGTGGCATTATCTGTATTACTGTGTGTAGTACCTACCTGTTCTTTTTGTATCACTATGTAGTATTTCATTATCTGAACATATCACAATCTATTTATCCATTCTACTGCTGATGGGCATTTGGATTGTTTCCTGTTTGGAACTATCATGAATAAAGTTGCTGGGAATATTTCTGTACTTGTCCCTTTGGAAGATAGATAGATAGATACCCAGGAATGGAGGGAGTTGCTCATGTTCAGCTTTTGTAGACACTGCAGATCCTCCATTCAATAGCAATGTCTGTGAGTTTGTCATATTTCATTTAATCCACGCAGCTCAGCAAGGACTATGGGGACTATGGGTTGACTCCTGACATGCCCTGTCAACATAGATAACTTGTTTCTTCCATCTGAGCCTCAGTCTCCTCATCTGTAAAATGGGTAGGAAGGCTGGCCAAATGGTTTAGACATGGAATTCTTTCAAATCTTGTACAAAAGTCCAACATGTGTCAGGGAAATAAACAAAACAAAACAGGGGGCTTGATTTAAGCTGGAAGGGGGCATAGAATCCTACCACCCCAGCCTTTCCCTCAATATCTGAATTCCTGGGGCTCCTTGGAGACACTTTTTTCCCTCAGGGGCCCAAGTTAACTCACAAAGAGTTTCTAATCCATTATGTGCATCTAGGAATCTTCTCAACTCTCCCAAGGTGTTTAGTTTGCCTATCTGACCTCACCACCCTCAACCTGCAGGAGAGTCCATGCCAGCCCAGGGCGGAAGTTGGGGGAGGCAGAAGGAATCAAAATAACGCTGCTACTGCTGCTGCTGCTAAGAAATGCCCTTTGTGAGTAAGTTTCCATTTGACTGGTCCTTTTTACGTTCCCTGCTGAGCTTTAAGCTCTAAAAAAATGCTGACAGTATCTTAACTAGAGATGGTTGAATGAAATGAGAGCATAGTTTATCCCAGGTAATACAGCGGTGATTTTGAATTTGCATAATGTCAAGATGCTATATGTAAAATTTGAAGAAGAAAAACATTTTTCTTCTTCAAATATATTTGAAGAATATTAATTTGAGAAGGGGGGAAGTCATCTATTTATTCCTATAGCCACTTCCAAGCCATGCTGATAGAAAATAAAATGTGGAAGAAAGAATAAAGGATAAGAGAGTCCAGAGAGGAGAAGAAAAGAGGAAGAAGTTTCCACCGGTGTATTAGTCCATTTTCACACTGCCAAAAAGAACTTCCCCTGAGACTGAGTAATTTACAAAGGAAAGAGGATTAATTGACTCACAGTTCTGCATGGCTGGGGGAGACCTCAGGAAACTCAATCATGAGGGAAGGGGAAGCAAGAACCTTCTTCACAAGGCAGCAGGAGGGAGAAGGAGAGACTATCAGACATTTATAAAACCATCAGATCTCATGAGAACTCACTCACTATCATGAGAACAGCACGAGGGAAGCCACCCCCCATCATCCAATCACCTCCCTCCCTCAACACATGGGGATTACAATTTGAGATGAGATTTGGGTAAAGACACAGAGCTAAACCTTATCAACCAGGAACCATTGTATTCACCCATGTGAACTGCACATGAAGTGTTTGCTGGGGAAGATTCTGAAAGACAAAGTGACCTGCCATGCATTCTTACTCCTCCTTCCTTCTCTAATTCTAACACCTCAGCTCCCATCAACCTGAAGAGTTCTTTGTTTCTTCCCCTCTTGCCTTCACTGGAGCATTCACCAAATATTTACTGAGCACTAAGTGCCAGGCAATATGAATTCATCAATAAGCAAACTAGGTGACTATGTCGGGGAGCTTATACTCTCTCAGAATGGTGTCCCTCTCCAATGGTAACCAAAGCAGGCTTTCCTTCTTATTGCTGTCATTATCTGATGCAGCAGAGCCTTCCACAGCCTCCCCAGTGATCTTTTTCCCATGGTCTTCCCTTTTCAGCTCTTCCTCTTCCCACACCTTGTCCCCAGTTCTTAGGTTCCCAGCATAAATGTGCATTCTAATTCATCTGGTCATAGATCAGGTTCCTGAGATACAAACTCTAAGACAGATGTCTACATTCAGTGGTTTACTGGGGGTTGCTGTCAGAATTAACAGCTGTCAGGGTGTGAAGGAAGCAAGGTTGGGCAGATGCAGAAATTACACTGTGATGCAGTAGCAACAGAGGTCTCAGCCAATTCAAAAAAAAAAAAAAAGCTCTAAATTACACAGAGATGACACTGCAAGGTTGTCCCAAGTATTGCCCCAGGGAGGGGGTATAATCTTGGGTGTGGTGGCTCCCTTCAGCCAAGGGCAATTACTGAGAGGGACTCAGATGTGAGTCAACAGCAGTCAGTACTTCCAGCAGCTGGGGGAGCCTGGGTCCTTAGACATATCTGTGCGACATGCCACAGCTCCCACTACAATCTCTACCTTCTCCCAAGAACCCAGCCCAGTGCCTGGCACCTAGAAGACACTCGGTGGTTTGTGTGTTGTGAAATTGGTTCTCAAATTCGTATGACAATATTTTATGATTTCTTCTTTCTGGTGTAGTTCTCTCTCACGTTGCTTGGTGCAGGTGTTTGTGTCATCCCCACCGTGTGGAAGGCACAGCAGGGAGCCTGGCAGATGGTTTTAGGTACAAAAAAACAGAATCTCTGCCATCTAAGGTTTCAAAATTCAGTGGGGGCAGGCGAGACAGATTTAGAAAGATATGTAAGATTTGATGAAATATGATGAGGGCACACAGTAGACCCTATGCACATATCTGCAAAAATTAAATATCTTTTCGAGGAGATCAAAAAAAGCCTCCATTTCATGCTCCTTTTAACTCACTAGGAAATTAAAAGGAGATGGTGACGTCCATACTATGAAAGAGTCCTAAGAATTGAAGACCATGAAATCACCATATGATCATGTGATCTGTGTGGTCTCAAAGGGATGGAAAAAGTAGGGGAGCTGAAAAAGAAGTGTCAGAAAGAAATACAATGAGATACACAGTCTCTGGTTTTCTGGGCATTTCCAGGCAATCATGTGGCTGCCTGTGGCTTCCAGGCCTGATGTTCATTCCTCCTCCTCCTAGTTCTGGCCCTGCTCGGTCTTCGCCTGTCTGCCTAGCCTATCTGCCTTTGGGTTCCATCGTTGGCCACCTTCAGGACAGAGCTGCACCTGCTTCCACCACAGGGTAACCATCCCCAAGGCTGGGTCCTGGAATCCTTAGAAGGAGAAAGACCTTAGATGTTACTCAGTTTGACCCTTGACTTTATCAGAGAAAATTGAGGCCGAGCGAGGCGAAGGGAGCTGTTCAAGGCAACCCAACCAGGTGAGCGACCAATCTGGGGCCACAGTCCCAGTCTTGGTACTTCCTGTGCAGTGAAATCTCCACACTACTGTCCCCTGCCCTGCCCAGCACATACTCGTTACTTATGCACATTTATTGCACCGTTAGCTTCCTTTTTCCTCTCCAGACCTTTTCCTTATTAAGTTCATATGTGTGAGGTAGAATTTGGCACATAAAGGATGAACAGTTACTTTTAAGTAAATTGGGTTTGCTTCTTCCCCCTGTAAATGGCTTTACATACTTTGACACTCAAAAATGATGATGTTATTAAGAGGGCTTTGAAGCCCCTCACCTTCTCTGACAATCTGAAATAAAGGAAAAGGAATGACCCATAATTGGGAGTGCTAAACTTGGCATGTCAACTCACTGGGTCCTCACCCAAACTCTATGAGATGGGCAGGAACAGCCTCATGTTACATGACAAAGCTTTGGCTCAGAGATGTGGAGTGAACTGTGCATAGCAAGCTTAAAGCCAGTCCATGTGATCTCTGAGCGCTGGCTGTCCCAATGTGTCTATAACGATGTGGAATGAAAGTCAGAGTGGCTACTCTCAGCTGAAGTCCTTTCTCTGGACATCGCCAGAGGTACTTGCCTTCAGGAGCCAGCCCAGGTGGCTGAGCTGTGACTCAGAAATGAGAGGCTTGTGGTCTAGGAGCAGAGTTGAGTCCTCTGGCAGGCACAGTGCCACGAGCAGGGTTTGTGTTAGAGGTACTCATCCAGCGCAGCAAGAGAGGAGATTATTCTAAATAATGTACAGTCTGATGTGACATTATTATTCTTAGACTATTAAATCAATAACCAAAATAAAGAAAATTGTTAGGTCTGGATGGCATAAAACACGGGCACAGACAAAGAGACTTAGGGTACAATTTGCTCTAAATCAGTTTAGCCACCTTGCAGCTTCTCGCTTTACAGTCTTACCTAGCACATTAGCGAGATTAGTATGTGGTTTTTGCAATTAAATTGCATATTTTATCATGTCTCCTTCTTTCATGCTATATAAACTTCCAGGAAATTACAGGCTCATAAACTTTGGCATAAAGCAGGAGGCAGTAGGAAGTGGAGAAACCAGAGAGATGTTTAGGGGCAGCTCTGAATTCCACATTCCATATTTTAATGTGATGTTAAAAAGTCCTCCATTAATACCCCCATTAGGGTAAAGAAATTTCAATGGATAGATTAAAGATGAGTGTCTCGGTGCATATAACTGGGGTCCCTGGGGATTACAGGGCTTTTTTTTATTGCTAAGAGGGAAAGTTTAAGGTTTTAATATAGATGAGTTGGGACGGTGAGTTATTCTGGTCTAAGAGCAAGAAAAATGCATTTTCTTCTGAATTGCTGGCTTCACCATGGCTCCAATATACATGATTTGAGATCGGGATCTGTTTTTAGTAAACTAGAGAGTGAAAATTCATTTGATAAGGGTATGTCTAATGAGCTGTTTCCTGTGACTTTGTCTTTGTGATTTGTGAGGAACTCATCCTCCCACATGTAGACCCATGATGCATACACACACACACACACACACACACACACCCCACATGCACATGCACAGATACACAAAAACACACAACCTTTTATAAACAGACCGACTAGCCCCCCTGGAATGTAACTCTGTTACACAACAGATTAGAAGGCCCAAGTTCAAGGCTTCTGCTAGAACACATTTAAACATTTCACGGGCTCATAGAAGGCTGGATGTGTAAGGATCTTCCAGCTCATCTCCTAGAACCCTCTCCTGTGAAAACTGAAGCAGAGAACGCTGAGGATTTACCCAACATCTCAAAGCAAAGTACTAGCAGAAATGCAACTTCTATTTAGCAGAAGTGAAAGTGTTGTGCAGATCCAGGGCTTCTTCGGCCTGTACTGGAGGCAGAGAGTGTGGTACCTAAGATCAGGGGGCATCAGACAGACCTGAATCCAGTCCTGACTCCACCTCTTTGACCTCAACTATAAAATAAGAAACACTGGAGAATCTATTTCACAGAGTGGTTGCAAAGGGTAGCTAAAATTATGCCTGCCATGTAGCCAGCCCCTAGTAAATGTCAGCTGGTACTCTTTTGGTATTAACATTAGTCTTCTTGTCTGTGTGCTAGAAGCATGGTGGTGCTAGGAATTTGGTGTTGAGTTCAATTCATCAAATGTTTGCCAGGTGCCTGCTAAGGACCAGCTCTTGGGCTGCCTGTGAGGGACTACAGACATGAGTCAGACTAGGTCACTTCATGCTAAGCATCAGAGTCTGATGGGGGAGATGACTACACAGCCAGTAAGTAACAGTCTGAGGGAGGTATGCTAACAGAGAGCTCTCGTGGACTGCAAGGCCACAGTGGTTGGTTACAGAGAGGGGAGGTAGAATGGCCATCCCAGCTTGCAGTCCATAGAGGTTAGGCAGGCAAAGGCCAGTATCCAAGCCTCAGCATTCCCGCTGCTTACAGCTGTGAGACACTTGCCAGGGCCTCCCTCAGACTCCTTGGATCTCAGTCCTAACATCTGTGAGATGGGAAAGAAGGAATCATGGAGCAGACACTGCGTACATCCCATCTACAACCCTGACTAGCAGTGGAACTGAGAATGGAGTCCAGGTTCCCGGCAGGGCGCTGGGTTTTCAGGATACCTCAGCAACGAGGGTGGATTAATTAGGATCTTTGATTGCTGAGTTTCTTTGTCCTCCTCCAACAAATGAAGCTCACATACTTAAATGCCCCCTGTAGATGGGAGACAGGAAGGGGGTGGGCTTAGAGTCCTCTCGTGGATGATGCCAGAGCCGTTTTCCACTTTTGTAGATTTATTTTTAACTCATCTGGGCAGTCAAACCCTGCAATTCCCTGCCCTATCTCCCTCTACCTCCTTCTCTCCCCAGGCCCTAGTTTGATCAGAAAGGCAGAGCCACAGGTCTTCTGAATTGCTATGGGGAAAAGTATCTCGTGGACTTGCTCCCACTGAGATGAAACAAAAGTGCCCCAGAATAAAAGGCAAGGTTGAATGAATGAAGACAATGTACTTCTTTAATTACTAAGTGATTAGGTAATAATAACTAAATGAATAAAGGAATGAATGAGCAATGAGGCTAAATCATGGCCCAGCCATGATGGCGGCTCTAGCTTCTGTTCCCCCAGCACCCCTCACAACACACACACATTTTTTTTCTTTGCTCATTCTTTTTCTTATTGATATTAATGTTTGGCCTATGTTATGCATCACTGTGAGACACTTTACCTTCTTTCTAGATTAAGGTAAGTCATAGATCAATTAATCAATAATGTCTAGTCCCAGTGTCCAACCCCAGGACCTAACAAGAGGACGCATATTGAGTTGAATTCATAAAGTGGCCTTGTAAGTAGACACCAGCCAGCCTGACACCAGGTTAGTCCTCGCTTGACCCTGGGAGTTGTCTCAGAAAGGACCTACAGCCTATTCCATGCTCCACCTTCAGTACCAGGAACCCTCTCCTGGGCCGGAGATCTGAACCTGGAAGAAGAAGAAATTGATCCTTGTCCAAGGACAAAGGGAGGTGACAGAATGAAAATGAGAGACAGGGTGGCAACATGGGACAGAGGAGCACCCCTGGTGTGGGAATCTAGGATGTGGATGCTCAAGGCTATCCCACAGAGCTGCTTTATGCCCATAAGCAGGTCTATCCCCCTCTGTCGGCTGCAGTTTCCTTGTCTAAGAGACCTAGGTCCTAATGCATCTCTATTCTGCCACTCTGACTCCTAGGGCACCCCTGGAGAGGGGAGAAGGCAGAGGGCAGTCGAACCAATAACAAAACAGCCGCAGAGTCAGGGGAAGCCTTGTCTGTCAGTGGGACTGCTTCATCTTGTCTCCTGAGTATTTACAGAGCACTGTGCTTGGTCCTCTGCGGGGCTGGGTGGGGGTAGAAAGGCCCTAAATGGAAACTAGGGATGCTGTGTGCTCCCAGCTTGCTGTATGACCCTGGGCAAAGTCCTTCTCACCTCGAAGTCCTCATTTATAAAATGAAAGCTGCCAATGATTTCTAATATCCCTTTTTACTAGGAGTCTAAGATAAAGACCCTGCCATTAAGGAGTTTTCTTGAGAAAGAAAAAAAAAAACACATACATAAATTGCACTCATTCACAAAGCTCTATGCCCCAAAAGATACTGAGGAAAATGTTTAGCAAAATTAAGCGTTCTCAGGCATGGATCCACATTGCAGTCATCTCAGATGCTTTTAAAAAATATCGATGGCTGGGTCCACCCACCACAAGTCTGCTCTCATTGGTCTGGGGTGTGGCCTGGGTCTGAGTTTTGAAAGCACCCCAGGTGATTCTGATGCGTATCCAAGGTTGCAAACCCTTGTCCTAAATCCACTACAATTGGGTAAACTTCACTCCCACTCCTGCCTTTGACCTCATCCATTCTGGGAAGTTGCCAGTCTCACAGTGTGCCTGCCTGTGGTCCAGCCAGTCTGACTATCCTGGAACCCATCCCTGCTGGCCATTTAAGCCATCCTTGGACTAACCAATGCCCAGATGGCCAGAGGCCGTGTTGAGTTAAGGCCTCAGTCCTGCAGAAAACTATAAACCAGAGATAAAGGAGCTGATAGAAATTCTGGGTGCAGTGGCTCATGCCTGTAATCCCAACACTCTGGGAGGCTGAGGTTGGCGGATTACTTGAGGTCAGGAGTTTGAGACCAGCCTGGCCAACATGGTGAAACCCCATCTCTACTCAAAAATACAAAAATTAGTGGAGCATGGTGGCCGGGGCTTACAATGCCAGCTATTCGGGAGGCTGAGGCATGAGAATCACTTGAGCCCGGGAGGCGAAGATTGCAGTGAGCCGAGATTGTGCCACTGTACTCCAGCCTGGGTGATAGAGTGAGAACCTGTTTCAAAAAAAAAAAGAAGAAGAAGAAGAAGAAGAAACTGGTGGAAGTACATACATCTGCAGCCATGCTGATGAAAGCAAAGAGTTCACCTATGCCCAGGCTATTCTAAGCATCTTTCATATAAGTCATTTCTTCCTCATAACAGTCACTACTGGAGGATAGCTGCTATTATCTTCCTCATTTTATTGATAGTGAAACTAAGGCACAGAGAGGTTAAATTGTTTGTCCAAAGTCACACAGCTGCTGAGTAGCAGAAACAGGATGCTTCCCAGGCAGTTTGAATTCACCACCATGTTGTGCTGCTTCCCACAACCCATGCACATAGGTCTTGACTACATCGAACACCAGCGCCGAGGTGCCCCCGCTGGCTGTGCTCTGAGAGAAGGATGCTGCCCTTCAAAACTGGCACAGCCAAAGCAAAGTGCAGGCTCTGCAAGGTGAGACACAAACCACGGCCATAAGCCCCTCATCCTGGAAGCCATCCCTACTGGCCATTTAATATTCCTGCCACAGCAGGCATTTTCTTGGCTAAGAGCAGTAAGTTACCTTTTATTTGAGTGTGATTGTTGGGTGGAATCACTGCTTTTGCCTTCTAAAAATGCTTAAAAGAAAAGGACATCCACATATCTGGGTGGAAGGGAATTAATCAGCTATTAAGCGTTACCTGGCTACACATTAGTGTTATCTGGGGAGCTGTGAAAATTCCTGATGCCCAGGCAGCACCCCGAACAAATTACATCAGAATCTTTGGGGGGGGGGGGGGGATGAGGCATCACTATTTTTTAAAGCTCCCTAGCCAATTCCAACATGCAGCCAAGTTTGAGAACCACTACTCCGGACCCAATTTCTTAGCAGGCAGACAGCGATTGGAGAGACCGGTGAAAAGTTAAATCACTATTTGGTTATTTGTGCTCAGTGCCCAAATTAAGGAGAAAACCACAAAGCCTTCCTGGAGGAAGCAGCACTCGATTTGGGCTATGAAGCCAAACTAAATCTGGAGAGGCAGAGGGGGCCAGGAGGACCTCTCCTAGGCCCTGAAGTCTGCTCCCCTCTTCAGGAACCCAGCCTCCCCCTCTAATGTCTTCCTTCCTCTTCCCTGCTTCCCATGTCCCGCAGGAATAAGCAGAGCACTCCAGACAAATGTGATATTGAATGAAGAACATATGTCCTGCGTGCATTTAAAGAGCATTTCTCTTCCTCCTCACCAGCCTCATCAGGAAATAAGTTCCCTCCGCTTTCACATTTTAGGGATGAGCAGATGGGAAAAGTTTTGATTCAGGAATAATGTCCATTTGAATGGCCCACGCTCAAGGGCCCCTGACTGTAATGAAAGGACCATCACAGACGTGCAATCTGGACTCTGAAAGCCCTTGTTTCATCCAAAACTGAAATCTTTTCCTATCCCCACCCCCAGCGCAGCTTCTCCTTTGTCCCCATCTCAGGCAATGAAGCCCTCATCCACCCAGCCAGAAATCTGGGCAGTAGCCCTGTCTCTCCCCCATCACCCTATCGATTCTTCCTCCCATGTGTGTGTGTTTTTTTAATAGCTTTAGGGGGACAAGTGGTTCTGGGTTCCATGGATTAATTGTACAATGATGAAATCTGGGCTTTTAGGGTACGAGTCACCCAAAAATTGTACATTGTACCCAAGAGGGATTTTTTTATCCTTTGCCCCCCCTCCTACCCCTCCCTCTTCTGAGTGTCCAACATCCGTTATACCATTCTGTATGCCTTTGCATACCCATAGCTTAGCTCCCACTTAGAATTGAGAACATCACATGTGTCTTGACTCATCCTCTGCTCTCCGGCCCCCACCACCACAATGGCTGGAGCTCAGGCCTCCCCCATGTATCCCAGGGATGATACCCTGGGCTCCTCACAGCTCTTTTTTCCTACAGGTCTCTCTTCCACCTGCACCTATTGCACACTGTGGCCTCAGAGCTTTCGATTAATAGAAGGCACAACTGACCAAGACGTGTCCCTGCTTAACCTCTGATGACTTGATGCTGCTACAGCCATGCTTCCAGCTGCATCACTTCACACCTCACATTGAAACTGGCAGCATTTGTCCAGCACACTGGAGAAAACAGTTGAGCTGCTCATTGCTAGTAGCTAGCCCTGGGGGCCCCACTAGCCAACCCCAGGCCCGAGGGGTATAGAATCGCAGCACCTTGATAAGCCATTCACATATGACTAACTGGTAAGCACAGACCTACAGCCATGGATCCTAAACATGTGTGACCACAAAAATTGTCTGGGACTTTTTTGAAAATACAGATCTCCAGGCCTCCCCAACCACCACTCCTCTGCTACCCACCATCTAGTTCAGAGTCTCATAGAGCCAGGCTTATTTCCTTAAGAGCACTTATCTCATTGGTAATTATACACACATATGTATCAGCGTTTACATGCATTCTGCCTCACTGTATCCAGAGGCTCCAATAGCCCCACTGTATCCACAGTCTTCCTAGCCCAGATCAAATGCTGCTCCTTTTAGGAAGGCTTCAGGGATCTCTTTGTTCTGGTACTCCAGACTGATCACCTTCATCAGACATGTGTGAACACTGAGCATATGTGACAATGCCTGGCATAGAGTGTATGCTCAAAAGACATCTTGGATGGATGGATGGATGGATGCATGGATTTCTGGATGCAGGATGGATGGATGGATGGAAAATGGACAAAGATGAATGAATAGATGGATGGATGGATGGATGGATGGATGGGTAGGTGGATGGACAATTAGATGTCTCACTGAATGGATAAAAGATTAGATGAAGGATGGATGCTAGATGAATCTTGCCCCTGCTGACCCCTCCAGATTCATCTCCCACTATATCCCCAGATATGCTAAAACCTTGCAAAATTGAAAAATGGCATGACTGTGTTTCGGTATGGCTTTGTCCTTTTAAAAAAGGAGCTGTTTCACCATTTGAACAGGGGTTTCTGCTCAAAGGAAACACAAGCTTCTGGAGAGAACAGAAAAAGGTGTGTCAAAAAAGTCATTTCCCTAAGAGGCAGCACTGATGCCAAGAATAGCAGCTGTGTAGGCTTACACACTCTCCCTCAGCTGCCCGGGTAAATGGCATCAACACCCAGGGAGAAGATCAAGAATAGCTCTATTATTAAGCACGTTTCATCATCAAACATGGGATGCCAAGCCGAGAGAAGGGTTGTGAGTCCACTCCAATAACTCTGGCTGGACACGGTGAAGGTTCAAGGAGAGCTATGTGGAACCCAGGATAACAGTAGTAACAATAGCTACATTCCTGCTGAGTATTCACTACGTAGGAGGTGCCTTGCTGAGAATTTTATGCAGAATATCTCCTTTAATCCTCACCAAATCTAGGCTATAGGAGCCATACTGAAGCCATGTTGCCTGGATTAAAATCCTACCTACACAACCTACAGGCTATAAAGTATGTTGGACAGGATATATAAGATACGTAATCTCTCCCTTTCTCTGTTTCTCTGTCTCTCTCTCTCTCCCTTTTTTTTTTTCCTCTTTTTTTTTTTTTTTTGAGACAGAGTTTCACTCTTGTCACCCAGTCTGGAGGGCAGTGGCACTATCTCAGCACACTGCAACCTCCACCTTCCCGATTTAAGCAATTCTCCTGCCTCAGCCTCCCTAGTAGGATTACAGGCACACACCACCATGCCTAGCTAATTTTTGTATTTTTTAGTAGAGACGGGGTTTCACCATGTTGGCCAAGCTGGTCTCAAACTCCTGACCTCAGGCAATCCACCCGTCTCAGCTTCCCAAAGTGCTGGGATTACAGGAGTGAGCCACTGCACCTGGCCTCTATGTTTCTTACCCATAAACTGGGCCTGATGCTATTGCCTGATTCATGGAGTTACGAGGATAAAATGAATCAACATAAGACATGTAAATGCTTAAAACACAGTCCACGCACATAGTAAGCATTCATTAGTTGTTAATTATTATCATTATTAACTCGATTTAACAAATGAAAAAACTGAGGCTCAGATACATTGCATGGTAACAAAGTAGCAAAGTTGGGATCTAAACCTGTCTCTATTTAGTCAAAGCCTGCATTTCTGACCACTAGGCCATTGCCAATGCCCTGGATATGTGATTTCACCTCAGGTGCCTTCCATCTCTGCAATACCAAAACGCTGCATCTTGTTCCTCTAGGTTCAGGTCTTCCATTCAGTAAATATTTCCAGAACGACTGTGGCATGCCAACATCAGGAAGATGTGTACATGGATCAGACACAGTCTCCACCTTCAGACTGCTACTGCCTATGGTAGAAAGACCTGCATAGAAGTATTAAGGTACAAAGTAGAAAAGGAGCTGCTTTGATTGGGTACCTGCTATGTGCTGAGCCAAGGTCTTCCTCATTTCCATCTAGCTGTGTGAGGCAGTGTTATTACCCCCATTTTACAGATGTGGACACTGCTGCCTAGAGAGGTTAAATCACCTGCTCAAGGTTGCACAGTGAGGTTTTCCATTCCTGAGTTACTTCACTTGAAATAATAGTCTCTAATCTCATCCAGGTCATTGCAAATGCTGTTAATTCATTCCTTTTCATGACTGAGTAGTATCCCATTGCATAACAGAGTTTCTTTATCCACTCGTTGATTGATGGGCATTTGGGTTGGTTTCACGATTTTGCTATTGTGAATTGTGCCACTATAAACATGTGTGTGCTGAGATGTGAAAGCAAGCTATGAGGACACAAAGGCATAAGAATGATACAATGGACTTTGGGGACTTGTGGGGGAAGAGTGGGAGGAGAAATAAAAGACAACAAATATGGTACAGTGTATACTACTTGGGTGATGGGTGCACCAGGTTCTCACAAATCTCCACTAAAGAATTTTCTCATTTAACCAATACCACCTGTACCCCAATAACTTATAGAAAAATAAAATGTAAAAAAAAGGTTGCATAATGAGGAAGAAATTTGGTGTGGTTTTTTTGTTTGTTTGTTTTCTGATTTCAAACTTTATTTCAAAGCTATAGCAATCAACATGTATGATACTGGCATAAAAACAGACACAAAGACAAATGGAACAGAATTAGAGAGAGAAATAAAACCATGTCTATGTGATC
Organism: Ateles fusciceps; assembly: GCA_036589455.1. Taxonomy (NCBI): domain Eukaryota; kingdom Metazoa; phylum Chordata; class Mammalia; order Primates; family Atelidae; genus Ateles; species Ateles fusciceps. The sequence goes on from JAZHEH010000952.1 coordinate 19,650,977, forward strand.
AATTAATATTTGACAAATGTGCCACGAATACACATTGGGGGAAAGGATAGTATCTTCAATAAATGGTGTTGGGGAAACTGCATATCCATATGTAAAAGAATGAAACTGGTCCCTCACACCACACACACAAATTCACTTTAAGTGAATTAAAGACCCAAATGGAGGAAGCAATTTGGAATAAGGTCTGTCTAATTCTGATGCATTCAGATCACTCTGCACTAAAGGGTGACTCACACTAGCATGGATAAGGGTAGCCGTGCTGGGATGTGTGGATCCCAGGGACTCTGTAATTTAGGAATTGCAGAGCCTCAGGCTGAGAGGAACTACATGGGGAGGGCTCAGATGGTAATGACAATAACCAAAATTATTAATTTTCTAGAAACATAACTTATCAAAGTTGACTTAAAAGGAAATTTAGAAGCTAAAGAGATTTATAACCATTACAGAAACTGCAGAAACTGAATCCGTAATTGAATGTCTACCCACCAAAAATATGTGTGCATACACACACACACCACCCCCCCCACACACACACACACACAAGTACCAGTTAAACTGCAGAAATCTGATTAAGATTTATTATATTTATTACGTTTATATTATATAAATATATAAATCAGAATAAGATGGATTATATCAATGTTGATATAGCCTGGTTGTGAGCTTACACCATTATTTAACAAAATGCTGCCATTGTGGGAAACTGGACAATGTGTTCTGAAGATCTTTCTGTGTTATTTCTTATAATTTTGTATGAATCAACAGTTATGCCAAGAAAATTTTCAACTAAAAAATTTTCAACTAAAAAAAGTCAATGAGAAAAGAAAATTTCAATGGAAAAGTGGGCAAAGTATAATAATAGGCAATTCAGGGACGAGAAACAGAATTGCCAATAAACACACAGAGAGACAATCAAAATGAAACAGTGAGGTATTATTTCACACCAAGTTTGCCGATTTGTTTTTACAAATCTGATAACATGAAGTATTAGCAAAGACCTATGGAAAAAGGTGTTCATTCATTCACAGCTGTTGAGAATATAAATTTTTACAAGCACTAGGGAGAGAAATTTGGCAGTATCGAGTAAGCTGCAGCTGAGCAAATTCTACTCTCATCAACCCTGCTTCTAGTTTTCTTCCTTTGAAACATATATATATGGTATATGTTTCTACATATGCCATATTAATGTATTTCTACAGTAGAAAACTATATGTATATAATATACATACACACATACCCAGAGACAGCAACTCTGTTTCTAGTTTTCTACCTTAGAAACATATTAATACAACACATATATTATATATATATACACACACATACACAGAGATATGTACAAAGAGGTTTATTGCAACACTGTTTATATAGCAGAATAATCCAACTTCAATAGCAGGCTAAATAAACAATGATTTGTTAGTACAATGAAATGCAATGTAGAAGTTAAAGTAGCCGATCTTCACACATCAACATAGATAAACTCAACAACAAAATGTTAAGTGGAAACAGTTGCAAAATAATCTATTTTAATAGTATTTATTTCAAAAAATTAGACCTAACGCAATACTTATGTTGTTCAAGGAAACATATATATGTAATAAAAAGTTTGAATATATATATGAAAATGTGTATGGAAAGGATACACATTAGGAGAGTTGATGCTTCTGGCACTAGACTGGAAAAAAGGACCAAGGTGAGCCTGACATGTTGCTGTGACATTGTACTTCTTTAAAAGAGAGATTTGAAGCAAATATGGCAAAATGTATTACATGTGTGTGTGTGTACATATGTATATAATGTTGAGTATATGTGATAGCAGTTATTTCTTTATTTTTAATATTTTAAAATTATATATGTATATATGGTATATGGCTATGTATTTTTAAACTATGTATATAATTTTGGGAATATACATGTGATAGCACTTACTTCTTTATTTTTAATATTTTTGAAATGCTTCAGAGGTAAAAAGAAAAATAATGATTATAAAAGATTATAATTCCTGACCTAGCAACTCAACTTTTAAAAATTTAGCTGACAGATTTTTTTTGCATATATTCATGAACAAATATGATTTTTGTAGCATTGTAATAGCAGAAGCCTGGAAGCAACCTAAAAATTCATTCATTGATTACCAATTGATATGGTTTGGCTGTGTCCCTACCCAAATCTCATCTTGAATTCCAATGTGTCATGGGAGGGGAGCTGGTAGGGGGTAATCGAATCATGGGGACAGGTCTTTCCCATGCTGGTCTGCTGACAGTGAATAAGTCTCATGAGATCTGATGGTTTTAAAAAGGGGAGTTTCCCTGCACAAGCTCTCTTCTCTTGTCTGCCACTATGTGAGATGTGCCTTTCACCTTCCACCATGATTGTGAGGCCTCCCCAGCCACATGGAACTGTAAGTCCAATAAAGCTCTTTCTTTTGTAAATTATCCAGTCTCAGGTATGTCTTTATGAATGAAAATGGACTAAAATGCTGATGATGCAAATTATAAAACACCCGTAAAATGAAATACCATGTAGTTATTTAAATGAATGGCAGAACCACACACATGCTGATTTAGAAGTCTGTAAGGTGTCATATATGGGAAAAAGCAAGGTGCATGATATTATGTATAGTATGAGCCTCTGTGTGTTTACAAATGCACAACGTGTGTGTTAAAGAGGTGATGAAAAAATTCTTGTACATACATAACTCATGGAACACAAGGAATCAAGGAATAAAAGAAGAGAAATTTTAGTTTTCATTTTATAGTGTAATGTCTTAGTTGAAATTTTTTTACTGGGTACATACACATTGTTAAGTTTTTTAAAAACTACTTTGAAGAAGAGAATCAAATTATAGTCAGATTCTAAAACAGCTTTCTATTAGCAAAACCATATGTTACCAAATAATCCAATTTTGTAAATTGTAATTGAATCTACCTTTGTTCAAGTAACATTTTATCTTCTGAGCTTAAAAAAATGGTGCTCATGAAGCAGCTACTGTGTAATAGTTTGTGGATATGCAAAGATGGCAATCCCTGGAGGGGCAGGTACCTTAAAAGACGGACAATAACAGACAATAAGCACTACGGTGAAGGTAAACACAGCTGGCTGTGGAAGCAGTGAGAGGGTCACCCAAAGAAGGCTTCCTGGAGAAGGTGTCTATTAAACAGGTCTCAAAAGGTGAGTAGACATTCCCAGGTAAAGAGGGAGGCCAATATGAAAATGCAAGAGGATGATTCAGTGCAATGCCTGCTGGAAATTGTGAGTAGTTCAGTAGGGCTGGAATCTGAGGAGAAGATGCTAAACACTTTTATCTCTAGTATGTGGTGTTCCATTTTATAGGTGAATAAATTGAGGCACAGAGAGGTTATGTAACTTGTTCATGGTCTCAAGGGCAGTGTGTGGCAGAACCAGAATTTGAATCGGCATACAGAGCCTGAACTTCTAACCAATCCAGTATTTGAATTGGGCGCAGGGGAGTGGTGAGGGATAAGGCTGAAGGGTAAGCCCAGGACAGATTTCAGGAGATTTTGGCAATGGGGAGCTAGAAGGATTTTAAGCAGGGAAGTGACATGGTCAGATATAAGTCTGTCCCTAAGATTTCATGACTCAAGATCTCAGGATATATTTGCTGAATAAATGAATGAATCCATTTATGGAGCCTCAAAGCAGAGACAGAATTAAGAGATAACTATCGATAGTTTTGAGCAAAATTGTGACATTAGGACACTTGTTATTGGCAGACTTCTGCTTCCCTTTCAGACGCCCTCTCCTGTGAGTCCCTTCTAATCCCAGAACCTAACCCATATGCCATCAAGTTATCCTCACTGTTCCCTTAACTGTAACAAATTTCAGGCAGAGTGCAGTGGCTAATGCCCAAAATCCTAAGACTTTGGGAGGCTGAGGCAGGAGAATTGCTTGAACCCAGGAGTTTGAGACCAGCCTGGGCAACATGGTGAAACCCTGGCTCTACAAAAAATTAGCTGGGTATGGTGGCATGTGCCTGTAATCCCAGCTACAAGGGAGGCTAAGGTAGCAGGATCACCTAAGCCTGGGAGGTCAAGGCTGCAGTGAGCCATGATTGTACTCTAGCCTATATGACAGAGTGAGATCCTGTCTCAAGGAAAAAAAAAAAGTTTCAACAAGTCTCACACTGTTTCTCTGCCACATGTCTTTCCCTTTTAATAGGGACTTCTTAACAGAAAAGACTACAAGACACCAGAATGATGTTGTTTCAGACACTGTGTCAAGTTAAGGGAGATTTCAGGACATTTGCTTAAAGAACAAGACAACCCTATTCTGGCTGGCTAGTCCTTGAATTTGGCTCAAGGTGGCATTTCTTATACACGAGTTGAAAGAAGTATAATGAAAATGGTAAATAATAATATTGATGAAAATCAGATGTGACAGGATGAGAAGACACTTATCTCAGAGCCACTTGGTGGGTATAAAATTGCAGCTCTATCACTGTATCAGTCAGCTTCTCTGGAAGCAATGCTGTGTAACAAATAACCCCATTATCTCAGAGGCCTAGAGTAATAAAAATCAGTCACTCTTGTTACATGTCATCTGCAGTTCAGCTATACAGTTCTTTAACTCTGTTCCCAGCTGCATGTGGACTTGAGTCCACTCCATCTGTCTTCTCATTCTGTGACCCATTCTGTGAGACTGGAAGAATAGCCTTCACTGGGGTGTATGACATTCCCATGACAGAGGGCAGGATGTTCAGAGAGGTGATGGAAATATATGGTGCTTCTTAAAGCATCTGTTCAGCACTGATACACTGCCCTTCCACTCAGATTTCATTGACCAATGCAGATCATACAGCTAAGCCCAAAATCAATGAGGTGGGGGACACACACTCTACCTACGAGAGGCAGGCAAGTTACATGATAAAGGATGTAATTCTATAATCTGGTGAAGAAAGAGATAGTGATGAATAGTTGCAAGAATAATAAAATTGATTATAGCCACTTACTATGTAACTATAAATAAATTATTTAACCTCTCAGAGTCTCAGTTTTCTCACCTATATAATGGAAATAATAATTTCTCCCTTGCAAAATTATAATGAGAGTTAAATGAGATCATAATGGTAGAGAACCCTAGTACAACTCCTGAGATATAGCCAATAGGTCCTTTTTTATTCCATTTCCAGTGGCTGCTATGAAACGGAGGTTTCCTAGACCAGTGCTTCTTAAATTATTTTTGATGAAGGACTAGTGTTTTATTTTTTTTCTCTCACTCCCATCTCATTGCAGACCAGTGCTTTTGTAAAACACAATAAAAATGAATTGCTAGGAAAAATGAAACAAAAATAAAAAAATACAAATTGCTAACCCCAAATGTTTATCATTAGAGTCAACAGATCTATCAAATTGCTAGAAAAGTTATTTTCTTCCAATTTCTGTTGGGAATAAACACGCCAATTTCTGTTCTTATCACAGACAAGTAATGAGCAGTTGTAGATTGGCACTAGTCCATCAACCCTTTAGGAGCACCATCCGGCAGGAAGAACACTGTCTAGCAGTTCCAGCTAGGGCTGCAAAGCCAAGAACAAAGGGTGACTGGGACCTCTCATTTTGTAAGAGATGCTACCATCCCACACAGGACTTAATAAAGAGAGTCAGAAGGTTCCAAGACAAGCCCCCTTCCCAACTACAGGTCCTAAACCACCGGTGAGCTCTGAACTGGGGGCAAAGAGAAGACCTGAATCAGATGGGAGACTGATGTTTTGATTTGTACCTGGACTTTTTAATTCGCTGAAGTAGGACTATGTTTAATACTTAAAAGTAATTGAATAATAATGTATCAACATTACTTCATTAATTTTAATTAATATACCATACTAAGGTAGGATGTTGATAATCTCAGAAACCTGGGACTGTGGAAACTGTCTGTACTATCTTCTCCATTTTCCTCTAAAAGTGTTCTAAGAAATAAAGTCAAGTTAAAAACATTTTTTAAAGTGATTGAAAATCTCTGAGATCTGCCTGAGATGCCTTGAAGGGGCGAAGAAGGGAGAGCCAACCGAACATGTTTGAAGGCAGTGGAGGGGAGAAGTAAAGCTGTTTCTTGTTTGTACCCTAAAAGGCCAGTACATTCAATAACAGGTGATATTAGAGACACTTACAGATGGAATGATTTTGAGAGTCTGACAAAATTCTGATATTTTCTTCTAAACCAAATGTCGTAAAATGTGTTGACCTCTCTCCCATATCAAGCACCATGATACAGGGATGACTAGGGCATGGGATGGGATTACCTGTGGGTTTTGCTGCCCCAGCACATATTTCTCCTGTTTCTTGGATCAGCTTCTTCATGTTCCTTTAGGAAAATATCCCCTCCCTGACTCACACAATCCAGGTGACCCAGGCAGAACTGATTCCAATCTCCTCCACACTCTTAATCAAAGATGGGACATGACTCAGATCTGGCCAATCCTTCGGGTCACAGAAATCCATTCAGGAATGAAGAGACAATCCAAATTTGTCCAGTGAATCCCAATCCCCAGATTTAAGAGAAGCAGCTCTCTTTCTACTACCTGGCGACGAGAGAGCCATAGCACTGCCAGGCCCACCCAATACAGAGAACTCCCTGGGAATAAAACTGATGTGAAGGAAAAAAGAAAAGTAAGCCCTAAATCCTGATGGCATCATTTAAGCAGCTAGATCCAGCCCCATCTGACACTAAGCATCCCTAGAATCTTTCTTTTTTTTTTTTAATTTATTTATTTTACTTTTGGTGCATATTATATCTGGCATTTCTCCCCATGTTATCCCTCCCCACCCCCCCCATTGCCTCTCCCCTACCCCCGCTGCTGTCCCCTGTGTGTGATGCTTCTATCCCTGAGTCCACGTGTTCTCGTTGTTCAACACCCACCTATGAGTGAGAACATATGGTGCTTGGCTTTCTGTTCTTGGGTCAGCAGAACCTTTCAATTATGTAACACAATAGTTTCTTTTTTCACTTAAAGTCAACTCAAGATGGGTTTCTATTCCTTGCAGGGAAAGGAATCCTGATAAATTCTGCGAAAGTTCCACCCTTGAGCTAATCTAATGTGGAAGACAAACACAGAAAGGAACATAACCAAGATGCCAGCCGGGCCCTCCTGATCCTGGGAGATGCAGGTGCCTGGCACAGACATCCTCATTCCAAGAGCACAAAGCCCTTCCCACGGCTTCTTATTCCCAGAGATGTGCAGCTTCCTGGGCCCATTGGCCCCGCACCTGGGTCTGAGACTGCTCTCTTTGTTTTTACTCTAAATCCACTCAAAAGCAGAACCCGAACTTCATCAACTTCGTAATATACTTGAAAGCATTCGTGAATGATGCAGACTTTCCTGAATGACAGATAAGGAAGACATAGTGCACCTCCTACAGTGATCAGCCCAAAACCTCCATCTCAGCCATTCCCTGTACTTCCTAAGTGCCTTCTCAGCTGCCCTTCTGAAGAAGGGAAGGAAGAACACTTTTGACTGGCTCCTCTATCCCCTGGAAGAGAAGAATCACCCCAAGTTCCTTTCCCCGCCCCCCCAACTCTACTCCTAGATCTTTAAACTCCTCTACCTCCATTGTGCACAGTGGCTCAACTCTGGCTCTCATCCCAAAGTTGTTTACATACAAATACACCAAGGTGCTTGGCAGAACAAAGCCTGGCCTGTTAACTTAATCCACTCTCTTTAGAAGCAAATTGGGTAAATAGAAAAACAAAATCTTACTAAATGAAAAAAATATTATAACGCTGTACAGTAAATACTGCAGTAGAGAAAGATATACAGGGTGTATGGAAGGGATGGCGGGGGATTCGTGAACTCTCCCCAAGGGGACTTTAGGAAGGCTTTCCCGTGGAGGTGACACGTGAGCTGATTGTGAAGCATGGGGAAGTTTTTGACAGGTAGAGAATAGAGGAAGGTCATGACCAGCATAAGGAAGAGCATATACTAAAATGCAGAGACCGGAGGGGTCCTAGTCAATGGGGCGAGCAACTTGTGGAGAGTATGGAGGACAAATGGTGAGGAAGGGGGGGCTGAGGAAGTGAGTCAGGTGAGGTTGGCAGGAACCCAGTCATTGAGGGTCTTGATGCCAGTGAGCAGATGGACTCCATCCAGCAGGTGAAAGGAAGCCATTAACAGATTTTAGCAGGACAGTGACACAGCCAGATTTTGTTTAGAAAGATCAGGCCAGTTTGGAGGAGAAATTGGAAGGCTGATGGAAAAGGGTAGAACTGAGGGAAGAGAAGGTCAGGAAGCTGTTGCAATAATTCAGGCTGAAAATAAATGATGGTGCTCTAATGGGATTGAGAAGGGATGGCTGCATATTGCAGAGCTTGGTGGCCACTTGAATATGGAAGGAGACGGAGGGAGGAACAATTGTGTTTTCCTTTAGAGTGTGAACTCCTTGTTAATGGGTCTATGGCTGTTCTGTGAATTCCCAGCACAGGATCTCGCTCAGGGTTGGTGCTCATTGCTACACACCTGTATAAACAAATGAGAGCTGACTAATGAATGAGTGTGCCAGGAAGGCTGTGTAGCCTTACTCAGAGGCGAAGAGGGAAGTGGAGATCACAACCAGAGATCCTTTTCTAAAAAGAAAAGTGAAACTGTAAGTTGGAAAATAGGTCACAAGATGAGCAACCTGAGAATGGGATGCAAGGAAGCCCAAGAACAGATCAGGGCAGGGCAGGAAGTTCAGGGCTCGGCTGGTGAACGATTCTCAGAGATCTACTTTCAGGTGGCAGAAAAAGGTCTTGAAGAACCAAGCAGGAGACAAACTTCAGGCAATATGCCCTTTGTACCATGTATGAGGAAGTTAATGCCGTATAACAAATCTCCCTGAAACTTGGTGGCTTTACAACATCAGGCATTTTTTTCTCATGCTCACGGATCTGCAGGTCACTGTGGCTTGGCAGATCAAGGCTGGACTCGGCTGGACTTGGCAGGGTAGCTTTGCTTCAGCCTTCACATTGGCTGAGCTTGGCTGGGCTTGGCTGGGCTTGGCTGGGCTTGGCTTCAGACTGTAGGTTTGCCTCAGGGCCACTTCACATGTCTCTCAGCCCCCTTGGACCAGAGGCACATTCTTCTCATGGCAAATGGCAGAGAGGCAAGAGGCCAAACCAAATTGCACAAGTGTATTGAAGGCCCCTGCTCAAGTCTTACACACCATCATTCCATTGGCCAAAGCGACACACATGGACAAGCCCAATACATACTCTGCAAAGAGCAAAGCAGTGGCAAAAGGCGAGAATCTTCTATCTTATTCCAGTGGAGTGATAGGGACCAAGAGTCCAAGCTATTTTACACCATCTTACTCATCCAGAATCTGCAGGCTCCCTCAGACCCTGCCAGTGAGGTGCAATTATAATGCAAAACGCTCCCACCTACAGGGGCATGCAAAATTCATGGAAAGCCACAGCTAATGGAGTTCTAGTTAACCATATCATCTGGGGCCCTCACCCCCTTATTCATACAACCCATGAGTCTAAAGCAATTAGAAGAATCTTAAGGAAGGTTAAGTTGGAGGATCTAAGAAATCTAACAACATCCTTATGAAAAATCTTCCTCCCATCTTCTTGGGAAGATTAGAGTGGAGACTTCCTTAGCAAATTCCATCCACGTAAGTCATAGCCACCAAGGTTAGCTATAATGTCACCCACTCCTTTGTCAGCGAGCTCCTCCCTGCACACCACTTCATGCATCTTTTATCACCACCTTAACGCCTTTATAAAATATTGATTGCTCATTCCCATGGCCGAGCCAAGGGCCCCAAAATGAGCTTGTGTGCTGATGTCTGGAGTTTGGGGCACTTTGAGGATGACAGAAGCCACTTGGGGGACTAGGAAGACCTTCTAGCCCCAGCATGGAAAAGATACTGGGGAGTTAAATTAACATCATGTTTGCTAATGAGAAAATGAGGATCTAGGAGGAGGGTTCATGAGAAGGGAGATGAAAGGAAATAAAAAGGTCAGGAGGAAGGAAAAGGAAGCACGTGAGTTGACGGTGGGACCAAGCTGAAGCCTGATCATCAGCCGAGTTTGTTGTTAAATTTAATGGGCTGTAGGTGTTGATTGCTCAGTCTATAAAATGAGCTATTAATTTGCTGTTCTAACAGGATAGGGCCTATCTTATGCAAATTGATTTGAAAGCCAGCATCAGCTCTAAGAGAACAGTTCAGACCTCTCCCAGCCAGAAGTGTCCAAGACTTTCCTACTGAAGGGCACTTAGCTAGCTTGTGACCAGGCCAAGTGAGGGCCTCCCTGGTGGAGGGCCCCTGAAGTCAGGGGACCTGTGTGCCTTGTCCATCTCCCTCATGAGACATGAGCTCCTTGAGGGGAGGTCTGTGACTGTCCTGTTCACTTCTGCATTCCCAGCATCTACAACGGCTCTGCGTGTGATTTTGGACAAGTTACTCAATTCTCTGTCTCTAGTTCCACCATACATATAGAAGAGGTTTTTGACTGAGTGTTATGAAAATTCCATTATCCAGGTCATCAATTAACTCTGAGTACCCTGAATGCTAAGAGACTGAGAGATGAGAGAGTAGGTGGAGAGACTGGGAGACTTTTGATAGCCCTGGATCTCACCTGCCTCCGTGGACCTACTCTTCAAGACACAGGCCTTGCTGATCTAGGTTTCAGGGAGCCCGGGCCTGAAAAACCTTTATTCCAGTCTCACTGTAGTGCTGACTTGCTATGGGACTGTCACTTTTCTATGGGATTCAGCTGACAATGTCAAAGAGAATTATGACTTTGACCTCACAGGACTGTTCGGAAGCTGAAGCTGAAATGATGGAAAGAAAGGTGCTTTAGGCCGGGCGCGATGGCTCACGCCTGTAACCCTAGCACTTTGGGAGGCCGAGGTGGGTGGATCACCTGAGGTCAGAAGTTCAAGACCAGGCTGGCCATCATGGTGAAACCCCATCTTTAAAAAAAAAAAAAAAAAGAAAGAAAGGTGCTTTAAAACTAAAACATTCTGTGAACATATCAGATGAACAGTGGCTTTGAAGACAACATAATCAGGGTTCAAATCCCAGCTCCACCACATGCCAGCTGTGTGGCTTTGGACAAATCACTTACCCTCTCTCAGCTTCACTTTCCAGAGCAATAAGGCTAGAATGATCATTCCTTCCTCACTGGGTTTCCAGGAAAAGTAAATGAAATAAGGTCTGTAAAGTGCCTAGTACTATAATACCTAGTACTACAAGACTTGCTATCTAATTTGTAAGACCCAGTGCAACATGAAAATACAGGGTCTCTTGTTGAAAATTTATTCGGACTATTGGCCAGGCACGGTGGCTCATGTCTGTAATCCCAGCACTTTTGGAAGCCAAGGTAGGCGGATCACCTGAGGTCAGGAGTTCAAGACCAGCCTGGCCAACATGGTGAAACCCTGTCTTTACTAAAAATACAAAAAAAAAAAAATTGCCTGGTGTGGTGGCAGGTGCCTCTAATCCCAGCTACTTGCGGGGGCTGAGACAGGAGAATCACTTGAACTGGGGGAGGCAAAGGTTGCAGTGAGCAGAGATTGTGCAATTGCACTCCAGCCCAGGCAACAAGACCAAGACAGAGAGAGAGAGAGACAGAGAGAGTGGAAGGGAGGGAGGGAGGGAGGGGAAAGAAAGAAAGGAAGAAAGGAAGAAAGAAAGAAAGGAAGGAAGGAAGGAAGAAAGGAAGAAAGAAAGGAAGGAAGAAAGGAAGAAAGAAAGAAAAGAAAACAGAAAAGAAAAGAGAGAGAGAAAGAGAAAGAAAGAAAGGTGGGGGAAGGGAGGAAGGGAGGAAGGGGAAGGGCAGAGCATTGCATCCAAGTCCGGGGCCCCTCTCAGTGCAGGGCTCTGTGTAAGTCTACAGGTCAAATCCATGTGAATCCAGTCCTGCTGGCACATAGCAGCTGCAGAGGTATGTTGGGCCCTTCTCTCTCCTCTACCTTAGACCTTGCCCTGCTCAGCACATAAACATAAAATTTGGATTTTTTAAGCAAATCACTATTATTATTCCTAAGGCAGCTTCATTTTTCCTCCCTGAACAGAACTGAGTCACTCATCCTGATAGACACCAGATAAAGGAGGAAAGAAATCAACTTTCTGGCTGCTGGCAAATGCTATAGCTAGAGTAACAGGTTTACAGGATAAGCGAGGAATTATAAGAGAACCTACGTGACCAGCGATGTTTTTCCACACGTGGAAAGAAACCATGAGGTGGTTCCTGAGAGCACCGTGTTCCTTGTTCACAAATTTTCAGTGGTTCCCTATCCAGAACCTTCAAAACAATGTCTATTACCCCTAGAAAGTTGTTCAATGACCTCTTAATTTTCTGTCTTCCCTCGTTCCCTACTATGAGCTTCAATAAAGCTGTTTTCTCATTGACTCCCCTATATTACAATGCATCTTCCCACCTCTGGGCCTTTGTTCTCTCAGCTTCTGCCTCCTATATAATGTACTTTCCCCATTTCTCAGCCTAATAAAACAATTTCCAATCTGAATTTACATTCAGTTTCCTCTAGGAGGCAATGCAAAATAGTCTCCATGACAGGAAGACTGTATTAGTTAGCTTCTGAGGCAATAACAAGCATTTTCAAAATCCCAATGTCAGCTGGGCGCAGTGGCTCATGCCTGTAATCCCAGCACTTTGGGAGGCCAAGGCAGGGGGATCACTTGAGGTCAGAAGTTCGAGACCAGCCTGGCCAACATGGTGAAACCCCGTCTCCACTAAAAACACAAAAATTAGCTAGGTGTGGTGGCAGGCACCTGTAATCCCAGCACTCTGGAGGCTGAGGCAGGAGAATCACTTGAATCCAGGGGGTGGAGGTTGCAGTGAGCCAAGATCATGCCACTATACTCCAGCCTGGGTGACAGAGTGAAACTCGGTCTTAGGAAAAAAAAAAAAACTCAATGCCTTATAGTACAAACAATTGTCTTTTGTTCACATTACCAAGGAGTTGCTTGCTGACTGTGGGTCAGTTCTATGTGTCTGTCTGCTGTGCTCTGCTTAATTTTGCTGCATGTGTTTTCTCATCCTGGGACCCAGAATGAAGGAGCAGCACTTGCCAGGGATGTGCTATTCTCATGGCAGAGAAAAGGAACTCATGGGAAACACAGCCAAACCACATGAGTCTTTAAAGCCCCTGCTCATTGTGCAAAGTTGTAGGGGGTGGGGAAGGACACACCACCTACAGGAAAACATAGCAAGGGAAGGAAGTGCACAATGGTGAACAAATAACACAACATACTCAGCATTCAGAGAGTGCATTGAAGTCTAATACTCTGTTTAGGATACCAGTGACCTCAATTATTTGTTGTGTGTGTGCAGGTAAGCTCTTAAACCTTCTGTGCCTCAATATCTGGAATAACAAATTAATAGTACTTATTGTTAAGGTGCCTAGGAGATATTAAGCGAGGTAATATCTCTAAAGTGTGTGGCACAGCCCCTGGCACATGAGAAGTACTCATAAATAATATTTTTGTCAATGGTTTTCTTTTTTTTTTTTTTTTTTTTTGAGATGGAGTCTCGCTCTCTCGCCCAGGCTAGAGGGCAGTGGTACAATCTCAGCTTACTGCAACCTCTGCCTCACGGGTTCAAGAGATTCTCCTGGCTCAGCCTCCCAAGTAGCTGAGACTACAGGCATATGCCACCACGTCCAGCTAATTTTTTGTATTTTTAGTAGAGATGGTGTTTCACTGTGTTAGCCAGGATAGTCCCAATCTCCTGATCTCGTGATCCACCCGCCCCAGTCTCCCAAATGCTAATAGTATTTTTTAAATTATGACTAGTGATAATTCCCCCTTCATTCTGGTGTCCATTTACTCATTCAGCAAACATTTTCTCTGCATTTTCTCAGTCAGGCATATGCCTAACTTTCCATCACACCGTCTTAGTCCTGAGGAGCTTGGGTTCCATCAGTTAGTCCTATGATTCCCAAAGCAAGAGTTGGCTGACATCCTGAGTCACCACACCAATGTGCACACAACCTCACATTTGTAAAAAAAAAAAAAAAAAGTCCTAGAGACATTTCCCTCTTGGCCTGGTTCCATTTCAATCTAAGGAATCTACAATCAGTCCAGTGAAGGAACATAGGCACATAAAACTTTAATTAGTTTCATGAAGTTAAAATTGCTTTCATGGGTGGAAGGAATAAGGTGGGGGAGGCTGAGGCTAAAACCAAAACAAGAAAGAAGAGAAAAAATAATAAAGGCTGTAGGGACAGGCGAAACTCTCACATGAGGCCAAAAATGAATCGTCTGCATTTGGTTGAAAATGCTGAAAATGTAATCTGACTCTGCCAAGGAATTGTCCTTGTAAATTACTCAGCTTTTCAAGTGAATGACAAGAACCCTGGAAGTGGGTGGGGAGACCCTGAGCTAGAAGGGTGATTTAGGTCTCAGGACCAAACAAGAAAGCAGACAGTTCTCTTAAGGACTGATGGGATAACAGACAAAAAATTTGCTCTCCCACAGATTTCTCCAGCATCACCCAGACAATTCGATATAACAGAAAACCCACGAATCCCAGGTCTGCCTTTGCCATCTGTGTAGCCTTGGGCAAGCTGCTCTGCTTCTGAGTGTCAGTCCCTCCACTGATAAGAGGCAGCAGCAGGACCAGCCTCTCGGGGTTGTTAGAAGATTAGATGAGATACTGTGTCTGTGCCTGGCACAGAGTGGCCACAGAGAACCTGGCAGTTCTGTTCCCTTTCCACATTGAGAAGGAAACCCTGCTGTCTTCAAAGTTGGATGATTCCTATATTAGTCAGGGTTCTTTAGAAAAACAGAACCAATGGGATGTGGATATGTATAGAAACAGATTTATTATAAGGAATTGGCTCATGCAATTATAGAGGCTGACAAGTCCCAAGATCTGCAGTTGGCTGGAGACCCAGAAGAGCCGATTGTGTAGTTCCAGTCTGAAGGCCAGCACGCATGAGACTCGGAAATTGCCGATGTTTCAGTTTGAGTCTGAAGGCAAGAAAAAAAAACTGATGTCTCAGCTCAAAGGCAGTCAGGCAGGAGTAATTTCTTTTAATTTGGGGGGGGAAGTAGGAGAGGTCAGCCTTTTGTCCTATCTAGTTCAACTGATTGGAGGAGGCCCACCCACATTGAGGAGTGCAATCTGCTTTACTTGGTCTACTGATTTAAATGTTAAGCTCATCCAAAAACACCCTCATGGAAACACTCAAAATAATGTTTGACCAAATATCTGGACATCCCATGGTCTAGTCAAGTTGACATATAAAATTAACCTAAACCAATGCGAAGATCTTGAAAGAGGAAAGTGTCATGTGTTGTGTGGAAGTACAAATTGGAAGTCTTTCTATTTCCAACATTGCTGGGAGAACTACAGCAACTAAAACCCAGGAGGCATGGCACCACAATCATTTGCCATAAAAGAAATCACTCACTGAACCTGTTTCTCACTCTGGTAAAAGGAGACAACAGCACCTTCAGTACTAACAAGACACTGCAGAGGGTTAAAGGAAGAATGCCATGTGTGTGTGAGTAGTGTATTGCAGGGCATATATGTGTACAGGGGGAAATCAGGGCATGGTCCCTGTACCAGTTGTGCCTGGTTGGCATGCATTCAGCTGCAAGTAACAGAATAAACCAAAAAACAATTCCTTGAGCAATAAAGATATGCAATCATCTCACATGAGAAGAATCCTGGATTTAGGGCCAGAATTCATTTATTCCACAAATCAATGTTGTCACAGCACTGGGTCAGCCCCTCCCAGGTTCTCCTGGTCTTTTTGTCAGGGTCTTGGGCTAAAGTAGCTCACATTCCTCACAGGACAGTGGTCACCACTGGAAAGGAGGGAAGGATTAGGGAAAGGGCTTTCTCCTTCTTTATCTCACTCTCTTAAGAACGGACAAACTTTCTGGGACTCCCCAGCCGACTTTCCCTTACATCTCATTTACATGACCTTTACTAAGAAGAATAGTATCACCATGACTATCTTGGTAAATAAATCCTGATTTATTCCCTGGTGCCAGGCACATTGGCCCCAATCAAAATCAATATTCAATCAAAAAGAAAAGAACTGGATGTGTGACCAACAGCATCCATCATTGCTTTCTACAAGGGCTTATCTATCAAGAGCAGTAGGTCAGGGCCAGATGCAATGGTTCACACCTGTAATCCCAGCACTTTGGGAGGCCAAGCTGGGCAGACCACTTGACCTCAGGAGTTCAAGATTTACTTGGGCAACATGGCAAAACCTCCTCTCTAAAAAAAATTCAATAATTAGCAAGTGTGGTGGCATACGACTGTAGCCCCAGCTACTCAGGATGCTGAGGTGGGAAGATCACTTGAGTGCAGGAGGCAAAGGTAAGCAGTGAACCATGATGGTGCCACTGCACTCCAGCTTGCGTGACAGAGTCACACTCTGTCTCAAAAAAAAAAAAAGAGCAGTAAGTCAGTTTAAAGTAGTATTAACATGGCTCTGAAAGTAAAGAAGACTTCAGGCAAAGAAAAAGTTTATCCCTAGAAGAGACAGGCCATTTTTTATTTAAGAACTATACCTCTCTCTTAAGCCAAGAGGATCTCAAAATACATCAGTAGAAATAAAGGTAGCAGAAACTGAAGAGAATCTGATTTTAGCAACCACAGCCACCTCTTAAGCAATAATATAAACTAACATTATGAGATCACCAAACAGCGTTTTTAGGAGGGTTGAATTCTCAGTAGTAAATAGTAGTTTATTATTAATTCCTTTACTTTGTTCTAAAAGGTATGTCTTATTAATTTTGTATTATGCTTACTTAGTTTTCCTATTTGCTCATGAATAGTTTATCCTTTGTTCATAAACTTGGAGAATCTGGAGTTCTTGTTTCCTTTGTTTCTGAATCAAAGATCTACATTCTTACAGCTACACTGCCAGACTCTTAAATCATCGCCTGTCGAGCACCTGATACCTGTTTCCTGTTTGCCCCTGTGGGCATCTGACACCTGTTTGCCCCTGGGGAAGTAGTATCACAGAATAGAGGAAAAACTCTCTGCAGAAATCTGTAAGACTGAGTCAAAAAGACACTGCTCATAGAAGGTGCTCAAAAATGTTTGTTGAATTAACTAATTCTCAAGTGAATTAAGTAAACTGTGGCAATATGACATCTCGCCCAGCTCTCTCCTGGAATGGGTTACGTAGCTGGTTGATGGGTGGGTGGGTGGGTGGGTTGGCTAATTGGTTGGTGGGTGGCTGGGTTGATTGATTGGTTGGTTGGTGAATTGGTTAGTTTGTGGGTGGGTGGGTTGGTAGCTTGGCTGGTTGGTTGGTTCCTACTATGTGTAAAGCACTCTGCTCAGTGCTGATCCTCAAAAGGCATCTGGGGTGAGTGGGACATGCAGACTCCTCCATCCATTCCTTCATCTTCTACAAGCCAGAATCTATGCTAGGCTCTAGGAGAGAGAGAGAGAGAGAGAAAACTCAGTCCCAGCTGAACAGGAGAGACAGTGAGGGAAACAACCATGACCCAGAGAAGTAAATGCTAGGACCAAGAGATGGAAACGACTTGTGAAAAGGAAGCAACAGAGTGCTTAGGCACATGAGCTCTGGCATCCAACACCTTCTGAATCTTTATGCCACCACTGACTTGCTGGGTAGACTTCTACAAGTCACTCAACCTCTCTCTGCTAGGGTCCTGATGAAAATTAAATGGGAAATAAATGGAAAGTGTTTAGCATAGGGCCTGGTCAAGAGCGAGAGCTCAAGAAATGTCCATTTTTACAGTTATTATCAAGAAAGTCAGAGGAGACTCGATGGGAGGGGGTGGGTTATTTAAGCAGGGCTGCAAAGTATGAGTAGGTGTTGCAAGGAAGAGCCTGGAAAGGACATTTGGAGAGACAGTAGAAAGAGTGTGGGCAAGAGCAGAAGGGTGGGAAAAGGACAAGTGTTTAGAAAACTGCAAGAGGTTTGGGATAGATGGAGATGAGGCTGTGTGGAAAGGATGACAAACTAAAATGCTGCGCTAGCACCCTTCTGGCTCCCTCTCCCAAGGTCAGCACTGAGGAGCTGGACAGGGAAGACACTAACCAACAAGAGAATGGTGAGAAACCCCTTGGGGAGAGTTCTTTTTTGAACAGGCATGACGGAGTGTCTTTGACCTGAGTAAGGAGTCAACCCAGCTAGATTGTGAGCAGGCAAAGGAGGAGAGGAACAGGTGAAGTCCTATATTTTCTTCTCAGCTACCACTGTCTTGGAACAAACAATGCCTCTCCTATACCTGCAGGAGTCACATCTGTGGCCTAGGAAAGCTCAGGAATAAAATCATAGAGGTACAGGAGCTCTGCACTTGAGAAAGGCTAATAAAACAGGTGGGGACTGACTAACTTTAGGCAGCCCTTTCCCCATTTCTTTCCCTCCACACTCTCAAGATTTCCCCTCCATACTCTCAAGCTGTCTAAGAAGGAGCTCGCTCAAATGCTGCTTTTTACTGGGGCAATAGGTACCCCCAACCCCAATCTAAGGACCTGTTTAGTGAAGTGAGGAGCAACTGGATATGATTTTATGATGCCACGACTTGTCCACTTTCTCAAGCCGACCTCCCTGCATACATATTGCCTGATAGCAGCCCACAACCTTGGGGGGAAAGATAAGTTTATAGGAAAACATGACTTGACATTAAGGCAGCACAGCCAAGGCAAAAGAAAAGAAAAACAAAACATCAACAGCAGCATGCTGGAATGAGAAATTCCATCAGAAGAAGAAATATTAGACCACAGGCAACAAGAATTTTAGATTAACCTAATCAACATATGAAAGAAGATAAAGGAGGATCGTAGCAATAAGAAGCAGGAAAAACAAAAATACCCAGGAGAAATATTGCATATGGGAAATGGAATCCTTACACAATGAACAGAACAGTTGGAATGAATGGCTGAAGAATGGAGTAATCAATGGGAAAAACAGATCAAGGAAATTCCTCCAAAGGAGGAATTAGTTAACAAATCAACTAATTCAGTAAAAGAAAAGCTACATAAGATGGATCATAGTGCTAACATCCAGATAGGAGGTTCAGAAAGAAATCAAAATGGAGATGAAGAAAATATTTGAGATAATAATGGAGATAAATATCCTGCAAAAATTGAAAGGACTGAGAGAGTGAAGAGAAGACATAAGGAAAGGCTATACTCAGAGATCTCATGGGGAAACATGAGGCATGTTCAAAACACGGGAGAAAACAGGATGAAGCCGACAAGAGTTGGAGGGAGAGGAGGTAAAAACTTTAGGTCCTAAACCTGAACCTGATCTGAGGCCCCTACTAGTTCCCAGACTAGAGATCATAGCCCTAATTCCATTCAATTGTCTCATTTCCCCTGTGGTTTTCCTTCAAGTTGCAGTTTGTCAGGCTGATTTCTTAGTGTCATTGTTAGATTCATGCTTCCTCCTCTACTGCAAGCATCACGAGGGCAGTGGCTCCATCTCTTTGCTCCCAGGCATATATAGAACACGTAGAGTTACCATTAAGTAGCTATTATTGGAAGGATTAATTCATATTCCAATCTGAGCGTGTTACTGCCCAGTGACCATTCCTTGTGCCCCAGCGTCCCACCATGGGGACATGGCCTGCTCGACTGGGATGCTGACATCCTGCCTAACAGTGGTCAGCCACCTCCCCCAACCCAAAGGACTAGATCCAGGCTCCCTTACTGCCCCATGCCAATCACAGATTGGGGTCTAACAGAATCAGACCAAAGGTCCAACATGAGAATCCACTCTTCCTCATGCCATCTTTGTCCCCAGTCTGCCTGCTCAGTCCTAGTATTGAATTTAGAAAGGAAGAGATTGCCATGGTCACACAGCACCAGGATGAGAACCCCAAACCTCCTGATTCTCAAAACAGAATGTTCTGTCCCACTGTACTTTCCACTCAGGGGACACCCATGAATGCAAGTTTTCCAAAGTGGGTCACTTTTTTGCTCTAGATTTGAGGAAATGATGGAACACAGATATCTGTAAAGTCAGAAAGTCACTGTTGTCCTCTTCCTGTCACTCCTGCAGTGTTAGCTCTGGAGTCAGAAAGATCAGGGTTCCACCCCAGCTCTGAAACCGGCTAGCTGGGTGCCTTTTTGCAATCACCTCTCTCTCTGAGTCTCAGCTTCCTCCCCCTCTAAAAGGTGAGTATTAACTCCTGAGTCCACAGTGTGAGGATGAAAGCAGATCAAGAGCATAGAGTACTTAGCACCATCCATGGTACACAATAGGTACTCAATAAATTTACTTTCCCAACCTGCTTTCTTCCTGTGGCTCAGTGATGCAAGGAATTTTTCATGAGCACTAGGGTTATGTCTGTTTTGCTCATCTGTGTACCTCCACACAGTATTGGAGATGCTCCATGGATATTTGTTGACTGAGAGGATGAGTATGAATAAATGAATGAATTAATGAGTGAATTCTGATTATGCTGGGAATTAATAGGAGGTTTTAGGGTTGTATTATGGCCTTTGTTTGTGTAGAATCGGTCACTGAAATGGAGAAAAGAAATCCTTCTGTCATATTACCATATCCAAGACAATCCTCATCCAGGAATTTACTGGGCCAACCTCACTGTTGGGAAAACACCTAAATTCTCAGGAGATGAGCAGTCTGCTATGCCACATAATCTCAGCCTCTAATGCTTAACTTTATAAGCTCTGGTAATAACTCCAGGTCACTTGCCTAGGAAAGAGAGATAAGGATTTGAAAATTTTGCATATTAGGATGTATAATCTACCACCCAATGCTGTTGACCCTGAGACCTGGATATTTCAGTTCACTTCCCTCCTGCTTGCCCTCTGAGAACACAGTTATTTCAGGGCATGTAAATGGAGAGTGACAATTGCTATATGGTTTCATTCTGGAACTTTATGTCATTCCACACAGAGCCAGTTTCCACAAACATTGCCAAGACAGGTCCCTTCCCTGAAGGAAGGAATGTTTCTGGAACTAAAGAGCAATGATAAGATACTTAAGTTTGAGTCTGACTCTCCTAGTGATCTTCTGTGACTTTCTGCAAATTGTATAAATTCTCAGTGTTCATTCATTTACTCCCTGCCTTCTTCCACTCTCTTAATTCATGCCAATTTAATACTGAAACATAGAGGCACTCTTTTGTGGCAGATAAAGATGGCTGCTAATTCTTGACACCACCTTCCAGTCAAGAGGTGAGCTGTATGTGCTCTCTCTTTGAATCTGTGCATGCTTTGTGGCTGCTTGGACCAACAGAACACAGCAGCAACAATATTGTGCCAGTTTCCAGGCCCAGGATTTAAGAAACCAGAAGCTTCTACTTCTTGTATTTGGGACCACTCTCTGGAACTCTGAATGTCCTTGAAAGAAGTTCAACTTCCCCGAGGCCACCATGTTGGAGAAGACACATGTAAGTGCTCTGGACAATAATCTCCACAAGCCCAGCCTTCCAGCCACTCTCCCAACCAGGGCACCAGACATGTGAGTGAAGGAGACATCATGCAGGTGGATTCTCCAGGCCCTGCTGTCCCAGCAGAAGCCTCACTGGTCAGCAATTAACTGCCCAGTTGAGCCTTTTCCAAATTCCTGACCTGAAAATCATGATCAAAATAAAATGGTTGCTTCAAGCCACTAAGTCATGGAGCAACGTACTAAACAGCAGCAGATGACCAAAACATCTTTCTACAGGGAGCATCGGAGCATACTATGATAGAATCTAAAGGCATGTTTGCTCTTGAGTTCTTCTCGTTTGTTGTTCGAATTCATGTCTATAAACAAAAATCCAGAGAGAAGGCAGCACCTAGAAAGAAAGGGAAGATCAAACACAAATAGGCCCGTTTAAAAAAGAGGCAATGAGTAGCCTGGTGTGGTGGCTCACACCTGTAATCTCAGCACTTTGGGAGGCTGAGGTGGGTGGATCACCTGAGATCAAGGGTTCAAGACCAGCCTGGCCAACATGGCGAAATCCCATCTCTACTGAAAAAAAAAAAAAAAAAAAAAAAAAGTACCAAAAAAATTAGCCAGGCATGGTGGGGCATGCCTGTACTCGGAAGGCTGGGTAGGAGAATTGCTTGAACCCGGGAGACAGAGGTTGAAGTGAGCTGAGATCGCATCACTGCACTCCAGCCTGGGTGACAGAGTGAGACTCTGTCTCAAGAAAAAAGAAAAAAAAAATTAAAATTAAAATAGGTAACAAAAATAGCTAATAAACATTATAGTACTTATTCGACCAAACTACAATGAAGGAAATGCAGTTTGAAACAAGAATGAATGTTCTTTCACCTGCAAAATTAGCAAAGATTTTTTTAATGACAATTGTCCATGCTGGTGAAAGGAAGTGGAGTACTGAGTACCCTCAGAGCCAGCCAAAGGGAGTACAAGTGGATACAGTATTTCTGGAAAGCAAATTGACTGGTAAATTTTAGATCTGAGTATCTCTCCTAGAAAAATAATCTGACATGTGGACAAAGATTTATGCAGAAAATGTGTTCATCACAGTGTCATTCATAATAGTAAAATATGATGGTTAAAAAATACTTAAGTGTTGGATTTCAGGGAATGGCTAAGTAAATTGAACTGCCTCCACAAGATGGAATATTGTGCCGCCATTATAAATGATGCTTATGAAGTGTTCTTAACGACATGGAAAAATGCTTAATGATATAACATTAAGTAAAAGAGCAAGATAGAAAAAGGTTATAAAGTATGATTTCAACTACTCTGAAAAGCATAAAAAGACTGGAAGGAAATACGATAAAATGTTACTAGTGTTTATCTGCAGGAGGTGGGATCATGGGTGGTTGTTTTTCTTATTTATTCTTTGCTGTATTTTCAACATTGGGGATGCATTATTTTTGCAATTTGAAGCATTTTCTTTTAACAAGAAAATGGATGGTCAACAGTGGTAAATCTTATGTCCAAGTTAGAAGGTATTGGGAGATTGAGAGCCTCTGGGATTGAAACATGTGGTAATACAGACCTCTCAGGATGAAGTTTACTTTTATCCCCCCTCTATGATAGGAACAACATTTTCTGAGTGCATGAATGGTGCAAACACAGACTCTACTTCCACTGCAGGGCTTGATTTGATTTAAAAAAAAAAAAAATCACCTCACTCCCAGGATGTAGTTCTGGGCTAACCATATGAGACTTGTTTGGGACTGAGAAACTTAAAACCACTAAGGCAAATGAAAACAGGTCAGAATCCAGGCAAATTGTCTTTAGACTCAAAATGACAAAGTCTTTGAATTTCAGACACCAGGAATTTCTTCTGTGGTTCCTGGGGCACCTGTTTTTGTAACAATTTCATACGATATTATTTATGAAGAAATGAGAGGGAAAGCATAACTCCTCCAGTACATAGATTTATAGAATTTGGGAGCTACAAGAGACTTTCAGAATTATATTTCTAGTCCAAAGTTCTGTTTTACCAGTGAGAAACAGAAGCTCGAATAGGTGAGGGGCTTTGCACAAGGTCAGCCAATGAGTCAGTGCAGAGCTGGAACTAAAACCCAGGTCTCTTTATTGTTGCTGCACCATTCAGTGCTGCCTTCTTCTGAGCCTGGCTGGCATCAACTCACTCGGTGATATTCAGCTTATTTCTTTTGTTTATAGTCTGTATTTCCCATGAGGGTATGGACCTTGTCTACCAAGTACATGGTAGATATTCAATAAATATTTATTGAATGGAAAAATGGATGAATAGATGGATGGATGGATGAATGAACAGCTGGATAGATGGTTGATGATGGAAGGATGGATGGATGAATGGATGGATAGATGGATGAGTGGAGAGATGATAAATGGATGGATGGGTGGGTGGATGGGTGAATAAGGTCGTGGATGGGTAAGTAAATGAATAAATGGATGGATGGACAACCTGAGGCAGAATGGTATAATAAAAAGGCCACGAAGTTTAGAACATGGGTTGATCTGGGGCCAGATCCCAGCTTGCCACTTGTCAGCTGTGTAACCTCAAGCAAACAACTAAACTTTTTTGAGCCTCAGGTAATTTTCTTGTAAAATGGTGGTCATAACACCTCAAAAGTGCTTTGGGAGGTAAATGAGATGAGATAATATATAGTATATAAAGATTTTGCTAAATTCCTGCCACCACAATAATTGTTAATTAAATGTTATCTTCTCTTCTTCTCCCATGAAAGCAAGTCTAAAGCATGACTATTGTCATTGAGTCTTGACATGGAGGTACTAGTTTTACACTAGCTTCTGGCTTTAGATGTTTGTGTGTGATAGACTCACCTGCATACTCTGGGACAATGTCTTCTCATACTGTGTCCACCAAAGTAAGTGTCAGTTCAATTCAATAGTAGTTATTAAGTACCTAAGTTGGTGCTAAGACCTAGAGAGGTCACAGAGGAAAACAAGGGATGGTCTTTGCCTTCAAGTTTTTGTAGAAAAAGGACTGATATATTCAGACAATGAAGAGGTCTCTGTATCCATGATTCCTCAGCTCAGAAGAGGGATAATAATGTCCCTAGACCAGGGACAGATGGCTATAAGACAAGAGCTCCAGTCCTGCTCAAAATCTTCCCTTGTACATGAATCCCTAGGAGATATGCCCCATGAACTCAAACTATTAGACATCTGGGCTGAGATGCAGCACCTGCCATTGCCTCCTCACTCTGAGTGCAGATCTGTGGATTCGCCTTACTCCAAGTTCAGTAGTGATGTCAATACTTAAAAGGCCTCAAAGAAAGGAGAGCTCACTGTGTGATGAGAAGCCAAGGATGTGTCCTGGAAGAGGTGGCCCTGGGCTTAGAACAGGGACGGCACATACTCACCACTTGTACCTCCACTCCCCTACCTCATCCAATCACTTATGGCACACCTTACACTGAGCTCAGAACCTTTCTCAAACCCAGGGTTATTCCAATAGAAATTCCAAAATATATTACTAGAAAAGCCTCTATATTTCATGGTAAAGAAATATATTTTTAAACAACGCTTTGATCAAAAAATAAATAACATTTAAAATTAGCCAGGCTTGGTAGCTCATGGCTATAATCCCAGCACTTTGGGAAGCTGAAGCAGGAGTGCTTGAGGCCAGGAGTTTGAGACCAGCCTGGGCAACATAGCTAGACCTCAACTCCACTTAAAAAAAATTAATAATTTTTAAAAATCAGCTGGGTGTGGTGGTGCGCACCTTTAATCCCAGCACTTTGGAAAACTGAGATGGAAGGATTGCTTGAGCTCAAGGGTTCAACAGAGGCTGCAGTGAGCTATGATTGCACCCTGTACTCCAGCCTGGGCAACAGAGCAAAACCCTGCTTCTAAAAGATAACAATAAAGTAAAAAAAAAAAAATCGAAAAGTAGAAAATAACTGAATGATAATGAAAATAGTACGTATCAAAACTTATGGGTTTCAGCCAAAACTGTGCACAGTGGGAAAATTACAGCCTTAATTGCGTATATTAGAGGGAAAATGCTCTTGCTTTTATCTCTTGGTTCTTGAAAACAAATTTTTTACAAAAAAAAGGAAAATGTCTGAACCTCAATGGCCTAAGCTTCCATCTCAAAAAGTTGGAAAAAAGGCAGTAAAATAAAGCCAAAAGAAGTAGGAGAAAGGCAATAAAAAAGCAGAAATTAATGAAAAAGGAAACAAACAACAGGGTTGATAAAGCCAAAAGCTTATTCTCTGAAGACTAATAATATTGATAATCTCTTGGCAAAACTCATGAAGAGAAAAAGAGAGAATGAGCATTAATAACCAATATCCAACATCAGTAATGACAAAGGACATCATTGCAGGATCCTATCAAAATTTAAAATATAATAAGAGAATGTTACAAACAACTTTATGCCAATAGATTTGAAAATATAATTGAAATTAACAAATCCCTAAGAAAACACAATCTAATAAAATTGACACAGGAGGACACAAAAAATTTATCTGTTACAGAACTTAAATTCATAATGGAAATCTTCCCACAAAGAAAAGCCTCAGAGCTGCACAGGTGGCTTCACTAGTGAATGTCACCGAATACTTAAAGAATAATGCCAATCTTATACCAACTCTTCCAGAGAACGTAAACTCTTCCCAACTCATTTTATTTTATAAGGCCAACATAGTCTTGATACCAAAACCTGACAAATAAATTATAAGAAAAGAAAATTACAGACTGATTTCTCTCCAGATGCAAAAATTCTCAACAAAATACGAACAATTTAAAGAGTTGATCCATTTCTCCAATTCAAGACAGCTTAGTAAATAAAGATGCTCATAGAATCCTAAACTTAGAATTAGGGGTAGACTGAGGTCCTCTCTTTCTACCAGGAAGCTGAGGATCCTAAAAGGTCAAGGATGCCATCACTAATATTTTTGAGTAAACAAAGAAGGAAAGAAGTCGAATGAATGAAAGAGAAACACACTGCAATTTTATGGGAAAAAGAAAATAGAGGGAGGATGTTGCAGGCAAAATCATCTGAGATTGGTCAAATTCCTCCTTAGAGTGGAGCCCAGCATGCCTGGGAAGGAAAGGCAGAGTGAAGCTGATCGCACAGGCTTTCTGGGAGCCTCGATATCATTGCGTCTTAAAAGGGTGGGGAGCAGGGGTAAGGGAGGAGAAAAGATGCTTTAAGACTCAGCATTTTCATATCAGATAATGGACTTTAAGAGCATTTGGTTTATGACTGAATCTGATACCCTACACTCCCTCCCATCTCTATTCTCTCCACTGAACAAGTAAAAGTGCCTCTTAGCACAGCAGATTCAAGAGCAGAGATTCTCTTGAGATGACTGTACCACAGCGTGCTTATCCCTGATTGGAGTGAAATGGTCTCGTCTCCTTTGAGTTGGCTCAGCTGCTGAGATGATCAGGGCCCTGCTGGAAAGAAGCAGGGGAACAGAGGCTGATCCACATCCCACACCTCTGCTCTGAGCTCTCAGGGAGACCGACGTGAGATCCGTCACCATCACCACAGTTCACAGAAACAGTCAGCATAATGGGGAGAAAGCCAGTGGAAGGGGAGATTCGAAGATGGAGACTCCAGTCTTCTCTTTCCCCCATGGGGGTGCTAGGTCCGAGGTTACCAAGCAACAAAAGGCGTTCTCTCCTCCTGCCACTCTCAACTGGGCTGTGTTGGGTGGAATACGGGCAGAACCCAGTTCATCACCGACTTCATTTATTGAACAGATTTTCTACCCAAATTCCTCACCTACCTCCTTTCCAATCCTGAAAAGAGTGAGGCGGTAAGTGCTCTTCTGAGCCTCCCCTATTCTCCAACTTTCCGTTCATTCATTCACTCATTCAACAAGCACTTACCCAGCTGGTTGAAAGGAAAGGGCACAAGCTTTAGAATTCTGCCATTTATGATTAAGTCATTTAAGTGAGTCACTTCCCTTCCTCTGAGCCTCAGCATTTATACCTGTAAATGTGGCTAACTTGAAAGACCAAGCCTGAAAGATAGTCAAGGATTAACTGTGAACTTACTCATAAAGCTTACAATGCAGTGATTGGCATTTTATCAGTTCAATAAATGTTCATTTTTTTCTTCCCTATGTGCAGACTCTGGGACTACAAAAGCGAATCAGATGTTTTTGCCTGACAAGAAGCTCATAATATAATAAAGAAGACAAAAATATACACGAGAAATTATAATGCTTGGATGAAAGACAGTGCAGTTTCACATAAATGTACCCAAATGCTATGAGGGTATAGAGGAGAGAAGGAAGAGCTGAGATGCCCAGAACGAGTCCTCAGAGTGCCTGGCATTTGAACTGGTCCTAAGGGTTTTCGTGGGGAGAGGAAACATGAATTTTGCCATTCAGAGATAGGACGGGGGTACCACTCTGGCAGACAGTGTGGCCAGATCACTGCAGCAAAACTGTGGAAGCAGGAAGTCCCAGGGCATGAACCAGGGTGGAGCAGTGTGTGGTCTGCATGGCAGAGGGTCTCAGTGAAGAAGCACAGGGGAGATGAAGCTGGAAAAGTTTACATTGACTCTGTAGGCCTTGAGTGCCAAGTTCAGAGTTTGGGCCATGTTCTGGGTAAACCATGACATTAAACATGGACAGTGAGGTCACTTAGGATCTGCTGCTAAGGTAATGTTTGGGGCCATGCCTTCCCTTCTCTTTGGATGGACACTCTAAGGACCAAAGTGCCGGGAGGTATTCCTTGAGCCCCACCGTCACTGCACATCATTAACCCACCATCCTTCCCAGCCTCCACAGACTTCTGACTCTTCTGTTTCCCAGGGGAGAAACTCACTCTCAGCCATCATCATCCACAAAAGGGGACCAAGTCTGGGAGGTGGTGTGGATCATGGGTGTGCTCGCAACTCAGTGTCAGACTCTTCCTGGGGCCCCAGGCACTGATGGCCACACCAGCAACCAGACAAAACAGAAACTCCCTCACCTGCCAATCCATCAGTAAGCCCTGCTGTGTCTCCTTCTTAAATAATGTGAACCCATCAGCTTCTGCAACACTGCCTCCCTGCTGGCTCAGGCCCCCATCTTCCCAGCCAAATGGTTCTATCCAAAACACAGAATGTGACACACCCTGTGTGAAACCTTCACTGCCTCCCATTGTCCAAGGACAAACTGCAGACTCCTGTGCAGGGACTTCAAGATGCTCCCAGATCTGGCACCTGCTAAAGCCTGCAGCCTCACTGCTGCTATTCCCCAGCCCACCCCCAATCCCATCCGGTCAGACTGGACAACCTTGAATTCCTGGAACCTGCTATATCCTCTCTCACTGCTAGACTTTGTGTATCTTTTCCCCCACACCTGGAATTTCTTTCCCTCCCTCTTAATTCTTACCCCATAACATTTGTTTTACCCAGTGTGATAGGTTTGTGTCCCCCTCAAAATGCATACACTAAAGTTCTAGCCCCCAGTATCTGTGAAGATGATATTATTTGGAGATAGAAACTTTAAAAAGATACATTTAAATGAGGTCATTCATGCGGTTCCTAATCCAACACAACTGGTGTCCTCATGAAAGCGGAAATTTGAAGAAAGTTAAACAGGGAGAATGGCATGTAAACATCAGGGCAGAGACAAACGTGATGAGTCTACAAGCCAAAGTGTGCCAAAAATTGCAGACAAACCACCAAACGAGAAAAGACGCTTGGAACAGTCTTCCTCACAGTCCTCAGAAGGAACCAGCCCTGCTGACACTTTGATTTTGGACATCTAGCCTCCAAAACTATGAGACTATACATCTCTGTAGTTTAAGCCATGCAATTTGTGGTACTTTGTTACAGCCTAATTAGCAAACAAATACATCCCATCAACTCCTAATCACCCATCTGAGCTCAGCTTAGAGCCCCTCCTCCAGCCCCAGAGTGAGATAATGCCTGAGCTTTGGATGCTCCAAAAGCATCCTGTCCTTCCTGGTAGGGTAGCACCCGTCCCACTGCCTGGGCTTTGCTTGTGTGCTTGTTTCTCTCCCCCAGCCAGTCCTGAGCACCACGAGGGCAGGGCATCATCTGTTTTCCAACCACTGTATCTCAGAGCTCAGTATGCTGCCTAGGTTGAGAAAGGCTCAGTATGTGTCTACAGAATGAATGAATGAGCCAAGGCTAATAAAAGCCAGGGCTAAGATAATGTGTTCAAAGAGAAGCTACCAGAAACTCAAATACTCAGTGTCCCCAAAAGTGTGGAGAACTCAGGTTGAACTGGGGGCAGCTCTGAAAGCTCACAGCACACTGAGGGGGAGCCCTGTTCAATCAGGCTCACCCCAGCTGGATCAGGGTATTCTGCGGAGAAGAGTGCAAAATGGTTTGGGGTTTTTGTTTTTGTTGTTTGGTGGGGGGTGGGCAGGAGCCAACTCATGAAGGGTGAGGACTGCTGAGAGCTGGGTATGACAGCTGGAGCTGGATGCCCCCAAGCAAGAAAGGCTTCATCTGGGTTCAAATTACAGCTTCAAAACAGCAAAATCCAGACTGTGGGAAATTTGGCAAGACTCATTCCATGGTTTTTATCAACAAAATGTTACAATGAAAGAAAGAGAGGTGGAGAGGGTAACTTCAGATCAATGTAAAGACCACCTGGAGGCTGACTGAGCAGGGCATCCTTTCATGCCAAGCACAGAAACCAAATCCAAGCCCTATGGATTGAGCTGAATAAGTGATGTTTAGTGCTAAGTAGTGCAGAGTAGCAGCCTGGTGGGCACCCAAGAAGCAGGCACCCTGGAGAGTGAGCTCAAAGCAAAGACCAACCCAGACCCCACCCACTGGAACATGGATATGATGCCCACAGCCAGGACTGGCTGGGTAGGCGTGCCTCTTGAGGGAGGAAGGAGGAGCCCTGAGGATGGGGAAGCTTCCTGGACCCCTGGTTCCCTCTAGGCCTCCTGATGGTGATGCAGTCACGTATGCAAGCAGCTGGGGCCACAGAGGTAGATGAGCAACTCCCAGCCGGGTGGTCACAGAGCTGCCTGTGAGTACAGGTGGGAACCGCAGCCTGGGTGAGCAGAGTGGGCACCTGACTGCCTGGGGGGCTCCAAGCGTGCTGGGGGCAGGATATGATATGCTCAGTGTATTCTAAGCACAGAGAGGAAGCCTGTGTGGCCAGACAAAAAAATAATTGGAGTTTGGAAGATCAGAGAAGTAGCCTGATGCCAGGTTACAGGAGGCTTTGGCTCTGTTAGAGACTTTGGATTTTACGCTGAGTGAGATGGAGGATTTTGAGCAGATGAGTGTTATGATCTGGTTACATTGTAAGAGAATGACTGGCTGCTTCATAGAAAGAGACTGTAAAGGGTCATGCTAATATTCTGAAAACCACATACGCTCTGGAAACATATCTGGGTTCAAATTTCTGCTTCAAATCATCAAAATCCAGACTGTGAGAAATTTGACAAGATGAATTGCTTGGATGCATTCACAAAACAAGGTGAGAGAAAACAGAGATAGAGAGGGAAACTACAGATTGAAATAAAGCCAAGTTATCAATGTATCACAACGTTTTTATCCCAACTCAAATACCAAACCAGAAAGAGGTAGGGAAATGTAGACACTGAGAGAGTATTTGACATATTAAGGAATTAGTGTTAGTTTCATTTAGGTGTGATAATGCTATTTGAAGTCCACATCTTTTAGAAATTTCATTTGAAATATTACAGATGAAGTGATTTTTTTTTTAATTTACAGCTTCATTATTTGCACCTCTGGCAAGCCACTTCCATTCTTTGAGTCTCAGTTTCCTCATCTATAAAATGGGCATGACAATACTTCATGGTAAAGTGCCTGGCACAAGGTAGGTACTCTGTAAATGGCAAGGGCTATGAGACCAGTTCTTGTCTGGAGGGAGTCCCTCCTGGAACCCAGATCTTCTCATTGACCTGGCAGCCCCAGGGATGGCCTCTCTGGGGCAGTCTCAAAGATAAATCTGAATTCCAAGGAAAGCCCACTGAGAGCTCAGACTGAAGGTCTCTCCAGACCAGGGTTCCAACCCCAGGATGACCCTCAGGTCAAGGCCAAGTCTGCCCCTATAAACCTCTCTCCCGAGCTCAGCCTCCCTATCAGGAAAGCCAAGGCAGGAGGGTGGCATCCACACATGAAATCCCCTAGATGGCAGCTCCTCCCCCACTCCTTAGGAACCCATGTCAACCCACGCAGTCCCCCAGCTGCAGGGTGCAGCCATCCCTGGGCAGCTGCCAGCCTGCTGGTGTGATTACAATTAAGTCGGTTTCCTGCATCCTCTGGGGGCTGCTCTGCCCTTTTCTCCCTTTGGTCACTTTACCTGTCATATGGTCCCCAGGGTCACAAACACTTCTCAGCATGGCTTCTGATTAAAATCCAGTGAAGCCGAAAACCAAGCCAGATTCACAGGATAAAAAAACTTAGCCAATACCTCAGGGAAGTCAATTTAATTCACTGTTTGCTTCAGGGGAAGGCTGGCATCAGAAGTGGGCCTTAGACTCCGTGGACTGACATCTTTGAGCACCTACCATGCTCCAGGCCTGTGAATTACAATCTTTCGCTTGATTTACCAGGAGTGAGTGGTCTTCCTGCGTGCCTCTCTCCTGGGAGCCCCTAAAGTCAGAACAGAATCCAGGCTTCTGAGCCCTCTGCTCCCTCTAACTGGGATGTCATTCCACTGTATCTCTGCCCTGAACTTCATCTTTCCATGACAGCTAAATGTGACAAACCCAAAATCCAGCAAAAATAACCCCCTTTTCTCATCTCCCACCACCTACATCCTTTACAGTACTTACCACACAGCACGATCATGAGCCATGCACGTGCTCACCTCCCCCTCAACCACCAGACTACAGATTCCTTGAAGGTAGTAGGGAAATAGGCATTTTTTTAACTGGAGAATGTCAAAAGGGGGTGGGAATAGTGGCAGCCCATAAAGAACAGTTGGAGAAACTGGGGTGGAGACAATGACTAATAATAAAAATAATAACTAACATTGTTAGATAATTCCGACATCCTGGACACTGAGCCAAGTGCTTGGCCTTCAGCAGTACTTTCTAAAGCCACCCTTTTGCTACAGATGGAAACACTGAAGCTCTGTATTGAAGACGTTTCTTCTCTTGCACAAATGCTCCCAACATAGATGAAATTGAGAGCCAGCTTTTAGTTAAGGGATGCAATTAACCCCCTGCTCACTTTGCTGATTACATAGCCCCAGGACAAGCTAGCAAGTTAGAAGGACACCTATTGTCAGGGGCAGGGAGGTGTTGCTGAAAGTTTCACCTGCTCTTTTGCTAAAGTCGGTGGTGGCCATTTATTTTGATGGTTAACACATTGATTTTGATGGGACAGACTGTGTTGTTCGGATTTAGTTTTATCAATTTGAATCAACCATATTATTATTTTGATGTGCAATGACAAAATAATCTCTAGTGCTAATGTTTAAAACTCCCTCATGGTTTAAACTACAGATTGCGAATTTAAAAGGAGAAGCCTGTAGCCTTCTTTTTACCCCTTTTTACCCTTTCACCCTCATTTTAGAAATGTTTCTGAAAGGCAATTTTTGAAAATGTGAGTCTCTTAGGAATGAAGTTGTCATGTGATAGCTGAGCAGGCTGTAGCATCCCGATTTTACAGATGAAGAAAACATGTAGTAGGCCAAGTGGCAAGATCACAGTCATCACCAAATTAGGGCAGATTTTGGGTGTGAGCAAGCTGGGGTATGACACCAAAGCAAGTCATTGTACCATTAGCAGTAAGAGCCATGTTCCCAGTGCCTAGCACTCTGCCTAGCCCCTTGGTGCTCAATCAATTGTTAGAAGAATGAAGACATTAGGCCAGGTGCGGTGGCTTGCGCCTATAATCCTAGATCTTTGAGAGGCCGAGGCAGGTGAATTGCTTGAGCTCAGGAGTTCAAGACCAGCCTGGGCAACATTGTGAATCCCTGTCTCTACTAAAAATACAAAAACTTAGCCAGGCATGATGGGGGGTGCCTGTAGTCCCAGATACTCAATAGGGTGAGGCAGGAGAATTGCTTGAACCTGGGAGGCAGAGGTTGCAGTGAGCCAAGATTGTGCCACTGCACTTCAGCCTGGGCAACACAGCAATACTCCATCTCCAAAAAAAAACAGGATGAAGACATTAAATTATTAAATGGCTGTTAGAATAATAAAGAAATCTAGACTCCCAGGGAAGAGCTCTTTTCTTTCTCAGAAACAGCCAAAATGCCTCCAACTCTTCTCCAGGTCAGTGAACATGTCAACTCTTCTCATCATTGTGTTAAGGATTCTTAGATCTGGCCACCCAAGATTCCCAGCCCCCTGTTTCTTCAAACACGAATCCAGATACCACTGTGAAGGGTTTTTGCAGATGTAATTAAGGTTACTAATCAGCTGATCTTAAAGTAGAGATTATCCAGATGGGTCTAACAAAACCACATGAGACACTTAAAAGTAAAGACTTTTCTTTGGCTAGTCGCAGAAGGGAAAGTCAGAGACTCAAAGCTTGCAGGGGGTTGTATGCATGCTACTGGCTTGCAGATGGAAAGGACCATGTGCAGGATCTGAGAGTGAGAGCTGAGAGCTGACAGCCAGCAAGAAAACAGGGACTTTGATCCTACAACCCCAGGAATTGAATTCTCCCAATGACCTGCCTAAGCTGGGAAGTGGGTTCTTTCCCAGAGCCTCCAGATGAGAGCCCATCCTTCAGACATCTTGATTTCATCCCTGGAAGACCCTAAGCAGAGAACCCAGTCAAGCCTAACCAGACTTTTGACTTATAGAGCTGTGAGGTAATAAATGGATGTCATTTTAAGCTACTAAGTTTGTAGTAATTTGTTACACAGCAAGAAAAAACTAATACAATCATATTAAACTCACAACCCATTAGCTTTGTGTATGGCCTCACCTGGTTTGATCAGGAAACCAATTTATTCATAATAATTACTTACAGAGCAGGTGGTACAGGAAAGAATCTTTCCTATTTTCCCAGAATTGGCAATAAGCATCACAGTTTGGAAAACAAAAAGGTTGTACAGACAATCTTAGTTCAGAGACCAGCCACTGTGAGCTAGTGGTGCTGGGGCTGTTTCCCCATTCTGTGGACAGACTGCTGGTGGGTACATGTTAGAAGTGTACGGGTACCCACTAAAATAATGGCAGTACAGAAAGTAACTTCCAAACCATAGGACCATATGAAAAACTTTCTTATTCAATTGGAAGATAAGAGGAGAGAACAAGATAAGCAAAGAAAAACACTGGTAAATAGAAAACATGGGTAACAGTAAGTTTAAATATTAGTAACCACATAAAAGAAATAGACTGTGCTCCACAGTTTAGAAAAGCAAATATTCTCAAATTAGACTTACTTTAGCTTACTTATAGTTTACCAGCCTTCCTAAAATATGAAAATACAAAATGATGGAAAGAGGTCAAAAAAGACATATCGGGAAAACACCAATAAAACAAAAATTCTATAACAATTTTAGTTTCTGGCAAAACAAGAATTAAAACAAAAAGTATTATTAGGAATTAAGAAAAAACAATTAACTATGAAGATTCAGCAATCCCGAACATGTATATACATAACAAATAGCCTCAATATATGATGCCTACATTTACAGAATTATAAGAAGAAATTAATAAATCCTCAATGTTGGTCAGAAATGTTAATACACTTTTCTCAGAAACTGATCATTCAACTAGACAAGAAGCTAGAAAGTGTTAAGATTTAAACAAATTAGGGATAGAAAGGGAAGAGAACTACATAGACTAGAAATTTAATAAAAACCTTAGATAATAGTAAACATTTTATACTAATAAATGTGAAAACAAACTGGACACTGTTCTGGAAAAAAATAAATACACTACAAAAATTCACTCCACCGAAGTGGAAAACATGACATCAGAAAAGAAAATGTAAGCCAGTATCATTTACATAAATGCTAAAAGCTTAAATAACGAAATAAAAGTTAACTAGCTTAACTAAAAAGTTAAATAACTAAAAGTTCTTTTAAAAATTAAACAACTAAAATCTAAAAAAACTAGAAGCTTAATTAAAGCTAGCAATTTTTTTCTAATACAATTTAGTCAAGTAGTATTTATCCCCATCATTAAGGATGGTTTAACCTTTAAAATTCTACAAAGGTAATTCATCTCATCAGTAGGTTGAAGAATAGCTATGTGGTAACTCCATAAATGCAGAGAAAAGTATTTAATAAGATTAATGCACATCAAGATGAAGAAAAATTCATCAGGCAAGAAATAAAAGAAAACTTCAGTAACCTGCTTAAGTATGTGTCTCTGAAAAAACAACAGTAAGTATCTCATACAATAATGAAATATTAGGAGCAGCCTCTTTAAAGTTGGAGCAAAACAAGGACATCCACTATCACAACTTCTGTTTAATATTGTACTGGAATTCCTCGCCAATGTAATAAGGCAAGAAAAATGTGTAATATAGTAAAATGTATAAAGATTGAAGAAGAAGCAACATTGGCATTATTCACAATTGATATGTTTGCCTACACAGAAAA
The DNA here is from genome assembly GCA_036589455.1 of Ateles fusciceps. Classification (NCBI taxonomy): domain Eukaryota; kingdom Metazoa; phylum Chordata; class Mammalia; order Primates; family Atelidae; genus Ateles; species Ateles fusciceps. Next base: position 19,686,809 of record JAZHEH010000952.1, read on the forward strand.
TTCAAAATAATCTACAAATATGAAAATTAATAAAAAAGTTAAATAAGGACACTAAACACAAGATCAACATATAAATATCAATAAATTCATATATATTCACAACAAATTAGAAATGTAATCTTTTAAAATTCCCACTCACAATAGTGATAGCAACTATAAGATTTCTAGAGTTTTAAGAAAAAATGATAAAACATTATTGATAATAAAAAATACATAAATTAAGAAATGCAGCATTCTCTACAGTTGGAGTCTAAACACCAGGATTAACCCCAAATAAATCTACAAATTCAAGGAAATTCCAGTGAAAATGAATATTGAAATTTTTCACAGAACTTCACAATCTTAATTTTTAGAATTTGAAAATCTGTCTATGATCTTCACATGAATCAGTAAAGAGTCAAGAATGGTGAAGACAATTTTGAAAGAGAATAATGAGAAAGACTTGGCTCAGATATCAACATTTCCAATAAAGCTAAAGTATTTTAAACAGCGTACTATTCTCCCATGGGTAAATGAATAAATCAATGGACTGGAATAGAGAGCCATATATATGGGTGTGTACACACACACATCATATATATAGCAGATAACATATATTTATAGCACATATATGATTTAGTTGACATTTTCAATCAGTGAAGGGGGAAATGGATTATTAAATGTGAAAAGCAACATTTTAAACTCCCTTTTTAAAATACTTCTTATCCATTACCTACAATCAACATTTTTTTTACAATGTAATTTATTGCAAAATAAGAATATTTTGAAAATTAAGTACAGAATAGATAGTACACCCTGAGAGATTCCAGGGCTACCTGCTCATAAGGGTGAGGCAGCATTAATTGTTGTTGAAAAAATTCCCCCTTTCTGTGAGTTTTACATGATTATTCATAAGGAGGTGGAAAGAGGTGTTACCAGTAAACATGTTCTGGGTGCTCTTCTGGGTGCACCTGTGCAGTAGCTGCACATGGTGTTCATATGTTGCATATCTCATTAGCATTTTAAACCTCCATGCAGGGGTGTGTTTTTACTATTAAAATGAGCAAAATGTCAGTTTGAGTACAGGTAAAATCAAAATGCACATGCTCTCTAGAAGAGAAAGTCCCTACTGAAGATAGCGGGCTTCAAATGACCCCAAGTGCTCCACATCTTAAAAGTGACCCCACAAAGCGGGAACACTAATCTGTTAGTGGATCAGGTCCCACCTGTGTCTCCAAGATACTGACTTGGGATGAGCCTAATGATCTCAAGTATAAAATGCCTAAATCAGCAGCAGCTTCAGGTTGCATTTTGGAGCTTGTCCACTTAAATGGACTAACGAAAATGGCTCACAAGACACATGCCTAGGAAATGGCCTTTTCTCCTTTGCTCTTAGCAAATCCTGTGTAACCTAATAATTAAGCTTCCTGATGCCTCAACTTTCACATTTCTGAAAAAGGTGCCAGTGCATGTGATGTCCCCACGAAGCCACTGCCCTTCAAAACTCTGAAGTTTGCACAGCCTGAGCGTGCACTCTGGCTAAAGAAAGCAGAGGGCTGTGGCACAGTGGACAGTGTCTTGGACATCAGGACAGTTTCCATAGCAGTTTAGGAAAGAAGGCAGCTCCCTGGGCTGGAGAAGACACAATGCTCTGGAAAGACTCCTAGGTGCAGGAGAGAGAGGAAACTGAGCTGGACAGGGGCAATGGGGTGAGGACAACCAGCCCGTTTTGGGCAAAGGTGAGGCATACTTCGTAACACAATAATCTCAATGCCCAGCCCAGACCTGCCCTTCACATCCCTATCTGTACTCACTCTCCTTGGCAAGGGGGTGGCATGGAATCAGCCGTAATATTGCTATGGATGAAATGATGTCTGAGACTTGTTTGAAATACCCCAGGAAAAAGTGGGAGAGGCAGGAGAAAGACAGATGAAGCAAAGTGGCATCAAGTTGATGGTTGTTAAAACAAAGAGAAAGGGATGCCGGGATACCTTGCTTAATTCTCTGTACTTTTGAGTATATTTGAAAATTATTGTAATGATGGGGTTTTTTAAGTTTTAGAAGAGAATATATAAAATATTTTTGACCTTGGGTAGCAAGCAATTTCTTAAATAAGACATTAAAGGCACAATTCACAAAGAAAAAAATTGATAAATTTGACTACATTAATTTTTTAAACTAATGTATGACAAAGAATGTCTTAAAGATAAAAGATGTGCCACAGACTGGGAAGAAATACTGTAATGTATATAAATGACAAAAGATGAGTATGCAGAATATATTAAGAACTCCCACAAGTCAAACAGCCCAATAAAAATATTGGCAAAAGATATTCATACAGTTCTGTAAAGAGGAAGCCTCATGGCTAACATAAACATAAGAGAAGATAATCAACTTCATTGTTAATCAGCAAATGCACATTACAATAAGATTCCCTTTCACCCATCAGACTAGCAAAAATAAAAACATTACATAGGGCCAGGTGCGGTTGCTCATGCCTGTAATCCCAGCACTTTGGGAGGCTGAGGCAGGCAGATCACCTGAGGTCGGGAGTTCGAGACCAGCCTGACCAACATGGAGAAACCCCATCTCTACTGAAAACACAAAATTAGCTGGGTGTGGTGGTGCATGCCTGTAATCCCAGCTACTCAGGAGGCTGAGGCAGGAAAATTCCTTGAACCCAAGAGGCGGAGGTTGCAGTGAGCCGAGATTGTGCCATAGCACTCCAGCCTGGTCAAGAAAAGCAAAATCTGTCCCAAAAAAAAATTAGATAATACTGGGTATTGGAGAGGAGTAGATTCATACATTTCTTATGGAATATTAAATTGGCACAACTCTTTGGAGAATAATGTGTCACTATCTTACAAATTCAAAAATGTTCATACCTTGCACCCTGGCAATTCTGCTTGTGTCTGTTCATGGTCCCTTGCATGCAAAACTAATTTCTAAGGTATACCTAGAAGTAGAATTGCTCAAATATATTAGTTATTGCCAGATTTCCTACCCAAATTAATGCACCATTATACTACCAACCACATTTAAGTTTTTTCAGTTTCCCTATCCTTTTTTCATTTATATTAATCTATAATAGATAAAAAAAAAATTTTATTTTTATGTTAAATTGCATTTGTTTAGTTATGAGTAGGATTGTGCATCTTTTCAAACATTTCTTGTGCATTTGTATTCCTTTTTCTGAAAAGATGCTGTTTATACCCTCTGCCCATTTTTCTCTTTTGCTCTTCCTTTATAACTTTTAAAAACTTTTCTTAATAAAAAATGGTTCTCTCTGTCAGTTTTTTTGGGAGGGAGACAGTGACAGATCATCAGGCATTAGATTCTTATAAGAACCATGCAGCCTAGATCCCTCACATGTGCAGTTTACAATAGGGTTTGCTCTCCTATGAGAAACTAATGCTACTGCTTATCTGACAGGAAGCAGAGCTTAGGAGGTAATGTGAGTGATGGGGAGTGGCTGTAAATACAATATAGCTTTGCTCACTCATCCACCACCCGCTTCCTGCTGTGCAGCCCTGTTCCTAACAGGGTCTGTGTCCTGGGGGTTAGAGACCCCTGGTCTATAGCAAGCTCAATACCAAGGCCTCCATCATACTTGTGTCCATTTCCCCAATACCTACCCCCAAGTGCTGACCCAGCTCTCTTTCATGGGTTTCCCACAAATCCCCATTAAAGTAAAACAACAACAAAAACTTTCTCTGGCCAGAAATGCTGAAGGTAACTGACAATACCCTTACAAACACTGAAAAGTATTCTCCCTCAAAGAAGAATCCAGTCTCTCCATTTTAAATCTCTATCTCTTCCCCCGACCCCTTCAGCCATGAAGTCATGACTCCAGCCTGGATAGCTCTTGACTGACCACGCCAATGGTTGCAGACATAGAATCTGAATTCGTGGTGCAAGTGATAGGGAGCCCAGCAGAGTGATTATGGGTACAGACCTGGGTATTGGAAAGACCTGAGTTGTATTCCATTGCTGTCATTTATCAGCTGTGCAACTTTGAGCAAATTACCTCTTGTCTTAATCTGTGCTGCCATAACAAAACCCCCGAGGACTAGGGTAATTTACAAATAACAGGAATTCATTTCTCACAGTTTTGGAGGCCGGAAAGTCCAAGATGAAAGCACCAGCAGGTTTAATATCTGGTGAGGGCTCAGTCACAGCTTCCAAGATGGCACCTTGACCTCAGTGTCATCTAGGGGGACAAACGCTGTGTCCTCACATGGCAGAAGGTACGAAGGACAAACAAAGACCTATCTAGTTTGCTGCAGCCCCTTTTATAAGGTCACTCATCCCCTAATTCCCTCTTAAAATGTTGTGCCCCTTAATATTGCCACATTGGAGAGTAAGTTTCAACATAAATTTGGAAGTGACACAAACATTCAAATCCTAATAGCTCCCCCTCTCCAGACCTCAACTTCATCTGTAAAATGGGAATAAAAGTAGAACATTCCATCTAGCATTATTACTAGGATTAAATAAAATAACCGTATTACTCAGCATACAATAAGCCCTAGGTAATTAATAAGCCCTAGGTAACTTCAGTTCTTTGTTCTATCCCTAAAAGTTTGGGCTTCAGTCTTTACAGCACATTTGCTCGCTTCACAGAGACAATTCAAAGGCTCTCTTGACCTTGGGAAATCTGGAATTTAATCTTGAACGTGTAACGAATGCTCATGGGTTTGGAATCAGAAAAATTCAAGTGAATTCAATCTATCTCACAAGTTTTGATATCTCTAATTATGCTTACCTCCCATGGTTAAAGTAGATAATGAATGAAAAGTGCCTATTTCAATGTCTGGCAAAGAGTAGGTGCTTACAACTGAAATTTCAATCAGCTTGAAAAGAAAGTAAAAAGAACTTTGAGAGCTATGGGAAAAAGTGTTAAGAGGGAGCACATAATCCCCAGAGAGAATACAAAGTATTAAACTAGCTTGTTCTTTCAACATGGCTAAATTTTCAATGTAAACTTTCAGCTTTCAGTATAGCTAAACTAAGTTAAGTCTCCTAAAAATAATTAGCCCAGTTCATTAAATCAGGCCAATTCGGCATGGGCTGAGGACAGTTTACATGGGTTTTGTTCGGCCTTGGATGTTGGCGTCCATTTAGCAGAGTTATAGATAGTTTTGACATTTACTGCTTCTGTTAAATAAGAAGTTGGGGGAAAACACAAGTGGGAGAGGATTAGGGGCTGGGTGCAGAAATAATTTTTTTAAACAGAAAAAAAATGTCATTTACAGAGCAGTATCAGGCATCAGCGTTGCAGGGGGCAATTTGGATGGGGCAAATTAAGCAACTGTTCCCATGATGAACTGTCTCTGCACAATCAGTCATGTGACAGTAAATCTGCATTGACCGGCAGCTGTGTTAACAAACTGGAGAGAAGATTGATGCCCATCCAAGGCCAAGAAATGCACAATCAAAGTGAAGAGCTCTTTCAGCCCTGCGCCAGAGTATAAATATGTATCACTGGCTTCTAAAGTGAGTTATGATTTCATTCTCCTACTGGTACCTGAAATCTAGAGAGGGCATTTGTCTAGTCCCTGTATCGGGGGTGACAGGTATAGCAATGTGATCACATAGGGGAGATATCTGCTTGGCAGATAAATCAGGTACGGTAAAGGAACCTGTTGTTATCAATTTGATCGTGGGGGAAAAACATCTCCCTGTACTCAGGCAGTATTGTCAGTGCATTGAACGGGTCCTTCGTTTGCTCAAGCATTTGCGGGCGCTGTTTTCTCCAATCTGTTGTGTGTCTGGATGAGCTGGTATGCAGCTTTCCATTGCTACACTTCACAGAAGATACTGTCTGGCTTGCCCACTAGGGTGCAAACACTTTGAGAGCAGATCCATGTCTGATGGCTCAGTGCTCCCATCTTTAGTGCAGGGTCTACCATTGTTTCTTCATTTGAAATGAACAAAAAGGTCAAGCCTGAAATCTAACCTCCACCAGCGGTAGAGGAAACACCTGAATAACAGCTCCAAGAACACAGGGTTTATTTTTCTGTGTCTCTGTAATAAGGTCCATGACCTCTGAGTACATCTTCAATACCCAGGGCTCATTTCTCCTCATTCTATTCACTATCATTAGGCAAGTTTCCCTTCTGAGAAGTTTCCTTTCTGGGGCTTGCCATCTAACCACTGAAGTAACAGATTCCAAATCCCTATCTGCAGCTGAGATCCTTCTCCTGGGCTCTAAACCCATATGTCCAACTTCCTTGAGGACCTCTCCATCTGCTTATCAAACTCAGGCTGTCCAAAGTGAAACTCAGCCCCCTGCATCTCTTCTTCCCCACATCCTTGACATTGACATCAATCAATGACATCGTCCTTGCCCCAACTGTTCAACGCAGAAGCCCAGCAGGCATCCTTGATGCCCCCATACCATGACATGACAACCATCATGAGTGGACTCTGGCAAGAAGTTAGACTCTCATTTGAGTGGAGTGAGTCCTGGCTCGGACACTCCTCAGAGCTAGTATTCCCGAGATTATTTTTCCCCATTTATTGACAGAGTGGACTTTGCAAGGATGAAGAGCTGACTCTATCCAGTCTCTAGAAAAGAAAACGGTTGAACCAAATGAGTGTTTTCCAAGCTAGGTCTACAGATATCTTTATCAGCAGATAGAGAAAGTCCACACTAGACAGTCTTTGACTTTGAGAGATGCTGCAGAGCTTTCCTCTGCTCCCTAAGGCCAACACCCAGGAGGGAATTCCTTGAAACCTCATGCGCTCCCTGTCTCCCATACGGCATCCAGAGACAGAACTTGAGGCTCTGCTCCCCCTTTACCCAATTGTGGAAACCTAAAAGTTAACCCTGAGAAGGGACCAGATAGAGGGAGGGGAGAGCAGCCCACAAGACACTGTTTAGACAATTTCAGCATCAGCACATTGTGGTCAGAGGCAAGGGGCACCAGAAAGATCACTCCCTCCTAAACCCCTCCCTTTTTTCACAAGGAAAGCATGTGGCTGGCCAGCTTAGCATGGAGGTTAAGAACATACACAGGCTTTGGAGTCAGATTTTGGTCAAACGGCAGGCAGTTCCACTGCTTACTGTATAACCTCAGGCCAGTCATTTTCTGTCTCTGAACTTCAGTTTCCTCACAAGTGAGACAGTTCTACCTCACAGGGCTGTTGTGAAAATGAAGTACAATTAGATAAGTACAAGTACTTGGTCCAGTGGCAGAAACATAGTAGGTAAGTGGTAACTATGATTTGACTGATAACCACAATCATCTTTCTGTTTTGAATTCTAAGTTTTTCCAGTCCATGAAAGACTGTTTCAAGTCTGTCTCTTCCCTAAAGCCTTCTTGGATAACTCCTGTCCCGGTCATCTGACAAGGAATTGGCATTTCACCGAGCCATTTGCCCGGCCAGGAGCTGGGGGAGACAAAGATGACACATACACAACTCCCACCTCCAAGTGAGTTATGTAGGATCCTAAGCAGACTTCAAAGCCCCTACCCACCACCTCTTCACTGTGTGAGGCTCACTCCCCAGAGGCTCAGATTTCTCATCGATACAACGGAGATAATATTCCTTACCATCGTCAGTGGTATTGAGAATGGAAAAAAGCTGACAGGCAGGCAGGAAGGGAGGGAGGAAAGGAAAGGAAGGGTACCTGGGGAACAAGGAAAGGAGGTAGGAATTAGGGGAAGAAAAAGGGAAGTGTGAAGACAGCACGCTCTGAGATAGGAATGAGTGGATGAATGGATGGGTGAAATAATGAAACACATTTCTCTCTGCCATCTCCAGGTCCCACAGCCAGCCTCCTTTTGGCCCATGTGCAGGATACCTGCTGCCTCTTCTTTATGGAGAGAGATTTCCTTTTTCCCCCTCTTACAGCCCAATTTTCTTTTTTTTAATATATATATATATACATTTTTATTGCATTTTAGGTTTTGGGGTACATGTGAAGAACATGCAAGATTGTTGCATAGGTACACACATGGCAGTGTGATTTGCTGCCTTCCTCCCCATCACCTATATCTGGCATTTCTCCCCATGCTATCTCTCCCCAACTCCCCACCCCCCCACTGTCCCTCCCCTATTTCCCCCGACAGAACCCAGTGTGTGATGCTCCACTCCCTGTGTCCATGTGTTCTCATTGTTCAACACCCACCTAAGAGTGAGAACATGCGGTGTTTGATTTTCTGTTCTTGTGTCAGTTTACAGCCCAATTTTCAATGAAGGAAACTTATTTGAAGGCCGCCGCTCCAAGAAACAGCATCATCGGACAGAGAGCCTGCACCTTCACCCATTTACAGACATTAATAATACATGGCAGAAAGCTGCCGCTTTATTTTATTTTGTCCTCCAAGTCAAACTCTTTAAATCAAATATTTAAGGAGGGAATATTTACTCACACATACTCCAGGAAGCATTTCTGGTCTTAAAGGCAAATGTGCACCATAGCAATTGAGGGATAGTAGGGACAACCATGGAGTAGTAACTCCTTCCATTCTCACAAAAATCCTTCAAGTTGCTGCGTTAGCATCACCATTTTATAGATAAGGAAACTGAGGCTCAGGGAGGTTACATAAAATTTCCCAAGGTGAGTCAGCTCCTGAGCAGAAGGGCATGGATTCACACCCATGCCGTCTGACTGGAGGCCACAGGCTTCCCCGTTCATGGTACCACCTCGCAGCCTAGCTGTGAGGGGCAGGAGGCTGAGACTGGTGGATGAGCAGGCACTACCACGGCTAGAGGTGGGTACCCATCCTTGCTGGGGCATGGCACCCACATCTAGGAAAGTGAATGAGCATCCATGCACTTGATATTATCCAGACAGTCAAGTGAAGAAGGTTCAGAATGTCTGCAGTGTGAGTAGGAGTGTGGTAGGAAATGAGGTTGGAGGGAAGCTGGGTTAGAACGGGAGAGACATTGAATACCAAGCTAATGTGTGGATTTATCCTTCAGACAATGGGAAGCCGTCAGAGGGGTAGATGGATTCAGATTCGTGTCTAAGCAAGCATCTGGGAGGCTTTGGGGACAATGGATTGGAGTGGGGGAAGACGGCAGCAGGGATGTTGGTTATCATGGTCACGATTTTGAAGCACTCCCATTTCTTGAGAACCTATTGTGCCAGGCCTGTAATGTATTTTCTCTCTAGTCTTCACCCTGTGAGGCAGGCATGATTGTCCCCATTGTACAAATGGGGAAGCAGGGAGGGCATGCCCTGGGGGAAGGGCCCTTCCGTGAGGCAGCAAACTAAAGCTGCCTCTCTGTCCCCTCCCAGGTCAGCCCCCTCAGTGACCCATAACCACCCCGAGTCCCTTCCTGAAAACCAAGTACTAACAGGGATATTTCTTCCCTCACACCAGCCCTCTGTGGGTCCTTCCTGAACACTTAGTGTGTGCAGGTCTCGAACCAGGCTCTGGGAAGGAGACCTGGGCAAGACACACTTACTGCTGAATTAAGCGAAAGGAATCAGATCACTCTGAATCCTGGGCTTGGAGCCCCAGTGCCGCCCCCACCCCCAACTCCTGTCCTGAGCTCTCTAAGCAATCACATCCAGGAACATTAGCAGCCACCAGCTAAATGCTGAAGTATGTGTTTCCTGCTATAGGGATCGCTTATCGCTGACTCGGCAAGGGCTGCTCTAAGTGCTCAAGAGCGGGGGAAGGGGCTTGGCAAGAGAGAGGAACCGCTCAAGAGTAGACAGCAAGCTTCCCCCCCACGGAGCTCAGAGCCCCCCATATTTAAAAAGCAAGAGCTTCTGGAAAGGATTCAGGGTTGGGGGAGTCACATTTAAATGCACTTTTGAAAGGCATAACATCAGATAATGTTTGCAAACCACAAATGGAGAGAGGAAGGGCCAGGGAAGGGAAGGGGGTCTGGTTAATGGAACAAACAGGAATTGGAGTAGAGAGCAGAATGGGGACTGTGGAAGAAAGCCAAAGCCCCTTTTTGCTTGGGACTAAGATGTCTCAGAGGGATTCCAGGTCTAAGGCACCAATCAAGTTCCATTCACATCCACATCCACAACACTTACTGAGAATCTACCTTGATATCAAGGTCACACAGGGGGCTGCCAGGACCACCTTACAGCTTTGAGAATTAAATGACATTAGACTCCCAACTCACTTGGCAGGTCAGAGACCCAAAGTCACCTCCTGCTACGCCCTGGGCTTTCTGGGTGTAGGATTTAGGTTTCTCCTGGTCTGCTCCAGCTCCTAGTGTGTGTTTCTCTGCAATGATCTGCTCACCAGCTGTACACAAGATCCCTTTTCCATGCAGCCTCACCTACACTAGACACCTCCTGACCTCCTCTCCCTCCTTGACCAGCATATGTGCCCCAAGAGGCAGGGAAGGAGACAGGGGAAGCAGACTTTGCTGAAGGTGTCTTGGCAACTGACAGAACTCCCATTCCCTTCCCTGCACACACATCTTCATCCAAGACACTGTCCTAGGCTTCCTCTCTTCCTGTGTGGTCTGGTCCCAACCTCTGTCTCCAGCCTTATCACAGCCCATCCACTCTCTTGCACCCCAAGATCTCCTTCACTGTCTTGAATGTGCCACACTCCTTCCTGCCTCAGGATCTTTGCACAAGATGTTTGCTCTGTCTACAACACTTTTTCTCTATTCTTCCCCTGAAGAACCCCTACTCAGGTCTTAGCACAAACGTCACTTACTCAGTGAAGGATTCCATGACTCCCCAAGCTAAATAATATTTCCCATCCCCTATCCACCAGTGTGTTCTATTTCTTCGTTATTGCTTTATTTTATTGCATGTATTACTGTGTGTGGGTGTGTGTATGTAATGTCTGTCTCCCACACCAGATTGCAGGCTTCATGATGGTGGGGGTCAAATGTGTAGTAGACACTCAACAAAATGTGTTGAATGAATGAATGGTGTGTATAGGATATATAAGTAATTTAAGAGGAGTGATAAGTGTCCCTAACACATTGAAAGAGGCTTCAGGAAGAAGGCAATGCCTAAGTAGGGTTTTAGGTACAAAAAGGTACTCACTAGAGGGCTCAGATCAGACAGCAGGTGCTGACATTCTTCATTCTTCGGAAAGAGAAGAGCCTGAAGCCACAGAACAGAATGGGTGTTTGAGGGAACTACACATGGTGTGGACAGGGGAGCTAACGCAAGAGAAAAGGAGATAAGGTGAAGCTGGAAAGATGGGCAGGAGATTATGTTAGAACTTAATAACCAGACAATGAGGCAATGGGAAGTCATCAAGGGACTGAGCAGAAGAGTGATGGGATTCAAGACCTGGTTTCACTGGGGAGGGGAAGTGGCCAGGGAGGGCTGGGCTGGGGACTGCCATTGGATTCCCGTTGCAATGGTGGGGTAGTGGGTAATTGGGAGACCAGTGTATGTGCACTGGGGTGAGGGTTCACCCAGGAGGAAGACAGACTCACTGGAGGAGATAGATGACCTGGTTTGGGACATGTTGAGTGAAAGGTGCCCATAGTCATCCCAATGGAGATGTCTGTGAGGCCACAGAATCTGTGGATCAGGAGCACCAGGGAGGCACCTAGGCCAGCAGTGCCAGTCTGGGAAGCCAGTTTGAAGGTGGCAGGTGGAGCCAAGGGCATGAGTGAGCAAACAGGGAAGATATCTGGAGGGATAGGGCTCCCTGGCTCCTTACAGCCCAACACTCATTGATTTTATGAGCACTGGAAGCTTGGTTTGAGAGGGGAAGGGGAGGAGTGGAGTTCATGCTCTCTGCTCCAGATGGAGGAGCCGGAGGGAGTGGAGTGATGGAAGGGGCTTATTATCCTCCATCTCCTTGCACCAGGCATCACTCAGGTCGGCATCTGATTGCTGGCACTAATGAAAAGTCCTGCCTGCAGCCTGGCAGCCTATAATCAGGGGCTCACAGGATTGGTCTGGGCTGCCAAAGGCCACTGGCTCTGCCCCCATCCCCCTCAAAACCTGGTAAAGGTTTGAACCTTATGTGTCTTCAGAGTCATGTGACTGGTCTGCAGTATAGATTTTCTTCCCAGATGCTGGCCTTTCAGAGGGACACTGGCCAGTGGAATTTTCACTAGCGAAGGTCAGAATCTATGTTTCATGAGGGACAAGAAAAGAACTAGGGTGCTGAGGCTGAGAAAATAAAGTCACAAATCCCAAGAGGCTTCCAGGGCCAGGAGAGGAAATGTGAGGGACAGAGGGTGGGGGTGACAGTAGAGGGCTCCCTGTCGCAGTGAGTAAAGGATACCCTGCTATAGAGAGAATCCAAATCTTGAAGAAGAGGTGAACTAAGGTGACTCTTGAGGCCCCTTCTCGCCCTTGGATTCTAAGACTTTACAATTCACATGCAATGTTTTCTCTGGGTATCCATTATCGAATCTGATCCTCCAAGGTTCAAAAAGTTCTACCCAGCATTTCAGCATATCACCTCAAATAGTCTCAGCTACATTTGCACAAGTTGGTGTAGCTACAAGCATTCTGGACCCACACAACCCCTCTCCTAGTCCTTCCAGCCCCTCCCTCTTTGCCCCCAAACCATACTCCCAGTGTCCCATCAGTGTGGTCATGTGCAAGTGCTTGACACCAAGAGGATGAACAGTGAGAGCCCAGATGTCAACATTATGCAAAAGGTAATCAATCCTATCAGACTTAGTTAATGCACCTCTCTTGTGCTTCTAGCCATGGTTTTCTGCTCAGTGTTTCTGGTAACCTCTGGGAAGATTGCTTGGCCATGACTGCCCTTCTTTAAGTCACAGGGAAGAATTCAAGATCTTGATAGGAAGGAGTTTCGTTGGGGTGAGGGTTCACCCAGGAGGAAGACAGACTCACTGGAGGAGATAGATGACTTGGTTTGGGACATGTCATCTATCTCAGGACCCCATCATGAAGATTTCAGGACATCTTCACGGTGGGGTCCTGAGCTTGTGGTGTTCCACCTACATGGCTGGACTGAGCTACTCTAGAAGACACTTGTGGGTTTGACTTGATAGCACCTCCCACCTCCTGCCCCTTCCCTTGGCCATTGATGTACTAGATGCCATGGGAAATGCTCAGTGACCACACATGTGCACTGGCTCACCCAACCAGGACCCCAGGTGGCAGGAGGCAGGCAAACAGGTGTATGTGCTTCTGACTCATGCCCACTCACTGCCGTCTTAGAGTTCAGATCCTCCAGTGGCTGCTGAGGAGTAAAGTTGCTACCTCATAGGAGCAAAGTGTGGCCCACAGGAGAAGGAAACCAGTAGAAAAATGCTTCTGCCTTCTTTCCTTGGGAAAACTGTTTGAAGCTATAATAGACCCTCTGAAGATCTCTTGAGAAGTTGTTATGAACTGCACAAAAGTAGTCAACTCAGTAACACAGTCCCTTGGTTTGGCATAACTTCTCTCTTGCCTCACTGCCCTTTACCCCATTCTTTGTTTTGTTTTGTTTTGTTTTTTGACAAGGTCTGACAAGGTCTAGCTCTGTCACTTAGGCTGGAGAGCAGTGGTGCCATCTTGGCTTACTGTAACTTCTGCCTCCCAGGCTCAAGTCATCCTCCCATCTGAGCCTCCAGAGTAGCTGGGACTATAGGCATGCACACCACGCCCAGTTAATTTTTTATTTTTGTAGAGACAGAGTTTCACCATATTACACCAGCTAGTCTCAAACTTGTGAACTCAAGCAACCCACCCATCTCAGCCTCCCAAAGTGCTGAGATTACTGCATGACCCACCATGTCTGGCTCTCCCCATTCTTACTTCCTTGGCATAGTTTTCCCCTGTAATTATAATACAGCCAGCCCTCCAAATCCACTGGCTCTGCATCCCAGATTCAACCAACTGTGGATTAAAAGCATCTGGAAAAACAGACAATAAAAAATTCCAACACAATAAAAATAATGCAAATAAAAAGCAGAGTTTAACAACAATTTTATTTGCATAGTATTTACATTGTATTAGATATAAATAATCTAGAGATGATTTAAAGTACATGGGAGGATGTGTGTAGGTTACATGCAAATATATTTTATATCAGAGACTTGAGCATCCACAGATTTTTGTATTTATCAGGGTCCTGGCATCAATTCCCCACTGATACCAAGAAACGACTATATATAAATTGTTGCCTATGGTTCTGTTTCCTTGAGAACTTGAGCTGATGGGTTACAATGTGGCTGATGAGTTTTCATCCATAGAAGGTTGACATTGTAGAACTACAATAAGAGACTCTATCTTGTTGAATTTCCCTTGCAAAGCCCACCATGGAATCTTTGTAGGTCCAACTTTAGTGACTTACAATACTATCATAGGCCATCTTCAGCCCAGTCTACTCAGAAGGCTATAGCGAAAGTGCTTGCCAGCAGGACGGCATCAAGGGTTCCTTAAGTACAGGAGTCCTTGAAGACGCTCACGAAGCAATATAGCTCAAGTGCAGGGAGACAAGACCCACATCAGGCCAGCTTGAGAACCTACCTGCCCCACAGGAGCCAGTATCTCTTGTCACAACTTCTGGGGCCAGGGTCATGGCACTCAGAGAAGCTCAAAATGTGGCCTCCTGTCAGGTAGCTCTCCCCCAGTCACAGGTAGCTTACCAATAAGGGATCATTTCTGCCACAAGCAATACTGCCTAGTAACAAGGTTGACATATCCTTTTTATCCAGTTACCAGGGGAACAGAGCTACCAAGTTAATGAAAGGTCAAATCTCATGCAAAAGAGGAAAGTTCATTGTTAACCTCTCACCCGCACCTCTCATTACATGAGCTCCAGAGGTATGGAGACTTGGCAAAGGTCTCAAGTGTCCAGGACAGGAAGTAGAAACCATCCTAAAAATATTTATTGCCAACTAGCAAGGGCCTCAGCATCAGGATACCTGAGTTCCAGCCCTGATGTCCCCTCATTAAACCTCAGTTTTCACATCTATTAAACAGATGGAATGTGGCCTTGCAAGCTTCTATTTATAGAACACTTATCTCATGCCAGGCACTTTCTTATGCCTTTATACAATTTGGGGGAGGTAGCTGATTTTATATTTCACATTTTACAACCTAGAAAACTGAGACTCAAGGAGGCAACATGACTCATCCGAGGTCACACAGTCATCAAGAGAAGGAGACATGGTCGAGAGCGGTTGCTCATGCCTGTAACCCCAGCAGTTTGGGAGGCCAAGGCAGGTGGATCACCTGAGGTCAGAAGTTCAAGAGCCAACCTGGCTAACATGGTGAAACCCTGCCTCTACTAAAAATACAAAAATTAACTGGGCACGGTGGCACATGCCTGTAATCCCAGCTACTCAGGAGGCAGAGGCAGGAGAATCACTTACCCCTGGGGGCGGAGATTGTAGTGAGCTGGGATCATGCCACCGCACTCCAGGCTGGGCGACAAGAGTGAAACTCTGTCTCAAAAACAAAAAGGAGAGAGAGAGAGAAGGAGACAGGATTCAAATCTAGTTTTTTGAGTCGTTAAACCTAAAGATTTGAATCCCGGCTCCTTCAACTTGCACTAGCAGGTTTCTTTTTCTAATGTGTGTCTGGACTGCAGTGTGGGCATCTACAAGCTATACTTCCTGGACTCCTTTGCACCTGAGGTTTAAGCTGTGATTAGGTCCCGCCAACCAAATACTGCCATGCAAGCTTTGGAAGGCAGAAGAGGAGCATCACTGGGAGAGAAATGCCTCCGCCATCCCTTCTGCAGGCAAGCCCAGTCACAGGTATCTCTGATGCAGCTATAGCAGAAGTCCCAGAGCTCAATCCCTCACTTTGAAGAAAGGCAGGGCTTGGGCATCCATCCAGCGTGTCTGAATCTTGGAGAGGTGGTGTGGCCTCAGCCTGCACCAGTAGTGGGGCCTCTCAACCTGGCACCTTCCTGACCCAGCATCTTAGCAGTGCTGGTAGCTCCCTTGGTGTCCCAGTTCTGTGTGTGAATCTGGGAGACGCTCCTAAAATTTCAACCTAAAATCTGTTTTTTCAATGCTCTCAGTGATTCTGTAAGCCCTGTAATGTCTGTAAGACCCTTGGTGATTTTGCGCCCGAACCCCAACCAATACAGATGCAAACATCTCTCCCAACTCCTTTATTTCCACATGTCAAAACCAAGATCCACAGAAAGCAAGGGGTGTAGCCACAATCCCCCGAGAGCTGGTGTGTCCCAGGCCTTCGGATTCCAAGCCTGTGCTCTTTCCACTCCACCTCCAGTAAAGGAAAGAAGGGGAAAAGCCAGGGAATGTTGTGACAAGAACCCAGGAGCCCTGATTTCAGGTCTATGCTTCAGACAATGATTCTGTTGGTCTGGAGACATCCTTTCTTCATTTAGAAAGTTGTGGAAGTTGGTACTGAGTATTCCAAGGAGGACGTTAGGGCTGAAGTCTGTTTCTCCTCACTGTAATCCTTGGCAGACCCTACGTTATCTACCCGAAAAGCCCTGCTTTTGGCTGGACCAAAAATAGGACATTTTTGGAGAAGGCAATAAAAGTGTGACATTGTTTAAATACTGTGAATATAAGTTCTGGAAGATGCATGCACTAACCAGATTTATCAGTATTAAAAACCATCTCTGTAAGGATGAAAAGTGGTTGTCTCTGGTGACAATAATTGTGGGAGGGAGTTTTTTCTTTTTTTAAAAAAAAATCATATTACTTAATTTTTAAAGCATGTATACATATTAATAATTATTATTTAAAAAGTTACATATATATGTAAATGGTCATATATAGTACATAAAATATATAGTTAATATATTACATATATGTTTTATATGTGTGTATGTGCATATATATATATATATACACATATATTTGGAAAGTCCTAATGTCATGAAAAATGGCAGTTATATAAGTTGAGTAAATTTGGCTTTATGAAAAACTGATTTTTTTAAATGCCTGCTATGGCAGGTAACTTTCCTCCTGAATTATCTTCTTCAGAATTCAAAAACACATTTTATCTTATGCCAACTATATCTCCTTTTAAGTTTTTATGCCAGCCACCCTGGTTTACAATGCGATGTCTTTTTTATTCTTGCATTTTTCCCTATATTATTTTTGCAAGGCTTGGTAAAATGGTTATGGAGTGGCCATTCCATCAATTATTACGATGTTAAGGGCACATTTTTCTGGCTCCGGTGTAAGACACTTCTGCATTAAACAAATCTCTTCTTGCCCACAAATTCTGAAAATTTAGACTATAGCAATTTAGCGACAATATCACAAACCACGGCAACCAAAGCTGCAAGTTACTGAGAGCTTCCTACCCATCCACACGTGAGACTGCAAACTGACCCCACCCTCATTCTACCGATCCAATGACATCTGCCCCTCTGCTCTGGAACTTCCAGGACTGAGACCAAGGTTGGCATTCAAGGCCCTACTAAGAATAGATTGTCCTCAAGGCTTCTGAAGCCTTGCCCCAACTTCCTTCCTCTCCTATACCTCACTCCAGCCAAATGCACCATCTCAAAATGTCCCTAAGCCATCCCGACTCACTCTTTCTTCCTCCTAGATTCTCCTGATACTGTCACATGTCCAGATCCTTTGAGGTGAACTACAATAATAAAAACAGCCGGTAATTCAAGCATTCACTATGTGCCTAAGTGTACCTTCAGAGATTTTGAAGCAGCAAACACTTACCGAATGACATATGTATTAACTCCTTTGCATCTATTTCCATTTAATCTACACAACCAGCCTATAAGGTCTAACTCAGGAAAAAGAGTAACAGTTAATTAACTTGTCCAAGGTCCCCCAGCAAGACAGGCATGAATCCATGCTATCAACCAAGAAGTTCATCATCAGAATCACATTCTTCATTACGACACTATATCGGGTTCTGGACAGTTGATTGGTACATTGTAAACAATTGTTGTCATGGAAAACAGGCTATAAACACCTCAAAAAGTTAAATATAGAATTACCATATGACCCAACAATTCCATTCTGGGGTATATATCCAAGAGAAATGAAAGCACCTGTCCACATAGAAATGTGTATGTTAATGTTCATAGCCGCATTATTCACAAGCGCCAAAAGGTGGTAACAACACAAATAGCCATCAACAGAGGAATGGAGAAACAAATTGGGGAATATTCAGACAATGGAATACTACCCTGCCATCAAAAGCAATTAAGTAACCACACATACTACAGCATGAATGAACCTTGAAAGCATCCTACAGTGGCCCTGTCACTATAGGATGATCAGGGAAGCTGTGCATATGTGGGGCTGGGGAATATATAGGAAACCTCTCAGTTTTGCTATGAACATAAAACTGCTCTAAAAATTAAAGTCTATTATTTTCAAGTCACTGTATCAGTTTGCAAGGACTGCCATAATAAAGTACCAGGCCGGGGTGGCTTAAACAAGAAATTTATTTCCTCGTGGCTCTGGAGGTTAGGAGTCTGAAGCAACGTGTTGGTAGGATTGGTTTCTTCTGAGGTGTCTCCCCCTCGGCTTGCAGATGGCCACCTTCTCCCTGTGTCCTTATGGGGTCTTCCTTCTGTGTGTGTCTGTATGCTAATCTCATTCTTCTTATAAGAGCCACCAATCAGGTCGGATTAGGGATCACTCTAACGACCTCAACTCTGTCTCCAAACACAGAAACCTTCTGAGGTACTGGAGGTTAGGACTTCAACATATGCCCATAACAGTCATATATTATATGATTACTTTTCTGAGAAGTGTACAGAATAGGCAAATCCATAGAGACTGCAAACAGATCAGTGATCACCAGGGCAGAGGAGAATGAGAGTGAGTACCGAATGAATCAGGGTTTCTTTTGTGGGTGATGAAAATGTTCTGAGACTAGAGAGAGCTAATGGTTGCACAGCACCATGAGTCATAAACTGTGCATGGTTAATTGTATCATATGTGAACTTCACCTCAATAAAAACAGGTTAGAAAGAAAGGGGCTTCTCTGAGATTCCCATTCTTCCCCCTCTCTCTGAGCCACAGTGAAGGTCTCCATGCCTCTTCACCCAGGGGAAGGTGGGCACTGAGAGATCGTGGGCCTGGAGTTGTCCTAAGTATGGCATAAGATTAAGTCAAGTTTGCCAAAGACAAAGGAAGAAAATGGCCCCAATTTCAGGAGGATGTAAATGAAAACCAAATCTCCGAGCAGAATATCAGTCCAAAGAACCAACTGCTGCGTGTCTGACACTGGCCAGGTGTGAAGTTTACTCCTTTGTCCTGGGCCCCTTGCCACCACTTGCTATGGAGGCTTTGTAAATGCGTCGGCTTGCCCCACACTCCGACCTTTGTTCTCAAAAAGGGGAACTGTTTCCCAGATTTTGCCTCAAAGTGGAAAGTCAGAAAGATGGGGGGTTCGACTACATGAGGAATGGACAGATTGTATTAATGCCTCCCTGGGGCTGCAGCCAGGGCCCTGCCTCCTCTGGGGCCTCAATGGGGTTCCATGTGGTCCTGGGTCTCCTTGACCCCAGTGCCTCCCACAGGACATGGAGGTGTTTGCTTTTTCACCTGTCTGCCACTCAGTACTGGAAGGCCCTGGAGTGCAGGGACAGTGTCTCATTCTATCTTGGGCCCCTGGTGACCAGAACAGGGCCTGCAACAGAAGAAATGCTCAACTAAAGTCAGAGGAAGAAAGAAAAGGAAGGCAGGCATTTGATAGGAAGCAGATGGCATGCTTAGAAATAATTCATTTGATCTTGGGTTCCAATTATCCCAGGCCTGGTTCCCAGGTGACCCAGGGACCTGACCCCTCTCCACCAAGGGGAGCTAAGGCCATGATGTGCTGAGAGCCTTATGGAAGCAGGAGGGCTGAAAGGTCCGTTCCTGATGTCATTTTGCCATCTCCAAATGAAGATAGCTCGTAAACCTGATTTGCTACGTCAGACACTCCATCTCCCTCCTCCAATACCCCGCCCCACTCCAGTGACCACACACTCTCCTGGGCCTCCAAAAGTTCCCCTGAGGTAGAGAACTCTTGTCAGTAATAATCTTCGCCCCCCCTCAGCATGTGCCCCAGAGGTGGATTAGGAATCTGTGGATCCCAGGGAGGACCTTGAGTCACTGTTCAACAGCCCAAGCCTCAGCTCCAGACTTTCCTGGGAAACCTTCCCCTCACTCCATGCTGCTTCCTCTGTGCCTGTAACCAAGTCCAGACTCATTCTGCTCGTTCTGTCTGCATGACAGTCACTAAGTCAAGAGACAAGGGGTTGCAGCAAGGAAGGCAACTTTATTCTGGAGAATCAGCAAACCAAGAAGATGGCAGACTAATGTGCTAAAGAACCATCTTAAAAGTCATGGCGTTCAAGTTTCTTTCATGTGAGGAGGGGGAGAAGGAGGAGGTTGAGGTCAGGGGATAACTGGCCGACACTGACATCTGGGCATCAGCAGGAGTCTCGGGAAGTGGTGAGACTTCCTTGTCCTCGGTCAGGTCATAATGCTCCCATAAGTTTTTTTATACTTTTATTTCAAGCTCCAGGGTACATGTGCAGGTTTGTGACATAGGAAAACATGTGTCATGGGGGGTTGCTGTACAGATTATTTCATCACCCAGATATGAAGCCTAGTACACATTAGTTATTTTTCCTGATGCTCTCCCCCCCTCCTATCAATATCTAACATGACATTGTTACTTGTGTGTATGTCCTCCTTATTTCCCTAGGGGTTACTTTTGGGAAGGGACTATTATCATCCTTATTTTAAAGTTAAACTATAAACTAAATTCCTCTCATAGTTAGCTTGGCCTACATGCAGAATGAGCAAAGGCAGTTAGTTTGTGAGGCTAGACGTAAGATGGAGTCAGCTGTGTTAGATTTCTCTCACTGCCACACACCTGACCTCCTGCCTCTCTTGTAATGCCTCTGTCTTCTAGGCATCTCCACCTGGAGCTCCTCCAGGGACCTGGGCACGGGAGGCCAGCATATGTCCTGCCCCCTAAAGCTGCTCCTGATCCTGCATTCTCAGCTGTATCCCTCAGTTCTCCCAGGTCCTGAAGTCACCTGCAGTGGTTCCCTCTCCCATCCCCATCATCAGTCAATCACCATGTGCAGCACGTAACTCCTCTCCATCTCCTTCCGTGTTCAACCCACCACCATCTTTCTCTAGAACCACACCAGCAGGTGTTCCAAGCCCAGAGCTTGCTCCCCTACAGCCCACCACAATATATATCCAGAGCAGGTTCTCCAACAGGATGATCTGACTGGGGCAACACCCTTCTCCTCCAGGACAAAGTCCAATGTCCCCAGCCCTCTATCATCAGGTACCAACCACCCTTCTAGGATGCCTCTCCCTCTCTTCCAGCCTAGTCACTTCACTCCAATCACACCGCCTACTAATGATCTACCAGTTAACTCCACACATGAACCAGCCTCTTCCACCCCTTTGCATTCACATTATCTTCTGCTTAAAATAGCTTTTCCTCATCTCTAATAAATTTTTCTTCACCCGAAAAAAGTCTATTCAAATATCAGCTCCTGTGATGGCTTTTTCAATGTCACTGGCAGAGGCAGTTGCTGCTTCTTCTATTCTCTCACAGCAGAATGTCAAAAACATTTGTTAGGAGCCACATCACAGTGCACCAGAATTATCCATTCGTGGTATTTGTTTCACCCACTAGAAGATGAATGCCTTGAATTCAAACTCTGAGTGTCCACATGATTAGGAATGTGCCCAAGAATACAGTCGGTGACACTAAGTATTTGTTGGAAGGGGAGAGAGAGAAAGAGAAGAAGGGAGGAAGACAGAGGAAGGAAAGGAGAGAGAAAAAGGAAGGAGGGAAGAAAAAGGAGGAAAGTAAGGAAAGAGGCAGGAACAGAAGAGAAAGAAGGGGAAAGGGGGGAAAGGAAATGCATAAATAAGTATACAGTAGAGTTTTATCTGCCCATTTTGTTTCCCAGACTTACTGCAGAAGAAATAAGAGCTTTCACTAGAATGAGTCAGGAAATCCTACTTGGTTTCTCAGTTTTTCCAAAGAGACCCATCTCCAGAAGACCAAATAAAATATGTTCTGGAGATTATATAAATTCAATTAAGCACAGGTTTTAAAGACTGGAAACTGTACAAGATTTTATTTTATATTTGTACAGACTTCTTTGTTCTTACATCCTGTCAATATCAGCCCAGAAGCATTCACAGTGCAGGCAGCATCACCCACCATCTTGGAAACTGAAGCTCTGTGATGGTTTTACAAGTATCTTACAATGCAAAATTGTGGGGCAGGCCTGTCATGTGTTAATTCATGCTACACTTTGGATAGTTTGCACTAAAATTTCCTATGACTATTACTTATCGAATCCTTGCATTTTATGTTGGCCTTCCCATATAACCCTAGGCACAGCAATGGTGTTACCTTATCCTGGGCTCCTAGAAAACATACATCACTCAAGGTATGGAAAGAACAAATATCTACAAAGCACCTGCTCATGGCAGACAGTGTTTCAATCATCTCATGAAGAAATCAAGGATCTGGGAAGCTGGGATCACACAGCCAGTGGTGACAGGGCCAGAACTGGAACCCAGGTCTGCCAGAGTCCCCACATATCTTCCCAATACCATGAGCTCCTAAAAGCACTTAAATTTCCAACATTAAGTCCTGTGTGTCTAACTCAGCATGTAGTCAATCCTATCCAGACCACATGGTCTTTATCTTTGGCTAGTCATGGATTACATCTCAGGTTGCCTTTTGGCATCTGCACTCAGCATAGTGCCTTACACCTGATGAATGCTAAGTCAACACCCATTGTTGGATAGATGAAAGCAGAGGGCCTAGGACTGAGAACTGGAAGACCTAAGTCACATGCAGTACCATCCACTATTAGCTTTGAGTTTTAGATGAACACTTATTCTCTGTTTCAGATTCCAAATCTGTCTTTGAGCTCAGTCGTAAATGACATATCCAGATAGTCTTTGTTTAATCAACATATTAAGCAGGTACTGTGTGCCTGCATGTACTAGGTGCTTGTTATAGTTTGACCCACTGATTCCCACACAAGATTGCAGGATTCCTCCTACCGGGAAGGAAAGGAAACCTCTTTGAGATCAATTGTTTTTTGTTTGTTTTGTATAAACTTTAATTATTTTCAAATATGACTGTTTTATCTCTGTGATGGTTTTGCAAGTATCTTACAATGCAAAATTTTGGGGGCAGGCTTGTCATGTGTTAATTCATTCTAAACTTTGGATACTTTGCGCTAAAATTTCCTATGACTATTACTTATTGAATCCTTGCATTTTATGTTGGAATAAAAAATCTGAGAATGGGCCAAAAATATCTAGAAATTACTTGGTCTTCAGGGATATCTAAATGTAATGTGAAGAATGAAATTGCACCTAAAATGTGCTGTAATTCCGTTGTATTTTGGTCTATTATGGCTGGCTCATGTGGAGCCCAGCTCACTTAACAGCATGGGATCTCTGTAGTGTCATGGACGTTGCTTTTTCGGCATGGAGGTTTGCATGTTTCATGTCTTGGTCCAATCTTGTGAATAATAAAAATGAGAAAGTAGACCCCTGATTTTTTGTAGTATGTACTTGGTGGTCTCTAAGAAATTACAGGGTACTATAGTCAATGATGCCTCTAGCAAAAAGGAAAATATAAAGCAAAAGAAAATTGATTACAACAATGAGTTACTACCTTGTACATTGCTGGTGGGAATGTAAAATGGTGCTGCACCTATGGACATCAATTTGATGGATGCTAAACTTAGAATTACCATATTACCCAGCAGTTCCACTCCTAGGTATATACCATATATACCAAAGGAATTGAAAATAGACAGTCAGATACTTGTATGCCAGCATTCACGGCATCATTATTCACAATAGACAAATGTTAAAAACAATCCAAGTCTCCATTAACAAATAAATGAATAAGCAACACATGACATATACATAAATTTATATATATGTATTATATATGTATATGTGATACACACATATAATGGAATATTATTCGGTTATAAAAAAGACAAACATACAAATTCACTTCATTAAATAGCTAGAATAGGCAAATTCATAGAGACAGAAAGTAGATGAGAAGGGGCTGAGAGAAGAAAGGAATGGGAAGTTATTGCTTCATGGTACTTAGTTTCTGTTTGGGTGGATAAAAAACATTTGGGAAACAGATCATGGTGATGGCTGCACAACATTGTGAATGTAACTAATGCCACTGAATTGTAAACTGAAAATCGTTTAAATGGCAAATTTTGTGCTGTGTATATTTTACCACAATTTAAAATAAAATTTGGGAACAGAGAAGAAGAAGAGAAATGAAGAAACCCAAATATATATCTGTGGGCTGACTGGAAAAGGTTTGGGATTCTTGATTTATTTCACAGTTAAACTGCTCATGCTTTGTAATATGTTCATAGAATATAAATAACATTAGTGATTATAGAGTATCAATGTCTGTCCCATTAAAGCATTAAAGACTTTCTTTCCAGCTCAGAAGAAGGAGGAGGAGGGGAAGAGGAGAAAGGTTTTCTCCTGTGGACAAAACTAGGGGAGGATTTGAAACAAAACCTTGAGCATGAGTATTTATCTATATTCAACCACTGATTGTCATCTTTATTAGGCATTTGGAGATTCCATCTATGGTACTGAAAATGTATGGCCCACATCTGGACTTGAGTCCAAGGGAAAACTGTAGTAATTACCTGCCCCATGGAATCTGGCCTTTGTGAAAATTAGCACTATAGGGGTGCTCAGTACAGGAGGAGTTGAAATGTAGAATTCAAGGAGTTAGGGGCAGGTGGTTTATCCTCCCTCCCAACATACAGATCCTCTTTCATTGTTCTGGTCAGAACTTTGCTCTTGATCCTCCAGAGTACACCAAAATGCAAAAGAAACAAAGGAGTTTGTCTCCCTCAGGTAGCCAAGTGATGAGAAAATTTAAATTTAGAAGACATGAGAACACATGGACACAGGGGAGGGGAGCATCACACACTGGGGTCTGTCAGGGGGAAATAGGGGAGGGACAGTGGGGGGGTGGGGGAGCTGAGGAGAGATAGCATGGGGGGAGAAATGCCAGATATAGGCGATGGGGAGGAAGGCAGCAAATCATGCTGCCATGTGTGTAACTATGCAACAATCTTGCATGTTCTTCACATGTACCCCAAAACCTAAAATGCAATAAAAAAAATAAAAATTAAAAAAAAACAAGCTGAAAGATGGAAATACCTAGAACAATGGGACCATTCACAGTGGTCAAAGGATGCTGCTCCCAGGACTGGCAAAGAGGGAGCTGGTATTGGGATAATTTACACTTTCTGTTGCTTGGTATACAGAATTATAGCAGTTCAGAGGATCATTATCCTAATGTTATTCTCCCATAATGGTAGAAAAGTAATAAGAAGGAAGGAAAAAAGGCAAAGGTCAGGGTGTATGGGGGGTGGGTGGTAAGGAAAAGAATAAACAAGGATAGAGGAGAAAAATTATAACCAGGTCCTTTTAATAGGGAGATATAATATGTAAAAGGACACTTAGGGAAAGTGTGGGGCATGTTGAATGTAAAATATTGATCAGGAGGAATCTATGATTTAGGAAAGCTGGAAAATATTGGGGTGGCTAGAAAAAAAGCTGTAGTTGGTAAATTCAGGAGACAGTCTGCAGATCAGTCAGGTCTTGGTAGGGAGAAAGATGAAACAAGGAGAAAAACAAGCAGAACTGTGGAATCGTTACAGTTTTTAAATCTCAAGAGGGAAGCCCACTTGGGAGAGACAGAAATCTCCATCAAAACCAAGTGCTAATATATCACTCCCTAGTGCCCTAAAAATAGAAAACCTACTTTATGGTAATGACATTATAATAGGGAAAAGACATATAGAAATAAAGACACTGTGAATATGGGGTATATTCATTTCCTTTTGCCACTGTAACAAATCACCATAAACTGCATGGCTTAAAACAACATGAACTTATTATCTTAGTTTTGGAAGTCAAAAGTCTGATATTGTCCTCAGTAGGCCAAAATCGAGATGCCTGGAGGGCCACTGTCCTGCAAAGAGGAAAAGCTTTAAGGAAGAATCCCTGGCCTTGCGTTCTCCCCCCTGCTAGAGGCCATCGCATTCCTTGGCTCATTGCCCCTTCTTCCATCTTCAGAGCCAGTCGGATAGCATTTTCTGTCTCTCCAACTCTGACTTCTCTTCTGCCTCCTTCTTCCACTTTTAAGGACACTGTGACTACAATGAGCCCATCCAGAGAATTTAGGATAATCTCCTACTCTAACGTCATGTAATTAACAATGTTAATTCCATCTGCAACCATAATTCTGTGTCACCGGGCACAGTGGCTCACACCTGTAATCCCAGCACTTTGAGAGGCTGAAGTGTGCAGATCACTTAAGGTCAGGAGTTCAAGACCAGCCTGGCCAACATGGCGAAACCCTGGCTCTACTAAAAATACAAAAATTAGCCAGGCTTGGTAGCACATGCCTGTAGTCCCAGCTACTCCAGAGGCTGAGGCAGGAGAATCCAGGAGGCAGAGGTTGCAGTGAGCCAAGAGTGCATCACTGCACTCCAGCCTGGGCAACAGAGTGAAATCTATCTTCAAAAAAAAAAAAAAAAAACTTCTTTTCTGCCAGGTAATGTAACATAGTTGCAGGTTCCGGGGATTCAGATATGGACATCTTTGGGAGAGGGTAATTATTCTGCATCCCACTAGGGAATCTAAAAAAAAGGTCTGGAGGGAAGTTTGGGAGGGGCTGTGCCACCGACAAAAAATGATATACAGAGAAAGACTATGACTTGTGGCCAACTTGAGCCTCCAGACTAGGGAAAGATTTGCCTTCCAAATCCTGTCAATCTATTGTCTCTTCCCCTAGCAGTAGTCAGAGTCTGTGTTGAGTCATAAGTTATGTGGCTGTGCATCCAAGTTGCCTAAGCATGTTGACTCATCACCATCATTGCTGCAAGCAAATCCCAAATCCTCCTCATCCAAGTCTGGAGAAAGACAAATGCTCATCCTCCCAGGACTCCATGGAGAGAGAAAGTAGGGAAGCCCACTTCTTAGATTATTCCTCTGCTCTTACCCTATTTCCAGAGGGTTGGGCCCATCCAGAGATGGAGAGTGGACCAGGAGTCAACAGTAGGTTTTATTGCTAGACCCTTTCTAAAAATGAAGACTGTAAAGTGTAGAGAGATTAAGTAACTTGTTCACAATCAGCTCTAGTAAGCTGAGGAAATTAAAATTTGAATTCAGGTTTGTCTGACCCCCCCACCCTGCAAAGTTTAGTTGTTTATTCAACAAGTATTTAAATGTTTACTATGGGTCTGCCATTATATTGGATTATAAGACTCTAAATGTTTTATATGACTTCAATTTAAAGGAGACACTGGCATGTATTCAGACAATTAGATATAGCAGCATGGGTGTTTGCAGATCAGAATGCCTGGGAATAACAACTAACCCTCCCTTGTTAGCCAGGAAGGTTTTCCATAGACAGGGACATCTAAACTCAATCATTAGAATACATAGAAATTATCCAGTTCAAGAGGTTAATAAAGTCATTCCAAGAAGAGGAAACAGCTTGGACAAAGGCAAATGTTTAAGAGAAATCAGAGTACATGAGAAACCACCAGGAATGGGTGAGGCCAGACAGTATGGGAACTGGGAGCTAGGAGGAGAAAGACACAAGAATCTGGGCTGGAGACAAAGGCAAGAGTCAGGTATCAAAGGTTCCTGAATGCGTAGCTAGATTCTTGGACATTCTCTTAGTCCTGAGAGCCCTGGAAAGCAAGTGGCATGATCCACTCCAATCCACGTTTGTGTTAAAGATCATTCTGGCTGCCCCAGGATGGAGTATGAATTGGGAGACAAGCCTCAATCAGAAAGCCAGCTTAGGTGATTGTGGCTGTAATTCTGGTGAGGGCTTGGATTTAAGGCTTATTAGAAGGACAGAGAGGAGTAAGTGGCAAGATATTAAGGATGGAGTTGGTAACACTTGAGTTCTAATGAGATATTGAGGGTGAGGGAGGTGAAGACATCTGAGATAACACACCTACTTTTGGCTTGGATGGAAGGTGTCAATCACTGAGATACTAAGGACAAAGGATATTTGGGGGAAAAGTAAAATGTGTTTAATGACAGGCCATCAAAGACAGTATTTACTGTCTCTGGCCTTGGACATGTCATTAACCTTTCCAACTGCCAGTTTCCTCCTTCCTCAGATGGAAATAAATAATACACTTCTGGGATTCTTGGGAGGCTGAGACAATACGGTGGGTGGGTTTTCATAGGCTCCAGAGTGGTGAGGAAGGGATTATCAGATGAAAATGCCGTTCAATTCAGTCAGTTGAATGGAATGGGAGTCCTGTCCCGCTCTGACCCTTCTCTCTCCTTGCTGGGGCAACTCTGCGGGTCTGTACTAAGAGGTTCAGCACCTCGGAGAGCGACAGCGCCTGCGCGCCAACAGCCTCCCGGTTCTCCCGGGTCTCCCTGGTCTCCTAGGTCGAGGGGGCGGGGGGAGGTCTGCCCTGTGAACTAACAAGGATTTGCATAATGGTCTCCAATGTCTCTGTGTCCCACTCCCCTGCCTGGTGCGCTCCTGTCACCTGTCGCTCAGGTGCACAGCCAAAGGGAAGAACTTTAACTGTAGGAAAAGCTGATGCTGACATGAAAAATGACAAAATATACATCAGCTAGCAATTACCATTCCAGACGTGTTTGTTGTTCTCCAACCCCAGGCCCCCATATGCAGTGCTCAGAACAAATGTACAGTTTTGCCAGGCCTCCATATGCAAAGAAGGGGCCGCCAGACCAGCCCTACTCAAGTTACTACCATGCACTGTCATCTTCACAATATCCCCTAGAGGCTGCAAGGACTGGGGTTCTCAGTCCCAAATTACAGAATAAGAAAATAAAATTCTGAGACAGAAATTACTTGGCCAAGGTCACAGAGCTAAGAATCCACAAAGCTCTCATTTTGAATCTGGGACTGCGGGCTTCTGGTCCTGCCTGTATCTTTCCTCATGTGCACTTATTTACTCAACTTTTTATTACATTTCAACATACGTGCCACGCACTGTGCTAGAAAGAGGCCAAGTGTCATATAAAGAAGTGATTCAATATCACACGTAGAGGAAGGGCATGGTTAATGCATGGTATTATGTTAGAAGGAGCAGAAATTCTGCACTCAAGGTTTAGATATGTCTCTTTCTGTGTGAGCTTGGGCAAGACAATTCACTTACCAAACCTCAGGTTCCTCATCTATAAGATGATTGTAACATACATAGTTACCACCACTATGTTATAAGGTGTAATATGCATAGTTACAACCTGTTATAAGGGTTAAATAACAATATGTGTATAAAGCATCTAATACAGTGCCTCACATATAACTGACACCCAATGTGAGTTTGTTAAATGAAATAATTAATAAAAAGCTTCATGGGGAAGGGAATGTTTTTTGAAAACAGGAAAAAGCACATAACTTTCATTAATATATATATATACTTTGTGGTTCACAGGAAACAGGTTGCTTAGACTTGAAAATGTTAGACTTGGGGGCTTATTTACCCTCCTAATGAAGAAAAAAGGGGGTTGAGCTTATTAAACAAAGTTTATGGGAAGCCACTGTTTGGACTGACCAAACCAGAATAGAGTTACTCAAGCTAGGTGCCATGCAATCAAACTTTGTGAGCCAGTTTTCATAAAAACTGGAGATTCACAGAAACCTTTTGAATTTGATGGTGGTGAAGAGTCATCATTTTATATTTGCATGTAGCCTCAAATAAATAACTTCAATACTCAATAGCCCTAAAGAAAAAAAATTCCCCTAGAACCCAGATTGCTCTGGGAAAGAACTTATAGACAATTGAATGATTCAACTCCTCACCCCTGCCATGACACTAGAACAACTATGGTTTAGCTAATTACAGAGCAGGAAATATTTTTCTGAAGGAAGACAAGATAATGGATGTTCTACAGAGAGCACTTCTATCCCCCAAAGTCTGTGCTTCCACCTACACTAGGCACTAGGACTCTGTCTAAAGATATGCTTAGGCCTGAGAGTAAAAAGACTTAGGCTGTAGTGCCAGCTTCATCATATATGAGCTGTGTGACAGGCAAGGCAACTAAGGTTCATTTAGTTTCTTCCTTTTGAAGTGGTGACAACAACATTGTCCCCAAGAGCAACTGGTCTACTTAACTTCTTCCAAGGTGAATTATCCAATATATGCTTATTTAGCACCCATGTATGCACCATTCTCTTTTAGGTGATGAGATTCTAATGATTATTAACTAATGTTTGGATTCTACCTTCCAGAAGGTTCCAATCTAGTGGAAGAGGTAATATGTAGTAGATTGTATTATTGTTCAAAATATTTACTGCCCCTCCCTGCAAGAATAGTATGGCTTGAGCATATTGACTCACTTTTCTGATAAAATATGAGCAAAAGTGATGATGTCTCTTTTGAACTTTAAATTTTATTATGTGGTTGCTCTGTATCTCTTTTCCCTGTCCCCCAAGACCGGCAATATTCTAAGTAGGGTTGCACCTGGAATAAAATTAATGTGGGACAGAGCCATGCCTGATCTGTAATAAACATAAAAGGATGAGTAATAAATTAATCTTTATTATAAGTTGCTGAAATTTGGAGATTATGTATCACTGAAGCATAGCTACCCTATCCTGACTGATAGAAATTAATACTAGAAGGGGAGTGATGACAAAAAATTAAAAGCCACTAAAACTATAAGGCATTCACTCCAGAGCTAATAAACAGGGCATCAGGAAAGCTCATTGGAGGCTGTAAAGAAGGTACCCATGATACACAGTGCTGGAACATCTGGTAAAAATGTTTTTTACAACAACTTGGAAGGCAGAAAATATATGAAATGAGCTTGTAAATTTAGTTGAACAGTTTGGGAAATCCAATATTAGTAGCATTCTTTGGTTATTATTGGTTGCACTTGACAAAGTAGTTCAATAAAGAGATGAGCTCAGAAAATATCTGGCCGGTTTGGTAACAGAAACGAAAAGAATAGCGTCCAGAAAGTCTAGTATTTGCAAATGGAAGATGCAAGTGCTTTTCATTTCCAAATAGTAATGCGCAAAACTTAGAAGTCCTCTGAGCAGCAAAGATTGATTAAAACAGTCTATCGGTAAAGACCAAATCAAGATTGTCATCATTACAGCTTTTATTAAAATCTCTGAATTGACTGAAGTAGCACCCAGTCATTCCTTTCTGTTGGACAAAATGGCTCAGAGAAAAGAGATTAAGAATGTCATTCTTCGATAGAAGTCTGAGACTCTCAAAGTACCTGCAATTAAAATGAGAACGATGTATCTACATGGAGTGTAGGTGTGGCTAATGGTACGTAAGGCTAAACAAAGTGTTGAATGAAATGTGCTAGTGACAGAGCCACCAACTTCTACTGAAAGACACTGGCCGTTCAAGATGTGGAGTAACTCACAGGCACACATAGACAAGCAGCAGCCATAGAAAGCTGCCATAGAAAGCTGATTTTCCAATGCCTTTTTCAAAGGTAGCCAAAAAGAACAATGAAAAGGGAAGGATCTCCCAAGGAAGTAGAAAGCCACAGAGAACACTAGAAGGGGAGCTAATCCCAGGGAGCAAGACCAGAACACTCCCTATCCTCAAGCTAATGAGCCCTGGTGGCCTCCAACCAGAAAAAGAAGAATTTCTAGGAACCACTGACTGCTGGGTGCCTCCCTTGCTTCCCCTTTCTGAAGAGGAGTGTCGATTGCAGTTATCCTGTCTCTGATCAATCATTGTATATCAGAAGTGTGAGGAAAAGAAAACTTGTTTCCAGCTCATAGATCACCAAGTCAAGAGGACTCACATTCAGACCTGGTGTAAAGGCTATCTCATGACCCTGGACTCAGTGCATGACACTGTGACTCAAGAGATTCATAACTTGTCTCCGTTAGGGAAGGAGTGGATTCAAAAGGAAAGAAAGTGAATGTTCATGACCAAGAGAAAGATGCAGTACATATGTTATTACTCAAAACGTTCCCAAGACGGGATTATATTTTGCACTCCTTTGCCGTCAGGATTGGCCAAATAACTTGCTTTGGTCAGTGAAATGTGAGCAGAAGTTATATGTGCCTCGCCCAAGAAGCAGCTATAAAGAATATCCTGTAGCGTAGTATATCACTGTTCCTCCCACCATGAGACCAGCACAGGCCCAGAGGGAGGCCTCTGCTTTAGCTGGATTCAAACATGAAGATGACCTGGGTCAGGGTTGAGCTGATCTATGATGGTTATGTAATGTGAGCAAGAAATAAAGTATGTGGTTATAACTCAGTAAGAATTGGAGGTGGTTAGTTACTGCAGCCAGATCTAGCCTATGCTAAGTGATATACAAGGTATGTAAATAAGAGGGATAAGAGAAGTTGGAGATATTGTAACAAAAGAGCAGAGCGTCAAATTAGATCAGTGGAGAAAGAAAAAATTCCTGCTAAGAAGATCAGGGAAGACTTCAAGGATGAGGGGCTGGGGGAGAGGGGGGGGGGGGGCCGGGGCCCACACCCCCCGGGTGAGGTGGCATTTGAGGTAGGTTTAGAAAGAGCAATAGGATTTGAACACGTGGAAATGGGGAGGTGCTCTAGAAAGAACAGCATCGATTCCCTACCAACGTCGGAAAATTCAGGACATGGATAACTTTCTTAAGGACAAGGTCCCAATACAGATTCTTGGGGGTCTGTGACTTCTTACAACGTTATTTTAATTTAATTTAATTTTGTCAATAGTTCACTTGTATAACATTCCTTAAAACGATTTTGATAATATCTTTAATTGTATAATCTTTTTCTAAATAGACTTTCTGCATCATCTGGATGACCACCGTGTTCTGGTTCCCATCGTGTCCTTTGATCTGGTTGGCCTCATTAAGTGATCAACTAAAGTGACTGCATTTGGCTGTTAATATTGAGCACTAGAGATGTATTTATGAGGATCAGTGAGCTCTTCAGTTTGAGAAGCACTGGTTGAGACCAAATAAAAGCATAGAGAGCCACTTTGTCAGAATGTCCAGGAAGAGGCAGAAAGGGTCGCTGAAAAGATACAGAAGAGCTGGATGTTGAAGGCCCTGAAAACTAGACTGGGGAGACAGTTTTTCAATTGTCCAGATTCAAACAAAACAATCCCCATTTTTCAGACAACAAAATGCGAAAACCCTCTACGTCACTCGCAAGCAACAGTGTATGAGAGTCAGGGAAAGGCCGAGTCTGGCTGCAGTAACAAACAAGGGTTCATTTCTCCCACGTACTACATGTTTGTCACTGGTAAGCTGTATCTCTACTCCACCTTGTTTTCCCTCCAGGTCCCAGGAAGATGGAGCAGCTTCTGTCTATTTGGGACATTGTCAGTCACAATAGCAAAGATAAGAGAAGATCAAACCACATGCTGGCCCCTACAGTTTCTGCTCAGAAGTCGAACGCGTCACTTCTCTCCACTTTTCATTGGTCAGAGGAAGTCATGTGACCAAGTCTGATTAAAACCAGGGCAGAGCAGGGAGGAGCCGCAAATATGCGTGGGTTAGGATGTCACCTACCACAGTGAGCCAGAATTTGGGGATGCAATCAAAGTCTGTACTTTATGTAACCATCAAAGCTCACACAGGATTTGATTTTTTTAGTTGTTCCCAGAGGCATGAAATCACCAAAGGGAGGAAAAAGTTGAGTCCATGACATGGCATCAGCTGGACCATGGCTGTGGAAGTAGCATCCCTCCCAAGTCCTCTTCATAATAAACATTCTACTAAAATCTTTAAACGGATAGAGGAGTTTAATTATAATAATTTAATTTCAGAAGCAAAAGCTGCTTTTATACAATTACAGTGAGGCAACTTTTAATTAACATTGGAAACTTTCTTTTGCTTAGAAAATCTAATTAAAAATACGGAACTATTAACACAACATGAGATTCAGGAAGGGGCAGAAATAATACTGGGAAGGTATGGAAAACCGACACAGAAAAGATGCCTTTAGGGTCACCTAAGCTTCCCAAAGCATTCAATAGTTCCTGACTCTCCCTAAGCTCTTGGGACACGAAGGAAAGTTTTTGCCAACGGTTGGTCTGTGGGGATTCCTCTAAGCAACAGGGTCTGATGAGAGTCCTGCCTTTTCTTTCTCCTACTTTTAAGATGCGCCCATCTCTGATGTAGGGAATATGGGAAGGCCAGGTGGGAGGGTTAGATTTGAGGGTCAGAAGAAATTTCAGAAAGTGAAATAACAGCATATATTAGCCCCTCCTCAGAGGGGACAGCAGGGGACAGTCTGCTTACTTTGCAACTTACCTACTCCTAATGTGTGCCCCAGGGGATAAGAGCATAGTCTCAACCACAGTGGTCCATGCTCCAGCAGCATCGCCAGGGAGCTCATTAGAAACACAACACTGATTCTTGCACCTTGCCCTAGATCCCCTGAGTCTGAATAGGCATTTGTTGCTTGTTTGGGGGAATTTTTAACTTTTATTTTAAGTTCAGGGATGCAGGTGCATGTTTGTCATCTGGGTAAACTTGTGTCACAGTGGTTTTTTGTACACATCATTTCATCACCAGGTATTAAACCTAGTACCCACTGGTTATTTTTTCTGATCCTCTCCTTCCTCCTATCCTCTGCCCTCTGTGTTGTTCCCTTCTATGTATCCACGTTTTCTCATCATTTAGCTCCCATCTGTAAGTTGGAACATGCAGTATTTGGTTTTCTGTTCTAGCGTTAGTTTGCTAAGGATAATGGCCTCCAGCTCCATCCATGTTCCCACAAAGGACATGATCTCATTCCTTTTTATGGCCACATAGTATTCCATAGTGTATATGCACCACATTTTCTTTATCCAATCTATCACTGATGGGCATTTAGGTTCATTTCATGTCTTTGCTATTGTGAATAGTGCTGCAATGAACATATACATGCATGTGTCTTTATGGCAGAACAATGTATATTCCTTTGGGTATATACCCAGTAATATATGTGATTTGGATCTGTGTCCCCACCCAAATCTCATGTCAAATTATAATTTCCAGTGTTGGAGGTGGGGCCTGGTGGGAGAAGAGGTGGATTTCTCATGAATGGTTTAGCATCATCCCCTTGGTGGTGTTCTCGTGATTGTGAGTGGGTTCTTGTGAGATCTGGTTATTTTAAAGTGTGTGGAACCTCCCCCTCTCACTCTCTCTTACTCCTGTTCCCACTATGTGAGATGCCTCTCTCCCCCTTCACGTTCCACCATGACTGTAAGTTTCCTGAGTCCTCCTCAGAAGCTGAGCAGATGCCAGCACCATGCTTCCTGTACAGCCTGCAGAACCGTGAGCCAGTTGAACCTCTTTCCTTTATAAACTACCCAGCCTCAGGTATTTGTTTATAGCAATGCAAGAACAGACTAATAGGCCCAGCAATGGGATTGCTGTGTCCAATGGTAATTCTGTTTTTAGCTCTTTAAGGAATCGCCATGCTGCTTTCCACAATGGTTGAACTAATTTACACTCCTACCGACAGTGTGTAAGTGTTCCTTTTTCTCTGAAACCTCAGCAGCATCTGTTGTTTTTACTTTTTAATAATAGCCACTGAATGGGCATTTGAACATGATGCCCAGGTGATGGCTATACACACTAAAGTCTGAGAAGTCCCAGGAGAGGCCACAGTCACCTCCAAGCATGATCTGCCAGCAGCCTGCTTCAGAATTCTTTGGGGCATTGTCTAGAAAGTAGATCTCCAGACCCTACCCCAAACCCAGTGAAACAGAAGCCCTGGAAGTGGGGCTCAGGAACCCACATTTCAAACAAGATCTCCCAAGAGAATCTGGCACGCACTAGAGTTTGGGAACAACTGACATCTTCCAAAAAACTCCCTGCTTGGGGTAGGAAACCTGACTGGCCAGGGAGCCCCTTGACCTCTTCTTGGCCTCAGTTTCCTCAAGAGAACAGCACCCACTCTTGGAAGCTTACTGAGTGCCCACTGAGAAAGTGAAGGAGAACTGCTGTGTAAATGACAACTGGTTATATAAATCTGAGTGTTCTTTGCTGAAGATGACACTGTTATCCTAGGCTGGTTCCACTGAAATCAGAGAGTCATTGGGGGGGTTAGGAGAGCCATATGGGGGGTTAGGAGACCAAGACTCTAACCTGATTTCACTACTAACTCACTACAAGGCCTTCAGCAAATCAGACTACCCCGTCTGGTCTCAGTTTCTCAACTTTCTCACAACCAAGCAATAAAGTTGTAAAATGTGCAGGATCATCAGAGATCTAACTAATCTCCGAGACCGCCTAGGGCCCTGGAATCTATCATTTGTCCCCTAGGTGGAAACCACCTTCCCAGATGAAAGCAGACAGAGCCAGAGGGGTCTCTGACAAGGGTGGCTTCAAGCCCACGGGGGTGGGGGGTTTAGGAAGAAGGGGGCTCTGTCCTCTCCATGTTATAGACATGTGTTTACAAATCAGTCTCTGGTGTTCTTGGATTCTTCCAAAACTCTAAAAACAAAACAAAAAGGAAAACAAACAAAATTGATTCTCAAGTGGCTCGGAATCCCTGAGCCCACCTGGCCTTGTGCCTGTCCACCAGGGATTCCAAATATAACCAGCTGACCCAGATTCCTGAGCCAAAGGGCCTCCTTTGGGGTTGCGTGGGGCAGAGCAGTTGGGAGAAACTTTAATGTTACACTGACCCCCTGTGGAAATCAGAGGCAGCAGCCGCTGCTCCCACCTCCAGCATCCCCTCTCCCCTGCCCCCATTCTTTCAACTGAGCACCCCTGACAGCAGCCCCGGACCCTCTGAAGGAAGGCCACCCACCAGCTGCCGCCTCTGAGGCAGAGACCACTGGCTGAATCCGAATGCATCCTGGGGAATCCCGCCAAGGTCAGACAGAGGACAAAGGGAGGTGGTATGTCCTCCGTTCCAGCTCGCTGCCACCCACCAGCGCCTGGACATTGCTCCCCCCGTTTCTCAGTGGCCTCCCAGCCCCTGCATTCATCCTCCTTTGGGGCGAAGCCTCTTTCCTGCTCAAAGGCCTTCGCCAGCTTTTCTGTAGCCTAGGGATTAAGTTCAATCCTTGGTCTGCCTTCCAGAGGTCACCAGGATCTAGTCCCAACCTAACTCTTGAGCCTGCTCACCCAGGCTCAGAGGGGCCAGGAGCACAGAGCTCCTCTCTCATCACAGTTTCCCACACAGTGCCCTTGCTCAGGCCGCCTCCCCACCAACTTGAAGCCTCCTTGCCCACCTGTCTCTTCTTCCAGTCTTACCCAGACTTCAAAGCACAGCAGAAATGCTGCCTCCTGGAGACACCTTCCCTGGTCACTCGAGCTCTTACAGTAGCAGGCGGTCAGAGGCCAGCTTTGCACCAGCTCCTGCCTCTTCCCAGATATGCGACAAGTCACTTCCACTCTCACAGCCTCCATTTCTCAGACCGAGAATGGAGCTAATAACCCACCTAGCTCAGAGGATGAGTTGAGATGTCACAAGATAATGGAGAGCTCTGAAAATTGTCAGGTACATGGCTACTCTACCTTATGTTACAATGGTTTGCACCACGGTGGGTTTGGGGTTTTGTTTTGTTTTGGTTTTTGTTTTGTTTTGTTTTGTTTTGTTTTTGAGATGGAGTTCACTCTGTCACGCAGGCTGGAGTGCAGTGGCAAGCTCTTGGCTCACTGCAACCTCCGCCTCCTGAGTTCAAATGATTCTCCTGCCTAAGCCTCCCGAGTAGCTGGGATTACAGGCTCCCACCACCATGCCCGGCTAATTATTGTATTTTTAGTAGAGATGGGTTTTCACCATGTTGGCCAGGCTGGTCTCGAACTCCTGACCTCAGGTGATGCACCCACCTCGGCCTCCCAAATGCTGAGATTACAGGTGTGAGCCACTGTGCCCAGCCCAGTACCTTGTTTTGCCTTGCATCACATAGGGGTTTTGTTTCGAACACTAACCTCTGATAACTGAGAGTGGCCACTAGAGCCAGTGAACGGCAGAGGCAGGCCTGGGACCCTGAGGTCCAACTCTGTGTTAGATGCTGGAGATACAAAGACACCCTCAAAGAGCCCTCCACCAAGGAAGGAGACAGATTCATGAGGATTACAATTACGGTTGACGAGGGCTGAGTTGGAGGCAGGCAGGCACCTAGCAGGGCCCTGGATCCAGTCTCTGAGGTTAGGGAAGGCTTCTGGAGGAGGTGACATCTTCACTGGGACCTGAAGGACCAGTGTGTGTTAGCGAAGAGAAGAAGATGAGGATGGGCAGAAGAGCAACAGGTATCCGCGTGCAGTAACCCCACCTTAAGACAACTTAAGAGTGCGGTGTGGCCAGGGCTGTGGCTGGGAGGAAAAGGTGAGCAAGGCAGTGGGGCCTGATCATGCAAAAGACTCCAAACATGAGCACGGAGTGGCGGAGGGGGGCCTCCTCCAGCTTCTAAAGAAGAAAAAGACATGGCCAGATTATTATTTAGGTTGATGCAAAACCTAATATCTGAGAAGCATTCCTCCGACTTCAAGATGCAGAACAAATGTGTGACAGGGAGGAGGCAGAGAGAGCATGAGGCAGTCATTCCAGCCAATAAATTCCCCACCTTTGGCCTCTGATCAGCAAAGGAAAGCCCCACTTAATGCTGCAAGTGGAAAGGCCTGCAAAAATGAGGGAACCACAAGTACGCTCAGATTCACAGGGCCCAAGAGGACCTCAGACATGGTCCCTTCCAAATCCAGCTCCCAGCACCTGACTTCTCTCTTCATCCTCCAGCCTCTGTGTGCTGTTATCCAGGGTCAGGGAACTTGCTACCTGCCCAAACAAACCGTTTCCCAAGGAGAAATGTACCCCAAAGCAGACGGGGATGATGGAGACGTGCTGAAAAAAGGCATTCCCTGAACCATGAGCCCAGAGATGTGGGAGTTATTAGTGCCCAGAACCCAGAATGGTGAGCGCATGTCACTCACTCAACCTCCACCCCGTTCTGCCTGGTTATGCTACGTCCCCCTGAGACCTGCAGGCATGAGATGTCAGGGGGAAGGAAGAATAAAACCCACCAGCATGAGGCCCCAGGCCAATGGCCATGGCACTCACAGGAAGGGGTGGGGAGGGAAGACACCAGGGGAGGTGAGCTGGGCCTGAGGACACAGAACCCTGTCAATGAGTGTGGGTTTCCGGAAAGGGGAGGTGGCATCAGCATCCTTTTCTGCGTTTCAGAAAAGTCCTTCCAATGTGAAGAGGAGGATGGGTGGGAAGAAATAAGCCAGCTGTATGAGACCAGGGAGTATTTACTGTGTACCAGGCCACGCCCTCAACACCTTACATATTTATTAACTCACTTCCTCCTCAACAGAAGCCAGTGAAGCAGGTACTTCTATTATCCCCCATTTTCCAGATGAGGAAGCTGAGGCCCAGAGAGTTTAAGTAACTTGCCCAGGCTACCCAAGAGTAAGCATGCAGAGTGAGTGGACTAGAGCCAGGCAGTCCTCAAGGGAAAGAGCCAGAGCATGTCAGAGCCCCAGGGGTGGGGCTGCCTCAGGGGTAGGGGGTTCTACCTCGTGAGGCTAAGCTGGAAAACAGGACCCAGCCAGAGTTTCCTACTCTGCCATTCTGTGGCTAGATGAGCTGTGGCAATGGATGTCTCCTCTTGGGTGTCTCAGCTGCAAAATGGGCATGATGAGCCCCATCAGCCAGACCTCTCATGAGGATGAACAGGAGGAGTGCCCAGCCCAGAGTAGGGACCCACGAGGGCTCCTTCCCTTCCCTCCCCTGCAGGGCAGCCTGCTGAGCCCCATGGGTACACACCCAAACATCAGGAGCTAGCAGTCAAGAGCCATTCCCCTCCCCTGCCTCGTTTCATGCCTCATAAGCTCATTCACTGCCCTTACTATGGGGGACAACATGGCCAGGATTTAGGAATCACCCTGGCATCTCATTCTTGTGTGCACTGAGAGCGTGTTGTGGGGGACACTGTTCATCACAGCGGGGAGGGGCCCTCACAGAGATCCAGGGGGGGCTCTCTCAGCCTCTCCCAGGAATGGCTCTGGTTCCTTTGGTCAACAGCAAACAAGTTGTAGATGCTCCTTTTACTCTTTGCTTTGGCTACTAGGGAGCTCAAAGCCATGTATACGCTATGATCACCCAGCCCTATCTGTTTCCTAGTATCCGCTGAAAGGAAACAACATGGAGGTCTTTCTACCAATGCAGATGGCTTCCCAGAATACATCTGGGGGAACAAACACTCCCTTGAGTATATCTTATGTTGCTATACTGTTTACTCCTAGCCCCAATTACCTTATGCTTTTTTTCCCCCAATATAAAAATACACACATACCATTTGAAATTCCACCCCCCCTCAGAGATGAATGTTCATGTAAACATTTTGGTGGACATTCTTCTAGATGGGCATAAAATAAAAGTATAATTTTATAAAAATGAGATCATATAATTGACTCAACTATATATGGTAGATTGCTTTTCGTGTCAATGATATAAATCCACATGACCGCACAGTATTCTATCATATGGGTTGCTATCATTTATTTAGCCAGATCCCTGCTTCTACATATGTTAGGCTCTTTCTCATTGTTGGTCATTATAAAGCAAGCAGCCATGGAATTCCTGGTGCAATTATTTCTCCCATTTGTGTGATAGTCTTCTCACAGAAAATTCTTAGAAATGGTCTCATATTTTTAATCTGGCAGTGCTGTTTGTATTTTGTAAGAGAAAATATTTATAAAATAAAATAATGGTACGTCTGTTCATTTATCAAAATAATGGAATATTATTTCACCATAAAAAGGGATGAATTACTGATATGTCCTACAATATGGATAAACCTTGAAAACTTTATACTAAGTGAAAGAAGCCAATCACCAAAGACCATATATTGTATGACTACATTTATATGAAATGCTCAGAACAGGCAAATCAAGGGCGATAGTAGAATGGAAGTTTTGAGGGTGACGGCTGAAGGGTATGAGGTTTTCTTTTGGGGGAGATGAAAATATTTGAAAATTCATGGGGTAGTGGTTGCACAATTTTACCAATCCCATTCAATTGTACCACGGAATTGTACAGCTTAAATGGGTTATTTGAACAGTATGTGACTTGTATTTCAATGAAGCTATTACAAAAATAAAGAAAAAGAAACTGTAAACAAATCTCCAGGAGGCTGAAAGGAGGCAAGAGGCCTGTTGGGGGACAATGGAGGGGAGGAGGGTTGGCATCACAGGGTTCCTTGTCCTGGGAAAGAGACCAGGAGGCAGCTTCACAGCCCCATATGCCAAGGCGGGAACAATGGGGGCAGACAAGTCCCTCTGATGTTTAGTGGGGCCAGGAGATATCTACAGGGCTACAGGGCCTCCCCACCAACCCAGATGGCTGTTCTCAGCCCCACTTTCCCAGGCAATTTGCTCCCACCAGCTCTGAAGGCTGACACAGGTGGAGTCTTCTCTGGCACTCATGTGGTAGATGAAGAAGCTCTCTGATTACGGCTGCCTTTGATCATTTCCCTGAAAGTCACTAACAAAAGCCAGGGAGCAACAAACAGAAGAGGAGGGGAAAAGAGCTCTTCAAGTCCCAGTGGCTGGGAAGGGCAGGAGGAGTAAATGGAAGAGGATTGAGAGGAATTTTGGGGAAGCACTCCTAGTGGAAAATGGGTATGACCAATAATTCCACCCACAGCTTCACACTGGTATCTGCCTCCACGTGCATGGCAGAGAAATGGGTTGCGAGATTCCACCATCTGGACTGCAGCAGCTGAGAGCACAGGGCAGAGGGCAGTTGGCAACCACAAGATGCCAGGTAGCCCCCATGTTCCCCTCTTTCTGTCACCCTCCCAAGAGCCTTCCCCACAGTCAACACACTCAGTGGGTTAGGATAGCACATGGGCTTACAGTGAGGGAGAGCCTCCAATCCGATTTCCTAGCTCCAGGAACCTGAGCAAGTGACTTCCCCTCTCTAAGCCTCAGTTTTCTCACATAAAAATGGGAGTGATGGCTACAGTCTTCATCTTGTTTATTTCCCTGGATGTTATGAAAATCAAATGAGCCACTAGATGAGTTCCTGAACACCAGACTGACTTCCCCAGAGTCCCTGCGGATACATACTAAAATACAGACTCCTGGGCCCCCACCACGAAGAAGAATGGTTCACTGGAAATGGAGTGGGACCCAGGAATCTGTATTTGGAGGGGGAAAGCTTTTCTAGCACATTTGGTAGGTGGCCAAGTGTGGTGGCCTCTCAGATGTGGCCTCTCAATCTAAGGGGCAGGGATCTAACATCAAAGACAGTGCCGGTTGATCCTGGTGAGCAGCTCTCAGACTGAGCCAAGTTACTTTCTGACTCTGAGCCTCAGTTTCCTCACCTGGAAAGCGGGGGCTCTCACCTCTTCTTCAGGTTTCATAGATTAAGGATGTGAAGTGCCTAGCCCATCATGGGTCTCCACTAAATGGTAGCTGTTATCAGGTTTATGTTCACTTATAATGTTATAAACTATTAGTTTAAGTTCAGCTTAGTCAGAACATAAATATCATCATTTTTGTGGTTCTTCACCTAAAATTTTTCTTTAGTCTTTTTTTTTTCATTCCAAAAGCAATATATGTTCAGTGTAAAAATTCAAGCAATCCGGAAGCACTGACTCCCACTACTCATAGCTCAGGGCATAATCTTGCAGACTTTTCTCTATAAGCAGAAATTAACATTGCTGTCATTTCATACACAAACACACATACACACAATTACATTGTACATTACAGGTTATGCTGAAACTTACTCTTTTTTTTCCACTTAACAATTTATCATGGATACCCTTTCATGCCAGCATATTGATCTATTGACCTACAGGCTAAGACGTATTCCATTAAACATGTATACCATGATTTATTTAACCAGGTCTCTTCTAATCATTATTTAGGTAGTTTCTGATTTTTTTTGCTCTTAAAAACAAACCTGCAATGCCCATCTTCAGCATTCATCTTTGCAGCCTTGGGTACATGTTCCTCAGCAGCCATCAGGTACCTGGTGCCTAATACTTAAAATGTATTTATCTCATTTAAACCTCATCACATCTCTGCCAGATTTGACAGATGAAGAGACTGAGATTCAGAGTTTTAAGTCAACTGCCTCCATTAATGTAGCTAGTAAGGGGCAGGGCCACAGATAAGCCTGTGGTTGGTTGATTGCATTGGTGGCCCCAGTCTGGCTGTCCCTCTGCTTCCCTGCTGTTTGGTAGACCCTCCTCTATGGACTCTCAATGTGGCCATATCACTTACTTCAGCTAATCAGGTAGTAGCAAAGCAGACGCAAGCAAAAGTTTGAAAAAGCATTTCCATGTT
Organism: Ateles fusciceps; assembly: GCA_036589455.1. Lineage (NCBI taxonomy): Eukaryota > Metazoa > Chordata > Mammalia > Primates > Atelidae > Ateles > Ateles fusciceps. Next base: position 19,729,910 of record JAZHEH010000952.1, read on the forward strand.
TCTGCTCCCCTCCCTCCAACCCCTGTTCAGCCATGAGAACAAGCTGAGACTAGTCTGTTAAAGAATAAGAAAATACCGAGAACATCTCATCCAAGGCTATCCTAGACCAGCCAACCCCCAGCCCACCTGCCAGCTGATCTAAGACACATGAACAAGTTCATCCAAGATTAGCCAATCCATCCCAGATCATCAGAACACCACAGGTGACCTGCAGTCTCTTGAAAAATTAATCAATAGTTCTATATTAAGCCACTGAGTTTTGGTACGATTTGTTATGCAGCAATAACTAACTGATACAAAACTGAACTCTGACTCACAATCCCTATTATCTCCAAGATCCCTCTGCCTTTGATAAGAATCAAAACCTTATACACGTCTCCTTATCAGAGAGTGCTATTACAAAAACAAATCCTACATAGAGTCCACAAGTAACAGACACTGTGCTGACAGACCTAGAAGCCCAAGATTAAATAAGATACGGCCCTGCCATGAGCAACTCACCGTCCAGAGAAAGAACCTAAACAAACTATTACTGTTCACAGACAGGAACCTAGAACTCAGAAGGGGCCTCCAATTGATCATAATCACATAGCACTTTAGTGACGAGGACACCCAGGCCTCCTGACCCTACTAAATCCGGAGTTCTGGGACCACTCAAACCTTCAACATCTTTGAGTGCTGCTAAAAGTTATATGCCCAAATCCCCATCCCTGGCTACGCAGTACAACACGCCCAGAGAGAGCTTTTTCCCAATTTACTGAGTCTGGTAAAAGAGCTCCAGTTTCCATCTAGGGACATTAACTGCAAATTTATATTTGAGGCCCTGTGTACAGTTTTTTATGCATCCTTAAATACCAAAACATAATTACCAATGTCAATACATAATGTTTATTTCTTTCAGAACTGACATTTTAATTTTCCCAAACAGGAGGGAAAAATGATATGCATAAAAATAATAACAAATATTAAAAGTCTCCCAAATATGGGACCGAGATCACCCGCGTAATCCTAAATTTAAATGCACTCACGATCGCAGCCACATTAAAGGTCTGATAAGCCAAATTAGATTCCATGTAAGCATAATTAATCTTCTTTTTCAATGAAGATATTACAAGGGCATTAATTTGAATCCCAAAGGCCTTTGGGAAATTGAATTATATAGATAAAGCAAATATTTGACCTCTTGCAGATAATTACTATTTAAGAAAATTCGCAATGCAAATGAACACCAAGTAAACCTTGGGTGTTGCCCGGCCCTGCTGAAATAAAATTCTTTATAAATATTCAGCAAGAAAAGAGACAGGTATTCTACTCTATTCAGCCTCCTAGCTTTTTTTTCAAATTTGGAAGCATAAAACTCCAGCCAGGGGTCCTGATGTTTATTAACAAATAATTGAACAAAAATTGGCCAGGACTGATTATGTCAAATTTGCAAATTATCTGTTATCATTCATAGGTCGTTTAAGTTTCAAAAGATAGTAAGCAATGAAGGTTCTTTTCCTACAGCAATGATCCCAGGGCCAGCGTTAAATGGGGCTAAGGCTTGTCAAGGTGAATGACTCACCGCTGCTAAAACAGCGCTTTTGTCACCTCTGAGCCAGGTCCTTGGGTCCCTGGGCAGGGTAGGAAGGAAAAACCTGCATCAGCCCCATCATCCGTCCCTTTGGCCACTTGGCATGGAAGAAAAAGCAGAGACCTAAGATCAAACCTTGGTCCTACAGCTCATAACCTGGAGGGCACTGGACATCTCTGGGCTGGGTTTCCCGGGCAGTTAAGGAATAGAATCAGACCAGTGGTCATGACCCATGGGAATACGAAATGAGATCAAGTGTTTTGAGTGCTAATTCCTGAGGCACAGGCTTCAGAGTTGGACAAACTCATGTTTGCCTTCTGGTTACTGCACTGATCAGGTTCCCTAAGTTTCTGATCTGTAAAATGGGTCTATAGCACTGTCAAGATATGCTGAGGTTCTTGTGAAGATTAAATTAAGAGTTCACAAGATGCTGGCAGAGAGTAGATGCTAAGGTGCTTCTCTGCACTCCCAAACAGAGAATAAATATGGTGCCTTGGTCCCCTTCCCAATTTCAAAACAGACAGCATCTTTGAAGCCTGAAGCAGCACTGCTTGAGTCTAGAAACACATAATCCCTCCCAGACTCTTCCTGCAGCTTCTCTTGCTAACCGCTCTCCAGAAAGATGTTACTGCTGCTAATGACTAAACAACCACGACTCCTAACTAATGCTCGAGTGCTAACCTGTGCGCTGTTCTAAGAACTTGGCATGTATATTTCACTCTCTAACAATCATGTAAGGAAAGACTGCTATTATCCCCATTTCACAGATGAGGAAACAGACCCAGAGAGACTTCAGAAACCCCTGACCTGGCAGCACCAGGGCTCAGGCCCTACACCCATATGTCCAAGAGACCAGGCTAGGGCCGGGCCACATGCCACTGCCACCATGGTCCTGGCCTCCCCTGCCTCTCTCAGTGGACACAAAGATAGGAACTCACTCCTCTCCAAAAGCAAAGGCCTTTATGTCTACCAGCCCACCACAGTATATGCCCCAGAGTCTCCGCCAGCCAAGCCTGCAGCTCCAGGGGCGCTTATCCATGTGACACAAAGGGGCTGGCCTGAGGATCTACCCTGTCCCCTGTATCACCAACACTGTAGGATGGTGCCTGCCTCTGTTTCTTTCTAAGACTGAGTTACGGGGGATAGAGACGGCCTGGGTTTGGCTCTAACTAGTGCTTTCACGAAAAAGCAGACGCAGGGAGAGAAAGGCAATAAAGCAATAGGCGCTTTCATGCAGCCACGCCGCTGCAGAGCAGAGCGACCTGCTTTGCCTGGGCACAGCTAGGCTTTCAGAAGGGACATTCTGCACTGGCTATGAAGGATGAGTGAGGTACTCACGGGGAGGAAGGGCTCTCCAGCAGAGGAAACAGCGCGAACAGAGAGGGAGGTGCATAGAGCAGGTGCGGGGGTTAAGAGACAGCCCTCCCGCCAGCACCTGAGTCACTCGTTATATGTGAAGGTTTCAGCCCCAGGCTTCCCTCAGCCCTGAGCATTGCCTCCATGTGCTTGGCCTTACCTCTGTATCCATGGGGCTAGCAGGATCCAAAGCTGGCCCTGGCTCAGAGCAGGCTGAGGGATGCATTCTCCCCACCACAGTATTCACCTTCATGTTCCAAGCTCTGTCCAGGGCACCAATCAAAGGCCTCACTCTCGGGCTCTACAGGAAAAGAGGAGATTGACCTATTGAGATGAGATAGCAAGGCTCCACCAAACCCACTCCCTTCCCCCAGCAAGGCAAGTCCGGAGGCCTCGGTTCCTAGAAGTGTTTACAAAGTCATCTTCGTCGTCATTATCACACCGGAGTTTTCTATTTATCTGATTACAGCAGAATTGAATCTGGCCAGGTGAAATTAAATTTGTGTATTTCTGCAATCATACAATCTTCAGACACTCAATGTCCTGGTCCCAATTAGCCTGCCCTGATCTAGAAGTGGGGGGAGATGTCCTTATTGACAAGAGGTGAATAAAAACTCAGAGCCTGGAGTTCTCAGTGATTGGCCAGCTGTTCTGAAATGAAAACCTAGGGCTTTCCCCGGGTACCAGGAGGAGAGCCTCTTGGGCAGGGATGTGCCAGGGGGAGCTCTGCCTGCAATGGGCAATTTGGTGCTCCCACGATCTGGGGCAGGTTCCTGGGGCTGGGCCTTCAGGCCTGGCAGAGGCACATTCACAAGGAGATATTTGTCTTGGATCAGGCACTACTTGACTGTAGGTTTCCAGGTGAGCACCACAGCCAAGAACAGAACCCAGGTTATACCCCAGATTATGCCTGGACCCACTGCAGGTCCTCATCTGCCCAGATCCTAATGGTGGTGCTCCTGCAACTTCTCTTCTCTCACCAAGCACTTTGCTGGTGGCTTCATCTGCACCCTTAGCTTTGATGACCACGTAGATCTCTAGGTGGTCTTCACCTCGGACCTCTCTCTTGAGCTCCAACTGAACATGGCCCAGCCAAGTCAGCATTTTCATTTATTGAGGGCTGATATATGCCAGGCACTATTCCAAGGACTTTACGTGAAAAGAATCCTGTAAGGAAGCACTGTTATTATCCCCATCTTACAGATGAGGAAACACTTTGCCTCTCTTTTCTTATGAGATGGTGTCTCGCTCTGTCGCCCAGGCCTGCAGTGCAGTGGCCCAGTCTCAGCTCACTGCAACCTCCATCTCCCGGATTCAAGTAATTCTCCCACCTCAGCCTCCCGAGTAGCTGGGATTACAGGCATGCACCACCACACTTGGCTATTTTTTGCATTTTTAGTAGAGACAAAGTTTCACTATGTTGGCCAGGCTGGTCTCGAACTACTGGTCTGAAGTGATCCACCCACCTCGGCCTCCCAAAGTGCTGGGATTACAGGCGTGAGCCCCGGTGCCCAGCCAGCCTTTCTATATATAAGATTCTTTGGAAGAACAAAGTCACTGGGCCACAACCATTTCTTCTCCAACTCTCTAGATGCTGGCCTCTTGCTTCAAAGAAAATCTGAAGCCAGCCCAACTTGTTTCTTGCTGAATTGCCTCTTCAATATTTTGCTTTTTCCTTTCCAGATTCTTGCAAGCTACCTGTTTTTACTTTTTTCCTTGTAGTTCAATACTTGGATTCATCCAAGCCTGGGTCTCCTTCCATTGGCTTCGACAGGAAGGAGGGGGGCTTTTTACCCTGCACAGCTGAGCTTTAATTTCTGCTTTGAGTGGAGGGTGGGGTACAGTAGCTCTTCCCTGTAATCCCAGCTCTTTGGGAGGCAGATACAGGAGGATCACTTGAGCCCAGGAGTTCAAGACCAGCCTGGGCAATACATCAAGACCTTGTCTCTACTAAAAACAAAAATTTAAAAACTAGTCAGGAGTGGTGACGTGTGCCTGTAGCCACAGCTACTTGAGAGGCTGAAGTGGGAGGATCGCTTAAGCCCAGGAGTTCAAGGAAGCAGTCAGCCTTGATCACAGCACTGCACTCCAGCTTGGGCAACAGACCAAGACCCTGTCTCAAAAATAAACAAAACTTTAAAGCCAGGTGCAGTGGCTCAGGCCTGTAATCCCAGCACTTTGGGAGGCTGAGGTGGGTGGATCACCTGAGGTCAGGAGTTTGAGATCAGCCTGACCAACATGGCAAAACCCCATCTCTACTAAAAATACAAAATTAGCCAGGCGTGTGGCGTGTGCTTGTAATCTCAGCTACTCAGGAAGCTGAGGCAGGAGAATCGCTTGAACCCGGGAGGCAGAGGTTGCAGTGAGCCAAGATCACGCCACTGCACTCCAGCCTAGGTTACAGAGCGAGACGCTGACCCCAAAAAATAAAATAAACAAAATTCAGAGGTTCTGCTTTGGGGGTTATAGTCTTGTTCTTCCTCAAGAACCACCGTAATATCTATTATGGCCCCCAAAGTTTCTGTCTTGATCCTTTCATTCTGCCTTCAAAGAGAACTTAAAACTGTCTGCTACATCTCTGGTTTGATTTCCCGTAAAGTCAATTTCAACGTCAATGTTTCCAGGGATGTTGTAATGATTCTACAGCCTTTTAAATCCCTTGTAAGCCTTCCTTATCTCATCCATCTCTCTCTACAGTTCATCGAAGTATCTGTTCATCTCAGCTTTACCCTCCTTATGATTTTCTGCTCTAATTTCATAAGAGCCCAGCTTCAAGTGAAGGTCCATACATGATTCTAACATTTTCTTCTGGATCTGGAGAAAACACTTTTCAGAGGTCTAGCCATATTCTGAGTTTTGAACAATATCCTCATTCATTTAACCGGCAATATTTTTTCTTGTATCCCAAACCATTTCTTCAAGAAGAACACAAAACAACGCTGACTTACTCATCCAATATTTACTAAGCCTCATGATGTCCCAAGCACTGCACAGAGTCCCGAAGAGGCCCCACCACACGTGCCCCACGGTCACAGGTCTTCTCTGACTATCCTGAGAGCATCTGAGGTGCCGGTTCTCAGGCTAATTTGCAGAGGCCCGACGGCTTCCATTTGATACAGCTCTTCTAGAAGAATCTTTTCCTGGCTCTTAACTCTTTAAAATATTGAACTCATCCAAACCACAATCCCCAGAATGACCTTACCCGATTCTGGATGTCCCCTATCAAGAGGTCTGGCTACTCACTGACCCGTGGAGAAAGATGAAATGTGTTTCTTGTCGATCTGTGATATTGACTGAATGTATGTACCGCCCTCACATTCACATGTTAAAGCTCTCATTCTCAACAAATGGTATTTGCAGGTAGACATAATTATTAATAGGTATAGATAAGGTATGGAGGGTGGGGTCCCCCGCGATGGGATTTGTGGGGTTTCACGCTTTGTTTTGAGGCAAGGTCTTGCTCTGTTGCCCAGGCTAGAGTGCAGTGGCTCAATCGTGACTCACTGCAACCTTTACCTCCCTATGTCAAGCCATCCTCCCACCTTGCATTAGTTTGTTCTCACGCTGCTGTAAAGAAATACCCCAGAGTGGGTAATTTATAAAGGAAAGAGGATTAATACACTCACAGTTTTGCATTGCTGGGGAGGCCTCAAGAAACTTACCATGGTGGCAAAAGCAAGGAGAGACAGGCACCTTCTTCACGGGGGCAGCAGGACGAAGTGAGTCTCAGCAGGGGAAATGCCAGACGCTTATAAAACCATCAGATCTTACGAGAACTCACTCACTATCACAAGAACAGCCTGGAGGAAACCACCCCCATGAGCCAATCACCCCCACCTGGTCTAACCCTTGATTATGGAGATTGTGGAGATTGCGATTCAAGGTAAGATTTGGGTGGGGATGCAGAATCAAACCGTATCACCCTCAGCCTCCCAAGTAGCTGGGATTACAGGCGTGCCACCACACCTGGCTATTTTTTTTTCTTTTTGTAGAAATGGGGTTGTGTTATGTTGCCCAGGCTGGTTCTCGAATTCCAGGGTTCGAGCAGTCCTCCCACCTTGGCCTCCCAAAGTGCTGAGATTACAGGCATGAGCCACTGCACCTGGCCAGATTCGTGTTTTTATTAAGAAGAGGAAGAGATCAACGATTTCTCTCTCTCTCTCCCTCTCTCTCTCTCTGTCTCTCTCTGTCTCTGTCTCTCTCTCTCTCTCTCTCTCTCTCTCTCTCTGCCATGTGATGATACAGCAAGAGGCAGCCATCTATAAGCTAGGAAGAGAGCGTGTACCAGGAACTGAATTGGCCAGCACCTTGATCTTGGATTCCTCAGCCTGCAGAACTGTGAGAAATAAACACCTAAAAGTCTGTTGTTGAAGCCTCAGTTGGTGGCGTGTTACAGCAGCCCTGCTAACTAAGACGGTCCAGGTGGAAGTGCTTCAAGGGCAGGGACCGGATCTGTCTCCTGCACCTGCCACAGGCCTCGCACAGCCTTACAGATGGGCCATTGAGTCCTGGATGGGACCTAACAGAATGCTCTAATCATGCAGGGAAATGAAAAGGTGACGTTTGCTGTCCTTTCTCAGGTCTGGATTTGCACAGCTAATTCCCAGGAGATAGTTTCCATCGCCTTGAGGACAGAGGCAGCTCTCTTCTTGAGCCCTCCCTCTCTTTACCTGTTGAGGCAGAGACCAAAGAAAATGTGGTCAGCCTGGATCCTGCAGCAAGGAGGGGAAACTGAGAGTAGCCAGCTCCAAAGTCAAGCACATTTGAAGCAACAGTAATAGCAGCTAAAAGAGGCGGCTGCTGACAGCCAGATCCCGGGTCTCTGCCTCCTACACCAAAGCTCCCTGCACTGCACTGTGACCTCCCTACTTTGCTCTAATGCTTGAGACCTTATCAGAACAGAACAAGCAGAGGCTGGGGCAAGGCAATGATTAAGAGAGAGAGAGATTTGTCATCAGTAAGAGAAGCGATTCTCAGTCTTCTCAGAGTGAGGAAGGCAATCCATACCAGATGGTTAAGATACAGAAGGCCAAGAGCTGGTATAGCTCCTGCCTTTGAGGAACATATATAATTTAATAGAAGAAAAAATATATATGGGGAACATATATAACTTAATAGAAGCAAACAAAGAAAATGTATGCATGCAGATTTGATGATTTTAAAGGTGCACAAATTCTACGTTTTATAGCAGCGCAGGCTGGGCTGTATGGGGTGAAATTACATGATGTCTAGAATTTGTGATTCAAGTGCAGCCCTGGGGACTAGCTGCAACAGTTTCACCTGGGAGCTTGTTAGAACGGCAAATGCTCAGATTTTACCCCAGAACTACTGAATCAGAATTTGATTGAGATCCTCAGGTGATTCGTTAGCACATTAAATATTGAGAATCACCTCTCAACACACATTTACCTGTGTAACAATATTGAGAATCACTTCTTGATATTTAACGGTGGTGGGGGAGAGCACTAATTTCACAGAGAAAAAGGAAAAGAAATGATGGGAAGTAAGGCAAAGAGGAATATTGATAGCTGTTATATAGCCAAAAGAATATCTATCATTCTATTATATGTATGTGTATGTTTATTGCAGCACTATTCACAATAGCAAAGACGTGGAGTCAACCTAAATGTCCATCAGTGGTAGACTGGATAAAGAAAATGTGGTACATATACACCATGGAATACTATGCAGCCATAAAAAAGAATGAGATCATGTCCTTTGCAGAGACAAGGATGGAGCTGGAAGCCACTATCCTTAGCAAACTAACACAGGAACAGAAAACCAAACACCACATGTTCTTACTCATAGTGGGAGCTGGGTAAGATTTTTGGCACTCCAAAGATAAAGAGAAAATTTGGGGCCAGCACGGCGGCTCACACCTGTAATCCCAGCACTTTGGGACGCCGAGGCAGGCAGATCACTTGCGATCAGTTCAAGACCAGCCTGGCCAACGTGATGAAACCCCACCTCTACTAAAAAAGAGAAAAATTAGCCAGGCATGGTGGCAGGTGCCTGTAATCCCAGCTACTTAGGAGGCTAAAGCAGGAGAATCGCTTGAACCTGGGAGGTAGAGGTTGCAATGAGGCAAGATCACCCCACTGCACTCCAGCATGGGCAACAAGAGTGAGACTCTGTCTCATAAATAAATAAATAAATAAATAAATAAAATAAAAAATCGTAGAGGCTTCTGAAGAGCAAAACCACCACCTACCAAGGTTATCCACCCTACCGGATGCTATAGGAAATAGCAAGTCCTCTATCTTAAATGCCTAGGGCTGCTGTAATCAATGACCACACACTTAGTGGCTTAAAATAACACAGATTTATTCCCTTACAGTTCTGGAGATGAGAATTCTGAAATCAATTTCATTACAGATAAACCAAGGTGTCTGACTGCACACCATCCAGAGGCCCCAGGGGAGACTCCGCCTAGCTTCCGGCCTTGTCCAGCCTCTAGAGCAGCATTCCTTACATTCCTTGGCTCCTGACCTCTTCCGGCTTCAAAGCCAGCAGCAGCCCAGAACTTACCTCAGTAGCCACATCATCTTCTTCCTCTCTGGACAAATCTCCCTCTGCCTCCCTCTAATAAGGACACTTGGGATTACACTTAGGGCCCTCCTGAATAGTCCAGGAAAATCTCTCCCTCTCAAGTTCCATAATCACATCTGCAAAGTCCCCTTGCCATATAATGTTCACACATCCAGGAATTAGGACCTGGATATTTTAGGGGACCATTCAGCCTCCCAAAGCTTCTAAATTCCAAAGAAAAGTAGTTTTACCCAGGGTTCTATAGCTCTACAATTTGGAAAACAGTTCGGTGGTTCATCAGCAAGTTAAATATAGAATTACCACATGAGCTAACAATTTCACTCCTAAATATCTACCCAAAATAACTGAAAGTAGGCTGGACACAGTGGCTCATGCCTGTAATCCAAGCACTTTGGGGGGGTCAAGGCAAGTGGATTGCTTGAGTCCAGGAGTTCAAGACCAGCCTGGGCAACATGGTGAAATCCCATCTCTTTAAAAAATACAAAAATTAGCTGGGCATGGCCTGTAGTCCCAGCTACTTTGGAGGCTGAGGTAGGAGAATCACCTGAATCCAGGAGGTCGAGGCTGCAGTGAGTTGTGACTGTGCCACTGCACTCCAGCCTGGATAACAGGGTAAGATCCTGTTGCAAAAAAAAAAAAAAAAAGAATTGAAAACAGAGACTCAAAGAAATACTAATACACAAACGTTCACAGCAGCACTATTCATGATAGTCAAAAGGTAGAAACAACCCAAATATCCATCAATTGATGACTGGATAAATAAACGTGGTACATCCATACAGTGGACTATCATTCAGCTGTAAACAAGGAATGAAGCACCTGAAGGAACGCTACAACCTGGAAGAATCTTGAAAACATTTTGTTACAGTAAGAGCCAGACACAAAAGGCCACATGTTATATGATTCCCTTTATATTAAATGTCCACAACAAGCAAATCCGCAGAGATAGAAAGCAGATTAGTAGTTGCTGGGGGTGGTGAGAGGAAGGAATGAAGGGTGACTGCTTAAGGGATGCGAGGTTTCCTTTAGGGTAAAGAACAAATTCTGGAACTAGAGAGCAGTGTTGAGTACATAATATTATGAATGTACTTAATGCCACTGAATTATACACTTTAAAATCATTAAAATGGTAAATTTGGCATTAAGGAGAAAAAGAGTAGACATGGGAAATAATGACATCTAAGGATAAGTTAAGATCAAGAGTGCAAACCAAATTATAAGAGAATCCGCTGACCCTGATGTTTAAAACATTCCCTTCGAGCAGTAACGGTTTCCAGACATAGGACTGATTACATTCTCTTCTCTACAGCCCTAATCACATCACTTGGCTCTGCAGTGAATATTTCCATAAAGTGTATAAATGATATTTTTATTGGGCTTAAAATTTTAGAACTAACCTATAGAGAAATCATGAAAGACCATTACGGTAACAGAGTGAATATAAACGTTATGAACCTTGACAACGTAAGAATAATTATTTAGCAAGAATTGGGTGCAGATGGGAAACACAGAAGAAAGTGGAAGTAGACGGACTTCTTTATTTTTCATAGCAGAGATCAATACTTACAATCCAAAAGAAATAAATCAAGAAACAGATACTTAGTAGGTTATTAAAACTTAAAAAGGCAATCAGTAGAAGAACTAAGAATAATGCCTGTAACTGCAAAATTCAGTAAGTAACAGGACAGTTGGAAAGCAATAAAGTGTGCTCGATTCCTCAACTTTCTCAGTAGGGAGGCAACAAATACTGTCCAAAGAAGGTGACTCAAGAAATAGAACTATATGTAAAGCTTCAATTGTTGATAGACATCTATTTTTGTTTGGTGAGAAAACCCCTCTTTCCCTGGGGGATACCCATTTGTGTGTGTGAGGTAGGGCAGACCTGCCCTGGTAGCCACAAGAGTGGTCACATGACCCATCCTGGCCAATCAGAATCTTACCTGGGACTTTTTCACCAGGACTGTTGAGGAAGATACTGACTTTCAGCCAACATTGTCAAGTAAGGAGAATGACACCCTGGGGCTTTCTGTGTTCATCTGCCTGTTACTGGACATGAATCTGCATATAGACTGAAGCGACATCAGCACTGACATTATTGAATCCCTAAATGTGCCTGAAGCTTATATCATCCTTCAGATTTATGTTATCTTACCCATTGAATTCCCTCCACATCTCTTTGTTTAGACAGAATCACTCTGTCACACAGACTGGAGAGCAGAGCAGTGGCATGATCTCAGCTCACTTGTAGTCTCGCTGTCCTGGGCTCAAGCAATCCTCCCACCTCAGCCTCCCAAGTAGTTGGGACTACAGGCGCATGCCACCAGGCCTGGCTAATTTCTGTACTTTTTGTAGAGACAAGATTTCATCATGTTGCCCAAGCTGGTCTCGATCTCCTAGGCTCAAGCAGTCCACCCATATCAGCCTCCCAAACTGCTGGGATTATAGGCATGAGGCACCATGCCAAGCTTGAATCCCCTTTTGCTTAAAAAAAAAAAATAGCTGGGCAAGTCATTTGGTTCATATGCTCTGCTAATGTGTGGTGCTAACCCAGGAGATCTTCTAGGGGGAAGTGGAGTTCACCAGCAAGTTAACTCCAGGAAAAGGGATTAGAACCACAGCCCAAGTGGTGACCCTAAGGCTTTAGGATCAGGCCATCAGTGGTTTTCAGCGGCCAGAACATCACCTGGTGGAGTGATGATCACAAGGGGCGTGGCCAAAACTCGACATTTGGACGGCCAGCCAAAAGTCCAAATCCTGCTGGGGAGTTATGCGACTTGGACAAATTCTTAGCATCTCTGACCTTAGCCTCCTCGTTACCCAAATAGAGATAATACTATCTACTCCATGGTAGTGTTGAGATGGTGAAACAAATAGGAAAAGGTACTTTATAAACCATCTGGGGTTTCATCTTTTATGATGATTAGTTCAGTTCCTGGGTCAGTCAAACTGCTTCTGTTCTCTGACCACAGATGGCATCCTATCTAATTCTGCCCAACCACCTCACAAATATATGCCATAATTCCCAAGCGGTGAGGGTAAGCGAGTGTGAATGACTCACTGCAGCTCCTTCCAATCACTGGTAAGAAAACAACTGCCCAGTGATCATGGGTCACTCAGCTGAAATTGTCATTTCTCTCCTGCTTCTCCCTCTTCTTCCTACTAGGTATTTGCTCTTCTGGTCCCTTCTTCCTTTAACTCCATTTTGCATTTATAAATGCCACCTTTGGTCAGGCGCAGTGGCTCACGACTGCAATTCCAGAACTTTGGGAGGCCAAGGCGGGCGGAGACACAAGCTCAGGAGTTCAAGACTAGCCTTGACAACATAATGAAACCCTATCTCTACTAAAAATACAACAACAACAAAAATTAGCCGGGTGTGGTGGCAGGTGCCTGTAATTCCAGCTACTCAGGAGGCTGAGGCAGGAGAATCATTTGAACCTGGGAGGCAGAGGTTGCAGTAAGCCAAGATTGCACCACTGCACTCCAGCCCAGATGACAGTGCGAGACTCTGTCTCAAAATAGAAATAAATAAATAAATAAATAAATGCCATCCTCATGCAGAAACAGGGGGCTTTTTGAGGGGGCAGGATATGATTCAGGTAATCTGTGCCCCTGGATATGGTAAGAAAAACCACCACAGAAGAAATAGTAATGGCTTTCCACTGAGATAGTGTCACTTACAAATTAAGTGGTGTCAGGCTCCTTTCGTAAATTTTTATGGGTTTTTTTTTCTTATTATAAAAGTAATATTGTTTTTTATAATATTCTTATTGCAAGTAATATAAGTAATATTGTTTATTGCAGCGAACACAGAAAGATAAAGAAGGAAGTAAAAGTCACCCACAATCCCACAATCCAGATTTAAACCTGTTAACATTTTGGTGGACTCTGTTCCATTCAGTTTTACTAACACCCCGAAATCATATCATATATGGCATCCCACTTTCTCCATTCAGCATTATATTATAAGCACATTTTCATTTCATTAAAAATTCTCAAAGATTTTTCTGGCCAGCATCATACTCCAGGGTACCAAAATCTATCTAATCGAGCTTCTAATACTGAATATTTTAGGTACTTCTAGTTTTTCACTACTGATCACTCAGCATAAATGTTTTCATCGGTTCAGTAAGAGGTTTTAACCATTTGTATGCATTGTCATAGCCAGCACATTTAGCCTTGCTGCTCTCTTGGTTCACAGTAACACATCCAGGATGCCAGGTGGCCAGTGCCAAGGATGCCAACACCACCCACACACGAGATAGTCCCCTGTCCCCAAAGGAGAGGTTATTCTCCGGATCTCCTTGCCCTTCCTTGCTTCCGAGCCTCACTGAAGGCCATGCCAGCTCTCCCTGATAGATCTCTCCCCAGCTGTGTGCCGCTGGCAGCAGAAGCTGTGGTCTCTGATCTGTTCTCCTAAAAGGCTCTGGGTTCCTTATACAAATAAGTCCCCCTCCCTCCCAGCTCCCAATTCCAGAAGATAAACGTGCAGTTTTCTAAATGCCCCCCAACCTCCCATATCAGGTCTTCCACTCTAACCCAAGTAATAGGTGCCTACTGATTCTGCATAACTGAGCCACTCCCTCCATCTGTATTCCCTACAAGGGAAGAGGGCACTGGAGGAGGTTGGAGAGCCCAGGAAGACCAGCCAGAAGATCCTGGAGCTAGTGTCCCACCCTACAGGTCAGGAGATAGAGCTCACGTTGTGGGAAGGGTGGCATGGCTCCACATTCACGCCTTTTCTCACGATTGGTGCCCCTGTCCAGCAGAACATATCCACCTCATCCCATCATTCCAGGGTCAGGGCTGGGAAAGAGGGGGGCTGGGCTCTAATTGCAGCGCCACTAGCGTGCTTTGTGATGCTGGGCAAGTACCTTTCCCCCTCTCTGGGCTGTCAGGAAGGGAAGGGTGACCGAATGATCCCCAAAGGCCCTCCAGAGTCTGATGGCTGAGCTTGAGCCCCACAAAGAATATTCTATCTGCAAGAACATGTGGTGAAAGGAGGCAGCCTGCTTCCCAGGGCCTCGCTGAGGCAAGGGCTGAGCTGAGGGGACACACCCACTTCCTCCTCCTTGGCCTCTCCATCAAGGGCCCTGGGGCATGAGGCTCACAAAGTACCTTGGAGAGCAGTGGGCTTGAGGCCAAAAGGCAAGGTGGAGACAGCTATCTCAGTGTCCTCCCAAGAACAATGGGAAAAATGATCACAGGGCCGCTGGGGGCTTGTATGAGATGATGAAAGAAGTAAAAGTTTCAAAGAGCAAATGCTTCTTGTCAGGAAGACTCAGGAGCCAGCTCAAAGGAGCTCCTGCTGGCCGACCTTAGGCAATGTGGGCATCAACGTAAGGAATGATAGTAACGGATTATAGCCCACAGACTCAAATAAAACTGTGAGTCTGTACAGATGGAAATAAGTGAATTAATTGAAAAGTTAAATTTGAAGTTTGATGCAAAAGGGGATAATGTCACAAAATAATTACTAATTACAAAGGTAAAAGAAGTAACAGACACCACCTAGATCAAGTGATCAAAATAAACACCAGTAGTAATGCAACATATCCAAACTCACACAACCTGGTAGAAGGTACGGAGACGAAGTCTCACTTTTGGGATATGCTTCCTAAGAAGCATGACCTGGATCTAATCATGAGGAACCATCAGGCAAACCCAGATGAAGGGGACATTCTGGGAAATAATGGCAAAAATGTCAAAGTCGTGAAAGTTCAGAAAACAGTGAGGAACTGTTCCAGGGTGAAGGAGCCTAGAGACGGCTTCATGCAACACTTGTGATACTGATCCCGGAAAGGATGAGGAACCGTTCCAGGCTGAAGGAGACTAGAGACATGACGGCTGCATGCAACACACGATACAGATCCTGGAAAGAGTAAGGAACTGTTCCAGGTGGAAGGAGACTAGAGACATGACGGCTACATGCAACACACATGATCCAGATCTCGGAAAGAGTGAGGAACTGTTCCAGGGTGAAGAAGACTAGAGACGGCTTTATGTAACACTCATGAAACTGATCCCGGAAAGGATGAGGAACTGTTCCAGGGTGAAGGAACCTGGAGATGACTTCATGCAACACTCATGATACTGATCCCACAAAGAGTGAGGAACTGTTCCAGGGTGAAGGAGACTAGAGACATGGCGGCTGGATGCAACGCACATGATACTGATCCCGAATCCTTTGGCTGTGAAAGACAATTTTTGGGCTGTTTGGGGAAACCTGGGTGGAGTCTGAAATAGATGTAGTAATGTATCAATGTGAATGTCCCAGTGGCAATGGTTGCTGTGGTAGGCAGCCTCTGACATGGCCCCCAGTGAGCCTCACCTCCTGTATTTCCTCCCTTAACTGAGAATATGGCAGAAGTGATGGGGAATCACTTCCAAGAGTAGGTTTCAAAAAGACTATGGTTTCATTTTCCGGTGGAAGCAAGCTGCTATTCTGTAGAAAGCCCTAAGAGGTTTTCCCGTCATGATGATGAACAGAGGCCCTCAGCCCAACAGCCCAGGAGGAACTGAAGCCTCCTAATGACCAGCTCAGTCAGCTTGGACGTGGATCCTTCAGACCCAGTCAAGTCAGGAGGACTGCAGCCCCAGCCAACAGTGTGACTACATCTCATGGAGACCTCCAGACACTGGCTAAGTTGTGCCTGTGAAACTATCAATGCTTATTGTTTTGAGCTGCTAACTTTCGGGAAAATTTGTTACACGGCAATAGGTAACCAATACAGTTACCCGTTATTATATGATTATGTAGGGGAATGTCCATATTTGTATGAAATACACACTATTCAGGTGTAATGAGGTGTCAGATGGTGCATCATTGTTCAGGAATAGTAGTTCTTTGTACCATATCTGCAACTTTTCTGTACGTCTAGGATTGTTTTGAAATTAAGACATTTATTGTAAAAAGAAGCAATGTGCCCTAGGAACATGAAAGAAAGGAACTCTTCTGGAAGGTCACCACTCAGGGTACAAAGGAGGAGACATAATGGTGGGACTCTTAGACATTGTGGTTTCTTTCTAAAATACAAACCACCCTCCTGCCTTAGACCCTTCAATGACTTCTGCTGTCCTCAGGAGAAAGCCCAACTTCCTGATCCTGGCATTCAAGGCAACCAGACCCACCCGATGGACAGCATCCAGCCTGCCTCGTGCATTCCCTCTAACACGTCACACTCCAGACAGTGCCAATGCAAGCAGCTCCCAGAGGCTGTGCTGTTTCTCCCCTTTGTGTTTTGCTCTGCCTTGAATGCCCCACTCCCCTTGTTTCCTGGACATCCTCTGAGACACCTCAGAAGCCACCTCCTCCACATCCTACGTATCACCAACCCCCTCTCCTTCCCCCAATCCCAGTACAACAAGTAGCACATGTTGTAAATAAGATCCATCTCCTCCATCTGACTGTGAGCCCAGCAAGGGCCAAAGCTCTGTCCAGTTCCCCAGACGCATTCAGCACCCAGCCAGCCCCAGCACAGCACACAATAGGTGTTCAGTGTTAAGAGCCCACGGTCTGATCAAGGCATGTTAGGGATGGGAGACCCACAGTCACACTCCACAGGGACCATCCACAAAACTCAGAGCAGTCCAGCCAGGAGTTGGTCTTGGGGGCCCCAGACACAAGTCCCCAGAAGTAGCCTCCCTGCCATGGGCCCTTATACCCGGCACTGCCTTGCAAAGGACCCTGGGGATTTCAGGTCCTGCAAAGGAGCAATTTGTACTTCAGGCTCGCTAATGAATCCCTAACGAAGGAATTAATTACTGTCTGTCAAAATTAGACTTCTCCCTTCCTTCGAGATGCATCTTCTTTTATTCTTAATTAATTTTTAAAATTACGACGTCAGTGCGAAGCCTAATTTATTTTACTTTTAGCGTTATTTCTCTGATAAGCAATTTCATTTTATGCTAGGCGCCCTCCTCGACATCAATTTGTCACATCAGCTCTCACTTCGAGGGGCTGTGGCAGACCTCACAGAGAAGGCAGCAGAGGCCGCAAATGAGCTGCTCCCCCATCATGGGCCTCAGTCTCCCCGCTGAGAAATGAACGCATGGCACTAACCCGCCTCCGAAGGCCCTTCCCGGCTCACCATCCACTGTTCTGCGAGCTTATCCCTCCCTCCATCCCAGGATCTAGGAAGGGACAACGCTGAGCCTGTGGCCTCACAAATGCACAGTCCTCTTGTGTTTATCAAGTGTTTCCACACCCTCCACAGTGTGGACACCCCCTCCCCCCAACAAAAACCCCTTTAAAGCCAAACCTGTCTTCTCCATTTTACAGGTGAGGAAACTGAAGCTCCCAGAAGAGAAATTGCTAGGACATGTTGGAAAAAATGCTCCCAATCCACGCTCTGACTCCAGATCTTCACCCTGGTACCTAGGTGGGGTCTGTTGTAAATGGTGACTTGGAGGCCTTTGGTTAGACCCAGATGCTGCCTGGACAGACTTTATGTGACACCTTCTGAGTCTGCCCAGTGCTCTGGTAAATGTCTCCCCCCTCCCACCCTTGTATGGGGATCTGCTCCCTTTAACTCAGCTCCCCCACACCCCGCCCTAGCCAGGAGTCCAACGAGAGCTACTCGCTTCACCCAGGACCATACTCCCAGTGACAGGGGTGCTTACTGGGCAGGCTCACGACTTGATTTGAGCCGACTGTCTCCTTCCCCTGGGATTGTTCTCACAGCTGCAGGCAGAGAGCATTTTCCTCTCTAGTTACAAAGCTGAGAAGGTGTGAGCGTTGGCCAAGCCTGGTGACTCACACCTGTAATCCCAATGCTTTTGGAAGGTGGATGAATTGCTTGAGTTCAGGAGTTTGAGATCAGCCTGGGCAATATGGTGAAACCCTGTCTCTACAGAAAAAAAGAAAAAAATGACAAAAATTATGGGCATGGTGGTGCATGCCTGTGGTCCCTGCTACTTGGGAGGCTGAGGTGGGAGAATTGCTTGAGCCCAGGAGGTGGAGTTTACAGTGAGCCGAGATCATGCCACTATACTCCAGCCTGGGTGATAGAGGGGGGAGGAGAAACAAGAAGAAAGAAGAAAAAGAGGAAAAAGAAGGAAGGAAGAAGGAGGAAAGAGGAAGGAGGAAGGAGAAGAAGGAGGAGGAGGAGAAGAGATGAAGAGGAGGAGGAGGAGAAGAGAAGAAGAGGAGAAGAAGAAGAGGAGGAGGAGGAGGAAAAAGGAGGAGAAGGAGGAGGAAGCAAAGATGCTGCTCCAAGTGCGGCCCCCACTCCCAGCCCACCTAGGAGAGATGTGAGTTGCCCACAGAGGCACAGAGTGCTGAGCAGCATGGAGAGGTCCTGCTTCCAGCTCCTTCTGAGGCTGCTCTACCCTTGCTCCTCCCAGTTGGATACACAAGACACTTAAAGCCCCTTCATGGTCTAACTTGCTTTGAATGGGGTTTCTATCACTTGTTACCCAAGATTTCCAGGCGGTACATTTGGACTCACAGAGCTGGGAGAAAGGAAGCGCTCAGCCTAATGTGGCAGGAACTGTCTCCAGTGGATTGAGGCTAAGCACAGTGGGTGACGGGGCTAGAAGTGGACGTTCTGCAACCTGGGAGATGGCTTGTCCCTGCCTCACTCCAGGATGAAGCTATAGGTATACAAAGCCCTCAGGATCAGGCCCCACTGCCAACCCGGGCTCATCTCCCACCCTGGCATCTTTCCCACACAGCCTCACCACAGCACCCCGTCATGTCTCATGGGGATGGGATCTCACCATGCTTCTTGCCTCCACACTTCTGCACACTGGGCCCCTAGGCCAGCCCCTCCTACCACAACCTGCCTACTTGTTTTAGACAACACTTCCTCTGGAAGACCCTTCTGGCCACCCCAGAAAGAGTGACTCACCACTCCTCGGTCTGTGGTGGCAGTCAGCCTACTGCTACTCATAGCACCTGAGCTGGAATTGTCAGCGTATGCTGGTCCCCTAGGATGCTGTGAGCTATTTAAGGATCACATATCAGTCTCCCCCAGGGCCCAGCCCTAGGCCTAGCACAGGGAGAGTGTCATTCATCAACAAATATCTACTGAGCACCAGAACCATTCTAGGCGAGCAACACAGAAGAGTCCCTGGCCTCATGGAGTTTATAGTCTATGGCGGGAAAACATGACAAATGATAAGCATAACACACACAAAAACCACACAGCACGAGGCCAGCTAAGTGGCATCAGGTGCACAGGGGAAGGAGGGGATTATGAATAGCGGTGGGAGGTCAGTGTAATCCTGATTGAGAAGGTGACGTCAAGGAGGTGAGAGAGTAGGGTAGGCCATGCAGTTGTCTGCGGAAAGGGGATTCCAGGCAGGACAGCGTCCGAGTCTTTGAAGCAGAGCATGTCAGACATGCTCAGGGGAAAGCAAGGGAGACAGGCGGCCAGTCTGGAGGGAGTGGAGAAGGAGGGGAGAGGGGCTGGTGGCCCCTAGGAGAGGCAGGCACATGTGGTTAAGAAGCTCAAGGAGTTCTTATTGAACAAATTGAATTGAAATTTCAAAAAGATTCTCGTAGTCCAGGTAGCAAGAACTACATGAATAATTAAAATGGGGGAACGTAAGTGACATTTTCATGGTTATACGATCAGAGCATAACTGGCTGGAGGATGTCAGGGGAGTTTGAGAAGTAGTGTCTCCAGCCAGGACACAAAACTCGTGTCCACCTCGGGGCTGCCACAGTGAGGAGCAGGAGCACAGGCGGGAGAGGCGGGATTCGTCTCCTAGGGCTGCTGGAACAAAGCGCCGCACACCTAGAGCCAGCAGCTTGGAACAACAGAAGTCTATTCTCTTGCAGCTCTGGAGGGCAGAGGTCTGAAACCAAAGTGTCAGCAGGGCCATGCTCTGAGGCGCGGGTGGAATCTGTCCCTGCCTCGTGGCTTGTGGTCACATGGCCATCTTCTCGCCGTGTCTGTGTCTTCCCATGTTCCTCTCCCCCTGTCTCTCCTGTTTCTTTTTTTCTTTGAGACACAGTCTTGCTTTGTCACCCAGGCTGGAGTGCAATGGCACAGTCTCGGCCTACTGCAACCTCCACCTTCTGGGTTCAAGCGATTCTCCTGCCTCAGCCTCTCGAGAAGCTGGGATTACAGGCACACACCACCATGCCCCGCTATTTTTGTATTTTTAGTGGAGGCAGAGTTTCACCATGTTGGTCAGGCTGTTCTCGAACTCCTGACCTCGTGATCCACCCGCCTCAGTCTCCCACAGTGCTGGGATTATAGGTGTGAGCCACTGCGCCCAGCCCTCTCCCGTTTCTTATAAGGACACCGGCCATAGTGGACCAAGGGTCCACCCTGCTCCAGTATGCCCTCATCTTAACTAATTACATCGGCAATGAACCCATTTTCAAATAAGGTCACAATCTGAGATAGTCGGGGTTAGGACTTCAACATATCTCTTTGGGGGACACAATTCAATCCATACCAGAGGCTTAACCTCCCAGGGACCCAATGGGTGACTCTCGTGCTCCTCTGGGCCTCTCTGGGCCTCTGTTTGTCCCCCTGTAGGACCAAGGGGCTGACATGTCATGCTTCAGGCACTCGGCTTTCGTCTCTCCAGCTCCTCTTGAAGAAGCTTCTCTCCTCTCCTTACCGTGCCACCTCTGATCTCCAGCGCAGCAACTTGGGGGACAGGAGCTCAGATGATTCCTAACTCTATCTTCACCATAAAACAAATATTTTGAAAAGCCTTTTGATGTCACTTTAATGGAGTATGGAAAACATTGTTCAACCCCCTGCATTTTTAATTTCATCCTTTTTGCTATTTTTTCTTTTAAAGCTTGTGTTTGCTTTCATGTTACACGTTATTTATTTAGTTGCTTGTCAATTAGTGTCTATTCTCCAAGCAACAAGCACATTAGCAGCTACAGAGATTGGAATTAAAATTTTCGGCCCAGTTGGTGCTACAGTAGCTGGGCCTACCCGACTGAGAAAACAGCACTTCTTTGTCATTTCAAAAGATGACCTTCCTCTCGCTTCTTCCTGTTTCTGGCTTCAGATTTTAATTCCTACTGACTCCTCCGTGGTCACTGCCGGACATGAAGGCTTTGAGACGGAATTTTTTTCAAATGCACAAAGGAAGATGTGGGCTGCTGTTAACAGCGGCCTTTGATGATGGTTACTGTAAAACAGGAGTCGGCTGGATTTGAATAACACGCTCTAAATTGCCAGTCTGGGGGATTCTAACTAGGAAGCCTGAAACTCCACGCCTCCATTCAGCAGTTCAGCAAACATTCAGTGACGTGACATGACTCAGCAGAAACAGTTGAACAGACCTGGCTCCACTATCACCTCATTGGTTTACCAGGTACATGACTCTAAGCAAGTGGATTAACCTCACTGAGCTTTATTTATTCTTCTGAAAAATGGGAGAATTAGCATGGCACCATGGCTCACGCCTGTAATCCCAGCACTTTGGGAGGCCAAGGTGGGTGGATCACAAGGTCAAGAGTTCGAGACCAGCCTGACCAACATGGTGAAACCCCCCTCTCTACTAAAAATACAAAAATTAGCCAGCCGTGGTAGTGGGTGCCTATAATACCAGCTACTCAGGAGGCTGAGGCAGGAGAATCACTTAAACCTGGGAGGCGGAGGTTGCAGTGAGCCAAGATTGCATCATTGCACTCCAGCCTGGGCAACAAGAGTGAAACTCCACCTCAAAAAATAAGAAGAAAGAAAAATGGGAGAATTAAACCCAGCCGCAGAGGGATGTTGTAAAAACTTGAGACTGTATGTCGAGCTTTGAAACCCAAGCTTCCATGTCTGACCCCTCCAGTGAATCAGAGGCATTTGCTTACAAGAGTTAATCTCACGGCCAGCAGGACTTTGGGGAAGAGACTGATGAAGCTGAGGCTCCATTGGCTCTGGGGCAGAGACAAGAGGAGACTGTCCCAGCCCAGCCCAGGCCTCAATCTGACCACTGTTCACCTCAAGGCTGCAGCCAGGAGGTAGAGGAACTGTGATAACCCGGCCCAAGCAGGATGGCTTCAGAACCCAGTGAGAAGGCAGGCGAACCTGGGAAAGCAGTATTTTCCCATTTTCTGTTCTCAACATGCTACTGCACAAGTCCAGGCAATGGAGGTATTGGGATGACTTTCTCTGCTCACATCCCGTCTCCACTAGGATCCCCTGTCCTGTCCCCGCCCAGTTAAATCCTAACACCAGCTCCCCTCTCCCACCCTCCCCTGCCCTGCACTCCAGTCCTTTTTGCCATAACACATTTCCCCTGTAACAGAGGAGACTGTGAGCTTATTACCGGCTTCCACTGCTAGAATCTAAGCAGGGGTCTTTGTTTTGCCCCAAAGGCCCAAGACAGTGCCTACTCTGTTAACATCTGTGGAAAGGCGACAACTGCAGGTGACGGGGGCCTGACTTAGGGCAGGGAGGAAGATGCAGTGAGGGGCGCAAAACCCAAGCGATGTTTGGGAAGAGGTCATTCTTAACTCACTCTGTGCAGCAGGAGTCTCAGGGGCGCTTTTCAAAAACAGGAAGCCCTGCATCTTGCCACAGACTCATCACACCACAGTCTATAGGACCAGGGCTCTGATCCTCATGCTGACAAGCCCGTGGTAATTCCAACACAGCCAGGGTTGAGAACAGCCGGGGTTCGCATTGCAACTGGAATGGAGAGGCACAGACCAAGAAGACACGAGGGCTGATCCATCTCTGCCTCCAACTTGGGGTATGATCTTGGGCAAGCATTTGCCACACTCAGGGACTCATTTTTCCCCATCTGGACCAGGTTCAGAGGCTGATTTTCACAGGGTGTCCCTTGAAGCCCTAGTGTTTGGTAGAGGAACCTCAGAGTGGGGGGTGAGGCTTAGTGGGCTCCCAAGCACTCAGGACCCTGGGCGGCCCATCTTGGCTTGCCCTAGAGCTGACCCATCTGCTTTGTATATTGGGGTTCCACATAAGATTTATTCTTTAAACAAAGGGTTCCAAATTCACAGATGTTTGGGAACCACAGGCTGGCCACTGGCTGGGACTTGGGAGATACTGACGTTACCAGCTCTGGGCTCAGGGCTTCACCTTCCCCATCTATCTAATGTGGGGATGGGCCCAATCACCCCAAAGTGCCCTCTCACCTGGGAAGTTTGGGTATTCCAGTTTCGTGGTAGCAGGAGCGTCGGGAGAAAGGGAATTGGGTGAAGACAGGAGACAGTGTCTGCAGATGGACAATTATCATCACACAATACAGCACTCTAATGGCGGAATCTTTTATATTAGAATAGACATTATGGAGCACAGTTCCATCAAATGAATGTAATAGACTTGTTTATATTACAATGCACACTGTAATTACACATTTCAATAATTCCTTCAATGCATTACACAGAAGTGTTCTGAAGTAATGGAGTGCTGGAGCCATATATAATAACACGCCTAAAGGGAGACCCTGTGGGTGGTGACAGGTCTCCCACCTGGCAGGGAGAACCACCACCGCCTCCAGCCTCGGGCCACGTGGCTTCTCACTCTATTCTCTGGAGACTCTGGAGGAAGTCCTTGGTCCAAGCACCTGCCCATTGAGCAAAAAACCCCCCTATAACATCATCAACAGCTAGCAGGCAGCCTCTGTCACATATCTCTGGGGAGAGGGAGCTCACTACCTCACAGGTTATCTATTCAGTGGCCCCTGTAATTAAGAAATTACACACTATAAGCATCTGCATATCATCTCTAAATTCATATGATCACATTTGTACTGACGGAGGCACGAGATTCATTCTCTACTGCTGTCATAACAAATCAGCACAAACCTTGTGGCTTAAAACAACACACATTTATGATCTTACAGTTCTATATGCAGAAGTCCGACAAGGGTCTCGCTGGGTTAAAATCAAGGAGTAGGCAGGACTGTGCTCTTTTTCTGGGTCTGTTAGGGGAGAATCTGTTTCCTGCCTTTCCCATCTTCCCAAAGTCACTTGCATTCCTTGTCTCGTGGCCCCTCCCTCTGTCTTCAGCCACTCTCTGACCCTTTGCCTGGTGTCACATCTTCTCTGGCCACAGATGGGAAAAGCTTCTTCTCCCTTAAGGAATTATGGAATTAGAGTGCACCTACCTGGATAATCCAGAAAGATCTCCTATCTCAAAGTCCTTAACTTAATCACCTCTGTAAGTTCCTTTTTGCCATATAAAGTAACATATTCACAGGTTCTGGGATTAGAGTATGGACATCTTTAGGGCTGTTGTTCTGCCTACCACAGGCGCTATTTTATTATTACAATACCTAATATGTTGTGACTTCCTCTTCATCTGCACAAAGGGCATCATAATGCTTTATGGCATGAAGTGTCACTATATATATGTAGCGCCTGGCATATACATGCTTGATGAATGGTGCGGGAAGTAGAAAAGTTCCTTTTTAAAGTTTCCTTTCTTGTTAAAGAATAAGTGCACTAATAACTTTGTTAAACCCTATCCTATGTAGCTGTTAGACATGCCATGCTTATAGGCATGTAGTACATTCTATGTCCTTGTACTTTAACCAAGATATCTGTGCTGGATGTGCTCACAGGCATGTTCCAGCTCTCCACTGCTTTTACCTGTCTAGAAAAGTTTTAAGTTATTAGCCAATCAGGTTTTAGTTTAGATTGTGAGGTCTGGCTCCAACCAATGGAGATAAGACACAGGAGTAAGGATGACCCCAGATGCATAAGGGATAAATTTGTCTGCTTTTCCTTTGTTCATTGTACTCTCTGGCAAGATGGCTAGCGAGAGTACCCTTCCTGCAGTCCAGGAAGTAAAAATTGCATTGCTGAAAGATCTTTTGTCTCAGTGCTAATTTTTCTTTTTGGCATCAAGCATCTATTTCTAACAAATGGCAAACAAATTCAATGAACCGAGGTGAAAGCATCAATGATATGAGCCACTTGGTCAATATCCTTCCTAAAGCAAGGCATAGGAAATGATCACAAGGCCTGCAGAATAGTCTGACAAGTCGTGGAGGTCTGACAAGAGCAATATGATTCACCTTTCTTGTTTGGACTCTATTAATGCAGCCAAGGCACAATTAGCGTTTTAGACTTCTTCTTATGTGTCAGTTAACTTAGTTGCTTGCAGTCAATTAAGACCCGAAGACCATCTCTCTAGTTACAAGGGATCATACCCCTGTTATAGGGAGGTAAATTGAGGCATAAAGGATGAAAACCCAGAGGTAATGCCTGAGGTAAAGATGAGTGGGAGTGAGTCAGCCCTGGGATGTCGGAGATGGGCATTTAGGCACAGGAGACATGGGTGCAAAGCCCAGAGCTGCAGGATACCAAGGAGGGGTTCTCAGGGGTCTGCGAGGAGTGTGGCAAAACTAGCCAATCTCATGGATGGGGGCAGGGGGAGATCACCAAGGATGAGCCCCAGTCTATGGGAGATAAAGGCCAAGGTCAGATGGGAAGGCTTGGATGCAATGGAGGAGTGGGGGCTTTTGTCTTGGGAGGGTCTGCAGGCAGAGAAGTAACATGATTGGGCTTGCAATTAACAAGATCATCCTGGATGTGAGCAGAGACAGTGAGGGGTGGGGGCATGTGCAGGAGGCAGGGAGACCCGTGAGAAGGCTGCTGCCTTCACCGGGCCACAGGTGTCCAGTGCTGGCTGCAGGCAAGCGGCTGTAAGAGGTGGAGATGGAGAGGAGAGGGCACAGTGGAGAGGCTGAGGAAGGAAGCAGAACCCGCTGGGCTCGGGGAGAGGACAGGATGGCCTGTTGTAGAGCCTGAAGGAGCTCTGAACTCCAAGACAAGGTACTCCCAAGGGAGGAGGAGGCTTGGGTAGAAAAAAGAGGTGTCATTACCCCACCTTAAAGGTGAGGCTGGAAACTGAGGCTAACAGAGTTCAAATCACCTGTGTTTCTATGGCACGGCTCTCTAGGCAGCTGCTTGGACCACTGCCCTGTCTCCAGACAGAGGAGCTGCCTGCGGGTGGGTCACTGGGTCACTCTAGGGGTTCTAAAACAGGAGTCCCAGGTAGTCCCCAGGGAGAGTCCCCATGGCCCCATCTGAGTGGGAGGCCGGCTTCCTTTCTTGCTATCAGCCTTCCTGCAACAGCAGTGGGAAGAGAGCCGACTTCTGTGTCCTCACAGCCCTGGGGCTCACTGCCTGAGAGATGATTGAGTCCCCCACTCTCTCCCCTGACTGGCCTCCAGTCTAGATTTTTCTTTCTGCCTCCTCCCAGGGCTTTCTCCATCGCTGGAACAATCACTATTGTTTTCCCAATGCCAAAAAAAAAAAAAAAAAAGGCCCAAATTCAAGTACCTTGTATCCAGTCTGGTGTTTCCTGCTCCACCACACTCCACTACCATGGGTCCCTCAGTGGCCTCCACGCCTTTGCACAGCTGTTTCCTCTTCCACCCCAACCCTGTAGATTCTGCCCACCTTGAAAGACGCAATTGGCTTTCCATACTGTTCCATACTTTCCGTACTGTTCTCTCCCTGTGGAGGTGGCCACACCATTGGCTGGGCCAGAAACCAGCAGCATGGAACCTCTCCTCCTCACCCCCCACCGCCAGGGCACGCGCACACACACACACACACACACTCTCACACACACAGACACACACACACAAGGTCCCCAGGTCCTCTTAAGTGTCCCAAATCTACCCTGGTTCTCTGTTCCCATCCCCTGACCAGGTGAGGACAATTCAGGCCTGCACCCTGGACACTTGGCAGGTTCCCCAACCCTTCCCATGCAAAAACCTACCCGTGCCTCTCCTGCTGCTCCTGATGATGCCCGCAGGCCTCAAGCTGCCATCCGAGGCACTGCCCATGCCGCTGACTGGATTCTAAGCTCTAGCCAGGCCAACACACCACTCACAGACCCTAGCCCCTGCTGCGTTTCCTCTGCCTAGGAACCCCACCCCCCAACTCCACCCCTACAGTTCCCAGTCGGCCTTTACCGCTCACCCCAGGGTCACCCCAGGGCACCTTCCCTGCTCACCTCCAAGGCTGGGTAGGAGCTGATTCTCTGGGTGCCCAGGGCTACTTGTGACCATTTGTCATGACCATGGATCACCTGTGTGTTGGCCTGTCCCCCATGCTTGACTGGGAGAGCCTCGGGGGCCTGTGGGGCAGTGGCAGCTCTGGGAACTCTGGGCTTGGGTAGGTGCCAGCAGATGTTGGGTGTGTAACCGTGACTGTCTCCAAATACCTTCTTACACTGAATGTCCACACCTCGCCCACCTGTGTACCCTCTCACACCCACCCCACACTCTCCAGGTGGGCTCCCAGCCACTGGCTTCCACCACAAAGGAGCCCTGGGCCTGGTCACTCTGTGTGGCCCCTGACCCCACCGTCGTCTTGGCTAAAGAGGAGGGCAAGGCCAGGGTGACCTCGTTCTCTTTTTCCCTGTGTCTGCCCGCACGGTCGGCCAGTGTCACACACAAACTGGAACCACATGCTGTTCTGTTTGGAAGGAGAAAGTAGCATTAATACAAACAGAGGATCATTTTAGACCTGAAAACATGTAATTAAGCTCTCCTGTGAATGCCTGTTAACAAGGACGTGATTTCGCACTTAGAGAGGCGCATAGGAGGGCACTGGTAACCACCATGCACTTACTCCTATTGTGATCCAGATGGAGGGGTGAGCCCTGCCCAGTGCTGCCCTCTAAGGTCAGGCAGGACTGGCAGCTTCCCTGGGAATGGGGTCAACAGGAACAGAGGGGGACCTGGGCAACTCTGAGAATAAAGAAGGCTAAAAGCATGAGTCAGAAGCAACGCCAACTGCCAGCCTTCCAGTGAGGATGAGGCCCAGAGAGTGGCCACACCAGGGGGCAGGGCTGGGCTTTGGATCACTGGCAGGAACCGGCTGAGCAGGCCGCAAGTGGAAGCAGACGCTGCCAGCGTGGGCCCCACTCCAGCCTGGCCAGCCACCTGGGCACTCGCCATACTGAACTGCACTTGCACACAGCAGTGGGGGAGCTGGGCTCTGCAGCCCGCAGGCCTCCATCCAAAGCTGTATGATTTTGGGCAGGTCACTCTGTGCCCCAGTCCTTCATATGAAAAAGCGGTCCCTCCCAGCCAGGGCTGTCACAATGACTGCTTGTGATAACGTTCCAAAGACAGCCAGGCTCCCAGGACCCCAGGTCTAAGCAAGTGTTCCCTATTAGCAATATTACTTGTCGTTCTCCCCACCAACCTGAGTTCCTCCAGAAGGAGGTGGGTGAAGCTGTGGGGGATGTTTGCTGAGTGAATACATTTATTGGCTCTGTGCCAGGCAGCGGGGCTGGTGTGGTGAGCAAATTGTGTGGGGTCTGTGTTCTCACGGAGCTTCAGGTCAATGACAGGGAGAGCCATAACCCAAAACATCACAACTGCATACACAACCCAAAGTCACACAGCGGCCAAGCGTCAGTGAGGGGGGGTCATCACACTCTGACCACACAGAATAGGGGCTCCAGATCCGGAAGGTGTCTCTGACTAGCAGGAGAAGCCAGGGAGGGAGCATGCTGGGCAAGGGGCAGCATGTGCAAAGGTCCTGTGGCCAGAGACAAAATCCCAAAGAGACTGAAGCACAAAGAGCCAAGAGGGTGGACAAAAGGGCTCAGGAAACCGAGGGCTTGCTGGCCACACTAGGTGTGGTGAGAGGCATCCCCACATTTTAAATGAGGGGGATAATATGATTTACTTTACCTTTTAAAGAGTCACTCTAGCTGTGGTATGGCAGACATTTGGAGAGGTGAGGTGGATGTGGTAGGCCAACTGGAAAGCTATTACAGTAAGCTGTCCAGGTGAGAGACGATGGTCACTTGAACTGAGGTGGCAGTGGAGATGAACGAAGCAGTAGCCTTGGGAGATAAAAGTGGAGAGAGTGGCCCTGATCATGGATGGAATATGGAGGGGGAGGGGAGAGGAGGTGCAAGGATGTCTCCAGCATGTACTGCTGGCCAGAGGCTGACCCTTCACTGAGGTGAATGGATGAACGCCAGCAATTTGGCCGATGTCCGGGCCTCACGGTTAGCCGTTGTATATCTTTATCTTTCCACATCTCATAATTTTGCAGACAAGGAAACGGAGGCTTGGTTCCATTAGAAGGCCCCAGGTAGGTAGGGGCCTGGGTCTCTGCATCCACCCACCCCCACCCCACCTGGCACTCATCTGTAGCAAGAGGTAAATGGGTCTAGCCCCTGAGGGAGAGTCCCGGGCTTCTCAGGAGATGGGATGAGTAATTTTGAAAATTGCATTCTTGAGTTAGACTTAAAATATAGCCAAGACTGAAGAGGCAATTTGGCAGGGCCGGATCCCCCAGGCAGGTTTCTCGGCTTCCACAATGCCGAGAACTTATTAACAAGATCACTCTTTCTCCCTCCCACGACCCAGTTACAAGCAGTTCTCAGGGCTGCTGTGTTGAGGAATTCAATTGTGGGTCTCTGGGCCCCTGCTCTGGTCATCCAGAGACATTTTGTTGGAAAGGGTAGAGTGAGAATACTTCGATTTGTAACACAGTGAAACGCTGCAGTTTTTCGAAGAGATGGCGTTTTGGGGGAATGCTGATAATCCAAGGGACATCAGTTCAAATCTGGCTCCATCCCTCAGTCTTCTCATTTGTAAATGAGGGGGGTGCAGATTACTGAGATGCACAGCGTGGCTTACTGCTATCGAAGTGAGTGCTGGCCAGAGGGGCGAGGATTTTACTCTCCAGGCTCCTGATAGGGACATAGGGAGGTGGGCTTCAGAAGTGAGATCAAAGCACCATTTTCAAGGTAGGACAAGCAGGGGGCCCCGGGCCTGTCTCCCTCTCCCCCTCCTTCTCTCACTATATATTTAGTCCCTGCAGCTGTTTCTCTCAGGTGCAGCTCCTCCAGCACACGTGGTGATTAATTTCACCGATGGGAAATTGACACATTTTCTGATTACTGCTTCAAAGCCTCCTGAATTCAGCTGCTGGTAAAATTAACTCACCAGGGACAATGGAGCTTTCTCCAAGGTCCAAATTGTCTTATTTGCAGAGTTTGTTCTTGGCACTAATCCAGCCCAAACAAACCAGGCTGCTCCTCCACCTCCCAGAAGAGGGAGGGCCTTCACTAGCCCAAGGTTGAAGGTATTTTATGTGACTCTAAACTGGGGGATAAAAATACACTTAGTTTTAGATTATTGTGTTCCTGAAAAGCTGTGGGTGACCTGAAGCAAATGGCCAGCTGGGCTTCCAGAGCCCCCTCCTCTGCAGGCCCTACTCCCAGGCATGCCTGGCTTCACCAACCAGATGGGCCTGGGATGTACCAGAATCCAATGTGGATCTTTCCTCTAACCCCTCCAACTCAAGCCCCTGCCAACAACCAAGTTCAGATCCCACGGTCTGTGCACTGACCATGTGCCAGGCAAGGTAGGGGCTGTTCCCCTGCAGGGGCATCTCAGCCCAGGTCTTACTTCCAAGCCTAGCCTGAGCTGTAACTACTATACTGTACAACCTGCTCCCCTCCCCACCATGCCCCAACCACACACTTACATTTGTGCACATCTGCCTGGAGGGTAAACGCCCTGATAGCAATAGCTTAGGCATACCCTTAGAATAACCCTGTGTGACAGACGAGTGTGAATGTTGTTCCGAGCTAGAGAATCTAGGAGTGGCCAACCTGGAGATTTGTTCCTTGTCTTCAAGGAGTATCTGAGCTCCCAGCCCGTCTCATGGGACACAGGCTATACAGGGGACTGAGGCCCTGAGTTTTGGGTTAAAGAAGGTTCCCAGGTAGAGGTCACTGGGGCAAGGTTAAGTGAAAATGTTATATAAACTGCATGCTGTTTATAAGCAGTGGAGGTTTTCCTGCCTTACCTGCTGCCACTGGGCCGTGGGTTATGTTGTTCAGCTGCTGCCACTGGACCAAAAAGCAGTTCTCCTGTCCAGCCTGCCGCCTCTGGACTGTCCCCCTGGTATGTAAGCCCCCCAATACAGCCCACATCCCATTTGCTGGCTTTGGGTCTCTTCTCAGACCTCTTGAACCTGGTGCCTTCTCTACTGAGGTTAATAAGGGCTTGGCACAACATAGCCATAAAACTTAAAACAGTATTTTAAAACCTAAGACCGGCCACTGACACACTGAAGAAGAGTCACCAATTTGTGGAAAGGGTCTTGTTCAGCTGCTTCCAAAATTTGAGGCTCCCAATTCTGTAACAGTACTGGGCAAGAGTAACTCTCATTTACAGAAGCATGAGACTCGGACTGGAATCAGGCCGCTGTTCCACAGCGCCACACTGACCTGGAGCCTCAGCCCACCCAGCTTCCATTTAGGAAGTCAACTGTGCGACTGTTTGCAAAAGGCACTCCAGTGACATTATGGCTCAATCCGAGTTTCCACACACTGGTATGTATTAAACTGAGGTACATCTGTGCAAATATTTCTCAGGAAGAGCACAGATGGTAGGAACCCAAGCAGAAAGGATCTGTACTGCCCACTTGCCCCTGCCCCTCTCTTAATGGATGGGGAAGCAGGCTAAGTGGGTATCTGGCATGAGGCCACTCCCTGGACTCCCAGTCTAGGCTGCGGCACCCTGCGCTTCCAGCCGGGGCAATCTCGTCTCCTCCCCTCACCATTGTGTCTGGGGGAGCTGGGTGCCAGGCCAGGCACTGGCAATTCCGTGGTCAACACAAGCTTCTGCTCTCCAGGGGCTCAGAAGATTCGCAAACAGTGGTGTGGGGGCTGCGGGAGCAGAAGTGGGACACCACCTAGTATCGGGTCAGGAGAGGCTTCCCAAAGGGCCCAAAAAATATTTCTAAAGGACCATTCAAAGCTAACTAGAAAGAAAAAGGGTGGGAGGAGTAAGTCCAAGAGGGCGCAGCCTGGGTTAGGCTGGGGAGAACACTGTTCCGTTTGCACAGAACACGGAGTGGAGCGGGAGGAGGCAGGAAGAGAGAGGAGCTGGAGGTGCCAGCAAGGCTTGTAAACCTTGTTAGGGGCTCGGGCTTGGATCAGAGGGTAGCGGGAAGCCGCTAAAGTGTTTTGGCTGGGGCATCTTGGTCAGAGGCAGCAATGTGAACAGCTGACGATACACCCCTGTCATCATGGGGACAATGTAAATGCCACGTCCCAGCTCTGGGCCTCACTTCGCTCTTTGCTAAGCTGGGGAATGGCACCACCGCAAGGGCTGCTGTCCAGCAGATTGTGAGATGCTGAGCACACACCAGTGCCCACGGCCACACTGCACGGGGCTGCTCTTCTCTGGACACCTGAGCGAGCTCAGCACTGAGTCATGTGACTCGTGGAACCCTGGCCAGTCCCGCTTGGGATTTTGGGACCTGGGCTTTGAGGCTCCACACAACTGAATCATCAAGGAAATGAAATGAATCATTTAATGAGAATCTTCAAACTGCAGCACTGGCTGAGTGCTAAGCAAACCCAGGGGAAGACCTGAAGCCCACCAAGGCACACAGCCTCAGCTCCGGTCCCTGTCCCAGATCTGAAATGCAGCATCCAAGAGCTCGAGGCCTTTTACCACCCGGTTGTGGAGTACATGAACCTTTCTGACAACAACTCTCAAGCCAACTTTCAGAGAGAAAACACGAAGGGAAAAAATAGATTTCCTCTGGCCAGACAGCTCTTTCTTCCTCAATAAATAGGAACCACACTTGGAAGAAAGAGACAGCGCGAGCTGAGTGGGGGAAGCACAAGCTTTATTGGCTGAAAGTTCTCCTCAGGAGCCTGGTCTGCTGGGACTGCATGTTCCTGGATGGGCACCCCTGGGCCTAAGCTAGGAAAAGGAGGAAAAAAAGGAGAATTTTACGTCCAGTAGAGGTTTCTGAAGTCAGATCCCTGACAGAGGTAAATGTGAGACTGTTATTCTGCAAGCACTTTGAAAGACATACTCATGTTTGATGAGTAAATATTTACTGAATAAAATGATGAGATCATACTGTATTCATTCATTCAAGAAATATTCATCAAATGCCTACTATGTGGCAAGCACTGTTTGCTGTATTTCTTACTGGTAAAAATAGCATACAAATTTAAAACTTAGAACCCCCACTGGCAACATGGCATGATAAAACACAACTTTTCATGCCCTGCTGGGAGAAACACACAACTCTCCAAGGAGGACATGTTCCCCCAGTTCCACTTGCACCTTCATTTTTCAAGAGGTCCTTTCTGGGCCTGCACCCCACCCAACCTTCCACATGGCCTGCAATGACAAGACTCAAAGGGCATACCTCCAGGTTTCCTCTGGCCTTCCGAAGGATTTTGTGGGTTACAACCACTGAGGAGAGAGCAAAGAATGTGATGATTAGGGGCGTGGATGTCCAGGAGAGCAGTATGAAAGCCAAGAGCAGGGAGGATAAGCCCCACCCAAAGGGCTCAGACATGTGGACAACATGTAGTCTGAAGCATCCAGACCAGAGGGAGGACCGAAGGCCCCACCTGACCTATAACATACCCCAGACCAAATAACCCATCAACACCACCTCTTGAAGGCCCCGCAAAGCCACCACCTGACAGCGATGCAGAGGCTAACGCATGCTATGGCATTTCACAGAAGACACCATCACAGCTCTGGCACGGCCAGCTGCCTTCTCAGGTATCCCTCAGGTTCACCTCTGTGGGCCAGGGAGGGCAATGGCACTGGGCGGGTAGAGGCCTGGGCCTGCCCAGCACTCTGGTTTCCTAGGCCCTCTGGGAAGCAGCTGTGAGAAGGGACTGTGCCTTGATCAGGCAAACCCACATATGGGGGCCCAAGTCCTACAAAGCCAGGTTTTTACCAAGCAGCTCTTAGAGCCAACTCCGAATGGCCTGGAAGAAAGAATCGTGGGCGTGCTGCTTCTCCTCTGCCTGCACTTTAGCTGGTGGAATAGCCCAGCCTGGTTCCCCTGGGCAAGTCACATTCTGCCTGGACAGGAGCCGGTTGGGTGGGATGGTTTCAGAGCTCCCCTGATGACGCTGACGCCCAGAGCGGTGTACTAGACAGATCCCCACTGTATCAGAATTCCTGGAAGGATCGGGCAAGGCCTGGCTTTCAGGAGCAACTGTAAAGCAAGGTGGCTTCTTCCTTCAGGCTTTTTCTTGTCCAACACAAACTCCAGCAGTAGCAAGAATGCCCCCTCTTATCAGAGTTCTGAGCCTGACAGGGAATCTGTTCCCAGCAGGGCTGGGTGAGGGTCAGGAAATCAGCTTACTCCCCGCGCAGGAAACATCGAAGGCTTCTACAGCCGCGCCTTAGCCAACATTGCCAGAGGCTGTCCCAGACTCAGGCCCAACACACACAGCCCGTCTCCCCCAGTGGCTTCTTCAGAGTAGGTGCTGTGTGGTGCCCTTGAGAAAATATGTATTTCTTGCCTCACAAAAATTCCCATCTGGAGGTAATGGAGTTTATTTGCAATCTGTGACACTGGGGGATGGGACAGACAGTGTGGACTTTGTTTTTAGCTAAGCAAAACAACTTTCAGAGGTGGCCACTGCCTCTCTACCCCAACCCAACCTCTGCTGCAGGGCGGAAGTTCCTGACATGGGGCCATGGATATGTTTGGGGGAGTCAGTCCTGAATCCTCAGACACTGTGTGCAAATGTGGGTGTGGTCTAGATGTCTGCATTTCTCCAGAGAGAGAGAGACCATAGCTTTCTCCAGATTCACCAAGGGGCCTGTGACCCAGAAAGGATTAAGTGTCACAGCTGTGGAGGTTAAAGGTAACTGTGAAGGAATGCTACACGTACCTAGAGAACAAAGCTCATGGCAGAAGAACTAAGGATCACCTGGCTCAAGCTTTGAGGGGCCCCTCCACCTGAACAGCACTGTCACGTTTCAAAGCACAGAAATCCCCCACTTCACAGAAAAGATCGAGGGACACAGCGATGAAGGATTTGTCCCAAATCTACACTGGCCCCAGCGCAGAGATGGGACTCACACGCAGGCCTGCCTAGCTCAGTCCACGGTTCTTCCCATATTAGCAGGGTTCAGGGAAGAAGGTACCAACCTGAGTGGAGCAGTGTTGACCTGGTGACAAGTGGTTTCCAACTGAATATTCCCCAACCCTATGGGGCAGAACTACTGCCCTCGCTTTGCAAATGAGGACCTGAGGCTTCGAAGTGAGGTAGCTGGTTCCAGGTCACGTGGCCAGTGAGTGGCCCCAGGGCATCAGGACTCTCAGCGTCCCACTGGGATGCCCTTTCCTTACTTTTCCCTGTAGACTCTGAGAGAAGGTATAATGACAGCTTGACCAGGCAAAAATCAGCCCTGGCGTTTGCTCTTCCCCCATCACCACGGGGGGGACAGAGGAAGAGGAGGTGCTACACCAACTTTCACACAGTCCCTTTAGACCCAGGGCAGGTCAGTGAGGTCCACAGGGCTTGGAGAATTGCCGAGGACCTGACTGCTCGGAACGAGCTGCAGAGCCTGGCTCAGGAGGAGTTGCAGGCCCCAGGTCAGGCATCAGCTGTGCTGCCTGGGGCAAGCCCCTCACCCTGCTCTGGTGCGCCTGCTCTGTGCCAGGCCTAGGAGATATGGAGACGGGCAACACCAGCTCAGGCGGGGAAATGCTATGAGACATTTGTGGTTCTTCTTACTATGAATGATTTGCCACCTCCATGCATAGGCCTAATGGAAAGTGAGAGGAAGAGACGGGTTGAGCCTCATCTCTGTGCCAGGGACTGTGCTAAGTACAATATAGTTTAGGTACCATTATCATCCTTATTTTACAGATAAGAAAACTGGGGTGCTTTTTATAAAGCTGCTATTGAACCCAGGCCCAACTAGCTAGTCTGAGTCCTTTGGAATTCGTGTCTCCAGTTAGAGATATGGAATCTAAAGCTTAGGGTTTTAGTCGAATGCAGGTCACATAGGAGAGTAGAGATTGTAACTGTTCTCAATCAGTAATTCCATGCTCTCTGACCTAGGACACAGAGGGCCTGGGTTCTGTCCTTTTGACCTCCCACAGTAATCAACCCATCCGAACCTACTTCTGCAATTTCCTCACCTGTCAACAGGATTAGCTACCTGCCCTGTGACTGGTCAGGGCCGTAGGCTGCTGGGGAGGAGAGCTGCCAATGCAGAGAGTTCTGCCTTTTCCTAAACCTATGCAGAGCATTGCTTCCCACCCAAGTGTCTAACCCAAATATTCCACAGCTGCCTTAACATGACCACAACTGGCACTGTCTCCCTCCAGGTTCTCTATGAGGGACACAAGGCCCTCAACCAGAACCCCAGAGACATCTGCCACTCCGCCAGGTTGATTTCCCTACAGTCTTTCAAAACCACCCCCCTCTCCCCAACAGTCCTGACCCACTGCCCACCTGCGAGACTGCTGCAGCCCCTAAAGAGGTCTTCCCGGCCTCCTAGCCCCTCCAAGCTCAGCCATAGGACCTTCTAACACACGCATGGACCCCGCCAGACCCTGCTGCTCATCCTGGAGTCCTGTCCACAAGGCTCCTTGAAACCTGGTTCCTGCCCCCCTCTCACTTATCTCCCACAGGAAAACCCTTTGCATATCCTAATCATGTCCCTGAGCACTCAGTTCTCTCTCACCCCTGGGAGCACAGCAGCAAGGCCACAGGGCCATCTGCCAGGATCCTATTCCTGCCCTTTCGCTGCCTAATGAACTCCTACTCATCCCTCAAGAACCAGTCAGTCTTGAACCACCTCTCAGGTCTCCTAGGATGCACTCAGCACACCGTCCTGCAGCTAAGTTCTGTGTCTCCCAAATTAAGCCCACAACCCTCACTGGCAAAGACTGTCTTGTTGACCTCTGTCCCCAGAGCCTGGCATGAGGGGCAAAGAACAGAAACTCAGTGCCTGCTCAGTGGCTGAGCTTCTCTCTTTGCAGTTCAAACGCTGCCAGTCTCACAGGAGAACTCCTACTTGGCAATAATCTCTGTTCTGTGCTTCTCAGAAATGCTGGACTTTGATAAGAAAGCCACACAAGGCAGGCTGGCACCTCCAGAGGGAAAGTGCTACAGTCAGCAGTTCTCCTAAGACAGGGAAATTGACACGCAGGCAGCGCAGGTTTGGCCGGTGCCATGTTGCCAACAGGCACTAATGGAAACTCAGCTGCCGCCTGCTCCTCTAGACATGCAGCGGGAGGGAGTGCTGAGGGTTTAAACCGGGAAACGGAGCTACTCCAAAACAATCCCCAAAGTGGCTACATCAGAAATGGGACTGACCTTACAAAAGTCACTCAACTTCACTGACCCTGAGCCTCAGCATCTGCCTTGAGAACTATTTCTCAAATCCATGCCCTCCTCTGGATCCCCAGCGTCACGGCCAAGGGCCTTCTTTCCTGTCTGACTAGGGAGTCGGCCTCCTCACTGGTAAAGCAGCCACCAGTGAGCCATTCTTGCACGCAGATGTAACAGGTCAATCCTCTGCCCTGAGCCCGCCACCTACAGTCTTTGATGAAGTACTCCCTGACCCCCAATCCCTCCCGCCTCAATCCACTGTTTGTAGCCTTTACCCCACCGACAGGGACTGTTTTTGGTTTCTGACATACAAAACCTATTTCTTGCCTCTACCTCTCTCCATGCTCTTCCTCACTGGACGGCCACTCCCCCACTCCATCTGACGATGCCTACTCCTCCCTTCACACTCAGTGCAGGCGTCACTTTGTCTAAGATGCCCACCTCCCTGGGACGGAGTGATGGCCACCCGACTCCCACCCCAGTGCTCTGCATGTTCCCATCACTGCACATGCCACACCACTGTCTCCCCAGGGAGATGACAGTCCCTGGCACCAAGGAGCTGCTCTACAAAGGTGTGTTAAGTGAATACACTTGTCCATGTGAGTCAGGGATGGAGTATGAAAGAAACCCACAAATAGGAGGCATGATTACAAACAATCTGGGCTCCAAAGGGGGTACTCCAGGGCTGAACTGGGAGCCCTCGGAGGCAGGAAGGCAGGCAGAGGGGTCACCCCCACACACACTCACACTGATCAAAGATGACTTTTTCCTGGCGCCTGCTCAGCTGCAAAAGCTTCACAGTGTTTTGCAACTTCTTTTCTTGTTCAAACAACTTTTTATGTAGTTTAGTGATCTCTGCCTTCATTTCTCCAATCTAGAGAAAAAATAAATTAGAAAAATGAACGAAGAACATAAAACGTCATATTACATAGGAAGGATTACAAAACCATATAAAAAAATGCCCAACCTCACTGGCAGAAATATTTGAATGGAAATAAGCAGAAAAGGGCAAATTTGGACAAAACCCATTGAGGGTAAGGGGAAAGACCTTGTGACCTCTGGTGGAAGTGCAGGTTGGCATTGCCCAGCAAGAACGCCCTGGCAAGATACACCAAACTAAGATGCGCTTAACTCTTTGCTCCCGCAGTTCTACACTTTGGCATTTACCCCAAGGAATAACGACATAAGCACAAGAAGATGCCTATATACAAGGACGTTCATCTCAGTATTGCTCGTGGTAGGAAAACATAACCTGATTTGTTTCGGTGTTGATCTGGATAAATTATGGCACTTACATATAATACGATAATTTTGCAACCACTAAAAATTATGTTGTAGAGCTCTATATATTGATCAAAAAACGACCACAATTAGTGACAAAAGAGCCCAGAACAACACATCCTGCATCCAAGGCATTCCTGTTCCACAAAACTGAATATAAATGTCCACATCCATAGATGTCATCAAAATGTTAACAGCAATTATCTCCATGAGATATGATTTCAAATTGAGTTAAAAAAAAAAAATTATAATGCTGATTTTAAAAACTTTTCCATGTCTAAATCTTAAAAAGATCATGTAAAAGTATTATGGGAAGTAGAAAAGTTCCTTTTTAAAGTTTCCTTTCTTGTCAAAAATAAATCCTAAGTGTGCTAATAACTCTGCCAAGCCCTATCCTATATAGCTGTTAGACATACAGAGTGCACGTAGTACATTCTGTATCCTTGTACTTTAACCAAGATATCTGTGCTGGAGGTGCTCACAGGCATGTCCCAGCTCTCCACTGCTTTTACCTGTTTAAAAAAGTTTTAAGTTATTAGTCAATCATGTTTCAGTTTAAATTGTGAGGTCTGGCTCCAACCAATGGAAATCAAACACAGCAGTAAGAACAACCCCAAACGTGTAAGGTATAAATTTTTCTGCTTTTCCTTCGTTCACTGTACTCTCATGGCACAATGGCTAGCGAGGGTGCCCTTCCTGCAGTTCAGGAAGTAAAAATTGCATTGCTAAAAAATCCTTTGTCTCAGTGCTAATTTCTCTTTGCTGCACCAAGCATCTATTTCTAACAGTATGCTCCATTAGGAGAAACTTTTGGGTTTGCAGAGTAAACTGTGGATGGGTGGCAAAACCAGAGTCCCCAGTGCTCTGAGGTGAAATACACACACAGTGGAGCCCTCTCAGCCAGTCTCCACCAAACCAGCTCACAGAGGAAAGACACTCCCTTTCTGTCAGGAAAGTACCCGGCACGGGCTGCTCTCTGCTACACCAAAACACTTCTGCTCCCAACCAGGAGACATGGTGAGTTGTCCACTCAGGAAGAGTCACTTTAGTCTGTCTCCAAACTTGTTTATGGTAGCTGTACTTGTAATCAAATTGCGTAATTTAATTAAATATTAAGTAAGCCCATAAAATATGTGTATTAAAAGAGAGAACTGGTTGTACGAAAACTAACATATGCTTCAGGAAAGACTTGATAAAAGCAAGTCACTAAAAAACACATTTCTGGCAAATTAGGTGTGGGTGAGACAACTCTAAAAGATGTGGGAGGAACACAGTCTAGAAGAATTCTATATTCAAATTGCTTTGCAAGTGTCTAAGTTTTCTCTTCATCTTAAAGAAACAGAAACTGGAAGTGACAGACATACATTATGGATGTAGTTTATGAAAGAAAGAAGATGTGAAACTCCAATCAGAAGACCCATATTCAAAGAAAAGGCCCTGGCCCTACATCAAAAGAATGGCAAATGAATGTACATTTATCTGTTTTAAGTTAAACTAAAATGTTTAAGGTACGTATCATTTTTTGATTGTCTGACTTAACCTACTTTTAACATTAACCAGTCATGTCAGGTACAAGGACTTCAACAGTTCTTCCCAAACAGATCCTAAGTTTAAACATTAGGTTTGCTTTCTTTTCCTTGGGGCTAAGAGCCCACGAAGATTTAGGTTCTGGTCATGGCTCTAGAGGCCACACATTCCAGGACAAAGTCTCTCTACAGTCAAAACCTTAGTCCCACATCTGTAAAATCAGAATAATAATCCCTGACCCAGCTATCACACTGCAGTAGAGTGAGACTCAAATGAGATAATGGAAGACAGCAGGAATGATCATTTCAAACTCAGCCTGACTGACCCATTCCTCTTTCTAAAGTCAGCTCAGGTGTCGCCTCTTCCAGGAAGTTGACCTGGCACTTCTTTTAGGCTGGCTGCTGCTACTCTGGGTGCCCCAGGGCAGTGTCTCCCCCATCACCGCCCATGTCATGGCACACTGGAGTGACTGGTCCTTTACTTGTTTGCTTCCTGTACTGACCACACACTCATTTCCTCCCTCTAACCACCAGTGTCTGGTGCAGAGCAGGTGCTGTGACACCATTTACCCACTGACAGTGGATTTGAATTTTCACTGGTGCTCTCATAACACCCTGTACATATTCTATCCAGTACTTAAAACAGGGAATTTTAATTGTTTACATGTCTGTTGTTCCCCTGGATTCAAATCTTCTTTTTATATATATATATATATATGTATATATATATTTTTTAATTGCATTTTAGGTTTTGGGGTACATGTGAAGAACATGCAAGATTGTTGCATAGTTACACACATGGCAGTGTGATTTGCTGCCTTCCTCCCCATCACCTATATCTGGCATTTCTCCCCCATGCTATCTCTCCCCCAACTCTCCACCCCTCGCTGTCCCTCCCCTTTTTCCTCCCAACAGACCCCAGTGTGTGATGCTCCCCCTCCCTGTGTCCATGTGTTCTCATTGGTCAACACCCGCCTATGAGTGAGAACATGCGGTGTTTGATTTTCTGTTCTTGTGTCAGTTTGCTGAGAATGATGGTTTCCAGGTTCATCCATGTTCCTACAAAGGACATGAACTCATCGTTTTTGATGGCTGCATAATATTCCATGGTGTATATGTGCCACATTTTCCCTATCCAGTCTATCATCAATGGGCATTTGGGTTGGTTCCAGGTCTTTGCTATTGTAAACAGTGCTGCCATGAACATTCGTGTGCATGTGTCCTTAGAGCAGAACAATTTATAATCCTTTGGATATATACTCAGTAATGGGATTGCTGGCTCAAATGGAATTTCTATTTCTAGGTCCTTGAGGAATCGCCACACTGTCTTCCACAATGGTTGAACTAATTTACACTCTCACCAACAGTGTAAAAGCGTTTCTATTTCTCCACATCCTCTCCAGCATCTGTTGTCTCCAGATTTTTTAATGATTGCCATTCTAACTGGCATGAGATGGTATCTCAATGTAGTTTTGATTTGCATTTCTCTAATGACCAGTGATGATGAGCATTTTTTCATATGTTTGTTGGCCTCATGTATGTCTTCTTTTGTAAAGTGTCTGTTCATATGCTTTGCCCACTTTTGAATGGGCTTGTTTGTTTTTTCTTGTAAATCTGTTTTAGTTCTTTGTAGATTCTGGTTATCAGCCCTTTCAGATGGGTAGACTGCAAAAATTTTTTCCCATTCTGTTGGTTGCCGATTCACTCTAATGACTATTTCTTTTGCCGTGCACAGAAGCTGTGGAGTTTGATTAGGTCCCA
Source organism: Ateles fusciceps (assembly GCA_036589455.1). Lineage (NCBI taxonomy): Eukaryota > Metazoa > Chordata > Mammalia > Primates > Atelidae > Ateles > Ateles fusciceps. The sequence continues at coordinate 19,772,017 of JAZHEH010000952.1, forward strand.
TTTGTCTATTTTGGCTTTTGTTGCCAATGCTTTCAGTGTTTTGGTCATGAAGTCCCTGCCTACGCCTATGTCCTGAATGGTTTTGCCTAGATTTTCTTCTAGGGTTTTTATGGTGTTAGGTCTTATGTTTAAGTCTTTAATCCATCTGGAGTTAATTTTAGTGTAAGGTGTCAGGAAGGGGTCCAGTTTCTGCTTTCTGCACATGGCTAGCCAGTTTTCATAACATCATTTATTAAACAGGGAATCCTTTCCCCATTGCTTGTTTTTGTCAGGTTTGTCAAAGATCGGATGGTTGTAGATGTGTTGTGTTGCCTCGGGGATGCAAGGCTGGTTCAACATACACAAATCTATAAACATAATCCACCACATAAACAGAACCAAAGACAAAAACCACATGATTATCTCAATTGATGCAGAGAAGGTCTTTGACAAAATTCAACAGCCCTTTATGCTAAAAACCCTCAATAAACTAGGTATTGATGGAACGTATCTCAAAACGATAAAAGCTATTTACGACAAACCAACAGCCAATATCATACTGAACGGGCAAAAACTAGAAGCATTCCCTTTGAAATCTGGCACTAGACAAGGATGCCCTCTCTCACCACTCCTATTAAGTATAGTATTGGAAGTTCTAGCCAGAGCAATCAGGCAAGAAAAAGAAATAAAGGGTATTCAAATAGGAAAGGAGGAAATCAAATTGTCTCTATTTGCAGACGACATGATTGTATATCTAGAAGACCCCATCATCTCAGCCCAAAATCTCCTGAAACTGATAAGCAACTTCAGCAAAGTCTCAGGATACAAAAACAATGTGCAAAAATCACAAGCATTCCTATACACCAATAACAGACTTAAAGACAGCCAAATCAAAAACCAACTGCCATTCACAATTGCTACAAAGAGAAGAAAATACCTGGGAATACAATTAACAAGGAACGTAAAGGACCTCTTCAAGGAGAACTACAAACCACTGCTCAACAAAATAAGAGAGGACACAAACAGATGGAGAAACATTCCATGTTCATGGCTAGGAAGAATCAATATTGTGAAAATGGCCATACTGCCCAAAGTAATTTACAGATTCAACGCTATCCCTATCAAGCTACCAATGACCATCTTCGCAGAACTGGAAAAAACCACCTTAAACTTCATATGGAACCAAAGAGAGCCCACGTAGCCAAGTCAATTCTAAGCAAAAAGAACAAAGCGGGAGGCATCACACTACCGGACTTCAAACTATACTACAAAGCTACAGTAATCAAAACAGCATGGTACTGGTACCAAAACAGAGATATAGACCAATGGAACAAATCTTCATTTTTATAGGATGAATATACCATGGTAACAACAGCAGGGGCTCAAAGCACAGCTCCAGCATTCCCCAGCTCTATGACACTGAAGCAAGTCACTTAACCTCTTGGAGTTTCTGTTCCTACCTCTGGAAAAGGGGAAGAATCATGGCTAACTCCTTCAAGATTTCCTCAAGGGATCAAATGAAATGCTGGGTGTAAGCAGTGTGCCTGGTGTCCGCAGAAACTCGCCAGAACAACCCTTCCTGAGGGCCACAGAGCTGCAGCGCTAGAAGCCACCCCTTCCCAGGAGGCCTCAGGCTTCTGCATCAGTGTTCTGCCTGACTTCATGGACAGGAATTTTTGCTCGTTTTTTTATGGTGAAAAATCTCAAACATTTACAGAAGCAGAAAGAAGTGGATAATGAATCCCCAAGTGCCCATCCAGCTGCAGCAATGATCAATTCATGGCCATACTTGTATCTACTACATTCCTGCCCATCCTCTCCCCCAAGATGATTCTGAAACCAACCCTAGAAGCCAATCATATCATTTCATCTATAAAAATTTTCACATCCCTCTAGAAGAAAAAGTTTGTTTTTTTTGTTTTAAATCGAGACAGCATCTTACTATGTTGCCCAGGCTAATCTCGAACTTCTGGCCTCAGGTGATCCTCCCAACCTTGGCCTCTAAAAGTGCTGGGATTATAGGCGTGAGCCACCATCCCAGCCATAAAAAAGATTCTTTAAAAAAAAAAAATCACAGTATCATTATGACACCTAAAAAGGGCAATAATTCCTTAGTATCACCAAATACAGTCAGTGAACATTCCCCTGATAGCTTCATAATTTTCTTTTCTAAAAAATTGGTTCAATTCAGGATGCAAATAAGATCCATGTTTAGCATCTGTTTATTGCTTAAGTTTCTTTTAATCCAGTGGTTCTCAAACCTACCTAGAAGGCTGTAAAAACAGACTGCTGGGGTGCACTCTCACAGTTCCTGATTCAGTAGGTTTGGTGTAAGGCCCCAGAAGGTGCATTTTGAAGGTGATGCAGGTGCTGCAGATCCAGGGCCCACACTTTGGGAACCACTCTAAATCTGTGGGGTCTCTCTCCCTCTTCCTCATGCTGGATCCTTTCTCACTAGGATGAAATATGTTCCAGGCTCATACTATACATTTCCTGCCCCAGACCTGGCAGCGAGCCATTTCTGCAAGAAACCCTAGTTCCTTTTAGTGTGCAAAGGTATCTAGAAACCATAATTTGGGTATCAAGGGTGCTCATTGGTGCTAGAACAGACATGGTTTCTAGAGCATTGTATGTTGAGAATGTTCATAAATTTTTTTTAATGGATAATACATCACAAGTTCATATTGATATCTGCTATTCAAATTTAGGATTACAGGGTTATTTCTTTGATTTCATATCTTTTTTTCCTCACAGTAAAAATATCAGTTCCCAATAAAATTAAAGGTTGTATTATCTTACAAGGGAAATACAGTAATTCAGAATATCAATATCAATATTATTACTAACTATATAACCATTGAGAAGAGTTTAAATTTTTTCTTGCCCTTAGAATATTTCTACTAGAAATGTGTGGTCAAACTACTGTGTTTTAGTCATTGAAATGCTTCCTTTTTGTGCTATTATGCCTATAATGCCACATACACTGGGGTTTGTTTCATCTTGCCAAGAATTCTTAGAAACTGTTTTCTCATTTCAATTTTTTTAATAATTTTATAATGCATTTATATAGTTGCAAAGTCAAATCTACAAAACAAAGTCTATTCAGAGAAATCTACCTTCTATCTGTTACTCCAATCTCTCCCCCTCCCACTACTATATGTAGCCTGTTTTGTTATTGTTTATTCTCCATTTTAAAAAATTATTACAAGCAAGTATGTGTGTACATTTGTATCCCTCCACACAACTGGTGCACATGATACACACTTTCCAGAGCAGTCCAGACTGCATGGGATGGTATACTAAATGCAAAAGGCAATTAATAACACTCAAGAGAAAACACCAGGTAGTTCAAAACCCCTGGGTTGCTGGTGAAAACTTAGAAATCAGCATTACACACATTTCTCACCAAGCAAAGGCACTGTATGAAACACAGAAGTGACAGAAAAGTGGTTACAGGCAATTTAACACCACACAGGGGGTCTGTAGCCCAGCAACCACATCAGAGCATCTCAAAGGTCCTTTTTCTGGCTCCACGATTCCATGACATCAAAGTGAGCATAATCAATTACTCAAGAAACCTTTGGAAGGAAAGGGGCACTCAGGAGCACCAACCACTCCTGGAATGATTTGCAAGCAGAGGAAAATCAATGTGGCTATAATTTGTGTGTGTATGTATACATAATATATTGTGTGTGTGTGTGTGTGTGTGTGTGTGTGTGTGTGTGTGTGTGTGTGTGTGAGAGCTGTATTCTGTCGATTCAACAGTTACTACTATGTGCTAAGGACAAAAACACTGCATTAAGGGTCAGTTGTTTCGTTCAGACATGTTTATGCTAAAATCGTATGAGGCAGGTACTAGTTTGGGTGTATAGAAAAAAAATCACTAGTTCATTCAAAAATATAAATAAAACAGACACCGTCCTCTGAAGGAAAATAGAGGAAGACAGACATTAAACAAATACACACTTATAATATGTTGAAAAGGCCATGATGAAACAGAAGAGGAGGCTATGATGGAGGAATTGGGGAGCCCTCTCTGTGGGGTAATATTTAAGCTAAGACTTGAAAGGTGAGAAGGAGCCAGCCAGGAGAAGGACATGAGACACTCCAGGCCATCTGTGTCACCTAAGTGTAAGATGGAAAAGGGCTTGATGGATTAGAAGAAGGGAAAGACCAACATGGGGCTGGACCCAGTGAGTCCCAGCCTTCCTCCCTGATACTCTGTCTTTCACCTGATACTGGCAGCAGCTAAACGTGGGGGGGGGAAGAAAAGATTTTTCTATGGAATGAACAGTTATGAACTTCCCTGAGCTTAGTGCATCCAAACTTTGTCCCCAGGATCCCAAGAGGGAAGTCTTAGGACAGGCTCATTAGGACCTTCAGAGCAGAGGGCTGCCCCACCAGCTACTTCATGGTCATGTTTGAGAGACCTGAGAGCTGTCAAAAGGGGTTTAACTAAATGAGATAATAACACAAAATGTAAATTTCCCTTTTGCCTTTCTGCTGGCCTTTGGCAAGAACTTACAGGTTAGATAAACAAAGGGGCAAATATCTATCAGGCTACCAACAGAGAGTTCTAACTCTTCCTTAACCTCCATGTTCCTTCTTCCAAGGAGGTTTCTCGGATTAGCCAGAGTGGGCACTCACCTTGTCATGATACCACATGTATCCCACACATCCCACACACAGAAATCAGGGGACAGCTTCTACTCTCCCTGACTCCTGGTTTACAGCCTAAGCAGTTAAAACAGATGTTGAACAAGTTCCACTCAAATATGATGATAAGGCTGAGCGCGGTGGCTCATGCCTGTAATCCCAGCACTTTGGGAGGCCAAAGCGGGTGGATCACCTGAGGTTGCGAGTTTGAGACCAGCCTGACCAACATGGAGAAACCCCATCTCTACTAAAAATACAAAAAATTAGCTGGGCGTGGTGGCACATGTCTGTAATCCCAGCTACTCAGGAGGCTGAGGCAGGAGAATCATTTGAACCTGGGAGGCGGAGGTTGCGGTGAGCCAAGATAGCACCATTGCATTCCAGACTGGGCAACAAGAGTAAAACTCCATCTCAAAAACAAAAAGAAAAAAAAGATGATGATGAAAGCTATTGATAGGAATTAGAAGGTTCAGAGAAAGGCACCTATAAAAGGGATGAATGATGAGTACAAAAGAATGAGCTAGTCCATGAGGACAAACTGGGACTTCAAGCTCTAACCCTGACTAAGTGCCTTGGCTGCCTGAGTCAGTTTCCTCATGTGCAGAACGCGGACAGGATTCTACTCAACAAAGATGTGCTCAGATGGGTCAGGGCTACAGGAGTGCGGGACGGATCAAGTCAGAACACGGTGAAGCCATGGCAAAAAGTGTCATCTCCTCCCCGATACATATCCCAAATGGTGGGCACATCTGCTATGGGCCAGGTCCTGGGCTTGGCATGGAGGAAACTGAGACACAGGCCCCAGTGGCATCCTTGAGCCTCTGAATCACGTGTCACCACCTACCTGCTTACAATGAAGAGGGCACTGGTCATCCTCGGGGAGTGAGACTCTCCAGAGACGCGTCAGCCGCCTGTAGGCCTCTTCCAGGGTCAGCCTGGCTGTGCTCACACTGCTCACAAACTGGCTAAGTGGTACCAGGTGTGGACCCTACATAGTGGGGGATATGAAGGCTGTTATATGCAGTCGTGAAAAAGATTTTGGATAAGCAAGACTTAACATGCAGCATAAATCTCCAGACTGTAGGGCTTCTGTTTCACATGCTGAGCAAAAGCCTGGTGCCACGTAACACCAATTTATTGTTCTTACAGACTGGCAAATTGTAGATTATGAGAGAATTTCAGTGGTGATTTTAGCCCAATCAATAACTATGATTAATAACCACGAGCATTAACTACAGTTACTACTCCAAGTAAAGGATCTGTGGGAGGGCTATTCTCACTGTTCAGCAGCCCACAGAGATCCCCCCAGAGCAAATGACACCAACAGCAAGCAATAAATGGTTTTGTCTTCAGTGGTCCCTGTTAAATGGCTCTACTGTAGTGAATATGATATCAGGGCCTTGTAAAGTCTCTTTCACCCTCTCTGCTGGCAGAGCAAACTCAAATTGGGAGGTATCAAGGACATAAGAAAACTAAGTATGTGACTCAGAAAAGGAGAAACATAAAAAAAGAAGAAGAAATGAAAAAAGCATTTGTTTTTATAAGTAATAAAATAAATACAAAAATAGAACAAGGCCAGCACACAGTGGTTCATGCCTGTAATCCTAACACTTTGGAAGGCCAAGGCAGGAGGATTGCTTGGGCCCAGGAGTTTGAGACCACCCTAGGCAACATAGTGAGATCCCATCTCTACAAAAAATACAAAATTAGCTAGGTGTGGCAGTGCAGCACACCTGTCGTCCTGGCTACTTGGGAAGCTGAGATGGGAGGATTGCTTAAGTCCAGGAGGTCACGGCTGCAGTGTGCCATAATCGTGCCACATACCCCAGCCTGGGTAACACCGCCAGACCCTGTCTCAAAAAAAAAAAAAAAAAAAAAAAAGAGAGAGAGAGAAAAAAGACACACCCCTTTCAGATATCAAAGTGACAAAACAATCATTATAAATAAAATTATCTCGGCCAGGCCCGGTGGCTCACGCCTGTAATTCCAGCACTTTGGGAAGCCAAGATGGGTGGATCACCTGAGGTCAGGAGTTCAAGACCAGCCTGGCTAACATGGCGAAACCCCATCTCTACTACAAATACAAAAATTAGTTGGGCATGGTGGCAGACACCTGTAATCCCAGCTACTAGAGAGGCTGAGGCAGGAGAATCGCTTGAACCCAGGAGGCGGAGGTTCAAGCGATTGCACTGAACCAAGATCACACCACTGAACTCCAGCCTGGGTGACAGAAATGAGACTCCATCGGAAAAAAAAAAAAATATATATATATATATATATATATATATGGCCAGGCATGATAGCTCACGCCTGTAATCCCAACACTTTGGGCAGCCAAGCTGGGAGGATCATTTGAGCCCAGCAGTTCAAGGCCAGCCTGGCAACATAGTGAGACCCTGTCTCTAAAAAAAAATAGCCAGGTGATGGCACACGCCTGTGATCACAGCTACTTAGGAGGCTGAGGCAGGAAGATTGCTTGAGCCTACAAGGTGGAGGTCAAGGCTACAGTGAGCCATGATCACACCACTGTATTCCAGCCTGGGCGACAGAGCTAGATCCTGTCTCAAAAAAAAAAACACAACAACAAAAACTCAACAAAGACAAAAATGTAGTGAGACAAACGTTCCGTTCATGAACAGAGATAGAATCATTTTGGAAAGTAATGCAGCAATGGTTATCATCAAGAGCCCTAAAAACTTCACAACCTTTGAACTACTAATTCCACTTCATAAGGGGTGACAGCCAGGTGGACGGCAGATGAATGGACACACGGGGGTGCAGATGGAGAGAAGAATGGATGAGAGACCAGATGTACAGAGCCATCATGGAAGCAAGACAGCGGAGCCCAGGAAGCAGTTACAGGAAGACAGGGCGTGACCGCCACCAAACACAACCACCACCAACGGTCCCCCACACTGGTCCTGACCTCTGAGCTCTCTGGGGCCACACTTCCTGGTCCCTCTCCCTCAGGGTCCTACTGAGGACAACTGCGCCATTTGACTCCCCTACCCCTTCCACTGACACTCCCAGGGAGCAGCTTGTGCCCTCTACCTCTGTGATCAGGTTACCTTTGTTCCCAGCTCTTGACTTGTGGAGCTGGGAGTCTCTTGGGTTTGAATGTCCATTTCGGCAAGGAGCCTCTGTCCCTGGCCGATCTGCTTGAGCAGGGCCTCATAGTCCTCAATCAGGCCGAGGACGTGGCAGCCACTCTTGTCGGCCCACGGGCGGTGGCCAGTGACCAAGTGAGACACACACGGAGTGCCAGTTGCTGAGCTACCACTGTCGCAGGAGAGGGAGTCCGTGTCATTCCCAGAGAGTGGGAGGAGTCTCTGAAACCATAAAATGAGAGGTAGGATGTAAAATCTGTTTCAGCTAACACTCTGCGTTCAAGGAGCTTACGATGTTGAAGCTAGCTAGGAGGTCTAGGAGAGGCCCTCGTGCCCAATTGTCACCCAACACAAGCCCAGAGGGGAAAGAGGCCTGGCTCCTGGACCTCTGTATATTACCCCACACTGAGCTATGAGTCATCTTGTAGGAGAGGCTCAAGTCAATTCAACCAACACTTATCAATCACCCACTCGGCAGAAGACCCCAGATTCACAAGGATGACTCAAGCTGGTGCCTGTATTCCAGTGGCCCACAGTCTGATCAGAACACAGACACTGCAGAAGGCGCAACAGCAGAGTGATGAAGGGTCAGAGGCAGAAGAAAAACAATTATTTGTACAGGGAGGGAGAGAACAGGGAAGCCTTCTGAGAAGGAGCAGCATTTGAGCTGGATTGAGCAAACAGCCAGAATTACACTAATGATGAGTCATTCTGACCAGCGGAGAGCAGCAAAGGTATGTCACAGAGAAATGTGCATTCATGACGAGTCTTGAGGAAGCAGGACTTTTACTGACAAAGAGTGGGACAAAGGGGGTGTTAAAAGTCACAGTGAGAGGAAAGTGTGGGCCTGTCTACAGGATGGTGACCCGTGTGTGGCTACAGCAGGGTAAGGGATAAGGTTGGATGGGCCCAGTGGAGCTATATCCTGGAGGGCCTTTGAAACCTCACAAAGGTGGTCACAATTTTAATCTAAGGCAACAGGGACCCAGTGACATTCTAAGGTTGACAACACTAGGAGTGGATTAACTGGCTTGGAGGAGGAGATCACCAGCTGGAGATGCTAAGAACCTGAAATCCCAAATCCTTGCCAAATACCCTCCTGAGTTGGGACCAGGGACCCCCTTTCCTGCAATTTAAAAAGTCTTACTGTCACATCCAATGCTGCCTCAGTTACCCAGACTTCAGCTTTGTACCTGATTTTGGTGTCACTGCCTGGGTGGAATCAAACAGATCAAATGAATTATCACTTTCCATGGATATTTGTCACCATCTACAAAATGCAAAACATAAGAACTGTTAGTTTCACTGTTATCAGCATTCAAGAGAGAACTGAATGAGAACACAGTCAAGCACCTCACATTCACTTATTCATACACACACAGCATTCCTTCAAATCTTCACTGGGCCTCTGTCCTGCCAGGCCCATCTGTGTGGGGTACCAGGGGAGAGAGAGTGACCAGGCTCAGTCCATTACCTAGAAATACATCAGCAGAAAAGTCAACAAGCAATTTTATTTCAGTGTGATCAAGGACAAGGGAGGGAAACACAGGCTACTGGGGCTCAGGTGAGGGGCACTACCCCCAACTTGGCTTCCCAAAGGCTAATACATGTTTTAAAACCTTGTTTGGAGACTGATTGACACTGACCTATGGTAAGAAGGAGGGGAAGGAAATGCCAGGCAGCACAATGGGTGGATGAAAGGCAGACAGTGGGACAAAGAGTAGAATCATCGCTTGGAGAGAAATGAGCAGTTCATAGGCCCAAGGCCCAGGGTGCAGGGAAGGACAAAGCAGGATGCAAGGCCAGAACCATGAGGACTGAGGGACCCACTCAAAGGCTTTGGCCAAGGCAATGTCAAGCTGAGGTCTGTATTTTGTACTGGAGGAGTGGGTCAGGAGGCTGCCACACTAACCTAAGCTAGAGATGAAAGTAACCCCCAAAAGGATCTGGGGGGTGATGTGTTTGCAACACTGTAAGGAGGCAAAAATCAATAGATGCTGTACAGATGACCTGTGCAATACTTTATAATTTGGAAGGCACTTTCACATATGAAAAGCTACTGGACTCAACAGTTCAGTGGGCAGAACACATTATAATTCAGATTTCATGGGAAGGGGAGACCAAGGGGCAGAGATAGAAAGTTATCTGTCCAGCATAACCCACCATGTCAGTGGCAGAGAGCAAGTAAGCGCAGGGCTTAGGAACCCCCATCCGAGCTCCTGCAACACTGGGAGGAGGGCTAATTGCACTCCAGCACCTCCCAAGGGTCTGTTACAATTCCTAAGGCCAACGAGCCAGGAGGTCAGCTCCACAGAGCTGGCCCCAAGAAGAATCACTCTCAGCAAAAGACATCAGCCTTTAGAACACAATTTTTATAACAGATGCACTAAAAACAGACCTGAGAAGTCTTTTGCAAAGGAAGAGATGCTGCTGCTGATGATATAATTCTGATCTTGACTCAAGGAAATTAGAAAACTTTCCTGCTGAGGCAGCACTGTGAACACTCTCCTGGATGCCTCCTGGCCAGGCATGCTGAGGGCTGCCTCTCAGCAAATTTCAAAAGCAGGTAAAGGCTGCTGGATGGCCTCCTCACTTCAGCTACCCAACTCTCCTTCCTGGGCACCCCAAGTACAGAATTGTTCTCCCTGCTCCAATCTCCCCTAGCCCACCCCACAAGTTCCTAAATCCCATCTCCTCAAAGCCTTAAAAAGGGCCAGGTACAGACCTATGTTGAAAATAGTAATGTCCAAGGCTGATGAAGTCATGCAAAAAGCACTGCCTTTGTATACTGCTGATGTATAGACCATTTAGAAGGCAGCAACATGGCACCTTTCCAAACTTCTGAGATTTACCCTGGTAGGGTTTTCTCCTAAGAATATTGTTTAACAGCAAAAAGCATACTAACATTGATGCCTACTATGGCTCCACATCAGAGACCACTTTAATAATCAACAGGGTCATGGATTGGTGACTGCGAATACCTGCAAACAGTCATTACGAAGCCCGTGTGAAGGCGGGGGTAACATGTATGATTTAATATTGGACAAAAAGAAAGGACACAGAATGACATGAAACCAATTTGAAAAATATAAATTCATGCTCATATTTAATAAACGTTAAAAAAATGATCAATGTGCAGAATCATGAACTTTTTTCTCTGTTCACTTTTTTCATATTATATCATCTTTTTGATTAAATTTTAAGATCCTTATCAATGAGAAATCAATGAACTAATCACTACAAGTTCTAAGGCAGACTGACTAGGTGCTCCTTAAGAGATTTATTTTTACTTTTTTAACTAGAGGTATCCAAGTAAAAGTAAGTCCAAATTTTAATACAATACTCGCTTATAAACATGTTGGCATTCCTCATTCCAATGGATACACACATTGACACTATTGGTGTCAGGACGACAATCCCAGGATACCCAAGACTCCAGAGGGTCCAGTGGGGTTCAGGGACAGCCCTGGACTCAAAGCTAGAAATGGTTTCTAGTGTCAGCTCTGCCACCTACTTGCTGTGCCACTTTGGGCAAGCACATCCACTCTCTGGGCCTTTGTTTTTCATTTCTAGAGCAAAGAGGATAGGCTGCCCGACTGCTCTGTGCCTGACCATTTACTGGTTTGCTCCACACCCTGTGATGGGTGGGTGGCAGAGGTGTCTGGCCCTCTTTCTGGTACCCACTACAGCCTCTCCAGGGCTAGGCAATTAACCCGCAAGCAAATGCAAAACAGATCTACTTTTTAAACCTATCAGGATGCCTTTCAGATCCTGAAAGACACTGAAAGCCAGATTAAGATGTTTAGTTCCCTTTTAAAGGCAGTAAGAAAACTAAAAGAAATTTCAGTGTCAAAGTGACATGAGCAGGACTAAATAGATAGGAGGGGAGCAACACCAGAGGCACTGAGGCTGTCTGGAAGTCCAAATTCCACTTCCCTGAGAATGAAGATGTCTCAGACAGACCACACCACTTTGCCAAAGGTGATGGCTAATTAATTAGCAGCCAGGTCCCCTGGCTCCTAGGTTACAGTGTGTCAGCTATCAATAGAAAGACTCCTCTGTGGGGCAAAGGCATCATTCAGAAGTTCACATGTCACACACAGATGCTCAGAGCTGCATGCTCAGGAAGTGGGGGAGAGGCAGGTGCAGTACCATGTTTGTCGGGCTGAAGGGGCAGCTCAGGGATGGACAGGGCTTGGACAGCCACGGTGAGGGCTCCTTCCTGTGCCTTCTCCGCCCCCCCTCGCCAGCTGTTCCTCGAGTCTGCTCTGCAGCGTGCTGTTGGTTTGGATGCTCCTTTCCAGTTGCAACCGCAGAGCCTGGATCTCCATCAGGAGGCTGTGCAGGTCTGTGAAAGGATCCTGTTCCTTCCAGCCTTCTCCTGATGCCCCTGCGGACATGTGCAAAGGGAAGCCCTGACATCTTCCACAACCACAGGGTCAGCCATGGAAGGAACTCAATCGTGTTTTACACCCGCCACCACCCTCGCCCTCCCGCTTCCTAAGAACTAGGTACAATTTAAAATAACAACTTGACTTTAGAAACAAAAATATTGGCAGACTTAATTGCTGCTATTCCACAGGCTAAATAAGAGCTGGAAATTAATTTTCACTTCTGGCCATAAAAGCCTAGCAAATTGCACACCAAACCCCGAAATTATGTCTAGTAGTAATAAAATCTATTTGGGCTAGAATTATAGAATGAAAGGGATTTAAGAGCCACAGTATATTAAAAAGACACAACAGCAAGAATAAGAAAAGCAAGTTGAGGAGAAAATAAAAGCTGTGAGAGGACGCTTTTCTAGATAAACTTTCAATAGAGAGAAACCATCTGGAAAATTAGTTTAAAAAAAAAATACCTCACCACACCTCAAAACTGATTCTCAAACATTAGACCTTATAGTTGAGGCCCTCTGATCTGGTATCTCTCTCAGGATATAGAGAGACTGAGGCCAACAAGCATCCCCAGAGCAATGCCTAGCACAAGAGAGGTGTCCATAAATGTCTGCTGAATGAATGGGCAAAAAGTAACATATACTAGCAGGACGACTGTATTATGTGTCAGGTACCGTGCTAGGATGCTTTTAACAAATGGTCTCATTCAATTTTTAACATAGCTCTCCACACAGCAGGTGCTGAGAGACATGTTTTATAGAGGCAGGTATGGGCTCAAAGGGTGAAGTGGCCTGCTGAGGGTCACATAGCCCAGAACAAGGGAGCGGGAACCCGGACCTCAGCTGGCCTGGGTAATTAGCCTCAGTCGTTCCATGTTTCCTGCTGTTCCTTAAGAAGAAGAGTGGGTCAAAGCGCCAGCTTCAACACCCATCTACTCCACCCACGAGGCCAGAGTGGAGAATGCTGCGCTCTGCCCACCTGCACCTACAATCAGCTGCTGGGTGGGCTTATAGCCCAAGGCACAATAGCCTCAAGATGAGAAGGGCCTCGGACCAGAGCCCCCGTTACCTCTCGGTCTCCTGTGCTCTTCATCCAGCTTCTCATACACCTTCAGCTCCACTCGGAGGGACTGCAACAGCTTGTCATTCTGTGAGAGCAGCTGCTGCCTCAACTTCACCTCCTCCTGCACCCTGAGAAGGCCCCACAGGCATGAGAAGGAGAGGTTAATTCTACCTTAGGATAACTTATTCAAATCCCACAGGGTAGGCCAATTCCACCCCTCAGTCATAAGAATGTGGACCAAGAAGTGACAAGCATGGTTAAGAATTCCAGTCACAGCCACAGTTTCGAAGTGGCCCCTGCCTCCAGCCCCTTACCTATGTGATCTCATGTAATCTTCACAGACACCCTAAAAGGTCGGTGCCCTCTGATCCTCAGTTCAGAGATATGAGGAAATGAAACTCAAAAAGGCCGTCTCCTACCCAGGGGTGCACAGTTCGGGAGGGGGAGCTGGACTTAGACCCAGGACTATCTGGTGGCAGAGACAATGATCTTGCTACCTCACTGCACCACCCTGGGTGATGACGGTAACTCTTCAAGAGTGGGGCATTCACGCATGCCAACAGGAACAACTGAAATGTGGAACCAGACAGACTCAAATAGGGAAACAGCAGAAGGACAATTGGTGCAATCCTTTTAAAAACAACAGCAGATCCACGTCACTCCTCTGCTCAGAATTTCCCCACGCTTCTCATGCTACTCAGAGTAAAACCCAAAGTCCTCACACTGGCTCTGTGGCCCGATGTGATTCGGCATCTTGTCCCCCCGGCATCTTGCCTCTCGGGACGCACTGCCCCGCTCTGTCGGGCACAGGTCTAAGCCATGCTGCCTCAGGGCCTGCGCCCATTCTGCCTAAAATGATCTTCCCCAGGTAGCTGCAGCACTCACCTCCTCACTGCATTCACAGCTCTCTGTGCAAATGGCATCTTTTCAGAAATGCCTTCCCTGACTCACCCTCGACAAAAAACAGCAACCTGCTGCCAAGCGCTCTCCTCCTTACGGGATTTTTCTCCACATGTTGTAGGCCCACCAGACGTATGATGTGTTTGTGTCTACTGCCTGCCACTGTGCACTAGGGCAGAGGCCTGCGTGCCTGATTCCACAACTGCAGCCCAGTGCGCAGATGCGTGGTTCAGCCAGCAGGGCACCAGGGAAGCACAGCCACTACCTGCTCAGCAACTGGCGGCTGCAGCGGGCCTCCTGGATCAGCTGCTGGTTGTGTCTCTCTTTCTCGCTGCCTTCCTTCTGCAGCCTTTCATTTTCTTCCTTCACGCTGGTATACTCCTGCTGAAGGTGCTCCAGGCTCACGGTCTTCCTGGAGAGGGACTCTCGTAATTTGTCATTCTCCTTCTGTTTATCTGCAAACACAAAAGGCGCCACTGAGAAGGGCCACCATTTGTTTTTTCCAACCTTATTATATAAATACAGCACTTCAAGAATGCAAAAAAGAATGAGATTCGATCTGGCATTTATGATTTTGGCATTCCAATTATCTTACACACTTTGGCAGATAAATTTGTCAACATCAAGGCTGCAGATTAAACGTCACTGGGATAAAATGGGCCTGTTCAATTTTCTATTAAACAACAGGCCATGCAAACCTAGTTATTTTGCCTTTACAGAGCAAACGGCAGGTAGAAAGTACAGACAGAGGAAAACACAGGGCCCAGAACTCTGGGAATGGGTGCTGGACTGGCCACAGGCCTTCTACCAGCCTACCCCAGGAGGCCGGCAGGGTTGTGCAGATGGTACCTTGAGGCACCGTCACTCCTGAGGCTGAGGACAGCACCTCTCCTGAGGAATAAAATACACCCAGAAGTACAAGAGACACCGTAGTCAAGAACACAGTGCTGGAGGCAGAGAGGCCATATTCAAGAGCAGCTTCTCCATTTCCTGACTTCATAACCTTGAGTGAGGAGGCTCTTCACTTCTCCATATGTGTTATTATGTGGATTAACTGAGCTACCAGCTACAAAATGTGTTTCCTCACATGTGTTATGGTGTGGATTAACTGGCTGCCATCTATAAAAGGTTTACCACAGGTCTTCAGGAGCACTCTGGGGGCTGGAAGCTCCATCAGGATGAGTTGCCAGCAGTGCTAGTGGTGGTAACAGCTGACCTGCACCAGCACTACCTGTGCAGGTATGACATTAGGGCCTTCACATGCAGTGCCCTAGTTAATCTTCAGGGCTGACTTCCAAGGCAGGCACCATTATTCTCCGCTTTCCAGATAAGAAACTTCCTTAAGGTCACATGGCCAGTAGCTGGCAGAGCCAGAATTCGGACTCAGGTTTTCTGACTGCATTCTTAACCACGACAAGACAATTTTTTGTTGTTGTTGTTATATATATATTTTTTATTGCATTTTAGGTTTTGGGGTACATGTGAAGAACATGCAAGATTGTTGCATAGGTACACACATGGCAGTGTGATTTGCTGCCTTCCTCCCCCATCACCTATATCTGGCATTTCTCCCCATGCTATCTCTCCCCAAGATAATTTCTAAGCAAGCATTCACCTCCTCGCTCAAGCTCCAGACACATCACGCTTCCTGCACTTCTTGAATGGCCTAGACTCTCTTCATTGCTAACCCCCGGGCCTTTGTCTGCTTTCTTCCTTCTATTTAAAAGGCCCTGGCTCCTCTCAATCTTTGGCACCTTCACTAAGCCCTCCTCATCCTCCTAGACTCTGTTCTTGAAGGCAAGATTTTCCTGAGTCAGGATGCCTTCTCCAGGGTCCTGCAGTTCCCACAGCCTGACTTTATCGTGGCTGAGGTTCACCCTGGCCTGCGAAGATTGTCTAGCTGTTTCTTCCATCAGATTATGAGCTCCCTGAGGGAAGGGATGAAATCTCTTTCATTTCTGTATCAGAATCTACATGGCCCTGAAGTAGAACAGGAGATAGGAAATGTCTGCTGAGTGAATGACTTGACTGACTGAAGCCCCAATTTCATCTTTTTTTTTTTTTTTTTAAAAAAAAGATAGGGTTTCATCATGATGGCCAGGCTGGTCTTGAACTCCTGACCTCAGGTGATCCACCCACCTCAGCCTCCCAAAGTGCTAGGATTACAGGTGGGAGCCACGGCGCCCGGCCCCCAATTTCATCTCTTAAGCCAAAAGGAGCATCAATATCCTTTTAGGAAAAGTGGGATAAGCTGGCTCAAGTTCTAGCTCTGTGACCACAGGCCGGGCAATTCCCTAAGCCTCAGTTTCTCACCTGTCAAATAGGGCTAATGATACATCATCCCAGAATTGTTTTCAGTAGTGAAAGATAATGTAAGTGAAAGCTCTTTAGGAGCCAAGCTCCAAACAGAAGGAATTAAGAGAAGGGATCTTTATAAAAAGTACAGGATAAACCTGGCTGATAGCAGGAAATCTCTAGTGGAGATTTTGGCAGTATTGTGTTTCCAGCCCTTCTTTCCTCCGCTGTGAACTAGGATGAAAGACACGTGGCTATAGAGGGATGAGTGACAAGCAAATAAAGTAACACTTACTGAGTCCCTATTAGAGGCACTACACTGAGAGCTTTACACCGTTCAATTGTCACAACAGCCCTATGAGGCATTCCTGAACCTCTCTGATTCCAGTATTCTCTGCTATAAAATAGGAACACCTCACAGGGCTCCTGTGACAATTAAATGGTGCAAAGCCATCACAGAGCCACAGGATTCATACTTAGGTTGGTCAGACTCCAATGTCTGCATTCTTTCCATGTCACAGAAGGCTTTGGCATTCAAGGCTTCCAGTGACTCCTTTAATTCTTACCTCTCGATCCTTTGATGAGCATTGCATTGAGGGCCTGGTTCTGCTTCCTCAAGAAATGAATTTCTGATGTTAGAGAACTATGAAGCTCTGAACCAGAAGCAAAAATATTTGTAGAACCTATAAAAGCACACATAAAGACTGATTTATAAACAGTCTTTAGATCAGCAGAGATGGAACTTTCTAGAAAACAGTTTTAAACAATGAGTTAACACAACATACAATGACAATCCCTTCTGTTAACTATGTAAGGAATTACCAGAGGCTAAAGAGAAATGAGAGTAAGCTTGAAAGAGGGGGCAAGAGGGGCTCCCCTGCATCTTACCTAAGGGAGAACAAAGCAGAAGACCTGGGCCAGGAGTGGGGTGAGCGAGTGAGAGTCTTCACCTTCACAGATGTCTCTCCCAAGGTCAAAATTCACATATCCAGCTGCCTGCCACACCTCACCACTGAGGCAGCTCTGTCACTCAGTCCACAGAGCTAAAGCTGAACTCCTCATCCTTCCAAACCTGCTCTCTCTCACTTGTTTCCTGCCTCAGGAGATGGTATCGCCACAATCCCTAACCCAAGCTAGAAAGCTGGGAGCCATCCTAAACCCCTCTCTCTTCCACTGCCCAATCAAGCAATCACAACTGCTGCTGCTTCCTCCGACATGCTTCCAACACTGGCCTACTCTTTTTCGTCCTAAAGTTCAGGCCTTATCACTTTGCTCTCTAACCTTGTCTCCCTGCTATTCTGCCAATGTTTACGGGTTATTATCCTAAACAAAGTCCATTTCAGTAACTACCTACTCAGAAACATCTGATGACCCACATGACAAAAGACAATCATACAACAAAACACAAGGGCCGTCTTCTTAGTTTAGATCCCTCTACTCCACAGATAACATTCATGTTCACGGCCACCCTCAGGAGAGCGCCTACTGTGTGCAAGGTGCCTTCTCTATGTGGCAGGCAGATGCTTCCCTCCCTGTCCTCCACACTCATTGGGTCCACTTACTACACCACAGAGCCAAAATGCCAGATTCCTGCTTTCCTAGCCACCCCCGCATTGAGGACACGATCACGTGCCACTTCTGGCCAATGAGGCCTGACAGGAAGTCTGCCGGGGTCTTCTGGGAAAGATTTTCCACCAGCATGAAAAGAGGACAGGAAGAGAGCCCCACCTTCTTCTTTCCCATGCTTTGGACACTGTCTGAGAGACTGGGATGGTTGTAACTACTGCAGTCATCACAGATACTAACCCAAACTCTGCTGCCACTGAGCCATAAACCTGCTCTTGGAACTACCTGCCTCTGGGTTTCTTGTTAGGTGAGAAAACACAAATCCCTGTTGTTACCGTCAGTTGCTACTCTCATTCTATTGTTTGCAGCTGAAAGCATCCTGGCACACAACTGAATAGCTATCCTATTTAAACTCCTTGTAGGGGAGGAACGACAGCAGTTGTTGAAGGAGCTCACAGTCCTTCCACTCTATAGCACTACCTTTCTCTCATGTTAATGATTCATTTGCCGCAATGTCATATACTTTTTTATTCACTATGTCTCTCCCCCACCATCTTCCTCCACTCTCCCTGCGAACCCTGGTATCTTTTAGAGACACCTTTGAACCATGGCTCTGGCTTCTTCATAGCTGCATGACCTCAGGCAAATCACAGAACTTCCCTAAGTCTCCATTAACTAAATAAAAATGATGTTATTGTTACCGCTATTACCATTTGTATTATTAAAACAATTAATGATAGACTGAAGCCAGAATAGCACGAAAAAGTAATGTGAATAAGCTGGAAAAATTCTACCAAAGTCTACCATGACCAAAGCTAAGGTGATAGCTTTGGACGTAGTATTTCTTTGCAAAGAAATAATTAGGCCAAAGAACAGCTCCCGACCAGCCTAAACCTGAGCTAGCGAAGCCCACTTCTGATGCTAGGAGGCTAGTCTTTCCTCTGAGTGTCATCACCGTAAGCCTGTACAACTGGCGACAAGCTGGAAGCTCTAACACACGAGAGGCCGGTTTTTAGCAATATTCCAGCTCAATGTCGTGAGAAGCCATACCTTTCTCAGGCCTGCTCCCCCAAGGTGAACATTTCACAGCAAGCAGAGGCAGAGCCACTTTCATTCCTTTGTCTTTTCAGACATCCTGACAACACGGTGAGAACAGCACGCCTTTCCACCAGTGTAAATACTTTATGAATGCTTTTGTAAACCTTTCCGTCAGAGTGAATTACTCTCCAAAGCAATTGCCTGCTCCATTGTAGCTGGTGGCCATTTGTGCCCCCAAATAATTCTATAATTGGATTTGCCAGGGAAAATGTAAAACAGAATGAATCTAATTCAGGCATTACCAAGAGTGAATGTGAAGGGCCCAGGCGTGTATTTCTTGCCTGTGTTTGATACAACTAATAACTCAGATCAATCAATTTCCCTGAGGGTGAGGGTGGATGCAGGAAGTGGGTGGAGTGAGCAAGAGGAAGGAGGGAGGAGGGAGGTAGAGGGCCAGATGGAGCCATTCTGTTTCCCTTGCAAACTGCAGCATGCACAGTACTTTGGAAGATGTCTCTCCCAGCTGGTAGCTGGAGAGACTAGCTAGATGATGGCTAGAGAGGAATGACACCTGGACAACGGTCCAAGGACTCGGGTGCTGCCATGGAGCACTGTCTTTCCAGAACTCAGTTCTACTGGGACACAGTAAAAGCCCCATAAAACTGCATACCTCAACCATACCTCGGCTTTCTGTTGAAACTGCTCTCTGTATGTGACAGGCAAGCAGTCCAAACCCACGCCATCTTGGCCCCTGCGACTTGTAATAAGTAATTAAGGTCTGTGATTTCCACCCTACCCAGACAATGTGTAAACAAATGCTTATTTTGACTTTTGTGAACCACTTAAGTAACAATCAGAATGTCAAAAGTCCCCTGGCCCTTGGAATGTCCGGAGCCCCTCACCCTCATCTCCGCCCAGGAGGTGATTTACAGAGTCCACTAGCCCTCAGAATGTTTGAAGCCCCTCACCCCCACCCCTGCCCTTCACCCTCACTCCCGAGGTGGTTTTTACGGGTATAAAGGTCTTAACACCCTCCTTTCGGGGCCATGGGTTGGAGAGACACAAGTCCTCCGTGGCTGCCGGCAATAAAGACCCTGCAATTTGGCATTCTTTTGTCTTGGTGTTGACTTTCTATGCTCGCTCCACTCCAACACTATCATCTCTAAAAATGGGAATGACATTAGGGTCCCTGTCCATTGCAGAGCTTTGCAATGTTATACAGAATAAAGTAGTAAAATAAAATTGATAACGATGATGAAAGCAACCATTTACTGAGTGAGGCACTGAGCAAGGCCCTACTCATAACACTGCCTCATTTAATCTCGCAATGACCCTGTTTTATGAAACAATTAAGACTGGGAGAGATGAGTGAATTGCTCAAAGTCACAAAGCTCACAAACAGCAGAACAGAGTCCATACTCAGGCCAGTTCAACTCCTAAACAAACTCGGGCTTTTCCGAGTGCACCAGGCTGTTTTCAAGAACGTGCTTTATGGAATGAGGAACCTCTCTCTAGAACAATAAGGAAAGATGTCCATGACACATGGGACACAATCCTGGATACAGAGTATGTTACCTTTGGGGGTGAAAAGAAGAATAAGAATATATACTGGTATCTGCATTTTAAAAATCACTGTTAAGGATACAGAAGAAAAGCAAGAAAAAAGTGAAGAAGAGGGCAAGGAAAACAAGGGTTAATGGGTCAAGAATGGAGGTTTTTAATTTTTGAAGCATGTGAACGTCTTACCTGTGGCGGGGGATATTTTTAAGTTCTGCATGGACAATCATTCTATTCAGAGCTAACTGTGGTTATGCAGGAATATGTGTGACCTTTAGATTGGCATGTGAAATTTACCAGATTGCCAAAATGCTGATAGTTTTAGACTCCGTTACAGATGAAAAGACAATATATTGCTTTGTTTTAACTTAAAATTCCTATCTATTTCTCTCCCAGATTCCAGAGTCAAATGAGGTGCCAGTCACAATTCAGGATGCCAGAGGCTGGCAGACTTCTCCAAGATGGATAAATGAACATCTAGCAAGCACCTGCTTTGCACACAGATGCTTACTTAGGCAAACGCATCACAGTGAAGCACTCACAGACGTGTACAGCCCTCTGGGAGGTCTTTCCTTACCTTGACCAAATTCAGATCCTTGCCGTTCCAACTGTTTCCGGAGCTTCTCATTTGTTTTAATAGATTCTTCTAAACGCTTTCTCAAAGTTCGAATTTCCTGTATGTGTTCCATTAGTAAGTCTACAGGAAAGAAGGGCATTTTTAATTTAAAGTCTAAGCCCCCCAACAAATTTATGCATTATGTAGGGATCCTGAAATTCCAAATAGTATTGTATGTATTAAGATAGTTAGCAACTGGCAATTCTTTCCTAGGCATGGAGACGTTGAGTCATTTCCCATAGCCCA
Organism: Ateles fusciceps; assembly: GCA_036589455.1. NCBI lineage: Eukaryota > Metazoa > Chordata > Mammalia > Primates > Atelidae > Ateles > Ateles fusciceps. The sequence continues at coordinate 19,793,433 of JAZHEH010000952.1, forward strand.
CAGACACAGTTCTATAATGATTCTCTGCAGCTCTCCATGAGGAAGATATTTTATATCACATAGAAAAATTAAATTCCATACAATTTTAATGCTATCTCCAATGTAGCCTTTTATTCTTCTAAATATCAAATATTAATTTCAAATCTTCCTTATGGTGAAACTAACAGATCATGTTGAAGTCTGCTTGAATTGCCTGAGAGTTGATTAAACTACCTTCATAATGAATCCAGATATTTTCAAGACTAATTTTTTGAAAAGAATACATTATCCATTTATCATTTACTAATTTAAGACTTAAAAAATAAAGCAAAACAATGCTAGTGAGAATGGTAATAAGAAAAGTGATCTCAAGAGTACATCTTGTTAGCATGAGTATAAATGTATATGACACTTTGGGGTTACTTCTATCATTAACCTTAGAAAAATTAGTTTCCAGTGTCTTTTACCAAATAATTCAACTCTTAGGACTCTATTTAAAGATACCACCAGAGATGCTGACAAGCATTTGCCAGAATGCAGGAAAAGGTTCACCTTAGCTTTAGATGTAACAGTAAGAACTGAAGTAACTCCAACTGTTAAATAAAAAACTGTAGCACATTCATGATGATGCAGTATTATATAGTATTAAAATTATGTTATGAAGACTATATAATGTTAAAAAATTATACTAAATCTTAAAATAGATGCAAAATTAATGATTGAACATAATCACGACTTATAGGAAAAAAACAAATTCAGTTTCTCCCATACACTCACTCAACAATCAGCACAGAAGACTTCTGTGACCAGATGTGAAGGGTTTTTATCCACCACAGACCAACAATCAGTTCTGCAGCAGACACCAGCCAGGTGTCCTCTAATTCAGTTCAGTTCTAACACTACGTACCTCAAGATAGCATCAGATCCACAGATTGAGGGTCAGTCCCAAGACTGCCCCCCTCCAACAACTTCTGATGTCAATCATAAGCCCCCAGTTGTTTTACTCGTGCCTCTGACCAACTGACTAAAAATTTGGTTCCCTCACCCACCTCCTGGGGTTAGATTAATTTGCTAGACTGGCTCAAAAACTCAGGGATACATTTGCTTATGTTTACTGGTTCATTATGAAGGATACTGACAGGAAGACCAAATATACACTTCACCATATTACACAACTCTACTTAAAAATTTGTACAGATAAGGAAAGACATAAATATATGAAAGAAGGAGATATATCTAAATATTAATAGCAGTTACCTTTAGGTGGCAGATTTTAGTTTTTCAAAAATTCTATGTTACATTTTGACATAATACTTAATAATACATAGAATTTTAAATTTTCTAAATTTTCCAGAATGAGCATGTATTTGTTCAGCATCTGCCACATCTCACTTTAACAAAGAAAGAAGGAAGCACAGTTCCAAACCAGAGGTAGGTTTCTAGAGTCAGTGTTTAAAGCATAATCACATTAAGTATCCAAAGGCAAAACTAATGTCTTTAATTTATCAATTAGGGTATACTCAGTATGTCTTAGTAATGTTTGTTTTAAAACATTACACTAATGTTATGACCCAGTTTTAATTCCTCCAAAATGACTTTCATTTAAAAGTAGCACAATGTTACAGATCTTTTCCTAATTAAATAGTAATTTTACCATGAATTTGAATGTTTATGAGATGACTTAATTCCCAGACCTTCAGCTATCTCCTGCTAATGCCAGAAGTGTGGCATGTAATTTGGTGGAATGTCTGCACGGAAGGACTCTGCAAAAAGCTACTGGCACCCACAGTACTGCACCTCCCCCATTCCTTCAACTCCTGGCACCCACGGCACTGTATCTCCCCGCTTAAACACCTGGCACCCATGGCACTGTACCTCTCCACTTCTGCCTTATTGCCCTGCAAATCTTCTTCCAGCAGCTAGTCAGGTCAGAGTCAGTCAGGAACTTTTCTGTTTGACTGCAACCTTCCTTGCTGGTTTATCCAAGTCACACACTCCTAACTGTGAGCAGGTGACATAAATGCTTAGTAGCCATCGATACATGCCATCTTCCACTAAGTCTTGGCCAAGAGGTGGAATCACCACTTGGGCTTAAGGAAACGTTCCCAGTTGAATTGGACACCACTTATTAATTATGCAGCCAAACTGAAGAGAAGGAAACACTATACTAGGCTTTACAAAATGGAAGAAAAATCTCTCTCTCTCTGTCTTAGAATAATGCCCTTTTGACAAATGCTAACTCTTTAAAAGCATAAATCCAATAAGGAACCACAAAACAAAGTGTCTATCTCTTGCCTAGCAGTTCCAATTTAACAGAATCTGTATTACAAAAAGCCCCCAAAAAAGGGAAAAGCTTCATGTTCACAGAAATCCCCTGCAGCATTGTTTACGTTTGTGAAATCTGGAAATGATTTAAATGTTCAGCAACCAGGGAACCGAAGGAAAACTGCAATTCCGCCACTCAATGGACTATTCTAAAGCCACTAAAAATGATGTTATGTAACATGTCAGAAAGCTTATGACAGAATATTAAGTGAGAAAAAGAAAAATGCTAAATTGTCTCTCTACATAGATCACTAATATGACAAAAGAAAAACCAGATGCAGAGACCAAAAGGCTGAAGACACACCAAAAAAGTAACGGTGGGCTTACTGGGATGGTTCCAGGGAGCACTCTCCCAGTTCAGGTAACCCACTCAGAGGGCATAACGAGCCCAAGGTCATGGGTCCCCAGAGGAATAAGAAATAGAAGAAATGCCTAAAAGGTTCTACATCAGAAACAGAACAAGGTTGGGGTGGCGGACAGGGTGAAGGGTGGAAAAGAGGGGCAAGTAAGAAGGAGCAGAGGGAACTGCCTACTGAAAAGAACAGGGGATCCCAAGTGTTCCGGTTTAAATCATTTGGTTGCTGCGCTGTTAACACCACTCTCCTCTGGTTCCTCAATCAAGTCTGCAAAAAGGCCTCGAGGGAGTGGCCTCTGGGGATTCTTGGAAAGTCACTGAGTTACACACCGGATGGATACAATACAGAAGGAAGTGGCACTAGGGACAGGGAAACAATTTGTGGTATGACCTAAATTCAGGAAAGGCAGAATGCAGAGCCAGAAATGACCAAGAAAAACCAAGAACTCAGAAACACACAAAAACTGCAGAGATACAGCCAGAAATCCACAGAAACTAGGTCTAGATGCTGCTGCTGGAGGACCCCAGCTGATACCTGAGTTTCACCAACAATGTGGACTTTACACTCTAGGTATGTCTTCAGTCTTCACACTGGGCTCCTCTGAGTCCTAAGTGACCTTGAGAAGCCTCAGAGGTCACCACAGGATGAAGGTTCCATGCTTATCTCGTTTACACACTGCATGGGGTCTCTATGAAAATTTTCATCTGCTAACTCGGTCATGGTCAGAGGCAGAACAAAGGAGTCATGGACTGAATGCTTGTGTATCCAAAATTCCTACGTTGAAGCTCTAAGTCCCAATGTAATGATATTAGGAAGCAAGGGCTTTGGGAGATTATTAGATTATGAGGGTAGAGCCCTCACAAGTGAGATCAGAGCCCTTATAAAACAGATCCCAGCTCTCTCGCCTTCCTTCTTCCACGTGAGAATACAAGAAAATGGCAGTCTGCAACCTGGAAGAAGGCCCTTACCAGAGCCTGGCCATGCTGGTTGGTACCCTGATCTTGGACTTTCTAGCCCCTGAACCGTAAGAAATAAATTTCTACTGTTTATAAGCCACCCATTCTATGGCATTCTGCTACAACAATCCAAACAGACTAAGACAAAAGGCCTGACCCAATGGGCCATGGGTCCACACTAAAGGAAAACAAAGTCAATTTCCACAATCACAAATGTTGTATTTACATAAAAATATCAGAGCAGGGGGCTAGATACTCTTGGGCAACTCAAAACAGAAGAGTCTTTGAAGTGACTTAGGATGAGTTTGAAAGAAACAATAGGAAATTCACCAAATCTGCACTGACATACAGATTCAGTGGCACACAGCCTGCAGGAAATGGCAAGTCATATATTTAGTCGTAATTTAAAAAATAAAAGTGACTTCTCCCCCAATCACCAGCACTTACAACAACCATAGCTTTCTCCAGTGATAAATGATATTCTGAATGACCAGCACTGGCCCTCATGGGATCTCCTTTCATCAGAGAAATATTCAAATGTCACCACACTCCGCTAACTAAGGTAAGATGGCAAACTATTGTTTTAATCAGACCATATTTAAAATGCTTAATGAAGCTTAGCTTACCTTGAGAAAAATTGTTCACCATAACTGAAGTCTTCTCCGTCTCGTTATCTTGCTTCTGGTCTTGTGAGAAGAAGTTTTCAGACGTTTCATAATCAGAGAGCGCGTGAGAAGCTGAAGGCTCAGGAGATTCAGGTAGAAGGTATTGGTAGGTTAAGTTGTCTTCCTCAATCCTTAACCATTGAAATTGAAAGATAAAATCATCCACCATGCTAAAATCCCAAGCCAGAACTGTCACTTACGAATCCTTCAGATTACTTTACCCTTAGTAACTTCCCCATGTTTGCAACTTCACTCAGACCTTTGATTTCTCTACAACATTAAGCAACGACATTCTAAAAGCAAGAAAGGCTCAGTGGGCTTGAGTTTGGAGCTAACAAAGGGGAAGCGGGGATTATATGCCTGTCCCACAGCCTAGGTTAAGGGGAGGGACCCAAGAGGACATGTGTCAATGGCAGCTGTTTACCAAACAACCTCCCTACACCAAGTATTCTTGAGATTTCAGTTGGGGCCTCACAGAAACCCTTTGAGGTAGGAATTACTCATTTAGAGTGGGGGGAACTGGGGCTTATCATAAACTGGCCCACTGTCTCACAGCTTGGTCAGAGGCACAGTTTAGATTTCAACCAGGCCTGCCTGGCTCCAAGGACCCAGGAAAATGTGGGAGCCCAGCCCAAAACTGTGAGGTGACCTATGGATTTAAAAATCTCAAAACTCTCATGGTTCCCAAGCAGGTTTCAGTATCGTTATTCTGGCAATCATCTGGTTATTAACCTGTATCTCCCAAGGACCACCTAAGCCATGAGAAAAACAGTCTGAATGCTGTGAAAAGCCCATATGAATCTCCATTATAGATAAACTCCTTAACTGAATCTCTTTTTTTTCTCCCACATTTTCCTATTACTTCTTGTCGGCAGTCACAGTCTCATTATTCATGAGTTCAGAAAAGAGCAAAGGACTCCAAGGCTGCAGTGCATTCATTAACCGGTAAACACCTGATGCAACTTTGCCCAGACAGTGTGATGGATGCACAGGCTTGCTGGTGGCTTGCAGAAGTGCAGCATGGGCCAAGAGCACCCACTTAATTAGCTTAGAAGTAGCCCATGTGAGTGCTAAACTACAGTTGAGAGAGGAAGAACAGAAGGTAAAAAACAAATTTGTGAGAAATGAAAAGGAGTGACACATTGGTTGAGGAGGCTAGAGATTCCATGCCTCACTCCAACTCCTTCTGCAAGCAACCACAATGGTCTTCCTAAATGTCAAATGTGATCAAGTCTAGTCCCAGCTTATCCTCCTTCAAAGACTCCCTACTTCCTACAGTTTGGATTTTTAACACAACATTTGAGCACCAGCCCAACAGGACCCAGCCTGCCTCTCCAGCTTTTTTGACCCTCCTTGTGCCAGTTACACTGCTGAAAAGGACCATGTCTCCTTTGCCTCAGGCACGAATGCTCTCCCGACAGCCCCCAGCCCCTTCTACTCTCACCCTTTAGATCTCGGCTATGAATGTCCCCACTCTGGGAAACCTTCCTTGCCCTCTCTAAAGCATGCCGGTGGGGATGTGATCTATTATTACAAGAATGGAAATGGAGGATTGAACTGGGACTTTGACAATACTACAGTGGGAGAAGAGTATTTCTTCTAAACTTATAGAAGCTCTGATTATAAATGTCCTCCCATGAGCTGTGATACCTCTCTGCCGACTCTCTCTAATGAAGCTAGTGCCCTTCGTGATGCCAATAAAATCTACAAGTCTGCACCCTAGATTGGTCTCTATTTTATTCCCAGAAGCCCAAAGGACCACATCTTTAAAGAAGAGGAAAGTACACAGCAACATTAATAGCATTTGGAATCTTTTACAACTAAATAAAAGAGGGCAAGACCTTGGCATTTTCAGTTGACAATAGAGAGAAGCTAAGAAATTATACAATTCACTTATTCCATGAACATTTTCTGAACTCCAAGTACATGCCAGAAACTTGGAGCTGGGGCAGGGAGAGATATTCAAGACACAGTCATTGCCCTCAAAAGACAATGTGGAATAACAGTAAAAGGAAGGACATGCATTGGATGGAGTGTGACAGATTCAAGTTCAAATCCTAGCCCTGCCTCGTAATGGCAAGTATGCAACTCCGACCCACAACTGCCTCATCCTAAAATAATTACTTCAAACCTTATATGGTGAGAACTAGTAAATGTGAAATGCCTATGGCAGCAGCTGACACACACCAATACCTAGGGAACACTAGTGAGCTCCTTTCCTCTTCCAAGGAATTCTGGGAATAGAAAGATAAATGTAGAAAGCATTATAATACCATGTGGTAAATGCTGTAATGTAATTATGTCCAAGTGCTACAGCAAGAATAACTGATGCTGGGATGTGGTGGGGAGGGAGGGTATTGGGGAGAACCAGGTTCATTTACATTTGAATGGACTCTGAAGAATGATTTTCAAACTTCTAGAGGAAGAAGGTAGAGTGCACAGCCACGGTGTGGAAAATACAAAGCCAAATAAGACTAAAACATGGAGTACATTGGGGAAGGGAAGTGAGGAGAACAGAAAGGGGAGAAGAGAATTGGGGTCAGACTGAGAAGGACCTCAAATGCCAGGTAAAGGAATATGGAGTTTATCCTGCAGGTATCTGGGAGCCAACAAATGAATATGTCATCTGGTTCAAATCACCTAATAGAAATGACACAGGTAACCTGAAATGAATGAAGGCAGGCAACAGGACATATGGCATGAACTCTTGGTTTTATAAGGCCATTGCCGGTTCCATAGGTGTTTATACTTTATTTACAAGAAGCAGGGAACAAATTGAATGGGAAGGAGCCAAAATATTTTAAAAGCTGGCAGGTAAATCAGATCTAGAAAGTCCTAGAAAGTCTTCTTAACAAATGTTACACACTCACCTCTCCATCAGTTCATTCTGGGTGTGGGTGTTCATTTCCACTCCAGCTGATTTTCCTGGAAGCAGAAATAACACCAAGAAAGGAGGAAAAAAAGGTCTTTAAGTGTTCCCTAATAATTTCCTGCTCATTCATTTGCAGAAGCACTATTCCACTTGTTTAAACGCTCTATAACAATCCTGGATATTTAAAGTAGGATTACCAAGAGTACAATTCAGACTATAGACTTCCCCTTTATCACTGCATTGACACTAGTTCTAGGTGACAGCACTGAATCTAAAAAGCAATCACAAGGCATTGCTGGTGCAGGTTCTTTTTCTTTCTCTAAAACTCTGATACTAACAGAATATATGCTCATTACAGAAAATGAGTAATGGAATCAAAAAAACATCAATATCCTGGCACCCCCACAGACAAGTTACTGGATTTCCTTCCATTCTTTCTTTAATGCATTTTGGCATAGAAGATACCACATTACAACATAATTTTTTCACTTAGTACGTTATTATAAGCGTTTCTCTCACTAAATTTCCTTCTGAAACATCATTTTTAATGCCTGCACTAATATTCCACTGTAGGCATGCATTACCACAATTTTGCCAGTTCTCTATTTGATGCTTAGGTCATTTCCAAATTTTTACTTTTATAAGCAAATGAAATAAGTATCTTTGTGCATATAGCTTTATCTGCATTTTAATATTTCCTTAGGAAGGGTCTCAGAAGTAGGATTAAAACTAGGGAAAGGAGCACATGAGTACAGTTGAAAAACCCACTGTCTACAGCAGGGGAAATGACTTTAAAAAATCACAAAAGAAAACAAAATTAAGCTCAGAATGTAGCTGGGCAAAAGATGCTCTGCTCTCTTTCTGCATGTCATCATTTGCTGTTTGAAAGGAAGCACATGAGCCCAGATTTCAAAGAGACTAACAACTTTATTTTAAAAATACTTCAGAACCCTGGAAATTGCAGGCTGGGATGAGCTCTTTGAAGAAACTGATGCATGGCTAAAGAAAAAACAAACTCGTCTATAGTTGTACTTGAAAAATGAGACCATAATTAAACTGCACCCACACATGCAATTTTCAAAACTATTCCTAAAAGAAAAAGTTCTCCAACACCACCGTATAGAGGAAAAGATCACTGAAGCCTTGCACATTTCCTTTATGTCTAGAAGTTTCCACCTACAAACTCACATGGCTGGCTGGCATGGCCATCCAGGTTCCCTATCACCCACCAGGCCAGCCACCTGGGCACCAAGAGTCAGTGAAACATGCTGAGTGGTGGAAAGTCACCTACCACTGCAGGGCACTGTCACCATCAGGAATGAGTCATGCAGGCCTGAGTGACCAGGCACGAGGGCCTGAGTATGGCTCTTTAATATCTGCTGTCTCCTTCAGGCCTCACAAGGATCCTATAAGCATGGTGTTAGTATCTCTGTTTTAAAGCAAAGAAGTGGAAATCCAGGATGCTTAATGTTTCAACTCTCACTTTGTCTGATCACACTCTCCCTTACTTTACTACATTTTATAGTTAAGCAAGAGAGATGGACATATCCTTATAGCTACCTCAATCACAAACCTATGGCTCCTGGTTACATCCTGGTCAAAAATGGCATGATATTTTGATAGAGGTTAACAGGCCTTCATTAGTGGATGCTCTCAAAGACTCCACATTTCTGTTCTCCACAATCCTCTTCAAGGGGGAAATCCACACCTGATTAAGTCAGATTTCAAGACCTTTGCTGAAGTTCCAGTTTGCAAGACCATCCCTAATGGACAGAGACAACTGTATGGTAAAAGAACAGCTTAGTCAGCATTTTTCATCTCATACCTGCACTGGGCTGCTTACCAACATTCAGCAGGTAAGACTGACCCTACAGACCCTGAGAATGGACCATGTGTCCCAGTCTAGCCTTCCAAAAAGCTCAGGACTTAGTCAGGTACTAGTCAGGCAAACAACTTACATGACATTCTGCTTCACATTTACACTGTTCCTTTTTTTTTGAGATGGAGTCTTGCTCTGTCACTCAGGCTGGAGTGCACTAGCATGATCTTGGCTCACCGCAACCTCCACCTCCTAGGTTCAAGCAATTCTCATGCCTCAGCCTCCGGAGAAACTGGGACTACAGGCATGCACCACCACACCCAGCTGATGTTTTTGTGTTTTTAGTAGAGACATGGTTTCACCATGTTGACCAGGCTCATCTCGAACTCCTGGTCTCAAGTGATCCACCTGCTGTGGCCTCCCAAAGTGCTGGGATTACAGGTGTGAGCCACTGCACCTGGCCACATTCACATTGTTCTTTAGTTCCTTCCTCATGACCTTCACAGGGTGAGTACCCTTGGTTTGGGGCCGACTTTAAGCATTCCAGGTCTCCAGACCTTAAATCCATCCAAAACCTCTCCTCCATTCCTAACCAAACCCATGAGCACACCAGGAAGTACCCTGCTGCCACCAGCAGCATGAGTTTCCCCTTCAAATAAGAGACCCTCAAGGAACTTGCAACAACTCAACAACCGTATTCCATCCATTCCCCCTGTTATAACAGAGTTATTTAAAACCAAGCGACAAATAGTTACTGTAGGAGCCACAGGGAGATCACAACAACTAATGCGCTGAATTTCTTGGAGGAAACTGCCTTCACATAGGTGACAGGGTACCATCTGTCTGGCTATTCAAAAGCTTAGGATGCTTGTCATGAAAATGCTGCTCCCATCTCTCAGGCAAATCTTGTTGCTATGCCTAAGAACTGTGTAGTGTGAGGCAATAGGAGGACTTCATCTTTTCAAATAAAAAAACATCTAGTTATCCCATCCGTAACTCAACAAGCAAGAGAGGACTAGTATGCTGGACAGACTGATAACTGGTTGATCCAACTTCAGTTTACTCTCTGCACTGATCCATTCTGTACAGTGCTACCACTTAAGAAGCCTCTTTTGAAACAGTACTTCCCAGCTCAAAATGCATCAGTTCTACAGAGTTATCTTCAAATCCCACAGCCTGGCATCTCCTACCTGACCCAGAGGCTTCTTCCTTTCCACCTCTTTAGTAATTGGTAGAAACTAATTCTATTCTATTTTAATATTTACAGTGCTCCTACCAGGTGCCTGTGCCAGACAGTGAGGCTACAGAGATGAATGAGGAGTCACCCGCCCTCAGTGAGTTCACCTGAGTGGAAAGGGTGGACCCAAAAGACAATTACTCTACAGTGCTGTGATAAGGGGCAGCAGTGGATGCTGTGGGAAGGCACACACAGGAGACAAACAGAATCCAGCCTGGACTATTAGGAAACATGTGACGGAGGTGGCAATGGAGCCATATCTTTGACGGAGGAAAGAACTGCTTTCTAAAGATGGGAAGACACAAAGGGGCTCTGGGGAGGGCAGTTCCAGGGATTCTTAGGAGGTAAAACCCTCCATTTTCTCTGAAAGCCTGGATTCCTCTGCTAACCATAACGTGCATGCCCCGTTATTACTGTTGCCACTGTAAACTAGAAAGTATCTGAGACAAATCTCAACCAGTTTTGAAGCTTATTTTGCCAAGGTTATGGATCGTGGCAAGTGACAGGCCCAGAGGGGTCCTGAGACCATGTGCCCAAGGCGATTAGGTTACAGCTTGGTTTTATATGCTTAGGGAGACATAAGATATCAATCAATGTATGTGCGGTAGATCCTGGTCTGGTCTGGAAAGACAGGAAAACTCAAAGTGGGTGGGGGACTTCCAGGTCATAGGTGGATTCAAAGATTTTTCTGATTGGCACTTTGTTGAAAGAGTTATTATCTAAAGACATGAAATCAACAGAAAGGAGTGTCTGAGTTAAGGTAAGGGGTTATGGAGACCAAGGTTTTTATTATGTGGATGAAGTCCCAGAGATGGCCACCCCCCAGGGGCAAATGTTTCCTATTCGGATCCTTAAAAGGCACTAGACTCTCAGCCAATCTCTTTAGGATCAGAAAAAAAACCTGGAAAGGGAAGGGGATTCTCCATAGAATGTAAACATTCCCTACAAGAGACAGCATTTCAGGACCATTTTAAAATATGTCAAAGAAATATATTTTGGGGTAAAATAGTAATTTATGTCTTTCAGGGCCCTGCAATCAGTTATGTGATGCTATAATGGAGTCAGGTTAGAATTTGGTTTCTTATTGCTACCAAGAGTCTGTTCTCTCAGCCTAAGGATCTCTATTTTAATGTTAATACTGCTCAGTTGTGTGCCAACTCCAAAGGGAGGGGGAGCACAACGAGGCCTGTCTGACTGACCCCCCCCCCCGCCCCCGACCACCCACTTTCCCATCATGGTCTGAACTAGTTTTTCAGGTTTTGCTGGGTTCCCTTAGCTGAAAGAAGGGTCCATTCAGCCGGTTGAAGGACTTACAATTTTAATTTTGGTTTATATACCTTCCTGAGCTCCCACTATTTGCCAAGTAGGACACCCTTTAAATCAGGAGTGTCTACTGGGTTTGCTGTTTGGCCAGAAATTTTTAAATAATTTAAAAATTAAAGAAATCAGGGGGTGTCCAATCTTTTGGCTTCCCTGGGCCACACTGGAAGAAAAACTGTCTTAGACCACACATAAAATAAACTAACGACAGCTGATGAGCTTAAAAAAAAAATTCATAATGTTTCAAGAAAGTTCACAAATTTGTTTTGTACCGCATTCAAAGCCGGCCTGAGCTGCATGCAGCCCATGGGCCACAAATTGGACAAGCTTAAATAATCTCATTTAATCCTCACAAACATCTCTATAAGACAAGTACTACTATCGCCCATAGAGGAAATCTGGCCCTTCAAGGGATAAATCATCCATAAAGCTGGGATCTGAACTCCAGTCTGTCTGACTCCAAAGGTCTTGTTCTTTCCAACCCAACACCCTTGTGACAGCCTCTATCACAAGGTCAGATGCGAATATCAAGCGCAAGCTATAAACAAACCAGGGGAGGGTGGGGGGGAGGAATACATTTTACTCCCACTTCAAGTGAACAAAGAAAAGTTTCCTGGAGGATAGGCAGAATTTCTCTAAATTTTTCTAAATGGAAAGGGAGTAAAAGTCTTATAGAAAAAATAATGGTTTGAACGGAATCAGAAAGAGAGGAAATGCAAGGCCTGGCCCACATAAATGTTTGACCAGCGCATCCAATTTGACAGGAGTGTGAGAAGCATGATATGGTGGTTAGGAAGGGAGGCTGTGAAAGTGAACTACATGGACTCAAATTCAGACCCTGCCACTTCCTGTCTGACTTAGAGCAAGTGAATTAACCTCTCTGTTCCTCGCTTGTTAAATGAGGATAACAAATAATACTTCCTCTTAGGCTGAGAACAATGCCTGGCATATTGCAAGCACCCAATAAAGATCAGCCTTCCTCGTTTCCTCATTGTTTCTCCTTCAACTCCATCATTATCATCATCATTATGAGAGGGTGGTGAGCTGGCAAAGGCCCCTTCTAGACTGTGGAAGGCCTGGAGAAGGAATGAATGTTTCAGGTTCACTTCTGTCAGCAGAGAACTAAGGCAAGGGAGTCCAGCAGCTATCTTTGTTCATGTGGTGAGCTCACTGATCAAACTGTCTTCTTTGTACCTTTCCCAGTGTCAAACACAGCTTACTCAAAAATACCTGAAGACAAAATACCACCTGCCTTATTTATGCAACTGCTCTTGGGAGGCACCAAGAACAAGAATACAGTGGAAAATCTGGCTGCGACACCAGTTCCTGATCTACTTTAGATCCCAGCCTCTCGGGAATCTAAGTTATAGACCCTGACACCAGAAAAATGTACTTACCCACAAAACCTTGCAGGTTTCCAGATGCCTAGTGGAATCCTAGTTTAATGGAGCCAAGGGAGAGTCCCCTTACAAGAATTAAGAAAGCACACTATCATCCTACTTCTTAGAGCCTACCAACCAAACATTATTAAAGAAATAAGAATATGCACAAAGATTCCAATAGAGTGTTCTTTGTAAGAGCCCCAAAATGGAACAATCTAAATGTTCATCTAATGGGGAATGATTAAATATATTATGGTACATTGATGCAAAAGAATGTCCTGCAGCCACTAAAACTTACAATGTATATTTATTATCTATAACTGAACAAAGGGAGAGGATGCAAACAGTCCCACTGCCATAAAAAATACATATATCAATAAAAAAGGTCTGGGCATATATACTCCAGGGTATTCACGCTTTGCTGTGTGATGCAATTATAGGAGTATTTGCTTATCTTTTATTCAACAGTAAACATGTATTGCTTTGTATTAATATTTTTAAAGGCTACATTTAAATTTTTAAGAACTCATGCTATGCATGAGTTCTTAAAACTGCCTCAAATATAAAACTGTTTTATGATAAGCTTGTTTCATAATTCAAGAGCCAGGCCCCTTATACAACATCCAAGAAATGCCTACCTCTGTGTTACATTTTAGTCCCTAAGAAAAGAAGCTGGGGTGAGGTTTCTGGGACTTTTATGCTTTTTGCAGGAGAAAATAAAGTTCTATGTTTGTGTTATCTGCTAAACCTAAAATGCTTCTTCTGCCTGCAGAACCCACAGAGAATAAGTAGGCTCCCTTGGGATTCTCAAGGTAAATAACTAAAAAATAAATCAAGGGGGAGTGGCTGGAAAAGGGAGGGAGGGCAGCTGGTGCCAGAGGCACCCTCTCTCAGCCCTCCATTTCCTAGGGCCTAGAGTGAGTGCCTTCAAGAAGAAAAGAGGCTCTCCCAGTGCATTCGTTTTTCACAGTGGAAAGGGTGGAGTAATTCTGGAACTATGTGCATATATTACTGAATTGAGTAAATTTGCAGATATAGTGATGTTAACAAAGCCAGGGTTCTCACTGTTGGAGACGGGAAATAAAAATATGGAAGCAGAAAAAACAAGAAAGAACCCAGTGAGTTTGGACCAGAATTAAAGGCACCATTGCAAAGTACTGATTTTTTTTTAATAATTACACATTACACACACACACACACACACACACACACACACACAGCCTGCTAAAGGGCCTAGACACAATGATACCCTCATAGCAACGAACACAGCTAGCACCAAATCTTGATTGTTAAATATCATTCCTCACTAAAAGGAATCAAGGCTACTTAGCAAAATGGCTTTTTCAGGGCAGGAGCAGTAGAAGGAGAACATGGAAAATCTATTTTGTCCCAGAAAATAAGGAAGTGCTCCCAAAAAGATGGAGACATGTCAAAAGAAATGGCCACTCACCAAATCTGGGACAATATAATATGAATGTCAGAATGGGCAATAGTCCACTGAATAAAATAAGAATCTTCAAGCCCATATTGATCAAAAACAAATAAACAAGAAATACATTAATAAAATAAATTTAATAGAGAATGTGTCCTTCTAGTAAATGCTACTTAATACAAATGAAAAAGGAACCTGAGAAAAAAATGCTAGTGTTAGAAAAAAATCATCATAGTAACATTTGACTCAGCAATCATCAATAGATGGTAAAACTCATGGTAGAAGTCTGAAGAGGAACAGAATACTTACAAAGTATCTTCTATGAATTACTCATTTATTACACAGGTTAATATAATTTACATTGGAGAAAACTGACAGACATTATCTTAAGGAAGTGATCAAAGTTAATACCACCAAAAATAGGATTGATATTGTGTGCCTCCTTAAGAAAATACCATAAGAACAAAATAATCTCTTATGTAGCATTCTTGCCAACACTGCAAGGCCAATAAAATCTAACCAATCTAATCTAATCATGAATTGAGTGATCAGCAAAGAACAGATAATCCCAAAGTGAGGGGCTAGCCTGAACTATTCAAGCACGTTCACATCATGAGAAGAAGAAAGGGTGAGGAACTACTCCAGATTAAAAGAGACCAGAGATACATGACAACTAAATGTAATGTGGGGACTGAAGCCCGGATCAGGATTGGGATCCAGAATAAACTGTCATAAAAGATATGATTGAATCAATTACAAAAATTCAGATATAGGCTGTATATCAGATAACAGTATATTAGACAACACTGTTTCTGACTGTGGTACAGTACCATGGTTATGCACAAGACTATCCTTGGTCTGAGGAACTACACCCTGAATTATCTAGGGAGAAAGGAACATGATAGCATCAATCCACTCTCATAGGGCTCAGAAAGATAATAGTGCTCGTGTGTGTACAGACAGGGAAAGATAAAACAAACGTGGTAAATGCTAACAACTGATGAAGCTGGGTACACAGTAAATGGGAGTTCTTTGCTGTAGTCTCAAAACAAAATTTTACCTAGCACATAGCAAAGGTTTCTTTCATCCCTCCTCTGGCCATCTTTAACTCTGATAGACTTTTTAACTGATAACAATTTTGCTTGGTTGATTGGATTTTTTGGTTGCCAACATTTAAAACACAGGAGTTTTACACACACACACACACACACACACACACACACACACACACACACACACCCTTCTTTTCTGGAAAATGTGTGAGATGCAAGAACTAGCAACCATGTGACCAGTGCTGAGGGGCAGCGCCTCCTGGCTGGCTTCACTTATGTACCTCACCAACCTGGCCCTGAGGCGTCTAAACTGGATTTCTCTTTGTAACCGTGCCAACCACAAGCCACATGGAATTGATCACTGGAAGGAAGCAGTGGCTAGTGTGGCTCTGCTATCACCTCAAGGGGTGAGAAATAAGTAAGGCCAAGGAGTTAGCTCCTCCTGTGCCTCTCCGAGAAGTCCTGGGTCAATTACTGATGTCTTAGGACTCAGGTACCTCACCCTACTTACCGTTGAGAAATAGCTTTTCCAATTTCTCCAGCAGCTCAGCACATTGATTCAGCTGTTCCTGGAAACCCTCGGCCACGCAGTAATCCACGTTGCTGGCCTGCAGCAATTCCTCAAATGCCTTAATCATGGTGTTCATGTGTTGACGGGAGATGACACAGATGCCATGGCCATCCTTAATCTGCTGCCGTTGAAGGGAGAGCTCCCTGGCTTGGGACTGAACTAATGAATCGTATCTGATAAAAGAAGGGAAAGAAAATACTTGGACCATTTTAGAATTGAATTTTTGTGACCTTAACACTAATTGGAAAAATGACAGGGTACAATTTTTAAAAGCCTGCAGCTGTACAAGTATATATACTTTTAGAAAAATTGAAACTGCACAAGGTCACTCCTTCTTTGATTTCACACAGCCAACAAATGCTGGAACAAAGATTCTTCTGCAACATTTTTAACCTTATAAAGCCCCCAATTAAAGTACAGATTGGCAAGGACTCAGGCGAACAATTAGTTTCCACATACTCTTCAAAAATACTATTCTGAATTGTAGAAACAAGAGCCCCAAGGGTCAGAGGACCCACCCAAAATTCTCATAAGTGTGATAAAGTGTACAGCAAGGAAAAAAAGATGGAACTCTCTCCTCCCGAAGGAAACGTCGGCGACTAATCATGACGCTAACTACCACTTATTGAGGGTCTAGGACCTGTCAGTAACTGAACTCAGTGCTTTATATGTTATCTGGTCCTCTCAGTCTTCCAACAAATGTATGAATGCCCCCTTTTACAGAAGAATAAACTGATTGCAAAGCTAGTTAAGTGGTAAAGATTTCGGATTCAAACACAATTCTCACTTCGAAGCTCATGATGCAATATTACCTTCTTACCACCATGTGCCATCTTTTCCTGTGTGCACCCATAAGAGAAAGGCACTGAGAAACACACAGGTCACTCATGTAAACTGGCCACAATAACCTTGCTCCGGAGAGTAGCTTGGCAAAGATGTTGACACTTCGGTTCAACATAATGTTTCTTCTTCCGGAAATGACAACACTACATGGGCTGGCAGTCGGTCACCTTCCATACAGAGTGTGCACATGCAGATCACGATACTGGCATTAAAGGTGGGGGCCAGTATCATGTGAGTACTGGAGTAACAGGGGTAACTCATGAGTGACATGAGTAAACATGGGTACTGGAGTGGGATAATGTGGGCTTGAACCCTGGCGATGGCTCTGACCAGCTCTGTGAATGTTTTCTGCCAAGTCGTAGCAGCTGCTTTGAGGCTCAGTTTCCTTATCTATAAAAACGAGTTTAGGAACACCTCCTTCTCAGGTGATTTTGAGGATTAGATAAGAAAAGCGCCTAACCAGGGACCTGAGACAACAGCCTTTCAATAATTATAAGCTTCCTTCAATCTCACTGCTTGGGAAGTCTAGAAAAATTCATCCTGGCTCCTGACAATTCAGAACAAGGTGTTTGACTCAAATTAGTGACAAATGAAGGTCATCTTTACAAATGATCCCACTTTTGCCATATCTCATGAAGCAAAACTGTATATATCTATGCCCATAAAGCATTATCTTCATGACCTAAGAATTTTTCTCTTTCAACACAGGCTTATTCTCTAAGATGACCTTAAAGGGTAAAGATATGGAAAATATTTATAATCCTCCTACCTTGCCTAGACATCAGCTTTAGTTTCACAGCACAGCGAAAGCCAGTAACAGAGTCCAGGAGTACACGTCGCAGTTCGGCAAAGGCACTATCACTCACCAAGTGACTGGTATGAAACCTTTACCCTGAGCCCCTAACTTGAGGAGGGCGAAATCTGCCCTGCCCATTTTTAGGGGACCCAAGACTCGTAACTGACGTTCACGTGTGTGGTCGCTGTTCCTCTTCTTTGTGGCCTCACCTCTCACTTCTCCACAGGACCTGGCTGCCTGAACCCTACCATCAAGGCTTCCCCAGAACACACTCCACCCATCACAGAGCAGCATTCTCTTTTAGCTCATGGGCTCCCACCTAGTGGCAATACTGGGGGACAACAGGCTTAAATGGGGGAGAAGGCAGAGGTGGAATGTACCTGGAAGGTGAGAGATCTCTGAACTTATTCTGTAGATTATGAATCTCACTGAGGAGTTCCACATTCAAATTCTGCTCCTTCTGCAGCTCGTATTCCTGTTCCTCCAGCTGCCGTTGAGGTTCTCTGGCGTCCTGCCGTCCATCATCTCTGGGGCCAGCTGATGGAGAATTTTCATGTGTTTTACGTATCGCACTTGGTGCAAACTTGAGAAGGTCATTTCTTCCTCATCAGAACCGCCCTTGGGCTTGCTCAAGCCATCCTGGGCCCCCTCTGTCCCACACAAAACTGTAATAATGGCCTCACTGCACTGGGAGTGCTTTTGAAGCTGAAATATGAAATTCTGGTAGACCTCTAGCTCAGTTTCCAAGTCATGGATTTTTTGTTTTAAGTATTCTGTCTCATTTGAGGTATCAATGTGCTCTGACTGATCAGTCCCCATCACACTGACTTTAACAGAAGGCTGACTCTTGGAACTCAAACAAGTAGCTATTGAAGTTGGGCTCAGAACATCTTCAGGATTTTCTTTGCATGACGGCAAGATGGCAAGGTCATCAGGTGGGCAAATCTCAGAGTCTGAAAATCAAACACATTTATGTCAGTAACTCTTTTACTAAAATCCAACCCCTCTCTCCTTCCTCACAGCCATAGCCAAGCCAAGACCACTGCAGCGGCCTAACACGCCTCCCTCAAAAAGGCCCTAAATCATCCTCTTCCTCAGAGTGACTGTTTCAAAAAGTAAATTTAACCATGATAAACCCACAGACACACACCCTAAAATTCATCAACATTCCCACTATCTACATGAGACCTTCCATGATCTAGTTCCACTGGCACCACTATGGAGATTCCTACAAAATTAATCATGATTCCCTGCACACAGCGTGCTGTTTCATGCCTCCATGCTTTTGCATGGGCTGTGCCCTCTGCCCGGAACACCCTCAGCCCTCTAGTGTACTCCTACCTAATGAACTCTTCCCCATACCCAGATCTAATTTTCCTTCCTCTGCAAGCCCACTGCCAAACTATGCAAAAGTCACAACTCGCTGTGGTTCTGTAGCACCTTGTACATATCACTCAAGACAAATACACTACGTGCTGGGTGCTAAAGCAAAAATTTTAAGTGGCTTATTTATTGATTCACATAGCAATTAGCTATCTGCATGCCTCTCTCCCTCACCAGACTGCACACTTCTTCACAGCAGGGATGTGGCCTTTCATTTTCACATTCTCAGCATCTAGTACAGTACCTACCCCAGATCAGAAGTCAGTGTCAGTGTTGAGAACTACTGAGAGACTCTGTGAGGCAAGAGTAAGGAGCAGTAATTCTAAATATCCATGACACGTGAGAGTCTTCTCATTTCCATGCCTAACAACTTCCAGGACATGCCAGGACATCTCCTTTAGTGAGGTGTTTCACTCACAGCCCTGCCAGGAAATATTTCCTTACAGCTATTAAGAGCTAAACCCTTAGAGATGCAGCCAGACTTGTTTAAGAAGCGGAGTAGTACAGCAGAAAGAATATGAAGCTTTGAACGCTGCACAGCCTGAGGCAAGTGACTTACTATCCAAGAGCCTCAGTTTCCCCGTGTCTAAAATGTGGAAAGAGTTGTCTCATATGGTTGTAGTGAGGCTTCATTCAAGCTCAGGCCTGACTCCAGAACTTCTGTTCTTAACAACTATGCCACACTGCTGGCTGCCCAGGGAAAGTTCCACTCAATACAGAGAGCTGTGTAAATACTTAAGAGGCAGCGGAACGTAGGAGTAAAACCTGTCTTTGAAATTCAACAGACATGGTTTCAAACTCGCTCTGCCACTTAGGCAAGTTACTTGACCCTCTGAGCCTTAGTAGCTTTATCTGTAATCATGGAAAGAACATCATTCACTGTGAAAAGTTGTTTGTTTGTGTGTTTGTTTGTTTTTAGGGATTATACGAACAATATCTGCAAAAAGAAGAAAAAGGCTAGTACAGTATCTGGCACATAGCAGTGAAGGAATCCAAGTAACACAAACATCCTCCAACCATTCAAAGACAGACGAGATGCTCATCACTGGAGGTGTGCATGCGAAGGCTCGCCTGGAAAAATGCTACAAAAGCAACAATGGACTGGGTGACCTAGGAGATCTCTCATAAAGAAATTCACACGAAAATCCTCGTCAGACTGCATGTCCCAATTTCTGGTTCTGCAATCTGCTCCTCGTGACTTTAGATACACTCTTGTCTGTGTTCATGATGCAAACACCATAAAATATGGCATTTCATTTTAGAAAGCAGATGCTACATGACCTAAAGGAAGCATTCCTAATACAGTATTTTTATTGTACACAATTTGTTATGATAACTAGTCAATAAGAGCCTTGAGGGTGGAGGCCATATCACCCATGTCTGTTTCTCCAGTATCTGGCACAGAGCCTGAGACAGAGAATGTACTTAGCAAGTACTTCTGGCTGAACAAGAAAGAGAAAGGGGGAGCAGGGGAGGGAGATATCTCTCAATAAGGCTTTGTTCCAGTGAATCACCCTCCAAGACAGGAAAACATCTTTGCTGTAACAACCTTATGATGATGGAAATGTGGTCTGTACTTCATGGCGAGAAGTATGTTCACTCATGGAAATAAAGATTAGTTCTCAGGACTTTCCTTAAGTAATTATGAGGCATCACTAGTATCCCCATTTTACAGAACAGGAGGTTGAGGCTTAGTGAGCTTAAGAATTAGCTCAGGGTTCAGGGTAGGTAAGCAGTAGAGCCCTTCCTCAAAGCCTGGCAGTCCGCCTCTAACACGCTGAACGCTGCTTCCCAACGTAACACTCCTGCAATGGAATTTCCTGTACCAGGGTGCATGAGAAAAGAGAGTTAGTTCTTCACCCTCAATCTGAAGGCCAAGATACCTATGAAATCCTTTATTCACATCCCAAGTATCTGTCAAGGGCCTCGTGAAAAAGAAACAGCAGTGAAGATGTCACACGCAGCACCCAGCCTCAACTGGGCAACAATTAAGAGGTGGAGGTTCAGGCGGACGCAACTCACATGCAAAGTTCCGGAAGCACATTCAGAAAAATGAAAGGTGTTCAGTCATGAAGGGAAGTCCTGACAGGGAAAGGGAAGCTGTCGATTGTTAAGAAGTCTTTATTAAAAACTATGAAGAAGACATCAAAAGATCTCCCTAAGACCATTTATTAATATTTGCATTATAAGAAATACTATAGTTCTACACCATTCAACAATTCAGCTAAGCGGGGGGACTTTATTGCCTGCTAGAGTAGCTTTCTACTCAAAGCCCAGCACATGCACAAGCATGTGACCATGTATTCACTGCAGTGACTCTGGGCCTTGGAAAAATATACACCACAGGGAACAGTGTGTATACCACAACTCAGTATTTTTCCAGAGGCTGGTGTTTCCATGGCCATCCCATGACAAATTTAGGATTCTTGAGGACAATTATTTCTAACAGAGTGAATTAGATCTAGATTAACAGTGATTTTTTTTTTTTTTTAATGAAAGGGGAAAAGATATAATGTATTAAGAATGTAGGCATTTGTTCATTCTGGTTGAATGAGATCATGAGTATCTGTTATATTATCTTTTGTGCCTACTGTATGCTTCTAATACTTTATAATTTTAAAAAGAAAGGAATATAACTTGCCTGTGCCCTCACCCACATCTCCACATCTTTTCCACCGATCTTCCTGGCAAACCCCACAAACCCAGTCTCAGCCTCAGGCCTGACTCCAGAACTCCTCTGACCCACTCCTCCCAGGCACACGGGCCAACACTGAGCACATCTCAGCAACAGGCAGCCCCACGCTGAATACCGACAGGCTGTAGAGACGGTGGTCTCCTCCAAGCTGTGGGGTCCCTGAGAGCAGGCTGTGTCTTTTCATGTTGAACCACCAGAACCCAGTCCACTGCCTGGTAGAGAGCACGCTGACACATGGACGGGTGAGCTCTGACGTGCTACTCTACCTTGACTCTTCTCCTACTTACCAGCTCCGTGACCCCGGGTCAATTATTTCCTAAAACCTCAGCTTCCCATGTGTTAGACTGGAATGATAATAATGCCTCGAGAGGGCTGCTACAGGCTTAGTAATAACTTTTAGATAAAACATCCCAAATGGTGCCTGGAGCATGGAAGCTGTTCAATACACACAGGGGTTGAATTCTGACCGATCTCGTAGCTTGTTTGCTGATCACTGTCCATTTCCTTGTCTCTCCAGACAGATGTGGTTTTAATTCCTTTCTGCTCTCCTGGGCTGTCCTGGTAGGCTGCTCCCACTGGGGGACTGAGCTACAGGAAATCGCAAAGAGAAAGAAAAATAAACAAAACCGTAAGACTTGAAACTTAGCCAAGCAACTGAGAAGAACACAAAGATACAACAGGGAAAATAAAAACACTGGGGAGGCAAAATGCAATTTATAAGATAAAATTAATCTATCGAGCTGCCATAACAGGGCATAAAAAGCATAAATATACTGCAGCTTGTCTGAAATGGTTTAAGTCCAGGCCCTCAAAAAGCTGAGTGAGAAAATGAATTCTATCAATTCGTGCCCATTTTTCCCAAGAAGAGAGAGGCCCTAGAGTTTCTTGGGCAACTGTCGAGGTAGCACCTGGGGTTGAGGCAGCCTGGTGTCTCAGTGAAAACTAAAAACAGTATTGAGTGCAAATGGCAAGCTAGGAGCCAGCATGGTGGCTCACACCTATAATCCTAGCACTTTGGGAGGCTGAGGCAGGAGGGTCACTTGAGGCCAGGAGTTCAAGACCAGCCTGGGCAAGACAGCAAGACCCCCATCTCTACAAAACATTAAAAATTTAAATTTCAATTTTAAAAAATGGCAAGCTATGGGCAAAGTGCCAGGGACTCTGTTGAGCTAAGTTACCTCTGCCATAAAATCTTTCCTCCATGAAGGTCCCCACAACCCTGTGCTGATTTAGTTAACTGGCACCTCTCCCAACTCCCACCAGACAGGGAGTTCTCAGAGAGTAGAGACTGTATCTGATTTATTTCTCTCCTACCCCCCAGTGACTGAGGCTGGAGACAAAGCGGGTGCTTAGGGAATGCTCACTGAATGAATGAGAAGATGCCTGGGTGATGGCTGAATGGATTAGCAGAGGGTAGATGAGGAGATGGTAAGGGAAGAGCAATTCTGCCAAAGGTCTTGTTATCTGGAAACCTCAACGATGGTAAACCCAAAAGAAAACCTAAAATTAAATGGAACATACCTTTGGCTATGGATCATCATAAAATCCATACAAGAAGTATCAGATACTAGGCTTTGTGAAACAGTAAAGAACATGGGCTTTGAAATTAGGCAGGCCGATTCCCATCCAGCTAGAAAAGTTAGTCACTGTGAGACTGTAGCCAAGTTACTTCACCTCTGAAACTGGTGCCTTAATATAAGATGGTGATAATTACTGTATCTGCCTCAAAGGACGATTGGGAAGACCCAATTAGATCATGTACTTAGAGCATATAGCAAGACTCAGTAAATAATAGGTGCTTGTTGTATTAACACCAGAGTATGTCCAAGACTCCAGAGTCACCTCCAATCCCTGAACCACTCTGGAAATCCTCAAATCTGATGCAACCTCGCACCCTGGTACTCATTCCCTTCATTTGCAAGTCCCAAAGAACATTAATATCCTCTCTGAACATTCATCTCTCCCCGTCATTCTAAGTGAACCTGGGATGACCCCAAGGACACAGCCTTCGTGGTCATTTCCTTCCCATTAGGTGTCTTTGCTCCTCACTTCCACTTCTAGATCGTTCTCTCTCTTCCCTGAAAATTCCCGCTTTGCAGCTCATGCTTTCAGACTATACCACAGACAACCCCACTTTACTGTAGTCATCCACAGTCCCGATTCACTGAATCCCTTGAGGTTAGCTGACAATGTGGCTCCTAACTGCCTTCCTTCCCTACATCGCTTTACAGTATAATTCCCCAGAGCTGTCTATGCTTGCTATCTCCAATCTCTCTCCTCCGTTCTCTCTCTGGAACCCATGCCAATCAGGCCCCACCTACTCCATGGAAACAGTTCCCTTCGAGGACACCAATGATTTCCACATTGTTAAATCCCAAAGCCAATCCTCAGTCCTTGTCTTACCCGTCCTATAGCAATTATCTGACACAGCCAATCCCCTCCTTACTCAGCTTCGGGGAAGTCATCCTCTCTTGGCTCCCTCCTACCTCACTGCCTGGTCTTCTCAGTCCAACCTTTAACCACTAGAGAGCCCCAGTTTCAATTCCTGGACCTGACTGCTATGGCTTCAAGTCATATAGCTATAAATATTACCAATATATTGCTATTCTCTAACTTTATATCTCTAATCCAAGAACCTCGGCCCTTGACTCCAGCCTCATCTGTCTTCAACTGCCTATCCAGTATCTCCACCGGGATGGCCGACAGGCATCTCGTATGTCCAAAGCAGACCCCGAATGTCCCCCTCAAGCTTGCGTCTCATGCAGTCTTTCTCATCTCAGTGAACGACAACTCCATCCTTCCAAAGGTTCATATCCAAAGTGATCCTTTAAAGCGGAGGTTGGACTACCTTTCTTAAAGAGTCAAATAATAAATACTTTAGGCTTTGCAGGCCATAGGGTCTCTATGGTAACTACTCAACTCGGCCATCATGGCACAAAAGCAAACAGACAATATGCAAACAAGTTGGTGTGGCTGTGTTTCAATAAAACTTTATTTTCAAAAATAGGAAGCGAGTTGGATTTGGCCCACAGCATGTGGTTTGTCAGCTCCTCCTTTCTTTGTTTTTTTTGAGATGGAGTTTCGCTCTTGTCTCGGCTCCCGGCAACCTCTGCCTCCCGGATTCAAGTGATTCTCCTACTTCAGCCTCCCAAGTAGCTGAAATTACAAGCACACACTACCACACCTGGCTAATTTTGTATTTTTAGTAGAGACAGGGCTTCACCATGTTGGCCAGGCTGATCTCAAATGCCTGACCTCAGGTGATTCACCCGCCTCGGCCTCCCAAAGTGCTGGGATTATAGGCGTGAGCCACCGCACCCATCCTGTCAACTCCTGCTTTACGGCTTAAGTCAGATTGTGACTCTGCTGCTCAAATCCCTCCAAAAGTCTCCAATCTTACCAAGTAAAAGAGTCCTAGAATGGCCTTTGAGGCCTGCCTGATCTGCTGCCTTCCGGACATCATCTTCTATGACTCTCCCTCTTCCTCACTCCACTCCAGCCACACAATCAGCTTCCTTACTATTCATCCATCTTCCCCTGTTCGCGGCAGCTCCAGGGCCTTTGCCTTCTTCCTTTTTCCCAAGATGACTAGTGCACTCACTTCCCGTTTCCCTTCAAATGCCACCTCACCACGGAAGCTCTCTAAGCATTCGACATGAGCAAATCCTGCTCCTTCTCCACATTCCCCACACCCGAATCCTGCTTCATTCTTTTCCACAGAACCTATTTTCTCACATTATACGTATGCTTATCAGCTTTCTTCTGTCTTCCCCCCGACACTACACACACACACAAGAATGTAAGCTAGACATAGACAGACATCATCTGCTTTGTTCACACCTCTCTCCTCAGTGCCTAGAATAGTGCCTGGCAAACAGGAGAAATGAAGAAACAAACAAAAGATTACTTTTGTGGTTCTTGTTATGGTGCGGCAGCCATCTGCTTACAGAAGTTCAAAATTAGGAGTCAACATATGCACTTCTGTGGATTCCTGAACCCTGAGAAAATGATGTAAAATGCTACTCATATGCTCACCTGCATCATTCTGCGGGAGGGCCCCCAGCTTTCTTCAGATTCTCAAAGGATTAGTGGTCCAAAATCTCTAAGCACCACTGTCCTAGACTAGAGGATGCCACTAGACAACTTCCTCCAAGTCTCTGGATTCTAACTTTTTAGATACATTTTAACACAGGGGCTCTCTGTTGTCTTGCCTTCCAAAGAGAGCAGAGCCAGCAGATTCAAAGAGGGTGGGGAAGATACAAGGTTAGTAAGGTTTGGAATTAGCCCCAAGTTGGCCTGGACTTTCCAGAGAACCCTGCGAAGTGGACCCTCACTTCCATACCTCTGATGCCACATGCCAGTGGCATCCACAGACGAAGCCAAACACAACTGGGGCATCTGCAGACAATCCTAAGTGAAGGCAGCAGCGTCCCCCCAAGACCTATGAGCACTACAAGCTCCCTTTATCCAGACACCAGAATAAAATGAAAGCAATGGATTCATTCTCCTTATTGTGTTCCCTCTGTTCTACATCTGTCAAGAGTTAAGATTAATCGCTGCAATTCATGAAATTTATACTCAATCTTATTGCAATTCTAAACAACAAGGTTGACATTTCAAGCAGTTCTATCGAGTCGTTTGTCTAGCTCACAGGGAACACGTTTTTCCTAGGGCTTACCATTCAGTAACGTTTTGTCGGGCGTTGGCCTCCCGTCCTTCATTGCTTCAGCCAGAATTAACTTTTGGTGAAGTTGCTCATTACAAGTTTTTAACTCCTTCAGCTCTCCCTGCAGCTCCAAGATCTGGTTCTGCAGCTGGGCCACCACCTCCTGGGTACCAGGGAGATGATACATATTTCCTGATGACCCGGATGGTTTTATTAGGATTGGCAAGCGGGACTTCTTAGCCTCCTGAAAACACACATATGTAACAATGAATACACTTTGAACACACCTCCTTTGGTTGCACAGTCAACATTCTCATGTCAGCCTTATAAAATGGAATTCAAACTGGCTGCCCAAACTTCTGGTTCCTAAAATGGCATCTATGTCTATCCACCAGCCAAAGAGCTTGTATCTTGGCAGGTCCCTTCTCTGATCATCAAGGGCCAAGCTTCGCCTCAACACCCTCCTGTCCCTGGCCCATTGTATCTCTGGACAATCCAGACGCTCCATAAATGGCAGTTCTTTTCCAGCGTGATCTTCTGGGAAATGTTATTTTGCTCCGTATCTATTTCCTCGTTTCCCAAACATTCCTCAGCCTGATCTAATCCAGCCCACCACCCTTGCTAGTCCACCAGAACCACCCTTCCTTCAGTGGCTACTAAGCTGCCAACCCAGTAGACATTTCCCAGGCTCAGGTTTCCCAACCTGCCTGTCCCAGACATCTTCATTTGTAATGACTCATGGCACTACAGAGTCAATTGAAAAGTCAACTCTTCAGCTCCATCCCCATGTCTCCACTGCAAATCTCTGCCACTTCAACAATCTTTTGTCTTGGTGAATCACATGACCACCCATTTACTACACAATCTAGAACCATGGGAATAATTGTTAAGTTTCCCTTTATTCTTGCCACCCACTTTCACCATTCATCAGGGTCCATTAAATCCAACTCCCAGGCTGTCTCTCAGCTCTTTGAACTCTTCTCATCCTCCACTACCACCTCCCAACTCCAAGATGCTGTTAGCTGTAAGTCATGGCAACAGCCGCCTGGGTGGTCTCCACACATTCACTTTTGCCCTCTCTACGCCATTCTCCATGCTACAGCAAAAAGACAAACCTACCACTCCTCTCTTCCGCCTAAAACTATTTTAACTGCTTCCCAGTTCTCTCATGACAAAGTTCAACGTCCATACCACAAACTTCAAAGTCCTGCAGGACCTGTGTCCTGAGTTATCACCACCTCCCACTTACCCTACTCTTCATCCACCATGACCTTGGTTCCTCAAAATGCCTTCCCTCCACCTCAAGATCTCAGCATATGCCGACTCCTTTGCCCGGAACACTCACTTCTTCGTACTTCCTCAACTAACTCTAAAGCATTCATTAATACTCAGCTGAAATGGGCCTTCCTCAAGAGAATGGGCCTTGATATCCAAGACCAAAGCAGGTCTCTCTATTACACACTCACAGTCCCTACATAACCCCTCAGAGAACATAAGTAACATTTTAATTAAATGCCTGTACAATTATCTGTTCCTTGTCTGTCTTCTGCACCAACCTGTAAGCTCCAGGATTAAGAGGCTTTGCATATCTTGGCCATACTCTCTGCATAGCTTCTAGCATAAGAACTAGTACACAGTAGGTACTCGACAACTATTTATGGAGTGAACATATAAACAATAAGTTAAGAGGCCAAATGGGGGTCTCTTTCAACAGGGGAATTTAAAACATTTAAAAGTGGGGAAGGGGGACTTAAATCCAGACTATGTATAAAGAAATATTACAACTCAATAATAAAAACAAATAATCCAATTAAAAGATGAGCAAAAACTCTAATAGTCATTTCTCCAAAGGAGATATGTGTATGGCCAAAGCATGTGAAAAGATGCTCAACATCATTAGTCACCAAGGAAAATGCAAATCAAATCCCAATAAAATACCACTACTTCATACCTATTAGGATGGCTATAATCAAAGGACAACAATCGCTGTTGGTGAAGAAGCAGAGAAACCGGAACCCTCACACACTGCTGCTGAGAATGTAAAATGGGTACAGGCACTTTAGAAAACAGACTGGCAGTTCCTCAAAAAGTTTAAACATAGAGTTACCATCTTACCCATCAATTCTTCGCCTAGCTATGTACTCAAGAGAAATAAAGACATTACCACCCCCAAACTTGTAAATGAATAGCAGCATATTTCTAATAACTAAAACTGGAAACAGCTCAAATGTGCATCAACTAATGAATGTGGTGTATCCATATGGATATACTATGGAATACTGTTTGGCAATAAAAACAAATGAAGTACTGGTACACGCTGTAACATGAATGAACCTCAAAACCAGTACCAAGGACCACACATGGCATGATTCCATTTCTATGAAATAATCCAGAATAGGCAAATCGAAAGAGACAGAAAGCAGATTCGTGGTTGCCTAGGGCTGGGGTGGGCAAGTTGGAGGGAAATGGGAAGTGACTGTTAATCAGTACAAGGTATCTTTTCGGATGATGAAAATGTTCCAAAATTGTTGTACAACTCTGTGAATAGACTAAAAAAAACACTGAATGGTATACCTTAAATGGATGCATTGTATGACATGTGAATTAAACCTCCAAAAGGCTGTTGTTTTTTTTAAGGTTTTTAAATAGCAGAGGAGAAGGAACCCAAGAGGAAAACAGAAAACATCTGGGATCCAAGAAATGAGATCACTGAGGTCTCTCAAGAAGGAAAAAGAGGAAGGGTCCCTTCTTGAACATTCTAGGATATAAATGCTTTCAAGCGCGCTTTCCCATAATCCTGAAGAAAACTCTGCGTTCCTAGAACTCGAAGGAGACATTATCATGCTTATTTCCCAGACAAAGAACCAAGATGTCAAACAACTCATCCAATGTCACAGCGCAAGAAGGTTCAAGAGTCAGACCTCAGACTAACTCTTCAGGGTCCAGTGCTCAGATCTCCGAAATTCCAGGTAAGATGAGAGAGTAGGTTCAAGGATAAGAACAGTTTGAGATGGCAAAAGGAAATCACGTGGGAGGAGGTGGATGCCTCAGCAAACAGGGCTGGAAAATAACAATCATTTGCTTCATCCTCACTCTCCACCAATCTTTATTCATGGATCCAAATCTGTGTGTCATATGGTAGCAGAAAAGATATCTGCAAGTGCACAAATGCCAAAGCCAATTTCAAGCTGGAAGACTGCTGTCAGTCAACCTAACGCTGGTTCTAAAATACCACCACACAAAATGCTACCTTATGGACTCTGAACAGAGTCCCACCTACCACATTATTAAAGACATCACATTGGAACTTCTTACTTGGGAATGGAAGGGAGACAGGAACTCACACCCTCCAAGCTTCCACCATGTACAAGGTACTGTGTTAGACACTTGCCACAGGCTCAAAGCAGGTAAGTGGCCAGGCTCGATGCAAACACATGTATATCAGTAAAGTCCATCCTCTTGTCTGTAACCAAACAACTGGAAGGATGCCTGGTCTCCTTGTCTCTATAACTAAACAACTGGAAGGCTATCTGGTCTCCTTGTCTCACCCTCGGGCTGCAATGATGTACCTTTTTATAGGATATCAGAGTCTCCTATTAAAAGAAGTAAGCCATAGGATTATCAACTCCTTGACTACCAAAGACCACAAAGAATATCATTAAATTTCCTTCTACTTTGCAGAGACTGGAGGCCATGGTGGTGATAGGAGGGCTCTTCTCTCCCAGAAAAAGGTAGCTTTATAATATCTCTGTCTGCATCTAAAACCAGAATTTTGTTTTTATCCCTATCACTCCACTTACCAGCTAGTTTTCTCAGCCTTTTAAGAGCCTGTATTTCTCCACAAGTAAAATGTAGGTAATACTTACCAAATTCATATTCTTGTTGAGAAAATTAAATGAGATGATATATATATACAGAGAGAGTATCCAGCACAATTCCTAACAGATACTAAAAATAATAATAAACAAATACAGTTTCCTTCCTTAGGAAGACAGAACAAGGGGAATAATTTCAAACTAAAAAATATATATTTTAATATATTTGGGGAAATTAAGTCCATTCAATTTTCCAGTTTTCCTAAATATAGAATGACATCTCTCACACAATAAAAAATGCAAACAAAAAAACAAACAAACCAAAGACACCTAGTTTTCCTGATATACAGGTACAAACTGAAGGAGTTGGGGCAGATCAGAGCATTTCTATTCTAGCCAAACTGCACAAATTTGCATTTCTAGTACCACTAATATAATGGTAGTGTCTCTCTCTGTCTCTGTCTCTGTCTCTCTCTCTCTCTTTTTTTTTTTTTTTTGGTCTCTACTGATATCTTTAGAAACCCTTTTCTAGAAATTACAGTTTTGGTGCATAATTTAAAACAATCAAAAGCAATTTTGCTAATGATATATGTAACTCTCTTTTGTATGTGCAAAAGCAGTAATTTAATGGTCAGAAAATAAACTTAATTCTCCATTCTGATGCTATAAAGCAGTGTGTACAGTTGATTTCTCAAATACAAAACACCCATGAGAAACAAGAATATCAACAGCCTTCACTCAAGGCTTCACTATTAGAAACACGACCTATTTCCTTCTCTCCCAGGACACATCTCCCTTCTGTGGGGATTCCTGACCCCAAGCCGTGACCTCAAGAGGATTTTCATAAGGGTCCAATCAAATATTGCCAAAAGAATCTGGTTTGAACCCTCTGGCATATTTGATAGGATTTGCAGGGCTTAGAGACAGTAACTAAGCTGAAGGAAAATCAACATGCAGACATTCACTCAACAAACCCAGACTTTACCATTTCATGCCACCAGGTTTGGAAGGTAGCTTGATCCAGGGAAAGGGTGTGGCTGTGCAGTCAGGTATGGTGGGAGTCCCAGCTCAGCCCCTTAACCACTGGTTAACAATGGTTAACAAAGATCTGGATGTGGCTTTCAGATCTTTGATAAGTATTGTCAGGATAAGAGAATACAGACGAAGTCCTCAGAATAATATCTCTCCTACACAAAGTCTGCACAAGATAAAACCTAGGTTCTCATCCCTACCCCTAAAGTCAGGTTATGACAGTTTGACTGCAACCTGCAAAAGCAAATTTTCATCAATACAATGAAAACTGTAGAAATGTGGGGGACATCTCCACAACGCAACCTTATGCAGCCATTGCAAGTAAAGATGTTCCTCATACCATGAAAGAGAAAGCTGCAGACAGATGTATCAACACAACCCCACGTGTGTGTTTTCTAAGGAAAATACATACATGTCACAATATATAGATTAATTAGATAGGGCTGAGATGGAGGAAGAGAGACAGAGGGAGACGGGGAAGGTCAGGGAGGACGCACAGCGCTAGGTGGAGGCCAGGGTAAGTGCAAGCAGAGGGAGACACTGGATATTCTCATCATATAAATGGGGAAACAGTGGTGGGATTAAAGGTGATTTTTTAAAGTTTTTTGTTTGTATAAAGTAAGTACATAATTAATACATGGAAAAACTTACTCTGTTTGTCCCACCAGGGAAAGAAGGGAGAGCAGCCTGCCACCCAGGCACCCTGTGCAGGTTCTCTGGCCGATGCTCTGCGCTGAGTGTAGTGTTGGTTGATTTCTCGTCCCAAGCCTCTCTCTGTGTTTCATGCTTCAATCTGAGCAGGTCGCCCTCCATGGCCACAGTCTGCACTGAGGCATCTGTTAGCTCCACCTTGGGCACTCCACCTGCCTTTACTAGCTGGGCCTCACAAGACAACTTCGGTTCATCATGTGGCTTGGAAAATGAGTTGGTTTGGACAAAATGTCTAAGTTCACCTTTTTGCTTAGGTGTCTTCTCAGTTTTACCATCAAGGCATTCTCCAGAAACTTCCTGCTCTGTCAAGCATAGTTGTCCCAGAAGCAGTTCCTGTAGCACTTTTAGAAGGTCTGGCCTGTTTTTCCAAAAAGAAGGAAGTGGGAGAACTAAGCTTTCTCTGCTAGGCCTTGTCCCCTAGCCAGTATCCCAAGTTATCCCCACCTACTGTTGCCCAGATTCCATCAAAACTAAACATAGCATGTACCCACAACATGCCAGGACCCGCACCCAGTATTTTATCCTGTGTAACCTCATGGCAACCAAACAAGGCAGGTACTACCATGTCACCTCATGGATAAGAAGAGCAGAATTAATCTGACACAAGGTACACAGCAAGTGAGTGGGCCACATGAATATGTGAATGCAGGCTGGGCCCAGGTAGAAACACACATAAGGTGTCCATGACCAATTACAGGGTCCTCCCCAACTCCACCCACCAGCCAACCTCCTGGCCCTGGCCCCATTTCTACATCCAGGGGCAAGTATGGCTCTAGATGAATCTAGCCAACCTGGCTGGTTACTCCATGACCTAATCCATCTTGGTGTACAATGCGTGCTGAGTAAAGAGGTGTTAATGAAGGGATATCTGTATACAGGCATAGTAGAAAGTGCGTTGGCTTTGAAGACAGATACAAATGCCTTCATATTCTAACTCCGCAATTCTTTGAAAGGAAGGTAAGTGTTCCTCCACAAGACAGCTATGACAATTAAACGAGATCATGTATAGGCAGCAAATGCTATAATGTGAAGCAGCAAATGCTGCCTATACATTATCTTGTTTAATGTATATTCATGTCCCTTGCCACATACCCTTGGCCCACCTCTGATTTCAGTTGCAGCTGTCTGGACAGTTCTCATAGACGCAGTCTCATCTCAAACACCCTCTACATCTCTGGGGCCTTGGGGCTTTTCCCAAAGCTCTCTGAGCAAGCCAGTAAAGTACTGTGGAAGTGTGAAACAGTTTCCATTTCTGGGGAAACTCTCAACCAGTGGGGGGAAGACAGCCGTTGAGTAAATGTCCCAGTCTCCCATCCTTCAGAAGGACAACACAGGCACGTTCTATACAGTCCCTCAGGGGGTGCCCAGCATAACCAGATCATTACTGCACCCTTATTCGCTTTGCTTTTATTCCTGTCTTACTCTCCCTGAGCCCTCATTCCTGCTCCCTGATGTCAAAGCCCAAATACATCCCTTATACTCTAATCTGTATCTCAGGCTTTGCTTTCCAGGGGAAGCAAAACTAAGTCAGTATGTAAAACACCTGGAATGGTGCTTGGGTGGCACAGCTCAAGAGCCCCTTGTGTGTTTCTTGTGCTGGCCACTGTAGTAGGCACCAGGGATATAAAACTGTCTCAGAAGGACATGGACCGGTTTTAGAGAAACATACGTAAACAAACTACGAGGGTTACAGGGCACCTATCCCAGAGTGCCCCAGACGGGGGGTGGCAGGGAGAATGACAGGAGAGAGCTTCTAACATCCATGAGAGGCAAGCCTCGAGGAGGGGGAAATGGAACAGTCTAAGCATGGAAAACAACATGAACCGAGTCAAGTGGCGAAGAAGGGGGTGAGGCTGGAAAGCTGGGCAGGGGAAAAACGAAGAGTCCTGCACAACACGTTAAAGAAAAGGAAGGCTGCTGAAAGGCTCTGCGATGGAGTGGGCCGGTCACACGTGTGCTTCAGAAAGGTGACTCCAGGCCGGGCGTCTTGGCTTACGCCTGTAATCCCAACACTTTGAGAGGCCAGGACAGGCAGATAGCTTGAGCTCACAAGTTTGAGACCAGCCTGGGCAACATGACAAAACCCTATCTCTACAAAAATTAGCCAGGCATGGTGGTGAGTGCCTGCAGTCCCAGACACTTGAGAGGCTGAGGTGGAGGGATGGTTTGAACCCAGAAGGCAGAGGTTGCAGTGAGCTGAGATCGTACCACTGCACTCCAGCCTGGGCAATAGAGCCAAACCTTGTGTCAAAAAAAAAAAAAAGTCAAGAAAGGTGACTCTGGCTGCTACTGCATAGAGAATGGATAGAGAGGCCTCACACACACAGGAGTTCCCCTCATGCTGGTCTAATCACAGAGGAAGGACTGCAAAATATGCATACCTAAAAAAAATAGTGTAAGGTACACTACAGGGCTCAAAATCAAGATAAAAGTATCCAAAGATCAGAAACAGGGGGAGAAAACCCATAGCTGTAAGAAGGGGGCTATTAAAAAGACAAAAATCTAACAAATGAAAGAATTCACAACTGAAGAAATAGAAATAATAAAGCAATCTGAAGAAGATTTTTAAATAAGTATGTTTAAATCAAAAATAAAGAAAAAAATCATAAGAAGAGAGAGTTATGAAATTGAGACAGAAAATTATGGGAAAAGAAATAGGGGAAACTAGAGAGGCACAGACCAGTTAGAAAGCTGTTGCTAACTCCCGGGAGTAAGAAAACACATGTCTGGGCGAGGTGGTGACAGTCAGCAAAGAGAAAGGAACAGAAGGTCCTCACTGGTGTTCTTTTTCTTCTCACTTCTACTACCTGCCCTATTTCCAGAAACCTTGTGAAACAGTCAGGCTGCACTCTACAACTCCTTTAACATACTCCGACCTTTCCTTCCTCCGATCTTTGCTGCCACTGGCAATGACAGGCACCCCGTGTTGTTTTCCCCACTGAGCCCTCCGAGGGGAGGGAGAAGGCCCTCTGCATATCCAGATTTCTATTATCTAAATGGGGGCAGAGTCAACTCCATTTAAATTAAACAGCTATAGCACACTGAAATGGGGTGAATAACAAAATTTAAATGTATGGTATGTTTTTCACTTCTAATGTGGAATTATCTAGATGACAGAAACAACCTCAAACTATAGGAAACCCAGACTTTAAAAATATTTCTGGCATTTCAAGCTTCAGGAGATGTTAAACTACATTTTCCTTTCCTCCCCCTCTTTAATATAGATTAAAAATAATGACAATTGTTATTTAGCTAGCCAAAGGAGGACCATTACCCACCATCAAACAACACAATAAAACCGAGGAAAAATACTTTACAAATGGGTAGTAAAAGGTGGTAAAAGAAGCCATTATAATACACAAAAGTGGTAGTGCTATTAAATAAAATATTTCAAGTGTCACTTTGCTAGAAATCTGAACAGCAGATTCATTAAGCTATCACTGTAAGTAGGACCTTTTCAATGATTCAGTCCAAGAGACTTCTCAGAGCTTAAATATTGATTATGTCCCCTTCCTGGGCATCTGTGCCATGAAGAAGGTGTAAGGGGAGAGGAACTGACATTTCCTAAGCACTTACCATGTGCCAGATCCTCTAAATACACTGAATCCTCACAATAAGACTGTGACAGGGGGGACTCTTTAAAAGCCCATTTTATAGATGAAGAAATGGGCTCATAAAGATTCAGGATCCTCCAACCAAGTGGCAGAGCAAAGATGAGATCCCAGACCTTTCTGACTCCCAACCATCAGCTGGGGCTGAAATGCTCCCGTGACCTACAATTCACCATGCTCCTACCACAGCCCACTGCATTCTCCCTGGTTCACATCAACCAAGTACATTCCCACATGGCCCTCAGACAGAAAGTGTCTTTTAACTCTGAAGTTAAGTTTGGGACCCTGATGTTCAGGAAATCCTCCATTTCTCAAGCACCAACTACTACGGTCACCTAACTACTTGTGATCATAAGCCAGAATGGCCACTGAGGATGTTTTCCAAGAAGACTCATGCTAGAAAAATACTGGACAGATGTCAGGGACTGGGAAGAGTTAGCCTTGCTGAGCTCACAAAAACAGAGTGCTTCAACCCAGATATTTAGCTGAAGAAATGCCATAAGGTTTAGACCATCAATGATACAAGAAATACTAGGGTTTCTGGCTCTTACCAAGAGTCATGGGCAATCACTACTGCTCCATTTCTCTATCTATTCGGGAGGAAAACTGAAAACTATTACTGAACACGCACCACACCACATGCCAGCCATTTTTCTTAAACATTTTCTTCTTACTCCCCACAGCAGCCCTAAGAAGTAATTAGAGAGATTGAGACACTGAGATATAAAAGGACAGCTCTTTTTGGTTCCAAAGCCCAAACAGCTGTTATGGATGGACT
Organism: Ateles fusciceps; assembly: GCA_036589455.1. Lineage (NCBI taxonomy): Eukaryota > Metazoa > Chordata > Mammalia > Primates > Atelidae > Ateles > Ateles fusciceps. The sequence goes on from JAZHEH010000952.1 coordinate 19,829,729, forward strand.
GGGAAGAATATGAAAGGGGAAAAAAATTATTCCTAAAGGATTAATTGAAAAAATACAAAAAGTATTGAATGTTTCTCCTTTTTGCTTAAAGGAACACCACCTGTAGTATCTCCTCACACAGGAATGGCTCCCAACAGATGTAATGAGAAGAGAACTTTAATTCCAGCTCAACAAAAACAGCAGAATCACAGCTACAGTGGTATTTTTTAGGCTGTTGTCAAAACTGGAAGAGATTTCAGTAGGGCTGATTCCTTTCGCTGACAGCAAGGCAGCCCTTTCTGCGGCTCCCAGGAATAATTTCTCAAAGAAAGCTTTCTTTCTCCTCTTTATAATGGGCTTACATGAGGCTTTGCTGACGTCCCCTCACAGCCACTAGCAGGCAGCCTAATTACTTAATTGCATGACTGGCAAGATTCCTTCCAAGCCATTTCAGGAGCTTTCTCAGGTAAATTACACAGCACCATCATCTAAACCCATTTAGCAAAATGAGTTTGTTCTCCCCCTAGAACTAGACAAACAAAGGAATGTCTAGGTCCCATGCCTACCTGGATTCCAGTAACAATGTGGCCTTTTCATTGAACAAAGGGGCAAGCAGGTTCATGAACTCGCATTCTTCTAGGCAGCCAGGTGTGTTGGCCCCCATCGTAGTCTAAAATCTTAGACTCCGTGTGCCTTAAATATCCATTTTTGCAGCCTCCTTTGGAAAGGTCTTTCATAACCTGCAAATAAGAGTATTTGGTCAAATAATGGAATAAGAAGGAGGTGAAGGGGCGCATAGAGAGAGGATGGAGATGTAAGGTAAATGAGTAAGTGCAAGTAAGTCAGACACACTGAGCCAGAGAGCAACAGAAAAGGAAAGGGGGAGGAGAAGGAGGAAGAAAGAGAGACAGAAGCATGTCACACATACTCACTTTAACACAGGGAGATGTTCTAGAAAGAAGATAGAGATGTTTACATCACTTCTCCTCACCCTGTTTCCTCACCTATAAAATGGGGATAGTAATGGTACCTCCCGAGGTGGTTAGGAAAATGAAATGAGACCACCTCATCAGGTTACATGTCTTACTCACTACAGGTGCACACTGGAAATGTGTTCTCCTACCCCTACAGCTCACTCCTTGACAGTTCTTCCTGAGAATAGTATGGAACCCATGTCATTAACAATGATTTGAGTGTTTATTATATTCTTCTTGCAATGTATCCTCCTTATGATACATCAGAAAGCTGACTTACTATTTACAGACACATATTAATTAACATGGCTTCGATCTGTCTCATTACGAAGGTAGGGAGTTCCTAATTCCCATGGAGATGTTATTTACAGATCCACCTTCTTGGGTCACTGAGGATCCCAGAGGAGTGGTACCAAAGATGCATCTAGTTAAAGCCTGTGCTGGGCATGTCTTGAGGTGCTGCAATTAGCATTCTTTCTCCCCTATCCAAAGCTGTAAATTTCTTCTACCAGTCTATAAATAATTCCTCTTGACTTCATTACTGCTGGTGATATACACACTAGCCATCACCCCCAACTCTCCACACTGGTGAAATGATTAAGCTTTTTAAATGGAAGATAAGACCTACACAAATGAGTGGTTATTTATAGGGTCTTCTTTGCCACCAATCTAGTTATTAAATCCATCTAATAAGCAACCTCCAAAGAAGGAAACGTCTAGAATAATAAAAACAATAATTATTATTTACTGAGTACTTAGTACATGCCTTTCTATTTGAATATCACAGTCCTAAAACAGGAAGTGTTACTATCCTCATTGATGAGGAAACTCAGGCTTAGAGTTAAGCACTAATTAACCAAGGTCACAGAGATAGCAGTGCCAAAGCTAAGACTTCAAATGAGGTACATCTGATTGCAAAGCCCCACTTTTAATTACTTTGCTTTCTAAAACTACCTACATTTTAAGATCTCCCATTTGTGACTCCACAAACTTCAACACTCCGAAGGTCAAAAAGCCCAAGTCTGTAGCATGTTACCCCCACCGCATCCCAGTCTCTAGGGTTCTTTCAACATTGGAGACTGATTAGGGTTTCCTACCCATTTTATGAATTAGAGGGTTGGAGACTGCTTGCTCCAAATGTTCATTATCAATGTGATTGGAAGAGCACCCTATATGGACGGGGGTCAGAGTCTCACAATGCCCAAATGACAGTAATGTTGGTTCCAGATGAGGAGACTGCAGAAGGCCCCCAAGAAGGGGGAGCTAAGTTCCATCAGTGGGTCTTTACACCTCAACCGAATGATCTGGTAGTTCACACAGTCCAGAAACAAGGGTCCTTATCCCAGCTCCATCACTGACTTACTCTGTGTCCTGAATAAATCATCACCTCTCAAAGGCCTCAGTTTCTAAATCATAAAATGGGTTGGATTAGAACACAAAAGATTTGTGCAAGTCAAACATCCAGTGCCTGCTATTCTCCTAGGACAAGCCCATTTTTATTTGCAAGTACCTGCTTGTTTTCATGTTTCATGACCGGCTCTATCACCCAGTTTATAACTTCTAAGAGGGAAGAGACCTAGTATTGGCTTTCCACTGGCACATGGAAGACACATGATATAGGCAGAATGAACAGAAAACCCACTGGACTCATCCCAGACTCAAAGGCTGGGTTGAACACAGAGTGGAGTAGATGAAAAAAGGAGTTAACTGCAAGGTTCCTACCTCATTACTCTGCTGCAAATGCTGGTCACTCAGGAAATTATTCTCGTCATCCTCTCCAGTTCTGATCGTGTCCTCATCCTCCTTGCTAGCCAGAAGCTGCATGGAGCATGGAATGATGTGAAAATGCAACCCAAAAGAGTGTACAGCATGAATATGTGTGAATAAGTCAGTGACGTCTTTTTTTTTTTAAAGCAAAACACAAAGCAAAAAGAAAAAAAAAAGAGGAAGAAACAAATGCCAAAGCCATGAAATAAAAATTAACCAATGTTAGAGCTGCTAGTTGTGGCGAATCATACCCAGTTGCCTGGATCAAGCATAATTTAAGGACAAACTCCCCAAGACAATAACTAAAGGCATTTCCCCTTGCCCTTGCACGGCCTTTCCTGAGCTGCCGTAAATTAAATATGCTGTCTGTTATGCCACTGCCACTGCCATTCCTGCCTTTGCTAAATTCACTTTCAGATTATATAAAAGTAACAAGATTTTGGAAAATAGCTATTGATGGAATTGAAAATATCAAATAGCAAGAAAGTAATAAATGAAATTTATGGTCTGTCCAATTCATGCATCGCTTCTCCTATTTAGCACAAGGCATAAACCTCTTCTTGCTTTACTGCCACCATCTGAGACAGACGGTCCAAGCAACACTGTCACTTTGCTGACAAAAAGTCCTCATCTCTAATGAGAAGAGTATCACGCTTGCCTGATGATAACTTTATGCTTTTGGAAATGAAGGACAGTTATTTATAAAGACTGCATAAATCCCTAATGCTTCAGAGAAGTGTAAATTCCAAAGCTTCTGAGCTCTGCAAAATGGACAGTAAAAAGTTCTCAAGAAAGCCAGTTCTCAGCTCTCTGGAAAAGCAAAAATTCTAGTCATGGGACAGCTGAATTAACCAAATTAAAAATCAGAAAAAAGGTGGCCAGCCACTCCCAGGTAAGGAATCAATCAAAGCTATTTCAAAATTAAACCAAACCTTATCTCACCAATAAAAGAGTCTGGCCAGTTGCAGTGGCTCACACCTATAACCCTAGCCCTTTGGGAGTCCAAGGCAGGCAGACTGCTTGAGCCCAGCAGTTCAAGACCAGTCGGGGCAACAGAGTGAGATGCCTATCTCTACAAAAAATACAAAAGTTAGCCGGACATGATGGCACATGCTGTAGTCCCAGCTACTTAGAAGGCTGAGGCAGGAGAATCACCTGAGCTCAGAGAGGTGAGGCTGCAGTGAGCTGTGATCACACCACTGCGCTCCAGCCTGGCCAACAGAGTAACACCCTGTCTTGAAAACAAAAACAAAACAAAACAGTCTGCGCCAAAGGTGCTGAAACCACAGAGTACTGGGTCACTTGTTGGGTGTGTTGTACATGTGAGATACCTATGTTCTAGCTCAAGTTTTACTTCTGAATCCCTACATTTAGTCAATTATCCCCACAGCTCTCCAGCTCAACTCTCTGGTTTTCCTTTCAGAGGGAAAACCTTGTTTTGGAAGAAAAACAAAGCCAACTGAGTTCAGTTTTTATAGAAACTTCTCAAGGTCAGAACACATTCAATCTAACCATATCCAAATCTGTAATCAGGACCAAACGGAAGTGATGATCAAAAACCACATCCTACCATACTATCAAGCATGAAACAGACTAGACATGCATAAATATACCTACAGAGGAATAAAAGTTTATACATGTGGGTAAGGAACTCTTTCTCTTTTGGCTTCTTCCCTCATTACTATAACAGTCTCAAGTGATAAAGACTAACTGGAGCTATCAAACTTGTTGGTGGGAATATAAAACGTTTGGGAAAAGTATTGGCAATTTCTCATAAAACTAATAACCCTATGATATGACTCAGGAATTCTACTCATAGGTACTCAAAAAAACAAAAGTATGTCCCAACAAAGAATTGTACATGAATGCTCATAATCACCTTATACTCAAATGTCCATTAACAGCAGAATGAATACTACTTGGCAATAAAAAGGAACAAACTTGATGCACTAACAACATGAATGAATCTAAAAAACATAATGCTGAGTAAAAACATATATACAAAGAGAATATACTGTATGACTTCATTTATATGAAAGTCTAGGCAAAATTAATCCACAGTAGAACAAATCAGATGCACAGCTGGGGTGGGGTTGGGTTTGGACAACAGAGGACATGCAGGTTCTTGATAGGGGTTTGCCTTACACAGACACATATACTTGTAAAACTTAGTGAATGCAGGTTTACAATTTCTATAGTTCATTTAACTATAAGCATTTATTGAAGATATGTATACTGACGTACTTAGGGGGAAGTATACTGATGTTTGCAGTTTCAATTAAAATTTATCAGAAAGATAAGACAGAGTGATGATGGGCAGGTGGGAAATGTGAACAGAACCCAGGTGGTGAGTAGGTGGGTATTCACTGTAAAATTCTTTTCACTTTGCTGTGTCTGAATTTTTTCATAATAAAATATTGGCAGAAAAGTCTCTCTCATCTTTTTAAAGAAACAAAACAACAAAAGTCTCTCTCTGATTCCCCCAACAGCTCTGGTCACTGAGTGTTCTATGCCTCTCTCTAAGCTTCTGCAAGGGGTCTATTCTCACCTTCTGCAATGTGGCTTTTACTGCCCAGGAAAGGTCCCCAAAGACCTCCTTGTATTAATGAGAGATGAAATCCACATGGGGTTAGGAAGGAGGCAGAGAGAAGTTCCTCCCCTGACTCCTGAGGATCTGAGAAGGGTTTCCCTTAAGTTTAGCTAAGCAAAGACAGTAGCATTAACATGTCATTCCAGGTTGAAATATCAAAGGCATCAAAGTTATTCTGCATTTCCAGAACCACAACAATGCCAATACTTGATACAGTGAAACAAAAATTAACTTTCATTTCTCTTTACCTCTACTGACTTGGTCAAAATTAAAAGTAAACTCTCAGTTTCCAGAAATGGTCAAGAAATTAAACGTTATGGACATAAGGAAATGTTCTTCACACTACATGCTACTTACCCATTTTCAAAGATACAGAACTAAGATGTCAGAAAGCACTGAGTCACTACACCTGGCTCTGCTATCAGCCCTACTAAAGAAGCAACTAAAGAAGCAACCTCCAAGCCTCCAAGTGTCAACTGGCTCTATCCTCATTTCCTCACTTCTCACCACTTCTCTATTCCCTGCACGCTGGCTTCTGTCCCCCTCACTCTGATGAAACCGCTCAGGTCATGGGACTCACAGAAGTTCTCAGTGTTTTTTTCTTTCTTGTCTTCTCAGTGTTTGACACTATGAAACACTCCCTCCTTGAAACCCCACACTGCTACTCTGCACTCTACCTGTTCTCCCCCTATCTCTTGAGCTAATCCTTCTTCATTTGCTTGGCATCTCCCCTTCCTCCTCCAGAAAGAATTTCCCTTAAACGCCAAAGTAAGGGCTGGGCACCTGTCTACATCTCCCTTGAGACTCTGCATTCACTCCATCACAGCCTTCATCACACTCTGCTGCAATTGCCCCTCTGCTTCTCTGGATTACATCCTAGACAGGGCAGGGACATGTCTGTGTTCACAGTTTTAACATCAATGCCTGATGCTCAGTAACACTGCTGAACAAATAAACAAATGAATAAAGACTTTTTCAAAACAAGAGCTAAAAACAAGTCCTTTTCAGGATTACCTCTGGTCTTGCTACTTAAAGTGTATTCCTTAGGGCAGCAGAAGCATCATCACCCAAATTTGTTAGAAATACAGACTTTCCGGCCCCATCCCAAGCTTACTGGACAAGAATCTGCATTTCGACAAGACTCCCAGGAAATTTACATGAACATTAAATATCAGAAGCACTGCCCTATGGTGCTAAACAGCTCTAAACAGAGTCAGAAGAGGGTTATAGTCCCATCTCTGCCACTAACTTACCAAAAAAAATAAAAATAAATCAAAATAGCTGTTTTACTGAGTGCCCACCACTTGCCAGAACTGTGCCAAAGGCTTTATAAATCATGTAAAACTCATAATAATGTATGAAGTCAAACTGTTAGAAAGTTCCTCCTTTTAATGAAATTAAATCTTCTCTGACAAACCAAGTGTTATTGTTACTATTAACAGAATATTTAACAGGCACCTTGTACTTCTGAGAACCATTTCTGCCCTTGATCATAAAGGTCTATTTCTTATCAACACGACAGCTCTACAAATATTTGAGCTCAATTAAATTATGCCCCTTTATCAACATTTCCTCTCTATGCCAAAAAAGGTTTTCTAACCATTCTTAATAATGACAATAGAAGATAATAATAATAGTAACTAACTCTTTTGAGCCTTTGCAGTGTGCCAGGACCTGTGCCACGTGCTTTCTTTACATGCAGCCTACACTCAGAGACGGCAGGTCCACAAGTTACACAGTTCCTGGCTTTCTATGTTCACCGTCCTAACTATACTCTGCTGAAATCACTCCTCTGTATCGATTTTCAACCTAATTCTCCTATAATGCATAAATAACCAGCAAATAAATATGAGAAAACAGGTGTACCTCATTAGAGATTTTTTTTAAATGCACATGGCAACAACAGGATACCTGTTCTTGGTCTTTTGTTTATTTGGTGGTGTTTATGTGATCTGTCAGCAGGCAGGAACTGGGCACCATGGTACCCAGCTGGTGGGGCTCTATACCAGGGCCAGCACCTTAGAAAGACACCTGACAAACTCTATCAGGGTCTTCAAACTACTTACAGTCTTTTACAAATTAAAAATTGTTGGTGGCTCACGCCTGTAATCCCAGCACTTTGGGAGGCTGAGGATGGCAAATCACAGGGTCAGGAGTTTAAGATCAGCCTGACCAACATGATGAAACCCTGTCTCTACTAAAAATACAAAAATTAGCCAGGCATAGTGACGCATACCTGTAGTCCCAGCTACTCAGGAGGCTGAGGCAGGAGAATCGCTTGAACCCAGGAGGTGGAGTTGCAGTGAGCCAAGATCATGCCAATGCACTCCAGCCTGGGCAACAGAGAGAGACTCTGTCTCAAAAAAAAAAAAAAAAAAAGGTTGTTGGGGGGGAGAAGGGTATATGAAAATAAATTTTATGCCTATTGCATATCCATATCTGTCCTTCGACCTACTAATTACACATATTTGGGCATCAACTCTAAGGAAGAAAAAACCTCTAAACACAGAAAAAGATTTTTGTCCAAAGACATTCATTAGAGAATTCAAGATGGTAAATCACTAGAATCAACCTACATGTCCAACAGCAATGAGGCAGTTAAGTTTCAGTGCATTCATAAGACGGAATAGGATGCTATGACATAACGGCAATTAGCAAGGACAGGAGACAAAGCTGCATTCCAGGAGAGGTGTGTGCGTCCACATGTTCATGCACATGAATACAGAAGGAACACTTCCAAACGTTAATCAACTATGTGCTCCTTTTAAAGTGACAGAATTAGGGGCAATTTATTCTCTCTGTTTTCCAAATGTTGGGGTAATGCTATGGGTCAATTAAATATTTGAGAGAAGATTCTGCGTTTTAAAAATAAAAACATACTTGCTTTACCCCCGCCTCCGTTTCTGATTTATAGGCTCCTAGAGAACAGGAACCATGCCCAGACCCCACTCTGCAAGTCATGCTGCTCGGAAAATGCTGTGGACAGTATAAGCATTTCTGGTTTGTTTCTGCTTTGTTTCTCATCAAAAGAGAGCCATGCATACTCCCAGAGAACCGCAGGCTCTGCTCTTTCCCATCTCACCCTCACCATAACTCCATCTACTCCCTCAGCTCAAAATTACAGTGGGCATATCACCTTTCCCATCCCATTCTGAGGGATGATGGGGAGGTGTGCTATAAAGAACAAGGCTATTCATGGGGAACATCAAATCGAAGTACAATACGACAAAAGACTCAACAAATCTGAGTCGGCTGATATTAAGATCTTAGGGTGGGAAAAGGAAAAAGCCTTTTTCTCCAAAGGACATAATGGGACATTCAACAAGGTTTTTTTTTTAAAGGGCAAATGAACAAACAAAACATACCATTTGTGTCTCAAATGAAGTTGGTGAAGAATGCTACCTCGGAGGAAGCAAATCTGACTTGTTTCTCCCTAAATGGATCGCAGATATTCTTGGTTTTCAAAATTATCTAGAGTCCTGGAGGCTAACATCAGTAATATTCCCTCTCTCAAAGAAAGCAGATGGCCAGAGTGCAGCATAAATACCTTTGAGCATCTCCCACTCGGAAGGTAGGAGGGGGACAGCTTATGGTTGACAAATCTTTCCCAAGAAATGATGCTGCAATGAATGTGAGCTCTCCATTTACCTGGCACTCCAGGTAGAGCAGAAGACAACCCCAACCAGGAAGATTCCAGTTTCACACGTGAGGGACCCAGGTACAAAAAGGCCCTACTACTGCACTTCATGAGAGAACAGTTCTGGTCTTCTGAAACGATGCTAATACACGCATGAAGCAAGGCTCTTCCTACGGGAGAGTTAGGCCAAGGTAGGGGATGAAGAGGGAAAGAAACAACATCACAACTTCAGGGTCCTCCCAGTGTGCAGTCCAGGTCCCGAACAGACAAAATCAGAGCCAACAAATCACAAAGATCAGCACTGAGACCCAGAAGTCATCAAGGTGAAGAAGGCTTCTTTCCTCCTTTCTGGGTGGGCTGCATGTATGTCAGTTTTTCAGTGTTAATGTATTCATTAAGGCTGCATCCATGCTATACCAATTATCTGCTTGGTTTGGAAACTCTCCAGATCCCTCTGAGACCACACCGCTCATCCAGATGTGCCGTCTGCAGCACAGGTCCCAGAGCTGGCCCAGAGTCAAAGCATCACAGTATATGGAATGTGTCCATGGAGACATGATCCGAACCTGAGGAAGCCTGTGGACAGACCTGCTAGCCTAGTGGGGCTCTCAATACCCAGTCCACAACGAAGGGAATTTCAATTAGAGACCTCCCCAGAAACAGATGCCGTCTTGAAAAACCTTTTGGGTTGTTATACATACATACACATATATAAATATATGGTTTGTATATATACATATATATAAATATATAGTTTTGGTTTGTTTGTTTTTTTGGTTGAGACAGGGTTTCGCTCTGTTGCCCAGGCTGGAGTGTAGTGGTGTAATCACGGTTTACTGCAGCCTCGACCTCCTGGGCCAAAGTGATCCTCCCACCTCAGCCTCCCAAAGTACTGGGATTACAGGTGTGAGCCACCACACCAAGCCAGTTGTTACATTTTTGTAATTAGCACATGACAACAAAAATGTTTCTTACCTCTGTTTTTTCTGTAGATTCAAGTCTGTCTGGAAACCCATTTCCCCTGGAAACCCACGCGGGAGAGATCAAAAATGGTTTTCTTCAGGTGCTGGTTGTCTGTATACAGCTCCTTCACTAGCTGTATGAGGTCACTGACCTAGGAGATAAGAATGGGGAGAGGACTGTATACCCAGCAGGAGGCTTCAGCTTCCCAGGGCCACAGCCCCAGACAGCCCTATTAAGTGACTCTTTGGCACCACAGTCATGGGAAATCAGGCTGATTCTAGCCCTCAGGATATCATGAGCACAGTGACAAAAAAACTGGCTTTAACACCTGGCATACCAGTATTCTAATCTCAGAGTCATCACTTACTTCAAGGCAAAAAGATCCTGGGCAAGCTGCACAATCTAAGCTCCAGTTTCCTCATCTGTAGAGTTACGATGAGAACTGAACAGGACTGTGGTCACAGTGCACTAAAGTCCTGGCACAGTCTAAGTGCTCAGTCAGTGACAGCTAATACTATCTCTCTCTTGCACTTGAGACCCTCTGGAGGAAAAGTCTCCCAAGGCTAAAGTTTCTGAAACTGTATCAGAGTCTTATTTTTCACCAATGACCTCCTCCTTTGTACACCTATCTGGCAATGCCAGTAATATTAACAGTTGTCAATTCTAAAGCAATTTACGGCTACCAAAATACTCCTGCAAGCTTTAGTCAGTCACTCCTTGCAAAAATCCTGAGGAGGTGGACAGGCTAGTGTGTCTATCTCCATTTTACAATGAGGACACGAAATACAAAGATATTAACTGCCCGAAGTCCCACAGCTGGGGTGTCTGGAGAACTAAATGAGACAGAACAATGGCTAAATGTCTAACCATGTGGGAAACAGCAGCTGCCCCCACACAGGCAGAGCCGGGCCCCGGGTCTTGCAAGGCCAGACACATAAGGAATCGAGCAGACATCACCTTGGTTTCCTGCAGTCTTCAAATCCCAAAGGCCAGTAATTTTCGAAGGCTTCTTGATGGAAGCGATTATTAGCTCTTCAAATAACATGGAAATTCCCACCCTGAGTACACATAGTAGATGTCCAATACATCAAAATATGAACAAAAATTGGATCTAATCCTGAAGGAGGTTCTGGTAGGAAGAACAAGACATTCTGGTTCTACAAACATTACTAAGTGCCAACCAAGCGAACCACCTCCTGCCCTTACCACAGCCCCAGAGGACACTAGCAGCAGCTATTACCATCTCTATTTTCAACTTTAAAAACTAACAGCTGCCTCCATACTTCTTGCCCTACTCCTCCCAAAATACCCAAATTTGTATTATCCTTGCTATTTCTTAGCTCTGTGCCTTACACAGGCTGTTTTCTCTTTCTCTGCTGAGAAAGTGGAGACCTGGACAGACTCCGAATTTGTCCTTCAAAACCCACTTCAAATCTCACTTCTGTTGAGAAGCTTCCCCTGATCAAGTGAGTTCACCCCCCTCCCATCTCCCATACAGGCAGTTAACCTCTGCTCTGCTACTTCTATACCTTGTACAGCTGCCCACACAGCAACCTTGTACCTCATATTGCAATTACTTGCTTACATGCCTGTCTCTTCTATCAGAATTATTCCAAGACACAAACAGAATCTCAGTCACACATACATGATAATTTTATAATAAACCATATAGTTTCACACTTCCTATTCCTAACAATGGTTTTCAGAACCCTGAAACACTAAGCTGCTCTAACCATGCCACTGATCAACACATTGAAAACCCTTTCCAGGCCAGGCGTGGTGGCTCACGTCTGTAATCCCAGCACTTTGGGAGGCTGAGACGGGCAGATTATGAGGTCAGGAGTTCAAGACCAGCCTGGCAAACATGGTGAAACCCTGTCTCTACTAAAAATACGAAAAATTAGCCGGGCGTGGTGGTGTGCACCTATAATCCCAGCTACTTGGGAGACTGAGGCAGAAGAATCACTCGAACCCAGGAGGCAGAGGTTGGGGTAAGCAGAGATCATGCCATTGCACTCCAGCCTGGGCCACAGAGCAAGACTCCGTCTCAAAAAAAAAAAGAAAGAAAATCCTTTCCAGTTTAAAAAAAGATTTACTGATCAAACCTGGAACTTTATTCATTCAAAATGCATCTATTATTAGCTCCTATATGTGTGCCATGCAATGGGAAATCAGAAATAAGAAAGACACAATCACTAAGTTTAAGATGTTCACAGCCTAACAAGGAAATACGGACAAATAACCAGATAATCACAGATCAGTAAGAGAAGGACATTGATTTGGATTAGGTATAAGAAAAGAGGTAAACAACCTGAAGGAAAGGTGGCTAACTCTAAACTGAGGGGCCAGAGAGCTTTTCCTCAAGGAGGTCAAGGCTGGCTGGGTTCTTGGGCCTGAGGAATTTATCAGACACAAGGGAAGGTACTCCAGGTCATGGACACAGGAGGGGCACACACAAGAGGCGACAAGAAGGAAGGAGAAGGGCCTTCAGAATCTTAGCTTCTCATCAGGAACCCAAGATACAACAAATAAAAATAAAAGAAAAGCACTAAAAGTTAATAGGTCAATACCTTTTTCTTAAGCTCTTCTTGAGAAAAATGCTCCACTTGAAACCGATTGTTTTCTTCAAGGCAAATACTTAGATAAGATGTTTGATCACTATAAAATGAAAACGATTCTTCTGCCCAAAAAAAAAAAAAAAAAAAAAAAGTGAGGATTGGAAAGAGAAAAAGAATATCAGAAACAGATCCTCCCAAGACTTATCCCTGTGCAATCCATCTGAAGCAATGTGAATGGGGGAGGTGGATGGAAGGGCGCATAAGTACATAGAGGGAGTGGAAGGCACCACTTTTGGAGCAAAAGTAATTTTCCCTTTCTCAACAGGCTGATATTTCAATGTATAGTTTCATCTTAGGCTATAGGTTTTCACTGTGGCCAACTGTGAATTATAATTTGCATATCAAGTATTCTGCCTGGAGACCATTCTGAATGGCACAAGCAAATAGTGATTTCAGTTTAAATGAGGGACTGATAGTGTTTAGGGGAGAATGCAGAAAAATTAGATGTGACCCTCAAGGGTAGAACTCAAGGGAGGTAAAAGTGTCTGATCTATTTCTGTACAGGCCCCAGACCCCTCATGGGAAACAGCACACTAAGTGCAGAAAGTGCCTGCTAGTGCTAAGATAAAAGAATCTCTGGTCACCAATATAAGGAGCTGCTTCCTTTACAGCAAAGGTCAATTCTAATAGGAAGAGAAAAGCGGGGGCAGGGAGAAGATATGTGTATTGAGCAAGGCATATCCACAAACAGTACCTCATTTAACACACACATGTAAGAGCTGATATATCTAAAATACAGTGAAGAATACGAGAAAGAGCTAAACTTAAAAGAAGATGCCCTGGCTCAAATCCGGGCACATCAACCCCCAGCTGAGCCTTGGTTTCTTCATTTGTAAAATGAAGTTAATACCTACTCTACCTAATGAGATGACGTCGAGATCACAGATGAAACGTTAGGTGCCTAGCACTGTGCCTTGTACACCGCGGACGCTCAAGAAATGTCAAACCTATCACTGTCATTACCAATTTTTACCATATGTGTCAGGCACTGGGCTAGAGATACAGAAGGGAATCAGATATTAACCTAGATTTTAAAGGGCTCAAGTTCTACCTGGGAAGAGGGTCAAATATTAATATTACTATGATGAGTCCAGAAAACATAAGTCCCACAGGACCCTTATCTTGTAGGGAGGGAGGGCCCTTAATGCATCTACAATGCTACAAACAGTGCTTCAACCTGAAACAGCATCTCACCCATATGTCTGTGCAGTCTTGGGCTCTCTGCAGTAGGTGCTGTGGTGGCAGTACTCAGATGTTCTGGGCAGTGAGGGCTACAATCCCCAGAAAAAGGGGATTGCAAGGGCCCAGGGATATTTGGAACTAGAAGTATCAAATGATGCAGAAAGTAGCAGAGGTACTGAGGAAGCAACACTGCACCAGACCTTCTGCAGAATTAGTACAACTTACTGGGCTCTTCTACTAGAAGGCCAACATCAGCATGGTCACCACAAAAAGGCTCTCCAGACGAACCCCCGTGTATGTTTCATCCCTCAACAAATATTTAGGACTCTCCTGAAGTTCAGTCCATGCCCACCAAGTGGAAAGACCAAAGAGAAGTGCGTAGAAGAAAGAGTGTACCTTCCCGCCTCCGAATTTCATCAATCTGCTCCTCCAAGGTCTTTCGCAAATTCTGGTAAGACAGCACATCCCACTCCAGTTGCTTCCGCAGAGCAAAAATGTTGTTTAACTCAGCCTGCAGGTTGTTGATACTTGGTAAAACAAGACACCAGAAGTTTTAAAACAGACCTATTTGTACTTTTAGATGCAAAGCCCAAAAAGCCTTCCTGTGATTTTTGTCATTTGTGTTTTTTTCTGGTTATAAAAGTAAACACAGGTTTACTATAGAAAATTTTAAATACAACAGTATAAAGAAAACAAAAATTACCATGCTTCTACTACCAATCTTTTCCCCATGTGTAATTTACATGGCTGTAATAATACTAGACATACAATTCTGATGAGCATTCCTTGCGTCATAATTCCCTATAATTTTAGAAATTGTTTGCAAACATCATTTTTAATGCCTATATAATATTAAACCAGGTGAATGTCCCACCACTTACTTTAACTCGTCCCCTATTAGTGGATACCTGGGTCATTTCCAAGTTTTTGCTATAGGCCTATCTAGGTGAAAATAACTTAATTCTCCAGTCCAGAATGTGTCTCTGTTCAGAACAATGCTCTGAAAGGGCTTGGGTATAGAAAGGGAGGCTCCCCCAGGGCCTGGTGTTACTTGGGCAACTCTAGGCTTCAGAAGAAAGGGAGACAGAGGACTCCTGTTATGTTACTCCTCAAAAAAGTCATAATGGAAGTAAGGATGTGGGACAGGTGGGAAGAGACAAAAAGGAAGAGCCAGTCAACAATAAGAGGGAGAAAAGGACTAATTTAGGGGCCAAAAAAAGTCTACTGTGGTGGGTTAACCACTCAAAAATGCATAGTATGAATGGATTTCTATTCTGGGAGAGGGAATGTAGTGCTGAGCTGTACAGAGAGCTTGCATGGACCAGAAGCCCAAAACCCAGAGAGGCCAAGAAAATGCACACCTCCCAGAACCTGCATTAATCTTGGGGAGCCCTGTCCAATAGAACTTCCTCCAGTGATGGAAATGTTCCATATCTGCACTGTCAACTACAGTAGCCACTAGCTAAATGTGTCTACTGAGCATCTGAAATGTGGCTAATGTACCAAGGAATTGAATGTTTAATTTTATTAAATTAAAAGTAAGTTTAAATGTGAAAAGCCACATGGCTAGTGGCTACTGAACTGGACAGTGCAGATCCATAAGGCAGGCTTTGGACTCCTACTGATGTGCAATTGGCAGAGATCTGAACCACTTAAATCCAGCTCTCAGAAGAACATGGAGACCCCAGCTGACATCTGAATAGCATAAATAATGTTTCACTGTGCATCTCTGTGCTTAAAGCCTTGTTTGACATCCAGGTTATTTTCTTAAGAAAGATTCCCAGCAATGCAATTACTGGGTCAAAGTATATGAACATCTTTAAGACTACTGAAACACATTAACAAATCAGAAAGGCTCATTTTTTAGACAGCAAGAGAGCTATCATTCTCCATCCAGCACCTACGGTTCCCTAAAAAGGTCCATCAATGCTATGAAATTATGTGCAAAAAGTTATGAATATGTGGATTTTTCCAGGGAGAGGACCTATAAGCTTTCATCAGATTTTTCAAAAAGGATCAATACCCCCCGAATAGTTAGGAGCAATTGCTCTAAATATGTGTGCCAGACTCCTCAAAGAAGCCCTGCTTCTCCTTCAGAGGCTTCCGGCTACATCCATCGAACTGCACACATAAATCAACACACATTGGAAGGAAAATAAACCATCATGTCTAATCTTCTATGCTTGCTGCTTTGAGGACAGTTCACTGTGAAGCAGTCTTCACGCAAGGGAAAGGGCCCTACTAGCAACTTGTACCTAGTTCCATTTTAAGACAATCATAATGATCAATTTGTAAGGCTGATGAAAAACCTCACAGAGGTGTCACAGCACAGCACTCGCTTGGATGCGGTCGTACTGCAGAGACATTTAACCAAGGGGAAAAAAAGAGACTGTTTTAGCAACGCTCCTGCGATTAGGGATGGGGAAAGCTAACTGCTTCACTCCCTCTTCCGTTTTCTGACAGGGTGAAAAGTACACAGCTGCTGCTCCTGTGTCTGTCACTTATGTTTTCCCAACTTGAGCTTTTCAAGGTGTGAGGAGTTGGGAGAACAAAAGGAGCTTCACTCAGAAAAAAAAAACAAAAACCTTCTTCCTGGAATTGGGGCGGGGCAGACAGGAGCAAAAATGAGGAGTCAGAGGGATCCAAGCTCAAAATAGCACGCCACCACTACTTGACAAGCCAGTTCAACTACCTGAGTCCTGATTTCCTCATGCAAAATGGGGATAACAGTACCTTTGCTTTGTGATTGTTTTAAGGAGTAAATGAGATGTTACGTGGGAAAGACCTTAGGACAGGGCCTAACACATATGAGATGCTCAACAAACATCATTTCCTTCCTTACACGTACTCCAACAACTCCTATACAGAAGATAATATTTAGAAGCCAAGATTGCCGATTTTCATGAGTTACAGCAATGATTCTCATCTGGAGATGATTTTGTCCCCACACCGCAGGGGACATTTGGCCATGTCTGGAGACATTTTTGGTTCTTAAAACTGCATGGGAGAATCAGCTGTGCTGACCCTCCCATGATAGAAGCCAGGGATTGCTAAACATCTTACAAAGCACAGGACATGCCCTCATGACAAAAAAAATTATCCAGCCCCAGAAAGCCTCACACTGCTGAGGCTGAGAAACCCTGAGTTACAGGGAAACTGTGCTAGTCCTCAAGATTGGGAGTGTATCGGCAAGAACCTGGCTCGGGAGCCAAGGCGACCTGAGCACTGATAATCCTTCACTGCAGACACAGTGTCTTAGAATGCACATTTTCACTTCTGTGATTTGGGGATAATCCACCAACTTTTAAGTGCTGCTGTGAAGAGTTAACAGTAAAAGTGAAAGGATCAGCCACATTCTTGCTCATGATGAGTTTCCTCCCTTCTTGTCCTCCCTTTCCAGTTTTAATCACTGTACATCATCTGTCTCCAGGGTCATCCACTTTTCCTGCCAACCTCCAGAGTGAACAGTGCTAGAGTTACAGAAGGGAGCTCCATCTTCCTTAGCCCACATACTACCCTCTGGATACGCCAAGGTCTGAGGATTCAAAAGCCCCCTGCAAACTAAGTTTACCCATGATGAAATACTGAGACATATGTAAGCTTTTCATGTTGCCATTATCCTTAAGAAATCTTACTATTTACTGAGTGCTTACTACATGCCAGGACATATTAAGTCCTTACACAGTGTCCTCTCCAGTTTCAACACAACCCTGTAAAGTAGGTAGATATCTAAGTAGGTAGGTAAGCAGGCAGACCAGCCAATCTCAATTTCACAAACACACTGAGGCTCAGGCTGAGAAACTACTTCCCCAAGAGCTCAGGGCTGCTGAGCGGCAGAGCTGAGAAGTGGACCTGGGTCTGTCTCCCCCTGGATGTATTACAAGTCTGAAGATGAACAGGAAACCTTTTAAGAATCCTTGTTAGTCATGGCTCTGACCTGTCTCAGTCCCATCCAAATTTTCATTCATTAAGAAAGAGCCTGTGAAACTTGGAGCCACTCATGAAGCTGAGAAGACTAAAGGGCAACCATATCCACCCACAGGGCCTCTCAGTACCCAGAAGCAACCTGGCTCCTACCCAGAGAAGCTGCACGATTGAAAGGAAATGTGTCCATTCCCTCTGTGAGTTTCCACACATGACTCAACCCCCGCCGCCCCCTCTTCAGCAGCATGTTTTCGTTTTCCCTAAATTCACTTCCAATGAAAAAATCTGGAAATTATCTCGTAATTTAGAAGATCAGCATGGCGGGGAGGGGCATTCCTGAATAGAACATTCCTGCCTACTCTGTACCGGTCCCAGAAAGCAGAGACAGTAAGGTGGGATCCCTGCCCTGAGGGAGCTCCCAACACAGGAGAGGAGGCAGAGCAGGCAGATGGTGACACAAGGTGACCTCCCAACATAGAGCAGAAACACAGAGAGGCAAGTGTTCTGGGGATTAGCTGGGTCGCCTGACAAGGGTAACATTCAATCTAAATTCTAAAGGACTGGGAGGAGACAAAGTAGGGGAAAGGTTGGGAATATAGGGGTAGGAAACACAGGTGAAGATACAGGCAGGAACACGCAGGGAACAATAAAGAGCTCACTATGGTGAGGGCAGAGGGCATACGAGAGGGAAAAATGAAGGGTGATTCTTCTTTAACTTTTTATTACAGAAAATTTTAGACATATAACAAAGAAAAAAAACTACTATAATGAACCTCTCCCCCCACCTACATGTACCCCAGCCCCAACAATCACAGAGCCAGGGCCAATCTTGTTCCCCACCCACTTCCTCAGCTTCTGTACTGTTTGGAAATGAATTCCAGACATCATATCCTTTCAACTGTACCCATCCCACTGTGTAAAGAGATGATTTCTCAATGTCAGAACTCCCTGAGGACGACCCTGCATGTACGGATACATGAACAGAGGCCCAGAGCAGGACACTTGCCTGTGGACACAGAGCCAGAAAGTGGGATAGCCAAGGTTAGAACAAGGCCTCTACCCTAGAGTTGGCTCTCCTAACCACACTTGCTGGCAGCAAATCATTTTAGCAATTCTGCAGAGACAGGGAGACTTATTTGAGTCCCAGGGTTCTGTCACTTGACGTCTGTGTGACTTTGAACAAATCACTTACCCTATCTTAGTTTTCATGACCTTATAGAAAACAGGGATAGCATTATTATTACTTCATAGAATGGCTGTGAGGATCATGTGAGATAATACACATGGAAGCATTTTCTAAATATATAATATAGTATTTTTAAAACCTGAGTAATCATGATATTTTAATCATAATTTTGTTGCCAAAAGTCAGACAATTCTTGACAATTCTTGATAGAAAACAGGTACATCTGACTATTAAATAGGGCAATCACCATCTAAACTTTATAAGCTCCATAAGCAACCTGGCAGGGATTTGCTGCCTTAGAGATCACCAGCACTGACTGAAAGGTGTGTGTGTATGTGTGTGTGTGTGTGTGTGGGTGTGGGTGTGTGTGTGGGTGTGGGTGTGGGTGTGTGTGTGTGGGTGTGCGCATAGTTACATGTGTGATGTCCAGACAGAAAGAAACCCTTACCTGTCTGATTCCTGCAGGGATTTGACCAGATGGGTATAGATGTCCTGCTCTTTCTTTAAGACCTGAATCAGCTCTTCATAGTCTGATGATTGTTTCTTTTCCTGGAAATGACAATGAGCATGTGACATTAAGGGAAGAATTTTGAAAGAGTACAATCTTATATTATGCAGATGTAGCTAGTCCAGGATTTTAAAACCAAAGGAAGGTGAGGCCCTGTGCCTAGCTCTGGCTCAGGCCACAGTCAGAGAACACCACCTTCAGGAGGAGTGGGGAATGACTGCCCATTGCTCACCCCAGAACAAAGCTGAGAGCTGAGCTTCCAATAGCTGCTAGGAAGATGCATCAGTTACGGGATCAGCCCATGGTGAGACTGTCACCCCTCAGAGTTGCTGGTCACCATTTTTACAACACTACAAAAAAAATATCTTTCCATACTCACTGTTGGTCCAAAGAAGAAATTCACAAACCAAAACCTGGCAAGTACTGGGGACTAGGGACTTAGAGTCACATACAAGAGGTCAACTGAGGCATTCTTGGGAGGCATCCAGAACAGGGTGATGATGAAGAGACCTGAGTTGGATCTCTGCCACTTACTAGAGGTATGATCTTGGGTAAGTAGCTTAACAAACCTCTATGAGCTTCAATCTCCTCATTTATGAAATGGGGATGTCATTTTGTGAATTCACATTCACAAACGTGAAATGTTTTAATGTTCAAAATTTGATTCTGCCACTTACCAGTTCTGAGAGTTCTGAGACTCTGGGAAGTTACTTACTGGGAGCCTTGGTATTCACACCTGTAAAAATGGTGGACAACTGCCACCACCTTATGGAGTTATGGAGCAGATAAAAGATAACCTGTGTACTGTAAAGAACCAGAAATACCTGGAGAAATGGCTGATTCCCATATTAGGAAAAGGAAAATCAGGAACAATAAAAGATATGTGTATAGCATTTTATTGTGCCAGAAAATGAGGAAGTGCTTATAGAACAGTGGTTGCCAGAGGCTGGAGGGATGAGGATATGGGAGACGTTGGTCAAAGGAAACAAAATTTTAGTTATACAACATGAATAAATTCTGGAGATGTAATGTACAGCATGATGACTATACGTAATAATACCCTGGCCAGGAACAGTGGCTCACACCTATAATCCCAGCACTGTAGGAGGCCAAGATGGGAGAATCACTTGAGGCCAGGAGTTCAAGACCAGCCCAGGCAACAGAGCAAGACCCATCTCTACAAAAAAGCAAAAAATAAAAACACTCGCTGCGTATGGTGGCATGCACCTATAGTCCCAGCTACTTGGGAGGCTAAGGCCAGAGGATCCCTTGAGTCCAGAAGTTTGAGGCTGCAATGAGCTAGGATCATGCCACTGCACTGAAGCCTGGGCAACAGAGCAAGACCCTGAAATAACAAACAAACAAACAAACAAAAAATACTGTATTTTATACTGGAAATGTACCAAGAGGGTAGATCTTAAGTTTCTTCATCAAATAAAAAAAAAGTAACAATGTGAGATGATAGATATGCCAATTAACTTGATTACGGTGATCATTTCACAATGTATATGCATATCAAAACATCTAGTGTACCTTATATATATCCAATTTTAATTTGTCAATTATAACTCAAAGTTGAAAAAAAAATTTTAAAGAAATGCTTAAATAATGATGGTATGTTGTCAAAAGGACACACAGCCAGTTTGGAAAGGCTTCCACAAGTCAAATCTGGGATGATTTGAGCACTGAAATAAATTATGAGAGTAATGGTTTATACCCCACTAATAGTAATAGATTATAACCCACCAAATAAAATAGGAATTCATGAATCCATACTGATATGAATGGGAGGGAAAAAGAGCAGGCTTTCCTTTATAGAAAAATGATGAATAATAAATGTAGAAAGAATGACGGAATTAGAAAAAATCACCCTTTGCCAACTATCACAGTAATAAATAATTCAGCCAAGAAACATAAAAGAATGCTAAAACTAGTAGGTAAAAGTTTGAAGATCAAGATATTTACACAGACTCAAAACACTTCCCCTAAAATACTTATTAAATACAAAGAGAAAAAAGCATAACTAGACAGTCAAGACACCTGGCAGACACAATCTTCATAAAGTTATCAAAGTTAGCACAGCCAGTAATGGGACAAATCCAATTGTGTATCACCAGACGGGACACAATGAGAAGACACCGCGTCACTACCATGATATTCCTGCCAAAGATGCATAAACTGAACCTAATCAGCAAAAACACACCAGACAAACAACCCAAACTGAAGGGACATTCTGTAACATACTGGCCTGGGCACTTCAAAAGTGTCAAAGTTATGAAAGTCAAGGGAAGATTTTGGAACTGTTCCAAACTAAAGACTAAAATATCAGGACTATTAAATGCAAGGCATTTCTAATAATCCTGAATAGGATCCTTTGGCTGCAAAGGACATTATTGAGACAACTGATGAAATGCAAACGAGTCTAAGGATTAGAAAGTAGTGATGGAGAAAATTAGTCCAGGTTAATTTCCTGGTGGTAGTGGCTGGGCTGAGGTTATACAGGAGAATGTTCCTGTTTATAAGAAATACACACTAGCATATTCAGAGGAGACAAGGCTTCACATTGGCAACTTTCTCTCAGAAGGCTCAGAAAAAATGCAATCCTTTATTTTTGTACTTTTCTACAAATTTAGAACTATTTCAAAGTAAGAAAAAATGTTCAATTAAAGTTAATGCGTATAGAATACCAGGGCCTAGCACCAACTAAGTGCTCTCTAAATGCTGGAAGGTGGATGTTCAGTCAGTGAAGAAATTGGGGCCGCAAACAGCCTTTGTAGTTCACACTGGCTTATGTTTTCTCCTAAAGCTAAGATACCACCTACAACAGGGGTTTTCAACCTGATTAAAATTTACAGGCTGAAGGTATATGAGCAGAGGAAAAAAATTACATCTCTATTTCCACTCACCTCTAACTGAAATTTAGCATTACCTTCAATTATGAATTGAAGAAATATTGCTATTCCTACAAACCATAGTAATACTAGTGGTATTACCTTGACTTTGTCATCAAAAGAAATAGTTATTTTGTATATGCTGCAGATATCTCAAAATATTCATTTTTATCACTACTTTATAACTATGGTAGTTACTTATACTCACCACATCTTACTATTTAACATATTAATAAAGAAACACCATTTCCATAGCATAACTTTTTGATATTTTGATAACTTAATTTCAAAATATTTGTTTTCCTTTAGAATCCTACATATATATTTTATGCATTTAGACATTTTTTTCAAGATAGGGGTCTCTGGCTTCAGTAGATTGCCAAAAGGATGCAGAGGGCAAAAAAGGTGAAGAATCCCTGATCTAGGGGAACACTGTTATGCTTCCAAGCCTGACAAAACAAGGCCAAGGCACCACCTGCCAATTAAAGCTTTTAAATGCTAAACTACCAGTTTGGTCATGGTAAGTCAGTCATCCAGACTGCTGGAAATGTCAGGCCCTTTTGTAAATCATGCCACATGTCAACGGCACAAGGAGTTCCCAAATGCCATTTGTACATAACAACAGTATCATGTGGGACTCTCTCAGCTCCCACCTGCACAAAAACACATGCGCAGCCAGAGGACCTCAGAGAAGAGTGGGTAGGAATTAAAGAGGACATCAAGACCAAGGAGGCTCTCCAGGCCCAGTATGTCAGCCACCAAGCTAAGTGCATTCCAGGCATTTTCTTTTTTCTTCCCCCCTTTTGAGATGAAGTCTCACTCTGTCACCAGGCTGGAGTGCAGTGGCGCAATCTCGGCTCACTGCAACCTATGATTCCCTGGTTCAAGCGATTCTCCTGCCTTAGCTTCCCAAATAGCTGGGATTACAGGCACTCGCCACCATGCCCGGCTAATTTTTGTATTTTTTTAGTAGAGATAGGGTTTCACCATGTTGGCCAGGATGGTCTCAATCTCCTGACCTCATGATCCGCCCACCTCAGCCTACCAAAGTGCTGGGATTACAGGCGTGAGCCACCGCATCCGACCTCAAGGCAATTTCTTATTTAATCTTCACAACGACCCAATGTGCTTATGTGTTACTTATGCTCCCCATTTTAGAGATGAGGAAATTGTGGCACAGAAGTTCAAGATGGTGAGGCCAGGTGTGGGCTTCGAGGCCCATGCTCCTTAGCCCACTCATCACTGCCTCATAATGCATGCCTTAAATATAGTGCATCTGGGTGCTTGGCAAGGGTAATATCATCACTGTCAGCCATATAAAGGCCAGCCAAAGAAAATAAGAAAAGCCAGTGACAAAATAAGATCTATTGTTTCTTGAGAACCTAACATGAGGGGCAGTGATGATTAAGAGTGTGTGACTTTAAGAACTGTGCAACCTTGAACAAGTTACTCAACCTCTCTGTATGTCAATATTCTTAACTCTAAGTAGAGTTAATAATTCTACCTATATCCCGGAGTGTTAAAGAGATTAAATGAGTTAATACAGACAAAGTTCTCAGAATGATGCCTAGCTCGAAGCAAACACTTGATAAATGTCAGCTGATACTATTATTCTTCGCTCCCGAGTGCTATACTAGCTACTGACATGCTATCTCTAGTTGCCACAGCATTCCAGGGAACTTCCCATTTTTCAGATGATGAAACTGACTCTGGGAGCAGAAGTAACTTGTTTGAGTCCACGCAGCTAGTAACTGGTAAAGGGAGAATTTGTGCTTAAGTATGTAACTTCAAAGCCAACCAAAAAAGGTTAGGGACAAGAAAAAAAACAATAAATATGGATTTCTGATAGACGGCACAGAGACTCCAGGAACGCATGCATGTGGGACCCAGTTTCTTAACCGGACCTCTGCGGGCTGGCTCCTAGTCCTAGAGGAGGACAGCCCACTGCCATGCCAGGGCCTGCATATCAGCTCAGGTTCTTTTCTTCTTTCTGGCAGCTATTCCAAAAGTTCCTCAGAATTTCCAGGCCACCACTCTCCTCAGCTCCTGCCCTCTTCCCTTCCTCCTGCCCTTGCATCTCAGTGGAACTGGGTAATCCCTCCATCGGAGCCCCAGGGGGGAATGTCTATCCCCCCCCGAGACCCAGTGCCATCATTTACCACTCTCCAGGGCACCCTACAGGATCTGCTCAGGCCGAACCTCATCAGGAAGCCCTTTCTTGACTGACAAAGATGCCCTCCTCCAGCCCCCAGAGCTGGTGCGCCAGCCACCTGTCTACATGGCTGAGGGATCCTGGCAAGCAGCAGTGTCCTAAGCCAGGCACAGTGTCTGGCACAAATCAAACGCTGCCACAAATACTTGCTGAACTGATGATTAAGTAGGTAAGAGGGGAACCCAGAGACCGATATGAATCTTAAGAGCAGAGATTCCTGGGGATATTTTGCATAATGGAAGTCAGAGTGAGTCAACGTCTTCCTAGAAGCAAATTGCTTACCCATGTTAAATAAATGAACTCTTCAAAGCCATTTGGGTCCCATTTCATCAATCACCTATTCCCCTGCATTGAATCATGCCCCATTAGAATGAAGTCATTTGGCTCCCTCAGCAGAGCTGACAACCCAGTAGCTTCTCTTGGACACACAGGCAGGCGGCCAGGCTGCCCAGAGGGGGAGTCATGAGAAGCACCTGCTCAGCAGGAGCAACCAACCCCCACCCTCCCCCTCTCCACCCAGCCCCTCCAAACAAGGAGCAACCCAGACAGGAGGCCTCTCAGCGCAGAGAAGACTCATCACTGATGCACATCTGCTGTGTGTCTGGCTCTGTGATGTGTTCTCCACCACCCTTGGAATGACCACCCCGCTTACCGCACGCCTCACCTGAGAACTGTCCCTAAACCACAGGGGTGAGTCCCAGGAAGACTCCTCTCCTTTGTGAGGCAGGCCTAGGCCCGCTTGCTAAACCAGTACAATTCTCTCCCAGGAAGTGAGAGATTGAAACCAAAACATGAGACAGCTGGGAGTCTCTGGGCCTGTGTCATGTCAACGACAGAGCCCTAAAGTCTGGGTGCTGCCCCAGTTTCACCCTCCCCAAAGTGTGGCTGCTCAAGTCTTGCCTGGCATCTGTGAGAGCCTCAAGTCTGCTCCCAATCAATATTCCCTTTCATGGTGGCCCTGCTCAGACCACCCACTGTGGGGTTCTGTGGCTTGCAACCAAAAGAACCTTAACTAATCTACTTCCATTATTTCTAATCCTCTCAAAAGGCAGGCATGTAACTGCCCACTTCACAGATGAGAAAAGTGAGTTTCAGAGGCATTAAGTGAGTTGCCCAAGATCACAGAGCCAGTGAGTAGGAGGACTGGCATTCTCACACCAAATCCAGGCATTTTCTACTTTACCATAGTTTCCTTAATGACTTGAAGGAAACACATGTAATGTGCAGATCACATCTAAAGAGGCAGCAGACACATAACGAGAAAGCTTAATGGATCGCTTCTTGGTAATCAAGGCAATTTAGAGGCCTGGTAGATAGATGGTGTCTATTTCAGTAGCTATGTCACAGCCCTGCAACAAAGACATTAATTTTAGTACTCGGAAATTTCAGCAGCAATGTCCCAACCATGTCAATAACCAAGCTATAAATCTCTGGCTGCAGTAAGTTAAATATGGTCAGTGTGTTTTACTCTCTATTCTTCAATTCCCTAGTCATCTAGCATTAATTCTCAGGATCACACAATAATTAGAAGGAAAACAGACTGCCCAGAGTCTATGGAGACATGATCATAGCCTCAAGTTCTTTCTAGAAATGGGCACAGAATAAATTCTAAACCAACACAAAATAGCCAAGGACAGAGCAGAAGAAATTCACATTTTCTACAAAGAACTACAATCTGAAAAGCATACCTTTCTTGGGGTCGGGGCGGGGGGGGGGTATGACCGCAAGGCTGCAACAATTGAGATTTCCTAAAGTGACACTAGAAATTTACAATTCTTAAGTGATCACTTACAATTCTTTTGTTGCTGTTAATTTTGTTTTTTAAAGAAACTGGGTCTTGGCCAGGCATGGTGGCTCATGTCTGTAATCCCAGCACTTTGGGAGGCTGAGGCAGGTAGATCACTTGAGGTCAGGAGTTTGAGACCAGCCTGCCCAATGTGGCAAAACCCTATCTCTCCCAAAACTACAAAAAAATTAGCCAGGCATGGTGGCACACGCCTATAATCCTAGATACTTGGGAGGCTGAGGTGGGAGAATCACTTGAACCCAGGAGGCAGAGGTTGCAGTAAGCCAAGATTGTGCCACTGTACTCCAGCCTGGATAACAGAGCAAGACTCTGTCTCAAAAAATATAAAAATAAAGAGACTGGGGCTCACTCTGTAACCCAAGCTGGAGTGCAGTGGCACGATCATAGCTCACTGCAGCCTTGAACTCCTGGACTCAAGCAATCCTCTTGCCTCAGCTTCCTGAATAGCTGGGACTACAGGTGTGCACCACTGTGCCAATTTTTTTTTTTTTTTTTTTTTTTTTGTAGATGCTGGGATCTTACTATGCTGCTCAGACTAGTCTCCAACTCCTGGCCTCAAGCAATCCTCCTGTCTCAGCCTCCCACAGTGCTAGCATTACAGATGTGAGCTATGATGGCTGGCCAGTAACTCTCTATCTACAATTTGTAATTCATTTTGCAGAACACAATTAAAGCCTTTGCTAAAATACATAGGTATCTGACACAGTAATTTAAATATCACCAGGATCTGAATATTACCAAAACGCCCAGGCAGTAACTTTATATTTGTTATTTGTGGTCATATGAAGTACAGATATCACCTACCACAAAAAAACTAAAAACAAAATGATAAAACTAGTGAAATTAAGTTTTAAAATACCCAACCTGTCCAATAAATTTATAAACATTTTGTTCAACATTTAGATACTTTTTACATGACTAAAAATGTGATTCAAAATAGCATTTTAGTTTAACTAAATATATTCAAAGTAATGAAGACATTTCCATCTAAAATAACCTGATGAGCTCTTTCTTGGTATGAAACAGACTATGCCTTATTACAGGTTAATGTGAATCTTAGCCAAGTAAAGTTGGTCAAAATTAAATTAACTAAATGCTAGTTATAATCACAAACTATTAACCCTCTGAGATTTAGTTATCAGACTTGCCCCAGGTTATGTAAGTGAAATGACAGAGTCAAGAGAGAGAAATCCAGGCCTCCAGATTGCTGGCTCAGCCCAAGGGCTCCATGAGTCCATGGTGACACTCTCAAGAGAAATAGCAAAATGCAAATACACAAATGGTCAGAATTAAGAAACAACTCCAACTGCTCAGCCAATGATAGCCCCAGGACAAGCCCTGATACTGAGCAGATACACAGCATAGTGGCTAGTACTGGTTGCTAAAATACTGAAATACTTCCACACCAATTGCAAAATAAACCCTGGTCCATCCATTCCAACCACTGTAGCTGCCCTGGCCCCCTACTAGGGACCTCACCATGAGGTCCCTAGTACTTTTTAAACTACATGGTTGATGCCTGGCACAGGAGCAGGTCTCCAGCCCTAGTGCCCGAGTCTCTTCTGAAGCCTGATGCCCATGCTGCACCAGTTGTTAATTCTTTTGAGAATCACCCTTCACAAAACCTCAAGTCACGATCAGAGCCACTCATCAGAAAACTAATTTGCGTAAGAGTTCTCTATCTTCCAAATGTACGAACTTAATTAAAGCCAGGTTTTTCTTTAAAAAACAAAAACAAAAAAAACCTAGCCTACAGTTAATTCTTTTCCTTTCCCGTATCTGGCTGCCTGGTTGTATTATTCATTCATTCGCTAAACAAATATTTACAGAGCCAAGCAACAGGCTGAACACTGGGATTCGGAACATATGCCAGTTCTCTACTCCAGAAGTGCCTGCCCATGGTGCTGTACAGGAGCCCAGGTGAGGGGGAAGCAAAAAGTGGATCCTATAACTCCAATACACAGAGTAAGTGCCATGATGGAGGAGTGTGTAAAGTGCTGTGAATAAGAGGAAGAGGGGGACCTCACTACTAAGCAGGGTCAGGAAAGGCTCCACAGAGAAGGCAACATTAGGATGGCACCTGCAGAGATGTTCAGGAGTTAGCATGTAAACAGGGGAAGGAAAAATCATTCCAGGTAGATGATACCACACATGCGAAGGCACAGAGAGGTACAAACATGGTGTTTTCAGGAATCTATAAGAAATCACTATTGCTGTAGAAGAAAGAAAATGAGATTGGAAAGATGATTTGGGGCCAGATAAGGAAGAGCCTGCTGTGCCATTTTTTGTATGAATTTAAACAGGAAAACTTATGAAACACTTGTGATTACACAGTTCTTAAGAGGTAAGCCCTAATACAGCAAATGAGGCTCCTGGCTTAACAAGCTGTGATTTCTTAGTTTGCTGTGTAGTGCAAATACTTACATTCAGCTGAAGGATATTAATCTGTAACATGGTAAGATAAGAACTTCTCCTCCTAGCTGTTGTAGACTCAATTATCAGCAAGAAGGCATTTGAGGATCTCTAGATCAAAGGAGCTATCAAATACGTTTCAGAAAATTATATGAATCCATTCGCATGTGAACGTCCCATTTCAGTTAAGCTTACCTTGGAGAAGATGGTTTTGCTGCCTGGTGACTGTTGAGAAGAGCACTTTCCTGTTATTAAACCTTCACTCCTGAGCTGGAGATCCTCTGCAGCCATTAAATAGCAGTTCTGCTGTATTACTGCCAAATCTTTTTCACTGAATTTCTAATGAAATGAAACAAATTATAAGGAAGTTGTCATCAAGAAAAAAATATTAAGAAACTGTCCCAAACTCCTTAAGGAAAAATATTTTATTTTTTCACAATGTCCCCTACATAATTTTCATCATTCCAAAATACTTGGCAATTACAAAACCGTCATGCAACTCCATTTCTATGTTATTACAACTTGGAAAATAGCAGCATGCCAGCAAGACAGAACTAAGGACGGTGGCAGTCACTACAAACTGTCCTCGCTCACCACCACTGTGACGAGCTTCCAGTGGGTGTAGAGGACAAAGCCAGGCTCTGACCCAACAGACCTGGTTCCAAACCTGGGTCCATCCTGCTCATGATGTAACCTGTTTCCAATCCTGTGGGCTTATGGGGATGATTATAAGACCTGTACCTCAAAACCCAACGAAGTCTTAGTCTCTCTTGAAATGTTACAAATTTGACAAAACTTGAACTGTCCATATCGAAAAGGAGATCTGACTTCCAGGAAGAAAAAACCAAGACTGCAAATATTGCTTTAGGGTCTGCTCACATATGAAAGGTCCTTCATGATCACACACAACACGATTCCACTGACTGAACCCTCAGAAGATGTAACATCCAACAATACGGCAGGACCGGAGACCACATCTCTGGTCTTCTGCATGGAATCTATTCCTAACCATTTAAAATCCTGGTAACTCTTGAACTAGGATTCTGTCCACTCTCTGTCAAAAATAAAGGGTAGGAACCACATCTTATTCCTAGGCACCTAGCAGAATTAATTTATCCATTCAAACTTTTATAAGAAATTCAGTGAACACAAACAAAAAAAGTAGAAGCAATTCTTTATAAAAACCCACTGAACTGTAACAGAACTAGGAATCGAATAACCAATACTGACTTTCTACAATTGTCACAATACAGTTGTGCTTAAATTACACTATTCATTTTCATTTTGCTAAAGTCCAATTATAGAGTTTAATCCAATATACAGTTTAACAGTCAAACAGTACTACAAGGCTTAAATGCAAAATTAGTATCGTCTCCCTCTCCTCTCCTCTCCTCTCACCTCTCAAATCCCACTCTCAAAGAAAACAACCTTCAAACTCTTTAGCTATTTCTTCTGCTATATATCTCCATGTTGCTATATCACATTCTTATTCGTACATTTGTTGGTTTCTTAAGTTTAGATTGTATCTATTGGCTCCTGCCATAGAAGTTTAAGGATGCAGCTCTTATATCCTTTGTCCCTCAACCCTTTTCCTAATAATTATATCCCAATTTTAGTTAAATCAATAGTCTGCATTTACATTATAGCCAGCAAATATTGCTCATGACTTAGCCATATGGTGTTCTGGGATCACACATCAAAAAACTGACCATTTGCATTTTACTTTCGTGGAGAAATTCCAACTGAAGCCCCTCCTCAAGAGCTCAAATCTGGGATTTCTACATAAGCAGCTCAGCTCTCATCCCAGGACTTCCCATCACCACATGCCATGTGAATTCCCTACTTTCTAGAGTCCATGTCTCTCTCTTTGGTTATTCCCTCCCATTTGGTTATTCCTTTATACATGTGGAATCATCTACCAAGAGCTTCCTGCAAAAGAGTACACAGGAGGCAGATGACTGTAGGCACCAAATGTCTGAAAATGCCTTTATTCTGCCCTCACACTTGCTGACAGCTTGGCTGAGTACAGAATGCTGGATTGGAAATCACTTTTCCTCAAAATCTGAAGGCATTGCTCTTCCATCTTCTGGTTTCCAATGTTGCTGCTGAGAATTCTGATGTCATTCCAAGTGTGGGTTCTTTGTATATGACCTGTATTTTCCTCTCTGTGGAAGCCTTTCAGGTCCTCTCTTTATCCCTGTGTTCTGAAATTTCAAAATGACATACCATGGGGTATGGGTCTTTTTTCATTCTTTGTGCTAGAAACATAGCAGGCCCTTTCAATGTAGAAATAGCTGTCCTTCCATTCTGCGGACTTTCTCCTATTACTTTGAAAATTTCCTTCCCTCTGTTTTGTCTGTTCTGTCTTTCTAGAACTCCTATTAGTCATATTTTGGACCTCTTGTATCAAGCCTCTGGTTTTCTTATCTTTTCTCTCCCATATTCTCATCTGTTTATTTGTTTAGTTCTATTTTCTGGAAGACTTACTCAACTTTATCTTCCAACTTTTCTAACTCTGAAACTTTTTTACATCTGCAATCATACTTTCAATTACCAATAGGTCATTCTTCTTTTCCAAATATCTTTTTGGTCAGAGCCTTCTCTAAAGATGTTATGGCCCTGAATTTTTGGATGTTTAAAGCTGTCTTGTTTCCTCCTCCTTGCACGTTTCTATTTCCTTTACCTCCCTCTGTTCTGTTTGGCCTTTGTCTTTCCTCTGCCTTTTTTTTTTTAGATGGAGTTTTGCTCCTGTTGCCCAGGCTGGAGTGCAGTGGCCAATGGTACAATCTCCACTCACTGCAACCTCTACCTCCTGTGTTTAAGCGGTTCTCCTGCCTCAGCCTCCCGAGTAGCTGGTATTACAGGCATGTACCACCATGCCCAGCTAATTTTGTACTTTCAGTAGAGATAGGGTTTCTCCATGTTGGTCAGGCTGGTCTCAAACTTCCAACCTCAGGTGATGATCTGCCCACCTTGGCCTCCCAAAGTGCTGGAATTACAGGCATGAGCCACTGCGGCCAGCCGTCCTTCCTCTTAAATTCTTTTCTCCTATTTGATAAACTCAGGCCATCCATCTACTTTTAGGGGTTAAAAGTGCTCAGCAGCAGCTCTGGGAGTGTGGAAAGTACCCATCAAAGGTGGCCTCACAGTGAGGTACACAGGTGGGGGCCCAAGTATTTTGCTGGAGGAGCCCCAACTGTCAGCATCTTTCAGTTGTTTCTCCCCCTCCCAGGCATCTCATTGCTGCGCATGCACACTTCCACTCCCTCCCTGTTTTCACTTAAGTGGTCACTCCTGCTTTGAGTTACATCTGGTGGCACAATGGCCACAGCTGCTCTGGTTTAAGGTCTTCAGCAGTCTCCTGCTGGTGAGGAGTGGGTCACCTATAACTGCTTAGAATTCCAGCCAATCTCCCGTTTTTAAAGGTACCAGGTATATCCAATACATGCTATGCCTTTCTGGGGTTCTGTAGCATCAACCAGCTTGCTTCTCGTTGGCTTTTTGTCCTGAAGGCACGTCGCTGCGTGGAAAAAGCTGAATCCTATGCCCCTAAAACTCGCCCATCCACTTACCCAATTTTTTCTTTTTTTTTTTTTTAACCTCTTTTGTCTACAAGCCACACTTATCCAAAATTCTGTTGACAACTCACACTTGCTATTATATCTGATTCCATTCTCCTAGTTAGTCCCTGTGGGTTTATACCTTTTTATTCTTTCACTGTTATTTTAATGAGGTTTCTGGAGGAAGCAGAATTAAATGCCTATGTTTACTCCATCATGGTTATCTGTAAGTCTGAGTGAATCTCAAAAGTTCACTCTATGATCAAACAAGAAGGGTACTCCTAAAGAAAAAGGAACAGTTAGAGGAAACGGACAGAGGAATGAAAGGGCATGTTATAAATAAACAACAGGAAGTATTTACAGTAGAAGAACCTCAGTGAAGTGTGCTGACCACTAGGCAAAACAAACCAGAGCCTGAATCCAAGCTCTGCTATTTAATAGTCATATGACCCAGGATATGTTCTTCCCTTCTCTGAGTTCCCTAGTCACCACACTTACTTCCCCTGGTGGCTGAAGCCCAAATGACATAACGAAAGCTCTAGAGTGCTCTGAAACATAGCAATGATGACTATAATCATAAATATTTATGCAAAAGAATTGTTTTGAAAACAAAAAAAAAAATCAACCCATGCCAAATTTAAAATTCTAAATACAAAAGTGACAGTACCTGAAGCAGCAAGTCCTTTTGATTGGTACTTTCTGTTAGATGTTTGATCACTTGCTCTTGACTGTGCAATTTTTTATTGTTTTCACTCAAAAGACTCTTGTAACGATTTTCCATTGCCTTCTCTCTTTCATTCACTTCATTGTGTAATTTTTCAACTTCATTTCTAAGGTCCTACCAGAAGAAAATAAAAAAATGGAATTTACTTGACAAAAATTTTAATCTCGTATGTGTTTGACTTGCTAAATTACTGCTACGAGAGAGCAAGATAATACATGTATTGAAGGGAGTATACAAGTGTACACTTCTCACTTACTAAATCTTACAAAAACCACTATAAGAATAATCTGAAATTTGGCAAAAGATTTATGCATATTTATCACAACATTATTTAAAATGCTGAAAAACCAGAAAGAAACTAGATAGTCAACAACAGAGAAATAATTATAAAGAGTACAGTATTTTTAAAAATACACACACCATTATGAGTCAAAACAACCAGATTATCAAACTGTACAGATAATAAGAAGCTCATTATTTTCTACATGTTTATACAAATGTCCTAAGGCTATGAGGGGAACACATCAAAACAACAACAGTATATCTAAGTAGGGGAATTATGGGTAATTTTCACTTGATTTTTACTTATTTATTTTTCTAAGTTTCCACAATTTCTAAATAATCCTGTGTTATCTTCACAATCAGGAAAAAAACTGTCTTAATACCATTTACAAAGAATTCATAATGATACGAAAAAATGTTCATGTTATTTCCATGTTATAGAAAAAGACAAGAAAAAACCATATACAGAATGATTGTGACTACCCTGAAATATGTATTATTCATAATACTGAAGCACTATTCACAACAGCAAAAGGTTGTAAACAATCCAAATGTCCACCAATAGAGGAATAAACTATGGTACATTCTCACAATGGAGCACTCTTAAGCTATAAAGGAAAAGCAATGAGGACTCTCTCTCTCTATAAATATACTGCCCTAAAGTAATCTTCTGAATATTTTGTTAAGGGTGTGTGGCAGCAGCAGAGACCCAGGAGAAGTAAGTACGGATAGCATACTGCTATTTATTTAAACATGAAACAAATTAAATGACTGCCTATAAGGTGTAAGAGAGAAAAAGGTAGACAGGAAAAAGATAGAGTAGAACTCATTTTACAGATGTGATGTTGCAATCATTTAAATGTTTATACAATTATCTTAAAAATAAAATAAAAATCCCCTAAAACTGAATGAAGAGCAAACAAACAAATGAATCTAACTTTGTAACCAGTTGATTGGTTAACCAAACAGAGAGAAATTATTTCAGTAACACTGAAACCGAATAATTTGCACATCCCTAGTGGGATATTTCTCTAAGTACAAAAGAGGTTGCAAAAAATCTTAAACTGTTTTTAGTAATCATGTTATAAGCAATGTTATTGGTAACGTTATTCCAAAACTGTGTGAGTATATATAACAAATGCATTTATTAAACAATTATTAATGTCATAAAAAAACACACTTTAGGTAGAAAAGAAATACAAATACAAAAGAAGTGAAAATTTGTCATTCTGTCATTCTCAATTTGAATTTGAAATATCAATTATCAATATGAACTTCTATTTTCTGTTGTTTCATTTCTTCCACTAAAGACAGCTAGAATTGATATCCTCCCTGGTACCCAGACTATAGTCTCTAAATACGTTTTTCTACAAAACACAACAGGGTTCTTTAAAGCAGTGGTTCCAAAACATAGTTCCTAGAACGGCATAATCAGTATCACCTGCATATACGCAACTATATTGCTGGTTCTGAGGATGGAAAGATGACTCAGACCTGGAAATCAGGTAGGCTCTAGGAGCTGGGAAAGGCAAGGAACCAACTCTCCTCTAAAGCATTCAGGAGGAGTGCAGCCCTGCCAGCACCTTGATTTTAGTCCAGTGCGACCCCTTTCAAACCTCTGACTTCTAGAATTGCAAGACACAGGTTTGTATTATTAAGCCACCAAGTTTGTGGTAATTTGTTCCAGCAGCAATAGAACGCTAATACAGTCATCTTTGGAGGATTCTAGGGAAATTGTTTTGACTTTCCTGTATAAACTGCACCTCAGGGTAACTAAACAAGTGATGAAAACCAAGTTTCTCTTTATAGACGTATTCAGCTATAAAAGGAACAATGAAATTAAATTATCACCATTTGCAAATGATCAGTAGCTAGTAACATCACAAAAGAGAGACTATCAACTATTTGAAAGTACAAATGACCATTTATATTGTAATCTTGTCAAAAAATTTAACCTGAATTTGACCATGCATCTTATCTAAACTACCACTTTACTAGAAATAGAGTCAACAGAGAAATAAGTCAAATGACATTACAGAGACAGTCAGCAAAATCCATGATGTGAAAAACTCTAAAGAACAAATGACCCAACATATTCAACAAATAAATTACATGGAGGAAAAACAGGAGGGGAGAACCTGCCTACTTATTAAACAGTAAGTAAAAAAGTTGGCCTGTAATCTCAGCACTTTGGGAGAGATTATGTGTGTCTGAATTCATGACCACACACATACGCATACGCACACACACACACACACACACACACACACACACATAATTGAACAGATACAGAAATATAGATGTTTGTATGCATGTGTCAATACACATGCGTATTTCAGCTCTGTACACTGACAAAGCCTAGAGGCAATAACACTCCAGCAGTAATGAGAATACCTATCATTCACATCTTGGTTTCTAAATATCATTTTCCAATAAAAGAAACCAGTGTTTCTTCAGAAAATACTTGATTCCAGGCTTAGAGCAGGGAAAATATAATAAAAGATGAGCCCAGGATATCTTGTGCTCCTAGAAAGCAAGGTCAAAAAAACTCAAAACCTAGCAGAAGACAAGAAATAACTAAAATCAAAGCAGAACTGAAGGAGATAGAGACACAAAAAACCCTTCAAAAAATCAATAAATCCAGGAGCTGGTCTTTCGAAAAGATCAACAAAATAGACCACTAGCCAGATTAATAAAAAAGAAAAGAGAGAATAATCAAATAGATGCAATAAAAAACAATAAAGGGGATATCACCACAGATTCCACAGAAATACAAACCATCATCAGAGATTATTACAAACAACTCTATGCACATAAACTGGTAAACCTGGAAGAAAAGGATAAATTCCTGGACACTTGCATCCTCCCAAGCCTAAACCAGGAAGAAGTCGAAACCCTGAATAGACCAATAACAAGGTCTGAAGTTGAGGCAGCAATTAAGAGCCTACCACCCAAAAAAAGCCCAGGTCCAGATGGGTTCACAGCCAAATTCTACCAGACATACAAAGAGGAGCTGGTACCACTCCTTCTGAAACTATTCCAAACAATACAAAAAGACGGAATCCTTCCCAAATCATTTTATGAGACCAACATCATCCTGATACCAAAACCTGGCAGACTCAACAAAAAAAAGAAAACTTCAGGCCAATATCCATGATGCACATAGATGCAAAAATCTGCAATAAAATACTGGCAAACCGACTGCAACAGCACATCAAAAAGCTTATCTATCACGATCAAGTAGGCTTCATCCAGGGGATGCAAAGCTGGTTCAACATACACAAGTCTATAAACATAATCCACCAAATAAACAGAACCAAAGACAAAAACCACATGATTATCTCAATAGAGGCAGAGAAGGCCTTCTACAAAATTCAGCAGCGCTTTATGCTAAAAACTCTCAATAAACTAGGTATCAACAGAACGTATCTCAAAATAATAAAAGCTATTTAGTACAAACCCACAGCCAATATCATACTGAATAGGCAAAAACTGGAAGCATTCCCTTTGAAATCTGGCACTAGACAAGGATGCCCTCCCCCACCACTTCTATTCAATATGGTATTCGAAGTTCTAGCTAGAGCAATCAGGCAAGAAAAAGAAATAAAGGGTATTCAATTAGGAAAGGAGGAAGTCAAATTGTCTCTATTTGCAGACGACATGATTGTATATTTAGAAGACCCCATCGTGTCAGCCCAAAATCTCCTGAAACTGATAAGCAACTTCAGCAAAGTCTCAGGATACAAAATCAATGTGCAGAAGTCACAAGTATTCCTATACACCAATAACAGAATTAAGAGAGCCAAATTAAGAACGAACTGCCATTCACAATTGCTACAAAGAGAGAAAATACCTAGGAATACAACTAACAAAGGATATAAAGGATCTCTTCAAGGAGAACTACAAACCACTGCTCAACGGAAATAAGAGAGGACACAAACAGATGGAAAAACATTCCATGTTCATGGTTAGGAAGAATCAATATTGTGAAAATGGCCATACTGCCCAAAGTAATTTATAGATTCAATGCTATCCCCCATCAAGCTACCTATGATCCTCTTCATAGAACTGGAAACAACCACCTTAAACTTCACATGGAACCAAAAGAGAGCCCACATAGCCAAGTCAATTCTAAGCAAAAAGAACAAAGCTGGAGGCATCACACTACCTGACTTCAAACTACGTTACAAGGCTACAGTAATCCAAACAGCATGGTACTGGTACCAAAACACAGATATAGACCAATGGAACAGAACAGAGGCCTCAGAGGCAACACCACACATCTACAACATCTGATTTTTGACAGACCTGACAGAAACAAGCAATGGGGGAAAGGATTCCCTGTTTAATAAATGATGTTGGGGAAACTGGCTAGCCATGTGCAGAAAGCAAAAACTGGACCCCTTTCTGACACCTTACACTAAAATTAACTCCAGATGGATTAAAGACTTAAACATAAGACCTAACACCATAAAAACCCTAGAAGAAAACCAAGGCAAAATCATTCAGGACATAGGCATAGGCAAGGACTTCATGACTAAAACACCAAAAGCACTGGCAACAAAAGCCAAAATGGACAAATGGTATCTGATTAAACTCCAGAGCTTCTGTACAGCAAAAGAAACAATCATTAGAGTAAACCAGCAACCAACAGAATGGGAAAAAATTTTTGCAATCTACCCATCTGACAAAGGGCTAATATCCAGAATCTACAGAGAACTAAAACAGATTTACAAGAAAAAACAAACAAACAAACCCATTCAAAAGTGGGCGAAGGACATGAACAGACACTTTTCAAAAGAAGATATTTATGAAGCCAACAAACATGAAAAAATGCTCATCATCACTGGTCATTAGAGAAATGTAAATCAAAACCACATTTCGATACCATCTCACGCCAGTTAGAATGGCAATCGTTAAAAAGTCTGGAGACAACAGATGCTGGAGAGGATGTGGGGAAATAGGAACACTTTTACACTGTTGGTGAGAGTGTAAATTAGTTCAACCATTGTGGAAGACAGTATGGCGATTCCTCAAGGACCTAGAAATAGAAATTCCATTTGATCCAGCAATCCCATTACCGGGTATATATCCAAAGGATTATAAATCATTCTATTATAAAGACACATGCATATGTACGTTCATTGTGGCATTGTTTACAACAGCAAAGACCTGGAACCAACCCAAATGCCTATAGATGATAGACGGGACAAGGAAAATGTGACACATATACACCATGGAATACTATGCAGCCATAAAAAACGATGAGTTCATGTCCTTTGTAGGGACATGGATG
Source organism: Ateles fusciceps (assembly GCA_036589455.1). Lineage (NCBI taxonomy): Eukaryota > Metazoa > Chordata > Mammalia > Primates > Atelidae > Ateles > Ateles fusciceps. The sequence goes on from JAZHEH010000952.1 coordinate 19,868,241, forward strand.
AATCTGAAAACCATCATTTTCACTCATGGGTGGGTGCTGAACAATGAGAACACATGGACACAGGGAGGGGAGCATCTCACACTGGGGTCTGTTGGGGGGGAATGGGGGAGGGACAGCAGGGAGTGGGGGAGTTGGGGGAGAGATAACATGGGGAGAAATGCCAGATATAGGTGACAGGCGGACGGAGGCAGCAAACTACATTGACATGTGTGTACCTAAGCAACAATCCTGCAAGATCTGCACATGTACCCCAGAACCTAAAGTGCAATAAAATATATGTTAAAAACAAACAAAAAAAGAAAATACAATGTTTAAGACTACAGATGCAGGAGAGTGACTACAACTTCAGCTAATACAGCAATCTCATTGTAAGAAGTCAAAGATTATACATGCATATATGTTTTATGGCCATTTGATAGAAATGTGTTCATTTATGGTAGATGTCTTCAAACATTAAGAACAAAATAAAATCATTTAGGGCTAAACCAAGAAGTAGCCACTTTTACTTCCTTCTCTGTGCTGGAATTTAATAAAAATCAAAAAAGCTTGAAGAAAAAAAAAAAGAAAAGAAAAAATACTATTCCTCTGTATTTTACGGGCCAAAGAGCAATGTTAATATATAAGTTCTTGCTAACATTTTTGTTCCTTTTGGGTTCCGGTATTGGAATACTGTATTGATTTATCCCACATTACTTTTGGCTTTCTGATATTTTCTTCACCTGCTTGCTGTAGTGGCTCCCTAAAATCACATTTTGAGAACTCACCGTCAACTGTGTTATAATAAAGTGTTGGTGATTTAATCACTGAAAAAAAAAATAAATAAATAAAATAAAAAGAAAAGAAAAGAAAATTAAAAAATAAAAAATATAGGAAAAAGAAAATCTTCCCCTGGAAAATGCTGTGAAGAGTAACTATAAAACCCATGTTAAGCCAGCCATTTAGGTACATCTTTAAATTCACAATAAATGTTTATGTCATCCTAGAAAGATAATGCATACCTGTTAATTCTAAAAATGTTCGTGTATCATGGTGAGTAAAGAGCGTGCACTCTTCCTGTGCATTTACCTCACTTCTGAGATTCAATTCCCTCCTCTCTACAAACACCTATCAGACCCATACTTTGATGTCTGGTTCAAGTTCTAGTGTATGCATGTATATTTAACAACCATTTGTTCCATTCCCCCTTAAATTTCCTTTTAAATTTTTAATTCAGCTACCTAGGTTAATGGCGTCTTACATGGCTTAAGTCATAAGGGCTACCAATGTGCCACATTTCTCCCACAAATCCCCTAAACTTAACAGAGTTGACAACATGAAAATTACCTGTTACAGAATTCCACAAAGGACATGTAGTTTTGTCATTCCCCAAGATTAGGAGTTCTTAACAACCTAAGGACTATTGACTGGGGCGGCCTGGGATCCTATGCAAATTTGTGTGTGTGTGTATATTTGGGGTTGGGGGTGGGTAGAGGGCCCACAGCATCATCAGGTCTTGGGGTAAGTTAGGATACCAAAGAGTATAGACTACTTCCCTTATTTTACTCAGTTATGGAAACCACCATTTACTGAGCACAGCTATGAACCAAGCACAGGCCAAGGCATTTTTACATAAAATACCTCCAACCCTAATGACTGCCTAGATAGTAAGTATTATTAGTTCTGTTTTTACAGAAAGAGAACTAAGGCCCACAGAGATTGAGAGATTTTCACATAGCTTTACAAAAACTCTAGTAAGTTCTAGTGCTGAAATTCAAACCCCAGTCAGCGTGACCCCAAATTCTGTGCTTTTTCCACCCAAATGTGCTATTGTTAAGGCTAAAGAAAATATAAAACCACTGTGACATAGGCTTCCACTAGCCAAAAATTCCAATACCTGAAATTAATTTTATCATTTCTTAAGGACTTGGACTGATAGACTAGCCTGCAACTGATGCCCTCCTTCTAATGAATGGGGCAGGACCAAGCAACCTGAACCTCATATGAAGAGCAGTAGAAGAAGGTTTAAAGTAATGACCATAGGGGGAGGGCAGGTTTGTGTGCTGAGACGGCCCTGAGGAAGAGAGGCTGCCATGGCAACACAAAGACGACTCACAGGCTCAGGCATCTGCCACCAGTGGGGTTCTAATAAATGTTTTGGGAAGGCATGGAGATGGCATGTCTTGCCTGAGTGTAACAATCAGAACTGAAAATTGATAATCTTGGGTGGTTTTTCCAACCCTCCTTCAATATTCCTGGACTGTGAAAACAGACAGCCCTAGCCTTGAATCCTGCCTCTACTGCTAACTAGCTGTGTGACCAGAAATGGATAACTTAAATCTTTGAGTGTTTCCTTTCTGGTAAATGAAGATAACAATGCAAACTTCCAGGGTCCTTGGAGGACTGGAGGAGAGAATGCACAATGGGTGCCCAGCATAGACAATAGTGCAGAGCCGTCTCACCTCCCTCTCTCCCCACACACAACCCCCAGGCTGATCCCCCACTAGCCAGTTTCCTCATGTGGCCACCACCACCCCCACCCTGCCACAAGGTTCAGCTCTTGCCTGCCCCTCTCACAGGCACCTTGTCATCCAATAGTTAACCCAGGCCTCAAGTTGCGGCATGCCCGCAACATAGAGCACAAGGAGATGAAGAGTGAGGATTTGGTGCTTTTCATGGCTGAGTGTCCAAATCCTGCCCTGTCAATCATTCCTACCATCCCCAGAGTTCTCAAAGGAGTTCTCACAACAATAGCAGAATGGTAATCGTTCGTGACAATCTCCTATCCAGATAAGTGCTTTCTGATAAAATTAAGGGTTTGAGGTCGTTGTTGTTGTTACTGTTTGGGAAAAGGGAGGGTGTATGCAGCTTACGGAGCTGCCCAAGTCCTCTTACTCAAGTAGAAGTAGAAGTGCACAAAGACAACTGATGAGGAAATGAGGGAGTTGACCTGTCCAACGAAGGCTAAGCCTGGGTAGGTCTGGAGCAGGAAAGTGAAAGAATCTGAAATTTGGGTTCTTATAACTTACCCATTAGCAAGGATGGCCCCCAAAATACCCTGAACTCTCATCACTTAGATTAGTAACTCCTTCCTCAATCAGAAAGGAAGAAGGCTAGAAGCTGCAGTACTAAGAAAAGTATTCCTCCCTGCCAGACAGGAAGTCTTCCCCGCTCCCCATCCCACTGCCTCTGCCTTCTTCAGAACTCAATTCCCAGCTAGTCAACTTCAACAGCTTCCTCACTGCTGGTACTGGGTTCACTCCGCCAAACCACATGTAGACCTCTGATCATTACATCTCTGCTAAGCATCCTTCAGTGACCCCAAGTTAACTGCAGAACGAAGCTACCCTACAAGGCGTCTACTCAAGGCTCCTACCAGTGGGGGCTTCAGCTTACATTTCAGCTTTATCTGCAACCAGTCCCCTCCACCCAACCACTTCATTAACATACTTTCAGGCTCTCTGCCTGTATCTACCAGTCCCCTCCACCCGGAAAAAATATGAATTCCCTCCAGTTCCACCTAGAGAAAAGTACGCTATCCTTCAAGGCCCAATCCAAGTGCCACCTCTTCCACAAGGCCCAATTTAATTACTCAGGCCCACAACAATCATCTTCATAAAATACCACCCAACACTTTCTTCTACAAACTCTATGACATTTAGGAGAGTGCTGGGCACTTTACCCATCACCTCATTCAACTCTCACAACCCTATGAAGCAGGTACAAGCATAGCTCATTTCATTGTGCTCTGCTCTACTATACTTCAGAGATTTTGTATTTTACAAATTGAAGGTCTGCAGCAACCGTGCATCAAGCAAGTCTGTCAGCATCATTTTTCCAACAGCACATGTTCATTTCATGTCTCTGTGTTGCCTTTTGGTAATTCCTGCAATATTTCAAACTTTTTCATTATTAGTATCTGTTAAATGGTGATCAGTGATCCTTGATGTTCCTATTCCAATTGTTTGGCAGTGCCTCAAATCACCCCCATAGAAGACAGCAAACTTAACAGATGAAAGTGAGTGTTCTTTCTCCTGATCGTAGTTTTGCTGTACATTAAAAAAAAAAAAAAGAAAAATGTGTGTTCTGAGTGCTCCAACAACTGGCCATTCCTCTGTCTCCCTCCCTCTCCTCAGGCTTCTCTATGCCCTAAGATACAAAATTGAAATTAGGCCAGTGAATAATTCTATGATGGCTGCTAAATGTTCAAGTGAAAGAGTTGTGTGTCTCTCACTTTAAATCAAAAGCTAGAAATGATTAAATTTAGTGAGAAAGGCATGCCAAAAGTCGATAGACACAGCCTGCCAGGTGCAGTGGCTCACGCCTGTAATCTCAGCACTTTAGGAGGCCGAGGCGGGCAGATCACCTAAGGTCAGAAGTTTGAGACCAGCCTGACCAACATGGTGAAACCCTGTCACCACTAAAAATATAAAATTAGCCAAGCATGGTGGCACATGCCTGTCATCCCAGCTACTCGAGAGGCTAAGGCAGGAGAATCGCTTGAACCTGGGAGGTAGAGGTTGCAGTAAACCGAGATCGTGCCATTGCACTCCAGCCTGGGCAACAAGAGTGAAACTCTGTCTCAAAAAAAAAAAAAAAAAAAGTCCATATAGCCAAAAGCTAGGCCTCTTGCACCAGTTACCCAAATTGTGAATGCAAAGAAAAAGTTGAAGGCAATTAAAAGTGCTACTCCAGTGAACATAAGAAGGGTAAGAAAGCTGAACAGCCTTGCTGATATGAAGGAAGTTATGATCTGAATAGAGCAAACCAGCCACAACATTCCCTTAAGTCAAAGTCTAATCCAGAGCAAAGTCTTAACTCTCTTCAATTCTATGAGGGCTGAGAGATGTGAAGAAGCTGCGAAAAGAACAAATAAAAATTGAAGCTAGCAGAGGTTGGTTCCTGAAGTTTAAGGAAAGACGCCATCTAAGTAACATAAAAGTGCAAGGAAGTTACAAGTGCTGATGTAGAAGCTGTAGTACGTTACCCAAGAGATTTAAATAAGAGAATTGATGGAGGTAGCTAAACTTAACAACAGGTTTTCAATGCAGACGACACAGCCTTATACTGGAAGAAGATGCCATCTAGGAGTTTCATAGCTAGAGAGGAGCAGTCAATGTCTGGCTTCAATACTTCAAAGGACAGGGTGACTTTCTTATTAGGGGTTAACGCAGCTAGTAACTTTAAGTAGAAGCTGATGCTCACCTATGATTTCAAAAACTCCTTAAAAATTATGCTAAATCAACTCTGTGCTCTACAACGAAACAACAAAATCTAAATGACAACACATCTGTTTACAGCATGGTTTACTGAATATTTCAAGCCCACTGTTGAGACCTACCATTCAAAACAAAGATTCCTTTAAAAATATTACTGCTCTCATCACTGGTCATTAGTGAAATGCAAATCAAAACCACACTGAGATACCATTTCACACCAGTTAGAATGGCGATCATTAAAAAATCTGGAGACAACAGATGCTGGAGAGGACGTGGAGAAACAGGAATGCTTTTACACTGTTGGTGGGAGTGTAAATTAGTTCAACTACTGTGGAAGACAGTGTGGCAATTCCTCAAGGATCTAGAAATAGAAATTCCACTTGACCCAGCAATCCCATTACTGAATATATACCCAAAGAATTATAAATCGTTCTATTATAAACACACATGCGTACATATGTTAACTGCAGCACTGTTTAGAATAGCAAAGACCTCGAAGCAACCCACATGCCCATCAATGATAGAGTGGACAAAGAAAATGTGGCACATATACACCATGGACTATGCAGCCATAAAAAAGGGTGAGTTCATGTCCTTTGCAGGGACATAGATGAATCTGGAAACCATCATTCTTAGCAAACTGACACAAGAACAGAAAACCAAACACCACATGTTCTCACTCACAGGTGTGTGTTGAACAATGAGAACACATGAGCACAGGGAGGGGAATGTCACACACTGGGCTCTGTTGGGGGGGGGTAGGGGCTAGGGGAGGGACAGCGGGAGGTGGGGAAGTTGGGAAGGGATAACATTGGGAGAAACGCGTGATGTAGGTGACGGGGGAGATGGAGACAACAAACCACCATGGCATGTGTGTACCTATGCAACAATCCTGCAAGATCTGCACATGTACCCCAGAACTGAAAGTACAATTTTTTTAAAAATCATACATATATATACATGTATATACATGTTACTGCTCATTGACAATGCACCTGGTCATCCAAGAGCTCTGATGGAGATGTACAAGAAGATGAATGTTGTTTTCATGCCTGCTAACACAACGTCCACTCTGCAACCCACAGATCAAGGAGCAATTTTAACTTTTCAAGTCTTAAAGAAATGCATTTTTAAAAGTGATTCCTCTGATGGATCTGGGCAAAGTAAATTGAAAACCTTCTGAAAAGAATTCATGATTCTAAATACCATTAGTAACATTCATGATTCATAGGACGGGTCAAAACACCAACATTACAGGAGTTTGAAAGAATCTGATTCCAACCCTCATGGTGACTATGCGGGATTCAAGACTTCACTGCTCATGTGTAGAAATAGCAAGGGAACTAGAAGTGGAGTCTGAAGATCTGACTGAATTGCTGCAAGCTCATGACAAAGCTTGAACAAACAAGGAATTACTTCTTATGAATGGGCAAAGAAAGCAGTTTCTTGAGATGGAATCTTCTCCATCTCAAGATGCTGTGAACATTGTGAAATGACGACAAAAGACTTCGAATATTATGTAAACTTAGTTGATAAAGCAGTAGCAGGGTTTGAGAGGACTGAATCCAATTTTGAAAGAAGTTGTATTGTGGGTAAAATGCTACAAACAGCATCATATGCCATTGAGAAATATTTTGTTAAAAGAAGAGTCAATGTGGCAAACTTCATTATTGCAGCAACCACCACCCTGATCAGTCAGCAGCCATCAACACTGAGGCAAGACCTTCCACCAACAAAGATCACAACTAGTTGAAGGCTCTAATGATCATTAGTATTTTTCGGCAGTAAAGTATTTTTAATTCAGATATGTACATTGTTATTTTAGACATAACGCTGTTGCACATATAATAGGCCATAGTATAGGGTTAACATAACTTTTATGTTCACTGGAAAACCAGAAAATTCATATGACTTGCTTTATTCCAATCCTAATATCTCCTGAGTGACCCCTTTTACCAATCAGAAAACTGAAGTTCAAAGACTTGAAGCAACTTAACCAAAGTAACACAGGTAAAAAGTAGTGGAAGCAGGATCTGCAACCAAGTCTATCTGTATTCTTTTTACTACACCAGTGGTTTTACAAGCCAAACCTAAGAAGCTCTAGGATTAGGAATACCCAAACCTGGTTGGATATCAGTATCCTCTAACTACATGTTTCTGGGCATTCCTCCAGAAATGGACTCAGTAGCTTAGGGAGGAGCACAGAAAATTATATTTGATTTCAATACAAAAAGCCACCATTCTAAGGAATCTGCAGAGCCCCCTGGGTGCATCTGTTTTATTTGCTTCTGAACAAAGGGTTTACACAAGAAAAAAAAAGAACCCTATCCTATACCAGACTACCACCTTGATTTAAACTTAGTGCTGCCACAGCAAGACCTGCATAATGATGTCAACTGATGGCCTCAATTTCTACACTAATGGGCAATTTTCCTTTAAGATTCACAGGTGCAGTCTGGACTAGCACTGGGCTGAGAGCTGCCTCTGCATGGCAGGGCTCTCTAGAGCAGACTGGCTGATTAAAAAAAAAAAAAATTAAGTGGATTGCTTGAAAAATAACATGTCCCTAATATCTAGAATCACATTAGAAATGAAAAACCAAGGCCTCACACTTCCTCCTCCAGCCAGCTAGTTTTGTTTTATCTCTGGCCAAATGGAGAATGAAAAGGTTCTCATCCATCAAATTGCCACCTTATCAGGTTTCACTGAGAGAAAGCTTGTCAAAGTGCTCAGTGTTACCTTTAAATATACAAAGGAAATTTCTCCACAAACTTAATGAGGAAGAGGTACTCTGTGATACAAGGAGAATTTCCAGAATTAGTAGGTGAGAGTGGTGTTCAAGCCACATTTTGTGGAGCCTCATTGCTCCTGGGGGCTGTGGCAGAAACAGATGATGAGGGGGAGGTGGGTGCCAGGCCTCCTACCTCACTTCACCCTGAGCAGTTCCACTTTTATGTTTTCTCTCCATAACAGTTCATTCAAACAAATAATTCATATGCTGGGGGAAAAAAAATTGTAGGCCACCAAAATGTAACAGTGCTTGCCATAAAGAACTAACAAACATGTGCCTCACCTAACAGTATGGTGCTAGCTGTGATGACTGCACAGGTTCTGAGCAAGGGGCTTGATGGGGCTTTCACGAGTTGCCCCTTCCTCCAGCCCCACTCACTGTTCCTCATGAGCCAGGCTCATTCATGCCCCAAGCCTTGGCACAGGCCTTCCTGTGACCAGGAATGCATTCTCACCTCCCATTCCCCCAGGCCAACAGCTACTTATCCTTCAAGTCTCAGCTCAAATCCACCTCCTCTGTGAAGCCTTCCTTCCCTCCCCCCTCTAGTCTCTTAGCACAGTTCCATTCTCCCAGCTTCCACAGCATTCGGTCTGTCCCGCTATCAGGATTTACCATGCTATATTTTAATTCGCTCTTTGCATTTCTATTCTGTTTCTTCACTAGATTCCTTGAAAAACTGTGTATGATTTGATTCAGTCCTGTACTCCTAGTGCCCAGGACAGAGCCTGGCACAGAAATGATAAAATGAGAGGGTGAGATAAGGGAAAATATCCCTATTTGCGCCCCATGGAGATTACAGCAATTCCATACGAAAACTGATGGGGACATCCTTTTAAAGCAGCTTTAACAGCAGCCCCACAAGTGAGTTACTGAGATACTCCCAAGTTTCCCAATAGAAGAGTGCTCTAACTCCCTTCCTCGAGGGATCAATCAGCTGGAAAGGAACAGACAAGCACTTTCTTCAGAGGAGAGGTTGTTGTTGATCCAGGAAGAAACTTATAGCTTTGGTGGCTTGGCTGGTAAAAGGCCAGACCACATTTATTAATCAACAGCATCTGGTAGATTCTAGCAAGTGATGGTTTGTCATTCAAAGTCCTGAGCCAGCCCCTGCCACATAATTAAAAGCAGGAAAGAGGGGAAAAAGGAGGAATTTGATACACTGAGCATCAACTTCTCTGTGCCAGGAACCACGGTAGGCATTTTCTCACACATTACATTTTGTTTAATCCTAAAATAGATATAATCAACCCCATTTTAAGGGAGTGAACATTAGTTTATCGAGTTTAAGTAGTTGGCTTAGAATTAAGCACTTGTAAGTGAAGCTGAGATTGCAACCCAAGTTGAGAACTATTTTCCGCTGTTCCAAAGATGCCCACTGAAATTGCTACAGTTCTAGTGCCCAAGGCCAAGGCACCATCATCGAAATAACTACCAATTACTGCTCATTTATGATCTGTCAAGTATTATGCTAAGTGTCACTTCCTCTCTCAAATAATCCTAACAACTAATGGCTATTATTCTGATAAGAAATGGACATCCTATGGTTTGAAGAGGCAAATTTGCTGGTTTACAGTTCAACAACTAGTAAGTAACGGAGCCAGGACTCCAAACCAGCTTGATTCCAGTGTTTCTGCATTCAGGCTCTCTCACAAGAAACTGAAATTTGCAAAGACAGTACTTCTTCCAACGTGGGTCATTTAAACTGCACATTATTCTGTAAAGATACCAACTCAAAATCTTCACACCTAATAAATTTATATATATATATATATATATAAATTTTTTTTTTTTTTTTTAAGGCAAGAGAAGCTTTGGCCCTTAGTAAAAAACACACTACCTCAGGTCTGTGGTCTTAGCCTCAGCCAACCAGCCTGTAGAGCACACTGTCTCCAAATGCCATGTTTTGATTCTGATTTACCAAGAGATGTTCTAAATGCTGTCACAATCTCATTCAGAGCTATCCATCAATGAGTACATGTGAGAACTGGGGGGTTCAGGCTGAACTACCCTGAAATTAAACCCACTCCTGTCAAAGCACATGGGATTAGCCAGCTGGGTGACAGGTACAACTTTAATTAGATTTTTGGGCTTTAGCCAGCAAATGCATCCCCCACAGAGCTAAGTGCCCAGGTACTGAAGCACACACTTGTCAGGGTAGTGGATGACAGGTCTCATAGCAGATGAAATCATTCTGAAACAGTCTGAGGAATACGGCTAGCCAATGTCTAATATATGTTGCTTATCAAGGAGAACAAAAAAAAACCTTAGCTTGCTTCTCTCCCACATCTACCCTGAGTAGATACCAAGTGCCTGAACCAGAGAGAGTAAACCTAAAATAAAGATTTCTTTCTCTCACCCTTCACCAAACACACATATTCATGCACGTGTGCACACCCACACACACTAAAAGGACAGTCCAGGTCTCTGAGTTCTGACAATGTATCAAACTCAGATGTATGAAGGCAGAGATGTGAGGATCCAAGCAGCATCCCCCGTTACCAACCTCAGGAGTAGGACACTTTAAACATCACAGTTTGGACACAGACTTGGGAACACTGAATTTTTTGTTTGCTTTTGCAAAGGTCTCCTGAATTTCCCTGAAGGGCTATGGGTCCCTTTGGCAGCAAAGAGGTATAATACAATACAGGGAATCTATCTGTGATTCTCACTTTTTGAACTTCTTCATTGTAAACAAGATTCCCAAAGTAAAAATCAAAGCTTGTATTGACCAGAGTCTAACAATATCATTACAAGTACTCAATAAATGTGTGTTGAATAAACAAACAACTGCAAATTACAACACATGCTGAGTCAACTGGCACTAGGTCACTGCAATCACAGGCAATTAAAACAAACAAACATAGAGAACCGACTCTCGGGGTTCAACTTTTCAGTGTTCACGCAAAATCAGACACAGTGAATTCATAAGCCTCTGATCCAAGCTGAATGTTCAGCAAAAGAATTGCCTCCCTACAAAATGTTAAAGAATGGACACAATGAGACTGGCAATAAATGTTGTTGGCATGAGCAAAGGATGGTTTGATCACATCCAAGAGTAATGGTTGGCTTACCATCAAAATTCAAGGAATGCTACAAAAACCAGGACTGCTTGATCTGGATCCCGTACATAGGCTTTAAGTCATGGCTCATCTGTGAAATAGGGCTGCAGCATTTCCAACTGATTTTGTAGTTCTTGTCCAAGAAAGAGAGTGAGAAACAGCTAGATATAGTCCCAGGGACTGAAAACCTTCTGCTTACAAGCTTACTGACTTGGATAACATTAATCTGTCCCTGTGCAGAATTGCTTTTGTTGAATGGGGTATTGTTGAAGACACTATAAATTGCTCAAAGTACTCTTTATAAAAGCCCACCAGAGACAATTCTTTTCTTGGGCCTCAGTGCCAGCAAAAGCTGTCCTTTTACTTCACATATTCATCTTACGGACACTGGAGACCTTGTAACTAATATTCTCTTTTTGCTTTCCCTGCCAGGAACTACCAGTTGAATTGTAAGTCCCCCTCTTTAGCACTATGAAGGATATCACAACACCCTTTTTTTTTTTTTAATAGAATCTCGCTCTGTTGCCCAGGCTGGAGTGCAGTGACACGATCTCAGCTCACTGTAATCTCCACCTCCCAGGTTCGAGTCATTCTCCTGCCTCAGCCTCCGGAGTAGCTGGGACTACAGGCATGCACCACCATGCTAAGCTAATTTTTGTATTTTTAGTAGAGATGGGGTTTCACCATGTTGACCAGGCTGGTCTTGAACTCCTAACCTCAGGTGACCCGCCTGCCTCGGCCTCCCGAAGTGCTGGGATTACAGGCATGAGACACAGCACCCGACCACAACACGCATTTTTATATACTCACTCTGTGCCAGGCCCAGTGGCTCACACCTATAATCCTAAAACTTTGGGAGGCCAAGGTGGAAGGACTGCTTGAGGTCAGGAATTCAAGACCAGTCTGGGCAACATAGCAAAACCCTTTCTCTACAAAAATATAACAAATTAGCCAGGTGTGGTAGTGCATGTCTATAGCCCCAGCTACTCAGGAGGCTGAGACAGGAAGATTACTTGAGCCTGAAGGTTTGAAGCTGCAGTGACCTAGGATCGTACCACTACACACAAGCCTGAGCGACAGAGTAAGACCCTGTCTTTAATGAACAAATTAATTAAAATACTCACTCTGGTTTTATTTTGCGAGTCACTTTTATTTTTCCTTGACCCTAAAGCCTTTATTTTTATTTTCAATTAATCTTATGACTTTTTATAAACATCTGCAAGTATTTCTGAAACACAAAAAGGAACCAATTACAGTGTTTACAGCTTCAGTTAGCCAGAATACTTCAAGTTGGGTGTTCTTGAGAATATATTATTCTGGTCTGTTGAAAAGCTGAAAATATACCAATCTTCCTTTCTGCCAAAAGCACAGTATACTCAACGTAATTACTGATGGTCTGGCATAGCAACAGCACAGTATCTTAGCAAAGTCCTGAAATTAGATACAGTCCACAGACCTGAATCCATGTCACATATACATCACTTTCTGTGTAACGATAGACAAGCAGTGTAAATTCTGAGGCACAGATTAATTTATAAAATGGGAAAAACATTCTCTATGCCCAAACCCAATGCTGGGAGCATTATGTGAGCACACAGGCAATCTTTATAAATTGTAAAGTACAATCTACACCTAAGGATCATACCTGCTGTATTTCTACCACTCTGAATAGCAGTTTTCATCACCAAAGAGGACAATGAGGGTTAAGCTGAATGTAAATTGAGAACGAGACCTGTGTTTCAGATGTTGTTCTTAACAATGTTTTCTTTATCCCACCTGTGGGATGCAGCAAAGTTTGAGTAAACATGAGAGGGACCCAAAGCTGAACATCCTAGAACCCTCGTGGATGAAGCACTGGATATGCACCAAGTCAAGCCCTAGAAGGCACACCTGAGCATCCCCATTACTTGGAAACAGGTTCCTTTTCTTTTTCCCCTATAACCCTGACCTCTTAGAACCTGACTTATGTGTTAAGGAAAGCCTTTTCTCATCTTGTTTCCTGGCTTTCCCTCATGGATCCATCCTCTAAACATCTATCAGACTAGTCTTTCTAAACTGCAAATCTGAGCCTGTCAATCCTCTGACTGCCATACCCAACCCCTACCCTGCCAAGGGCCCCTTGCCTACACCTCAAGTCTAGGCTCCCAAATTCTGCATCCAAGGCTCTCCACAAACCAGCTTCTCTCTGGTTAATCTCCTGACACATCCCTAAAGGTACCACCCTTCAACCACCCCACACTCTTCTTCCCCAAAATCACCATACCCTCTCCCACCTCTAAACCTTTGCCTTCTATACAAAACCCTCCTCTCCCTTGCCTATCTATTAATCTCTAGCTCAAACTTCAGAACCAGTTCAAAAGTTACTTTCCCCAGGAGCCTGCTGTGGTCCTGCAAGCCACTTCCTTTCTCTGTGCTCCTGTGGTAGTTTGTTCACGTCTCTATAATAGAATTTTCTCCTTATCTAGTAGAGGGCTTGCACCAAGTGTTCAACGTTGCTGAACGTATGAATGGATTCCTTTCTTTTGCCAGGACAGAAACAGAGACCACTAAAAGGTCTAGGTTTTTCTATCTGTTTCAATCCAAAAGCAACACCACTAGCAGCTGGAGAGTAGGAGGTACTCCAGTTAAATAAGAAGCCTAGTTACCAGAAACAAGCTGATAAGCTATGCAAGGTTAGTGTGTTATGCTCCACCTGTGCATTCATCCTAGAACCATAAGGCAAAAGTACCACCCCACCATGTTTCCTCAGGCTCTGAGTAAGCCAGTACTCCCAAGACTGGGTGTAAAATAGTCATGTGAGATGGACACATCCAAATTCTTAGACTATAAGCAAAAGTTAACTAGAGATACAACTGTGATACAATATCTATGCAAAAAGAAGGAAACCACAGCCAAATCATCTTGGAAACATATATGCAACTTGATGTGTAAAGGTAGTCACGATGAGATGCCAGGAAGCTTGAGTCACTGACATGCTTACCTGAGGAAAGCATTTCGAGTATATGGGGCTGTTTTGGTCTGCCCAGTGCCCTGAAACAAAATATCACTTTCTCTGGATACCTGCTCATCCCCTTCCAAACGTGGTTCTAGGGGGAGGCTGCCAATGATGGTAACACACACACACACACACACACACACACACACACACACACACACACACACACCCTTCTGCCAAGGCACAATGAACATGTGACCCAAATTGGGATTCTCAGTACATCACCCATCTGGCCATCCTGACAAGAGACCAGCCAGGGCAGCAAACTGTGGGAGTCCTTTGTCGTCTTCTGCAATAAACTGGGAAGATGCGATCCCAGCATGGCTGGCAATGAGGAGTTCAACCACTGGGAACTGGAGTATGGATGCAAGAAAAAAGCTAGCTCTCAGAGACAGAGTCTGTCCTGGTAGTGTTCCAGAGCCCCTGTCCTTCCAGCCATTTATACAAGGCAATCAAGTTCCCTTTCTACCAAACAGTTCAAGCCAGGTTTCTGGCACTCACAAGAAAGTCCTACCCATAGTATACTCACCCCAATCCCTGCCCTCTTGCCATCATAGTCCCCTTCCATTCCTTGCCAAATACCTCCATATGAAGATGTATACATGTTTATGTAGGAATACATCTTTTTATCCACAGCAGCCCAAAATTCCTCTAGAAGTACCAGAATTTACATGAAAAAGTAAATTATGAAACCAACAAATGTCTAACAACAGAGGTATACCTAAGAAAATTACAGTATATACACTTGATGTAATGTTATACAGCCATTTCAAATGATTACAGAGATTGTGTGTGTGTGTGTGTGTGTGTGTGTGTGTGTGTGTGTGTGTGTGTGTCATCCCCCTCATCCTCAGCCATCCAAATTTTACCAAACATATATAATGGCAGTGGGGAACGGGGGATAATTGTTTTAAACTAAAAAAAATTGTCACCTAACAGTGAAGAATATAAGAACTGACTATGAAACATGCGGCTCTGGACCCCCTGGCCAGCCTTCTCTTTATCTCATCTATGTAAAGGCACACTACTCAAATCTTACTTCTCTCATTCTCAAGTGTCAGCCCCTCCTAGAAGATTTCCCTAACTACCACATCACACAGGATCTTTTGCACTGAGTATAGGTTATATTAGTTAGCTGTGGATTTTTAACTGTTTTGTATTTTGTCTTGTATAACATTTTCATCTCCCTTAGAAAAATAAAACTTTCAGAAGTTATATATTGTAATTCTATCAGTATCTAAACCAGATACATTTTGTGTTCAGTAACATCCAATAAATATGAGAAACAGGTTTTTTAATAACATGCAATAAACTAGTGCACTCTAACATTGCTGGTGGCAGCATAAAATGAGTCAGCCTTTTGGACAATTTGGCAACATGATTAACCAGAATAAAATACTGGCCAGGTACAGTGTCTCACACCTGTAATCCTGGCACTTTCAGAGGCCAAGATGGGAAGATTACTTGAAACCAGGAGTTTGAGACCAGCCTGGGCAACACAGCCAGACCCTGTCTCCACAAAAAATAAAAATTAAATTAGCTGGGCATGGTGGCATTCACCTGAAGTCCCAGCTACACAGGAGGGTGAGGTAGTCAGATCCCATGAGCCCAGAAGTTTTAGGCTGCAGTGAATTATGAGCATGCCACCGCACTCCAGTTTAGGAATAGTGCAAAATTCTGTCTCAAAAAAAAATGTGTGTGTGCATGTGCGTGTGCGTGTGGGTGTGTTTGTATATATATTTGGCACTATCTGACCCAGTAATCTCACTCCTCAGGTTCTATCCTAGGGATTTCAAGAGAAAATACCCTTAAGTCAAAAGATGTCCACTATGGCATTAAACAGCCAAAATGTCCAACAAAGGAAATGATTAAGTAAATCATGTGAAATCTATTCCGTGAAAGAGTATGCATCATCATTCAACTTGATTGTTCTGGAGCCTACAACATGGGATGGTGCCTGTGATAGACTAAGTGATCAAAGAACACAGAACATTTAACTTACACAGGCAAGTTAAATGGAGGTCACTTAACAGAGTTGCTTCTTTGATGAAGCTCTAACCTCTCCCCCGTAGACTCTATTCCCAACCAGGGCTGATGCTTAATGTGGCACAGGCTGTGGCCCGCACAAAGGTACCCAGCTGAGAGGGTGAGTGGGGGGTTGGCACCCATCCATGCTCCAAAGGAAGAGACACCTTTCCCTAATTCACACATCCATTCTCCCTCTTTCTTCCCTAACCCTGCCTCCTACTCAAGCCCATGCAGTATGACATAGAACACAATTTGTCAGGTGAAAGCACTGTCAAGGATGCTCTCATTCAAAACAACAGCACAGTCAAACAGAGAGCTATGTACAGAACGGTAGCTACCGTACAGAACGGTACGTAGCTACTGATTAGACCTGGAGCCCAGGTACACCAGGAGTAATACTGAATATCAGAAAGAGTTACTTTGTCAGGGTAGTGGAATTATAGCTACCATTTTCTTATTTTTCTAGATTTCCTTTATCGTCCCATTAACGTTTGTTAAAATTTTATTAAAATATGCAAACAGGGATTTCTCTCTCTGGGAGCCCCTCCCACAACAGCATGGGAGCTTGAAAATAATTAATTAATTAATTAATTAATTAAAATACACAAACATTTGCATTTCAATTCTCTTCAGTTTAACACTGGGATTTCAACCTCTGGATCCTGGTGTCCCTACCATCAGCAGCCACCAGAGAACTAACCACTGGTACTCTTTTGAGTCCTCTGCTCTAATGACCACCTGGCCCAGGATCTCAGGCAGACAATTCATTAACCTGCATGGCAACGATCACTCAGACTCTGACCCCAATCCTACCTGACTGCACCAACACTATGTATCTGGACGCAACTCTCAGGAGGCATTAAATTAAAAGACACTGAATATTTAAGTTTAAGTATAATTGAAATTTAATAAGCCTACCAAATTCAGAGAGGATTTTTAAATGCCAATACCCAATGCTAAATAGAGTACAGTCATTAAAAAGATCACTAGAGAAACCTGGTATAATCTTTCTGTAGAACAATTTGAATATATCTATAAAACAGTCCTTAAAATATTCATACTCTTTGGCCCAGCTATAATACCTCTATCAGGAATAATCGGTGAGGTGGGCATGGTGGCATGTGCCTATAATCCCAGCTACTCAGGAGGCTGAGGTGGGAGGATCACTTGAGCCCAAGAGTTCAAGAACAGCCCAGGAAAAAGAGTGAGACCCTATCTCAAAAAAACAAAAAAGAAAGAATCAGTGGATAAATATTTATGTACAAGAATATTTGATGCAGAAGTCATAAGGCAAAAAAAAAAGGAAAATAACCTAAATGCCGTTCAAGAAAGAACTAGTTAAATAAATTGTAATACATCCAAGTGATGAAATATTATGCTGGCACAAAAAAATTGTTTTTGAAGAACATTCATGATATGGCAATACACCAGAGAGAGAACATTAAACTTAAAAAAGCACGATACAAAACTGTATTTTCAGCTTGATACCAACTCTGTGTGTGTGTGTGTGTGTGTGTCAGAGAAAGAAAGAATAAAAGGACTGAAATATCAAATAGATCAAATGAAGATGGTCATTTCGAGGTAGTGAGATAAATGAGTAAAACTTTTTCTTAAGTCTTCTATACTGAATATCACCCTACAACCAGACAGACACAGCCACATAGTCCCAGCCCAAACGCACTGCCCGCTGTGTCAGAAGGGCAGGGGCAGGGCGGTACTCACACGGATGGTGCAGTCTCCTTTGCTCTTCTCTCGATGGGCTTCCTCCAGGTCCTTCGCCAGTCTCTCTCTCTCCTGCTGCAAGTCTCTCAGCTCCTGGGTGATCTTCTTAATGCTTCTACGCAGCCTGTGGTTCTCTGTACTCTTGGTGAGGTTTTGTGAGCGCAGCTCAGCCAAAAGGCCTTCCTTTCCTGATAGAGCAGCCTCATAGCCTTCAGACCCCTAGAAGAGGAGGCAGAGAGGGCAAGATGAGCTAATTTTCATACCTCAAGAAACAAACCAAGAAACCTGGGCTCTTTTTCACCTTGGAGGAAAAAAAGAAAAAAAAAAAGATTAACGTAGACAGCATTCAGAATCCAAAGCAAAAATAATATGAAGATTTTGGAATAACACAAGATAATGTTTCTTATGATGTGATGTTAAGGCAGAAAAGAGTATGGTTGTGTGAAAGAAGTATTATCTTAAAGGACCAGAAGAAAAGCACAAATTTTCACACTAATTGTCTTTAGTTGGGTAAGACTGTAATTTATTTCTTCATATCTCTGTATTTTCAACTGTTCTAAGGTAAGTGAGCATGTTACTTTAATAATGATTTCAAAAAACAATTTAATCAAGTCATTTTTAAATGGCAGAAAATGAAGAACCTCATTTGAAAAGGTGAAAGTTGTCAGAATCAAAATGGAGTCATTTGTGTTTGAAAAAACGAAAAAAAAAAACCTTGACAAATAGATTCGGGTAAGACTATGAAGACGGACTACTCAGGCATAAATGCCTCGTAACAAAAGCTATCACAAAAGACTCCGTAAAAACCACAACCTTGCACAAAGGCCACTGCAATCCTACACAAAAATACTTCTCCAAGGACATCTGCCCAGCAACTGCCTATCCCACCTAGGGCTGGTATCGTCCTGGTTATTGATCCTTGTAGCCAAGGATAAGTATCTCAATACAGTTACATAATTCTTATTTTTCTGTAAAAATCTTTGTCTTCCTTAACCTCCCTGAGTATGCACATAGCTATGACACATGTATTCCCACTTCAATGTCCTATTCCTGAATAAGTATCATTTTATTTTAGAGAGATTCTCTCTGTTGTTTAGGTTGAAAAAACCAGAGTTGTATGTAAGCACTTGCAATGTTCATCCACATCAGAATGGCTCAAACCCAGAGTCATCTGGAGGAAAAAAAAAAAAGGTGGTCAGCATGCTAGTTCCATAGCCAGACTGAGAGACTGTAACTTCAGCAAAGTCCAAGTGCAAAATGAGTCAAGAGTAGGTGGTATTTCAGTAATACACAGTTCACTAAAGAAAACACGTACGATTGGCCAGGCGCAGTGGCACACACCTGTAATCCCAGCACTTTGTGAGGCCAAAGCGGGCAGATCACCTGAGGTCGGGAGTTTGAGACCAGCCAGACCAACATGGAGACACCCCATCTCTACTAAAAATACAAAGTTAGCCGGGCGTGGTGGCGCATGCCTATAATCCCAACTACTCGGGAGGCTGAGGCAGGAGAATCGCTTGAATCCAGTAGACGGAGGTTGCAGTAGGCCAAGATTGTGCCATTATACTCCAGCCTGGGTAACGAGTGAAATTCCATCTCAAAAAAACAGAAAATACATACAATTATCAAATATATACACATCTGTGAAATGTGAAGTAATTACCTCTCTTTTTTTTAATTATATTTTTCCCTTCTTTTTTTTCTGAAAGCTGGTTTATCAGCATTCCACTAAATAGAGCATATATACAGAAAGGTACACAAATCATCAGTGTACAGCTCAACAAATATTCACAAACTGAACACACTCTTATCAAGAAGCACATTCTTAGCCAGGCACAGCGGCTCACTGACTGTAATCCCAACACTTTGGGAAGAATGAGCTCTATTTTGCTATGGTCATTGTGAAGATTCAATAGGATACACAGGCTGGGTATGGTGGCTCATGCCTATAATCCCAGCACTTTGGGAGGCTGAGGCAGGTGGATCACCTGAGGTCAGGAGTTCAAGACCAGTCTGACCAATATGGTGAAACCCCATCTCTACTAAAAATACAAAAATTAGCAGGGCATGGTGGCAGGCGCCTGTAGTCCCAGCTACTCGGGAGGCTGAGACAGGAGAATTGCTTGAACCTGGAAGGCTGAGGTTGCAGTAAGCCAAGATTGTGCCACTGCACTCCCGTGTGGGTGACAGAGAAAGATTCCGTCTCAAATATACATAAATAAATCTAGTTCTACTTTTCCTTTACTTATTCCATTATCTTTCATTCCCAATCAAAACATAAACCAAAAGCTATATATAGTAACACTATTAACCAAGAATTTGAAAAACAGACGAAAGTACTGTTTTTGTCCAAATATCACCTAATCTAAGGGTGACCTAACAACATTTACTGTGCCCATATACGCTTTCTTATTTAATCCTTGTGTGATTATCTAGATTTTACAATGCACAAACAGACTGGGAGAGCTCAAATATCTTGCCCAAGGTTACAGTTAGTGACATGGTTTGGCTGTGTCCCCACCCAAATCTCATCTTGAATTGTAGCTCCCATCATTTCCACATGCTGGTGGGAGGGACCCAGTGGGAGGTAACTGAATCACAGGGGCAGGTATTTCCCATGCTGTTCTCATGCCAGTGAAAAAGTCTCACAAGTTCTGATGGTTTGATAAAGAGCAGGTCCCTTGCACATGCCCTCTTCCCTGTAACTACGAAAGACGTGTCTTTGCTCCTCCTTCACCTTCCACCATGATTGTGATTCCCCAGCCATGAAGAACTGTGAGTCCATTAAACCTCTTTTCTTTATAAATTCCCAGTCTTGGGTATGTCTTTATTAGCAGCATGAGAATGAATTAGTACAGTTAGCAAGAGAAGAGTCAAGATTCAAATCCATGTCCCACTCCATGTTCTTCCCAGTAAAAATAATATGATACCTCCATATAATGGACTATACACAGTTGTTTAAAAAGACTGAGTAGCACAGAGCTAAACATGCACATGCCCCCACACATAAACTAATGAATGCATGTCAACTGCTAAAAATCTAAATAAGGTATCCTGTACTAATGTCAATGTCCTGGCAGTGATATGATATCACAATTATGTAAGATGTTACCTTTAGGAGAACTGGGTAAAGACGATACAGAATGTACATGTAAATCTATAATTATCTCAAAATAAAAATTACAAAGGAAAAGACTGGGTAGATCTATACATACTGCCATGGCAGGAATGTTAAATTTTTTAAAATGGTCATAGAACAAAATACATATTATGATCCTATTCAATTTTTTAAAGTTTATACGTATATATGTATAAATATGCATTAGAGTCAAAGCAAGAGGTGAGTTTACTATGATTTCTATCAACCTCTTACTACTACTTTAAGTATTTTATAAATTTCCTACAATGTGCATTTTTACTTTAATAGCTGGAAGGATGCCGTTTCCAATTTGAAAACAGTTTTTAAATGAGTATGGAGGTAGCAGCAGCCAGGCCACACTATCACCTAAACAGTGATAGCAGGGATTAGAATTCACATCTCCGTGCTTCTGAACTTTGGCAATCACTTCAAGAGTTTAAATATCACCTGCTGTTGCTTCAATGTCAGGCTTGATGCCAACCTTGTGAACACTGGCTATTTAACTCATGCTGCAGTTGGCTCAAATCACATGATATCCCAAAAAGATCCCAATACACGGGGGGAAAAAATGCATTTACAAGTATCTGTGCACTATTCAAACTATGTATACCTCACAATAAGATCGCTAATGTAGGTGTGGTGTGTGCATTTACTCACACACCAGCAGAGGAGTGGAAAGAACATAGGCTTTGAAGACAGACTTGAGTTCAAGTCCTGCAAAAACTCACTGATTTATAAATCTGCTACCTCCTTGGGCAAGGATTAAATGAGGATTCTCTGAAGAGCCAACCTGACATGTATAACCTGAGGAGTTAAAACAGTTCCCGATCTCTGTGTACTGCAAGATAAGAAACCTGACCAACACTGTACACCATAAGACCTCAACACTCATTCTTAAAGTCTTTTGACTAAGACTGGGGGTTATTAAGTTAAATGTACGTAATAAATCTGGGTAACATTTAAATTTACAAGATTTCTTTCTTTCCTTTAAGGCCCATTATAACAAGTAAAATATCACAATGTTTATGCCAGTCTCTCTAGCTATCAGCAGCCAACAGATTTTTTTCCCAAGCAATGGAAAACATAATTTTCCCAAGAATTCAGCTTCTAAAGCTTGTTATTTTCTATGCAAGGAAAAAGAGAAACAGTATACAGTATAATCTTAGCTCCATTTCATCAACCACTGTCAAAACGGTGAGAGAAGGCAAGTCTGAGATTCCAAAAGCAAAGATTTGTCTATGTTCCTAGCGTACCATGATTTAAACCAAATTACTTCAATTATTCTTATTGTGAACCAAAGCTCTGCAAAAGATAAGGCATGGGATATGAATCTTGGAAATGAACCAGTCTTAAATTAGATTTAATTTCTAACTTCTACATTACAACCAAAAGAAACATCAGTGCAAGGCACGGGAGGAGGAAGCTTTAGGCAGCAGGGATTTATTTTGTTGATGACACTTCATTGATTTACTAAGTTATTAGTGATAGGTGTAAGCTGTACAGAAAACTAGAAAGATGAGAAGAAACACATCAAAATAATTTAAAACACAAAATTAAAATTAGGAAGAAAGAGGGGTTGAGCAGCAGGAGTCCTTGTAGTACCACATTGGTGGGTGGAGGGGGAGGAGAGAAAAGGCAGGTCAAAAACATCAAGGTCTGGAACAGAGCCTGGAAAGGAGCAGCTGAGACCAAAGCAGCCAGGTGAGGGAGATATGGGTTGACAGTAAAAGCACAGTCTTTGGAGTCAGACTGGCTGTGGAGTCAAATCCGAGCTCTATTACTTACCAGTTCGGGGACCCTAAGCAAGTTACTAGAATTTAACTTGGATTTCCTCAGCAGTAAAAAAAAAAAGAAGAAGAAGAAGAATATTAATAGTATTTACTTCATAGAGCTGCTATGCAGATAACTGACATAATCTATGGGGAGCACTTAGCAGGCCTTGGCACATAGTATGTGTTCAATAAATGTCTCTTGCTATTATTAGCAATTACTACACTAAAATCTCGGCTCTGCCATTTGCTAACTATGTGACAGAGAACAAGCCGCATATACTCCTGAGCCTCAAAACCTCACAAATACGGTCACGTGTAGTGGTTCACGCCTGTAATCCCAGCACTTTGGAAGGCCAAGGTGTGTGGATCACTTGAGGTCAGGAGTTCGAGACCAGCCTGGCCAACATGGTGAGATCCTGTCTTTAGCAAAAATTAGCCAGGCATTGTGGTGGGCTGTAATGCCAGCTACTCAGAATACTCAGGCAGGAAAACTGCCTGAACCCAGGAGGTAGAAGTTGCAGTGAGCAGAGATTGCACCACTGCACTAGAGCCTCAGCGACACAGCGAGACTCCATCTTAAAAAAAAAATTCACAAACACAAGGGGGATAATGATTACCTTCCCCCACAGGCTGGTGAAGATTAAATGAGATAATCCACATATCTTCCACTATTACTTAGCACAGAGCACACTCAGCACTCCTAAACGTGGAGGTACTTATTATCATATTGAGGAGGGGGATGGAAAAGCTCCCAGACCTGGTGGAGAATTTCCCTTTAATTAGACTGAACTAATTCTATCAATAAAGACCACCCACAGTTTTCCTTATTAAAATCATCCAAGTTCCTTTCAGCTGCAGAGTCCTCACCTCACCAGGGGTCAGGATCAAAGAGACGGCCACTTAAGTCAAAGTGAGCACTTACCTGGAATTCCTGGGTCTGTGCTTTCTGCAAGGCCTCTCTGGCTTTAGCAAGGGCAGCACTGAGCTCTTCAATTTCAGAGTTAAGTCCTTCAACCTGGGGAAAAATCAAGAATTCCAGCCAAGTATACAACTGGGCCCTCCTCTCTCTGCACAGCCCACATGCTTTTCCTGCTCAATTGTGTCGTGTGTCTAATTAAGGGCTTTGTAGTCAAAAAAGATCCGAGTGGGATTTCCAGTTTAAGCCGTTTACTAGCTGGGTAACTTCAGGCAAGGTATCTAACATCTTTGAGACTCCATTGCCTCAACTGTAAAATGAGGATACCACCACTCACCCAGCTATTGTGTTGTTAGGGTTAAATAAGGTAATGTGTATCAGTGCTAAAATAATGCCTGGTTCATACTGCTACTATTATTATTATCTGTATAGATTACCTACCCAACAACCTAGCCTGGGTACTCCCCAAATTCCTCATCTTCCAGTGACTTTCTCCTACACCCTGGAGTTGACCATGAACCACTGTGACCACACCCTGGACTTTGCCAGTACCCAGAGCAGCTCCGCCACCAATGTCCTGACACACTGAAGCCCTCCCATCTCTACTGGGCCTAGAACTCCCCACACGTGATACAATGTTGACTTTTTTTTTTTTTTTTTTGAGACAGGTTCTTGGTCTGTCGCCCAGGCTAGAGTACAGTGGCCGATGACAGCTCACTGCAGCCTCAACTTCCCAGGCTCAAGCAAGGCTCCTGCCTCACTCAGCCTCCCAAGTAGCTGGGACCACAGGTGTATGCCACCATATCCGGCTACTTTTATGTATTTTTATTAAAGATACAGTCTCACCTTGTTGCCCAGGCTGGTCTCAAATTCCTGGCCTCAAGTGATCCTCCCACCTCAGCCTCCAAAAATGTTGGAATGAAAAGGCCACCAGGCCCACCATGACTACTATTACTAGGAGGCAAATCTCTGCTGCATCTGACACTGGTGATCATTCAAACTCCTTAGCAATATCACCACAGTTTCCTGGTTAGTTTCCTACTTCTGCAACCATTCCTCGTCTCCTTTGTGCATTCCTCTTCCTATCCCTGAAATTCTAATGTCCTCTGCAATCCTATCGTCAACCTTCTTTCCCATTCTATACTCTCCTTAGATAAGTAGATCAACTCTCAAAATCTTAACTCACACCTGTACACAAGGGATTCCTAGACTGACCTCTTCAGGACTGAGCTCTGTCCAAACTTTAGGCATGCACATTACCTGCTTCATGGAAATCTCACCTGGATGGTCCATGGGCTCCTCAAAGTCAGCACTTTCTAATCAGATTCATCACATCTACCACTGCCCCAAATCTTGCCATCAGCCTCCATTGTCCATGCTTTGAACTGAGTCAGTGGCACTACCATACCGCTAGTCATGCAAGCCAGACACCTAGAAGTCATCCTTCACTATGCTTCTCTCAAGTACCACATCTAATCCTCTAACTTTCCCAACTCTATTTCTAATTACTTTGAATTTTATTTCTTGAATAAGCCCCTCTCCCTCCATTCCTGCTTGCTGTGCCCACTGCTCTAATTCAGCCTTTCTTGGCTCTCACCGAGGCTACTCGTCTCCCAGCCTCCATTCTCTCCCCTCCTGCAATCCACTCTTCAGATAGAGCCAGGGACCTCTCCACAATGAAAACATGCTTCAGAGTTTTCAGTGGCCTTAAGTGCCACTCAAGCAGCTCAATATGATTAGTTCCCCCAACCCCCACCGGCTGGCCACTTAAAGAAGCTTCAACTTCTGTCTCCTCCTCTAAGTTTTACACTTTGTGCTCTGACAACTCCAAACTGTCTGTGGTGCCTACAGGGTCTCTCCTAACTAAACACCTTGACCAATGTTCTCCCTCTGTCCAAAATGGCCTCCCCATCCCTGCCTTCCTTCCCAACTAACTCCTACTCATCCTTTAAGATGCAGCTCCGACACCTTCTCCTCTAAGCACTACTCCCCCACACGCGACATCCACACCTAATCTGGATCAGGTCCCCTTCCCTCCACCTCCCCAGCTCCCTACGCTTCCCTCAGTCACAACACTCATCACTCTTTTTCCCCTAGTAGACCTGCAGGCAGAGCTGAGTTTTCTTCTCTGTGTCTGTGCCTAGCATAGCTACTAGGATACAACAGATAGCCATAGTAAGGGCAAGAAAACAGCACAGAACCATTAGCTACCACCTTGGATCACAAAGGCAACACTCAGGCAGCTCTTTAACCGGCTCAGCCATGGCCTTGCCTCCCAAAACTTCTTTATCTCAATTTTCTGTTATCCTTCAAAAGATTAGACCTGCATCATCCAGTGCAGCAGTCACTAGCCACATGTGGCTCTCGGCTGTGAAATGCAGTTAGACTAAATTGAGGAGTGCTGTAAACACATCTGGACTTCAAATGCTTAGTTATGGAAAAAAAGTGTGAACTGTCATTACTTTTGTTTTATTGATTACATGTCGAAATGATTATGTTTGGGGGCAATATATATATATATATAATTAAAATTAATTTCATTTCTTTTTACTTCTTTTAATGTGGCCACTAGAAAGTTTTAAATCACATATGTAACTCGTATTTCTATTGGACAGCACTGGATTAGACACTCCAAAAGAATTTCCGGTTGACTACAGGATCATTTCCCCACTTCATACACTATCTCAGCTCTCTTAGAAACTTTTTACCTAAAGCTAAAAATTCAGGGTAGGACAGGCCAGTCATAGAAGCTAATAAAGAAAAATCTTACTTCAAGTGTATCAGACATACCTCTTTTTCCTTTGATTTTAATGCCATGGTTAAACCCTGAATGGCTTTATCCCTCTTTAAACTATTTTTCTTCTCTGCAGCAATTTCTCTTTCCTTCTCTCTCAGGTCCTCCTCAAGTACCTAAATTAGATTAGAAAAAGATTCACTAAGTTGATGCGTTCCAACCAAAATGCACTGTAAATATATCTTTAAGAGTACACTCAAATGCAGTTATTCTATCTTATTCCTGTCAACCTGTGATTAATGTTTCCAAGTGGAGCTGAACACAGCGGCATCAGCTCCAAGTTACTGTGCTACCGCTCCCGGCAACGGGGCTGGGTGAAGGGAAGGGGATCAAATCAGTTAAGACGATGACAGCTATTCCTATGGGAAGGATTCCAATGCCTTCTGGAATTTGAATACAGTCACTCAGAGTCTTTGAAACCATACCAGGTTATTTGGGGGAAATAACAGATCATTAATTTCATTCCTTTTGATGGAGACTGAACTATACATTTATGGTTTGAGTTCATTTCTAAAGATAATCACCACTGCCTCCCTCCCGGGCTGTTGTGAGGATCAAATGGGATAATGGATGTGAAAGCACTTTCTAAGCTGGCAGGCACTACACAAATGCCTCCTGCTGTGACAGAGGGACCATGGAGCAGGGGCAGGTCCGAATCTTTGCTCTACCTCTTCCTAGCTATGTGCTCTTAGTCAAGTGACCTCACGTCTCTGGGCCTCAGGTACCACATCTGTAAAATAGGAATGCCTACTTCACAGAGTTATTTGCAAAGATTAAGAAACCCTTTCTAGAGTACCTTATGCTTGACTGGCATAGAGCAGCATTCAATGAACGACAGCTACTGTGACACAGAATTATCCGTTGCACTCAGAATAAAACAAGAGGCAAGAATAGGCTAAATCTTCAATACGTTTTTAAAAATTGTATCAGCATACCTGGATCCTCTCTTCAAAGCTGTTTCTCTCCTTCTGATGTTCCATTTGTGCAGCCTAAGAAAAGGCATTAATTGGTGTCAAGAAGAGACATGCAATTCAACAGCTTCTCCAGAACAATTAGAATGAGCACGCCCTTGTTGCCTACTCACTTTCCCCCCACTACTGTGGAACTCATTAAAACAAGTGTCCCCTCCCTCTCTCTGCCCCACCCAAAGCCCCACCTGATTTGAATGAAGAAAAATGTGAAGACAAACAACCTACACTAGCTGATCACTGGCCCCACAGAGAGTACACCAAGGTGCTGCTGAACAAGGTGGGGGCCTACTAGAGGGCAGGGCCGGGGAAGTGGGAAAGAGGGTGAAGAGGAGGGGCAGGAGACAACTGTGGATTACAGATGAAAACGAACTGCCAAGGCTACAGCATTCACTACCATGGCAGGAACACAGGCGCTGCCCCATGAAGAGATCAAGACCGGAACATCCCCAATGTGAACATGCCACGTGCAGCAGCTACTCTCAGTCCAACAAGAATGGAAAGCCTAGACTAAAACCTACCTGCACTTCCCTGGCCTGCCCACCCTCTTCAAAAGAGCTTGCTGGGGGAGGCCGCCTAGCGCGGGGGCAGGAGTCCAGGGAGGCTTTGGGGTCAGCTAAGAGTAACCCATTTCTTGGAACCTGGAAAAATGTAACAATTCCTCTGAGCCTGTTTCTAAACTTGAGAAGGAGACCAGGAGCTCTATCTCGCCAGGTGGCTGGGAGGACTGAACGAGGGGGTATGTGGAACCTCTCCGGTCCTGCCAAGCCTGATACAAGTTAGTCCCCTTCCCATCCTACCTCTCAAGTTGCAGACAAAAGTTGGCCTCACGCCTACTTCTAACCAAAAAGGCAAGATGGAAAACAACGCACCACAACTGTATCCTAAGAAAACCCAAAGGATGAAAATAAAGTCCCCAGGTAACAGCAAATCAATACATGGTAAAACAGAGGCAAGCAGGTAGGGACTGGTTTTTTTAAGCAACTCTTTTTTTTTTTTTTTTTTTTGAGACAGAGTCTCACTCTGTCGCCAGGCTGGAGTGCAGTGGTGTGATCTCAGCTCACTGCAACCTCCGCCTCCCAGGTTCAAGCGATTCTCCTGCCTCAGCCACCCGAGTAGCTGGGACTACAGGCGCCAGCCACCATGCCCAGCTAATTTTTGTATTTTTAGTAGAGACGGGGTTTCACCATGTTGGCCAGAATGGTCTCAATCTCTTGATCTCATGATCTGCCCACCTTGGCCTCCCAAAGGGCTGGGATTACAGGTGGAAGCCACTGCACCTGGCCTTAAGCAACTCTTTATAGGAACAGGAGGCTGAGAAGGAAAAAGAACGTCCGGACTCCTGACAAAAGCAGTTTCTGCTCACTCCTCAGCTGACAGGGGAACTCATATTTAGAAGCAGACTGTGTGTGAACCATGAGGACTGAATGCGCATTCCATTTCCCACAGAGGAGTCTGGGTGGCTAATTAAAGTCCCTCTTCATGTCCCATCACCTCACCTCAGTTTCTCTCTCCTTCTCTTCCCTCAGAGCAGCACAAAGTCCTCGGAGCTCTCCAGATGACACATTCTCATCAGGAGATGCCATCTGAGATTTCTCTTCTTTAAGGCACTGAATTAAAGCTTCTTTGCTCTTCAAAGACAGCTTCAACTCCTCAATCAGTCTAAAAGAGAACAAAATTTAAATATTAATTCTAAGCTGTTCTCTTAGCTCAGCAGAGCAGGAGGAGGCAGGAAATGGGGCCAGATATCTTCAAAGTAGACATATACAATGGCTGAACATAAACAGAATCACATTTTGCAGGGAGGAGATTAAGGGCCAGAATTTGTGTGACATTAACTGGTCCCCTGCCTACCTCCAGCCTGGCTCCAGTCAATTCAACTCAGAGCTTCTGGACTTTAACCAAGCTGTGCTCCTGTTCAAATACCTTTGACAGCCCCCACCAACAGCAGTGGACTACTAATTTTTTTGGCCAAGAAATCCTCTCTCCAAAAGAAATGTCACCGAAATCTAAGCAAACAAAACCAATGAAGCAGAGCTGTTCCGGTGAGTGCAGAAGAAGTGGAATGTCTTGCCAAGGCTTCTCAGGGCAAAGTTTAAAAACACATTGACTTTCAAAATAAAGGCGAAACTCCTCCCGCAGGCATTCTAGGCCCCAGGTCTTAGGGCCTACCAGATCAGAGGCCCCTGCTGACAGTTCAGTCTCCTCTCTCACAGGAAACCATCACCCTCTCCGTCTCCACTCAGTAGCCTCACTTCCAGTTCCCTCCGGAAGCCAAACTGTTTCATACCTCTATGACTTTGCTTATGCTATTCCCTTCACCTAAAATGCTCTTCCCCACCCTACCCCCCACCTCACCCCCACCTCTACCTGACAAAAACCCATTCATCCTGCCAGAGTTAATTAAGTATCACCTCCCCTCCAGGAAGCTTCGCCACCCTGCACCCCTAGGGCCCCCATCAGGAGCAGCTGAACACATCCCGCTGTGGGCTGTGTTATCAAGTAACACAATATAATTACCAAATTATCCCCCATCAACTGCCCCTTGGCCATGGCAAGTAATTCAACCTCTCTGAGCCTGTGCCTCCTCAGCTGCAAATAGGGTTGACTTGTGATTGTGGACCAGAGACAAGCTGTTTAAAACAACCTTGCACCACTCCTGGAATATGGTGGAACTCAACAAATGACAGTTGCTGTAATTATTACTTTTTTTTTTTTAACATGTAGCAATTAGCATTTTGTCAGAAGACCCACAGAATAGCCTTTCTGCAGTTAGGGCTAGAAAGCAACTTCGTTTGGTAGAAAGAACAAAGGTTCTGCAGTCAGAGAGACTGCTCTAGTGTTCTGCTCTAGTGAAACACAGCTTCCCAGGATGAAGGTAAGGAGGGAGACAAAGGTAACTAAAACACCTAGCGATGCACTAGTACATAGGGTGTCAGGCAGCACTGGTGCAATGCCCCAGAAAACCTGGAAAGAGGTGTAAGATTGCCCTCTAGGGGTTCAACTCTGAAAATCGTCGCATCAATGGGATAGGCAGTCACCAAAATATACACTTAAAATTAAAGCACTGTGTTGTACGTAATTTATACGTCAACAAAACTAACTTTTTTTAGTAACCTTAAAGCGAGTTCTAGACAGGGAACAGAAAAAGTAGGCGGGCCTGCCTTCAGGGAGGGAGCACACTGATCCTACACTCAGGAGAGTTTCACCACAAACGGGGCCACACCCTGAGCAAAAATCCACAGTTGGCATCTGACTGCTGCACTGGTCTCTGGGAGTAAACCTGGGACACAGCTATCCCTGAGACACAGCTGCATTCACAGGACTGAAAAATTGAGTTTCAGTGCCTGTCCCCGCCAGACCTGCGGGGAAATCCCAGGAAGATGCAGCCTTTAGCAAAGCCATGATTGGACATCCATGGAGACTCCACCGCCTAGAACACAGTAAGTACTTGACACACGTTAACCTTTCCCAAAGTCCCCCTTCCAAAAAAGATGAGCGACCAAGCTTCTGTGGCTCATGCTAATAGGACCACTCTCCTCTGGGATCACCTTAAAATGTGCCAGGCTCTGTACCTTTATGTGCTGTTCTCTCGGCTTGGCAAAGCGTCCTCACCTAATTCCCAGGACTCCTTGTCTGACAAGCCCTCCCCATCCCACGCCCAAGCACACCTTGCTCTTGTCACAGCACAGAACCCTGGGCTCACCTCTATCACAGCATCAATCATGACAAATATTTTTTTAACATCTCTCCCCCTCCCACACTGGGAGCACTACAGAAGCAGGACAACGTTCAGCCCTGCATTCCCAGCACGCATTCCCAAGGCCATATTCAGTAGTTGTTACAGAATGAATCTATATTTTGTTTAATTCGAGCCTTAATCCATACATTCAACCACATCCCAGACTCTACTCACTGAGGCTCAAGGCCCTCAAACCCAGCATGTGCCAACTGAAGGCACCATCTTCCCCTCTCCCTCTACCCAGAAACGTTTCCTCTTTTCCTTTTCCTCTGACAAAACTCAATGAACTGTACCATCCCACAGCTACTCATGCTCAAAACTTGGGCAAGGGCCAGTCGCTATGGCTCATGCCTATAATCCCAGCACTTTGGGAGGCTGGTAAATCACCTGAGGTCAGGAGTTTGAGACCAGCCTGGCCAACACAGTGAAACTCCATCTCCACTAAAAATACAAAAATTACCCAGGCTTTTTTGGTGGTGGGCGCCTGTAATCCCAGCTGCTCGGGAGGCTAAGGTAAGAGAATCATTTGAACCCGGGAGGCAGAGGTTATAGTGAGCCGAGATCACGCCACTGCAATCCAGCCTGGAGGACAGAGTTAAGAGTCTGTCTCAAAAAAAAAAAAAAAAAAAAAAAAAAAACCTGGGCAAGGTGTGTCGCTGTAGCCTCTCCCCTCATCTCCCAAATCCAGTCAGTCACCAAGCCCTTCAAGCCCATCATGTCTACCTTCTAGCCTGTTCTCCTCCATTCCCAGCTCCGTCACCTCCACCTTGATCACCATCAACTCTTTCCTGGATTTCTGCATCAGCCTGAGAACAGTCTTCTACCCAGCCCCAGCGCCAATCCATTCCCAAGGGCAGCCAGAAAGACCTTTCTAAATTTAAATCGGATCTTGTCATTCCCTGAAGCCCCACCTTTAACTCTTCAGCGGCTTCGTGTATGCCTTTAGGATAAAACTCAAATTCTTCAACAAGGTCATGTCACCACCCCAGCTTCCCTCTCCTCACCTCCTCCCCCGTCCTTTCCAGAACACAGCACCCAGGCCAGGCTGTGCGCCCTCCTGTGCCCGGATCCTGCCATGTTTCTTCTTGCCTCTGGACTTTCACAGGCACTATTCCTTTACTTCCCTTTCTTTGTCCACATAATTCTTCCTCATCCTAGTATTTCTCCCAGGAAGCTTTTTCTTATCTCTCTAAACTGAATTAGATAAATATGTTAACCCAGCATTGATCCCACTTAGCCCTTATCGACCTGCTCCTCCCTCCACCCCCTCCCACCCTGCTAGATGATAAGTTTCAACCAAACAATGAGATTCCTGGGGGAGAGGAACCCAGGCTGTATCACTCCCTTTTGCATTCTCATCACCACTGTGCTGAGCAGAAGACGCTCAGGAAATATTTGTTGAAAAAAAGGCATAAAGATCCAACAGAACCAATGAACTGACTGCTCAGCATCCGTCAGGACCCTCACAGGGCCTTTTCTATTCACTCTGCCCCAGGACCTCCTTTCAAATCTATCCCAAGAACTTTCCTTCCCCTTCACAGGTGCCAGGAATTCTGCCTGTCTTTCCTTCTTTGGTGGCTGCTCACATATTCTATTCCCTGGGTCCCCTGCTCCCAGTTTAACTCCTCCGGACCTGTAGTTCCCCCAGAAGGCAAGCCCATAAGCCTTAGTCTAAGGGCCTCACTGCTGATGGGCTGGGAGAGACACAAGAGAACACAAAAATGATTCTGTAGAATTCTTGCAGTCTAGAGGCTATATGGGTGGTGCCTGGAAAGGCCGGTACTCTGGGGGGGGAGGGCACATCCCAGGGAAGTTTCTCTTCCCAGCCATGAAGTCAAGAAAAACACAAGGTCTCAAATGGGTAAACTGAGATAATACCCATTCACTCCACTGAGGTCCACGGGGAACCCAGTTTCCTCACTCACCCTGAAATTATTAATCATCAAATTTCCATTTTCCAGATCAAAGCTAAGAAAAGACTGCAGAGCACCAAATAAATGCTCGCACCTCCAAATGCTGAAGCTAGGGCACTTACATGGAGGCATGTGCTCTCCCTCTGGGTTTATTTATTCCCTTTGAAGGATAATCCTATCCCAAGGATTAGGATTCCTCATCTGATTTTCCAAGTGGCAGACTCCAATCTCCACAGGTGGTACCAAGGCAGAAGCAAAAGCAGACAACAGTTGAGGACCCAGGGCAATCAGGCCCAGAACCTAAACAACACAGTAGTGCTCGTCATGCTGGGGCACCAAACAACCAAGAAAAAGGAGCCAGTCAGTATCCTCTGAAACAGATTATTTGCTTTGGAAGAATTTCTATCAAATTCCAAACAAGCTTGGCTCTTCCACAGATAGGTCACAGGTTATCCAGCAGTTTCTTTTAAATTTTGTTAACCTTCCACTTAGTGACTGCCAAAATAAGGCAAGAGTATCAAAATGGAAGGCTCATGGTAAGGAATAAAATCAACTTTCTCCTGACAAGTTTTTATCAAAAATTTGGTTGCAAAATACACGAGCATTAAAGATTGCCTAGGGCATGGTGGCTCACGCCTATAATCCCAGCACTTTGGGAGGCCAGGCGGGCAGATCACGACGTCAGGAGATCAAGACCATCCTAGCCAACATGGTGAAAACCCAACTCTACTAAAAATACAAAAATTAGCCGGGCATGGTGGCACATACCTGTAGTCTCAGCTACTCGGGAGGCTGAGGCAGGAGAATCGCTTGAACCTGGGAGGTACAGGTTGCAGTGAGCCCCGAGATCACACCACTGCACTCCAGCCTGGTGACAGAGCGAGACTCCGTCTCAAAAAAAAAAAAAAAAAAAAAAAGATTGCCTAAAGGCCATATCAGCTATCCAATAAACTAAAAGACATCTGTTTCATCCTGGATCATCCAGGAGCTCTGTATTTGGTCTACGCTGTTTTATTTTTGACACCTTACCCTGTACTAATTTGGGCCTTGGCCTGCATTAAAAGATATGATGGCAAACAAGTCACATGAAATTCACTGGCATTTCTTGTGGGGGCAGTCACTCACTGTTCACTTTGGGAAGAACCAGAAGAGAAATCTCCTTTGACAGCGCCAAGTAAAACTGGGCTTCTCCTGAGTTACTAGCTTGTTTTACTTCGTTTGCAATGTGAATCTTGTCTCTACCCTTTTTCCTTTGGCTCCCAGGAGGCTTACAGCCAAAATCAAATGCCAACTTTAGTATCTGAGTAGAACTTTTCAGCATGAATGTCTATCAGTAGACTATCTTTGACCTCATATGACTATGCTATTGCTTCTCTCTTCCTCCTGACTTTATCCCTAGTTGTCTATCTAACTGTGTTCGAACTGTTCCCATTAGTCCACTCAAGTCCTTTGGGAAACATGGGGGAGAAGGGAGGGACAAAAGGTAAGAAGAGGCAAGAATTCTTTCCCCACGCTGCCAGATAACGTGATGTCAGGGTATGACAAGGACAACAGCCAGACCTGTCTTTCTCATCCAGGACCAGAGCCATCTGCAAGTCCCCCCTCGTGCATCTTCTTCATCTCTGAAAGCTTGCTTTCCAAACTCAACCGAAGAGCCTTCTCCGTTTCCGTCCCTGCAAAGGCCTTTTCCAGTTCTGCTTGGGTGGCTTTCACATCCTAGAGTTAAATTAAATGCATTTGATGCAATTTTTCAATACAATTGGGAACATTCTGAAAGGAAATTGGATTAAAATATAAATATTTATGACTTTTTCTCCAGCACATTTCCCCTCCCTGAATTGTACTATACATGGAGAGAATCGGTAATAAATACATTTGCCAGCCATTTTTCCCTCTTGTATCCTGAAGCGTAATAGGCATTTCCAATGGAAAAGACTCAACTCTGTAAGAACGGTATTTTTGGTTTTGAAAAATCAGATCAATATTTACAGCTTCAATAAGAACAAGGAGAAATTCTCCTCTCAGTACTAAACATACATAAATTCCAAAGAGTCACCATAATTTCCATACGAATTCTTCCCACACACCCCTACCGCCCTCACTATTTTTTTAAGATAATGACTGAACAATTCTAAAGTACATTTTCTATATCTCCAAGGTGATTTAGGTGTGGGGGGCGGAACCTCTATGTTCTTCCCAAGAGGTTAGAGAAGCCAATGAGGAAATTATCTAAATCATGCAGGCAGTGTCTATGTTAGGGAAAAAGGTCCTGGTGCTCATGAAAATGACCTGGGAGTATATATGAATCTCCTAGTACTCACACCAATTGCCTCCAATTATATCACAAAGATAAACATCAAATAAAATTGGTTTTTAAAACCCAGCTCTCCCACAGACTTGCTGTGTGACCTCAGGTAGTTGCTAAACCTCTCTGAGCCTGAGCTTCCCAATCTATAAAATAGAGATAACCACCGTCCCAACAAAAAGCTGCCATGATCTCTCTGTCAAATGCCTGCTCCATCACAGGAAGCTCAGAAAAAAATGTTGGCTCCCTCCTCCCCGTCCTTGCCCTCCACGGTGCTGCCCCCACCACTATCTCCCCAAGGGGCTTCCTGTCGCTCTCAATGAAACCTGAAAAAAATCACTTATCATATTCTTAGACAACATCAAAGCCTGTTATTTACTGAATGCCTACTAAATGCCAGGCTCTGACCAAGGAGCTTCATTCGTATTATCTCTGATCTATATCCAACCCTAAAAAGTTATATCCTGAGACAATAGAGTATAACAGTTAGAATGCTGTGTGGTCTGAAGCCAGACTACCCGATATTTACTGCCTGTGTGACCCTCAGCAAGTGACTCAGCCACTCCGTGTCTATTTCATCATCTGTTTTAAAAAAAAAAGGATGACAGAAGTATTCACCTCACAGAGGTTTACTGAAAAGATTACCTTTATGCCTATAAAGAGCTTAGAAGGATGTCTCACACAATGAAATGGTAAGCCCACAATAAATTGTTAATACCACAGTTGTTATTACAATTACCACTGCAAACCAGGCATCACTGTCCTCATTTTACAGATGATGAAGCAGAGGCTCAAAGCAGGCAAATACCTTATCCTAGGTGATAAAGCTAGTAAGTGACAGAGCAAAGACCTGGCACCCCAACACAAGGGAAAGCACTCACAGGGAAAAACAAACGAACCAGTGAGTTACATCTCATAATTACATTTTAGCTAAAATTCACAATTTGTGATCAGGAGACCCTTCTTATGGCTCTAGTTCTACCATTTCTGACCTATACTATGTTTCTAACCCTCTCCAAGCCTGTTTCCACACCAGTATTGTGGGCCTAATATCTACATACCCCCAAGAGGACAATTTAAGGGCTGATGTGAACATCATAAATGGAAAATTAAAAACTGCAAAATACAGTGTCTGCTCTTTGTATCCAGAAGTGCTTTTAGTGCCATTTCTCTCCACATCCAAAAAGAACCAGAGTTTCAGGTAGAGAAACTGTGATAAAACAATAGATTTCAAAGATCAAGAACCAAATAGTATTACTTAATACTAGCTTAAAATAGATAAGAACTTTTTAACATCTAGGAGACAGAATTTTTTAGCCAGGAAACATCCTGACGCCCAGCACGGTGACAGGAAATACCTAACTGAGAATAAACAGAAGAAGAAGCGGCATGGAATGCCTCATAGAGAAAAGACCGGCAGGATGGTTGGAAGGAAGCTGGATACCAGGGACCAGAGCTGGATGGACAAGCAGTGGCCTAAAGGTCAGAGTCTGGCTCCAGGCTTGGTTACTGTTAGGTAAGTCATTTTCCTCCTCTGGTCCTCAGCTTCCACATAAATAATGGGCTAAACTAGACAATAAGCAGAGTAGTGCTGTAGAAAAAGCATGGGCTTTAAAATCAGCATAAACCCAGGATTAAATCTATTAGTATTAGATTAAACCTATTAAATTAAATAAGTTGGTACTTCTCATTGTATCTCAGCATCCTCATACAGAAATGAAGACCACAATGGTCAGTTTGCAGGGTAAAGGGGTTATAAATTGTACATGTAAAATGCCTGAAATGGGGCTACAATCCAGGAAATGCTCAATGAGGGTGGCTGTTGTTTCTGCTGAAACTGACGGTTTATGAAAAAAAGAAACTAAACTGTGCCAGCCTGGTATTAATTAACCCACTGTAAGAAATACACTGCCCTCAGGATTTCCACACTTGCCTTTTGTAAAACGAGTATTCTTTTGGTTAGGAGATCTTCCACCTGCTGCACCTTCTTTCGAGCATCTTCTTTCACCCGCTGGATTTCAGAGCCACCCGCTTCAGCTAAGCTCTCAACTGCTTTGCTGCAAAAAGAGGTACAGGAGTAAAACATGCAAGGGTGACGGTATGATGGTCATTTCACAGCCCCAAAAAGACAAGGAATATTTGTTAGTCATCTCTCCCACAGACCTGTGCTGACCTTCTTTTCTTTAGCTTAATATTCGTAATTCAAAAACACAGATAAGAAAAAAGTAAGATTCACCCATAATCTTGTCACTCAGGATAACTAAGTCAACATTTTAGCCTATAGCCTTTAAGACATTTTCTACAAAAAAGAACCATTTAGTATACATCAGTGAATTGATTTTATTACTTAATATACTGTAAACATCCTTTTATGTCAATAAACGTCTATATCATTTTTAAAGGCTGCATATTAACTCAATGTATGAAGTGTACTATAGTTTACTAAATCAATTCTCTATTTTTAAAACATTTAAATTGTTGCTCATTTAACACATTGTATCTGATGATACTCATGAAGATCTGAGAACAGTGCCTGGTACAATGTAAATATTCAATAAATGTTGGTGATACTGTTTACCGTAACAAGCAATGTTATTAAAAGCATCCTTGTATGTCCACTATCCAGTGACTTCCTGAGAACAGATTTCTAGAAAGGGAATAGCTAGATCACAGAGTAAGCCCACTGCTAAGACTCTGGACAGCTATTGCCAAATTTCCCATCAGGGGGCTTCCAACAAAGTACAGTTACACCAGTGGTGCAAGGAGGGCAGAGAGCTGATCTGACAAACCAACGTGCAAAGGAGCTAAGTATGCAACGAAAATGAATCTGTGGGGAGTAAGGGTCTGTACACTTCCATCTTCTGCCAACTGAAGGGAAAAACATTTTAAATGCATCAGGATCAAATCTGTTCACGCACTAGCTAACACTTAGGGCATGAAGACGGGAGGCTGCGCAAGCAGACTGCACTCCGTGTTACTCTAACATAAAACACAGAGTACACACTGCTAGAGCACCATGGAATATTCTCTCCACGTGACCGGCAGTGGTGGGAATGGCACACCCAAATCAGACACAGGACTACAACCACTGATGCCAGGAAATAAACAATGTCAAACATGACTCTGTAAGACTGTATGAGCAGTCCTCATCAGATTTCTAAAATGATTGCAGGTTTCCAGAGGCAGAATAATAAAGGAAATGCTTCCACCTAAGGCTGGTTTCTCAGAAAAACTGCCACAGAACAAATCTATTCACCACCAGTTTCCCATGCCCTACTTTAGAGATATATAAAATTTTTCCAACTGAGAGCCATGTGATCAGACACTCACATGTACGAGCCATGTGAGTTTTTTACTGAGAACAATGGGAAGTCAAGAGGGCCATACTTGTTGTCCAAGTCTCAAACATGAGTTGCCTGAAAATAAAGACTTTATTCATATCTTTTTTTCTTTTCACCAATAAGGCTTCAGAAGCCCCCACTGTCATATCATTTTAATGAAATTCAATATGAACAAGTGAAAAGAAAGAACATGGGCTCTGAAGCTGGACAGATCCGCTTCTAAATTTTTACTCTGTTATATCCTCAGTGTGACTCTGGGTGAATTATCTAGCCTCAGTAAATTACCTCTCACACCTCAGTTTCCTCATGTGAAAAATGAGATGATTACCTCTCAGAATTAATGTGCTCACACATGTGGGCCTGTTCCTCTCTGATCGGAGTGCTCTGCATACTAGCCTTTGGCCTCTGAGGCCCACACACCACTGGCTCCTGCTGAGCTGCTGTCAGAGGCCTCATGCTACCCTCTGCTGGGGTCTCCGCTGGCTACAGCCAAGATGGCCATTTCCATTTCCTGATTAATGCCATTGAATGCCATCAGCCCCCACTCCCTGGGCTCATTTCTGGATCACTGTCTTGAATTCACAGTGACTCACAATCATTTCTACCACTCCTTAAGGAGCATTATACATGACCGAAAGAATTCTGGACAAGAGGCCCCTCCTTCCCGATCCTTAGATACAGGATTTTTCCAGGAATGAATTTCTGCTACCCATTCACCAGGGTTTGAGGCATGGGGCTTTATAGAGCCTCCTCTATAAAATGGCTCACCTGCTACCCCTTCCCCTCACCCCTCCACACTACCCACCAGAGTGCAAACATGCCGTCTCCCTCCTATCAGCCCAGATCTAACCTTTGTGTTTTGCCATCTGAATCGCATACATTGTCAAGAGGCTGACTACAATTTTTAACAAGTACTATTATTATTCCATTTGTTTGAGTTGTAGTTATACCAATAAAATATATTCCCAATAAATGTCCCAACTTTTCATTTATCATCTTTGTGTTTTACAGTTTCTATAGCAATAAAATTTATACTCAGTAGTATGGTACAATTTCCCTCTACTAATGGAATTATTATTTTTGTTTGTGTTTTAAAGCTACAGAGATAAAATTTACTTGCAACAATATGACTGCTTTCGTTTTTAATGTGCCCTTACAGTAACTGATAAATATAACAATGGAAAACCAGCTAACAAATGTGTTTATTTCACAGCAAGGCACAGCATGCTCTGGAGCCACAGCAGCCCCTGCACGTCTCCCCATTCCTCTGAATCTCGGTTTTCTCTCCGCTCAAATGGGAATACTGGCTGCCCACATATCTGATCAAATACAATAAAGCCTATCAAGTGCCAGGCACGGGGTATGGAACAGAGAAAGATCTCAGTAAGTGTTAGCTCCCTCCCTCAACCCTTACTTTCCTTGCAGAATCTGGGCTAACACACAAGGAGGACAGCAAGACCTGAGGAGAGGAAAGGGTGAGAGAAACTGGTTTCACCTAGCTTTCCACCCAATACAAGAAAGCCAGATTTTGTAAACGCCAGCTTCACTACCCTCTTTAATCCTCCACATTTCCCCTGGATTCTTTCATTCTAATTATGGTTCTTCAGGAAAAAGCAGTGGTGGATCTTATATCCTGTCCCTACACCCTACCAAAAATCATAACACTGAAAAGGGGTGTGGAGAGTATTATATTAACGTAGATATTTTCCATCAGCAAGCATCCACCATAGACATACTGCTGGGAGCTAGGAAACTAGGGTTAAAGAGAAAGGCATGGCCGGGTGGCCGGACGCTGTGGCTCACGGGTGCAATCCCAGCACTTTGGGAGGCCGAGGCGGGTGGATCGCCTCAGGTCAGGAGTTAGAGACCAGCCTGGTCAACATGGCAAAACCTTGTCACTACTAAAAATACAAAAATTAGTCGGGCATTGTGGCACATGCCTGTAATCCCAGCTACCCAGGAGGCTGAGGCAGGAGAATTACCGGAACCCAGGAGGCAGAGGATGCAAAGAGCCAAGATTGCACCATTGCACTCCAGCCTGGGCAACAGAGCAAGACTCCATCTCAAAAAAACAGAGAAAAGCACACTTGGCAGTTTCATGGTAGATATTGTCACTGAACAGATACATAGATATTATGCATATACTATATATGCATACAAAAATTTAAAAACGAACATGGAACCTAGTGCTGAACTAGAAGTCACGGACTTGAGTTCTAATATCAGATGTGACCTTCCTGGATGGGAGTCACGGCCCCCGCCTTTTCCTGGCCTATAGTCTCTCCTCTATGAAATGAGGGTATTCCTCAAGACTTTTTCAGCTCCCAGAACAATGATGTAATGTAAATGGATGTGAAAGTGTTTTATAAACTAAAAGTGTTACATATAGAGTATTATCATTCTGTACCAGTGAAGTCCATTAAGAGACTGATGTGGGCTAGAGGAAGCCATGTGTGGTTCCAGATCTGAGGCT
The DNA here is from genome assembly GCA_036589455.1 of Ateles fusciceps. Taxonomy (NCBI): domain Eukaryota; kingdom Metazoa; phylum Chordata; class Mammalia; order Primates; family Atelidae; genus Ateles; species Ateles fusciceps. Next base: position 19,909,394 of record JAZHEH010000952.1, read on the forward strand.
TTACAAAGGGCTGAGCAATGGAAAGCATGTGGGCTGAGAGGAGATGAGAGGGGAGGAGGTCTGCTGGGACAGTTAGAGCAGCAAAAGCAAGAACATTTCAGCATCCATGAATTGTGTTTGGGATAGAGTTGGTGGAGAGGAAGTTGGAGCAGTTAGGTCATTGTGAACATTCTTAAACAGAGCTCATGACATTAACCCCAGACATCTCCCATCCCATCCATCATCAAGGCCTGTTGATTCTGCTTCCCAAATGTCTGATTCAACAGCTGCTCTGTTACTCACCTCTCACCTCAACCACTGGACTAGCTTCCTGATTGGTCTCCCAGCTTCCACTCGGGCTCCCTCCACAATCCACTTCCCACCCAGCTTCCAGAATGACCTTTGCAAAAACAGAACTCTGATTGTGCCTCTTGCTTGAAACCCACGGCTGCTTTCCATGAGATCTTAGGATAAAGACCAAAATCTCTAGTGTTCTAGACTTCTCATATTCCCTCAGACCTATACTTTCTCTTCTCCTTGAATATTTTCTCTACCCATTCACCTGGTTACTTCCTACTTACCCTTCAGATCTCATCTCAAATGCCACCTCTTCAGGGACACCTTCCCTGCTATATAGCCACATCTACATATTTTCTCCCCTACCCGGCTGGGTGCAGAGGCTCACGCCTGTAATCCCAGTACTTTGGGAGGCCAAGATGAGCAGAGCACGTGAGGCCAGGGGTTCAAGACCAACCTTGGCCAAAATGGTGAAACCCCATCTCTACTAAAACTACAAAAGTTAGCTGAGCATGGTGGCACATGCTTGTAATCCCAGCTACTCGGGAGGCTGAGGCAGGAGAATCACCTGGACCCAGGAAGCACAGGTTGCAGTGAGCCAAGATCACACCACTGCACTCCAGCCTGGCAGAGTAAAACTCTGTCTCAAAAAATAATAATAATATATATTTACTCCCCTACCTGTATATTCTCATAGCTCCCTTTATTTTTCCTCATAGCTCTTTCACCAACTTGTGTTTATATACTTACTACTCCAAGTATTTCATCATCGTCACTCCCACTGGAGTGTGAGCCTCATGCATCTGTTTGCATCACCACTGTATCCCCAGGAACCGAGTCCACTGCAGCACACGAGAGTCACTTACTAAATATTTTCTCAGTAAATCAGTAAAGCTAGTCAGACCATACCAGGCTGAGTAGTTTGGGAAATATACACCTATAAACAAGTGCACAAGCCTCCCAAATACTCAATCCTGTGTGTTGGTATTGAGGAGTATATACAAGTCTTTATGAGCTGAGGTTTCCACGTGTATGAGCTTAACTAAAAATAAGTCCAAGCCAAGACCTGCAGCAGGCAGGGCACTGAGTACGAAAGAAACCAAATTCCATTACTGACCTTCAGGCTTCATAAAGTAGATTTGCCTCCCTGCCCAGAAAATGATGAACTTCAAACAACAACAATTTGTTAATCTGGTGATATTTATTACTTCATTTATTCAGAAAGTACCATGTGTGCAAGTTCAGCATGACCCAGAGAAGAAGTCTGGGCCTGGTAGCCTCTAGTCTGCTCAAAGCCAACAGTAGGCCAACTTCCAGCTGCTCGACCCTGTGGCAGTGAAGGGGATTATAGTGGCCTGGCCCAGAGCAGCGCAGCCATGTCCTAAGCCAAGGACTCCACGGTCCTGGCCTACCACACCCAGCAGGAGCTCTATTGCCAGGACAAGTAAAGCATTTCCACATAAGCTTCTGGCTAGATCCTCAGTGAGACAGCCCTAGGAAGTCTTATTCCACTATCACAGAACAAATCTGAGCACACTTTGGTGCCTCCACTTTACCCACAGACACCTCCATCACTGTACCTCCCTGGCATGTTATTTTCCACAGGTGTGATGGACAGCTCACCAGTCTCTGATGAGCTCTTAGGGTAGACAGGTGGAGGGCTGTCTCTTTTCAGATCTTCAGGCAGAAGCTAGATTCAAAATACTTGTGTATTTCACAAGTAATTATGTAATAAATGTTTATGAATGAGTGAATAATCAACTCATTCATGGGCTGTATTTGCTAAACTGCGCTTGTTTTTCAATATTTGAATAAATGAAAATACTAGTTTTCAAATGTCTTTTAAGCAGTAGAACCTCTTTCAAGTAAAATATTACGAGGGTCCCTATTACATTTAACAGGTCTTTTTTTTTTTTTCTTTTTTTTTTTAAGACAGTGTTTCACCATGTTGGTCAGGCTGGTCTTGAACTCCCAACCTCAGGTGATCCGCCCACCTTGGCCTCCAAAGTGCTTGGATGATAGGCGTGAGCCTTAACAGGTCTTAAAGGAAAAAAAAAAACGTCAGTTACTCTGGCTGAAGCCCCATCCTCTGTCTCCCTGCCTCACCCACCAGGACCCCTTCAAATCCCCCCCCAGTCTTTTACAACAACAAGAAAGAACTGCTGATATAATTAACAACATAGAGCAAGCTCACAAATATATTGCTGAGGAAAGAAGCCAGACACAAAAGAGAACCTACCATACAATTCCTTTTATATAAAGTCTAAAAACAGGCAGCACTAACAGTGGTCAGAATGGTAGTTATCTTTAGGGGAGAAAGGTGAGTTCAGAGAACACAAAGAGGGCTTTTGGGGGGCTGGTATGTTCTGTTTCCTGATCTGGATGGTGGCTCCATGGGTGTGTTTCCTTGTGAATATTCATGCTGTACACTTAAGATCTGTTCATTTTTCTATAAGCATGATCTACATTAAAAGCTTGTTGAAAAGTAAATAATTAAGTAAAAACGAAAACCTCCGTGGAGACCTCAGAGTCCAGTTGGAAATCAACTGTCTTAGAAAAGTGTACGGCTCTATTTCACTGACCAACCCAGTGTGGGCAACCTGCAGGCTTTCGATGGGCTGACGGTACTCACGAGGCTTTGATGAGCAGCCGCTCTCTCTCCTGGAGTTCTCGCTTCAGACTTTCCACTTCCACCTTGAGCTCAATGTTCTTCAAGACAAGATTAAGAAAGAAAAGAAACAATGTAAAATACAGGCCCTATCAATGTCAACAATGGGGAAACTGCTTCCAGCAGGACTGACTACAGGATGCCTGTAATAGGCAGATGTTAGATGATTCAAAAACCCTCATTAGCCTCAGGGCACAGGAAAAAGGGAATTATTCATCACTGGTGGTCTCAAAAGAAAGACCTGGATTTCGGGAGACTTGGAACAATTATGTAAATGCTTCTAACAGCCAGAGCACTCTATCAAGGCATAAATGTCATACAAGTAAGGCTGATTTAAAAATTGTATGCCCTCCGCCAAGCAAATTTACAAGCAATTCTGCAGTGTGTTTTTCCCATTCCAAAGCAATTACTGGTGGTTGTTCACAATCATGCATGTGGGAGCTGTGGAAGTGCGGATGTGTTACAGCTTTAAAAAAATAAAACATGTCAATGGAAAACCGGAGGCCACATCATGGCATGTGTCATTTCAATACAAGATTTCAGGCTTCTCACTTACAAAAAAGCTACAACCGCATGGGGCAAGCTGTCTGTAAGGAACACCACAATGTTCTCCAACCAAATGTCTTCCTCTTAACTGACTGGAACAAAGGGAGTCGCACACAGCCTTGGGCTTACAACTCACGTGAGAATCCAAGACAGAATGCTTGGCAAATGGAATACAATATAAGACAGTGGAACAGTGGCAGGCTTCTCAAACTTATCCACAAATGAATCCCAGATAGGATACAGATGAACTCACGTAGTAGATGGAGGTTTGGATGCATAGTTTGTGGAGGACTGCTATAAATGCCAGATATCTTGGAAATCTCACTTTTGTTTTTTTGTTTTTCTATTTACAGGCAGGGTCTCGCTCTGCTGTTGCCCAGGCTGGAGTGCAGTGGTGCCATCATAGCTCACTGCAGGTATCAAACTCCTGGGCTCAAGGGATACTCCTACCTCAACCTCCTGAGTAGCTGGGACTACAGGCGTAAACTGCCATGCCCATTTTTTTTGGTTTTTTTTGTTTTTACGGATGGGGTCTTGCTATATTGCCCAGGCTGGTCTTGAACTTCTGGCTCCAAACGATCCTCCTGCCTCAGCCTCCCAAAGCACTGGGCTTGCAGCTCCTCTTTTATTTTAATAATCCATCCCAATTTTACATTCTACTCCATAATACATGGGATTTTTTTTTTTTTAAGATGAAGTCTTGCTCTTGTCACCCAGGCTAGAGTGCAGTGGCATGATCTTAGCTCACTGCAACCTCCACCTCCCTGGTTCAAGTGATCCTCCTGCCTCAACCTCCGAGTAGCTGGGATTACAGGCGTGTGCCACCAAGCCCGCTTAATTTTTTGTATTTTTGGTTGAGACAGGGTTTCACCATGTTGGCCAGGCTGGTCTCGAACTCCTGACCTCAAGTGATCTGCCCACCTCAGCCACACAAAGTGATGGGATTATAGGTGTGAGCCATCTCGCCCAACCACGTGTATTATCTAAACAAAAATATTTCCAGGCCGGTACAGTGGTTCACACCTATAATCCCAGCACTTTGGGAGGCCAAGGTGAGGGATCACTTGAGGTCAGGAGTTCAAGACCAGCCTGGCCAACATGGCGAAACCCCATCTCAACCAAAAATACAAAAATTAGCCAGGCGTGGTGACACATGCCTGTAGTCCCAGGCACTTGGGAGGCTGAGGCAGAAGAATCACTTGAACCCAAGAAGCGGAGGTTGCAGTGAGCCGAGATCATGCCACTGCACTCCAGCCTGGGCAACAGAGCAAGACGCCGTCTCAAAAAAAAAAAAAATCATTTCCAGTAAAATTTACCATTTCACAGGACATGCCTCCCTCCTTTCTGTCAAGCAGCTCGAGAGAAACAAATACTTCAGGTTAAGAAGTACAGCCATGACAGAAGGGTCATGGGTGTGCAACCAACAGGACATGGGTTCAAATTCTATCTCTACTCTCTACCAGGAGAAGACCAGCGAGTCAGTGGCTACTCACTTATTCACTCCTTTACGTCACAGAAACTTACCAAGCACCTGTGAAGGACCTACCACAGAAGACACTGAAGTGAACAAGACATGCTAACGTAGAATACAAAACTGGAAGCACAATACTGTAACTGTCCTTAGACGCGTAAGCCCACAGGGTGAGAAAGCAATACTTCTTTCCAATACCTCAAGTGTCAAAAACAAAACATAAAAGCTCCCATGACAAGGGGGCTTTAAGTACTAAATGAGCTAGCAAATGAGAAAAGCCTGGGAGACAGGGCTCAAAATAGGTTATCTTCTTCACTGTCAAACAACAAGAACTAAAGAAGTCATCTATGAGGCAGAACTTTCTCTTGAAGAAAGTGATCTTTGCATAAAGGACACTGGGTGACAGTGTATAACGTCTTCAACTGTAATTCTGTGAAAAACGCAGAAACATCCTTCAAACAGAGGATTCCTTTTCCAGCTCTCAGAAGGGTGGAGAGCTTCTATTTATGAACTTAGATATACTCTAAGTGCTTCACTTTTTCATGACCCAAGAGGCACTCCAATTTAATAAATTTAAAATAATGAATACTAGTATGTCCATTAGGCTATTTTTCTCAAGCCCAATGGATCTCAAGTTATAAACTTATATACGTAACTGTAATTTCCAAACCAAAAGTAAGGGCACCTTCAAAGCATAAAATGGATTATTACGAAACTATAAAAAAAGGCAGCTTAGTGTGGTGGCTCACATCTGTAAGTTCCAACACTTCGGGGAAGCCAAGGCAGGAAGATGGCTTGAGGCCAGAAGTTCAAGACCAACCTTGGGCAATACAGCAAGACCCCATCTCTACAAAAAATAAAAATTAAAAAATGCCAGGTGTGGTGGTGCATGCCTGTAGTTCCAACTACTCAGGAGACTGAGGTGGGAGAATCCCTTGAGCCCAGGAGTTCAAGGTTGCAGTGAGCTATGATCAGGCCACTACACTGCAGCCAGGTGACAGAGTGAGATCCTGTCTCAAAAACAAAAAGAATAAAGAAATTCATTCTTAAACTGCTATGAAAGAAAGATACCCAAGATATCATTAAGTAAGGCTGGGCAAAGTGCCTCATGCCTGTAATCTGAGCACTTTGGGAGGCCAAGGCAGATGGATCACCTGAGGCCAGGAGTTTGAGACCAGCCTGGAGAACATGGCAAAACCCCATCTCTACCAAAAATACAAAAATTTGCCAGGCATGCTGGTGTGCACATGTAATCCCAGCTAATCAGGAGGCTGAAGCACAAGAATCGCTTGAACCCGGGAGGTAGAGGTTGTAGTGAGCCAAGACTGTACCACTGCACTCCAGCCTGGGCAAGATAGAGACTCTGTCTCAGAAAAAAAAAAAAAAAAAAGATATCATTAAGTGAAAAATGTAAGGTACAGAACAGGACATGCTTGCATTTATGTAAAAGAAGGTTTATACATACACACACACAAATACAAACTTCCTTGTACTATATATACATAAAATTCCTCTGCATAAGGAATCAATAGTTATTAGATCTAGAAAACCAGGACACAAGAGTGGGAGAGTCTTTTCAGTGTATATCTCTTAGGCTTTTTGAATTCTAAACCATGTGCACCAATCCAAAAATTTACACTAAAGAAAGGGGCAATGAAATCAGGTCCAGTCAGACAGCTGAAGCGGTACGGTACAATGAGGCTGGAAGACCTGGGCTCAAAATCCACCTCACGTTGTAGCTATATGACATCAAATGGGTTACTCAACTTCCATAAGCCTCAGTTTCCTCCCCTGTAAGATGAAGATAAACTCCACTGCATAGAGCTACTGTGAGAACTACAATAAGATGCAAATGTACAGATGCCCAAGACAGTACCTGATAGAGTTGGCAATTGACACGTTTTATATTCCTATCCCTCAAGAAGTCCTTAGACGTATGACCACCACACTCACATATAAACTGCTTTAGACTATTGGTTTTCCTTTAAAAATGTGATTGCATCACCACTCCCTTCCAGAAAAGGGGACATCTTCATTGTCTTTCCACCCGCTGAGTGAAGAAAAAAACTCTCATAAGGGACAAAGAAGCTTTTCAATTCTTGAAAAGGCTCAGAAGTACAGCACAATCCTTCTTCAAGACAAGTCAATTTACGTTCATCTGCTGAAACTCAAGGAGAGTTCTTTTTCCTCCTTCAAAAGTTTCCACTGGTACAAACTTCAGAGAAGAAAAGTCAGAATAATTCCCAGGCCAAGGGCTAATCTACTAGAAAAAGCCAAGAAACAGGCACTGAAATACTGTTTGTACTCATGTCTTTTCAAGAAAGCCAAGTGCTTTTTTCAACTTTCAGAACCATGGTTTGTTTTCAGACAAAGACCTCCAGGTCAAGACTTCAAATGGGGATAGCCTTTTCTTCTGACAGTTACAGGCAAGCACACAAGAATACAGAAGAGTCCTATCACAGAAAAACTGACAATCCTAACTTTGGGCTGCCAAAGGAAGCCTCAAGAAGACGATAATTGTCAAGCACTGACTGTGTGCTGGAGCTTTTCATCTGTCTTCTCATTTTAATCCACACAAATAACCCTATGACAAAGGGACTATTACTTAATTCTGGAGCAAGCCCCAAGAGCTAAAGTGACTTGCCTAAGTTACACAAGTTAGCTGGTAACAGTAGAATTCAACTTCAAAACCATTCCACCATTCCACTACTAAATAACACATAATTATAAAAACTTAATTGAGGTAAAAAGTCGTGAATCCAAATTCTGATTTTTAAGAGAGAATGAAAGAATTCCTTAAAATTAATCATGTACTCCTTTGCTTAATATTAAAGTCATCCTAGTATCTTTATACTCCCCATAATCAATTCAGATTAAATGAAAGCATCTTTATCTATTCACGCTAACTCTGAGAACAAATATTAGTCAAATTTCAGCTTGAAATGACAATAAGAAAAGACACAAGGGACAGCAATGAGAAGTGGGCCACTCACAGTTTTGTAGATGTGTTCAGTGGGGCCATGAAATTCCTGTTGCATTCTTTCCTCAAGGAAATAGATGCGAAGCTTTAGGTTAAAGTTTTCTTTCTTCAATTCAGTGATTTGCTGAAAAATATCACAGAAGGGTCATCAAAAGCAAACAAAAGACAGAGGGTCCAACAGATAATACATACATTAATCCCTATAGATTAAGAGGCTACAAAATGGATTCACATGTTAAATACTAGAGAAAGCTCACTTTTGCTGCCATTGTACTAACCCAGAAGAATTAAGTGGCTCCCACTAGCCAAGGTTAGTACAATTTGAGAATTAAAATGAATAATGACAGGAATTAATAATGACTGAATAAAGAAAGAATTCAAAACTCCACACTGATAATAAGAAATAAGAAAAGGAAAAGGAGAATATCTTCCTTTCAAAAGAAATCCAGTTAATAAATGTAGAAGAATAAGAGGAACAGAAAATCACTATCGTACAAACTCTACAGTAATGATTGATTCAGGTAAGAATCAGCAACACTAAAAGCATTAGATGAAAGATCATGACAGAACAGAATATTCAGACAGTCCAGACATATCACCCCACAAATGGCTCGTTAATTACAAAAGGAAAAGGTACCTTTAAAATTTAGAAACCTTGCAAACACCATCTTAACCAAAAAAAAATTATCTTTTTATCACCATTGAAGGGATAAACTAACATCATGTTCCTCCTGAAATAAATCAATGAGAGCAAACAATTCCATCTAAAGTGCTTCTGTCTATAACCTCTAACATGTATCTAATCAAGAGGGATCTACCGGATAAATCTAATTTGAAGAACATTCTGCAAAACAACAGGACTGAACTCTTCAAAAATCTTAATGACAATCCTAAGGCAAAAACGTTTGGTGAACTCTTCTAAATAAATGGAAGTTGAAGAGGCATGTCTACTAAGTACAATAGAATCTCGAATTTCTTACAAAAACAGTTACATGATGATACCTGGGGAAACTGGAATAACAACTTTATATTAGGTAATGATATTATGATTTTACAGGAAAATATCCTAAGAAAGAGACACATGCTGAAGTACTGTGTCATCTGGAATTAACTCAAATGAGTGGAGAGAGGAAAAAAGAGAGAAAGCAAATAGAGAAAACATTAATTGGGGGATCCAGATGAATAACACATGTTCACTGTACTATTTTGCAACTTTTTCATATGTTGAAATCTGTCACAATAAAAAGATGGAGGAAAAAAGAATTAAGAAAAAGTATATTTACTGCAAACCTACCTCTATGTAAACCACCACCAAGCTAGGTAATTTATATACAATATCTCAATTCTCAAAGTAACACTGCAAAAGTACCGCCTCCAATATACACAAGATCAAAGATCACACCAGTAGGGGAGGAGCTGGGATTCCTACCCTACTGTCTGACTCCAGTAACTATGATCTGTCAATTAAACCTCACTGCCTATAGAGAAAATTCCGGAATTTTTGGTTTGGTTCATCCAGTAAACTTTTCTGTGCAGTCTAACTTAACTCTGAGAACAGATATGAGCCTACACAATAAAGCAATTCCTAGTATGTTTATATCACCATATTTAAATATCTAAATGTTCTCCAAAATCCTACCAACATCCCCAAGTTCTCCCTCTCTGTTTCACATATTTTTAAGTCTCTGCCTTTAGGGTGAAAAAAATTTCTCTCCTTAACACTGTTATGGAGAGAGTGACAGAAGCACAAGTTAGGAAGGGACTTTAAATTGGTCCAAGATGATGGTTACCTTTGGGGAGGAAAGGTGGGTAGTGCTTGGAATGAGCTACAAAGCAAACTTCTGGGGTACTGATAATGTTCCACGTCTTGGCTTTGGTGATGGTTATAGGGTATGATCCTTTTTTGATAATTCATTGAACTGTTCACATATGATTTGTGGGTATGCCTGCATGTATATTACACTTCTTTTAAAGTTTGTTTATTTATTTTTTTATTTTTAAAATATGAGGTCTTGCTTATCACCCAGGCTGGAGTGAAGTGGTAGAATTACAGCTCACTGCAGCCTCAAACTCCTGAGCTCTAGCAACCCTCTCACCTCAGCCTCCCAAAGTGCTGGGATTATAGGTGCAAGCCATCACACTTGCCCTCATTTTTTAAAGTTTTTAAAGTCAAATAGTCTGTTAGGCTATGGTTAATGTGAATTATTAAAAGTCAATTCATCCATAGTTAAGTAATTATAGTATGTCAACTCAGTGGAATATGCTAGAACCATAAAGAAGAATGAGAGATCACATGGTACACTCATAAGAAATTATCTCCAAGATACACTGTTAACTAAAAACACATGGTATGGAACATTATACAGACAGGTTTTAAAAGGGCAGGGGGATATGAATACATAATTCATGATTTGATATGCTAGTGTGCATCTAGAAGTACACTGTGTATTTGTACCACATACATTTCCTATAAATAAATATTTAAAGTAACAATAGATAAACACAATCTTTTTTTGAGACTCTCTGAATTGTGAAAAGAGTGCTGATGATATTGTACTAAATGCAGTATGTCTGTCCACACTATAGTTTGTGCATCTGTTGTCCTCTTTCCATTCTCAAAGTCACTGTTCAAGCTCAGTTCTCAATGGTAAGGCAGAAAGATCAGCAGCTTTGGAGACGATATTAAGTTCAATCTTAACTCTCTTTTGTGATGCAACCTAGACATGCTACTTCTTTGAGCCTCGGTTTCCTCAACTGTTTCCTTAAAACAGGGATAACAAAATCAATTTCATAGCTTTTTGTGATAAGAAAATAAATGAATTTGACTATTTTGTGATAAGAAAATAAATGAATAAATGAAATGGAGTCTCCCTCTGTCACCCAGGCTGGAATGCAATGGTGCGATCTTAGCTCTTTGCAACCTCCACCTCCTAGGTTCAAGCCAGTCTCTTGCCTCAGCCTCCCAAGCAACTGGGTCTACAAGCATGTGCCACTATGCCCAGCTAATTTCTGAAGGAGTGTTTGTTTGTTTAAGATGGAGTTTTGCTCTTGTTGCCCAGGCTGGAGGGCCATGGCGCAATCTCAGCTCACTACAACCTCTGCCTCCTGGATTCAACTGATTCTCCTGCCTCAGCCTCCCAAGTAGCTGAGATTACAGGCATGTGTCACCACACCTGATTAATTTTGCATTTTTAGTAGAGGCGGGGTTTCTCCATGTTGGTCAGGCTGGTCTCGAATTCCCGACCTCAAGTGATCCACCCACCTCAGCCTCCCAAAGTGCTGGGATTACAGGCGCAAGACACTGCACCCAGCCAGAAAAAAATATCTGAATAAATGAGAACCTTAAACTTTCTAATTTTGGAAAAACGCACAAAACATATAGACTCAAGAAGCTTACCAAACACCAAACAAGATAAGATCAAGGTAACTCACACCCAGAGACTGATGAACACTTAAGACCAAAAAAACCTCAAAAGCAGTCTGAGAAAATAACATATTACCTATGGGGCAATGAACAATGATTTGAATTGCAGCAGCTTTGTCAACCAAAACCACAGAGGTCAGAGGCAGTAGAATAATATTATTAAAGCGCTGAAAGAAACTGTCATGCCAGAATTCTATATCCACTAAAACTATCCTTGACAATGAAGGTAAATGAAGATACTCTCAAAGGAAAACAAAGTAAATTAATTCATTGCCTACAGACCTGTTCTAGACCTCTTACAGGAAGTTCTTTAGACAGGAGGGAAATGATAACAGAAAGAAATGTGTAACTTCAGAAATTAAAGAAGAGAATAACAAATGGTAAATATCTATTTAGAACAGCAATTCAAATTAAAAATCTACAAATTCTTTAAATCATGTATGACAGCTGAAAGCAAAGTTCTAACAGTCGGGTGAAATTTTCAATGGGCAGTGATATGATACATACTGGGGTGGGCAGTAGTAACATTTTTACATTTCACTTATACTAAAATGAAGTTAAGTATGTAGTGTATATTGTAACCTCTAAAGCAACCACTAAAAATGTTCAATGGTTTTTAAATAAACTATACAAAGGATGTGTTCGAAAACTCAATAAATTTAAATTGAATATTACAACAATTTAAATAATCCGAAGAGGTTTCAAAAAAGGAAACAGAAGAATGAAAAACAGAGGGGAAAAATAGAACACAAGTCAGAAAATGGTAAGCCTAAAAAAAACATACTGCTATATGTTAAATGTAAATGGGATAACGCACCGATTAAAACACAGAGCCTGTGAGGATTTTTAAAAAAAACCTGGTCCTGGGTCTGGAAAAAATTTTTTTTAAAGAAGGAGAAAAACAAACCCAACTACATGCTGTATGTAACAAACCACTTTAAATATAATGATAGAGTAGGCTGGGTGCGGTGGCTCACACCTATAATCCCAACACTTTAGGAGGCCGAGGTGGGCAGATCACAAGGTCAGGAGTTCGAGACCAGCCTGGCCAATATAGTGAAACCCCGTCTCTACTAAAAATACAAAAATCAGCCGGGCATGGTGGTGTGCACCTGTAGTCCTAGCTACTCAGGAGGCTGAGGCAGGAGAATCGCTTGAACCTGGCAGGCAGAGGTTGCAGTGGGCCAAGATTGTGCCACTGCGCTCCAGCCTGAGCGACAGAGCAAGACGTCGTCCCAAAAAAAAAAGAAACAAAAAAAATGATGATAGAGTAAAAGAATGGAAAAAGATGTACCAGGTAAACACTAATTAAAATAAAGCTAAAGTGGCTGTGAATAAAAGAAACTAGACTTCAGAAAGAAAACCACAGATAAAGAGGGATACTACCAAATGATGAAAAAAATAACAATCCTAAACATGTACACACCCAACATTATAGCTTCAAATTCATAAAGCAAAAACTGATAGAACTGAAAGGAGAAATCAATAAATTTACAATTAAGCTAGGATGTCAATACCCCTCTCACATTAATCCTAATAGAAAATCTATTAATAGGTTAATAAATCCAATAGGAAAAGTAGACCAAGAAATCAGTAATACAAAAAAACTGAACAACACCATTTACCGACAGGATTTAACTCACACTTTTAAAACAATCTACTCAATAACTCAAGTACATGGAATATTTGCCAAGATATCCTAGGTAACAAAGCAAAATTTAACAAATTTCAAAGAACTGAAACCAAACTATGTTCCCTGACCATAACAGAATTAAACTAAAAAATCAATAACAGAAAGAAAACTGAAAAATTTCCAAATACTTAGACATTTAACAACACGTTTCTAAACAATCTATGGGTCAAGAGGGAAGTCTCCAGGGAAATTAGGAGGTATTTTGGAATTAAACAAAAAGGAAAATATATCAAAATATGTAGGATACATTTAAATCAATGGCTAGGGGAAATTTATTTATTTATTTATTATTTTCTTTTTTGAGATGGAGTTTTGCTTTTGTTGCCCAGGCTGGAGTGCAATGGTACAATCTTGGCTCACTGCAACCTCCGCCTCCTGGGCTCAAGGGATTCTCCTGCCTCAGCCTCCCGAGCAGCTGGGATTACAGGTGCCCACCACCACGTCCAGCTAATTTTTTGTACTTTTAGCAGAGACAAGGTTTCACTATGTTGGCCAGACTGGTCTTGAACTGACCTTAGATGATCCACCTGCCTTAGCCTCCCAAAGTGCTGGGATTATAGACGTGAGCCACCACACCTGGCTCAGTTAGGGGCAAGTTATACTAACAAATGCTTTAGAGCAAAAGAAAGGTCTCAAATCAATGACCTAAGCTTCTACCTCAAGAAACCAGAAAGAGTAAAATAAAGCCAAAGGATTATGGTCAACATGGTGAAACCACGTCTCTACCAAAAATACAAAAAATTAGCCGGGCATGGTGGCATGCACCTACAGTCCCAGCTTCTCAGAAGGCTGAGGCAGGAGAATCACTGGAATCCAGAAGGTGAGGGTTACAGTGAGCCGAGATCACAACACTGCACTCCAGCCTGGGCAACAGAGTGAAACTCCGTCTCAAAAAAAAAAAAAAAAGGATATAATAAACATAGGAGCAGAAAGCAATGAAATGGAACACAGAAAAACAACAGAGAAAAATCTATTTTAAAAGTGGACTCTTTAAAATGCTCAATGAAACTGATAAACCTCTGGCAAAAGTAGCAAAGAAAAAAGGATCTATCAACACAAATCCCATGATACTTAAAAGGCTACTAAGGGAATGATGCATATAACTCTCTGAATATACATTGAGCCTCGTGCAGTGGCTCATGCCTGTAATCCCAGCACTTTGGAAGGCCGAGGCGGGCAGATCACTTGAGGTCAGGAGTTTGAGAACAGCCTGACCAAAATGGTGAAACCCCATCTCTACTAAAAACACAAAAATTAGCCGTGTGTGGTGGCATGTGCCTGTAATCCCAGCTACTCAGGAGGCTGAGGCAGGAGAATATCTGGAACTCGGGAGGCAGAGGTTGCAGTGAGCCAAGATTTCGCCACTGCATTCCAGCCTGAGCGATAGAGCAAGATTCCATCTCAAAAAAAAAAAAAAAGAAAAGAAAACCATAGTCTAAATCCTTCATGAACATAGACACAAAATCCTCAACTAAATTTAAATTTTGGCAAAATGAGTAACAGATTCATAGATCCTGAGTGGGGTTTATTTTTTATTTTTAAAGACAGGGTCTCACTATGTTGCTAAGGCTGGCCCCTAACTCCTAGGCTCACACAATCCTCCCACCTCAGCTCAACACACCCAGCTGTGAGTGAGATTTATCCCAGAAATGCAAGGCTAATTCAATATTTGAAAGTCAATCCATGTAAGCCATCATGCTACCAGATTACAGAAGAAAAAAAAAAATACAATCATATCAACAGTTGCAGAACCCAACTGCCATTCATTTTTAAAAAACTCAGCTAACTAGAAATTAAAGGGAAATTTTTGCTAATCTGCTAAAGGGCATTAAAAAAAAAAGCCATACATCTATAAAAGACACATTTAATTAAAGACTTAAAAAAAGTGAATACTGGGCGACCTCCTCTTCGGCTTTGGAGCCCCCCCTCACCCCCACGCCCGACTCAGTATGGCGGAGCTTCTTCCTTCTGTCTTCTCCCTCTTGCCTGTTAAACTCTCCACTCCTTAAAACCACTCCACGTGTGTCTGTGTCATTTTATCTAAACCGGCATGAGGACCAACAACCCTGGTGTTCCTCCACTCATCGGAGCCTTATCATTTTGGTGCATGGGCCGGGAAAGGAAATTCAATCATTAGACTGGTGAGGGTGGAGCGGATTTCAACTTTAAATCTGTCCTTTAATCTCAAGGCTCTCTTCCAGCTACCATGTTGCCAAACTCTCTTTCTATCTGCGGTCTCTTCCCCCTCTCTGTGGGTGTCTAATGTGCAGGCATCTTTACAGTTCAGGGAAACAGGTCTGTTAGAAAAGATCGTGAATCATGGCAGGCGGTAACTCAATAAATGGCTCTCCCTCTACGTTTTCTCTGGTGAGCACATGGTATTTCTTTTCTTTGAGATGGAATCTCGCTCCGTCACCCAGGCTGGAGTGCAGTGGCGCAATCTCGGCTCACTGCGACCTCCGCCTCCTGGGTTCAAGCGATTCTCTTGCCTCAGCCTCCGAAGTAGCTGAGACTACCGGTGCGTGCCACCATGCTCCACTAATTTTTCGTATTTTTAGTAGAGACGGGGTTTCACCATGTTAGCCACAAAGGTCTCGATCTCCTGACCTCGTGATCTGCCTGCCTTGGCTTCCCAAAGTGCTGGGATTACAGGCGTGAGCCACCACGCCTGGCCAGCACATGGTATTTCTAAGTCACCTAGTAGAAATTAGGCTCTAGACCTCTTCTGGGAACGGGAAGTTTCTGCCTTTAGCAATTAGGAGCAACAAGTCTTCTGTAGCCAAATTTTAGTCCCGATATTGTCCCACTGGCAGGGAAACGGCATTAAGTTCCTATGTTCCTTTAAGGCATCTATTTTGTCTCCTATTAAGACAGCACCTAATTAGTAAGGGGACTTTAAGTCTGGAAGTTAACCAGAACCATTTCTGGATGGGTAAACCCTTTAGCATGGGCTATGATAGCAAGACATAGAGTTCAATCTAGCACTCCCCCTCCCTTAAAGGGGCCTTGCCTAATTACATGGTTTTCCTTGAAATCCGGTTTTTTGTAAGGCACACAGGCCACACAAGTCTAGGAGGTCAAAGGGAAATAAAAGGCAGAGAACTGATTGCTTGGGGACAGAATCACTAAGGCCCAAAACTCAGTTCCTCTGGTGCCATGGCTTGGAGGGTCATATCTGCAGTCATGGGCGGCACATTTAAGCGGGTACTGGGAATCCAGGAGCGATAGAGAGAGAATAGTTGGGGGGGGATGCCCGCTACTGTTTTCATCTCCATCCTGGATCACATACCAAAGGAAGGACACTAAAAGGACACTTTTATTCTCACTTCTCTTTCTAGATGGGTAACAGATCGTCTTCAACATGCACTCCCCCTGGAGTGTATTTTGAAACACTGGCACTCCTTCAACCTTGAAACTTTGAAGAAAAAGTGGCTTATTTTCTTTTGCAGCCATATCAGCCAGGCCCAGGGAAAACAGTTCCCCAAAATTAAAAAAAGTAACTTTCAGGGAAGTCATCAGAGGGTCCCTCTTATTTGGGGCCCCTTCAGGTTCCCTTCTCATTGCAGGACCTTAGGCAAGTAAAGAAAAACTGAGGCTGATTTTCTGACAACCCTGATAGGTATATAGAAGCGTTCCAATATTTAACTCAGGTATTGACCTCACATGGAGGGATGTTATGTTGCTACTAAGTCAAACCCTCACTGCAGCTAAAACAGGCAGCTCTGCAAGCAGAAAAGAATTTTGGAGATGAGCAATATGTCTCCTATAGTAGGCCAGAAGTGAAAAGAGAAAATAGGGAAGGCAAAGAAATAGGGGAAACGGCATTCCCAATAGGAAGAGAGGCAATACCTCTTGACAGTCCTAACTGGAACTCCTTTCCAGGGTGTTTTTCCTTCTTTTGCAAGTTTTAAAATGACTTATATCTCTTTTATAATGGTCTTCCAACCTGGGAAAAGCTAATTTTCCAAACCTTAAAATGCCTGGCATAGAGTTGAGCTAGGGAGAAGGGAATCCAGAAGCCTGATACACCAGCAAAAGGGTGAAAATTTCTTATCAGTTAGGCTTTTGGCTTCTCTCTCCCTGTGCAAACCAGTAAATGGGATACTAAGGATCACTGTTTATGTTCTCTGTAAATGTACAATTAATTAAAAAGGATTGGTAAGGTTGGTCTTAAGCTGTGGACAATCTGGTGTGCTTTGCATGTCTTTCTGTATGGTTCTGTCAAAGAAAGGGTGTCTTAGGTTAGGATGCAGGCCCAGGCCACCATAAGGCTACTATTCAAGCCAGCCCAACAAAACAGTCAGTAACAGACTTAGCTGAAGGCCTCCATCTTGTTTCATGTCCTTGGGAACATAATCTGTAACTGGGTGGCAATACTTTGTTTTAGTCTCTACCATTTTACAATGGTGGCTGTCTTCTTGTGCTAAGTCAGTTCCTGGGTAAGGGCCACAAAATCAAACAAGCCAGCTTGTCACTCTGGGTGGTACCAGCGGATCCATCAAGGGCAGGGTTTATGAAATATCTTAAGCACTGATCTTAAGAACGGTTTAGGGAAGGAGATGGAGTTTTGCTCTTGTTGCCCAGGCTGAAGTGCAAGGGCGCGATCCTGGCTCACTGCAACTTCCACCTCCCAGGTTCAAGCGATTCTCCAGTCTCAGCCTCCGGAGGAGCTGGGATTACAGGCACCTGCCACCATGCCCAGATAATTTTTGTACTTTTAGCAGAGACGGGGTTTCACCATGTCAGCCAGGCTGGTCTCAAACTCTTGACTTCGTGATCCGAAGTGCTGGGATTACAGGTGTGAGCCACCGTGCCTGGGCATTTTATGTAAATTATACATCAATAAAGCTGATTTTTTAAATAACTGAAATGAAATACAGCAAAATGTGAAAAGCTACACTTGGAAGCTAGTACAGTCCCATACATAAACACTCATCAGGTATTTTTTCCAATTTTTAAAAAATAATTTTAATAGTATATCATATTCTTTTTAATAAATACAACTTTTTTTTTTTTTCAGAACAGAGTCTAACTCTGTTGCCCAGGCTGGAATGCAGTGGCGCGACCTCGGCTCACTGCAACCTCCACCTTCCAGTTTCAAGCGATTCTCCTACCTCAGCCTCCCGAGTAGCTGGGATTATAGGCATGTGCCCCAATGCCTGGCTAATTTTGTATTTTTAGTAGAGACGGGGTTTCTCCATGTTGGTCAGGCTGGTCTTCAACTCCTGACCTCAGGCAATCCACCGGCCTTGGCCTCTCAAAGTGCTGGGATTACAGGCGTGAGCCAGAGTGCCTGGCCAATAAATACAATTTTATGACTGGATAAAAGAAAACGATAAGCATATTTCACATTAAGTATATTTTCAAACTACCCTTGGCCCTCTTGTTAACACTTAAGGTTTCAATTTTGTGGCTAACAAGAACAGCACAAGGAACAACTGGTAGGTTCATTAGCACCTCCTTTTAAATGTTTTAAGAAAACAGCACATAAAACATTCATTCAAACAAAAACGACTACCCCCGCCAGATGCTTCCTATAAAGAGAAACCTTATTCTGTTACTCAGCTACCAATAAAATATTTATGGAGGTTGGTCAGATGCCCCCATTGTACACAATGCGAAAATTCCTGGCAACACTTCAAAGAATATTTGTCCTATTTATAGGTAAGGAAATTTTTAAAATGTATATGGCAAAGGAAAATACGCCTTTAGAAGGTCACGACAAAATGCCAGACAGTCCCAAATGAATAAAATGAAATACAAGCACCATCTTTTCCACCATGGCCAGTTCAGTTCTCTGCTTGGTACCACTTCCCTCACAGTCTTCTCTGAATACCCTCACCAGGCTGGAATGGAGATCCTTCTACATGTTTCCACACACCCTCTACTTTCTTAATCAGAGCAATGACCACACTGCATTGTACTTGCTGGATGTCTGCCTTTCTACCCACCCCCATCCCGTAAGGACCTTGTGCAGCACTCTAGTCTGTAACCCAAGAGACGGCTACTGAATAGTCAACGGTTGGCAGAATAGATGAACAGACAGACACATTTAGAAATTTCCGGGCTGGGTAGGGTGGTTCACACCTGTAATCCCAGCACTTTGGTGGGCAGATGCAGGAGGATCACTTGAGCCCAGGAGTTTAAGATCAGCCCAGGCAACATGGCGAAACCACCTCTCTACAAAAAAAATTTTTGAAAATTAGCCGGGCGTAGTGGCACACACCTGTAGTTCCAGGTACTCGAGTGGCTGAGGTGGGAGGATCAACTGAGCCCAGGAGGTTGAAGCCACAGTAAGCCATGATCGTGCTATTGCACTCCAGCCTGGATGACAGAGTGAGACCCTCTGTCAAAAATTTTTTGTTTTTTGTTTTGTTTTGAGACGGAGTCTCCCTTTGTCACCCAGGCTAGAGTCCAGTGGTGCAATCTTGGCTCACTGCAACCTCCACCTGCCAGGTTCAAGAGATTCTCCCTGCTTCAGCCTCCCGAGTAGCTGCGATTACAGGCACCCGCCACCACACCCGGCTAATTTTTGTAGTTTTAATAGAGCCAGGGTTTCACCATGTTGCCCAGGCTGGTCTCAAACTCCTGACCTCAGGTGATCCACCCACCTCGGCCTCCCAAAGTGCTGGGATTACAGGTATGAGCCACCTTGCCTGGCCTAAAAATTTTTTTTAAAAATAATTTCTTTAAGGCAGTGTGATGTAATGACAGTCCCTCAGGCTTCAGACGGATCTAGTGTACATCACTCCCCGGTTAAACCCTCCATTCGTTTTTTTTTTTCCCCCCCCATCATTCTTAGAATAGAATAAAACTTCCTACCACAGCCACGAAATGCCTGTATCATCTGGCCCCTGTCCACTTCTCCAACCTCATCAGGTATCATCTTCTCCCTGTTCACAATATTCCAGCCTCACTGGCCTCCTTTCTGGTCCTGATATAAGCCAAGCCCTTGTCTGCCTACAAAGCTCTTTCTGCAGCATCTGCTAGAGTGGCTCTGTCTCATCCCTTCCATCTCAGCTCAAATGTCACTGCCTCGGGGAGGCCCTTCCCAACTACACCATCTAAAGTGGGCCCCATCTCTACCAACTCAACCAGCTCACTCTAACGCATAGCTCTCACTTTCTTGCTAGAATTTTTCACAATCTGTATTTGTCTTATCTATTTGCATTTTTCTTATTATAGTGTTTATTACATGAATATAATCCACTTAATCTTTCATGACTGTTTCCTCTGAGGTTTCAACAAGCATCTAGAACACAGGAGATGCTCAATAATTTGTTAAATGAATGAACAAATTAATGAATAAATACAATTCAGACCATTCCCAGTCAATAGTGAGTGGAGAACACAGGTCTTGAGACAGCCAGATGGGCGAGCTGGAGAAGACCTCCCTTTAGCTCTGTGGCTTGCCTTCACTCTACACGATTTTTAACGCTGTCCTGTGTTTACTGCTTGTTATAACCATCTCAAAGAGCTAGTCTAAGAATTGAAAGAAATTAATTACAATGTTTAGTATAGTGCCTAGTACAACATAAGAATTTAAAACATATTAATGTTTTTCTCATGTGTACTTTTCCCTTTAAGAGAAACAAGTAAAAAAAAAAAAAAAACTTGGGGTGGAGAAACTGGAAACAGCTTACAATACAGTAGGAATAAAAACCCAAAATACAAAACCCACCAAATATGACTTGGAAACCCAATGCTCAAAAGTAAGCCAACGCAAGGCTGTGTTTGCCACGTTCCAGCTGTTGGAAGCCACGTGTCATTGTGGAAGTGCAGCCATCTGAAATGGAAAATGTCCCAACATGATTATGGGGTGGTGCTTTCTGAAACTGGAGAAGGGCCCCAGCTTAGCAGTAGGAAAAATTTTGCAGGAGCTACTAGTCAGTCATTCTGGCTTCCTCCTACTCCCAGTCTGTCAAAGCCTTGCCCAGCCTGAAATTCCATCTAAAAGGGAAGAAAAACCAACAACATAAAAAGGAATCAGGGCAACTCCAACCAGTCCCACCTCAACTGAAATCTAAGCCAAGTACCTAACTCTGGCTATCCGTTTCAATGGCTCACAAGAACCTGGGCCTCCAAAGCTGAGGCTCACCCTACCAAATCATCTTCCCACCCAAGACAGAAAGGGCTAGAGCAAGAGCTCTGGGGTCAGCAGAAATAGACGACACTACCAGAGATGCTACTTTTGCGTTGTGTGACCTTGGGAAAATCATTTAACATCTTTGTGCCAATGGGGGCTCATCTATAAAATGAGGACAAAATCAATTCCCTCACAGGGGTGTTGTGACAACTAAATGAGCTAAAGCAGCTGGCAGAGCCTTGGACTTAACAAGCAGTAAACACAGGACAGCGTTAAAAATCGTGTAGAGTGAAGGCAAGCCACGGAGTTAAAGGGAGGTCTTCTCCAACTCGTCCATCTGGCTGTCTCAAGACCTGTGTTCTCCACTCACTATTGACTGGGAATGGTCTGTGCCGATCCTGGTTGTTGCTAACCCTGTGACTATGTACCATTTGCCAGCCCCACTCACAGTCTCAGGACAGTACGGAATCCTTCCTCCATGAAACCATCTATTTTTACATCTAGGGAATTATTCCGGTCTGCATACACAGATGGTGGTTTTTTTTTGTTGTTTGTTTGTTTTTTTGAGACAGAGGCTTACTCTGTAGCCCAAGCTAGAGTGCAGTGGCACGATCTCAGCTCACTACAACCTCCGCCTTCTGGGTTCAAGCGATTCTCCTACCTCAGCCTCCCAAGTAGCTGGATTTCAGGCACCCGCCACCACGCCCACCTAATTTTTGTATTTTTAGTAGAGATGGGGTTTCACCATGCTGGCCAGGCTGGTCTCAAACTCCTGACCCAGGTGATCTGCCTGCCTCGGCCTCCCAAAGTTCTGGGATTACAGGCATGAGCCACCGTGCCCAGTTGATATTGTCTATCTTAAATAATTGTATGTGTATACACACATACACAATAAAGCCTTAAAAAAAAAAAAAATTCACTTCTCAGGCCCTCAGTAAGCAGATAATTGGGCCATAATGAATTTTTTATTCTTTTTGAAAGTACAAAAACTGAAAGATCTCACCTAGACATAACAAAAACCATGAACTTGGCTACCCAAAGTTAATCTCTAGTAAACAATACTGCATGTAAGATAATTCTGCCTACAGCAGCTAAGTGAGGTAGTAAAGAGGGAGGATACTTTGGAATCAGTTTCTGATGCCGATACTCTTTGGTGTCTTCAAATCATCAAGAAAACTGTTACCAGGTAAGTATCTATTATAAATAATATTGGAGTAATAACAGAATTTGTTTTTAAAACAAGGTCTCTCTCTGTTGCTCAGGCTAGAGTGCAGTGGCGCACTCATGGCTCACTGCAGCCTCAGCCTTCCAGGCTCAAGCAGTCCTCCCACCTCAGCCTCCTGAGTGGCTGGGACCACACGTGCACACCACCATGCCCAGCTAATTTTTTCATTTTTTGGTCGAGACAGGGTCTCACTTTGTGACCCAAGCTGGTCTTAAACTCCTGGGTTCAGGTGATCCCCCTGCCTTGGTCTCCCAAAGTGCTGAAATTACAGGCATGAGCCACCACACCCAGCCTCAATAACAGAAATTTAAAACTGAATCCCAAACACTAGTTGGAATTTAACTACCTTATGAAATCTTTTCATATTCTTTTCAACCTTTGCTCATGAATACACATTTCTGTAGAATTATAACATTAGTGAATTTGCATATTCCATTGCTTTCGCTTAGTATTTCTTAAGTATTTTTCATATTGTGGCAGAATTGCACAAAACTTCCAGTTGAAATAACCACACTACATTCTACTGAAGTGATTCACAGTCAATTGTTTAACCATTTCTCTGCTGTGCACTGATGGACTCAGTGTGTTCTAATGGAAAGTGACAAGCTTTACAATCAGAAGACCAGGCTTGAATTTTGCCTTATTTTTGTTTCTCAGTCACAAGCTCATTGGCAAGTTGTTTAATCCCTCCAACCTCAGCTTCCTCATCTGTGAAATATCCTCAAGACACTTGTCACAAGCAAAGAGATAACAAATACAAAATGTAATTTCGCTTCCTTCCAATTTTTCACAATTATACACAATGTGGCAAGAAACACCTTCATGAACAGAGCTTTTTCCTTCTACTAGGTTGCTTCCCTACTATCAATTTCCCCAAAATGGATGATTGGGCTCAAGAGTAATTTTATATTTATGACTTTCAAAATCTCTTTCCAAATGGCCCTCAAAAAGATTGTAAAAATTTACACTACTCGGCCCTCCATCTGGCCAGGTTTTTGGAGGGCATGGCCTGGACATGCAAAGGTATGGAAACTCAGAGCATTCAATCCAGTAGGCCATCGTCTTACATAGATGAACCCCTGTACTTAACACTTTTACCCCACCAGCCATAAGCCCAACTTGATTCCAAGTACTCAACTCTGCAAAGAGCCCTAGCACCTTCAGAGCTCTGTGGAAAGTGGCTATGACACTCGCTCTGCCAGCTACAGACCTGGTCTTCAACCACTTCCACTGAGCTGCATCCCACACGGTTCTTGCACTCCTGCCACGTTCTACACTCACCCTCATTTTCCCACCGTTAGCCTCACCTTGCCCTCATTACTACATGCTTTCCTATGACTCTGGTCCTGCATGCCCCGGTCCTCATTATAAGGTGTCTGCCTCTAGATGTGTCTCTAGGTGTATCTCTTCCCCAGCCACTTTAGTCACAGTGACCACAGCAGCTGCCCTGGTTGCTAAAGATCTGGTATAGCAGGCACTATCCTAGCATATTATTTACTCCTCACCACAAGCCTCAGATAAATACTTTTTCCCAGATTTACAGCTAAAGCAAGCAAAACTTGGAGCTTTAGTATTCCATACAAGGTCACACATTCATTAAATCAACAACTATTAAGTGCCTACCATTTTGTTAGGTTCAGTGTTGAGTAGTAGACATTGAAGAGAGACACATGTTAAGCAAGAACACTAATAACGAAATAATCACAAACTGTCACAAGAGTCATGGTGGGAGAGACAGGGTGCTGAGTACTTGCTAGAAGTATCATGAGTTGAGAAGGGAGTCAGGGATGGCCTCTCCAACAAAGTCACATTAAAACTAAGGCAAGAAGGTCCAGAGGCCTGCCATTCAAGGAAAGGGAAAAAGGGTGTCCAGGCAGAGGGTGGAGAATGCATGAAGGCTCTGGCACGGGGACAAGCTGGGGTGTGGCTGAGGAAGAGCAGCGTGTGTGGCTAGAGCAGTGTAGGATGGGAGAGGAATATGCTGAGTTCAAAGAGACAGGAAGTTGCCAGTCACACAGGTCAGGTTCTCATGGACCACGGTAAGGTTAGGGACTTTACTCCAAGGTCAAAGAAACATCACAGAAGGGTCTGCAGAAACTGAACACTCATGGGGCAGAACCCAGGGCAGTGGAGACAGTCAACAGAATCTTCAGATTACATCAGACATCAGCATGTATTGAGTACCCACTCTGCGCCAGGCATGCTAGGTGTTTTCCATACCTTACCTAATTAATAAATCTGAAAGAAAGACAGTAGTAGCCCCACTTTATACATGAAGTTTTGGAAGTGACCCATTTAAGGCCACAGGTTAGTAAGTGGCAGGGCGAAACCTGAAACCCAGTCCTCAGAATTCTCAAATCCATGTCGTATCAATACGCCATGGTGCTCTGAAAGCTTCAGGGCCATACAAGTGGGGCAGGGGTGGAAGATGAGGGAGCTATGATCTGGTAGTAAGTAACTAACAACATAGACATTATAGAGCAAATTTAAAGATGCCAACCTGCTAGTGAAACCACAAAAAAAACACTCGAATTTGACCAACTGCCTCAGCTGAGACTAAGAATTTTCAACAATAGGAATAAGAGCGTCAATGCAAGAATGCCAGCATCTCAAGGCAGGTGGGTATAAGACAAGAACAGCAAAACCAGGTGTGAATAGGATACAGGCAATTGTTTCCGCCACTCCTGGCTAAGAGTTCTTTCAATTTCTTAGAAAGGAAGCCACTAGACATAACAAATCATATTCCATAGTATCTACTGTTTATTGCATATAAGTTATGCTTACTATCTCCGACATCCAGAAATCTTATTTCTAGGAATCTACCTTCAAAAGAACACACACATATAACTATAAAAAGATGTATGTGGCCAGGTGCGATGGCTCACACCTGTAATCCCAGCACTTTGAAAGGCCAAGGTGGGTGGATCACAAGGTCAGGAATTCAAGACCAGCCTGGCCAACGTGGTGAAACCCTGTTTCTACTAAAAATACAAAAATTAGCTGGGCGTGATGGTGCGTGCCTGTAATCCCAGCTACTTGGGAGGCTAAGGCAGGAGAATTGCTTGAACCCGGGAAGCGGAGGTTGCAGTGAGCTGAGATCACGCCACTGCACTCCAGCCTAGTGACAGAGCAAGACTCCATCTCAGAAGAAAAAAAAAAAGATATATGCACAA
This sequence comes from Ateles fusciceps, assembly GCA_036589455.1. NCBI lineage: Eukaryota > Metazoa > Chordata > Mammalia > Primates > Atelidae > Ateles > Ateles fusciceps. The sequence goes on from JAZHEH010000952.1 coordinate 19,934,936, forward strand.
GGAGATTCATCACAGCTTTGTTTATAAAAGTGAGAAATTAGAAACAACCTGAAATGTCCCACAGTAAGGTTATGTAAATTATGGCTCAATCCATCCCTTTTAATAAGCCTTTATTTAATATTACACAGCCAATAATAATGCCATCCATCACTGTTGAGAATGGAAAGCTATCCATGTCATTCCCTGTCAAAAACCAGAATTAAACTCTTCCATACGTTGAGAAAGATAGCTACCTGGACAGCATACGTTGTACCAGATTCTGGGTCTTCCATACTCACCCAAAAAAACATTTTTTTAAAGGGGAGAGAGAGATACTAGTATCCAGAACAAGTCACAGCAGGTAAGCACAGTCCTTCACAAAATGCTGCTTCCACGAGGCCTCCTCTGGTCTAGGGAGGGGAAGACCAGTAAGACAGGCTCCCAGTGAAGACCAACTGATTTACCTAATTCCTACAATGAGGCCTGCCATACAGGTGATTATAACCTCAACTAATGAGGATATTAGACAATGGATTACCAGTTTAACAAAAAGAAGACTTGTGGTTTTCACATGCCAGAGTGAGTACTTGCACAGAACAGTCAAATGAAATACAAAGGACTTCCTTTAACAGAAGACCTGGGTTCAAAGCCCGAATAAGTCCCTACTTCTCTCTGGGCTTCAGAGTCCTCACATGTCAAATGAAGGGACTGGATGAGATGATTCCTAGAGCTCCTCCAGCTCTGAAATTAACTCTGTTCTAAACATCCCTTCACTCCATGCCCTTAGCTCCACATTCCTCCCGTTGGGCCCACAATAGCACAGCAGCCTTTTAACTCATCACCTTACCACCAGCCTTGCTCCCCTCCAAACTCTTCCCCCTCATGGTCATCAGCCTGGTAAGCTTTGGAAAGCATAATTCTGGTCATTTCCCTCCCCCAGATTAAAATCCACTGCTGGTTCCCCTTCATCTTCAGAACAAAAACCAAGCAAAGCAGTGTAACATTCAAGAACCTGCAGGAGCTGGCCTCTACCTGCTTCAATGGCCATACTTCTCTCAGCTCCTCTCACACCACCCTCTTTCCAGTCAAAGAGAACTTACAGCTCCCTGAACTCATCAAACCCTGTCATGCCTCTCTCTACATTTGCACATGTGAGTCCTTGTGCCTGGGATGCTCCCCTAGCTGTCTCCACTTGACCAATCCCTACCTGTCCCTGATGACTCAACTTAGGCAACATCTCCAGAGAGGCCTCTCTGAACCCCGAGTCAGAGCTCCTCCTCTGTGGTCCCACAGCACCCTATACTGACCTCTGTCCCTGCACTATTTTCCTATCCATCTTCCCAGTCAGACTGTGAGCCTCTGAACAGGGGGACTTACCTGGTCTTAATCCACTGCAGATTCCCCCCTGGCAGACAGCCTGGCACAGTGGCATATATTAAAAATTGTTTATTGAATGGATGAACTCTGAGGAAAACCAGAAGGGTACCTATGTATTGCCAGCCTTCAGCTAAATGCAACTCCGATGGTTAGGTACCAATCATCTGAGACTAGAATAGGACGAATCATGAGTTTCCACTTTAAATCCAAAGTATCTCTCAGCCCCCTCCTTAATAGGCATGCTGACTCTAAAATTAGCTTTAGATGCCAAGAGCATTTCCTATAAGCATCCCCACAGAAAGTTCAGACTACCACTACATAGAGATCATGCATTTTGTAACTCAGGCCAAATGAAAAATTTCAGTGACTTATAAAGACCTGAAAGGGAGACACTGAGAACAGTGTGGCCATTTCAATTCCGGCTGCAGATTTTGCTCTTGAAAATGCTACAATAAAAAATATTAATGCCATAAAAACCTAACAGCAGCCAAAGGACCACAGTCATAAAGAAAAAAACATAAATCCTAAAACATGTTGGCATAGAAGGCTCTCCCCTCACCTTCAAAGAAAAACAGGATTTAGGTCATCAAGAACACATCTGAACAGGGGGAAACTGGAATCACATGGAAGAATGGGAAAAAATAACAGGAATTATAATAATAAGAAAGGGAGAAGCAATGATGGCAAACAGAGAATGTACTGTGTGCTAGGCATCTGTGCTTTGCATACATTCACTCATTCAATCCTCCTAACAACCCTATGAAGTAGGTACTGTTATGTACATTTTTAAAATGAGGGGGAATACAGGGAGGTTAAGTGGCCACAGGGCACCCAGCAGAAGTGGACAAACACGCAGCCTGGCTCCAGAGACCATGGTCCTTACGCAGCACAGACTGCCTCTGGGAACAATTTTGCAACGTCACATCCCTGGGCCTCAGTTTCTCCTACATATAATAAAGAGGGTTGTATTCAATTCTAGGATTCCTTTCCATTCAATAAGCAGAAAACAGATATGAAACCAAAAGTCTAATACTCTGTGAAATTTTCCAATTTGGAAATAAGATGTAAAACAGTACCCTTCAAAATGAAATAACTATCTTGCAAAGCCACTTTAATATTAAAGTAACATATACAAAGAGCTTAGCACCTAAAGTGCCCAGCTCAGAGCAAGAGCTCAATAAACAGTAGCTGTTATTACTCTTATGATAAAAACAGGAACAACCATTTAATAGTAGAGCATATTTTAATTATACACGATGTAGAATAATCAAATCTCATTCGTTTGAGGCCCCAGACCCCATAGCATAGATCGAGTTGTACAGCTGAAATTATAACAACTCAAAGCTCAGAAATTACTTGTTTCCATTAGAGATCTGACAAGTCATTTCTTCAGTTGGTCACTGGTGGTTTGCAGATAACTATTAGCAGCAATGAGTATTCTAAATTAAATCCAGAGACAGCACCGCTCTGTTCTGTAAAGACAACTGGGGGAAAGAGAAACATAATTGTGGAATGTCCTTCTCTCTGTGTCCTCCATCTTCTCTCTGATAAGTAGCTCCTGTGTCTTGCATAGTATGGATTTCATTTGTTTACAAATGAAGAAGGGTCTAATTCTTCCCATGATAAATGAGAGCATTGAACAGGTAACTTGTTAAAGAGAACTGCAATTGGGAAAATAACCTTATTTTCCTGTTACTTGACAACAAACCCCCTCTGCTAACAAATGAAAGACACAACGCTGAAAGACATTAAGCACTGAAGCCAACTCTATCACCGAATAATCCATTCTCAGAAAAAAAACTACACAGTACCGGGTACAGGCTACTCACATTTCATTCAAAAGCAACCAAGATAAAGTCTATAAAATGCAAGGGGAGGCACAAGGCAGTGGAAAGGATAACAGCTTTGGAATTAATAAAAACCTGGATTCAAATCCCAACTCTGACACTTCTGATTATATGACCATAAACAAGTCTCTCCTAGTCTCAAGATTCCTTATCTGTAAAATGGGAATAATACAAAATATCTCACAGGGTTGCAGTGAGCATCAAATAGGGGACCGTTAATAACGTGCCTTAAGGTCTCTGACAAATATTAGTTCACCTCAACTTGCAACAGGGGAACATCTTCACCTTTAGGACACCAGAGAGACACCAAACTTGAAAACCAAAGTTGAAAACCAAAGGTTTCACCCAACGTTGAAAACTGCTGATCCCATCAGAACCTATATTTGGCCCTTGTATAAAGGGCTGACTGCATGTGTACATACAAGTCTCACAGAGGATGTCCAGGACACCTGGCACCCCTCCTACCTCTAGTATCACCGAACTTAGATCTCAGGAAACACATCTTTCCTGGGTCTGGCTGGACAGTAGCAGCAGACGTCATTTGTTGGGGGATAGTAATTTCGTATTTCCACTTACATTTTCAAAGTCCTTCATGTTCCGTGCTCTGGTGGGAGACACTGTTTCTTCTGACACATTTGGGAGCACTATAAAAAGGTAAAACAGACATAGGAAAACGTCACAGTATTCAAACCGCCCAGTGTTCCTTTCGGGGAATAGAGCTCAGAGAAGGAAAAAAAAACATGAACTGCTTCCACAGTATATACCCTGCTGGTACTTGCTGTCTGTTGTGATTTACTGATCTTAGTCCAGGGAAAGCTCAATCATTAACTTACAAATTACTTAAACTAACCCCAAAGTAGCAATGTGCACATCAGAGGATGAACCCAGCAAATGCATCAGCAATTTTGCAAAGCAGATCTGTCCTAATAGGTACTTCCTTATTTCAGGAAATTACTTTGCTGAACAGAATATCATTTTCTCACATCAGTAATTAAAACTAAGCATGCCTAACTGACTTGACAGCAGGGGTTGGCAAACTTTTTCTTAAAATGCCAGACAATATTTTAGGCTTTGTGGGCCATACGCAAAGCCTAAAATCTGTCACAACTACTCAAATCTTCTGTTGTCCCAGAAAAGCAGCCACACACAATCCACAAACAAAGTGGTTGTGTTCCAATAAAAGTTTATTTTCAAAAGCAAGCAGTGGACCGGAAACTGCTGACCCATTTTAAAGACTGTGCCAATACCAAAATCTCTGCACAGCTTCTTTAACTCGACAAACATGTATTACACGCCTACTTGGTGCTAAGCCCCATCCTGTGTGCTGAGGAAACAATGGTGGAGACGACACTAATCCTGGATCCAAGAGGTTCCCGATCAAGTGGGCAAGACAGAGATCCAAACTAACTGTTATCAGCCTGAGGAAAGCCTGTGGCACTTTGTAGGTGTTCAGTAAATGTGTGCTGGGTAAATAAGTTCATTCTTCCATAATATATGCACTGAGAGCCCACTTTCTGCTAGGCCCCTTTCTAAATGTGGAAACATCAGGACATAAAACAAACAAACGGAGCTGATAGTCTAGAGGGAGGAAATACAATAAACAAAACAAAAAAAACCACTGTATAATATGTAAAAACATGATAAATGCTAGGGGGAAAAATAAAGTAGATAAGGATAGGAAATAGGAGGGATGGGGCAAGGATTGCCATTTTAAGTAAGGTGGTTAAGGAAGGTCTCACCGAGAAGGTGACATCTGGGCACACCTGAAGAGAAAGGACCAGTTACCTGGGGGGAGAGTTCTTCAGGGAGAAGCCTGAAGTGGAAGCATGGTCCCCAGTGGGTGTGGGGAACAGTCAGAGGCCAACAGGCTGGAGCTCAATGACCAAAGAGGGAGAGCAAGAGAGGAGGTAAGAGAGGTAAAAAGGGACAGACTGTATATGGTTTCTAGGCTCTTCTAAGGACTTAGGAGCTGCAGAAGGTTTGGAGGTAAGGAATAACATAACTCGACTTAGGCTTCTACAGGCTCCCTCTGGCTGCCTTTCGGAGAACAGACTGTAAGGGGCTTAGGAGAGAAACAGGGAAACCAGTCAGAATATTGGGATAATCTAGGCCACAGATCATGGTGGTTTGAAGCAGGATGGTAAGCGTATAGGCGAGTGAGACCTAGTCTGATTCTGATACTTTAAAAGTAGCCGACAGGAATAAATGAAATGAAATGAGATGAAGTGAAATACACAATGTTCAGAGAGGAAAGTACACCTTAGCCTGGGGAGAGCCAAAAACGGTGGTGAGCTTTGAGCTGAGTCTTAAAGAGGCAGCAAGCAGGCACCAGGCAGATGAGAGCGACAAAAGGAAGGAGAGACAGCCCAGGCAGAAGCACAGAGGTGGGGAGTGGGCATGGTGTTCAGAAACCACTTAACAGAAAAGAGGCTAAGCAGTGGGCAGGACAGACGTGAAGGGCACACTGGTTTGTTTTCCTGTTCCTCAAACAGGCCATGCCCTCACCTGTGTCTGGGATGCTCATCCCCTCCTTTTTCCCTACCTACATCCTACTTGTTCAAGTCTCTGCTCCAATATCAATTGCTTGGGAAACTCTAGCCTGCCCCACCTCCACACCAGAGGAAATCTCCCTTTAATGCCCTCTTATAGCACTTTATACTTCTTTGCTCCTGACACTGATCACACAATTTCTCATAAGTGTTTGTCTTCTCAGCTTAACAGTAACCACGTCTGAGGATGAATTCTAGCACTGAGCCCAGAGCCCGACATGAAGTAGATATACACTATCGGCTAAATTAAGAAATAGGCCGGCCCAGCACGGTGGCTCACTCCTGTAATCCCAGCACTTTGGGAGGCTGAGGCGGGCAGATCACCTCAGGTCAGGAGTTCTAGACCAGCCTGGCACGTGGTGGCATGCGCCTGTAATCCCAGCTACTCGGGAGTCTGAGGCAGGAGAATTGCTTGAACCCAGGAGGTGGAGATTGCAGTGAGCCAAGATCACACCATGGCACTCCAGCCTGGGCAACAGAGCGAGACTCCATCTCAAAAAAAAAAAGTAGGCCTATAAGTCTTCTGCTTCTAACTGCCTATGGGCAGGAAGAGTCAAAATCAGACTTGTTCAATTTTGCATTTAAAGTAAAAGTTGCCAGTGAGTTCAGTGGTTCATGCCTGTAAGTAATCCCAGCACTTTGGGAAGCTGAGGCAGGTGGATCACTTGAGTCTGGGAATTCAAGACCAGCCTGGGCAACATGGCAAAACCGTCCTACAAAAAATACAAAAATGAGCCGGGTGTCGTGGCACACACCTGTAGTCCCAGCTACTGAGGAGACTGAGATGAGAGAATCACAAGTCCAAGAGGTCAAGGGTGCTGGCGTGTGATCACACCTCTGCACTCGCAGCCTGGGTGACAGGGCAAGACCCTGTCTCAAAAAAATAAAAAGTAAAAATAAAGTAAAAATTAACAGGTTCCTGAGGAAAACATGAGGGTACCCTGTAAGTTAAGGGATTTTCCAGAAATAAACCTTGGGACTCTTTTCCTGTCTGCTCCAAAATCTCCTTTCTTTGCACATATCTCAGCACTGTGGAAACAGAAAAAAAAACCACAAGTCAAAATATCTTAGAGATATTTTGCAAAAACTAGCACTACCCACGAAGACACTTAAGCATTCACTTTTTTCAGAAATAAAAATTTTAAAGAATGCTTAGCTGGACCCAAACTGCAAAGTTTCCTTAGAATCCAGCTTAAGCACAATACGCTATTTATTTACCCAGTGCCGTCTCCTGTGGTCTAACCAGCTATTTGTCTCCAAAGGGCAGGCCCGTGTAGGAATGCTGGGCCTCAGCCGGCAAACAGGATCCAGCAGCCTGCCAGGAAGGCCTTGGCATGCTAGAGTCCAGATGGCAGCTCTCCTGGGCCTCCAGCCACTGGCCTAGCCACCAATTCAATGTCCAGCCTCCTTGCAGTTGTTCAGTTCAGCAAATGCTCACTGAATCCATATAGGCTTAGGAGCAACAAATGAAACTCACGAAGTATGGCCAAAAGGACAATTCCTCTAGTCCAGGGTTTATGAAAGGCAGTGGAGAGCAAATCAATACACACAAAAAATACTGAGCACCTACTGTGTGCCAGTCCAGCGATATGAAAGCTCAAGATGCCCACAGTCTAATATCTACTTTCCTTGTTCTTTCTCAAGAGAATGCCCGGTATTGTGTACTTACCACTGTTTCCCAACCCAGCTTTGGCGGTGATGCCATCCAGATCATCTGGTACATTAGGAACAAGGCCACTAGGAGAGAATACAGAGAATAAATGATGAGCTAATGTTTGAACAACACAGACTGTTAAGACTGCTTGGACTGCACATGACAGTTATCCCATGGCCAGGAGGGACAGACACAGCTGAACTACCTGTGAGGCATGAAGCACAGAGATTAAGAACTCAGGCTTTGGGGCTGTGTTCTGGCTTTAGAGACTGAGTTCCAGCTCCAACACTTGGTAGCTGAGTGACCTTCAGTGATATCATTCATTCATTCAGCCATACATCAAATGTTCTGTGTGCCAAATATGTGCTAGTGGCAGAGGCACTGTGCCAAGTACAAGCTACTTATGTTTCTGAGTCTCACTTTCCTAATCTGGTACATGGGGATACCATGCCCTCCCTGTAAAAATTAAATCAGTTCATGTATATAAACACAAAGCACACAGTAAGTGTTCAATAAATGGCAACTGTTGTTGTTGTTACTATCATCATTATGACTACTAATATGCCTATCACAACCTCTGGGAATCAGACACCAATCGAGATGCTTTAAGAATGTCAAAAATGCAAAATTCACTGATCCAAGAAGTTGCCCTGGTTGAATTATATAAATATGTTCAGTGAGGATCTAGAGACATTGACAAAAAACTAACCCATAATAGGAGGTATGGTGTGACACAAAAGACACTACCCTGAATTCTGTTCTCAGCTCTGCCATGTATCTCTCTGAGCCTCGCTTTCCTCAGCTATAAAAGGAGAACAGCAGCTACCTCGCAGAGTAATTGGCAATTAAACAAGATATAGCAAGGTACCCATATATTGTGGGTACTCCATAAATGGGAGCAAAATATCACGTCACCCTGAAACCTACAGTGCTTTACAATTTTTTTTGTTTTTTTTTTGAGTTGGAGTCTCGCTCTGTCGTCCCAGTCTGGAATGTAGTGGCACGATCTTGGCTCACTGCAACCTCCACCACCTGGGTTCAAGCAATTCTCCTGCCTCAGCCTCCCGAGTAGCTGGTGGCGCCCGCCACCATGCCCGGCTAATTTTTGTATTTTTAGTAGGGACAGGGGTTTCACCGTATTAGCCAGGCTAGTCTCTTGGCCAGGCTGGTCTTGAACTCCTGACCTCATGATCCACCTGCCTCAGCCTCCCAAATATAGGGGATTATATAATCCCAAATGCTGGGATTACAGGTGTGAGCCACCACGCCCGGCTAGTACTTTGCAATTTATAAAAGATTTGCCATCATTAGAATTGCCGAATTCCCTGAGGGTGACACATTTTTCAAAGGAAGGCTCCAAGGCCCAGACAATTTCACTGTCCTAGCCAGGATCACATGGCAGTTCAGTGGAGAGCCAGGTCCAGAAGCCAGGCCTTTAACATGCAACCTCCACAAACGCTTCCCTATCCCACGATGTAAACTAGGAGTTGATGGGAGCTCAGCTTGACTTCTTGGCAGTTTCCTCTTTCCATGCCTCTAAATCCAAATTCATTCTGCTCCTGGGACAATTTTGCTTGACCACCAAACTTTGGAGTTGGAATGGACCTTCAAGATCAAAAACAGCAAAAGACTGGAAATATCATAACATTCCAACATCAAGAAAACGATCACAAAAAATATGTCCCGGCTGGGTGCAGTGGCTCATTCTTATAATCCCAGTACTTTGGGAGGCCAAGGTGGGCAAATCACTTGAGATCAGGAGTTCAAGACCAGCCTGGCCAACATAGTAAAACCCCGTCTCTACTAAAAATACAAAAATTAGCCAGGCATCATGGTAGGTGCATGTAATCCCAGCTACTAGGGAGGCTGAGGCAGGAGAATCGCTTGAACCTGGGAGGCCGAGATGATCGCACCACTGCACTCCAGCCTGGGTGACAGAGTAAGACTCTGTCTCAAAAAATAAAAAATAAAAAGTGTCCCCTTTACAAAGGTAAATGAAAAAATGTAAACAGATGAAAACAAATACCGTACAGTACGTAAACACTGAAGCCACCTCAAGTCCATTTTGGAAATAGGTGGGCTACAGATACATAACAAGACAAAGAAAATACACTGAAATATTAAAAATCATCATTTGTAGGGAAATGAGAGGTTTTCTTTCTTTTAATATTCCATAATTCTCAATTTCCTCAATAAACATCACTAAAAGGACAAAGTCAGTTTTCTAAACTGAATTTTAAAAACTAAAATCAAGTTCAACCATCACCTTTTGCAGATGGTGGTTCAGAAGCCCAAGGTCACACACACCAGGTTATTGGCCAAGCTCGGCCTAAGGTCTCGTCCGACATTCTCAATGTGCCGTTCTCTCCACCACAGCCATTACGTTAACTCCCACTGGCTGAAACTGCCCATGAATAACTCAAGCCAACATCAATCACAGCTGAAAAGTACCTAGCAAGCAAAGCCAAAGATTTTGGTCTTAGACAAGCGTCCTACAGGCAAACACCGAAGTTTGAAAAATGACACCCGACATCCTAACTCTTAGACGACACCACTATGTAATGCAGAAATTCTTGCCTGGATCCTGCCAAATTTCCACTTGGGCTTTACCTACCCATTTTTAAAATGCTATGACTCTCTATCATCTGCACCCTCCAGTCAGTTCCAACCACACCTCCAGCCCCAAGCAGCTCCCCTCTTCCCGTTCTGATCATTCACTTGTAGCCTTATAATTAAGGTTGAGGCCTCCAAGAGACTCACTGGAAATAAAAACAATGTCAGCAAAAGAAGAGGGCTCAGATATGATCTTATCAGTGCAGAGATGAGAAGACTGAAACCCAGAAATGGGTTAGGAACTTATTTGCTCAAAATCACAAAAGTTAGTGGCAAAGCCAAGCCCAAAATCCAGGATCCCACCGCCTTTTCCACTTGCTAACCTGTGTCTGGACTGCCCAAAGCTCCTATATAAATGTGACACACAGTGGAGTACCCGTTTCCTCACGTGCAAAATAAAGCACAATCTAAGAAACCTGCCCTGTATGCGGCACCCATGCTGCACAAGCACCATGCTCAGCACAGGACAGGCAGCCCTCCCTTTCATCCTCACCACAGGATTAATGTCCATTTTCTAAAATGAATTTTAAAACTAAAATCAGGTTTAATCCTTGCCACAGTCCTTGTGCAGTAGGTGGTACTTTTTAATGTTGCCATTTTTTTTTTTTTTTTGAGACAGAGTCTCACTGTGTCTCCCAGGCTGGAGTACAGTGGCACCATCTTGGCTCACTGCAACCTCTGTCCCCCCAGGTTCAAGCTATTCTCCTGCCTCAGCCTCCTTAGTAGCTGGGATTACAGGCGCGCACCACCACACCTGGCTAATTTTTTGTATTTTTAGTAGAGACAGGGTTTCACCATGTTGGTAAGGCTCGTCTTTTTTTTTTTTCTTTTTAATGAGGAAACAAAAACCCAAAAGTTGATAAGCTGGAAACTCCAAGCTGGTCTGAGTCTGACCGCCTGCTCTGAACCTACACCACACTGGTACCCCTGAGGTCTTCCCAGAGATGGGGGGGTAGGGGAGGTGCTGGTGGTGGTAAGGACCAAATGGACTGAGGCATAAGGTTTCCATCACTCAGCACAGGGCACAGCCATCACAACGACTGTTGCGTTTTGTTTTATTTTGCTTTGTTTTTTTGGAGACTCTGACTCTATCGCCAAGGATGGAGTGCAGTGGCATGATCCTAGCTCACTGCAACCTCCAACTTCCGCGTTCAAGCTTCAGCCTCCCAAGTAGCTAGGATTACTGGCATGCACCACCACGCCCGACTAATATTTTGTATTTTTAGTAGAGACGGAGTCTCGCCATGTTGGCCAGGCTGGTCCTGAACTCCTGAGCCCAGGTGAACTGCCTGCCTCAGCCTCCAAAGTGCTAGGACTACAGGCGGGAGCCACCGCGCCCAGCTGCAGGAACTGTTTATGGACCATTTTTGAGTGATTGAATGGACCTTCACCTGAGTTTCATCCTTCTGTTTTGCTCTATTGCTACTCAAAAGGAGTGACCTCCTTCTAGTCCTATATATGCCAGTAACAACTGTCCATTCAAACCACAAGACCCATGGGGACTGTCTCCTTGACAAGCTTTTCATGAGCCGTGGGTGAGACCAGACATCACATTCAGACGATTACACCAACAAGCTCACTTTTGTCTTTTAACAACCCCTTTTTCCTTCCATTTTATTTATTCTTAATTACAGAAAAATACATAAATAAAAAAATACAGATAAACCTAAAGTTCTCCTCACTCCCATCTAGCACCTGCCTAAGAGGTAATCACTGTTATCAAAAAGACCTACAACCTTCCAGATCTTTTTATATGTTTTTACACAGTTTTAACTCTGCTGCTTAAAAATAAAACACATGCAATCAAACAGTATATATCATGCTACATGTTTCTTCTACTTAATATGCCCTCAAGACATTTCCATGACGGTACAAATACATATGCCTCAAAGTTTTTAACTCCTACAAAGCTTTCTATAGCAGTGTTCTCCACACTTTACTGACCATGAGCCACAGAAGAAATATTGTTACCCTTCATCCTCGAAATGTTTTCTATTCTGTTCTACTTTTCTAAATCCTGGTTGCAACCTACCAAATTGAATTTCATGAGCTACCAATGGGCCGCAGTCTGAAAGATACCTTTGACAGAATGTGTATTTACCCAATCCCCTATTGATGATAATTCAATTTGTTTCCAAGTTTTTCTTTTACACACACAGTCATATGAATGTCCTTATAAGGTCTGCACAAGCATGAGGATTTCTCTAGAATAGATGATAAGAAGTGGAATTGCTGGGTACAAAATATATTCACATTTTTTAAACAGACAAAGGATTGAATACACATTTCTCCAAAGTGTACAAATGGCTAAAAGGCACATAGAAAGATGCTCAACACATCAGTAGTCATTAAAGTATAATTAACACCACAACAAGGGTTGGGCACGGTGGCTCACTCCTATAATCCCAGCACTTTGGAAGGCCAAAGCAAGCAGATCACCTGAGGTCAGGAGTTCCAAGACCAGTCCAGCAAGTATGGTGAAACCCCATCACTACTAAAAATATAAAAATTAGGCCAGGCACAGTGGCTCATATCTGTAATTTCAGCACTTTGGGAAGCCAAGGCAGGCAGATCACCTGAGGTTGGGAGTTCGAGACCAGCCTGACCAACATGAAGAAACCTCATCTCTACAAAAAATACAAAATTAGCTGGGTATGGTGGTACATGCCTGGAATCCCAGCTACTCAGGAGGCTGAGGCAGGAGAATCGCTTGACCTGGGAGGTAGAGGTTGTGATGAGCCGAGATTGCGCCATTGCACTCCAGCCTGGGCAACAAGAGTGAAACTCAGTCCTAAAATATATATATATTTATATATATAAATTAGTCGAGCATGTTGGCATGTACCTGTAGTCCCAGCTACTTCGGAGGCTGAGGCACAAGAATTGCTTGAACCTGGGAGGCAGAGGTTGCGGTGAGCCAAAATTGTGCCACCGCACTCCAGCCTGGGCAATACAGTGGGACTCTGTCTCAAAAACAAACAAACAAAAAAACACACACACACAATGAGATACCACATCACATCCCAAGGATGGCTACAATCAAAAGGACAATAAAAATATCAGTGAGGGCCAGGCACAGTGGCTTATGCCCGTAATCCCAGCACTTAGCAAGGCAGAGGCAGGAGGATTACTTGAGCCCAGGGATTTAAGACCAGCCTGGGTAACATACAAAGACCCTGTCTCTAAAAAAAATTAAAAAGAAAAGCCTTCAAAAGGAAAGAAATTCTGACACATACTACAACACGGATGAGCCTTGAGGACATAATGCTAAGTTTAATAAACCAGTCACAAAAGGACAAATAGTGATGATTCTACTTATAAGTGATATTTAGAGCAGTCAAAATCATAGAGACAGGCTGGGCTCAGTGGCTCATACCTGTAATCCCAGCACTTTGGGAGGCCAAGGCAGGCAGATCACTTGAGGCCAGGAGTTCAAGACCAGCCTGGCCAACCTGGTGAAACCTTCTCTACCAAAACTACAAAAATTAGCCAGGCATAGTGGGGTGTGCCTATAGTCCCAGCTACTAAGTAGCTGAGGCACAAGAATTGCTTGAACCCTGGAGGCAGAAGTTGCAGTGAGCCAAGATCACTCCACTGCACTACAGCACGGGCAACAGAGCGATCTTGTCTCAAAAAAAAAAAATCATAGAAGCGGAAAGTAGAATGGTAGTTGTCAGGAGCTGGGAGAAGAGGGGAAGAGGGAGTTACTGTTTTAACAGGGGCAGAGTTTCTGTTTTACAAGATGAAGAATTACAAAGATAGATAGTTGTGACAGTTGCGCAACAATACATTTAATACAACGGAACAACATGCTTTAAAATGGTTAAGATGGAATGTACATAGTACCTAGGTTCTGCAAAGTCAGGGAGATGAGGGAAAGGAGAATATTTGCTGATCTGCTGAGTAGTCACTCTGGGTCAGATGCTGAGCTAAACTTTTTAAGATTCATTTTAATCCTTATGCCAACCCTAGACTTTATACTAACCCATTTTACAGATATAAACACTGAGGCTCACAGAGGATGAGTGACTTGCCCCAGATCAAGGGGTTGTTAAGTGGCAGAACTGGGATTGAAACCCAACTAGGTCTGGAACCCCAAAACCCAAGTGTTTGGCCAACAAGCACTGAAATGAGAACAGCTATCTGAGAGAATAATAATGGGAGTTATGATAACAGCAATAAGCAGCATTAGAAGTAGAAAGCAGCAGACTATGAAGAACAGATTTATAGTTAAAAAATAGTTTCCAACTCTAGTATAAAAAACTATTAGGGGTACAAAGGACAATCCAGGAGAGAAGCCATACTCCCAGTATATTGGGACGGTGGAAGTAAAATGGATAGAAAAGGGCGTAATGAACTGTCATAGGACTCAATTAGACAGGAATTACAAAGCATCTTAGTCTGTGCCTGATACATGTAGGTTCCCCATAAACAGAAAAACCATTTGTCCAGGTTTACCCAAGATAGGCCCTATTTATGTCTGCTGCCTGGGCATAAATATTATTTCCACTTTTCATTTTTCTTTTTTTTTAAAGACAGAGTCTCACTTTGTCACCCAGGCTACAGTACAGTGACATGAACACAGTTCACTGCAGCATCAACCTTCCGGGCTCAAGCAATCCTCCTGCCTCAGCCTTCGGAGCAGCTGGGACTACAAGTGCATGCCACCACGCCTGGCTAATTTTTGTATTTTTTGTAGAGACAGGGTTTCACCATGTTGCCCAGGTTGATCTCACACACTCCTGAGCTCAAGCAACCGGCCCACCTCAGCCCCCAAAGTGCTGGATTACAGGGGTGAACCACTGCACCCGGCCCTCTTCACTCTTAACAGTGTCCCAGTTAGCACAATAAATACCATGGTCACCCTTTCAATTAGGTTCTGTTGACTAAAAGCAGCAGCTTGTCCCTAGTAGAGCTAGATAAACAGTGCAGACTCTCAGCCAGGGATCTCCTTGTCTTCCATCTACTCACTCTCCAACCTGGAGTCCAGGACAACCACAGGGGCCAGCCCTGGAGCAGTGTAGCGCTCTATTAGGCCTTCCTACCAGACCCCAGCTCCACCAGCTATGGGGGAC
The DNA here is from genome assembly GCA_036589455.1 of Ateles fusciceps. Lineage (NCBI taxonomy): Eukaryota > Metazoa > Chordata > Mammalia > Primates > Atelidae > Ateles > Ateles fusciceps. Next base: position 19,950,030 of record JAZHEH010000952.1, read on the forward strand.
TCCCACAATCTCCTGGGGCAGGACCATGGTAGGCCATTCTTGGCCATTATTCCCTGACTTATATCACCTTTGATGATCGTAGTAATAATAATACTAATGGCAACGCAGGATCATTTTTCAAGCACTGATTATGCAGCAGGCACTACGCTTGCCAAACTAATTGCTCCACAGGCATCACCTCTTTTAATCCTCACCCCAACTCTGTTGGATGGATATTACCACCGGCCCATTTTACAGATGGGAAAGCCGGTTAAGTCACTTTACCAAGGTCACACAGCTAGTCAGTTTACAGGGCTGGCTTTGAATCCAGTTTTGCCCAACTCCAGCCAAGGCTCTTAACCATTGCGTTCCATTGCCTCCTGGGTGGCAACTATGCAACCCAAAAAGCAAAGTCTGGGCATACCGACTACACTCTCCATAACGAAAACAAATCTTCAAAAGAGAATGAACCATCAGGTGCCCTCAAGGTCCCTGTTCTCCACCTACCCCAACGAATGGGATTCTCCAAGTGGCCCCACCCTCGTCCCACTCTTTCAGAAAACCGCTTACCTGTTCTTCACACCTTCTACAAAGTACCTGGCGCAATGCTACAAGCGGCTGTGGTGCAGGTCGAGGATCCCAGCCCCCCAGAGTGTCAGATGGTGGGCCGCCCAGAGACCCTCTCCGAAGGAACACACCCCGCACACTGCCCCTGACCAGACACCCTTAAGAGCAAACCCCAACGCCGCGTTAGAGCAAAACCCCATCAGCTGCAACCCCGGCCCGATTACGGCGACCACCAATGCCCCGGCCGCACCTGCAGCCGCTGAGCGTCCCAGGGAGGGTGACGTCCTCTTCCAGTACCGAGTCCATCATGGATACAGAGGTGGTGACGGCGTTGGTGTCTGTGGCGGCGGCGCCACTACTTCCCCCCGCGGTAGCCGCCGGGCTCCCCCGGATCCCCGCCCCCTCCACCCCAGCTCTGGTTCGGATTCTGGCGGCGCCGCTGGAATTCAAACCGCAGAAGCCGCCATCTTTCCCGGCGCTTCTTCCTACGGAAACTAGGCGGGGTCACAGAGACGCACGCAGTGAAGCCGACCAGGGGGGCGCCAGAGGACGGGCAGGGAAGCGGGGAGTAGGTGCCATCTTAACTAAGGGCAAAGCATCCGCGCTTGTGCCTGCAAAACTAAGAGGAAAAAAAAGGGCCGGCTGCCGTTTTTTGTGAGGGCACTCAGAAATAGGCGAGGGTAGGTGCCATCTTTGTTGAGGGCGAAAGCCGGCCCTAGTCCGTTAATTTACGCGGGAGATGGGAATGAATACAGCCCCTTAGGAATCTTCAAAGTTCCTAAGCTAGTGTTTGCTTTTCTGGAATAATAACCCCAAAACTTTGGGATTTGGCCTCAAGATGAAACCCAGATAACTGAGAGCTGACTTGCTTCAGAAAAATCCTACATGCGTAATCTCAACGCAAACAGTAATTTGCAGACTTAGTTTGAAGCAAATAACTCATTTCCATGAGCCAGTGGTTAACAACATTCCCACTCTAGTCTCTCACCTAATGATCTTTTATTACCATTAGGACTCAAAGGCACCTGTGGTCACAAAACTGAGGCCCAGTAAGAGGAAGGGACTTTCCCAAAGTAATTAAGTATTGACAATAAGTCTTTCAACTGGAGGGGGGATCTGCAGCTCCTGCCAACTAGATGAGGGCTCTCTGCATAAAACCCTTTTTCTTTTTTTTTTTTGAGCTGGAGTACAATGGCGCAGTCTCAGCTAGGCTCCCTGCAACCTCCGCCTCCCGGGTTCAAGCGATTCTCCTGCCTTAGTCTCCTGAGTAGCTGGAACTACAGGTGTGCACCACCACACCCAGCTAATTCTGGTTATTTTTTAGTAGAGAGAGGGTTTCACCATGTTGACCGGGATGGTCTGGATCTCTTGACCTCGTGGTCCACTAGCCTCAGCCTCCCAAAGCGCTGGGATTACAGGCATGAGCCACGGTGCCCAGCCCCTTGGCTGCCTTTCTTAAAGCACATAGCAATCACCAAACATTTAGATAATCTTGGCAGAGCTTAAGCAGTGAAATCAACCTTCCCCTCCTCAACTCAGTGTTGCTACTTCCTCTGCAGGCAGCTGTGAGAGCATGGATGAAAATAACTTGAAAGGGTTGGCAAGTGGATAGATGGTGACTTTCTTAGCAATCTTGAACAATTCCTCTTTCACCTTCAGTTTCCTCATTTTTCAAAAATAGAGACAGGGTCTCACTGTGTTGCCCAGGCTGGTCTTGAACTCCTGGCCTCAAGCAATCCTCCTTGGCCTCCCAAAGTGCTGGGATTATAGGCCTGGGCCACTGCACCAGGCCTTCATTCTTCAATTAAGTAATTAACCAATTATTAATACTTTTCAAAAGAAGCTTTCCCTACTCATTTAATCTAAATCGAGTCATGTCTTGTAATCCTAGCAACACATATTATTCCTTTGTAGCACTTACCATATTTTGCAATGTGTGTGTGTGTGTGTGTGTGTGTGTGTGTGTGTGTCTAAAATCATTTTTTAAATGTCTTTCCTTGCGCTAGACTGGAAGCTGTATGAGGCAGGGACTACATTCCTAATTGTTCACTGCTATATCCTCAACACCTAGCACTATGTCTGCCACTCAGCAGCTGTTTGAAAATATATGTTAAATGAATGAATGATTCAATCAATTAATCTGGAAATGATGCCAATACCTATCCTGCAAGGTTTTTGTGAGAGTAATCGAAGATACTTTTAGGAGCTCAGTCAATAGTAATTCTGTGTATCCCAGATTCATACACTCTCTCTCTCTCTCTCTGTCAGCTTTAGTGAGGCTTCCAAATTGCCTGTCTCTCTCTTTCCCTAGATCTTCAACCACCCCTAGAATTAGCAATGATAAGAGCATGAAAACGAGGGAGAGCTTGCCACACTGAGTGTACTGCCCCAGGAAAGGAGAAGTCCTTGAAGCCAGGAACCAATATTCCTTGCCAGTAAGTTCAACCCTTGAGATAGGTGTGTCCAAAAGCAAGAAAGCTGGGGTGTCAGGATTCCCAACCCGGCTCTGCCACCAACTCTGTGATCATTTTTTTTTTTTTAAGACAAGTTTTGCTCTTGTTGCCCAGGCTGGAGTGCAATGGCGCGATCTCAGCTCACCACAACCTCTGCCTCCTGGGTTCAAACAATTCTCCTGCCTCAGCCTCCCAAATAGCTGGGACTACAGGTGCGCACCACCATGCCCAGCTAATTTTTGTATTTTTAGTGGAGACGGGGTTTCACCATGTTGATCAGGATGATCTCAATCTCTTGACCTCGTGATCCGCCCACCTCGGCCTCCTAAAGTGCTGGGATTACAGGCGTGAGCCACCACGCTCAGCCTGTGATCACCTTTTTTGTGGGGAGCGGGGAGACGGAGTTTTGCTCTTGTTGCCCAGGCTGAAGTACAGTGGCATGATCTCGGCTCACCACAGCCTCCACCTCCTGGGTTCAAGCGATTCTCCTGCCTCAGCCTCCCGAGAAGCTGAAATTACAGGTATGTGCCACCATACCCAGCTAATTTTGTATTTTTAGTAGAAGCAGGGTTTCTCCATGTTGGTCAAGCTGGTCTCGAACTCCAGCCTCAGGTGATCTACACACCTCAGCCTCCCAAAGTGCTGAAATTACAGGAATGAACCACCGTGCCTGGCCTGGCAGATGACTTCTCTGTGGACCTCAGCTTCTACATCTGATAAATGAGAAGGCTGAACCTCTCAGAGTCTCTCAGGTTGTTACAGCTCTGGAGGTGATTTCTGTTTTCTGTATTTATTTATTTTCTTTTTTGAGATGGAGTCTTGCTCTATCACAGCTCATTACAACCTCCGCCTCCCGGGTTCAAGTGATTCTCCTGCCTCTGCCTCCCAAGTAGCTGGGTTTATAGGCACCCACCACCCAGCCCAGCTAATGTTCGTATTTTTAGCAGAGATGGGGTTTCACCATGTTGGTCTCAAACTCCTGACCTCTGGTGATCTACCCGCCTCGGCCTCCCGAAGTGCTGGAATTACAGGCATGAGCCACCGCACCCGGCTTCTGTGTTTATTTTGAAGCTTCTAACATACGACCAACTCTCTTCTGAGGAGGGAGGCTAACACTTCCCACATTAAGGAACTACCTTTGTATCTCCAGCCAATGTAAACTCTGGAGAATATAAACAAGGAAGAGGACTTTGCATTTTGAGCATGTCTTATATGTCACTTGTTCCAGGCGTATCACATGCACCACCTCATTTAACCCTCCCAACAACCTCCGGCAGGAGGCGCTACTATTTTACTTACAATTGAAAAGACTGAAGCTGCAAAATGTAAAAACTACTTATTGAAGCTCCTACAGCTGGTAAGTGCCAGAGCTGGGAACTGAGACCAGGTCCCTTTGAATTCCAACACCTTGATTGTTTCAGGTAGCCTGTCATCACCATTTAGGTTTTTCTTTTTCATCTGCTTTAGAATTTAGGATTAAGAGGTGCGGTCTACATCTGGACAACAGTACTCCTTGGCAACTGCTTCAAAGTGGCTAGGAGGCGAATCTTAGTGTGGGCAGTTTACAGGAATGGAAATCTGGACACCTGGATTCCAACTCTGAAACTCCCCATTTATCCTGTGACCAGGGGTTCCTTCCCCTTGCTACACCTCGATTTTCCCATGTGTAAAATGTGGAGGACAATGCTGAGTTCAAATGACTGTATTATCTCATTGAATACACTGGACACTATGAAGAAGAAAGAACCTGTGAGGACTAGGTTTTTGGGTTTTTTTTTTTTTTTTTTTTTTTTGACGCAGGGTCTTGCTCTGTCAACCAGGCTGAAGTGCAGAAGAGTGTTCATAGCTCACTGCAGCCTCCTGCTCCCAGACTCAGGTGATCCTCCCACCTCAGCCTCCCAAGTAACTGGGACCACAGGCAGGTGCCACCATGCCTGGCTAATTTGTTTATTTTTAGTAGAGACAAGGTCTTGGTATGTTGCCCAGGCTGGTCTCGAACTCCCGGGCTCAAATGATCCTCCCACCTTAGCCTCAGAAAGTACTGGGGTTACAGACGTGAGCCGTCGCACCCAGCCTAGGAGCTCTCATTATGATTAGTTCATTGCCTTGTTCAGCATGACTATGTCCTTGAATTGTGTGCTAAACCCTTTAGTGAACCTGGAAATTGAAAATAGAATCAACTGCACAAAGGAACGGCTATTTGGAAGTTGGTTTTCCTGCTACCGTAGTGGTTTCACGGTCAGAGACAGAGGCCTTTGTCCTGTCTCTGTCTCACCATGATCTTTCTGCCAAGTCTAGAGGTGACGTCACTACCACCAGCTGTTTGGGCTATCTGGAGCTATCTCCTTGACAACAGCCACCCAGCACAAAGCTGGCATTATTATTTCCATGGACAAGGTCATATCAAATGGCTGGGAGGAAGTAGCTTGCAGCCAGATGTTTTTCATTTGGGTAGAACCTTCCTGAAGCTTTAGCAGATCAAGACGCTTGAACTGCCATTACTAACAGCAAGAATAACTTTTTATAGGATCAATATATACGCGGTGCTGCTACTTTGCACTCTTTCATTTTATCCTTACGATGCTGTGAAGTGAATTGGGGTGATCGCACTACTCTATAGAAGAAGAAACTAAAGGCTCAGAGAGGGGAAGAGATTTCCCAAAGGCCACAGTTTTTTTTTTTCTTTCTTTCTTAACTTTTTATTTAGAAATAATTTCAAATTTAGAAAGAAGTTGCAATAATAGTACAAAGAGACCGGGTGAGGTGGCTCATGCCTGTAATCCCAGCACTTTGGGAGGCCGAGGCGGGCAGATCACTTGAGGTCAGGAATTCAAGACCAGCCTGGTGAATGGCAAAACCCCATCTCTACTAAAAATATAAAAATTAGCTGGGTGTGGTGACACATGCCTGTAGTCCTAGCTACTCGGGAAGCTGAGGCAAGAGGATTCCTTGAACCTGGGAGGCAGAAGTTGCAGTGAGCCAAGAGTGCACCACTGCACTCCAGCCTGGGCGACAGAGTGAGACCTTGTCTCAAAGAAAAATTTTTTTGTCATTTCTTTCTTTCTTTCATTTTTTGTTGTTTTGTTTTGAGACAAGGTCTCTCTCTGTCGCCCAGGCTGGAGGGCAGTCATGTGATCATAGCTCACTGCAGTGTCTACCTCCTGGACTCAGCCATCCTCCTGCCTCAGCCTCCCAAGTGGCTGGTACTACAGGCACATGCCACCATACCCAGCTAATTTTTGTATTTTTTGTAGGGATGGGGTTTTGCCATGTCATCCAGGCCGGTCTCAAACTCCTCCACTCAAGTTACTCTCCAGTCTCAGCCTCCCAAAGTACTAGGATTACAGGCATGAGCCACCACACCCAGCCAAGATTTGTTTTTCAACAGTTTCTTATGACTGGAATCATATAGTACATACTCTTGTGTCTGGCTTCTTTGGAGAGCAGGAACTTTTAATTCTATGCCCCCTGGTCTATTATAGTCCCTGGTAGATAATAGGTATTTAATAAATGTTGAGGAAAGAGTGAATTAATAAATCTTAGCCAGAATTAACCATCTTACTCTAAACACCCTTATCTTCCCACCAAATAGAATACAAGAATTAAAAAGGTCCTCATAGAGAACATTTAACTAAACCTCTTGGATTTACCAATGGAAAAACTGAGATCCAGATGGATTCAGCAAACTGCCTGAGTTCACTCTGCAAGTGCACAACAGAGCAGGAATAGACCTGAAGTGGGCAGACTCCCAGGCCTGTGCTCTCCTCACTTCACAAGGCCCCCCTCACTCTTTTCCCATGGCAAATATGGCATCTCTTCATGGATCCCTGCGGAACCACAGAATGCCGACAAGATGTCACGTTGCTTCTTTCAACCTCCTGTGGATGCCGTCCCAGCCCCAGACCACTCACCGAAAACAAAGAAAAGCAGCAATTCAACTTAGGGAGGTATCTCATTTCCTTCCAAGTATACCCAAAACCCAAGAGTGGCCTTACTCAAATACTAGGCTGTATATTGGTTTTCTAGTCAGGAAGCAAATCAGCTGATAACTGATCCAATTCTCCACTCACTAGAGAAAGAAAACCATTGCATTTTTTTGTAAAGTTTTTATTAAAGACCTCTTAATAGGGAGAGAGGAAGGGAACTATTTCTTGTAGACCTTGCATGTGCTGCGGTTCTTCACGTAAAGTTTTCACTTAACCTCGCTGCAACCCTAAGAGGTCAGCATCAAGACCAGCGTGGGCGACATGGCAAAACACGATGTTTAGTAATAACTAAGAAGTTACTACTTTCATAGGTAATGGCAACAAGATGAAGAGCCATCTATTAAATTGCCCAAGATCCTGTAGTTGTGAGGCCTGCACTAGAACCCATATCTCTTTGCTTTTGAAATGGGAGAGTTCCCTGATCTCCCTCACAGGATGGTGAAGGCGAGTGTGGCTCACCTGTTTGGTCACTGCCGCTGCTCAAACCCCCGAGGGGAGGGGGGAGCACACAGATGGACAGTTGCGGGAGCTCCAGTGGGCATGTGTTACAGTGTGCTCTTTAGCCCTGCCATCCGTGGACAGCTTGAGTGTTAACCAGCTCAATGGACCTGCTGCCTTTTCGCAAGGGCGGAGGGCCAGTGTAATAGCTTTCTGTATTGTGAGCTCTTGTCCAGCATCCCAGAAGAATCAGGTCACACACAGGTTTGAAGGATGAATGCGGGGTTTTATTGAGTGGTGGAGGTGGTTCTAAGAGGGATGGTTGGGGAGCTGGGAAGGGGGGATGGAGTAGGAAGATGATATTCCCCTGCAGCCTGGCCATCCAGTGGCCGAATTCCTCTCTGGCCAACCCCAGCCAAACTCCCCTGGCCATTCACACGTTCCTCCTCTTCTCTCTCTGCTGCATCATTCTGCCGTTCATCTGCTTGTCTTGTCTCCTCACCTGCTTGTCTGCTTCTGGAGCCTGGAGTGCGGAGTTCATATTGGTACAGAATAGGGGGCTGTGGTGGGCCAAAGGCAACTTTTTGGGCACAAAAGAGAAATGCCTATTCCCACTTAGGGCTGCAGGTCTCCAGGCTTGAGGGTGGGGCCTTTGCCAGGGAACCACCCTCTTCTACTCAGTATTTCCGTCTCCTGTCTGTATCACTTTCAAAGCTGATGCTCTTTGTACTGTAAGCAATTATCTTTTAGAATCAAGAAAAATAGACATTCTGTTGATGTTCCAGTATGCAACTTTTAATTAGATAGTAATATAGGTAAATAATCTGTGTTGTCAGTTGTTGGGCAGCTCATAGCTAAACGGTGTCAATTGCTAACTTAGGCCTCTGGTCTAGGTTTTCTGGTATATTTCTGCTTCCTCCTTAGTATACTTAACTGATACTTTAACTCTTAATTTAAGGCTTAATGATCTCTGTCTTTTAATACAAAAAGTTGGGATGCAAATTATAAGTAAATAAAATTCTTTACCCAGGACAGTACCTGTTAACATTGAAACCTTTTCATTTTAACTGAAGAAAATTCACAATGTAACTGTTGCCACATTCTTCGTTTTCGAATTTAAAGCCCTCTCCATTTCAGACAATTCCGTTGGGGATTAATGGCCTATTGGAGTCTACACAATTTGCTTAATTACCCTAAAATTATTATCTAGACTAAAGCAGAATCTTAATAGACAACATTAATGTCTTCATCCTTGTCTGGAAGAATCTCAACTCTTTGCAAAAAAATAGCTTCTTCAAATGAGGCTGGATAATCCCCCCTAGCCATGGTGATTAAAGACAACAATGGCTCATTTAGAAAATGTTTTGGGGGAGATTAAAAAGCTGAGATGAAGCCTGTTGGTTCTTCAGGCTAGCGAAAGTAAAGGCAGAAAGGGGAGGGCACCAAAAGCATCCATATTTTGGACGATGTTTGCTTCCTACTCAGTCAGCACAGGCCGCAGTGTTTGAGGACACGCAGTCAGGTCTGTGGGCGTGATCTCTCTCTGCACGGAAGGAATGAGCATCAGCACCATTCCACTGAAGGAAATTTTGTGCTGTATGTTCCTGGGATCACTCACAAATATCTGTACTTACAAGTGACTTGTTTTCCAAAATAATAGTTTATTGGGTTTTCGGTTTAAGTTTGCACTAATTTGTTAGATATGGTGACCCCCAAGTTTCTCTTCAAAGAATCAGTATGTCAGTATGTTCAACTCTCTTATTCTTTAATTCTCTATTTTAAAGTTTAACTTCCTTGTAGTTTCAGTAAACAACCTTTTCCACCAGTTCTAATCAGTAGTTCACATCTGTTCCCTCGGTCCCCTGCCCCATCCTGACTCATCCCGGTCACCTGCTCTGGTCACCTGCTCCAGTGACCTGCTCTGGTTACCTGCTTTGACCCTTGCTTACCTGCTGACCTGCCCGTAACTGTCCTTCCCGCCAAACTACACACCCTGCCATTCCGGCTCATATCCCTGCTCCCTTTAAAATAGCCAATTGGAATTAGACTAGACTGTGCAGTCTAACCCTAGCCAATAGGGGGAACGGCACAGCAGTAGGGGTGACCTCCATCAGGGCACAAGTATCCCTTCCCTCCTTGTCCAGGTGTACGCTCACCATTGTTCCATTTGTGAGCTGCATCCTTCTATAGAAGTAATTTGCCTTGCTGAGGAAATTTATATTAGAGTGCTACTTCTTTTGCAACATCGAAAATTCTACTTATAACAATTTCAAAGCCTATAGACTGCAGTATACTTACACACCTTTATTGTACTTTCGAGTGTAGAAACTGTGGTACGGCCTGATTTACTTATTCATTTACTAACATTTAATGAGGGGTGTGTGTGTGTGTGTGTGTGTGTGTGTGTGTGTGAGTGAGGGAGGGCCTGCTCTGTTGCCCAGTGGGGGAGAGAGAGGGCCTCGCTCTGTTGCCCAGTCTGGAGAGAGAGAGAGAGAGGGCCTCGCTCTGTTGCCCAGTCTGGAGAGAGAGAGAGAGAGGGCCTCACTCTGTTGCCCAGTCTGGAGTGCCGTGGCGAGATCATGACTCACTACAGCCTGGACCTTCTGGCCTTACCGGGCACAGTGGCTCATGCCTATAATTTTAGCACTTTGGGAGGTCAAGGCAGGAGGATTGCCTGAGCTCAGGAGTTCAAGACCAGCCCTGGCAGCATAGCAATACCCTATCTCTAAAAAAACTAAAATTATATGGGTGTACTGGCATGGACTTGTAGTCCCAGCTACTCAGGAAGCTGAGGTGGGAGAAACACTTGTGCCGGGGGAGGTCAAGACTGCAGTGAGCCAAGGTCACACCATTGCACTCCTGCCTGGGCAACAGAGTGAGACTCTGTCACAAAGCAAACAAACAAAAAACCTCCTGGGCTAAAAGTTTCAATCCTCCAAACATACAGTTGATTCCTCTGGCATCCAGCACCCTCATCTTAAAGGGCTTTTCCAAAGTCACTTCAGTAACTCAGGTGTGGTCAACAGGGGCTTCTTATAAATAACAAAAGGTGTTCCTTTCACCTTTATCACACTGGACCTATTACAAGAGTCAGTGACAAAAACCAAATATAACATAAGATGCTGCTACAGCTCTTATCGTTTAGAAACTTGTGCAAGAGCTTAAGAGCTCTGGCTAGGAGCTAGACAAAGACCAAAATATATATATATATATATATATGTGTATATATATATATTTCTTTTTTTTTTTTTTTTGAGACGGAGTCTTGCTCTGTTGCCCAGGCCAGAGTGCAGTGGTGCAATCTCAGCTCACTGCAGCCTCCATATCCTGGGTTCAAATGGTTCTCCTGCCTCAGCCTCCTGAGTAGCTGGGATTATAGGCATGTACCACCATGCCAGCCATTTCTTTTTGGTATTTTAGTAGAGACAGGGTTTCACCATGTTGGGCCATGCCAGTCTCAAACTCCGAGCCACAAGTGATCTGCCCATCTCAGCCTCCCAAAGTGGTGGGATTACAGGTGTGAGCCTCTGTACCTGGCCTATATTTCTTATTATATCACAATATCATAAGACAGTATCATCATTTTTATTATAAATGAATATTGAATTTTGTCAAATGCTTATTGTACAGCTATTGAGATAATCGTCATTTTTCTTTCTCAGCCTTTGAGAATTACATTAATTGATCTTTAAATGTTATACTAAATTTACATTTATGTGATAAACTCCAGTTGGTAATCAAGTATACCTGTGTGTGTGTGTGTGTGTGTGTGTGTGTGTGTGTGTGTGAGACAGAGTCTCACTCTGTTGCCCAGGCTGGAATGCAGTGGTGCAATCTCCGCTCACTCAACCTCCGCCTCCCAGCTTTAAGCAATTCTCCTGCCCCAGCCTCGTGAGTAGCTGGGATTACAAGCATACACCACCATGCCTGGCTAATTTGTCTTTGTATGTTTAGTAGAGACAGGGTTTCACCATATTGGCCAGGCTGGTCTCGAACTCCTGACCTCAAGTGATTTGCCCGCCTCGGCCCCCTAAAGTGCTGGGATGACAGGCATGAGCCCCATGCCTGGCCTCTATAACTTACTTTTTTTTGCTCAACACTGTTTTTGTGATTCATCCACATTGATGTATATAGGTGTAATTCATTCATTTTCCACTACTGCATAAAATTATGTTCAAAGTATATGGATAGACCACAATTCTTCTACTGACAGACATTTGAACTGTTTCCAATTATTTTGCTATAATAAATAATGCTGCAATGAAGAATTTGAAATGCAGCTTCTGGTGCACATATATGAGAGTTTCTCTAAACTATATACCAGGAGTGAAATTACACGCATATCTTCAAAACGTATCATTTTTCTTCACTTAACTTTGATTCTGTTTTTAACAATTCCCCCAATCCCTCTTAGTGACTGTATGTTATCTTAAAAAGTATATGCACTAAACTACATCTCTATTTATTTATTTATTTTTTTTTTGAGATGGAGTTTCGCTCTTCTCTCCCAGGCTGGTGTGGTGCAATAGCACAATCTTGGCTCATTGCAACCTCTGCCTCCTGGGTTCAGCCATTCCCTGCCTCCGCCTCCCAAGTAGCTGGGATTACTGGCATGTGCCACCACGCCTGGCTAATTTTTGTATTTTTAATAGAGATGGGGTTTTGCCATGTTGGTCAGGCTGGTCTCGAACTCCTGACCTCAGGTGATGCACCTGCCTCAGCCTCCCGAAGTGCTGGGATTACAGGCGTGAGCTATATCGTGCCTGGCCTACATCTCTATTCTTGAACATCTAGAATTTATCCCCCAATTTTTGAAACTTTATACACCAGTCTGAAAAAAAAATGTGTAGAAGTCTCTGCTTTTTAGGTCATTTCCTTATGACGAATTCCTAGAAGCGGATTTCTTGAATAAAGACCAATTTACCAATTGTACCAATTTACTTTCAGTGGGAGGATTTTTTATTGCTGAAAAATGAAGTAACAACCCTTCAATTAGTTGTTTATCCTTTAAGGGCTATGGATCCTAGGCTGGAGTGCAGTGGCACGAACTCGGCTCACTGCAACATACGCCTCCCAGGTTCAAGCAATTCTCCTGCCTCAGCCCCCCGAGTAACTGGGATTACAGGTGCACACCACCATGCCCGGGTAAATTTTGTATTTTAGTAGAGTTGGGGTTTCACCATGTTGGTCAGGCTGGTCTCGACCTCCTGACCTCAGGTGATCTGCCCGCTTTGACCTCCCAAAGTGCTGGGATTACAGGCGTGATCCACCACGCCCGAACAATCATGGATCCTTTTGAGACGATGATTAAAGTATCGGTCTTCTCTCCAGACAAAAAAAAAAAAAAAAACAATTGCATCACTAAACAAAACAGCATTAAAATTTCAAGGGTTTCTCAGAACCTCTGAAGCCCATATAAATTGACACCTCTCTTGAATAAGAAGTATTATCCTATCCACTGAAGTTTTCTAACCAAACTTCAGTAAGTTTCACATACCAACTCTTGTATTGTCAAGTACATTTTGTACATAAACCACCACTTACTGAGCGCCCATAATGTACAAGCAACATGCCAGATGCTAGAGGCAGAAGAATAAATGCTTCCGATTTCAAGGAATACAGAGTCTACTGGGGAAGGCACAAACTAACAAGTATTTATAATAAAATATGTGCAGTAGTAGAAGAATTCATCAGGCAAAATGGAGGTATGAATTAAGAATTGATCAACTTTCCTTTATCAGAGGTTTGCAAAGAATGAATAAGTGTTCTCAAGGATATTATAGGTAGGGGGAAGCAGTATCAGCAAAAGAAGGAAGACATCATATAACCTGGCATATGTAGGGAACTGTATGAGTTTAACATAGTTGAATTGGAATTATAATTAACATGAGAAAGAGCTGAGGCTTTTCCTTCTTTGAGTCAAAGATTGAAAGAACCAATACTGACATATACAATTTTAGCAGTTTGTCTGACAACACAAAGGAAACCACAAAAGATTTCCTCCCAAACGCTTCCTTTATTACCCAAACCTACTCTTATTACATACAAAGAAAACATTTTGGCTATTTTCTTTTGCAGCTGTTTGAAGTGCAGTGTTCCATTCAACAGACAAGGTTTAAAATCTACTTATTATTAATACAAACAAGCAACACATTTTAAGTTTAACATTGTCTGATGGCTTTCATTTTGTACATAGAAGTACTAGAAAGCCTGTACAATTACTACAATAATTCCTTCGTAAAATTGCCTTGAAAGACTAACTTATAGCTAAAACTACAATTTTAACATTGATTTAGAATGTTGATTTTTCAGCCTGTCAATTAACACTCCTAAGGCTATCACCTCATGAAAACATTTTGTTTTAATTCAGCTTAACTTTTAAAATATAAGTAAGCACACTGTTACTTTGAATTACTGAATTATAATGGAGCACGTGAAATTTTTTAAAACATAGGTGTCTTATACTCCTATAGAAAATGAATACAACTAGTTTTGATAATGCAATCTAGCAAAGCTCTTTACTTGTTTGTATATATATTTACTTTCTCTTGAAACTGTAATTTGTTCAGCTGGGCACAGTGGCTCACTCCTGTAATCCCAGCACTTTGGGAGGCTGAGGCAGGGGTATTGCCTGAGCTCAGGAGTACACAACCAGCCTCGGCATAGTGAAACCCTGTCTCTACTAAAATACAAAGAATTAGCCAGGTGTGGTGGTGTGCTCCTGTAATCACAGCTATTCGGGAGGCTGAGGCAGGAGAATTGCTTGAACCCAGCAGGTGGAGGTTGCAGTGAACCAAAATCGCACCACTACACTCCAGCCTGGGCAACAGAGCTAGACTCCATCTCAAAAAAAAAAAAAGAAACTGTAATTTGTTTAGATTTCTGCCATGCTTATTCTTTTCCCTTAATACCCAATTAATATATATCGCAGAACCACATGTATAAACATAAGGTGTTATTATAAAGTAATAAAACCTGTTTTCTTGTGTAACTAGAAAATACATTTAAAAATAGGGTTTAAACATTTAAATGTCAACCAACTGAAGTTGAATAAAACAATTTAAGTTTATAAAGCCCTCAGCACAAAGAAATGCCTGACTTGTTTTTTTCTTTTTTTCAAACAAAGGCCAATTTCTCAGATCGTATCCCATTAAACACCATCTAGCTTTGTCAAAATACAGGTTCTTCGAGAGTAGCTCAGAATATTAAAAAGATGTACTCTCAGCTAGGTGTGGTGGCTCATGCCTGTAATCCTAGCACTTTGGGAGGCCAAGGCGGGGTGGATCACGAGGTTAGGAGTTCGAGAGCAGCCTGGCCAATATGGTGAAACCTCGTCTCTACTAAAAATACAAAAATTAGCCAGGTGTGGTGGCACACGCCTGTAGTCCCAGTTACTCGGGAGGCTGAGTTAGAAGAATCGCTTGAACCCAGGAGGCAGAGGTTGCAATGAGCCAAAATCGCACCACTGCACTCCAACCTGGGCAACAGAGTGAGACTCCATCTCAAAAAAATAAAAATGTACTCTCATTACAAGTTGCCTAATAAACACACAGAATATGGTTTCTCTTCAGATTTCTACCAAAGAAGGGAAATTCTTTATATGTGTGACAAAGAAATCCAAAGTGAGCAAGTCTTCTCTATAAAATTTTCATGGAAATCCTGATGGATCTAGAGGAAACAGGCAAAAGCACAAACAAAAATACACATTAATAAATTTTCTTCTCAGGTTTTGTTTTGTTTTCCTTTAAGAGAGGGAATCTTCCTCATGGATTATTTTCCCCCAAGTAGAAGACATTCTTTAAATGAACTTAAACAAAATGCATGGCCAATAAATGAAGGGTTCAAAGATTTTTATGAAGTGGGCTGAAAATAAATGATCCTTGGCATATATTTGAAGACAGCAGACAACTCTGACCATATAAAAAAGTAAAACAACAAATCTACAATAGGTACAAATTATATACATTTATTTTTAATAATTTTAAATAACACTCTTGTATAAATTCTTTCATATATTCAAATCATACACAAATTTAGAAATGCATGAAGCCTAGTACAGCATATGTATGAGACATGTTTTTAAAATTTGTGTTAGAATTTTAGTGACATAAATACAAGTTTAATGTTTCAGAAACATTCCCTAATTGCTCAGGCTCCAATTTAATGTATTATAGAGTGCTTGTGCCTAGAATTAAAACTTGACTTTAAATCATTTAGCTTTTGGACTAACTTACATCTGAAGCCCTGGGCTCACTTTCTAGGGCTGCTGCTGCAGTTATTGCATATGCATAAGTAACAAGAAAGATTCCCAAATTGCCTTTGAACAAACATCATTCAGCCACTGACATTTTAATGATCCATAACCTTTAGTCCGTTTGATATTATCTGACTTCTTCAGATGTATCAGTGTATTCTTCTTGCCTTTCCCCTCGGCATAGACACTCGCTCAGGGTTAAACAGAAAAATTCACTAACCTTCCCTTACTCCCCCGCACACACCAAATTCATTTTAGCTCCCAAACTCCTTCCTATCAAGAAGACTGTAACAGACCAAAGATTCTTGTGGATGAAGCCAGAAATGCTTTTCTTGCTATAATAGGTTACACTGGGTTACTTTTTACTTCTCTGAACTTTTTGTTAGAGAGCTTGCCTTGAGATGTGGAAATTCAACTCCTATCCACATAGCCCAAAATATAGGAACCAGGATGTTCATTATAAGTGATGTATAGGACCAAGGTGAATGATCTAATAACCCCGTTCCAATCAAAGCTGTCAAGAGCAAGTATCGTTGCTTTAGTTCTCTGCTTCCAAAACAGCACTTAAAGGGCTAAAGATCCTGATGGCACTCAGCTGACCAAAATAAACTAGTAGGTCAGTGAGTATTGCTTTAATGGTCAATTTACCTGGGAATATTGGCGCTAGAGAATAGCAATATAATTTGAGGCATCTACAAATCTTGTCTAAAAAAACTCTCTCCTCTCATCCCATGTTTCCTCTGTTCTCTACTCTTAAAATCTAGGTATCACTGGGAAGAGTAATGCACTAGGCCCACAGGACCTTAGTATTAATATAAATGAGTTTTAGTTTCCAAATGTCATTTTTTTTTTTCTCTATAACTGGAGAAATTCTGTTAATAGAAGAACCCTGGGGGATAGAGCGTAGAGGGAGTGAAAGAGGAGTAAGGGAGGACAAGGACATACTTAACACTACACCAAGGGCACCTAACCATCAGAAATGTATAAGCGCTTACTAAAATAAATTAAAGAATATAAAAGTATCACTTAAAAGCAGTATCTGTCATTTCCAAATAAGATTCACAACAGTGCTATCTTATTTAAAAATAAACATACTTTCAATCCTTACACAAACATTCTCCCAATGTTGGGCCTTCTAAAGGACTCATGGCATCCGGCTGCTGGATGCCACAATTTAAGGGGCTCATGCCTTTAGCGGAAAGAACACTGTGCAGTGCATTCCAAACTAGTTTCCTAGACTGATTTCAGTGGTAGATCACTTTGTGATTGATTTATATTTTAAAGCGAAGTATTTCCAGAAGCAAAAAGCTGGGGACATTAGAGGATATTATTTAAAACAAATTTTAAGACTTTTTTTTTCCATTGGGAAAAATTACAACCCTGACCTATGAGCCATTAACAAGTATAAGGTAAACTTTCCTTGTGATTCAATTTTCAATACCTTTTAAGGTCTGTTTCAAGGAATTGCTACATGGTCAAAATCCTCTTAGACTCCAATAAACCTTTCTCTATTGGTTTAACTTCTGTTTAATAAATGTTCTTCTCGCTACCTTTAATCTTGATCTTTTTTTGCGGGGGGGGCGGGGCAGGGGCGGTGTATCTGGGATAAAGTCGGGTATGCCATTTTGCACAATTTCTTAGAATTGTGCAGTGCAGAGTCTGTACTCACATATGCAGCAACCGCTGGGGAAAGCAAGTTTTCCCCTCCCTGCTTGGAGAGAGGAGTTCACTTTAATGAAGCACAAACTGTCAGTTTTGTTTTCTAATCACTAATACTGGCTTCAGAGAGTAATCTTCCTGTGTTCTTTTTACTAAGTGCTTCATAGCTGTATGGCCCTGGATTGCTCCTTACATTTACAAAAAATTAAAAACATCCACAAGTAGAACTCTTCCTCCCAGCTTTCTTGTGTCCATGGCTAGGCAATTTCTGCATATAGTTGCAAAAACATGTGCTTTAGTGTTAGGAGTCCTGATTCCAAGCCTAATCATGACACACATTGTATAGCTTTGAACAAGACATTTAGCTCCTTTGTGCCTCCGTCTTTTTGACTATAAAATGGAGACAACAATTACTTCCTCAGGGGGCTATGGTGAGGAAGAGAGGACACACATATGGAAAAGTGCTTTGCAAACTACAAAGGGCTATAGAAATACTAAATAATTTTCGTATAACGTAACCTCTACAGTACTTGTGAGCAATGGCCAAATACGCAAAGCACCCTCGGGTTACCAGAAGTAGATTATTTGCTTGTACATCCTCCAGAACATCATCTCCAAACCCTGAGAACAACTTAGGGGTCTCCTATAAAGGGATGACCAAGTTCTAGGTTTTTCTCTAGGGAAGTCAGGCAAAGGGGTCAGCTTGGATTTCCTAGGTCTAATCTAACAAGAAGTCTTCATTTTTTTCTAACCACTTCACAGTTCACTGTTCCTCCTAATACATTATATTTGACTTCTGACCACCTTTCCCACCCAGCTTGCTTAACCCAAAATGTCAATATCATAAATGAGAGCAACAGTAGTTGGCCTCTAGGAAAAAACTGCATCAAAAAGCAAGAACTAACTATACACACCCATCTACAGAGCTACCCTCTAACCAGACAGGAAGACAATGGGAAAACTATAGCACTGCAGGGAGATGGCACATACTTCATGGCAAATGAGGGACAGGCTGTTTTCACACGTAGGAGACTTTATTTGGGGTGAGGGTTGGATTATAAATATTTCACAGGCATGAAAAACTACAGATCCCAAGTAATATGATGGCTTTTCTCTTGGAACTAAAATATTTCTATCCTTTGGAAGACTATCTTTTACATTCAGGAAAAACTTGTTTTAATGAGGATATGTTTTATATTAATCTATGTAAAATATATAGGGTGGCTAGTATCTAATTAGATGAGTGGTTTTGGAGAATGCATCCTATATCCCAGCTTAATGAATATTGACTTTAAAATCTATTGCTTGAATCATAGTAAGTCAAAGAGCATATAACTCTACTTTTAGACTGAGAAAAGAAAGAAGGAAACATTTGACCTCTTATAAATTTCAGCAATGTCCTCAAGAGGGACTAAAAATGACTGATGCTCACCAGAGTCCCAGCTCTAGCAATATTGCCATCTATTTTACAATATTTTAAGCAATCCCCATATTTTCTTTTTACAACACCATTAACTGCTGTACAAATAAATTCCAGATGATAAAATATGACATGATTTTTTTTACAAATAGATACAAATACAACGTTGACCAGATATGCTACATTAACTATGTACAACTTATTTCTCTAGAGGCAGGAATATTCCTTATTTTTAGACAATTTATCATTTACACTGAGACCCTGAGGAGGACCATCAGCCTCCTGCTCCCCAGTGCTGCCTTCCTCCATTAGACGCTCATCCTGTGCTTTTATCTCATCACTGAGCAAGAATCCTGCGAGGAAAAAACCAAGCCCTTCAGAAGATCTTGGGACTTTTCTACTCCTATTCTAGAAACAATCAAGATTATTGTGATACAGCCTAGAACCAGCTTTTCCTCAATGATGTCCTTTTGTATAGCAAAATGAATATCATCCCTGTTTTTTTAAAAAAAAATGTTTCAGGAATGGAGATGAAGTCTTCCAGCAGTCCTTTCCCCGTCCACATCCATCATCTTGTTACCACTGGCTTGGTGAACACTTCCCCCGGGAGTCTGTCTGGAGGTCAAAGTGGATTTGCGCTGCACTGTGGCATTCAGCCTTTCCATACTCCCATGTGGTTTCGTACAAAAATATACTTTACTTCGAGTCCTAATGACAGTGAATGTTTCCGATCTTCATGGGAAAACGAAGAGCAATAGATAGGCTAAGCACATTACAAATTTGTACCTGAAAATTTCAGATGCACTATTTGCCTTTGCTTTCTCAGTAAACTCTAGCCAGGCTTTGTCTGGCTCAGGGGCTGATGCTGTCTTAGTCAGCACTGTGGTTTAACAATTCAGGAGAACAGTTCTAGCTCCTTAGGCTTTGTAGTTATGTATGGGAGTCGTCAGGGTCAGTTGCCCATTGGGAGCCACTTCATTGACATCATCTTCCAACAATCCCGACACATCTGCATTGGGAATGCTGTCATGGTAGCTGCTGAAACTGATATTGTCTTCTTTCAGCTCGATGGTCCAAAAGGGGGCATTGAGTTTCCGGTTTTGGTACTCACGGTACATATATACAGCCCCCACAAATCCCATTAGCAGCACCACAACAATGATGATGACTGTCAAAATGATGATGTTAAATTGGGTCCATGATACATCAGCTAAAGCTGAAGTGCTGTTTTCAGAAGTGCTTACTGAAAAGATAGTCTGCAGGGTTGTAGGGGTAAAAGTACTATTTATAACAGGGGTGGGAACTGATGTGGTCAAAGAGGCATTGGAAACCAAAATGGTAGAACCTTCAGGTGTTGGAACAATAACTTCTGAAAATAAAAACAGAGAATGAAATGTAAAAGACAAAATTATCTAGTTTTGAGAAACAATAAAAGAAATACACATGGGAGTGAATGTTGATATAGGATGTTGACATGATATTTTGCTTTAAGGTAATGCAAGTTAAAAATAATTTTTAAAGAAATATAGTGATAAGGGTAAGAATCAGGGTCCAGAAAGCTAGATTATTATATCTATGGCTCTTTTCCAATATGTATGATATCTACATTAAAATCTTTGGGCCGGGCGTGGTGGCTCATGCCCACAGTCCCAGTACTTTGGAAGGCTGAGGCAGGTGGATCATAAGGTCAGGAATTCAAGACCAGCCTGGCCAAGATGGTGAAACCCCATCTCTACTAAAAATACAAAAATTAGCCAGGTGTGGTGGCAGGCGCCTGTAATTCCAGCTACTCGGGAGGCTGAGGCAGAAAATTGCTTGAACCTGGGAGGTGGAGGTTGCAGTGAGCTGAGATCGTGCCACTGCACTCAAGCCTGGGTGATAGAGCAAAATTCCATCTCAAAAAAGAAAAAAAAAAAAAAAGAAATCTTTGGGAAAATACCAGTGTTGGAATTTTTCATTCTTATTTACTCTTAGATAAAATCATAACAAATTCCCGCAAAGGCAGTAAATATGTCACTACTGAGTTCTAAATCACATAGTTAAAAGTGACAGGGATATATGGCAATCATTGGAACACAAATAAGTCTAACAAGTCTGATGGCATATCATAAAGGTAAAATAATTATCTGCAAAGGAGGTGTAGGGAAAACTGTACCTCTAGTTATGTCTGGAAAAACAAATTTTAAATGGCCAAGGCTGATGTCAGCCAAGAGAGAAAACAGCTTTCCTTAACTCCATGTGTAGGAATTCTTCCTTTGTGTAGATTACAGCTACTTTATAATTAAGGTACTACACTTTGTATTGCTAATGGCAGCATAGTTTGGTGGAAGAACTAAAGGCTTTAGAATCAAATAGAAGTGTGTAGCTATAGATAAGTCAATTTTTTTAAAGCTCAGTTTCCTTATCTGCAAAATGTGAATAATGACACCAACTTTGCAGAGTTCTTGGGGAGGATTAAATGAAATAATGTGCCATACAGCATTATCACATTTAATGCTTACAGTGCTTGGCATATAGTAGGTACTCAATAAAATTATTACTATTATTATTATAATTCTTCACCATGGAAAGCCATATCAATTTATTCTAAAAAGAGGCAAAGTTTATACATATTACCTAATAACTAATAAAAAGAGTCATCAGTCCTGTCAGCTATGTATGGACAAAGTGTGCCTCCCAAATAGGTAAGAGAATTGAGTAGCGGGATCTCTAGCTAGTAATAGGGTTCAATCTGAATCTTTCTGCTTAGATCACAACAGTATAAAGATATCAAGAAAATGGCAGAAAGATGACACTTGCCACAGACCAACTGTTCATCAGCCTAGTGTTCGGCATGTTAGAATAGCAAAGAGTGGAAAGAGTGGTTTGTAGAACAGCATGGTCCAATCTCTCTGTGACTTGATAAACCCTCATTATCCCTAACTCATCCTGAATTTACAATCATTAATTTTTAAAATTGGCCGGGCGTGGTGGCTCACGCCTGTAATCCCAGCACTTTGGGAGGCCGAGGCGGGCGGATCACGAGGTCAAGAGATCGAGACCGTCCTGGTCAACATGGTGAAACCCCGTCTCTACTAAAAACACAAAAAAATTAGCTGGGCGTGGTGGCGCGCGCCTGTAGTCCCAGCTACTCGGGAGGCTGAGGCAGGAGAATGCTTGAACCCGGGCAGCGGAGGTTGCAGTGAGCCAAGGTCGCGCCACTGCACTCCAGCCTGGCGCCTGGTGACTGAGTGAGACTCTGTCTCAAAAAAAAAAAAAAAAAAAAAAAAAATTTTAAATTAATCTTTACTGAGATTTCCTGTGAGAAAATATTTTGCCATGTGAATAACTTTTGCTTTTAAAAATCAAATGGAATATTATTATTTCCTCCATTGTACATGGGGAAACTTAGACCCAAAGTTAGGACAGATGCTAGAATGAACTCCAGTTTCTCAGCTGGAACTTCTTACCAGATTATATGTCCCTACTTCAAAAGACCTCTGATGATCACTGGAAGTGAAGAGAATAAAGGAAGCAAAGAATAAAAGAAATGATAGGATTCTTAAATTATTAACATAAAAATAAAAATAGATGAAGAGAAAATGTGAGAACATTTTGTCTCACTGTCGCAATGACTTTGTCTTGGTCCTCAAATTTCTGGAGTTGACTGTGGAGTGTCAGAAGAGCAGCAGGAATGGAAGGAAACCTCTTTAGGCAAATATCTATCAAAATCTATTTCCAGAAACTCCTCTGGTAGGGTTGGAAGGTTTTACAAAGCCTTCCATTTTTCACTGCTGAAATTTTCACTGCTAGGTTTAGATATTAAATTTACAACCACTTAGGTGAAGTTTTACCTTTCTTGATGCAATTTCCCTCGAGGTCTTGAACATAACCTTCTAGGCAGTTCTCACACCAAAACCCAGTGGTGTTATGGA
Organism: Ateles fusciceps; assembly: GCA_036589455.1. NCBI lineage: Eukaryota > Metazoa > Chordata > Mammalia > Primates > Atelidae > Ateles > Ateles fusciceps. The sequence goes on from JAZHEH010000952.1 coordinate 19,972,700, forward strand.
GGCAGTCGATGCACTCACCACTCTCGGGCTTGCAAATCTTTGGAGTTTTAACTGGGTCCACGTGGCCATGACATTGGCACTTTCTACAGATGCTGTCAAAATTGTAATAGCCATTTTCACATGTATTGCAGTTTGGGCCTATGTAACCATCTTTACACTGGTCACATTCAGGTTCCGATTCATTCGATTCTAAAGAGAGAATGCCAAAATAGTTTAGTATAGTCTGAAATTACAATAAAAAATGCAAAACGACTACTAGTCCTTAAAAAGATTTAAAATCCCAGCACTCTGGAGGCAAAGGTGGAAGGATTGCTTGAGCCCAGGAGTTTGATACCAGACTGGGCAACATAGTGAAACCCTGTCTCTAATTTTTTAAAAAAAGTTTTATAAACCTTCCCTTCTGTCTCCTCTCTAGAGACATATGGAATCAAACTAATAATCTATACTCTATTTACTAATTTTTCAGCTTATTGTAGGAATGATGGGGCCATCCAGAGAACCTATTTAGGTAGAGAGCAAAATTAATATGCTTACATAAGGAGTCTGAATGATTATGATGGGTTGGCACTCTCGTAATTGTGTTATTCCCTCCTTTTTATAGATGACAGATTGGATAAAATATTGTTTTAACAAAAACTTCCTCCATCCCTCCCATACTAAAATGTTGGCACTCCACAGACTTCTATTCTTAGTTTCTTTCTCTTCTCTGCCCATTTTTCATTGGTGGCTTCACCCACTGACATCATCAACAATTCCAACATGTGTATCTAGTCTACATCTCTGTTCTAAATTCCAAACTATATACTAACTTCCTGTACACCTGGATCTACAAACATGTCAAACTTAACAAGCACAACACTGTCCTCAGGATCTTCCCTTCCTGAGTTCTGTCTTCCTCAAGTGTTCCCTATATAGCAGTGAATGGTACCAACAACTACCCACTTGCCTAAGCCAAAACACTGAGCATCATCTCTCAATCCTCCTCCTCCCTATGTCCCTTCTAAGCAGTTATCAATTCATATCAATTGCACCTGATTAAAGTCTTGCCAATCCATGGATGTCTCTTTCCATTCCCACTGGAGTGATCTTAGATTAAGTGTTCATCATTTCTCACCTAGATTATTGTAGCTACCTCCTCATGATCTTTTTATCACAATGCACCCCTACATTCACTTTGAACTTTAAATGTGAACATGTTACTTCTCTAGAGAAATCTCTTCAGTGGTTCCCTAATTCCTTCAGGATTAAGTGAAAATGTAATGAAATTTTTAGTACCTTTTATATTCTGACCTCTGCCTACTTCTCTCAACTTTTCTCTCTTCACTTCACACTTCACCACCCGATAAGGTTCAGGCACATTAAATGGCTTAAGAGTACTCCCAAATACTGCCTGCTTTCTTCTCTCTGAGATTTGGTACATACTACTTTCTCTGCATGGGACATCCTCTTGTCTCTCTATTCCTGGTTCACTTAGCAAATTCAGTCTGTAAGAATTAACTCAGGTGTCACTTCTTCTCAGAAGCACAGAAGTTTTCCTTGATTCCCTCAGTTTGGGATAGGGTTAGTCTATGCTTACCTGCAACACATGTCATTCGAAATTGTAATTACCTAATTATTTGTGTGTTTCTCCCATTAAACTATGAGCTACTTGACATTTTTCTGTCCTTATCGCCAATGTTTAGCACAGTGCCTAAAACATAGCATGTGTTCAGTATATATCTACTAACTGAATTATTTCACCTTAGGCAGTGGGAACATAACAACTCATACCTATCTGCTGCTTTTTTATTCTTCATAGGATTTCAATTCTGGATTCTTAATTATATTTAATAATTTTTAATAATCATCAAGTCATGTTTTTAATCTGCTAGATAGATTAGTTCTTTTCTTAGAATTTACTACTATAATTACACTAACAGGATCACTCTGTTATCTAAACACATACTAATGTTATTATAGCAGGAATACTTTACAGTGGTCATGGAACTTGTGGCAATGAATCATATTTCTGATGTTCTTTATGAAAAATGAATTCCTTTCATCTTTCACTTTTACTTTTAAAAATGGCTTTGAGATATAATTTACATACCATAACATTCAACCATTAAAAGTATACAATTCAATGGTTTTAGTATATTCCTAGAGTGTGCAATTGATAAATAATTCTAACTTATCACTTACAATCCTAGTTGGTAGTGTGATCTCAAGTAAGTTACTAAACTCTGGGCCCCAGCTTTCCATATTTCAAATAAGGGAATTAAACCAGAAATACTTGGGTTACTTTTAGCAATGAAAGGTGGCAGCTGAATGATTCATAACCCATGAAAACAATAATATGCTGGAAAAAAATACTTAGCGAAAGGTATATATTCCTTGTTCTCAATGAAGTTATAGCTTACAATAGTACCATATTTTACAATATGTTTGTACTTCAACAACTATAGCAACAATAACTAACCTAAAAAGTCCTGATGAAATAGATTGAAGGACTGAAATTAAGGTTTCAGTCTTTAAGGTCAGACCAACTGGACCTCAAACGCGACATTCTATGTTCCTGCCTCATGTTTCACTCCTTCTGCCTTACACTTTGTTTTTGCCATTCCTAAGTAGTTTCTTGATCAAATCAGCTGTGTTAAGATTTCTGTACCATTGTTCATATTGATCTTTTTATCTGAAATGTCCTTCCTTCTCTTGTCTACCTGCTAAATGCAGACTCCCATCACAACACTCGGCTTTTATATCACATCCTCTCTGAAGCCATTGCTGATACTCCCCTACTCCAGGTGAAGTAACTATTCCCTCTTGGTGGATCCACTACACATAAATACATGATATTGCACTGCAGTACAAGAGCTTGAGGGAGAGGATAATTTCCTACTGGGAGATACAGAAAAGTCTTTATGAAGCAGGTAATATTTGAACTGGGCCTTGCTGGAAAGGTAACCATCAAGAAAGCAAAAAATTAAATCACAGAATATAAAAAATATTTATAAATCATGTATCTGTTAAGGGACTTGTATTAGAATATAAAAATAATTAGTTCAACTCAATGACAACAAGATAAATAATCCAATTTTTAAATCGTCAAAGGATCTGAACAGACATTTCTCTAAATATACAAATGACCAATAAGCACAAAACTAGCCAACAGGAACATGCAACTTAAAACCACAGTGGACCACTTCGTATCTACTAGGATGGCTGTAATTATAAAAAGGCAGATAGTAAGTATTGGTGAAGCTGTGGAAAATTTGAAACCTACATACAGGGTTGGTGAGAATGAAAATGTAAAATGGTGTATTCATTTCAGAAAACAGTCTGACAGTTCCTCCAAAGGATAAACATAGTTACTACATGACCCAGGAATTCCACTACTAGGTATGTACCGAAAATAAATGGAAATATATGTACACACAAACACACATATACAAATGTTCACAGCAAAATTATTTGTAATAGCTAAAAACTGGAAACAACACAAATGTCTATCAATTGATAAACAGATAAATGAAACGTGGCATAATACAATATTATTTAGTAATAAAAAGGAATGAAGTTTTGAGACATGCTATAACATAAACGAACTGAAAATACTATGCTAAGTGAAAAAAGTCAGACACACAAGTCCATATATTGTATGACTTCATTTATATGAAATGTTCAGAATAGGCAAATCCACCAAGCAGAAAAAGTAGGTTAGTGGTTGCCTAAGGCCAGAGGAAAAGGGAGTGATTGCTAACAGTTATAGGATTGTTTTTAGGTTCTTTTTGTTGAAGAAGGTGATGAAAATTTCTAAAATTGATTGTGATCATGGTTCTACAACTTTGAGACTATGTACTAGAAAACACTGAATTTTGCATCTTAAATAAATTGTATGAAATGTGAATTATAGCTCTGTTGTGGTTGTTGTTTTGAGATGGAGTCTCGCTGTCATACAGGCTGCACTGCAGAGGTGCGATCTCGGCTCACTGCAACCTCCACCTCCTGGGTTCAAGGATTCTACTGCCTCAGCTTCCTGAGTAGCTGGAATTACAGGCACATGCTACCACACCTGACTAATTTTTGTATTTTTAGTAGAGACGGGTTTTCACCATGTTGGTCAGGTTGGTCTCAAACTCCTGACCTCGTGATCCACCTGCCTTGGCCTCCCGAAGCACTGGGATTACAGGCATGAGCCACTGGGCCTGGCCAAAGCTGTTATTTAAACAGTAGGGAGAAAGGAAGGAAGGGAGGAAAGAATTCAAACCAGCACTACCCAGCTAAGCTGCTTCCAAAATCCTAGTAGAAAACATGTGACATAATGAATGCTTATTGTTTTAAGCCACTAAATTTTAGGGTAATAGGTTATGTAGCAATAGATAACTAATAAATACATCAGGATTAAAAGAGTCAACTATATTTGTAAGGCTGCCATATATACACAATTAGTCAACATTATTTGGTGTTGGTGTCTAGGAAGAACTAATTAGTGAATGTTACCTTGAAACAGGTGAGCAAAAGTTGCTTAGTCTTGAAGTTCCTGTATTAACTCATTATGCTGGTTTTTAGACACTTTAAGTCTCATTCATTATATATATATATATATATATATATATAAAATATGTATGTGTGTATATATATGTATATATACACACACACACATACATATATATATTAGATTATAAATTCCTGAAAAGGAAAACTTTTGCTGTTTCTATAATTCCCTTTCACCTATAGCATCCAGAACTTTATTCATCAATGCAATTTATACCTATCGATAACTGATTCATTGATTTTTTTTGTCCTCTAAAATGAAGAGTTAGAGAAAAGCCTTACTTATTGAGCAACTGCCTGTAGATGTCACTGCTGAACAAGGGCAGCGAAGACATTCTTTAGTGGCATCAGGACTCTGATAAAATCCTTCTTTACATTCTTCACAGTGATTTCCTTTGCTATTTTCCTGGCAGTTTAAACAAGTACCTAAAAGAAGCAAATTATTTTTAAAAGTTAAAGATTTACCTTGAAAGCCCAGTAACTTTCAAAAATCATGCCTGCAACAAAAAGATCATAAGAAAAAGAAAAATTGGGATTGGATAGAGTTGATTTCTACCCCACCTTATTTCTATACTGGTCATGTCTATGAATTGTGTCCCCTACTAGATTATAAACTCCTTAGGGAAAGGTGGGATACAGGATTAGTAGCTCAATAAACTCTTGTTGGTTGATCTGACTACATACCAAAAGTAGGCCAACTATGTGCCAAGAAAAACCATTAAAACAATCCAAATGCATATTAATAGAAGAATAAATTGTGGCATGTTCATAAGTGAACTAATGATATATGCATGAACATGCATAAATCTTTTTTTTTTTTTTTTTTTTAAGAGATGGGGCTTCCCAAGTAGCTGGGACTACAGGAGCATGCCATTACACCCAGCTAATTTTAAAATTCTTTCTAGACCTCACTGTGTTGCCCAGGCTGATCTGAACTCCTAGCCTTGGGTGATTCTCCTGTGTCGGCCTCCCAAAGTTTTGGCGTAAGCCATTAGATTAGCCACCCAGCCTAAATCTTAGAAAGAACTTTGGTTGATGGTCAGGCAAGGTGGCTGATGCCTATAATTCCAACACTTTGGGAGGCCAAGGCAGGAGGATCATGAGGTCAGGAGTTCAAGACCAGCCTGACCAAAATGGTGAAAGCCCGTCTCTACTAAAAATACAAAAATTAGCCAGGCGAGGTAGTGCACACCTGTAATTCCAGCTACACAGGAGGCTGAAGAAGGAGAATTGCTTGAACCTGGGAGGCAGAGGTTGCAGTGAGCCAAGATTGCACCACTGTACTCCAGCCTGGATGACAGAGTGAGACTTCGTCTCAAAAAAAAAAAAAGTTGGTTGAAAAGCAAATTGGAGAAAAACACCTACAGAAAGAGAATGCTTATTAAATTTTAAAAACCACACTAAGGGCACTAACTAAATGGTTACAGAATACACTAACCAGATGGATATAAACATGAGGTTAAAAAAAGTGATTCTCCTGCCTCAGCCTCCCGAGTAGCTGGGATTACAGGTATGTGTCACCACGCCCAGCTAATTTTTGTATTTTAGTAGAGACAGGGTTTCACTATGTTGGCCAGGATGGTCTTGAACTCCTGACCTCAAGTGATTTGCTCGACTAGGCCTCCCAAAGTATAAATCTCAATTCTTAACTGACTACAGCAAAATTCCCCCATGAAAGATATCTTCAAAAGTTTGTTATATGAATACTTAACATTAAATTAAATCAAACTTGTATATAAATATCATCACTTTAAATCATGTAATTTTTAAGGCCTGATAGTGTTAATGATATTTTTCACATATATAACAAAGCAGTATATATTCATGCATATATTCAAAGTAGTATATATTCACATATATAACAAAGTAGTATATATAGACACTTTAGGTACTGGCTTCTTTCCAGATCTTCTTATATCATGATCTCTCTTTAGCTATGTATCTTTGTGACAATAAAAACAGCTGAAAAATACATACTAGAAAACTGGAGTTTTGCTCTAAAAATAAAACAATTTTACTTTTCTCTTTTTTTTCTTTTGATCTGTGTCTTCTTGCATAAAACCATTTTAAAAGTTAAATTGTTCCTCAGGTTGGACATGTCAAAACGTGCATAATGTGTGAAATATGTCTACTTGCTCCCTCCCTATTAAAAACGTTCAATACAAAAAGTGCTAAGCTTTAATATAAAAATACTGAAAAAAAAAAGCTAACAGTTCTGTAATAAAATTTGGATGTCTGGGGTACAATGCAGTCCAATAATAAGTCCTTTGTGCATAACTGAAATAACAAGAAAAGGCCATGTTCCTACCCTTTAAAAAATATATATGTATGTATGTGTGTGTGTGTATACATATACATATATATATATATATATACACCTTACATGATAAACAATGCCATCTCAAAAGTAAAAATGAAAGCAAGTGTAAAATTTAGCCCAGCACAGCGGCTCACACCTGTAATCCCAGCACTTTGGGAGGTCAAGGCAGGTGAATCACTTGAGCCCCAGAGTTTGAGACCAGCCTGGGCAACAGGGCAAAATCTTGTCTCTATGAAAAATACAAAAATTAGCTGGTTGTGGTGGTGTATGACTATAGTCCCAGCTACTTGGGAGGCTGAGGTGGGAGGATCGCTTGAGTCTGGGAGGTTGAGGCTGTAGCGAGCTATGATTATGCCACTGCAGCCTGGAAGACAGAGCAAGACCCTGTCTCAGAAGAAAAAAATAATTAAAAAGAATAAAATTCATCGGTTCTTAAATATTCATCACTGTTACATTGCTTTAAGGTGCATGCACCTGAAGTACAACTATAGAGAAAGAAAATAAATTAAAGATAGGCCAGACATAAATAACCAAAGTGTTAACAATAGTTGTGAGAGGCAATAGCCTTCCAGTGTTTTCACCCATCTAGTCTTCAAATTGTCTCCAGCATATATGCATCACTTTTATTTTTATTATCTTGATTTTTCTTATTGTAAAATAGCATGCTGTAAAATATATACACTTTGTAACATATTTCAAGAACACAAGCAATTTGAAACACTTCACATACATATTGAAGAATTATTTATTTTTACAATAAAAATAAAGACCATAACGTTTAAAATCCATATGCAGTAGGAACTAATGATGCGAATTTGCTTTTTTAATAGCTTACAACTCCTCTGTGAGAGGCAACATAGCATTAAAAAAATGGGATGGGATTTAACGTCAAATGTGTATTCCATTCCCAGCTGAACTTCTCACAAACTGTGTTAACTTAAGCAAATAGCTCCTCTGATTTTCACTTTTCTAATCTGTAAAATGGGATAATAATTCTTTGGCTAATGATTGTAATAAAATGTTAGCATTTCAAAGGGTGAAAGACTATTCCACATGACATAATGTTTTCTCTTTATGTCTTAATTTCCTCATCTGTAAATTTTAAAAGCTGAACTAGATGAAATCTAAGGTTTCCTTTACATCTAAAATCTAAGGATCTTTCTTTTATGATAAACGATATATAAAAATAAGCTGAAGTTTAACATTGTTCATTATGCTCTGCCTGGAACCCCCAAAATATAATAATATTGGCCTAAAACTCATATTCTCACATTATCACTGCTGAAAGATGCCCAAAGGGTGGATCAGAAGAAAAAGGAACGAGTGTTTCCTGAAGATGATTTTTTTCATGCTCCTTGACTAAGCATCTCAAAAATCTTTGTAGAGATAACCAAGAAAACAACCAGTCAAAGAAAGGAATGTAGGGCTCCTTTCCAGCCAAATTAAGGGACAAAACTTTGAAAACATACATTGTTACCTGCAAAAAGACCTTTCCTTATTCCTTGATTTTACCATTTCATCCTTTACATATAAACTTGTCTGAAATACAGTAACGTACTTTGTTGGAGGGAAAAAATGCCTTATGCTCTTCATAGAACAAAAGGCAAGCTTTAACCTGTCAAACTGAAAGGCCAATATGGAGCCCAGGTTAACAAGGGAAAGTAACAGGGCATAAGGTCAGAGAGAAAGTGAGGGCCCAGAAAATATAAAACTAGATAGGCCACAGAGAGATGTCTGAATTTTATTTCAAAAGGGATGAGAAGCCATTGGAGAGCTTAAGCACGAAAATGACATGATCTGGTTTTACATTTTAAAAGATTGCTCTGGTTGTTATATGGAGACTAACTGTGGTGGGGTGGGGATCAGAGAATAGGGGAGAGAAGAGAGGAGTCTGAAAGACGACATGAGACTGTACCAAAGTAGTTCAAAGAGATGACAGTGGTTTGGGCAAGGATGATGTGACAAAATCATGAACAGTGGTCAGATTCAAGGTATGTTTTGAAAATAAGGCTAATGGAACATACTGACGGACTGGATATTTGCAGTAAGAAAAAGGAGAAAAACCAAATATGACTACTACGTTTTGGGATTGAGCAACTGGGTAAACTGGATAGAGCAGGCTTAGCTTACAAAGTTGGAAAAAATGTTGTTTCGATGTGTTAGGTTTATAATGCCAATTAAAACATTCAAGTGAAGACGTCAGGTGGATATTTGACTGTTGGATATTTGAGTGTGGAATCAAGGGAGAAAAGAAAATCTGATAATAAGCACATATATAGACAACATTTAAATTAAACTCAGGGTTAAGGGGGGGAAATGAGCTAAAACAAACAGACAAATACAAATTAAATCCAGAGGACTGAATGAGACCGCTTAGGGAGAAAGCATAAATGGAGAAGACAAACTTGACAAGCTCTGAGCCCAGAGGCACTCCAGTATTTGTAGTTGAGCTGAGGAAGATGCAGTAGAACTGATAAGAAGGAAATGCTGGTTAACTTGCACAAAAACCAGGAAAGCACGATACTCTGAAGTGAGTATCACTGGGGAGTAGAGGATTGGTCAACTCAGTCAAGCTGCCCAGGTCGTTTCTCATCATGGGACACTATGAATATGTAAAGATACACTGGATTGTCAAAGGAAGTTATATTATATGAACATGAAGTTCTAGTTTAAAAATAATATCCCCACCTCCATTTGAAAAGAAACATGTGCTTAATAAAGAAAATCTAGAAAAATACAGGAGTAGAAAGGAGGGAAAAAAATCATCCTAGGAAATATTCAGATTTTTAGGCCAGGCTCAGTGGCTCAAGCCTGTAATCCCAGCACTTTGGGAGGCCAAGGCAAATCACCTAAGATCAGGCGGATCACCTAAGGTCAGGAGTTCAAGACCAGCCTGACCAACATGGTGAAACCCCATCTTTATAAAAAATACAAAAATTAGCCAGGTGTGTGATGGCGGGCACCTGTAATCCCAGCTACTCAGGAGGCTGAGGCAGGAGAATCACTTGAACCTGGGAGGCGGAGGTTACAGTGAGCCAAGATCACCAGCCTGAGTGACAGAGCAAGACTTGGTCTGAAAAAAAAAAAAAAGATTTTTAGTACTTTTCTTTTTTGTAATCTTTCTTCATTTATCGGGGTTTGGCTTTTGTTTTTTAACTAGTCTAATTATATGGCATATGTCATTTTATACCTTGCTTCTTTCACTTTCTCATATTGCCATATATCATTCTTTAAAACATTTTATCGAGAATATAAGAATAGTTACCATTTACTGATTACTTGTGATGGGCCAGGTACTATATGAAGGCTGTACAAATGTACTGCATTTAATCTTCACAACAACCCACTAGGCAGTTACTGCTATTATATCAAATTTATAGATGAAGAAACAGATTAAGTAACTTGTCCAAGGTAAGGTCAAGATTTGGTTTTCTGTGTTTTTAATAATACATTGCCTAGATAACAGTATTTACTTAATACTCTATTGTGAGAAATTGGTTGTCTAACTTTTTAAAATTGTAATTACACTTTGGTGGGCATCTTTGAACATAAGCTTCTTAAGAATTTAGAATTATTTCCTTAGAATAGATTTCTGGAAATAGAATTACTGGATCAAAGAAGAATTTTTAAGATTTCTAATACTGTCAAATTGATCTCTAAAATGTTTATCCAAATATATTTTACCACAAAAAAAGTACTTTGAAAATCTGCTTTAATCTAAGACACAAGGCATAGAAAAACAGTAGAGGGGGTGAAAATAGGACTGTGAAACCATAGTAAGTGGCCACCAGAGGGCAACCTTATCACAGCACTGTTGAAAATAAATTCACTCGAGATAAGAGTGGTTTTATATAAAGTTTGCAGTTTTAAATAAAGTGTTTGCACTCCTTCATGTTGGATTCCACTTTCATTATAATTCCAAACAAAGAAACCATTTATTTCTCTCACTACTAGCTGCTTTTAGAAACCATAACCATGAAAGAGTTCTTTTGCCTTAAATTATCTCCAGAGCAAGGACAAGTCAGCACTTACATGACAGTAAAGAGAGTGGCCTCATTGCTGCAAGAAAAATTAAAACTGAGAACCAGCAATGTAGACTGCTTTTTGGTACTGTAAAAGATCTAGGGAGTAATTTAAATCGACTCAGTATGATGAAGCATTCCTGTTGTTACCCAGTATTGAAAATCATCTTTCCTCTGTATGTCTTTCTATTCATTTGTTCATTTATTTGATAAAAATTTAGTTGGCAGTTATTATATGCTAAGCCCCAGGCTAGAGATTGTATATACAATGGTGAAAAAAAACCTGATACTGTTCTTTCCCTCATGAGTGAGCCATATGTGACTCATAACCACAAATAAATATACAATTACAAACTGTGAAAAGTGCTATGAAAAAACACAAGTACATGTGAGAACATATAATACAGAAATTGCCATTGAGCCCACAGCATCAGGAAATGCCTTCCATCTTTAATTAGAGACCCGAGGGAAGAATATGATTTAATAAGGCAAAGGGATCAAGGATGGAAGTAGAGGTGGATTAGAAAAACCATTCTTGGCAGAAGAAAGATCATATATGAGAACCCTGTGACTGGGGAACATACCTTGTTTTAGAAATAAAAGCCAGTGCAACTGGATCACAGATGTAAAGAAAAAGAACGCCACTGAAAAAGATAAAACTGGCAAATAGGCAGGGACAAAATTGTATAAAAGAAAGAAAAAAAACCACAATTTCTTCTACATCAATTTGTTTCACTAATAGAGTATTTGAATGAAGAAGGAACTTTCAACAGATTTTTCCAGGGTACTTTCAACTTCAAATATTTTGCCACCCTGTTCTCATAAAAACATTAGTACTTGTCAGACTAGTGTGTCCTCATTTTTTGAGGGGGGTTAGGGTTAGGGAAAAAAAAAAGTTTCCAAGGAAAGATACTTAATCCTTACATTTAGGGAAACTAAAGATCAGAAGTTAATTGGCTTTAGTTCTTAATGGTTTGACTAAATTTACCTAAATGTGGTTTTCTTTGTTTTTATATTGCTTAGGGTTTGCTGAGCTTTCTGAATCTGTGGGTTGATGCCTTTAATCAATTTTGAAAATTCCTGGCCATTTTCTCTTCAGATACTGCTGTGATCCAGTAACTCTTTCCTCTCTTTCTGGATCTCCAATTACATTTATGTTAAACTTTTTGGCTGTGTCCCACATCTTCCCTGCTCTGTTCTTTCCATTATATTTTCTCAAAATGCTTCAGTTTGAATATTTTTAATTGTACTGTATTCACAGTGAACTTTGTCTTCACTGTGTAAAATCTACTGTTAAATTCATGCACTGAGTTAATAATTCACATGTATTTTTCAGTTCTAGTTTTGTTCATTTGATTTTTTAGAGATTCCAACTTCTATTGAAATTTCATCTCTCTTCACCTATTTTGCCTGATTTTCCCTCTATTTTATTAAAATACTAATTTTGGTTAAGTCTTTATATGCTAACTCTAACATCTAGATCACCTAAGGGTCTTCTTCCATTGCTCATTTTTTTCTCTTTGGTTTTGGTCACATTTTTCTGTCTTTACATTGTCTAGTATTTTTATTGCATACTGGACACAGTATATAAAAGAACCAGAGAGGGCTCCCCTTTCATCTGTTGGGTAGATACAATGAGAGAATTACTTCAATCCACTCAGAAGTTTGAGGCAGACTGAGGATGGACTGTAATTTTAGTATGAGTTAATCAACTTCTGGTTCATCACTATTTCTTGGTCATGGTCCTCTAAAGCTTTTGATTGACAGCCTAGCAAGCCTGTGTCTCCTTAGTCCTAAAAGACTGTGAAAGATTCAGTATTGGCCTTTGGTAGTTTGAGCCTAGGTCCCACTGCATGCACATTCAGAGTCTGAGAACATCTTGAGGGGGGTGATAATTGAATGTCATAGCAGGCCCTCTCTCTCTAAAGGGATTTTGTCTCCTCCACACAAGACTGAAAGAGATTTTTTTCTACCTTTCTGGCCCAGCCTTCCATCTTCTGCATAGTCAGCTAATATCCTGTGGGAAAGCTGGCCTTGTGTTTAAGGATCCTCTTGTTTCCCACCATCATGCAAGCCTCAAATGACAGCCAAAAACTCTTCTTGTATCTCTTTCCTAAAGAATTCCTTTGCTTGGGTCTAGCTCATTCTTAGCCCATGCTCAGAATCAGCAAACGTCCCCTGGAAAGACAATGGCTGGTGATCATCAGTTTACCTAGGAAGAGTTCCAACCTTTCTGGAAGTTTAGTTCCTATAGTTCTCCTTGCCTCCATAGCTCTCCAATCAATATGATTTTTGAAATTTACGTACTTTTTCAAGTTTGTCATAGCAGGAGTTTGGCTTGCTGTGATCTATTCCATCCTATTTAGAAGATAAAGGCCCTTTCAAACTATTTCAGAAGAATCAATCTATAGCTGAAAGATTTCCAAATGAAAAGAACAGTGGAATAATTACATGACAAAGCTAAGGAAAGTACATACCTGTGAGGGCATCACAACTGGCAGACCGATTATTGCACTGGCAGGGCAAGCAGCCATTCTTACTAAAGCCATAATATCCATCTTGGCATCGGTCACATGTAGAGCCAATGACACCCACTTTGCACTGGCATTTCCCAGAACTGCAAATAAAAGCAAAGGCAATGAATAAAAGTAAATCAGTTTAAAAGTTGTATTGCCTAACATCCCAGAAGGGAAAGAAGGCCCAGTTCATGTAAATCATACACACTTATCATATCTCAAAGACTTGTGTCCAAAGAAATCACCTATCAAACTCTGTATTGCTATTAAAAGCTGCCTAGTATATTGCATAAAGCAATTTCTTAGCTAACAAATAATTTTGGTAAAATGGAGGCATTTGAAAACAGGAGTAATAATTATGATGATGATAAAGACAATGAGCTATCATTTATTGAGGGCTTATGTCAATAAATAGATTTTTTTCTAATCCTCAAGGTAGTTCTACCTGGTGAGGATCATAATACTTATTTTACTACTGAGAGAATTCAGATAAAGTTATTGTCTTTAGCTAGTAAGTAAAGTCTATTCATACAAAGCCAGACTTTTTCCCACCACACTGCCTACTCCTAAGATTGACTGTAAATTGGTACAAGAAATTTGTCCAAATATTTTGATATCCACTTGGGTATCAAGTTTCATTCTGTAGATCCAAAGCATTACAATTCACCATCGATACAGGTCCTGACTCCAGTGATGGTGTTTCTACCCTGTTCAGAATAAATCTTGGTCTCTTTTCTCACTGCAAGTAAATTTCAGGTCTTTTTTTTTTTTTTTTTTTTTTTTGGTAAGACAGAGTCTTGCTCTGTTGCCCAGGCTGGAGTGCAGCTGCCTGATCTTGGCTCACCATAACCTCTGCCTCCTGGGTTCAAGTGATTCTCCTGCCTCAGCCTCCCGAGTAGCTGGGACTACAGGTGTGTGTCACCATGCCTGGCTAATTTTTTTTGTATTTTTAGTAAAGATGAGGTTTCACCTTGTTAGCCAGGATGGTCTCAATCTCCTGACCTCGTGATCCGCCCGCCTCAGCAAAGTGCTGGGATTACAGGTGTGAGCCACTGCACCTGGTCAAATTTCAGGTTTTTAACAAAGGCTGAGAAATCTTATTGCTTGAAGAGAAGCTGCAGCCTAACAAAGTCCAAGGTTCTCAGAGATATAAGCCCAAATATTTTGATGTTTAACACTTAATTAAAATTTGTACTGATCATAGTATAGAATATGAGCACTGTTTTTAAAAACGCAGCAAAAATTTATATTATCTAATTTATGCTATCAAGCATGAATCTATGAATCTAAGTAATTAAGCAAAGAAGGAAAGAAAAGAAGCCACATACATATACATAGTCTTATACAAGAGTATCCCAAGGTACTTAAAGATCTATCAAAGAAAATCTGTATTCATAAAAAATAAAATTCAGCAATATGATTCAATAAGAAGGAACCAGTCAATTGAAGCCCCTCTATACTATCAGAAAATTACAAAGAACATGATGTACCTTTCAAAGAATGGTTAACAACACTTCATTAGCTTATTTCCAAGGCTTTTAAAATGTTAATCAAAATATGATTACTCCTCATTCCTCTAAATACATTATTCAGTATACAAAAGGATAAACAGTTACTTTCAGTGATGGTGTTTGCCCAACCCACAACCTACAAGAAAGAGGTATTACTTTCAAACACAAAATCACTTAATAATATTGTATAACCATAATATACCCAGTGTTCCCAAAGTAGTTGTTATTCCTAAAGTGGGTTTTCCCGTCATAATTCTGCTTGGGGCACTAAAAGACTTTCTCTCTGGAGGATCTGCTCCTTAATTGCTGATTAAAAAAAAAAATCATGAGTGACTTCATGAATCCTGATAAAGTAGTTGTCTGAGTGTACATACCATGCTTTATTTTTTCCTGGGTGATTTTTTTTTTTTTTTTTTTTTTTGAGACAGGGTCTCATTTTGTCCTCCAGAATGCAGTGGCATGATCTCGGCTCACTGCAGCCTTAACCTCCTGGGTTCAGGTGGTCCTTCTGCCTCAGCCCCCCAAGTAGGCTAGGACTACAGGTATGCACCATCACACCTGGCTAATTTTTGTATTTTTTGTGGAGACAGGGTTTTGCCATGTTGCCCAGGCTGGACTCAAACTCCTGGGCTCAAGCAATCTGCCTGCCTCGGCCTCCCAAAGTGCTAAGATTACAGGTATAAGACACCGCGCGTGACCAGATTTTAAAACAACAGGAAGAAAAAGGTGCTTTTTTCTCTTTTAAAAGAAAATATAGGCTGGGCACGGTGGCTCATGCCTTTATTCCAGCACTTTGGGAGGCCGAGGCGGGCAGATCACCTAAGGTCAGGAGTTCGAGACCAGCCTGGCCAACACAGCGAAAACCCATCTCTACTAAAAATACAAAAAAATTAGTTGGGCTTGGTGGTGTGTGCCTGTAGTGCCAGCTACTCGGGAGGCTGAGTCAGGAGAATCACTTGAACCTGGGAGGAGAAGATTGTGGTGAGCCAAGATCGCACCACTACGCTCTAGCCTGAGCGACAGAGCAAGATTCTGTCTCAAAAAATAAGAAAAGAAAAAAAAGAAATCACTCAGCAAATATAAAACTTTGCCTGTGTGACTTCTTTCATAGAATAAAGACTTTACAAACTCTCTTTCATGGTCTTTCTCTGTTAAAGACTTGAATGCTTTCTGAAGCAAAGGTCAATGATATAAATGCAATGAAACCAAAAAAGAGGAAAAAAAAACCAGGATGTTAACAGACCACTTACGCTTATCCATAGATTTGAAATGAAAGAACAAAATCCCACAGCTTCATAACTGGAGAATAAAGGTGTAGAACTGGATTTTAAATAGAAATCAGACATCTATACTGTTGAGATCAGCTAACAAAGAATTTAAGATAAAATTTGCTCATCTGTTTTTTGTTTTGTTTTGTTTTTAGATGGAGTTTTGCAATTCTCGCCCAGGAAGGAGTTCAATGGTGCGATCTTAGCTCACCATAACCTCCACTTCCTGAGTTCAAGAGATTCTCCTGCCTCAGCCTCCCGAGTAGCTGGGATTACAGGCGCATGCCACTACACCCAGCTAATTTTGTATTTTTAGTAGAGACAGGTTTCTCCATGTTGGTCAGGCTGGTGTCAAACTCTTGACCTCAGGTGATCTGCCTACCTCGCCCTCCCAAAGTGCTGGGATTATGAATTTTTTTTTTTTTTTTTTTTTTGAGACAGAGTCTCACTCTGTCACCCACACTGGAGTGCAATGGCATGATCTTGGCTCACTGCAACCTCTGCCTCCCAGGTTCAAGCGATTCTCCTGCCTCAGCCTCCTGAGTAGCTGGGACTATAGGCACATGCCACCACACCTGGCTTATTTTTTGTATTTTAAGTAGAGACGGGGTTTCACTATGTTGGCCAGGCTGGTCTTGAACTCCTGACCTTGTGATTTGCCCACCTTGGCCTCCTAAAGTGCTGGGATTACAGGCGTGAGCCACCATGCCCGGCCTGGTCTTGTTTCTTAATGACGAGTTGCTAGTAAACTATTAAGATAGCACAAAAAATGTATCAGAAAAAAAGAATATAGAATTATAAGCATTGTGGAGCTATGCTGCATTAAATATAACTATGCATACACTACACATTTCTTAAATTACCCCAAATGGGATTCTCAGATTTTCTTGTGGTAGTAATGCTCAGTTATAGAATTGACATACTCATGGGTATGAACAACTCCTGCAAGGTTTTAACACTTTAGAAAAAAAGGTATTTTTAAGTATATATAAATAATAATATATTTTACAAAATTAACACTCATTACTTTTTTAAAAGAAAATTCATTGGTGTATCATCTCAAGATATGGTACATATCTATGTCACATGAGTACAAGCCAAATTATCTTTTTAAAGATTCTGTTCTGTTTAAGATGAGTGGGTGGAGAAGCTTCAGAATTTTCATTATTTTACAATCACATTGATTAGGTGGGATGGGTATAATATAGAAAAGGAGTATCAGGATTTATGGAAAGAAAAAAAAAACAGCCCAAAGAAACAGAGTTTGGCTCATATTCCAGCTCTACTACTGACTAGCTGGCAAAAAGTGCTTAGTGTCTCTTAGATCCTGTATTCTCATTTGTTAAGTGAAGACAATTATACCAAACTTTGTAGGATTATTGTGGAATTAAATGTTGCATACACAACGAATTTAGCACAGTGTCTGGCACATACTCAGTACTCAACAATGAAAGCAACTAAGAATATAATGACAGTGATCCTAGATCTTAAATATTTTCTGAGAATTCTAAGGAAAGTAGGCCAGAATTCCCAGTAAGCAAAGACAGGGGAAACTAAGTTACTTACTTTTAAAATTTAGGTAAGTAATTTTAAATTGTAAAATTCTGTTAATAAAACTAAAAAAAAAAAGCAAAAAATTAAGGGATAATTACTAGTTTATAGCAAAAATATGGCTAGGAAAAGAGAGCACATTATAAACACATGGTAGAAACAGCTTTGGGGAAAAAAATTTTAATTGTGAAGAGAAAAGATCTGCAAAATCCTACATTGAGTGGGATCAAAGCCAGCTGGGCCTGACTTGCTTTTCTGCCAACTAGTTAATGATTTATTTCTAAATTGTTAAATGTCTTGACATGTTTTTTGTTATTAAGAAAGTCTATTTTCTTCCTAAGATTTACAAGATATAAAGTATGTGTGTATGTATATTTTTAGGGATCATATTATCAATTTAAACTCAAGCAGTTACAGAATAAATTAAAAATTATACATAGTGTTTTGTTTTGTTTTTTTGAAGCAGAGTCTTGCTCTGTCACCCAGGCTGGAGTGGTGCAGTGGCATGATCTTGGCTCACTGCAACCTCTGCCTCCCGAGTTCAAGTGATTCTCCGGCCTCAGCCTCCCGAGTAGCTGGGACTACAGGCATGCACCGCAATGCCTGGCTAATTTTTGTATTTTAAGGAGTTTTAGACTGAGTTTCGTCATATTGGCCAGACTGGTTGGTCTCCAACTCCCGACTTCAAGTGATCCACCCACCTCGGCCTCTCAGCATGCTGGGATTATAGGCATGAGCCACTGCACACAACCCATAGTTGTAACTGGAGAAAATCAATTCATCTGTGGTCATTTGTGAGCTTTGCTTTTTCCCCTTCCTTCCTCTCAGACAGTATCATGTTGACACTCGGACACAATAAAGAAGACACAATAAACACAATAAAGAGATAATGAAATGTATCAATTTTCTTCTTCCTCCACTTTTAAAAATAAACTTAAAAATAACTTTTTAAAGCTATTTTTAAACAACTAAAAAACAATTTAGTTTGGGAAGAGACTGAAATACTAATTAAAATAGCCTGAAATCAATAGCAAATTGCTGATTACAAACTCTCTCAATTTATTAAAATCAAACTTTAAAAGGAGCTAGAAAAAGTTTTTCCAACTAGAAAAAGGTTTTATATAAAAAAATAAAATGAAAAGTTATTAAAAATTCTTAATTTCGTGTTTGGGTCATGGTTTTGTAGAAGTAAGAATATAATAGTTTCTCCTCATTTGTTAAAAGAAATTCAATAATTGGACATTCTGGCAAAAGATCATCTGATTTTAGTGATCCTCTGTCTACAGTTATGGAAAAGATCATTATGCAATAGGCGAGGCTTCTGGAGGGAAAAAAGGATAGCTTTATTGTTGAAAACATTGGGCTATTATGCTAAACATTCCTTGTATTTTTGAGGGCAAATAGTCTAAAATATGTTTAGAGGAAATCCATATTCAGACAGAAATTCTTGTTGTTGTTTTGTTTTGTTTTTTTCAGAGACAGAGGACAGTTTATTTCTCCCAACAAAAGCAGTAGCTAGAGTATCAGCATTTGCACCATGTCCCCAGACCTCAATTCCCAACGGTCATGCAAAGAGGGCCAGTGATGCCTGCATATGAGGGCTGTTACTGAAGAAGAACCCCAAACTCAGAGTGTTTTGGTGGGTTGTTACTGAAGAACCCCAAACTCAGAGAATCTAAATCTTTTATAATGGACAGTGAGCTTACCTGATCTTTGCCCAGGAGGGAGACTTTATTTTTATTATATTGGACAGCGGAAAATCTGTCCTTTACTCCAGAGGAAGATATTATTTCTACTTCCCAAGGCAGTTTGCTATGCAAACATCCTTGAATAAATAGTCCAGAACAAGGCAGGGCCTCTGCTTGCAAAAACACAAGAGATCTTTAGAGAATTGTCTTGAAACAATAACCACCTCTCAGTGACACAATGTCTTAGCCTCTGAAAACTTTTCTCATGAGTACAACACTCCAGTCATGATGACTTTGTTTTTTCTTTGTTTTTAAGACAGGGTCTCACTGTGTTGCCCAGGCTGGTCTGAAACTCCTGGGCTCAAGCAATCCTTCAGCCTCGGCCTCCCAAAGTGCTGGGATTACAGGTGTGAGCCACTGTGCGTGGCCCAGTCATGATGATTAATCTGAACAACAGAGCCAAATCCTGCCTGAGACACATTTTAAATAATGTTTTATTGGAACATAGGCTGGGTGCAGTGGTTCATGCCTGTAATCCCAACACTTTGGCAGGCCGAGGCAGGCAGATCACTTGAAGCCAGGAATTGGAGACCAGCCTGGCCAACATGGCAAAACCCTGTTTCCACTAAAAATACAAAAATTAACTGGGCATGGTGGTGCATGGCTGTAATTCCAGCTCCTCAGGAGGCTGAAGCATGAGATTCGCTTGAACCTGGGAGGCAGTGGTTGTTGCACTGAGGTGAGATTGAGCCACTGCACTCCAGTCTGGGTGACGGAGTGAAACTCTGTCTCAAAAAATTTTTTTTGGCTGGGGAAAGTGCTTGACACTTGTAATCCCAGCACTTTGGGAGGCTGAGGCGGGTGGGTCACCTGAGGTCAGGAGTTCAAGACCAGCCTGGCCAACATAGTGAAACCCTGTCTCTACTAAAAATACAAAAATTAGCTAGGCGTGGTGGTGTGTGCCTATAATCCCAGCTACTCGGGAGGCTGAGGCAGGAGAATTGCTTGAGCTAGGGAGGCAGAGGTTGCAGTGAGCCGAGATTGCACCATTGCACTCCAGCCTGGGCAACAAAGCGAGACTCTGTCTCAAAAACAAGACAGAACAAAACAAAATTAGCCAGGCATGGTGGCACACGCCTGCAGTCCCAGCTACTTGAGAGGCCAGGGCAGGTGAATCACTTGAACCGGGAGGCTGAGGTTGCAGTGAGCCAAGATCACACCATTGTACTCCATCCGGGGCAACAGAGACTCTGACTTGAAAAAAAAAAAAAAGTTTTATTCGAACACAGCCATTAATTTACATATTGTCTATGGCTATTTTCACTCTTTAATGGAACGTTTCAGTATACCTTGACTATCAGCCCACTGCTGAGTGACTTTTTTTGCTATTAGTTTTAATGGACAAATAATAATTGTACATATTTATAGGGTACAGTGTGGTATGTCAATACAAAGCCTATATGTACACTTTTGTATCTGTTAACCGACCTTTGGCTACCCTCCTCTCCCTTTTTCCTTTTTCTATATTTAATAGCCCCTATTCTACTCTACTTCTATGAGATCAACCGTTTTAGTTCCCATGAGTAAGAACATGCAGTATTTCTGCACCTGTCTTACTTCACTTAAGATAAAGTTCAAGTTCATCCATGGTGCCATGAATGAGAATTTCATTCTTTTTTATGGCTAACTAGTGTTCCATTGCATACATTTTCCTTATCCCCTCTTCTGCTGATGGACACTGAGGTTGATTCTGTATATTGCCTATTGGAAGTGCTGCAATAAACATGGGCATGCAGACATCTCTCTGGCATACTGATTTCCTTTCCTCTAGATATATGCCCAATAGAGGGATTGTTGGATCATTCGGTAGTTCTATTTTTAGTTTTCTGAGGACCCTCTATACTACTTTCCCTAATGGCTGTGCTAATTTACATTTCCACTAGAACAGTGTATAAGAGTCTCCATTTCTCTGCATCCTTGCCAGCATTTATTCTTTGTTGTCTTTCTGATAACAGACATTCTAATAGGGTGAGATGACATCTCATTGTAGTTTTGATTTGTACTTCTCTGCTGTTTCGTGATGTTGAGCATTTTTCATTTGTATGTTTTTGTTTCAGAAATATTAATTCAGCTTCTATGCCCATTTTAAAAATTGATTATTTGTTTTCTGGTTGTTTTGTTGTTTGAAGATATCCAGATATTAGTCTCTTTCTGAAGAACAGTTTGCAAATATCTTCTCCCATTCTGCAGGTTGTCTTTTCACTCTGTTGATTGTTGCCTTTGCTGTGCAAAAGTTTTTTAACCTGATACAATCCCATTTCTCTATTTTTGCTTTTATTGCCTGTGCTGGTAAGGTCTTCATAAAATCTTTGCCCAGAACACTGCCTGAAACATTTCTTCTACCTGTTTTCTGCCAGTAGTTTCATAGTTTTTGGTCTTGCATTTAGTTCTTTAACCAATTTTGAAATGATTTTTGTATATGGTCAGAGATAAAGGTCTAGTTTCATTTTTCTACATATGGATATCATTTCCAGAGCATCGCTTATTGAAGAGACTGTGGCATTCCCAATGAACGCTTTTGGCACCTCTGCTGAGAATCAGTTGGCTATAAATATGTGGATTCATTTCTGAATTCTTTATTCTGTTCCATTAGTCTATGGGTCTGTTTTTATGGCAGTACCATTTTGCTTTGGCTACTATAGCTTTGTAGTATATTTTGAAGTCCAGTACCATGTTGCCTCCAGCTTTGTTCTTTTTGCTCAGAATTGCTTTGACTATTTTAGGTTCTCCGTGGTTCCATATGAATTTAAGAATTGTATTTTCTTTTTTTTTTTTTTTCCGAGATGGAGTCTTGCTCTGTTGCCCAGGCTAGAGTGCAGTCATGCAATCTCAGCTCACTGCAACCTCCACCTCCCACGTTCAAGCAATTCTCCTGCCTCAGCCTACCAAGTAGCTGGGGATACAGGTGTACACCACCATGCCTAGCTAATTTTTGTATTTTTAGTAGAGATGGGGTTTTGCCATGTTGGCTAGGCTGTTCTTGAACTCCTGACCTTAAGTGATCCACCAGCTTCAGTCTCCCAAAGTGCTGGAATTACAGGTGTAAGCCACTGTGCGTGGCCCTGTATTTTCTATTTCTGTGAAGAATGCCATAGATGTTTTGATAGGGATAGCATTGAATCTGTAGATCACTTTTGGTAGTATGGTTATTTTCACAGTATTAATTCTTCTAATCCATAAACACAGAATATCTTTCAATTTTTCAAATGTCTTGGTCAATTTCCTTTCATCAGTGTTTTATACTTTTCCTTGTAGAAATCTTTCACATCCTTGGATAAATTTATTCCTAGGTTTTTTTGTTTTTTTTTTTTTGGAGCTACTGTAAATAGGATTGGTTTTTAAATTTTCTTTTTCCACTATTTCATTGTTGCTGTATAAAAACACCATTGATTTTTTATGTTGATTTTGTATCCTACAACTTTACTTAATTCATTTATCAGTTCTAAGAGCTTTTTGGTGAAGCTTTTAGGGTTTTCTATATAAAAGATCATGTCATCTGCAAAAGGACAATTTGACTTCCTCCTTTCCAATTTGGATGCCCTTCATTTCCTTCTCTTGCCTGATTGCTCTGGCTAAACTTCTGGTATTATGTTGAATAGGAGTGGTGAAAGTGGGCATTCTTGTCTTTTCCCAGTTTTGAGGGAAAAGACATTCACCTTTTCCCCATTCTGTATGATGTTGACTGTTGGTCTGTCATATTGACCTTTATTATTCTGAGGTATGTCTCTTCTATGTCTAGTTTTTTGAGTGTTTTTATCATGAAAAAATGTTGAATTTTATCACTTTTTCTACATCCATTGAGATGATCATATGGTTGTTGTCCTTCACTCTGTTGATGCATCATGTTTATTGATTTGCATGTGTTGAACCATCATTTCATCCCTGGTATAAATCCCGCTTGATCGTAGTGTATTTTCTTTTAACTTGTTGTTGGATTTGGTTTGCAAGTATTCTGCTGGGGATTTTTGAGCCTATGTTCTTCTATAGGGATATTGGCCTGTACTTTTCTTTTTTGAGCTGTGCCCCTCTCTGTTTTGATAGCAGGGTGATGCTGGCCTTATAGAATGAGTTAGGGAGAATTCCTTCCTCTTTGATCTTTTGAAACAGTTTCAGGAGGATTGGTATTAGTTCTTCTTTGTATGTTTGGTAGAATTTGGCTGTGAATGCAACTAGTCCTGGGCTTTTCTTTCTTGGGAGGCCTTTTATAGTTGATTAAATCTCATTACCTGTTACTGGTCTGTTCAGGTTTTCCATTTCTTCCTGATTCAGTCTTGGTAGCTTATGTTTCCATACAAGTGGAATTTATCACTTCCACTAGGTTTTCAGATTTCTTGGCACACAGTTGTTTGTAATAGCCTCTAACGATCCTTTGTATTTCTGTGGCATCAGTTGTAATGTCCTCTTTTTCATTTTTGATTTTATTTATTTAGGTCTTTTCAATTTTTTTCTTGGTTAGTCTAGCTAATGGTTTCTCAATTTTATCTTTTCAAAGCCAACTTTTCATTTAGTTGATTTTTTGTATTGCTTTTTAGTCTCAATTTTTAAATCTTTGCCCTGATCTTTATTCTGTCTTTCCTTCTGCTAATTTTGATGTTTGTTTGTTCTGGCTTTTCTAGTTCTTTAAGCTGGATCATTAGGTTGTATATTTGACATTTTGCTAGTTTTTTAATATAAGTGTTTATTGCTATCAAGTTCCCTTTTGATACTGTGTTTGCTCTATCCCATAGCATGGTATGGAATGTTGTGTTTCTCTTTTCATTTGCTCCAAGAAATTTTAAAATTTCCTCATTGATCTCGTGGTCATTCAGGAGTATATCATTTTTGTGTATTTATATAGTTTCCAAAGTTCCTGTAATTGTTGATTTCTAGTTTTATTCCATTATGGTCAGAAAAAATACCTGATATAATTTTAACTCTTTTAAATTTGTTAAGACTTGTTTTGTGGTCTAATATGTGGTCTATCCTGGAGAATGTTCTATGTGCTATTGAAAAGAAAGGAGATACATTTTGTAGCTTTTGGATTAATGTTCTGCCAATGTCTGTTAGGTCCATTTGGTCTCAAGGGCAGTTTAAATCAAATGTTTCCTTGTTGATTTTCTGTCTAGATGATCTGTCCAATGCTGAGACATTAGATATTGGGTGTTGAAATCTCCAACTATTATTGTATTGGAGTCTATCTCTCCCTTTAGATCTAATAATATGTATACATTTGGGTATAATAATATACATTTAGATCTAATAATACGTATACACTGAGTATACTCCAGTGTTGGGTGCATATATATTTACAATTATTATATCCTCTTGCTAAATTAATCCCTTTATCACTATATAGTGACCTTTTTGTCTCTTTTTACAGTTTCTGACTTAAAGTTTGTTTTATTTAGGCATAGCTATTTCTGCTCACTTTTGGTTTCCATATGTGTGGAATATCTTTTTTATAACTTTACTTTCAGTCTACGTATGTCAGTTTCTTGACAGTTTCTTGTAGGCAGCATATAGCTGGGCCATATCTTTTTATCCATTCAGCCAGTCCATATCTTTTAAGTGGGGGAATTTAATCTGTTTACACTCAAGGTTATTACTGATAGGTGAGGATTTACTCCTGCCATTTTGTTAATTATTTTCTGGTTGTTTTGCATAACTTTAGTTCCTTTCTTCTGCCCTTATTGTTTATGATTGATGTTTGGTGGGTTTTATTTTGTAGTGGTAAAATGTGATTCTTTTCTCTTTTTCCTTTATCCATCTTTTCTACCAGTGAATGTTACACTTTTATGTTTTTTCATAATCGTGATTATTGTCCTTTCACTTACAGATATAGGACTCCCTTGAGTACTTCATGTAAGGCTAGTCTAGTGGTGATGAATTCCCTTTTTTTTTTGGTGACAGAGTTTCACTCTTGTCACCCAGGCTGGAGTGCAACAGTGCGATCTTGGCTCACTACAACCTCCGCCTCCTGGGTTCAAGCCATTCTTCTGCCTCATCTTCCCGAGTAGCTGGAATTACAGGCATGCACCACCATGCCTGGCTAATGTTGTATTTTTAGCAGAGACGGGGTTTCTCCATGTTGGTCAGGCTAGTCTTGATCTCCCAAACTCAAGGTGATCTGCCTGCCTCGGCCTCCCAAAGTGCTGGGAATACAGCATGAGCCACCACACCTGGCTGAATTCCCTCAGTTTTTACTTCTCTGAAAAAGATTTTATTCTGCCCTTATTTCTGAAGGATAGCTTTTCTGGGTATAGTATTCTTGGCTCACTTTTTTTTATTTTTTCCTTTTAGCACCTTGAATATATCAATCCATTTTTTCCTGGCCTGTAAGACTTCTGCAAAGAAATCTGCTGATAGGTTAATTAAGATTCCCTTATACATAACTTGACACTTTTCTCTTGCTGTGTTTAGAATTCTCTCTGTGTCTGTGACTTTTGATAATTTGACTATTAAGTACCTTGGGTAGGACCTTTTTGTATTAAATCTATTTGGGAACCACTGAGCTTCCTGAAACTGGATTTCCATATTTCTCCCCAGACTTGGGAATTTTCTTAGCTATTATTTCTTTGTTTTTTTTTTTTAATATTTTTTATTTTATTTTATTTATTTATTTATTTATTTATTTTTTGTAGAGACAGGGTTTCACCATGTTGGGTCAGGCTGGTCTTGAACTCCTGACCTCATGATCCACCCGCCTCGGCCTCCCAAGTGTTGGGATTACAAGCATGAGCCACCATGCCCGGCACTATTATTTCATTAAATAGGTTTTCTATGCCTTTCCCTTCTCTGGAACTCTCACAATACAAATACTTGTTCACTTAATGGTGTCCCATAAGTCTTGTACGCTTTCTTCACTCTTTTTCATTCATATTTCTTTTTTTTCCCCCTCTGGGTAATTTCAAATGACCTATCTTCAAGTTCAGGGATTCTTTCTTTTGCTGGATCAAGTCCGCTGTTGAATTTCTCTGTTGTATATTTTAATTTGGTTCACTGCATTCTTCAGTTGCAGGATTTCTAGTTGGTTCTTTTTTTATGAATTCTATCTCTTTGCTGAATTTGTCATTCACATCATAAATTTTTTTCTGATTGATTGAACTATCTGTATTTCCTTCTATATCATTGAATTTCCTTAAAAACCATTATTTTGAATTCCTTTTCTGGCAATTAGTTGATTTCCTTTTCATGGAGGTCTGTTAGTAGAAAGTGACAGTCCTTTGGTGGCATCATATTTCCATGCTTTTTCATGTTTCTGGTGTTCCTGTGTTGATGTCTGTGCACCTGGTGGAACAATCACCTCTTCCTTTTTTTTTTTTTTTTTGAGATGGAGTCTCGCTCTGCCACACAGGCTGGAATACAGTGGCATGACTTCAGCTCACTGCAACCTCTGCCTTCCGAGTTCAAGCAATCCTCCTGTCTCAGCCTCCACCATGCCTGGCTAATTTTTTTTGGTATTTTTGCAGAGCTGGGGTTTCACCATATTGGTCAGGCTGGTCTCAAACTCCTGATCTCTTTATTCAATGTCAGCAATAACTGTAAGCATCTCAGTGGCATAGGTTGTAGAAATTTGTGGCAGTGATGGCCAGAAATTCATAATACTCAAAAAGAGTACTGCTTAAGTGCAAAAATATTTTGTGATAACTGATCGTATCAAAATAAAATTTAAAAATTTGAAAACTCAGAAGTAGAATTTAAAGGCATAAATCAAATGCGTCACATTTCCAGAGCCACAACTTGCAACAGTTAACTTAATTCAATCAGGACAGTTATTTTTCACTTCCTTCACTGTTTTTTTAACAGAAAAAATACAAGCATAAAATACTCCAGGCTGGGTGCAGTGGCTCATGCCTGTAATCCCAGTACTTTAGGAGGCCAAAGTGGGTAGACCACGAAGTCAGGAGTTCAAGACCAGCCTGGCCAAAGATGGTGAAATCCCATCTCTACTAAAAATACAAAAATTAGCTGGGCGTGGTGGCGGGTGCCTGTAATTCCAGCTACTTGAGAGGCTGAGACAGGAGAATCGCTTGAACCTGGGAGGTGGAGGTTGCAGTGAGCCAAGATTGCACCACTGCACTCCAGCCTGTGAGACAGAGTGAGACTCCGTCTCAAAAAAAAAATGGTACTCCATTATTTGATAAGAGTTTCTGCATTTCAAAAGTCATTTTGAAAAGAGAAAAGGTAGAGACAAAATGTAGGGTCTAGGTATCCTAAAAAGAAGTTGCTTCTCAAATATGTTAATATTTGTATCCTTTAACCACTGTAAAAGAGCTGTTTAGTGAAAGCATAAATTTTTTTTAATCTTTTTTATTTTTATTTTTTTTTTTTTGAGACAGGGTCTTGCTCTGTCACCCAGACTGAAGTGCAGTGATGTGATCACAGCTCACTGAAGTCTTAACCTCCTGAGCTCAAATAATCCTCCCTCCTCAGTCCCTCTGACTTGCTGGGACTATAGATGCACCTACACCTGGCTAATTTTTTTTATTTTGTAGAAACAGGGTCTCACTATGTTACCCAGGTTGGTCTTGAACTCCTGGCTTCAAGTGATTCTCCCATATTGGCCTCCCAAAGTGCTAGAATTACAGGCATGAGCCACCACACCCAGCTGAAAAATAATTATTAATACCTAATTTTTGTACCTGCTGTGTTCCAAGAATTAATTTGCAGTGCCTATAATTTAGAACTAATTTTCTCAGAGAAATGATTGTATAAATGGTGGCTTAGTTTCTAAATCAGCAAACAAAAACCTGCTTAACTCGACAGTGCTGAAGCCTAAGTCCTTTATACCCAAGTTCTAAGTCTTTGAGTTCTGAACCCTACAGAGGGTAGAGCAGTCAGTAGCAAATATTTGGGCATCATCAATTTTACTAGGCAATGCCTGTTTTCCAATAGGGTGGTAACAATTTATACTCTCATCAGCAATGGAATAATGGTCTTATTACTCTATATCCTTGCCAACACTTGACATTATCAGCTTTTACGTTTTTGCCAATTTGGCAGGTTGAAGTGGCATCACAACATGGTTTTAAATTGCATTCTTCTGATTATTAATGAGATGGAACATGTTTTCACGCTTAATGGCCATTTGAGTTTCCTTTCATGAGGAATCTGCCCAAGTATTTTTTGTTTGTTTTTAGAGATGGGGTCTCACTCTGTCACCCAAGCTGGAGTGCAGTGGCACAATCATAGCTCACCGTAGCCTTGAACAGCCTTGAATCCTGGGTTCAAGCAAGCCTTCTGCCTCAGTATCCTGAGCAGCTCAGGCTTAGGTGTGCACCACTATGCCCAGCTTACCCAAGTATTTTTGACATTAATTTGTAAAAATTCTTTATGTATTTCTGTAAAAGCAATCATCTGTCAGTTTCATGTGCTGTAATTATCTTCTCCCCGTTTGTGGTTTGTCTTTTCATTTTCCTTATAAAGTCTCTTGACAAACAGAAGTTCTCACTTTTAATCCAGTTGAATGTATAAATATTTCCCATATGTTTTTATGTTTTGGAGAGTATTTTAGTGAAATAGTTAAGAATAGGAACTCTGGGCCAGGCGTGGTGGCTCATGCCTATAATCCCAGCACTTTGGGAAGCCAAGGCAAGTGGATCATTTGAGGTCAGGAGTTTGAGACCAGCTTGGCCAACGTGGTGAGACCCCGTCTCCACTAAAAATACCAAAATTAGCCAGGTGTGGTGGCGTGTGCCTGTAATCCCAGCTACTCGGGAGGCTGAGGTAGGAGAATCGCTTGAACCCAGGAGGTGGAGGTTGCAGTGAGCCGAGATCATTGCCACTACACCCCAGCCTGGGTGACAGAGCGAGACTCCATCTCAAAAAAAAAAAAAAAAAAAAGAGTAAGAATTTGAGCTAGAATACCCGGATTAAAATCCTGGCTACTAGTCATAGGACCTTAAATAAATTACTTAATCTCTTTATGCCTCAGCTCCTCATTTATCAAACAGAGAACCTATCTCATAGGTTTGTTGTTAAGATTAACTTAGTTAATATGTGTTAAGCATATACATAGAACAGTGTCTGACTCATAGTAAAAACTATCTAAGTGTAGCTATTATTTTAGTATTATTGTTGAAGAAAACCCTCCCTACCCCCAATATCATTAATGTGCTTTCCTATAAGTTTTACATTTTGTCTTTCACATTTAGGTCTCTAATCTACCTGAAATTTATTTTTGCATAACATGTAAGTGAAAGGTCCAAATTCATTTTCTTCCTAATAGATAGCCAAAACTCTAGTACAATTCATTGGTAAGTCCACCCTTTATGTCCCTAAGCTTTAGTACCTCTTCTGTCATATATCAAATGTCTTTATACACATGATATAATGTCTTTATACAGAGGATTTACTTTTTTTATTTATTTGTTTATCCTGAACTAATACCACCCTGTCTAAATTACTGAAGCTTTACTTCTCTCCAATGTTTCTATGTAAAAACTTTTGAAAATATAGATAAGTCAAAAGAATGGTATTCTGGATATCTATGTATATATTTTGCTTTACATACAACTCCCTAACTCCTGTTCCCAGTTTACACCACTTCAGCCACGATGACTTTGCTGTTGCTCAAATACATCAGGCATCTTCCTGCATCAGGGTTCTCTCTATTGGCAATACCCTTCCACAGGGGATCCACATGGCATGCTCTATTACTTCTTTTTGTTTTTTAATTCTAATGTAATATTCTCAACATACCTTGCCTAGCCACACTATCTGAAATTGTAATATCTCTATTTAATATACTATAAATTTTATTTTCTTATCTTTCTTCAAGTTCTAAAATTTCAGTTCTGTGAAATTGTGGGGGCGTGGTGGTTATATGTTTTTTCCACTGCTATATTCACAGTGTCTGGCATGTGATAGGCATGCAGACTTTGTTTAACAATTGCATAATCTGCCTCCAAAATCTATGTGTGCTTTCTTCACTAACTCTTGATGACTTATAAGCACAATATTTGTTTTCATTTCAGTCCACTTACGTACTTAATCTTTTTAAAATTTTTATTAATATTCTTTCAACTTTTATCTTATGCAGGTTTGTTACATGAGTAAACTGCATTGCTGAGGTCTGGTGTATGAATGATCCCATCCCCCCAGGTAGTACTGAATAGGTAGTTTTCCAAATCTTTACCTCCATGCTTCTAGTAGTCCCCAGTGTCTACTGTTCCCATCTTTATGTCCATGTGTACTCAATGTTTAGATCCCACGTATAAGTGAGAACATGTGGTATTTGGTTTTCCATTACTGCGTTAATTTGCTTAGGATAATGACCTCTTTCTGTATCCATGTTGCTGCAAAGGATATGATTTTGTTCTTTTTTACAGCTGCATAGTATTCCATGGTATATATGAACCACATTTTCTTTATCCAGTCCACCATTGATGGACATCAGGATTAATTCCATGGCTTTGCAATTGTGAATAACATGCACTTAATCTTGACCCTTTGTCACATTTAAATAAACCTCTTAGAATCTTGGAAACAGAATATTCATTCTAGGTGAGCAAAATGAAACATTTAATGACTACCCATGATAGGCCAATCAACCTTGTAAGACAGTGATCCCTCAGGTTTGTTCTTTAAAATAAGATAAAGAAGAGCAGACAGAAAAAAAAACGTTCTAGCCCTCAAAGAAAAATCCATTTTGCTCAACCCCATATTCCATCATGACGCTACTGAAAGGACTTCTTTAGCTTATACAATTCTCATATAAACAAAAAATAGTGGTTGAAATGCCTCAAACAAACCCCTTCTTTCTTAGTTCTAATTTGCAACTGCGTAAGTTGACCTTAGGTTTTGGGGTCAACATACTCAGAGCCACCAACATAGATCAGTGATTCTGAAACTTTAGCATGCTGATTGCTGGGCCCTGTCCCAGAGTTTTTTATTCAATAGGTCTGTTGTTGGGCCTAGGAATTTGCATTTCTAAGCAATTTCCAGGTTATACTGATATTGCTGGTCTGGGGACCATAACTGGAGAACCACTATACTAAATTAACCGTACTTATTTCACTCCATTTTTTATATCCCTATCCCTGACTGGTAAAGCTGCACACATGTTTCCACTTTTAGGCATAGTGATGAACCCTGAATTTGGTATCAATCCTGACCTAAGAAGAGGGTACGTAAGGCAGTTAACCTCAGTGGTCTGTCAAGTCTCATTTGCTACTGGTTCCTTTGTCCTTAGTCCCCTATATTCCTCATGATTAATTACAACTATTTTCCCTAGCTTCTCAATGCCTGGTTCCTGGCCTCAGTTGCCCTGCCTTTCCATTTTCCACCCCAAAGACTAGGTCCATGACACTTGATTTCAGACTTCTCACATATCAAATGCCTGTCTTTAAACTTAAACCCAAGCAAGTCAGATATTCTGACACCCAAACCATGGACCTAGCTTTAAATATTTATAATGCCCTAATTCCTGCCTTTTCCTTTCAAATGATTCTGTATGTATACTCTCAACAAGTTTTATTGTTGCCTTCTATTTAGTATTTATTTTCACTGTAGCCTAGGTCTGATTTCTAGATTTGTATTTACATAGGCCAGTACCTAAACTGATGAGTCATAACCACACTTACACTGAGACGCTCACACTGCCATATCTAATCTTGCCCATTCTATTTCAGGATACAGTAGGAAGAGACTTGGAGCCGGACAGATCTGGGCTCAAATCTAAATTCTGCCATTTATTAGTTATGCCATGTCACTAAGTAACTTAGCTGCTAAGAACAAAATGGATGAGTTGTTTGAGAAGTCAGAGAGGTTTTATGTGTAAAACATCAAGCACAGAGGTTTAAAGTGTTCAATGAATGTTAATTTCCTTCTGTTCCTCCTGCTGCCTCTCCTGGATTATGCAGCTTCTTTAGGTGAACATGTTAGTCAAGAAAGCTAATATATTTCTCTGTAAAAATGTTTCCTTCAAATATCCCACAATATCTGTTTTATTGGACATTCTATTCAATTGCAGAATCCTTTGAAAATCAATTCAAGGCCAGCAAAAGTAAAACTTAATTAAAGAAATGGTCATGTTTGCTGTGTGAACTTCCCTGCAGTCCTGTTTATAGGGGTATAAAAAATAAAAATAAATAAAAATTAAAATAAATGGTCATGGTATATGTGTTGAAAATTGGTAAAAGAGAAGGAAGAGATTTTGACAATATAAGCCATATTTCCTTTGCTACTTTTGGCAATGTGAGAAACATGCCTATGCTCCTTCTGTAGCACATGTAGAAAACCCCAAACTGAAAAACTAAATTGAAAACCCCAAATTGCTGAAACACATGAAATATACCAGATAATTCATTTAATCTATACAGAGCCATAATAATGGAATTCATAATTTTTAGACTAGTCTTATATACTATGTAAAAATAATCATGGCTGAAGCATTTGTGTCCCTTTTTTATAGAAAATCTAAAGAAACTTCAAGTCCAAGTCTCCCTCTAGGATTGACAAATTTAGGTATTTTGAGAAGAAATCACATCCAGGGAGGAAAAAAAGCTGAACAGTCCCATATTTCTCTCCATCCTCTAGGAAACATATTTCTTACTATGAAAAAAACATCTGAGATGGAAAAAGTCATGCTGATTTAATTTTCTTTCAGGGAATAGAGAGAAGACAAAGCCTTCTCTGTGGGAACAAGAGGCCTTCTATTTTAGCCTAAGTCTACTAACGTAAGTCTTAGAGGCTATTCATTTTAAACTGTAAAAAAAAAGAATATTAAAATAGGCTATGAATTTGATTGTACATTCTAACCACAATGTCATACATCTAAAATGGCAAGTCAACAAAGTAAGTTTATTTCCTTATCCTAATTTCTCTTCTGGAGTTAAGGCTAAGAATTATCATAAGGACCAACTTTGCCCTCAAAAAGTAATACTATCTATATTCCCTTGAAAAACTGCTTCAAATAACAATTTTATTAACTTTTTATTTTGAAATAATATTAGATTTAAAGAGGAGTTGCAAAGATAGTATAGAAAGTTCTAATATACCATTCACTCAGCTTCTACTAATGTTTCTTTCTTTCTTTTTTTTTTTTTTTTTTTTTTTGAGACAGGGTCTAGCTCTGTTGCCTAGTGCAATGGTACCATCATGGCTCACTATAGCCTTGATCTCCCAGGCTCAAGTGATCCTCCTACCTCAGCCTCCCAAGTAGCTGGGACTACAAGCATGCACCACCAAGTAGCTGGGATTACAAGCATGCCTGACTAATTGTGTAATCTTTTTTAGAGATGGGGTCTCTTTACGTTGCCCAGGCTAGTCTCAAACTCATGGGCTCAAGCAATCCTCCGACCTTGGCCTCCCAAAGTGCTATAATAACAGGTGTGATGTATTATGGGGCCCAACCTGTTTAACTTCTTATGTAACCAGGACATATTTATCAAAAAGGAGAAATTAACAATGGCATCACACTATTAACTATTCAGATTTCCCTAATTTTTCTACCAATACCCATTTTTTCAGTTCCAGCATATAATCTAGATTATCTTGCATTTACTCATCATGTCTCCTTAGCCACTTCCAATCTGATAGTTTCTCAGTCTTTCCTTGTCTCTTATAATCTTGAAGCTTTTTAAGGGTACTTGTCAAGTATTTTGTGAAATTTCCCTCAATCTGGGTTTGTCTGATCTCTTGTCGCAATTAGAATGAGGTTATGAATTTTGAGGAAGACTGTCACAGAGGTAATATATCTTTCTTATCTCATCACACTAGGGATACATGATATTCATGACATATTGCTAATGATGTTACATTGGTCACTCAGAAGATAATTTTTAATGCCAGTAATCTGTCTGTATGGATAGCTAAACTTAAAGGATGGCTATCAGGCTCACTGAAAATAAGCAGTGGTTTGGCCAATCAATTAACGAACACTAGGACCTACTGAAGGCAGGATAGTCAGACAGACGTTAATTTGACCCAGTTTCTGCCACTTATTAGTCATCTGTTTGGGGGCAAATTAAGTCTCAGTTTCTTCATCTTTAAAATAGAATATATCACCTTCAATTAATTGTTATTTTATCCTTATAAGACAGTAAATACAAAGCACTTACCCTGGCACATAGTAAACAGTCAGTAAATGTTAGTGCTGTGCATTCTGTAATTGATACCCAGCAATTCCATGTAGGAGTGAGAAACAACAGGATTAGTGAACTGATCAGAATCACATTCCTTTCATATCTAGCATCACAGGAGGATTGACCCCTAGAATTACTGGACAATTAGTTACCTGTTGGATAGTGTATTGCCTCAAGAGGAGAGAGTACTTGATTTTATGCTATTTAGGCATATGAGGGCCAGAACAATTAATTGGAAAAATAAAACAAGTAAAGTTTGTCAATTATATAAGTAGTCAACTTTCCAATATCTATTATGTTTGCTACCCTCAAAGGCCTCCTTATAAAGATTAACAGTTTTAAAAACTCTTACAAGGTAAAGGGCCCTTGGATTTTTTGCAGTAATGCAGAAAGAATGTGAGTATGGGGACGCTGCTTCACACTCAGCAGCAAGGCTTCTGCAGGACTAAAAATCCCATGAGATACAGTGGGTGGTAGCAACTGCTGGAGCATAGGAAAGCAGATTCAATTCTTGCAGCCTGCAACAAAGGAAGAATGGTAAGCACAGGGAGAGGGTGTGGGCCTGAGAAGGAACCTTGTGCCTAAGCATTTCCATAAGCTCAACTTAGAAATACAAACTACCTTTAGATTTGTATGCATTAATGCAAAAATCAGGAAATTTCCACAGAATTATGCACAGAAACACTGATGTTGTAGTGTATCACCCTTCTGACTACTCTCCATACTTTCAATGTTTTCCCCATTCTCACTATTATCCTAATTTTGGCCCTTGTCAGTTCTCACTCTGCCTCTAAACTCTCCCTATTTACATCTACTCATTCTCCTACTGCTACAATCCAGTGTTGATCTTTTTCCTGCTTAAAAATTGCTTTGTGAATAAAACCCAAATCATCTGTCTGGCCCTAAACCCCTGTGACCTGACCTCAACAGGACTTGCCAGACTCGTCTCCTGCCCCCACTCCTCTTGCACTGGACATCCTCAGTAAGCACATCTCTGAGACTTTAATCTTGCTGTTTCCTGTTCTGTAAAGTCCTTTCTCATCTTTTTTCACTTCTGTATGTCTAAGTCCTTTCCTTCTTTCAAAGCTGGGATCAAAAGCTACCTCCTCAATGAATTCAGCTCTGAGTTTTCCAGCTATAAGTGATGTCTCCCAGCTTCTTAATCCCCTTAACATTTTATCTTTATACTGTATTTTGCGATGTGGGTCAATTTTTACTTTGTATTATAACTATTTATATATATTTAGTAGTGTCCTTAGTAGACCAGAAGCTCCTTTGGAATGGGACACGTTATCTTTTATCTCTCACAAGGCTTATTAAAGTACTTGCAGTTGGTTATATATGGTATTTGGTATAAGTTACTTATTTTACTCAACAGAAACCATAATACCAAATACTGCATTTATAGGAATTTAATTATTTATACTATTAGAATATACTCAACTACAGATTTAGAGGGGGAGCTTCTCAGAAGAAATGAAATAAATAACACTATAAATAACAAAACTTTAAGATATATTTTTTAAAAATTCTAAACTGGCCTAAAATTCACTTAATAAAATGAAATAAGTAGAGGAGTCTGCAACATGGTTTAGGGACAGTAACATGTTTAATCAACAGCAATATCAACACACTGTGACATGTTAATGTTCACAAAGGTCATCGAGAGCTGGAAAAAAGTTTTTTTTTTTTTCATTCATTTGACTACAGCTGATATCTAGTTAATAATTAGACTAGGAGGGCAGATTATGCCCTGTATTGAATGGAAACTTTAAGACAAAAATGCACTGAAAAACACAGAGAGCTTTCCAGACTGCATTAGACATGCATTATTTACACTTAAATTCCAACATATACTCAGTGCCTTTTTCTGAACAAGCTCCTTTCTGACCATTTATTAACATTCAAACTTTAATTTGTTTTTCCATGAACTTAACATACTTGATATCTTTTACGACATACACCATTTGGCTCTGTACAAGCATTTATTGAATGAAATGAATCACAATAAGATAAAGGCTAAGAGCAGCTACCTGCTTTTTATCAAGATGGCTACCTTGAAAAAGTCTACTTTCAAGGAAAAAAATATTAAAGTGCACCAAAAGGTAATTTAAACTAGAGACTGGTATAATTGCAGGAATAATAATTAGGATATAGAATAAAGTTATCTTAAAATTAAAAAAGAATAAAGTATTGTTCTGCTTTCCTACAAAATAGCCTAAGAATATGCTAGATTAGATTTGAGTTTGACACACAACGAATATGCAAGTGTTTACTTGCGTCTACCAGACATCTCTACCTGAATGTCCCACAGTCACTTCAAAATCAATGTTTGAAACCTAACATCATCATCTCCCTCCAACTTGCTTATCTGTCTGCACTCTTTATTTAGTTATTAATAATAGAATAGCTCTTCACTTATGTGCTCAACTCAGAAACATGGGATTCATCTCTCTCTCTCTTTCTCTTTCTCTCTTTGTCTCTCTCTCCATACACAAGCAACCATTTAGTACTGCATATTTTATCTTCCAAATATCTCTTAGATTCTCTCCTTTCCAGCACCATTGTCAATGTCAATATTAATGTCTCAAGTCAGGCCTTTAAGTTCTCTTGCTTTGATTGTTACAACAGCTTGCTCAAGCTGGTTTCCTTGCCTGAGCCCACTCTCTCTAAAAACCAGACTTCTGGCAGAGTAATTTTTCCAAAAAACAAGTCTGATGTCACCTCTTGTTAAATATTCTTCAATGGATAAACGTATTTACAAGGCACATCAGGGCCTTCATGGTCTGGCCCTGTTTATTCCTCATTCATTCATTCATTCTGTTCATTCATTAAGTATTTACTGAATATCTAGTATGTGCCAGTCACTGTTCTAGGTGTTGGAGATATAACAATAGACAAATAGACAAAAATGTCCTGTCATTGCCTACGCTCTTTCAACCCTTCTTCCCCCACTACTACCAAGCTTTATCTTCAAGAAATAGTGAACCACTTATAATCAGTGAAGATGTCTTTTTCTTTTATACAAATATCTACTCAGTCTTCAATATCAATCCAAATGCAACTGCCTCTCTTAAGACCTCCCTGAATGTTTGCAAATCTATCTTTCCACTAGCCAGTAAGTTCCTTAAGAACAGAGATAATGTCTTTTGACATATAGTTGGCAAATACAATGTCTTTTTAAAAACAAAACATGAATGAAATGACAAAGTTTTACTAAATTGTAAATTGTTTCTAGTTACCAAATAACCTTTTTCTTGATCTTCAAGAATTACAGGCAAAGTAATAAATAAGAGTTTGCACAAGCAGCTGTTACTGTCTAGTATTACACAAGAGATGATCTTCAGAGCCCTATATGACTGTAAGCCTCCAAGGTGTTTTGTCATCTTTCCATTTGAAATTTATTTTTATATCAGTTTACTTCATAAGTTTGCCTTTTAACCTGGGGCACATTCTGACAATTAAAATGCAAAAGAGTAAATACAGTTGTCCCTGAGCATGGGATGGGGGTTCGTTCCAGGACCTCCCCACCATATCAAAATCTTCAGATGCTCAAGTCCCTTCCATAAAATGGCACAGTATTTGCATATGCATATCCTCCCAGATACTTTAGGGTTACTTATAATACCTAATACAATGTAAATGCTATGTAAATTATTATTGTTTTATATTGTTTTCTTAAATTTTTATTTTTTATTGTTGTATTGTTATTTTTAATTGTTTTTTAAAAAAATATTTTCAACCTGCATTGGTTGAATTTGTAGATGTGGAATTCACAGACAAGGAAAGCTGACTGTATTTTAAGATATACCATACAGCAAGTCCTCAAATAATGTAGTTTCAGTATAACATTGTTGAAGAAAAATAATTCCCAGTGAGGCTACTGTCTGTGTGGGGTTTGCATGTTCTCCCCATGTCGGCCTAGGTTTTCTCTGGATATTCTGGTTTCCTCTCACATCCCAAAGATGTTCATGTCAGGCTAACTGGCATGTCGAAATTATTCCAGGATGATTGAGTGTGGAGGTGTGTGAATGCACTCTATGATGAAATGGTGTCCTGTCCAGGGTTGGTTCTACCTTGCACCTTGATCTTCTGGGACAGGTCCAGCCACCCTAAACTAGAATAACTAGTTAAATAATGTTCTTACTTGTTATTAATTTTTTTAACATATATGTATAACTCACATTTATTTCAACATTTATTATCAGAAGTGTCTTTGGTCTTTTTTGGGAAGTTTTGTGATGTTTTTGTGACCAGAAATCTGCCATATGAACTTAAACTCTTGTTTATATCCATTAGCCTATAGTAAAATTGCTTTTGTTGTACCTTGTTTTGCTTAAAGTCGCAGTTTCCAAGAACCTATGAGGAGGAGAAAGACTTACTGTGTAGCAGCAACCACAGATTTTATGGAAAAGGATATTAGAGCACTACAGAATTTCTTTGTTATCTAAGATAGTCTAAAATGATGTACCTTGTACACTAACCTACTGTGAATACATTAAAAAGTCTCAAATCAGGCCGAGTACGGTGGCTCACGCCTGTAATCCC
Source organism: Ateles fusciceps (assembly GCA_036589455.1). Lineage (NCBI taxonomy): Eukaryota > Metazoa > Chordata > Mammalia > Primates > Atelidae > Ateles > Ateles fusciceps. The sequence goes on from JAZHEH010000952.1 coordinate 20,011,782, forward strand.
AGCACTTTGAGAGGCTGAGGCAGGTGGATCACAAGGTCAGGAGTTTAAGACCAGCCTGGCCAAGATGGTGAAACCCCATCTCTACTAAAAATGCAAAAAAAAAAAAATTAATTGGGCGGGTTGGTGGGTGCCTATAATACCAGCTACTTGGGAGACTGAGGCAGAGAATTTTTTGAACCCGGGAGGCAGATATTGCAGTAAGCCGAGATCACGCCACTGCACTCCAGCCTGGGCAACAGAGCGCACTCTGTCTCAAAAAAAGAGAAGTCTCAAATCAATATGCAACTGTCTACATATAAAGTCATCCCTGATAACATTTTAAGAGCTATATCGAGATTCACGCTTTCACTAAGCATACTGCTTTTTGAGATAAAATGCTACCTGATTTCTCTATTCATTTATTAAGCCCATGTCAAAATATGAATCAGGAAAAACATTTGAAATGTGTTACAAAAGTAAAACTGAAAAGTTCAGATACTGTAGACCAACTCCTTCCAATTAAACAGGTTGGAACACCAATGGTGATGTGAGGGGGTGGACATCTGTCAGTACATAAAGAACTTTGTGTTTGCACACAAAGACATTGCTCAACCCACATCTGACTCCTGCAGCCAAAATCTACCCTCATTGGGGTAACTCCCACTGAAATACATGGACATAAAGAATAGGGAAATGAATTTTGTAAAAGCCAATTGTTAGTTCCATAGACTTTCAATATATGAGGGAATCAGGATAGAATTGAATCCACTTTTTTACTTTTACTTGTTTATTAAAAGAACAGAGAGGTCACAAGAGAAGAGAATTTCGTGTTAGGGACATCAGATTTCTCATGTCGTTGTATAATCTTAGGGAATTCACTTGACTTTTCAAGTTTTTTTTTCTCCTGATAGTTCTTCTCATCTCTCTGCCTTCCTAAATCATAACCTGTAAGACCCCCACCTCCTACGGAAAGCCTTTCCTATTACACTTCAATTTACTTACTCCTGTTATTTTTCTACTCTAAACTACTATATTTACAAATTAAGCACATATTTATAAATTATTTGTATTGTATGTTTATGTGTTACATAGTTTTACACAGATTAGATTATAGATTTCTTGAAAAGAGCAAAAGCGATACTCCTAAAGTGCCTAATAAAAAGGAAAGGCAATATAATAGGTATTGCAATTGGTATTTGTTCATCAAAGGGCTGGTCCTTCCATGTTCTAATTTCTACTAAGCCAAAACCAGGATTAGTCCTTACAAAGAAGAGTTATTATTATATAACATGAGTTGCATCACACCAGGGTCAGTGTCTGATTACCAAAAGACAACTAGAAGAAATTTCTAGAAAATATTAAGAAGTCTGCACCACAGCATCAAATTTCTCATTCTCTTTGCTCAATATCTGAGATTTTGAGAAAGGCTTTAACAGCAAAGTGGATAGGAGTATATACTCTAGATCCAGACTGCAAATGTTTCAACCCCAACTCTTTTACTTACTGGCTGTTATGCAGGAAATTAGGCAAATTACCTAACTTGCATTTTTTTCCTGTACAAATGAGAATAATAATAATAGTGCCTACATTATATGGTTGCTATGAGAATTAAATAAATTAATAATTGCAAAGGGTTTAGGATAATGCCTAGCAAGTATTCAGTTTAAGCTATTATTATTCTAAAATATATAACATTCAATTTTAAAAGGTATAATAGGTTTTTAAATGAAAATTGAAGAGAGTTTCTTCTGTTATAATGAACAATTTCTTCTTTAGCGTACCAACAAAAAACAAATACCCCAATATCTACTCATACTCAAGGGTGGTTGATTTAGTCCTCCTTTTTGGTATAACACTAATTCTATTGCCCACTAAAAAAAAAAAAAAAAAACTGGCCAAGCACAGTGGCTCCTGCCTGTAATCCCAGAACTTTGGGAGGCCAAGACAGGTGGATCACTTGATCCCAGGAGCTGAAGACCAGCCTAGGCAACATGGTAAAATCCTGTCTCTACAAAAAAATACAAAAATTAGGCAGCCGTGGTGGTACATGCCTGTGGTCCCAGCTACTCAGGAGGCTGAAGTGGGAGGATCCATTGAGCCCAGGAGGTTGAGGCTGCAGTAAACCATGATTGAGCCACATTGCACTCTAGCCTGACTGCAGAGCAAGATCTTGTCTCAAAAAAAAAAAAAAAGAGTTTTTTTTAATAGAAAGAGTTATTGAGCTGAATCTATGTGCCAGTCTAAGTGGACACACACACATGCAACTTAATTTTCTTCTTTTAAACATTTTAACATTTTTATGGATATATAATAATCATATATATTTATAGGACACATGTGGTTTTTATATAAGCATGCAATGGGTAATGATCTTTGTGTTGGAAACATTCCAAGTCTACTCTTCTAGCTGTTTTGAAATACACAAAATATCATTAACTATAGACACTTTATTGTGTTCCCGAGCCCTTGACTCGATCTTTATTCATCTATCTAACTGCATTTTTGTACTAATTCTCAGAAAAATCCTTCATGTTAGATATATTAATCCTATTTTACAGATAAAAGCACTGAGGTTCAGAAAGGTCAAATAGCTTAATCAAGATCACACAGCCAGTGGCTGAACCAAGAACAGAATCTAAATCTACCAATTCCAAATTCCACTCCCTTTCTATTACACATCTCACTACTTATCTACAATTTCCTTTCTCCCTTAACCCACTCACATATAATTTCTAGCAAAGCAGAACACAGAGATATTTCCTCATAGTTCATTCATGTCTTCTTGCAAAGCACATAGTCCTGCAACTTTCCATTTCTGTTCTAGTTTCATGTCAATTTAACTTCCTACTAAGAAATTCAGTGCTTAGGGCTATGTGGATTTAGAGCTCCTAAGCCTTTCTTATAAAGACTTCAAGTACAGGCTTTTAAACTGCTTTTGTGATGCACTACTTGTTCTGACAAATTGCCTGACATTCTGAAATAGTATTTTATTTATTTATTTTATATTTTATTTTATTTGAGACAGGATCTCACTCTCTTGCCCAGGCTGAAGTGCAGTAGTGCAATCTCATCTCACTGCAACCTCCACCTCCTAGGTACAAGCAATTTTCCCACCTCAGCCTCCCAAGCAGCTGGGATTACAGGTGCATGCTACCACACCCAGGTAATTTTTGTATTTTTAGTAGAGACAGGGTTTTACCATGTTGGCTAGGCTGGTCTTGAACTCCTGACCTCAGGTGATCCACCCACCTCAGCTTCCCAAAGTGCTGGGATTACAGGCGTGGGCCACTGTACCTGGCCTTTATTTTTTAATAATATTTTTTAAAACTAAAAAACTTACTCTGTTATGACCGATAGAAGTATAAATTTATCTCAAAAGTTTAACATGCCAAAGACAAGAAATAGGGCAAGTAAAGAAATAAAGACTGAAGGGAGCAAGGAGGAAAACTTCCTGGAAGAGAGGTCAAGAAACTGAGAGGCGGAAGTATTGTTAGGCTCATCTACAGATATTGCAATCATCTAAAATTATGGCAAGTATAGTGTCAGAGATAACAGTGAGCCAAGCGTAAGAAATAAAGACTGGTGCCCAGGAGTAGAAACAGCAGCAAGGAGGTGTGACAGCATAGTCTGCTGCCATGAGCTTCAAAAGGGTTTTTAGGAAGGAGGCTGGGAAGAGCACTCTGGGAGCAGCAATGAAGAGCAAGGGAGATACCTATTCCAACCCCAGGTCTAGAAAAGTAAGAGTGTGAGACAGAAAACAATCATTACTTGCATAGGTTTCAGCGGAAGCAAGGTCCTTCCAGATTTCACTTAGAAGAAGATGCTAAAGGATTTGAGAAATCAGCATACTCTGATACTGTCAGGATAATATAAAATCATGTGTTACCTCATTAAAAAAGAAACCTACTAAGGATAACAGAAGCTATCAGGTAGGTACATATAGAAAATAGTCCATATAGAACAGGGAAAAATAATACAGTCAGGTGCCACATAATGACATTTTGGTCAATGATGTACAGAATATATCATTACGTCCCTTGAGATTAAAATGAGTTGAAAAATTCCTATCACCTAGTGAGATCATAGCTGTGGTAACACAGGGCAACACATTACTCATATGTTCATGGGGAAGTTGGAGTAAACAAACCTACTGCACTGCTAATCATATAAAAGTACAGCACATACAATTATACATGGTACATAATACTTGATAATGAAAATAAATGACTGTTACTGGTTTATGTACTTACTATACTATACTTTTTATTGTTATGCTAGAGTGTACCTCTACCTACTTAAAGAAAGTTCACTAAAACAGCCTCAGGCAGTTTCTTCAGGAGGTATCCCAAAAGGCACTGTTACCATAGATGACAGCTCCATGCATGTTATTCCCCTTGAAGACCTTCCAGTGGGATGAGACATGGAGGTGGAAGACGGTACTATTGGTGATCCTGACTTTGTGTAGGCCTAGGCTAATGTGTGTGTTTATGTCTTGGTTTTTAACACAAAAGTTTAATAAGTAAAAAAATAAGTAAAATTTAAAAATAGGAAAAAGCTTATAGAATAAGGATACAAAAAAGAAAATATTTTTGCACAGCTGTATAACGGGCTTGTGTTTCAAGCTAAGTGTTATCAAAAAGAGTCAAAAAGTTAAAAAAAATCAAGAGATTATAATGTTAAAAAGCTACAGTAAGCTAAGATTAATTTATTACTGAAGAAAACTTTTAAAACATAAATTTAGTGCAGCCTAAATGTGCAGACTTTATAAATTCTATAGTAGTGTACATTAATGTCCTAGGCCTTCACTTTTATTCACAACTCAGTCACTGACTCACCCAGACCAACTATCAGTCCTGCAAGTTGCATTCACAGTAAGTACCCTAGACAGGTATGCCATTTTCATCTTTTATATTATGTTTGCTGTATCTTTTCTATGTTTAGATAAAAAATATTTACCATTGTATTAAAATTGCCTACAATATTCAGTTCAGTAACATGTGTACAGGTTTGTAGCCTAGGAGCAACAGGCCGTATCATACAGTCTAGGTATATAGTTAGGTTATACCATCGAGGTTTGTGTAAGTACCTTCTATGATGCTTGTCTGATGATGAAATTGCCTAACAACACATTTCTTACAACATGTCTCCATCATTAAGTAATGTAGTAATAATATTATAGGTCTCTTCCACCTCCTGCATGAATCATTCGTTACTGAATATCAGATATTCTACATGAGATACTAACAAAAAACCTATTTATCAGTTTTAAATGAAAAAAATTACAATTCATTTTATGTCAAGCCCAAATAACTAACCAAGTTCCTAAAGTGTAACTAAAACACAGTAAAGCACCTATACAAAGGTAACAAACTCCCATATTAGGATGTAAAATGCTGAAGACACCATTTGCTGAGCAAAAACAATTCGTAAGTTTAATAGTGGCTATAAGTAGTAACATGCTACACATTCTCTTTGTTGATATTTTGTGCACCTTTCAAATTGTTGACATGTGATTCTGACAGTCTACAAACTATATTTGGAATTTAACACAGACTTCCCACACATTATCTTGTTTAAAATGCAGTATTTGGCTTTACTGCATTTCTGGGACATAAATGTAAATATGTCTCTTATAATCATCAGCCAAAACACACTGAATTGAGAGATAATTAATTCTAGGACATTTGGATGTTAAATACCAAGAGGCTTTCTACTAGGAAAAACATGAACTGCAAAGTCATTCTGTGGACTCTGCTTACGTATTACATTTGTTCAAATGGGTTAAATGGCAGCTTTAGTGTATAAATTTAACTACACCCTTAACATCAGAATTCTCAGTCAAAATGGGAATCTAATAATGTTCTCCTCAAGGGAGTTTTTGTAAAAATTAAATTAGATAATGCACATCAAGTAGTTAGTACAGTGCCCTAGCATATAGCATATGTGCAATAAATGGGTCCCATAATTATCTGTATTATCTGTCTAGCAATTGCAACTTACAAGATTTACGCATGCATTATCTTGCTTGATTCTTAAGACAAAACAACTTTATACCGGAGAGAGACAGGACATGGATTGTTATCTCCACTTCACAAATAAAAAGAAAAACACTTAAAAGAATTTGGCCAGTCATGGTGGATATTCCCTGTAATCCCAGCACTTTGGGAGGCCGAGGCAAGAGGATCGCTTGAGCCCAGGAGTTCAAGACCAGCCTGGGCACACAGTCAGACCCTGTCTCAAAATAAAATAAAATAAAATAAAATAATAAATACAATAAAATAAAGGTTAAACTGCCTAAAGTTACATGATTTCCTAGAAATACTCATCATGATTGGATATAAACCACCATATAAACCAGGGGTTTGTAAACTTTTTCCAAAAAAGCCAAATAGTGGTTTGCAGCCCATACAGTCTCTATCACAGCTAGTCAGTGCTGCCACTATAGCACAAAAGCAGCCATAGATAATACATAAATAAAATGGCGGAACTACGTTCCAATAAAACCTTATTTACAAAAATAGGCAGTGGGTTGGATTAGGTTCATAGGCCATAGTTTGCAGACCCCTGCCCTAGACCTTTAGATTACTAGTCTAGTGTACCTTTCCATTACTTTATGGTTACCACCTATTTTCAGGATAGTATTTTATCATTAAACTTAATAGCATTAACTGCCAGAGAAAAGATAAATCAGGAATAATTTGTAGAAGAACCATGAATACAGTAAGATATTATATAAATATTAGTATTACTTCTTTTTTCCTCTTTTACAGCTTCTATTATAAAACGGTCTCTTAATCCTTCCTTTCTTTCTTTCTCTTCTAATAAAGGATTGGGCCTAGAAATAAACACTATTCTATCTCTCCAAAAAGTACTCAAAACAAATCTGTTTGTAGAATATTATTCTAAAGAAGGTAGTGGACATTCCATGAGACACCAGAATGAACAAACTTAACAATATCCTTTAAAATGGTAAGCAATGTGAAACTTCTGAATCTAACTTGTATGAGCATGTTTTACAGGTAATGGAGGGGACAATGTTAAGCAACTACTTTATTCTCAATCTGAAAGAACAGAGTGATTATCAGTTTTCTCATTACAGAATCCATATGCTATAATATGCTATGGTGATAAAGACACTAGACTTGGAATTGAAAGACCTAATTTGGAATTCTTTCTCTGGTACTTACTAACTTTGTGACCTAGCAACCTACATATGAGGAGTTGCTGTGAGGATTTAAGACAAATAACTATTTTAAAATTCCCAGCATCATAAGCATTGATTATTGCTGCATTTGAAAATACAAACTTCTTAATGAAGTTCTCTTCTATATTTTTAATAAACTACAATATGATACAATATTCTATAACAGTACAATATCATTTATAAAGCATCGAAAATATCTATTGCTAAAGTATAAAGCACTTTTTTGTCAAGGAGCTAAAAGTTCTTAAAACATATTCTCTCATTTAAAACCATAATATTCCTTTGAAATTAAAACAAACCAGAATTTATTGAGTGATATGTGCTAGGTATTTTATATATATCAACTCATTTAACCTTCACAACAACCTTGAGAAGAAACAGGCTCAGTTAAATGAAATGACTTGTCCAAGGAACACAGCTCCTAAGTGGCAACAGATCTTGGGATATCCAGGTTACACTGAGTATAACCTGTCATTATTTATTTTCATTATTTAACACTGTCTCTTCAGTTTTTTGACTTGGGGTCCATAAAAATCCAAGTGCCTCATATACGGTCAAAGAATAATTACTTTCAGCGTGGTACAAGGCAAACTAGATTAAATTACCTCCAAATAACATACTGATTTAAAGACAATTCCTGATTAATCTACTTTTGGTCTCAAAAATATATTGGTAAACAGAGCAAAACCAGTCTACTTACCACTAGTTAAATAAATTAGGGTATTCCCAAGTTAAGCTTTAGATGTCAAAAGAAACAAATGTAGAATTTTGATTAGAGAGAAAAATAAACCAAAGAACAAATTTCCTCAAACTCTAATGGTATATTAATAAACATAAGAACATTTCTAAACCTCCTAGCAGGTTTCATGCCTGAAAGCCCTTCCAGAAAGCAGATTTCTTCCTCAATGATTTTTTCTCATGAAATTTACAGAAATTATCCCAAAAAGAAATTGGCGACTCTAGTGCTTTAGAAGAACTAAAAATCAGTAAATTAGAAGTTTTAAAATCCTGACTTTAAATATAACATATAAAGTAAGAGAATAAAAGTATACAAAATATTCTGTAAATCTATGACCTTCTTCCCACTTTGTTTAAACCAGTATGGTCCTTGAGAGGAAAAGCCTTTTCTTCCCCCTCGTTAAAATAAAATAAACTTCAGTTCCACCCTGTGTTGCTTACCTGTTGCACAGTATGCTGAGAGCTCCATGTGGACTACAGTCACATGGCTGACAGCGCCCAGAAGTGTAATTTGGGTAAAAGCCCTCTTTGCAGGTTTCACAGTGAAGCCCCTGATAACCTGGCTGACACTCACACTGCCCTGTGGTCTGGTTGCAGCGATTCACATCCAGGCTTCCAACCACAGAGCAGTTACATACATATTCTGCAAAGGAAAGAAGGAAAGAGACATTACCAACTAAGATCTAATGCCCTCTTAATAAAATGAACTCTATTTTATTTTTCTTAATGAATTTTCATGACAACTTTGTAAGAATAGATAAAATTAACTCTAGTTCAAATTTTCTTTCTATCCTGTTTATTTAAATCAAGAAACATATAGAGAATATAAATTATGGAGAGAGAGAGTGTGTGTGTATATATATTATTAGTTTTTCTGAATTACAAGCCACCAAAGGCAGGTTTATCTACATAACACTAAGGAAACATGTTGGAAATGACAACATGTTAAATAATAAATAATCCCATTGCAGAGCAGCAAAAGCCTAAGGCTCCGATGATTAACTTTGGTAACCTATTCAAGGTCATACGAGACTGTGGTATAGCTAGAATCGTAAGCTAACATGCTCTGCCCAGGAAGAAATTAATGAAGAGGTATTTTCCTCTCAGAGACCCCTTCCTCTACGAAAGATGCTGTTTCTCTCTCTCTTCTACCTATTAAACCTCCACTCCTAAACTTAAAAAAAAAAAAAATTAATGAAGAATTGAAACTTTAAGGAAATGATGAACAATAAATCCAGAGGAGAAAGTTTACAGGTTCATCCTGATTTGTTAGTTAAAACCAATCACAATTTGAATGTCTTTCCCAAATTAAAATATTTGGAAAATAAACCTTTCTTTTAAACATATTTCAAACAGTTCTCTGTTGTTTGCTTCACTTTTTTCACTTTTCAAAAGAAATGTTTTGATTTTTAGTTTTTGTGAGTACACAGCAGGTGTATAAGGTGTGTATATTTATGGGGTACCTGAGATATTCTGACACTGGCATGCAACGTGTAATAATTACATCAGGGTAAATGGGATATCTATCACCTCAAGCATTTATCCTTTGTGTTACAAACAATCCACTTATACTCTTTTAGTTATTTTAACATGTACAATTAAATTATTATCATTAATTATTAAATTATTCACCATAGTCACTCTGGTGTGCTACCAAATACTAGGTCTTATTCATTGTTTCTATTTTTTTTTTTTTGTACCCATTAACCATCCCCACTTCCTCCCCACCACACACCTGCCTACCACTCTTCGAAGTCAGACAGTTCTTTGGATAAAAAATATTTAGAAGCCCTTAGTTTTAGCCTTCTAACGCAAAGATTCATTTAAAGGTCAGTTAGGATTTTTTTTTTTTTTTTGCTGCTGCTTCTATGCATTTTATCAAAAGGAAAGTGTTTTCAACATAGTTTGATACAGTATTAACAGAAGACTTTGCATTAACATATTTATTCTAGGAATAGGTACCATTCCAAAAGAGCTATGATCCTACCCTTAAAGGGTCCTGAGAAATTTATGGTACAAATTACAGTTCTAAATAGGTAAGGCACTATATAAAATGGCACTGTACTGATAAAGTTTAGCTTGGAAAAAAAAAATCTTTAATATTATTTCTGATTACTTCAAAAAGCTATGAGACAACTGCAAATCCAGAGTCTTACACAGAAAGTTATAAAGGGGTTTGCGTCTCTATTCTAGAAAAGGAAATTAAGCTTCAAAATTCTTTATATAATCACAAGAAGCTTATTTATTTACACAAGTCAAAACAAAAGATTGCTCAAAGAAATTCCCACTTGGCCAACTCTATACTTCCCATACTTCTGCAGTTCCTAACCTTTGGTGTCATTATTTCCCTGCTCTTCAGAGCTCTTCTAGTTCGTAAATATAACAAACAACAAATAAATAGGCCAGGCGTAGTGGCTCATGCATGTAATCCTAGCCCTTTGGGAGGCCAAGGTAGGCGGATTGCTTGAGCTTAGGAGTTTGAGATCAGCCTGGACAACATGGTTGCCCATCTCTACAAAAAAAAAAATACAAAAATTAGCTGGGTGTCCTGGCATGCACCTGTAGTCCCGGCTACTTAGGAGGCTGAGGTGCGAGGATCACCTGAGCCTGGGAGGCTGAGGTTACAGTGAGCGAGATCTTGCCACTGCACCTCAGCCTGGGTGACAGAGTGAGAACTGTCTCAAAAAAAAAAAAAAAAAAAAATTAAGTAAAGTAAAATAAATAAATAAATATTGACAGCTTATTTATTTTATGTCTGTTTCAAACTTGGGTGGTAAATTAGTTACAAAACCCAAAGGGAAGTTCAGATTTCTTCAGCCTCAAGCTTAGGAAAGGAAACAGCTTCCCATTACAATCAAGATTCTTACTTTTCACTAGGCTATATAAGCATGACATTTCTTTGACAGAGTTATATGTTTTCACATGATATCTACTTTTTGTATATGTGTGTTGTGGTTTTTGTAAATAACAAAGCCACGTTCAGTGGTCTGTAAACCTGCCAATGACAACCTCATGACAAGACCTTCACTCCACCAGAAATGACCAGAACACTTAAAATAACATTTTTCTTCTGAAATCTGGCAGAAATTCAACCTATATCCAACTCCTCCTGCTGGACCTATTTTATCACAAGTTAAACTAATCAAATTATGTTGGTGTCAGCACAACTAGCTCAAGAAAAAATGAAAATACTAAAAAAAAATTTCTATAATAAAGACTATTAATTTTATTATTTCCTTACTAAGAAATTTCCATCTGAAAACTGAGTCGGTGTTCCCAAGGAGTAAGATTAGCAGTATTTTCTAAAGAATTAAATTGAATCTAAGACTCAGATATAAACACTTAATGTTTTTTCCCAGTGAAGTTCTAATGGATAAACTTTCAATACTAACCAAGTTCACTAGTTATTTATTTTTTCTATAGTCAGTCTAATATCTTCATTATTCCCTGAACATACTCTGGTTAGTCTTGTCTCTGAACCTTTGCTTATTCTGTGTATCTTGGAATGCTCTTTTTCACATATTTAAACCTATTCCCTATTTTAAGAATCAACTGAAAGTCACTTCTCCATTAACTCGAACTGTACTGTCCCTATTATAGAATCAATAACAATACCTACCACCTAAACCTCTCAAATGGCAATAGTTTGAAGAGGCAGTAAGGCAAAGCAGTTACAAGCACAGATTGTAGAGGTAGATGGCTAAGATTTAAATCCTGCTCTCTCACTAACTTTATCATCTTAGGCAAGTTAATTAACCTCTGTGTGCCTTCATTTTTTCTTCTGTAAACAGGGCATAATAATAGTACCTATAATACTCAGCCCCAATACTTAAGCTGGAAGTGGTTTGGAATACTGCAATAATTAATACAACAGCTGGAAAAAAAGTAGAAAGTGATATCAGATAAAATAATAAATGCAATTCAGATGTTAGATTCACAGGCCACAGCTTCATTATACCCTGAGGATAAAATCTAAAAGCCTAATAATGGGTTTAGTATCATAGCAGCTTTTAATAATGTCTGGAAAACAGAATTAGCATCCTGTTATGCAGAAATCCATGTTGTGGGTCATCCAGGTAGAGAATAAGAGGATATTCTACTTATACTAGGCTCCACTCATTAACAATATATGTGCCTAAAAATACAGTGGTAAAAACAGAAGGATTTAGGATATGGGTTCACAGAAGATGAAAAGTGAACATTTCTTTATTATCCATCCTTGGTACTGGGCCAGGCACGGTGGCTCACACCTATAATCTCAGTCAGCACTTTGGGAGGACGAGGCGGGCAGATTACGAGGTCAAGAGATCTAGACCATTCTGGCCAACATGGTAAAACCTTATCTCTACTAAAAATACAAAAATTAGCTGGGTGTAGTGGCACGCGCCTGTAGTCCCAGCTACTCAAGAGGCTGAGGCAGGAGAATCGCTTGAACCCAAGAGGCGGAGGTTGCAGTGAGCTGAGATTGCGCCACTGTACTCCAGCATGGCGACAGAGCAAGACTCTGTCTCCAGAAAAAAAAAAAAAAAGCTGGCAATATGAAAAAGAAGGAAGTTTCAATTGATAGAAGCAATGAGAAGGACCAAAGACAAGAGAAAGTGCTGACTTTTTAATGAGTTAGAATCTTAGACACCAGAGCAGCACAAAGGAGTCTGCAACATGATTAATGGCAAGTCACCAGTGTGGATGTTAATAGGAACGAAACAATATGAAGAGGACACCAAAAGCTAATTACAGACAAGTGTGAATAAGATGCCAAAAAGCTCACTCAATTGCCTAAAAGTAAATATGGAATAAACTCTTTGTCATGTGAGTGGCAGGTTTCCTTTCATGCCCTTTAATTCTTTAGAAAACTCTGTAGAGAAATAGAGAAGGGTAATGTAAATGTTCTCAGAGCGAGCATAAACTTGGCAACATTTTTTCCTTTTGTTGTCTAGCTTCTGAAGAACAATAAAATATAGTGATTTTCACCCTGAAGAGTAAGAAACTAAAATCTGTGCCAAACTGCTTTAAGTATTTCAAAATAGAAACATAAAGTCCCAGAGAAAATCAAATGCTGCACTTTTTCAAACATTCCAAAAGCCAAGAGATGAAAAATTTTTAGCACTAAAAGAAAGAGAGTATTTTGTTTACAAATCCCCTAAGTTCCCCTGCCACCTACCCCTACCTGCCCTGCCCTTTGTCCACAAACATTTGCCCTGGTAAGAGATTATCTACCTGAACATACTGAAGACCTTTTCTAGGCCTCTCATATACCTGGTAGACTCTTCATCTAACTTTTAACCATCTTATAGAGAATATTTGGTGTGTGCTGGTATTCAGCTTGTTTGCATTAATGATAGCAGTTTTTGAAAAATACTAATTGTGATTGTATGTCCTAATGAATGTGTCCTCTCTCTCTGTCTCTTTTTGAAGTCCTTTCTGAGTGCTAAAATTAACTGTAATGCTCAGTTTGGTACAATTGTGTGTTAAACTTTAAAGATAAAAAACCCTAAAAACAGTAAAATGAAAATTTGCATAACAAAATGAAAAAACTATGTACTCAGTCATGATGCAAATCTCCTAGAACAAAGAAATGTTACACTGACAACAATACTGTTGCTAAACTAAAATGATTACAAAATTACTGCACTTAAACACAGATACTGGAAAACTACTTGTAGCTATAACTAATATAGAGCACTCACAGGAATCTGGTTCAGGAAGACAGACTGAAATTCCATCTATAGAGCCTTTTGCAAAATTGCATAAATACCTTTGAAAAACTCAATTTCTGACTCTTTTGCATTAATTCAACGACAATTTCACTCGTTTTTTTCCTCCTTTTATTGTTAGTTGACACAGAATAACTATTTGTGCAATACAGAGTGATATTTCTTTTTTTTTTTTTTTTAAGAGACAGTCTCACTCTGCCGCCCAGGCTGGAGTGCAGCGGCACGATCTCAGCTCACTGCAGCCTCCGCCTCCCGGGTTCTAGCAAGTAGCCTCAGCCTCCTGAGTAGCTGGGATTACAGGTGCACACTGCCATGCCCAGCTAATTTCTTGGATTTTAGTAGAGACGGGGCTTCACCGTGTTGCCCAGGCTGGTCCTGAACTCATGAGCTCAGGCAATCCACCTGTCTCAGCCTCCCAGAGTGCTAGGATTATAGGTGTGAGCCACCACACTCCACCACAGAGTGATATTTCAATACATGCATACAATGTGTAATGATCAAATCAGACTAAATAGCATACCCATTACCTCAGACACTGATCATTTCCTTGTACTGTGAATATTCAAAATTCTCTCTTCTAACTTTTTGAAAACATAAATTACAGCTAATCATATACACCCTATTGTGCTACAGAACACCAGTACTCATTTGGTACTATCCAGCTGTAATTTTGTATACATTAACCAACCTCTTCCCATCCTTCCTTCTCACCTACTCTTCATGGCTTCTAATACCTACAATTCTACTCTTTACTTTCATGAGTTCAAAATCTTTTTTTAATCTCCCACATATGAGTAAGAACATGCAGTATTTATCTTTCTGAGCCTTATTTTACTTAACATAACCTCCAGCTTCATCCATATTTCCACAAATAGCAGGATTTCATTCTTTTTTATGGCTGTATAGTAGCAATACAGGGGAATTTTGAGGGGGGTAATGAAACCATTTTGTATCTTGATTATGTAAATATCAAAACTAATAGAACAACTGCACATCAAATGAGTAAATTTCTTTATATATAAATTTTTAAATATGCAAAAAAAATTTTAAGCAATGAGGTTTTACTAGATTCAATTTTTAAAATTTTGCTGGAAGGATGCCTTGGTGTCCCATAAGCAACTGTTTCAACTAAACTGTGGCACTAAAGTCCACAGGGGATCCAACTAATGACTGAGGCTTTTTCAAAGTGACTGTTACACTTAAGATAGAAGGAAGTGATTAATGCTTCAGCTAATTATTGCATAAGGAGTTGTGGAACATTTTAGTATTTAAAATACTATTTCACTTAAAAGAAGTACAATCGTTTCTTTTCCCTTTGGCTCCAACTTAAGTATTAGTTGCAACTGCTCCTATGTACAGTGAAGGAGAAGAGGAAAAAAATGAAAGATAAAGATGTCTAGGATTACTATCTTTTTTCCATATGCAATTGTTTGTTTCCTTTTGAGAGTCATCATTAAAAACCCTACTCTGTTTAAACAGAGACCAGGAAAATGCATGTAAATATACCTTTCAATCTATCTAATCTGTCCAACGTAGAACTTCACCCATTTTCACAAGCATAGGATTGGATCCACAAAAATTACATCTTTTCTGATTTTCAAATTGAAAAGAAAAGAAAAAATGATTGTCAAAATCAAGAGTAGGAATACACAATTCAAACCTCTGCATGTACATCAAATGATTCTTTTAAAAAAACCAACAAACTGGCTGGGTGCAGTGGCTCGCACCTGTAATCCCAGCATTTTGCGAAGCTGAGGTGGGCAGATCACTGGAGGTCAGGAGTTCAAGACCAGTCTGGCCAACATGGCAAAATCCCTTCTCTACTAAAAATATAAAAATTAGTTGGGCATGGTGGCATGCACCTGTCATCCCAGCTACTCTGGAGGCTGAGACAGGAGAACTGCTTGAACCCAGGAGGCAGAGGTTGCAGTGAGATGAGTTGGTGCCACTGCACTCCACCCAGGTGACAGAGCAAGGCCCTGTCTTCAAAACAAACAAACAAACCCCAAAAACCAACAAACTATATTATCTTGACTACAGGCCTGATTTCCTAAGTATATAGTGTATTTCAAAATGTACTTTTTATTAGGACTATATTTCATGTTTCAGGTTTGAAGAAAAGGAATCTCAGAAAAGCCTAATTCTAGGGAAAAGGAATTATCAACACGAGAGTTTTTGTTTTGAGAGAGAGAGTTTTACTCTAGAGTAACATTAATACTCAAATTACATTTCACATTTATGTTATGCCAAGGTGTGGCCACAAATCTTTGAAAACCTGGGAAACTTAATATTAAAGCTGATGAATTTCTTTAGTTAAATCAGACTTTGTAGAGATGTGCAGTATTAAAGCCATTACTTTTAAAGAAAAGCTTTAACCTTTGTTCCAAAATAAAAATGTATCAATTAAAATTCCCAGTAACAATTTACTAGAGCAAAACATTTCTTCAGCTTTATGGTAGACATATGAAATAAATGGAGCAATATAACCCAGGTTTTGTAGAAAATTTTCCGTCTCATATTTAAAAACCATGTTGTTAGTGCTTGTCCCTGGCTCTCTGCCCGTTTTCCACAATTCAAAAATAATTCATCTAATTAATGAGACAAGATGACAAGTTCTGGAAAAGGTTGTAAAGGCTAGTTTTTACTACCAATAACAAAGATGATATTACCAGCCATTAAGCATATACTACACATATATCAGACATCACACTAGACCTGTACACAAATGGTCTCCTTTAGTGTTCACCACAATCCTGTGATGCAGGTACCTTAAGCGAGGAATCTGAGTCTCAGACAGACGAAACAAATCATACAAGTAACCAGTACTGGAGAAGAGATTAAAACCCAAACTGAGTTAACTCCAAAGTCCATGTCTTTTCACTCTGAGAAGCCAAACAATCAGAGACCCAGATCACCTTAAAATCAAACTTTGCTGCTAATTAACCAGCTCTAGGACCTTCATTGAGTCTAACTGTTCGGAGTTTCAGTGTCTCAATGTATAAAATGTAGCTAATTCTTTTCATCTATCATGAAAAATAATTAAAGGTCAAATTATACATGGTGATATATATTGTTTTTGGTCTACAAAAACTTTTTTTTAAATTGAGTCACTGGTGTATCTAATAATCCTAACAAGAAAATCAGAAGGCAATTTCCTTTGAAAATTTTGAATATATATGCTATGTTTTAAGGGAAAATCATGGGTTTTAAATTGCTCAATGATGGAAAATTTTCTCACAGTTCTCCAAAGTTCTCATAGTGCCTTAGCACAGTAGTGATCAATAAATAGCTACAAATATCTGTTCAAATTTGATTCCATTTTATAAAATAAAATTAGAGCTGGTCAATTTAAAAGACAAAGATCTTCAGGATTCAATAAAACCCCATAAAATCTAGCTACAAACAGGTTATAAAAGACATAAAACACAATTATACATAAAGGTTGAAAGTAACTGAATGGAAAAAGATGAAGCAGGTAAGTAACGACCAAAAGAAAACTCATATAGATAGCTATATTTATTGATATGAGATAAAATAGATGTTTAGGCAAAAAAAAAAAAAAAAAAAGCATTATTAAGAGGACAAGAGGTCTGGTCACTATATAATAATAAAATGTACAATTCATTTAAAATATATAGTTCTAAATTAGATATGTCTAATAATAGAGTCTCAAAATACATAAGGCAAAATGACAGCAAATATATTTACTACTGTTATTTCTGAGGATGAAGTGAGATTAAAAATGTGACAGTACAAGAATAGGATATTTACTGTTATCTCCCCAGATGTCCCACTTTTCTTGAAATGTAGAAAATGTTCTCAGAAATTAATATCAGAAACGAGATATGACAATAAATGCTCTAAAGTAAGGGAGTGGGGAAAATTGGGAATTAGAATTGGTTAAACTACAGCTTTTTACAATTTTCTGGCAGAAGGGATTTTCTTTTAACACAGAATTGGAATAATTCAACAAGTTTCCTGAAGTCATAAAAAAGGTAGAAGTAAAAAAGAAGTCTAGTCTAGATTATAGAAAAATATTTAATATACAGGATCATGTACTCAAATACTTTCCTCATTAGTATTCTGAACACCTTATTCTCTAAATTTTTTGGGGGGGTTTTTTTTTTTGTTTTTTTTTTTTTTTAGATGGAGTCTCACTCTGTCACCCAGGCTGGAGTGACATGGTGCGATCTCAGCTCGCTGCAACCCCTGCCTCCCAGGTTCAAGCAATTCTCCTGTCTCAGCCTCCCAAGCAGCTGGGACTACAGGCATGCACCACCACGCCGGCTAATTTTTATATTTTTAGTAGAGACGGGGTTTCACCATGTTGGGCAGGCTGGTCTCAAACTCCTGACCTCAAATGATCTGCCTGCCTCGACCACCCAAAGTGCTGAGATTATAGCCCTGAGCCACTGTACCCAGCCTCCAAAAGTTCTTTGTATCTTCCACTATGTATCCTCTACCATGTTCCTAGAGCATTGTTAGAGAAAGTTACAATATAAAGACCTGGCCTGTTAAAGGTTTTACTTTCACTAAGTCCCTAGAACTGCTTCTAAATTCTTAGATTTATCTTACTGTTTCCATATCCATTGCTGGCATTGGCTATTCCAAGCTGCTCTTTAGGTCTTCTATCCCATTGTACAACCAGCAAATGATTCCAACTTCATGAAACCTGAGACCTTCTTTCTTTCTCTCTTCTTCCCTTTCGCAACAACTTAACCTTCCCTCCAGTTTCAGGCTAGCCAGCTCCTTCCAAGACCAAACAATCCTTCCAATTGCGCTCTTTATCATATCCTCTCCCAGAGCTCTTTCCAGGACCCTACTCTTCCCACTCCCACTGTCCACCTCCTTCAGCCTTTTCAATCTTTCACTTTTTACAGAATTTACCTTCAAACACGCAATGTGCCTCTCACAATTCTGTTTAGTCTCCCATTCCATTTAACTAGCATTTATTTTCTAAATAAAATTTCTCAAACAAAAATACCGACTGCCTCCTTTTCTTCACCACATGTTTTCTTCTTAATGCTCTGTGATCTTTTCTAAACTCTATTAAAAATGCTTTCTCAAAAGTATTAACCCGAAAAAAAAAAGAGCCTTCTCAGGCTATATTCTGCTTAACCATTTGCAGCATTTGACATACTGATACCCCTTCCTTTCTGAAACTCTTTCTTTGGTCTCCATGTCATTGGATAAATCAATGAGCGTTTATTGAGGATTTTACTATGATCAAGTCCTCTCCTTATCCTTCCACTTCCACATGGCAGATCATTATGGTTCCCAATGAATCTATGAAGAGGCAAGTCTCAGCTACTCCAGTCATCCCCAAACATATGTGTGGGGCCATTTTAGATACTCCAGCTGTAGCCAATCTACCAATACAGCCACAGTAAGCCCAAGAGAGACCAGGAGGATATTTTTGGAGTAATTTTACATACAAAATTAACACGTGTATGACCTTTATGTTAAAAACTACAAAATATAATAAAAGAAACAAAAAGACCTAAAAATATAGAGACATATAATGTAAACAGTTAGATCTATAGATTTAATAAATCCCAATCAAAATCCCAGAAGGATTTTTTGTAGATATTAACAAATTGTATCTCAATCTTAAATATATATGAAAAAGCAAAGAAACCTCAATAGCCAAATAAGAACAAAGCTGGAGGACTCACAGTAATTGATTTCAAGACTTACTATAAAGCTATAGTAATCAAGACATGGTATTATCGGCAAAAGAAAAAAGAAAAAAAAACAGACACAAAGACCAATCAAACAGAAGAGAGCCCAGAAATAAACACTCAGAAATACCTAACAAATTTAATTTTTGTCAAGATGAAAAGGCAATTCAATGGAGAAAGGATGCTTTTTTAAAAAAATAAATGGTCTTGGTACAATTGGACATCTGTAAACAAAATATTAGAACTTGACATAAACTCACATCTTACATAAAAATTAACTTGGCCAGGTGTGGTGGCTCACACCTGTAATCCCAACACTTTGGAAGGCTGAAGCAGGTGTTCACCTGAGGTCAGGAGTTGGAGACCAGCCTAACCAACAAGGTGAAGTGGCAGGCACCTGTAGTCCCAGCTACTTGGGATGCTGAGACAGGAGAATTGCTTTCACTTAGGGGAAGGGGGTTGCAGTGGGCGGAGATCGCACCACTGCACTCCAGCCTGGATGATGGAATGACACTGTCTCAAAAAAAAAAAAATTAACTCAATATGGATCATAGCCCTAAATGGAAAATGTAAACCTATGACACTTCTAGAAGAAATCACAGGAGAAAATATGATTGACCTTGCATCAGGCAAAGAGCTTACAAATAAAACACCAAAAGTAAAATCCATAAAAGAAAAATTTATAAGTTGGACTTTATTAAAATGAAATACTTTGTTCTTCAAAAGACTGCTAAGAGAATAAAAACACAGCCACAGACTAAGAGAAAATACTTGCAAATCACATTTCTGTCAAAGCACTTGCATCAAGAATATATAATGAACTCTCAAAATTCAACAATAAGGAAATAAACAATGCCATTTAAAAGTGGAGAAAAGATCTGGAAACTTCACCAAAGATATATATACAACAAATAAACACTTGAGAAGGTACTCAGTATCTTTCTTTAGGAAAATACAAATTAAAACCAAAATGACGTACTACTACACATCTAATATTCAGCATAGTATTGCAAGTTCTGGCCAGAGCAATCAGGCAAGAAAAAGAAATAAAGGGTATTCAATTAGGAAAAGAGGAAGTCTCTATTAGCAGATGACGTGATTATGTATTTAGAAGACCCCATCGTCTCAGCCCAAAATCTCCTTAAGCTGATAAGCAACTTCAGCAAAGTCTCAGGATACAAAATCAATGTGCAAAAATCACAAACATTCCTATACAACAATAACAGAGTAACAGAGAGCCAAATCATGAGCGAACTCCCATTCACAATTGCTACAAAGAGAATAAAATACCTAGAAATACAACTAACAAGGGATATGAAGGACCTCTTCAAGAAGAACTACAAACTACTGCTCAAGGAAATAAGAGAGGACACAAACAGATGGAAAAACATTTCATGCTCATGGTTAGGAAGAATCAATATTGTGAAAATGGCCATACTGCCCAAAGTAATTTATAGATTCAATGCTATCCCCATGAAGCTACCATTGACCTTCTTCACAGAACTGGAAAAAAACACCTTAAACTTCATATGGAACCAAAGAGAGCCTGCATAGCCCAGACAATCCTAAGGAAAAAGAACAAAGCTGGAGGCATCACACTACCTGACTTCAAATTATACTACAAGGCTACAGTAATCAAAACAGCTTGGTTCTGGTACCAAAACAGAGATATAGACCAATGGAACAGAACAGAGGCCTCAGAAGTAATGTCACACATCTACAACCATCTGATCTTTGACAAAACTGACAAAAACAAGCAAAGAGGAAAGGATTCTCTATTTAATAAATGGTGTTGGGAAAACTGGCTAGCCATATGCAGAAAGGTGAGACTGGACCCCTTCCTTACACCTTATACAAAAATTAACTCCAGATGGATTAAAGATTTAAACATAAGACCTAACACCATAAACATTCTAGAAGAAAACCTAGGCAAAACCATTCAGGACATAGGCGTAGGAGAAATACCTAATGTAGATGACAGGGGGATGGATGCAGCAAACCACCATGGCATATGTATACCTATGCAACAATCCTGCACAATCTGCACATGTACCCCAGAACTTAAAAGTATTATAATAATAATAAAGAATGGTAAATTTCAAAAAACTGGCAATACCAAATACCACAATGCTGAGGAAGTAAAACTCTAGTGTATTGTTGATGGGAATGCTTGAAAAATAATTTAGCAGTTTCTTTTCTTCTTCTTTTCTTTTTTTTAAAGAGACGGGGTCTCACTCTTGTCACCCAGGCTGGAGTGCAGTGGTATGACCATAACTCACTGTAACCTCAAACACCTGGGCTCAGGGAATCTTCTTGCTTCAGGCTCCTGAGAAGCTAGGGCTACAGGCACACACCATCATGCTTGGCTAATATTTAAATTTTGTGCAGAGACAGGGGTCTTGCTATCTTGCCCAGGCTGCTCTGAAACTCCTGGCCTCAAGTGATACTCCCTCCTTAGCCTCTCAAAGTGCTAGGATTATAGGCGTGAGCCACCACACCATGCCAGCAGTTTCTTACAAAGTTAAATGTATACCTACCATACGACCCAATAACTCTGCTCCCAGGTATCTACCCAAGAGAAATGAAAACTGAGTTCACACATAGGTGTAACTGAATGTTTATAGCAGCTTTATTTGTAATCACCAAACATTGGAAATAACCCAAATGTCCTTCGACTGGTGAATGGCTAAACAAACTGTGGTCCTTTTTATATCATATATGGGAATATTTTTACACATCAGAATCTATGTCTAATCTATTAAGTTGATCTAGTCTGGCTGGATGCAGTGGGTCACACCTGTAATCCCAGCACTTTGGGTGGCCAAGGCAGGAGGATCACTTGAGCCCAGGAGTTAAATAGTAGCCTGGGCAACATAGTTAAACCCCATCTTTCCAAATTAAAAAATTTAAAAAATTACTTGAGCATGGTGGCTCAAACCTGCGGTTCTAGCTATTCGAGGCTAAAGTGAGAGGATGGCTTAAGCCTGGGAGGTCAAGGCTGCAGTGAGCCATGAGCATGCCACTGTACTCCAGCCTGGGCAACAGATATCCACACAGGCATTCTGGATATCCACACAGGCATTTTGAGATCCTGTCTCAAAAAAAAAAAATTTTGACTTATTCTTTTATCAGCATACAAAAGAATTTTAATATCTGCATCTTTATAATATGTTCCACTAATATATTATTCTTCTTTACGTTTTTTTAGTTCATAGTTATTTATGTTTCCACCTAAACTTTATTGTCACATTCCCTCCAAAAATATTCCTATTGTAATTTCCCCAGTAATTCCACTTATCCTAAAAATTAATGTATCAAGAACTGGCAGCTTTACAATATTCAATTTTCAGCCAGGCACGGTGGCTCCTGCCTGCATTCCCAGCACTTTGGGAGGCCAAGGCAGGCAGATCATTTGAGTCCACAAGTTCAGCCTAGGCAACATGACAAAACCCCATCTCTATAAAAAAAAAAATCAATTTTCCCATTTATGAGCACTGATATGTATCTCCACTTATTCAGTCTTCTTTTATGTCAGTGAAATTTTATAACTTAAAAATATGTATATGAGTTTCATACATATCTTGTTAAGATTATTCCTAAACTTTTTATCATTAGTGGTGGTGGTGGCAGCAGTGATTAAAACTGTGATTTTTTTTCCCATTGTATCTTCTAATCAATATTAGTAATAATCATTCAATTAGATTTTTTGGGATATCCACACAGGCATTTTGATGAATTCTCTTATTGTTTCTAATGGTTTTCCCTTGATTCTCTCTTCAGTAAGATTTCTATTTTTAAGTTACATGAAATTGTCCATTAAAGGTCATATCTTATCTGGCTAATAATATATATAATTCTGGGTTTCCTCCACAACAGCTTGTGATAAAATACACCAAACTGTTTCACACTACTGCTTATCTTAATCCCTAGGTAAGCCTTATTACTATTAATTATAATAAAGAATAATTATCATTTACTATGACCTACGATGTCCCAGACTTCGTTGCGCATTTAACTTGCATCAACACTTAGCTTTACAACAACCTTGCAAGGGTAGAGACAAGACAGCAAGTCTCACTTTATTAAGAGGAAAACTAAAACTTAGAGAAGTTAAGTGCTTTTCCAAGACCAGAGTTAGTGGGTAAGTGGTTAGAAAACATTCACATCCAGGTTTATCTTACGTCAATACCCTTCCTCATTTCACTTCACCTCACCACCACTTCTTCCTTTAAAAGAAGGGGAGGAGATAAGGGGCAAAAAGAAGAAGAAATTCTACCTAGTACTATTAAATGCAGTTGTGTTTTCTCTTTTCTTTGCGTGTGTGTGTGTGTGTGTGTGTGTGTGTGCGTGCACACGCATGCCCAGGCTGGAGTGCAGAGGCGTGATCACAGCTCACTGCAGCTTCAACCACTCTGCCTCAGGTTATCCTCCCACCTCAGCTTTCCAAGTACCTAGGACCACAGGTGTGGAACACCATGCTGGCCTAATTTTTTAAAAAAATTTTTATAGAGATGGGGTGTCATCAATGTTGCCCAGGCTGGTTTTGAACTCCTGTGCTCAAGCAATCCACCCACCTCAGCCTCCAAAGTGCTGGTTCATAGGCCAGAGCCACTGCACCTGGCTTTTTTTCCAATCGGTTTTTCCGTAAGCAAGTGACATAAAATCAAACGATTACCAAATGGTGTATGGTAGGAGGGAAGCAGTTGGCCAAGCTACAAAATAATTTCTCAATTGGCAATACCTTGCATTTGTTTTCAGCTGGTACAACTTAACATATGTGTTCAAAGCCAAAGACACAACCATGAGTTAGTATTTATCATCTATTTTATTCAAATGTACTCTCATAACTAAAACAATACTGCTAATTAGTATTTCAAGTATCTCGCTAAAAGAAATGTACTAATTTGGGATCAAGCATTCAGGATATGGACTATACTAAACTATCAAACTGCTATTTGAACCGTGGCAAAACACTTATCTTTTTGTGCCACCACTTTTCCATTAGTATACATTTTTCAAAGTTTTGAAAAAACTAATTTGCCATTTGATAAGAATTAACTGCTTATGTTTTGAGAGTGTATTTTATTTTTTATACTCATTAACCATCTCCACCTCCCCTCTACTTTCCCCCCGACTACCCTTCTGAGACTCTGGTAAACATCTTTCTATCCTCTATCTCCATGAGTTCAATTGTTTTGATTTTTAGATCCCACAAATAAGTGAGAATATGCAATATTTGACTTTCTGTGCCTGGCTTATTTCACTTAACATAATAACCTCAGTTC
Source organism: Ateles fusciceps (assembly GCA_036589455.1). Taxonomy (NCBI): domain Eukaryota; kingdom Metazoa; phylum Chordata; class Mammalia; order Primates; family Atelidae; genus Ateles; species Ateles fusciceps. The sequence goes on from JAZHEH010000952.1 coordinate 20,036,383, forward strand.
CATCCATGTTGTTACAAATGACAGGATCTTATTCTTTTTTTAATGGATGAATAGTACTCCATTGTGTATATGCGACACATTTTCTTTATCCATTAGTCTGCTGATGGATACTTAGGTTGCTTCCAAATCTTGGCTATTATGAACAGTGCTGCAACCAACATGGGAGTGCAAATATCCCTTCGATATACTGATTTCCTTTCTTTTGAGAATATATCCAGCAGTGAGATTGATGGATTTTATTGTAGCCCTATTTTTAGTTTACCGAGGAACCTCTAAACTGTTCTCCATAGTGGTTGTACTAATTTATCCTCCCATCAATACTATACAAGATTTCCCTTTCCTCCGCATCCTCACCAGCATTCATTATTGTCTGACTTTTGTGGGGGGGAGGTTGTTTGTTTTTCTGAGACAGAGTGTACCTCTGTCATCTAGGTTGGAGTGCAGTGGCACAATCTCAGCTCACTGCAACCTCCACCTCCCGGGTTTAAGCGATTCTCGTGCCTCAACCTCCCAAATATCTGGGATTATATTTGTGCACCACCATATCTGGCTAGTTTTTTGTATTTCAGTAAAGATGGGGTTTTGCCATGTTGGCCAGACTGGTCTCAAACTCTTGGACTGAGTGATACACCTGCCTTGGCCTCCCAAAGTGTGTGGGTTACATGTGTGAGTCATTGCATTCAGTCTGACTTTGTATTTTTAAATAGTCTGTCTTCATGTTCACTAGTTCTTCTGCTTGATTAATTCTACTATTAAGAGACTCTGGCCGGTACAATGGCTCACGTCTGTAATCCCAGCACTTTGGGAGGCTGAGGCGGGCAGATCACCTGAAGTCAGAAGTTTGAGACCAGCCTGGCCAACGTGGTAAAACCCCAGTCTCTACTAAAAATACAAAAATTAGCCAGGTGTGGTGGCAAGTGCTCGTAATCCCAGCTATTCAGGAAGCTGAAGCAGGAGAATCACCTGAACATGGGAGGTGGAGGTTGCAGTGAGCTGAGATTGTGCCACTGCACTCCAGCCTGGGCGACAGTGAGACTCTGTCTCAAGAGACTCTGATGCATTCTTCAGCATGTCAGCTGCATTTCCAACTCTAAAATTTCTGTTGATTCTTTTTACTTATTTCAATTTATGTTAAATTTCTCTAATAGAATTCTGAATTACTTCTCTGTTTTACCTTGAATTTCTTTGAGTTTCCTCAAAACAGCTATTTTGAATTCTCTGTTTGAAAGGTCATATATCTCTATTTCTCCAGGATTGGTCCCTGGTGCCTTATTTAGTTCATCTGATGAGGTCATGTTTTCCTGAATGGTGTCAATGCTTGTGAATGTTCATTGGTGTCTAGGCATTAAAGAGTGAGGTATTTATTGTAGTCTTCACAGTCTGGGCTTGTGTGTGCCTCTCCTTCTTGGGAAGGCTCTCCAGGTATTCATAGGGACTTGGGCCCCAAATGCAGTAACACTGTGGTTTTTGCAGACTTACACAGGCACCACCTTGGTGGTCCTGGATAAGATCTGGAAGAATTCTGTGGATTACCAGGCAGAAACTCTTATTTTTTACCCTTACTATCTCCCAAATGAAGTCTCTTTTCCTGTGCTGAGCCACCTAAAACTGGGGGTGTGGTAATGCATGCAGCCCTGTGGCCACCACCACTGGGACTGCACTGGGTCAGAACTGAAGCCACCGTAGCACTGGATCTCACCTAAGCCCCTTCCCTTCAGGGCAGCAAGCTCCCCTAGATCCTGGATGTTATCCAGAGATGCTGTCTGGGAGCCAGGAATCGAAGTAAAAAATCTTAGCAGTTTACCTGATGTTATATTTTCCTGTGGCTAAGCTGGCATTTGCACCACAATACAAAGTCCTTCTCAGTCTTCCCCCCCTCTTTCCACAGGCACCAAAGCCTCTTCCTGTGGCCACCACCACCACTGGTTCTGCCAGGCCACTGCCGATGTTCACTTAAAGCCCAAAGGCGAAGTCCGTCAGCTTGTGGTGATTGCTGCCAGGCCTGGGACTCTGTTTTCAGGATAGTGGGCTCTCCTATGGCCAAGGGCAGGTCCAGAAATGCTGTCTAAGAGCCTAGGCCTAGAGTCAGGGACCCCAAGAGCTCATTTATTGCTCTATCCTACCATAACTGAGCTGGTACCTAAGGTGCCAAGCCCCCTTTACTTTTCCCTCTGCATTTCTCAAACAGAAGGAATCTTTCACCATAGCCACCACAGCTGGGAATGTGCTGGGTCACCTCTGAAGCCAGCACATCTCAGAGCCACACCCCACAGTGTCCTCCCTGGCTATCACTGCTGGTTGGTTATTCAGGGCCCAAGGGCTCTTTAGGCAGTAGGTGATGAATGCTGCCAGGACTGGGTCCTTCCCTTGAAGGCAGCAGATTCACTTTTGGGTACAGGATGTGTCTAGAAATGTTGTCCAGGAGCTACGTCCTGGAATGGAGGCCTCACAGCTCTGCTTGATGCCCTATACCACTGTAGTTGAGCTGGTATCCAAGATTCAAGACAAAGTCCTCTTTACTCTTTGCCTCCTCTCCTTAAGCAAAAGGAAGAAGTTACTTTTGTTGCTGCGAGATGCACTGCCTGGGGTTAGGGGAGGGGATGGCACAAGACAAGAATGCATTTGATTCTGTCAGACCATTATCAAATTTAGAATGTATAATATTAAAAGAATTAACCAAGTACTGCCTATAAGGCTTGAAAGCGTATTCTATCTTAGTTACCATATAGCTATTAATATAGAGTTGCTATTATCTTGGTAATTACTCTTGAATTTACATGGACTTTTTGATTTACAGCATTATCACAGTATCCCGAGTCCAATGGGAGGTAGAGGCAAGGAGAGCAAACACAGAAACTGAATTTGAATAACTTGAAATCTGGCTCCAGGCCACAGTAAAAGGAGATCAGCTTATGAAGCAAAGGGACTTGGGTTCAAACCAGAATCCATTGTTTATAGCTCTGCAATCTCAAATTTCATGTCCTCTTTGTAAAGACTTTTCATAAAATTAGGGTAATGAATCTTATAAGGATATTTCCAGAATTAGAAGATACAAGGCAAAACAACAACAACAAGCAACAACAACAAAAACACCTACGATAGTGGCCTTTCTCTACCCTACATTTTTATTATAAGTAAAACACCTATGACAGTGGCCTTTCTCTACCCTACATTTTTATTATAAGTAATCTGTTTGGCAAAGTAGCATCGTTGGATGTTACTACCGATTGCAAAAATTAAAAACTAAAAGGGATCATCAGAGGTCTATTAATTAATTCAAAATACCCAAAATAATTCATTAATGCCCAATTAAGGCTTAATCTTATAGGCAATATAACAGAAAACCTAAAAAGAAAACAACTTCAATTCAAACACTGTCAATTGCTTCTGAGGTTGGGACCAGATTTGCTTTACTGTCTTTGTTTACAGAAGAGGCCAGCTGAGCAACTTAAAGGCTAGAACTATTTGTTCATTGTAATGCCTGGAAAATTCATTCAGAGAAAACTAGTACAAAGATAACAAAATGAAAGGTCAATTTAAAAATGCTATCCTAAAGTGTGTAGTGATATAACCTAGGAACTATTTACCAATACTCAAAAAAGGGAAGACTGGTTCCATATTTTGTAGTTTCACATTCATCCCCAACCAATCCTTACACACACACACACACACACACACACACATATATTTGAGACAGGGTGTTGCTCTGTCACCCAGGCTAGAGTGCAGTGGGATGATTATGGTCCACTGAAGATCACCCGGCCTCAGGCCATCCTCCCCGCTCAGCCTCTCCAGTAGCTGGGACTGCAGGAGCATGCCACCATGCCCAGCTAATGTTTTTATTTTTTGGAGAGACGGGATCTTGCTACGTTAACCAGGCTGGTCTCAAACTCCTGGGCCCAAATGATCCTCCCACCTCAGCTTCCAAAGTGCTGGGATTACAGGCATGAGCCACAGCACCTGGCCCTTACATATATTATTAAATGAGTCTTTTGTAGATTACTAGGAATAAATATATATTTGCTTACAAAGTTATGCCATACTATATTGGGAAAATACATGGGGTATATGGGGAAGAGTGAGTAGAGAAAATTTACTTGTTAGGGTTGCAGCAAAGACTAATAGGGAGGAACTGGAGAATACGCATATTAGAAAGGTATATTAGGGCCCTGAACTCCAGTCTAAAGAGTCTGCATTTCATCTTACATGGAATGATTCTCCAAAGAAGGTCCCAGTACCACCAGCCTCAAAATCACCTGGAGAGCGCAGTAACACATTGATTCCTGGGTCCCATCCTAGACGAACTGAAAGAAATCTCTGGTGGAGGTCTCAGGAAATCTCAGGAATATGCATTTTTACATAGTTCAAAATTCTTTCTTATTTACCCAAAAAGTTGGCCATAAGCCAAAGGGAATGAAATGGTTTGGCTCTGTGTCCCCACCCAAATCTCATCTCGAATTGTAATCCTCATAATCTCCATGTGTTGAGGGAGGGACCAGATGAGAGGTGATTGGATCATAGGAGAGGTTTCCCTCATGCTGTTCCAGTGATAGTGAGTTCTCACAAGATCTGATGGTTTTATAAGAGAGTTTTCCCTGCTCTTGCTAGCTCTTTCCTGCCACCATGTGAAGAAGGTCTTTGCTTCCCCTTCGCCTTCCACCATGTTTGTAAGTTTCCTGAGGCCTCCCCAGGCATGTGGAACTGTGAGTCAATTAAACCTCATTTCTTTACAAATTACCCAGTCTCAAGCAGTTATTTATAGCAGTGTGAAAACTGGCAATGTGAAGTTTGGGCAACATGGTGAAACCTTGTCTCTACTAAAAATACAAAAAAGTAGCCAGGTGTGATAGCACACACCTGTAGTCCCAGCTACTCGGAAGGCTGAGGTGGAAGGATCATCTAAGCCTGGGAAGTTGAGGCTGCAGTGAGCCATGACTATGCCACTGCACTCCAGCCTAGGCAACAGGAGTGAGACCCTGCTTCAAAAAAAAAAACACAAACAAAAAACGCACAAGGAAAAAATTTAAAAATAAAATCCAGGTAAAAATAAAAATAAAAATTTACAAGGAATCTATAAGATAATTACAACCTTTGCCATAGAGAGGATAAAATAAGAAAACAGAGGCACAGAGAAATTAATTTTCCCAATGTTAGATGGTCATGAACATCTTTCAGAGCAGTGTGAGGAAAGGACTAGAGAAGGGAGACTAGGGGCAACAGGTTTATTGATGAATTATTGTAGCAATTTGACAGGAGAATCTGAATTTGGGCAGAGTCATTAGTAAAGGCTGCTTCTTCAAACATACAGATGGCACAGTAAGTAGGGTCTAGCTGTTATTATACACTGAAATTAAGTCTGCTTGCTTTCTGAATAAATAATAACTCTAAGGTAGAAAATATACCTATTTGTCTATAGTGCTAGAAGTTTAACAGATTTGCAGTTAAGAAGCAAGTAAAACAGCTGAGGCTTGAGTCATTACAAAGGACATTTTTAAATGACTACTTTTTTCTTTTGGAAGTAAAGGGGGTTATCTTACTTTGTGTTCCCTATCTAATCCTCTTACTCCTCAAAACTTGTTGACAAATTCTTTCCACTCTCAGGCCACACTTCACTATTATCAAACACTTATACATTATAAACACTGTTCCACACTGCAAGCTGTGAAGTTCTTTGCTTTATCATCATGACTAAGCATTTGAGTCATATTTAAAAAAAAAAAGGGCATAGTAGAGAAGAAATCCCTCTTCTAACTCCACTGATCATTTCTGCTATTGTACACACCATTAGTGGAACTCAGTCACCTCCTTGCCAACACATATACGTCATGCATACTCTAAGATCCTCAAAAGAAAACTGATGTTCAGAAGTCACAATACTAAAACAGATTTGGAGGCTTCGTTTTTTAAATGCAATTTTGGAAGCACCAAGATTGAAGACTTTGTTCAAGGCTGCAAGCAATAAAGATATTGAATTGCATTCCATGTTCCTGACGTACTCCTAACCTGCTAATCATAATGTTTCACATCAACATCATACTCTTGCACACTCCTTCAGAGAAAAATACAAAACACAACCCTCAAACTTCCTCTAATCATTGCCAAGGCACTATTAGATGTTAACAATCTCAGATATTCCCAGGGACCAGTGGTCAATAATATATCAAAAAAGAAATAATTTGGCTCCCTCCTCCCCTCCTGAAGTAATAGTCTTAGAGAAGCAGGCAATGTTAGATAAAATATCTAAGGGAAACAGACCATGGCTAAGTGATATCTATTTCCATACTAGCAGAATTTAACAATTCTTTCTACTTCACTTCTGATTTCTTTCATACATCCCATCCACTACTTTCTGTACCATTAAAAGCTATCACCACAGTGTTGGTGGAACTGTAAAATGGTACAGCTACTATGAAAACCAGCATGGCAGTTTACCAAAAAATTAAAACTAGAACTACCATATATGATCCAACAATCTCACTTATGGGTTTATATCCAAAAGAACTAAAAGCAGGGCCTCAAAGAGATACTTGCAAACCGCGTTCATAGCAGCACTATTCACAATACTCAAAGAGGTGAAAGCAACCCAAATGTCTATTGATGGATAAAGAAAATGTGGCATACACACATACACACACACATACACACAATGGAATATTATTCAGTCCTAAAAATGAAGGAAATTCTCTCACATGCTACAACATGGAGAAACCTTGAGGTCACTGTGTTAAGTGAAATAAACTAGTCACAAAACAACAAATACTCTATGATTCCACTTATGAAGTATCTAAAGTAGTCAAATTCACAGAAACAGAATAGAATGACAATAAAGTAACCAAGGGCTTGGGAGAAGGGGAAAGGGAGTTGAAGAAATTCTTGTTTAATGGATACAGAGTTTCAAATTTGCAAGATGAAAAAGTTCTGGAAATCTGTTTCACAACAATGTGAATATACTTAACAAACTGTACACTTAAAAATGGTTACAATGGTAAGCTTTGTTTGTTTAAGCCATAATTTTAAAAGGAGAAAGGGAGCTATCATGATCATTAAGCTGGCAGGTGTTCCTTACTTCCCTAACTAGAGGCTAGTGAACCTTAACATGCTGGAAGTTAAGGATATGATTATCTGCTCCATCACTACCTCCTTTTTAAAGATAACTAAAGCTAGGAGTAGTAAACCACTCTTTAAACTCAAGTGGACTAAAATCCAAACACTGGCTCTAACACTTCCCTGTGAACCTCAGCTCCCTCACCTGTACAAACGTGGGTATTAAATGAAACAATGTAGCATAGTACTTGACACACAGTTTTCCTTCCCTTTCAACTGTCTGGGATGGTTTATTTTATAGCCAAAGCCCTGTCTTGACTAGCATGGTAAACAGAGTGACTATTTGAACAAAAGAGAAACAGGTGAATTTTTAATAAAATAGTTTGTTAAATATATATATAGATAGATCTAATTTAGATCAATTCCTGAGAAATGCTGAAATTAAGCCAACTATCCACTGAAGTGATTCTACTGTATGTTTTAATGCTTTCCCTTAAAAAAAAAAAATAGATCCAATTTTAAGGAGAGAATGGTTACAGATTAAATTTATATAATCATCTAAAAGAGTCCACTCCTGGAACAGCCAAATCTCTCATACATTCCTGGTTGAAATATAAACTTGCATAACCTCTTCAGAAAACAATGTGCATATTCTACAACCTAGCAGTGCCTTGCAACTCCAAGTATGGTCCATGGATCTGCATCACCTGGGAATTTGTGAGAAATACAGATTCTCAGGCCCACCTGAGAACAACTGATTCAGAACCTGCAGTACAGTAAGGTACTCAGGTAATTTCTATGCACATTAATTAAGAAGCATTGCTCTAGAGAAACTCTCCTACGTGTGAAGAAGAAAACATGTGCAATGTTGTTCATTGCGGCATTACTTGAAAAAGCAAAAAAATGTAGAATCGGCCGGGCACAGTGGCTCCCCACCTGTAATCTCAGCACTTTGGGACGCCTACGCGGGCAAATCACGAGGTCAAGAGATTGAGACCACCATGGCCAACATGGTGAAACCCCGTCTCTACTAAAAATACAAAAATTAGCTGGGTGTGGTGGTGTGCGCCTGTAGTCCCAGCTACTTGGGAGGCTGAGGCAGGAGAATCACTTGAACCTGGGAGGTTAAGACTGCAGTAAGCTAAGATCTCGCCACTCCTCCAGCCTGGCGACAGAGCAAGACTCTGTCTCAAAAAAAAAAAAAAAAAAAAAAAAAAGGAAAATCAGCTCAAATGACTATCAATAAGAAAAATTGTGGACTATTCATACAGTGGGAAACTATCCAGCAAACTCGATAAAGTAGAATTACATGAACAATATAAATAAATCTCAAAAAAATGATGAGTTTAAAAAAGCATGGTAAGAGTTCATTGTGCAAAATATGAAACATGAAAACAACAATGTGTGTGTGTGTGTGTGTGTGTAAACATTTTTAAATGCATGGCACCAAATTCAGGATAATAGTTACAACTGAGTAGGGAAGGAAGAAAAAGATATTTAATACTTTATTTCAAAAATGAAAACAATCCAAAGCAAATACAGGAGAAAATTCAGATATTACAAAGCTGGGAGGCAGGTATACAGAAGATGTTCACTATATTACTTCTTATACTTTTCAGAAAACTTGATATATTTCACAATTTTTAAAATGAAGAATAAGTTTCTCCCCATTGGTTAGCATTTCTCATGAACAAATATCATCATATTCAACCTTTTACTATAGAAATAAACATCTATTTGTCCTATCTAGGTTTTAAAAGAACCAGTTTTGCATCTGACTTTTCTGTGAATGCATCCTCTCTCCTCCCCTCCCCCAATACACACACACGCACACACACACACATACAAAACTTCTCTTTTGGCAACTTAGGAGATGTGAAGGTCAGATTCAAATGATGATATGGTTACCTAAGCCAATCAACATGGAAAAACAGAATCTCTGCCTGGTTAGCCAAGATTATAGCCCCTATGCAGAACTAAATGTAAAGTCTGCAAAACAAAGGAAGGAAAAGAAACAGTACAGTACTAGCAGCAGGGCTGAATCAAAAGCACCAAAATCAAATGAAAAAGAAAAAGATGTACATTCAAGGGCATGAATATATTCATTCATTCAGTAAATATACATTGCCAAATATATACATGCTAAACATTATTTCAGATGTTAGGGATGTGGCAGTAAACAAAACAGGCCAAAGCCCTCATGAACCTTACATCTTAGAAAGTAGACATACAATTAGTTGCTTAAATAAGTTAAATATCTAGTATGTTAGGAGGTAGTTAAATGCTAAGGAGGAAAAATAGCAAGAAAGGGAGATGGGGAAGGTGAAGGTGGGGGAGTAACTACATGTGTGTTGTGGGAGTGCAATTTCAGATAGGATGGACAAAGGAACCGTATGGTAAGTATATGCAGGAGTTTTTCATTTTACATATTCTCTACACACGCTTCTGGGCAAGGTACAGAGGTTTAAAAGGTTCAAAGCAATGTTCTGTTGATAATTGAATGAGTATGAACAGAAGATAGGAAGAAAAATATGAAGAGCACAAAACCAGAGAACTGTAATTCTTCTCTGAGGTTTCTATAGAAAAGATTCCCGGCAAAGCACATGAATCACTGGTTCAATCATCAACAAATATAGACAAATTCTGGTACAACATATCTCCTGGTGCTGGAGATACAAGAAAGACAGACATGGTCATTGTCCTCATACAGCTTAATGTCTTATAAGCAGAGAGAAAAACAAAGAAGCAATATCGTGTGATAAGTAATAAAATAGAAATATGAATAGAATGTTATGGTACATGTGTTTGCAACCTAATCCAGACTTTCTAGAGGAAGAAATATCTAAGCTTGGACATGAAGAATGAGGAGGTATAGCTAAGCCAAGGCAAGGAGCAGCATGTGTAACAACATGGAGGCAAAAGAAAGCATAGTACTCTAGAGAACTGGAAAAAGTGCATTGTGACTGGGACATAGAACAGGTCAGAAGTGGTGACAGGTGAAGGGCTTTCCTAAGAGGAACTGGATAGCCATGGAAGAATTTTACACAAGAGAGAAGGAATAATCAGATCTACATCTTAGAAACATAATTCTGCCTACAGTGTGAAAACGGGCTGGGGAAAGAATTAACTCAAAGAGACTTTTTAACAGCCTGCTAAAATAATCCAATTGAGACATGAAGATAGCCAGAAAACTAAATGCCAACAGCATGTATGTGCATGTTATTAGGACTACAGGATATTTATCATTACCTGTGCCAGATGGTATGCTCATATTCTAAAAACCTAGGTTTTTCCCTATTGTAGTAAAAACGAATCATATGTGCCAATGAATTATCATTGTGTCTTACTCAGAAGGTCGGAAAATTGCATAAAAATCAAAGACCCTAATAAAATAGGCCCATAAAAATGTTGACAGAGTTGTGCTTCATAACTACCTAAAGTGATTATGCTCTTCTCTAAGATAGCACCTTTACTTGCACATTGTGTCAATATCTGATAGCAATTTTCATCCTCCCTTCCCATAACAATTTTTCTCCCCCATTTTAACAGCTTCTGAGACTCTAAGATTCATGACTGGCTGTATAAGAGGCAAGTACTTGCTTTTCAGCTGAATAAACAAAGACAGACAATGAGGGTAATGTGGCAAATGGGTCTGCCCACTCAGATATTTTCCAAAGTAGGAGTTCATGCTGGGCTCCCTCAGTTGGAAAGCCCAGGGGAATAAACATTCCAGATATATAACTGAACTAGTATCAAAGTCATACTTCATCAAGCATTATTACTTCTGCTGTTGAGGGAATGACATACAAGACTTTGGGGAAATTATGAAGTCCGAGGACTTAAAAATTAAAGAATGGGAATTTTTAATTCCCAGAGACCAAGAAAGCAATGAACTTTCATCAATGCCCTGGGGTCAATCTGTGTGTGTATATTAAAAGATATGTGGCTATAGTCAAAGATGACAACACTCTAAATGAAAACTATTTGTATTTTAGGGTATACTCTAACAGACTAATGTTTTGTATCAACGACACATGAGATGTAAAATGTCTGGCAATGCTTGGGGCTGCTTCTCTATCCTTTTTATTTATTTCATTCAAAATGAGCAGTACATTCCTAACCAGGTCTGCTCAGACACCCAGGGTGCTATTGAATGGTAGTACAGACTCTTCAGTGACCAAGCAACCAATATCCTGGAATTTGAAAAGAACTTTTTATAATGAAAAGTTCTACTATCAATAGACCATTTGCCTGAGTTGTTTTCATGGTTGCAACTGACCCTTTGCTGGAGACCAAAATTTCCTCTGTATTATCCCTAACGTCACTCCACTAGCTAAAAACTAGGATAGGACAGAAGAGGAGGGAAGTACTTTAAATTCTAACATAACAAAAGACAGAAGAAATTAGGTGATCAAAATAAAAATACCCTTGTTATAAAAATAATGTGGGCCCTGGACATTTAAAAAGAAACATAAATAGTTTCCTGAACTCAAAAAATATTTATGGAATGAGCATGGTTCCAATGACAAATTTTAGCAGAAGTTGTTGCAGCTAATATGATAACTGACAACCATTTCTTTGAGTGATAGTTTCTTCACATGTAAAACCTGGGCAATAATCTGTATCCTACCCTACGCATACAATTCCAGGAGTACTTATGTTGCCAGTTTTCATCCTCAGTTGGGTTACTAGGTATTTAACAATGCCAGAAATAATAACAAAAAAGCCACCATTTTTCATTATTTCTCTCAGAAAATGATCAATCAATCAAGTCTCTAGATTTAGCATTAGCAACATAAATGGATAGAGGTGTGGATGAGGCAGGATTGGCCATGGAGTGATAGTTGGTTGTCCAGGTGGGTGAGAGGTGAAAGGTCATAACCCCACTCTGTTAATTTTGGTAGATGTTCAAAATTTTCCACAATAAAAAAGTTTTTAAGTATCTTTATGTTACTCTCACAGGCATATTTTCCTAATTTTTTTTTTTTTATTTTTTTGGTGGCATCTTTGCCACAGGTCACTGATGCCCTGAACAAGAAGTCATATTTCAAATATGCACACTAGGCAAAAGCTCTTCACCAAGATTAAATTAAATAAAGTTGGATAGTTTAAACACATTTTATCAAAATTTCCTGAATGTTTGGAAAGTAGATGAATTGCTATTCCAATACAATTTTAAGTAACATCAATTGAATTTTTTCCCTGTGCTTTCACTGTTTTAAGTGCTTTACTGACATTATCTCGTAATTCTATGATGTAAACTGACAGGGAGTAAGTGATGGAGCTGGGATTGGAATCCAGACAATCTGACTTCAGAGCCTGCACTTTTAACCAACGACTGGATACTTCAAGGCTCAACATTACTAGTTTGGGTAGCATTACAAAGAATTAAGAAAGAGAGGAAGAAAACTACTTCAGGCTGAAAAATATATATGCATGGCCTTGTCAGGAGAAGCAGTATAATATGGTAGGGAAAAAATTGAGTTAGGTACTTCAAATACTGAATTGTGGCTATTTACCACTCACTATTAGATGAACTTGAGTAAGTTAAATATCTCTTATCTTCGGTTTCCTCATCCATACTTTGTTAAGTTTAAGGTAAGAACTGAAAGTGAAAATGTACATAAGGTAATCTAATAACATAATTATTCTACAGCACTTGCATTTGTGTATGAATCTGTCTGCCCACTAGATTGTGAATGCCTAAGCCATTTGCCCTTCTCTCTTCAGTTCCTAGCACAGTACCTGGCACACAGAAGGCCCTTGTGTTTGTTTATCCTAACACCAGATCCATCAAGAGGTCCAGAACCAATTGGTAGCTTTGTTAAGTCTCCATTTTAGTTATATAAGTCTATGAGTTATACCAACAAGCAAAATAGGTTTCAAATGTTTGCTTACTAACAGAAGACAGGAAACTAATTCAGAAACTATTATGTCATCTTAGCATTTAATCCAAAATTAATGATGGAAAAGATTTAAAGAGACAATGAGTGTCCTCTAATTGTCTTTGCTGAGGATCATTTACACTTATAGAAGTAAGTTGCAGTTTCTAGACTGATCTTTTCAAACACAAATCTCACTATGTCACTTCCTGGCTTATACTTCTTCATGGCTTTTAGAATAAATTTCTGAGCATAACACGGAAAGCACGTCATGATTTGACAACTTCGGACCATCCCAGCCTCAAATCTCTTCATTCCCTGTTCCACCCTCATGTACCTTTTCCCCCCCTACTCAAGCCACTCAGGACTTCAGTTCCCTAAATGGGCCATGTACGTGCTCTCTGACCTCTGTACTTTCTCACAGGCTGCTGCTCCCTTTTCCTAGAGTGTCATCCCACTCTTCTACCTAAATAATTCCTATTTGTTCTCAAGACTCAGCTCAGAGAAAACTTCCTCCGGAAAGCCTTTCCTGACATTGTCCTTCATCCCCTAAAAGTCTGGGTGAGGAGTCTTCTCTTTGCTTCTGTAGTACATGATAGAACTTACCATTCTGTAGTCTAATTTTCCATATCCTTCCCTATGTTCTCAGTGACAGAAACCAGGTCTTACTTGTCTTTCCAGTATCTATCTAGCCCAGCTAGGTGCAGAGTGGGCGATTAACAAAGATCTGATGAATGTAAAAGAACCTTATTTTGCACAACGGAAAGCCCAGTGTAAACTTATTGACAAAAGCACATCTTTTTATTAATTACTAAAATAAAAGTGAATGTAAAGTCAAACAGAAACATTTTAGTGAGACATTGTTAAAGACCAATATGAGCATGGCAAGAAAAAAGAGGATCTGAACTCTTGTCTGGTTAACAAAAAAAAAAAAAAAGAAGAAGAAGAAGAAGGAAAAGAGGATGATATCATTGCAGATTGGTTACGCAATAAGGAAATAGAAAGCAACAGTATCCTCCTACTTGTGGCTTTGGTCCCTGAAGACTGTTTAATCACTAATTTTTAAGTGTGTGTATTTCTAAATAAGTGCTCTATTACAAAAGATCATCAACTTAAGAAATGCTTACATTCTGGTAACTGTTAAAAGGCTTGCTATTAACAAGAAAGAACATATGCTAAGAAAAATAATTCTCTAAAACAGCAAGTTTAAGTAAACTTTTTTGTTGGCAATAAATGTCTGGAATCCATTTGGAATTTTTCAGTATTATGCACAAGTTAAAAATAATTAATACACATAAAAGTACATCATTAGGTTGCAAAATGTTTGTAGCAACTCAATACTATTATTTGCTATTGTCCCTATTTCTGACCAACTTGTGTTTCATCTTTTACACTGGCTAAAATGATTCTTAGTTTGAGGATATATGCTATTAGCCTGTAAATCTCATCCTGGGTAATGTATAGGTTTACTCATCTGACTCATAACATATACCCAGGTCTTCTCCTCTGGAAACCAATCCACTGTACAAATCAATTAGGCTAAGGAAAAAATAGAGGGAAAAGTAAAATGAACAGAGTACTATGTAAGGATGTGCTTTGTTCTTCTGGGGTAAAATGCTTACTTTCTACTCCAAAGAATCAGGAGATAAACTGAAGAGAATAGTAAACAGATTACAAATCAGAAAAGAGAAGTAAAGGTAGCAGGGGCAAAGGATGCATTAAATCTAACAGTGGTTAGAAGGATATAATAGAACACATTAAATTCAACCTACATTTAGCATGTTATTTTGCCATGCTAGAAAGAGTTTCAAAAATAAGATAGATCTGGGTTTGAATCCCAGGTAACTAGGACTTCTCAGCTGTGTGACCACTGAGCAAACAACTTAACCGCATCTCAGATTCAGGTTATTTTAAAGTAAAGTAGGGTAATACTGCTTATCATCAGAATTGAGAGGATTAGAGGTAATGAAGAATTTAAAAGGTTTGGAAGCAGTTAAGTAAAAAGTCTGAAGGACTAAGTTTTCAATATACAATAAAAAGTACAGCTAACATTTAGAAGGGCAATTTACGCCAGGAATTCTAAGTGTTTTACATTTATATGAATCATTTCGCAATTATGGACCTCCATTTCTTCATTTCTTCAAAGTGAAATGCTACTGCCCTAGGTTATTATACTTTTTTAAACATAAGTACAAGACAGTTTGTCCAACAGCCTCTTCTTCCCACAGTAGATGCAATCTCAGGATACAACTGGTTATACATAAAAGGAGACCAAAAAGAAGGTTTCATGTTTAGTAGGTATATGGTAAGTACTTCAGGAAATTTTTGTGGCTAGTAACTATCACAGTAGGTCTAGCAAAGAATTTCAAATTGCCTTTTCTGGTTATGTTTCTAGATAGGAAGAAGAGGTAACTAAAGATAAATAAGGCAGTTTCTGCCGTCACTGTAAATTATAATATAGTGCTTTGAGTTTCCCATTCGCATTCAAAGGCCTTATTCCCAGAGATAAATAACATACTATTTAAGAGTATTTATTTATTTAGCAAATATTTAACAAATATTTACCACAGACCTACCACATGCTAGGAATTAATCTAGGTGCTGGCCATATGGTGGTTAAAGAGAGAGAGAGACAGACAGACAGACAAAGACAAAAACACCTGCCTCTTATGGACCTTACATTCTAGTACTGATGGTGAGTAGGGACAATTTATGCACCAATGCTGTTCAACCATTTATTTTGTATTTACTACATGCTGAACACTATCCTACGTAGATGTTAGGGAGTACCAACATCAATAAGAGGCTACAAGCTACTTGAGAAAAGGTAGAGAAGAGTCAGTTACATAGACAAGTAATACTTAAGAGTCCATAAAAAGCAAGTAACCAAAAACTATGCAATGTTAGAAAGTATAAGTTATAATAGGAGGCTGCATGGATGTTTTTAAAGGACAAATAAGTTTGCAGGTAGTCAAAGAAAGGGTGTGGTAGACATGTGTCATTCTTTTTGGCAGCCTAGTATCATAGTATAATTTCTCACTATTCTCAGAATCCCTTCCTATTTGGAGGAATTCTCCGTATTTTAAGCCTTGATACCCCATCACATAGGTTCATTAATGTTAGATTCTTGTTTTCCTGGCCTCCCCCTGCAGCCAGAGCATGGGCCAGTCATTGAGGTTCCAACAATCAGATGCACCTTTACCTGACTTGAAATTAGAAACTAATGATTCAAAGGAATGAACTGGAGGCCCTCTCTCTGGTGGCAAAGGGAAATGGATGCAGTATGACAAGTGGCAGTAGCACTTGTTATTACATCCAGGACCCAAGGTTAGCAGTGTGAGTGGTGATGTCAGTGGCATACAATCTATGGACACAATTGACTATTACCTCTAACTCCATGGCCTGAATTTGGTACCCCTGGAGATTCTGTGAACTCCTCAATATCTTTTTAATCCAATTCTGATTAAATCAATAAATGATTTTTGTTGCTTAGAATTAAGACCTCTATTGAAACTGAAGAGAAGGGCATCCCAGGTAGAGGGGAACAGCATATGCAAAATAAGGAGAGTCTAGTTAACTTAGTGATTAGGAGAGGCAGCTCTGAAGCTAAACATATCTGAATTTGAATTAAGGTTCTACGTTGTACTAGCTATGAAACCCTGCTTTGTGTATTTAAACTCTCAAAATCTCAATTCCTCTTTGGTAGAGTAGGGATAAGGATACATATTTCTTATTAGGTTCTTCTGAGAATTAAATGCAGCCATGGAAATTAATTTAACGCTCTTAGTATCTGACAAAGAGTAAGACCTTCACAGATGATTGCTTTATTATTAATAATGATGATGAAAATAAGCATAATATTTGGAGGAAAATATAAGCCATTTGATTCTGCTAGAGTTTAAAACACAAGGGGAGGAGTACAGGAAATGAGGATGGCTGACATCTTGAAATTTTAAATCATACCAAAGAACTTGAGCTCTATAGGATAGACTCACTTTAATAGTGAGTAATAGGAGAATTATAGTGAAATATAAATAGTATATTAAATTATTAACTAGGCAAATAGGATTAGGTTTTGCATTATATATGTATTTTCCACATCTATATAGTATGATCTGACCACTATACTTATGTACCTGTAGGATATAATAATACTGTTATTGTTCAGTACAGATACCATACAAACTGTAGCTATGGTATTCTTTCTAATAAACATAAATCCTCCAAAATTTTGCATATCATCTGTCAATATGTTTTGCAACTAGATCAGATGAAGTTGGGTCTATAGTTAAATAACAGCTGCTCCTTTGTCTGATCTGAGAGACAACTAACCTTTGAGTAAGGAGCAAAGTTTACAAAATGGGGAAGGAAACTGTACCCTGAAATGACTGGCAGAGTATGAATTACATTTGCAAGTCTGATATTCTAAGACCTTTCTTTTCTTTTTTTTTTGGAGACAGGGTATCACTCCGTTACCCAGTTGGAGTGCAGTGGGACAATCTTGGCTCACTGCAAACTCTGCCTCCTGTGCGTAAGCCACTATACCCAGCTAGTATTTGTGTTTATTGCAGAGAAGAGTTTTCATCATGTATTCCAGGCTGGTCTCCAACTCCTGGGCTCAAGTGATCTGGCCCTCTCAGCCTCCCAAAGTGTTGGGATTACAGGTGTGAGCTACTGTGCCAAGCCTATTCTATGACTTTTACAGAATCAAATGTCATCTATTATTTTTTTACAAAATATTGTTATGAATTAGCATCTTGGTCTAGAGTCCATATTAGGTTAAAGATGAAAGGTTTTATTGTCAAGTCAAAAACAATCAATACTACCATTTCACAGTATGTGGTATTACTTGCTAAACGCTAATAAGCATTACATTGTCTCTTGTTAGCACCAATCCTCTTTGTGCTAAATAGACAATCACATAGTTACTATTCAGTCCTGCTTTACATTGCCATGCTTTTCTTTATCCATATATATAATTGCAGTTTAGGTTCTGGGGTACATGTGCAGAACATGCAAGATTTTTGCATACGTACACCCATGGCAATGTGGTTTGCTGCCTCCATCCCCCACATCACCTATATCTGGCATTTCTTCCCATGTTATCCCTCCCCAACTCCCTACCCCCTACTGTCCCTCCCCTTGTCCCCACAACTGACTCCAGTGTGTGATGCTCCCCTCCCTGTGTCCATGTGTTCTCATTGTTCAACACCTGCCTATGAGTGAGAACATGTGGTGTTTGATTTTCCGTTCTTGTGTCAGTTTGCTGAGAATGATGGTTTCCAGATTCATCCATGTCCCTACAAAGGACACGAACTCATCATTTTTTATGGCTGCATGGTATTCCATGGTGTATATGTGCCAAATTTTCCTTGTCCAGTCTATCATTGATGAGCATTTGGGTTGGTTCCAGGTCTTTGCTATTGTAAGCAGTGCCACAATGAACATATGTGTGCATGTGTCTTTATAATAGAATGATTCATAATCCTTTGGATATATATACCCAGTAACAGGATTGCTAGGTCAAATGGAATTTCTATTTCTAGGTCCTTAAGGAATCGCCACACTGTCTTCCACAATTTGAACTAATTTACACTCCCACCAACAGTGTAAAAGTGTTCCTATTTCTCCACATCCTCTCCAGCATCTGTTGTCTTCAGATTTTTTTAATGATCACCATTCTAACTGGTGTGAGATGGTATCTCAACGTGGTCTTTGATTTTCATTTGTCTAATGACCAGAGGTGATGAGCATTTTTTCATGTTTGTTGGCCTCATATATGTCTTCTTTTGAAAAGTGTCTTTTCATGTCCCTTGCCCACTTTTGAATGGGTTTGTTTTTTCTTGTAAATCTGTTTTAGTTCTTTGTAGATTCTGGATATTAGCCCTTTGTCAGATGGGTAAATTGCAAAAAATTTTTTTCCCGTTCTGTTGGTTGCTGGTTCACTCCAATGATTGTTTCTTTTGCTGTGCAGAAGCTCTGGATCCCATTTGTCTATTTTGGCTTTTGTTGCAAGTGCTTTCGGTGTTTTAGTCATGAAGTCCTTGCCTATGCCTATGTCCTGAATGGTTTTGCCTAAGTTTTCTTCTAGGGTTTTGATGGTGTTAGGTCTTATGTTTAAGTCTTTAATCCATCTGGAGTTAATTTTAGTGTACGGTGTCAGGAAGGGGTCCAGTTTCTGCTTTCTGCACATGGCTAGCCAGTTTTCCCAGCACCACTTATTAAACAGGGAATCCTTTCTGCATTGCTTGTTTTTGTCAGGTTTGTCAAAGATCAGATGGTTGTAGACATGTGGTGTTGCCTCCGAGGCCTCTGTTCTGTTCCATCGGTCTATATCTCTGTTTTGATACCAGTACCATGCTGTTTTAATTACTGTAGCCTTGTAGTATAGTTTGAAGTCAGGTAGTGTGATGCCTCCAGCTTTGTTCTTTTTGCTTAGAATTGACTTGGCTATACATTTGCCATGCTTTTCTACCTGCTTACCCTCATTTAATTTCCACCATTATCTCCTCTCCCAACCTCCAACCTACATCCATATCTACCTTCAAGAAACACTCTTTGATCTAATTTTGATTTTCACAGTAGCTACTGAAAGCAAAACTGGATCACGGTGTATATCTCACAATCAGTGTTGAAAGAGAAAATGTATGAGTTTGCTGGGGGAGGATAGGGGAGGAGAAAAAAAAAACAGAACCCAAAATGTGCTCTGTAACTACTAAATGCTTCATTTCATTTTCTGCTACTCCCATCTGCTTTGGCAAGGCAGCACAGTTTAGTCAAAGGAAAAAAAGGAGCACAGATTTGAGTCAGAGGGCTAGTTTTAAATTCTAGGCCCAATATCCAAGAACCTTATTTGGTAGGTTACTATTATACTCATGTTACAGAAGATAGTATAGAAGCCCAGGAAGGTTATGTGACTTGTTGCATTTGGCATGCTTTCAAAAATATCAATGTGCTACCAACATAAAATTGAGTGGTCACATCTTTCTATAAGCCCAATTTTATTTTCACTTTACTAGGTCATTTGTAGCTAGGGCCTGATGGCTACATAAGATCCCAAGGAGTATACACCTACCAGAACCGGACAATGGCTGGTTCGGGGATTACCATCTTTGCATTTGCCTTTTTAAAATCTCTTCCATTGAGTCCAGTTCTAAGCAGTACCATTACTGTTGTATCTAGCAACATGACAAGGCATAATTCTAGCTTGACCTGGGCCATTCTGGAAAAATAGGAGGTAGCCTTTGCCTCAAGCATATTGTTCCTACCCTGCACCTTAGAATCACCTATTACAGAGATGATTTGTAACAATATGCAAGTCTTGCTGATTACCAATGTGTTACCAGTCTACAGATTATATCAAGAAAGTTGGCAAATTAATTAATCTAGAATTAACAACGTTTTCACTGCTGTTTTTCACTGCTGTCTTTGAAAAATCCCTGTTTTTCAAAAACTGTTTTGAGTGTTTACTATGTGCTGATTAATATATGTGCTGATTGGTCGGGTGCGGTGGCTCACGCCTGTAATCCTAGCACTTTGGGAGGCTGATGTGGGTGGATTACCTGAGGTCAGGAGTTCAAGACCAGCCTGGCCATCATGGTGAAACCCCATCTTAAAAAATATATATACATATATATATGTGCTGATTGTTAAGCACACTGAATTAAGTGTTTTACATACATTGATCAATTTAATCCTTTCTCAATAACACTATGATTCATTACTGCTTGGATTTCAAAGTTCACAATTCAGAGAAGAGTAATCATTAACCAGTTTCCTAAAGGCCAGAGTCATTCTCTGGTATATTCTTTAGGAGAACACCTAGGCCTTTTTGGCAATGTACAAGCCAGGCAGATGGGCACCTTGTCTTCTCTCACCACAGTCTTGAAAAATACCAAATGCCTGGCTTTTTTCCAGACTGCTTTCGGCTTTCAAGGACCACGTGAACCAATGACAAATCATGCTTCTGCTGGAGCAGACACAAGAAACACAGTCACTGGCTTGGTTCTGCCAGGAAGTACCAACTCTCAAGTAAAGCATCATATGGAGTCTTAGATCACTACCCAGAATAGATTTACATTCTTTTTGGTGACATGACAATCTAAATGTGGTGGATTTTTTTTGCATTTTGATCTGTCTTATATTTGTCTTCAGAAAAGTGTTAAATCCTACTTGCACCTCTGTTTTCATAATAAATAAGTGATCTCATTTATTACTGTAAGAAATGAAACAATATATGCAGTAATAAAATATTAAACTCAATCAGTGATTTTAAAAAAGCTTTATGGAATAGCTTTTTTCTCTATTAGGAGGCATCTAATATAGTAAATTAAACATAGTAGACACTTAAAGTTTGATAATTTAAATAATAGTAATAGTACCAACAGTACTACTTTCACACTTTCATTTCCATTTGAAAGATGCCCCACTTCAAAATATTAAAATGTCTGAAATATGTTAAAGAGCTGTTTTAAAGCAATACTTCCATACAGACTCATCTCAATGGCAGGGAGGGAGTTAAAATATCGATGTAAAAAAATTCCAGTTACCACTAAATAGTTACTTTTAGTTATCTCTGGGTTCATGATTTGTTTTTACCCTTCTTTATGTCTTCTGCAATGAACATAGATTATTTTTATAATTGTAAGAAAAATTGGCCAGGTGCAGTGGCTCACACCTGTAATGTCAATACTTTGTGAGGCTGTGGTGGGAAGACTTCTTGAACGCAGGAGTTCAATACCAGCCTGGGCAATATAGCGAGACCACATGTCTACAATTTTTTTTTAATTAGCTGAGCATGGTGATACATGCCTGTAGTCCCGACTACTGAGGAGGTTGATGTGGAAGGATCACTTGATCCCAGGAGTTCGAGGCTACAGTGAGCTACAATCATACTACTGCACTCTTTTGCACATACTGGGCAAAGAGTGAGCCCGTTTCTTTTTTTTTCTTTTTCTTTTTTTTAATTCCTTAATTTTCTATTCCTTGTACCACTACCACAATTTACAGGGCAATATACCTGATGTAATGAAAACAAAAAGACAAAGCTACAAGAGATAAAAGACCTCAGGAATGGACATCTAATTGACACTACATTGCATTAATCAATAGCTGCACTTTTTGCAAACTGTGGCTATGGCAGTCCTGAACAAGAAGGGTTTCCTGTTTAAGCTGCAGTAACTTTTCTGACTATGGATCATCGCTCCTTCTGTGGCAGATTTTTACAGTTCCTCTAATGCATTTGGGACGACTGTCTCAAAGTTAGCTGCAGCTTTCCTGACAACTCCTCGCTCTTTCTCCTGCTAAGAACTGTAGCCCTTTTCTGGGGCTTTCAGAACCTTCTGCTACCATATCCACCACTTCCACCACCAGATCCATAACCACCACCATAGGGACTGCCCAAGCTTCTTCCACCAAAACTGCCCCCTTTCATGGGTCCATAATTTGATTGCTGTTGTCCACTATAATTTCCAAAATCAGTATAGTTCCCACTACCACCACCGCCAAAATTTCCTCCTTCATTGTAACCATCATATCCTCCACCAACACCACCATATCCACCATCTTGGTTTCCATATCCTGGTCCACCACCACCATAGCCCCCTCTACTACTATAACCAGGACCACCACCATAGTTGCCACCGTCACCAAATCCATTATATCCACCATCACCTCCTCCATAACTACCTCTGCTGCCACCACCTCCACCACCATAACCTCCTCTTCCACCAATGTTTCCACCACGGCCAAAATTACCTCCACCACCTCCAAAGTTTCCTCCGCGACGCATAAAATTGCCAGATCCACCTCCACGACCTCTCTGTGATCCAGCAGACTGCATCTCTTGTTTAGAAAGGGCCTTTTTCACTTCACAATTATGCCCATTAATAGTGTGATATTTCTGAACAACAATTTTATCAACTGTATCATGATCATCGAAAGTTACAAAAGCAAATTCTCTCTTTTTCCACTCTGCCTGTCTTCCATAACTTCTATGGTTTCAATCCTGCCATACTTTTCAAAGTAGTATCTCAAATGATACTCTTCCGTATCTTCTTTAATACCACCAACAAAAATTTTCTTCACTGTTAGATGGGCGCCAGGCTTTACAGAATCCTCTCTAGAAACAGCCCTCTTTGGTTCCACTACACACCCATCAAACCTTGTGTGGTCGAGCACACAGTGCTGCACCCACCTCTTCAACACAAGAGTAAGTCACAAAACCAAAGCCCCTGGGACGTTTGGTTTGGGGATCTCTCATTACCACACAATCTGTAAGTGCGCCCCATTTCTCAGAATGTTCTCTTAAACTATCATCTGTAGTTTCAAAGCTCAGACCACCAATAAACAGTTTTCTGAACTGCTCTGGTTCCTTTGGATCATGGCCCTCCCCCGACCCCGGGGCGACGGCGACGGCCGGAGTTGGGCTGGGGGCGACCGGGCGGCGGTTTTACCTCCATTTTGAGACCTGAGCCCCTGTTTCTTAAAAAAAAAAACTGAGTAGAATCCATCCTAAACAGATCAACCAAAAATAATATCATATAAAGCATAACTTATATATGTTGTGAGTTTAATATGAGATAAAAATGATTTTGTTTTCTCAAGATAGTGGGGGAAGAAAAAATAATACTAAAGGATCCCAAAACTTTGGAAAATATCATAGTATAACTGTTAAATTATACAAATATGTCAACTACAAAACACCATAAAAATATATTTTGTGTAAAGAAGCCATATATAAATGCATGTGTTTATTTCTTTGTTGTGTTTAATCAAAGCTATCTTGGTCACATTACATTTTATGCTAATATAAACCATGTAATCTGGAAAGAATATAAGAAAACAGCATGAATTCTATAAAGGCTTTGTGTCTGAGAAAGCCCAAGGTAGTTTACATGTGTTAACTTCTCAAAAACCTTGGGAGTCTGGAAGTAAGTTTCATTTTATAGTCAGGGAAACTAAGTCACAGAGTCATCAAAACAATGTGCCAATAACCCAAAAAGTGAATAGCAAGATTGGAATTTAGTTCTTCTGACTTCCATTATACTGATTAGCTGGACCATTCAGCCCTGCCTTTGTGGCCAAGTTGAAGCAACAAACTAACTTAAAAACTAAAACCAGTTGAACAGGATAGGTTTGCAGGCAATACACCAACAATTTAGTATAATAATACCTAACAGCTAGATTGCTTTCAGTTTTTGGTACGCTTTATAACTATTCATTAACCCACACAACATCAATAGATGGTGGGACTATACCATTGGTGCTATTCATATAGAACTGATAAAACACACTCTAGGATTACAATAAATATAAAATCACATTAAAAATCTACAGCAGAAAAAGCCCAATGCCTTCCTCTCATCAAGCCTCAATAAACAAACAAAACAGGATTAATATATTGGAATGCAAGTTCTTTCCCCCCCATTATTTCCAATAGCCCTTCCCAATCCCTATGATGATTAACAGGACTGAAGAGAATCTAAAAAACTATTCAAGTTATCCAATTGCTTTCAGAATGAATAACATCTACACTTTTCCTAGAATATTTTTTAAAGAAATTTCATCTTTAAAGACCGTTTCCAGGCCAGGCACAGTGGCTCAAGCCTGTAATCTCAACGCTTTGGGAGGCTGAGGTGGGCGGATCACTTGAGCCCAAGAATTCTAGACCAGCCTAGGCAACATAGTGAAACCTTGTCTCTACCAAAAAAAATATTAATGTTTAAAAAAATTAGCCGGGCATGGTGGCACATGCCTGTAGTACCAGCTACTTGAGAGGCTGAGATGGGAGGATCACTTGAACCCAGGAGGTCAAGGCTACAGCGAGCCACAATCATGTCACTGCACTCCAGCCTTGGTGACAGTGTGATCCTGTCTCAAAAAAAAAAAAAAATCCGAAATTAAAAGGGAGTAGGAAATATTATATCCTCCTTGCAGTTAACAATGCTACTACTTCTAATCTCTTCCTTTTGCTCATATATATCAAAAGCACTAGATTATTAAAAAATGATAAAAATCTAATAAGATCTGTGATAATAGGCCAGTCTCTTGGAAGCATGCAAGACTGAAATAAGTTTTCAGACTCAGTTATCTAACAGGTCTAAAATTTAGTAAAAGGTTATTTAACATTCTCCAGCCAGGTTGACAACATTCCTACTCCTTATCGTTTTCCCTGTGACTAGGTAGAATACATTCCTTTTTCCAAATGACTAAATTTCTCTTTCCCTTAGAGCTTAGCTGTCTCCCTGGCAAGGTATCATACAGAACATCTGTTATATTACCAGTATAACAGCAATCCCATCTGATCTAATTGCAAAACATATGGACAGACTGAAACCAAACTTGTAGGGGCTCTGTAAGTCTAAGGAAGAAATAATCAACTATATTATGTTGATAAAGACTATGAACAATGCCATGAATTCAAATTTTGTACAATCTAAACAAGATCTATTTCAATAAGCTACCTTAAGTAATTTTAAAGGGCATGCTTTAAATTACCTAGACAGAATGAAATGGAGAAAGAACCAGCTCTCAATTTTCAGCCTCTGCTGAAGATAGTTAAACTTTCCCTAAGGGTACCAAATCTTAGATATGTCATTCCTACTCTATGTTTAAGATTTGTCAGGCCTCAGGAATTGTCTCCTTTCTTTGGTACTGTTTTCAGCAATCTCCTTTCTTCAAAACTCTGACTCCCTTAGACTAAAAAAATACCTCTGATATAGATCAAACTTGCTTAGTCAATGACAGAAATTATACTTAAGTTACCCTAGGTAATATCATCTGACTTGATCTTATTATATAAGTAAAGACTTACCAAGCTTATCAGAACTTTTTATTCATTTTTAAATGTTATTCATTCATTTTTATGACCATAAAATTAGAATTGGATATAGTTATTGAAAAAACCTTTAAAAATTCAGAAAAACACAAAGAAGGTAATTAAAATTACCCATAATCCCATTACTTAGCTTTAACCAATTAACATTTTGGTATATTTCTCTCCTCTTATGTATAGTGTTACTTAATATAATGTAAACATTTTAATGTAAGTTCATAGATTACCAAATTTCTTTCTCACAAAATGTTAGAGTAAGAGAATTCCTATTTCAAAAATATTTACTGAAAGGACAAATCCAATAGATAAGCCAAATGAGAGAAGAGCTGATGAAAGTATGGGTGGTAACGTGGGGGATGAGAGTTGAGAGTTGGGTGTAAACAGTCCAGAAGTAGACCTGCTGGCCTCTCTAGTCCCTATAATAGCTCCCAAACACATCTGAGGAATCCTAGGTCGCCAAATAATACTGTTTAAAAAGCACAAATAATACTGTTTAAAAAGCACAAATCTGGTCTACCTCATTTAACAGAGCAAACTACTTGCTTTTACTAAACAGAGAACTAGTAAAAGAGCTAATAAAAAACTTAGGATTCCACATCTTACAGACAACTGCTCAGCTTTTGCAACTTAGCTACCCTTTCTACAAAGTCATCAAATGTTCATTTGTCCATTGTTGTTCTTCCTTTAAGAAAAACACAAGGGAAAAAATTATGTAACAAAAAATGAATAATTAGTATAATAAGATAGATCTCAAGGAGTTCCACTTGCCCTAAGCAGGTTCTCATACTATTCCTTATATTACTATGAGTGAGAGAAAAGTTCATTTCTAAACTAAAGAGAAAGGCTATGATTACATTATTTTTCTCAAGAATAATGGACATTGCATGTCTAGTATACCTACAAACTGTTCCCTCCTTTTCACAAATTCAGCCACTAAATATTTATTAAGAATCTATTTGGGCTGGACAGCAGAGGTATAATGGTGAACAAAACAAACAGAAGTCCTGCCCTCATGGAGTCTGTAAGCCTGATAGGCTTGAGCAAACTACTTTAACTTTCTGGATCTCAGTGTTTGCCAGTCATAAAGTACGGCTAATAAGATTTAACTTCTGCATTGTTTAAAAATTAAATAACATGATGTATGTAAAAAAAATCCTTATAGGTAATCGGGCATATAATATGTGCTCAGTTAACATTAGAGGTGAAAGTGTAAATCTCTTTGCCATTAACACAGTGATTTGAGGCAGTACAACTGAAATAGTAGGTTAAGATAATTCCAAAGAGATTGTGGTCCAGACGCGGTGGTTCAGGTCTGTAATCCCAGCACTCTGGGAGACCGAGACGGGTGGATCACCTGAAGTCAGGAGTTTGAGACCAGCCTGGCCAACATGGTGAAACCGTGTCTCTACTAAAAATACAAAAATTAGCTGGGCATGGTGGTGGGCGCCTGTAATCCCAGCTACTTGGGAGGCTGAGGCAAGTGAATCGCTTGAACCTAAGAGGTAGAGGTTGCAGTGAGCCGAGACGGCATCACTGCACTCCAGCCTGGGAGACACAGCGAGATTCTATCTTGGAAAAAAAAAAAGATATATATATATATATTTCCAAAGAGATTCTTACACTAAGAAAGAATTAAGTATTTCAATATGAAGAAATGAAATTTAGTCCAGGTACAGTGGTTCATGTCTGTAATCCAAGTACTTTGGGAGGCCAAGGCAAGCGGATCACTTGAGGGCAGGAGTTTCAGACCAACCTGGCCAACATGGCAAAACCCTGTCTGTACTAAAAATACATAAATTAGCTGGGCATGGTGGCAGGCACCTGTAATCCCTGCTACTCGAGAGGCTGAGACAGGAGAACTGCTGGAACCCAGGAGGCAGAGATAGCAGTGAGCTGAGATTGCACCACTGCAATCCAGCCTGGACGACAGAGCGAGACTCCGTCTCAAAACAAAAGAAAAAAAAATGGAAATGAAATTCATCATATGAGCCCTCCAAGTGAAGTTCTATAGTTCACCTTGGTATCTCCATCACCATTTTTTCAATTACTACTGGGCTCTTTCCACAACATTCAGCCCTGTGTAGTGTCTAGGAAAGAAAATATAAAGCAAGCAGTTCTCTTCTCCAAATACCATTTTTTCATCATATAAATATGGGCAGCTAAACAAGCCAAGATTTATACTTAACAAAATAAACTTAAAAGATAATGATTTGAAATTCAAAGTATCAAATCTGAAACCCACCAAAACCTATAAAGGTTTGATCAATATTCACCAATAAAAGTACAAACAGAGGAGATAAGCCTTTTTCATTCATGTAATATGCAGAAATCAACAAAATATGAATTGCAAAGTTTTAGACATTCTAAGAGCACCTTGTAAGCCATAATGTACTGCACACCTGTTAATTATTAATATTAGAAGCACTCTGTTCACTATTAACTTTAATTATATTTCTAATGGAGAAATTCTGTCATTCAAAAGATCAAACATTTATTTCTTAATCAAATTAGGCCTTTTATACTGGTATGCATCCCAAACCACCTACCAACAAAAACAGCTCATATTATTCATAAATAGGAAAATAAATCTGCTACTTAGTCAAAGTACTTGATTTTTTTTTAGAGCCAGATAACTTTTGTTATGTAAGTTTTTTCTTTATTGTTCCTCAGATGAAGGTGGCAGAGGGTGTGGGGGGTGGGTTATAAGCTGGACAATAAAGAAGACACCAGTGGAAAAGAAAATCTTTTCTCTATTTTTTTTCAAAAAGAGAGAATAATTACCATGTTCTGAATATTGTATAAAAGATGACATTTTCTTACTAAGAAGGCTTCATAATCTAAATTAAATAGACTAAAAACAAATCAATAGAAAAAAAGTCACAGAGAAAAACGGATTTTTTTTGAGTGCAAACTGTTCAACACTATGCATGCTGATGCTAAGACATCTTCAAGGACTTTTTGTTCATCTAGAAAGACTTCTTGGAAGAATTAGGCTTTGAAGAAGCACTGAAGGAGGACAAAGTGGTAAACTGTTCAACAGAGAGGGTAATTTGGTTCCTTAAAGATCATGGAAAGAATGGATGGGGCTAAAAATAAAAGATGTGAGTGAGAGGAACACAGAGAAGACTTTAAATTGAAAAAAAAAAGTGAACAAGGAGCATAGAAGAAAGGTTTTTTTCAATGAAGACAAAATAATAAAGATTTTTTCTGTCAAGAATTATCTATAGAACAGTGACATTATTAGAGAGATTATTTTGACACAAATTTATCACATGTACCCGTATAGATACATCTAAAACGATAATTATTTTTAGTAAACCTTTACTAAGATTCAAACATAGGTATCCAGACATAACCTTTATCTTCTTCATCACATTTTTAGAAATCCTCCTTTAAAGTTACCAGTGCAGTCAGGGTAGTCATTTCTAGTAAAAAACAGATAAATCAAAATGTATACTTGAAAAAAGATTAAGTGATCACAGAAGAGGTCCCTGTAACATAATGTCAACATTGGCAATAAAGATTTTTATATCACACCTAAAAAAAACACACAAAAATCAAGATCAAGGCAAAAAGTATGGATTAAAGCTATTTATAACTTAAAATATCATCTAACACTGTCTTTCAGCTAAACAAGGTCTTACATTTCTATTTTCTTCTGATTAAGTACCCTAGAGCAGAACTCTCTCCACCCATAATTTACTCATCAGTAAAAACAGCACTGCAATACTTTTCTTCCATTCTTTTTATAAGGGTGCCAGAACGTCTGGAAGTTAACATACACATGTTTAGAAATGCTAAGATGAAAAGTAATGCACACTTTAATTTTATGGGTCTTTTTAAGAGATCAAGATAAAAAGACCTAGTCAGATTATTTCAATGTGTAAATTTTCAACTAGCCAGAAGGCTTCCTGGGGACATAATTCAGAAGATTTGAAACTAATGTTCTGGAGTTTACCTATGCTGCTCCAGAAACTAATCAGACTAAGGAATCTCTACAGAAACGTAGGCCGTTAGGCCAGGCATAAGGTATGATAAATTTAGAAGTCCTTGGGCCTGGCCCCACAAAAAATATGAACAAATCTCTCCATCACAGACAAACTTAGAACCTAATTAATGAAACAATAAGAGCTATAATTTAATATGACAATTGTAAAACACTGTCAGAAAATTCAGGAAGGTGTCTGGGCGTAGTGTCTCACACCTGTAATTCCAGTACTTTGGAAGTCCAAGTGGGTGGACTGCTTGAGCTCAGGAGTTCGAGACCAGCCTGGGCAACATAGCGAAATCCCATCTCTACTAAAAATACAAAAACTAGCTCGGCGTAGTGGTACATGCCTGTCATTCCAGCTGCTCTGGAGGGAGAATCATTTGAGCCCAGGAGGTCAAGGCTGCAGTGAGCCATGATTGTGCTGCTGCACGCCAGCCTGGGAGACAGAGTGAGACCCTGTCTCAAAAAAAAAAAAGAAAGAAAATTCAGGAAGATGAATGAATAGCACACAGTGGAATGAAGACAGTAAATGCCAAAGAACAGTAGGTTTTCTCAGATTAATATCTAAGAACCAACATTTTTAGCAAAATGATTTCCTACTCTTCTATGCAACTATATTTCTTTTTCTTTTTTTTTTTTTTTTTTTTTGGAGTCTCACTCTGTCGCCAGACTGGAGTGCAATGGTGCAATCTCGGCTCATTGCAATTTCTGTCTCCTGGGTCAAGCGATCCCCCTGCCTCAGCGTCCTGAGTAGCTGGGACCACAGGTGCGCACCACCATGCCCAGCTATTTTTTTTGTATTTTTAGTAGAGATGGGGTTTCACCATGTTGGCCAGGATGGTCTTGATCTCCTGACCTTGTGATCTGCCCACCTCGGCCTCCCAAAGTGCTGGGATTACAGGCATGAGCCACCACACCTGGCCAGCAACTGTATTTCTTTAAATGCCAATAATATGGATTCAGGAGTCAGACCCACTAGGTTTGAAATTAACTTCTACCAGAGCTGGCCTTCTACGGGACTCAATTTCCTTATCTATAAAATGAGGATAATCATAGTAACTAACTCAATAGTTCCTGTTTTGAAGATTAAATGATTTATATGTATGTATGTGCGTGTATGTGTGTGTGTGTGTGTATTGTGTGTGAGACACTTAGAACAGTGCCAGGAACATAGTAAGTGGATTTGTAATTACTATTATAGTAGTCCACAATCCCTCAAACTTGATGCTAAATACCAGAAGCTGTGAAACTAAAAATTTTCCTGTAACTCATTTGGTGGCAAATATCTGACCTATCCTGAATATGTCTGGTAACAAAACCTAACCTGAGCAAATGCAAGGCTACTGATAGTCTTTATTTATCCCACTCAGTATAAAGATATGTGCATTTTACTGCAGATATCTTAATGTGTTTGATTACAGGATGCTGTCCCCAGTTCACCGGAATGTATTCATGAAAAAAATTTAAAAATCTAAATTCTGAAACACATCCAACCCAAATGTATTGGATAAAAGACTGTGGATCTATATTAACTTTGAAGACTGGACAGTTTGTATTTCCTTAAAATAAATGTCATCTTCTTAAAGAAACACAAGTAGCATCCTGAACCTAATATTATAGAATGTTAGGATGAGGAAAACATTTCCTTGGCCAGGCATAGTGGCTCACACCTGTAATTCCAGCACTTTGGGAGGCCAGGGCAGGCAGATCATTTGAAGTCAGGAGTTCGAAACCAGCCTGACCAACATGGTGAAACCCCATCTCTACTAAAAATATAAGAAAATTAGCCAGGTGTGGTGGCACATGCCTGTAGTCCCAGCTGCTCGGGAGACTGAGACAGGAGAATTGCTTGAACCTGGGAGGCAGAGGTTGCAGTGAGCCAAGAAGGTACCACTGCACTCCAGGCTGGGCAACTGAGCAAGACTTTGTCTCAAACAAACAAACAGCAACAACAACAACAACAACAACAACAAACCCACAAAAAAACAAATATAAAACATCTGTAATATTTTATTTACATATCACGGTAGTCAGAGTTTCCAAATTCTAAATTTTATGGCTTGCTTAAACAAAGTCTATTCTCATCACTTAGGCAACAAATAAATAATTAAGGTTCTTTGGGGGGCATAAATATGCCTTGAATCATGCAGACCAAATCATTACAGAACTTTAGTGCTGAAAGAGACCCTTCAAAGCTAATCTAAATTATTATCCCTTGCCTTCCAAATTGTTTTATCATCTGTAAATTTACTCTCCCCTATGAGGTAAGAATAATCTGCCCTAACTTGTCCTTAGACTCTGTCTATAGGAACACACTGTAGGTAAATGCAAATAAACTGGGTGGAGTAGACTGACAAACTTGGAATCTAAAAGGATAATTGAATTTAACACAATCAATCTTATAAATTTAGTAAATGTCTCAGATTATACTTTAGAAAATTACAAGAATTTCCAAGTCCAAAATGAACAGAGGACTCACCCAGCACATACTTAAAAATAAATAAATTTTAACAGAACTTAGCAATCTTAATGGGCTCAATGAGTCAACAACATAATGTGGCTGCCAAAAAGCTACTGTGATTAGGAACTAACCACATCAACATCAATATCCCATCCAGAAGGAATGAGGCAACTCCCCTTTCTGCTACAAGCTGGTTAGAGCACATCTGGCGTATTGCATTCAGCTCTGTTCCACATTTTGGGAGAGACACAAAAAGACTGAAAAAGACTAGAAGAGGGCCAGGCACAGTGGCTCACGCCTGTAATCTTAGCACTTTCGGAGGCTGAGGCAGGTGGGTCTGTTGAGGTCAGGAGTTTGAGACCAGCCTGGCTAACATGGTGAAACCCTGTCTCTACTAAAAATACAAAGAGTAGCCAGGCTTGGTGGCATGCACCGTAATCCCAGCTACTCAGGAGGCTAACGCAGGAGAATTGCTTGAAACTGGGAGGTGGAGGTTACCGTGAGCCAAGATCACGGCCACTGAATTCCAGCCTGGGCAACAGAGTGGGACTCCGTCTCAAAAAAAAAAAAAAAAAAAATACTAGAAGAGAAGTAACCAAGATAGTGAGAAAATCTGAAACCATGTCACAGAAAGACCAGTTGAAGGAGCTGAAGTTATTTAGCCCAGACTGAGAGGTAGCATGATCCCTGTCCCCAAATCTGTAAGAACTGTCATGGCACAGAGAGAGCTGACTTTTTCTGTATGGCCCCAACAGGCAGAGCCAGATCAATCAGCTAACTGAAAGAAGAAATTTCAGCTAAGCCTATGGAAATATTTCTTCAAATGTAGAGCCACATTAGGAGGCAGTAGCATTTAAAGTCCTGCCTCGCCCCAAGGGTCCATAATTTTAAAAATCAAACATTTGGGCCAGGCACGGTGGCTTACACCTGTAATCCCAGCCCTTTGGGAGGCCAAGAAGGGTGGATTACCTGAGGTAAGAAGTTCGAGACCAGCCTGGCCAATGTGGTGAAACCTCATCTCTATTAAAAATACAAAAATTAGCCGGGCAGGGTGGCAGGTGCCTGTAATCCCAGCTACTCAGGAGGCTGAGGCAAGAGAATCACTTGAAACCCAGGAGGCAGAGGTTGCAGGGAGCTGAGATTGTGCCACTGCATTCCAGCCTGGGCAACAAGAGTGAAACTCCATTGCAAAAAAAAAAAAAAAAGAAATCAAACCTTTGTCATTACCTCAGTGTGTTACTGCTGATTGTTACTACTTCTGGTATCACAGCATCTCTCTTCACCCTGCTTAAAATGTCCTACCCAACCAACCAATCAGCTGAATGCTTCGCTGGGTTTGTGGGAGAAAAAGTGCCTGCTTGCTGGGCAATTAGTTTCAGTTTGCAGATCAGTGTACCTGTAAACAAAAAGAGGGCCCTAACTGAGGAGCAGGCAAGAGCTCTCAGCTCAATCTCCATGAAAGAAATTATTAATTCAGAAAGAATCTATAAGACTTAACCAATCAAATAATATATTATCAATGGCACTTAGTTCTTACAGGAATGTCGAAATTAAAAAATACTGTACAACCATCTTCTCAAATGCCAGGGAATCCAACTTTGCAAGCCAAACCAGTTCTCTCAAATTCAATTATAAGTTTTCCTTCTGCCAAAGAGATGTTTACTGTTCAAAGTAGACTGGAGCCCATGTTCCATACTTGATCAGATCGCTGTAAAGTCAGTTCAGCTGCTGAGACACTGGCAATCCAGAGTGAATTCACAGAAAAGTACAAACTACTAATATTTAAAACACAGAAAAGTTACTGAAATTGGACATCCTTCTAAAATTTCTTCAACTAAAGACCACCACAGACATAATATGTTAGTTCATGAAAATTACTAAAAGCCCTGAACAACAGTTCAGATGGCAAATAGTAATCAATCGAGCTTTACTTCAGTTTAAACTGAATTGGATTCTAAGCAACTCCAGTGAAAGTATTAGAGAATATAGTAAATGTATGACAGACTTAACAAAAATACTCTGTGCTGCTTCCTCTCTGGGCTTTTTTAAGTGAAGCCTAGAAGCATCTAAGTGTCCATAAATAAGGACTTGGTTAAATAAATTATGACACATTCTTACTCTGGAAAATGCAACTATTGAAAAGAATAAAGTAGACTCTAGATACTGAAATTTTTTTTTAAAGTCCATGATACATAGTTAAGTGAATACCACAAGTTGCGAAACATGTAGAATTATTCAATTTTGATTTTTTAAAATCTATTTTTAAATACCGTGTATGTATGTTCACATATGCCCAGCAAAAACACCTGAAAAAAGATCTGACAAATTGGTAACAGTAGTAACTTCTAAGGACTGACTGAAACTAGGAGGCAGTGAAGGAGTGACTTTCCCTTTTTCCTTTGTGGACTTCTGGTTGTTTATATTTTTTTGCCTGTAGGGGTTACCTTTGCGGTTTAAAAATAACAATACAAAAATAGTAAAAGTAAAATAACATGAATTACACACATTTATTTATCAGATACTAACCAAAGTAAGTGATCTTGCTACTTAAATGTTTCTGTATGCTTAAAACTCCAGAGAATCAAATTCATTCTTTTTCTATTATATTTTACTAAAACAAATGAAAATCACCACAAGTCCCTACTAGTTTTCTCAAATACTTTCTATACACACACACACACACAGGCCTGGTCATAAGCATAGCTAACACATACGGTGATTATTCTGCACTAGGAACTGTTGTAAGCACAGTTAAGTGTATTAACTTATTCAATCTTCCCAGCAGGCCTGGTGCAGTGAATCATGCCTGTAATTCTAGCACTTTGGGAGGCCGAGGCAGGAGGATTGCTTCAGTTGAGGAATTCAAAACTAGCCTGGGCAATATAATGAGATCTCATCTCTACAAAAAATTAGCTGGGTGTGGTGACTCACACCTGCAGTGTCAGCTATTCAGGAGGCTGAGGTGGAAGGATCGCTTGAGCCCAGGAGGCAGAGGTTGCAGTGAGCCAAGATTGCGCCACTGCACTTCAGTCTGGGCAACAAAGCCAGACCCTGTCTCAAAAAACAAAACACAAAAAAAAAAAGTCTTCATAGCAACCTATGAGATAAGTACTACTATAATAATATCTTCGTTTCACAATCAAAGAAACTGAGTCCAGAGAGTTTCCGTGACCCACCTAAGCTTACACAGCTAACAAGGGGAGGAGCTAGGATTCAAACCTAGGAATAAACTCCAGAGTCCATATTCTCAACCACTGTGTTTCCTGTCTCTCAGTAATATGTCAATCTCTCTATATGAAAGCCAAAAGGGGTTACAGGTAAAACCCAGCTAGCTAATACTATCCTTGAGGCTGGAAGAGATGCACATTTGCCTTTTTATGGGGGAATAATCCTACTTATGTCATTGCGAAGCTATAACCCAAGACTCAGGACTGTATTAAGGCTCATAAACCATGTGGGAAATTCTCTACACACTCAATTATAGTCCAAAGTCCATACCTGCCTCCACTAAGCCTAAGATTTAGGTCACAGACCCAGCTAGACAAACGATTTGGACAAATCTCCACCCAAACTCAAAACAAGAGAACTCAGAAACTTTTGCCTAACGTCTTGACAAGGTAGGTTTTGTTTTGTTTTGTTTTGTTTTAGTTCTAGGTCCCCTTTAGATTTAAACGGGGAAAAATTAGAGTTGTCTCTAATTTTGCTTCAAGACTTCAGCAAGAAAAGCCTTTTCTACTTGGGCTTAAACAGAAATTAGCATTTATCAACATCAGCAAAGTCGAATATCCTGGCTTAAGGGGACAAAAATAGGCATCCTTGTTTAAATTGTGTATTTGTCCAAACATGTTGACCTTACACTTGTGGAAGAAAAAACGGTGCAAGAAAGAGATTTAACCTAATTTATAAATGTGCTCAACCTAGATACACACCTGTCCCAAATGACCTACTGAATCCACTTATTTGCAGGGACAACATGGCTTACAATGCCTTTTTTGTATTTTTTTTTTTTTGCCCTCAAGTGGTCCCTACCATTGTTTGTAAACAAAATCCTCTCACTACCTCTCTTCCACCTGTCACATACACACATCCGATATTTACATAAACAAGGAGAAATGACCAGGTAAACTGGAGCTTTATCCTCAGCTTTTGACCCAGTGGTTGAAGGAGGTACTATGCGGGCTTTCAAACTTCCCCCAAATAACACAGGCAGAGAGACTGGGTGCGCGAACCCAACCCAAAAGTTTGCGCCTATTCTGGGTCTCTGAAAAAGGCCCGAAGCCCTGTTGGGAAGATGAGATGCCTTCCACCCAGCAGCCACCCCCTCCCGAGGGAGCACGGCCCACGGGGGACAAAAGACTTTCCAGATTGATTGGGGGCGGGAGGGGGCTAGCTGGAGCTGGGATCTCCCCCTCGGGAGTCGGAACATGGGGAGCCTTTGGGGCAAGAAACGATAAATTATAGGCAAGAGCCCAACCCTAGATGCCGGGGCTGGGGTGAGGATGGGTCCTGCCCAAGAGGGAGCTCCGGACTCACCTGGAGGAGGCGAAGAGGGGGGCCTCGGTGGCAGGTGGGGTGGGGGAGGATGCTGCTGCTGCTGCTGGGGGAGAACGGGGGTCGGGTCCGGGGAGTGGTGGGCGCCGGGACGGTGATCCCTACAGGGGTGGTCGGCGCCAGGCCAGTGGTCGACGAAAGGGTGGTTGGCGCGGATCTGGTCCGCACCTGAGAGGTGGTCGAAGTGCGTTCCGCCGCCAGAGGGGTGGTCGGCGAGGGGCCGAGCGGCGTCTGAAGGGTGGTGGAAGCGGGTCCGGCCGTCGCCCGAGGAGGGGTGGTCTCCGGAGACCAGGCTGGAGAAGTCGCAGCCAGGGGTCGGTGGACAGTGGCGCGCGGGGGCCCGGTCCTCCGGGCCTGGGCCGTGGGAGCCGTCGCCCTAGGGAAAGAGTGGCTGGGCTCTCCCCGCAGCCCCGCGGCCCCGCCGCCACCGGTGACATTCACCTGCCCCGCGGCCCCGCCGCCACCGGTGACATTCCCCGCCGAGGCGGCTGAGGCGGCTGAGGCGGCTGAGGCGGCGGCGGCGGCGGCGGCACAGCACAACAGGGCGAGGCCGCCCAGGCTCGGCAGGCTCCTCATGGCGCGCTCGGCTCCGCCATTCATTCATTCAGCCAGTCTGTTGGTCAGTCATCTTCTTCCTCGCTGCAATCCGACCGAGGAAGCCTCCGCAACCGCCGCCGCCACCGGGCGCACCATCACCACCTCCCTATGACAGGCGGCCGGCCCCGCGGGCGGGCCCCAGCGCGGAGGGAGCGACCGGACCGAGCGCGGACCGCCCGCCCTCCTCGATTGGCAGCCGCGCCTAACCAATGGGAGGCCAGACTAGCCCACGTGATCCGCCCGCTTCCCGGCCTCTTTGTGGCCCTGTGGGCCAATCAGAGGACGTCCAGAAGAAGGGGCGGTCCGTGAGGCGGGAGAAGGGTGGCGCGAGCCCAGCTCCAGCCCGCCAGGCTCGCGGCGGCCTCGGCTTTGTCTGCCCAAGGAGTGGGGCGCGGGCCTCGGGCACCTGGCGCCGCGGAGCAGACAAAGGATGCGCCCCGCGCGGCAGACGCCGGGCCTAGTCATCTGCTCTACCGGGCTGCGAGCTCGAGCGGGGGATGGAATCGGCACTTGGGAGCATCCCGGCCCTCGTGAACAATGGGGCGCCGGCGCCGCACCCGGTCTCGGGCGGGGACCGCGCGGGAACCCCGCGATGGGAGAGGGCGGCGGCAGCGAGGATGTAGAGCTTAGCATGCCCTCTGCTGCTCCAGAGAGCCTAGCCTCAATCTTGCGAGGTCTCTGCCGCCATTCCCATTTCAGAGGTGGGGAAACTGAGGCCCTTGCTGAGAGCCTCCATGAACCGAGACCCACGCCCTCACCAGACACCTGCTGTGGGCCAGACGTTGTGCCAGGCTGGATGAGGGGGGCGGGACCGGGCGGTGGAGACCCTTCAGGGCAGAGATGCAGGCTTCCTGCGAGGAGGAGACAGGCTCGCAAGCACACCTATCTAAACCCAGGGGAAGAATAAGATCAGACGGGGTTAACCTCAAGTTGATGTCTCTTGCTGAATGGTTTTGTGGCCTGAGCGCAGTGTTTTCACCACTAAAATGAAGATGATAGGACACTCCTTACCCACCTCACAGAGCTGTTGAGAGAATTAAGTCATGGACGTAAAGGGCTTAGCCCAGCGCCTGGCCCACTGTTGTAAACCCTCATTAATGCTAACGACTCTCAGCGTTCTGTGCCAGGGCAAGCCTAGGATTAGAAAGCAGCCCCAGGCCCCAGCCCTGCTGTGTTCCCAGAGCCTCCTGCTGGTTGCAGGGATCAGGGTGGGGCTGATAGCCGAGCTTGACCCTGGATGACACTAAACCCTGGATCAAGCTGGAATTCGGGCACGCAGCCTCGCATCATCCGTCCAGGATCCAGAGCTAGGTCAGGCGCTGTTGCCT
Source organism: Ateles fusciceps (assembly GCA_036589455.1). Taxonomy (NCBI): domain Eukaryota; kingdom Metazoa; phylum Chordata; class Mammalia; order Primates; family Atelidae; genus Ateles; species Ateles fusciceps. Next base: position 20,075,072 of record JAZHEH010000952.1, read on the forward strand.
CGGCTCAGCAGCTTGCAGGGGGAGCCAGGCAGGGCGGGTTTGTCATCTGATGGGGCTTAATCCAAGCCTCACTGCTAACCCAACCCCGGCCTCCCCCTACGTGATGTTTACCTTTGTGCATGGTTTCCCATTAGTCATTGGCCTTCAACCAGACCGGCAGGATGAGATTTCTATGTGAACCTGTGTATGTTAATGAAAGCATGCATTTATTTTCCTGCATGAGTAATGCGTGGGGGAGGCTGTGTATGAATGCATAAACATGTTTGCGAGTCTGTGTTTATGAGTATCGTATGTGTCTGTGTGAGTTTATGAGTATAGGAGCTGGCATCTATTTTCATATATTGTGTCTTAATAATCTGTGCATGTGTACTGGTGTGTGTATTTTCTGTGTTTTTACATTTGTGGTTATCTTTGGGTGTGTCTTGATAGGTCCATGTATATAAGACAGAGGGAATGAGGGAGAATGTGTTCTGGCTTCAGGACCAATATTTAGCAAGCACTAACCAAAGTTCTATTTTTACTTTGCTTTGGGAGGGAGGACAGGTCATGCCAGTCCCCCATATTTCCTTGCCCGTTGTCCCTGGCTCTTCAAACCCCAACCAAAATGCCACATTCTCTAAAAGACATTCCTGGATTTGAGTGGGAATTAATTTCTCCCTCATTTCCCCACCACCCTTTGTTTATGCTTTGATTACAGCCCTGATCCACCAATCCACCTCTCCCTTGCCTTTTCCTAAAAGAATTAAGGATGGCTTTCAGAAATATATACAACAGGATAAATCGAATTGCCCACATGGCTTTATTACTTCTCCTGGGCATGCATCTGCCTTAATGTTAGAACTTGTTATTTATGTGTCTGTCTCTTCCATCAGATGTTCTCCCTGTTCTCAGTACCTAGCAGGGGCAACCCTTGTAAGTGCTAATCCATGCTGGTTAAATTGAATTAAATTGAAGTCTTGTAGTGTTCATGGGAAGAGCTTGTGTCTTTAGAGTCAGACAGACTTGGGTCATGACTGCCACCTGTATGACCTTGGAGGAAACCTTTTCACCTCTCTGAGCCTGTTTTCTTATCTTTTTTTTTTTTTTTTTTGAGTCTGCATTTTGCCCTTGTTGCCCAAGCTGGAGTGCAATGGCGCCTCTCGGCTCACTGCAACCTCTGCTTCCCAGGTTCAATCGATTGTCCTGCCTCAGCCTCCGGAGTAGCTGGGATTACAGGCACCTGCCACCATGCCCAGCTAATTCTTATATTTTTAGTAGAGAAGGGATTTCACCACGTTGGCCAGGCTAGTCGCAAACTCCTGAGCTCAGGTGATCCTCCCTCCTCAACCTGCCAAAGTGCTGGGATTACAGACGTGAGCCACTGCGTCAGGCCGGTTTTCTCATCTATTAAATGGGGCCAGTAAATCGTCTGTCATTTGTTGAACTGAGGATTGAGGAGAATGTTTTCAGCGGAGCCTGGCATACAGACGGTACTCAATCTATGTAAGTTCATATTTTAGTTATACCATTGCTAACTCTGAGCCTTGTTGGCTGAAGGACCACAGCAGAAACCCCTGCCCCATAAGTTCCCCATCAGGTGACATGGCCTGACAGTTGCCCTACCTGATATTTCCAAATGATATCTGAAAAATGCTGGGCTGGCCCTGTGCTTTGCTGTTTCAGAGGTTCTCTGGCAAGGGGGAAAAAGCTGATGCAGCTTCTTGGCTAGGAGAACCATAGAGCAAATGACTAGGAGACCTTGTCAAGTGATCCAGGTCAGCTCTCTGCCTTAGGCAAGGATCATCCATGCAGCGGCTTTTAAGATGGGATAATTAGCCTGTAGTATGTATAGAAAATATTAAATTTTTTTGACAGATGTTAGTAATTTAAATGTATTAATGTTAATTCATTCAACATTTAATTCTTAAATTTCTTTAATCTTAAATCTTCCTTAATCTCTAAACTACAAGATGATTTTCTTAGGAATTATGTTTTACTTTGTGTTTAAAAATTGGAAACACCTTACATATCTGACACCAGAGGAAGGTATTATATCCATTAAATTTAATCATATAAAGTCATTGTAAGTGTAGCTATGAAAACAGTATAGAAAATATTAATAGTAAACAATTGAGCTCATAGTCTATGCTAGACATTATACTAAGAGCTACATATGAATGATTTTGTTTAATCCTAAGAACCCCAGGAAGTAGGTACTATTATGTCTTAGTCCCTTTGGGCTGCTGCAACAAAGTCCCGTAGATTGTGGCTTATAGACAACAAAAAATATATCTCTCCCAGTTCTGGTGCCTGAGATGTCCGAGATCAAGGCACCACCAGAGTCAGTGAGCTCCCTGGGTGTTCTTTAAAAGGACACTAATTCCATTCATGATGGCTCAGCCTTCATGACCTAATCACCTCCCAAAGCCTTCCAATACTTTCACATGGAGAGTTTGGATTTCAACCTATGAATTTTAGAGGGACACAAACATTCAGTCTATAGTCTATTATTATCTGCATTTTACAGATAAGGAAACTAGGACACAGGTTAAGCAACTTGCCCATGATCACTTAGTAAATAATAGAGCCAGAAATCAAACTGAGGCTGGCTGGCTCCCACTGGCACCCTTAACTATAAAGGGAAAATACTTATAATGGAAAGAAGAAAAGAAAAATTTTAAATTATAGCTGTCACACTCTGTGTAACAGAACACTGACTGGCACTTTTCCTATTGCCCCAGATCTGTAGCTAAGGCCCAGGGCTCTAATGAAAGCTGTCAACCCACCCATGAGACCTGGAGCCAAAGGCTTAAGGACCACAGAACAGCAGGGGTCAGAGAGGGTCTTTTTAGAGCCAATGTGTAGCCTGACTTTTCTCCTCTCTTCTCATGGGAAGAGCTTGTGTCTTTAGAGTCAGACAGACTTGGGTCATGACTGCCAACTGTATGACCTTGGAGGAAATCTTTCACCTCTCTGAGCCTCAGTTTTCTTATCTTTCTTATCTTTTCTCCTCGGTAAAGGAGATGCTGTAAAGGGCCCCATCTGATTTCTCATTTTATAGTCAGCACCTAGCACAGTGTCAAATACACAGAAATGGCTCAAGAATTGTCTGTGAGCTGGGTGCGGTGGCTCATGCCTATAATCCCAGCACTTTAGGAGGCTGAGGCGGGCGGATCACAAGATCAGGAGTTCAAGACTAGCGTGGCCAACATGGTGAAACCCTGTCTCTACTAAAAATACAAAAAAAAAAAAAAAAAAAAATTAGACATGCGTGGTAACAGATGCCTGCAATCCCAGCCACTCAGGAGGCTGAGGCAGGAAAATTGCTTGAACCTGGGAGGCGGAGGTTGCGGTGAACCTAGATTGTGCCACTGCACTCAAGCCTGGATGACAGAGCAAGACTCCATCTTGAGAAAAAAAAAATTGTCTGTGAAGTCTTATGATATGGCAGACACTGTTCCAGGAGTTTTACATTCATAACACATTTAGTCCTCAAAGACAGGACTATCATCTGCACTTGAAAGAAGAGGAAATTGAGCCTCCAAGAGCTTCAGGGATTTGCCCAAGTCCCTTCTGCCTCAAAAGCACAGACTCTTCTCTGTACACTACAGTCCATTAATGTGGGCCACTATGTGTTGCACATAGTAGGAGGTCAGTGAACACATAGTGAAATAAAGGACGCACATGCACCAAATTTAACCCTTCTGCTAGAAAAGTGTTTAAAAAAAGAGAAGCCTTGAGAGTGAGAAAATGAATGAAGGCATAGTAATATGATAGATATGGCTCAGCAAAATAACTTCATCTCCCAAATTCCAATAAAACATGGAAACCTTTTCCCTTTCTGGTGTCATTGAAACAGCAACGCTGACATGGACTATTTCTAATCCTGCCAGAGGCTGGCCTCCTATTAGATGTGGCTAAATGCAAGGTTTGGCATCTTGTGCAGACAACTGTAGGATTATTGGGGCCACTGTTCACAAAGGCCACTGTCCCCAGCAGAGGACACTAACAGACAAATCACAGAAAGCAATACAAATGACTAAGAAATACAAAATGCTGCATATGCAACTTGAGTAATTAAAGAATTGCATGTTGAGATAAGGAGTTGCCATCTTTTTAACCTATTGATTTGGCAACAATTTTTACAAACTGGTAATACTTGTTATGGCCTCTTGCTGTTGATAGAAATGTTAAGTGATACAACCTTTCCAGGAGGCCTTAAAAGTGTTTATACTTTTGATTCATTATTTCTACTTTTTCTTTTCTATATATATTTTTTTAATTTTTTTATTTTTTGAGACAGAGTCTCACTCTTGTTGCCCAGGTTGGAGTGCAATGGCGTGATCTCGGCTCACGGCAACCTCCCAGGTTTGCGATTCTCCTGCCTCAGCCTCTGGAGTAGCTGGGATTACAGGCATGCGCCACCGTGCCCGGCTAATTTTGTATTTTTAGTAGAGACAGGGTTTCTCCATGTTGGTCAGGCTGGTCTCGAACTCCCCATCTCAGGTGATCCACCTGCCTCAGCCTCCCAAAGTGCCCAAATAATGGGTCATCATGTCTGGCCCATTATTTCCACATTTGAGGATCTATCCAAAGGCCAGGCACAGTGGCTGATGCTTGTGATCCCAACACTTTGGGAGGCTGAGGTGTGTAGATCACATGAGCTCAGGAGTTCAAGACCAGTCTGGGCAACATAGTGAAACCCCATCTGTACAAAAAAAAAAAAAAAAAAAAATTACTAAAAATTAGCTGTACATGGTGGTATGCACCTGAAGTCCCAGCCACCTGGGAGGCTGAGGTGGGAGAATCACCTGAGCTTGGGAAGTCAAGGCTGTAGTGAGCCATGATCATGCCACTCTACTCCAGCCTGGGCAACAAGTGAGACCCTGTCCCAAAAAGAAAAAAAAAAAAAAAGAATCTATCCAAGGGAAATAATCAGATGTAAATATTTATGTACAAAAATGTTCACCAGAGTGTTATATAATTACAAAAATTAGAAAAACATAAACAGTTAACAACAAAGGATTAGTTGAATACTCTGTGCTCTATGATGTTTCTGTGTAGAAATACTATACATCTATAAAAAATGATACTCACCTGCCCAGTGCTACCTGCCCCGCACTGCCCATCCAATGCCTGTCCCCAGACTGAGGCCCAGCCCCCTTGCCCTTGTCCATCAAAGGCATCGCCAGCATGTCTGACAAACTGCCCTACAAAGTTGGTGACATCGGCCTGGACACCTGGGGACACAAGGCCCTGGACATTGCAGAGAATGAGATGCCGGGCCTGGTAGCCATGCGGGAGCTGTACTCACCTCCAGGCCACTGAAGAGCGCCTGCATTGCTGGCTGCCTGCAAATGACTGTGGAGACAGCCATCCTCATTGAGAGTCTCATTTCCCTGGGTGTTTGGGAGCAGTGGTCTAGTTGCAATATCTCCACCCAGGACTATGCAGCAGCTGTGCTTTTGCCAAGGCTGGCATGCCAGTGTTCACCTGGAAGGGCAAAATGAATGAGGAGTACCCATGGTGCATTGAACAGACACTGTACTTGAAGGACAGGCCCCTCAACCTGATTCTGGATGATGGGGGTGACCTTACTAACCTCGTCCACACCAAGTACCCACAGCTCATGTCGGGCATCTGAGACATCTCTTAGGATACCACAACCAGGGTCCACAACCTGTACAAGATGATGGCCAATGGAATCCTGAAGGTGCCTGCCATCAACATCAATGACTCCGTCACCAAGAGCAAAATTTCACAACCTCTGTGGCTGCCGGGAGTCCCTCATAGATGACATCAAGTGGGCCAAGACATGATGATTGCCAGCCAGGTAGCAGTGGTAGCAGGCTATGGCGATGTGGGCAAGGGCTGTGCCCAGGCCCTGTGGGGTTTTGGAGCCCACATCATCGTCACCGAGACTGACCCTGTCAGTGCACTGCAGGCTCCCATGGAAGGCTATGAGGTGACCACCATGGATGAGGCCTGTCAAGAGGGCAACATCTTTGTCACCACCACAGCTTGTGTCGACATCATCCTTGGCCAGCACTTTGAGCAGATGAAGGATGACATCATCATGTGTAACACTGGATGCTTTGACATGGAGATCAGTGTCAGGTGGCTCAACAAGAACGTTGTGGAGACGGTGAACATCAAGCCCCAGGTGGACCAGTACTGGCTAAAGAATGGGTGCCACATCATCCTGCTGGCTGAGGGTTGGCTGGTCAACCTGGGTTGTGTCATGGGCTGCCCCAGCTTCATGGTGAGTAACTCCTTCATTAACCAGGTGATGATGCAGATTGAGCTGTGAACCCACTCAGACAAGTACCCCATTGGGGTTCACTTCCTGCCCAAGAAGCTGGATGACGTAGTGGCTGAAGCTCCCCTGGGCAAGCTGAATGTGAAATTGACCAAGCTGACTGAGAAGCAAGCCCAGTAGCTGGGCATGTCCCATGATGGCCCCTTCAAGCCAGATCACTACTGCTGCTGAGAGCCAGGCCTGCCCTTCACCTTCCAGCTGCTGTCTTTGTTCAGGTCCCGCCTCTTCTCCCTAAAAGCAAATGGCACCAACTTTGTGATTGGTTTGTCGGTGTCCCTCATTGACTTCCTGGGGCTGGTCACTCCGTTTTTGGCCTCTGCAGCATCCCTCACACTGTGTCAAGTGTGGCAGGGGGGAATTGAGAGACCCCTCCTCAAGCTCTGATCGTGATGGAGATACAAGGGAGGCATCCACGGGGAACCATGAGCTGAGTGGTCTTGGAACTGCTCACTAAGTCAGTCCTTCCTAAGTTTGGAAGTTGGTAGTGGAGTCACAAAGCCCATGTACCTTACCTTTCAGGTAAGGTTCCTGGTCTGTGGACTTAGACCCGTGTGCTTGGTTCACAGGGTCAGTGGTTCCTCAGCCCATGACAGATGAGAAGGAGCTATATTGAAGAGCAAAGAGGAACTGTTGTTTGAATTTTCCTGAGCCTGGCTTGGGGCTGGACCTTCTCTTAAACCTCGTAACAATGAGGTTGGTACTTTTAGTCCCTGTTTACAGGGGTTAGAATAGACTGTTAAGGTATAACTGAGAAAGGACAGAGAAGTGACAGCCAGAGGGGCCATAAAAACATAAAAGCAGGCATAGATCAGCTACCACTTTGTAACAAGATGGTTCCTATCACAACCCTGGGTCAAAAAGAGAATAATTTGGTTTATAATGTTAAAAGAAAGCAGGAAGGTGGGTAAATAAAAATCTTGGTGCCTAAAAAAATAAAGATGATACTCATAGCCAGGCACAGTGGCTCATGCCTGTAATCCCAACATTTTGGGAGGCCCAGGTGGGCAGATTGCTTGAGCTCAGGAGTTCGAGACCAGCTTGGGCAAAATGGCGAAACCCCATCTCTACCAAAAATACAAAAAATTTGCCTTGAGGCCGGGCGCGGTGGCTCATGCTTGTAATCCCAGCACTTTGGGAGGCTGAGGCGGGCGGATCACGAGGTCATGAGATCGAGACCATCCTGACCAACATGGTGAAACCCCATCTCTACTAAAAGTACAAAAAATTAGCCGGGCATGGTGGTGCACGCCTGTTGTCCCAGCTACTCAGAAGGCTGAGGCAGGAGAATTGCTTGAAACCAGAAAACGGAAGTTGCAGTGAGCCAGGATCGCACCACTGCACCCCAGCCTGGCGACAGAGTGAGGCTCTGTCTCAAAAAAAAAAAATTAGCCTAGCATGGTGGTTGCACCTGTAGTTCCAGCTATTCTAAGAGGCTGAAGTGGGAAGATCACTTAAACCCGGGAGGTTGCAGTGAGTGGAGATGGTGCCACTGTACTCCAGCCTGGGTGACAGAGTGAGAACCTGTCTCAAAAAAAAAAAAAAAAAAGATACTTATGAAGGAAATTCTTATAATATAAAATTGTGGAAGAAATTGTTAATATAACTATTTATACCATGACCCCCAATTATGTAAATGATAAAAGACCAAAAGGAAATACACCAAAATGTTAACATTCTTTGTTTCTGAGTAACGGCATTATGGATATTTAACTTTTTCTCCTTCATAGTTTTCTACATTTTCCAATTTTCTTTACAGTGAGCACTTATTACTCTCAAAACCGATAACCATCAACAATAGAATTCATCTGAATCTGGGGATAAGTCTGCCAACCATATCCCTGACCTGCCCTCAGGGTCTCGAGACGATGAGAGGAAGAAAGACTCAAGCTGTAAACCCACATTAAATGCAAGGCACCATCCCCACACAATGAAGCTAAATGTTGAAATCCTGCTTCAAAAGCCCTCTGATGCTAAAATAAGCCCAGAAAAGCATTTGCTGCAGTTCTTGGAGATCTACTGAAGGACGCCATTCACAGTGGGCACCAAGTCAAACCCTCGCTCGTCATCAGTGCTGGCTGCAGTACAAAGAATTTGAACCATTCAGGGGAGGAATAGGGTTGGAGATTCACAAATAACTCTATCCCTTAGGTTGCTATAATTGTAATAAAGGGGATTACTGACAGGTGCACAGCACAGAGCTTTCCCAGCCGTCATCTCATTTGAACTTGGCAACAACCCTAGAGGAAAGATGCTGGTAGTAACAACAAAAATAACAACAACGATGGAGACTTAACATTTACTGAGTACTTATTATGTGCCAGGAATCAATTCTAAACAATTCACATACATTATGCCTTTTAATTAAAAATCAAAAACAAAACAAAACAAAACAAATACAGGGACTTGCTCTGTCACCCAGGCTAAAATGCAGTGACATAATCATAGCTCACTGTAGCCTCAAATTCCTGGGCTCAAGTGATCCTCCTGCCTCAGCCTCCCGAGTAGCTGGGGCTACAGGTGCACATTATCTTTTTAAATTTTTCTGTAGAGATGGGGTCTTGTTATGTTGCCCGGGTCTTGAACTCCTGGCCTCAAGCAATCTTCCCCTCAGCCCCCCAAAGTGCTGGGATGTCAGGCTTGAACCACTGTGTATTCCTCTTTTAATCTTTTTAGTCTTATCTGTGAAGTAGAGAGAGTGATTACCCCAACTTTACAAGCCAGTGTGTTGTCACTCAAAGTAGTCAAATGATTTGTCCAAGATAACCACGCTAACAAATGAAAAAATAGAATTTGTAGCCATTTATTTAGACCTCAGGTCCAGATTTCCACACCTGCCTAATGTACTTCCTCAGCTTTGAGTATTTTTTGTTGCTATTGTTATTAGGGGAGACAGTAGTTTAGCAGTGAAGAATGCTGGGTTCAGATCTGGTCTTTCTAGCTGTGTAAACTTGGACAAGTTACTTTAGCTCCGTGTCTAGATTTCCTTCTCTGTAAAATGGGGGATCATAATATTTATCTCATTGACTTCAAGGTCAAATGAATATAAAGCATCGAGCCAAAACTCTGCCCCATACTGAACACTCAAAAGACGTTGGGCCGGGCACAGTGGCTCACGCCTGTAATCCCAGCACTTTGGGAGGCCAAGGCGGGCGGATCACAATGTCAGGAGATCGAGACCATCCTGGCCAACATGGTGAAACCCCATCTCTACTAAAAATACAAAAATTAGCCAGGTGTGGTGGCGGGTGGCTGTAGTCCCAGCTACTTGGGAGGCTGAGGCAGGAGAACTGCTTGAACCTGGGAGGCGGAGGTTGTAGTGAGCCGAGATCACGCCACCGCACTCCAGCCTGGCAACAGAGCAAGACTCCGTCTCAGGGAAAAAAAAAAAAAAGACCTTGGTACATGTCTGATTTTCCTATACCTTGTCTTCTCACATAGTGGGTCAAGGTCAAGAGGGCACAATGTCCTTGGGTTCAATGCCCAGAACTTCTAGATTTTCAGAAGAGTCATACTCTCTGAATTCCGTGCCTCAGCCCTTTTAAAGAGCCTCCTTTGCTGGAGTGTGTGCCTGTCAGAGGGTAGCTTCTAGAACTAAGAGAGTACTTGGCAGGAATGAGCACTTGACTCCTTCTGAGAAATCCTTAGGCCTTTATGACTATGATGCCTTTTGTTGAACTATTTTGAGGCAGCTGTGTTGATTTTATGCTGACTTCTAGGGGCTGGATAATAAGGAAATTCTCTTTCCCTGAGAAGACCACAGAAACAGCATCTATCAGAGCCAGAAGGGGACTTGGCATCAGCCCCTTCAAATACATCCTTGTACAGATAATTAACCAAGAACCACAGAAGTAAAGCATCTTGATAAGATTCCACATGGTCGAGAGCCAGGGTCATATTCAAACCCTCTGACTCAAAGGCCACCATTAGACCCAAATCAGTCCTTACAGAGGAGACAGCTAAGAGCCAGTGAGAGGCCTAGAGTCTACTGGCTGGACACTGATGGGCCTTCCCACCTCTAACTCTGGTCCAAGGCTCTCTTTATGTCCCCAGGCACCCTCTCCAGGAACTTCCCTCCTAGAATCACAGAAATGGCACCCTGCTGCCAGCTTCTTATCAATGGCCAAGGCAAGATTTTAAATAATGACAATAATCAGAACCTGCTCTCAGGCAGCAGTCGGGACCTTAGGAATTACAGAATCTTCCAAATTAGGTCACATTCATGTAAAGGAATTAGAAACATCTTTCCCGTTTCATCAGGCCCAAATTAGAACAGCCTCTACAGAGGGTCCTAGTAGATCAGTCCTCCTCTCAGGTCTATGGATCTGATTTACTTTCTCAAATAGCCACTGTGCTTTTCTTATGATTATGGAGTGTTTATCGGGTATGTGCAACGCCTCAAGGGCAGTCTGGAATTTGGAACTGGATGTAATCCTTAGCCACATGCTGGCAGCATGACCTCTTTAAGAGGCAGGAACTGGTCATCTCTGCCATCCAGTGCCATGTTGGGGAATTAGTCTATGAATCAGCCAAGATGGGTTCCCAGCCCACTGTCTATCTCCCTTCAAGGCAAAATGGTCTAATGGGAAGAGTCCATGATCTATCAGCCTGGCTGCACTACTTCCAGCCTATGTTACTTAGAGCAAGAATCAAACATTTTAAGCTTCATTTTTGTTATCTGTAAAATAAGCATACAATACCTCGTCTACCTGTTGTGTTGCTAGGAGGATTCATTCATTCATTCATTCGTTTAACAGAAACGCATTAAGCACTGATCTAGAGATACCCTGGTGCATACAATATAGTGAGTAAGATAATCAATTAACAAATAAATAGGTAAATAATCAAGATATTTATAGATTAAGCAAGTGCTACAGGGAGATAAAATGGTGCTGTAACACGGAATAATATACCTTTAGGGTGATCAAGGAAAGCCTCGCTGAGATGTGGCATTCAACCGGAAAGCAACAGGAGACAACTCTACCAAAACTGGAAGAAACAGCAAGGGCAAGACTTTGAAGAGGGAAAGGAACAGAAAGGAAACCAGAACAGGTGAAATATATTAAGTGAAGGAGAGAGTGGTACAAACTAGATAGTGCAGGACTGTGTAGCCAAGGAAGAAGACTGGGCTTCATTCTAGGAGCAAAGGGAAGTCAGGGAGCGTTTTAAGCAGGGAGATGAGGGCAGATTATAGAGCAGCAGGGACAGAAGCACAGGCAGCAGCCAGAAGGCTGAGTTGCCCTGGTATGAGAAGTTGGTGGCCTGGACTGGCTTAGAGAAAGATCCAGAATCTCTTTGAGAAGTGGAATTGTCAAGGTTTGCTGTTCAATTGGGTGTGGGGTGAAGGAAAGACAGAAATAAAAAGTTACTCCTAGATTTTGGAATGTATAGGACCACTCCCTCATTCATCCAACAAACGTCAATTAAGCACATATATCTGCCTGTCTCTGTGCATGGTGTTGGGGATAAAGATGGAGATGAAGATCACAGCTTTGTCAGGGAAATAGACCAGCAAATAGGCAAATATAATGCATTTAAGTAAGTGTGGTAAATATTAGAGAACACCAACTCTGCTGAGGGGAAAGAATCAAAGAAAAGTCTTCCTAGAGGAGGGGAGTTTGAGCTAAGCCTTGAAGGAACAACATGAATAGGAGACGGGCTTTGGGGTTATAAAACAGAGCTCTGAAATAATAACAGTAGCAGCAGCAGCAGCAGTAGTAGTGGCAGCCGATATTTGTTAAGCCCCAACAATGTGCTAGGTCCTGTAATAGGCACAAATGAATAATTTAATTTTCACATAAGAATTCTATGAGGTAGATCCTATTACTATCATCCCCCACTTTACAGATGAGGAAGCTGAGGGACAGTTAACCTCTGTTACGTAACTTGCCTCAGATCACAAAACTCATAATGACAGAGCCAGGCTTCAATCGCCTGCATTTTGGCGCTGGAAGCCGTGCTCCAAACACCACAAGAAACTGCCTCTCTGTGGGATGTCACTGCAGATTCAGGGGCTGACAACTAGCGTAGGAGGTATAGGGTATAGGAAGGTGGGAACTGATGGGAAGTCAGATAAATGATGTGAAAGTATTCTGCAAACTGTAAAGTACTGTCCCCAAGCAGATCGTCATCCCTACTATTAAAATAAATAACTGCCTACCCAGGAGGCAGAAGCTGCAATGAGCTGAGATCGTGCCACTGCACTCCAGCCTGGGTGACAGAGTGAGACTCTGTCTCAAAAAAATAAAATAAAATAAAATAAATAAATAAATAACTGCCTTTCCTCTCTGTGAAAAATGAAGGCTTCTCAGTACTATCTCTGGATTATTGCCTTGGAAAAAAGTGACTGCTTGGAAGGCCTGCCCAGACACAGGGAATTCCAGGAAAGGATGGGCTGATGTGAAACCAATCCTGAGTTGGGAAGGAGCAGATGTGGCCTCTGGTCCCAGCTCTGCACCTAACTTATTATGTGGTCTTGGGTGGGTTACTTCCCCAGCCTGTCTTTAGTTTTCCCCTCACTATGACAGAAGGAGGAAAGAGTGGGGATTTTTAAATTTTTTTCCAAGACGGAGTCTGACTCTGTTACCCACACTAGAGTGCAGTGGCACAATCTCACCTCACTGCAACCTCTGCCTCCCAGGTTCAAGCGATTCTCCTGTCTCAGCCTCCCGAGTAGCTGGGACTACAGGTGCAAGCCACCATGACCAGCTAATTTTTGTATTGTTTTTTAGTAGAGATGGGTTTTGCCATGTTGGCCAGACTGATCTTGAACTCCTGACCTCGAGTGATCCAACTGCCTTGACCTCCCAAAGTGCTGGGATCACAGGTGTGAGCCACCACACCTGGGCAAAAGTGGGGGATTCCAAGGGCTTTTTCAGCCTTCACATTTTGAACAATCACTGCTGCTGTTGGTGTTCCGCTTCTCCGAGCTGGACTGTGACCGAAAAGGAATGTCAGCTTGGGGTCCTTCAGCAAAACAAAGGCTTGGTGGCAACCTCAGATGATGGGTGACAACTTTCAGAAAGCAGGACCCATGCTGGATGGGAAGCCTATGGCTTGTATCCCCTGAGTCCATAGATGTCCAGGTCAAATGCTTCTCATCACTTCTGTCCCTGCCAGGACACTCACTGGTTTTAAGCCTCTTGAATCAGGCCCATTCCTATCCCTTTTAGTGCTCCAGTGGGAGTCTGAGGAATGACAGCATTCTGGAAACCATCCTTTCAAGGATGTGGCCGGAAAACGCAGATGCAGTTCACATCCTAAGGGGTCCTATCTAGATTCTTCTGTGAGCCAGAACCCCCAGGGCTTTCTCACATGCTCTGCCTCAGGCTCCGTCTTGTGTCATTGAGGGTTTTGTATCCACTGTCCTGGAATTAAAAGTGTTCTCATGGCATGCAGCATTGAGTCTTTCTCCTCATGTCTTGGGATCTCCATCATGAGAGCAGAATCATAGGCCTGCAAGAGATCCCCTTACGTCAGAATCATTCAGTACAAACCTTCTTGCTGACACAGACTTCTGTAAACTAAAGCACTGTGGTACATTATTAATTCACATATTATTCCTTCTGTACCTCATAAAAGTCCTAGTTTGGGCAGGGCTGGGGATACCAGATAAAACACAAGATGCCCAGTTAAATCTAAAATTCGAATTTAACTGGGCATCTTGTGATTTGATCCATTAAATCTGACAGCCCCGGACAAGATCATCAGTCCCATTTTGCAGAACTGAAGTTCAAAAGGGTGAAAGAATTTTATCCAAACTGCTTAAGAGCAGGGACTATGTCTGATTTTTTTTTCTTAGCATTTTTTTCAAACATGAGAAGTATATTTCCTTAAAGCCAGTGCGTCAGTCCATTTAGCAGTAATTTAAAAGATATATGCTTCATGAAAACCCTATTCCTCTGAGAATTTATGCCCTCTGTCTGTGTAGGTATGTATGTTGCACAGAATATTAAAAAGTTAATAAATTCATTTTTAATCCCCAATTCCCAAGTTGGGGTTAGCTCAGGGAAGATGCTTGAGAAATGCTGACTCAACTATTGGGCTTTCTGAATCTTTCATTCCTACAAGCACCGTACAGGATGAAAAAAGTTGCTGGCTCAGGACAGAGAATGGCCCCAGAATGCAGGGTCAGACTTCCGTGATCTTCCTACATGGCTGTGCCACAGATGAGTTAAGATGAGTTTCAGGACAGCACAGTGAAACTATCAAATCATGAAATAGTCATGGGCCTCATGAAAAGGCTCCTTGTCATTACACTCCCTTCCTGCTCCAGGTTTAGGACCACAGGGAGGCTTCCCAAAGGCTACCGCTTGCAGGGAGGTCTTGGCATAAATGTTACCCAAGGAGCCCCTACACCATCAAAGGCAGAGACACAAAGTCCCTCTCCTGCCCTTTGGATGAGTAGATTTGTTGGGGGTGCTGGTGAGACAACCCCCAGGTTGCTTCCAGACTTAGTTCATCTCTCTCATGATGGACATCCGAGGATCTGTCCACTAACAGATCACATACTTTTCTCAGCTGCCCAGCCAGAGCTGTGAATAAACACAGCCTCTCTGAGAAGACTTGAGCTGCCGATGACAGAGGTCAGGGGTCACGATTCCTTTCCAGGCTGTTAGCTAAGAAAGATGATCTGCTGGAGAACTGGAGCCTGGGCACGAGCGCTTGCCATGGGTGGAACTTTTTTCATGTGTGAGCTTCACCCGTAGAATCCTAAAATGTTAGAAGAGAGGGCCTTAAAAAGCATCCAGGTCTAATCCAAACATTCTTCCGGAAAGAAACACCAAGGTTCAGAGCAGGAAAGGACTTATTCAAGCTCACATGGTAACTTGGCAGCAGAACCAGGCCTGGAACACATATTTCTTCTTGGTGCTGCATTCCTGATTCAGATGAGCAGCTCTCCCTGCTAAGCAAACAGCAGGTGGGCGGATGTGGTCACTAATCAGTGCACTGGCACTGTGGGTCAGTGAGCTTTAACCCCAGAGCACCATTAACAGCTTAACCCAGTCTGTCACCCTCTCCTCCCTGGAGGCCCTGCAGTCCTCAGGATTAGAAATAAACTACTCTCAGCCAAGCCCCTGAAATGGGAGATGAAATGGCCCACAGAGGCCATCCAATTTAGTACCCCCAGTGATGCTGAATCCTCTCCCTCTGTGCTGGGAGTAGTTCCAGTGACCAATGAGCTCAGTGAGCTTGCAGGTGGGTGGGCGGGCTGCACAGAAGCAGAGGGCAGTGAGTGGACCACAGGGGGATGGATGGGCATGGAGCTGGTGCAGGTAAGCAGTAGCATTCCCATTCTGTCTCCTGTCAGCTCTGTTCTGAAGTCCTTTTGGGGCTGGGCATAGTGGCTCACACCTGTAAGCCCAGCACTTTGGGAGGCCAAGGTGGATAGATCATGAGGTCAAGAGATTGAGACTATCCAGGCCAACATGGTGAAACCTGTCTCTACTAAAAATACAAAAATTATCTGGGCGTGGTGGTCCATACCTGGAGTCCCAGCTACTCAGGAGGCTGAGGCAGAAGAATCACTTGAACCCAGGAGGCAGATGTTGTAGTGAGTTGAGATCGCGCCACTGCACTCCAGCCTGGCAACAGAGCGAGACTCCGTCTCAAAAATAAATAAATAAATAAATAAAGTCCTTTTGCTATTGCGCTAAAGTCCATCTCTGTGAACCGCCATCTACTGGGTCCAGCTCAGATCCCTGGAGCCCAGGCCACACCCCATGTGAAGCTGCTAGGTTAGGGGAGAACCCTGGTCCACATGCAGGGATGGCTGCCTGGCTCCATTCCCTGCCGAGCCAGTATCTGTATACCACTTAGGAAAAAAACGATAAAGCCGAATGAGGAAAAGCAAGGACGGCTCTGCCTGCGGTCCTTGGGGATGCCCTGTATGTGCCAGCACTGTTCTCAGCTCTAAGCAGAGAACAGAAAGGCTCTGTTGCTGTTCTCATGGAGTTTATGTCTGGCTAGGGAGCTGGACAGTATATGGGTACATAAATAAATCAGATAATTTCAGAAAATGACAGTGCTAAGAAGAAAACACAGACTAATAATGGGACAGAAAATGACTCAGGGCCGGCATGTCACTTTCACAAGCATGGTCAAGGAAGCCCTCTGGGAGAAGGTGCGCACCGAGCTGAGGCCTGAATGAGAACAAGGAGGCAAGCTTGGGAATACCAGGGAGAGGCAACAGTGAATGCGAAGTCCCGCAGACAGACACAAGCTTCGAATGTGTTTGAGGAAGAGAAAAACCGGAATGGGTAGAATATAGCAAATGAGAGAGGTAAAATCTGAAAGGAAGTTTTGGTCTGAACCACAGTCTAGTGTACTGAGCTGGGCTAAAGGTTAAATCATGGTGATGATTCCACTTCCAGAGAACCAGAGCCACAACAAAGCAGAAATCACAGCGTCATCGTGATCTGTGAAGGCCAGGTCTCACCGGGGTGACTCCACTGAACCTGCAGCTCAGTCAGTTCTCCAATCCAACAGGAAACACCCATTCCAGGCTTCTTTCTAGGCTAAACAACCTCGGGGAGGGGGCTTGTCTGCTGCTCCCCAAAAGCGCATTGTTTTTCTTGAGAAGCTCCCTGGGCAGAGGCAACTAGAGAAGGAAGCCTACGTTTTAAGAGTTTTTATGAACTATAGAAGGCTAGACCATGATCTTTGCCTCCTTCACGGGGCTCCTTTTCTTGCTTTCAGGATCTTTTCTTTTCCTTCCTTCCTTCTCTTCCTTCCTTCCTTCCTTCTCTTCCTTCCTTCCTTCCTTCCTTCCTTCTTTTCTTTTCTTTCTGTCACAGAGTCTCACCGTGTCCCAGACTGGAGTGCAGTGGCATGATCTTGGCTCACTGCAACCTCTGCATCCCAGGTTCAAATGATCCTCCTGCCTCAGCCTCTGAGAACCTGGGACTACAGGTGTGTGTCCCAAAAATTAGCTCACACCCGGCTAATTTTTGTATTTTTAGTAGAGATGGGGTTTCACCATGTTGGCCAGGCTGGTCTTGAACTCCTGACCTCAAGTGATCTGCATGCCTTGGCCACCCAAAGTGCTGGGATTACAAGGGTGAGCCACCATTTTTGGCCTCGCTTTCAGGATCTTCATGGGGGCTCTTCACCTCCTTCCCCAACCAGGCCTGTTCTCAGAGTCAGCTTTGGTAAAATAGTTCACTCTGGGATATAAATGGCACTGTACCCTCTCTCAGGAGTCCTGTATTTTATCAAGAGTCAAAGTCCTAGCCAGGTGCGGTGGCTCATGCCTATAATCCCAGCACTTTGGGAGCCCAAGGCCAGTAGATCACTTGAGGTCAGGGGTTCAAGACCAGCCTAGCCAATATGGTGAAACCCTGTCTCTACTGAAAATACAAAAATTAGGTGGATGTGGTGGTGAGCACCTCTAGTCCCAGCTACTCGAGAGACTGAGGCACTAAAATTGCTTGAACTTGGAGGCAGAGGTTGCAGTGAGCAGAGATGGCGCCACTGCATTCCAGCCTCGGCGACAGAACAAGACTGTATAAAAAATAAATAAATAAAAGTCTTAAGCCAAAGAAATACACCTCAAGTTGTGTAATTTAAGAAATCTGCCATCCAGGCAGGGAGGGGGTATCTGTTGAATCACCAGGTTGATGGTGGGGGACCTGCCTGGTCGATGTGGTTCTCCCTCCCCTCTGCCATGCCACCTTGTTCAAGTAGAACATTTATTCCTGCCCACCACAGGCATTTGACTCTCCGGAATTCATGGGAGGTTCTACAGCACATTCGGCTCTGTGTGAACTGCCACTGTACAATTCCTGCAAAAGCAGTCGAGGCGGGGGTGGAGTAGCCATGAATAAACTGCTAGCCAGGGGACTGGGCTATCAGCTGGGAATGTTCCCATGGAAAAGAAAAGTCCAGCCCCTTCCAGCAAATGCTGTGTGGCTCTGCGAAGAGTGCCTTGTCATCTCATTGGCACTGCTTCTGTACTTCTTTCCTATTTCAGACCAGAAGTGAGTGCATGGAGGATCTCTGTGAGCTGGTTTTCTCTATCTTCAGGATAATCCAACTTTTACACAAAAGCAGAAAAACCTATTCCTTTCCTTTGGCTCCACATCTAAACGACTTGTCCTAAAAAAAAATTTTCAGAATTGTTTTTAAATCTTGTTTTAGGCCAGGTGCGGTAGACGGTTCACGCCTGTAATCCCTGCACTTTGGGAGGCCAAGGCAGGTGAGTCACCTGCGGTCAGGAGTTCAGGATCAGCCTGGCCAACACGGTGAAACCCTGTCTCTACTAAAAATACAAAAAATTAGTCGGGCGTGGTGGCTCATGCCTGTAATCCCATCTACTCGGGAGGCTGAGGCAGGAGAATTGCTTGAACCCAGGAGGCAGAGGTTGCAGTGAGCCAAGATCATGCCATTGCACTCCAGCCTGGGCAACAGAGAGAGACTCTGTCTCAGTAAATAAATAAATAAATAAATAAATCTTTTAAAAATAAAAGTTGCTAGTATTATGCATGATTGCATAAAGTGGGGCCTACTCAGGTGGCAAATGACAGGTAGATGTGCAAACTTTGGCCCCTGTTTGAAGGAATACTATGACAAGCTTAAAAATGACAAAATGAAATTTGTCAAAATATATAAAAGTATATATGAAAGAATGTCCAGGGAAAATATCGGAAACCCAAACTGAGCAAGTTAATCAGTTTCTCCCTGGAGGCCTGTTGATGAAAACTGAAGAGTTCAAGAAATAGTTATGTAAAATTTAAATAAAGCCCATGCTCTTTTTCATGGGTATTTGTGTGCTTGAGTAATGTAAATATAATAATCCCTATGAAAATACTTTCTAACCTTTAATTATTGTTCCATACAAAATTATTATTCACTTTCTTCAAAAAATAATACATTATTTTCATAATTGCTAATTGCTCCTTCTAGGGTTATGTGGGTGGGATACAGAAGTGATTGCTTCCTGGCATCAGGAAAGTAGGGGTCTTGTTTTGACCAGGCCTCTGCCTTGGGATCCAGAAGAGCATATGTTCACACCCAAAGGTGGAGGATCACTTTCTCAGGCAGGACTGGTCCTGGACTAGGGGGAAACCACTCATCTAGCCCAAACGACCTGTCCTTCCAAAGAAACTATTGTGCTCCCCCCAACTAATAATATTAGCATATCAGGATTCTCAGCTGCAAACAAGAAAAATTTGCCATGGACAGTTGAATACAATTATCACCACTATTATCATCATTTGTGGTAGGGTTGTTGTATGCAGGCACTGTGCTAGACCCGGTGCTAAGGGTTTTATGTGCATTATCTCTTTTTATCCACAACCCAGAAAAGGAGGCAATTACTTCCTGTTATGGATGAAGGAATTGAGGCTAAGAAAGGTTGAGAAACTTGCCCAGAGTCCACAGATTTAGTAAGTGGTAGAGGAGGTTTTCATAGCTAGAGCTGACTGCCAAACTCGAGGTCCTAACACGCTTACTTTCTACAGTGAAAATCCTGCTGGGCTTCAGTGAGAATTCAGCAAGCTGGTGATGCAGCCTCCTTCCTTGGTGGGCCTCTACTGGCCTTAATATTTCAGGGCAATTTCCAGAGAGCTGGCTGGAGTCAGCGGTTGACATCTACCCTCAGCAGAGCCATGAAACTGGCTTTCCCAGCAGCTCACGTTAACTGGCAGTGGCAGCCAAGGCAGCTCAGAAACAGAAATGCTCTCAGGGCCTCAGGAAACATCTGCAAGTCCTCAAGGAGGCAAGACCTGTCCCCTGTCACCTCTTTCAGGGAGATAGTGGGCCTATCCCCAACTGCAGGGAAAGAACATATTTCTTTTCCTTTCCAAGCGGTGATCCCGCAAATGGAACAATTCACTGCTATGTAACTTGCAGGATCGGCCACTTGAGAGCAGGCCTTGTACTGGACAATGGGGTGGCAGTCCTGAAATCAGAGCCACCACCTGTGTGGTAGAGTTTGTGGGGTAATGGTGAAGATGGCAACAAGTGACCAGCAGTATTTGCAATTCAAAGTGAATGGTGCAGGGAAAAGGGGATGTGGTGTAAGGGGGGAAAGCATGAACTCTGGAGTCAGAAAGGAACTGTTTCTTCATGTCCTGGTTGTGAGACTTTGGGCAAATTTCCTAACGTTTCGAGGTTGTTTCCTCATCTGGAAGAAATGTAAACAGTTATACTTGTATTGCATAATTACCATGAACATTAAAAGGAACAAGTATATCAATACTTAAAATTGCCTAGCACATAATGGGAGCTCACTAAATGATAACCACTAGTATTGATATTACTAGGGTTTTTAAAAAGACTCTAGTTGGAGGATCTATACATGCTGTTGTTAAAAAGAAAACAGAAGGGACATATTAGCTGGGTTTTGTTGGGTAAGTAGGAGTTTGTTGACTAGCTGGTAGGCAGGAAGGGTTTTCTAATTTATAACTTAGCAAGGACAGCTTTGTGAAGGAGCATGGAACATCCAGGCAACATGATTAGATCCGGTAGGAGCTACTGAAATATTCCCCCCCCAAAATATAGGGGCGTACCCCTGGGGGAAGATGTCTCTCTGAAGTCCACTTGCTACTATTCTCAAATAAAGGACCATGAACAACCTCTCAGTGTAAATTCATAAACCAGCATTCTTGTAAGCTACACTTCCTGAAGTGGAGCAGCCTCCAAGCCCTTGTCCTGACAATCCACGAGGAACAGAAGAAGCTGAGAATTAGATTCCAACAGCCCAAGCCTCTGACTCACTTCTCTGGAGTTAGACAGGCTTGAGTTTTCATTCCCGTCCTTGCCGTGTAACCTCGGTAAATCACTCTTACCTTCCAGTTTTGTCATCTGAAAACTGGCAATAATACATTACACAGAAATTGTTATACGTTATCACAATACCTGGTGCATGGCAGGTGCTCTCTACTCTTTAGAGAAAGGAGCTACTCTCTTGCCTGAGCTTATGGCAGAGTGAAGGCAAGACTGACAGATTCTGGGACAAGCACCACAATCTCAACCTGAAATACTGAAAAAAGACTTTCACAAAAATGGTGTAGGATAGATATTATCAAATAATACATCATGTTTTTAGATCTTTCTCTTTTTTTGTTGTTGTTGTTGTTGTTTTGTTTTATTTTGTTTTGAGATAGAGTTTTGCTCTTGTTGCCCAGGCTGGAGTGCAATGGTGCAATCTCGGCTCACTGCAAACTCCGCCTCCAGGGTTCAAGCGATTCTCCAGCCTCAGCTTTCCGAGTAGCTGGGATTACAGGTGCCCGCCACCAAGCCTGGCTAATTTTTGTATTTTTAGTAGAGACAGGGTTTCACCATGTTGGTCAGGCTGGTCTTGAACTCCTGACCTTGTGATCCACCCACCTCGGCCTCCCAAAGTCCTGGGATTATAGGCATGAGCCACCACGCCTGGCCTTTCTCATTTTTTTAAATTGAGAACTTTATAATGTTATTCACATAGTACAAAGCTCACCCTTTTAAAATGTACAAATCAGTGGTTTTTAGCATATTCACAAGGTCTTTCTTGCAATCATCACTATTAACTAATTCAGAACAATTTCATCATCCCAAAAAGAAACCTGTATCCCTTAGCAATCATGCCACATTGCCCTCTTCCCCTGGCCCCCAGGGACTGCTTATCTTATTTTCTGTCTGTATGGATTTGCCTATTCTAGACATTTCATATAAGTGGAATCCTATGTGGCCTTCTGTGTCTAATTTATTTTATGTAGTGTAATGTTTTCAAGGTTCATCCCTATTGTAGCAGGTACCAGAACTTCATTCCTTTTCATGGCTGTGGATATTCCACTGTGTGGATATAACGCCACATTTTGTTTATTTATTAGTTGATGAGCTGAATTGTTTCCATTTTTGGCTATTATAAAATAACCCTAATTTCTTTAAATAGTTGCATCGTATTCCATTAATTAGAGGTAGCATAGTTTAGTTAAGCACTTCCTACTGAAGGATCGTTCTGGTCTTCTTAATTTTTGCTAAGCAAAACAGGATGGTGTAAGAGATAGTCAAAACTTACCCCATTTCCTGAGAGAATTATCCAACAGAAGCAAAAAGTTGCATTGTGAAAGGTATTAATTGCAGCAATCTTTGTAGTAACACAACATTGGGAACTACTTCAAGAATCCACAATAAGGAGCTCTTTAGGTAAATTCTATTGTTCAGTTAAACAATGTACAATTACTGAAATGATAATTATGAAGGCAATACAGCAACAAGTGAATTGCAAATGGTGATTTTAAGTGGAGGAAAAATGACAAAATGCAAAGTGATATCCTTTGCCCACACTGGTTCTTGTGATAGTAAGAAGTGGGGCTAGGAGGCACATCCATGCCCTCTGGCCTTGAAAGTCCTGTCTCTGCCATGTCACAATGAGGAAAAGAAGCCAGGCTTCCTCACTAAGGAGCAGACTGGAGATCACTGCCATCCTACATCTACTGAGCGTTCTAGGAGAGGGCCCCTCAGGAGAAAGGAAGGCTCCCCCAGCAAGTGAAGAGGGGGAGCCGAAGTCACTGCTGCCTTCCCTAGATTTTGAAGGTCCTGACTCCCTAGGTCCGCAGGGGGTGGGTCATAGCTAGGCTGTATAATGGTGATGAGAACCATGGACCCAGGTCATCCTGGTGGCCGTGGAACCAGTTGTTCATGAAGATAGTGGGTGAACTGTTGTGATGGGTACCTTCCAGACTTCCTGTGTGTGGTGCTGGAGTCTCTTGCCGACGTCCAGTATCTGGGACAAACGCTGACTTCTCAGAGTGTCACCTGGCACTGTACTTTCCAGAGTAGTAATTGCAAAGACATTCAACAGCAGTAATTGTGAACACATTCAATTGAGCCAATAATGAGAAACTGTTATTTATTTATTTATTTATTCATAATATGGAGTCTCATTCTGCTGCCCAGGCTGGAGTGCAGTGGTGCCACATTGGCTCACTGAAACTGGGTTTCAAGCAATTATCTTGCCTCATCCTCCCAAGTAGTTGGGATTACAGGTGCCTGCCACGACACTTAGCTAATTTTTGTATTTTTAGTAGAGACAGGATTTCACCATGTTAGCCAGGCTGGTCTCCAACTCCTGACTTCAAATGATTTGCCTGCCTAGGCCTCCCAGAGTGCTAGGATTACAGGTGTAAGCCACCACACCCAGCCTGAAACTTTTTCAGAAGTATGCTTCCTGCCTAATCTCAGCACTTTGGGAGGCCAAGGGGGTGGATCACATGAGGCCAGGAGTTCAAGACCAGCCTGGCCAACATGGCAAAACTCCGTCTCTACTAAAAAATACAAAAATTAGCCGGGCATGGTGGCAAACACCTGTAATCCCAGCTACTCCGGGGGCTAAGGCAGGGAGAATTGCTTGAACCCAGGAGGCGGAGGTTGCAGCGAATCAAGACGGTACCACTGGACCACAGAGTGAGACTCCATCAAAACAAACAAACAAACAAAAAACAAACAAAAAAAACAGGTACCGTTTCCCTGTTGCTCTGCCATCCCCTACAGTGTCATCATTTGCTTAATCAAAGCTGGGTTGCTAACTCTGGGAAAGGAGGAAGAACCACCACTCAAGATAAGGAGCTTAAATCTGGAGATGACCCAGAAAATGTTCATATCACTTCCTTTCAATATTCAGTTTGTCCACACTTAACCACATGGTCACATCCAGCTGCACAGGAGGCTAGGAAATATCTCTAGCTGGGCAACTGTGCCCAGGAAGAGGGGGAAGAATTTGGAGGAACAAGTAGCCATCTGCTACAGAGATTCTTTTTAATTAAAAAAATGTACAACATAAAAGAATTATATCACAATCCCATCATACAACTACTAACATTTTTCTATTTTTCTTTCTACACGTGTTCCATGTATTTTTACAAAGTTGTAAAAATAGTGTGTATGCAATTTTATATTCTACCAGAAATAAAACAGTATAATAAAAATAACATTAGATTCAAACAATGATACCCTATTTTTTTTACCCGTGACATTGGCAAGGTTTTTTTTTTTTAACCACAATAACCAATGTTGGAGAGATCATGGGAAAACAGCCACTGGAATGTTATTAATGAGAGTGTACATATGTGTAACTTCGCTTGGAGGGCAATTTGGTGATACATTTGCAAAGTGTTGGCCGGGTGTGGCAGTGTGCACTGTATCCCCAGCTACGTGGGGAGGCTAAAGCTGGAGGATGGTTTGAACCCAGGAGTTTGAGGCTGTAGTGAGCAATGATCGCATCACTGCACTCTAGCCTGGGTGACAGAGGGAGATGCTGTCTCAAAAAAAAAAAAAAAAAAAAGTTTTACAATTTAACGTAAGGGGGAAAATTTAGAGTAGACATGTGGGTACAGATATGCATAAAAGGCTAGCTGTCAAAGCCTTACTTATGCTAAAAAATGGAACTAACCTAAATATCCAGCAGGGATTGTTTAAGTGAATTCTGATTCAACCGTCCACAGAGATTAGAATCATGCTCTTGGAGAACACTGATGATGTAAAAATTCTGATAATAAATCAAATGAGAAAGCCCGTTACAAAATGGAATATATGTTCTGATAATTTTTGGTAGAATTATCCATAGCTATAAAGAGGACGAGAAGAATGTTCACCCAAATGTCAACAGAGGTTCTTCTGGGTGAGTGCTATTACCAGCGGCTTTTACTTTCTTATTTACTCCTTTTGGTATTTCTCAGATATTTGGCAATAGACATATATTAGTTTTATAATAAAGGGGTTATTTAAAACACTGAATTAGACATACAGAATCCTAACACATTAGAGCAGAAATGATCCTCAGTCGAACTCCCTCATGTTCCAAATGGGGAAACTGAGGTCCAGAGAGGGTAAGTGACTTGCTAAAGTAACACAGCTAGTTAGAACTGAGATTTGAACTGATACAGTAGTCTGTCTTCAAGGCTGGTGTTCTTATCACTATACAACTAAAAAAAAAACTTATATTTTTCTTTTTCTTCTTGTAGTCAATGTTCTACTGAATAAAAAGAACTTTTCTAAAAACAGTTTGACTCCTGGCAGCTTAGTCAGTGCTGAGGTACACAAAAAACAAAGTGTCTGCAAGACCTTGGAGAACTTCAAAACAACACACACACACACACACACACACACACACACACACCCAAATTTCTGGTACATCCAGTGCTCGTAGGGAAATATACATTGGGAAAACAAACATTCACATTGATAGAAACAGGATATGAGTGCTTCATTCATTCATTCAAAGCATATTTGTTGCACACCTGCTACATGCTGTTTTCAACACACCAGGTCCTGGTAATCAACAGTAAACAGACATCACTCTCACTCTTCTGGTGCTTACAGTATTTAAATTCTGCTAATGTTTGTTGGACATCTACTATACAATATACCTTTTTTTAAGTTTTTTCAATATAGAGACAGGGTCTCACTATGTTTCACAGGCTGGTCTCAAACTCCTGGGCTCAAGTGATCCTCCCACCTTGGCCTCCCAAAGTGCTGGGATTACAGGCGTGAGCCACCACACCTCAGCCAACACTGTACTTTTTTACAAACATTTGTCATAATATTATGACATAACATTAACCCCCACTTAATGAGTTATAGTTTAACTACTAAGCATCGAAACTAGGCACTATTTCTAATCTTACAACAGCCCTATGTGATAGGTATCATTAACTCTATTTTACAGATGAGAGAACTGGAATCAGAGCTATTAAGTGGATTTCCCAAGATTACACAGATTAAGTGACAGATATGTTTTCTAATGCTTATCTCACTGCCCTTAAACATAGGGTCCTGTTCTCACTACTGTAGCCTCAACCTCGAGCACCCACTCATTACAGAGGTTGAATAAAGGCCTAGGACTTAATGAATTTAGACCTTTTCAGACTTATTGAACTTATTGGGATAGAGCCTGAGAATCTGCCATTCTTAATAAAATACTGTATAACCTGTATCTGTGCTAAAGTTCAGGGCCACTGCCCTAATCTGTAACCTGGAATCCTACAATTCCATCTCCCATTAAGAGAATGTATCGCCAGGTCTCAGGCGGATTATATCAATCCTCAAATTCCACTAGGGGACAGTATAGGCCAGTATGTCCAGAGAAGTGGCACATTGGTAAAGACTGGAATCACTGATGCTATTCATTCATTCACTGACCAGCAGTGAGGGCTTTTCAGCTGCCAGGCACTGGGCTGAGCAAAGGTGGATAATTTCTGTAATGCTATTTACAGACTAAGAAAACTGCTTTGGGGCCAGGTGCAGTGGTTTACGTCTGTAATCCCAGCACTTGGGGAGGCCCAGGCAGGCGGATCATCTGAGGTCAGGAGTTTGAGAGTAGCTTGGCCAACATAGTGAGACCCCCATCTCTATACCGAAAAAACTTAAAAAAAATCTATAGAGTATAGTAGATGTCCAAAATACATGAGCAGAATTTAAATACTGTAAGCACCAGAAGAGTGAAGAGTCATGTCTGTTTGCCATTAATTACCAGGGTCTAGTGTGTTGAAAACAGCAGGCAGTGAGTGCAGAACAAATGTTTTCTGAATGAATGAATGAATGAAGCATTCATATCTTGTTTCTATCAATGTGAATGTTTGTTTTCCAGTGAGCCAAGATCACACCACCGCACTGCAGCCTGGGCGACAGAGCGAGACTCCTCCAAAAGAAAAAAAAGTAAGAAAAGAAGAAGAAGGAGGAGAAGGAGAGAAGGAGAAAGAGAAGAAGAGGAGGAGGAAAGAAGCCTCTGGGGTGACAGAAGTCTGTCTGGAATGATGTCTATACTTAGGAGCAAGGAGGGAAGTGCCTGCAGCCTGGGGACAGGGCTGATGGAGGCGGCACAGAGAGACTACAGGCCAGGAGGGTCAGCTATTCCTCACCCAGGCGTTATCTTGGGACAGACACTACCTGCTTCCTACTTCTTCCCTTTAGAAACCATCAGCATAGCCGGGCCACATGGATCAGCCTTCCAGGAAAACAAAACGCCCTAATAAGGAGAAAAATCAAGTGGAGCTAGAGATTATTCCCAGAGAGATGCCTCCTATCAGGGCTGCTTGTTTAGCATGAATTTAAGGGCAAATCCCTGAGCAGAGGATGACTCTCCCCTAGAAAGATGTGATTAGACCAGAGGGATCCAGAGGGGTTCTGGTCAGGTATGGTGGTTCATGCCTGTAATCCCAACATTTTGGGAGCTGAGGTGGGAGGATCATTTAAGGCTAGGACTTGAGACCAGCCTAGGCAACACAGTGAGACCCCATCTCTGCAAAATAAAATAAAGTAATTAGCCTGGTGTGGTGTCACACATCTGTGTTCCCAGCTACTTAGGTGGTGGAAGTGGGAAGATCGCTTGAGCCCAGAAGTTCAAGGTGGCAGTGTATTATGATCACACCACTGCATTCTGGCCTGGGCGACAGAGACGCTCTCTCTTAAAAAAAGCCCGGTGGCGGGGGGAGGGGCACTCTGTGGCCTGGAGTTTATCTCCTCCTCCCTCCTTAAACCCAATGGGAGAGATATAGACTAGAGCCTGGTGCTCAGCCCTTCCCCCAAAGGTTGCCATGCAGAGTGGCTGATATCCTAGGGGAACAGGAGCTCATTGACCAAACTAATTGGCCACCTGAGAAGTACAAACACAGCAAAAAGAAGACAACGAACATCTACCATCTGAAGCAAAATTACTGGAATAGACAAACCAGGAACATGCATGATAAATAAACAGGAAAATAAAGCTAAAGCAAGAACAAGAAATCATTTTGTACCACTTTAATGAAGTATAATTAACATACACTTAACTACACTTACTTAAAATATTCAATTTGATGAGCTTTGATATAAGTATATACCTACCAAACCGTCACTATAATCAAGAAAATCAACATCTCCATCACCCCTAAAGCTTCCTTGTACCCTTCTATCTGAGTCTGTTCAGGGTGTTATAACAGAATACCATAGACTGGGTGGTTTATAAACAACAGAAATTTATGTATTTATATTTTATTTTACTTTTTGAGATGGAGCGTCATTCTGTCGCTCAGGCTGGAGTACAGTGGTGCGATCTCGGGTCGCTGCAACCTCTGCTTCCTGGGTTCAAGCAATTCTTGTGTCTCAGCCTCCCAAGTAGTTGGGAGTACAGGTGCCCACCACCACTCTTGGCTAACTTGTTTTTTGTTTTCAGTAGAGACTGGGTTTTGCCATGTTGGCCAGGCTGGTCTCGAACTCCTGACCTCAGGTGATCTGCCCACCTTGGCCTCCCAAAGTGCTGAGATTACAGGTGTGAGCCACCACACCCAGCCAACAACAGAAATTCGTTTGTCACCGCTCTGGAGGCTGTAAGACCTTGATCAAGAAATCTGGTAAGGGCTAGTTTCTTCATAGACACCTCTCTTCTCACTGTAACCTCCCAGGCAGAAGAGGGAAAGAGACTCTTCTCACTGAGTCTCTTTGTGAGGACACTAATCCCATTCATGGAGGCTCTGCCCTTACCAGCTAATACCCTCCCCCAGGCCCACTTCCTAATGACCATCACCTTGAGGGTTAACATTTCAATATATGAATTTTTGGGGGACACAAACTCAGACCATAGCACCTTTGCAGTCATCCTTTCCTCTAGCTCCATCCCAGATAACCACTGATCTGCTTTCTGTCACTAGAGATTAATTTCATAGATAGAATTTTATATAAATAGAATCATATAGTGTGCATTCTTATTTTATTCAGCGTCAAAATTTTGAAGTTCATTCATATTATTGTATATATTGATAATTTTTCCTTTTATTATTGAGTAGTATTTCATTGTACAGATAGATCTCAATTATACATTCATTTATCTGTTAATACACATTTGGGGGTGTTTCCAGTTTGGGGGCTATTACAAATGAAGCTGCTATAAATATCTAGGTACAAATCCTTGTGTTGATGTATGTATGTTGCCCAGGCTGGAGTGCGGTGATGCAATCTCGGCTCACGGCAACCTCTGCTTCCCGGATTCAAGCAATTCTTGTGCCTCAGCCTCCCAAGTAACTGGGATTACACCACCACTCCTGGCTAATTTTTGTATTTTTAGTAGAGACAGGGTTTGCCGTGTTGGCCAGGTTGTGTGCTGATGTATGTTTCTATTTCTTTTGGATTAAAAAAGCTAAGAATGGAATGGATGGGTCATATGGTAAGTGTCAACTTTAAGAAACTGCCACATATTTTTCCAAAGTGGTTTTGTCATTTTGCATCCCCGTTAGCAGTGTAGGAGATCCCTTGTTGCTCCACATCCTCTCCAGTACTTGCTCGTTACCCAGTGCAATGGTGCGATCTCGGCTCACTCAACCTCCGCCTCCTGGGTTCAAGCGATTCTCCTGTCTCAGCCTCCCGAGTAGCTGGGACTACAAGCACAGGCCACCATGCCCAGCTAATTTTTGTATTTTTAGTAGAGATGGGGTTTCATCATATTGGTCAGGCTGGTCTCAAACTCCTGACATCAGGTGATCTGCCTGCCTCAGCCTCTCAAAGTGCTGGGATTACAGCTCCCAGCCTAGAATGGCTAAAATTTTAAAAACCAACCAAACCAAGTACTCAGTCTCAAAAAATAAAAAAAAATTAGCTGTTCTGTTTAGGTGTTTCCCCATTGACTAATGATGTTAAGCATTGTCTGAAGTTCTTATTCATGTATCTTTTGTGATTTTTTTTTTGTTCAAATCTTTGGGCCTTTTTCAAATTGAGTTGTCTTTATTATTGACTTACAAAATTCTTGATGTATTCTGAATATAACTCTTTTACCTGCTATATGTGCTGTGAATATTTTCTCTCAGTCTGTGAACTGCCTCTTTATTTTCTTAATGATGTCTTTTGAAGGGCAAAGGTTTTAAATTTTGATTCAGTCTAATTCAACCATATTTTCTTTTATGGTTTGTGCTTTTTGTGTTCTAATTTTAAATGATTTACCTACCCTGAGGTTGCAAAAATTTTCTCCAATATTTCTTCTAGTAGCTTTCTAGTTTTAGATTTTACATTTAGGTCTATAATCCATTTCCAGTTAATTTTTGTGTATGGTGTGAGGTAAGAATTGATGTTCATTTTTTCTCAACTGGATACTCACTGGTTCCAGCACCGTTTGTTAAAAAGACGTTTCTTTCCCTATGATTTGGTAACTTTGTCAAAAATCAATTGATATGAGAGAGGGGAGATTAGGCAATGACTGCTTAATTGGTTCAGGGTCTCCTTTGGAGGTGATGAGACGTTTTGAAACTAGATAGGGGCAGTGGCTGCATAACACTGAGAATGTACCAAATGTCAGTAAATCATACACTTTAAAATGGTTAACTTTATGTTACATGAATTTCACTTCAATAAAAAAAGCAATTGATCATTTATATGTGGGTCTACTTCGGGACTATTTAGACTATCAATCTTTGTACCATCTTTTCGCTAGTACCAAACTGTTTTTACAGTGGCTTTATAGTATGTATTCAAGTCAGGTAGGGTAAGTCTTCCAACTTTATTCATTCTTTAAAAAAGTGTTTTGGTTATCCTAGATAATTTGCATATCCATATCCATTTTATTTCATTTTATTTTTATTTTGTGACAGAGTCTCCCTCTGTCGCCCAGTTTGGAGTGCGGTGGTGTGAACTTGGCTCACTGCAACCTCCACCTCCCAGGTTCAAAAGACTTTCCTGCCTCAGCCACCTGACTAGCTGGGACTACAGGTATGTGCCACTATGCCTGGCTAAGTTTTGTATTTTTAGTACTTTAGCCCCAGGAGTTTTCCCTAGTATGGGGCCTTGTCCTAAAAGAGAACCGATCAGCCTCAATTGTTTATAAGGGCTACAGTGCTCCAGCCCTTTTAGGTGTTCTTACCTTAGGTCCCTGTTCTTATCCACTGTTGGAGAGGACAGAGCCTCCCCCAGCTTCAGCTGACATTTTCGGATTGGCAGCCCAACTCTCCAGTGATCACCCGTTGCCTATTTTGGATTCTCCTGTTCTCAGGCCTCATCATGCACTCTCTCTGTTTCTTCCTTCATTTTCCTCTTACAAAAACGTTCTTGTGGCAGTAGGTAGTTTGCCTCACCCACTTGTGTGTTGGGGCTCATGAAATGTTACCTTGTGCCTAGCTTTGTTAAAGTACTGTCTGGGCCTTTGCTTTTGCTATTTAGTTGCTGTTTTTTGTGGGAATTTGGAGAGATTGAAAACCCAGGCTGGCAACACCACCAAACTGCTCATTTTGTGTTGAATTTCGGTTTAATGATCGTTGCCTTCAGGTTCTAGCAGTGTCTCATATGTTCCTGTATTCGATAAAGACCTGATACGTGATTCAGTTCCACCAACCATACATCTAGGTTTGTTAGCAACCTAGAGCCAGCAAAAAAAGACTAGCATTTTACGGAAAATCTGTATCTAGAATCCTACTTCTAGCTTACAAATCTCTTGGAGAGTTACTTCCTCTATGGAACCTTGGTTATCACTCCTAATAGAATCTCTCTCGTTTGTGCTTCCTTTATTACACCTCTTGGGTTTTGTGTGTGTACTATCTCAGAGAACCTGAGTTCCCAGAAACAGTGATCATACACAATTTATCTCTGTACCCCCAGGCCCCAGCACAACACCTGATACAGAGTAGATAGACACTTAATAAATGTTTCCTAAAAGAGGGAGTTTGAGCTAAAAGATGCCTGCAGCTGTATTGTGTAACTAAAAAACTTAATTATCTTAAAAATGACTCATGCTCATTGTAGGAAACTTAGAAAATATTTTTAAAAAAGCAAATAGAAAATATTTATTTTTCTTGGCTGGGCACAGTGGCTCATGCCTGTAATCCCAGCACTTTGGGAGGCCGAGGCGAGCGGATCACGAGGTCAGGAGTTCAAGACAAGTCTGGCCAATATAGTGAAACCCCGTCTCAATTAAAAATACAAAAAATTAGCTGGGTGTGATGGTGTGTGCCTGTAATCCCAGCTACTCGGGAGGCTGAGGCAGGAGAATCGTGTAAACATAGGAGGCGGAGATTGCAGTGAGCTGAGATCTCGCCATTGCACTCCAGCCCAGGCAACAGTGTGAGACTCCGTCTCAAAAAACAAAAAACAAACAAACAAACAAAAAAACTCATTTTTTTTTTTTTTTTTTTGAGCTAGAGTCTTGCTCTGTCTCTGCAGTGGCCTGATCTCGGCTCACTGCAACCTCTGCCTCCCAGGTTCAGGCGATTTTCCTGTCTCAGCCTTCCGAGTAGCTGGGACTACAGGTGCGTGCTACCATACTCAGCTAATTTTTGTATTTTTAGTAGAGATGGGATTCCCCATGTTGGCCAGGCTGGTCTCGAACTCCTAACTTCAGGTCATCCATCCGCCTCAGCCTCCCAAAATGCTGGGATTACAAGCATGAGCCACTATGCCCAGCAGACATGCATGTATCTTTATGGTAGAACAATTTATATTCCTTTGGGCATACACCCAGTAGTGGGACTGCTGAGTTGAATGGCAGTTCTGGTATTTAACTCTTTGAGGAATCACCACACTGCTTTCCACAACGGTTGAACTAATTTACACTCCCACCAACAGTATATATGCGTTCCCTTTTCTCTACCTCTCCAACTTTTTTTTTTTATACAGAGTCTTGCTCTGTCACCCAGGCTGCAGTGCAGTGGCATAATCACAGCTCACTGCAACCTCTGCCTTCCTGGTTCAAGCAATTCTCCCACCTTAACCTCCCAAATGGCTGGGACTTCCGGTGCATGCCACTATACCCGGCTAATTTTTGTATTTTCTGTAGAGACGGGGTCTCACCATGTAACCCAGGCTGGTCTCAAACTCCTGGGCTCAACCAATTCACCAGCTTCAGATTCCCAAAGTGCTGAGATTACAGACCTGAGTCACTGCACATGGCCATGTTATTTTCTGGCTTTTTAATAATAGATATTCTGACTGGTGTGAGATGGTATCTTACTGTGGTTTTGATTTGCATTTCTCTAGTGATAGTGAGCTTTTTAAAAATATGCTTTTTTTGGCCGCATTTATGTCTTTTGAAAAGTGTCTGTTCATGTCCTTTGCCCACCTTTTAATGTGTGTGTGTGTGTGTGTGTGTGTGTGTGTGTTTTACTTGTAAATTTGCTTAGGATCCTTATAGATGCTGGATTTTAGACCTTTGTCAAATACATAGTTTGCAAATATTTTCTTCCATCCTGTAGATTGTCTATTTACTACTCTGTGGACACTTTCTTTTGCTGCCTGCTGATGTCTTAGCATGGCAAGCCCTAGGATAACTGGAAATAAAGTAGAAGGCAAGCACAGTATTAGAACACACTCAGGCCGGGTGTGGTGGCTCACTCCTATAATCCCAGCACTTTGGGAGGCTGAGGTGGGCAGATCACCTGAGGTCAGGAGTTTGAGACCAGCCTGGCCAACATGGTGAAACCCCATCTCTACTAAAAACAAAAATTAGCTGGGCATGTGGTGCACACCTATAATCCCAGCTACCTGGGAGGCTAAGCCAGGAGAATTGCTTGAATCCAGGAGGCAGAAGTCATGCCACTGCGCTCCAACCTGGGCGACAAGAACAAAACTCCGACTGAAAATTTAAAAACAAAAACAAAAACAAACAAAGGCACATTGAGAATGTGCAGTAACCTTAAGTGCAAGAAAGTCCTTGGTATAGTTAAATGTCTTCAATGCAACAGAATCTGGCTCTCATTACCAGATGCAACTCCCAAAATTTTCACTAGGTGGCAGAACAGGCTAGATAATAGCCGGGGGTTCGCAACCTTAGTGGGCATCACAAACACCCGTGGGCCTCCAGCCCCAGTTTGATTCATTAGGTCTGGGTGTGGCCTGATAATTAGTATTCCTAACAAGTTTCCAGGTGATGCTGATATGCTGGAAGGGAAGTACATTTTGTGAACTCTGAATTACAGAAAGTCAATGTAGACCAACCCAAGGCCCATTCACCCATCTATCCATCCATCTCTCCCTCCCTTCCTTCCTTCCTCCAGTTTACTTTGTAGTTCTAGGTGACGTGAGCACAGAGAAGAATGAGACATGATTCTTGTTCTCAAGACAGAGTTGGGTAAGGGAGAAAAAGGAAAACGAAAAAAATAACTCTGTTACTTCCACGTCTCCTTTTTTTCCAACACACAGACTTCCTAAGTGTTCATTTGTGTTTCTGTTCTGTCAAATAGAGTTTAAGCCTCGTGCCCTTAAAGTTTGAATGATCAACTAGCACAAGAGCTGCCTTACATGGCTAAATCTGCTGAACTAACAATCTCAGGAATGCGTTTGCTATCCTATGAAAACTTTCAGATGGAAAATCTCCTCTCTGAACTTACAGAGGCTGGAGATATAAAAGCACATCTGACACCCCCCACGTCTGCATTAATGAGTAAAAAGAAATCACCAGGATTGCTATGTTCTTAGAATCTGTGCTTGGTTGCTTTCCAAAATGAATTCCTCATTTTAAACTTCAATACATATTATAGTTAATTTTGGGGAAAAACCTTTTGACTCATGTCCTTTAAATAGTATTGTTGACTAGCTCTAAACTTGGGTACTGAGTCTTACTAGACCTACTTTTTGCATAATTTGTGACATATCATATAACCCAATAATATGTAAAGAGATTGTGTATAGTTTACTTGACACAAATTCTTTTTGTGTAATGAAAGAACACTTCAACGCATGCCTTGGGTTGAACTATTATTTCTAAATCAGTGATAACTAGATAAGTGAGATTTTATTTATAACCATAATTCACCTCAACCAATGTTTTCACAAGTATTTGAAAGTGTAATAAAAATAAATGGGTAAAAGATGCAGACAGAATTCAAGAGATACAAATAAGCACACATAAAAGTATGTCTTTTTCTCTCTAGTTTGCCCCATAAAAACGTTGTCATGAGTTAAAGAAATGTCAGTTAAAGCAACCTTGAGATACTTCCTTTACATCTATTAAATTGGCAAACACATTTAGAAATGTTCTTTCTTGACTTGGGTTAGACAAGTGTTCACTTCATAACGATTTGACAAAACTGTGTTTTGTGCACTCTTCTGTACCTGTAACAGAAAACGTTAGGAAACATTTCCATTGCTTTTGCAAGTAAGTCTTCGACTGGAACTTGTTCTAAGGAAATACGCACAAAGAAGTTCTCTGTAGTAGTTTCTAAAATGAAGAACTGGAAACTACCAAATTATCTACCAAAACAGAAATGGTTTAGCAAATTACAGTAACGAAGGAAAATTACAAAATATTATGGTAGCTGTCAAGACCTACAGCGCATTTTTGATACCGTATTACAAAACAATGATTTGCAGTCACATAAACCTATACACATATGCATAAGGATTAGAAGAGAGTAGTATTAAAAATCATAAAGGAGCTCTGGGTAATTTTCTCCATAAATTTTTGTTACTCTTAGATTATCTTCACCACAGAGAGCACAGAACATGTGATTAAAATGCAAAGGACAGGAACATCCCACTGGCAAGGACTACTCATGTCTAATCACAGTGTGATCATTAAATATTCTGTCCAAATGGACTCAGAACACTTGGGATGTTTATAGGATATGGCAGAAGAAGGAAGTCTAAGACAGGAAGAGCTGTGTGGAATTGATCTTTCATTTTGCTTCTTTTATTTTCAGTTTTAGATGCTGTGGAAGTTATTTTTTCATCTAAGTTTAGACCACTCCTAAGACAATCCGTGGAATTTATTAAAATCTCACTGAGTTCCTACTCTCAATCTTACAATGTTGCTGGGGAAACAAGGTATTCACCTGTATTCTGAAAAAAAAATTGAGAATCAAGATGAAAGTTAATAGTTTGTCTACTGCAAAAGGTATAATGTTATTTATTGCTAAATGAACTGCACCACCAACCTTAGGCAAAAATGCTCAGTGAGGCTGGAGTGGGGTATGGTGGTCAGCAGAGGCTTTAAAGATAGTGGGAGGTCAATGGGATCTAAAGCCTGGCCCTAGGACTGGTGGAAAGGAACACAAAGAAGATTCCATGAGGATGGGAGATTAACACCCGAAGTGCAAGGGTGGGGAATAACTAGAAAAGCAAGAACTGTTTGCTCGAAGAGATTATCTAGGGCTCCATTAAGTTAAGGAATCTAGCTGTGCCCTGTTGGTAACAGGGAGTTACCAAGGTTGAACAAGAGCAAGTGCTCAAAGAAGTGGTTGGGAGACTCCCCCGGAAGCAGAGGGTAAGACAGGTTAAATGCTGCACACAGCTGGTGAAGGGAGAAGGCAAGAGTCCGGGTTAGAAGAGACTCAAAATACGGAAAGAATAGACAAGGAAACATGAAAGTGTGGGGAAAAAATCCAGGTCTGTAGGGGCTGAAAATCAGGGCTTCAGCCTCACCACTTACTATAACTCCTCTAGGCAATGAATCACTTTACCAAGCCACAGCTTTCTCATCTGTAAAACAGAAATGACAATCTGCCCTTAGTGATGCTGTCAGAGGATCAAAGGTGCAGGGCCATGGTAAGCAAATGACAAGAAGCACTGTAAGTTTAAGTTAGGAAGAAGGAACTCATGCAATGATGTGTTGGATAGACACATCTTTGGGCAAAGAGAGGAAGACCATTCCAAGGTCTGGAACCTGCAAAATGGAACTTTTACCCACCCCACCCCCTCATTTGCAACTATTCATGAAATTCAACAAAATTATTTCCTTGCGTTTTAAGTTTATTGATTTGTTTCTTGGATCACCTTCAGAAATGGTTATATTGAGTTTACTTTCTAGAAGATGCAGAAACAGTAAAAGAACAGGGCCACTTCAGATCACTCAAGGGGCTGTTCCATTTCCAAAACACTGACTTTTGAAAAGTTCCTGAATTGGTTGGGTAAAATGTCTGAAGTGGTCGGGGGGAAAAGCAAAACAAAGTCTTAACTACAGAATATATTTTTAAGGAAATGCAGCTTTATTACTTTCAAGTACAAACAATAACTTGGGCTTGGCTAACCAAATTTGCCTAATTGAGGGAATCTGCTTTAATGTACACATGTAAATGATTTATAGTTAGCACAATCACTCATTGGTAAAAGAGTGCTTCTATGATGCAAGAAAGTAACTGCGCATCTCAGAGACATCTTGTTCCACAATCATTCCACTATTTGCTTAAGCAATCCCTTCTTCCCCCTACCCCACACAGGTCAAATATACACTTTATCTCACTTCCTCTAAATCACAACATACATCAAATTAGTGAAACATGAGTTGATTACTTTTCCCACATTGCTACAGATGTTGGATTGGTGACAGGACTATTTTTTCAACCTGAGCATTCTCATCAAGTATACTAAGTCTAAATCAGTCAAATATGCCTGTTCACAATCTGAGTACAAAGACACCAAAAGATTATGAGCTTTTATCATCTGAATTAGTAATTTTCCAGGGCTGAATATTAAAAACATATTTACTTGGGCATATTTATGAAGAGCAAAAGCAGCTGAATTCTTTAGGCTACAATAATTAAGTGGGTTTACACGGGTCAGGATTGAATTACTATATTTAAACAACTGAACTGTTCTAGGGAAAGACCGGACACACTGACACATCCTGACAGCTAAACAGCTTTCTGCACTGAGCATGACCATTCAGTCTGATTAGGCTGATGGGAATGGTGCAAACACTACTCAGGAATCCATTTGAGGATTTATTCTGAAAAACTTTCACTTTCCTAGAGCAGGCACAGGGGGAACCTTTGATTAGAGGCACTGCCAAGGATGGCTAATGGGTATTTTGTCAAAAAAAGCGAATCTGTGCTTTTCATCAGACACTCTGAGGACTGCATAATTCTCAAGTGTCTTAGTTGTCTTAAACCAAGCAAAAGCACCAGCATAACCAGGTAGGAAGGCTGTGTCAACGAGACAGACCTAAAGGGCTTCTCCCCCTATCCTGACAACTGTGTCCAAAGGCAAAGGTGACAGTATGCCCTGCCAAGACTGCGTCATGAGTAGCAATCTGATTCTGCTTGCTTCCCTACAGAGAAAGGCAAGTGGCTTCAGACACCAAGGCCCAGAGGAGGAGGCGCAGAAAAGCTATAAAAGTGATGTTGGGGCCGGGCGCAGTTGCTCACGCCTGTAATCCCAGCACTTTGGGAGGCCGAGGCAAGCGGATCACGAGGTCAAGAGATCAAGACCATCCTGGCCAACATGGTGAACCTCCGTCTCTACTAAAAATACAAAAATTAGCTGGGCATGGTGATGCACACCTATAGTCCCAGCTACCTGGGAGGCTGAGGCAGGAGAATCGCTTGAACCCTGGAGGCGGAGTTTGCAGTGAGCCGAGATTGTGCCACTGCACTACAGGCTGGTGACAGAGTGAGACTCGTCTCAAAAAAAGAAAAGCAATGTTGGTAGGATTCATCTCTAGGCAACCTGGAAGCCACACAGGAACGACCTCAAGTTGCCAGCTGTGTTTGGTCAAAGAAATGTGCAAAGCCAGGATCCACTATCCTATGCTGATTCTGTTAGATCAAAATGCCTAACCTAATAGAAACAATTTCTTCATGTCTAAAATAAATACTGTTTCCAAAAGTATTTCCTTTGTTTTACAAATGGAGGGCAGTAATCATTTTCCTATGAACAAATACTAGAATGATTATATAATCCTCAAACTTCACCAAGTGCTTTCAACAGCCAGAACAGAGTGATTTTTAAACTACGAAAAATGAACTGCAAACCTTACAATTTAATAGCAATGTTCCCCACGTTTCACTCATGAGCAGCTATCCAACCGCATGCACTTCCTGCAGAACTTCTTCAAGTCCAGTCCCTGGAAGGGTTTTCTTCCTGTTTCTCCAATAGGTCTAAAATGGCAGGTTAGAGTCAGATTTGGCTATGTGTATTACTTCAAATAACGGAGCGGAGGAAACCATTCCTTTGGAATGATGACAAAATCTACTAGAAACTTCACACATCCACTCAGCTCTCCTGAATCCCTGTCCATATGAGGCCTGAAGTTGTTATGGTAGCCTGTACGAACCTGAGAGAAGCCCCTTGCTTCCACACCACGGTGTCACCCAAGAAATCCAATCCTTGTAAGAATCGATGGGGCTTATCTTCTCATGACTTAGAATTTTTCCAAAATAAGAATATTCACAAAAGAGGGAAAGGCAATTCCTTCACTTATGCGCTAAGGAAGCCAAAGGTCAGTGTGTGCATGAGAGCTCTCAAACGCAATCAAAGGAGAGTAGGGAATAGCTTTAGTTATTCTCTACCCACTTCTTACTCTGACTCTCCATTTTGCTTTCTTTTGCAAAAAGGATGAGCTAGTTTACCATTTTTATAAAAACTGGCAATAGTATGAATAAATCCAGCATCTATACAGCAGTTAAATAAAATCTCAGGCCAAATAAAGGCCTCTGTGGGGAAGACTTGAAGACTTGACATTAGGACTCCAATTACTGCCTGAAGAATGCTGTCAAAATCCAGCTGCATGATCATGCCACTGCACTCCAGCCTGGAAGACAGACCAAGACTGCCTAGGGGGAACAAAAAGTCCAGAGACATCAAGTACCACCTTGATGACTTCTGTATTCACCACTAAAAACCGAAATAGAACATACCATACAAGCTTCAAGTTAGTCAGTTTTATAAAACCTTTCCCGCAAGTGATTACAATTACTTGCCCTTTGAAGCTACTGGACAGATCTTAAAAGTGAGGTGGGGTGGAGATGGCCATTAGATCAGTAATCTGTTACCTGTTCAGGCTCAATTACAAAGTAAAAAATCATTTACCCTCATCATTGCCCAAAGTGTCCTGGGGCTTCTGAAAAATAGATTCAGCTGCGATTCTGGTTCTATTTCTAGGAGGACTAAGCAGAGCTCATGCACAAAAAACTCAATGTGAAACGGATTAAACTCAGATTTTGTGGGATGGAGAAAGATATTCTTCTTTCGCTTAAACCCCACAAGTGTCAACACGGATATTAATGATACCTGTCCTTGAAATTCATCATTAATTTCTATTAACTTCACAGCAATCAGAGGTCTACAGTCTGGCTTTATGCTAATGTAGATTCTGGAAGAGATAGGTCCCCACTCTAGAGCTTACATCATTCTCAGCTCTGCTGGCAACCCTTTTTCCCACCTGTAAAATGCATATGCTTTAAACTAGAGTCAGCAAGAAGGAATAACTCATGTTCCCACACATAAGCTTTCACTGAGGTTCCAATTCGTATGTTCATCTTCAAACTACCTTCCTGTTGGTCTGTGAATGAAATACGTCCCTTCCCAGCACCCCTGAAATACAAGGGGAGACAGCTGAAGAATGGCTGAGATTTTTCTACTGCTTGCTCCCTCTACTCTCTCCCTGATTGTGACCACTAACAAACATTTCCATTGTTGAACCACAAAAGTACCTAACTGTAGAGAGGGAGGAGGACACACACTGGCAGCCCAGGGACACGTTTTATTTGGCCCACCTTATTTTAAATTATCTTTAATCAGTTGTCACATTTTAAATATCCAGGATTTCAAATAAAAATCTGGCTTTCTAGCTCCTCCTGAAACAATCTGAAGACCTGCCAACACCAGGCTTGTTTCTCCAAATGATAAAACAGAGTTGAAGAACAGCCCTATTAGATAAACTTTCCAGAGGACAGCACAATCCTCCCCAGAATGTTTTACTCATTTATGTTACCTGTATGGCTCCCTTAGACAAGTGAATTTGTGAACCCTAATCTAGGACAATTCCCTCATTTAAAAGAGGAAGAAAATGATGGTCTTAGAAGAGAAAGTTAACCTGCCTGAGGCCGCAGATGAAGTCAGAGGTAAAGGAGGAAGTGAAGCTGGGTTCAGGTATCCTTCTAATATAGCACACTGTGTTTCTACTGAAACCATTACTTCTGTCAGCATTTCTTCAACCAATTGCTTAAACTGTCTAAGTGGAATCAGGTGCATTTCCCTTTTCCTCATTCTTTTCGTATCATTGATGTTCTTATAGAAAACTTGGTATCAGTTATTTCATTTAAATATTATCTCCAACCTGAAAGAAACCATGAATCAGAGATCAGACAAAAATGCATTATCAGCCTTTGCACATTTCAGTAGATGGAAGGCCAGAAAGAATCTTATAAATCACTGAGCTTAATACCTGGCTGTACAGACAAGGAAGCTGGAACCCAGAGAGGTTGCAGAGTTCCTGGGTAACAGGGCGGGTCTCTCACCTTCCAGCTCAGTGCTCTTTCTGCTATACCAGGGCACCACCGTGCAGTCATCCAGGCTGCTGGGGACTAGCTTCCCTGACATGGAAACAAAAACTACAGCACTCTCTCACATCTTAAACATGGCCAACCCTGACTCTGCCAAGATCTAAGGTTTAGAATGAGTTGTTGACAATCAATTTATAGAATTGGATTTGCACTGGAAGACAGACTTTTTTAGAACTGGTATTTGGTGAAAGTTTTAACACTGGCTCTTATAAAAGCTAAGCCCCATGTGAGAAAAGTTGCCGTAACAACATCATAGCACCTTTGCTTCAACTTCAAAAGAAAAAAAGGCAAAAAGCTTTAATAACAGACAATGTGATTTCATAGGCAACCAATTAGCAGATTAATGGATCATTTAACTTTCTTTACTTAAAACCAATACTCCACTCAAGAAAGATGAACCCAAAATGCATCCCCTTACACTGACCAACATAACTAAGTACAAATGAAGTCAATGGTGTACCCCATTAGCATGCTGCATTGTATGTCAATAAAACAAGCCCTCCCCCACCCCAAGCCCTGGCCCCTGGCAAACATAGATAAATGATTGTGCACTGCGTGATGATACCATTAGGTGAGAACTTTGGTTCATGCAGTCGGCTGCCACAGAGGTTGCACCCAAAACCCGCAGCCCTGGCACCCAAAGTCAGTGAGCGGTGGTGGCTCATGGTGTCAGCCGTGCTCCTTCCACAACACCAAGTGAATACTGTGGTCAGGCATGCTGGTGGCAAAGACCAAGCCCGTGTCATTGTGCCCATCCAATCCATTCAGCCAGGATGCTTCGCCTGCCAGAAAGCTTGAGCCTCTCTTTGATTTCCTGTACTCTGGCAGAGGCCAGCGACTAATCAGGCTCTCTGTCCGCAAGTCCATGATGTACAGGTAGCGGTTGTCAAACAGTAGGGCAAAGATATCTCCAAAGCCAAGCAAGGCCAAGTTTGCTATCTCAGGAGTCTTGATGACCCTACAAGGATGAGAGTTAGGGACTGTGAAAGAAGGCAAGCAACTTTGCTTCTGTTTACACTACTGTAATCTTTCCTGGACCCATTTAAAACCAATATAAAATTCAAGCAACTCTTAGTTAAATGCTTTTGATAAAAAGTAAAACATAAGGAGAAAAAGCTCAGCCCACTTGTAAAAAAGCCAGGACAGAGGGCTTCAGTCATTATATACCATTGGCATGTAAGGGAAAGGTGGTGTTTGATGAAAGTTTTTTTGTTTTGTTTTTGTTTCTGAGACAGGGTCTCCTCACTCTGTTGCTCATGCTAGAGTGCAGCGGTGTGATCTTGGCTCACTGCAACCTCTGCCTCCCAGGTTCAAACAATTCTCCTGCCTCAGCCTCCCAAGTAGCTGGGACTACAGACGCTCCTGCTAATCAGTACTTTGGTAAGTACTTCTGCTGCTTCCCAATGCATGCCAAAATGCCTGACACAAAGATGGGTACTCAATAAATATCTAAAGAATAAAGTAGTGGTGAAATGAACAGACACAAATGCAAATTCCTACAAAAGAAATCTAAAGAAGGCTAGGAAGCCCAGGGCGGTGGCTCATGCCTGTAATCCCAGCATTTTGGGAGGCCAAGGCGGGTGGATCACTTGAGGTCAGGAGTTTGAGACCAGCCTGGCCAACAGGATGAAACCTCATCTCTACTAAAAATACAAAAAATTAGCTGGGCGTCATGGCGGGTAGCTGTAATTCCAGCTGCTCGGGAGGCTGAGGCAGGAGAATCACTTGAACCCAGGAGATGGAGGTTGCAGTGAACTAAGATCACACCACTGCACTCCAGCTTGGGTGACAGAGTAAGACTCTGTCTCAAAAAAAATTAAATTAAATTCAAATTCAAATTAAGGAGGCTAGGAAAAACAGCTAGAAAGTCTGGTAGGTCCCACATCATCAATGTAAAGCAGGGTATAAACAGAAACACAAAAAATAGGTGGCTACAGGGATAGGGCTTAAGATCTGTGAAGATCAGCTGATTCCAAAGACTGAAACACAAATATGTTGCAGAATAGAGCACAGGTCTTGACAGGTTTGTGGCTTTCGTTTTGATCACTTTAGAACTGTAAACAGACATCCCTGCTGTGCACAGTCTGGGTCCTTGAACCTAAGTAACCTGACATGCTGTAGAAATAACCTAACTCAGGCGATCCACATCGTATCTCGGACTTAGCTGCTTTGTTTCTTTTCAGTTAGCTTCAAAGCTAAGTAGCCCTACCTGGTCCTAGCAATTGAGGCCAGAGGATTTGTAGTTGGTTTCAAAAGAGGTTGGTTTATTTGTGTTTGGAACGAAAAAAGCAGACACAAGACAGACTCTTTTCAGAGAAAAATCTGAATCTGGCAATTCCTACCAGCAAACAATCTTACAGGTTTATTACTTAAAGCTATTATTCAAGCACTAAAAACTAACAGAACTTTCATCTAGGACTCTAGGACATCTATATGCCACTCTAGTCAGAAGCATACATGAGAAAGCAGATGTGGGACCAAATTAAAACCTTTAGAGACACTAGGCATTAAAATAACTATGACATCTCTATCCCACCTTGCCTTGGCACCTTCCCTCCTAAAATTTTAATTCAAAATAAAAACAATATTAAACTATAAAAGTCGTGATTTTTCCCATGGTAATTAAATATTTTGCTTTGCAAAATATCATATTCTTTCAAAACTTTCTTTTCCCCCTGTTTTCGGTGTCCCTAGCTTTCTAGTACCATAAGTATACATGCCTATTGGATAATCCAGCCATGCATGGATGGAGAAATGTTGGAATATGGTGGGTTGGAGGCGGAATGCTGCACTTTATCCTGTCTCCGCTTCAGTTCCCCCAGCTACAAGAGGAAAA
Source organism: Ateles fusciceps (assembly GCA_036589455.1). Classification (NCBI taxonomy): domain Eukaryota; kingdom Metazoa; phylum Chordata; class Mammalia; order Primates; family Atelidae; genus Ateles; species Ateles fusciceps. The sequence continues at coordinate 20,119,350 of JAZHEH010000952.1, forward strand.
GCTTAGGAAATGGAATGGTTTCAGTCTTTTTTCTCAAAGCATAAATATCAATCACTTCTGTAATTCTGACAGTTCTGAAACCTAAATGGTTAGAAATGTTGGTCTGACTCCAGGAGACATAAATGGGGTTGTAACTTTGTAACCAGACAGATGAGGCCCACCAAAGTTTGTGGTTACTGTAATCAGACCCCACACAAGTTGACCTCAAATAGTCATGCATAAAAACAATGAAGAGAATGTTCAATTTTCTGTACTCCTCCAAGTCAGCACTTCCTGAACCATGCTATGGAATGTTAACTTTGTGAGTTGTTAATAATAATAGGAGTGTGCACAACAGGGTCAAACAAATTCAAACAGGTTTCTTTATACAAGGCCTCTCAGACTTACTATTAATCAAGATCTGCCAGGTGGTGCCGGATTGCACCACTGCACTCCAGCATTTAACAGCCACTTTATAGATGAAGACAATGAGCTACAAACTTACACAACATCACACAGCCCGTAAGAGATGGCACCACGTCTTAAACCAAGGCTTGTCTATCACCAAAGTTCTCTTAATTACCACATGGCACACTGGCTTCCATCAGCCTCAAGTATGCTAACAGATACTGTCAATCTCCAAGAGGATTCTAGAGTATACAGTGAATCCCAAAATTATTTGTCTATAGACTGCTGCTTATTATTTCTTTGGAGGGAAACCCTGCAAGTTATATTTTTCTCTAAGTATCTCTGTCTTTTTACTAGTCAACATAAGGTCATTTGATCCCTAGATACCACTAAAGTTTACCAAGTTTGTAAAACAATGCATAATTTCAATTGAATATGAAGTAGAACTTAAAATATTAGAACTGAAGGAGATCTTTAAGATCTTTTTATCCAAGCCAGGCAGGGGACATTCCAACATGTAACTCTTCTTCATTTGCTTACTTCCTCTAAAATATTTTTCCTGTGTGAGATGTTCAGTATATACAACCTTGTTTACAAGTTATGTAGTAAACATTGCTAAAAACAAGCTACTGACTGGTACATCTAAACATTTAGTCTTGTCTTTACTACCGAACTGCAGTAGACTTTCAAAGGTAAAGCGTGAGGTCAAAGAAACATTACCTGAGAATATCATAACTGGCAAAGTCCCACTGGTAGAGACCGAGTGCTGAACTACAGACAATGTATTTGCCATCAAAATGAAGTCTTGGCTGCAGGCAAATACTTCTATCCTCAGAGACAGACAAGGTCTTTAAGCACTTGCAGTTGATTTCTCTCCCAATTGGCCAAATCTACAGAAAAAAGAAAATGAGGAAAGATGAGAGATCCCATCACTACAGAAAAGCTTGTCCTTAAAACGGTCTGCATATGCTGAAGTCAGCTAGAAAGCAAAGTATACTGGGAAGACCACAGGTTTTATAGCCAAGAATCATAGGTTCAAGTCTTAATTCTCCTGTGCAATCTTGGGTAAATTATTTAATTTCTCTTAACCCCAGTTCTTGCAATAAATATGATACCTATCACATGGGACAGTTTAAAACATTCAATAATGGGCCAGGTGCGGTGGCTCACGCCTGTAATCCCAGCACTTTGGGAGGCCGAGGCAGGTGGATCACCTGAGGTCAGGAGTTCGAGACCAGCTTGACCAACATAGTGAAACCCCATCTCTACCAAAAATACAAAAATCAGCCAGGCATGGTAGCACACGCCTATAATCCCAGCTACTTGGGAGGCTGAGGCAGAAGAATCTCTTGAACCCGGGAGACAGAGGTTGCAGTGAGCTGATATCATGCCATTGTACTCCAGCCTGGGTGACAAGAGCAACAATCCATCTCAAAAAAAAAAAAAAAAAAAAAAAAAGATGCAATAAGAATGTGAGAGTGCTTTGTAAACTTTGCAAACCATTACAATAAATGAGTATGTTTTCTTAGTTTAGACCTAAAAATTAAGGCGGGTAGGAGATATGTAAGAAAGTATTAAGACTGGGCCAGGTGCGGTGGCTCATGCCTGTAATTCTAGCACTTTGCAAGGCCAAGGCAGACGGATCATGAGGTCAGGAGTTCGAGACCAGCCTGGCCAATATGGCAAAACTCCATCTCTATTAAAAATACAAAAATTAGCCAGGTGTGGTGGTGGGCACCTGTAGTATCACCTACTCAGGAAGCTGAGGCAGGAGAATCGCTTGAACCAGGGAGGCAGAGGTTGCAGTGAGTAAAGATTGCACCACTGCACCCTAGTCTGGGCGACAGAGCAAGATTCCATCTCAAAAAAAAAAAAAAAAAAAAAAAAATTAAGAACAAGCTGAACATAAATTTATGTGAATTTCTTTTTCATTTACAAATTCAAGTTAAGAAACTGCATAGAACACAGAGCTAGTGAATCCTTTTTCCAGTAGGTTTAAAATAGCTTGGGCTAAGACATTCCCATTCCTCTTCCTAGAATGTTCACCCTTTACCATACCACTTTAATTTTCTTATGTTTCCCAGTTTTTCTTTGATGAAGCAAATTAATGGAGGAAAAAACCTCACCTTAATCTCATATTTGTCTGCACTTAAGAGGATGTAGTCTCCAGGACTGTGCAAGAGAGATTTGACTTTGCATTTCTGCAAAACTACCTGCAAATATAAACATCCATGTTACAGAAAGATCCATTTAATGCTGTTCCTATAATGATTTTATTCTTTAAATTAAAATATGAAAATGAGCTTAAAATATGCTAGAATAGCTAATCCATAACTCCATTACCAAATTAACCTCTACTAAAAGTTTTACTACCATATTCTCTGTTATTAGCAGTATCTAAGTGTCTAATGTTAGCCAAGTGAGGTGGCTCATGCCAATAATCCTAGTGACTCATAAGGCTGAGGTGGGAGGATTGCTTAAGCCCAGGAGTTGGAGGATGCAGTGAGAGCTATGATTGAGCCACTGTATTCCAGCCTGGGCAACAGAGCAAGACTATTAACTCTTTAAAAAAAAAAAGGTGTCTAAATGTTGGCAGCATTTAATCTTAGTATTCGTCTAGAAGCAAACATTAGGGCTGATTTTTTAAAACTGGCCAGGCGTGGTGGCTCACACCTGTAATCCCACACTTTGGGAGGCCGCGGCGGGCAGATCACGAGGTCAAGAGATCGAGACCATCCTGGCCAACATGGTGAAACCCCGTCTCTACTAAAAAATACAAAAATTCGCTGGACGTGGTGGTGCGCGCCTGTAGTCCCAGCTACTCGGGAGGCTGAGGCAGAATTGCTTGAACTCAGGAGGCGGAGATTGCAGTGAGCCAAGATTGCGCCACTGCACTCTAGCCTGGTGCCTGGCGACAGAGCAAGACTCTGTCTCAAAAAAAATTATAAAATGTAACTTAATAAAAGGAACAGAAAGAAAAAAGCCCACAGGCACTGAAGTAGATGCAAATGATATGCTTTCATAAGCATGTGCATCATAAAGGAGAAAGCACTGGACTTGGGACCAGAATCTGCCATATGCTGACTTTGCAACCTTGGGCAAGACCATTTAAACTCTGTAAGTTTCCTGATTTTTAAAATAGGAAACAAGCACCTATTAATTACCTCATTTAATTATAGTAAAGATATTGTAACAATGTAAATTAGAGTAGTAATATATAGTAAAAGCTAACATTCCATTAGCACTTGAGATAGTCTGTAAACATTAGGTTCTAACTATTTTTGTAATAAATCCGCATAAGGTGAGAGGGAAGCAGGGTTCACTCATTCAGAAGTCTGGATTGCAGACTTGACTGGAATAGACCGACATCACTATCTGTGTCCTAGCCCCAGTCAACTGTGTTTTCCACAACACCAAACTGCCTTACACTATAAAACTTTTCTATGTAAAAAGTTAACGTAAGTTATTTTTTTTTTTAATTAGCAGCCAGGTGCGGTGGCTCATGCCTCTAATCCCAGCATTCTGGGAGGCTGAGGCGGGTGGATCACCTGAGGTCAGAAGTTCGAGACCAGCCTGGCCAACACAGTAAACCCCGCCTCTACTAAAAACACAAAAAATTAACTGGGAGTGGTGGCAGGCATCTGTAATCCCAGCTACTCGGGAGGCTAAGGCAGGAGAATCACTTGAACCTGGAAGGTGGAGACTGCAGTGAGCCAAGATTGGGCCATTATACTCCAGCCTGGGGAACAAGAATGAAACTCCATCTCAAAAAAAAAAAATTTTAATTTAAATTTAAAAAATTAGCTGGGTGTGGTGGCACACGCCTGTAGTGCTAGCTACTCAGGAGGCTGAGGTGGGAGAATCACTTAAGCTTCAGGATTCGAAGTTGCAGAGAGCTATATCAAGCCACTGCACTCCAGCCTGGGCAACAGAGTGAGACCCTATCTGTATAAAAACAACAACAAATGAACAACAAAAAAGAAAAAAACTTAATGTGCCCAATACATAATCATGGTCTTACAAAGTACTCTCCCTTTAGCCCCAACTATTTCAAAAAAAGATATAATCATCCACCGAATCTAAAACCCGCCAGTCACCTCTGATTGTTTCTTTTTCTTAGTTTCCCACAACGAATCTGCAAGGCCAGGTGGCTTTACCTTAAAGATATATCCTTTATGGGTGCTCTTTCCATTATTGCCAGCCAAATCTAAGTTATGGGTATCTTTTGCTTAGACTATCTACTGCCAAAGCCTAAATGGTCATCCTGTATCTGCTTGTGCCCAACTCTAGTCCATTCTTCATTCAGCAGTTAATTTTCTTAAAACACACATTGCACCAGACACTTGCTCAGAACCTGTGGACTGCTTTCTAGACTACTTCTGATGATAACCACCATACTTACTGTGGCCTTACAGATCATAGAGGATAACCACCTCTCTGCCCATCTCCCCAGCATGGCTCCACTGGCTTAAGTCCAGGTCATCAAATGTTCCAAGTTCTTTCCCACTCCTGGGCTTGTGCATATACCGTACCCTCTAAAACAATCTTTCGGCTACTCTTTCCACTCTTTAAATAGGAATAAATCTCCTATTTATTCTTCATGTTTAACCCCTTTCTCAAAAAGCTTTCTCTGAACTACTTTCCTAAACTGCTTTTTTTTTTTTTGAAACAGAGTCTCGCTTGGAGTGCAGTAGTGCAATCTTGGCTCACTGCAACCTCTGCCTCCCAGGTTTCAAGCAATTTTCCTGCCTCAGCCTCCAGAGTAGCTGGGATTACAGGTACCTGTCACCATGCCTGGCTAATTTTTATACTTAGAGTAGAGACAGGGTTTCACCACGTTGGCCAGGCTGGTCATGAATGCCTGGCCTCAGGTAATCCACCTGCCTCAACCTCCTAAAGTGCTGGGATTACAGACATGAGGCGCCATGCCTGCCTTAGACTTTCTTATAGAACACTGTACTGTTCCTTCACAAAACTTAACACAATTTGAAATGATATATTTACCTGTGAAATTGTTTAATAAAACTATTTCTCCTATTAGACTATCATCCATAGGGTAAGGTTTGAGTCCATTTTGCTTACTCCTGTTTCCTCAGCCCCTCATAGAATGGCAAACTCAAGAAAGTGCTTCTGCATGGCATATCCATTATCAATACCGCATTTGATCCTCACAACAATCTTGTTTTAAAAACTAGAAAACGTTACAATATTTTGCTAAAGATCCTGTGCAGTTTTCTTTGTCCTACTTCTTGTAAGCATTATTTTTTCAAAATGAAAATTGCTTTTCTGATTAAAAAACATGTTTAAAGGGAAAAATGCACCCCACAATCCCACAAGAAATACCCACCTTCAACATTTTGATGAACACATTCAGAAACTGATTATCACACTCTACATACTATGTAACCTATGTAAATTGTTTTATCTGCCCCCTTTATCCACCTAAATATATTGTGGGCAGCTTTCTATGTCCATAAATCATGCATTTGTTAAACTATTTATGAAGTACCTTCTACTTGCTGGTCACTGCTGTACACCATCATGCTTTGTGGTTACATCAATTCCATCCTATGACTCACCTAACACTTAAAAGGCAGTGTCTAACATCCTTCACCCTCTCCTTCAAAAAGCCTGACAAGAAGATTTCTTGTAAGTCTTCCTACCTTGGTCACCCACTCCGTGTGCCCGGTGAGTGTGTTCAGGCATGTCCCAGCAGATAAAGCCCATACTTTCACAGTGAAGTCTGCAGAGCCACTCACCAAGATATCCAGTTCATCATTGTAGTCCACGCTAAACACTAGTGCATATAATATACACAACATTAACACGTCTCTGTCAGTGAGCTCTTTTAGAGTTCAATGTTTATTTTCCCCAGCTGCCCAATTATATAATTTCCCAACCAAAGACACTGTAATGGTGCTATTCAACTAGCAATTTTATGATAAACGTATTTCAAAATTATTATTATAGCTTATTATTCGAAGGTGGAAAGTCCCAGGAATAATACAATCTCTTTTATATGTGGTAGCTACAGTGAGACGCAAAACAAGTGTTGGAGATAATGGCATTCCTTCTTAGGACTGCCTGCCTGATACTACACCATACTTTATCTAATTTATGCAGGAAAACAGAACATACATGGTCCTACTCTGATACACAATAAGAGTAAGACAAAATGTAAAGAATGGAAGCTGCAAAACAGCACCCAGACTCAAGAAAAGCCAATGTAAAGACAGAAAAAATAAAACAAAAAAAGGATCTCAAAGGTCAGATTAAGCCATTCCCTCAAAATAGTGTATGAATTTCTTCACAGCTGTATCCCCCAGTGCCAAAAACAGTGTGTGCAGTATAGTGAGTCCTCAAATATTTATTTTCAAATGTATGCCAAATTCTAAAGGAACATTAGGGACCCAGAGATGAAGACACTGATTCTTCCTTTAAGAAACTCAGTATAAGTAGGGGGTGGAGGAGGAAGCCCAGAAAAAATAAATGTTTACCTCTTGCTAGGGAAACATCAAGGAGAATGACTAACTCTGCCCAGGGGTATCAGGGAGGACTTCAGGGAAGAGGCGATATTGGAGATGGGCCCTGAAGGATGAGTAGAGTTTATCAAGGAAAGAAAAAAGAATATTTTGCAGGCAGAAGGAATAGTAAAGGCATAAAGTTAAGAAAAACCTCAGCAATGTCTAGGCAACCGTAAGAAAATGTATTAGAGCGAGGTTCTCAAAGTTGATCAGGAATAAAATCACCTGGAAGTCATGGTACATCTTAACATTGTGGAATATAACATTCAGTTTAACATATACTTCCATACATACATGCACCTTCAAATATTAATTTCTCAACAAACAAGTGGTAGCAGGCAGGAAAGACTGAAGAAGAGTATATAGGACAAACAAAATGAAGCAAAAAATATGTGTTTTTATTAGCATAATGGCTAGTTTTACTTCAAAGAACCACTAAGCACCAGGTATGATGCAAGGAACTCAAGTCACATGGGTGAACAAGACAGGTAGGATCACTGTCCTTATGGAGTTTAGTCTGGTGGGGAAGCAAGATTATCATATTTATATCATGAGTGGTCTACAGTAATACAAGTTACTGTGAAGCAGAGGGACCCAACCTGTTAAGGGAGTCCTGAAAGGCTGCTCATAAATGTAACATTTGATATTATAGACTATAACTCTCAGAGGCTAAAACAGTGGGTAAATGGGGGAAACGAAGAAGGGAGCTTCTGCATAAGAGGCTGGGAAATAGCTCAATTTCTAAACAAAGCTCCAAAAAAAAAAAAAAGCAACACAGAGAGAAGCTCAAATCTCAAGGCTATATTCAAATGACCAGTTTTTGCAAAAATAAGGCTGCTATACATTTATTAGGAAACATTCAGGTATGTTTCTTTCACCTTATCTCTAGGTGGTAGCTTGTTTTAATCAACTGTCAACCAAGCTCCAACTGGATGTAATCTGTGTAGACCACACCATCTAGGAACCACCATCACACCAAATAACTTTCAGCCCTAATGCTACAAATAAAGTAGAATTTACACAAGTAGCATTTACTCAAGTTAGAGGTATGGAATCTGATAAAGGCAAAGGAACTGACTGTTCAATAGGATATAAATGAAACAGGAGGCGGGAGAGAGAGAATGAGAGAGAAAGAGAGAGAATGAGAACTATCCCTCCCACAAGAAGGGTACATAGGAGAAAGCAAGAAAAAGCAAAACTGGGTAAAACATTCCAAATAAGAGTAACTAGAATAAAAGGAAGTAACTGCAGTGACTAAGAAAGAGGGTTGAAAAAAGCAGGTTAAATTAAAAAAAAAAAGTATTTCACATTCTTGGCTCCTGGCTTAAAAGGATGAGGCTAATAACCCTTGAAAAAGGGCAACCCACCCGCCCCCGTGTGCCCCCGAAAGTGCTGGGTCCTGGCTCCGGAACTCCATTCCCAGCAAGCCACAGTGTTGTCAAAGGAGCCTGTCACAAGCTTCTGTTCATCAAACTTCACCGCTGCACAAGTGTGGGTCTGGATGCCATAAACGCACTGCCCTGTGCTCACATCCCACAGCTTTGCAGACAAGTCATCTGACCCTTCAAGAGAAAAAAAAGGGAGGTTAATAGGAAAACAGACACACTAAAGAAGGAAAATCAATCCCAAAATCACGGTGTTCTTCAAGCACGCTACTTTACAGCTGAGGAAACTAAAGCATGGAGAGAGTAACACAACTTCCTCAGTCACCAAAATGGAGTCAAAAGCACTAGGACAGAATTCAACCTTTTTGGGTGAGACCTCTTCCCTTAACTTTCCAGGATATAGAAGGGCATTAGAGTAAAGCATCCCTTGATGCTTCCACTTGAAAATTTTCATAAATCCTTGGCTATCATGAGCTCTCTGATTTGAATTAAATAGATGGGTATTACACATGACTACATGTTTATATTTGCATGCTTGTCCATTACCCAACAGTTCTGAACAAATAAGGAATGCTGAATAGTAAAGGTGCCTGCTGAAACATATTCCACTCTAAAGCAAATCAAAAATAAAGCTCAGAGCATGGGCTAACGTCTACCAAAGCTAACTGCTAATTGCTCCAGCCATCTTGAAATATGTGAAGGAAGAAACCTCAAGGAAAACCTGGGATAAATTATCCCCAGACACTCACAACTCAACAAAGAGTTTGTAAAGCCTCTTAAGATTCTGTAGGAAACAGTCAGTTTTATTTCTGCTGCTGATGAAAATTCTATACTAATCATGGTGACAATTCAGGGCTTTGCTTTAATTAAGTTAAAAATCATGATTAACTCATTCTCACAATGCACCTTTAATAAGCCTCAATAAATAAAAAGACATTTTTGACAACTCACTAAATATAGTCACTATGATAATGACACAATATCCTAGGAAAGCACCAAATGACCAGTTTTTATAAAGCTGAAATGACTAAATAAAGCCAGCCACAATTCCACCTTTAGTCAAGAACCACTGTTCCAGACAATGGAAAAATGGCCTTCACTTATGAAAGAGCTAGAGTTTGAATTTTAACCTGGGAAAACTATGACAGCATCCTGAAATAAAGACTGTATTTACTGTTGCTTTGCTATTTAGAACTCAGTTTCCTTCTGTATAAAAAGAAGGGGAGGACTTGGTTGGTTCTCAATGGCCATGTGAGACAACAGAATCATCTGGGAAGCTTTATCAAAACGCAGAGGCAGGTCCCTATTTTCAGACAGTCCAACTTGAAAACATCTGAGGTAGGGTCCAATAATCTTAAACGTTTGCCAGGTGATTCTAACTCATCAGCAATATTTTGAGAGCCAAGGGTCTAGAATGGTGCTATTGAACAGAAAATATAATGCGAACTGTGTATGTAATTTAAAATATCCTAATAGTTACATTAAAAAAGCAATCTTGGGCTGGGTGTGGTGGTTCACACCTGTAACCCCGGCACTTTGGGAGATGGGCAGATCACCTGAGCTCAGGAGTTCAAGATCACCCTGGGCAACATGGTGAAACCTGTCTCTACTAAAATACAAAAAATAAGCTGGGCGTGGTGGCGTACACCTGTAGTCCCAGCTACTTGGAAGGCTGAGGCATGAGAATCACTTGAGCTCGGGAGGCAGAGGTTGCAGTGAGCCGAGATCACACCACTATACTCCAGCTTGGGCTACAGAGTGAATCTCCATTTCAAAAAAGAAAAAGAAATGAAATGTTGGCCAACATGTCTCCACTAAAAAAATACAAAAATTAGCCGGGCATGATGGTGCAAGCCTGTAGTCCCAGCTACTTGGGAGGCTGAGGCAAGAGAATCACTTGAACCTGGGAAGAGGTTGTAGTGAGCCAAGATCACATCACTGCACTCCAACCTGGGTGACAGAGTAAGACTCTGTCTCAAAAAAAAAAAAAAAAAAAGGAAACATGTTAAAATAATTAAATGTGTTTTATTTAATTCAATATGTCAAAAATGTCATTTCAACATGTACTCAATACAAATACTGAGATATGTAATGTTCTTTTAGATTGTAAGTCTTTGAAATCCAGTATTTCACATCTCCATTTGGACTAGCCACAACTCAAATACTCAAAAGCCACATGGGGCTAGTGGCTACCGTACCAGAGAGCATACGTCTAGACAATCTTTAAGGTCTTCGGTTTAGGCATGTTGTGACTGTATTTCTAAGGAGTAGAGTAGGAAGGAAATCATCTTAGGTCCTTTATGAGCTTGGTTCTGATTTATTACCAGTGTTCAACTAGGGTTTCATTCATTCATTCCACACATATTTATAGAACTACTGTGTCAGGCAGGGCTCTTGCTCTCATGGCACTCAGTCTACTTGGGAAGACAAAAAGGCTAAAAAAGCAAGAATAATTCAGTATAGTAGGTGGTAGGCACTAAAAAAGCCTCTAGCAAATATAAGGAGCAGACAAAAACAGAAAACATCTCAGGCGAGGCCCCACTGAGTTTATGAAATGCTCCAACATGTAAGTGGAGATGCCTTAGGAGCTGGCATGATTGGCTCTTCAACTACACTCCTCTTTTGTTTTTAAGCTGGGCTATGGCATGGGACTGTTTCAAGAATTTGAAGGCTTTAAAAAAAACCCAAAACCTTTTAAGTTTTAACTAATTGAAATCTAAAGGATGAATGTTAGCCAGGCCAAAACAAAACTAAAGGATGGGTATATGCCAAAACTTTTTCAGTAAAAAACCTGATAGTAAAAATTTTAGACTTCAACCTATTGAGTTGCAATTCCTCACTTCCGCTGGATTTGGCCCACAGTCCATAGTCTGCCAATCCCTGGTATATACCTATTAAAGTAACAATTAAATATCTACATACAACACAAAAATTAGTAAAATGGCACTGGGATCAATTCATAAAGAACTATTTGGAATCATTCAAAAAACTGTCTAGGAGTTATTTACAATGCTTGCCAAAAAGCACTGCCTAAAACATGAACACTGATTATGAAAATAATTTAGTCTGGGAAACAGTGGCAAGGTTTGGCTGCAGAACTGGGTCAGGAAGATGTTTAACTATGACCTTATTTGCATTTCAGAAAGATCACTATGGCTGTATCATGGAAAATGGTTTGAAGGGGGGAAAACTAGAGGCAAGAAGGCAGCTAAAAATTAGTGGAGAGGACAAACAAAATGTGACATATACATGGAATACACACACACACACACACACACACACACACACACACATACATGTAATGGAATATTATTCAGCCTTAAAAAGGAATAAAATTCTGACACATTATGATATGAAGGAAGCTTGAAGACATCATGCTAAATGAACTAAGCCAGCCACAAAAGAATAAATCATACAAGCATGATTCCACTTATATGAGGTTCCTAGAGTAGTCAAATTCATAGAAAGTAGAAGGGTGGGCTGGGAGCGGTGGCTCACACCTGTAATCCCAACACTTGGGGAGGCTGAGGCGGGCGGATCACCTGAGGTCAGCAGTTTAAGAACAGCCTGGCCAACATGCTAAAACCCCGTCTCTACTAAAAATACAAAAATTAGCCAGATGCAGTGGCACATGCCTGTCATCCCAGCTACTTAGGAGGCTGAGGCAGGAGAACTGCTTGAACCTGGGAGGTAGAGGTTGCAGTGAGCCAAGATTGTACCATTGCACTCCAGCCTGGACGACAGAGCGAGAATATGTCTCAAAGAAAAAGAAAGAAAGTAGAATAGTGGTTTTGCCACAGGCTGTAGAGGAAGGAGCATGGGAAATGTTTAACTAATAAGAGTTTAGGCTGGGCATGGTGGCTCATGCCTGTAATCCCAACACTTCGGGAGGCTGAGGCAAGAAGATCGCTTGAGCCCAGGAGTTCAAGACCATCCTAGACAACACGGTGAGACCCTGTCTCTACAAAACATACAAAAATTAGCTAGGAGTTGTGACACACACCTGTAGTCCCAGCTACTCGGGGAGGCCAAGGGGAGAATTGCTTGAGCCCAGGAGGTAGACAGTGAGCCAAGATACTGCCACTGTACTCCAACCTCTCCAACCTGTGCTACAGAGTGAGACCACATCTCAAAAGAACCCCCCCCCAAAAAAAAAACAAAAAAAAAATGGATACGGTTTAACTATATAGTGTATTATACACTGTTTACATAGTTAACAGTGTATAGTGTTTAACTGATACTGCTTTAGTTTGGGAAGATGCAAAGTTCTAGAAATGGATAGTGGTGGTGATTGCACAACAATATGAATGTACTTGATGGCACTCAACTGTATGCTTTAAAATGGTTAAAATGGTAAATTTTATGTTACGTATGTTTTAGCACAATTTGGAAAAAACAAGATTATCCAAATTAATTATTAAACTAGTTCATATAGGAAAACATTGTGCTGAAATATAAAAAAATAATCAGGTTGAGTCGAGTTCCATTTACAGTGATGCAAGTCTACTTCTGAGAATCCTTTAGGAGCCACTGTTCTCTGCTCCTTTCTGACTTTATGTCAAGCCTCCCCTCTGGCCTCCCATTTGCTGCACTGTCTAACCCAACATGTTTTCAAAGAGGTCACCAGTAATGCAGCATAGAGGTGAAAGAGGACTAAATAAATGTGGACTCTTATATCACATGAAAGAAAAAATACCTCCCCATTCAGTATCTTAAAAATCTGAACAATACTTTTTTTTAAAAAAAATCAGACATTTCACAGAACTCTAGATTTCAAGCTTCCCTTGAAAATAACTCTGACCCTGAATCCCACCCCACATGGCAATAATTTATTACAATGGAGCAGCAGCTGCACTCTTTAGAAAGCCAACTGTTCTTGATTTGCTATAGTCCACACAGACTTTTACCTCAGTCAGGTCATCTTCCTGGCCGCGGTGTGTATGTTCTACAAGAAAAGAACTGCTCTAATTTATCCATGTATGCCCTCACATTGTTTTTCAAACAGCAGGCATCCCATAAGTAAGTATCCACTGAACAGCACCAAGCATAATAGGTTCCTTTCTTACCATTTCAGAAATAAATTGCAAAAGAGAAAGATAAGTACCTCACTTTATGTCAATTTTTAGCATTAGCCATCAGTCGCTTTAATAAAACTGTCTACTGCTTACTCAAGGCACTAATGTGAGAGTCACTCTAAGTTTATTGCCAAATTCAGGGTTTTCACAGTTCCACCACAGTGAAAATTCAACCTCTTAGGTAACAAGATGACACAAACACGTATAATTCTGTAACAAATACTTCCCTTATGGTTCCAGGGGATGCTACTGTTAGAAAAATTAGACTAATGCTTTGGATCATTTTCAATACCCACAGCACAGCATAATTTTCAATATGCAAACGGGATTAATTTAATCAGAATAAAAATCACATTAACATATAGACCCACCTAGAGAATAATCTTAAAATGCAGAATTATAGGTATTAACTTTCCAGTTAGTTAGAGAATTCAGTGAATATTTCCCATTTACTTTTACTCCAAGTAACTGCAGTTTTTACTATATTTCAAAAGTAAAGTTTGATGAGAGAAGAAAAAAATTTTTTTAAAGCAAGAGGAACCAGGCGTGGTGGCTCACACCAGTAATCCCAGGATTCTGGGAGGCAGAGGCAGGTGGACTGCTTGAGCCTAGGAGTTCTGAGACCAGCCTGGGAAACATGGTGAAACCCTGTCTCTACAAAAAATACAAAAATTAGCCAGGCGGTAGTGTTGCTCACTTGTAGTCCTAGCTAAACTCGGGAGGCTGAGGTGGTAGGATCACCTGAGCCCAGGAGGCAGAGGCTGCAGTGAGCCAAGATGGCACCACTGCACTCCAGCATAGGCTACCCAATGAGATGTTGTCTCCAAAAAAAAAAAAAAGTGGCCAAGCACGGTGGCTCACGCCTGTAATCCCAGCACTTTGGGATGAAGTGGGCAGATCACCCGAGGTCAGAAGTTTGAGACCAGCCTGACCAATATGGTGAAACCCTGAATCTACTAAAAATACAAAAATTAGCCAGGCTCTGGTGGTGTGTGCCTGTGATGACAGCTACTCAGGAGGCTGAAGCAAGAGAATCGCTTGAATCCAGGTGGAAGAGGCTGCAGTGAGCCGAGACTGCACCACTGCACTCTAGCCTGGGCGACAGCAGGAGACCCTGTCTCAAAAAAAAAAAGAAGAAAGGAAAAAAAAATGCTAGAGGTGGTTGTGAAAACAATGAGTCAACTGCCAGTAGAAGCTCCAAGCTCCAAGGTGATACTGGATCTTAATCTTTTTTTGTTTTTTTTGAAACAGGGTCTCGCTCTGTTGCCCAGGCCAGAGTCCAGCGGCACAATCTCAGCTCACTGCAACCTCCACCTCCTGGGCTCTAATGACTGTCTCACCTCAGCCTCCGAGTAGTTGGGACTACAGGAGTGAGTCAGCACACTCAGCTAAGTTTTCTATTTTTTGTAGAGACGGGGTTTTGCTATGTTGCCCAGGCTGGTCTCAAACTCCTGGGCTCACATAATCTGCCTGCCTTGGCCTCCCAAAGTGATGGGACTACAGGAATGCGCCACCTTACCTGGTCAACTGCATCTTAATCTTTAAAAATCTGAGGCAAAAGAAACATAGGAAGGCCATCACCATAACAAAGGAAGTACATCAAAGCCTAACATAAGGAAATCAAAGTGTGAATAACTTCAGGATGACAAACCAAACTATGAAATGCTTTAAATCAAATGTTTATTTTCTAAAGCTAGCAGAGTGTCTAGCATTTCAGAGAACATATCACCACATAATGTATACCCTTAATGAATGAAGAAATGCAATTGTAAAACAGTCGTGAGAAATGATACATCTCAACATTAAAAATATTAAAATTGAGTCTGGTGAGACTCTTGAGGGAGATGCATATTACTTAAGACTATATTGGCTTTTACAGGCTCATGGGCAATAAAAAAAAAAAATTAAAAAAAAAACTATATTGGCATGGCATCAAATCAAGCTATCTGAAAAGGACACTGAGAAGAGCTATAAAATCGGGCCGGGTACAGTGGCTCAGGCCTATAATCCCAGCAGTTTGGGAGGCTGAGGCAGGCAGATCACCTGACGTCAGGAGTTCAAGACCAGCCTGGCCAACATGGTGAAACCCCGCCTCTATTAAAAATACAAAAAAAAAAATTAGGCATGGTGGCATGCACCCGTAATCCCAGCTACTTGGGAGGCTGAGGCAGGAGAATCACTTGAACCCTGAAGGTGGAGGTTGCAGTGAGCTAAGACCTGCCACTGCACTCCAGCCTGGGCGACAAAGCGAGACTCTGTCTCAAAAAAAAAAGAGCTATAAAATAATTCATACTTCTGTATCTGGTGATTCTACTTTTAGGCTTCTGTCCCAAATGGAAAAAGAGATAATTCGGTTAAGCTTTGTGTTCCCTCCCAAACCTCATCTTGAATTATAATCCCCAGGTATTGAGGGGGAGAGACCTGGTGGAAGGTGACTGGATCATGAGGTGGTCCCCCATGCTGTTCCCATGATAGTGAGTGAGTTCTCTTGAGATCTGATGGTTTTATAAGTGCCTCTTCCCGCTTCACTCACACTCCCTCTCTCCTGCTGCCTTGTGAATAAGGTGCTTGCTTCCCCTTCACCTTCCACCATGATTGTAGTTTCCTGAGACTTCCACAGCCATGTGAAACTGAGTCAATTAAGCCTCTTTCTTCATAAATTACTCAATCTTAGGCAGCTTTTTTATTTTATTTTTTTAGCATTTTGAGAATGGACTAATACATGCACTAATATGGAAATGGCTAATGACTATTGATTTATTTACACAAAGGAACAGTTTATACTGTAATACACAAATGTTTATTAGAAGTTTTCTTGGATGAAAAAGAACACCAAGCATTTCTATATATTATATACAATATAAGAAAACAGGCATTGGTATTATTAGTAAGAACTGCCTGGAGCTATTCTAAATGCTGCCTAAGAATTATTTACATTGCCTGTCAAAACATATTATCTAACACGTGGGCATTAGTTATATACAGAAACACATGACTATTATGAATGAAAATATATAATTTTAGATTTTTAATAATTATTTTGTTTTATAAAGTTACTTAATTGCCTAGTTTAAAAATATCCAACTCTCTATTCCCCCGGTCCAAACTCCCAACTTCTGCTTCTTCTACTTAGAGTCACAGGATTTCAGAGCAAGGAAGAAATATCTCCTTTCCACACTGCCACACCGGCTATTTTTTCGTCTTTTAGTAGAGACGGGGTTTCACCATGTTGCCCAGGATGGTCTCGAACTCCTGAGCTCAGGCAATCCACCAGCCTCGGCCTCCCAAAGTGCTAAGATTAGAGGCGTGAGCCACTGTGCCCAGCCTCCTTTCCCATATTTTAAAGATACAGAGAGGGTAAGCAACTCAGCCAAAATGATCTAACTACTTGCTAGGATTAGATACCGATGTTTCCACTGTTTTTTCTCAAATATCAGTGCCGACAGAAAAAGAAACAGAATTTAGCAACATGGAGGACTATACATGGAGGAAACACAGAGAAAAAGTAATCGATAGCTTTGAAATTCACATAACGTTTAAGACAGTCTGAAGCGTTTTTCTCATAAAATTTTATAAAAATGATTGTGTTCTCTAGAGAGAAGGAAAAGGATAAGAGTGGAAAATCCACTCAGGGATAGAGAAAAAAATGTCACTGTACATATATAATCAACACTTGTCATTCTCAAAGCTGAGCGGTTTAAGATTACACCCTACGAAATACAAAACAAAGCCAAAAAACAGTTCCAACATCTCTTACCTGTACAGAGAAGTCCATCTTTGTAGTAAAGTGCATACACTCTGGCACTGTGTCCAATTAATGATGAGGTCTCAAAGGCTTCATGGTCCTCCAGTTGCTTCATTCTCAAAATAGCCTTCAAATAAACCTTCTTCCAGTGCAAAGCGTCCTGAACAGAATCATCTATCTGCCAGCCCAAATTTTTACATGCAGTCTGCCACACCTCTGTACAGGCACTTATCACCTTATTCCACTGTTTAGAGACGAGGCAGCATGTGAGTAAAGTCTGAGGATCGAGCCATTTTAACAAATAAAAACTGAGCTCCAGGGGAAGGAGTTTGAGGAAGTCCCGCTTGAGGAGAGTCTCTAGGTTATTGGAGAGATGCCTGAGCTGGACTGCCCCACTCAGACTAATCAGGTGATCCAGAGTTTCATTTTTCTGCAAGTCCGTCAGAGAAAGAAATGTAACAGAAATGTTATCAAGCCATGTCTCAAAGTCCTTTCTCTCCATAAGGTTATGGACAAATTTACCTGTGGCACATCAAAATATTGTATTAGTTCTGCTCAAAAAGACTGTTCAAGCAAGACTGCTAACAAATGAGGTATTAAAAATTAGTGTAAAAAATCTGCCATTACAACTTTATGCATAGTTACATTACAACTTTACAGTTAATACACTATATTTATCTGAACACTTTCCATGCACACCAAAGAAAACACATTTGAGAAAACATACTTTATCAAATCATGATCTCCAAAACGAGTCAGTGAAACAGACTGGGATGTGTGGCTTAATCCTTTTGAAGTCTAGCACATGCTACATGCATCTTCATGGTAATAGATTTACCAACAATTCATTGTAAAACAGTATATTTTATAACACACCCCTTCTGCATCAAAACCATTATAAAACAATTTCTTTAAGTAATTCCTTAACACATTCTATTTGGGTACTAAAATCACAAAAGCAAGCCCCAGGATGTGACAATCAGAAACAAGTCTCCTGAGCAGTAACCTGAGACACTGATTATCATGGCAGGCATCACCTGTCACCAAAATCATAGAACTGACTACTTGATTTTGCAACAGATGTTCAGTGAAAAGGTTTAGGGAAGAAAAGTAAGCAGGTGTAGTAAGTTATCTGCCTCAGCTATTCTGGTTCTTCCAACTTCTTTATGGCACTGCCTGTTTAGAACATGAATTACCAAAGACCTTATTTGGCTACAGTCTGTTTTTATAAGCCTCATATGAGCTAGTGACAACTCTTAACCACAGGCCCCAGAGAGTCATCAGGGTCCCGGAGGCCTGCACAAATAAAGCAAATTAAAAATCCTGATGCTTATAAAACACCAGAAAATAGGCATTATCATCTTCACTTTGCAAATGAGGAAACTACAGATTAGAGAAGGTATGTGATTTGTCTATATTCACAGAGCTATTAAATAGCTGCAGAACAGACTGGATGCCAGTGCTCTCAAGATCTGGATACCAAGCTCTCCCTCTGAAGTGAGTGACAATCAGGAGAACCATGATCTGGTGGTAAGATCTGGGGGTAGTGTGTCTACCCAATAGACCATTTTCTCCCTTAGGAGAATGCCAAATTGCTCCAGAGCTAATTTTAACAAATAATTTTTTAAAAGTTATCCTGCATTAGTGTCAACAGGTGTTAACTCACTCTTAATAAGGATTAAATTAATGACAGATAAAAAATAAACCAGTAAAAACTATCTTTCTCAAGACTGACTATGTGTTGATAGATGTTAATGCTGGGTGATGGGTACATAGGGATTTATTATTCTCTTTGTTTCCATATATTTAAATAGTTCCATGATTTAATAAAAACTTTCCTTCTAATCTGAATACTCAGTTTCTCACAAGATTGTCATACTAATTTTAAAAATGTCCAAAATTAATGTGGAAAAGGAAAGTTAATTGCTTTCCAGACATATCACCTAGATCAGGTCTACACAAAAAGCAAGCTCTCATCTTCCAACTTTGTTAATGTAAAGTGAGTAAAATCCTAAGTGTCCAGTATCAAATTTGGCAAAAACATTCTTAGACAAATAAGCAGTCTGATTTATTAGTAGAAGCAACCAAATCTTGCAATCACATCATCTGCTAATTGTTTTAACTTCTGGAACTGTGACTAGACTTCAAGATAATACTTTTGAAGCCAAAGAGTTTGGACTAGGGAGGATTTATTAATTTGTATTAAAAATTTACTTAGCTGACAAAAAATCAGATCACTAAAAGTTTTATCAGCTTATCACGCAATAAAAAGCCCCCTCCTTCCTCTAAATCCCAACAATCCTCTTATCTATATAACATTTCTGGAAAATATCTACTTTTAAAAAATAATTCGCAACAAGACAAAGCAATTACCTTCTGTGGGCATCTACACAATGTCACAATAGCTAGTTAACTAATACTGGTCAATTAAAAACACACACCAAACCACCTGCTCCAGAAACATTTTTAACAGTGAAAAGTGTGGTGTGGGAGGCTTCCTCCATCACATCTACACATACATATATACACACATACACACACATGCTAACACACATCTATTGTAGAAATGGTTGTATTTATGGAGCTAAATTGTTATTTAAATGGCTACAAGGTGGCCGCGCATGGTGGCTCACGCCTGTAATCCCAGCACTTTGGGAGGCCAAGGACGGCGGATTATGAGGTCAGGAGTTTGAGACCAGCCTGACCAACATGGTGAAACCCGTCTCTACTAAAAATACAAAAATTAGCCAGGCGTGGTGCAGTGTGCCTGTAATCCCAGCTACTGAGAAGGCTGAGGCAGGAAAATCACTAGAACCCAGGAGGTGGAGGTTGCACTGAGTTGAGATTCTGCCACTGCACTCCAGCCTGGGCAATAGAGGTAGACTCCAACTCAAATAAATAAATAAATAAATAGCTACAAGGCAAATTTAGAATACCCATTAAAATATTATCAGGTTCTCATCATTCATAAATATCTAAGAGACATACTATAACATGCTAAATTAATGTGTCCACGACACCACTAAAGATTATGGACAGAGTTTTTTCAGTGAGCACCTTTAAAAAGCTCCGCCATGTCTGAGGATTTATATATTCTCCTAACTCTTAATAAAAAAAAAGTTTTCCCAACTCTTAGATTGCCTTTTAAACCATTCAATCTCTTGTAAAATTGAGCAGTTCACCTCTGATTATTCCGAAAAAAGCATTTTTTTTCTTAATAAAGAAGGTCTCACTAACTGCAGAATACACTATTTAAAAACACCAATTGTTACTTTTCTAAAAGGATCAACTAACTTTGGAGGGAGCTTTCTAAGGTAACAGGTCTAAACTGGACTCTTTAGACAGTCTCTAGAAATACCATATACTGGTTGCACAAACGTCGGGAAATGGGATTTCAATTCAACATGAGAAGCTTTTAAATCTCAGTGCTTTCCAACAATAGAATAGCTGCCTCCAGAGCAGTGAGTTTCCCATTACCACAAACAGTCAAGGACAGCTGGACACACAGGCAGAATGTGATAAATAAAAAAGCTTTGGAAGTCAGAAATGCTTTACTGATTCAGCCACTTCCTATGTAATTATGGGCATGTCCAACTAACTTTTAAGCTTCAGTTTTGTCATCTGTAAAATGGAAGGTTTCACCTAACTTGAAGGGTGAAACTCAGAAACATAGCAGGGACATGCTTAGCACAGTGTACACTCTAGAGGATAAAAACTTAAATGATACTTTTTGTTTTATTACTATGAATACCTGGCAGGCAAAATTTTGTGACACTGAGGCTGGAATAGACATGACCACTACTATCTTTTCAACCCTATCATCACAAAGTTTCTCTTAAAAACACCTGGAAGAAAAACTCAAGGGCTCAAACTTACTAGGGGTTTAATTTTATAATGAAGAGCACCCATTTGTTTATTAGAGGCTCTAGTTTCCCTGCGGGTGCCTTATTCTATCTACATTCCCTGTTGTTTGCCCCCTTGCCCCACGCCCCTATCTCAGAGTTAACACATTCAACTTGCCCTCTTGCTTTCAGTATCAATAATCACAAACATCTGAGGAAGTGGGTCATGTAACAAAAAGACTCCTAAATTGGAAGATGAGAGCCTGGGGTTAGTCTCAGGTTCTGCCATTATGTTACCTTAGGCAACTCGCATATTTATATTGTTTTTATTTAAAGAAAAAGTATCACTGGTAAACATTATCTCATTTGATCTTCATAACCTCATGGAAGGTATCAATAATGCCGCCTTTACCTAACATAATGAGGAGCTTTATGGCTCAAGAAGTGGAATGGCTTTCCCAGAATGCCATAGGAAGTAGCAGGCTCAATATTTTGTACCCACCCACCCAAAACCTACCCTGAGTTATTAGAGAAAGGACCTTCTAGATAAAACAGTGTAGGCCGGGAGCGGTGGCTCACGCCTGTAATTCCAACACTCTGGGAGGCTGAGGCAGGCGGTCACGAGGTCAGGAATTCGAGACCAGCCTGACCAACATGGTAAAACCCCGTCTCTACTAAAAACACACACACACACAGAAAAAAAAAAAAAATAGCCAGGCGTGGTGGCACACACCTGTAATCCCAGCTACTCAGCAGGCTGAGGCAGGAGAATCGCTGGAACCCGGGAGGCGGAGGTTGCAGTGAGCCGAGATCGCGCCACTGCACTCCAGCCTAAACGAAAGAGCGAGACTCCTCAAAAAAAAAAAAAAGTGTAAATATGTTTTCCCCTCCCACTCCATCAGAACCTGGCCTAATCAAGAGTGCAAGCAACATAATTTTTAGTGGCATAAGGAAGGAGGCTTCCTTTCCCCTCTTTTCCTATCAAAGAGTACCGAGGCTTTAGAAATGTATACACATCTATAAATTTACATATGCATAAACTGTAATCTGAATATTCAAAAAACTGATAACTCTGGTTACCTCCAGAGAGAACAGGGGAGCTGGAAAACAGGAATGAGGGGGTCCCTTTTCATTGTATATCTTTTAAAACTGAAAACCACGTAAGTATAATATACTATCAAAAAACAGCCTTTAGTTTTAAGGTGAATTTTTTAAAGGTTTGAAAGAATACAAATAATGTTTATAAAATATGGGTTCTGCAACTCCACTTGTTGCTGGGTGACCTTGGGTAAATCACTTCACATGACTCACGCCCTGTTTCCTCAGTTGTAAAATACAGCCACGAAGAGCATTACCTACAAGGGTTTTATGAGGGTTAAACAGGACAGTGCACGTAGAACGTTTAGCACAGCACCCGGCACACTGCAAGTCTACAGTAAATGTCAGTTACCATTATTATTTAGCATTAATATATCTTTGCTTTACTTCAAGCAGCACCACACATACACACCTGTTTCCATGACATACCCACAATTATCGCGCAGTACAGCGCTTTGTACTTCATAAACCACCTCATCACATTTCATCTTTCAAACGCTTGGTAGCCCTAGGACATCACAGTTAACTCATTTCGCAGCTAAGGAAATGGTGGCACTAGGAGGCAGTAACTCCAAAACCCTATTTTCCCATCTCTAAAATCCAGATCCCAACAACCCATTCGTCGCTCCCAGGTCCCTTGCTCCCGGAATTGTGTTCCGCGCGGCACTGACCTGAGCGAGCGCCCCGGGGCCCGGGACCTCGCGCCGGGTTTACAGCTACTAGGCGCGTTCGGGCCGCCAGAGCCTTGCAGCGGCCGGGTCCGGTCCGCAGCCATGGCGCCTGCAGGGAGAAAAAGACAAACAGCCAAGGCGCGGCGGGTCAGCAGAGACGCGGGCGCCTGAGAGTCCCCTCCCAGACCAGCTCCGCCTCGCATACAAACCTGGACCTGCGGCCGCCGCTCCCGGTCCGCAGCCTCACAGGGGAGCGGCTTCCGGTGCTGCCTGCGTCATCTCCCCCGCGTCCGTCAGCCCCGCTGCGCCCGGCGGAAGCGGCTGTACTTCCGGTCCCCGCCCCGAGGTGGGAGGTGGGGAGGTGGGTTGTGGAAGGCTGGAGGCCGGGAGTCGGGGTGGGGAGGAGAGCGTCCCGGGAAGCTGGGCGCGCGCTGCGCGGCCCGCACGGTGCTTAGACCGGGTGCAACCTAGAACAGAGCTTCCTTTCGTACCGTACATCGGGGTTTGCACAGCGCTCTTATGTCCCTCCTCCAATCCAATCTTGCACCAACTCTGCAGTTTTTCTTATCCTCACTTTACAGAGAAGGAGTTGTGGCTCAGAGAAGTTAAGAAACGTGTCCAAATTCACACAACCCGTTGAGCGCCTCTTTATCCGGAACACTGTTTAGGGGATAAGGTTAGTGAACAAAAAACACAAAAATTCCTGACCGCCTGGGACTTAACATCTCTTAGGAGGAGGAAGACCGATAAATTAAGTAAGGCATATGTGATGTGCTCAGGAGAAAAATAAAGCAAGGTAAGGAGGTTGGGGAATGAAAAAAGACAGTCAGGTGACGTAGATTTGAATGAATCACAGCATTTACACTCTGGCCGTCGCCTGGTTACTTAACCTCTCAGACTTTGCTTCATCTGCATAGCAATTATAGTAAGCTACCCACCCGAAGGCTCTGAGAATTTAAGGAAATGAAGCATGCAAACCTTTTAGTGTCAGGAACTAAAATTGAGCTAAATCTCAGGCACTTTCTCAACATTTTTTGTGTACCATCTCAGTTCTCACAACAACCCCGCAAGCTGGTTACTATTATTAGACCCATTTTTAGAGATGGGGGAAAGTGAAATCAAAAGACATTTAGGCATCTTGCCTAAGGTTATGGTAAATGGCTGTCATAGGATTTCAACCCAAACTGACTTCAGAGCACAAGATACCCGTTTTTGTTTTTTTTTTCCCCTGAGGCAGGGTATCACTCTATCGCCCAGACTGGAGTACATACAGTGAGTACAGTGGCAGGATCTCGGCTCACGGCAGCCTCGACTTCTCCAGGTTTGAGCGATCCTCCCACTTCAGCCTCCAGAGTAGATGGGACCACAGGCGCGTGTTACCATGCCGGGCTGTGTGTGTGTGTGTCTATTTTTGTAAAGTCAGTGTTTCGCTGTGTTGCCCAGGCTGGTTTTGAATTCCTAGGCTCAAACAATCCACCTGCCTGGATCTCCCAAAAAGTGCTGGGATTACAGGGGTGAGCCACGATGTCCAGCGCACAAGTTATCCTTGTTTCTCTGTAAGATTTCCTAAACCATATATGTATACACACACATTCACATGCATTTTATACCAACACTGTCCAGTAAGCCTTTTAGCAATGATGAAATTGTTCTCTTGGTGCTGTCCAATAAGGCAGTCACTAGCCTCTTGTGGCTACTAACACTTGAAAAGTGCCTGATGTAAATGAACTACATTCTTAATTTTATTTAATTTTAATTTTAATAGCCACATGTGGCTAATGTCTACCATACTTGATAGCACAGTCCAATAATATAGACATAACATAGACGATAATAGAGACACATATCCATAGACCGTAGTGCATGGCCAAGCCTCCAAGCATCCTGACTTCATCTAGGGTACTTGAAACATGGGAAATAAAAATTGATTATGTGGGGTGGAAGTTAACTATGGTGTCCTAAAAGTAAGGTCTCAAGAGAGCAAATTTGATTTGTTAAGCAACAGGATGCCACTCTAGACTTCTAAGTCAGAGAGTGACTGATGACAGCATTATAGGACTTTTAGGAAGACATGGATATACAGATTGGAAACTCTCTATGAAAGGGAAGACAGTACCAAGGTAATCAAGAAAATCAAGCACCCATATCTCTTTGGAGCAACCATTCTCAACTCCAGTACAGAGTTTGATGAATCAAATTGAAAAGTCCAGATGGAGCTTTTCCAGAGATAATATCGTTTGGATCTCTCATAGACAAGGAAACCAAACTGTGCAAATTTAAGCCCAGAGGAGATCCAGGAGCAAAATTCATGACTATAAAAAATTTTTTTAAATTGCAAAATGGAAGTAATATTTAATTAAATACAATTGTTAAATTCAGCATATGTAAAAATTCCCTTTCATTTTGAGGGAATAAAACCTTCTGGGTCAGTGGGGAACTTTTTGGAAACCCTAGCATGGGAAAAGATCAATACGGGTACTTCAACCATACCAGGAGGCTGTGTTCAAAGTATCAGTTAGCTGTTCAACCACATTCCAGTGCCGCTTGTAAGATCAATAGAAACTAGGAAACAACCACCAGAAAGAGAAAATTAGGTGATTCATGGTCACTAGCCCTCTCCCCCACACAGGACTAGGGGGCAGATACTCAGCAACTCAGAATTACTTGGGGATATAAGCCTAGGCAGCCTTGGCCAACAATGGCAACCCTCTTAGGTCCCCTTACACCTTTCCATGCTGTGGAAGCTTTTACTTTCACTTGCTCAATAAACTGCATTGCTGCTCACTCTCCCAGTCCGAGAACACTCGTTTGGAGCTAGAACACTCACCATGAGTGTAAGGCGCTCTGCTGGATTCTCTGAGCAAGGGAAGCCAAGAACCTGAGACTGGAGCCCAAGCTGGGCATGGAAAAGGCCCTCCTCAGGGCCATCTGTGAACCCTACAACATTAGATCCAGTTACAATTTGAAATGTTTAGGTTAGATCTTTCCCACTTTGTAAAAGTTTTCAAGATTGTGTGATGATTGTTGAGAATAGCCAACTTTAAATATAAGAAGTTATTCCTAGCCAAATAATAACAAAAGCTGTTGTAAATGGCAGGTAGGAAGATCAACATGTTGGATGTTGATCTATAAAGGATGAAATATAGCCTGGCATGAAAACAGAATCCTCAGTATAATTGCTTGTGTGACAGGAACATCAAAATATGCTGAATGTTGTTTCATTGCTTGAAATAAACTTGCTGGTAGAAATGATGGTTAGGATAATTCCTAAACATGCATGCTCCAGGGAAAGAGAAAACATCAAATTTTAGTTTCCTCAATTCCGGCTAAAATGGACTATATGTTGTCTTCCTTTTTTTTTCGTTGTGAGATGGAGTTTCACTGTGTTGTCCAGGCTGGAGTGCAATAGCATGATCTCAGCTCACTGCAACCTTCGCCTCCCAGGTTCAAGCAATTCTCCTGCCTCAGCCTCCCGAGTAGCTGGGATTACAGGTGCCCATGACCACTCCCAGCTAATTTTTCATATTTTTAGTAGAGATGGGCTTTCACCATGTTGGCCAGGCTGGTCTTGAACTCCTGACCTCAGGTGATCTGCCCACCTCGGCCTCTCAAAGTGCTGGGATTACAGGGGTAAGCCACCGCACCCGGCCTTGTGTTCCATTTTGAGATAAACTTGCCGGGGGGGAGGTAGTTCAGATGGCATAAAATTGATTTAGTAACGTGCTTGCATAGCTGATACTAGGGATTCTGAATCCTTCCCAATGAGACAGACACCAGACCTCATCATATGATGTTTCTTTGGGAGAAAATAATGCACCTGCTGGGGATGAAAATGTTCCTTGATGTCTAGTACAGTTTTTGCATGTGTATGTATACATACACAAGCATGTACATACACATGCAAAAACTGTACTAGCAGGCATTACTCCAACTTTCGTTTCTTGAGATGCACTCCAAAAAACAGTACAGGATATATCTTCTTGAGCAGTGATGCTGTGGAGAGGTGATCTGGGTAACTATTCTTTGAACTTCCACACATACTTTACCACGAACTCGGCATAAAGACTTGGGGTCAGTTTTATGAAGTACATCTGTTTGGAAGCATTTGAAGAGGTTTGCTTTTTCTGTTCTTTGTTCTGGATTCACTCTAGCTGTAACGTGATCGGCACCCACTCTCCTATGCAGTCAGCAGGTATTCTGGGACAAAAGCTCAGGTTGACTGGCAAGAAACCTTATCCTTAAAGGTTGAGTCACAGAGTACTTGACTGCAATTGTTGTTAGACTGGAATGATCCTGAGATGTGTTTGGGCATAACTTGGCATCTGGACTCAATAATTTCTAAGACCCTGAAATTGCTCACAGACAACATGCAGGTAAGTTTCTTATAATCTTTGAAGCATTTGATACCTAGTAAAATAGGCTTTGAGGAAGCTGAAGTTTTTTCTATGTGTAAATGAGAAAATGGAAAGGAGTTCAGATTATATAATTGCTGGGGGGTTTTGTTTCATTGTGTTTTTTTTTACTGTTTAAAGGACGTGGGGGCTGGGTGCAGTGGCTCACACCTGTAATCCCAGCACTTTGGGAGGCTGAGGTGGGTGGATCACCTGAGGTCAGGAGTTCAAGACCAGCCTGGCCAACATGGTGAAACCCCATCTCTACTAAAAATACAAAAATTGAGGCATGGTAATGCATCCCTGTAATCCCAGCTACTTGGAGGTTGAGGCATGAGAATCACTTGAACCCAAGAGACAGAGGTTGCTGTGAGCCAAGATTATGCCACTGCACTCCAATCTGGGCCACAGAGTGAGACTCTGTCTCAAAAATAAATAAATGAATAAATAAAATAAAGGACATGGATAAGTAAAGATAGGAGTTGTGATTCTCCAATGGGTAAGAGTGAGCTTTGGGGCCAGGTGTGGTGGCTCGTGCCTGTAATCCCGGCACTTTGGGAGGCCAAGGTGGGAGGATCACTTGAGGTCAGGAGTTCAAAACCAGCCTGGCTAACATTGCAAAACTCCATCTCTATTACAAAAAAATACCAAAATTAGCTTGGCGTGGTAGCAGACACCTGTAATCCCAGCTACTCAGGAAGCTAAGGCAGGAGAATCATTTGAACCCGGGAGGTGGAGGTTGCAGTGAGCTGAGATCGAACCACTGTACTCCAGCCTGGACAAGCTTTGGAATCTGACAGATTTGGGTTCAAATCGTGCCCTAATCCAAACCCTTACCCACTGTGTGATCTTAGACAAATTACTAAGCTGCTCAGATGTTCAGCTTAATTATGAGAATAACCTGTCTGAAAGGGATATTATCAGGACTAAATGAGTGAAGACACAGAAAGTGCTTATCACAATGCCTGGCACATGGCAAGTGCATAATAGGAGGTAACAATTATTATGGGAGGCTTTATTGATTGAAGATCCGATAAAAAGGGATTTAACTCATTTAATGTTCCCTGGCTCTGTTATATTACAATTCTTCACATGCCCTTTCAGACAGAAAGTTTCCATCTACGTTGATGAGGTAGACTAAGCTTGATCTAGGTCTATCTTACATCCCTGAAGAGGTGCTATGCAGATAGCAGTGATCTGTCCATATTGATGGAAATGTCAGATAGATTAGGAGACATTGTCAAAACAAACTCTGATTCAGTGTTAGATTAAATTGGAAATTCATACTAGAAGAATGTAAATGTTTGATAGTAGCCAGGGTGCCATGGGTAACAAAAGCAGCTACTTCATGGAAAAAAGAGCCCCTGACTTTTGTAATTGGAGAAGAAATGGATCCAAGTGCTCCCATTCAAGAAAGAACATCATGTATTTTCCTACAGGTTTTTATCACAATGATACCACTTGTTAAGTTATATCCATTTGTCTGTGTCCAATTCTTCTTTGTAATCCCAATGTCCAAGTCAGTGCCTTGTATATAGTAAGTAAGCTTTTATTCAAAGAAGCAAGAAAACAACCAACTAACACTTTACTCAGTGTTCACTTTGTGCCAAATACTGGAATCAGCAGCTCTGGAGAAGACAGAGACATATGCCTGCTGTCCAGGAGACCACAATCTAATGGAAGAAATAGTTAATAACAATATACCACAATGAACACTTAAAATAGAGTGTACTGCTAAATGCTGTGAGAGGTCCATATAGGGCTCATTGTGGGCAAAAACAGGAATGGAGATGAAGCTTGAATGAACACGTGTCCTTTTCTTATTTAGGTGACTTTCTGCAGACTTCGGACTCACCAGTGGTGTTTCATTCTATTTAATGTCATCCTGTTTCATGCCTTGCTTTTTGGGGCTGACTTTGTGGAGGAATACTTTCTGCATTCCTTGCCTTATAGAGATATGAAAGTTCTTGAAATTAAGAATAAGGCAAGAAAATTGAACACAGAACCCCTAAGAAGTAATCTCTCCAAATGTTATGTCTTGAGCCAGTCGGAAGTGTGTAAAGGGAAGAACATTTTTTTGCTGTCTCTAATCTTCAGTAGCCCAGGAAATGGAACAAGACGGGACCTCATTAGGAAAACTTGGGGCAATGTGACCAGTGTCCAAGGGCATCCCATTCTCACACTGTTTGCTTTGGGAATGCCTGTTTCGGTAACTACCCAGAAAGAGATCGACAAAGAGTCCCATAAGAATAATGATATAATTGAAGGAATCTTCTTGGACAGTTCAGAGAACCAAACCCTGAAGATGATCGCAATGACACAGTGGGCTGTGACTTTTTGTCCTAATGCCCTGTTCATTCTCAAGGTGGATGAAGAGATGTTTGTCAATTTACCAAGCTTGGTAGACTATCTTCTCAATCTGAAAGAACACTTAGAAGATATCTATGTAGGAAGAGTTATTCATCAGGTTACACCCAATAGAGATCCTCAGAACAGAGACTTTGTCCCTCTTAGTGAGTACCCAGAAAAATACTACCCAGATTACTGCAGTGGTGAGGGCTTTATAATGTCTCAAGATGTGGCTCGAATGATGTATGTGGTTTTCAAAGAAGTACCCATGATGGTGCCAGCTGATGTGTTTGTAGGAATTTGTGCTAAGTCCATTGGCCTTATACCCATCCACAGCTCAAGGTTTTCTGGGAAAAGACATGTTAGATACAACAGATGTTGCTATAAGTTCATTTTTACATCCTCAGAAATTGCAAATGATGAAATGCCCCTGGCATGGAAGGAAATTAATGATGGAAAAGAATGTACACTGTTTGCGACATACTATGGGCTCATTTCCTGTAAACTTCTGACATACCTTGACAGCTTTAAACGTTTTCATGTGGGGACCATACAAAACAATGCCATGTATTTTGGTGATTAGGATTTATTTAATTTTCCCTGTGAGTCTATTATTTTAAAGTTTCCTTCTACCCTGTTATTAGAAAGCATCCCTTCTTCCCCGTGTTTTATGTAGGTTCTCTGAATCTTTAATTTTACTTGCAAAGGTACAAATTTTTTTCTGTGCTCTGGTGTACTCAATTACTGAGATCTCATTTTAAGAAATTTAAGTTGGTATGCGTGATTCTTTTCAAAATAAAACATTTCTTTCAGAAGAGAGAACATTATGTTTCATTGTTTTGAGGGTTTTTTTTTTTTTTTTTTTTTTTTTTTTGAGACAGAGTCTGGCTCTGTCACCCAGGCTGGAGTGCAGCGGCACAATCTCGGCTCACTGCAACCTCCGCTGCCTGGGCTCAAGGGATCCTCCCACCTCAGCCTTCTGAGTAGCTGAGACTATAGGCATGTGCCATCACACCCGGCTAATTTTTTTTTTTTTTTTTTTTTTTTTTTTTTTTGAGACAGAGTCTCCCTCTGTCGCTCAGGCTGGAATGCAATGGCACAATCTCAGCTCACTGCAAACCTCCACCTCCTGGTTCAAGCAATTCTCCTAGCCTCAGCCTCCCAAGTAGCTGAAATTCCAGGTGCCCACCACCACACTCAACTATTTTTCATATTTTTAGTAGAGATGGGGTTTCACCATGTTGGCCAGGCTGGTCTCAAACTCCTGGCCTTAAGTGATCCACCTGCCTCGGCCTCCCAAAGTGCTGGGATTACAAGCGTGAGCCACCGCACCCGGCCTAATTTTTGTATTTTTTGTAGAGATGGGACTTTCATTATGTTGCCCAGACTGGTCTTGAACTCCTGGGCTCAAGTGATCCTCCTGCCTTAGCTTCCCAAAGTGTTGAGATTACAGGTGTGAGGAACTGCGCCTGGCCAATATACAGTTCATTATTACTAAGTCTTTTTTATAAACTGATGAGTAAAAATTATATATATTTATGTCATACATGTTTTGATATATGTATACATTATAGAATGGCTAAATCAAGCTATTTAACATATGCATCCCCTGACATACTTTTTTTTTGTAGTGAGAATAATTAAAATCTACTCTACTAGCAATTATCAAATATTCACATATTGTTAACCGTCACGACCATGATGTACGATACTCTTGAACTTACTCCTCATGTCTAACAAAAATGCTGGGTCTCTTGGCCATATCTCCCATGTTTTCCCAACCCCCAGCCTCTGGTAACCTTCATTTATTCTCAGTTTGTATGAATTTGAGTTTTGTTATACTCCACATATAAGTGAGCTCATGCCCTTATTTGTCCCTCAGTGCCTGGTTTATTTCCCTTAACATAATGTACTCCAGCTTCATCCCCATTGTTGGAAATGACAGGATTTCTTTTATTTATAAAGTGGAATAGCATTTTATTGTGGATGTATAAATAGATGGATGAACATTTTCTTTCCTCTCTCTCTCTCTTTCTTTCTTTCTTTCTATCTTTCTTCATGCACTGGTGGACCCTTAGCTTGATGCCACTAATCTTGTGAATAATGCTGCACTGAATGTGGGGGAGTGCAGATATCTCTTTGACATACTGATTTCATATCTTTTGGATATATGTCCAGTAGTAGAATTGCTAGATGGTATGGCAGTTCTATTTTTAATTTTGTGAGGAACCTCCATAATGGCTGTATTATTGGTTTACCATAATATATTCTGGTTTTAATTTACATTTCCCTGATGATTAGTGGTATTGAGCATTTCTTTTTCATATACCTGTTGGCCATTTGTATTTCTTCTTTTAAGAAATGTCTATTTAGGGCCTTTGGTCATTTCTAAATCAGGTTATTTGCTCAGGGCACAGTGGCTCACGCCTGTAATCCCAGCACTTTGGGAACCAAGGCAGGTGGATCACCTGAGATCAGGAGTTCAAGACCAGCCTGGCCAACACAGTGAAACCCCATCTCTACTAAAAATACAAAAAATTAGACGGACTTGCTGGTACGTGTCTATAATCCCAGCTACTAAGGAGACTGACACAGGAGAATCGCTTGAACCCAGGAGGCAGAGGTTGCAGTGAGCCGAGATCATGCCACTGTAACTAGCCTGGGCAACAGAGTGAGACTCCATCTCAAAAAATAATAATAATAATAATAATAATATATAAATCAGGTGATTTGCTTTTGTGCTATTGTGTTGTTTGAGTCCCTTATATATTTGGATACTAACCCCATACAGATACATGGCTTGCAAATATTTTCTCCCATTCCATAGGTTGTCTCTTCACTGATTGCTTCTTTTGATATGCAGAAGCTTTATAGTTTGAGATAATCTCATTTGTCTATTTTAGTTTTTGTTGCCTATACTTTGGGGGTCATATCCAAGAAAATCTTTGCCCAGACCAATGTCATGGAGCTTCCCCCACCTGTTTTTCTTCTAGTAGTTGTACAGGTCTTACATTTAAGTCTTAAATCTATTGTGAGTTGATTTTTTGTATATAGTGTGAGACGAGGGTATACTTTCTTTATTCTGCATGTAGATATCCAGTTTTCCCAGCACCATTCATTGGAGAGACTGTCTTTTTCCTATTCCATGTTTTTGGCATCTTTATCAAAAATCAATTGACCATAAAGGCATGAATTTATTTCTGGGCTCTCTATTGTGCTCCATTGGTCTGTGTGTCTGTTTTTATAGTGTATATGCTGTTTAGATTACTGTAGCTTTGTAACAGATATTCAAATCCAGTAGTATAGTGCCTTTAGCTTTGTTATTTTGCTCAAGTTCAAAGTCTTTTGTATTTTCATACAAATTTTAGGATTTTTTTTTCTATTTCTGTGAAAAATGTCATTGGAATCTTACTAGGGATTGCACTGAATCTGTATATGGCTTCAGGTAGCAGGGACATTTTAACAGTATTAGTCCTTCCAATACATGAACATGGCAGATCCTTTCTCTAATTTATGTCATCTTCAATTTCTTTCATCAGCGTTTTATAGTTTTTATTATACAGACTTTTTACCTCCTTATTTAAATTCACTCCTATTTTTTTTGATGCTATTATAAATGGGATAGTTTATATATATATATATATATATATATATATATATAAATGGGGTAGTATATTGTTAGTATATGAAAATGCTACTGATTTTCGTAAGTTGATTTTTTTTCCCTGCAACTTTACTGAATTAGTTTATCAGTTCTAACAGTTTTTAATGGAGTCTTTAGGGTTTTCTCTTATGCAGTCATATTGTCAGTAAACAATGACAATTTTGGCTGGGCGTGATGGCTCACACCTGTAATCCCAGCACTTTAGGAAGCCGAGGCAGGCAGAACTCCTGAGGTCGGGAGTTCGAGACCAGCCTGACCAACATGAAGAAACTCCGTCTCTACTAAAACTACAAAATTAGCCAGGCATAGGAATGGTGGCGCATGCCTGTAGTCCCAGCTACTCAGGAGGCTGAGGCAGGAGAATCACTTGAATCCACGAGGTGGAGGTTGCAGTGAGCAGAGATGGCACCATTGCACTCCAGCCTGGGCAACAAGAGTGAAACTCTGTCTCAAAAAAAAAAGAAAAGAAAAAAGAAACTGACAGTTTCACTTCTTCCTTTCCTATTTGGAAATATATATATATGTCTTTAATTTTTATATAAATACTCTTTCTCTTTCTCTCTGTCTCACTCTGTTGTCCAGGCTGGAGTGCAATGGCATGAACACAGCTCACCGCATTCTTGACCTCCCAGGCTCAGTAGATCCTCTTGCCTCAGCCCTCTGAGTAGCTGAGACTACAGGTGTGCACCACCTCGTTCAGCTAATTTTTGTATTTTTTGTAGAGATGGGATCTTGCCATGTTGCCCAGGCTTATCTTGAACTCCTAGCCTCAAGTGATCCTCCTGCCTCAGCTATCAGGGTAATGCTGGCCTCACAAAATGAGTTTGAAAGTATTCACTTGCCTATTTTGGGGGGAGAGTTTGAGAAGGATTGGTTTTAATTCTTCTTTAAATGTTTGGTAGATGGCTTCAGCAGTGAAGCCGTCAGATCCTGGGCTTTTTGTTGATGGGAGACTTTTTATTACTGATTCAATCTCTTTACTCTGCACTGGTCGGTTCAGATTTTCCATTTCCTCATGTCTTAGGATTGATAAATTGTATGTGTCCAGGAATGTATTCATTTTTTCTATATTATCCATGTTGTTGGTGTATAATTATTCAGCGTTGTCTCTTAAGATTTTTTTTTTTTTTTTTTTTTGATATGGCATCTCGCTCTTTCACCCAGGCTGGAATCCAGTGGCACAATCTTGGTTCACTGCAACCTCTGCCTTCCAGATTCAAGTGATTCTTCTGCCTCAGCCTTCTGAGTAGCTGGGATTACAGGTGCGCACTGTCACGCCTGGCTAATGTATTTTCAGTAGAGATGGGGTTTCACCATGTTGGCCAGGCTGGTCTCGAACTGCTGGCCTCAAGTGATCCACCTGCCTCAGCCTCCCAAAGTGCTGGGATTACAGGTGTGAGCCACTGCACCTGGCCAGTTTGTTCTTTTACAGTTTCCTTGAGCTGTAATGTTAGTTTTTTTGTGATCTTTCTTTCCTTTTGATGTAGGCATTTAGTGCCATGAAGGTCCCTTTTAGAGCTGCTTTTGGTGCATCTTACAAGTCTTCATTTGTCTCAAGATATTTTTTAATTTCCCTTTTAATTTGTTTGACCCAATATTTGTTCAGGAGCATATTATTTTATTTCCACCTATTTATTCATTTTCCTTGATTCCTCCTGTTACTGATTTCTAGTTTTGTGCCAGTATGGTCACAAAAGATACTTAGTATGATTTCAATCTTCTTAAATTTTTAAAAACTTTTCTGTGAGCTAACATATGATGTATCCTGGATAATTAAATGTGTGTGCTTGAGAAGAATGTGTATTCTGTTGCTTTGAATGTAATATTCTATATATGTCTGTTAGGTCTATTTTGTCTAAAGTGTAGCTCAAGTCCAATGTTTTCTTATTGATTTTCTGTTTGAATGATCTATTGTTAAAAGTGAAGTATTGAACCCCTACTATTATTGTGTTGTAGTCTCTCCAGTATAGGCTTTGCTGTGTAATTACCCTGAGGTTTACATAAAACATCTTATAACAGGCTATTTTAAGTTAACAAAAACTTAATAATTTTAATCTCATACTCAAACTGTATGCTTTTATTGCCCCTCCTATCATGCTTTATGCTTTGACGCCACACTTCATATCTTTTTATGATTTGTATCCCTTAACCAGTTATTGTAGCTTTAGTTGTTTTTAATAGTTTTGCATTTAATCTTTATACTATATACTTTAATATTTATACTTTATACTGGAGATATAATTCATTACCCACTGCCATTGCACAAATAGAGAATTTGGATTTGACAATGTACTTACTGTTTCCAGTGACTTTTTTTTTTTTTAAGTTTTGTCTCAAGGGTGGAACCAATCCAGTGACTTTTATACTTTCTTTCTTTATTTTTTTTTTTTTGAGATGAAGTCTCACTCTGTTGCCAGGCTGGAGTGCAGTGGCGTGATCTTGGCTCACTGCAACCTCTGCCTCCCGGTTCAAGCAATTCTCCTGCCTCAGCTTCCTGAGTAGCTGGGACTACAGGTGTGTGCCACCACACCCAGCTAATTATTGTATTTTTAGTAGAGATGGGATTTCACAATGTTGGCCAGGATGGTCTCAATCTTTTGACCTCATGATCCACCAGCCTCGGCCTCCCAAAGTTCTGGGATTACAGGTGTCGGCCACTGCTCCCGGCTATATTTTCATATGTTTTTACGTTACTGCTTAGCATCCTCTTCCTTCAGCTTGAAGAATTCCCTTTAGCATTTTTTATAAGGCAGGTCTAGTGGTGATAGACTTTGAGTTTCTAAGTCTTTATCACCCTTTCCTTTTTGAAAGACAGGATTATTTGGTATAGTATTCTTGGTTGGCAG
This sequence comes from Ateles fusciceps, assembly GCA_036589455.1. Taxonomy (NCBI): domain Eukaryota; kingdom Metazoa; phylum Chordata; class Mammalia; order Primates; family Atelidae; genus Ateles; species Ateles fusciceps. The sequence goes on from JAZHEH010000952.1 coordinate 20,155,327, forward strand.
TTTTTTTTTGTTTTTGTTTTTCAGGATTTTGAATATAACATTCCATTCCTTTCTGGACTGCAAGGTTTCTGATGAGAAATCTGCTGATAGTCTTATATATGTTCCATTGTATGTAACAATTTGCTTTTCCCTTGCTGCTTTCAGCAGTTTAGTTTGTCTTTAACTTTTGACAATTTGATTATGCTGTGTCTTGGTGTGGGTCTCTTTGGATTCATTATTTTCTGTACTTTGGGTTTCTTGGATCTGGCTTTTAATTTCCTTTCCTAGACTTGGAAAGTTTTCTGTCATTGTTTCTTTGAATATATTCTCTATCCCTTTCTTTCTCTTCCTCTCCTTCTGGCACACCAAAAATACGTAAGTTTTTCAAATTGATGTTGTTCCATAAATCTATTATTTACAACACACTTCTTCATTATTTTTTCTTTTGCTACCAGATTGAATGATTTCCAGTGACTTGTCTTCAAGGTCATCAATCCTTTCTTCTGCTTGATCTGGTCTGCTGTTGAACCCTTCTATTCAGTTTTTCAGTTCAGTTATAGTATTCTTTAGATTTATAATTTCTGTTTGGTACTTTTTTTGCCAAGAGGTATGTTTTATTTTCATTATCCATACAAATAATTTTCTATAATATCCCTGGGCAAACTGGATAATTTGGCAGTCTGATTGGGGGGGGGTCCCTTCAGAGACCCATGGGCCGGTGGCATCAGCACGGAGTGCCCAGGTTCACTGTGCAGCTTGTGGTTTGTGTCCATTCTGCAGGTGGCTCTTCCTCCACATCACAACTGGGGTCTTGAAGATGACAGGGGCAGGAAATTCTTAGGAAATTTCACTTTGCTTCTCCTGCTCAGTGGACTCTGGTCAGCAGGCTGTGCTTCTCCTACATCTCTGTTTTCTTCAGCTTGGCCTTATTGAAGCTGGTGATTTCCCCCATGTCTGGTTTGCCTGCCATTTTCTTAAAACAATCCATGCCATCCCACTCTGAGCCAGGGCTCCTGGTGTCCCCACTCACCTTGCTGCAGCAAGAGACAACGGTACTTTTTATACTTTTTCTCTTTTGTTGAAATTCCCAGTTTGTTCTTATACTGATCTCTTGACTTTGGTGAGCATCTTTATTACCATTGTTATTATTATTTTTATTTTTTTAAAAAAAGACGGGGGTTTCACCATGTTGGTCCGGCTGGTCTTGAACTCCCGACCTTGGCCTCCAAAGTGCTTGGATTACAGGCGTGAGCCACCATGCCCGGCTGTTATTATTATTATTATTATTGAGACAGAGTTCACTCTGTTGCCCTGGCTGGAGTGCAGTGGTGTGATCTTGGCTCACTACAGCCTCCACCTCCCAGTTTCAAGTGATTCTTGTGCCTCAGACTCCCAGGTAGCTGAGGCTGAGGGACTACAGGCATGTGCCACCACGCGGGCTTTTTTTTTTTGTTGTTTTTTTTTTTTGTATTTTTAGTAGAGATGGGGTTCCATCATGTTGGCCAGGCTGGTCTCAAACTCCTGGCCTCGACTCATCCACTCACCTCAGCTTCTCAAAGTGCTGGAATTACAGGCATGAGCCACTACGCTCAGCTTATCACCATTATTTTGAATTGCTATCAGGTAAAACAGTATCTCCCATTCGTTTGGGTTAGTTTCTATACAATTATCTTGCTTTTTTATTTGTAATGTATTTTCCTGTTTCTTCATTTCTTTTGACTCTGTGTTGGTTTCAAAAAGGACTAATGAAGCATCCTATATAAAATGTTCTAATCCTCTGGGGGATGCCTATGAAAGAGGACAAAAGATACTATACCCAGAAATCCGTAGTACATTCAAGTATCTGATACCTGCTTGTGGATAATCTAATCATTCTGCATATATACACCAAAGTTGGTCATTCTGTCAGAGGATACTCTCAGGAGGGACTGAGCAACCTGTGGGCAGCAGGCTCTCACTAGTGTACATTCCGACTAAACCCTCAGCTCCAGAAATGGTTCTACAAAGGGCCTGGATGTCCCTAATATCCGGGTGTCCATGATCATATGGTCACTCTTCCTCCTCTTCTGTGTCCACCTGGAAGCCATTTACATCTCCAGCTCCACTCTGCCTCTCATGGCTATGCTTCTTCATGAATTTGGTGATACATATGCTGCCTAGGGGCTTCCTCTTCAGAAGATGGGTGTCTCCTACCTGGGCCATGGGAGGATACCACCACTGTCCTCACTAGGGGCCATCTCTTCTGTTCTCTGAAGCTCAGGGAGGTTGAAGACTAACAGAACTTGAATGAGAGACACCCTGATAATATCAGATCCCATTTGCTTTTCCCCACCTTCCTCCACCGAGAATCAGCCAGATATTTCTCTCTCCTCTGCCCCTGTCTCCCAACTCCTCACACTGCAGTCTGTTACCCTCAGATGCCCTTGGTAATTGGTATATGTGGGAAGCGGAATCCTAGCCCTAAGCATTTGCAGCACCCACACTACACTGGAGTGACATGGCAGCAGGATCCCACCCTTTGACCCTCAAAACCAGGAGAAAAAGGCTCCCAACATCCTCTGACTCTGCCAGCCATGACAAGGCCCTAAAATCTACAGGTGCATTCCAAAGGTCCAAACCACCTTCTGTGCCTAACTTATTACCCTAGTGACGTAGATTTAAGTATTCGATACTTGTTTGAGGATAACCTAATCATTCTACATACATACACCTGGGTTGGTCAGTCTGCCAGGGATACTCCCTGTAGACCTTCTTCCATCAGACTCACATGACAGGGACTGATTTAAGGGAAGAAAGGGCCCTTGTATACAGAATACATTGTGGAAAAGAAGTGTGTGTGTGTGTGTGTGTGTGTGTGTGTGTGTTTATATATTTAAAACCAAGAAAAATGTAACCAAGTCTTATTTTTCTTTATAATTAGCAGATTTCTCTTGCTTCTTTTTTTCTTTTTTGAGATGGAGTTTCACTCTTGTTGCCTAGACTGGAGTGCACCACAATCTCCACCTCCTGGGTTCAAGTGATTCTCCTGCCTCAGCCTCCCGAGTAGCTGGGATTACAGGTATGTGCCACCACGCCTGGTTAATTTTGTATTTTTAGTAAAGATGGTTTTTAGCCAGGCTGGTCTCAAACTCCTGACCTCAGTTGATCCACCCACCTCAGCCTCCCAAAGTGCTGGGATTACAGGCCCGAGCCACCGTGCCCAGCCTTGGATATTTAAAAATCATTCTATGGAACTGTCATGACTCAGTGATGGCAGTAGTGACTCAGTGATGGTGGTGAATGCTCAGAATTAAAAGAAAAACCTTAAATAAGGGAATTTGTATAATAAAATGTTATTCTTGGCTGGGCCTGGTGGCTCATATCTGTAGCCCCAGCACTTTGGGAGGCCAAGGTGGGTGTATTACCTGAGGTCGGGGGTTCAAGACCAGCCTGGCCAACATGGTGAAACCCCATCTTTACTAAAAATACAAAAATTAGCTGGGCATGGTGGTGCACATCTGTAATCCCCACTATCTGGGAGGCGGAGACATGAGAATCACTTGAACCCAGGAGGCAGAGGTTGCAGTGAGCTGAGATCGTACCACCGTACTCCATCCTGGGTGACCGAGCGACTCCATCTCAAAAAAAAAAAAGTTATTCTTGTCTGCAAGCAGGAAACATTTTAGTAATCTAGGTGGTAGAACTGAAAGTAATTTAAAGCTAGTAGCCCTCTAGTTTATGTTAACTTAAAACTTCACTAGTGTAGACTTGGATTTCTAACTTTTGTCAAGTTCTACTTAGGCAGTACTTCACAGATGGGGCGCAACAAATTCACATTTCATGTCATGAAATATACCCTATATTCATTTCGTAGGGATACTATAATAAAGTATCACAAACTGGGTGACTTGTAATTTTTTTTTGAGATGGAGTTTCACTCTATCGCCCAGGTTGGAGTGCAATGGTGTGATCTTAGCTCACTGCAACCTTTACCTCCTGGGTTCAAGCGATTCTCCTGCCTCAGCCTCCTGAGTAGCTGGGATTACAGGCGCCCGCCACCATGCCCAACTTATTTTTTTCGTATTTTTAGTAGAGACAGGGTATATCCATGTTGGTAAGGCTGGTCTCAAACTCCTGACCTCATGATCTACCCACCTCGGCCTCCCAAAGTGTTGGGATTACAGGCATGAGCCACTGCGCCCAGCCTTATTCTCTCATGTTTTTGAGGCTAAAAGGCTGAAATCAAGGTGTTGGCACCCTGTTCTCTCTGAAGCCTGTTGGGAAGAATCCTTCCTCGTTTCTTGTAGTTTCTGCTGGTTGCCAGCAATCTTTGACATTCTGTGGCTTGCAAATGTGTCACTTCAACCTCTACCTTCACCTTTACACAGACTACTGTCTGTCTGTCACTTTACATCATCTTCTCTGTCTCTGTGTCCAAATTTCCCTCTTACAAGGACACTAGTCATTGGATTAGGGCCCACCCTAATGTCATCATCTTAACTTGATTACATCAGCAGAGGTCCCCACCTCCTCCTCATTTACTTATTTTATTATTTATTTATTTATTTAGACAGAATCTCGCTCTGTCACCCAGGCTGGAGTGCAGTGGTGCACTCTTGGCTCACAGCAACCTCCGCCTCCGGGGTCAAGTGATTCTCCTGCCTCAGCCTCCCGAGTAGCTGGGACTACAGTTGTGTGCCACCATGCCCAGCTAATTTTTCTGTTGAGTAGAGATGGGGTTTCACCATGTTGGCCAGGCTGGTCTGAAACTCCTGACCTCAGATGATACACCTGCCTCAGCCTCCCAAAATGCTGGGATTACTTACAGGCGTGAGCCACTGTGCCTGGCCTCTCCCCATTGAGAAATATATATGATCATGCTGATTTGCTTTGCTACTCCACTGTATTCTTCACTTGACTGTCTCCTACTAGTTCAAGATTCAGGTGTTTTCTTCGCTTACCTTTCCTCAAGTCTAGGGACATGTTTTCTGTTTTCCTCTATTATTGTGCTTCTTATATTAATTTTCTATTGACCTATTTTCTTCCACTATAAGACACTTGCTTCTTTTGTGATTTTCAGATAAGTTACTTAACTTCTCCAAGTCTTGGTTTCCTCATCTGTGAAGCAGAGATATAAAAATTAAATGAGATGCACTTTGCACTTAGGCCAATGTCTAGCACTTTCCCCAATGCCAAGAACATAACAGGTAGTCAACAGGTGTTATTAAATGAAAATGATTTATAAATTTTATTTAATCTAAAAAAAAATCAGAATGTATAGGCCATACATAGGAGAGAGGGCATCCCCTTAAACTCTTATGTTAAGTGAATAAAATCAATGTCATGAAGCAGAATGGTGGTTGCCAGAGGCTGGGGAAAAGAGGGAACAGACAGTTATTGTTTAATGAGTATAGTTTCAATTGTATAAGATGGAAAGAATTCTGAAGATGGACGGTGGTGATGGTTGTACAACATTATGAACATATTTAATATATTGAACTGTACACTTAAAAGTTATGACAATATTTTATTTTATATATTATACCACATTGAACAAAAAAATCAACATCATGAATGAGATTAAAGCAAAGGTCATTTTAAGAGAATATTTCTCAGGCCAGGAAAGACTTGGCTGTAGCCTAATTAGTAGTGATATTAACAGTAGGGGAACTGGTCGGCATGGAAACACACACACACGAGACTCAAGTTGCCAAGGGAGATGATTAATCTGGGGGGACTAGATAATTCCAGTCACTTTAAAAAAATTTTGTTACAAAGCAGGGATGGTTTATCAACGTCACCATGGCCTAAAAGAAATATGCTCGTGCAGAAATCTCTGAATAGGTGATTTGGTATGCAGAGTGCTTTGGCTTTGCTGTTTAAGAGAGGAGAACACTGGAAAACAAGTGGGTGTAGGTGTTGTCAATGAAAAGAAAGATTATCCTTTGTAAATTAATGAGATGGTATCCTATTTATGCATATGTCCCTTCTGTTTATTAGGAGTGAGTTTCCCCTCTTTCTGATCAACTCAAGATTGACTTTATAGGTATGAAAAACCCAAAGCAAAACCCTCAACAATGATGACCTACCAATAAATGAAACGACAGTTTAGGAATCCTTCTGGATAGCATGTTATCACTTTTCCTCCCCCAAACCAAAAGAGGGTGAAATTCATCGGTGAACAGCAAAAAAGCATTACATGAACACTATAAACATTTTTTAGAGATTTAAAGTCTTTTTTTCAAAGGAATAATAGTAACAAAAAACCAAAAGGGAGCTCATAAAAAGTATTCTGAGTATAGAGAACATAATTTTAATATTACACACTACTCATTTTTCAAGGAATATATGCAAGACTTTGAAAGTGGAATCAGAAATGGAAAAAGGATCAAAAAGAAAAAAAAGGTAGTGAAGAGAATCCAGAAATAATTTGGCAGCAGGTTTTTATTTTATTTATTTTTGAGACAGAGTCTTGCTGTGTTGCCCAGGCTCGTGTGCAGTCGCACGATCTCAGCTGCAACCTCCACTTCCCAGGTTCAAGCAATTCTTGTGCCTCAGCCTCCTGAGTAGCTGAGATTACAGGCATGTGCCACCATGCCTGGCTAATTTTTATATTTTTAGTAGACATGGGGTTTCACCATATTGGCCAGGCTGGCCTTGAACTCCTGGACTCAAGTGATTTGCCCACCTTGGCCTCCCAAAGTGCTGGGATTACAGGCGCGAGCCATTGCACCTGGCCCTGAAGTAGGCTTTTAAATAAAATTGTAGGTCCATGAAAATTTTCTGAGGGAAGAAAAAACTTCCATCCTGTTGCAAAGATTAAGGCAGTGAAAGGAATCTGAAAAACACTGAATCTATTATGACCAAGCTTGCCTGCTCTTAATGCATTCCAAACTCCTAGTTCCACTTTGCATTTCAATGTAGAAACACAACGATGTTGGTGACAAAGTAACATCAGACATTCCATGATAATTCCTGGGGGAAGGAAGTCTCTTTTGTGAAATACAGATGGAGCCAAATGCCTTAGGAGAAGTTGTGGTCAAAACGTGGTCCTCTACATGAGCCTCTAGAGAAATCATTCGGCTCCTTCTACTGCTGTTGTGGAAATAGGTTTCACATAGTATGGACCCTCACTCAGGTAAGTTCTGAGCCTCAAATAATTTGGGTTCCCAAAGATTTCTGCAATTGTCTTGGAATTGGCAAGTGCTTTCACTAGTTCATATTTGGCATCCTTTGAAGCTTTGTCATGCTCCACAGACCGGTCCACCACATATTCTACAAAACCTGGACTGTTAAACATAAGTTTCTGAGCCCAAGGTTGGTTTGCAATGGCCTGTAATGGAAGGCAGAAAGAATACAATTCCTCTGAGTTGAAGTTAAGTTTGTTAGTGGGATGGCACAATATTTACAAAGAAATCTGGCAACATGAACTTTAAAAATGTTACCTTTTGTCTGAGTAAATTCCTTCCTGAGAATCTAACTTAATAAAATAATCTTAAATTCAAAAAAATCTTTGTATACAAAGATGTTCATAATAGTGTGAAAGTTACAATATAAATAATAATGGGGGAATGGTTTTGTAAATTACGGTATATAGCAATAAAAAATAAACATTAAGATTAATGTTTACAAAGAATAGGAAATGACATAGTAAAACTTATATGAAAATAGCAGATGCAAATTATAAATAATGCATGATTACAACAGTGGAAAAATAAAAACTAAAGTAGAAAAGACTAACTTCAAGATACTCATATAGTACACAAATATTTTCAAGAATGTTCATTGTAGTATTATTTTTAAGATACTATCTAAATCTTCACTTACCGGAGAATGATATATTGTGGCTATTCAATGAAATACCAACTTTCTAACTGCCTCTTAACATAGACAAATTAAAAAAAAAAATCACTGAAGGGGAAAAAAGCAAAAACCACATTTACTTTTGCACGAACCTAACAGAATGATACAAACAGCATGACATCATTTACAAAGTTTGTGAATATCTAAAATACTGTGTTTTATTTAAGGACGCATACAACATGTGGTAGAAATATGAAATCATGTATGGACCCTAACTTTGTGACAGCGATTTTATCTAAGAACAGAGGAAAGGGAATAGGCTTGGGCAAAGGTAGGAAGATACGACTATGTTTGAAATATTTCACCAAAAATAAACACACACTAATACAAAAACTAAAAGGAAATGCACCAAAAGCTATGACTTTATGTGATTTTTAAAAATTCTAAGTATTTTCCAAATTTTAAGAGTAAGTTTTTCAAAACCTATTACATTTTAATGAAAAAGAAGTAACAATCCAGCTTATGGCCTAGTTTTTTCCTCTCAAAATGTGTTCCACAGACAAGTACCATCAGCATCACCTGAGAGCTTACTAGACATTCAGGATCTCAGGCTCTGCCCCACAACTACTGAATTAGAATCTGCACTATAAGATTCTTAAGATTAATGTTTGAGAAACTTTGGCGTACTTCACAACCAAGCATGAATGTAGGCAGGAATAAAAATAGTTATCCCAACCAGTAAATAAAAATTATTTCTACATACTTTTGCACTGACCTAGGAAAAAAAAATTATTTCTACAATGGAACCAACTAAGCACAGGATAAGGAAATAGAGCAAAACCAAAATAAACTAATAATGAAAATACTAAGCAGGAGCCAAAATGGCCATCTCATAAAATGACCCCGTGTAAATATAAGGGTGAAATTACAAGGGTGAAGCAGTCTTTTTTTTTTTTTTTTTTGAGACAGAGTCTCACTTCGTCGCCAGGTGCCAGGCTGGAGCGCAGTGGCGTGATCTCGGCTCACTGCAACCTTCGCCTCCTGGGTTCAAGCAATTCTCCTGCCTCAGCCTCCCGAGTAGCTGGGACTACAGGGGTGTGCCACCATGCCCAGCTAATTTTTGTATTTTCAGTAGAGACGGGGTTTCACCATGTTGGCCAGGATGGTCTTGATCTCTTGACCTCGTGATCTGCCCGCCTCGGCCTCCCAAAGTGCTGAGATTATAGGCGTGAGCCACCGCACCCAGCTGGGTGAAGCAGTCTTAAAGAATTGTTTCTGAAGATTGTAGGAATACGTGTATTCTTCAAGACCCAGATCCTGTATTGCATCCTCAGGAAGCCTTTCCTCATTTGTCCCTGCCATTCTCTTTATTCCCTCCCAGTCTAGGCCACGTATGCTGTCTGAGATCCCATCATTGATAAGATTACTAAAGCGATTACTACAGTGATTACTGCCTTTCTATGCTGGGGCTACAAAGATAAATCACATGGGTTTCCTGCTCTCAACCAACCCTACTTAACAGGTGAGACAGGTCAACAAACATCTGCAACATAATATAACAAATAGAACACAAAGGTATAATCCTTACCATGGCTGTAATTACATAAGTGACTGTACAATTATATTTACTGCCTGCCTCCTTCAATAGACAGGAAACTACATGAAAGAAAGGTCTTTATATATTTGGTTTACTGTTATATGCCCTTCACTGAGCAAAAACAGAAACTCAATAAATATTTGCTGAAGAAATAAATATATGCAACATAGGAAAGCCAACATTGTTTAACTCAACCTTGTCAATCTGGGCAAAGTGTGCTGAAGACACACCTGAGTTAGTCCTTGAAAAAAGAGTAAGAGGTTAAGAAGCAAAGTTAAGGAAGAGTGTTAGATACAGAGAGCCCAGCAAAGGTTCAGAGACACAAAACAGTTTGGTACCACTTGAGCATTAGGTGCCAGAAGCCTTATTTCCTGCAGGGGAAATAAGGCTTAGGAAGACCAGGGCTAGATCAACAGAGGATGGCAGATAAAAATTCTGGAATTAACCATGTGATCACATAGCATCCTGTTCAAACCTCAAACAGCACCTAATACCTTTTACTGAAACAATCTGTTTATACATCTATCTCCTTCCTTAGTCTCTAAGGTAGCAGAAGGTAGAAACTATACTATGCACTTGTGCATCCCCAGAGATGGCACAGGCTCTGGCTCACTGAAGTACTCAAGTGTTGAACTGGCAGGGTCCCAGGAGGACCCATAGAAAAGAATACCTACTGTGAACACTTTTAAGGCAGCACAGTGTAGTTCAGGGAAGGGTTGACTGCTAATGCCACGGAAGAGCTCCAGTGGATCCCGGGATAAAGAAGAAAACCAGGATTCTGTCATCCTCAGAAGGTCATCAGTCTGCTGCTCAGGCTATAGGAAAGAAAAGGAAAATTTCATCACAAGGTTAACTCATCTGGAGAAAAGAACTTATTTGGAAGTCAGGACACCTGGGACCCACTGTCCTTCATTAATTCCCCAGTCTACTTACTGGTAAGTATAGAAGAGATGAAATTGCATCCAAACATCTAATTTTTAGCTCCATTGAGGCATTCTTTGCTTGATGTCCTATTCTCACGAGCAAGCGTTCAAAGCGGGTTCCTTTGAAGGATAACGAGATTCTTTTTCATTATGGTAAAATATACACAACATAAAATTTACCATTTTAACCATTTTTAAGTGCATAGTTCAGTGCTATTAAGTACATTCACATTGTTGTGCAACCATCAGAACTATCCATCTCTAGAACTTTTTTATCAACCCAAACTGAAACTCTGTATCTATTAAACAATAATTCCCTTTCTTCCCTACCCTCATCCCCTGCCAACCACCAGTGTACCTCCTGTGAACTGGATTCTTCCAGGTATATCATCTAAGTGGAATCATACAGTATCTGTCCTTATGTATCTGGCTTACTACACTTAGCATAATGTTATCAGTGGTGCAGGTTCCTCCATGCTGTACCACGTACCAGAATCTCGTTCTTTTTAAAGGCTGAGTAATATTCCATTGTATGTATATACCACATTTTGTTTATTGATTCGTCTATCAATGAACATTGAATTGCTTGCAGCTTTTTTGGTCATCATGAATAATGCTGCTATGAACATGGGTGTACAAACATTTGTACAATTTTTTTTGGTATATACCTGGAAGTGGAGATGTTGGATGAAGGAAATGTAAAATGTACAAGGGTTACAATTTCTCCACATACTAACACTTATTTTATGTTTTTTTTTTTTTTAAAGTAATAGCCATCCTAATGGATATGAAGTGAAAAACGAGATTTTTAAAATTATGCTGTCATACACTATGATCTCTACCAACCTAGACCAATACAAAAATAAGCATGTAATTAGAGAACAAGTGACAGGCCTAGAACACAGTTACAGGCAACACAGCATATATAAGGCAAAGTTATAAAACTGGAATCAAAGGACCTGGACTTGAGTAGCAGCTGCCCTAATTAGTACGACCTTAGAAATTTTCTTAACTCCTCGAAGTTTCACCTACCTTATCTGGAAAATGAAAAGGACAGTAGTATGTTCTTTGCAGGTATGTAAAAAGATTATGTCATAGGTAAAAACACTTAGAAAACTACATAAAACAAGGATATTAGCTATGATATGCAACACCATATTAATTTTTTAAATTTATATATATATATTTTTTTGAGATGGAGTCTCGCTCTGTCACCCAGGCTGGAGTGCAGTGGCCTGATCTTGGCTCACTGCAACCTCTGCTGCCCAGGTACAAGCGATTCTCCTGCCTCAGCCTCCCAAGTAGCTGGGATTACAGATGAATGCCACCACACCCAGCTGATCTTTGTACTTCCAGTAAAGACCGGGTTTCGCCATGTTGGCCAGGCTGGTCTTGAACTCCTGACCTCAGGTTATCCACCCGCCTTGGCCTCCCAAAGTGCTGGGATTACAGGCATGAGCCACCTCGCCCACACTCTTTTTAAATTTTTTTTTTTTTTTGAGATGGGTCTCACTCTGTCACCTAGGCTGCAGTGCAATGGCATGATCATGGCTCACTGCAGCCTTGATCTCCTGGGCTCAAATTATCCTCCCACCTCAGCCTCCCAAGTAGCTGGGACTATAGTCATGCACCACACCACACCTGGCTAATTTTTGTTGTTGTTGCCTAGGCTAGTCTGGAATTCCTGGGCTCAAGTGATCCTCCTGCCTTGGCCTCCTAAAGTGATAGGAGTATAGGCATGATAGTTTTCAACATATGTGTATCAAGAATTTTAATAATTGGGCTGCATATTATTTTGTGTATAATTTGTTGTGCTATTGATCCTCATGGATGTATGGATGCTCCATAAGAGTATCTTTCTTTTTCTTTTTTAGATAAAGTCTCATTCTGTTGCCCAGGCTGGAGTGTAGAGATGTGATTTCAGCTCACTGCAACCTCTGCCTCTTGTGTTCAAGCCATTATCCTGCCTCAGCCTCCTGAGTAGCTGGGACTACAGGCACGCGCCACCACGCTCAGCTAATTTTTGTATTTTAGGTAGAGACGGGGTTTCACCATGTTGGCCAGGTTGGTCTTGAACTCCTGACCTCAAGTGATCCAGCCGCGTTGGCCTCCCAAAATGTTGGGAGTACAGGGGTGAGCCACCACGTCTGGCCTCTTTATTTTATTTTTTGAGACAGAGTCTCACTCTGTCACCCAGGCTGGAGTGCAGTGGCATGATTTCAGCTCACTGCAACCTCCACCTGCCAGGTTCAAGCGATTCTCCTGCCTTAGCCTCTTAAGTAGCTGGAACTAGCGCTGTGTAGCACCACGCCTGGCTAATTTTTATATTCTTTAGTAGAGACAGGATTTTGCCATGTTGCCCAGGGTGGTCTTGAATTCCTGAGCTCAGGCAATCCACCCACCTTGGCCTCCCAATGTGCTGGATTACAGGCATAAGTCACTGTGCCCAGCCAGAAGTATCTCTCTTAACATAAAATCTTATAAAAAAAACTTTTATTTTCCTTTCTTGACATTACAAAAAACCCCTGAAAATTTCATATTCACAACAACCCTAAGAAGTAGTTGTTATGCCATTTTTATAAATGAAGAAAATGAGGCCTAGAAAAGTGAAGTGAGTAAATGAAGTTCAAAAAGCAAAGTCAGAGCTGGATGCAATGGTGTGCACCTGCAATCCTAGCCAATGAGGATGAGGCAGGAGGACTGCTTGAGCCCAGGAGTTTGAGGCAAGCCTGAGTAACAGAGACACCCCCCATCTCTAAAAAAAGAAAAAGAAAGGAATAGAAAACTCAAGGACATGAATCCAGGCCTTTCTGACTCTAGCCCATGGTCTTTGTACCATGAAATCTAGCCAAAGAAGACATAGAGGGGAAACAGAAAACAGTATTTGGTTGAAACTGATTGGTAAAAACCTAAACAGTGAAAAGTCAAAAAAAAAGATAGGGGGCAGTTTCAGTAGTCATCATTAGACTTTCAGACATGAGTCCAAGGTCATGGTTAACAAGACTGCAACCCATAAAATAGTTTCTACAATGTAGTTAACCCACCAGCAAATGAACTTACCTATTGAACCCTTGTCAAAAATTAAGATAACCCTCAACAGTCATACCAACCTGTTTTCTGTAAAACCTGTTTTCCTTCGACATTGGATCCCAAGATTCCAACTGTGTCTACAGCTACACCAATCATAGTGGGGTCCTGACTTTCTATCATTTCAAAGACTTTTTCCATAAAGACAGGATAACGCTCACAGGTCTGTTGAGGACTATCCATGACAGCCAGGTTTCCAAAAAACTTCACGAATCCTAAAGAGATTTACAATATATTTTAATAGAGGAGGAAGACAGCATGAATTGTGGGCCCTATGACTTCACAGGAACAGAAATGAACTGCAGGCCAGACAGTGGAGAAAGGTTGGAGTAGTGTGTTGCCTGGAGATCAGAGAGACCATTAGGAGATTCTGAAGGACCTGTGATGTGTGATTCTGAGTCAATGGAGCTGGGACCAGCTATTGAAGTACTGTCATATGCAAGAGGGAGAACAAAGAACAAGGATCAGTAGATACAAATTACAGGAAGACAAGTTTAGAGTCATTACCAGGAAGAAATTTTTAAATGGGTATGTTCATTAATAAAATAAGCTGGGCTACCTAAGGAAGACATACATACCCAATTTCTAAAAGTGTTCAAGAAAGACTAATCAACTATGTCCCAGAATAAAATGGCAAGAGTAGATCCTATCCATAGATACAGATTCCCACTCAGAGACATGATTAATCTGTGAAACATACCGTAAATGTCATTACTAGTATTTTCATTTATGTTTTTGTTGATCTTCAAAAGAAAAATATCCTAATGTTCTAAATAGCACTGATGTTTCCAGAAAACCAAAGTCAACAATACATAGCTCCCAGAGCAATGGATTCCCCCCTCATTAAGAGGCTATAGGTATCTTCTTTTTTAAAAAATTAAACTGACAAATTAAAAAGTCATACATCTTTATTGTGAACAATGTATTCTGAAATATGTATATTTTTAAAACTGATTTTTCTACTTTCGTGAAAAATGTCATTAAATTTGGTAATTTTCGTAGGGAATGCACTGAATACAGTGCTTTGGGTAGCATGGACATTTTAATAATATTCTTTCAATCTATGAACACAGGATATCTTTCCATTTATTTGCATCTTCTTCAATTTCTTTCATCAGTTTTTTTTTTTTTATTGCATTTTAGGTTTTGGGGTACATGTGAAGAACATGTAAGATTGTTGCATAGGTACACACATGGCAGTGTGGTTTGCTGCCTTCCTCCCCATCACCTGTATCTGGCATTTCTCCCCCATGTTATCCCTCCCCAACTCCCCCACCCCCTGCTGTCCCTCCCCTATTTCCCCCCCCACTGACCCCAGTGTGTGATGCTCCCCTGCCTGTATCCATGTGTTCTCATTATCATCAGTTTTTATAGTTCTCAGTGGATAGATCTTTCACCTCTTTAAATTTATTCATAAATATTTAATTTTTTTGAATGCTATTATAAATGGGAATGTATCTTTGATTACTTTTTCAGAGTTCACTGTTAGTGTATAGATATGCTACTGATTTTTATGCACTGATTTTGTATCTTGCAGCTTTATTGAATTTATTCATTCTAACAGCTTTTTGTGGAATCTTTATGCTATATATTAATATAAAATTATGTCAGACATTTTTACTCCTCTCTCTCTCTTTCTCTCTTCCCGGGCTCAGCTCACTGCAACCTCCATTTCCTGGGTTCCTGCGATTCTCCTGCCTCAGCCTCCTGAGTAGCTGGGATTATAGGCAAACACCACCACTTCGGACTACTTTTTGTATTTTTAGTAGACACGGGGTTTCACCATGTTGGCCAGGATGGTCTCAAAATCCACTCCGCTGCCCAGGTTCAAGCCATTCTCCTGCCTCAGCCTCCCAAGTAGCTGGGATTACAGGCGCCTGCCACCACACCAGCTAATTTTTGTATTTTTAGTAAAGACGGGTTTTTGCCATATTGGCCAGGCTGGTCTCCAACTCCTGACCTTTGATCCGCCCACCTTGGCCTCCCAAAGTGCTGGGATTACTGGTGTGAGCCACCACGCCTGGCATAAGCCAGGATGGTCTTGCTCTCCTGACCTCGTGATCCACCCACCTCAGCCTCCCACAAATAAAACATGTACCATCATTTCCATAGGTATCAGCATTTCTTACCTGGCAAATAGAAGCTAGAGAAAGGGTCTGAATCTGCCCCAACAATTATATTAGAAATTTGGTCAATTACTCCTTCTTGAGCAAGGTACTGTCGTCCATGATGAGTATATGCCAGTGACGTCACCATTTCTATACAGGTGGCTCTAAAATGTCAGAAGGACAAAAACAAGGAGAGTTTGCACATGATTTGCATAGTTTATAAACTGCTGTCATATACGTTATCTTATTTAATTCTTCCCACCACATTTGAAAGGTCAATAGTCTTGGCTCCTCTTTTTAGATGAGGCCCTAAGGCCTAGAAAGTTGCAGTGACTTATCTGGAATCACATTGTTATTACAGGCAGAGTTTAGATTTAAATCTTGACCTTCTGATTTGAAGTCCACTATTGTTTCCACTATTACCTAGCTGCTTCCTAAAATATTTTTTTAAATTTTATTTTGAAGTATTAAACATACACAAAGGTAATGAGAGTAATACAATAAGCCCCTATATACCCATAACCTTATTTTATGGTTATGCAGATTTTGCTTTATTTCATTTTTTCCCTATTTTCTGTTGAACTATTTTAAAGCAAATCCTAGTCACCCTGCCATTTACCCCTGCATACTTCAGTATGCATCTCTACAAAACACAAATGTTTCCTCACACAATTATAATGCCATTGCCACATATTAAGAAATTAATAATAATTCTTTGGTATTATCTCATATCCAACCATGATCAAAGAAAATAACTAAAAGATTTATTTTTACAGTTTATAGTTGATCCTAAAGTGTTTTGACTAACCATTTACAGGTTTTTTTTTCTGTATCGTGAAATTTGATACAATGCTAAAAAATAATTAACAAAAATAATTGTCTCATTAGGTTGAGACACTCAAATGCACTGAAGCAATGTAACTAGTGACTGCTTTATTCATATAGGTTTAATAAATTCAGCCATGTTTAAAGAACACAGGACGATCAAAAAATCATTTAAGATAAGAAAAATCAAAATTTATATATGCAAAGATAACTATAATGCTATCATAACAGCAAAATACTTGAAGCAAATCAGCTGTTTAACAATGAGGAGGTATTAGTAAACTGTGGAATATTTACAAAGAACATTTGGAAGATATTAAAAAGGATTTAGGGAGTAGGGGGAATAGGGGTTGTAAGAGACTGGAATTAACATTTCTTTGAGAACCTATGTCAGCCATTGTACTGCTTCCTACGGTCAATTAGCTTAATACTTACAGTATCTTTTTTACAGAGTTATTGTTCTATCTGAGAGATGAGGAAACTGACTGAGGTGTAGAAAGCTTATAATAATCTGTCCAAGGCCAAACAGCTAATAAATAGTAGAAAGGTATGCAAGCCAAGTCTTCCTCATTTCAAAAAGCCCATATTCTTTTTTTTTTGAGACGAAGTCTTGCTCTGTTGCCAGGCTGGAGTGCAGTGGCACAATCTTGGCTCACCACAACCTTCGCCTCCTGAGTTCAAGCCACTCTCCTGCCTCAGCCTCCCAAGTAGCTGGGACTACAGGTGTGTGCCACTGTGCCCGGCTAATTTTTGTATTTTTAGTAGAGGCAGGGTTTCACCATGTTAGCCAGGATGGTCTAAAACTCCTGACCTCATGATCTGCCCAC
This sequence comes from Ateles fusciceps, assembly GCA_036589455.1. Classification (NCBI taxonomy): domain Eukaryota; kingdom Metazoa; phylum Chordata; class Mammalia; order Primates; family Atelidae; genus Ateles; species Ateles fusciceps. The sequence continues at coordinate 20,172,455 of JAZHEH010000952.1, forward strand.
TTCAGCCTCCCAAAGTACTGGGATTACAGGCGTGAGCCACCGTGCCTGGCCTAGCCCATATTCTTTCTATTGTGCCATGGTACTGCTATTTAACAATGCCAAAAAAATGCATATGATGAAATATTAGTAATACAAAATGGCAGTTACCATGCAATTGCAACTTTTTAAGAACACACAGGCTTAGGGACATGGAACAGAGTCACTTGAAAGTAGCTGAATTGTCATGTGGGGCTTTGCCAAGGTCCAGTATGTTGTCACGACATAACTTGAGCAATTTTCTAAAGGTCCCTACTTCAGGACACACATCAGTCATGAGATTGCAACCTGGGCAAAGTCTTTAATAGAGAAAATCACAGACATCCCAAGGTTGTTTCCCAGCCCTTCAAAAGAGGACATTTCACTTTAAGAACTCTCAGTCAACACACCTGACCAACACATCCTCACCAGTCAGCTCTCTCAGGAGCTGGGTTACCAATCCACTTGTGGTACAGTAGTTTAAAGATTCTGGTGACACAGAAGAAATCTCTACAATTAGCTGAAATAAAAACAGAAAAAGAAAAAGTTCAAAACAGCCATAGGCCTGACAGATCTCATTTTCAGTTCAACGTAGGACTAGGTACTTTCCATAAATAAGTTTTTAAAAATCCATTATTTGTCTCTGTCTCTTTAAGTAGAAAAACTTCAGTGAACACATTAAGAAATTACTTTGGCACAGATTTTTTTTTTTTTTGAGACAGAGTCTCGCTCTGTCACCCAGGTTGAAGTACAATGGAGTGATCTCAGCTCACTGTAACCTCTGCCTCCTGGGTTCAAGCAATCCTCGTGCTGTAGCCTCCTGAGTAGCTGACATTATAGGTGTGCACCACCTGGCTAATTTTTTTGTATTTTTTAGTAGCAATGGGGTTTTGCCATGCTGGTCTTGAACTCCTGGCCTCAAGTCACCTGCCTGCCTTGGCCTCCCGAAGTGCTGAGATTACAGACATGAGCCATCATGCCTGGCCACTGTGGCACAAGAAATGTTCCATTATATCTGGGTGTATCAGCACTTTCCCCACCCAAGTAAACATCAATCAGGGTACAAAAGCCTGAATCAGTAACAACAAATGGATTATAAAACCATTCACTCATTCAGGCATTCTGTCAGTCAGTCATTCTCTTATTCATTCTCTTACTCATTCAACAAGTATGTCCTGAGGTCTTACTGAGAGATATGGGAAGACACTGAAGGGTTTTAAGCAGAGAAATTACATAAGAGAATTGGACTTTTAAAAGACCATTCTGACTGCATGTGAAGACAGACTAGGGATGACAAAAATGGATGAGTGGAGTCCAGTTTGGATGCAAACAGAGTAGCCCAGGTGAATGACACCAGTACATTAGTCTAGGGTGAACTGTACTAATGAAGAGAAATGCACGGGTTTAAATAAAATTGACACAATATGATGACCGAATGGATATGTGGCAGGGAAAACAGGCCTCAGAATGAGCCAAGGTCTAATATTCAATTAAGCAGACTGTGAGACAGGGCTAGTTTGTTGCTCTTGTTTTTAATTAGGGAGATGGGGTGGATAAGGAAGATCAGGAATTTGATTTCTGCATGAGTTTGAGGGGCCTAGAATATGCCCAAGTGGCCAAGAGTGAGGAAGCAGTTGAGTATGAACATTTGAGCTCAGAAGTAAGGTGTCAGTTGGAAGTTTACATTTGAGAGTCATCATCACAGATGGGAAGTGAAATCATAAGTGAATTACAACTATCTAGGAATGAATATAAAGAACAGTGAAAGCAGGGCTTGGAACTGTTTTCATGAACTCCAACAATTAAAGATTCAATAGAGGATAATGAGCCAGGAGACTGAGAAGAAACTGAGAGGGAGAAGGAAAAGTAGCATAGTATGGTATAACATGCAAAGTAAGAGTGTTCTGAAGAGGGAATTAGACTGTAGAGGATTCCATTTCAAATATGTACCCTATTAAGTGTGTGGCCTTGGATCCATTGCTCCATCAATATGAGGTTAATGATAAGAACATACAAAGTTTACTGTAAGAATTAAAGATAATGTATGTGAGTATTTTAGCACAGTGCTTAGTACAAAGCTGGTACAAATAAGGGCCATTTCTTCTTACTACTACAAATTTTTTTAAGTCTGGTTTCAATATCTTCTCTATCATAGTACTTATACTGCACTCTAAATATACATATATATCTAAATATCTAAATATATATATATATATATATATATATATATATATATATATATATAGCGGAGGTTGCAGTGAGCTGAGATCACACCACTGTACTTCAACCTGGGTGACAGAGTGAGGCTCTGTCTCAAAACATATATCTTTCTAAATATATGTATATATATTTAGAAAGGGTCTTGCTCTGTTGCCCAGGCTGGAGTACACTGGCGCAACCAAGGCTTGCTCGTTGCTGTGTCAACTTTCTGGGCTCAGTTGATCCTCCCACTTCAACCTCCCAGGTAGCTGGGATGACATGCACACAACACCACGCACAGCTAATTTTTTAATTCTCTGTAGAGATGGGGTCTCGCAGTGTTGCCCAGGCTGTTCTGAAACTCCCGGCCTCAAGGGATCCTCCTGCCTTTGCCTTCCAAAGTGCTGGGCTGTAAGTACTTTTCGTGACTGTTTTTCATACTAGGCTGGAAATGCATCCCTACATTCCCAGCACCTACTATAGGGCCAAACACAGATTATATACTCAATGAGCCATCTTGCTTCCCAGTGTAAGCCAAATTGCATTCTGCTTTGTAAGCATGAAAAAGTATACTTTTAGTCTTACCTCATACACCCTGTATCGAACAATGTCATTTGTTTTCATTACACTTTTCAAATCATCCAGCAGATTGCTTTCAAATAAAGCCTCCAGTCCAGCTTGGGTTAGTGATATTCTTGACAGGGATTTGATGGCCTTATAAGGAAAGAAAATATCTCTTACGTCCCCAAAATACAGAATATTATTATCTACTTCGTAAGACTGATATGAAAATTAGTGCATGGAATGCACCTTACCCAATGAGCATTCACTATGTTTTAAGCTATTATTTATAATTGGAAAAGACACATGGTATTCCCCATAGAATTATGATGGATACTGTAGATATGTGTACCCTAGAAAATGAAAGGGGTTTACTGGTATTTACTTGACAACCATTTATTTTATACAATCCATATGAGGTTGTAAATTCAATTACACAAATCATCCATTCTAAACCTTTACCTCTCAATTCAGAAGGCCTTTCTTTATCTTTTGGGACACTAATGTCTCTGCACATTTAAGTCAATGATTCTAGTAGACTCACCGCTTTTGCTACAGATAGATTCTCTCCACCAATGCAATAAACAATTTGTTTTAGTAATTCAGCATTGTTTAGAATCTCAGTAACAGCATCAGAGTTTTCAACAATTCTTCCAACCTGAAAGAAAAACAATCAGAAACACTCTTCTAAAGTAGGGCAACACATGGTAAACACACAATGGTCCAATTTCATTAGTGTGCAGTTATTTTAGGAGTTAGTGGTCACAGCTCTATGTCAAGTCAGAAAAAATCAAAATGACCTAAATTCATTCACACACATTTGGTATAGTCACATCTGTGAAAGGAAAGAAAAAACAAAGTAGGTAAAGAGGTAAGATAGCTCAGTGAGTGAAAACAATACAAACCCAGCTCTATTTTTAGCTACATTGACCTTGCACAAATTATAGCTTCATTTCTTATCTGTAAAATGGGAACACAGTATTTAATTCTAGCATAGTAATAAAGATTAAATGAGACTGAATAGGCAAAGCCCCTGCTACAGTGTATGGCATATAATGGCCAGTGAATAAACTGGTATCATCCCCCACCCCTTTTTTTTTTTGAGACAGAGTCTCGCTCTGTTGCCCAAGCTGGAGTGCAGAGGTGCGATCTCAGCTCACTACAACCTCCGCCTCTTGGGTTCAAGTGATTCTTCCACCTCAGCTTCCTGAGTATCTGGGATTACCAGCACCCGCCATCATGGCCGGCTAATTTCTGTATTTGTGTAGAGACAGAGTTTCACCATGTTGGCCAGGCTGGTCTCAAACTCCTGACCTCAGGTGATCTGCCTGCCCTGGCCTCCCAAAGTGCTGGGATTACAGGCATGAGCCACCATGCCTGGCCCCCTTTTTTGCTGAATAAACACAGAAAAGGAAAAACAGTAGTTCAGTATCTACTGAGTAACTGTTTAGCTCCTACCATTTCAACAAGATAATCCTTAGCAGCAGCTCTTCACTCAAATAGTAGGATGCTTTGGTTACCAGGATGGTAAGAGCTACTGTCTTAATTGTTGGTTTAGTGACCTTTACAATAGCATTTGGTTCATCCAGTGTAACAGAATCTAACATGGCACAGAGCTATTTGAACACATAGGAATCTTTTTTCTTTGGACTAGGAGCTCCTTGAAGGAAAATAATAGGTTTTGTTTATCTTGGTAACTCTAATAGCATATGGCACTATGCCTGGCATGTAAAAGGAACTCAGTCAGTATCTGATTAATGAATGATTCGGACGATATTTAATGGAACTTCTTTCTTTAGCTTGTATCTCCCAGGTTATAGTTAGCTACGCACATTGAAATAGACCACACATTTCCTGAGGGGAGAAAAGAAGCAGAGGAGAGGAGAAAAGTGGGAGAGAAGAAGGCGGGGGAGGGGGGAGAGGGGGAGAGAGAGAGAGAGAGAGAGAGAGAGAGAGAGAGAGAGAGAGAGAGAGATACTGTGATTTCTTCATCTTTTTGTCCCAGTACAGAATCTGGCCCAGAGCAGGTGGTCAATGTCAGTTCCTAGTAAAATTTCATACCTGGGAAAGAGTGAGGATTTTTACAGAATCATCAGGGTGAATTAGTCCCCCTCTGCAGGTCAACCCTAAGGTTCCGGGCCACGTGAACTGGTTCCATAGCTTGGAGCAATCTCTCCAGAATGGATACACACAAAGTAGTCTTTTCCCTGAAGGAGACATCATAGATCTTATTAGCTCACGTCCTGCCAAGTAGGAAGGAACAACTTAATAATATCTGAAGGTTGGGTCAGCATCTCCTCCACACAGACTTCTTTTTGAAACAGCAGCTTTCACTCACCTATTAAACATTTGCTAAGTACCTATTATGCACATTGCCTGTGCTGGGGCTACAAAGAAGAATAAGATATATTCTCTAGTCTTTTTTTTTCTTCTTGAGACGGAGTCTTGCTTTGTCACTCAGGCTGGAATGCAGTGGTCTGATCTCAGCTCACCACAACCTCTGCCTCCTGGGTTCAAGCAGTTCTCCTACCTCAGCCACCTGAGTAGCTGAGCCTACAGGCGCCTGCCACCATACCCGGCTAATTTTTTGTGTTTTTAGTAGAGACGTGGTTTCACTTTGTTAGCCAGGATGGTCTCAAACTCCTTGTGATTCGCCCACCTTGGCCTCCCAAAGTGTTGGGATTACAGGTGTGAGCCACTGTGCCTGGCCCGATATATTCTCTAGTCTTAAGGAGCTCAATCCAATGAAAGATACAGAAAAACAAAAAAGGCAACTGTAATCCAAATAAATAAATGCTATAGTTTAAGGCCAGAAACTACAGGAGCTTAAAAAAGAACAGAGGGTACAGGGAAAGCTTCCTAGAAGGATAACATCTAAACTAAATTTTAAGAAAAAGTAGGAGTTATCTAGAAGAAATGTGTTCCACATAGAGGGAGTAGCAATAGCAGCGCATGAAAAGGCAGAAAGGAATGAGACACAGTGTTATACTTTCAAGGAATAAGTAGCTTGGTATGATTGGGGTCAGAATGGGAGACAGGTGGTGAGAAGGTAAAAGGGTGAGGTTAAGGACAAGAACTGAAACTGAAAAGATGCACAGAAGCCAGATTCTAACAGGTATTTTATGTCATGCTTGGAATTTAGACTTTTTCCAGAAAATCAATGGCAAGCCACAAAGTGGTCTTAAATAAAGAAGTAAAATGATGAGATCTGACTTCTAGAAATCACTCTGCACCAGTGTTAGGGAAAAAATTTTCAATTACAAGGCAGTTAATGGTGAGAGGTGATGATGGAGTAAATTAGGGGAGCAGCAGTGGGGATGGAGAGAAGAGGGAAGCACTATGAAAAAGAACCTGGTGACTACCACTGGTAGATACAGAAGATGTTTTAAGAACAATTTTCTTGTCTCTTAATAGACACTACAAATAAATGGGCTAATATATTGTGAATAGCAGCATACAATTCAACTGGTACAACCTTTCGGGAAGGTAACTACGTAATACAAATGAAAAGCCTTAAAAATGAACATACCTGGCTGGGCGCAGTGGCTCAATCCTGTAATCCCAGCACTTTGGGAGGCTGAGGCAGATGGATCACGAGGTCAGGAGATTGAGACCACCCTGGCCAACCTGGTGAAACCCCGTCTCTACTAAAAATACAAAAAAATTAGCTGGGCGTGGTGGCGCATGTCTATAGTCCCAGCTACTAGGAAGGCTGAGGCAGGAGAATTGCTTGAACCCATGAGATGGAGACTGCAGTGAGCCAAGATCGTGTCACTGCACTACAGCCTGGGTTGACAGTGCAAGACTCTGTCTCAAAAAAAAAAATAAAAAATAAAAAGAACATACCCTTTTAATTCAGAGATTCCACTTTGCGTAACTGAACCTAAGGTAGTATTAAGAATGTTTTTACACCCAAGATAATTGAAAACATGTATTTTCACAAAAACTTGTACACAAATGTTCACAGCAGTGGAAACAACCCAAATGCCCACCAAGTGATAAATGGATAAATGTGTTATGTGCATACAATGGAATATTATTCAGCCATAAAAAGCAATGAAGTAATGATACATATTACAACATGAATAAACCTTTTAAGTATTATGCTAAATTAAATAAGCCAGACACAAAAGGCTTCCTTTTGAGAATGATTCTATTTATATTAAATGTCCAGAATAGACAAATCCATATAGAAAGTAGATTCCTGGTTGCCAGAGGCTGGGGGAAAGGGGAAGAGGAGGAATGGGGATACACGAGTATGGTTTTCTTTCTCTTTAGAAAAAACATGATCATAGGTAAAATTTACCATTTTAACCATTCTTACATGTACAGTTCCATGGCAATAAGTATATTCACTTTGTTGTCCAGCCATCACCATCAGCCATCTCCAGAATGTTTTCATCTTCCCAACCAGAAACTCTGCACCCATTGAACACTTCCCATTCTCCCCTCCCAAGCTCCTGGCAACCACCATTCTACTTTTTGTCTCTCTAGATTTGACTACTCTAGGTATGTAAGTAAAAGCATACAACATTTGTCCTTCTGTGTCTTGTTTATTTCATTTAGTATAATGTCTTCAAAGTTCACCTGTCAGAATTTCCTTTCTTTTTAAGGCAATATGTACAATATCCCATCGTATGCATATACCCATTTTGTTTATCCATTCATCTCTTCATAGACACTTTGGTTGCACACTTGGGTTACGTTGCTTCTGTGCCTTCTACAATTTTAGCCAATCTAATAGTGTGCAATAGAATCTCACTGTAATTTTAATTTGCATTTCCCTGATGATTAATGTTGAATATCTTTTTACGTGCATATTTACCATCTGTACTTCTTGTTCAAATCTTTTGCCCATGTTTTAATTGGGTTATTTCTTTTCTTGCTATTCTATTTAGTTTTGAAAGCTCCTTACGTATTCTGAATGTAAGTCCTTTATCAGATATATTCTTCACAAAGATTTTTCTCCATTTGTGACTTTTCATTCTCTTAACTGTATGTAACCTTTAAAGAACAGAATGTTTAATTTTGATGAATTCTACTTTGTATCACTTTGTTCTTTTTTTAAAGACAGGATCTCTGTCACTCAGGCTGGAGTGTAGTGGAGCAATCACAGTTCACTGTAGCCTCCACCTCAGCCTCCTGAGTAGCTGGGACCATAGGCATGAGCCACCATGCCCAGCTCAATTTGTTCTTGTATGGATCATGCTTTTGGTGTCATATTAAAGAAGTCTTTTAACTAAAGGTCATAAATTTTTTTTCCTATGTTTTCTTCTAGAAGTTTTGTAGTTCTAGGTTTTATATTTAGGTCTATGATCCATTCTCATACACTGCTGGTAGAAAGGTAAAATAGTATAATCACTTTGGAAAACAGTTTGGTAGTTGCTTAAAAAGTATACACCTACCACACCATCTAGCCATTCCACTCCTAGCTATTTACTCAAAGAGACAAGAAAGGATATTTTTATGTAAAGACTTGTACGTGAATGTTCACAGCAGTGTTATTTATAATATCTCCAAACAGAAAACAATTCAAATCTCAAATGTTCACCAACAGGGGAATGGATAAACAAACTGTAGTACATTCATACAATGGACTACTACTCAACAATAAAAAGAAATGAACTATTTATTCATGCCATGCAGATAAATCTCAAAATAACTATGCTGTGTGAAGGAAACAAAAGAATACATAATGTATGACTCTATTTATATGATCCCTTCCTCCCATGTTTGGCCAAAATAAGGGGCAAGTTCATCCATAGTGATAGAAAGCAGATCAGTGGTTGCCTGGTTGAAACAGGGAGAGATTAGCAAGGGGTGTGAGGGAGCTTCTGGGAGTGAAAGATACATTTGCTATCTTGATTGTGGTGATGGCTTCACGGACGTATATGTATGTCAAAACTTGTCAACTTGTAAATTTTATTAAGTGCAGTTCATTGTATACAAATTATACCTTTAAAAAGCTGTTTAAAAAAAAGTCGTGGTATGTTAAACTGCACAGTGCACAAATTCTAGGTCCTATGTGACCCTTTTGTGCCAACAAGCCAAAGAGTTAATGCTTAAAATTAGTCTTGTTTGATTTTCATATTCTAAAGCAGTAATCTTAGGACTTAAACTCTCTCAAAAAAAAACTGTCAAGATTTTAATTTATATCTACAAGATCAGATTGTGAACCAATACACAGCAACCTATGTGGTTTAGTCAGGATAACAGCAATATATCTGGAGACTGCCAGATACTATCCAGAGAATTATTCCCACAAATTACAATTGGTATCTACTATGTATCCAGTTCTGAATTACTCTGTCTTTAAATATCCATTAAAATTGTTCCCTAAAGCACTGCTCCTTCATTTAGCAAACTATCTTCCCATGGACCTTAATCCTCAAACTCTCCCTCACTTCAGTTCCTATTGCTTCTCTGCTATCAACTTGTGGTATGACCTTTGAAAGTCTCTTCACCTCTAATATGAAGAGGTTGGACTAGGTGGTCACTGTAAACTCTATGAGTCGCATCTTTCATTACGTATATACTGTATTGTATGCTGGGCCCTAAGAGGGATGCAGAGATGAACAAAATGCAGTCACTGCCTTCAAAGAATTTACAAACTAGAAATAGACACACAGAGAACTATAACATAGGTAATAGTGTCAAGTATCATTAACAGAAATAACAATAATGGCCTTTAGCAGATCTGAGGAGCAGTCATTTGCAACTGGAATAATTGAGAAAAATATTTTGGAGGGGATGGCTCTTTACTGGGCCTAAAAGGATGGACAGGATAGACAGCAAAGTATTTCAGTTAGAAGGGTGGTATGAGTAAAGTTAGGAAAGTGCAAGTCACGCTTAAAGAAAAATAGAGGGTGCCACATGGTAGCTGGAGCAGATGAAAAGAAGTGGAGTGGAGGAAAAAGGTGAGGTGGGAAAAGTAGGATGGAAATATACTGTAAAGGGCCCAAATGGCACTCTAAAAACTCACTATAGGCAATGGGAAACCATGGAAAAGATTAGTACCAACTGACCTCAGATGTATGCTCACTAGGGTTACAGGGTGGGAAGGACTTGCTAGAAAAGGAATTTCAGAGGTAATGAGAAGTCAGATTAATACTACAGACCTAGCAAGAGGGAAAAAATGAGGGCTTGGATTAAAGAGGGGACAAATAAGATATTTCATAGGCAGACTTGAAAAATGTTAACTGATAGACTTCATGATTGGAGAACACTTACAAAAAACGAAGGAATCTTAGAAGGTCACAGCCAAGAAAGCCCTCTGATAGCCAAAGTTGACTCAGTGGTTCATAATCTTTTCAAGTAGTAAGGTCACTGAAGTCTTTGGATCACAAACATTTCAAAACTCTTTTAAATGATCAAATTATGAAATATGAAGTGGGGTTTTTCTCCCTTTTTTCACCCCAGAATCCAGGTAAGAAAGAATTACAAAATATTTTTTTATCTTCTTTTTTTTTTTTTTTAAAGACAGGGTCTCTGCTGGGCACAGTAGCTCATGCCTGTAAGCCCAGCACTCTGGGAGGCCAAGGCAGGCGGATCACTTGAGGTCCGGAGTTCGAAACCAGCCTTGGCTAACATGGTAAAACCCTGTCTCTACTAAAAATACAAAAAATCAGCCGGGTGTGGTGGTGGTCCAGCTACTATAGTCCCAGCTACTTGGGAAGCTGAGTGAGGCAGGAGAATCACTTGAACCTGGGAGGCAGAGGTTGCAGTGAGCTTAGATCCCCCAACTGTACTCCAGCCTGGGCGACAGAGCGCGACTCCATCTCAAAAAAAAAAAAAAAAAAAAAAAAGACAGGCAGAGCCTCACCCAGGCTGGAGCGCAGTGGGCAATCTCTGCTTACTGCAACCTCCACCTCCCGGGCTCAAGCGATCCTCCATCCTCCCGCCTCAGCCCTCAAAGTAGCGGGACTACAGGCAACGCCCAATTAATTTTTTGTTTTGTTTTGTAGAGACGGGTTTTCACTATGTTGCTCAAGCTGGTCTTGAACTCCTGAGCTCAAGCTCAGCCTCAGCCTCCCAAAGTGTTAGGATTACACGCGTGAGCCACTGCTCCCAGTCTACAAAGTTTTTTTTTTTTTTTTTTTTGAAGCGGAGTTTTGCTCTTGTCTCTTGTTGCCCAGGCTGGAGTGCAATGGCACGATCTCGGCTCACCCCAACCTCTGCCTCCTGCGTTCAAGCGATTCTCCTGCCTCAGCCTCCCTAGTAGCTGGGATTACAGGCCTGCACCACGACACTCAGCTAATTTTGTATTTTTAGTAGAGACGGGGTGTCTCTGTGTTGGTCAGGCTGGTCTCCCGACCTCAGGGGATCCACCCGCCTCGGCCTCCCAAAGTGCTGGGATTATAGGCGTGAGGCACCGCGCCCAGCTACAAAGTGTTTTTTACTCAAACACTACTGATGTGTAAAATATCAAAAGTAAAAGTCTTGCTACTATTTTCAGCCCCATTTCCTTATCAATGGTTTCTGGTGTACCTTTGCAGATATTTCCAGTGTCATATACAAGTTATAGAAGCCTGTGGGGGTTGGGAGGATTGCAATCATTTTAAAAAATTACAGATTAAAATTACAGATTCACAAATCCTGCAATTTTCTTTTTCATTCAACAACACAAAGGTCTTTTCATGTCCACATACGTATACATACATCTACCTCAATATCTTAAATAACTGCGTAGTGTTACAGAGTAATAGTGCATAATTTGGAATCCCCTGTTAACGGATATTTAGATTGCTTCTAGTGTTTTGGTGTCACATATGATATGCTATAAATATTCTTTCTGTGTCCTGATGAAAATCAGAGTGTCTTTATTGCTCTTTGACCTAGCCAGCTGCAGGTTTCCCTAGCACGCTTGACCATAAACCTGGGCCTTGAACATTCCCAGCCTGATAAAGGTATCTAGGTTGTTGCCCAAAACACTGAAAGAGACTGGCCTCAACCCTGAGCCAAATTCCTTTAAACTCTCATCTGAACTGACCCTGCCCCCCTTCGCGGCGAACATACCCAGGAACACCTCTGTTCTCCCACTGTCCGTCTCGACAATTTCTGCAGCCCTCTGTAAGTTTCCCCTTAAACGCTTTTGGAGTGATCGCCTTGGCATTCAGTGCTTCCTTCTCTGGCATCCCAACCAGCCACATCTCGGGAAGCCTTGAGGCACTCCCTTGTGGGGAACTCCCCCTGCCGCTGCTTTTGGAGCAATTTCAGCCTCGGGTTCGAAAGGTCAGAATAACTACACATTTTGTGCGCGTATACCTGCATTAAATTTTTGTAACAAGAATAACTGGATGAAAAGGCATGTGAATTAAAAATGCTGATGGTTCTCGCCACATTGCCAGGATAGGATCCTTTTGGAAGAGGAAACAAATCAATAACCTGTACAAAAGGATGTGGAATGCTCCTCGTAAGTGGACAACTTTGCTTTCCTCCTTTAATTCCTATTTCGGAAGAAAACGGGAGAAAACTGACTCTGGGCACTCTCAGGCTGAACATGAACCCGTCTCTTGCCTCTGAACCCAGGATCCTTCCTTCTCTGCAAATTTCGGTTACTTTCCACCTCCCCTGTGACTGGGAAAAGCGCTGTTCTTGCCTCCAACCACTTTCGTGTCCATATTTAGGGGTGCCTCTCTCCTCGGCTCAAGCCCCCGGGTCCTCTCACCTATGGTTCTCGCTGAGCAGGGAGAAAAGCGGGCCAAGGCGCAGCTCCGCCGCTTGCTCGCGAAGCTCATTGAGCGGCACGGCCTGCAACACGGAGTGAAGCGCGCGCAGCTCCTCCAGCGGCGCTTCCAGCCTCGCCACCTCCCTCAGCAGCGTCAAAGCCTGCGCCGCCATCTTGCCCCCCCAACGCAGGGGCTGGCTCGACAGCCTAGTTCCCGGTACGCTTCCCTGAGCCTCGCGAGATCTGCTGATCACAGCATCCCTGTCCCTGAGATTGCCACAGGGCTGCCAAGCCTCGCGATAAGTGTCCGTTAGGGCCGTGTCAACTGTAGCCAGTGGCTGCGGCTTCCTCAGTCTGGCGTCATCTGGGGTGCTGCTCAATGGATTGCGGAGGCCAGTTTTCCAGTCGGCTTACGTGTTTACCGCGGAGGGCAAAGCCCTGTTCCGGTCAGCGCAGCGCCGAGTATGGGGACTCACCGGAAGGTAAACGGCCTCGTCGGCAGCCTCGCGGCTTCGAAACCAGGCTCTAGGCGAAGGCGATCGCGGCCGTTATGGAGGCCACTGCGGCTACGGCCGCAGCTGAGGCCGCCCCAAGCGGAGCGGAGGCCTGGAGGGGAATCTTGATCCTGGGCCAGACACCTGTCAAGAGGAGGCGGAGCGTCATGCCTCTGGAAGACGGGTGAATATTCTCCAGGAGTCCGACAAAGGCGTGAGTAATAGGGATGTGCGCTGCCTTATTGGTGTTGATCAGTCCACCAAGGAGAAGCAGCTGGGGCGCGGTGGCTGTGCCTGTAATCCCAGCGCTTTGGGAGGCTGCGGCGGGAGGATCTCTTGAGCCCAGGAGTTCGAGACCAGCCTGGGCAACATAGTGAGAACCCCTTCTCTACCAAAACAAAAAAAAAAAAAAAAAAAAAAAGGAAAAATATTAGTGTGGTGTGGTGGCACGCACCTGTAGTTCCAGCTACTCGGGAGGCTGAAGCGAGAGGCTCGCTTGAGCCCGGGAGGTCGAGGCTGCAGTGAACTGTGATTGTGTCACTGCACTCCAGCCTGGGCGACAGAGCAAGACCCTGCTACCCACCTCCCCCAGAAAACCAAAAAGACCAACGTGGAGAGTTGGTCGCCCATCTGCTCCAAGCTGCTGTGTATTCCTCGTAATGTAAACATCGTGAAGATGGAGACCCAGTTAACCTTTTAGGTGGAGGACCAGATGATAGAGGGTGATATCTGACCCGGAAGGCATTCTGCAATCAGGCCTAACACATCTACAGGGAACCAGTGGGAAACATCTGGGGAGGACAACCCAAATAAGTATCTTGCGAGCAAGGGATGGTTTGAGAACTTTAAAAATCACTGCTGTTTTGCAACATATGAAGTTGCTGGGGGAGGAAGGACCTCTTAAATGCTGAGTGGGCACTGAGTATTCCAAGCAACTGGAAAGAGGTTGTGTGCCTCAACAGGTCTTCAACGCCAAGGAGATGACCCATCTTTCGAAGTGCATGCCTTCCTACTTTTGGGGCAAAAAACAAATCTGGAAAGCTTCGACGAAGCTAAGGACAGGATTTCCCTCATTTTTTGTGGCAGTACCTCAGGTGACAATGACAAACCACTGCTGCTTTACAAAGGCTCTAATCCCCCCACTTGTCTTTTAGAAACAGATAAACACCTTCCTGTTTTCTTGTGATCACGCCCAGAATCACCACTGCCACTTTTTGGATTGGTTTCATTATTGTTCAAGTCCAAAGTCATTTAACAGAAATAAAATCTGGAAATCAGAATGTTGCTAGTTGTGGACAGAGGTCCCAATCACCCAGCCTCATTATTCTTTGTTCTTTCTAATGTTGATATTGTGTTTATCCCTCAGGGAGCCCATAGCTTTCTTCAGTCCTTGGGTCAGGGGAATGAAGCATTTGGGCGGTGTTACACCAAGCACATGTTTTACCGCTTTGCTGACTGTGTTGAAAAAAACCCTCACCTTACTCTGAAAGAAACATGACAACAGGACAATATTGCTGATGCTTTAGTAATGATAAAAGAGGTGATGGGTGATATAAAATCAGCCACTCTTAAGCTTGCTGGAAAGTTCAGGAGCATGTGTGAATGATTATGCATGTTTCCCCTAGAGCTAATGAAGTTAAGAAAAATCTTAGTGTCTGCAAAACAGATGAGTTTAAAGATTCATTGATATCAGGGAAAGTAAAATTAACGACGTACTCAAGTTTCATTGTTTGGTCATAACTGAGAGTCTATGTCCATAGGAAAAAGTATTTGCAGACAGAGGAAATTCAATGCTGTCTAATGCCAGACCTCAGACCTCACTGATGCTGTAATTGATATGGATCCTTTCCTCGATCCAAGCTTGGCTTTTAAAAGAGATTTCAATAAATCGCTTATACTTATAAAGAGATGTAAAAGAACCTTCAAAATAAAGCAAAGGACTTGAAGAAGAGAAGGAAGAGATGATGAAAAGGATGTCTTTTAGGTGAAGGTGATGGATACAGAATCTGAGTCTGAGGGGAAATCTGACTCTGAATCAGGATCCGATAAGGAGCAGAAGATGGAGGATAAAAAGCTGCCAAGAAGAAACGCCTGGACCCTCCAGCATGGCACTCAGAGTCATGATATGTCTGAAGAAACTGTCCAAGCCATTAATGCAAAATTGAACCTTTGGAATGTAACCTTGGAAGTGAATCTGGAGAGAGTATAGGTACCTGAATTGAAGGACAAGAGGTTCCAGAGGCCATCCTTCCCTTGTTACCCCAATGTCATTTTCATCACTACCATCGTCCTTTTCATCACCAGCCACACATCTGTATCATTTAGTCATTTAACAAACATTCAGCTTAAACTCTGCAGGGCTCTGAGCTAAACTTGGGGACACTGGCTCAGGAAATCATCTCAGAATCTGAGGTAAATGGTCATTAACAGTTCCATTCTTATTAATGAATAGGTATAAAAGGTCATGGTCTTGATTTTAGTGACTTAAAATATAAGGTTTTTCTTAAGACCACTCAGCCTCATTTTCTCTAACCATATTTCTTCTATAGACAGTAAGTTCCTCAATCACAAATGGCGGTTTTCTGAGTTTACCTTGGTAGTTGACAAGAGGCTACTTGCTCTTGAATGACATGGTCTTACATTTTATAAGCACTCTTTTTTTTTTTTTTAGATGGAGTCTTGCTCTGTTGCCCAGGCTGGAGTGCAATAGTGTGATCTCAGCTCACTGCAACCTCTGCCTCCTGAGTTCAAGCGATTCTCCTACCTCAGCCTCTTGAATAGCTGGGATTACAGGCCTGCGCCACCACACCTGGCTAATTTTTGTCTTTTTAGTAGAGATGGGGTTTCACATGTTGGCTAGGCTGGTCTCAAACTCCTGACCTCAAGTGATCTGCCCACCTCACCCTCCCAAAGTGCTGGGATTATAGGTGTGAGCCATCGCACCTGGCCATATTTTATAAGCACTCTTAACATTAATCTCTGTTAATTCTCACTTCAGACCTATGAAGGGGATATTAGACTTTCCTTTATGAGAAAAATCTCCCCCTAAAGCACGCAGAAATTAAGTAACTTCCTTGAGTCTGCACAACTAACAATATAAATGAATAGGTCTACAACTGATTAACTATTGTATTTTGTCAGACACTTTGCTGAGAAGTGTGTTAGGCCTTTAAGAATTTATAATCCCAGGGAATGAAACAGATAGGTGAACAGGTAATTACAATAAATGCAGGGACTGTCAGCTGGCAATCTGCAAGTCAGATTTGATTAACAGATGTGTTTTGTTTGGTCTGTCTAGTTGAAAACAATTTTGAACTGGCTTCTACCATTTTGCCCTCTCTGTTTTAAGGTACTATTTACATACGATAAAATTTGCCAACTTAAATGTACCACTTATTGAATTTTTAAAACATTTGTGTTACTCCTGCCACAACTAAAACATAGAACAATTCTCTTAAACAGTTTACTTATACTTCTCTGCTCTCTATCCCCATCCCCAGAATTGTCATCATTTTTAAAATGAGGATACTTCACATTAAAAAGCTGGATTAAAACTTTGTTAATTCTGACAACAGTGGAGCCTGTGTTCAGAAGGGCAACAGTCAGCCCTTAGCTTGCCGCTTTTCTTATTTGTTAGTGCTCCCCATAGTTTGTTACATGCTACCACAAAAGTGTGTGCAGGCTAGGTGTGGTGGCTCATACCTGTAATCCCAGCCCTTTGGGAGGTGGAGGTGGGTGGATCACAAGGTTAGGAGTTTGAGACCAGCCTGGCCAATATGGTGAAATCCCATCTCTATTAAAAATACAGAAATAAGCCGGGTGTGGTGGCGCACGCCTATAGTCCCAGCTATTTGGGAGGTTGGGGTAGGAGAATTGCTTGAACTGCGGAGGCGGGGGTTGCAGTGAGCTGAGATTGTGCCACTGCACTCCAGCCTGGGCGACAGAGCAAGACTCCATCTCCAAAAAAATGTGTGCAAAGTGCCTTATGGGCAGAGGACTGTGGGAGAATCTTTGGGATGGCCAGGAAAGAGTTCACTGAGGGGACAGGTAGGGGACAGGAGTGTTCTAAGCCAAGGAGAATTAGAAGGGAGATTCTGGGAGGAGAGGCCACAGAGGCAGCCATGTGCACGCTTCTCTTGTTTGTTTTTGTTGGTGGGTTGGGCCTCTCTAAAGTGGAAGAATTTTGTGTATGTGTGTTAGTGTTTATGTGCTGTAGATTCTGAAGGTTTTGTGTTCTAAGAGTTTATGTCTTTGTATTTGGATGTCTTCAGGGATTTTATGGTTTTTAAAAATCGTTTGAATGGAAAGTGAAATAGTGTGTATTTTTGCAGGTGTTGTAGGTCTGGTATGGTGCTTGCATTGTTTCAAGGGTAAAGGGTGTCCAGTGGAAATTCCTCCCTCTCTTTGCTGCTCCCTCCACTGTCTCTCTCCTGGTCTCCTTCTAGCAAGCTTGGCAGACTGGGCCAGGGAGGAGCCAGGGCAGGTGGTGGGAGAGAGGTGAGTTTAGGCCCTAAGTGCCCGCCCGCTAGCACCTCTGCCCATGGCTGCGATTCACTGCCATGGTGCGGCTATGTTACCTGTGATGCTATAGACAGTCTGGGCTCATGGTGTCCTCTGCCAAGCTGCCCACGGCTCTCTGTCCTCATGTGTCTCCTGGTGAGTGCCCTGTGCCAGCACACTACAAACTTCTTCATCCCTAAACTCCCAGCCTCAGGACTGAGGGGGAAGGGAAGGAAGGGAGAAGGCAGACAAATTTCTCTTTAAGCCTCCTGGGGATTTGCACTGGAGGCAGCCAGGTAAGGGCAGTAAACAGTTTGGTTTCTGGAGGCACCACCACTAGGTGTCCTGCAGATTGTGGAGTGTTTTTCTAGGTTTACTGGGAAACCGTCACTCGCGGCATCTTGGGGAGGAGTGACTGGGCTGTGTCTTGCTAGATGGAAGAGGGGAAGAGGTATCTGCTGGTGAATAATCATCCAGGCATCACATAATAGGTCTATTGTAGTTACCATCTCATTTTTCTGTAATTTTCTGGGGGCTTTGTTTTCTCATCTTGGAAATATCTTGAAGCGTTAAAGTTGGAAGTGACTACAGAGTAACTCCAGCAGGTAGAGGGGGGCAGAAAGAACTGTAGGCGAGGGTTAGAAGCCCAGAGTTCTAGCTCAGCTTTGCTGCTCACCTTTTGGGTGATTTCTTCCCCTTCTTTGGCCTTTATTTCCTCATCTTAAAAATTGGCACAAACCAGTGGACCTTAACTTTTTCGGGATCATAGGTCTCCCTGAGTAGTTTTGTGGAAGGTGTGGATTTGCATCTGAGGAAAATGTATAGATAAACTGAAAGTTGCATTCAATTTCAGGGGACTTTAGATTACTTAAAACTAGGGTTTTAAGTTTGTTTACAAGGCTGCATTTTCTTCAGTACTGCACATAGCACCTGGTACATGTACAAATGAATGCAGGTGAAATTACTTCCTAAAACATCAATAGGAGTAACATCAATAGTAGTTTATCATTCATAATAATCTCCACAGGATGATGGCAGGTCAGTGGATGCCAATTGATATTACCTCTAGTAGCAGTTTTGTGCAGTAAAAATGGATTCCAAGACATCCAGACTTGTCCTTATCCTGGCTTCACCAATTAAAGCTATGTGATGTTGAGCAAGTTTCCTGATTTCTGGGCCTCTATTTTTTTCTTCATCTGTGAAATGCAGGGGAAAATATCTAGATGTGAAAACGGTCTAAACACTAAAGCTCAATGCAGATCTCAGGAATTAATTTGTGGAAGGGGGATGGGGATTTAAAAAATGACCCCAGGCTTGTTTCCAATCTGCTTGAGCTGAGAGGCACTGAATTGGTGATGTCACTGATCCGTGCTTTATTTTTCCCTCATGTAGATCCTGGCAGCTTCTTTTCTGACACACCCCATGCTCATGCTCAGGGCCCTTATCGTGCAGCTCCACTCACTGTGACCTACAGCTATGTCTTTGGCACTCACTGCATCATCTTTGTCAACTGTTCCTATGAGAAAATTGCCAGAGACATTGTGAGGTACGGTGAAAGGGCTTAGGTGCGGCCCAGGAGGCTCAAGAAGCTACAGGATGCTCCAGAGGGGCCCCTATTTTGCCCCTCTCTTGCTTCTGACAACCCTGTCCGTCCAATGATGAACTGTGATTTATTAAGCATGTTATGGGAACTTTAAAATACCTCATTCAGAAGAAAGGAGGCAGAGGATTATAATCCCCATTCAACAGATGGGACACTGAGGCCCAAGTCCTCATGTTTCTTCAGTCTGGAAAGTGAAGAGAACTTGCACTGTGTGACAAGGGCCAGGTGAAAGAAACAGGAGAGGAGGAGAGATTCCTGTAGACCTGGGTTGTCACGGAGATCTCTTGGAAAGGTCAGTGGTTGAATTGGGCCTTGAGGGATAGAGAGGCTTTTTTTTTGGAAGCAAGAATAGAGGCTTTTGACTCATCAGCAGGAGTAGGTGGAATTTTCTAGGTGGGCAAGAGAATACAGAGATATTGGGGGGAGGGGGTTTGTTTTGGGAAGCGATGTGCATGGCACAATAAAAAGAGTAGGTGGCATTTAATGAAGGCATACAGTGCCACCTGGTGTACTGGGTAAGTGCTTGTGTACCTTGTGTTAGTTAATCCCCAGCAGTCCAGTCATGTAGGGCCTTTTTGTTATTCCTTGTTTTACAGGAGCCTTTAAAGGAAACTAAGTGACTTGTCCATAGTCAGACAGTAGGGGCAACCTTAGAATTTGAGCCCATGTCTGTGAGACTCTAAAGCTATCTGGCCTAACTGATCACTTGTTGACAGATGGGGAACATAAGCTGGACAGTGACAGGCCATGGGCCTGGATAGGTGGGCTGCAGCAGGTTGCAGAGGGCCTCCAGTGAGGCTGGCCAGTTGGGTTTTATCATGTGAGTTGATTTTAATCATAGTCACTCACAGGGCTTTGCTGTCTCTCCAAAGGCTGTACATCCTTTTGAAATCTCAGAGGTCTTTAGTCTCCCTGTGGATCAAGGAGATGTATACTATTTAAAGTGGCTTGAGGAAGGCATGGAGAGGACTGAGTGTGCAAAGCTTTTTGTGCATGCTGCTGGCTGCCTCCAGCCTTCATCAGCTGTGCTCTGGGGAAGAAGAGGCCTCCTTCTACCTCCCAGCATCTCTGGATTCCATGTTCCTGTCAGCACAGAGGAGCTAAATGGCCTGTGGAGGCTGAAGGTCTGAGGCTCCTGAAGCTGGAAGAAAAGGCTGGGCCAGTCAGGCCAAGCAAGAACCCAGTGTAACTTGTCTCTGAGTGCTTCATGGCTAAGGGGGATCGGGGATACGAGGGCACGAGGATGGTTGTGTGGAGACTGAGGGCAAGAGGCACTGAGGGTGAGACTTGTCATCTTCTTAAGTCGCTAGGCCTACCTGAAGTGCCTAGGATGTAAATGCTCTACTGCTTCTCATGGGGAGGAGTGGCCCCAGTGACCGTGTTCACCTGGAAGAGTGTGGGATGAATGCCTCCTCCTAGGGGGACTGGCAAGTGCTTTATCAAAAGGATAAATTGCTAATGGTGCCATTTAATGGATCAGCAGGATTATTTCTCCTTGCTAACAGGCTTTTGTTGTTTCTGAATTCTGATGATGTGGGACTAGGAATGGGCTCCATGAGCTTGTGTGTAACTCAGGGAATACTAGGGCTTCGGCACAGCCCGCATGGGTTGGGAGTAAGTCTTGGCTCTTCCCTAGCCTGAATGACAGACATCAGGTCATTCTGGTGCCTTGTCAGTGAACACATAGATTCTGAGCCTACCAAACTAACCTTTTCCCTTGAGCACACAAGCAGCCCCAGGAATCAGACCCGTTTCTTTCAGGTTTGCTTCACAGAGCCCCAGAGGTTGACAAAGGTACCTTGGAGGCTCCCCTGCATGGGGATTTTTTCCTTTGTTAAAGATTTGTAAACCACCCCTCTGAGCCAGTTTTCATTTTATAGATTACTGCAGGAACTGAACTGTATGGAGGCCCAGAAAGGGGGTGGTGCAACCTGGGCTGCTCATCCTCTGTTTCATGCTCTCTTGTACCTGCTCCGTGGGTTTGTGGTGGAAGAGGGCAGGGAAGGCAGTGGCCTACTGAGCCCCATGGACGAAGAAGAAGGGA
The DNA here is from genome assembly GCA_036589455.1 of Ateles fusciceps. Taxonomy (NCBI): domain Eukaryota; kingdom Metazoa; phylum Chordata; class Mammalia; order Primates; family Atelidae; genus Ateles; species Ateles fusciceps. Next base: position 20,193,538 of record JAZHEH010000952.1, read on the forward strand.
GATTTGCCCCAGAAACCCCTCTGAATCTGTTGCGAGGTAACTCCATTCTGTGGAGACCATGGGCAGTTTGGGTGGGGGTCTACAGATAGCTGTTATATCTTGGGTCTCTCCTTGAGGGGAGGGTGTGCAGGAGGGCTAATGCCAGGCTGTAGTTCTGGCAATTACTGTACTTCTTGGATCTTTGTGCTCCCAAATATCAAATGGAAGAGGATCTCTGAGAGTCCCTTGCAAGATCTTGTAGGGACTTTAGGCTGAGGCCCTTGGAAAGTTCCAGAGGGTTCCAATAGAGATTTTGAGGGACTGCCTCAGAAGAAGACAAAGAATGATAATGGTGATGTCCCTTGCTTTTTACAACAGATCATGTTCTGATATATACGCAAATCTGTGTAAAGTAGACCCTACCTAAATGTACTGGGGATCCAAGACATACTGCCTGTATTGCTTCCAGGAGAAAGTCCAATTTGTAGGTCTTGTTTTTATAACCTTGCTTCAGCTCACCTTTTCCGTCATCATCCCCTGCATCTCCTCTCCCACTCTGGGAAATGGATGCGTGATGTTATTCCTGTGTTCCTGCCGTCCCCTCCGCCCGGAATGCCGTTCTGCATGAATGGTTGTGAAATGTTGCTGCTCCTTTGTATGGCCTGGCTCCCGTGATTGGGAGGAATCTCTTCCGTCGTGGTATTCCTGTCATCGTTGTGCATCACAGTCAGCTTTATATTCCTGGGTTGTAAGCTGCTTGAGGATAGGGGCATGTCTGAATCTATTTAATCTCTTGCACCTGTTTGGCAAATTGATGTCTTAAGTATTTAATTAACTAAAGCTCTCTCTACAGTACATAGTCACTTGTGATTTATGGAATTAGCAAATTCAACTTTTTTCCTTGAATATTCTTAAAGTGAGACTAATTCCAAAGGAGATTTTTCTGTCTGTGGCCTTCATTGAGTGGTTTTCTCTTATCTGAAAACTCCTGGTGGCCTTCCTCTTCCCTGGTGTCAAGTTGACTGTTGTAGGAAATGGGAGGGGAGAGGGCCATTTCTGCCAGGCATTGTCCTCGGTTCCTTAACATTAATCCTTATAATGCATTGTTATCCTCATTTTACAGATGAAACCTGTGATCAGAGAGCATGAAACACGTAAAGTATGTGACAGAGCTAGGATGTGAACCCACCTCTGATTCTAAACCTAATGCTCTTACTTTTTCTCAGAGGTTCATGGAGTTCTTTGTAGGCCACAGATCCAGAGAAGCTGCCGTAGCCAAGAGTAAAGTTATTAGTTCTTAAAACATCTATGTGGTAAGTTGGTCTGGCACTTAAAAGTGTATTGTTTACTACTCACCACAGATCTTCAGGAGTTCACTGATCTCTACGGTCTGCCTTAACTCCAACTTACGTGGTTTGGCCACTATTACATACTGTCATCCCAGAATGATGCTGCAGAGGCTAGGGCTAGGACCCAGACCAGTGTTTCCATGTGGGAATTCCCTCCCAGTATTTCTTAGGAAATGTATGTTTTTTGAATCCATAATCCCTAGAAAAATCAGCTGAGGAAATGAGAAGTATTATAATTATTCTGTGAAATACTAACACCATTATAGAGACATTACTGGTTTGAAAGAATCCAGCTTCATCAAATATAACATACTGAGCTGAAGGCTACAAGAACAGAGACAGGAGCATAGCCGAGAGAAATGATCACCATCTAATTAGCCTTACTTTTGGTTGCTGTGATGTCACTAAGTGTGTATGTCTGGCCCTATTGGCTGCTAATGGTGAGTTCTCTTGCAAATAAAATGATTTGATAAACAACCTAGCATACTTGATACAAATCTTATGAATGGTGTTCTGAGAAATAAACTTTAGAAGCAAAATAAGTTAACAGTCTGGACACAATTGATTCTATATACTGTTTACCTTGCTCTAGGATATTCAAATGTTATATTTATTTGAATGCTACCCAATATATGTTCCCTGGCATCTTCCTTTTAAATATTCTCTATAAGCCACAGTTCTTTGTAAGTACAAATAAGCTTAATATGTCTACTTAGAAAATAAAGTTTTTCCAGATACCTATAATAATGAGGAAGAGTATAAAGAATGAAGTATTTTAAGAATAACTTACGATTTGGGGGATTTCTGAGAATTCTACTTCCTTGTCCCTAAATTCCAAAGATAAATGTTGTGAATTTGGAAATACTAGACTACAGAGAAGCAGGCGCACTCTAGCCTGGGAGGCCCACTGATCTTAGGAGGGTCCATATAGCTGCTTACTGTAGAATTTGCATTAGAACCCAGGTCTTCTGACACCTGATGTCATGCACTTTTCATCCCATTCATTTCAGCCCAGAGAATGGCCACCACCACCCCCAACTCCCACTGGAGTTTTATTCTGAGGACAGATAAAAGGTTGAAGCTGAAGGAGTGGCAGAAAGAAGCAGGAGCCACAGTGAATGAAGATGTTTAAGGGTAGACATTATTAACACCACTAAGCCCTTCACCCAGGATTACAGGCTACACTTTACCCCTGAAACTGTAGAATTCAATGGAATCCATGGCCTTTACCTCCCTATTAGATGACCTTTTTCCTATCCCTTCACATCTCCTGTTTTCTTTTTTCTCCAAACCACCCTTAATTTAGAGGTTTATTTTAAAGTAATAATCAGTGACACACAGGAAAGTCTCTCCCAACACCTGGGGAGCAGGTATACTGGGATTATTACTGGCATTTGAAGGGTGAGAAAACTGAAGGAAAGGAATCTGACTAAAGTGGCACAGGTTAGAACTAGCAGTCAGGCCCAGAACTTATTTCATATTTCTGGAGTTGTGTGACGATGTACTGATAGTTTTATTGTGCCTGGACCTAAGTATTATAATATGGTAAATTTTTAAGTTGATTTCTCATCTTTTACCTGTCAGTGGCCCTCAACTAATGTTTTTTTGCCCCCATAGGTTGGATACTCACAAAAGATTCCATATTCTCTCTGGCAGTAAGGGTGAGAAAGTTGCTGGCAGTGGCAGGGTGGCCAGAGGACAGGGTCCTGCCATTCCTCCTCAACCTCCAGTAAACCAACAGCAAAAGCCAGAGCCAACTCCTTCTGCTACCCAGCAGCTAATTCACTACAGGGAAGACAGGTAATTGTTCAAAGGGAGCTTTTAAATCATAAATCAGACACACTAATTATAACTTTAACAAATGTTATTAAAAGCAGCAATTAAAAACCATGAATCTTTTTGAAGGTGCAGAGGGTTATAAGGTCAGTTGGCAGTAATGCAGCTATTATCTGGTATGAATGAAATGCTGGGGTGGGGGAGTCAGGGTGACCTCATTAGGCCTTGTGCTGTCCTCCCAGGTGGTGAAGACACCCCCTCCCTGCTTTTCCCTCTCCAAGCCCAGAGCCTCTCTGGAGCCCAGGTAGGGAAGGTCCAGATGTACTGTAACAGGATTGCTCATCCCAGGCTGTCTCAGAAATCTGGAGAGCAGGCCTAGGAGGTTGCTGTTCTCTCTGAAGCCAGGCAGGAAGCTACAGATTGGATCCCAGGTCCCACAGCACCACTGGGCTAGGGGCTGGCTTCTTAGCTCCCTTCCGCCTGGCCCCAGTTAGCCCCTGTGGCAGCAGCTGTGGGGCTGAGAAGGGGAAGAACTGGGTCCAACGCCAGCTCGTCTATGCCTGGGCTGTGCCAGGGGAAGCAGAGTAAAGTGGGTGGGCTGTGTGTAGGAGGTGAGATCCCCCCTTAAAAGGCACTGTGGGAGCTGAGGTCTAAGATGGGGGGGGCATCTAAACTATCTCAGGGACCCTCTGAATGCTCACAGGTAGAGGGGGGCAGGCCTAGTAATGGAGAACAGCTCCTGCAGGCCTGCTGCCCTGCCAGTGCCTCTTGCTGTACTATCACCTTCGCTTTCCTGCTGGTGGGCCACAAAACCAGCCAAGCTGGAGGCCACAGCAGCAGTTGGCAAGGCTGGTCCCCATCTGGTGCCCACCCTCCACCTCAAGGCACTTTTCTGTCCATTTTCCAATCAAGTGAGTCAGTTTCTAGTATCTCTGGAAGCAGCAAAACATGAGGGGTCCTCTTCCCCCTCCCAATTTTGGTTTCCCTCCAGATGAGGCAGAATTTGAATGCTGGTTCCAAAAATTCTCTTTCAAACCCCCACTGGCAAGGGCTTCTCTTTGAGGGAACTGGAATGATGCAGGCCCTTTAAAAATCGCAACCTATCCCAAAAAGTGATTGTCCGTTTCAGGGGGAGGGCAAGGGATATGAAAGAGGGTGAGTCCCCTGTGCTTCCCTATGGGACCAAAGCGGGTTGACGGGCTAAAAGAAGGGGTGAGAGCTGAGCTTTCACATTCCATGTAGAGGGCCAAGGGAAAGCCAAGGGTGGAGCCAGCAGGCCCAGAGGGACTGTGTGTACACTTGGGCATGTGGTCGTGTGGCTGTGTGTGTGCCTAGGGCAGAAAGTACAACATGTGGGTAGAAGCTTGTGGGGATTGGGTGTGTATTGTCTGCTGGGTGGTGTCTGGTGGGTCTGGGGGTGGGAGGCACCAGAAACAGTTGGGTTTAGCACGACATGGTTTCCCTACCACCACTACCACCCTCCACCCTGGTCCCCCAGGTTTTGAAGGATATCTCCATTCCAACAAGGCCTGGCCCAGCTCTGTGGCGACTGAGGGGGAGAGGGGGCAGGGAACAGACGACTTCTGGAACCTCCAAAGCTGATACTGGCAGCCTTCACTCTCAGCCTTAATACCTGGGCCCTGGTGCTGGTGCCTTCTGAGGCAGACACAGCCCTTTACTCTTCAGATCCTCGCAGGCTCTCTCCACCCCACCACCTCTCTCCGTGGGCAGTGGGGGAGTGGCAGGAAAGTGGAAGAGAAAAGCACTGAGCGGCATCCTCTTATCCATCTTCTCCTATGCTCTCTCAAAGGCACCTGTTATGTAGTCCCTGGAGGACTGGTTGCCCCATGAGTCAGGTGTGAAGGGTATCCAGTGGAGGGCCAGCTGTACACACACAAGATGTGCAAACACACCCAAAAGGGGCAGAGAGGTCAAGGCACACAACTGGGACAAAGACCTGGGCCTCAGGAGGAAAGGTCCCAGAGCAGGGGACACAAGGTCAGAGGAAGAGACAAACAGAGTCTGAGGGGGTGTGGAGCGTGTAGAGACACAGGCACAGGGGTGGTGAGCCTGAGGAGGCCCTGGAGCAGAGCTGGTACAGCAGAGAGACGCAGGCCTTGGCTGGGCAGGCAGGCAGGGCCTTCTGCCAGGCACTTGCAGCTCTGTCCTGCTTCCTTCTCCCACCCCAGCCTGGAGAAAGCTAGGGAGCCTATGGCTTCTGCTGCCCCTCCTTTGGTTTTCAGGGCCCCTGGCACCCCCTGGGGGCTATTCAGTAAGGGGTGGTCCCTTCCCACTCCACCAGGTACTGAACCTTGCCCTCAGGTGTGACCCTCCGAGCCAACACCTGGTACTTCTCCCCCACAGGCCAACCGCCCAGCCGCACCAAAGTAGTTGGTGATAGATGACTTGAGGTGGGACAGGGACGAGTCATCTTCACTGATGCTCTCAAATGTGTGGCTGTCAATGCCTTCGTCTGGCCGCTCGGGGACTGAAGCCCCCTCTGCACTGCTGTCCGAGGGGCAGCGTCCATCCAACTCAGCTGCCCACCGCTTTGCCCGCAGGGGCATGTATGCCTTGGCTGCCAGCTTCCTCTTTCTGCTGCCCACTGTCCATCTATATCAGGAGCGGGGAGAGGAAGATGATTAGGAGTGGGGAGAGATAACTTCCTTTCCCTGAGCCCATCCCTCAATACCAGGTGCTGTGCTAGGCCTTGGGCATAGATTATCTCACTGGATCCTCAGGAGAGTCCTGCGAGGGGGGAAACTGAGGATCCAGAGGAGAAAACCAGCTAGGGAGTGGCAGAGCCAGGATTCAAACCTAGGAATGTCCAACTCCTAAACACATGCTCTTACAGCCAGGATCCCAGCACTGCACAAGCGTGAGAGCACCATTCACTGAGCCTCCTGAGGTCGTGCAGTGCAGAGGCCCTGCTTATCCTGCCTTGCCCCTCACCAGACTCATGGAGCTAGATAGGTCACATATGGCTGGGGTTTAAGAACTGAAGGACCCCGTACCCCAGAGCCTGGATGCAGAAGTATTAGAGAAATGGACACACAGACACACATGACGAGGCATACATTCAGATGCTTAGAGATAGAAACCAAGACCTAAGTGCTGGTGAAAGCCAAAGAAACAGGAAGAAATTGGCTGAGTGTGGTGGCGCATGCCTGTAGTTCCAGCTACTCGGGAGGCTGAGGCATGAGACTCACTTAAGCCTGGCAGGCAGAGGCTGCAGTGAGGTGAGATCATGCCACTGCACTGTAGTCTGGGCAGCAGAGCGAGACTGTCTCCAACCAACACACAGGAAGAAATAAAAATACAGAGGCAACAGCAGAAGACACCTAAACAGATGTCAAGAGACACAGACTCTTAAGACTCTACAGGCATTATGCCATTATACTTTTTTTTCTGAGATGGAGTCCCACTCTGTCACCCAGGCTACAGTGCAGTAATGCAATCTCAGCTCACTGCAACCTCCACCTCCCCAGTTCAAGTCATTCTCTTGCCTCAGCCTCCTGAGTAGCTGGGATTACAGGTATGTGCCACCATGTCTGGCTAACTTTTCTGTATTTTTAGTAGAGATGGGGTTTCGCCATGCTGGCCAGGCTGGTCTCAAACTACTGACCTCAGGTGATCCGCCCACCTCAACCTTCCAAACTGCTGGGATGACAGGTGTGAGACACCGTGCCTGGCCAGGCATTATACTTTTAATTCTACTTTTGCAAGGGTGTCAAGTATCTCAAAATACAGTGCAGCCTGAGTGCAGAGGAAATCCCTTTGCTCTACCACTCCCCATACTGCTGAGGACCAGCTGTTGCCAGACCAGCTGTACTGAAAATAGGCCACCAGGGATTTCTGTTCCCCACTCCTAAATCTTCCATCCTACAGGATGCCATCTTCCATCTTCCCTTCTGTCAGGCTTCTAAGTAAATGGCTCTTTCCCTTAGAGACCACGGAAGACAGACACCAGATTATTCAGACAGCCAAGAATCAAAGTCAGGGGAACTCTGCAGTCCAAGAGGCAGAGACATGCAAACTCATGGCATGCAGAGGCCAAAAGTGAAAGAGCCTCTGGGCCAACAACCCAGGAATTGGAATCGCCCAGTGAACGGTGTTGTACAACCTTCTGCAGCAGGTGAAGCATTCCAGAGGGAGGGAGACCACGGGAGACTGAATGCCTATACATAGGTCCCATGTAAAGCCCCATGACTCAGAACCAGAGGGTCTGAGAGCCAGACTCACAATAGCAGAAGGCCAAGTCCCCCCACCAGAGACTGGGACACGCAGAATGAAACACACATAACAGAAGTGGGAGGTGGAGGGGCTGGGAGGAATGACGGTCCTTGCAAAATGTGAAGTTCAGATCTCCAGGAAGCTCACCTGGAATCATAGGAGAGGCTGGTGGAGGCAGAGCCAGAGGTGCTGGCAGCGTCGGTGGAGTCGACATCTGAGAAGAAGGTCTGGCCTGAGCTGGCACTGAGAGGGGCAAGATGGTGAGCCTGCCGGTGGCCCGGCCCAGCAAGATCCTGCCAACCTGGCCCGCAGGATCCCTTGGGACCTCTGGGCCATCTCTCTGCCCCTAACATGCATCCTCCATCCCAGTGGGTGCCCATCTTCCCACAGCTGAGCTTCTTACCACCACAGCTGTCTGTTTCCTACCCATCCACCTTTCAAAGTCCAAGAAGTCAAGCAAAGCTCCCCAGAGCACCCTCCCTGGCAGTGACGTAAGCACTGGTGCCAGTAACTCCATGAGCATGATCGGAGGCACCTGTGCAACACTTGACAGGTCAAAAGTGCCTTCATTTGCATTATCTTGTTTGAGGAAAATAGCTGAGGAGGATAAGCAGGGTCTGGAGCTCAGGTCTGACTCTAAAGCCCTCCTCCATGTCCTCAGGAAAATACTAAATGACCTTTAATAATTTGGGAACTAAAATGATGGAAGATGCAGTTCCTCCCTTGGAAGGACTTAAACATAGGGACGCTATGGAACTACAAAGGAGGGCGTCCATCGCAGCCTGGAGAGGGTGAGTGAAGCCTTCCTGGAAGAAGCAGGGCCCTGAGTTTTCACATGGGTTAGGGCAGGGCAAAGGGTATTTCAGGCAGAGGGAACAACGTGAGCCATGATAAGCAGGCATCAAACAGCATGGTGAGTGTGGATACCGTGGTGCGAGGCAGGGAGAAGCAGGAGGGGAGGGCTGGGAGAAGTGGGGGAGGCCTGTGGCGCTCTGGGAACAGGGATGTTATGCTGAAAGCTCTACTGCAGAAAGCCCCTTCAGGCAGACCCGTGCAGCAGGGATCCTTTTAACTGGGGGCTTGGCTTTCTGTTTGGTTCCCTCCCAGCCTCTAGAGCAGAATCTCTCCACTAGGTCCCACACTTGATACCTTTTTAAACTTTGAATTTCATCCAGCGTGAAGTCAAATATGCTAGCCAAGTGGTGGTTGGTGCTCCAGGCTGAGGTAAAGTCACTCTGTGGACACAGGAAGGAGAGAAGAAGGGTCAGACGACGAGTATGAAATCCGCCTCCCACACAGGCTGCCTCCTTTCCAGCCAGGGCCGCTGAGGGCTGGGCCCTCCCTAGGGTAAGACCATCACCTTTATTCCAAGTCCTGACCAGGGAGCCAAGCCACCCCAGTTCTAGCCCTGCCTTTGTCTCTAGCTGACTGTACGACCTTCACCTCTCTGGACCTCAGTTATTTCAACTGCAAAATGGGGACAACTTTCCCATTTTGCCTTGCTTCACTCTTAGAGATGTCAGGAAGCGCAGCGCAATTAAATAATGCTTATAAAGTGCAAAGTGCTGGGAGATGAGGCATTATTAATATTACCGCCCACAGGGAGAGCTTCAGGGAGGAGGCAGGGTTACTGAAGGAGGAAAGAAAGTGCTCTGGAACCCTGGTTCCAGGCTGGGCTCTGCCGCTTTGATGTGTGGCCTTGGGGAAAGTCACTGTCCCACCCTTCCTTCAATGTCCCTACCTGGACAGTGGGGGACAAGACTATTACCTGCCCTTACCCCAACTTTGGGTTCTTGGGAGAACTTGCGGGGAGATGACACAGTAGTTTTGGAGTGCCTGACTTAGCTATAGTAGGGACTGGCTTCTCCTTTTAGGGTCATTAGAGAGTCCTCTGGGCCTGGGGGACTTAGTTTTTGGCACAGGAAGCCCTAATGTGTGCTGACTCTGTGTGTGAAAATGGAGAGTAAGAAAACAAGAAACTAACACTGGGAATAGCATCTTCCAGCAAAAACTTTGATCTTTTTCTTCTATAAACTCGCCTTTTCTGCTGCTGGAATTCGTGAGGCAACAAACTGTGGAGACAGAAAAGGGAGAGGGTGGCCCCGTCAGAGCCTGACGGCCCTAGGGTGGACCAGAGGGAGGTGCCGCAGGGGCGGGGGTCACAGCAGTTGGGGGAGACAGGCTCTGAACACAGCTGCACCTTCACAGGGAGGCCTGGGGAGGAGGGAGAGTCCTGGGGGGCAGCAGGGGCGGGAGGGTGTGGAATGGGTATAGTGGGTAGAAAGAAAAGGTGCCTCCCCCAGGCACATGCATCCAGATACCCTGCCCCCCAGTGCCAGGATAAGGGGGCTCAGCTGAGCCAGGAGAGTGAGGGACCCCTCACACACTCTGCTTTCCCCTTCACCTCCTTGCCCAAGTCCTAATCCAGCAAGGCTGGGTCCTCGGATCTGGCTTTTCCTCCCTGCGAGGCAATGAGGGGGCTGTGGTGGTGAAAGCCATTGGGGATCTGGGATCTGGGCTCCTGCTCAGCCACTACCTAGCCCTCTCAGGGTCCTACAGCTGGGACTCGCTGGGTGCAGGTCCTCCTTGCTTGCTTGGAAGCAGAGAAACCAGGTTTGGCTGCAGGCCTGGCCCCTGGGTCCCCGAGCACTGACCCAGGCTTGCTCTTCCTCTCTTACGCAGCTCAGAGGAGGCGCTGTTCTCATTTGGCAGCAGTCCCTTGTCAGGCAGCAGCTTCCCTGGAGGGTTGGGCGGGGACGCGGATGCGCAGGCGGAAGATGCACTTCTTCTTCTTGATCTCCTTGCCGCAGAGGGAACCTAGGGGTGGGCAGCAGGAGGAGGAAGCTCTGGAGTCTGCCAGTCCATCCTCCTGGAGAGTGGGGGTCAAGCATGACACAAGCCTCTCTGCCTCGCTGGACCCAGAGCTAAAATCTGGATGGCCTCTGGAGGTGCAGATTTCCTCAAAGCCCATGGGATGTGGGGTTCCAGGTAGCAGCTGAGAACTCAGCTGGTGCCTCCTCCCTGTGCTTCCTCCTGCACGAGTGTGGTTCTTGCTGCTCTTGTCCTTTTTACTTGCCTCAACCAGCCCCAAGGCCATCTCCTGCACGGCCTCCTCCAGCTCACAATGGAACTCCTATGGTCAAGACATGAACCTACTTCATTCTGTTCTCCGGTTTCCCCAGGAGACTGAAAGCAACACTGGCTGAGTTGCCCTGAAACTGCAGAAGTGACTCAGATACAGCCCTCCCCTCTTGGTACAAGAGGCCCCTTGCCCTCCCAATGGATGTAAAAGGAGTTGGGGATCAGATATGTCCATTGGGGAGGGCAGGGGCCTCTTATACTGAAGAGCAGGGCTTTGTCTGGGCCCTAAACCATGAGAATGTTGAAGAGAGAGTGGGTAATTCTGCCTAGAGGTGTCTGGAAGAGCTTCAGGGATGAGGACCTTGTTTTATTCCCCACCATGACCTCAGCACCCAGACAGGCCCAACATAGAGCAGCAACTCAATGAATACTTGTTGATGGAACAAATGAGTGAAAAAGACTGAAGCACATCCTAGACAAAGGGCAGAGCATAAGCAAAAGTTCCAGGTGGGAAACCAAGGGCTCAGGATGGCTGGCACCCAGAATACAGAAAGCAAAGGGACAGTGGCAGAGGACACGGGCACGGCCTGATCTTCAAAGGTCTTGAGTGCCAGGCTCAGGAGCCTGGGCATGCCTCTGTGGTGTGGTGAGGGACGTGGCCAGCTGTGTATGCTGAGAACCCTGGATGGGAAGACAGCGGCTGAGGGGATGGGTCCGGAGACTGTAGCCCACTCAGGATGATGCACTCCTCCCTCAGTGCCTGGCCCACAAGCCCTAGGTATCTAGAGCAGGAGGGGCCTTCAGAGAGCAGGGGTACAGCCCCCTACTACAGAGCTGAGCCCAGTACCAAAATGTGGCAGGCTGCTGGGGTGGTCAGAATGGCTGTGCAAAGAGGGGGGGTGTCCCCCTGGATCTTGGAGAATAGGAATGACTCAAGAGAGAAGGGGAGGAGGATACAGGTAGGGAGCACAGCCTGAGCAAAGGCTATGCGGTAAGAAATCTCACCTGCAGAGGGCCCCACCACATACCCTCACCTCCCTGCACGCACCGGCTTTTGTAACTGTTGAGAGCGTTGAGGAGATGCGGTCCTCGATCTGTCACCGGAGTGCTAGTGAGCTGTGGGGAGAGCAGGCCGGCAGGACATCAGACCCAGGCACATGGTGCGTGGGGAGGCCCCAGCCCCTACTCCCTCCCCTCCATCTCCTGATGCTTCTGAGCCCTCCAGGTGAGGACCACTGACTCACTCCAGGATCTCAGATATGCCTTTTCACCTCTCCAAGCTCATTTCCATCTGTAGATGGAGAGAATACCTCCTGACCTAACTATATCGAGAGGTTTAAAAAGTCCATACCCTTGACCCAGTAATGCTACTCCATGGAATCTATCAAGGAATCTATATATCTGCAGATATAACATAAAATATGAACAAAACTTTACATACAAAACAGTGGCATTGTTTCTAGTGGTGGACAAGTGGGAAAGAAACTGCCCAACAGGAAGGAAACAAGTAAACTATGGCAGAAACCAATGCAGCCATTAAATTAGCTGGGCATGGTGGTGGGCACCTATAATCCCAGCTACTCGGGAGGCTGAGGCAGGAGAATCGCTTGAACCCAGGGGACAGAGGTTGCAGTGGGCCAAAATGGCGCCACTCCACTCCAGCCTGGGCGAAAGAGCGAAACTCCATCTCAAAAAAAAAAAAAAAAAAAAAGTTTATGAAGATTCTAATAATATGGAAAAGTATAATGTATACTAAAAAATAGATTATTTAAAATTGTATATACTGTATCATTTAAACCATTAAAAAGAAAAAATATTCATAGAGAGTCTGAAAGGAAATGCGCCTATGCATTAGTTCTAGTGATTTCTGGGTGGTGTGATATGGGTCTTTTAAAAAGTATACTTCCTTATACTTTTTGGTACTTAAAGATTTTCCACCAGGAATATGTACAATTAAAAAAAAGAATCAGAAGAAAAGTTATTTAAAAATACCAACTCTACATATCTTTTAAGGTTTTATATCTATTTTAAAAAATTATCAAATACTGTAAATGAAGATGTATTTTGCAAAGCATAAAGGTTATTTTGTTAATAATTCCTTTTCATCAAAGAAGGATTTAGAGCAGTCCGTAGAGAAGATGGCTCACTCTGTATGTGATGGAGAGGATTCTAAGGATGCCTTTAGGGAAAAAAGGCACAGCACTCATGGGAGTGATTAGGGAGGCCCTGACTCCAGCTCTGGCTCAGCCTCAAAGCTCTGCTGACCACAGGCAAGTCACTCTCCAGCTCTGACATCCTGAAAGTCTCTGTTACTTCACTCCATGGATCTGAGGCTCCCGGGCCCCTGATGACCCACTATTCAGCATAGGATCAGCATCGGGCACACCCACTCCATGTTGCATCCCAGCCAGGAAATCTGAAGTGGGTCACTCAGCAGAGAGCTGTGTTCCAGCCAGACTTGATCTAGGGCCTCAGCTCCCCTCCACTGAGCTGGAGAGGTCCCAACCTGCCCACTGCCAAAATCTGGGGTTAGGATGGCCCTTAAAGGACACAGGCTCAGAGGCCTGGACTCAGGGATGCAGCAACTCAAGGGTGAGAGCTCACAGACCTCCATCCTAGTCCTGCACTGTGTGGCCCTGGGCAAACCTCTCTGCCTCTTGCCACTGACATCCCACAACCCCGCATACCTTGCCAAGCTGCAGGAGCTCCCAATGGTGGTTGACAAAGGCCAGAATCTCCTCAAAGTCAAAGTACTTCTTCTTGCTTTGTACCCCCAGATTATAGAGGGCCAGGTGGAACCACATCCACCCTGTGCAAGGGGGCAAGGAGGTGAGGCCAGGTAAGGTGGCAGCCTGCGCAGCCAAGGTCACAGCCTCCTGGGTCCAGGCTGAGACAGGGGCAGGGCTGGGACCCAATAGCTGGAAATGGAATTGTTCCAGGAAGGAAGAGGGAGGGGAGAAGCTAGGAGGAGCAGGGGTGGGTCTGGACCAAGCCCCACCCTCTCACCATCGCAGGGGCAGCCTCTCGATGTACTCTGGGCCCTGGTTACACACGGAGCAGAAGAACAGGTAAAACCTGCAGGTGGGTAGAGAGGGGGGCCTATGGTGGGAGGGGCTCTGACACACCCCTGTCCAGCTCCCTGATCCCCTCACTCCCCACCTGCCTTCCCATAATCTTTCCTGCTGGCCACTGAGGGGGACAAGGACAGGGGAGGACAGGGACCACTCATAATCCTTATAACCCCTACCCTGAATCTCCTTCCCAAATCTTGCCCTGAAGCATAACTGAGTTCACAGAGAGTGAGGTGAGCTAGGTTGGACTCCCATGGTCATCTTCTTCCCCTCTGAGACAGACACACACACGCCATCACAGATGACATGAGACACCAACCAAAAGATGCATAACATCTGGTTTGACATCCATAATGACTCCTTTAGCTTAGCTCCATTGGCCAGAAGCCACAGTAAGTTGTCCATTTCTCCAGTGGCTCCCACAACAACCCTGGGCAGGGCTGGTGCAAAGACTGTCACCCCTTCTTCCCCAGACATTTAAGCGACTGGGGAACAGGGGAAGGCAGGCATTTTTCTAAGGTATTCCACAAATCAATGGCAACTAGGGATGTGGCCCAGCATACTTCTTTTCTTTTCTTTTTTTTTTTTTTGAGACAGAGTCTCACTCTGCCACCAGGCTGGAGCACAGTGGCATGATCTCGGCTCACTGCAACCTCCACCTCCTGGGTTGAAGCAATTCTCCTGCCTCAGCCTCTGGAGTAGCTGGGATTACAGGCACATGCCACCCCACCCAGCTAATTTTTTTGTGTTTTCAGTAGAGACGGGGTTTCACCATGTTGGCCAGGATGGTCTCGATCTCTTGACCTCGTGATCTGCCTGCTTCGGCCTCCCAAAGTGCTGGGATTACAGGTTTGGGCCGCTGTGACCAGCCAGCATACTTCTTTATTGCCTCCTGGCCCTGCATCCCCTTCCCTGAGCTGCCTCCAGTAAACAGGTAGGCATACATTGTCACAGTCCCCCTCTTATCTGGAGGCTGGCAGTCAACCTGCAGGAGTTGTTGCTGCCATCCCTGGTCCCTCCCCACCATGCCCAAGGCCCAGTTGGACCAAATTAGCACCTACCGGTCTCCAAACATCATGGGCTCATTGAGGCACTGGGTGCAGGCCTCGTGGAACCACTGTCTGCATCGGTAACATTGCAGCATCCGCAGGTACCATCTGGAGAGACAGAGGAGCTAAGGTCAGCCAGGACCACACTCCCAGCCAGGTATGGGCCTCGGCAACCTTTCCCAACTTAAATTTGCCCTCCACTGGCAGAAAGGGAAGAGAATTTATAGTTACTGAGCACTTAGGCTATGCCAAGGGAGGACCTGGGAGTTGGACATACACTATCTTATTTGACCTCACCACCTGGCAAAAGATGGACCACTGTCCCCATATTACAGATGAGTCACGGGTGAAATGGCTTGCTCAAGCTCACTCAGAAGGCCAGTGGAGGATGGTGATTCAAATTCTAGTCTCCCTAACTTCAAAAGCTGTGCTCTCCTTGCCACACCACAATGGGGCCACCATTTCTGGACTTGCTGCTTCACACACAATGCTGACAGGGAAACGTTTGCCCTGGACACTTCATAGGAGAATAATGGTTTCTGTAAGCTGCATGGGGGCAAGACTACATCTGGCTTTTCTGACCTGCAACTGTATCTGCCCTATGATGGTCATCCAACAGGTATTAATGGACTACGAAGAGCAAAATGCTCAATGCTTCCTTGACACCTTGTCAGGTGAGGTCCAGGTTAAAATGCAGATTCCTTGGTCCACCACAGACCTATTCAATCTTTAGGGAAGCCTCTGGGATGCACTTTTTAACAAGCATCCTGTGCAACTCTGCCCACATGCATTGAGAAGCACTGCGTTAATGCAGGAAAGGTTTCCCGTAAGCATTTCTCCATCTGACAATACTTAGGGAAGCTGATGGGCCTGAAGTTAAGCCCATTTGAGAGGTAAGAGTAGTTCAACCACTGCCCAAATTACCCAGCTGGAGCTTGGGGCTGAGATTCAGGACTTCAGGAGGTCTTGACGGTGAATTTACTGACGGTAGAGACCCTACCTCTTACATCTGTGGTTCTTTCCATGATGCCAGGTGCACTCAGCCCAAGGGAGAAGGCTCACCTGCCACGGCTACATAGAGCTCCAGGGCGGCAAGGAAGAATCAAAGACTCTTGCCGCACATAAGAATTCCCTTCACAGTGGCCCCAACATAGCATGCCTCGCTCCCCGCCCCCACCCCTGCCTGATTGCACATCTCCAGGGAAAACGATCTTTCTATTTTTTTTTTTGGAGACAGGGTCGTCTTGCTGTGTCACCCAGGCTGGAGTACAGTGGCATGATCCTCCATCTCCCAGGCTCAGTGATCCTCCCACCTCAGCCTCCTGAGAAGCTGGGACTACAGGCGTGTGCCACCGTGCCCGGCAGGAAAAGGATCTTAGTATCTTACCAGCAGCGGGTTCCACTGACTCTGATGGTGAAAAGGTTATCTTGACTTTCATACATTAGTACCACCACCACCACCAGTAACAGCTCACATTTTTAAGAAGTGTTTACCAAGTGCCAGGCACTATGTGAACCTCTACGTGAATTATGTAATTCACGCTCTGCTCAAAATCACCATGATGGGGAAACTATTAAGAGAGCTGAGGCTCAGAGGTTGCACAGGTGGTAAGGAGCAGAGCCAGGACGTGGACGTCCTGGAAGAATCCGCACTCTTCAACACTTCCTCGTTTCCTACAGAGCTCCAAGGAAACACCTCTGCCCTCTAGCCCAGCTCCACAGTGCTAGACGCCACGCGGAGCACGGCCCTTAGGTTCTCCCACTGAGGGCCCGCCCCCTCGGCCTTCCCTTCGGGGACCGCCCCTTGAGCCCTCGCCTCCTCAAGTCCTGTTTCCGATGCCTTACTCTTCCCTCCTCCCCATCCCGCCCCTCCACAGGGTGCTTCTCAACCTGCCCCGCCTCCCTGGGGCCCTGCTCCAGCGGTCTAACCGACCCGGCCCGCCTCCCGAGGCCTCGCCCCGAGGTCTAACCTTCCGGGCCCGCCCCTCGAGGCTCCGCCCCCAGGTTCAACCTTCCGGGCCCGCCCCTCGAGGCCCCGCCCCCAGATCCAACTTTCCGGGCCCGCTCGAGTCCCCGCCTCCGCAGCGGCTGTCACCCCAGACCCGCCTCCCGGGGCCCCACCCCTGCGCCTGACACTCCAGGCCCGTCCCTTAGGGTCCCGCCCCCACACCGCAGCACGCTGGGTCAGCCCTCAAGGTCCCCGCCTCCGCTCACACTCCAGGCTCGCTCCCTACGGGCAGGCCCCGCCGCCGATTCTCGGAGATCTGCCCTGCCTCCCCAGGGGGCCCTGACCCCCTGCCTTACTCTCCGGGCCCGCCGCAGTAGCAGTAGCATTGCTGCTGGTTGGTGCGGTGGGGCGAGTCCCACTCGAGCTCCTCTGGCTGGTAGGACAGCACCATCTTCACGGCCTGCAGCGTCCTGGCGATGGCGCCCTTCTTCAGCGCGCCGCCTTTCTGGGGGGGGAGACGAGGGCCCCAGTCAACCACTTGGTCCGAGTGGACCTCGCAATTCAGCACACAGCTATCTATCGAGGGAAGTGCTGCCAGGGATTGGGGGACTCGCAGATATTCCAACGTAGTCAGAAAAGCAAAGAGCTTTTTCTCCTCAATTCCAAACCCATCCCCTCTATCCCAGAAGGAACCCCGTTGATAACAGTATTGAATAATAAGCGCAATAAAGGCAGCAATTACCAACATGTATTTACATGGATTTTCTCTTTAATAGTAAAGCATCACTTATTGGTCCTGTTATTCCCGACACCAAACCCATCTCCACTTTACAGCTGAGGAAACTGAGGCTCAGGGAGTCTATGAATCCTGGCCAAGGATAGTGGCAGAGGTACCATTTGTCTCTAAAGCCCAGGTGTGGCCCTTGTGCTTGGAACTCAGGCTCTATGATGGCAAGTCTCTGGGCTGCCCCACTGGAGGAGGCAGGAGAGGCAGGAACTGGGGGAGGATGGAAGGCTCACCCGCACAGCCAGTGCGAAGATGCAGCGTCGGCAGAACCAAGGTGTGAGCAGGGGCTGGTCGGCACTGCCCGCTATGGGGGATGTGGCACTGCTGGTGGTAACCTACAGCAAAGGAGGGGGCGGTGAGCGCCCACAGGGAAGCTGTGGCCCAAGGCCAGTTGGCCCAAAGGAGGCAGGGCTGGGAGGGCTGAGGGAAATCCTAGGAGCTCTGCCTGCCAGCTGCCAGGAGTCTGGCTGCTGTTGCCCACCAAGGTGGCCAAGTCAGTATCCAGGCTGGGGACTAAATGACAGCATTGGCCAGTGGAGAGTGGCACACAAAGGTCTGGCTTCAGTGCCTGAGCCCCATCTTTCCCACCCATCCTCTCCATCTAGCAGGACCCCAGCATACTCTCCCAGCTTTCCCCATGGTCTCCTCCCAAGCCCTCACTCACAGCAACTGGCCCCCTTTCACCCTGGAGTGCCAAGAGAAACAGGAAGCCAGCTGAGGCCCCAACAGGCTGGTGCAGTACCCATCAGGGGCCAGTGCGTGAAGATCCATAGGTTAGGGCCTTCTCAGGGCCCTGCTTGCTCCACTCACCCAGGCCACACTTCCCGCAGATGAGGATCTCATTCAGCGGCCCTGATGTCTTCCCCAGGCAGATGTTGCACTTGGGCTCCTCTCCTGGAACGCCAGCTGAAAGAGAGGCCCTCGAGGGTCAGGTCCAGCTCACAGGAATGAGAAGTTTTACACTCACAGTCCAGATGCCCAGCCTCTACTATCTGCTAAGCCTAGCACTGGGCCCCACATGGCACCTCACTGAATCTCCCCAACCACTCTGAGATGCCTATCATCATTACCCCATTCTAAAGATGGGGAAATTGAGGCTCTGAGAGGTTAAGTCCCTTGCTTAGCTAGTGTGGGAGAGCGGGGGTATTCAAACCCACGGCTGTTTGACATCAAACTCTTTGTTCTTTTGACCACATCATGTTGCCTCTCCTGCTTGATTTAACTTGTTTTGTTAAATGGTTAAGTAATTTTTAAAAACTTTATTATGGGATAATAGAAATCTTTTTTTTTTTTTGAAATGGAGTCTCACTGTGTCTCCCAGGCTGGAGTGCAGTGGTGTGATCTTGGCTCACTGCAACCTCCACCTCCTGGGTTCAAGCAATTCTCCTGCCTCAGCCTCCTGAGTAACTGGGATTGCAGGCACATGCCACCACGCCCGGCTGATTTTTGTATTTTCAGTAGAGACAGGGTTTCGCCATGTTGGCCAGGCTGGTCTCAAACTCCTGACCTCAAGTGATCCACCTGCCTCGGCCTCTCAAAGTGCTGGGATTACAGGCATGAGCCACCATGCCTGGTCTAGAATGTTATAATGAAACTCCATCTTCTCATCACTTATTAACTCATGGCCAGTCTCATTTCTACTATATTCCCACCTACATCTCTTTCCTGTAATTAGTCCCAGATACCCAATCGTTTTTTCAAAAATATTTCCATATGTGTTTCTGAAAGATCAAGACTCTCTTTTAAAAAACAAAATTACAACACCTTTATTGCACCTAAAAGTTAACATAATTGCTTAATATCATTAAAAATTCAGTTAATGTTCACATTTCCAACTGTCTCTTAAATACAAATGCCATAACAATTTTAAGTCTGTTCTTTGATTCAAGATCCCCCAAGTAAAGTCCATACATGGTGACTAGCTGAAATTTTTTAAATTGCTTTTAATCTATAGGCCCCCTCTCCATCTCTTTTTTCTTTGCATTTTATTTTGGTTGAAGAATATGTTTTTATGTGTGAAAGGTTTGTATGAATACATTAAACACATTTTGACGTGTGTTTCTGCCTTATTTCCCCAGCTCGCTAAATGTTTTGTAAGGGCAGAAATGATATCTCTTCATCTCTGTATCCCCAGAACCTCATACAGTGTGGCATATAACAGGTGTTCAAAGACAGGTTTGTTGAATATATGGCCAGGCAGGAATCTTGCCCCTTATTCTTGAACATGCTCCCAGGAAGGTGGTGCCCAGTTTGTCTCAGTAAGTCCTCACTGGCTTAATGAAGCAATGGATCAATAACTACAATGGTGCTCAGCCTTATGCTCTCACCTCGGGAGATGCCAGGGGGTGCCCAGAAGGGGCAGTTCTGGCTAGGAGACAAGCTATGCTTCAGCTGATTGCTGCGGTACCTCCATGGAGCCTGGCACGTGCTGGGCCTACACAAGTTAGCTAAGGTGCATGGGCTTCTCCATCTGGCTCCTTGTGCTTTCAATAAGGAGGTAAACCAGGAGAGAAGAGCCTCATTGCTTTGGATCTTTATACATTTCAGGACTTGGAGAAAAATTGGTCTCCACTGGCCAGAGCTTCTTGGAGAAAGGGGCAATTTGAAAGCTTTACTAACCGGCTGGGTTCTGCGGCCTCTACTTGGCAGGCTTCTCGGAACCATCTCTTATGGTAACAAATTATTATTATTATCATTATTTGAGACGGAGTCTTGCTCTGTTGCCCAGGCTGGAATGCAGTGGTGCGATCTCAGCTCACTACAACCTCCACCTCCTGGGTTCAAGAAATTCTCCTGCCTCAGCCTCCTGGGTAGCTGTATTTTTAGTAGAGACAGGGTTTAACCATGTTGACCAGGCTGGTCTTGAACTCCTGACATCAGGTGATTCACCCACCTCAGCCTCCCAAAGTGCTGGGATTACAGACATAAGCCACCACACCTGGCTAGTAACAAATTCTTGATTAACAGCCTCTCTCTAACCAATAGCACTGAGCTAAGCATTTTACATGGATTAGCTCCCTTAAGCCTCCCAACCACCCTATGAAGCCAGTACTTTCACTATCACCTTCTTTCACCTGAAGAAATTAAGACTCAGAGAGGTCATATTACTTCCTCCGGCAAATGCAGCTAGTAAGTGGAAAGCTGGAACTTGGTTCAAGGTCTATCTGACTCTAAAACCTGCTTCTTCCCCCGCTAGGGGCCGTGTCTCTTCTCCTGTTAGAGTATAAATGGCAAATAGGTTTATCCTCTCATGCCAACTCTGATTGACAGGTAGTAGCTGCTGGGGGCTCCATGTTGAAAGTACATGTGTTGTCAATGACTACTGATGTCTGCTGTGTGCATGGGAAGGGAGAATGGTGGCAAACACGGCCCTGATTTGCCAACTCTGTAAGGGAGAGATGTCAGCTTTCTAAGGGCAGGGATGGTACCCAACCCAGCTTCCTTTTCAGCCCTGAAAGCTGGTCTAGCTCCATCCAGGCATGTCCGTCTTCATCCTGCCTGGCTCATCTCTGCTTTATTGGTTTTTCTCCCATTCGCCGCGAACTCCTTGCCCTGTGGAGATGGCTGCTTCCACTAGTTTTATTCACATGTTAAATCAGGGACACTGTGCTTGCATCTAGAGCTGACAATTCTGATTACCTGGGCACATCCCTTTTTCTAGCCTAGACCGGGACATTTAAATGGAACCAATTCTGGGACATTTAAATGGAAAGCAATTCTGGGACATTTAAATGGAAAGCAATTCTGGGACCCAGAGCTTTGAGCAGCTGGAGATGTAGTGCAGCCAGGAAGCAAACACAGGCCTGAGGCCCAGTCCTGGCCCTCCAAGAACCTCCCTGAGCTACCTTCCCCACCTGCCCAGCCTCCTTCCTGGGGTATGAACTCTCAAGGGGACGACTCATGTCCTAAGTACCTTGCCAAGTCAATATACAACCAGATTTGATCATTACCTCAGGTGAGCTTGGGGTTCATGGACAAGGGCAGATGCCAGGAGTAAGAGTGGAAGGAGAGAAGGAAGAAATGAAGACAGCAGAGGAGAGAAGACCTGGGGAGGTTGGGGGCTACCCGAAATTTTAGGAAAACTCACCATGCTGTATGTCCTTCCATAGGACCCAGTATTTGGAATTATCTTCGAAAGTCACGAGGCAGCTTTGCTTAGAGCTGCTGACCTGGGGCATGGATAGGAAGAAGCAAGTGAGAAAGGGCTGGGGAAAAGCCACCCTGGAACATAGTCTTCCTTCCCCATTTTTGTCTCCTTATGCTCCAGAAAGCAGGGCTGGAAGGGGAAGGAGGATAGCAGTTCCTGGACATGGTGTGCTCCTAGCCAGTTACCGACAGATGACAACTTGGTCAGAACGCTGAGGACAGAAGCACAATCAGATGCTCCTCTGTGATCCTCTCGAACCTGACTTTTTGGTTTTGTAGGCTCTCAGAGCACTTTTCTTTTTTTTTTTTTTTTTGTTTTGAGATGGAGTCTTGCTCTGTTGCCAGGCTGGAGTACAGTGGTGCAATCTTGGCTCACTGCAACCCCCACCTCCCAGGTTCAAGCGATTCTTCTGCCTCAGCCTCCCGTGCGCCTCTAAGCCCAGCTAATTTTTGTATTTTTAGTAGAGACAGGGTTTCACCATGTTGGCCAGGATGGTCTCGATCTCTTGACCTCATGATCTGCCCGTCTCAGCCTCTCAAAGTGCTGGGATTACAGGCGTGAGCCACTTCGCCCAGCCTCCAAGTACTTTTCTAAGGAACTGGTTGGATGATGTCGACCCTAAGGATGGTGGCCGCAAGACCAGGCTCTGGCCCCTCCCACCACCAGCTTTGGGCATGAGGGACAAGAAGGGAATTCCCCAGCAATCCCCCTGCCGCCCCCAGTCTGAGAGCCAGGCTGGAACATGAGCAGAGAGATGCTGAGCCTGAGAACAGGTACCAGAGAGGATGGGTTTACCCTCTTGATCTTCCCGAGGTAGTAGAGGCCATCTGTCCACCGGCACAGCACATACTGGCCCTCTGTCAGCTTGGACATCAGGTCTTTGAAGTTGTTCTTGACCTTTGCCAGGGCCCCCTTGTTGGGGGAGGTGGCTGGTGGCACCATAGGAGTCCCGAGTCCCTGGATCCAGAGCTCGATTCTCCATCAGCTTCCCCTGACACTGGGAGAGAAAGAACTGGGTTTTCACTCCTGGCTTCCCTGCTTCAGAAAGCCCATCAGGGGAAGGAAGGAAATCAGCATTTCTGTATCCTGTACTATAAGCCAGGCTTGTTTATTATCTCACTGGTTCCTCATGGCCATCCTATGAGGAAGATATTATTCACATCTTACAGACAGGGAAACTGAGGTGTGGCAAGGAGTAGAGGCTGATGGGCTAAAGGCAGAGCCATGGCCCATACCACACTGCCTTTTAAAGTGAATACATCTCTCAGCCCACACAGAACAAAGTCCCCTACCCAGCAGGCTTGAACCATACTCTCTGTCTCAGGAGGCTGAGGTTTTATTCCTTAGGCAAACACACTCCATGTGCTCTGGATGGAGGGTCTTCTCCAGGGAAGCAGCTGGGTTTCTTTTCTTTCTTTCTTTCTTTTTTAACCCCCAACCCCTGCAACCATCCCTTCCCTGAGATCTGTCCAGAGAAAACTCACCTAGAAAGGAAAACTCCTGGGTGGCTTGTAACTAGTGTAGACGGGTCATCTGTCTTTGTAATCCCCCCTTCTGTTCTCAATTATGAGATGATTTAATGGAAACCAATTCTGGGACATTTAAACCCACTTACGCTTTCACCTAGATACACATTTCCTCCAAGCAGTGAAGTCATCCCCCATGTCAACCTCTCCACACCTGTCTCTCACCATCCTTTTCAGCAGCATGCAGTTTGCCCATGGATTCCTCTCTCCCTGCTAGTGGCACTGCCTCCATGCATCTCAAACTCCTCCAGGCAATGAGCTGCCGTAGTCTGCCCATTTTAAGTGCCATGACTTCTGGCTTTCCGGGTCTAGCTTCCATCCTCCCGTGCTGGTCTGAGTTCAGGCCCCACCTTTTGCTTGGGTCATTCATTCATTCATTCACTCAACAACAGTCTCCTGGGCCTTGTGCTCACCTCCACTAGGCACCTGGGTTGGGGAACCGGTACTACCAGCACCCAGTGCTAAACAGGCCGCTCCTGCATTCCTGCCTTTCCACCAGACTCTTCCGCAGGGCCACCAATTTCCTTCCAGAAACCTTCTGGGGCTCTCCACTGCCCTCACTGGTGCTCAAAGCCGTCCCTAACGCCCCCCTCCTTCCCGGCTGGGCTCACCTGGCTCCATGCCCCTCCACACACTCTCCATTACAGCCAGTCACAGCCTGGCTCTTTCCCTGCGGGCCTACTCGGGTCTCCTCCCTGTGGCCATGGCGCTGGGCACCTGGTGTTATGACTGTCCACACGGAGAGTCCAGTGCCCGTTTCTGTGTGGTGCGTGTGCGTACTCCTGTAAGACTGGGCAGGATGATGTCCAAGGCATTATGCCAGGGAGTGTGTGAAGCTAAGTACGAGTTTATGTGCGGGGCCCTGGGGCGAGCCGGGCACTGCAGGGGTCTCAGTTCCCCAGATGGTGGCGTGACCACGACCCTCTCCACCCCCACTTCCATCTCTTTTTCTCCAGCGTAGAGCTCCCAGGCTCCCGGGCAGGGGATACGGTCTGAACCCCTGTCCTCTCCCCTGCCACCTGGCTCCCCCGGCGCTGCGAGGTCCCCGCCCGTCCTGCCTGGGGCCAGGCCGGGGCCGCTGCAGGTTCACAAACTGACACTTCCTCCCCCGCTGAGCCTCTGGGAGCCGGCCGGGTCGCCGCACCCCCTCCACCCTGGCCGGGCGGGGCCCCCGGGTGGCGCCCCCCAGCCCCCGCCTCCGTCCTCCCGGAGCGGGCCCCTGCGGGCTGTGATTGGCTGATTCAAACCCATTTGCAAAGAAATGCCTGTTTGCGGGTTCCCGTCTGCGTCCAGTTCAAATCCGCGGCACCAGGAGCGCGGGGCCGGGCGGGGGCAGGAGCGAGAATGATTCATGCGCCGGGGCCTCTCCCAGGGCGGCCGTTGGCTTTTTAAAAAGGGTGTTCAGGAGGGAGAAAAAAGCTTGCAGAAGCACCCCCTTCGCGTTCAGCGCTCCTCTCCTCAGTCGCTCGGACGCCAAGCCTTCCCCCATCCCAACCCCTGCCGCAGGCTGACTTCGGACGTGAGCGAAATGCCAAACGCCCGTCTGCTCCTTCCCCCACCCCGACAGGAAAATTAAAGATCGGGGGCGAGGAAGAACGACCTGTCACCCACGCCCCCCAGGGCCCCTCTGCCCCGCAGGTATCCTGCACCCCCGCCCCCACTCCAGAGCGCCCCGCTCCGCAGGAGTCTCACCCCCCGAAGGCGTTCGGGCCGCCAAAGTTCAGGGAGATTTCGAAAAGAGTGGGATGAGGGCTGGGAGGGGAGAGCGTGGCGGGGAGTTCGCCCTGCAGCGCAGAACTCACCGCGAGGCTGCGTGTCCGCCGGTCCCACTTGGAGTCTGGCCACCAGGCGCATCGGCGGTGGAGGCGGCTGCGCTCGGCCCGCGGCTGCCTGGCCGAGTGTCCGCCCGTGGGGCCGGGGTCGGGGTCTCGGCGGGGGCGGGGCGGGGCGGGGGCGCCGCAGGGAGGAGGGGGAGGCGGCGGAGGGGAGGGGCCGGGGCGCTCAGGAAGGGGCCCCCCGGGCGCGGGGCGCCATCTTTTCGCGTTTTCCCGCGAATTATTGACGTCCCGCTTATGTAATTAGCGGGGGCCGCGCCGGCCTCGCCATTGGAGCCCGGGGCCGCCGGGCCCCGCAGCGCCGCCAGCCCCCGCCCGGCCCCGCCCGCCCCGCGGGCGCGCATCCTCCGCGGCCACCGCGCGCACAGCCGGGACACGGGCCCCCAGCCGAGGCGCGGCCACACCGCGGCGCACACGGAGACGCCAGGCAGCGCGCATGGCGCACACTGCCGCTCGCACACTTGTTGAGGAAACAGCTCTGCGCGCAGGCACCGGCGGACTCTGGCACAGACACCTAGCAGGGCGGCGCGGACACTTGGCGCAGACACACGCAGACAGAGACCCAGGACGGCCAAACGGGCCACAAAACAGAAGCACACAACACCTCGCACTCACAGCACAGGCGTTCGGCACGGAGACACAGCACGAGCGTAATGTAGATACACAACACACAGTGCACAGCGGGCAGACACAGGTCAGAACACACCATAGCATGTACAGGACACACACCACAAAGAGAAGTACTGTACACACCGGCCATAGGCATAGATGCACAAGGGGAGATACACTACACAACAGAGACACACAACAGAACATGCATTTAAGGTAGACGGACATAATACATAAAGCCACAACACAGTAACAACACAGACACCCAAGAGAAACAAGTTTCCTGGAAAAGGTGGCATTCAGATAGGTTGTGGAGATAGGTTGGTGGGTGTGCAAGGTGGAGGGAATTTAGTGAGCTAACAATCCAATTTTTAAAATATGGGTTAAGGATATCAACAGGTAATTCACAAAGAGGAAACCTACATGGCTGAAATAATCCCAGACAACAAACTGCATAGAGACAGAGTACACAGAAATATATGATATAATCGCAAATATATACTGTCTGCACACTTCATGTGAATAAAGGGCACACAATGAAAGACAACATGCAGAGTCACAGGAATGGCAGATGGAGGCAGTAGGCAGAGCTCCAATCATGTGGCCCCTGCCCTGGGGGGGAAAAGACAGACATGGCCCCACCCAGACTCATTCTTGGGGGAAGTGGGGAAGAACACTTACCAATAACCCTCACCTGCATCCTTGCCCTTAGTCCACAGCGCCCACCTCTGTGGCTACCATCCCACTCTGCAGACATCCCCACCAGATGGGGATATGTGCTTTCATGGGTGTGGCCAGTGGACAGCACCTTCCTTCGGAGCCTTCCCTATTCATGGTCAGTTGCTCACTCTGTGCCCTCTGCCTCCTGGCCTTGGAGCATGATCTGTGCAGTCCCCACCTCACCTTCTCAGCACAGATCCAGGAGTCCTCTGACCTCCTTCCTGACTTCCTTCTGCCCCTTGATCCTCCTGCTCTCACCTGCCTCACTGCCCCATTCTGGATCCTGGCACCACAGCAAAACCTAGCAGTGCTGACCACCTGCCTCACCTCTGCCTGAACCTGGAAGGAAAGCCTGAGAGCAGCCCCATGGCACAAAATCTCCCAATCCTGGGGAGCACATTTTCAAGTCCCAAAGGGGCCCTAGGATTGTGCTACTTATCTATGTTCTGCCAAGAGAATATGTGTCCAGTGTGGGCAGGGCTGATGATGTGAGCAGAACACTCCCACTAGCTTCTAAGCTGGCTGGATCTGCCTTCAGGATGCTGGGGGACAGAGCTGACAGAAGGAAGAGCTCACCTCTGAGGCTACAGGCCAGCCGCAGCCATTACTGGCCATGGGACCCTGAGTGTGTCATTTCAACTCTTTTTTTTAAAAAAACAATTCTTGCTCCTGAGACTTCAACCCTTAAGCTTCCTTGTCCTCACCTAAATAGAGTTCTTGGGAAGGTTAGAGTTAATGTATGCAAAGCCCCTGGTGCCCACTGGGTATGCAATAAGTGATCATTGTATTAACACTTTGTTAGGAAATTCTGTATTCAGAATCCTGATTGCCCCACTGTGTGGGACTAGAGTGGGGGGGATGTGAGACACTCAGGTGGATGGGAGACAGGGGACTGGCAATCTCGTGGAGGAGGCAGTGTTGACTTGGAGATAAATAAGAGGGGATTGTGCTGTGAGCTGGACATGGAATTGGAGTGTCCTGGCTTCCAGTCCAGTTCTGCCTCTGAGCCAGGGCAGGGTCTTGGGTTAGCTAGACCCTCCTACACCACGTTTATGTGTTTAAAATGGGGCAATAATACTACCCATCTCATGGGGCTGTTGCATAAATGTTCAAATAAGATAACGAAGGAGCAGGTGCTTTGTAAACTAAAAAGTTTGGTATGCAAAATAAGAAGTTAAAACACTACAAAACAGGAAATTATAAATGCCACAAGAAAGGTACAGTGTGACCAGCGGTTGTTTAGAGGCAACTCTAACTTTGAATTGAGGAAAGAGAACACGTTTCATGGAAAAGGTGGCATTCAGTTAGGTTGCGGAAATAGGAAGGTGGGTGTACCAGGTGGAGGGAGTTTAATGGGCTGACCAACAATCCAATTTTTAAAATATGGATTAAGGATATCAACAGGCAATTCACAAAAGAGGAAACCTAAATGGCTAAAATAGCCTAAAATGTGAAAAGAAGTTCAACTTCATTGGGCACGTGAGAGATGCAAATAGAGCTGTGATACACCATTGCACATCCACCAGATGGGCACGGAGTCAAGTCTGTCAGTATAGAGGAGTGGGGGGCAAGCAAGTTGCACTGTTGGAACCCTCCAATGCCACCGATGGAGATACGAACTGGTAAAACAATTTTCGAGAACAGTTTGGCAACATGTAAGAAAGTGGAAAATACTCACAGCTACAACCCAATGACTCTGCTCCAGTCATTCAACATATAGTTGTGAAAATTTAGAAATTGATGAATTATCCATGAACACCAGTCCAGATAGGCCAGGCACTGTGGCTCACGCTTGTAATCTCAGCATTTTGGGAGGCCAAGGCTGGTGGATCACTTGAGGTCAGGAGTTTGAGACCAGCCCGACCAACGTGGTGAAACCCCGTCTCTACTAAAACTACAAAAATTAGCCGGGCACGTTGTCACGAGCCTGTAGTCCCAGCTACTTGAGAGGCTGAGACAGGAGAATTGCTTGAACCCAGGAGGCGGAGGTTGCAGTGGGCGAGATCATGCCACTGCACTCCAGCCTGGGAGACAGAGCGAGACACTCTGTCTCAAAAAACAAACAAACAAACACAAAAACAGCAGTCCAGATAGATTAATTGTGATCTAGTCATACAATGGAATAATATACTGGGAGTAAAAATAAACCAAGTCTGTAGCCTCAACATAGATACACTCAAGGAAAAAACTAACATCAAGATGTAGCATACGTACAGTGTGATACAAATGATACAAAATGTTTCTTAACACAGTCAACTGGGCCCCCTGGCTCAAGCCTGTATCCCAGCACTTTGGGAGGCTATGGTGGGAAGATCGTTTGAGCTCAGGCAACATGACGAAACCCTATCTCTACTAAAGATACAAAAATTAGCTGGGCATGATGGCATGCACCTGTAGTCCCAGCTACTTGGGAGGCTGAGGTGGGAAGATTGATTGAGCCCAAGAATTCGAGGCTGCGGTAAGCCATAATTGTGCCACTGTACTCCAGCGTGGGTGACAGAGAGAGACTGTTCCCCCATCCCCCCAAAACAACACACAAAAAAACACACAGGCAAAAAGAAATACAAAATATGCTATGTAGATATTTTGGGGGCTCCAGTCAGTTAGTAAAAGTATTGAAACATGCATGGGAAATTAAAGACCCTATATTTAGAATAGGGTAAACTTTGGGAAGGGAGGGACAGGAATGAGATCGGAAGGACATACACAGGGGATTTAATTCTATTAAATGTCATATTTCTTAAAAAAAATTTAAAATCTGAGGCAAACATGACCAAGTGTCAAGATGTAACAGCGCTGGGTGGTTGACCTATAGTTGTTTTCTCTGATCCTTCTTCTCAAGTCTAAACCTTTTCCTTGTTTGAAATATTTGGTGATTTTAAAGATGGGAGGGGCAGGGAGGCTATGAGGAGATTGCAGCAGAGGTTTTGATGACAGCATTTCTTGTTAGGTGTGCAGGGTAGTTATAGTACACAGTGTCCCCTCATTCATGGACTTGATCACCCTGTTTATTTATTTAGAGATGGAGTCTCTGTGACCTAGGCTGGAATGAAGTGGCACAATCTCGGCTCACTGCAACCTCCACCACCCAGGTTCAAGCAATTCTCCTGTCTCAGCCTCCCGAGTAGCTGGGATTATAGGTGCACACTACCACACCGGCTAATTTTTGTATTTTTAGTAGAGATGGGGTTTCATCATGTTGGCCAGGCTGGTCTTGAACTCCTGACCTCGTGATCCACCCATCTTGGCCTCCCAAATTGCTGGGATTACAGGCATAAGCCATTGCACCTGGCCCACCCTTCTCTTTTAAGGCTTGTCACAGCTTAGTGAGCCAGGTGTGGCAGGCATCAGGTCCATTATGCAGGGGATGAAATGGAGGTTTGGAAAGGCGTAGTGATTTACTCAGCATCACACACAATAGTCAGGGCTCGTCCCCTCTGCTCAGCAGTGTCTCAGCACCTGCCTATACAGGGAGGTCACCAAAGGGCCAAAGAGCCCTGAGACAAGGTCTCCTGCCTTCCAGTAGTAACCCATCCTCTTCCTTCTGCTGTGCTATTCTATGTTTTCTTTCAATTAAGGACAATTTGGAAAATGTCAAAAAGCACGAAGAAGAAAATAAAAGTCACTTGTGATTTTCACTGTTACTTTAAAAATCAGATGTATCAAAGTACATTTCACATATGACAAATTCACCTATTTTAAATGTACAGTCACTATTTTGAGAGAATATCATTTTCTTTCATAAATACTTGTTTGAATACCAAACGAGTTAGCCTACATGAAAGCGCTCTACAGCCGGGCGTAGTGGCGTGCCTATAATCCCAGAACTTTGGGAGGCCGAGGTGGGTGGATCACTTGAGGTCAGGAGTTCAAGACCAGCCTCGCCAACCTGGTGAAACCCCGCCTCTACTAAAAATACAAAAATTAGCCAGGCATGGTGGCGGGCACCTGTAATCCCAGCTACTTGGGAGGCTGAGGCAGGAGAATCTCTTGAACCTGGGGAGGCAGAGGTTGCACTGTTGCATTTCGCTCCAACCTGGGTGACAAGAGCGAAACTCCATCTCAAAAAAAAAAAAAAAAAAAATGCTCTACACAGAAAAGCCTTTTCACAAATATTAATAATTATCATTATTATATAACTTTTGGAAATAATTATTATGCAGGTTAGATGAGCCCATGTTTTATGGCCTGAATTTGGAGGATGGTTTATCATGTCCTCAGCACGGAGGTGCAGAGAGTTTTGAAATTATAGTAGAAAGCATGGTTATTAACACCAGTTAAAAAAAAAAAACTGTTGCTGGGGTCAGACTGTGACCTGTTGGCGTGCCTGTGGCCTTGGTTAGCTGCCAAGCTATAAACACCTTTACCTGTGGCTTTTGTGGAGAAATGGGAGAAGTCTGCCTGCCTTCTCTGTGAGCCCAGAGGATACAGAAAAGAAAATGGAGCCTTCACCAGACACTGGAGATCCTATTTCCCTGCCTTGCCAGCTTGCTGTGGAACCAAGGAACCCTTCCCTTATCTAAATTTTAGTCTCCCCATCTGTTAAAGATAAAGTGGCGGTTTGTTCACACTTTCAACACAGTGCACGTGTGTAGGGAACTATGCTGCAGGCAGGCACCATGCTAGGAATGACAGGCATGGCATGAAGATAAATAAGATGCAGCCTTCACGCCTCACGCCTGTAATCCCAGTACTTTGGGAGGCTGAGGCGGGTGGATTGCCTGAGCTCAGGAGTTCGAGACCAGCCTCATCTCTACCAAAAATACAAAAAATTAGCTGGGCATGTTGGCATGTCCTAGCTACTCGGAGGATCAGATGGGAGGATTGCTTGAGCCTGGAGGTGGGGGATTTCAGTGAGCTGAGATGGCACCACTGCACTCCAGCAGCCTGGGTGACAGAGCAAGACCCTGTCTCAAAAAATAAAAAAAAATTAAGGAAGAAGAAGCTCCTGGTTTAGATTTAGGGGGGTAGAATAGGGGGACAGACAGATCTATAGATAATTGTTGGAAGGAGTCAAGACAAGGAGTGATCAGCTCTGTGCAAACCGCAGTGACCTCTAAGGTGCCTCTGACGACACAATTATTTGATTCTATGAACTCAGTCTAAGCTTTGTTTTTCCCTCACTGGGTAACCTAGGATAGGTCACTTCTCTTAACAGGGCTTCACATGAAGTTGAGAACAAATGAGTTGTTCCCAGTCATTCTTCGTAAAAGATCTTACATAAAGATTTGACCCACCAAACGCTGCACTGACTATTTGAGAGATATTTTATCTTCGTGTTTTTATGAATTAGGTCTACATACTATCTTCAATTAGAGCTTTTGATTGATATGATTAAAACAGTGTGATCATAAAAGACAGACTTAGATAGTTAATAGAATTCTTGCCAAAAGTAAGAATACTGGGTAATTAATTAATCTATGTCATTTTATAGCAGATACTTACAGAGAAGACCGAAGATATCTTTAAAATTTTCCCCACATTAAAATACAGAGGAGCCATTTTATTAATGAACTCCAATATATACAAGGCATCTTTTCTGGGATCAAGCAATCCACGAGTGATCCAGGTGAGGTGGCTGAGCTCCTGGTCCCAAGCTGGTGTATAAAAGAAAGAGGAAATGTATGAGAGCTGTTCCTGAGAGCCAAGGCTCTTATTGAGCATTTCATGAAGGAGACAAGATATAACCAATTGCCCAAGATATAACCAGAGGAGACCAAATAAGAAAAGAGTGGATATAACAGGGTGATTTGTATGATTCAACTAGTATTGGTGGATCTGAGGTTTGAACCCAGTTGATATGGTGTATTCAAAAGCCAATGCCAGGCTGGGCATGGTGGCTCACACCTGTAATCCCAGCATTTTGGGAGGCCAAGGAGGGTGGATCACTGGAGGCCAGGAGTTTGAGACCAGCCTGGCCAACATGGCAAAAACCCATCTCTACCAAAAAATAAAAAAATTAGCTGGGTATGGTGTTAGCTGGGTGTGGTGGTACACACCTATGATCCCAGCTACTCTGGAGGCTGAGGCATGAGAATCGCTTCAAGCCCAGCGGAAGTTGCAGTGAACTCAGATAGCACCACTGCACTCTGGCCTGGGTGACAGAGTGAGACACTCTCTCAAGAAAAAAAAAAAAAAAGAAAGAAAGAAAAAGAAAGAATGAATGAACGAATGAATAATGGCAAATGCCAGCAATTCCTCTAATTCCAACTGCTTGGGAGGTTGAGGTAGGAGGATCATTTGAGGCCAGGAGTTCAAGACCAGCCTGGGCAAAATAGCAAGACCACATCTCTAAAAATAAAAATAAATTAGCTGGGGTGGTGACATGCACCTGCAGTCCCAGCTACTCAGGAGGCTGAAGTGGGAGGATTGCTTGAGCCCAGAAGTTGGAGGATGCAGTGAGCTATGGAAGACACTCCAGTCTGAGCAACAGAGTGAGAACCGTGTCTTAAAACAAACAAAGCGCGCAGTCGTCTATGCCCATCCCATGGCCCCAATCTGCCTTCCTTGCTTAGTGATTGGAGGACATTCATGATGTGCACAGAGAGCACACCACAGGCCAGGCACCACCCTGAGCTTCCCATGCCTCGTTATTATCCCGTTTTACTCAAGAGGAAACTGGTAAATGCGGCAGGGCTGAGCTGAGGACCCAGGCGGCTGGCTCCACCGCCTATAACTACATGCCCTCTGCCCCTGTGAATATTGCTCTTTGGTCTCGTAGATCTTTACTCAGCTTAAGAGACCCAGATGTCATAAGATGATGTTCCATGTTACAATAATATGTTATACATTAATAGCTGTTTGGAGTGCATACAAAGTACATTTCTCATCCCATCCACGTGGCAATTTTGCTGTGCAAGGCAAGGCTTCCGAATCCCTCATTTTGTAGATGATGACATTGAGGTTACAGAGGTTAAGTGAGGTTCTCAAGGCCATGCTGCTGGGAAGTGTCAGGCATGAGACTCATGATCAGGTAGTCACACTGGAGGGGACCTTCCAAGTCAAGTCGCCCAACTTCTCATTTTCAGATGGAGAAACCGATATCTAGAAAGCAGGAGAGGTCTGGCCAAGGTCATGCAGGAAAGACTTGTTCAGGGTCAAGTAGTGAATCAGCTCATGAGCCATAAGTGGGTCAAGGCCTCTGCCTTCTCCCCTGCCCAGAGATATATGTCATGCCACTTTGTCAGGTCTCCAGAAGTCCTCTTGAGTTTTTTAATTGCCAAAATTTATTTAAAAACCCTTCTGTTTGGGTGTCTCGTGACATGTGACTTTCTTATGAATTTCAGAGGTAATCCCTGCCTGGGTGGAGGAATGTCTAAGTGACCTTCAGGACCTCTTTCAGCTTGGAGAGGCGGAGATTCTGTTGCTAGAATTCCCTGGCTCTTTAAAGCTAATCTTCCCTCTTTTATAGCTCTCAGAAGGAACGCTCAGGCCTGGTCTTTCTCTGTTGTCTGTTCTGCTCCCTGATCTTTGGGCTTAGGTTGGGGCAATAGTTCCAAGAGGTTTAGCTGGGACCATTCAGATCTGTGTCTTATAGCTGCTTCTTCCAAGATTACAATTCAAAGTCCCAACGCCTCCCCCTGCAGAGGAGAGGAAACATCTGGGCTGGCGCTGCACGGAGGGAGCCCAGATGTGTGGGAGATGCCTCGGGGTAGGAGCCTGTGAGCTGAGAGCTTTTCATTCCAGATGTGGTTCTGACCATCGGGGTCTGGGTCTCACCCATGAGGCTTCGACATGCCCCAGGTATGTGTGTGCAGGGAATCTGAACAGTCAGCATGCAGGAAAGAGGCTCTGGGGAGTTAATGGGGCTGGTGTTTGTATGGACATCAAACCAAAATAGAGAGATGTCAAGGCAGCTAGACAAAAAGTGGTTGGGGGGAAGCATTGCAAAGAACAGACCTCTGCAGCAGGGAGCTTGGTCTGTGCAGGTCACAGGGAAAGCAAAGAAGAGCACAGGCTCAAACCATGAGTCAGTATTCACTCATCCTTCACGGCTAACCCCAGCATTTGGCCATGCACCTCTGGTGTGACTATGGAGTTCTCTTCCACAGCCAGATGACCCAATGTCAGCTGGAGTGTTTCCCACTCCAACGGCTGGTCCATCCAGCCTGTAGTCACCGCCCTCTGACAGTCACAAAAGGCACCACTCTGGGCTGACCCCTCTGTGATGGTTAATTTTATATGTCCACATGACTAAGCTATTATACCCAGTTATTTAATCCAACATCTATCTAGGTGTCACTGTCAAGGCATTTTATAGATGTGGTTAATATTTATCATCAGTTGACTTTAAGAAAATTACCCTCGATAGTGTGGGTGGGTCACAGCCAATCAGTGGAAGGCCCTAAGAGTAAAAATTGAGGTTTCTGACTGGGTGAGGTGGCTCACACCTGTAATTGCAGCACTTTGGGAAGCCAAGGTGGGCGGATCACCTGAGGTCAGGAGTTCAAGACCAGCCTGACCACATGGTGAAATCCTGTCTCTACTAAAAATGCAAAATTAGCTGGGCATGGTGGTGCATGCCTGTAATCCCAGCTACTTGAGAGGGTGAGGCAGGAGAATTGCTTGAACCTGTGAGGTGGAGGTTGCAGTGAGCCGAGATCACGCCATCGCACTCCAGTCTGGGCAACAAGAGTGAAACTCTGTCTCAAAAACAAAAACAAAAACTGAGGTTTCCTGGAGAAAAAATTCTGTCTCAAGACTGTGGCGTTAATTTCTGCTGCGTCACCAGCCTACTGGCCTGCCCTGTAGATTTCGGACTTGCTAGCTCCTGCAATCATGGGAACTAATTTCTTAAAATAAATACATCTCTTTATGAACAAACATGTATACACACACAGAGATGATCCCTGAATTATGATGGTTTGCCTTATAAATTTGTGGATTTACGATGGTGCAAAAGCTATACGCATTCAGTAGAAATCATACTATGATATTTGGTAGGTTAGGTGTATTAAATGCATCTTCCACTTATGGTAATTTCAACTTCAGATGGGCTTCTCAGAGTGAAACTCCACTGAAAGTGGACAAGCATCTGTATACGTATATCCCTTGTATCTCCCATTGGTTCTGTTCTCCAGAGACTGACGGACCCACCCCACTCCACAGTCCTTGAGAACAGAGTTCCTCTCCCCGAGCACCTAATGACACCTGTGCGGGTCTCTTGACTGCTTGTCCTCCTGCAAGTCCCCACACGGCCCTCCTCAGCAGATCACATACATGGCTTTTACTTCAGCCTCCCTTTTTTTTTTTTTTAGACGGAGTCTCGTTCTGTTACCTAGGTTGAAGTGCAGTGGTGCAATTTCGGCTCACTGCAACCTCCGCCTCCCGGGTTCAAGCAATTCTCTCCCTGCCTCAGCCTCCCTAGTAGCTGGGATTGCAGGCATGCGCCACCACGCCAGGCTAATTTTTTGTATTTTCATAGAGACAAGGTTTCACCATGTTGGCCAGGATGGTCTCGATCTCCTGACCTCATGATCTGCCCACCTCAGCCTCCCAAAGTGCTGGAATTACAGAAGTGAGCCACTGTGCCAGCCAATTTTTGGATTTATTTAAGTAGAGACAGGGTTTCACCATGTTGGTCAGGCTGGTCTTAAACTCCTAACCTCAAATGATCTGCCCACCTCAGCCTCCCAAAGTGTTGGGATTACAGGCATGAGCTACCACGCCTGGCCCAGCCTCATTCTTCATACTGATGACCCTTAAAAAGCTAGAAGCTTGAGAGGTGTGGAACTCAGCAGTGAGCCGTGAGCTTACGTCTGCTTTTCAGGATGCAGGCAGCAGCCTGGACAACTGGGTCTATCTGCTGTGATAATTCTCAGGCCTTGGCAAGAGAGCCTATGCCAATATTTTTGTGACACCCAAAAATGATTTTTCAGTGAAGAAACTCCTTGGTCAGTGTTCGTGGCACCATGGGAGGTGGCTATTTCCTGCCAGCTCTGTAAACAGGATGGAGACCTAGGACTTTGTATCAGTTGGAATTCTTGATTATGAGCAACTCCGTCCATCAAAAGCAAAAGGGGGGACTCCCTGGAGGGTAGTGAGGGTACACAGAATGAACAAGAGGCTGGAGAATGGACTTGGACAAAAGGCAGGGCCAAGAGAGGAATTCTGGCCAAGGGAAGGCTGCAGGCACTGTCTGATCCAGGATCCTCTACTGAGGGTGAGTGATCTCCAAGGGTCTCCTCACTGCTCATGCAATACTTGGCCCCAAGAATGAGCATCTGATTGGCTAGTGGTGCATTTTCCATGTGCCTGTCCACTAGCCAGGCAGGATAAGATGCTGTGGAATGATTTAGCTCCACTAGGATTTCACAGTGATGGTGGCCATGGGAGGTGGGTGCTAGTTTTAGCCTTCCTCAAAATGGGGAGCTCCTCCAAAAAGGAAACCAGAATTTTAAGGTGGGGGGGTGGATGCTGGGCAGATCATAAGTGACAGATAAACCTCTTGGAGCTATTGTCCAACTTAGGCCAATAACAGTTAGATGACGTTGCTTAAAAAGGGAGCAAGGTGGCTGGGTGCGGTGGCTCACGCCTGTAATCCCAGCGCTTTGGGAGGCTGAGACGGGTGGATCACGAGGTCAGGAGATTGAGATCAGCCTGGCCAATATGGTGAAAGCCTGTCTCTACCAAAAATACAAAAATTAGCTGAGCGTGGTGGCGTGCCTGTAGTCCCAGTAGCCTGTAGTCCCAGCTACTCAGGAGGCTGAGGCAGAAGAATCGCTTGAACCCGGGAGGCAGAGGTTGTAGTGAGCCGAGATTTCGCCACTGCACTCCAGCCTGGGTGACAGAGGGAGACTCCATCTCAAAAAAAAAAAAAAGGTGGGAGGGAGCAAGGTAGGTAGGTTGGGCACAGTGACTCATGCCTGTAATTCCAGCACTTTGGCAGGCTAAGACAGGAAGATCCTTTGAGCCTGGGAGTTCAAGGCCAGCCTGGGCAACATGGCAAAACCCTGTCTCTACGAAAAATGAAAAAATTAGTCTGGTGTGGTGGCAGGCGCCTGTAGTCCCAGCTACTCAGGAGGCTGAGTTGGGAGGATCACTTGAGGCTGGGAGGTTAAGGCTACCTTCAGTGAGCCATGATTGTGCCACTGCACTCTGGCCTGGGTGACGGAGCAAGGCCCTGTCTTAAAGAAAGAAGAGAGAGAGAGAGAGAAAGAAGAAAGAAGATAGGAAAGAAAGAAAAAGAAAGAATGAGGAAAGAAAGAAGAAAAGAAAGAAAGAGAAAGAAGAAAGAAAGGGAGGAAGGAAGGAAGGAGTGGACAGGCTCTAGAGTCTAGACTGGACTTGGACTTGGAATCTGGACTCGGATAACCTAAGGTCAGGTTCTGCCATGTATTAAGCAATCTGGATAATAAGGCACCCACAGCTCACAAAATTGCATGTGAAAACACTTTGTAAACTGTAATGTATTTTGAGCCCTGGAGGGCAGTGGGGGATGGGACCATCATGCCTCAGGCAGCTTCTCATCTCAGTGCCCAGCTCAAGGCCTGGCACCCAGTAAATGCCTAGTAAGTGTTTGCTGAGTGAATGGATAAACAAGTGATTATCATCATCCTTCTGACTTGACCATCAGCTTTGCAGAAGAAAAACGGGCAGATGCTATTGGACCCTGATTCAGGTTTTGTGAGCTGAGGCCTCACAAATGAGCCGGCTTTTTTTTTTTCCTGTTAAACAATGCTTTTGACGTTTTCATTTTAATATGTGAAACCTGGCTACTTGTCTCAGGGAGAGTTTATGGAAAAAAGCTTCCAGCTGGCTTTGGGCGGCCCATAAAAATGTACTGAAATGTCTAACTCTGACCATTTATAAATTAGGAGCCGTTGGAGGATGGAGGCCAGTGACGCCACTCACCCTGGTGAGGCTGCTGAATTTCAGTAATTAGCTCTCTGGGCAGGAGGAAACGCTCCTAATTCCTTCCTGGTTCCTAGTCAAAAGATGAGGCCCTGAATCTGTTAAAGAGAAACCACAGCTTTCAAATAACAGACAAACACATCTTTAACATGTGCAATCTGTGATTCAAATGGCTTCAAAGGGCATGGGGGAGGGAAGGGTGTTGGCCAGCTTTAACTGAAGCAGCTCATCAGAATATCAGCTCTCCAAATCCTATCCCTCCCCCCAGCTCAAGTCTGACTTCCTCCAGGAAGCCCTCCTTGGTAACCCCAGCCCATCACAGGTTTGTTCATCCACACAACTCCTTGCTTTAAACTTCCAGAGGGTCTCCCTAGCTTCACCGGCAAATTCAATCTCCTTAGTTTGGCATAGAAAACCCTTTGTGATGTGACACCTTCTCACCTGTGTGGCCTCTTCTCCTGCTCCCCACCCTGCCCTTTGACCCAGGTGTGACCAGACAACCTTCACCCCCTCTCCCCAGAATTTGGGCCTCAGAGCATTGGACTGTCCTTGCCTTGATGGGGATTTTCCTTCTCCTTCTTCATGTGGCTGGATGGTCCTTACTCCCAAAACTCACCCCAAGACTCTTCTGCAGGGGTGGGGAAAGATTGGGTTCCCGAGGCTGGGTTAGGTATCCCTGCTCCTCCCCCAGAGCACCCAGGTTTCTGCTCATCGAGCTTATTGTAAGGATCCATTTACTTACCTGCCTCTCCTTCCTTCTCCTCTCCGATTCCTTCTCCTCTCCTTCCCTCCCCGCCCTCCCTGAGGAACTTGGTCCAGCTACAGTCAATACCTAGAGAAGGTATTGGCCTAGAGAGAACCTTGCTCAGTCTTAAGCCCTCACACCTGCAGTACCTTGGGATCATCCCGGAAACTTTAACATGCTGATGCCTGTGTTCTCATCTTCAGAGATTCTGGTTTGATTGGCCTGAATGTGGCCTCGGCATGGGGTGAGGAGTGTGGGTTGAAAAGCTACCCAGGTGTTTCTAAGGGGCAGCCCAGGTGGAGTGCTACCATAATTTACAGCATGTAAATTACTCAAGACCCACCCAGCCACTTAGAGGAGCTGCACTCCAGGCACCTCAGGGAGTACAACCTTGAACTCGGAACCCCACCATATTTGCCACATTTGTTGTGTTGAAAGAAAACTATTCATCCACTTATCTGGATCAGCAGCATTGAGCAACTGTACAGTCCCCCACAGACCCCACACAGTCTTCCATGCTTGTTAGGAGAGACCGATGCATCACAGTCATCTCTAGAAGGATGCCTGTCTGAGCCCACCCCAAATCCAAGGAGCCAGACCTGGGACCCTGTGCTATAAACAAGTCTCCTGGTGATCCTCCTGCACACAAATGTGCCAGGACTCAAAACATCCTAAAACAGGCTGCAAAATTGTGACGCCTTAGCGAGACAGGTAGGAAAGTTCAAAGCAAAGAAGGGCCTTCAGGGGACCGTGGAGGGTCTGGAAAATGACTGGCTCTAGCAAATTTTTGTTCTTTGGGAATGTGGGCCCCGTGTTGTCAAAGTCCCTCTTTTTTAAATAGAGAATGCCAAAATCAGAATTTTGGAAAAGGTGAAATCAATTTGAAGTTGACAAAGAGTTCAAGCCATTCAAGTACAAAGCTCAGGCAAAACGAAACTTACCTAGGGCCTGCATTTAGCATCTGTTACTCCCACACATGGATGAAGCTAGAGGGTGGCGTGCTTGCCTGGCTTTGTCTGGACTCTCTCTTCTGAGCTACTTTCCTGCTATGGGACTTGGGCCAGCACGGAGGAGGGTACAGGAAACAGCCCCTGAGACTTGTGCTGTACGTGCAATTGGGAGGCTGTTTGGGGACATTGCTCCTTGCATTTAACAGTGTTCTCTTCATGCCAACTCTCTAATAAAATACCTCTTGGGTCTCAGGGTCTACTAGGGTTTTGATTTGCCTCAGCAATGCTGTGCCAGTGTCTTATGGCCACTGCGAACTGCGTGGGATCCAGTTTCAGCTGCTAGAAAGCTCAGAGGGCAATTTGTGGCCTGTCCCCATGGCCTATAGGACCTCAAGGCCCGCACTTGTATACCTGTCATTCCTGGGTTCTTCTGACCTTTCCAGCTTCTGTTTTGCATTGGATGCTTATCACATGATCACTCCTGTAAAATTTTATTCTTGTCTATCAAATAAAGAAGTTAAGTGCGTTCTGGAATAAGGCATGCTATAAATAAAGAAGTCCATAAAAATAGTAAGTGCTCAAAAAAGGGTTATTGAATACATGACTACTTGAATGATTCATTTTGTGGTTTCACACAGGCCTTGCACAGAGCAGGTGTTCAGGAAATGACAGCAGGATAATAGAGTGGAAAGCAGCGGTTTAGAGATGGAGAGACAACAGCCTTGCCCTTTCCTAGCGACTTCGACCTTAGCCAAGCTGTTTAACCTCTCAGCCTCAGTTTCTTCACCTGTACAATGGGGACAATCTCAGTGCCACCTTATCAGAGTTGCTGGGAGGATTGAGTGAGACGATATAAAGTGTCTGCCATGTCATAGGCACTTAATAAGTGGCAGCTGTGATTATTTCAACACCAGAAATACCGTTATTTATGAATGTCATTGCTAAATGACTTAGTTTAAATGCAGTAATGTGTGCAACATGAGTGAGGACATGCTCCCTTTGCTCAAGCCAGAAGCCACATGGATTCACTGGATCAATAAAATGGGGAAGCCTTCCAGAAGCCCTTGATTTCCTCAGGTCCTCATCCCAGGTCTCTGCTCCCCCCACCCCACCAGGGCCCCTCTGGTTACAGCAGCGATGGCAAGTAGCTCCCTGTCTGAGTGTGACCGCCATGTCATTCCCCTCCCACCATGCTCATGTGTTGAAGACCCTGTCCTGCCTGCTCCCAACTCTCTAGCCCTAGCCCTGTACCTTCCCTTTCTGGAAGCCTCTGGCAGTTTTCTGCAAGCTTCCCAGTCCCTTCCCCAGCCCTGACTGATCCCTCTCCTGATCATCACTTAAGTGAGCAAATTCATCTTTGAATGGTTCCTTGACAGATGCACACATACTTTAGAAGGTGGTCCATGGAGAGTTGCAGCTTTCCCCCAGGGTCTAAAATTTATTCATAAGAGACACTCCTGCCTAGGGCAGCGCTTTTCAAAGTGTAGCTCCACATCTGGAGCATCAGCCTAGACTGGGAGCATCTCAAAAATGCAAAATCTCCAGCCTCACTCCAGAACTACTGAGGCCAATGATGTGGGGCCCACCCAGCACTCCCCGTTTTCCCAAGCCCAGGGGTGATTGGACTTGCAAGGCCGGTTTTCGGACCAGTGGAGTGGTGGATTCGTTCTGAATCTGTCACCTCATCTGTCAACAGCGACGACCCTCATCATGGCAGTGGCTTCTGGAAGGGCCAGGAGATGAACTTGGGAAGCCTGCCTGGCACGTGGTTGGTCCTGAGCCACCTCTCTTGTGGGCGATCACCCACTACCTTTTGAGGGTCAGCTACCGCCTGGGCGCTGTTCTGTGTCAGTCATGGAACCCAAGATAAGGGCTTCAGCAGAGGAGAGATGATAGGATGAAGGTCAGGGAAAGCCGATCTGAAACTCAGGCTGGTGCCTTGAATGCCAACCTTAGGACCTTTCTTTGCCTCTGCCTGCGGCGGATGTTTACATGTTTCCATTACTTTTCTGTAATATAACAAAGCAACGGGATCTTCGGGATTCCCGCCATCCTGGGGGGCACCTCCGGGGTCCATGGCGGGGCAAGCGCTTCTTCCACGACACTCCCCACCCGCCCCGTCTGCTTTGGCCGCGCTCCCGCGAAGGCCGCGGCAGGAGGCCCCTGATAGGGCGATCAGGCCCCCGGCTGCCAAGAGAGAGCCGGGCGCGGGCCAGGAGCCGGCGCCTGCGAGCCAAGGCAGCCCCGCGCGTTTGGAATGCGAGCGCCGCTCAATGCGTTCCATATGGCGGCGTCGCGGGCCCACCCGGCCACCCGCGGCTCCCCTAGCCCCGCGCCCACCCCGCGGGAAGCAGTTTGCGTTGGGTTCTTGTCGGTCTCTCCGACCTGTCTGGGCGCTGGGATGGGGACCACGGATTACGGAGACTAGCACAGTGCCGGGCACGTAGGAGACATCCGGAGGCTTAGATGCCTGAATGCTAAGTATACGACTGACTGGTGTAGACGGCGTCAGAGAGTCGGCTCCTTAAATAACCCAGCACACAGTTCCCCAGACTCAGCTCCACCGAACACCGCTGGGAGCCTGCCATGGGCAAGGACCTTCTCTTCTATTTGTTTAAACCCAGTCCCAGATCCCTGACTGGTCAGGGACTTTGTTCTCCAGCTTTGCCCAAGATGAGAGTTAGGCTCAGAGCTGGTGATCTGACTTGCCCAAGGTCACACGGGTAGCAACGAGCGAGTCAGGATTTGAATCCAGGTTAAAAGACTCCACATCTAGTGCTCTTTCTAGCCAGACTCCAGAGGGAGGAGACCCTGCTGAAACTTAACCTACCCTGGCCTCCCTGGAGGCTTCCCTCACTGGAATCCCGGCGTTACTAAGACTTATAAAGGAGAGAACTGTCCCATTAAGGCCGAGCGAGGTGGTTGATGCTAGTAACAGTAATCCTAGCACTTAGGGATGTAGAGGTGGGAGGATGGCTTGAGCCTGGGAGTTCGAGACCAGCCTATGCAACATAGCAAGATCCTGTCTCAAAAAATTTTTTAAAAACATCTGGTGACAAAGTGAGACTCTGTCTCAAAAGAAATAAGAAAACAAAAAACAACCCCAAAACAAAGCATAGGAACCCCCCTGCCCGCCTCCTCCAGAGCTTCAAATTTAAAAACACATGATTGCCTTAAAGAGAACTCTGTGACTTTCATGCTGCATTTATCTAATAGCTATAATGGATTTTATTTTATTTTTTTGGTCAAAGTCTCACTCTGTCTCCCAGGCTGGAGTGCAGTGGTGCTATCTTGGCTCACGGCAGCCTTGACCTCCCAGGTTCAAGTGATTCTCCTGCCGCAGCCTC
Organism: Ateles fusciceps; assembly: GCA_036589455.1. NCBI lineage: Eukaryota > Metazoa > Chordata > Mammalia > Primates > Atelidae > Ateles > Ateles fusciceps. The sequence continues at coordinate 20,236,543 of JAZHEH010000952.1, forward strand.
TCGAGTAGCTGGGACTACAGGCATGCAACACCACACTCAGCTAATTTTGTATTTTTAGTAAAGGCAGAGTTTCACCATGTTGGGCAGGCTTGTCTTGAACTCCTGACCTCAAGTGATCGCCCACCTCAGTCTCCCAAAGTGCTGGGATTACAGATGTGAGGGACTGCACCTGGCCAGATTGTACGTTTTAAGTGGGTAAATTGTACGGTGTGTCAATTATATCTTTAAAAAGCTGTTACCAAAAAAATCCAACTTCTGCTGCTCCTCACTAGCCATGTGACCTTGAAGAGTGACCTCATTTCTCTGAGCCTCTGTTTCTTTATCTGCAAAATGGGCAGGATAAGAGTAGCTGCCTCAGGAGGTTGTTGTGACGTTTTATGGGGAGGAATTGTGTAACCACTTAGCCTGGTGCATCACTGATATACAATAAGTATTGATAAATAATACCACTAGCTGGTGTTTACCGAGGGCTCACTCGTACCTGGCACTGTGAGAAGCTCTTATGTCCATGATCTCATTTAATCCTCTAACCACTCTCATGTCAATTGTGTAGTGGAGGAGACCGAAGCTTAGACAGGGCAGGGCCAGTGGGCTCTCAAAGATGAGGCACGGGTTAGAACCCTGAAACTTGGGTTCTGAACCATGAGACAGTCTCGGATTTTGTGTAGTTTTGTTTTTATGTTTGTATGGCTCCTTTAAATTATTGTAACCCACTTCATCTGGAGATGTTGGGCTGCCCACCCTGAAGCACAGTTTCATCTACCTAGCCACCTCCTTCCAAATCAGTTGGTTCCCTTTCTCTTGTGTAGAATACTTTATAAGGTATAAAATGCCCCCAGTGAAAGTCTGCACGAGACCTGGCATCTGCCCAGAGCCCACAGCCCACCCTGTGAAGTATCAGGCCTTTGGGAAGAAGGCCCAGGCTAGATGACTTGCGTCCAAGCCCCAGCTCTGCTGCCTCCTAGCTTGTAGAGACCTCCTTGCCTTGGTCTCATCAACTGCAAACATGCAGATTATGGTCATATGTACTTGCCGGGGATGTTGTGAGCTTCTTCACAGGCCCTCAGAGGCACCAGAGCCTCATAATCGAGTTCTCCTGAGACCCCCATTGGCAAGGAGATGTCAGTCCTGGGGCTGGCCCATGCCCAGCAAGCTCCCCAGCCAGCTGTGCTGAGGCTGCAAGTGCAAATAATAACAGTCATGTCTTGCAGGGACATAGGCTGGCCCAGAGACAGATGAGAGTCGGGGAAGAAGGGGTGGGGATGCTCACGCACCACCTGAAGTGTGCAGATATGTGGGTGTGTATGGGGGATGATTCCTTTACCCAGTGGAAGGCCCCTGACTACAAAGGAACTGGTTTCAGGTCACATGGAGTGGGCAGGGCCTGTTCCCTGTAGCCAAGGCAATGAAAAAGTCCTCTAGTGCTGTCCAGTGGAAATATTACATGAGATGCATATGTAATTCTAAATTTTCTAGTAGCTATATTAGAAGAAAACAAGAAGCAGATGAAATTAACTCTAATATACTTTATCAAAATTTTTTATCCTTTCAACATGTCATCAATATGAAAATATGAATGAAATATTAAATTCTCTGCTGGATACGGTGCTTCACACCTGTAATCCCAGCACTTTGGGAGGCCGAGGCGGGTGGATCACTTGAGGTCAGGAGTTCCAGAACAGCCTGGCCAACATAGTGAAACCTTGTCTCTACTAAAAATACGAAAATTAGCCAGGCGTGGTGGTATGCACCTGTAGCTGTAGTCCCAGCTACTCGGGAGGCTGAGGCAGGAGAATCGCTTGAGGCCGGAAGGCAGAGGGTGTAGTGAGCTGAGCCTGCGCCACTGCACTCCAGCCTGGGCAACAGAGTGAGATGCTGTCTCAAAAAACAAAGAATTTTGGTGTGCATTTCAGACAGAGCATCTCAATTTGAAGCAGCCACATTTCAAGTGTTGTGTGAGTTTCCTGTGGTGGCTGTTACACATGGTCACAACCTTAGTGATTTAAAACAGCACAGATGTATGATTTGGCAGTTCTGGATGTCTGCAGAGTCTGATAGCTAAAACCAAGGTGCCTGCAGGGCTCTGGGGGGAGATTCATCCCTTGCCTTTTTTTTTTTTTTTTTTTTTTAAATTTTTGAGATGGAGTCTTGCTCTGTCACCCAGCCTGGAGTGCAGTGTCGTGATCTTGGCTCACTGCAACCTCTGCCTTCTGGGTTCATGTGAGTTTCATGCCTCAGCCTCCTGAGTAGCTGGGATTACAGGCGCCTGCCACCACACAAGGCTAATTTTTGTATTTTTAGTAGAGACAGGGTTTCACCATGTTGGCCAGGCTGGTCTTTAACTCCTGACCTCAAGTGATCCATCCACCTCGGCATCCCAAAGTGTTGGGATTACAGGCGTGAGCCACCGCGCCCGGCCTGGCCCTTGTCTTTTCCAGCCTGAATTCCATGGCTCATGGCCCCTTCCTCCATCTCATCATTTCAATCTCTGCTTCTTTTGCCCCCTCTCTTCTTGCCCCAGACCTTCCTGACTCCCTCTTAAAATGACACTTGTGATTACACTGGGCTCACCTGGTTATAAACCCAAAATCCTCAATTTAATCACATCTGCAAAGTCCCAGGAAAAGTAGCATGTACACAGGGTTCCAGGGTCAGGACGCAGACATCTTCGGAGGACTGTTATTAAGCTTTCCCTCCTGCTGAATACCCACAGGTGTCAGGGACTATCACGTTGGACAGTGCCGCTTTCAGAAACAAAGGTGAACAATCCAATCCAAACTCCTAGTGTCATGCCCCGGCTCAGCCGTGATGTGGGACCTTGGGCAGATCACTTCCTATCTCTGGTTGACTGTACTTTCCTTGCCTATAAAAAGAGGTTGATGATAACCCATGGCTGGGAAAATGCAACAAGCCACCAGGCATGTAAATGCTTATTTCATTGTAAAGGGGAGTTCTGAGTTTTAGGAGGGTTATCAGAGACCACATAGGGTTCAGCTACATCAGATTACAGATGGGAAAACAGATTCAGAGTGAAGAAGAGGCTTGCCGGGGGCTCTCGCTGAACTGGTAGTCAAGCCAGAAAGGGGACTCAAGTGGAACACTGTTCCCCGCCATGCTGCAGTGCCACGCCCCTCTGTGAGCCTCAGTTTCCTCACCTGTAAAAACTCAAATAGTGCACATTTTCAGAGCCATTGTGAAGATCAAAGGAGTTCTCAGGTGTGTATGTGCTCTGGGGACAGTTGAAGGAGTGTGGAAAGGAAGGTTGTGAGGACACCCAGGTGCAGGTGTTATGGCTGAGCTCCAGGGCCGAGGCTGGCCAGCCTGCAAGGGTGAGGGAGAGCTGCACCCTCCATCTGCTTGAGCCGCAGTGCTCTGGACACCTCAGAGGACTTCAAAGGTGCCTGCTGAGGGCTCCAAGGCCTTTTCTGACTTTTGGTCTTTTTCTTCCTTCTAGAAGCAAATCTTGGGAGCAGCAGGAGGCAGGTCTTTCCCATGCTGACATGGGCTTGTGGCCCTTTCCTGGAAAGTGACCTCTCCAAGGCTTGGGCCTTACTTAATTCTGCTCCTCCTGCGGGAGCTGTGTTTTGCCTGGGGCAGGGGGCCAGGCAGGGGCTCTTTGAGGCCTGGTAGAGAGGCCTGATCCTGAGATTCTTGTTCTGGCCCCCCCTCACTGGCTCACCAAGCTGGCCTGGGCTATTTCTTGGCCTCTCTGTGCCCAGCTGCACAGTGGGCAGATGGTGGTTCGACTAGCCCCCTGAGGCCTAAATTTCTATAGGTGTCGCAAGAAACTATTCCTGGCCGGGCGCGGTGGCTCTTGCCTGTAATCCCAGCACTTTGGGAGGTCGAGACGGGTGTATCACGAGGTCAGGAGATTGAGACCATCCTGGCTAACACTGTGAAACCCCGTCTCTACTAAACATACAAAAAATTAGCCGGGCATGGTGGCGCACACCTGTAGTCCCAGCTACTCAGGAGGCTGAGAGGCAGGAGAATCCCTTGAACCTAGGAGGCAGAGGTTGTAGTGGGCCAAGATCGTGCCACTGCACTCCAGCCTGGGTGACAGAGCGAGGCTCTGTCTCATAAAGAAAAAATGAAAGAGACTATTCCTGACTCAAAATCCCTCTTGCACTAGTGGGTAGGGCCTGCTGGCGGGAGACACGGGAAGAGGCAGGGGTGGAGCCAGAACCCAGGGTAGCTTCATCTGTGTCAGGTTCTGCCTCCGTGCCAGCATTTCAGCTCCATCCTGACCGTGGGCTGAGCAGGGCAGTCCTATGGAGCTGCAAGGAGACCCCTGGGCCAGAGGAGTGCGTGCCAGCATTGGTGTTGAGTTTCTGAAAATACCTGACTGCAAGTCAAACAGGGATTAGATTGTGCACAGTAACAACCTAACATGCTATTTATGCAGGTTCTATGCCAGTGGGAGGAAAAGGGTTGTATGTTCTTCCTCTGGGCGCTGGAGACGTAGGATTTTGTAGAAACAGCCTCGGAGGTGCACAGTGCTCAAGCTATTGAACATTCATTCATTATGGTCTCCTGAGTGTCAGGCTCTGTGCTGTGTCTTATGGCAAGGGAAGAAGAGGCTGCGGTTCCTGCTATCTCACGGTCCAAGTGTCATTTTCTTGGCAGGGTGATGGAAGCCTAATGAGGAGAAGGGACTCACTTAGGGTCAGATGGTGTGATTCAAAGGCAGAGCCAGGACTAACGGGAAGGGGGCGTTAGGGCCTTGGTTTATGGTTCCCCTCCTTGGGCTGGAGGCCAAGGGTTAGGATGATGGTAATGGTAGTGGTAGGAATATTGGGTACCACTTAAAAAGCTCATACCACGTGGTTTCTGTGCTGAGTTCTTGCCATGCTTTGGCTTGCTTCAACCTCACAACACTCCTAGGAGGTAAGAGCTTATTATCGTCATTTTACAGATGGGGAAACTGAGGAACAGAGAAGTTAGATAACTTGTCCAAGGTCACACAGCTGCTGAAAGACAGAGCCAGGACTGGAACTAGACTGTTGGACTCCAACTCGTGTGCTCCTGACTAAATGCAGGTGTGAGGCTGGGACATGGTCTTAAATGACTGGCATGCACTGACCCAGGAGATGCAGCTTATGGGGTGTGGGGAAGCAACTGGGGGTCCTGGGAAGGCAGGCAGGGTCAGCTCCTCATCCCCCCCCACGAAGCAGGGGCCAGGGCTGAGAAAAAGGTTCCTAAGACTCTCATGGAAAAGGGCCTCCTTTAGGCTCTTTGTGCCTCTTCCTGCCCAGAGCCTGACATGGTCAGTGTGGAAAAGAATCAGTTGTTTTCATCATAAGAATCTTTAATATTGACACCAACAAGTTATAGGGTGCAGCGGGAAGGGCCGGGAGCTGTGGTCAGAAGACCCAGGTTCGAGGGTGGGCGTGGTGGCTCATGCCTGTCATCATCCCAGCACTTCGGGAGGCTGAGGTGGGCGGATCATCTGAGGTCAGGGGTTTGAGACCAGCCTGACCAATATGATGAAACCCCATCTCTACTAAAAATACAAAAATTAGCTGGATGTGGTGGCACGCACCTATAGTCCCAGCTACGCTGGAGGCTGAGGTAGGAGAATTGCTTGAAGCCGGGAGGTGGAGGTTGCAATGAGCCAAGATTGTGTCACTGCACTCCAACCTGGGCGACAGAGCAAGGCTCCATCTCAAAAAAAAAAAAAAAGACGACCCAGGTTCTAGGTGGGCTCTGCCTCTTGGCAGCTGGGTGCCTGAGCAAGTTACTCTTCTCCTTGAGCTCCTTCTTTTCATCTGCACACACAGAATAAAGTACCTGTTGCTGGAAGAAGAGATCCAACTGCCCCATAGGACGCTGGGAGGGTGGGGGCAGCAGGCGGGGTAGGATGATGGCTCAGCCAACCTCCTCTCCTTAGAGAGGAGTCCCAGGCCACCACAGCCAAGTCCTTGATCCACCGGGTGACCTTGCCTGGTGGCTACTTTGACCTCCCTGCTTGGTTGGCTGAGACAGTTATGACAACATTAGCACTGTACACCCTGGTTTTCCAAGGAGGAGAATGCCTTGAGATGGGTGGGGGTCAAGGAAAGAGCCTGAAAAGGAAGAATGCCATGGGCCCAGATGCTTGGAACATCCGCTTCTCTCTGGAATGGTCCCCTAAACCCAGTCTGTGCCACACGAATGTGTTTTGCTTAAAGAAACACACAAGTCACAGATGCTGAGGCGGCAAATGAGACCCAGTTCCTGGGAAGTGTCACCGGCTCAGCAGCAGCTCCCCCTGACTTCATCCTACCCCTTCCCCGAGGCCTGTGTCAATCCCATCCAAGTGGCCCCCCCGGGGTGGAGCACTCCAGACAGGGGACATATCCCCTGGAGAGGGGTCTTGGAGAAGAATGGCTGGCAACTGGTGCAGCAGGCATGCTTCGTCTTGTGTGACTCCTTCCTGCCAACACACAGCAAGAATTTAGCACAGAAACCACATGGTATGAGCTTTATAAATAGCTACCTGATACTACTACTGCTGCCATTATTGTCAGCTGCCAGAGAGCACACCATGGTGGGGCAAGCCCCTGGCTGTGGAGGCTGTGTGACCTTGGGAAAATTGCCTAGCCTCTCTGAGATTTTTTTTTTTTTGAGACAAAGTCTCGTTCTGTCTCCCAGGCTGGAGTGCAATGGCATGATCTTGACTCACTGCAATCTCTGCCTCCCCAGTTCAAGCGATTCTCCTGCCTTAGCCTCCCAAGTAGCTGGGACTGCAGGCACCCACTACCACACCTGGCTAATTTTTATATTTTTTGTAGAGACAGGGTTTAACCATGTTGGCCAGGCTGGTCTCGAACTCCTGATCTCAGGTGATCCACCCACCTTGGCCTCCCAAAGTGCTGGGATTACAGGCATGAGCCACCACGCCCTGCCCTAAGATTGTTTTTTCATCTATAAAGTCACTTTTCTCCAAAGTCTGTTATCAGTATTAAGTGTGATACTTGCAAGAAAAGCGTGTGCTCAGCAAATGACAGCTATCATCATTTTATCATGGCTATTTAAACAAATTAATATGCAGCCTGTGCAGAACTCAAACTGGATGTCACAGCTCATAGCTGTTTTTCTACTTTTCCCACAGCATTATGCTGCTTCTTAGTCATGGATCAAATCACTGGACTGAAGGGTTTGAACCTGACGTAGACTGATCTTGGTTCAAGTCCTGGCTCCTGGTGCTTGTGTGATCTTGGAACCCTTGAAGCCTGGGGTGTTCTCTGCTATAAAACAGAGATGATAATACTCATACCTTCCTGATGGGTTTTTAAATGAAAGTTTCATGGTGCAATGCAGGTAGAGCCCGCAGTGCTGTGTCTGGTTCTAACTAAGCACTCCATGATTATTTGAAGTTCTGTTATTCTGGCTGGGTGCGGTGGCTCACGCCTGTAATCCCAGCACTTTGGGAGGCTGAATGGGGTGGATTACCTGAGGTCAGGAGTTTGAGACCAGCCTGGCCAACATGGTGAAACCCTGTCTCTACTGAAAATACAAAAAAATTAGCCGGGTGTGGTGGCGGGTGCCTGTAATCTCAGCTACTGAGAAGTCTGAGGCAGGAGAACTGCTTGAACCCAGAGGACAGAGGTTGCAGTGAGCTGAGATTGCGCCACTGCACTGCAGCCTGGGTGACTCAATCTCAAAAAAAAAAAGAAAAAAAAGATTTTGTTATTCTTAGACTGGCACCCCCACTGTGGACAAAGCAAGCAGCTTCTGCAATTGGCATCCTCACAACACTGTGAGGTTAGACTTTTCACTCTCATGGCAGAAGTAGAAGCTGAGGCTTAGCGAGCCTCTGCTCCCAAGCTCAGTAGAGGAAAGTGGGTCCTGTTTGTCTCTCCAGGGCTAAGTTGCTTTGAAAGCAGAGGCTGTGTTACCCTCCCTGGCCCCGGCTGTGAGCACAGGGTCCTGCCCACCAGCTTCTAAATCCATCGGCTCCTCCAGTCCCAAAGGCAAATCCCCTCCTCACTTCTGCCAGGGTGAGCCCCAGCCTGACACTGGTGCAGGACACTGCCCTTCTGTGTGTCAGTTTCTCCATTAAAAACGGTTGTGATAATTTCAGCCCTGGCATTGGTATCAAAAGACCTGAGAGTGAACACTGATTTGGAGTGGCCTTGAGCAACTGAATTCATTTTCTTTTTTTTTTGAGACGGAGTCTTGCTCTGTCACCCAGGCTGAAGTGCAGTGGTGCGAACTTGGCTCTCTGCAGCCTCTGTCTCCCGGGTTCAAGCAATTCTCTGGCCTTAGCCTCCCGAGTAGCTGGAATTACAGGCATGTGTCACCATGCCCGGCTAATTTTTCTATTTTTAGTAGAGACGAAGTTTCACCATGTTGGCCAGGCTGGTCTTGAACTCCTGACCTCAGGTGATCTGCCCGCCTCAGCCTCCCAAAGTGCTAGGATTACAGCCATGAGCCACCGCGCCCGGCCTTGACTTCATTTTCTTAGTTTCTGTGGCTTTGCCTGGAAGAAGGGCCTAGTAGTAGAATGTGATAGTAGGATTAAGTGAAAAGGGAGAGCACCAAACAGCAATCAATATGATTCTAATTACCGTTTTAGAAGTCAGTCTATGTGTATGTGTTTGTATCTACCTTCTCAAATAGACAAAGAAAATAAACCAAAACGTTCCCAGTAGTACTCTCTGGACACTGGGCTCATGGGTGATTTTTACTTTCTTCTTTATATGACTTTTGTACTTTCCCAGTTTTTCTTTCATTTTCCTTTTTTTTTGACAGGGTCTTTCGCTGTCACCCAGGCTGGAGTGCAATGATGCACAGCTCACTGCAGCCTCCAACTCCTGGGCTCAAGAGATCCTCCTATCTCAGCCTCTGGCGTAGCTGGGAGTACAGGGACATACCAGGCCCAGCTAACTTTAATTCTTTTTGTAGAGAGGGGGTCTTGCTATGTTGCCCAGACTGGTCTTAATTCCTGGCCTCAAGCAGTTCCCCTGCTTGGCCTCCCAAGTGCTGGGATTAGAGGCAAGAGCCAGCGTGCTTGGCCCAGCTTTTCTATAATGAGTATGTGTCTCTTACAATCAGAAATTAGCAATTGAAGTCATAAATGATAGTTGCCTTTACTGCCCAGGGTTGTCTGGGGATGGCCTGTGGATACCCATGAGGTGGCCTCTGTGAGCAAGCTTGTGTGGTTTGCCCTGCCCTCCTGGGGTGCAGCCAGGCTGGCATCAGTAGGTCCCACAGGGCTGGCCCTCTGGCTGGGGGCAGAGGACCTACTGCCTCCATGAAGATATGATCTCATCAAGGCTGAAGATTTCACCCAAAAGGGAGAGGAAGGAAAGAAACTGGAAGCAAATAACTGATTTCCAATGCCAGTCCTATCCCTGTCTCCTTGGGCCAAGCACTTGGCTTTTCTGGCCTTAGTTTCCTAATCTGTAAAAGAGGATTAAAGTGTGCTTCCCACACTGCTGGGGAGCAGGTTGCATGTAGACCCTCTGACACTTAGCTCATTTGGGTCAGAAGTCAGAGAAAGCAAGTAAGGAGTGCACCTGGCGTATGGCCAGACCCAGGGAGCCCGTAGCACCTGGTATTCTGAGTGCAATGCAGGGGCTGTTCTATGATGAGGATCAGATGTTCCTTCCATCCAGCAGGAAGCGGGGAAAGGTTCTGATGCCCCAGTCGAGTCTGACTGGCTGTTGGAAGTGAAGATGTGGCTGAAGCACTGACACAGTTTTGCTTCATCAGCTACAGCTGGAACCTCCTGGGGCAAGGCAGGAGGGTCAGAACAGGCAGGTCTTCCACTGAGGGGCTGTCATCGATGTCCTGAGACATTTGTGGAGCTCCTGGTATACAAAGCGCAGATAGAGGTTCCCCTGAGAAGCTGACTGTCTAAAAGCGACACAAACCCTCTTCCCTGGCACCTGTCTCTGAAATGCCCATCAGGACCCTGAATGGCTTCCCGCTGCCAACTGAAGCAGTCCTCAATCCCGCACATTAGAAGCCCCTGGGGGAGACAATCCTGATGCTCAGGACTTACCACTTATGGGGGTGAGCTTTTGTTGTTGGTGTTTTAAAAATCTCTCCAGCATCTTTGGGAACTGCTGGGGTGGAGGACCTACTGACCCCACCCAATGAAACAACGGCTTTGCCTTCATCTCGCCTCCCCCAACCCTTGAATCGCCTGTAAAAGATAGGATGTCACATCTTTGGTGCACTTAACATAGAGCTTTGCTGAAAAAGAAATCAGTGTTTTGTTTTGTTTTCTCTGTCACCAGGCTGGAGTGCAGTGGTGCAATCTTGGCTCGCTGCAACCTCTACCACCTGGGTTCAAGCGATTCTCCTGCCTCAGCCTCCTGAGTAGCTGGGATTACAGGTGCCTGCCACTGTGCCCAGCTAATTTTTGTAGTTTTAGTAGAGACAGGATTTCAACATCTTGGACAGGCTGGTCTTGAACTCCTGACCTAGTGATCCACCCGCCTCAGCCTCTCGAAGTGCTGAGATTACAGGCGTGAGCCACCGCACCCGGCCCATTCAGTGTTTTAAATCATCTCATCCTGCTTTCAACAGGCCCAGGGGTTACCAGCAGGTACTCTGGGGAGGGCACTGCCGCATCTGATGCTGTCTACATTCCAGTTCCTCCGACCCTTCTGCCTCCCTCCCCCATCCTACCACACAGACCCTGCCCTCAGCCAAGACTGCTTCCCATCTCCAAGTCAGGACTCTTCCCTTTTCCCCATCCTCTGCATTTCAAAATACTCTCAGGCTGAGTTTAAATGCCACTTCTTCCATGAAGCTTTCCCTCCTTCACCCAGTGGATCTGGGATTCTGTGCTTTCTCTAAGCTTCTCTTATTCTCAGTCATAATGAGCTGCTTATGTGCTCATTTCCTCCACTGAATTAAGAGTTTCTTGAGGTCAGGGTGCACATCTTGCTTTCTCCCCCTCAGTGTTCGAATACAGTGGATAACACGTGCAGGTGTCAGTGAAGCTTTGCTGAAAGAATGGTTGCATCTCACACTCTTTGAAGAAAGTATGTATCTCTTCCCATCAGAAATAGGCAATCAAAAGTGTAGAGCAACAGCTGTCCCTCGTGGTGGCTTGTCCTACAAATCCCCCCTTGAGCTCAGCACTCGGTGAGTAGCGATCAAGAGGTCATTGCTAGGACATCAGTTTCAGGGCCTCGCCCCATCACTTGCTAGGCCAGACCTTCATGTGTGACATCAGCTGTCAGCGGGAAGCAGTCAGTCACCGCTGCCACACTGCCAGCGGTGGGGAACAAGAAAAAGCAGCCCCAGCATGTTTGCTGCTGTCTGTATGGATGACGCCATTGCACATAAAAGCACCAGGGCTCCATTATTGCAGTTGGGCGTCCTGAAAACCCCTAGAGCTGGGCAGGGCAAGGGAGGGGGCCTCCTCTGGTCTTCAACTGGAGGGCTGAGGCATGACAGGATGCCAGGCTTAGAGCCCGGTTGGGCCCGGGTCTTCTAACCCATGGAGCCTGCTGTGCCACGATGCTCCCTCACCTCCTTTGATCCTCCTGTATGCTGGGCTGGAGAGAAAAGGAAGGGCTACTGACCCATTTTACAGAAGGAACCCTAGCGGTTTGAGGACTGAAGTCTAGAGGAGGCTCAGCAGTGGAGAAGAGTAAGCTGTCGGGAAGGCGGTGGGGGAGTGGTAGGGTCCTGACCTGTCTCAGGGTCTCTGGAAAGTTGGGTGTGGCCTCTGAGGTAAGAAGATAGCTGTGGGCCACCAGCAGGCCATGACAGGCAGGCAGCGTTGCCCAGGCTTCTCTCTCTCCAGTCTCTCCTGTGTGGCATCTCCTTTGAGGGTCAGAGAACCCAGGGAGGGGGAGGCAAGCCGGGGTGGGCCTCATCATAGAAAAGAGACGACTGGGGTCAAGAGGGTATGTTCCTGCCAGGATGCCAGCCTCTGATGCCACCTGCAAAATTGGTGGCACCACCTCAAACTCAGCAACGGCCTTTTCAAACCTGGCTCAGTACAAACAATTCCCAAACCATACACTTTAGGAAAACTTCAAAAGAAATTCCAAAAATTGTCTTCGGTGTTATACATTGCTCAGTGGCTTAGAGGTCCTGATCAGACCACTGACAGAAGTGGCTGCCTCAGTTAATCAAGTGATATGGGACTCTGGAAAGTACCGAAGGTGAGGCCTCCAGGCAGGAAGAGCAAAGTTTATGCCCCTCTCCTTCTCAAGGCACCTCTGGCTGCACCTGGGAGCTCGCAGTGACCGGGTTTCACCTGCATGAAGGGAAGTGGCGTTTGGCTGGTGGAGGCACAGGACGAGGGGGCTGTGTGTGCTCCTGCGTGTTGGGGAAGCTGAGTTGCCAGGCCCAGGGTGGCAGGTGCCCTGCGGGCCAGGCCAGTCCAGCAGGGGTTATTGAAGATGAGTTAGGAGCTGGGAGGGCAGAAAGCTCTTGAATGTTTCCAGAACCCCCTGTAACTCTAGGACTCACCTGGGCCGGGAGGCCTAGAATTAGAGACTTTCTGGGCTAGAATGAACCTTAAAAGTCTTCAAATCCAATCCCCCAGTTTGAAGTCTCACTGGAGCTCTCTGGATTTGCTTGTTCACATCCAGCGACAGGAAACTCAGTCCAGGCCTGGACAGACTGCATTCACACGGTCCCCTATCCCTTTCACCCAGTCCTGTTTCTGACCCTGGACAGGAAGAGGGCAGGCCTGTGTCCAAGTCTCCCTGGTGGCCCTGCAGAGATCTTCTAGCCTGAGAGCTTCTCTGCTTAGGTTCCACAGTTCCAGGCCTGGTTCCATTTTCTTCCCATCTTGGTGATAGTCCACCTCGACATTTGGGGCTGGAGTGGCTCCCTGGCCTCCTGGTGTTGCAGGGTCAGTGCAGAGCGGGGGGAGCAGCTCTGCCTGTCTCCTTCCGGGCCCTTTGCCTTTGTGGGACCCGTCTACGTCCTGCCATCCTAACCAGATGGCCAGCCAACAGTCGACCCCTCAGTCTTGCTCAGGTAGTGCCAGTCTTCGCCCATCCTGGTGCTCTGGGGTCTTGGGCGCCAAGGGCAGGGCGTCACAGTCTTCTCGCTGGCTCCCATCTGAGTTGGAGCTCCCTCAGGAGCCCTGCCCGCCCTAAGTGCTGGTCTCCACAATGCACTTGAGGAACATGGTGTCGTCCCTCACGTAGGCGTGCTTGGGTGACTGCAGCTTGCTGAGGGGGAAGAAGAGTGGACAGCCACTGGCCACATTGGTTTCACTCTGGGGCCTCTGGAAGGACGCTGAGCTCAGGTCGGGCCGGAAGGCATCGATGGCGTGCTCACGATTGTTCTGGTCCAACAGCATGAAGGTGACCTGCAGGGAAGGGACAGGTGGGAGATGAGGCCCAACAGCAGCAGCACAGCTTGCAGGCCCAGGCTTGGGCTCAGAGCTGTGCTCCATGCCTACTGCCTGTGTAGCCCCTCGGATCATTGGCTCAGATGGATTCGGAGTCACAGAAGCCAGGTAAGGAGCACACCTGGCGTATGCCCAGGCTCAGGGAGCCCACATCACCTGGTATTCTGAGGGCACTTCAGGGGCTGTTCTATGATGAGGATCAGATGTTCCTTCCACCCAGCAGGAAGCGGGAAGGTTCTGATGCCCCAGTCAAGTCTGATTGGCTGTTAGGGTGAAAGGTGTGACTGAAGCACTGACGAGGTGGGTGGATGCAACAACCTATAACACCCCCTCTGGCGTGGAAAGTTTTGCTTCATCAGCTACAGCTGGAACCTCCTGGGGCAAGGCAGGAGGGTCAGAACAGGCAGGTCTTCTAATGAGGGGCTGTCATCGATGTCCTGAGACATTTATGGAGCCTTTGGCATACACAGTGCAGATAGAGGTTCCCCCTGAGAAGCTGACTCTAAAAGTGACACAAACCCTCTTCCCTGGCACCTGTCTCTGAAATGCCCATCAGGACCCTGAATGGCTTCCCGCTGCCAAATGAAGCAGTCCTCAATCCCACACATTAGAAGCTCCTGGGGAGACAATCCTGATGCTCAGGACTTACCACTTATGGGGTAAGATTCTGTCGTTGGTGTTTTAAAAATCTCCCCCAGCACCTTTGGGAACTGCTGGGGGTGGGAGGACCCACTGATTCACACGGCACACCTGCCCGACCCACTGATTCACACGGCACACCTGCCTGACCCACTGATTCACACGGCACACCTGCCCTGCCCCACCTGTTTCCCAGGACCTGAGGTCTCTATTCTTGACACTCTCTACTCACGCAATGCTGCTGTTCACCCACAGGGAATGCCTATCCCCAAAACCCCTCTGTAAAATTTTTTTTTTTTTTTTTGAGACAGAGTTTTGCTCTTGTTGCCCAGGCTGCAGTGCAAAAGTGTAATCTTGACTCACTGCAACCTCTGCCTTCTGGGTTCAAGCAATTCTCCTGCCTCAGCCTCCCAAGTAGCTGGGATGCACCATCTTGCCTGGGTAACTTTTCGTATTTACTGGAGACGGGGTTTCACCATGTTGATCAGGCTGGTCTTAAACTCCTAACCTCAGGTGATTCACCCACCCTAGCATCCCAAAGTGCTGGGATTACAGGTGTGTGCCACCGAACCTGGTCAATAATTTTTAATAGACTTTATTTTGTTTATGTTTTTTTTTTTTCAAGACGGAGTCTCTCTGTCGCCTAGGCTGGAGTGCAGTAGCGTGATCTTGGCTCACTGCAACCTGCACCTCCTGGGTTCAAGAGATTCTCCTCCTCAGTCTCCTGAGTAGCTAGGAATACAGGTGCATGCCACCACATCTGGCTAATTTTTTTGTACTTTTAGTAGAGACGGGGTTTCACCGTGTTAGCCAGGATGGTCTCGATCTCTTGACCTCGTGATCTGCCTGCCTCAGCCTCCCAAAGTGCTGGGATTACAGGCATGAGCCACCTACTAGTGAGCTTACTGTCTCTATAGCTTTTTTTGTTTTTTTTGAGACAGAGTCTCTGTCACCCAGGCTGGAGTGCAGCGGTGCGATCTCAGCTCACTGCAACCTCCATCTCCTGGGTTCAAGCGATTCTCATGCCTCAGCCTCCTGAGTAGCTGGGATTACAGGCGCATGCCATGATGCCCAGCTAATTTTTTGTATTTTTTGTAGAGACAGGGTTTTGTTATGTTGCCCAGGCTGGTCTCAAACTCCTGAGGTCAAGCAATCTGCCTGCCTCAGCCTCCCAAAGTGCTGGGATTATAGGCGAGAGCCACTGCGCCCAGCTTGTCTCCATAGCTTTTCCTTTTCCAGAAGTCATATAGTTGGAAGCATTCCGAACACAGTCTTTTCAAATTCATTTCTTTTACTTAGTAATGTGTATTTAAGGTTCCTCCCTGTATTTTCATGGCTCCATAGCTCATCTCTTTTTAGCACTGAATGATATTCCACTGTCTAGATGCACCACAGTTTATCCATCCACCCACTGAAGGACGTCTTGGTTGCTTCCAAGTTTTGGCAATTTTGAATAAAGCTGTTATAAACATCCTTGTGCAGGTTTTTGGGTGAACATAGGTTTTCAACTCCTCTAAGTAAAGTCCTTTGAGTCCAAGGAAAGCAATTCGCAATATCGTTTGGTAAGAGTATGCTGGGTTTTGTAAGGCACTGCCAAACTGTCTTCCAAAGTGGCTGTACCATTTTGCATTCCCACCAGCAAAGAATGAGAGTTCCTGTTGCTCCACATCCTCGTCAGCATTTGGTACTGTCAGTGTTCCGGATTTTGGCCATTCTGGTATGTATTAACATGTAGTGGTATCTGCCTTCTTCCTTTTTCCTAAAAATTCTGCCAGTTCAGGCTAGCCTCATGGCACCTCCTCCAGGAAGTTTTCCTTATTTACCCCCATGATGTGAAGGGGAAAGAAGAGTGGGCAGCCACTGGCCATTCATTCCCTCCCTCCCTCCCCTCCCTCCTTCCCTTCATCCCTTCCTCACTCCCTTCCTTCCCGCCCTCCCTTTCTTTTTCTTTCTCTCTCTCTCCTCTCTCTTTGAGGCAAGGTCTCGGTCTGTCACCCAAGCTAGAGTGCAGTGGCAAGGTTATGACTTACAGCAGCCTCGACCTCCCAGTCTCAAGCAATCCTCCTGCCTCAGCCTCCCAAGTAGTTGGGACTACAGGCCCGTGCCACCACGCCCAGCTAATGGTTTTTATTTCTGCAGAGATGAAGTCTTGCCATCTTTCCCAGGCTGTCTCAAACTCCTGAGCTCAACCAATCCTCCCACTTCAGTCTCCCAAAGTGCTGGGATTATAGGTGTGGGGCATTTTGCACTTGGCTATGAATTTTATTTCTATATAACCTTCAGGAAGATTCCAGACATTTTAGCTCCTGAACTCATGGAGCTGGAGGGAGCCCTAGTTACCAGATCTGATTGTTTTATAAAAAGGGAAACTGATAACACAGAGCGGGGTGGGTGGGGGACTTTCCATGTCACATGGTCAATTCATTGCCAAACCATGCCTAGGACTCAGGTTCCCACGCTCCCCCACCTTACCCTCGCATCTCCACGCTCATACCTTGTTCCGGAAAGGCCACGGCAGCAGCGCGTCATACTCCCCCTCTCATGATCACGATGAAGAGCGACAGGTGGGTCCTCTTTCCAGTGCCATCTCCATTCAGGTACAGCCTCAGGCACAACTTGTAGCCATACTTGGCAGTGTAGAATGCTGAAATGCAGAAGCCAGAGGCAGCTGGGAAGTGCTGGACTTTGCAGATGCAGGACTGGGACCCAGCGGTTAGGCATTCCCAAGGTCAGTGGCTCATAACCGTGAAAGATGGGGTTAGAGCCCAGCATTCTTCTCGACTAGGCTGTCAGAGAGAAATGGGCTCTTGGGGATCATCTAGCTCAGTGTTTGTCATCTGGCCATCCAAGTCCTATACTGCCAGGCCCCACCCTCAGAGTTTCTCACTCAGTAACCCTGGGGTGAGAACTGAGAGTTGGCATTTCCAGCAAGTTTGCAGGGTTTGCCAATGCCACTGGCCCTAGGGCCACACTCTGAGAACCACTGATCTAACCAACCTACGTTTTAGTCTGGAAACCAAGCTGAGTGAAAGAAAGTGGCTGGTCACCATCTCACAGTGTGTTGGGGGCCCAGCAAGAATGAGGGGGCCAGGCTTCCTGCCTCCTAGCACCGGTTTCTTTCTGCTGCCCTATGCCAACTGGTCGGGGTCCCCTGGAAGCTAGGGGTACATGGGGTGACTCACAGTTCTGCCAGCCATCCTCAGGCGGTAAAAACCTTTGAGGGATGAATCATCCCTGGTGATTATGCACAGAAACTCCCTGGGCAGCTGAAGGGGCCATCTCATGAGAGCATGTCCTCTGGCAGAGGGTCCTTCTGGGAAGGCTGACTGGCATGTGGATGGGGGCAGGCAGGAAGGGGGTAGAGGAGGGTCTGACTCATCTCTGCCTATTACGTTTTGGTAGAACAGGAAGCCCAAGGCACTGCTTGCTTTTTCCTTCTTTGAAAAGAATTGAGGGGAAAAGTCTACAAATAGGGCTCGAGGCCACCCCATGAAGAGGCTGTCCTCACAGAGCAGGACGAGTGCTGTTCCTGCAGGAAAGGGGTCCCAGCCCTGCTCTGGGAGTGTGACAAACTCTGCTGACTCGGTTGAAAATTTTTTTTTGAGACAGGGTCTTGCTTTGTTGCCCAGACTGGAGTGCAGTGGCACCATCATAGCTCATTGCAGCCTCAAACTCCTTAAGCGATCCTCCCACCTCAGCCTCTAAGTAGCAAGGACTACAGGTGCAGGCCACCATGCCTGGCTAATTAAATTTTTTTTTGTAGAGATGGGGTCTTGTTATGTTGCCCAGGCTGGTCTTGAACTCCTGACCTCAAATGATCCTCCTGCCTTAGCCTCTCAAAATGTGAGGATTACAGACATAAGCCACTGCATCCAGGTCGCTGCCTCATTTTCTGCACAAATATATGCATTGTTATATTATCAGATATCATTTAATTAAGAGGAACACTTACCAAGTAATTATGTAAGACATTGTGCCAAGCCCAGGGGCCCCAGAAACGAGTAAGAAATGAGTAAGACACTCATTCACATGCTAACTGCAATTGTATACAAGTGCACCTGTCTTACTCAGCTCTCTAATCTTATTTCAGACTGTCGGCTCTCTGAGGCCAGGGGTCCTACGGTGTTCACTTGTGAAAATCATCATCCACATCCATCTCATCCGCCCACAGCACACTTACCATCACATCCCAAATCCATGAAGCGGGTTAACAATTTTGATTCCTATTTGCAGAACGTGACTGATATTCAGGGAGGAGAAAAGGCCTGAATGTCAGTCAGCCTGGGCCACTGCTGTGTGTGGCTGAGAGCCACAGGGCACAGCATGGTTCCCCCACAAACCCCAAGGTCCCAGCATGGTTCCCGGCCATGGCGAGTGGCCTGAATGGGCACCAGCCTAAACTGGACACAGCACGGCTGTCACAGAGCTGGCTGTTTTCACTGATTGCTTCCTGGGTCCTGTGGGGCCTGTTCCCCCAAGCGGGTCTCTGTGCCCCTGGGAGGTGTTACCTGGGGGAGAAAAGGCTGACAGTCTTGCCACAGGCTGACTCTTGGCACCGCCTGGTGACGTTGGTGATCTTCCACAGGAAGGTGCCATCAAAGGAGGCTTCCTCCATGAGGCGCAAGCTCTGCTCCAGCTTGCCCAGGGCCTGGTCTTTCTGGGCCAGGGTCCGCTGCAGCTCCATCACCTGTAGGGAAGACTGTTCAGCTAGGAACACCAGAACCCGGCTTGGGGGATGGAATGGGGGATGGCAGGATGTGGAGACTGATCAGCCCCAAATATGCTTTCCCGACCACGCCTCACTCAGGCACATGCGTCTGTGTTTTGAATGTGTTGCCCTCTGCCTGGCCTTCCTTTTCTTTATCCACCAGGAATCCAGGCCCCTCATCTGGGGAGCCTTCAACCACTGTCCTAGCTCAGCTGCTCTGTCTCAACATGTTCTTACAGAGCCCTTACAATGATTTTATGAGACATATTTTTCTGCCTTCCCTACCAGATGATCTCCTCCACCGAGGGCTCATTTTGTCTTGGTGTCCACACCCTGCATAGTGCCTGGCATGTAAAAGTAGAACCAGGAAGTTTGTGGGTGAAATGATGACACAATTGTGGCTTTCAGAGAGCCCACTTTTTAACTGGGGCAAGAGTTACATAAATAAAGTCTCAGCCACTCCAACTCAGTGCCTGGCTCTTCTAATAGCTTTCCCAATAAAATGGAAAGAATACAAATTTATTCTTGGGTGTGTTCAGGTAGGGAAGCCATGAATGGAAATGAGGGTCCTTACAGAAAATTTAATCCTTAATTTTACTGATGGGGAAGCTGAGGTCCCAGAGGGAAAGTGACTTGCTCAGACCCACACGGCAGGTGGCTCTGAGCACCTGCTGTAATGGTAACCACGAATGGTGAGGCAGATAATGGTAATGGTGAAGCAGGAACTAAAATCCAGCCCTAACTCAATATGAGATAATGATGTAATGTTAATGTTACTGCAAAAGAAGCAACATTAGAATGGTGATTGGCTACATTAAGGAAAGTATAAGCTCTAGAATAAGGAGGAGACAGCTTGCTGGAGCAAGAACTGTCAATAGTGGATTATCTGGTCAGCCTGGGACCACTCTCAAGCATAGAATTCTTTAGAGGCTGAGCTAGAGCATAGGAGGGCAATGTGAAGCAGCGTGCTCTGAGAAAGAGGTGAAGGCACTGGGGCTTCTAGTCTGAAAAGGGAAGCACTCAGATAGGCCAGAATCCAACTCTCTGTGCCTAAAGTCGTGGGGACTAGAAGGTGGAGTTGTCTTGTGGGCTCTGAGGGGCAGGGTCAGGAACAATGCAGGGAAGAGACAGAGTGGCTGATTTTAGCTTAGTATAAGGAAGAACTTGCTAATAGTGGAATATGTCCTGCAATGGAATGAGCTGCTCAGGGAGGTGCTGTCTTATCACAAAAGTTCAAGCAAAGGAACTGAAGCACTGGATGGGGGGCCGTGACCTTGACTACAGCTTCTAACTCAGTGCTCTTCCTGGAAGGGTGTGGGAGAAAGGGGAGATACGTTTTGATGGAGTGACTGCTCTAAGCAGGACGAATGATTAGGAAGAAGCCTGTCTGCTGCTCTGGAGTCAGGATGGGGGTGAGCCAGGCTTGAAAGCAAACTTGCTTCCCACACTCACCCTCTGCTCCAAGTTCACAATGCGCTCGCGGTCCAGCTGGCTCTGGTGGATGGAGGTGGCCAGGGCCAGGTGGGAAGCCTCCACCTCCTTGTTGAGGACAGCAACAATGTTCTCAAACACACGCAGCTTCCCCTCCAGCTCAGCCAGAAGCTTCTCCTTCATGAAGTGCTGCAGGGCCAGCTCCTCCTGACTCTCGGAGCAGGGTGCCCGGTAGCAGTCTACCTCCAGGTCCCCCGCCACTTCCACGGCCGCCTGCAGCTGCAGGTCTGACAGGTTCTGCTCTAGGGCCATGGGCCCAGACTCCAGGCCAGAGCCCAGCCGGGCCTTCCACTGTTTCATGAAACCCAGCAGCAGGTTTAGGTGGGGAGGTCTGGTAGGTGACCTCATGCTCTTGCATGGACTGTGGGCTTCCCTGCCAAGAGAGTGGGGCTGATCAGTGAAAACAGTGGAGGGAGGACAGGGAGCAGCAGAGAGCAGTGGAGAGCCCCGTTATCAAAAATCACCAAGGAAAGTCAGATTCATTCACCCAGCAAAGAAGAGTGGCTTTCTGTACCGTGGGAGGGATTGAAGAGGAAGATCCTAGCATCAGACACGCCCACAATGAGCCGTATGCATCGCAGTCTCTAATTCTGCCCTGCCCTGGAGTGCAAGGGTGATTCAGGACCACGGAGAGAGGTGGCAGGGGTCGCGTGGGGGTCGTTTTACTGATGTTTTGCCAATGCTTAGGTGAGACATTGAGAAGAACTTCTCTGAGTACTGTGATGACTTAATAGTAGGATCTGATGCTTGGGAAAGTCATTAGTACAAGGGACATCCAGATGAGTGGGCTGTTACGGGATAATCCTGGAGGGGCTGCAGTGGGGAGACCCAGAGGTCCAGAACCGTAGTGGACAGATCTCCTTCTCACACTCAGATTCTTACCTTGAAGGAGCAGCCGACACCTGCAAAGGGGCACCCAGCTCCAACCTCAGCCACCTCTGGGTGAGCCTGAAAATAATAATCACGTCACTGAATGTTATAGTGATCCCTGTGGCTACCCCGGGGGCCCCTCTGCAATGTACCAGGATCCACCAGGGCTGGAGATGAGTTGGGCCACACAGCTTTGCAGATGCTTTTCCCTCTGGCTATCTCCTTTGCACCCTTCAAGCTTCCACCCTTCCACGACTTTCCTTCAAAACAGGACCTGGGCCCCTACTGTGATCCTGGGAAGTACTGCTATTTCTCCTGTCAGGGCACAGTCCGCACAGCTCTGTAACCATCACTCACTCTCTGGTTGCCCTGACTGGTTGGAGGGGCTGTGAGGGTCATGGCTGCATTCCCAGTGCTGAGGGCAGTGCCTCACACAGCGGAGACACTCAGAACACACTGGCTGCTCCCACCTCCTGAAGCCTATGGGGAATCTCGTGCACACAATTCCCATCTGCATTTCTCCTTGGCCGTCTATCCTTAACTGTGGCATGTCTACTCTGCACAACTTTCCCTTCCAGATAACGTCCAGCTGAGGGAAGGGACACAGAAGGGTCTTCAGTACTATTATAATAGCAATTTGACCCCACTGTTAGCCTATTTAGGTCTTAAGCGTTTACCAAATGCTTTCATGGCCATAATTCTTCCCAGGGCTCCTTACAGCATGATGGGGAAGAGAGGGTGGGTTTTTACTCCTATTTTACTTATGAAAAAACTGAGGCTCACAGAAGGGAAGGGATTTGCCCAAGGAGGCAGAGCTGGGAGGCAGCACAGCCACAGGGCCCCTCCCATGCACATCGCTACCTCTTAACAGGAGTCAGCCCAGGAGAGACGGGAGCAAAGTTTTTCCAAAACATATACAGTCATGCAACAGGAATACGT
The DNA here is from genome assembly GCA_036589455.1 of Ateles fusciceps. Classification (NCBI taxonomy): domain Eukaryota; kingdom Metazoa; phylum Chordata; class Mammalia; order Primates; family Atelidae; genus Ateles; species Ateles fusciceps. The sequence goes on from JAZHEH010000952.1 coordinate 20,258,511, forward strand.
TCAGATAAATGTGTCATCATTGTGTGATCATCATAGAATGTATTTACACAAACCTAGATGGTATACCCTGCTACACACCAAAACTGTGATAGCCTATTGCCCCTAGGCTACAAGCCTGTACAGCACGTGACTATACTGAATACTGTAGGCAATTGTAACATGATGGTAAGTACGTGTGTATCTAAATATATCTAAACATAGAAAAAGTACAGTAAGAATACAGTACTATACTCTTCTGGGACCATTGTTGTATATGTAGTCCGGTGTTGACTGAAATATTATGTGGCACATGACTGTATCTTCAAAAAGGCTTGTATCCCGAATATATAGAGAACTCTTACGGTCTAATAAGAAGACAAATGACCTAATGAAAAATGGGCAAGGCCAGGCTCAGTGGCTCAACACCTGTAATCCTAACACTTTGGGAGGCTGAGGCAAGAGGACTGTGCTTGAGGCCAGGAGTTCATGACCAGCCTGGGCAACATAGTGAGACCTCATCTCTACTTTAAAAAAATTAAAAATTAGCCAGGCTTGGTGGCATGCACCTATAGTCCCAGCTTCTTGGGAAGCTGAGGTAGGAGGATCACTTGAGTTCAGGAGTTCAAAGCTGTAGTGAGCTATGATCACATCACTGTACTCCAGCCTGGGTAGCAGAGAAAGACTCAGTCTCTCTTTAAAAAAAAAAAAAAAATAATCAAAATAATGAACAGATACAATCTATGAAAGTATCTTACAAAGTTAAAACATACTTATAAAATAATTTACTTATAAACCATACTTATGGCTGGGTGTGGTGGTTCACGCTTGTAATCCCAGCACTTTGGGAGGCCGAGGTGGGCAGATCATGAGGTAAGGAGTTCGAGACCAGCCTGACCAACCTCTCTACTAAAAATACAAAAAATTAGCTGGGTGTGGTGGCATGTGCCTGTAATTCCAGCTACTAAGGAGGCTGAGGCAGGAGAACTGCTTGAATCTGAAAAGTGATTGCAGTGAGGTGAGATCGTGTCTCTGCACTCCAGCCTGGGCGACAGAGTGAAACACCATTTCAAACAAACAAAAAAACCATACTTAAAAAGTTATCATACAATCCACACATTTCACTCCTAGGAACTTACCTCAAAGAAAGTAAAACATAATGTCTGCACAAAGATGTGTATGTGAATGTTCATAGTGTCTTTGTTCAAAGCAACCCAAATGTGTCATCAGCTGGTGAGTGGATAAACAAATTGGTCTATATATACTACAGAACACCCAAATGGAATTAAATACTCGTAACATGGATGAACCTCAAAAACATTATGCTAAGTGAAAGAAGACAACACCAAAGACTACATATTACCCGTTTTCATTCTTACAAGCTTCTAGAAAAGGCAAAACTAGAGTGACAGTGAATAGATCGGTGGTTGCCTGGGGCTGTGGGTAGGGAGGGGAGTGACTATGCAGGGACAGAAAGCAGCTTTATCCTGCAAAGAAACGTTTGCCACTTGATTGTAGTGGCGGTCATGTGATTATTTACATTCATCAAACTGTATACTTAAAATGAGTGAGTTTTATTGCATATAAATAATATCTTGATTCTATAAGCACTCTGTTATTATTTTTTTTTTGAGAGAATAATCTCATGGAACCATGTGAAAGGGGATTTGGATGAAAGCAGGGGAGGACAGAGGTCGTTCGGACTGAGCAAATACAAAAAGCCATACTAGTTATTATTCTTTAAAGGTAACATAAGCAGAGAGCTGTGGGCTTAATGAGTACAGTTGGTTTGGGACACAGACAGAACACAGCCCAGCAAAGGCCACCCCCGCGCCCCCCCCCCCAACTGCCCAGGGCTTCAGGGACAAGTTGTTCCCAACAAAGAATAGAAAACAGATGTTTTATGGAGGGCAGGCAGAGGGCGGCCTTGGCAGGGAGACCGTGCTGGCTTCGGGAAGTCTATGGTGATGAAACCTCTCCCAACATGTAGCTTTTGACACGTGAGAACAGTGGAGGAACTGATGCTAGGTGTGGACCTGGCTCCTGGGCGAATACACTTGGGGCAACCCTTCCGGTCCCACCCCCTCCCAACAGGTCCATGATCCAGTCCTCTGCGGTTCTAAGCGTCGAAGCTTGATGGGAGAGTCATTAAAGGGGTAAGAACTTGAAAATGATCAAGCTAAGAGTGAAATTCAGACATCACCCCGCAGGTGGAGGGGATGTGTCTTTTAGCAATGGAGCCTTCCTGGTGTTGTGTAAACAGCAAATGCCTGTTTTAGGGAGTAAAATGCTACGCAAATGTAGGGGCATCCTTCTGTGACGTGTGTACAGATGTGGACTGTGATGAGCCTTGAACGGCTGCTGGAGAAAGGGGCAGGGTGACTTGAGAGGCTTTTCCATCATCATTATTCATTAGAGTGCACGGGAGTTCAGAGTATGGCCTCTGGAGCCAGCCTTTTGGGGTTCAGAGCTTGTCTGCCATTTCACATACTAGCTTTGTGGCCTGAGGATAGGTATTAACTTCTCTGTGCTGCAGTTTCCTCATCTGCAAAATAAGGATAATAATAATATATATCCCCCCTTATAGGGTTATGGTGAGGATTAAATGAGATAATATATATAAGCACTGGTATTAGTTACCTATTGTTGCTGTAACAAAATACCACAAATTTAGTGGCTTAAAACAACACAGCTTTATTATCGTATAGTTCTGGAGGCCAGAGGTCCTAACATGGAAACATTGCTCCTGGAGGCCCAAGGGGAGAATGGCTTCCTCCCTTTCCCACCTTCTCAGGGCTGCCTGCACTCCTCGGCTTGTGGCCCCTTCCTCCATCTTCAAAGCCAGCAGTGGAGCATCTCCCCCTTCTATCTGATTCTCGTCTCCCTCTTCTGAGGACCCTTAGGATGACCTTGGGTCAGCCTGGATAATGCAGGGTCATCTCCCCCTTCTCAGAATCCTTAATTTAATCATGTCTGCAGAGTCTGTTTTGCCGTCCAGACTCAGCATCCCCCATCCAAATCATATGTTGAAGTCCTAACCCCCCGTATCTCAGAAGATGGCGATAGGGCCTTTAAAGAGCTAATTAAATTAACATGAGGTCATTCAGGGTGGGCCCTATTTCAATGTGACTGGTATCCTTGTAAGAATAGGAGATTTGAAGAGGGACCATGTGAAGACAGAGGGAGAGGACGGTCATGTCAAGGCAAGGAGAGAGGCCTTGGAGGAAACCAACTCACCAATAGCTTGCCTTAAACTTCTGGCCTCCAGAACTGTGAGGAAATACGTTTCTGTTGTTTACACCGCCCAGTCTGTGCACTGTTATGGCAGCCCTAGCAAATGCCTCGAGCCATGCGAGGTCACCTATGCGCAGGTCCTGGGGGTTCACACGTGGACATCTCTGGACGACATTATTCTGCCTAACACAGTGTTCAATAAATATGAGCCATTATTAGTATCAGTAATAGTAATAATGGCTATGATTAGTATTAGCAATAATGGCTCATATTTATTGAAATTATTCAGTACTACTACTGAAATACTTGCTGAATACTACTACTACTAATAACACTAAGATACTAATTAGTAGTAATACTATTAGTATTAATTAGTGATACTATTATTCCTATGGATTAAGCACTGCCAGTCCCAGTCCCCCAATGGCTGTCATATACATGTATCTCATTTAATCCTCACATCACAAACGCTTAACAACAAATTCTCTAAAACTCTATTTTTCCCACTGGATTTCCTCAAGGCAGTGAGGAACATCCCTAAATGAACAGCACCAAAATATGTTTGAATGCTGTCCCATAGGATCCCCGCAGCAATCCTTCGAGGGGGGCAGAGTTGGATTAGCGTTGCCTTAATAATGGCAAAAACAGAGAATGGCTTATTTAAGGCCACACTGAGCTTGCGAGCCAAGGAGCCGGGCACACCTGCATGTTCTCTCTCATAGTTGTGAGCCCATGCAAGGCCTGGTGCTATCCTGGCACTCATGTAGACACTGTCCCATCAGACCCTCACAGCCATGAGGAGGAGGTTGGGCCTTTGAGGTTCTGCTTCCCTCGTGTAGGTGGAGAAGCCGAAGCCCAGGGGTGATCAGTGACTTGCAGGAGGCAACGGTGCAGGCGGGGCGAGCCCAGGAGCCTGGAGTCCATGTGCAGGCTCCGTCCTCCCCACCAGAGCCTCCTTGCCTGGGGTGGCCTCATCTCAGGCCAGGGATGGAGGGGACAGGAGAGGGAATCAGGAATCAGACTGTGTTGCAGGAGAAGAATAGGGCATCTGTCCTGGGCCAACCCTGGTGCACGTCTGGTGTCACAAGTGGCCCCTGTGTGAGTAGCCTTACTGCTTGCAAATTGCTAAAAATAAAGTGTGCAGTGGAATTTCCTCCAAGGAGGAGACAGAAACAGAGAAAACAGATTCCCAGCGCTGAGGGAACACTTGTTCTTCTGTCTGGGTCTGAGGAGTCTCTGGGTGTGTGGTGTTTCCAGCCACCCTGGCTACCCAGGCCCTTTGTGGTGGGGTCACAGTTGGGCCTGGGGGGGGGCCCATTCTGAGACCTGGGGCCTCCGGGAATGTGAGTGTTAAGAGGGTGTCGGGAGCATGAGTGCCAGCTCTGTGCGGCCCCTGCATGGGACAAAGAGGATCTGAGCATGCCAGGCACTGCCTACCCCCCACGCTGGGCTGAGGTCAGGGATGCCTGGAGGGGCTGCTTGGGCTCGGGTCTCAGCTGGTGCTGAGGGGGTACTCTACAGTCACCTGGGGAGCTTAGTCAGTCTGCCACTGTCCACCCATTCCTGCCCTCCTCTGTAACCGGGCCAGTTAACTCTCTGTCAGCCTCTGCTCAGTTCGACTGCCACCTCCTCCAAGAAGCCCTTCCTGAGTCTCCTGGTTGAAAGTAGTCTTGCCCATTCCTGTTTTTTCCACAGCACTGGGTGGACTCCTGCACTAAAAGGTGACTGTGTTATTGAAGCATGTATGAAACATTTGGGGGAAGGTTCCTTGTGTAGAGGCAGCATACAGAAGATGCCAGCTCAGGAACCACAAGTTAGAGCCTGGCTCTGATTCCCACTTGCTGTGTGACTTTGGTCCAGGCACACCTCCTCACGGAGCCTCAAAATATTACCTATTGGTAAAATAGGGCTATGGCCACCACCCGCCGCACAGGACGTCACAGGATTAGAGCGATTACAGATGAACACTGACAAGCTCAGAAGTGTAAGTTTTGGGGGTTTATTCCCAAGCATCACACTTCCAGGAACACAGATAAACAGGAGCACATTTACCCCAAATGCACAGAGACTGGGGAAGACTGCTCAGCGCCCTTCCGAGGAGGCAGGACTGACTCACAGGACAGGAGGTTAGGTTGCCTTCGTGGCCTCAAGGGAGACAGACTTCAGCTCAGTACAAAGAAAGGGGAGAATGTTGCAACAGTCAGAGCCCCCCAGGTGGGTGTGGTTGTTTCACGGAGTAATGAGCTCTCTGCCACTGGAAGGATGCGGAGCCACGTAGCAGGAATCCAATACAGAACAGAAATTGAACTAGACAGTTTAAACTCCTGTCATTTTCTGACTCTAGAAAAATGAAGGCATTACTGTGAGCTACTGGCATCAGATGTCAGCTTGACTTTGACGTTCTTGAATGGGCCTCAGAGGTAAGAGAGTAGGGGAAACAATCCATTTGCTGGTCCTCAGCAGACAGGACTGAAGGTTATTTTCCAGCCCCTGGTCACCCCCCTCCCTCACTGTCACTTCTAAGATCATGTCAGGCAAGTATCAAGTCTCTATCCAGGTCAACGTTAATCCTTTAATACGAGCTTCATGCATTAGTTAATTGGTCCGTGGCTCTGGTCACTTCTTCAGGAGATAATCATCTGATGAAGTCAGAGGCTGAGGACAGACTGATAAGCAGATGGCATGGAAGCTCTGCGAGGAGGGATGGCCCAGCCCTCTGCCCTGCCTCCATTTCCCAGGTCGCCCCAGATTTGCAGGCAAACTTAGGAATTACCACACATGCAAAATGTTGACTTATCATCAGCCACTTTCCTGTGGTCAAAAGTCCCCCCAAAGTTACCATCGGGGCAAAAGTCAGAGGAGTCCCTGGTCCTTCCCCTGTGTGGCTTTGTGTAGGTGACCAGATCATGACCACCGCCCCACCCCAGCTTTTCACCCGGAGTACAATGGTGACTCCACGAGGTGGGGGAAGCCAGCAGCGAGGGGAAGAGGCTAATGTCTCTCAGAGGTCTGCCTGCATTCAAAAGACTTATTTGCTCCCAAATATAGGCAGCTTCCTCTCCCATCCCATAGCCTGTCAGGGTGCCTGTAATTCTACCATTAAAGTCCCTTCATTTGGCTTAAGGCAGCAAGTTTGCAACTGTGCCCTGCAGGGCCCTAGGAGTCCCCAGAACCCCTTAACTGTTACATGGAGCAATTGACAGGTGGGAGCTCCAGGCTCCCCCCTCCATCAGAACATTTCTACTTTTATCTGATTGAAAAAGATGAAAAAAAAAGCCAATGGATTAAGAGGTATTAAAATAGCTATATTATCTAAGATTTATACAACAAATGTATATTAATTTTGTTAAGAGGAAAGAATAAAACAAGCTAAAAACAATAATCCTAGAGCATTCAAGCAGGTAAGGGCCTTTTGCAAGTGGGGACAGTGGCCCACAGAGAGCTGAGGGTCTGCCTGTGTCTCACAGCCAGTCCACCAACAGCCAAACAGGGAGGGTCAGGGAGTTACTCCACCGACCAGTGTATCGTATTAACTCTTACCACGTTGCAGAGTGGAAAGTTCCAAGAACATGCATTTGATCCTTACTCACTCCCTGAGGAACCTGTGGATGGAGGGGCTGCTGAAAAGCAGATGAGAGAGTGCTCAAAACCAGCTCTGGTGGGACAGGAAATTCCCCTGAACCTTCTGAATGAGAGGGACCAGCTCAGAGAAAGAAGGAGGTGTGGACACTCGCCCGCCTCCGGTCCAGGGGTAGGGGGATAGCTGCCCCCGCCGGCACTGCTACTGTGATCTGGACATCACAGATCCTGGAAATGCTTTGCAGAGCCAACTTCGTATCCTCATTTTATAGATGCAGAAACAGGGCCTGGGGGTTGCCTCCACCAAAGCAGAGAGTTATGCACAACCTGGATATCAGGCTCCTGATCCCTGGGCCACAGTTTGCTGCAAGAAGAGGGCTTTGGCTGAAAGGAGCCAGGTACCTCACAGTGGAGGTAGAGAGGGTGGCTGGGCACTGAGACTCCTCTGTGGGTCTCAGGGCCCCATGTGTAAACAAGAGGATTTGATTTTGAGCAGCAACTCCTGCCTGTTTGGATTCATGGACCAATACAAGTGTGTTTTTTTAACCTGAGAGATTAACAAAGAGATTGCTATCTTCTTAATTTTACTTAGTAAAGGCTTTACCAAAAACTACCATCTACAATCACATCCTTTCGTTTCTACAAAGACATGCATAGGATGGACAGAATCTCAGAGTAAAGGTTGATTTTATAAATGGAAAGAATTTAGTTTACATACACTCATTTTTATCATTGCCTTATTTATCTATTTATTTTTTTTGAGACAGAGTCTTGCTCTGTTGCCAGGCTGGAGCGCAGTGGCACAATCTCAGCTCATTGTAACCTCCACCTCCCAGGTTCAAGTGATTCTTCCACCTCAGCCTCCCAAGTAGCTGGGACTACAGGTGTGTGCCACCACACCCAGCTAATTTTTATATTTTTAGTGGAGACGGGGTTTCACCATGTTGGCCAGGATAGTCTCGATCTCTTGACCTTGTGATCCGCCTGCCTCAGCCTCCCAAAGTACTGGGATTACAGGCATGAGCCACCATGCCTGGCCACGGGTATGTAATTCTATGTAATTTGAATTCTAACACTTAGGAATTACAGGCATGTAATTTGGTAACAGTTTGTCATTTATCAAGGGGTTTATATTTGTTATTATAAGAACTTTTTTGATGATTATTAATTAGGCCTCATAACAATTCTGTGATGCAGAAGACAGATTTACAGACAAGCAAGCTGTGGCTTGGGAACGTTAGCAGTACACCAGACCACACAGAGAGAGAGTAGCCTCACTCCGCCTCGAGAAATTACAGGTCAGTATGCATGGCCTATCATTCTTTTGATTTTTTCAACCATTTGAAAATATAAAAACCATTCTTAGCTCGTTGCTCAGGTGGTAGGCCAGAGGTGGCCCATAAGCCATAGTTTGCGGACCCCGGACTGGATTGTTCTCACCCTAAGTCTACTGCCAGGTGGCTTTGGGCAAGACGCTTCACCACTGTGAACATCAGTTTCCTCACTCCTTATAAAGCGAATTCAGTCCAGTCTCAGAACTAGGAGGGAGGTGCCTGCCAGGGGTGGAGTGGGCAGCTGTCTGCTCGGCCTCAACCTGGAAAAATCAAGACAATGGACAAATACTTTTCTGTGACGTGCCAACATACCTTCTCCTGAGTTCGAAGACGGCTTCCCGGGCTTACAGACTGGAGGTCTTCCCCTCTGCATTTGGGGCAGATCCGATCCTCGCCATTCCTGGGGAAACAGGGACAAAGCCTTGGAGTGATACACTTTAGCTCCCTGCACCACCCACTCTCCTGACAGCTCCAGAAGCCTGAAGCGTCAGCAGGTGGTGATCGCGTACGTTCACAATCCCAGAGCCAGTATCTAAATCGCAAAAGTGCCGAGCACCCCACGTTTTTCGGTGGTTTGCCATGAGCTTCCTGGGCTGCCAAATCTGCCCTGACTGCACTGACTGGAGGCTATTACAGCCCTTACCTGCCCCACTTGGTGTGAATATTTACATGTTTCATTGCAGAAACATTAATGTGCTGGATTACAAGGCACTGCCCCATTCCCTGCCAGAAGAATTAGGTGATGCCCTGATTTGCTTTTCTAAAAAAATTCTGAATTCCAAAGCACATCTGATGCCAGGGGTTTAGGCAAGAGATTGTTGACACGTGACTATACTTGCTCATTTGGTCCTCCATTTGGTTTTGGTCTCATATTTTTAGTAATTACAGAGGATCATGGCCTATTAGAACAAGAAGGGGCCTCAGAGTACAGCTGGCCTGGAGGTTCTTAATCAGGAGTGGGTGTCAGATTCTAACAGGTGACATCTGGGTGCCCGTGGGTTTCTTTCAGTTTTCGGGTTTTTGTTTTTTGAGACAGGGTCTCACTCTGTCGCCCAGGCTAGAGTGCAGTGGTGTGATCTCAGCTCACTGCAACCTCTGCCTCCCAGGCTCAAGCGATTCGTATGCCTTAGCCTCCGGAGTACCTGGGATTACAAGTGTGCACCACCAGGCCCAGCTAATTTTTGTATTTTTAGTAGAGATGAGGTTTCACCTTGTTGGCCACGTTGGTCTCAAACTACTGACCTCAAGTGATCCTCCCGCCTCGGCCTGCCAATGCTCGGGTTATAGGCATGAGCCACTGCGCCCGGCCAGCACCTGTGTTTTACAAAGCTCCTGGTGTCTCTAACCCGCTACTGAGATAGCCCATTTTACAAGTGAGGGAATGAAGTCCCAGAGGGCATGTGGATTCCACGGTAGAGTGAGTCAGGAGCAGAGCTGAGTAGAAGTTCTTCAGGACTTAGGCCTTGGGCCTCGGCCCTCGGCCCTCCAACTTCCAATCAGCTCCCTCCTCTGCTAGGTTTTGGAAGGATGGGAAAGGGGAAACCAGGAGACCCACCATCAGAGCCTGAGCTGAACCCTGAACAATCAGCTTGGTGGTAAAACCAGACAAGCTCTGCTCCTCTGCCCCCTGGCTGGCCTTTCCATTGCCACAGCCTCTCCCCCGCTATCTCACAGCCTCCTTCTTTGCCGACATATTTGAACTTCTCACTTGCCTGATTCAGCTTTCCCACCTTTTTAAGCTATAAAACCCCAAACAAAAGGTCATCACCTGAGGCAGTTTAAGGGCATATTTGCCAGGAAACTGTCCAAAGCTGACCTAATCTCTCTACGAGGCCTCAGTGTCCTCATTTGTAAAATAGGTGGGAGCTGACGCCTTTCTGTGGCTTCCTCTCCTCCCACCACAGCCAGAGGGGCAGTGTCAGGGAGTGTGAGAAAGGGTGTGGAAATTGAGGCCCAGAGAAGTAAAGTCACTTGCCTGAGGCCACAGGCTCCTCTGCCCCTCACCTTCCATCAGGGGTCCCTCCCTGGCACCCACTTTCCGCCCGCCCTCTGCTCCTCCATCACCTCACCTCAGGTTCTCAGAGAGACAGGCTGCGCAGCAGAGAGTCCTGGGTTCCTTTGGGTCCTGGCAGACGGTGGGAGGGCACCCAAAGGGAAACTCATTCTCATCAGGGGCCGGGCGGGGGCTGCTGCCTGAGCTGGAGGCCATCTCAGAATTCCAGGCTGGCCAAAGGGCCCGTCTAAGCTTCCTCCAGGGCAGGGGACCAGCTCCCTGGAGTTCTGGCCTGGGCTTCACTCTCTGGTGAGTAGGAGTCTCTGATGACTTTATCTTCTTCTCTCTGGCTTGTGTGGTTCAACGTCATAGCTGAGTCACAGCAGGGATGGAGCAGGAATTACCCTTTGTGGTGATAAAAATCCCCTGGATGGTGACCGAAGGCTTTAGGAGTGTCCAGTCATTTTTTTATTTTAGAGTGAGAAAAAGCAAGAGAGCAAATCAGAGAAAATGAACCATGTCACAGATTCTCAGGAAACACAGTGAGAGTTCCCCTGGCTGAGAATCACAGGCTGCCGCTGGCTTCCCCCACCTCCCTGGGCACATTGGAGGAGGGCACCACAGCTGGCCCCTGGTCTGTGTTCCCTGGCACCTCCGAGCAGCCTGGAATTCTCAGTGGGGGTTCTCACCTTCCTAGTGGAAATCCCCAGGGTGTTGGAGGCAGGTCCAAAAGTTTAAGTTCTAGGCGCTTTTGCTCTGCTCTGTTCAGAGTAACCTCAAGGAGAAGTCACTTCCTCACAGTGGGTTTGGATGACCCATTCTGTAAAAAAGAAGTTGCAACAGGTGGCCTCTGGGCTCTAAAACTCTGGGACCCTATCTCGCCTGGGACTGAGGCAACCAGAAGGAGCAGGAAGGCCCCTGATGACCCAACTCCTCATGGCATTCTGAACAGTCACGGTGACAACACCGTGACTCTCCTCCTTTGAAATCCAAGGCCTTAGGACCACAGATTCCTCAGGGCCCTCCCCCATCACCCCACTCAGGAAGTCATAGGTGGCTACATGCTCAGGTCAGGCGCCACCACGTCGCTGCCTCAAGGAGAACAAAGCACTAAACAAATACAAGATCCACGTTCGCAGGAAAAGTTCAGCTCCTCCATGTCTACTGTGTGCTGGGCAGCAGTTTACGGGCAAGGAATTCTTCTGCAGCCGTATATACGGTCAGAGGAGCAAGATGCCTGGTCCAAAGGCACACAGCTCCTCTGGTGGTGGAGTGGGATTCACACCAGAGCTGTGGGGCCCCAAGCTCTGCGTGCCTGGGATGGAGATCAGAGTACCCAGCTCTTGTTTCATCTATCAAATGGAGAAGATGATCCCTACACATCTTTCCATCCTGCTGGGCTGCTACAGAGGTTTTGCAAACTTTCATGGTGGTTTCAAATCATGGGTTTTAAGGTCAGACAGAGCTGAGTTGGGATTCTGGGTCCACCGCTTACTAACGGTGGCCCCTGGGACAAGGTCCTCCTAACTTCCCTGAAGCTCATATTCTGCTTCTGTAAAATGAGACAATCATACCTATTTCACACAATTGTTGTGATGACTAAATGAGATGGTGGGTCAAAGTGTGGCGTGGTGTGTAGCCCAACTGAAGTACTTGAAAGGCTTTGACGTTTGGCTCAGATGAGGACTACAGGCCTTCCAGCACCTCAGAGAAAAGGATTAAAGTGGTGCATTATGCTTATACTGTGTTTTCACGTCTCTCAACTGGAGCCTCAAAGGTTGGCAGGGCAGGTCATCTGACCCAAGATACATTAAATTGCCCACCTGCTATGGTGTAATACCGGGCTGCCACAGGCTGGTGGCAAAGAGGGCACGCATGGCATCTTATGGCCGCAGTGTACATCAGAACCTCCACCCGTACAGCAAACGACCTCCAGACCTGCAGCAAGACTATCAGAAGACACTCCCTCTAACTGTGGACCCCACACCCGCAACCCTACCTGTTCCCTCCTTCCCCTGATTTGGGATAAAGCAGGCACCCAAGACTTATCTCCCCATCTTTGGGTCCCTTCTCTCTCCTTTGGCCTCAATACCACCCTCTACCTGCTCATTCCCATGGACATCGAAATGTGCCCAAGCTGCTCTAATAAGAAAAGGGAAAAATAACTAGTACTACTTTTGGGTGCTGTGTTATGTAATTTTACAGACATCATCTCATCTAATTTTCACTCTATGAAGCAGGTATTGCCATCATCATCCCCATCCCACAGATGAGAAAACCGAGGCACAGAGAGGTTAAGTGACTTGCTCAAGGTCTCGCAACTAGTGAGTGGGGGACTCCTGAACCCAGAGCCAGTCCTCTAACCACGCCTGCTTTTAAAGCACTCTTTATGCTCGTCTCCAATTTCCACATCGACTCTCTCTCCTTAGTTAATGGTAGAACTTCTAGAAAATATTGTCTATACAGGCACCTGGATCGCCAGGGAACCATCTCTCCAAGTTTATATGAATGTCGAGGACTCCAAATGCACCCAGTTTCTATCCAACCAGCCATCCTGCCGGCACCAGACCCGGCTCCCAGCCCTTCCGGAATCCCTTCCTTTCCCCCGGCTTCCTGCACCCTCTGAGGGGAATTCCCCCGCGTCTCTAGTGGCTCCTTATCCGTCTTCTTGACCCCTTTCTCTTCCACGCTGAGCCTCCATCGGCTCCATCCACGAGGAGTCTCTGCGTCGCGTGTCCCCATTTCTCACTAGTCCTTTGGGGCGCCCCTGCACCAGACCCAGCTCCCCTGGGAAGTCTCCGTGGGCCGCCCCATGATGAGGCTGGGCGCCCCGCTCTGTGATTCCGCGCGCCCGCCGGCGCCAGCACAACCCCGGCCGCCCGGCTCCGCAGGCCCGGTTGCCTGTCTGAGTCCCCAGCCCCGTCGGTGAGCCTGCCCAAGGGCGGGGACTGTCGCGTCGCCACCTCCACAAATCCAGTTGCGAGCGCGGCGCTGGGAGACGGGCAGCACCGGAGCCTGCGGAAGGAGGAAGGAGCCCCCGGCGCCCCGGGGCGCCCGCGGCGGGGCTGGGAACAGTGAGTCCGGGGGCGGGCTCTGCAGCCGAGGTTCCAGGTCCCCGGCCGCGCCCGGGGAGTCCCCGCCTCAGCGAGCGCGAGCTGGAGCGGGGCGTCCAGGGCGAGGAAGGGGGCCGGGAGCCGCCCTGCGGTTCTGGGGCCGGGGTGCAAGGCGCCGCCTCTGCCACCGCCTCCCCCGCTGCCCCGCCGGGAGCTTCCGGTGGAGTGTGGAGGCCGCAGCCGCGCAGGCGGAAACCCGGGAGGCAGGGCCGGGGCCGGGGGCTGTTCCTGGGCCGCCCCGGGCGGGGCGCGCGATCCCCATGCGGGGAAACTGAGGCTGGGGCCCGGGTCTGCGGCGCCACGGGCACTGTGCGCCCACTGTTAACTGACACGCGTGGACGCCGCTCCTCTGCGTGAGGGGCTCCTGGCACCTGGTGCAGCGCCTGCGCGTGTTTAGTGCTCAGTAAAATGCCCCCTGAAAATACAAACACACATCGGGCATTGGAGCCCCCACCCCTGGTCCCCTTGCCTGCCCCAAATCCCAGTGGTGAAAACATGAAGAGCAGTAAAACCCGAGTCTTACCCTTCTTGGATTTCTCCAGAGATCCTAGCACAGTGCCAGGCTCGTCCAAGCTTATTGGGCTGGAGCAATTGAGGAGGAAAATAAGTATTAAATATTAATAAATCATAAACTTTGAACCAAAGTCACAGAAATAATCATAGTGAGCAAAGGAGCAAGCAATCTCCCCTAGCTTAGTTTAGATTGCTCGCAGCTGCGGAGCTTATCTTACATTCCAGGCTAAGTTGTAAACTGTGTTTAGATAAAAAGCAGACCCAGCACGGTCTCCTCCTTCGGTTATAAGACATCCAAGCATATCTTTGTACCTGCAGCCCACAAGCATATTTCTGTAAAATCCTGTTTTTTTCCTCCCCAGTTACAAGTCCTGGGAACGTAATAACCAAGTAGACAATGTATGTTTTCTCAAGGTTGTAAAACGTGTCACAAGTCAATGATTAATTGTCTTTGTTTAGGCTATTTCCTGCCTTGTCTTCCCCTGCAGAGAAAATATATAAGCAAGGTATTTTCTTTGCTTGAGGCTGGCGGCCATTACTAGCAGTAAGGCCACTGTCAGCCGGAGCTCCAATAAAGAGGTTCTCTTGTGTCTCTTGATCTCTGTTCTTCTCCGCTCCAATTTCCACAACACAATCAGTAAAGTGATGGTACTAAGTGGTTCCAGGCACTGTGCTTTTACAAACCGGGTATTTTAAGGAACCGTTTCTGTTTTCGTTTAAACACACACACAGTCGCTAAGTCCTTATGAATATATAGTAATCAAAATAGTGATGGAACGTAGTGTTGGGGTAGAATTTTAGATTAAAAGCTACAAACGACCTTTATTTTTGCGAACTACCAATTTGACAAAGGCTCCTTCTCTGTTAGACTTCTTATCTTAGCAGGGCTGATGGAGGGAGGGACGAGGCTGCCCACCTTGTTGGTTTGGTTTTAACCCCTCAAAGGCACCTGTTAAATCTCTTTATGTGTTAGGATCCCTTTTTATGTCTTGACTCTCAACTGGATTGTAAGAGCAGGAAAGTCTTTTACTTGTGTGTTTTTTAACCTGGCATGACTGTAAGTCTCTCACTTATTGGAGGCAGAGCTGCTGTCCTCCAACTTCTGCTAGACAGGCCGAAGCTGCAGGACACAGGGTACTCTAGTGAAAGTGGGACCTCAAGGGGGCCCACCTGGGAGGGAGCTGCTGCTTGTTAACAAGCAGAGGATCTCAAGGGCCTCTAAGAGAGAATTTCTGTAATCTATGGGAGGTTGACCAGATGTGGCCTCTGTGAAAAGCGTTCAAAGAGTTAAGTGTCTGAATTAAAAATTAATGAACTCTCAGTCAATTAGTCTTATGGTTTTCCCATCATCAGAAAACATTTATGTGTTGTTGACCTTACCTTTTCCTGGGTATTGTGAAGTTAGAAATAATGTTCTAGCAAAAATGTAGAAAGAAATCTGGGGTTGTTTGTTGAAGGGAGTTCCTAAGTCTAGTGATTTTTCCCTAACTTAACAGACGTCCATATTTGAAGAAAAGAAACAAAGCAACTCTGAAGTTATTTGAATTCTAGGCACCAAGCAATCCCTGAGGTTTTTCTAGTTGCTTATGGGACTGGCCACTTTGAAGGTGCAATGGGGATTTCAGTTTCTGATGGAAGTGCTAATGACACTCATGGTCAGGCGATGTGGTTCAGGGGAAGAGCTTGGCAGATGGACCCTTTGATAGGGACAGGCTCTAAGATGCCAATGATGAGGAAGACATTAATAGTAGCCAGCTTACTGCCTCTCTTTGCCATCTCTAGCTGCCCATGTGTCCTGTTCTGAGAGACTGGTCTTTCTGTGGGGCCATTCTTTCCTTCATGGACTCTGGAAACAACGACTCTTCCAAAGGTGGGCACACTGCACAGGGGCCTTTTGAAGAAAAGTTTCTCAAGGATTTGGGGCCTATAAAAGCCACTCTATTCTGTCCCACCCACCCCTTCCTCTCTGCCCTAAGCCAGTGTAAGTGAAAAGAGCAGGCAGTCTGACCTCACTCTCTTCATGTGCCACATCCTGTTTTCAGATTAATGAGCTCATTTGCTGGAAATTTACCAAGGGAAATAGTTTAATTTTGGAAAGTACCAAAAACTTATCTGTAGTCATTCAGCTTAATTTGTGGGGCTCTTGACATGGAGGGGCATCACCGGAGGACCTCTGAATGCCCAGGGAACAGCAAGGCAACAGAAATTGAAAGCTGAGCCCAGTGAGGCTGAACCTGACTCAGAAAGGAAAGAAAATCTTTTGGAGGCCACTCATGTCTACCCAGTTGAATTTTTTTTTTCCCCCTAAAAATAACTTTAAAAAAGAGAAATAGTTTTTCTGGCCAAGGCCTCATATCTGGTGTTCTGATCATGGAGCCATGACTGAGGAACAAGAAAATGAACACAGGGAAGTGGGCAGCGTTTGAGCCTCAGCCCTCTCCCTTCTTGTCCATGTATTAATACGTTTGGCTTGTTCTAAGAGGCATGGAAAGGCTTTCAGCCTCCAGTTTCCCCCTAATCCCTTAGCTAACCGCCCCTTGACACTGAAGTTGCCTGCCTAACCTAGTAGCCTTCTGAGCTTGTGGCTCCTGCAGGCAGGAGGATCCTAGATAATTACAGATCTGTGAGCCATTCTGCATTGGAGATGAGGAGATGCCGGAGCACAAGTGATGTGCCCCCTAGACTTTGCCTCTAAGCATCCAGCCACCTCCTGGCCTGCACTGTTTCCCAGAGCAGCAATTTATAATCCATTCTTTTTTTTCTTTTTAAAATTTATGTATTTTACTTTAGGTGCATACTATATCTGGCATTTCTAAGCAGAATGAATGGAACACGTAAGTGAATCCAGTCGGCTAAAGGCCACCATTTGGGCAGCCTCCTGTTTGTCAACAGCCCTTAAATGTGGAGCCCAGAATAGTTATCACTTCCTCAACCCCAGTCAGCCCTTTGGTGCCTTCTTCTCGTTGTCAGCAGCGTGCCTTGTCTCTGTTACACAGCTTGTGTTCAGTGAAAACAATTAGTGAACAGCTTTCCTGTTAGTATCGTCTTAATCTGCTCTGATAACTTCTGATTCCTGAACCAGGAAATTTAATTAAACAGATGATTACAAGCTGTCAGCAACCTATCAGATTAGAAGACCAAATGGTACTGGGTTCTTCAATCCAAATTCAGTGTCTCCCTGTGGTACCTTACGTAGAACTCATATCAACAACAAAACAAAGAAATAAAACATGATCTTATAAAAATGATAGTATGTCACGTGTACTTTTTGCTATGGTCTGATGATTAAAAATGCCTCCAATTTCCTTCTGTTAATCTCCATCTTGGTTCTTATTACACTTGTTATGACTAGCAATTTATAAAACATGGCTGTTTACAGGTTTTTTTTTTCTACCACAGAATATGAAAACATGAAATTGTAGGAATATATGAAAACGTGTATAGGAATATATGAAATTAGATTAATTAAAACCATGAAAGTAAAGCTGTAGCTGATTTCATTGTTGTTTCCCTTGGCTTAGCATGATGCTAGGTACATAGGAGACATCAATAAATATTGATTCAATAAATGACTAATAGGCAACACGCTATTAATAAAAATTTGTACTTGTGGTAACAAGAGTTAATGATTTCTCCACCATTAGAAAACATTTATTAAGTATCTTTGACCTGGCCTTTTCCTGTATGTTGTGAAGTTAGAAATAGCATTCTAGCAAAAATTTGGAAAGAAATCTGGGGTTGTTTGTTGAAGGGAGTTTCTATGTCCAGTAATTTTCTCTATCTCAAGAGCTTTCCAGAATTTAAGAAAAGAAACAAAGCACCTCTGAAGTTATTTGAAGTGTAGGCACCAAGCAGTCCCTGGGGTTTTTCTAATTAATTGGTTATGCACTGTGAAGATGCAATGGGGATTTCAATTTCTGATGGAAGCGTCAATGACATTTATGGTCAGGTGATATGACAGATGGACCCTTTGATAGGGACATGCCCTAAGATGCCAATGATGAGGAAGGCATTGATACTGGCCAGCCTACTGCCTTTCTTTGCCATCTCTGGCTACCTAGCTATCCTGTTCTAAGAGACTGCTTTTGCTGTGTGACAATTTCTTCTTTCATGGACTCTGGAAACAAAGACTCTCCCAAAGGAGAACACGCTGCACCAGGGCCTTTTGCTGGGCTACAGAATTATTGCTCTTTCTTCATACTGCCCTTTGTGAGGCTTGGGTTCCCTGGCCACTAGCTAGTACAGAACAAGAGTAATTCGGTGTTTGAGCTCAACAGCTGTCAACATCTGGCTGAGAATGGAACAGCGTGGAGGTCCCCCATCTCACTTTATCTTGAGGACTCAGTCTAAGACAGAAAAACCAAGGAGGGAGGAAAGCTGTTACTCAGACATCAGACGGTCCTCTCTGATGTTGAAGGACTGTGGGGAAGTTCCTTCCATCCTTAAACCTTATTTTTTCTTACCTGCAAAGTGGGAGAATGACTTCATAGGAATCCTTCAGCATGAACCACTTAATTCTTTAAACTTTAATCATTCAATCCCTGCTGCTGGGGAAGGGTACATTCTCCCACCTGTTGAGGGGTGGTTCTCCCCCACCTGCCCTTGGGGTGGTACCAGCAATCCCTATAATGGACGCTGGAAGCTTCCACTAGAGGCATGGTCTTTTTGAACTCCAAACATTTTGTTTTTTTGTTTTTTTCAAGGGAAGCTATGTGAAAAACCTCCTCCTGACGGATTTTCTTTCAGAGCTCAAGCCAAACAAATTCCCAGCGCAAGCCAAGGCTTGGGAGCAAGAATGTGTGGCAGGAGCAAGAAGCTAAGAACCAGGGGTGCAGCCCTTACTCTCAAAGAACACCCCAGCTGGGGGACGGGGAGGGTTGGGAAAATGGAGTTGATGTTTGCTCATCTCTTCTGACCTCCTTGTCTTACAAAAGGGGAAATGGGGACCCAGAGAGGGAAATGAACTTGCACAGTCAGTCCAAGGTCCAGAAGACTCTTCCTCTGTGTTCTGATGCCCTGTTGTCTTAAGATGTCTTAGTAATATCCTGTCCTTTTATTCCTACACTCGTTTCTCCCTGGATATCTCTCCATGAGACTGAGTTTCCTGAGGGCCAAGAAGCAGGGCATAGACATTTCCTGTAGGCGCCTTTGCGCCTAGCCTGCATCTCGTACACAGTAGGGGCCCAGTGACGATCTATGAAGAGGGACTTCTTTGCCGTCATAGGAGGATTCCAGGGATACCGGGAAATATTAACCCTGCCTTTCACATCTGTGAGTTACCCAGATAGATGTATTTAACAAATATGTGTTTAGCTTCTATCATGAGCCTTTTTTTCTGAGACAGAGTCTCACTTGGCTGTCCAGGCTGGAGCGCAGTGTTGTGATCATGGCTCGCTGTAGCCTTCAGTTCCTGGGCTCAACTGATCCGCTCACCACACCCTCCCAAGCAACTGGGACTACAGGCATGCACCACCATGCCTGGCTAATTAAAAACAAAAACAAAACAAAACACAACACTTTTTTTTTTTCAGAGACAGGACTCACTATGTTACCCAGGTTGGTCTTCAAACTGCTTCGGCTTCCCAAAGTGCTGGGATTATAGGTATGAGCCACTGCTCCCAGCCCTTTTTGTAAATTTTATAAAGAATTCTAGCATATATATCTAGCAACACTTTCTGGAGATCATTGTTTTAATCATTTCAGATCTGTACTTGTAACATTTTAAAATCCAAAATTAAATAGATAAGAAAAGCCATTCTGTCTAACTGCCATCCTTGGTTACTATCTTCTGTAACCAGTGCCCAGCTGCACAGCCAGAGCTGTGGTAGGGCCCATGGCTCTCTCTGGCCCCTGTGATTGCTGAAATTGGAACTGCCTGGGGAGGCCTGGGGCCCTGGCACCAGCTCCTGCCTAGTCCTGCTTCTCCTTTCACAGGGAACATGTCTACACACCAGCTCTCCTGAGCAGCTCTTGGAACCCCTCCAAGGACAGCCCTGGACGCTGGCCAGGAGGGAGGTGCCCCTGGGAAGGACACATCTATCAGGAAGCAGAGACTGTGGCAGGCAGGCACACAGACTCACACACTCACAGGATGGCTGGCTCATCCAAGATTTCAAGAGAAATTGGAAAACTGGATTTTTATATGAAATGTCTTGATTTTTAGAACACCCTATAAGCCAAAAAATAAACCCAAACCAAGTGAGCATCCCCATGAACTGTATCTGTGGGCCACTATTTGTGACCTCTGGTAGAGCCTGGTACTCCATAAACACAACAAAAGCAGATGTGTGAACGTGCCCACATGTAACTCACCCCAGGCTGTACACATCGTTCATCCAGATGTGAACCCTGCACACACATAATAGAGACCTTTATTGGACATTGACACACACATAGTATCTCCCGGGATGTGGTTTTAATATTTGCACTTTCCAGCTAAGGAGACTGAATGTCAGAGAGAGCTCTAAGATCATGTCAAAATCTAGGCTGCCTGACCACAAAGCCGGTGTTCTGAACCGCCACGCAAACCACCACCCAGATGCCTGCACTCCGAATTAACATTGCCTGTTACTTTGCATCCTTCTCTAAACTAAGCTCTACGAGTTTAGAGACTGTGTTTCATTTGCTGGTGCATCCCATCACCTGGCACTGTGCCCAGCAGAGTATAGAAGGTGCTCAATATGTACTGGTGGGATTGTACTTACTGGCTCATACAAACGTGTACAGATAGGGCATGCATTTAAACCCACATAACCCCACCATGCTGAAGAACACGCACACGCTGATGTTCCCACAGGCACACCGCCCACCTCCATCTTCCACTCCACCCCACAAGGTATTGGACCCTAAGCTGGTGCAGCCCCAAGTTTCCGCTGCCAGCCCCCTGCCAGCCTTGCCCAAAGCCTTCAAAAATAGTTTCCTGGAAATCTAGAGGCGGCTGTGGTGTTCTTTTTCCTAACTCAGGAGACAACTCAGCAGTTTTGTTTTTCAAAGTCTGGGACTCATAAACCTGGAATCCTTTCTTCATTTTTTCCACTAGAATTTTCCTTGGCCTGTTGCCTTCCCCCAGCGCCTTGGCTAGGAGGCTACACTTGGAGCGCCCTCTGCCGGGCACTGTCCTCCCAACCTTGCGGGCAGTTACAGAGGGGACCTGTTCCAGGCTCCTTTACGGAAGGGAACCGGAGTCAGACAGCAGTAGTGGGGAGAGGTTAGAGGATGTGGGCTCATTCCAAGTGTGTACCAATGTTATTACCAGTAAAGCGTCTTTTGCGATTTTTTTTACGTTTTTGAAAATAAAAGAATAAATAGCTTCCAGAGCTCAGATGAAGGCCCTCTGTTCTCCCAAGGGCCTCTATGTGGGGCAGATGACACAGGTTTGGGAAAATCACCTAATTCAACTTTATCCTTCAGTCTCCATCACATTTAATAAGCGAGGAAACCGAGGCACAGAGAAATGTAGGAGGAAGAGGTGGGGAGGAATATTTATTGAAAGGCTGCTATGTGCATTTCAAGGTCTGGGATTTATAAGGTATACTTACAAATCTCTATCATTTCATCTTGACAAGTAACCCTGTAGGGTAGATTTCCATTTTACAGATTAAGACATAGAGGCTGAGTGAGGTCTCTCAAGATCAGAAAGGGAAGGGGAAAGAGCTAGAATTTGAATCCAAATCTTCTTTTTCTTGGCTTCGTAGCCTCCTGGGTTTTTTCCATTTGGCTGCAGGTCTGAGTTCAGTGGGGCCCAGCGGGAGCCTTTATGGCTGGACTCATCAGAGGCCAGAGTTCCTTGGTCTGCTGCCCAGAGAGGCAAGCCCTTCTCCTGAGATGCTTCCAGAGAGCAGTCTTTTGGGGTCACAGTCTTTGGGGGACACAGGGGAATGGGTCAAGCAGCCCCACCAGGACTCAGAGCTGGGAATAGGGTCCTGGGACTGGCAGCTATGCCAAGGGCCCTTAACTAACAGCAAAAAAAGACAGGATCTAATCCCTTTATCAACCAAACACATGAGAGGCTCCAAAGGGCAGGGGTTTTTCTGGGAAAGAAAGCAGGTCCTAAAATGTTTTGTTTTGTTTTTCTTCTTAATGGAACCCTATACTTCACCAAGAGTTAAGTCACTACCCTCCCTAATCCATCCTCCATCCTGCAGCGCTGTCCAGAAACTTTCAAAATGTCTCACTTCCTGCAGGAAAAAATCCAAACCCTTTATCTTGCTCATTTTTGGTCTGGCTTGGCCTTATCTTCCACTTGTCTCATTTAAGCAAACTGCCTAAGGGTCTCTGTCTGCACCTCCCTTGAGTCCCATTGCTGAGTGTTTGCTCACATTACTTCTCCTCTCAGAAATAACTTCATTTTGGTGTATCCAAACCTTAGTCATTCTTCCAGACCCAGCTCAGGGGGCACCTTCCCCGTGGAGCCTTCTCCACTGCACGCAGCAGAAATGATCCTGCCTTGTACTTGTCTTGTGGGCATATGTTGTATTTCCCCTAATAGACTGAATTCCTTAAGAAACAGTGTTGGGCCGAGGGCAGTGTAATTACAGGATTACACGCCTGTAATCCCAGAACTTTGGGAGGCTGAGGTAGGCAGATCACGAGGTCAAGAGATTGAGACCATTTTGGCCAACATGGTGAAACCCTGTCTCTACTAAAAATACAAAAATTAGCTGGGTGTTGGTGCCTGTAGTCCCTGCTACTTGGGAGGCTGAGGCAGAAGAATCACTTGAATCTGGGAGGCGGAGGTTGCAGTGAGCCAAGATGGCGCCACTGCATTCCAGCCTGGGTGAGACAGCGAGACTCCATCTCAAAAAAAAAAAAAGTGTTGGATTCATCTTTGATTCCCCTATATGGGTATGAGTGTGTGTGTGATGTGTGTGTGTGTGTGTGTGTGTGTGTGTGCGCGCGCGCATGCACTCACTTGGTAATGTCAGTGGTAGTTTGAGAAGAGGAAACATAGTGAGCTTTATCTCATAGTAGCATACGCTAGCCACCCAAAAAATCTTAACGACGAGAGATGGGCACCATTTTAGACAAGACAAAGGAGAGGTAGCTCTGCTCAGATTAGCCTCAACTCCCAAAGGTGGTGTGGGCAAAGAATGCTGTTCCCATGGACTAGAAGCAGCTCATGCACAAGAGGGCTGATGTGAAAGGCCTCTTAGGTTCATCCAATGGGGGAGGGTGACAAACTGAAGGCATTGCTGGATTCTTAGGGCAGCAGAAAGAGTGAAAAATGGGATACGCTGTGGTGCAATGAGCATGGAATGGTGAGAGGTCCTTGGAGACCGGGGGCGTGGCCAGGTGCGGTGGCTCATGCCTGTAATCCCAGCACTTTGGGAGGCCGAGATAGGTGGATCACCTGAGGTTAGGAGTTCGAGACCAGTTTGGCCAACACGGTGAAACTCCGCCTCTACTAAAAATACAAAAATTATCCCGGCATGGTGGCACACGCCTGTAATCCTAGCTACTCGAGAGGCTGAGGCATGAGAATCGCTTGAACCTGGGAGGCGAAGGTTGCAGTGAGCTGAGATCAGGCCACTGCACTCCAGCCTGGGTGACAGAGCAAGATTCCATCTTTAAAAAAAAAAAAAAAAGAAAAAGAAAGAGAGAGAGAGAGAGAGAGAGAGACTGGGGGGGATGTCTAAAAAGTCCATGGATATGCCCATGAAAGAGTCCACTTTAAAGCCTTGAAAGCCATCTTACGGTAGTACTGGTCAAGTAAAGTGCTCCTGTTCCCCTTTCTTCTCCCTTTCTCTCCCTCCCCAATCCCTCTAGTGCTGGAGAGGTTAGAAGTCACAGCTTGCACAGCAATGTGAATGTAGTCAACACTACTGAAATGTACACTTGGAAGTAGTTAAGATGGTAAATTTTATATTACGGATTTTTAATTTATGACAATTTTAAAGAAAGAAGCAGTCACACTAAGCAGCCTTAGTAAGCTGAGAAGGAAAGTTCAGGGAAAGAAGCAGCTGCCCATGACACTATTCCCAGCTGTAGGGGTCCCACCTGCAGCAAGCCCTGGTTGGGAGAGAAGATTGTATTTTAAATCAAGCTGGGAATTTTGCTTTTGTATGGGACTGAACATCTAACTTATGAATAGAGCTGTTAGGTGACTGAAGTAATCATAGGACTTTTTTTTTTTTTTTTGAGACAGAGTCTTGCACTGTCACCCAGGCTGGAGTGCAATGGTGCAATCTGCTGGTTGCAACCTCTACCCCCTGGGTTCATGCGATTCTTCTGCCTCAGCCCCCTGAGTAGCTGGGATTACAGGTGCACACCACCACACCTGGCTAATCTTTTTTTTTTTTTTTTGTATTGTTACTTAAGATGGGGTTTTACCATGTTGGGCAGGCGGGTCTCAAATTCCTGATCTCGTGATCTGCCCGCCTCAGCCTCCCAAAGTGCTGGGATTACAGGTGTGAGCTACCATGCCTGGCTGATCATAGGACTGTTTAGTTCCTAAGAGTGATCACAGCAGTCATAAGATGCTTGAGTTTTCCTTAAAGGGCACAAAAAGGACATCTCTCCCTTCGCTTTGAATAAATCTTTACAGGGCACTGGAAGACAAAATAAAGTTGACTTATAAGTATGCACAGTGAGTCTTATTTACTTAATTTAGCAATTATATTTGCTTTTGTACAATGAGCTCTCTTCTTCCATTATAGTTTTCTAATTGGTGTTGTTTGCCTCTATCACATCTTCCAAAGCAACTAAAATCCTGGGCTCACCTCAGATAAAGGCGCTTAACTATCACCTGTAAGATCAGCTGTGCTTCAGGCTTTAAACCCTTAACTCCTCGGGATTCTCGTGTCCACAGGTTGAAGGACTCAATATCAATATGCCGTTTTTGCAAGATCTTGTGTGACAATAAAATTATGGTTCTGATGTTCTATTAATTGCCATAGACTTTAATTTATACCTACCAAGTGCCAGGTCTTGTGCTTAGGATACAGAGAGGAACAACTTACAGCCCCTGTCCGCCAGGAGCTCACAGTGGGATGGAGGGCCATGATAAGCAATGAGTGAGAAGGCTGCGGGTGGCCGGAGCTCCAGCACAGGTGTGTTTCCAGAGGACTTACAGGCGCTTGTCCTGAGTGTACCTCTTGAAGCTGGCACTATGTCTGGCCCATGATAAGCTTCCTGCCCCAGGCCATGCGCTTCCAGGAATTTTTCCTTGCTTAATTCTAGGTCTACTCTGATTGCTTCTTTACTCTATCACCTTGGCACTTTGCAATTCAGCCTGTGTTCACTTACCCTGGTGCTGCATATACAGGGAACACACATAATGCGCAGGATACTGACATACAATGTATCTCAGGGCACTCAGAAGAGTTGAAGCTGTGATTTGAAACCATAAAGTTTGACATCTGTTTCTCATCCATATGCAGTTATTACATAGTGGCAATCACTGCCTTTGTGATGATCATGAGCATTTTCCAGGTTCCTACCTAGTCTTTAAAATGATTCTTTTTAGAGGCTGCATAATAGTTCATGGAATATGCATTCCATCATTTACATGTAATTATGAGTAGTAATGACAATTTCCCCCTTTTGAACTATTAGTTTATATGTCAGGTTTTTTATATCACACAAAGTACTTCAATAAATTACAATGTATTGCTTTATATCTAATTCTAGATTCCTAGTAATTCTAGGCTAAGTCCTACTTAATATCTCCACAAGGATGTCTGAAAGGCTTCTCAAACATTAACGAAGCCCTGACAGAAATCCTTCTTCTCTTCTGAATTAGTTTGTGAGAGCTGTGGTAACAAAGTGCCACAAACTGGGTGACTTGAAACAATAGAGATGTATTATTGCACGGGACTTGAGGTTAGAAGTCTGAAAGCAAAGTGTCGGCAGGGTTGGTTCCTTCTGGCCGGCTCCGAGGGCGGACCCATGCCTCTCTCCTAGCTTCAGTGACAGCAGCAGTTCTTTGCCTTCCTCGGTTTGAACCTGCATCACTCCAATTTCTGCCTCTGTCTGTACGTGGCCATCCTCTCACAGCGTCTATATATCTTCACATGGGGTTTTCTCTGTGTATCTCTGGGTCTACATTTCACTCTTCTTATAAGGACACCAGTCACATTAGATTAAGAGCCACCCTATTCCAGCGTGACTTTGTCTTACTTTAGCTAATTACACATGCAACAACCTTATTTCCAAATCAGGTCCTACTCTGAGGTACTGTAGATTTGAATTTCAACTTGTCTTTTTGAGTGGCATAGTGTTCAACCCGTAACATCTTCTTTCCTTGTTTTCCTGAATGTGCACCTTCTCCTGTCCTCCCCCGCTGTGTAAATGGCATCTGCAGCAGTGCAAGCCAGGAATCCATGAGTAATCCCTGACTCCTCTGCACCACCCCCACCCGGATTCCTTCAGCAAATCCTCTCAGCACCACTTCCAAAACTATCCTGAATTCATCCATTTCTCTTTATCTCCATTTCTTCCTTTCTAGTTTAAGCTACTGTTACTTCTCACATGACAATGGTACCAGTTCCTCACTGGTCTTCCCTGACTGTTCTCATTTACAATCTGGTCTCACGGGCTTTGGCTTAATACTCTCAACTGCATAGAATCCAAACGTCTCACCAGTTCTTACAAAATTCCAGTGATCTGGCCTCTCTCACTTCTGTGATCTCACTGTCCATCACTTGCTTTCTTCGATCCAGCCACGTCAGCCTTCTCACTGTCCCCTGGACCCCTGGGCCTCTACATGCACCAGCCTGGACCTTCACGTGGTTGTTCCTTCTTGTTAAGAAAATCTCAGCTTAAATGTCACCTTATTTAGTGACATTTGATAGACTTTCCCTAACCATCCAATCTAGAGCAGTCACTGAGTCATTTTCCATCACAGAGCTTTTTAAAAATTCTCTGCAGAAGCCAGGCACGGTGGCTCACACCCGTAATCTCACCTCTTTGGGAGGCCGAGGCAGGCAGATTCACGTGAGGTTGAGAGTTTGAGACCAACCTGGGCAACATGGTGAAATCCCATCTTGACTAAAAATACAAAAATTAGCCAGGCATGGTGGTGTGCACCTGTAGTCGTAGCTACTCAGGTGGCTGAGGCAGGAGAATTGCTTGAACCTGAGAGGTGGAGGTTGCAGTGAGTCAAGATCACACCAATGCACTCCAGCCTGGGCAACAGAGTGAGACTCCATCTCAAAATAAAAAAAAAAAATCCTCTGCAGAGAATTTAGTCAATATATTATTTCCCCTCTTTATGTAGGTATTTATTTTCTTTTTCCTCAATTATAACATAATCTCCAGGAGAGCAGGGACTTATCTTGATTACACCATCTAGAACTGTGCCTGGCATGCAGGAGGCACTCAATAAATATTTATTAAATGAATAATTAATCTGCCACAGAAGATCTTTGTGTACAAACTATTTTTTTTTTCCTTTTGGGAATTTATATAAATCATTCAACAGGAGAAGGATTACTGGATCAAGAAATATAAACATATTTTGGCTCTTGAAATGCATTGTCGAATTGCTTTGCAGAGAGGTAAGATCAGTTTTCATTTGTTGGGCAACCTTTCAAATCCCAAGTGCCAAGATAGTGATTTCTGGTATGTAGGGGGAGGGAGGAAGGCAAGGAGGAAGGGAGGGGAAGAAGGAAGGATGGAAGTGGGGGGAGGGCAGGTATAGGCCAAATCAGAGCTGCTGTTCCTGGTGGGTCAAGAGAACCAGAAGCAGCAGCAGCAGTAATCAACCAAGCAGGCCCACCCTCCATAGCGTCTCAAAGGCCCATGCAGGGCAGCAAAGATCTGTTGTATGAACTTGGGTCTGACCACAGGAGCCAGAGTGAGCAGAAAAGCTGACAGGTGCACCTGCTCTTCGGGTTGAAATCCTAAGGGCTGAGTCGGGGGCTAATGCGAAAGTGGGAGTGAGGACACAAAGTGAGGCTTGGATCTGGTACTAAAGGCTCCTTTGCAGAGGCTGTTTCTGGATTGTAGCTACTCTGATTAGGATACGAGGTCTGGAACAGTACACAACACCTCTGTCCCTAAACCTCCAGGAACACAGAGGCCTCTTCATGTAGTTCTGCCACTGTCAGGCCCATTCAGCAGCACGCTGGCCCTGTATTCCTTTGTTTCCTGTTCGGTTGCTAGAGCAATGGCATAATTTTTTAAAAATTAAATAACATGAATAACATTTGCTAGGAACATTACAAAAAACGTGAAGTTTAAAAAAATCCCTAAGAACAAATACATAGAATCTGAGAATAAATAAATCAGAATAAGATACCAGTTGAGTAAACTTTATCCAAAATGCTTGGGACCAGAAATGTTTCAGATTTCAGATTTTTTTCAGATTTTGGAATGTCTGCATATACATAATAAGATATCCTGGGGGATGGGAGCCATGTCTAAATACAAAATGCATTTATGTTTTATATATACCTTATACGCATCCACTGAAAGTAATTTTATACAATATTTTAAACAATGTTATACATAAAACAAAGTTTTGTCATGTTGGTACTTAAAAAGTTTCAAAGTTTGAAGCACTTCAGATTTTGGATTTTCAGATTTGGGATGCTCAACCTGTAACTATAAAATGACGGTAATTAGAAGGAAAAAAAAAGAAAAATTATGATCGTACAAAAGTAAACAGGATGGCCCATCCCAGACCTATAGAATAAGAACTTGCACTTTCACAGGCTCTTTTTTTTAGTTCTGAGATGGAGTCTCGCTCCCTCGCCCAGGCTGGAGTGCAGTGGTGCAATTTTGGCTCACTGCAACCTCTGCCTTCCGGGTTCACACAATTCTCCTGCCTCAGCCTCCCAAGTAGCTGGGACTACAGGTGTCCGCCACCATGCCCAGCCAATTTTTTTGTATTTTTAGTAGAGATGGGGTTTCACCATGTTGGCCAAGCTGTTCTTGAACTCCTGACCTCATGATCCACCCGCCTTGGCCTCCCAAAGTGCTGAGATTACAGGCATGAGCCACCACGCCAAGCCAGAGATTGCTTTTTAAGATAGTGGCCTTTTCCCAATTTTTAAAAAACCACACCAGGCAGTCTCTGCCTATGGTATCTTAGCACAAAGATGCTTTTGGTTTTTAATGCTATGTTTTTATTTGTGCAAGATTCTACATTTTAAAAGTTCTCTCACTTGTTTGATCTTATTTCTTCCTTGCAAAAAAATCTGTAAATTGGGTTGGGGGGAAATTCTTTCTTATTTTTAAAAGGTAGAACCGAGGCCCAGAGAATTAAGACAGTTGGAAATCACACTCCAGCTGGCTGCCACAGGTTGTGGGCGCCTGAATTGACACTCAGGTGTTTTTCCTAATTGTTATAACCCTGTAGGGCTGATAATGTTACTTCCACTTTCTAGATG
The DNA here is from genome assembly GCA_036589455.1 of Ateles fusciceps. Classification (NCBI taxonomy): domain Eukaryota; kingdom Metazoa; phylum Chordata; class Mammalia; order Primates; family Atelidae; genus Ateles; species Ateles fusciceps. Next base: position 20,287,585 of record JAZHEH010000952.1, read on the forward strand.
GGCAAATTGAGACTTGATGAGGTTCAGGACTCTCCCAAGGTCACAAGTCAGGGCATCCTCCTCTGTTTCATGGTTCAGTTTCTTAACTTCTTCACCATATCACTTCCCCACAGTAACTCCTCCTTTCTCTGTCTGTCTCTCACTCACACACATACAACATAACAAACCAATGAGCCATTTTAATGTAGACACCCAGCATTTAATTAATGAACAGATCACAATTTGGCCTTTTGCCTTCAGAGGTGAAAGGAGGAGGCAAGAAGAGGATAATGATAACCAGTCTTCCCCAAGGCCCCAACAGACTCAGGAAACCTTTCTGCCTTCTCCTCCAACTCTAAGCATATCTCCTTTCTCTTCCTCTTCCTTTGCCCTCAGAGAATTAGTCTAGTCCTGGCTCTAATTTCCTAAAGGTTCTCTATTTAGGAAAGATATTAAGCCAAACAATCCTTTCCTCAACTCCAATTTCTCTTGTCTCATTCAGTTTCAACCCCCCTCCCACCGACCACACTCCTGACACCAACACACACACACACACACACACACACACACACACACACACGCACCCCTCCAGCCTAACAACAACAACAACAAAATCCTCCTATTTCTCCCATCTCCTCTGTTAGACATGTTAGCCCTGGACCCAGGCTCGGGTCTCTGCTCGACCCTGCAGGCAATGTTCCTATTAGGCCTGGAGGAGACACCAGGCTGTGTACAGGAAGGCAGAGGAGCCTGATGCTGTGGATTCTAGCCCCAGCTCTGTTGTAGAACCCTTTTGATGAGTCCCGGCTCCTCCCTGGGCCTGCTTCCTCATCTGTGAAATGGGGAGGCATTGATGAGATGATCTCTAGGGGATCTTTAAAGTCAATATTTTATGATTCTAAGTAGGATGTTCACAGGGAAAAAAATTATTGAATTTATCACCTATAGTGTGCCAGGGATATATTATTACCCAACCACAAGTGAACTTTTATTGTGCCAGGCACTGTGCTAATCATTTTAAGTGCATTATCAGTATTATCTCATTTGAGCCTTGCAGAAACCCTCTGACTTGGGTATTATTAGTACTTCCATTTTTCAAATGTGAAAACTACCATTTTATTAAAGAAGTCAAGTAGATGTTTTCTTGACTATTAAAAGTCTCTCAGAGCAGAAGGGACATTGAACCTCCTACCTTGAATCACCCAGAAACATCCCTGGAAGGTGACAGCTAGACTCTGCTCTAGATGGCCCCAGCAATGGGGAGCTTGGGGCTGACTCTACTTTTGAACAGCTCTGGCTATAAGAAAATGATTCTTCACAGGGAGCCCAAACCGATGTCTGTAACTCCTGCTCATCTCAGTGGTGGAAGAACTCGGGGCTCAGAGGCCTCACATGGGTTTGTGCCCCGGCTCTTCCATTTATCAGCACCGTAATCCCAGGCAAGCTGCTCCTCTGGACCTCCGTGTTCACAATGAAGGAATTGGACAAGATGAGCTCTAGGTCCTTTCTGGTGTGGGCATTTTAGATTTGTATAATTCATGACTGTGCGTGTAACATACACATATCTGACTATAGTAATGGAAACAGAGAAGGAGTGGGCATCGTGTTCCAAGGAATAGATCAATTTATGCCAATGTGTCTGTCAGGGTGGTGACTCTGCCAGTTAAGAAGGATCCAGAAAGTTCTAGAAAAGTTGTTCTCATCTTGTCCTAAAATCCCTTTTCCCAACTCTCCTTTTAACTTCTCTCCTCTTTCTTTCCTTTCTGTTTTTTTTTCCTCCCTGCCTTTCTTCCTGATTCAGAGGCATAAAGGAGTATTTTAATCTCCCAATCAAGGTTAAAGATCATGTCCCTGCTGGCATGTTTCTTTCATCAAATTAAATATACAGAATCAGTCTCTTTTCAGGAGTAGGGAAAACCTGTGGAAACATGATCCAGATTTGCTCTGTGTCTCTGAAAACCTCCCAAGTTGGCTGCTAAATTCCTGGCTATTGAGACAGAGATTCTCAATCATGAAGTCCATGCATGGATTTTTGGGAGGTGGGCCTCTGTCAGGTATGCAGCTGTGAGCATGGCATGTGTATGTGCATGTTTCTGGGAGAGGGATCTGTGAAAGAGAAGTATGGCCCTGGACAGCTGGAGTGAGGCCTTGGTGTCCCTGGGAACTGGTCTGGTACTCAGAGCCAGGCTATTGTGTTCTCTGTGTCTCATGTCATAGAACATCAACAACAGACAAAATGGATCAATACTAAAAAGACTGATCTATAATCATGTTTGGGCAGGATATAAAAATGATAACATTGTCCAAACCACAAAAATGACCACACACCCTTCTTTCCTGGCTAAAGTGAGTAAGTGCTGCTTTTACTCCCACCTAGAAAAGAAATAAGACACTGGGTCATAGGATTGCCCCCGCTTCCTGAAAGTATCCAATCCAGAGTAAAGTTCCACTTCTTTGAGCCTCTTCCAAATATTCTATCACAAGTACACATCCTATAATAAGGCTTTTCTAACACCCTCTCACCAAGAAGCTTATGGCCCCCATGGTGTGTGTTCTCCCTTGTTGCAAAGACTCAGGAAACTGACCTTGTTCAGTTTTAGGTATTTGTAGTTGTCTTGATTGCAGGGAATTGATAAGCTTTCATTAGATTCTGAAAGGGATCTGAATATGGCTGGAAAAGTCTGCAACTCATGCTGATCAGTCCCACTTCAAATTCATGACTAGAAACTTCAGGTGGACCCTTAATATGAAGAGGCAAATATATTATAAGTCTTTAGTTGATTCAACCTCCCTCTCTTTTAAATAACGATCTCACCCTCTCCTCTCCCTACCCCCCATCTCAGTTGATGATCTTGCATCCTAGTTCTCTGAGAAAGGGACTTCCACAGACTCTCACCACATCTACCCCTTGCCAGCATCTGCTGCATTGTGCTTAACTTCTCTGCCTACAACCACGAGTCATGGATCAGGGATCAGTATGCTGCCGCCCAAGGGCTAAAATCCAGCCTGCCTAGTCCACGCCCATTCTTTTCTGCATTATCTGTGGCTGCATTTGTGCTACAATAAGAGAAGTGAGCAGTTGCAACAGAGACTACATGGCCCACAAAGCCTAAAATATTTACAGATATTTTAATGCATGGCTCTTTACAGAAGTTTGCTGACCTCTGGCACAGGTGAGCTAGTCATGTTCTTATTTAAAGCCAAGTCCTCCACTTGTGCTCCAGATCCCATTCACTCTTACCTCTCCAGGACATTTACTCTAGATAGTCTCCTTCTCTCTCCTGCATCATCAATTATTTACTCTTTACTGAGTCATTCCCTTTAGAACACAAACGTATATTTCTTCCATCTTAAACTTTCCTTCACTCTACTTCCCCAAATCCATTTCTTTGCTCCTTGAATAAGTTGTCCATACTCCCTGTCTCCAAATCCTCTCTTTCCATTTACTTTTAAACTCACTTTATTCAGGCTATCATTCCCACTACTCCACCTAACCTGCCCTGTCAAAGTCGCCAATGCTAAACCCAATAGCCAAGTCTTTATCTTACTTCTCTCTAGCATTTGATACAGTTCAACACTTTTCCTCCCAGTACCTCTTTCTTTTGCTTGGCTTGTAGGGGACCTCATCTCTTGTTTTTTCTTCCAATTCAATGGATCCTCTATCTCTTTCTCCAACAACTTCATGTTGGAATGCTCAAAAAGTCTATCCTTGGTCTTCTTTTTTCCCCTTCTCTGTCTATATTCACATCCATGGTGATCTTAGCTAGTCTAATGGTTTTAGCATGCTGATGACTCTCAGATTTATATTTTTCAGCCCAGACCTCTCTCCTGAACTCCAGAATGGTATAATCCATTGCCTTCCAGACTGTTTCACTTGGATGTTTAATAGATTTCTTCTAAAACTCAACACATCCAAAACTGAACAGATTCCTAACTCCCCCGCAACCTGCTCCATCTGCAGCCTTCCTAATCTTAGGCAACTCCATCTTTCCAGTTGTTCAGGCATAATCCTTGACTCCTCTCTTTCTCTCACACTTATTTCCACTCTATCAGGAAATTCAGTTAAACTTACTATATTAGCCCCTTCAATTAAACCTACTATATTAGTCACTTTTGTTTTGCTATGAAGGAATACCTGAGGCTGCATAATTTATAAGAAAAGATGGCCAGGCACAGTGGCTCATGCCTATAATTCCAGCACTTTGGGAGGCCGAGGCAGGCAGATCATGAGATCAGGAGATCGAGACCATCCTGGCTAACACAGTGAAACCCCGTCTCTACTAAAAATACAAAAAAAATTGGCCAGATGTGGTGGCGCATACCTGTAGTCCCAGCTACTTGGGAGGCTGAGGCAGGAGAATTGCTTGAATCTGGGAGGCGGAGATTGCAGTGAGCTGAGATCGCGCCACTGCACTCCAACCTGGGCAACAGAGTGAGACTTAGTCTCAACAAAAAAAAAAAAAAGAAAAGAGATTTATTTGGCACACGTTTCTGCAGGCTGTACAAGAAGCATGGTCCCAGCATCTGCTTCTGGTGAGACCTCAGGAAGCTTACAATTATGGTGAAAGGAAAAAAGAGCCTAAGTGGCACATGGTGAAGAGGAAGCAATCAGCAAGAAGGAGGTGCCAGGCTCTTTCTAACAATCAGATCTCACAGTAACTAACAGAGTAAGAACTAACTCATTACCATGGGGGAGGGTGCCAAGCCATTCATGAGGGATCCACTCCTGTGGTCCAAACATCTTCCACCCTGCCTCACTTCCAACACTGGGGATCACATTTCAACATGAGATTTTGGGGAGACAAATACCCAAACTGTATCATTTACTGCTGAAGTATATCCAGAATTCAACCACTTTTCAATACCTCCACTGCTACCACTCTGGTCTGAGGTACCATCATCCCTCACTGGGTTTATTACTGTAGCCTCCCATCAGTTGTCTTTACCCTTGCCTTATTTTCAACACAGTAGTTAGAGTAGTCCTTTAAAAAGGCAAGATAGACCATGTCACTCTTCTGTTCAAAGCCTTGCAATAGCTCCTGTTCCCTTCCAAGTAACGCCAAAGCCCATTCCATTGACTTCAGAATCTGCACCTGCCACCCCCGCTTTCTTGCTTTTCCTGTGACACACCAGCATGCTCCTGCCTTAGGCTGGACACCACATACCAAGAGTGCCGGGAACACTCTCCCCCTGGCTAGCTATGTAGCTCACTCCTTCACATCCTTCAAGTCTTGGCTCAAATTTCACCTTCTCACTGAAGCCCACCTGACCTGACCACCCATCTAGAACCACAACCCCTCCCATGACCATTACCAGTCTCCCTTAGTCTGCTTTACTTTTGCTTTTTCCCATTGCTCTTATCACTTTCTGAGATCCAAGATTAATTCCTTAATTATTCTCTTTATTTGTTATTGCATATCTCTCCCAATTGGAATCTAGGTTTCACAAGGGCAGGGATCTTGGTACCAAGCACCTAGAATTGGGCATAGCCTACAGTTACCAATCAATACATGTTTGTTGGATTGCTGAATACATTAACATTATAGGGTCTGGAAAGAAAGACTAAATATGACTTTGGTCCAGATCTCTCACTGAGAAATATGGAGTGAGGGTGCTTGTCTCAACCTTGGCTCATAGTCACCTCTACGTATTTTCTTAAGACAGATATCTTAAACCTCAATCATTTGCATGCCAACTGCATGATTTTTGCCTGGAGAATAATCTTACTTTTATTTACTAAATACTTTTTCTTAAGTAGACTTGCTTTTGGGAAACAAATTTATTTTGAAAGAAAATGTTATATCACAGCTTTGATATGCTAGCTACTTTTTAAAAATACATGTTAAAATAAACATATAGCTATAAAGTGAATAATGTGCATCGCATCACCTGAGAACATCTTGCTTACCCCTGGGGGAAACCTGCCTTAAGCATTCCCCCTGAACCAGAAGGGCCCTCCTGTACCTACCACCTACCCAAATTCCACTGTCCTTCTCCAGGAAGCCTTGGCAGCTCCTCCAGCTTCCTTCTCTGAGCTCTCTCTACACCTACAGACAGAATATGTAAGCCCAGGCCGGGTGCGGTGGCTCACACTTGTAATCCCAGGACTTTGGGAAGCTGAGGGAGGTGGATCACCTGAGGCCAGGAGTTTGAGACCAGCCTGACCAACATGGCAAAACCCCATCTCCACTAGATACAAAAAATTAGCTGGGCATGGTGGCACATGCTTGTAATCCCAGCTACTTAGAAGGCTGAGGCACAAGAATCGCTTGAACCCAGGAGGCAGAGATTGTAGTAAGCTGAGATTATGCCATTGTATAAAAAAATAATAATAATAATACATAAGCCTAATATTTGGATGCTTATATGCCATTTGTTTTTTCTGTTTCACATCATAAGATTATAAAACATCTTCTTAGCTGTAGATAAGAGACATTAGAGTGTCCAATTTCCTTATTTTATAGGCTATCAAAGAGATTAAGAGGCTTGTCCCAAATTGCTGCCAATTAGGGCCAAAGCCAGGACTAGAACTTGGGTCTCCTGATTCTCTACACTGTGGGGGAATCCACAACCACTTATTAAATCCCTATGATGTGCCTGATATTGTGGCAACTACAGGAGATACTGGTGAATAGAACAGACTCAGCCCTCAGCTATAAGGAGCTTTCAGTGTGGTCACGCCATACAAATAATTCCATCTGATTAAAAATCATTGCAAGAGCACAAGTGCCTTGGAGGAGAAGTGCACGGTTGGGTAGTGGGCCCAGCCTGGTTTGGAGGTCACAAAAGCCTCACTGAGAAAGTATGTTCAAATGCATAGGAGTTAGCTGAAGAGGAGCCGGCGGATATTTTAAATGGTGCCAGGCTAATTCACAAAAGCTGCTTTGATATTTGACAGCTGCATTGTGGGTTAATTAGGCCACTGTGGCCTGCCCTATTTGCCAAAGTACTCAGGGAAAAGGCAGTTAGACTCTTGTGCTTCTGAAGCAGCACCAGTAGTTCCCTCCTCCCTGCATTCAGTAAGAAGGTGACAGGAGACACCCGGAGGCCTGCTCTGGAGAAGGTCTCCTCACTCCTCGCTGACAGGGAGTGTGGACATCTTGAACATGACACACTGGTTGTTTTTGCCAAGGGAGTACCTACAATGTAAGCTTTGACATTAGAGAAAAATAAGCCCTTAGTCCCTGGAAGTGGAAAATCTTAGTCTTAGTTATAAAGGCACATTACAAGGCCTTGTATAATTTCACCTAACTAGTGAAAAAGCAGACTCTTCAAAAGGAGATGCTTTCCAGTCTCTGTTAATTACCATTACATCCAGATGTCATCTTCATGTTTCTTGTGATAGTTCAGTGGGACTAGTTAACCTGTGTTTAAGAAACTTGTACTATATCCTGCCTTAGTGTTAGAAAATTCAACCTGACAAGCAATATGTAGTGATGTGGAAGAGAGATGTATTTAGACTGAGATAGAGACTTGGGGTTTGATTTCCAATTCTTTTCTTTACTAGGCTGGGAAAACTGCTTTTTTTTCTGAACCTCAATTTTCTTTTTTTCTTTTTTCTTTTTTGAGATGGAGTCTCACTCTGTCACCCAGGCTGGAGTGCAGTGGTGCGATCTTGGCTCACTGCAAACTCCACCTCCTGGGTTCAAGCAGTTCTCCTGCCTCAGCCTCCTAAGTAGCTGGGATTACAGGTGTATGCCACCACTCCTGGCTAATTTTTGTATTTTTAGTAAAGACGGGATTTCACTATGTTGGCCAGGTTGGTCTTGAACCCCTGACCTCAAATGATCCACCCGTCTCGGCCTCCCAAAGTGCTGGGACTATAGGCTTGAGCCAGGCCTGAACCTCAGTTTTCTTATCTGTAAGATAGGGATGATAATGATAATAATAGTAATAATTTCTGAACCTTGTGAGAATCTTGAGGCATTAGATGGTAATATATGTAAGAACTTTTTAATATGCTCTAAAGTGCTGCAAAATGTCACTTAAAAACTAACTCATTATTATTTTTTTCTCTTCTTTTTAAAATTTTTATTTATTTTTATTTTTTTTAAAGACGGGGTTTCACCATGTTGGTCAGGCTGGTCTTGGACTCCCGACCTCAGGTGATCCGCCCGCCTTGGCCTCCCAAAGTGCTTGGGATTACAGGCGTGAGCCACCACGCCCGGCCAAAAATTAACTCCTTATTATGAATCCTCTTTTATAAAGCTCAAACTGAAGTTCAGAGAGAGACCTGGTTAGGGCTGGGAAAAGGTCTCCTCATCCCCCACTCAGTTTCTTTTGCCAGGTTGTTGCACTGGGGCCTGCCTTCTAGTAAAGCAATTATTGGTGAGATCAAGTTGCTGGGGGGAAATGAACACATGCCAGGAGGGAAGGAAAGAGAGTAGAGGATCTCCCTTCAGGGGTATGGAGAGGGCAATGGACGGGGAGGGGGCAGAGACAAACTTGCCTACCTTCTCGGTGTGCTGAGGGCTCTGAGGCTAAGCCCGTTAGGGTTAAGGTTCTCTACTGCCTACTTTCTCCGCCTTCTCAATTTGCCTGTCTTGTGCGGGTGAAGCTGATCTAGCATAAAATAACAGGCTTTTTAGCACAGTTTGAAAGCAAAGTCAGGCTTTAATGATGAGTTTCCTGTTTCTTGGTATTTTCTTTCAAGCAAAGGCCATGTTTTTGTAATACTCCATTTCAATGGACTATTCTTTCAGCCCCAGCAAACATTCCTGAGTGGTAGGTTTGAGGAGGTGTTCCAATTTATTGCTTCCGGTGTCCAATAACCTTGGAGGAGTATCTGTCTTCATGTCCTCCAAGGCCATGTTGTTTCAGAAAGTTACAGTGTTTAAAATCGTTCCCTAATAAAGGGAAGTGCCACTAATTCTAAGTAAAGTGAGCTTTACAAATAAGACCAGCTGTGAATGTTTAAAAAAAGAAAAAAAAGAAAAACGAACTTCAACAACAGGAGTCTAAGTAAAAACTGTATGCAGCTGAACTTCAGGAATTTTAGCATCCATTTAAAAAGATATCTTCAGCAAACTCATCTAAATTAGCTAAAAATGCTTGACACGATGAACATGTTCTGTCTCTAGGCCAGTATTCAATCCAGGTCAAGGAATCTAAGGGGTAGATGTACCTACCAAGAAACAAAGTGTTTGTGAGGTGGCCACAATACAGAAAAGCTGAATTTGATTTCTTTTATAAGAGCCCAACTGTGATCAGGTCCCCCAGGGGTCAGGTTGTCTGCCAAACTCTTCTGTATCAGCCTTTACCGGGGAAGGTTCACAAACCCTTGAGGCATCATGAAGCTGCCTAGGCTCCCATGTTAAAAGCAGAAATGACATCTATTTCAATGTCTACTTGCTAAAAGCAGATAATACAATGCATATTTACACATTTTCTTCTTTACAAACAACAATCTGAGAACCTATCAAAAGAATTGGTGTGGTGGTTAGGGGAGGTCCAGTGAGCACTTTCAGATTCATCATCAGGTCCAGACACTCGGATGGTTGATCAGGCAGCTAAGTCCTCAGCTGCCACGATGGTTTTAAATCATTCTCTGTTTGACACTCATATTATTTCACTTATGTTCAAAATGGCTTGTTGGTTAAGAGCAGGGCCATAGAAACACGTAGCCTATTTAAGAATAAATTATACTCAGTTTTGGAGGATAGATCAGTGACTCCAAAATATTGGTGACTTACCTGAAACTGAAATTGTATTTTATCTGGAGGGCTTCTTTACCCATAATTAAGTACTGCCTTCCTTTTACCAGCTCAGCGTTGGAGCAGGTTACCTTTTTAATGAAGGTGATTTCAGAGTCTTTCTCAGCAACAGCTTCCCCTGAGAGACACACAAGTCAAGTAAGGTTATAACATTCAGGTTTTAATGTCACAATTACAAATGCTCAAGTTTGCTGCTTCCTTGTGGCTACTTAGAGGTTTATGGCTAGTGGAGAGCAGTGATATTCATGTGGTTAAGGCTTCAGTCTCTGGAGCCAGACTGGGTTAAACTCTAAGTGTGTGGTTTCCTGGCTATGTGATTCTGGGAAATGATCTATGCTATCTGTACAAGGCTTTAGACCCTTATCTGAAAACTGTGCATGATGATAAAACCTACCTTGTAGAATCATTGTGATATTAAATGGGTTAATATATAAAAAGTGCCTGGAACATAGTAGAAACTATATAAGTACTTATTATTACTCTTATAGGACCAGAATTAAAAGAACCTATCTATGGTTGGTTGAACAATATTAATCTTCATGTTATACAGTAAAATATAAAATTATTTGGTAGTTGGTGATTGTCAACTTTGTAGAAAAGTACAAAATGTGAAAGACTTGGAAAATCTCAAGGATAATAATTTTGGGATTCCCAAAGAACTCACAAGCAGCCAGTCCCCCTACCTGGAATGCATTCCTTCCCATGTTGGCCTATTGAATTTCATTTCTCTTAAAAGTCTCCTTTAATTCTCACAGTATCCAGTAAAATATTCCTGGATGCTCTTTGTTTTAAATATCTTTCTGTCTCCTCCTTACTTCTTTTACACTTTAATTTCTATCACAATGTTTTATCCCACATCTGTCTTTCTAGCTAGACTAGAAACTTCTTGAGGCATGGGCTGTGTCTGATTTATCACTATATATCCAGGGCTAATATTTAACTATTAAGCTCTGGCAGAGTCATCTTAATTGTTAAATCCTGAAAAACTTCTGAGCCAATTGGCAAATAGTGTATAATAGAAATTGTGTAAATGGTAAACTTTCATTAGTAATATAAATTTCAGTATATATTCATTAGTTCAAGCTGATTTCTTAGGCTGCCTGATGGTGTAGATTCCTACTGCGTCAATATCTGAGAAACATTTCCAGTACTATCTGCCATTTCAGCCCCTGTCAGAGTAAGCAGTGTGGCTGTGTGGGGCCTTTTTTTTATTTTTTAAACTTCTCATCATGGAAAATGTAAAGTATATTCAGAAGAGAGAACAGGCAACTACCCTGAGCTTGAACAATCACCAAACTTTTATTCATCTGTATTCTCACCTATTCTAAGCACTCTGTGCTTTGGAGAAATACTAATTTTTCATTATCCTCAAACTACAGTTTGCCTATGATTCTAAGTGGTTTATTGTCAGCGTGCAGCAATCCTTGTATAAATAATGTGGGGTATTTTGATATTTATAAAAATTCAAATTTGTAAGTGTTAAAAATGAACCCAGAATGAGGAGATGAAGACGCAAATGTTTCTTAACATTTCCTTTTAAATATCATAAAACGAATCTTTGGATTTACTGGAGAACAAAGAAGAAATAATGCTAATAAAAAACTGTAGCTTGGGAATCACCCAATGCTATGAAAAATTCAGAACAGTCTAAAATGTCTTTTAATACTCTGCAAGAATCAATATGAAATAAAACAAACAATTCGTATTTCTGGAATGAAAAGCACTTTGTTATTTCAGTATAGAGAGAATGGCTTATTACTGCTTGTAATATGAATGTTGGATACAAATGGTGCTCAAAAGTTGAATTGTGGAAAGATCAAAGTTATAAACACTTATTTAATTAGAATGGCAACTAGAGTGCAAATAAAAAATTGTGACCACCAATGAAGAAAAAAAATAAAATCACAAATCAGTTTCATACAATAAAACTTTCAAAATAACAAAAATTAAAAAAAATTATCAAAGTGTTGATAAAGCAAATACAAAATTGAAAAATATTTCTAGAATTTTAAACTCTAGGGTATGATTAGTGATAATCAAGCTGGGAGGCTGAGGAGAGAGAATCCCTTGAGCCTAGGAGTTTGAGACCAACCTGAACAACATAGTGAGACCCCACCATAAAAGAAAAAAAAAATCAAGCATTTTAGGACTTGAAATATTTGATAGAATTTCAAAAGAGAAAAAAATTTTATATAAATATGTTATTGCAATTTAGCTTTACGGTCCTACTTATTGAAAAATTTATATCAACCAAAATGAGGCTGGGTGTGATGGCTCACACATGTAATCCCAGCATTTTGGGAGGCTGAGGTGAGTGGATCACTTGAGCCCAGGAGTTTGAGGCCAGCCCGGCCAACATGGTGAGACCTTGTCTCCACCAAGATACAAAAATTAGTCAGGCATGGTAGTGCATGTCTGTAATCCCAGCTACTCAGGAGGCAAAGGCAGGAGAATCATTTGAACCTGGGAGGCAGAAGTTGCAGTGAGCCAAGATCATGCCACTACACTCCAGCCTGGGTGACAGAGTGAGACTCCATCTCAAAAAAAAAAAAAAAAAAAGAATGTAATGCTATTCACAATAGCCACACACACACACACACAAATGCCTAGGAATGCAGCTAACCAGGGAGGTGAAAGATCTCTACAATAAGAATTACAAAACACTGCTCAAAGAAATCACAGATGACACAAACAAATGGAAAAATATTCAATGCTCATGGATAGAAAAAACCAATACTGTTAAAATGGCAATACTGCCCAAAGCAATTTACAGGCTTAATGCTCTTCCTATCAAACTATCAATGTCATTTTTCACAAAATTAGAGAAAACTATTTTAATATTCATATTGAACCAAGAAAGAGCTCAAATAGCCAAGGAATTCTGAGCAAAAAGAACAAAGCTGGAGGCCTCAAACTATCTGACTTGAAACTATATTATGAGGCTACAGTAACCAAAGCATTATGGTACTGGTACAAAAAAGACACATAGACCAATGGAACAGGTAGAGAACCCAGAAATAAAGCCACACACTTGCAACCATCTGATCTTCAACAAAGTCAATAAAGACAAGCAATGGGGAAAGGACTCCCCAGTCAATAAATGGTGCTGGGATAACTGGCTAGCCACGTCAAAGAATAAAACTGGACTCCTTCCATTCATCATATATAAAAATCAACTCAAGATGGATTAAAGACTTGAATCTAAAACTTAAAACTATAAAACGCCTAGAAAAAAAATCCAGGAAATACCATTCTGTAAATAGGCCCTGGCAAAGATTTCATGACAAAGACTCCAAATGTAATTGCAACAGAAACAAAAATTGACAAATGAGACCCAATTAAAGAGCTTCTTCTGTACAGCAAAATAAACTATCAACAGAGTAAACAGACAATGTACAGAATGGGAGTACATTTTTGTAAACTATGCATCTGACAAATTTTTAATATTCAGAATCTATAAGGAACTTAAATCAACAAGCAAAAATCAAACAACCCCATTAAAAATGAGCAAAGGACATGAACAGACACTTCTCAAAAGAAGCCATATACACAGCCGACAAGCACATGAAAAAATGCTCAACATCACTAATTACTAGAGAATTGTAAATCAAAACTACAAAATACCATCTCACACCCAGTCAGAATGGCTACAATTAAAGAGTCAAAAAATAACAGATACTGGCAGGGTGGTGGAGAAAAGGGAATGCTTACATACTACTGGTGGGGAATGTAAATTAGTTCAGCCACTGTGGAAAGCAGTTTGGATATTTCTCAAAGAACTTAAAACAGAACTACCATTTGAGCCATCAATTTCATTAATGGGCAACACTCAAAGGAACAGAAATCATTCCACTATAAAGTCACATGCACATATATGTTCATCACAGCACTATTCACAATAGCAAAGTCATGAAATCAACCTAAATGTCCATCAGTGGTGGACTGGTTAAAGGAAATGCGGTACATAGATACCATAGAATACTATGCAATCACGAAAAGAATGAAATCATGTTCATTCCAGCAACATGGATATGGAGCTGAAGGTCAATATCCTAAGTGAATTAATACAGGAGCAGAAACCAAATATCAGATATTTTCACTTATAAATGGGAACTAAACACTGAGTACACATGGACACAAAGAAGGGAATACTAGACAGCAGAGCCTACTTGAGGGTAGAGGGTGAGAAGAGGGTGAAGATTGAAAAATTACCTATTGGGTACTATGCTTATTACCTGGGTGACAAAATAATCTATATACCAAACCCCCCAACATGCAATTTACCCATGTAACAAATATGCACATGTATTTCCTGAACCTAAAATAAAAGTTGGAAAAAAAAAAGAAATTGGACAATTATGCAATTTAAAAAACTGTTTTGCTGAAGTCTGAGAAAAATTAATTCAATGAGAAATATTTATATGAACATCTTTAAAAATGTTTCTCCCCAAGTAGAATATAAGCTTTAAAAAGGCAGGAGCCCCATCTGTCTTATTTGAGTTGTATCTTCTGCGTCAAATATAATGCCTGCCACATAGTTGGTACTAAATAACTGTTGAATGAAAGAACAAGTGAAATGAATTCTTACCAGTTTTGTAGACATCCAGAAGGGTTGCCGTGTACTTGACAAAAACATTTTCTACAGTGATGGATGTGATGCTAACTTTATAAGCTGGTAAAAAACAAACAAAAATGAAACAATTCAGTCTTAATACTATTAATGCTATGTCCAGTAGAAGCCAGAATTTGTCAAACATGAGAAATGAAGCATGGCAAACTGTTATAGTTCTTATTTCTTCCAAGAAGCCTTCCCAATCCCTTCAGTCTGATTCAGTCTCTCAATCTATTAGAATCATTAGCCCTGGCCAACGTTATAGAACAGGCTGATTAGGATAAGAGACATATTTCATAAAATAACAGAAGCACATAAAACAAACAAGATAAACCTTTGTTAGATGTTAAGTTCAGAGGCTGATCTTTTAAGATGAATAAAGCCATGCCCGTGGGCATCCTTTGAAGAGCCCCTTATATTCTCTTCTTCATGACCACAGAGGGAGCCTTCTTTCTCATTCAGTTCTACCATGTGAGCTTCCTTGGTTTCTTGCTTTGCTTCTTCATATCACTCCACTGGCTTTGATCTTTGGTTTTTAGGATGATTCTGTTTTCTCACTTACCCTTGCTTGGCAACTACCTAACATGAGCTCCCCCACAATCCTGTTTTCTCTTCATTCAGACATCAATGTTTGATGCATAATGTGCTTGACCTCAGCTCTGGAAAGATCAGCTTGAAGGGACCCATTCTTTCTATGTGGCCTCAGGAGAGATTTATTTTATTTTTGCTTTTGATCTTTCTACTTTTTGTTTTGAAATGAGTGACCTAAAATATCTGTTTATTCTGGAGATCCCTCAAGTCTTTAAATCTATCCCAGATATAGATTGACAGCTTGAGAGACAGATAGGTGAACTCATCCTGGCAGAACCAAGGGCTATGTAAATTAGTGGCTTAAAATGCATGAACAATGTTCTGAATTTCAGATTCATAAGTCTTTATGGTAAACATGGGTATTATACTTACTATGTGGGCCTGGGTAGAGAGACAGAACTACTTAATTTTGTTTCTATTCTGTTATTCCAGTAATAGCTTGTAGTCCAGAAAAAGCCAGCTAAGTATTTTCTTGAAACAACACAATAAACCCAAATTGGATTTATTCTCTGTGTTAAAATAGATTTCTGATATTTTAGATTTAAAACAGTTCTAAAATGGAGGGAAGAAATAATTTAGTGGATTTTTTGTTTGTTAAAACAATATAGTATTCTCAAGTCTTCATGTATTTAACAAACTGCAGTGGGTCTAGGCTGAGTCAGGCAGCTTTTTAGCTTTTTTTTTTTTTTCCAAAATCAAGATAAATTCAAAGGAAAAAAATGTTATTAACCATACAAAATTCATTCTGTTGACTGCATTACTATTAAGCGAATTCAGTAGACTTCAATGAAAATTATGCTGGAGATCAGGATGCATCTTAATTCTACTACTTGCTTTCTGCATGAACTTGAACAAATTATTTAATATCCCTGAACATCAAAGGTTTTTTTTTTTTTTTTTTTGGACAGAATCTTACTCTGTCACTCAGGCTGGAGTGCAATGGCTCACTGCAACCTCTACCTCCCAGGCTCAAGCGATCCTCCTACCTCAGCCTCCCGAGTAGCTGAGACTACACGCATGAGCCATCCATACCCAGCTAATTTTTGTATTTTTTGTAGAGATGGAGTTTTGCCATGTTGCCCAGGCTGATCTCAAACAGCTGAGCTCAAAGTGATCCGCTCACCTCAGCCTTCCAAAGTGCTGGAACTACAGACATGAGCCACTGTGCCCCGCCCTCATAAAGTTCTTAGGAACCCTTTCCACTGCAATGAGAAACTGTCTATGAAAGCTGTTGGTAAACACAAAGTACCAACTTGGCTGTACTTATTTTTTAAATTTATAAATAACACCCTTCTAATTCCTTCCTTTTGTTTTGAGACAGAGTCTTGCTGTGTCACCCACGCTGGAGTGCAGTGGCATGATCTTGGCTCACTGCAACTTCCTCCTTCTGGGTTCAAGTAGTTCTCCCGCTTCAGCCTCCTGAGTAGCTGGGATTACAGGCATACACCACTATGCTCAGCTAAATTTTGTAATTTTAGTAGAGACAGGGTCTCACCATGTTCGCCCCAGGCTGTTCTCAAATTCCTGACCTCAGGTGATCCACTCACCTCGGCCTCCCAAAGTGCTGGTATTACAGGCATGAGCCACCATGCCTGGCTCCACCCTTCCAATTTCAAAACGAAAAAAAGATTTGAGATAGTGTACGATATGTCTCTCTCTCAAAAAAAGCCAGCAATAAATGTCAAAAACTATGCTCTCTCTCTCTCTCTCAAAAAAAAGCCAGCAATAAATGTCAAAAACTGAACAGAAAACAAAGGAGCTAAGTTTATAAGGAACTGAGACAAGGCTACAACTGTACTTGGACACTAATTTAGCTCTGAGCTCTGGAAAACTCGAAGGATTGAGATTCACTTTTTGAAATGGAGAATGTCACAAACATGAATTGCAATCCTGCATATATTAAAAATTATTTGGTATTTATATTTTTACTCTGAAGAGATTTTTTAAGAACCAAATCCCCTAAACCACCTTTGCCTCTGCCTCTGGTCTATCAATTGGAAGAGTACAGAACTGAAATCTGATACCTCTGTAGCTTCTCAAAAGTTCCCTTTGACTATGTTTTAGTGCCTATAATTGAAAAAGATCTATTAGAGGAAGGTATCTTGGCTGGGTATACATGTCACTTCTATTATTTATAATGAAAATCACATTTCTTTGCTGCGGAATAAAACACTTTGCATGTTAATGATAAAAATTGATGGCATTTTCCTTCAGGGGATCACATGGAATGTTGTATCCATATAATCACTATGTAAAGTTTTTGATCTTTCCAACTGAACATGTATTCATAAAATTTCATGTTTAAAGGAGCTATATTGAACTTTTGAACTTACCATATGCAATCTCTGGTTTACATGCTGTTTGTTTTCTAGTCTCTGCAGAGATTGTCAGATCCAATTCTGTCTGCATTTGCCCACAATCAGCTAGATTTTGTGAATATTGGTCAAAATAAGGTTAATGTAAAGAAATAGACACTCTCTCTAGGAGTAAACACAGTTTCCCATGAGCCCAGAGACAACCCAATACAACCTTACAAATGTCAGATTTCTAAGACCTGCCCATTTTCTTTTCTTTCATAAAGTAAAATATTACATAAAACAAAAACAAAAAACAAAATCTTGAGCATAAGTCACAAGCTTGTCCAACCTATGGCCTGTGGACTGCACGCAGCCCAGGACAGCTTTGAATGTGGCACAACGCAAATTCATAAACTTTCTTAAAACATAATAAGATTGTCTTGTGATTTTTGTTTTAGCTCATTAGCTATTGTTAGTGTTAGTGTATTTTACGTATGGCCCAAGACAATTCTTCCAATGTGGCCCATAGAAGCCAAAAGACTGGACAACCCTGGCATAAGGCTTATTGTTAGACCAGGTGGCCACTCCATATTCAGGTCCTTAGAAATGTATGTGCTTCCCTTCATGAAAGGGGAAATTTTTCCATTTTGAGTATAATAAGTCCTTTGAAGGAACCAACATGATAATGTGACTGATTTATATCTATAAAATAGCACAATAAGTACCTAGAAAATGTGTAGATATTGAGGATTTTGAAAAAAACCACAACCAACTCAGACCCTCATGGAGCCAGCTGTTGGTTATTGGTGAGTTCTGGATCATCTTTTCCTTGGCCAAGAAGGCTTTCTTCAATAAAGACTAGGTGGAACTGGACAATAAACAGAATTCCATTAACTGGGAAGTATAACACAAAAGAAACAGAAACTAGTGGTTCAGTCCTGAGCCTCTGGTCCTATTATTTTAAAAAGACTAGGTGAAAGTAAAATTTCACATCATGTTGCTCCTGTAATATCCAACAACCATCTGGATGGTGTTTCTCTGCCTCCGTACAGCATGAACTATGAGGTTGTTGAGGAACTGTGAAAAAGTGGTTTCACAACTCTCAAGGCATCATTAGCTTTCAATTAGCTGAGGTAGCATTTGTACTTCTGAGAAAGAACAGTTTACCAGTGTCCCCCCAGATTATGATTGACTGCTTTAAATAAGCATGCAGCCTAAACATGTTAAATGAAGTTTACCTTCTACACACTTGCACGTGGCTCCTTCACAGACTTTCTGAAGTTTGATGTCGGAAGTGCTATAAAACATGGTACACTGTTTATCTGTGGCAACATAAGAGTGGTTAAGAGAAGTGGTTTGATTGATGCACAGCATATTTACTAATTGGCGAGTCTCTTACATGGAACCTCAAAGATTGCTTATTTCAAACCCTTCTTTTTATAGGTAAGGCCCAGGGAGGTGAAATTATGAATTGACTGTCCTGGGAAGGGTTCCCCTACCCTCAGAAAGATCTCCCCTTTTTAGCTTAGTTCTGTGCTTGAAACATTCATTTCTCAGAAATAAAACGTTTGATGCTTCCATACATAAGAGGGAAATAAATTATGTTGCATGAGGATCTTTTGAAAGACTGGAATTGTTTAGGGTGGACAAGAGAATAAAAGAATATATCTATGTATCTCTATACATCTATCTCAAGGGGAATAGTGACTATGTATGTTCTATGTGATTTCAGAATATAAAACTAGAAGGAATGGGTGTCAGAGTTTTGGTTCACTTTAAGAATTTTCTAACAAGTAGAACTGCCCAAGGTGGAGTCATCTGTCTTGTGAACCAATAAGCTCTTCAATCACATAACATTCTCAAAAGTGGCTGAGTAGAAAAATGTGGGATCACCCATTCAACAAATATTTATTGAGTTCACATTATGTACTTCACACTGCGTTAGATACTAGGGATGCAAGAATGAAAACACTCTGGGGTTGATGAGAAAGACATACAAACAAATAATTATAATTCAATGTGACAGCTGCTATAATAGAGCTATATACAAAGTGTAATGAGAATATAGATGGGCTAGAAGTTGTTCTGGGGGTATTGAGTTGGTTTCTCTCAAAAGGAGAGATATGATTATCTGTGAACACCATAGATAAACAAGGCAAAGAATACTGAAAGTTGGAGGCACTATAATCCAGTTATTTTAAAAATGAAGAAACTGAGGGCTGAGAGGTGAAATGATTTGCTCGATGTCAATAAGTAGTTTGTGGATAGTATTTTGTATGCAGTAGTTTGGATGTTCAAACTGGAACTTTTTTTTTTTTTTTTAAAGACGGGGTTTCACCATATTGATCAGGCTGGTCTTGAACTCCCGACCTCAGGTGATCCGCCCGCCTTGGCCTCCCAAAGTGCTTGGATTACAGGCGTGAGCCACCACACCCGGCCCAAACTGGAACTTTTATGAAGAGTGGTCTCTGAGAGAGGCAATACATAAAATGTACAGGACTCTAATGGATTTCTAAATGTTCTGTAAAGAATACAAATTACTCTTCGGAAGAAATATCAGCATGGCGTTGATTACCTGGTCTGTGGTATTCATACACTGTGAAAGTGGCAGGACTAAGAAACCCAACTTCAAAGAGTTCAAATATCCGGAATCGTACACAAAGGAAATCATTGGAGGGAATCTGTACAACAAATTCAAGGATTTAGGGAAAGTATGGAGAGACGATATTTACAATATTTTAGCCTGTACATTTTGAATAGTAAAGGAAAAATGGTAGGAGGTGGAGCTTACCGAATTCAGTTGCAGAATAACATGTCCATCTTTGATTTGGTAATCAGCGAATAATTGATCCACCCCTTCCACATGCTAAAGGGGGAAGAGAGAAACTTAAATTTCATTTCATTATCTTTTTGTTTAAATGCATTCACCTGTTGATGAGATGTCACATCACAGGGATGTGATCCATTATTCAAAAAAATTGAAGAGCAGTTCCTCTTCTTGAAAAATCTGAACACATTAGCATATAAATTCATATTTTTCAGAGCACGCTAGTGTATGCTTCCACTTCACTTTGATAAATCAAAATGTAGGTTCATTATGTTTTGAAGAGAATATTCTGGCCAGTCTGGTGGCTCACACCTGTAATCCCAGAATTTTGGGAGGCCGAAACAGGTGGATCACCTGATGTCAGGAGTTCAAGACCAGCCTGACCAACATGGTGAAATTCTGTCTCTAATAAAAATACAAAAAAATTAGCCAGGCATGGTGGTGCATGCCTGTAATCCCAGCTACTTGGGAGGCTGAGGCAGGAGAATCTCTTGAACTCGGGAGGTTGGGTTGCAGTGAGAGATTATACCATTGCACTCCAGTCTGGGTGACAAGAGCGAAAATCCATCTCCAGAAAAAAACGAAGAATAGTTTGGGTGATTCTAATGTGTCATATTAAAATTAAAGGAAGTAAAATTGCCTATAAAATAATTCAGAAGAGAAAAAAAGCATTCACAACAAAATTTAAAAGAAAACACATACAGCTTTTAAGTCATCTTCATTTGCGCTGATTCCAGTAGGCAAGGAGATGTCCATTACTGCATGAGAGGATCCAGATGATGATTCTTCCCTGCCGGGCTTGTAGCTAAAATAAAAAAGAAGTTAGAAAATGTAATAAATAAGTAAATAAGATTGTTTAAGAAAGGACACTGTTTCTTAGTAGACCCTAATTTTTAAATTTGGGTCTCCATTTATTTGCTTTTCTATAATGTGTGGGTTAAAATCTCTGACTTTAGAGTTGCAAGAGATCTTTGAGTCATCTATTCTCTTTCCTCACTTGATCAGTAATCTCAGTCGACTGCTCTACTGGAGCACAGAAGTCATCCACACCAAGCTAACCAGCTGGGGCAACTCAGGATGAGAGTAAGGCACTGACTGGTTCAAGGTCACATGGCTAACTCATGCAAAGCTGCAGAAGAATCTAGGTCTTTGGATTCTCTTGTTCGTTCATTTTCTAATGAAGCATATTCAAAGGAGAAAATAAGTTGTGTGTTGAAAAGAAATTCAGTAAACATATCCAGGGAAAGCTAGAAGAAAATACACTAAGTCTGGGCACCGTGGCTCACATCTGTAATCCCAGCACTTTGGAAGGCTGAGGCAGGCGGATCACTCGAGGTCAGGAGTTCGAGACCAGCCTAGCTAACATGGCGAAACTCCACCTTTACTGAAAATACAAAAAAAAATTTAGCGCGGGCGTGGTGGCACACGCCGGTAATCCCAGCTACTCGGGAGGCTGAGGCAGGAGAATTGCTTGAATCCAGGAGGCAGAGGTTGTAGTGAGCTGAGATCGTACCACTGCACTTCAGCCTGGGCGACAGAGTAAGACTCCCTCTTTAAAAACAAAAATAAAAACAAAAAAAAACACTAAATATTAGTAGCTACTTTCTCTGGATGGTGAGATTATAAGCTATTATCTCTTTTGTTTTTCATGCTTTCTTCTATTTTCTAAATTTCCCATAATACCTACTTTACGTAGAAAATGTTTCAAGGACTATCCTTTCAGTAGGAATTCTGCTAGTAGGAAGTTAAGGAGAAATGCAAAGGGGGCACCATGGGAGGGTTTGGTTTTTGTTTTTGTTTTGTAAGAGAGAAAAGAATACTGAAATGGAAAATCAGGAAACTCGGGTTTTATTCCAGTTCTGAGATTCCCACAAATCATTTCCCCTTTCTAAGCTCATTTTTCTTATTGTAAAATTAACTGTGAAGAAGTATAAGTTTGTGTTTTAAATTTGTCCTTATAATTCCCAGGCTTTGGTTTTGGGTAGCAGAGGCTTAGAGCTATCATTAAGAGATGTTAGACGGCATAAAGAGACAGGTTGGAGGGGGATGAGGCTGGGACAGGGGCAGAGGGAGTGTGGTTCTGCAAAAGTTGATTTCAGGTTCCAGCCTCACCTCAAGAAGCTTGAGAGGCAGCTGCATGTCTGAGAGTGAAGCTTGGGAGAGCAGTCAGGATTAAAGGAAGAAATTAGAAGACAGCTTCATAAAGGGGAAAATGAATTGATCTCAACTATAGGTATGAATATTAGTAAAGAGGAGATACTATGCCAGTTAGTGAGGGGTCAGGGCATACCTTTTCCTCAATGACACCTCATAGAGCATATATAAAGCAGTCCCAGCTTGGCACAGTGGCTCACACCTGTAATCCCAGCACTTTGGGAGGCTGTGGCAGGCGGATCACTGAGGCCAGGAGTTCGAGACCAGCCTGGCCAAAATGGTGAAACCCCGTCTCCACTAAAAATGCAAAAATTAGCTGGGTGTGGTAGCACACACCTGTAATCCCAGCTACTTAAGAGGCTGCGGCAGGAGAATCGCTTGAACCCAGGAGGCGGAGATTGCAGTGAGCCAAGATGGCACCATTGCACTCCAGCCTGGGAGACAAAGTGAGACTTCCTCTCAAGAAAAAAAAAAAAATCAGTCCCCATTAGAAGTTATAGATGTAATATTTGCCGAAATAATGAAAAGTATTCTAAATTCTGACTCATGAAAATTTAACCCCATTCTTACCAAATTAACAATTTAGAACAGAATAGAAAACACTTGGAACTCTAATGTGACATCTGAACATCTCCCTAATTGGATGGGTAGAAGCAGAGAACTCTTGCTCACAGATGCAAACACTTTGTCAGCAGGATGGAAAAGGGCCTCCCGAGTGGAGAGTGTCTATGAAAAGGTTGCTGGAGCCTTGATGACTGGTTGCCATGGAGACTGTTTCAATGGTGGAACTGAAATCCTCCTTTCAAGAAACCCTTTGCCTGCTGCCAAAACCAGCAATCTTCCCCAAAGGCATTTTGTTGCGAGAGAAATGAAATCCTTTTTTTCTTAGGAATACAACAGAGAGGTTGTAAAAAGGTAAATACACGAAAGAGACCCTCTGAACACAGAAATTTCATGCTGGCATTTTTTAATCAGGAGAGAGAATATTTGAAGGCAAAGAAGTTCTTACATGAGTAAGTACTACACAGTTCCTTTTGGAATTTACCCAATGTAACTTCAGTGTCAGCAGAGCCAAAAGCATATTCCACCCGCCTTTCTGGAACATTCTGTCCCCAATTTGTAAAAACTAAAGGATAGACTATTCAAGATTGCATTTCTCCTTGCTTTCTTTTGTATATTGATAATCTGGAATTAGGCCTCCTGCCAATGAAGTCAAATGAACCAGTTTTTGATAACAGCCTCTTTCTGTACAACAGAATTGTGGACAATTAGAACGAACATTTGAGGTAAGGTAGTGCAATATTCTTGCTTTATAGAAGAGTACTGGAGAAGTTAGCTGATTTCCTGAAGGTCACTGGAGTTCTTACTGGCAGAGGCTACCCCACAGGTATCTCACCCTATCAGTGAGCTCTTCTTTATGGCAAGTCCAGATGCCTCCCTGCAGGGTCCCAGGCACTGATTTGAGCTCTGCCCAGAAGTTTGCTCACACTTCCCTTTGACAACTGTTACAAATTTAAAGATAACTGTGATCATGCTCCTTCCCAGCTGGTAGGTGCCCAAGAGTAGGAATGGCATGTAGGAGGAAAGAAGCTGCCTGGGAAAGGACAACCTTACTGGAAAGACATTAGGGAATGAGGAAAGATGTTTGAGTGGAAACAGAGAGCAGGGACTGGCCACAGAAGGAAGTAGGAAATCCTGAAAGGAAGAAGTGCCAATGAGGAATGAAATAGGGTTGAGTAGTGAAGGAATCCTAAGAAGCGACTAGGCTTGGGACATAGAGAAGGCTGGGAAACAGCTGGGAGTGAGACAGGGAGAAACAGTATGCTGTTCCTTAGGATTAGTGGTCTTAGATTACACTGACTGAAAGAGGTGGTTTAGGCTGGGTGTAGTTGCTCAGGCATGTAATCGCAGGACTTGGGAAGGCTGGGGGGTGCGGATCACCTAAGGTCAGGAGTTTGAGACCAGCCTGGCCAACATGGTGAAAACCCATCTCTACTAAAAATAGAAAAATTAGCCAGGCATGATGGCGTGCACCTGTAATGCCAGCTACTCAGGAGGCTGAGGCAGGATAGTCTCCTGGACTCCGGTGGCAGAGGTTACACTGAGCCAAGATCATGCCACTGCACTCCAGCCTGGGTGACAGAGTAAGACTCCATCTAAAAGAAAAGAGGTGTTTTAGATACTGGATTGAGCATCAGAGGTTGGGGATTTGAGTCCCTGGCTCTGCCTCTAACTCTGTAAGCACTTGGCAAGTGACTTTATCTCTTTGGGTCTTAGTTTCTTTATTTCCAAAATAAGAGGATTATGATATCATCCCTAAGGTCCTTCTTAGCTCTCATCTTTTGCACAACACTATTGTATCTCCATGTTACCCACACTGGGTGCATGATTATAAGTAAAATCAGCAAAACACCATCCATAGATATCACTGTTATTGACAATATAAGCGTTAAGAAAATAGAACACAGTAGAAAGGATTGAGGGATGATGGAAAGAACAGGGGAAGAAGTCTGTTCTGTTTCAGTCCTGGCTCTACCACTATCTGATCACACTGTGTGATCACCAAAGCCAAAAGTCTATACATCTTTTCAAATACCACATATTCTTTTTTTTTTTTCTGAAACAAGGTCTCACGTTTTTGTCCAGGCTGGAGTGCAGTGGCATGGTTACAGCTTACTGCAGCCTCAACCTCCTGGGCTCAAGCAATCCTCCCGCCTTAGCCTCCCAAATAGCTGGGACTACAGGTGTGTGCCACCACGTCTGGCTAATTTTTAAAATTTATTGTAGAGTTGGAGTCTAGCTATGGTGTTCAGGCTGGTCTTGAACTCCTGGGTTCAAGCAATCCTATCACATTGGCCTCCCAAAGTGTTGGGATACAGTATGAGCCACTGTATACGGCAAAAAACCTACACTTGCATAATGTTTTAGGATGGTGGCTGTGGTAAGCAGAATAATGGCCCCCAATGATATCTATGTCCTAATCCCCTGAACCTGTGAATATGTTACCTTATGTGGCAAAGATAACTTTACAGATGTGATTAAATTAAGGATTTGAGATAGGGGGAGGATTAGCTGTGTAGGCCTAATGTAAAGACAAGTATCTTTATGAGGAAAGGTAGCAGGAGAGTCAGAGAAGGAGGTGTGATGATGGAAGCGGGGGTCACAGTCAGAGAGAGACTGGAAGATGCTATAACACTGGTATTGAAGACAGAGGAAGGGGCCACAAGCCAAGAACTCAGGTAGCCTCTAGAATCTGGAATAGACAAAGAAATTCTAGAGCTTCCAGTAGGAATTATAGCCCTACCCAACTCCTTGATTTTAGGACTTCTCACTTCTAGAATTGCAAGATAGTAAAATTGTATCGTTTTAAACCATTAAGTTTGCAATAAATTGTTACTTAGCAATAATAAAAAACTAATACAATGGCCAATTGAGGCCTCTGTATTTAGTTGGCAGAGGGTTGAACATCAGTGGTTCTCAACGCTGGCTACCATTAGAATGACCTCTGGAGCAAGGGACATGTCTAAGAGCTCTCCACCTGACTTCAATGTACAGCTTGAGTTGAGAATCTAGCTGATAATTGCCAGGGATTTTATTAGGTAAATGTGATTTTTCTAAGTTAGAGAGTTGGGGCTGTTTTTGAGAGAACCTTTTACATATTTTTTTTCCAATTTTAAAAAATCACATCTCTACCCCTCTGAAAGACAGAAAAATTAATATATATATATATATGTATACATATTTTTTATTCTCTATTTGTGAGCTTGGGTTGAAAGAAAAATTAATATTATACTGTTCGAATCAGAAGACAAAAATGAGAGAGAAGACTATATGAGCAAAACCAAGGCTGTTCTTCACGGTAAGTAGCTATTTAAGAATACATATGTTCTGCATTTTTAAACAATTGAACAATTTTGTATCTCCAAATCTAAAATTTGGAAATATGTAAAGAAACAATACTATAACAAAAATGAGAACCTGAAGTCTATACTCCCCTTATGGAAATGGGCTCACCTGGCACATGCTACTATGCGTTTGTAATCAGAGTT
Source organism: Ateles fusciceps (assembly GCA_036589455.1). NCBI lineage: Eukaryota > Metazoa > Chordata > Mammalia > Primates > Atelidae > Ateles > Ateles fusciceps. The sequence goes on from JAZHEH010000952.1 coordinate 20,313,807, forward strand.
GCCGTAGCCTCTGTAGCTGGATGCTGGGACACACAACAAGAAAGCAAACAGAAAAATATGAGTAAACTGTTTTCAGCTGCTTTGGAACCTGTCAGAACAGAATCATTAATGAGCAAATCTCTGAACACACTTAACAATGATTTGTGATTTGCAAGTTGATACTTTTGGTGGTTCTAATGGAAATTCATGGTTATTGACAATACCAGGAGGTCTTTGAATAATTAGAACAGCCCACTGCTCTCAAATAACTTATAAATTAAGGAAGAAATTATTAAAGATAAATATGTATTGGTAATATGTCTGGGAGATGTTGGAGGGAGGAAGAGCAGATGCCTGGATTTGCTGGTAGTTGGGAAGTTTCTTGTAGGAACAGGCTTCTGTGCCACAGATGGAAAATATCAGGGCAGAGGCAGCAGTGTTCATTCTGATCCTGAAGGCAGTGGGGGAGAGGAGGAGGAGTGGAGTGTGCAAATGGACTTGCTTTTGGACCAGGAAGGGAGAACCAACCAGCAGAGGGATGTGAGGGCCTTGGGTTAAAAAAAAAAAAAAAATAGTGGGAGAATACATTTAAAGAAAAGATGATAAGTACAGGAGAGACCAAGTTAAAGATAGAGGCAGAGAAATGTACATTTGCTGGACCCCCTGGAATACAGAAAGGCTAAGGGATGGAAAACTAACAGGGCGATAAGAGAATTCAAGGTCCCAGATTGGAAGGCTAACACAAAAGTAACAGAAATTCCTAGTTTTGGAATTAGACCTTAACGTGACTTTACAAGTAGTTACACTCTTTAAAAGTAACAGTCAGTCAAAACAATTTATTGATCAATAGCAAATACATTTAGCTTAGTTATTGTTATTGAATATTAGCTTCTGACTATTGTTAAAGAGTTACATCTATTGTAAAGAATGCAAGTAATATTTACTTGGATGTCAACCTGCTAAAGTATTTGATTAAGAAATTTTGCTTTTTGAGTAAGCATATTTTTCCTAATCAGGGAAGCTCCCTATTTATAAACATTCTTTACGTTTAGCCAAAATTACAGTGTAAATGCTGCTGTTTTACCTTCAATATCCTGAGTGTCAATTTTCAGATGAAAGCTGCAAATTTCTTCAGAGGCACTGGTTTTGTGAACTACAGTTGTTACCTACATTGGGGGACAAGTAAGCAAAAAGTTTCTATTTAAAGTGGGAAAGTGAAGAAGGTATTAGGGCAGCCCTGCTGCTGCAAATGGGATGCTTGAAGGATCATTTTGATAATCCAGCACAAGTGGTGTACATTAGTGACTCATTTTTGCAGCAGCTGGACTTTAAGCAAACTCCATAATCTAAACCTGAGAGGCCCAAAGTAAGCAAAATATAAATTCTGGCCGGTTAGAATCTTGGTCTGAATTCCATGCAGTCAAATCTGAGCACCTTACTCTACAGGAGAGTTCCCAAGGTTCTTGTTTTTGAACCTTTCCACTTTAATTTTACACACAACACAACAAGTCTAGGAAGTTTGGGTTTCTTCCAACCACACACCATCATGGTAAACAACAAATGATAGGTGTGTATGAATGGGCAGAGGTACTGCCAGAAGTAGATATACTGACAGCAACCAGAAGGGACAGAAAAGTGAACAATCTCTCCTCCCCCATATAAACTCACAACAGTCCTTGAAGGAATGAATGTACCGAAGATTAGAGCATGATTAAAATTATCAATAGAATGTTAATTTATGCTCAGAACATGCAATTTAAGCATGCATAAACATATTTAAACAGCCTAGAAAAATTTGCACCTGCCAGCTGGGCGTGGTGGCTCACGCCCGTAATCCCAATACATTGGGAGGTCAAGGCAAAAGGATCACTTAAGGTTGAGAGTTTGAAACCAGTTTAGTCAACATGATGAAATTCCATCTCTACTAAAAATACAAAAATTAGCCAGGCATGGTAGCACGTGCCTGTAATCCCGGCTACTGGGGAGGCAGAAGAATTGCTTGAACCTGGGAGGCAGAGGTTGCAGTGAACCAAGATTGCACCACTGTACTCTCTAGCCTGGGCAACAGAGCGAGACTCTGTCTCAAAAAGAAAAAAAGAAAAAAAAGTTGCAACTGCCAAGTGCCTAAAATGAAGAAACAAGCCTTTATGAATAACAAATCTCCCAAAATCCTGGATAAATGAGATGGTACAGAAAACACATGTATACAATGTACATATTTACACATATATATGTATATATGCATATGCTATATGCATATATGCTCTCTCAGAGCTCTTCTGAGAGTAACTGGATGAGACACTGAAAATCTTATGCCCGTAGAAGGTGCTAAACAATGCTGGCATTTCCCCTTTCCCTTCTACATGTAAATAAAATGTCTTGAGATCTCCTGAGTGAACCATATGCATATACCATATGCATATATACATATATAATCATAAAATTATATATCTCTATAAGTATATCTATATAATTTCTATAAGTATACAGGATGTATACATATAAAGATTAACATTGTTATTTTCAAAAAAATTGTGAGGATAGTTGCAAAGATTGCTAGAAGGATTTATATAAGTGAATCCCACTTTAGTCATGGTTACTCAAGCCCAGATTTCTGTGACTTTGTGGCAAAGTCCCTAACTTTTATGTTACCTAGTACAAATAGACACATCTTATTACTGGCCATCAATTAAATACTTACATGTACTGTAGCCAAGCCACTGCCAAATCCTGTACTGACAACGAGGTCATCATCGAGAAGCACCTGGAAAGATGGATAGAGAAACCATGCTTTCTTTCATCATTCAATAGGGAGGGAGGATAGACCTATCCATGAAGAGTGGGCTGACACCTATCAGCCTCCTCTCTCAGAGCTCTTCTGGGAGTAACTGGATGAGACACTGAAAATCCTATGCCCATAGCAGCTGCTGAACAACACTGGCATTTCCCCTTTCCCTTCTACATGTAAATAAGATGTCTGAGATCTCCTGAGGGAACCAACAAAAGCAACATGTCAGAGGTTACTTCTGGTTACATTTTCATTTACATATGGCCATGGTAAACCTGGATCTTCATCTCCTTTGCCAACTGAATAAATTCCTTTCTGTGCCTAGCTCAGGAATCAGCATCCTGTGTGCCAATGGAGATTGTTTTCATTAGAACCCAGAGCAGGGAACCTCCACATAACTTGCAAATGGGTGCATCTCTGAGCTCCTCCTTTACATCCCTTTTCCATCTCTTGATGGTTTATCTTTTCCACTTGTCACCTGCCTTTGTTTGCAGAAACCCCTAGTATCTCACCCCAAACCACTAGCACCCCACTCAAGCCTGCCAAATCCTTAGTTGCTGCTGCTCTTTTTCCTACTCTGCTAGGAGGAAAGTGAAGACACGAATGGAGTTAAGTCATTCTCCTCCACAGAAACTCTGTCATCCAAATGCTCCCTAATTTGTGGAAAGTATGGGAGAGATCATTTTGAGCCTGAAGAGTTGGTACTTCCTTTACTTAAAGCCTCCCCTTTCCTTTGCTTAGCATAATAATGCAAGAAGGATTGGGCATACATTAAAGTTTCTCAGTCCTTCCTTCAAATTTTAGTAAATATAGGAAAGTAGGAACAAGAAAGTAGTACTTTCTTGTTCTCCCTGATAGAATATAGCAGCATTTGCTGGAAAATGAGTGTCTTGAGATACTGCATGTGAAAAGCATGCATGACAAATATGTTTGGAAAATGCTGTGCACGGTACCCTGCCTCTGTCCCTTTTCATACCCAGAGTCACCACATTTAATCACATACATATTACAGAACAGGGAGATTCTAGATTAAAGAACTTGTTTAACTTCATTTAAACTAGAGTTTCTCAACCACCTACCACTCTCATGGAACACATTTCAGAAAATGCTGGAGTAAAAAATTTCACACTAGGTAATAACAGCCCAGGTTTCACATGAAAGGAGCATCCTGGGCTGAGGTTTAAATTTTGTTAGGATGACAAGAAGCCTCTTACAGCATTATCCCTATAGAGAAGAATAATTCCAGCTACCTCAAGTAGCTGGAAGGTCAAGAGATCCTCTTTAGAGCTTAGACTCAGAACACGAATCTCTGGTGAATTCTAAATGATCCCAGGGAAAGGAGACACATTCCCAAACTAGGGACCACAAGCACAAATGCCTGCAGAAGCCTGGGCACAAAGCAAGTACGGACATAAACGCACATGCATACATCCTGTGACTGGTGGGGACTGCAGCAAACTGAAGAAGGCATGCCAATGCCCAGTGCCTTGCTGCCAGATCTTTTAGTTTATAAAGGGAAGTTGGGAATCAGGTTTTTATTTGAAATCTCTGGATTCTTAAATATTGGCATATATCTACATCTATGTTTATATCCATATCTTTTTTCTTATGGGCCACCAGTTTGCAATTTTTGCATTAAATTTTATTTCTCTGCCAGGTGCAGTGGCTCATGCCTATAATCCTAGCACTTTGGGAGGCTAAGGCAGGGGGGATCACCTGAGGTCAGGAGTTTGAGACTAGCCTGGCCAACATGGTGAAGCCCCGTCTCTACCAAAAATACAAAAAATTAGCCGGGCGTGGTGGCAGGCACCTGTAATCCCAGCTACTCAGGAGGCAGGAGAATTGCTTGAACCCAGGAGGCAGAGGTTGCAGAGAGCCAAGGTTGTGCCATTGCACTCTAGCCTGGGCAACAAGAGCAAAACTCCATCTCAAAAAAAAAAAAAAAAAATTTTCTCATGCTTGTTTACTTTTAACAAACACCAACTTGTGAAGGATGTCAACAGTGAGGACTATTTCCAATTACTGTACATTTAAATATACTTTAAATAATGCAAACACAGTAATTAGAAAAATATGTATTAGCAGCTATATGTGGACAGCTAATATTAACATAGAACCCAGTTTTTCCAACATGTCTTTTTGTGAAATTTTAAGAAGCCATCAAAATTATCACCTTTAAAAATCCAGCAGTAGCAAAGGACATGGGGCAAGGAGTTGGGGGACCCTAAAGGCCAATTCCAACCTGGCCACAGTCTGCATGTATGACCAGGGCCAGAAGGATCTGAGGAAGGAGACCCCCTTCCCTCAGCTTGTGCTTAGGGGAAAAGGAGGAAATGAAAGTTAAAAGCCAGCCAGATAAGGTCAGTGGAGGAACTGGCTCAGTGCAGCTGACCAGGTCTGGAAGTTAAAAATTAAACCCCCTACTCCTGACCACAATCCTATCTATAGGTCACAGGCATGGTATGGAGGAACCTTATCCTGGAAGGCATTGATCTTACTCAGCCACTCAAGACCCCTAACCAGTCACGTCCCCCACGCTTAGTAAATCAATCATGACCCTCTCACATGTACATCTCTTAGATCTCTGAGACTGTGAACCTTTAAAACAGCCAGGATTTTCTTTGTTGGGGAGCTCAGTTGTTGAGGCATCTATGCCTGCCACAGCTCCTGGCTGAATAAAATTACCACTTTGTTTCCTGTCCGATGTTCAAGAGGTTTGTTTGTGGCCGCTCCTGCTTCATTTTGGTTCCCTGATTGGGAAGCAAGTTTCAGTTGGCGGACGGCTGGGGACAGCCTCCCAAGTGATTTTGACTTGCCCTGCGGAGCATCCCTGTTGGGGACTCCAGCCTGCTTGGGCAACGAGAGTCCTGAGAGTGCTCCCGGGTAGGCATTGGCTCTGGTGGAAAGCCTTGCCAAAGCAAAGCAGCGTAGGCCTTTGCAGTGGATCCACCCAGTGGCTGAACACTGAGAAGGAACAGGTGCCTGAAGTGTCCAGACTTCAGAAACACGGTAGGACTTTGTCTTGGGAAACTTGCCCACCCCACTGGGTGGAAGCATGGCCTGATCACCCACAACATGCCAATCTGTTTTGGCACTTTGAGTTTGATTTTTGTTTCTTTGTAACTGGTCTCAGTAATCTTGTGTTCTCAGAATTTGGGTTGTGAGAGGTGTGTGAGTGTGTGCGAGTGTGGAGGGGCCCAACTGGGCTCATTAGCTGTGAAGTGTGGGGGCTGCAGGTCTGTTAGAGTGGGTCGTATGTCCCGAGTGATTTGTGGGGCTGGCTGGGACCAGGGGCAATGTGCATAAGGCTGAAGGAAGTGCCCTCACAATCTAGGTATTGTGAGAGGAGTAACGATCTCTCCAATGCCAAGCAGTGTCTGAAACACTCCTGCAAGGGGGACGGTCCTACCTATCTGAAGCGAAAGTGAAGAGAGAGAGTGTTGCGCCAAAAGGGGCGGGAATCTGAGGGGAGAATGCAGAGTCCCAAGTAGTAATATCAGGCAAAGTCAGTGAGAAACCCTTCTACCTTTTGGTAGTGCTGTTCTTAAGGAGATGGGTAAAACACAGAGCAAACCTACTCCATTGGGAACGATGCTAAAAAATTTCAAAAAGGGATTTAATGGAGATTACAGTACCACTATGACACCAGTAAGACTTGGAACTTTGTGTGAAGTGGCCTGGCCAGCAATGAAGATGGATTGGCCCTTGGAAGGGAGTCTGGATAAGTCTCTTGTCTCCAAAGTGTGGTGCAAGGTTACAGGCAAGCCAGGACACCCCAACCAATTCCCACATATAGACTCTTGGTTACAGTTGGTTTTAAACCCCCAACAGTGGTTACGGGGCCAGGCAGCTGCAGTTCTAGTGGCCCAGGGACAGACAGGCAGGGAAAAATCTTGCTCCACCCACCAGAGGACACAGACTCTTAAGGTCTTGGCCAACTCGGAACCAGAAGACTCTTTGCCAGTAGCACCCCCCTCTGATGGCAACCCCTCCTTACTTGGAGGAGAGGTCCCCCACTCCAGAACCAGAGGCTTCTGCACCTCCACAAGATCCGAACACTCCTAAACCACCCAGAGTAGAAGGAAAAGGAGGCATGGCTTTAGGAGGCACTCCTCCCATAGCAGCCGGCTTCCCAGAAAAATCACCCCCATTGGCAGCCTGGTTACGACCCAACGTGGGAGTGCAAATGCCTCTGAGAAAACAGCGGTACACTGGGGTAGATGAGGATGGCCACATGGTAGAAAGGCATGTCTTCACATACATACCATTCACTTTGGCCGACCTCATAAACTGGAAAAGTAGCAACCCATCTTACACTGACAAGCCACAAGCTTTAATTGACCTGTTTCAGACTGTCATCCAAACTCATAATCCCACTTGGGCTGATTGTCACCAGCTGCTCATGTACCCTTTCAACACTAATGAGAGGCAGAGAGTGCTCCAGGCAGCATCTAAATGGCTAGAAGAGCATGTTTCAGCTGATTACCAGAACCCTCAGGAGTATGTAAGGACCTAGTTGCCAGGAACAGACCCTCAGTGGGACCCAAATACCCCTGAGGGCATGCAGAGGCTAACTTGATACAGAGAGGCCTTGCTGGAGGGAGTAAGAAAAGGAGCACAAAGAGCCGCAAATATATACAAAGTATCTCCACTTAGGCAGGGGCAAGATGAAAGTCCAGCACAGTTTTATGAAAGACTGTGTGAGGCCTTCCACATGTATACTCCCTTTGATCCTAGGACCCCGAGAAATCAGCGCATGCTGAACTTAATTTTAGTTAGTCAGAGCGCAGATGGTATCAGGAAAAAGTTACAAAACAGAATGGGTTCATGGCCATGAGCACTGTGCAGTTGTTGGAAATAGCCCATGTTTGTGAATACGGATGCAGTAAGCCGCCAGGAGAAGCTTCGACAAAACCGGCAAAATATCAGTTTGCTGGCCACAGCTATCAGAGGAACCCATTCAAAGGGGCAGGGCAAGGGGGGCCCTGGGAAAAACACCCAGTCAGATCGACCATGTCCACAGCACAACCAGTGTGCCTATTGTAAAGAAATGGGACACTGGAAAAGTAAGTGTCCTCAGTTGGCAGGGGAACAGGGTATTCCTAAGCAAGAAGCCTCAGGAAAAGATGAGGTTACCCTGTTTAACTTGGCAGGGGGGCCATTAGACTGAAGGGGACCAGGCTCAAATGGCCCCAAAGAGCCCATGGTCAGGATGAAGTAGAGGGCAAGGACATTAATTTCTTGGTCAGCACCGGGGTGGAACACTTGTTGGTAATGCAACCTGTGGCTCATTTGTCCAGCAAGACAATAAACATAATTGGGGCAAGTGGAGTTTCAGAAAAGCAGGCTTTCTGCCTACCACAAAGCTGTTTGGTGGGGAGGCCACGAAATTATACATCAGTTCTTGTACATGCCAGACTGCCCCCTATCCCTTTTGAGAAGAGATTGCTAAGCAAACTAAGAGCTACTGTCACCTTCACTGATAAGGGCTCCCTGCAGCTAAAACTGCCTTGGACAGGGATTATCATGGCCCTCACAGTCTTTTGGGAGGAGGAGTGGAGACTCTTCCTGACTGAACCAGGATGAGAATTAATCTTTGCTCTAGCCAAGCGATGGCCACGGATCTGGGCAGAGGACAACCCCCCAGAGTTGGCAGTAAACCAAGCCCTAGTGGTTATCGAAGTAAAGCCAGGGGCATTACCCATCAGACAGAGACAATACCTGGTCCCAAGGGAAGCTCTCGAAGGCATCCAAGTTCATCTCAGATGTCTGAAAATTTATGGTATTATAGTTCCTTGCCAGTCTCCCCAGAACACGCCTCTCCTGCCTGTCCCCAAGCTGGGAACGAAGGAATATCAACCAGTGCAGGACCTACGCACAGTCAATCAAGCAACCGTGACCCTGCACCCCATGGTGCCTAACCCGTACACGTTGCTGGAGTTATTGCCGTTTGAGGACAGCCGGTTCACTTGTTTGGACTTAAAAGACGCTTTCTTCAGTATCAGGCTAGCTCCTGAAAGTCAAAAGCTATTTGCCTTTCAGTGGGAAAATCCAGAAACAGGAGTCACTACCCAGTATACCTGGATCTGGCTTCCCCAGGGGTTCAAAAATTCCCCCACCATCTTTGGGGAGGCACTAGCTCGGGATCTCCAGAAGTTTCCTACTGAAAGCCTAGGCTGTGTGCTGCTCCACTATGTTAATGATCTTTTATTAAGACACCCCATGGCAGTTGGTGTGCTAAGGGAACAGCTGCCTTACTTCGGCACCTGGAGGACTGTGGGTATAAAGTGTCCAAGAAAAGGCTCAGATCTGCAGGCAGCAAGTGCAGTATCTGGGATTCACCATTCGACCAGGGGAGCGCAGCCTAGGGGCAGAAAGGAAACAGGTCACCTGCAACCTGCCAGAACCCAAAACCAGAAGGCAGGTAAGGAATTCTTGGGAGCCATGGGCTTCTGTAGACTGTGGATCCCGAACTTTGCAGTGCTGGCCAAAGCCCTGTATGAAGTCACAAAGAAGAAGACAAGGAACCCCTTGAATGGGGACCCCAGCAGCAACAGGCTTTCCATACCCTGAAGGGAAAACTTATGTCTACTCTGGTACTGGGATTACCTGACCTGACAAAGCCCTTTACATTATATGTATCAGAAAAAGAAAAAATGGCTGTTGAAGTACTAACCCAAACCATGGGATCTTGGCCAAGGCCGGTGGCCCACCTCTCTAAACAGCTGGATGGAGTTTCAAAGGGCTGGCCTCCATGCCCAAGGGCCCTAGCGTCAACTGCCTCGTTAGCCCAAGAAGCAGATAAGCTAACTCTGGGGCAGAATCTGAACATGAAGGCTCCTCATGCAATGGTGACTCTAATGAATACCAAGGGACATCACTGGCTGACAAATGCCAGGCTAAGTACCAGAGCTTGCTTGGTGAAGACCCCCCACATCATCATTGAAGTCTGTAACACCTTAAATCCTGCTACCTTGCTCCCAATGTCAGAGAGCCCAGTGAAACATGATTGTATTGAAATGTTGGACTCAGTCTATTCTAGCAGGCCTGATCTCTGAAACCAGCCTTGGGCAACTGCTGATTAACTCCCTCGGAGAGAGGTGTGTGGGGTATACAGTAGTAACCTTGGATATAGTTGTTGAAGCTAAATCACTGCCACAAGGAAACTCAGCCCAGAAAGCTGAACTTACTGCCTTAATGTGGGCCTTGGAGCTGAGCGAAGGTAAGACTGTGAACATTTACACCGACTCTCAGTATGCCTTTCTGACTCTCCAGATACATGGGGTATTATACAAGGAAAAATGACTCTTAAACTCAGGGGGAAAACAGATAAAGTATTGGCAAGAAATTTTACAGCTATTAGAGGCAGTTTGGAAGCCCCAACGGGTGGCAGTTATGCACTGTCGGGGGCATCAATGGGCCTCCACCTCTGTAGCCCTGGGAAACTCCCAGGCTGACTCAAAAGCTTGAAAAGCAGCATCCACTCCCTACCAAGCCACAGTAACAGCCCTCCTGATCCCCCAAATGCCTGATTTTGTGCCTACCTATTCTAAGAGGAAAGGGACTTTTTTCAAAATGAAGGGGGACAGGCAATAAAGGAAGGATGGATCCAGTTACCAGATGGAAAAATAGCAGTGCCACAGCTGTTGAGCGCTGGTGTTGTGCAAGCCATACATGAGACTACACATCTGGACCAAGAATCTCTTGAAAAGTTAATAGGCCAGTACTTCTACATTTCACATTTGTCAGCTCTAGCAAAGGCAGTGTCACAGCAATGTGTCACCTGCCGACAACACAATGCAAAGCAGGGTCCAATGATCCTGCCTGGCATACAGTCTTGCCGAGCAGCTTCCTTTGAGAATCTCCAGGTGGACTTCACTGAAATGCCCAAGTGTGGAAGTTGTAAGTATCTGCTAGTTCTGGTATGTACATACTCTGGGTGGGTAGAAGCATTCCCAACTTGAACCAAGAAAGCTTATGAAGTAACCCAGGTGCTTCTTTGAGATCTCATTCCTAGGTTTGGACTGTCCTTGTGCATCGGCTCAGACAGTGGGCCAGCTTTCATGGCTGACTTGGTTCATAGACAGCAACAGTGTGGGAATCACCTGGAAACTTCATGCTGCCTATCGACCACGGAGTTCCAGGAAGGTGGAGCAAATGAATCAGACAATCAAAAATGGTTTAGGGAAAGTATGCCAGGAGACAGGGTTACAGTGGGTACATGCACTTCCCATGGTGTTGTTTAAAATTAAATGCACTCCTTCTAAAAGACAGGGTACTCCCCTTATGAGATACTTTACCACAGACCCCATCCTATACTATGGGGGCTCCCAGGAACTCCTCGAGAGTTATGTGAAATTGAATTGCAGAGACAGCTACAGGCCTTAGGAAAAGTTACCCAAACCATCTCAGCCTGGGTAAATGAAAGGTGCCCAGTGAGCTTATTCTCCCTAGTTCACCCTTTTTCACCAGGTGATCAAGTGTGGATAAAGGATTGGAATATCACCCCTTTGAAGCCCCAGTGCAAAGGGCCCCTCAATGTAATCCTGACCACTTGCACAACTGTGAAGTTGGAAGGAATAGCAGCTTGGATTCATCACAGCCGAGTAAAACCTGCAGCGGCTGAAACTTGGGAGGTACAACCAGACTCAGACAACAGCTGCAAAATTACCCTGAAAAAGAGACAAGCCTTGCCCCAGCCACATCCTGGAAGCTGGCTGGTCCATGCACGGCGGAAGCATGAGAAAACTCATCGTGGGGCTCATTCTCCTTGAAACTGGGACTCATGTAGTAAGAACTTTACCTAACTTTGGAGACTGTTCTCAGTGTATACATAAGGTCACTAAGGCAGGACGAAAAATCACTATCGTCCGTTTATTCTACAGCTATTATGAATGTACAGGAACTCAGAAGGGAACTTGTTTGTATAATGGCACCCAATATAAAGTGTGCAGCCCAAGGGATGGGCAACCAGATGTCTGCTATGACCCATCAGAGCCCCCAATGCGCACAATTTTTGAAGTAACACACTTAACAACTGTGGCATGGAAAACCTCAAGTAAGTTAATTGCTAGAAGAGAGGAGAAAGGAATCCTCAAGCAAGTTGTCATAAAATTTGATGCTTGTGAGGCTATGGATAAGGGGTGTGGCTCTCTTGGTTGGGAGCAGAGTTATGCAGTAGAGCATAAGTATATGTGCCAGACAACATATTGGTGTAGTGAATGTACTTACTGGTCATGTGTTATCTGGGCCACTTGGAAAAATGATAAAAATGACCCCATCCATCTGACAAAGGGAAAAAGTAATATTCCCTAGAGTAATGTTCTTTGTACCCTTGGGCATTGCAATCCATTAGAGGTAATAATTACAAATCCACAGGATCCCCGCTGGAAAAGGAGAGAATATGTAAAGCTAGGAATTGATGGGAAAGGACTGGATCCCATGGTAAACATCTTAATTCAAGGGGAGGTCCAAAGACATACCTCGAGTTCAGTGCTGGTGTATCAGACTTTTAATGATGAGTTAAATGAGCCAGCCCCAGAAGTCCCAAAGAAGATGAAAAACTTGTTCCTCCAGTTAGCTGAAAATGTAGCCCACTTACTTAATGTTACTTCCTGTTATGTGTGCGGAGGGACTACAATGGGAGACTGGTGGCCATGGGAAGCCAGAGAGTTAGTGCCCTCTGATCCTGTCCTGGACCTAACCTTGGTCCAAAGAATTCAAACCAACAGCTTCTGGGTCTTAAAAGTCTCGATTATTGGACAATATTGTCTAGCAAGAGAGGGAAAAGATTTCACTGTCCCGGTAGGGAGGCTTAGTTGCCTGGGACAGCAATTGTATAATGAAACGGCAGATACAGTCACTTGGTGGAGTTCAAACCACACAGAAAAGAACCCTCTCCTTAAATTCCCTAAATTGCAGGACGCCTGGAATCATCCTGGGCTTCGTCGAGACTGGACAGCCCCAGCTGGGTTGTATTGGATATGCGGGCACAGAGTGTATGTGCAGCTGCCTGAAAACTGGACTGGCAGCTGTGTCATAGGCACTATTAAACCTTCTTCCTATTGCCCATCAAGACAGGTGAATTGTTAGACTACCCCATTTTTACAGCTCCCTGGGAACCAACAAGACTGTCTATAGGAGATTGGAAAGATGATGAATAGCCCCCAAAAGATCATACAATATTACGGGCCCGCTACATGGACACAGGACAGTTGATGGGGATACCAAACCTCAATTTATATGATCAACCACATTATCAGGTTACAAGCTGTCTTAGAAATAATCAACAATGAAACTGGGAAAGCTTTAACTCTTTTGGCCTGGCAAGAAACTCAAATAAGAAATGCTATTTACCAAAATAAATTAGCACTAGACTACTTGCTAGTGGCCGAGGGAGGAGTCTGTGGAAAATTCAATTTAACCAATTGTTGCCTGCATATAGATAATCAAGGCCAGGCAGTTGAAAATATTGTGAGAGATATGACAAAAGTAGCCCATGTGCCGGTGCAAGTTTGGCACGGGTTTAACCCTGTGTCTATGTTTAGGAGATGGTTCCCAGCTTTAGGAGGATTTAAAACCCTCATTATAGGTGTGGTGCTGGTAATAGGTGCATGCTTGTTGTTCCCCTGTTTATTGCCTGTATTCCTCCAAATGATTAGAGGTTTAGTCACTACTATAGTTCACCAAAAGACCTCAGCTCAAGCATATTACATGAATCATTATCAATCGGTATTGTTACATGAGCAGGATAGTGAGGAAGAGGGTAAGAACCCCAACTAATAAATAAGTGAAGTTCTCAAAGCGGGGAACTGAGGAAGGAGACCCCCCTTCCTTTGGCTTGTGCTTACAGGAAAAGGAGGAAATGAAAGTTAAAAGGCAGCCACATGAGTTCAGTGGAGGAACCAGCTCAGCGCAGCTGACCAGGTCTGGAAGTTAAAAATTAAACCCCCTACTCCTGACCACAATCCTATCTATAGGTCACAGGCATGGTATGGAGGAACCTTATCCTGGAAGGCATTGATCTTACTCAGCCACTCAAGACCCCTATCCGGTCACATCCCCCAGACTTGCTAAATCAATCATGACCCTCTCAATGTGCATCTCTTAGATCTCTTAGATTGTGAGCCTTTAAAAGGGCCAGGATTTTCTTTGTTGGGGAGCTTGGTTGTTGAGGCATCTATGCCTGCCACAGCTCCCAGCCGAATAAAATTACCATTTCCTTCCCTGTCTGATGTTCGAGAGGTTTGTTTGCAGCTGCTCCTGCTTCAGAACCACCAGGAGACTCCCAGACATGCCTTCCCTCCTACACTCACTGTACTGCTCTGTATGCTATTATCTATGTCTGCAATGTTCTTCCTTTTTCTTCACTTGGCTAACTTATTCTGATTTTTTTCAGATTTATCTGGACACATTTGACAAACTCCTTCCTTCTTTCAGCTAGGATCAGGAGGCCCCCTCTGTGCTTCCACGTACCTATCAAGACTCTTATGTTTCACTATCTGCTTAAATGACAATCTCCCTGTAATACGCTGATTCTTTGTGTTTTATTTTTGAATCCTCAGTGCCCAGGATATAGCAAGCACCCCCTGCTTAGGACATATCAGACACTCAATATATGTTTAAGTAGTGAAGAGATACATTTATAAAATAAGAGTGGAACAGATGATTTCAATGGTCTCAGCCAATTGTAAAATACTACACACAGTTCTTCATTTACCTCTACTGGCCTCCCAAGGAAATTCTTGTCTGTCATCTTATAATGGTGTAAGGCACCTTTGTGCTTGTAAGTGACATCGATGTCCATATTCAAGTGGAGTTGTTTAACCAGGAGTGAATATTCTGTCAGGCCCTCGATGGCATTGATTGTGTCCTGTCAACAATCAGCAAGGCACAAAAATATGTTTAGTTTATTTATATACTGCCTATTTACAAATGCCCTTTTTATGAGCGGGTAGGGCAGCACTGTCTGGAGTTGAAACTCCAGCTGACTCAGTAAGACTGGTTTAGGGCCCCACTGTGGAGGTGGAAGGAAGGTCTCTCCCTCCTCAACAGAGACATTGCTGTTAGGAGGGACAGGAAGGAAGTGTGGCCTCATATCTGGGTCTTCTATATAGTCTGCAAATGTAATCTCAGGCAAGTCACTGTTTGCAGAATTCCTCTGAGTCTTTGCAGGATTATCTCTTCCTCATTTTTTAGTGTCAGCTTAAGTTATCTCCACAACAAGGCCATAAACTCCCCTCTCCCATGATTCTAAATCACCATGAAAGGCTAGTAAGATTATTGGCAAGTATGTCATATCCTATATAATAAATAGTGGCTGCCATGTAGACAAAGGTACTGTTGCTTCTTCTCCACAAAGAAATAAATAAAAAGTGAAATACTGATGTTATATGTTAATCTATCTAGCTATTTAATATAAACTCATTTGAGTACGTATTTTGTATTATAACTAATTATTATGTAGTTGTATAATATATACTTATATTCAAAGTTTAGCTTGAATGTTAATATCTTCCCTGTTGCCTGGATGTTTAGATAATGATGGAGTGTGTATATCTATATATATAAAGTTTAGCGGTAGAGAGGGCCTTCAGTATTAATTTAGTGACCATCTAATGTGTTTCATTTTAGGTACAACTATAGGGTTAGCAGAAAAGAATGCGCTATTGATTAGCATTCACTGCCATAGATACAGGCAGAGGGAGTAGCCACATTGTTTAACATCTCTGATCTAGTCATGTTTCTCAGTTTTATAGATGAGAAAGATGAAGTCCAGAAAGATAAAGTTTATTCCTTCAACAAATATTTATGTACCCACTAAATGCAATGGACAGTGCCTTAGTCCATTGCATGTTGCTGTAACAGAATATGACAGACTGGATAATTTATAATGAACAGAAATTTATTAGCTCATGGTTCCGGGTCCTAGGAAGTCCAAGGTCAGGGGGCTGCACCTGGTGAAGGCATTTTTGTTGCATTATTCCATGGTAGAAGTGCAAAGAGAAGGCGGAGTGGGGGGTTGGTGCGAGTGGGGTATAAACTCACCCTTTTATAACAAACTCACTTCTATAATAAGCAGCATTAATCCATTTATGAAAACGGTACACCCATGACCCAAACACCTCCCATTAGGCCTCACCTCCTAACACTGCCACATTGGGGACCAAGCTGCCAACACATGAACTTTGGGAGACACATTCAAACCATGTCAGGCACCAAGAAAAATATATTAGCTACTTGCCTCATGAATCTTACATTGCAGTGGGGGAGGCCAGCAATAAACCTTACTAGCCTTTCATGGTGATTTAGAATCATGAAGGAAGTACTGCGCTTGAGGTCAGGAGACATGAGTTCTGATTCCAGCTCGGCCATGAATTCCCTGAATGAAATTCCCTGCGCTCATTTTCTCTTTTGTATAATAAGAGTGTTGATGCAGATAACCTCTTAGGGGTCCTTCAATTCTGGACATGATTCATATCTATTGCATGCTCATTTGGTGGCCAAAGGCATGGAGGCCAGAATGAATGTGGCATGGGAGAAAATAAAAATGTCTACAGGAAGATGAAACAAGACAAAGAAATGTTACCTGGGTTGAATAAAAAGCCGCCTCCATATCTCTGCTCTTCAGATAGCCATTTGATGATTGGGTTAACATAATTTATGTCTTTCAAGTTCAGACTGGTGAGTAAGGCATAGGCAGTTGTTTCTACCATATGTGCTGTACCAGTGTTAGGTACAGAGTTGTCTTTATGTTGAAGTTTGTCTTTCCAAAAACGATAAATGGGTGGATTACCTGAATATCAACAAATCACATTCATTAATATGATTAAAAATGTAAATTTGACATAACAATTCTCTCAGGTGTATTATGGTGTTCTAGTTTCTAGAAGCTACTTACTTTTTTTGTTAGAGGAACTTCCTGAAGATGACCAATGCAAAACAAGATCCCTTAATATGGTTCTACTTGTCTTAACACACTGAGCATCTATAATCTGAAAATCTGAAATCTGAAATGCCCCCAACATCTGAAAATTTTTGAGCTCTGACACGATGCCACAGGTGGGTAATTTCACCCTGACCTCATGTGATGGGTCACAGTCAAAATGCAGTCAAAACTTTGTTTCATGCGCAAAATTATTGAAAATACTGTATAAAATTACTTTCAAGCTATGTGTAAAGGAAGGTATATATGAAACATGAATGAATTTCATGTTTAGATTTGAGTCCCATCCCCAAGAAATATCATTGTGTATATGTTTATATTCCAAAATCTGAAAAAAATCTGAAATCTGAAATATTTCTGGTCCCAAGCAGTTCAGATAAGGAACACTCAACCTGTCTTTTGATTTTTGTGTGTGTTTTGAGACAGGATCTTGTTGTCACCCAGGCTGGAATGCACTGGTATGACTGTAGCTCACTGCAGCCTCAATCTCTTGGGCTCCACATCAGCTTCCTGAGTGACTGGGACTATAGGGGTGTGCCACCATGCCTGGTTATGTTGCCCAGGCTGGTCTCAAACTCCTGGGCTCAAGCAATCCTCCTACCCTGGCCTCCCAAGGTACTAGGATTATAAGCATAAACCATTGCATCTGGCCTCAATCTTTATTTTAAAATCAACATAGAACACATGTCCTAGGAAGGGGCAGTTTAATAGAGTGGAAAGTGCAATTAACTGGGAATTAGTAGACTCAGCTTTTAGTCTTTCTTCTGTTACTAACTTACCATGTCACTTGGGGCAAATTCCTTTAGTTCTGTATGACTTCGTTTCCTAATACCTATAGTATAGATAATACTTTCTTCCATGTAGTGAAACTCAAATGAAATACTAAATATAAAAGATTTTGTAAACTAGAAAGCACCATGCATATATAAAGGATTATTATTATTATTAATGCTGACAGTAAAAAATAAATTGGAGAACTTTTCCTGATAGGAAAATTTACATCCTGGAAATTATGAGATCACACCTAAAGCCTTAGTTCAGTCTTTTATTATTTTTTTTCCAATTTAAAGCACTCAAGACAGTTTCATACGTGTAGCACTTTTCATAAATTAGGCTGTAAATTATATTTGTTATTTAAACCTATAAACCCCAAATCCTTTTGAGAATGAATTAAAAAAAAAAAACGGTAATAGATATTTGGAAATCATTTTTGAAAGTTAGTCAAAATTTTGATGTATATATTTATAATTCATAACTACATTATTTGCATGACCTTGAGAAAGATATTGACCCTTCCTCTCAGAGTCTCAGATTTGCTGTATTTTTTTTTTATTTGAGACAGAGTCTATCTCTGTCACCCAGGCTAGAATGTAATGGCACGATCTTGGCTCACTGCAACCTCTGCCTCCTGGGTTCAAGTGATTCTTCCACCCTAGCCTCTCAAGTAGCCGAGATTACAGGCACCCGCCATCATGCCTGGCTAATTTTTGTCTTTTTGTAAAGATGGGGTTTCACCATGTTGGCCAGGCTGGTCTTGAACTCCTGACCTCAGGTGATCTGTCCACCTTGGCCTCCCAAAGTGCTGGGATTACAGGTGTGAGCCACCACACTTGGCAGATTTGTTGTATTTAAAATGAAGAGTTGACTTTAGGTTTTTAAAGAAACCCAGCTGGAACAATTTTTGGATTATTAAGTTCCCTTCTAGCTCTTAAATTCTATAATTTTATGATCCATATCTCACAATACCCAAGACATTTCTTTTGTGTTATTTTTGAAGTATCATACAAGTGATTTTGAGGCATATATTAAAATACAGTCATTTTAAAATGATGACACAAATCATATTTTGTAGATAGTCATAAACCTCAGTAAGATTTATAAAACTTTTCGAAAATCTTAGCTAGGAGAGCACTCCAAAGTGCCAAATCATGCCAATAATCACTGCTACTCTCTTTCCATTTTTTTTTCTCTTGACCTATAGGAAGCTGTATCTTTAGTCTTCAAAACCAAACACATACTTTTATGGCAAACCTGGTAAAATATAGGCCAGGTCATGCACTCCTTTGCTCAAAATCCCCCAATAGCTCTCCTTCTCACTCTCAAAGCTGAAATTAAAGTTCTAGGACTCCTTCTGGTCCCCACAGCACATTGCTGTGGATGAGCCATGGGTACTCCTTGCTCTGGTGGAAGCAGCCCTAAACTAGGGTACGTGGCCAGGGGAGTGGAGCACAGGCTGGATTTCAGCCTCGATTCACTTGCTTCCTTAGGTGCTTTGTCCACTGCGCAACTGTTTATGGAAGCCCTGAAGAGTCTCTCTAATGCCTTAGATGACCTTCCCTTGCCTTCCTCACCTTTGCCTTCCCTGACCTCACTTCCTACTCTTCTTCTCACTTATCAGCAGTCACACTGGCCTCCTTGGCATTCTTGGAGCACCAGGCATGCCCATGCCTCAGGGCATTTGCATTTTCTGTTCTCCACCAGGAACACCCTTCTAGATAGCCACAGGACTTGCTTCTTCACCTCCTTTCAGGTGTTGACGCAAACACCATCTTCTCAGTGAAACTTAAGCACAGTCAGCTTGTCTAAAATTACAACCCATTCTCTCACCTTACCTTCTTTCGCTGTTTTATTTTTCTTCATATCAGGCATCACTGCCTATTCACAAAGCTTTACTTATTTATCAAGTTTGTGTCTCCCCAGTTAGAATATAAATTTCCTGATGACCTGGATTTTGGGGAGTCTGTTTTGTTTATTGCTTTAGTCCCAGAGACTAGAATAGTGCCAGGTATCCACAGGATACTCGACGCATATTTATCGAATAAAGGAATAAATAGAGGACAGGCGTGGTGGCTCATGCCTGTGATCTCAGCAGTTTGGAAGACCAAGGCAGTAGGATTGGTTGACCCTAGGCATTTGAGACCACCCTGGGAAACATAGTGAGACTCCTATGTGCAAAATATAAAAACAACTGGGTTCAGTGGTGGACACCTACAGTCCCAGCTACTTGGGAGGCTAAGGTGGGAAGATCACTTGAGCCAGGAGATGGAGGCTGCAGTTAGCTACGATTGTGCCACTGTACTTCAGCCTGGGTGACAGAGCGAGAACCTGTTTTAAAAAAAAAGAATAAATATTTTCTGAATGAATACATGAATAAATGAATGAATAACAGCACACATTACGTTGTATTGTGATGGTTTGTTCCTTAAGGACAGAGATTGCATCTTACTCAAGTTTACATGTCACCACCCACTTCCCAGATTTAGCAGACTTTATGGCTTAGTGAACGCTCGCTGAATAAATATATAGAACAAGTTATACCTTTAACCAAAGCTGCTCTCTTCAAAGTTGAAACAATTAAACGAAACTGTGGGTGAGTTTTATCTCCCAGGGAAAGAGCATAGGCAGCAATGGCCAATGTAAAGGTGCTCTGGGCTGGCAGTGTATTTTCAAACAGAAAGGTGTCAGCTTTAATTAGAGCTGTGTTGATTTTCTGGAAACAAGAGCAGAAGATACTTCAGTTTCTATGCCAAGCAACCACCTATCAATTGATATGAACTATCATCAGGTCCCACAGTCCTGGAGTAGGCAAGATGGGGGGTAAAAAGAGGACTGACCTAATGGGAATGGATGGCTTCTCAGTGAAGCAAACCCCTCCAAGAGAAGGAGCAGAACATAATCTTGGAAGAGACGATGAAGTCCAAATCAGGTTAAGCTTTTTGTCTCTGAATTCTCACCTTCCTTTTAGAGGTTTTGTGTACCTTTAGTTTCTGATTACACCATCAGACCTAGCCTCCAGGAAGAAAAGGCACCGAGCATAGACACAACTTTTATCGTTCCCTCTCGGCATAGTTACAACAGGCACACATGTTCAAAAGGAGGTATACTTTTAAATATTAAAACAATAAGAAGCAGAAGGAAAGCCAAGCTGTCAAAGTACTTTTAGATCCTAAGAATGCCTGGGTAAATAGTCCCGATCACTAGTTCCGACACCACCAAAATGGTTATGTTGGACAAGTGGGCCGGGAGAAAGCCTGCTGCAATGCTGCTAACATCCTGCCTGGCTCCTTCTCTCCCAGCTCTACATGTATCTCTCACCCATGGGGCCACTAGGTGCCAACTGGTCCTCTGGGCTCCTGGGAACTGGTCATCATTGATTATTTTGTCTTGTTAAGCTTTTGAAACAAACTAAAAACAAATGGTTTTTTTCTGTGATTCCAGTTCTGCAAATCTCCTTCAGATTTTCCATCTAAACCCTGATTTGAAGGACACATCTAATTGACTTCTGATTAGCAGGCAGGAGTATTTAACCTCAGCTCAGGAATCATCTCTTCCCAGACCAGGGTATCACCTCAATTAACCTTGGAAATCTTCTATGTTGATTCACTTAGGTGGATCATCACTTTCTCCCCTTGTTTCCAAGCAAGTGAAACAGTACAACCCGAAGAAGCACACTTGCTGTTGTGTATCCTCAGTACTTGCATGACAGAGTGCTTTCACTATAGGATAACAGTAACATATATAAAGCAGGGTTTAGCGGAGATAAGAGAGAAAAGCTGGGGGCACTGGATCATTCTCCTATCACAGTCCCAGCTACCAGTTTTAGACCCAGCTCTACAATTTATTAGCCTGTGACATTGTACAATTGAATTCACCTTACTTACAGTCCTCAGCTTTCTCAACTGTCGATGAGTAGGTTGGACTAGGTGGTCTCTAATATCTATCATAGTTCTGAAATCTTTCAGTTCTGGAGTTTAAGTTATTGTCAAGTGATTGAAAAAGGAAAAGAAGCTTTTGAAACTAAAGGTCTTCTGATTGGTGGCCCCTCCAGTATATAGTATAGAAAGAGATTATGGGTGTTAGAGAAAGAATCTCTTACTTACCTCCAGGGGACATATATCAAAAGCCTTTCTAATTCCAATCACAGTAAAGGCTGTAAGATATAAACTGTTTTCTCGGGCTTCAACAGGCAAGGTACCCTAAAAATAAGCAATGTTTTAAAAGGAAAGTGAAATGGTATCTTTAAAGTGAAATGAGCTGGTTCTACTCTGTGTTTTAAGCCTTATCTCCCATTCTTTCCCTTCATGCACTGCAGGTGGACTGCTTCCCACTTCTCAATAAACCCTAGGTCTATCTCACTTGAGTGCTTTCACTTGCCCATCTCCCTCCACCCCGTTAAATGAGATGTCTAAGATATCATTTCTCTCATCTCTAGTGAACTGTCTGAAGATCACTTCACTTCAGTATTATGGGAAGACCTTTGTATTTTTTGCTTGTTCACAAAAGAAATTTCTTGCAGAATTACATATTTTTTTTCTTTCTTTGTCGTCCTCCCATAATTGGATGAGAATAAAACTCAAACTGTAAATAAAACTATTGCTAATTTGTGCATTTGGTTTTCTTACCTGTAATTTTATTGGTTGATACTGTGAGTTTTCCTTAAAAGATCCATTATCTAATTGATGGTTCTCAACCAGCCACAGTAAAGAATTACAAATGGAATTTCGGTTCTGCTCTACATATTTATTTACTTGTCCAAGTACTCTTAAAGCAAAAGCTGTTAACCTTTAAGACAAAATCAAATAAATAAATATTTAGAACACTGAATCCACTTTGGCTTTCAATTAGTTTATACAACTTTATTCTTTAAAAGAAAATAACATTTTAAAATATACAAGTTCAAAGTAAGTCACCGTTTTACAAAGGAAGGGAAGATTTTTGGAATATCTCCAAAACATTCGGTAAACAAATGTAAATAGCACATCTTCTGTGATTACAACATTGTTAGCTAGCACACAGCTTAAAATTGATTCCTGATGATAAAAGCATTACACTCTAAATTAAAGATAGCAGAGGTAAAAATAAATAGTTCTGAGTCAAGGCACTGACCCATGAACATGAGACATGAAAGTGTAAATCATAAAATTCTAGACTGTAAAATTTGTACATGCCACGGAATCTAAATTCCTATCTGAGGCCCCAAGTCCCCTTTCCCAATGTCCCTGGAGTGTTTATCTCACTTGTCCTTGAGTGCTGCCATTGACACAGAACCGACTACCTCACAGGAAACTTTAATTATCATGATTGCTTAGTCAAAAAGCAATTTCAAGTCTCTACTAATACCCACAGAAGAGTATCAGAGAGGACTGAATGCATTTCCCATAACATCTCTTCACTCTCTCAGTCGCGTAGGAGCCCCCACTCCCCCAGGTCCTCAGATGTCTGAGACTCAGACCACTTGATTTGCCCTCCCACTTCCCTTCACTTTAAAAATTTGTGTTTCTTTTTCATTTTCATTTTAAAAATGTATTTGAAGCATTTTTTAAGAGGTAAAACCCTCATATGATTCAAAAATCCAAAAGTGAAGCCTGGGCATCATAGTGAGACCTTGTCTCTACAAAAAATGCAAAAAACTAGCCAGGTGTGGTGGCATGCACCTATCATCCCAGCTAGTTGGGAGGCTGAGGTGGGAGGATTGCTTGAGCCCAGGAGGTAGAGGCTGCAGTAAGCTGAGATTGTGCCACTGCATCCAACCTGGGTGACAGAGTGAGACCCTTTCTAAAAAAAAAAAAAAAAAAAAAAATCCAAAAGCACAAAGGGATATATAATGAAAAGTCTCTTTCTAGCAGTCCCTGTCCCCCTCCACCTTCCAATAGAAGATGACTGTTGTTTCTTGTGCATTCTTCCAAATGGTAGATATAAGAATATAGCCTTCCCATCTACTTTTCCATCCCAACACACCAAAATAGTGGGAGAATATTTACATTATCCTGTACTTGGCCTTTTTTCATTTAGTAATATGCCTTAGAGATCTGCATTAATATATAAAGTTTCCTCATTCTTTTACAAGTGATTTTATACGTTATATTACAATATTTTGGTACAAATGCACCAAAGCCATTTAAGCCATTTCCCTTTCTGTAGACATTTAGGTTGTTCTCAGTTTTGCTCTAGTTGCTTTAATTATTTTTAAATTATTATTATTATTATTTTTTGAGACAGAGTCTCTGTCACCAGGCTGGAGCACAGTGGCATGATCTCGACTCACTGCAACCTCCAGCCCCCAGGTTCAAGTGATTCTCCTGCTTCAGCATTCTGAGTAGCTGGGACTACAGGTACTCACCACCATGCCCAACTAATTTTTGTATTTTTAGTAGAGATGGGTTTTCACATGTTGGCCAGGATGGTCTTGATCTCTTGACCTTGTGATCTGCCCGCCTTGGCCTCCCAAAGTGCTGGGATTACAGGCGTGAGCCATCGTGCCCAGCCTAAAATTATTTTTTGATATTAATTGGAACTTGCCCCTCCACAACTAGGTGCCTTTTCCTAATTCTTTCTCTAGAAACATCAGAAATTTATTTTCTATTCTGTTGACTTTTGAGGGGAAGAATTGAGAGCTCCTCTTTTTTAATCCCCCCACACTGCTCTCAAGGAGGAGAAATACTTCTATTGGTTGCTCAGGTTCAAGGACACTCACATTTTCAAAGATTGGCCCACATTTTATATTGGGTCTCTCTTGGGATTTTGGCTTTTGGAAGTCTCTCTTCTTTTAGCAGGCTAGAAAGACATATGAGTACGGTCATATGGCCAGGCTGCCTTTCTATTTATCAGATATTTGGCCCATTATGTACCTTTTCTATGCTTTAGTTACATCTTTGAAAAAAGGCAATAACAATAAATAGAAAAAATGGACTCATCCTTTGGGATCAGTTATAAGTATTATATATGTGATTATACTTAAAATAGTTATGGATTACAGTAAGTATTCAATAGGTATCAGCTTTTACACCTTTTTTTTCTTTCTTTCTTTTTTTTAATAGAGTCTCACTCTGTTGCCCAGGCTGGAGTACAATGGCATGATCGCAGCTCACTGCAACCTCCGCCTCCCGGGTTCAAGCAATTCTCCTACCTCAGCCTCCCTAGTAGGTGGGATTACAGGCATGCACCACCATACCCAGCAAATTTTTGTATTTTTAATAGAGATGGTGTTTCACTACATTGGTCAGGCTGTTCTCGAACTCCTGACCTCAGGTGATCCACCCGCCTCAGCCTCCCAAAGTGCTGGGATTACAGGTGTGAGCCACCACGCCTGGCTTTTATAAGCTCTTACTCTTATCTCTCTTTCTCTTTGGAACTCTTGGGTGCCTCAGCCGTAGAGTCCTTAAGGAGTGGGGGTCTAGACAGCTCTTCCCTAAAGGTGAAGCAAATATAACTTGCTCTAGCTTTTTGCTTTCTCCTTTCCCACTGACCTGTCTCTTGGAGACTGCCCTGAAATTCAAATTTTAAGTGTGACTTGGAGGAAAAAAGAAAAAGTAGGCTATTTGATTTGCTTTTGTTCCTGACCCTAGGCTACCTCTACAAGTTCTTAATATGGTCTAGTTTAGTTCCTCATGTTTTACAGTAGGGTCTGGGACTAAAAATTTAAGAGTAGAAAAGAATTTTTTAGTCACCTTGAAGAGAAATCTGGCAAAATCTGATAAAACTGTAAATACGTATACCTTATGTTCCAGCGATTCTATCTCCTGGGATATACCCTAGAGAAACTCTCACACATGTGGACAAAGAGACATATGAAGATGTGCATTATCACATTGTTTGAAGAGCAAAAGTTGGAAATGGCTGCCTGTCAAGATAGGAATGGATAAAGAATATATACTATGTGATATATTTGTAAAATAAAACACTATATGGCAATGAAAAGGAGTGAGCTATATTTAACTATACTGTTAGATCTAAAAAAACTAAGTATTAAAAGAAAAAGGTAAGTTAGAGAATGATAGATATGAAAATAGTTATAATCATTTAGAAATACAAAAAGGGACTGTGAAGGCATAACTTCATTTTGGAAGCAAAACAGCCATTCTCTCTTTTACAATGCTTAACTTCCTTAAACAGTGCTTGCTTAAGAATTTCAGGAACTAGCCATGAGATAAAAATCAAGGTTGTGAAATGTCCCCTGGAGAAGAAAAATACTGAGCAGTTAATCTACAAACCTGTTTCAGTCTAGCTGACCACTAGATGGCCCATTACTCAAGATAATAATTAGAACAAGACATGCTGACCTGTATGTAGCCAACTCCTGCACATAGTTTTCCAAGCCCCTTACATCTTTAAAATCCCTCTGGCCAGCCTGAGGCATTCAGGATAGCTTTGTGAGTCTAGTCTGCCATCACCTTGGGTTGCTGCCTCCTGAATAAACCTGCTTTTCCTCCTACTAACCCTTGTCTCTTGAGTTTGGCATTTGAGCAGTGAGCAGCCAAACTGGAGCTAAGTTACATCTATGTGATTTCATGTATGTGTATTATATAAAACATTAAAAATGTTCTGGAAAGATGCATAAACTCATGATAGTGAATGCCCATGGGGGAAAGAAACAGAAATAAAATGGAGGCTTGTAGTTAAACAGAAAACCTCAATATCCATAATGTTCTCTTTAAAAAAAAAATAAAGACAAATACAAAAAACGTTTATAGTCAACAATTTTGGGTTTTGTTAATATGAATGGTATTTGTACTTTTAAAAATCTTTGTATTTCTGAAGAAAATTTGAGGGTATTTAGGGGCTAGACATTTTCTTCTATGTCTATTCTTTCTTTGAAGGAACTTATGGAGTTGGGTCTATGTTTCTTGCCCCAAACTGTTGAAAGGCTCTGAGTGTCTACTGAGAGGCTGTTGAACCTTCCTGTGGGGCTTTCTGCTCTACAAACAGGTTACAATTTTAGACATAGATCTATTTCCCAGGTCCTGCTGTGTCAGTTTCCAGTCTTCACTGACACTCACTCTGACTCCTGCATCCTGGGTTATCCTCTGGTTGGTGTGCTGCAGGGGTCTACATGTCCTTTTTTTAATATATAATTTTATATATATTTATTTTTTATAATATATAATATATAATTTTTAATATATAATATAGTTTTTATTGTTTTATTAAAGACAGGGTCTCCCTATTTTGCCCAGGCTGGTCTTGAACTCCTGTGTTCAAGCCATCCTCCTGCTTCAGCTTCCCAAAGTGCTAGGATTACAGGTGTGAGCCACTGCACCTGGCTCTGTGTGTCTTTTAAAGTGCACTACCCACACATGGTCAGACCTAATTCTAAGGTACAATCGATGGAACTTGGTAGATAAAGCCAAAAGGAAAGGAAGGAATCAAAGACCAACTGATGATTCTGACATGATCAATGGGGGACAAAGGGCAAGGTGATGCTGTGCACTGAGTAAAGAAACAGAGAAATGTATCTGAGAAAGAAAAGAATGAATTTGGTACATATTGTGTTTGAAGGGCCTTTCTCTCCCAAAAACCTAGAAATGTGGATCTAGGACATTTCCTAACTTCTTAGGAAAGAACTTAGGCCTTGAGACATTGATTAGGGGGCCATTGGCCTAGATGTTATGAAAGTCATTGGCAAAAATGAGATTGTACCAGGAGAGTTTACAGAAAATAGGAGGGCCAAAGACAAATCTCTGGGAAATCTCAATAGTTAAAGAAAAAAATCTAAAATTAAAGTATTCTAGGTTGCAAACTCCTTAAATATGTTTCATATAGAACCTACAAAGCAGCTGGCACATCATGTCTATTAAATATTTTGTCATAGCGTGATGGTTTTGTTTTTTTGTTTTTCGTTTTTTGAGACAGAGTCTCAATCTGCCACTAGGCTGGAGTGCAGTGGCTTGGTCTTGGCTCACTGCAACCTCCACCTCCCAGGTTCAAGTGATTCTCCTACCTCAGCCTCCCAAGTAGCTGGGACTACAGGTATGTACCACCATACCCAGCTAACTTTAAAAAAATTTTTACTGGAGATGGGGTTTCACCATGTTGGCCAGGATGGTCTTGATCTCTCCACCTCATGATCCACCCACTTTGGCCTCCCAAAGTGCTGAGACTACAGGCATGAGCCACCATGCCTGGCAGGGATTTTTTAAAAATAGACTGCCATGTGGACTCTTAAATTAATTCAGACTATCTTTCCCCTCAAATCATCATAATTTTGGAAGTTATGGTTCATTGAATAAATACTTATTGAGCATCTACTATGTGCCAGGTACGTACCAGGCACTAGGAATACTTAGGACGTTCCCACATGGAGCTTACATTTCAGTTGCGGAGACAGACAATAGTGGAATAAGCAAGAATGTTAGTAATTATGCTGAGAAGAAAGAAATGATATGAGATATTGGGAGGGGAATGGGTTGCAATTTTAGACATTTTGATATAGCAGAGGCCTCCCTGAGGTGACATTTGGTAAAGATCTGAGGGAAATGAGAGCCAGTCCTGCTGATACCTAAGGAAGAATATTCCAGACTGAGAAAACAGTCAGTGCAAAGGCCCTGAGGTGAAAGCATGCCTGGTGTGTTTGAGGAAGGCCAGTGGGGCTGAACTGAGGGGAAAGAGAGTATAGGAGATAAAGTAGGAGACATGAAGTAGAGTCAGATCATACAGAGTTTTGTAAATCGCAATAAAAATTTTGTTTTTTACCCTGGGTGAGAAGGGAAGCTCCTAAATGGCTTTGAGTGGCATGATCTAACATATGTTTTAACAGGGTCATTTCAGTGGCTGTGTCGAGTATATACTGAAGAATATCCAGGGCTGAACCCAGAAGACTAAGGGAGGCTAGTGCAAGAATCCAGGCAGGAGAGGAAGGTGTCTTGGAATAGGATGGTGTGGTGGAGTTGGTCAGAAGAAGTCAAATTCAGGATATATTTTGAATCCATATCTGCTGGATCAGATGTGAATTGTAAGAAAGGAGTGAAGGATGACTAGCCTTTTAGCCTGAGCAACTGGAGGAATGGAGTTTACGTTATGGTTATCCTTCTTTAGTTAATTAACCACTATATGAAAATGCAACCCAAAATCTTCTACTTACCAAGTGCTAGCACTTCCACCCTTCCACACGCTGTAAGAATAGTCAGCATTTTTGAAGGACATAATGCTCACCATCCCTAAGAGGAACAAGAAAAAGAACATAGTGCTTCACTGACCTCTGTTTCTACTCGAAGAACACTTTATCAGCCCCTGAGAATGGTAAGCTTCCTTTGGCGTTGGGCAGAAAGCACAGGCTCTGTGGCCAGCATTGAACTTCTCAAAGGAAGTATATGAATTGCTTGAATTGGGAATTATCAAGTAGAACATTCTGATCTCAAAGAGGAAGGAAGTGTTCTGTACTTTGGAATGCAGGTGCCTTGTCTGTCATCCAGGCATTTTGGTAAGTTAAGCCAAAATGCTACGGAAATAATCTTTATATAGTAGAGTCCATCTCATGGTTTTTTTTGCTAAAATTCTCCTATAAAGTTTTCTATAATTCACAACTTAAATATTAGTGTAATTAAAGTATAAGTTTAAAATCACCCAATTTTTATGTGAAATTCATTTTTTTTACCTTGTTTTAATTTTTTCTTCAGGTTCTGCTTTTCAGTTAATGAGTTAGGATGAAAAATGTTCCAATGATTCCCGGCTTCCAGATAGTGAAAAACATAGAATACTGGGACAATGCTCATCAGCTCCGCCTCTGCACTCCCTCTGGGGAGGTGGGTTAGGATATTGATGCCTTCCTGGCTTAGAACTGCAGAAAGACCTCACCTATGAGCAGTCCTGAAACAGAAAAGATCAAAGTAGACACAACCGCTTTTTATTAACTTCTAACAGTACATTCTGAAGAGGGAAGAGCAACCAACTAGAGATGGTTCTTCCCTTTTTATCTAGGCAGTTGACTTGCTTCTCAGAAATGGGGTGAGTAAAAAATATCTGGTTAGGAATATGAATTCGAAAGAAACAAAAAAAGACTTTAAAAATCACTAAAACATGGTGGTAGGTAATGTAATACAGTGGACTGATTGCTGCAAGAGAACATGGCAAATTAGTTGTCATTCAACCTGATAGCTTTAGACATCATAAACCATATTTATCAATCTTTTCTAGGAAGCAAAGCAGAGTCTGAACAGGGAGTGCTGACATGACTCTGTCTATAACTCACTGTGCAACCTTGGACATGTCACTTTCTTTTATATCCAACAACAGGGTTGCACATGATTGAAAGAACTTTTTCAGTACTAACATTTTGTGATTCTAAAGTTTTATCTGAGATAAAATATAGTCAGGACATTCTATCATTTGGTAATATGTTATTGAATCGTAAAGCCTGGAGACTAGGGAAAACCTAGTCACTTGTGCAAATATCACTTCTGCAAATGTATCCGAGTGGAGGAGAACCCCTGCTATGGTTTGAATGTATATGTCCCTCCAAAATTCATACACTCAAGCCTAATCACCAAGGTGATAGTATTAGAAGGTGGGGCTTTTTGAGAGGTGATTAGGTTATGATGGCTCCACCCTCATGAGTGGGATAGATGAGGTGTGAGGAAGTTGTTCACCCCTTTTTGCTCTTTTGCCTTTCCACTTTCTGCCACGTGAAGATAAAGCAACATGTGTCTCATGGAAGCAGAGAGCAGCCCTTGCCAAATACCTAATCTGTTGGTGCCTTGATCTTGGACTTCCCAGTCTCAGAACTGTGAGAAACAAATTTGTATTCTTTTTTTTTTTTTTTTTGAGATGGAGTCTTGCTCTGTAGCCCACGCTGGAGTGCAGTGGCGCAATCTCGGCTCCTACCTCAACCTCCCAAGTAGTTGGGATTACAGGCACAAGCCACCATGCCCAGCTAATTTTTGTATTTTTTTGTAGCCATGGGGTTTCATCATGTTGGCCAGTCTGGTCTTAAACTCCTGACCTCGTGATCCACCTGCCTCGGCCTCCCAAAGTGCTGGGATTACAGGCGTGAGCCACTGTGCCTGGCCTAAATTTGTATTCTTTATTGTTTTTGTTTTTTTTTTTGAGACAGAGTCTCACTCCGTCACCAGGCATCAGGCTGGAGTGCAGTGGCGCGACCTTGGCTGACTGTAACCTCTGTCGCCCGGGTTCAAGCAATTCTCCTGCCTCAGCCTCCCAAGTAGCTGGGATTACAGGCGTGCGCCACCACGCCCAGCTAATTGTTTTGTATTTTTAGTAGAGACGGGGTTTCACCATGTTGACCAGGATGGTCTCGATCTGTTGACCTCGTGATCTGCCCGCCTCGGCCTCCCAAAGTGCTGGGATTACAGGTGTGAGCCACCGCGCCCGGCCTAAATTTGTATTCTTTATAAATTTTGTTATTTTGTTATGTCAGCATAAATGGACTAAGACAACCCCTCTGGGACTGGTACTTCAGCAGAGTAGTGCTGTTCTCTCCAGGCCATGTGCAGGCCATAAAGCCTTCTCTGGAGCAGGACTGGCCACTAAGACCATAGAAAGTTCTTTAAGTCTAGAAGCAACTGCACCCCCAATTTAGAGACATCTTTGAGCCAATGACAGTCCCTACGGCTCCATCATGGGAGAATGAATCTCCATGTAAATCAGGCAGTTGGAAGAAGATAGTGGGAAAAGTGATCAGAGGTTTGAAAGTGGGGGTGGGTAAGGGTAGAGCACTCCTAAAGGTAGGTTTGTGTGTGCTACGGAACGTAGAAGTGGAGAAACAGAATAATCATGAGGATATCTGATTTCTGTTTGAAGCACCAAGTGAAACGAGAAATAAAAACGGCATTTGTTAATTTACCTTTTATACTCAAAATCCTTTTGATTTTTGTTTTGGGGACCAAATCTAACGGTATCCTGTATGGGAACTCCTTTCGTCTGCTAATGGTACCTGTAATTTAAAAAAATTTGGATTTATATAGAGTTTCCAGGGGGAAGACTATTTGCAGCTTATTTATAGTGTATCTACTTTCAAAGAATTTTTCAAAATAAAAGACTCTTTTATAATTAGACTATTAAAATTTTTAAAGAAAGTTAAAAATCATCAAGGACTTTTATCAAACCCTATGCTTGTATAATCTTATTAAATAAAGCATTAAACCTGGCTGTAAGCTTCCTGGTCATTATAAGATGTGAAATAAATAGGTTATATAAATCTTATTCACCAGCAAAATATAGCATGCCATCTTGCCCAAGAGAGAAGATTGTTCCTGGAACTGAAAACCAAGAATAACTAACATGCAATTTCTTAGTCAAGGAAGGATATATTGAACATTAGCCCCACAGGGAAGTATGATCTGAAATTCTTTCCACCTTCCCTTCTCAGTCTAGTTTTGATACTTTTTAATCTATAAGCAAAACAACAGAGTTTTAGCATGCTAGTATCAGATAATTTTTCTATGTGATCACTGGTTTAAGTCCAAAAAAGGTAACATTTATCATTCTACTGATAGAGTACCAAGCATGCTACTAAGCTCTTTAATTGAATTATTGTATTGGATCCTCACAACAACCCTGTACATTAGGTCCATTTTCATTATTTTAATTTTATAGATGAGGAAATTGAGGCTTAGAAAGTAATGTGTTCAAGGTCACAGAACAAGTACAGGTGGAGTTGCAATCTGAACTCTAGAAGTTTTGCTTCAGAGCCCATACTAGTCACCACAAAGAGAATCCACCTCGCATTGTCCTGCTAAGAAAGTGCTTTGGGGACAGGAATCATTTCTCATTCCAACTGTAGTCCCAGCACATAGCACAGTCCCTGGCATATGGAAGATGCTAAAGAAAAATGAGTCATATTTTGAAATTTAATGACAAGCCATGTGGCTTTCCTAAAAATGCAGGAACATTCCTCTTAAAACTTCTTTCTTCTTTAACCCTTGATAAATGCAGAGGATATATCAAAATAAAACTCAGTGAAGACATTTAAGAGGTTTGCAATGTGGATGAAGAGCAAAGAGTTCAAAAAGAGCTTACTAGGTATGTGATACTGGGCAAGATTCAACCTTTCTTAGCCTCAATTTGTTCATCAGTTAAATGGAAATAACAATATTTTCCTCAAAGGATTTTTGTGGGATAAAAATAATATAGACAAACAGCCTGGCATACAATTCATGCTCAGTATATGGAACTTATTACAGATAGCTTTGAGATTATCCTAGATTTGCTCCTCCACCTTTTCCCCACTGAATCCTGCTCTTGACTATTTCAATTCCATTGGTAACTCTATTACCAAATGGAAAAGGTAAAGAGAAAGTTAAAACTAAGAGAAGTTAATTTTACTCCTTGTCAGTAATCATGATAAAAGACCCATCAAGACATCACATAAAAAGGCAGATTCCAGAGAGATTAAAACATTTTCAAGTCAAATCTATAAAATTAATAGACTATCTACAACATCTTTGTGAACTAAGGGAAGAGAAAGACCTCTTAAAGATCACCTAAAAATATATATAACCATAAGATAAAATTATGATGGATTTGACTACATCAGAATAAAGAATTCCCTTTCAAAACCCATGAAGGTTTGTTGTTGCTCAAAGAGGTACATAAGAGACAAAATCAAGAAGAAATTAAAAAAAGACAACCCAAATGTAAAATTTTAAAACATGCAAAAGGTATGAATAGGCAATTGACAGATGGGAAACCGAAGTGGACAAGTATCTGAAGAAATGCTTAAAATCTCTAGTAACCAGAAGAATCCAAATTAAAACAATAATGAGATATTGCTTTATACCCATCAAAGATGCCACATTTTAGAGAGGCAAAGGTGGTTGGTGAGGTTGTGGAGAGAGAAAAACCCTCACGCACTGCTAGTGGAAGTATAGCCATTTTGAAGGGCAATATGACAGAACTAAATGGCATTAAATATGTGTATACCCTTTGACCCAGCTCCTGGATATATAGTCCAGGTAAAAGTGAACACGGATTTTTCAAGGGAAATATATTATATATACAGTGATAGATAAAATTCACTAGGGGATGGATAAAATGGTGAGGAAACATACTCTGAAATTCTATGTAAGAAAAATGAATTAAATGTACCTATAACAATAGAGATATTACTATACACAGTTTGCTCTCCCCTCACTGATATATTTTTCAGATTTCCTTTAACATCATTGTCCATTTATTTTTCCAAATACATTTTAGCATTTTTGTTTAAACTGAACCCTGTAAAGTATCATACTTGTATAGCAACTTCAATATACAAATATTAGAAGTAGACCAGGCACGGTGGCTCACACCTGTAGTCCCAGCTACTCCAGAGGCTGAGGCAGGAGAATTGCTTGAAACCAGGAGGTGGAGGTTGCAATGAGCTGACATGGCACCTCTGCACTCCAGCCTGGGTGACAGAGTGAGACCCTGTCTCAATAATAATAATAATAAATATTAGAATATTAATAAAATATCTGAAATAACCTTAACAGAATTTTCATCTTTTCCCTCTTTAGCTCTCTGGAAATCAGGAAAGCTGCCTAAATCTAAGTTGCCTAAAATGGTAAGGGAAAAAAGCCATATGAAAAGATTGGAAAGAGGCATAGATTTTTGTTTTAACCCAGATTTTCTCTAGAGAGATTTATTCCCAGATAAAAGACCGTTCCTATCCTGTGGCCCTGATGTTCACACCTAGGATGAGTAAAACAAGACTGCTCTGGAAAATCGTTTGCAATAATGTCAGTATAGGAAGTATCAGTGGTGGAAAAAGAGAGAGAGAGAGAGAAGTCAAGGACACAGTGGTTTTTGAGGTTTGACATAATTGCATGAGGCTGAAACCCTCAAAACTTGTAATATCTCTACCCATAGAACATTCACAATGAGCAGGCTGGGAGGAGGTCTGTGTGAAGGAAAAATTGGAGAAACAAGTAAGCATGTGGAAATATGTACACAGATGGAGTTTTCTTTTAATTACTCTACTGAATTAATACTCCTCAGTTCATGATACTCAGCTGAATTAAACTGTAAAGGGTATTATTCTTTGCTTTCCCAGAGGAAACGACACTGACGATAGTGGTTATGATCTGTAAGTAAATTTTTTCCCCATTGCTATGTCACTGAAAAGAAACAAAAATTATTGATACAACTTTAAGATAAATTGTAAGCATTTAATAAGAACTATAGTAATCTGTCTCCTTTAATTGAAAAGAAAAGAATGGTTAACTGGGAACATCCTAAATTTCATGAATACATGTATATGTATTTAGGCCTTGATTAAGTGCTCAAATGTTTGCAAAATTCTAGCTTTGGGAAGATTTGTGATATCTCAATTGAAGGAAAAGCAGGGAAGCAGGAGCAATGAGGAATGGGTTTGTTAAGTGATTAATCAGCATTACTATATTTTCAAATAATGCATGTTCATTATGTAAATTACTTTTTCTTAGGTGTTCTTTGGACTGTTGGCCCAATAATAATATATTATAAGTTATTTTGATGGATAGAAAATGAATAACATGTAAGGGAAGTCATGCAATTATTACTATTTCAAGGCCTTACATTCAAAATTAATGGAATTATTATTGTTGTGTCTCAGTCATTCAGATTATAGTAGTTGTTCTATAATGCTGTCAAGAAAGACTGTCAAGAAAGACAGTGATCTAAGAAGTGGATACATCTTTTTTTTGAGACAAAGTCTTGCTCTGTCTTCCAGGCTGGAGTGCAGTGGCACGATCTTGGCTTACTGCAACCTCCACCGCCCAGGTTTAAGTGATTCTCCTGCCTCAGCTTCCCGAGTAGCTGGGACTACAGGCACCCCCTTCCCCACCACACCTGGGTAATTTTTGTATTTTTAGTACAGGCAAGGTTTCACTATGTTGTCCAGGCTGGTCTTGAACACCTGACCTCAAATGATCCACCCACCTTGGCCTCCCAAAGTGCTGGGATTACAGGCGTGAACCACTATGCCCGGCCAGAATTGGTTACTTCTGATTCTAGACAATTCACATTCTAAAAAATAGTGTTTTAAGTTATATACTAACTTTAACTTCTAAAGCAAAAGACAACATATAAAATAAAAAATCATTTTGCCTACCATA
The DNA here is from genome assembly GCA_036589455.1 of Ateles fusciceps. Lineage (NCBI taxonomy): Eukaryota > Metazoa > Chordata > Mammalia > Primates > Atelidae > Ateles > Ateles fusciceps. The sequence goes on from JAZHEH010000952.1 coordinate 20,349,325, forward strand.
AATACCCCTAGGATCCAAAGTAATGCCAGAATAGCTTTCTCTTTTGACACCTTCTGGCTAAAATAAAGGCAGAAAACATTCAGTTAAAAACATAATTAAGTTTATATAACCTGAATTTCCTGGATCAACTTTTCCAACTAAAAAATTCTTTTTCTTGGAAAAGACAAACTATATATAAATACTTACATGCATAAAAGCATCAATAAGATTTTATGGCTATTTGCATATTGACCAGAGCAAGCACGTAAATGGAAGTTATTTATAAGTCATATAATTGTTCTAAGTGCTTTCTATGTATTAACTCATTTAAGCTCTAAAAACCTCTATGAGGTTGGTGCTGTTATTACTCCCATTTGACAGATGAGTAGACTGACACACATGGAAATCAAGTAATACCATCACACTGCTAGGAAGTGATGAAGCCAAGATCCAAGGCCAGGCAGCCTCGCTCCAGAGTCTGCACGGAACCACAATGCAAGGATGTATAAGACTGTGCCTTGCACAAAATAAGTTGGTACATGTTTACTGAAGTGAATTTCATAGCTGAAAACAGAACTCAGAGAGTGAAGAGCCAGGAAGACCCAGTCTGTCATTAACTGGCCATATGACTCTTGGCAAGAATCTTGTCCTTTAAAAAGTACTATTATTTTTAATTCGTAAATCATACTTATATAAAAATATTAATATTAATAAATGAATACAATTAACAGACTGTGAGTAAACTGTACTTAACAAATGATACTTTTCTTCCTTTTTGGGCCTGTTTATTTGTTTATACAATGGAAAGTTTTCTAGACTATAAGTTCTTTAAATTCAAGAGTCATGTGTTATTATTGTTTTATCTCCAGTACCTTGCATAATGTCCGGTACATAGATTTTAAGACGCACTTTCTGAATGTATTAAGGGAAAAACAGCCTGGAAGACATGTACGAATTGTTAAAATTGGGTATCTCTGGGTATGGGAATTATTGATGATTTTTATTTATCTGTGGTTTTTGAGTATTTTACATTTTCTACAAAACAAATGTTATTGTTTTATTTAAAAATTTTAGGCACAATTTCAGACTTATAGAAAAATTGCAAGAATAGTACAACAAAATCTAGAATAACCTCCAACCAGATTCCTTAATGCTTAATGTTTTGTTAAATTTACATTGTTGTTTTTCTCTCCTCTTCCTTCTGTGTCTCTCTTTTGCAATAATTTAAGCATAAGTTATTTAAGCATGTTTTTCTTACCACCACTCGTAATGTTTTTACTAAGATTTCTTTTCCAAACGAAGTGTCCAGTGAAAAATTGATGTTGTGAAGGCCAGTTTCCAGAGGAAGCACGGTAAAGGTCACCAAGTGAGTGGAAGAACCCTCTACTTTCTGGTACACACATTTGGGGAGCTTTGTGCCCTGATGATCAGTGGCTGGGCTTCCCGACATACAGATTCCCTCCACAGCAGACATTTTAACACAGAACTGAAATATCACAAGTGAAGAATTATATTAAAATACATTTTTTTTTTTTGAGACAGAGTCTTACTCTGTCGCCCAGGCTGGAGTGCAGTGGTGTGATCTCAGCTCACTACAACTTCCGCCTCCCAGATTCAAGCAATTCTCCTGCCTCAGCCTCCCTAGTAGCTGGGATTACAGGCATGCGCCACCACACCCAGCTAATTTTTGTATTTTTAGTAGAGGTGGGGTTTCTCCACGTTGGCCAGGCTGATCTCAAACTCCTGATCTCAGGTGATCCGCCTGCCTCAGCCTCCCAAAGTGCTGGGATTATAGGCATGAGCCACTGCGCCCGGCCTTGAAATATTTTTTCTCTAAAAAACTTTACCTTGATTATGCTTGTGTGGACACAAATTCTCCACTTTAACAATGTTAAAATAATCCCTTAGATTCTAAGGCACAGGAGAAAGCTCCTTTCAGATTTCCTAACATAGACACACAAGTTGTTGTAGAGTTTAGCAATGCAAAGAGATGTCTAGAAAAGTCAATACTGTCTCAGACACATCTTACCTTTCTCAGACTGTTACCTACTAAATTAGGTACAGAGCTCATGCTGTTGTGATAGAACTTGTTACCCTGTCTCCTTACATGTTTGTTTGTATTTCAGATAGTGGGAGCCTTAGGTTCAGGTACTTGTTCATTTTCATCTTATTCATCTTTGTATCTTAGCTCAGTCTCTGGTATTCAATAAATGATGGTTTCATCAGAGACTGAAAATTCCCTATATTGGCATTCAAGGCCCTGTGCATTATGTTCTCAGCTTATTTTCCTAATCTTATCAACTTCCCATTTGTATCTCATTTTACAACTAAACTCTGGTTCCAGAAACACCTGGATTCAAATTTTGGCATCCGTCTTATTAACTGGTGATGGAAAGTGGTTGCATGAACTCTCTAATCCTCCATTTTCTCATCTTTGTAATGGGAAAAATAACAGTGTCCACTGACTTCTGGCTCAACTAGTGAACATTTTTCATCTTCCCTCCAAATTCTGGTGAACTGATAAATTGAGAACTATACCCAAAAGAATAAATCCATAAAATCCAGAATAAATCAAGCAGGTAAACAAGAGAGAGCATCAGCTATTCAGCCACTAATTTTGAGGAATTTCTTGAAAACAGAAAGTTCCTTTTCCCTCTTAACTTATCTTCTTGGGAAACCACCACCAGGATGGGAGGGGCCAGAGCAAAAGAATACCATTGGATCACCTTCAGCCAATGATTTCCTTAGGACAGCAGGGGTAGGGTGGGGAAGGATAGATATAGAAGAGTCTTTTAATACAATTCAACATAATTGCATTATAAAAACTCTTAGTAAATTGAGACTAAAAGGAACTTTTGAAACTGATAGAAAATATCAAAAACAGTGGTTCTGGTTTCAGTAATAGCCAAATAGCTCATATTGGGCAACCCTTCTGAAAAATAACCGCAAACTCTATACAAGATATATATTAAAACAAACAAACAAACAACCTGCAGATACCAGGGAGTGGAAGGGAAAGTGGCACTTGGGAGAAGGGAATGACACTGAATAAGTGTCCTGCTTTTTATAGCTTTACCCTGAGGGCAGGCCCCATTGGTGCCTTGGAGTGGCTAAAATCCCAGTAGAACCTGACATCATACTGGCTTGAGGAACTAAAGGACAAAGTAGGGAGTAGTCACCACAGCTGAATAGTGAAGGAGCTCCAAGTTCTGCGAATAATCCTTGCTCAACCTGGCTGACCCTTGAACTATGCGCAGCACAGACTTCTAGCATCCCAGCTAAGGCTAAAAATAGTGAACTGAGATTTCAGAGTTTGGGACAACTGTCTGCTAACACACATACACACACACACAGACACACACACACACACACGAAAGATCTTTAGAGGAACGTAATAGAATCCAGAGTCTACATAATTTTTTTATTAATAAAGTCCAAGGTTCAATCCAAAATTACTAGATATAAAGAGATAGGAAAGTGTAACACATACTCAAGAGGAAAGGTAATTAACAGGAACTAACCCCAAAATAGCACAGATGTATTCGTTTCTTATTTTGATATGATGGAAATGCACTGATAATTTAAAGATTAAGTAAAATATGGCAGTATAGTAATATGCATGACACTTTCAAATGCTGTCAAGTTATGTATAATTGTGTCATTGCAAAGGACATACAAAAGAGATGGCAGTCTAGATTTGGCCCGGGGTCCATAAATTGCTGACCCTTGATTCAGTTCATAAATCAAAAGGATAAAGAGATGTAAAAGATTCAACATATGGCAGGTCAATTTCCTTATATTAATTTATAAGTTCAGGGCAATACCTATGAAAACCCTATTATAATTTTTAAAGGAGAATTCATCAAACTAATTCCAAAGTTTATCTGGCAGAGTAAATGTGTAAGAATAACAACGTCAAAAGCATTTGAAAAGTAAGAATACCAGAGAATACCTGCCTAATAGATATAAAATATAACCACAAATCTATGGTACTTTAAATCAGTGTGATACTGATGTAAACAAAACAGAAGAGAGAATCTATAAATAGATTCACATACATGGAAATTCAATATATATGGGGCAAGGTGACATTTTAAATCAGTGGAAAAAGCATGAATTCCTTACAAATACTGCTGGATCACTGGCTATCTATTTGAGATTAGCTCTTTATTTCATATTTAAAAACAAATCTAAACTCTCATAAAAAGCTATAAAAGTACTACAGAAAATACAGGAAAAAAACAGGGTCTTTTTTTTTTTTTGAGATGGAGTTTTGCTTTTGTTGCCTGCTGAAGTGCAATGGCACGATCTCAGCTCACTGCAACCTCCACCTCCTAGGTTCAAGCGATTCTCTTGCCTCAGCCTCCTGAGTAGCTGGGATTACAGGCATGTCCCACCATGCCCAACAAATTTTGTATTTTTAGTAGAGACGGGGTTTCTCCATGTTGGTTGGGCTGGTCTCGAACACCTGAACTCAGGTGATCCGCCTGCCTTGGCCTCCCAAAGTGCTGGGAATACAGGCATGAGCCACGTCACCTGGCCAGAAAAAAACAGTTTTTTAAAAAAAATTTTATTTTAGGTTCAGGGGTACCTGTGCAGGTCTGTTGTATAGGTAAACTGAATGTTGCAGGGGTTTGGTGTGCAGATTGTTTCATCATTCAGGTAATAAGCATAGTACCCGATAAGTAATTTTTTTTATCTTCACCCTTCTCTCACTCTCTACCCTCAAATAGGCCATGGTGTCTGTTTTGTGTTCATATATACTCAATGTTTAGCTCCAACTTATAAGTGAGAACATGCAGTATTTTGTAGAAAAATGTTTTTAAAACTTGCTGTGAGAAAAGATTTCAAAAAACACCAAACTCAGAAGACATACAGGAAAAGATCTACAGATTTTATAACACACAAATGAAAAACACTGTTAACAAAGTTAAAGACAAGTAGCAGATTAGAGAAAATACCAGCAACATTTATAATCAATAAAGGATTAATAGCTGTAACATACAAAGTGCTCCTGTAAACAATAAAAAGTACATTTGTTGAGTACTTACTATGGGCCAAGTACTATATTTACATGAATTAGCTCATTTAATCTTCAACTATGAAATAGCTACTATTATCATCCCATTTTTCAGATGAGGAAACTAGGCAAGAAGAAGCTAGGTAACTTACCCCAGAAAAAAGCAACTTGATGGAAAGCAAAAGAAAGGGTATTAAAGTAGTAAATAGGATATCATAGAATACATTAAAGAAGAATACAAATGGCCAACAGACAAATGAAATGAGGTTCAACATTGCTAGTAATCAGGGTAGTGAAATGGAAACATCAGTGACATATCACTTGTGTCTGTCAACTTGGCAAAAATTTTATATGTATTAATAAACAATATATAGTGCTGTCTTTCATGTTTTTAAATGTTATGTAGTTGTATTCATTGTGTACATATTATTTTGCAATTTGCTTTTTTCAGCAATGTTATATTTTTGAGCTTTAATCAAAATGATACATGTAGTTATCTAGTCCATTCATTTCAATTTCTGTATATGTGTTCGTTGTATGCATAAAAGAAAAAGTATCCCCTAAATTATAAGAATGTGAGGGATCAAGGCTACCTGAATACAGTTGGTAAGAATGTCAATTGATGTAGTCCTTTTGGAAGATAATTATGGCTATATTTATCAGAAGGTAAAATGTCTCTGCCCTTTAGCCCAGTTAGTTCACTCCAAGACAAAACAGCCATCCTACAGAAATATACATGTAGGAAGATATGTACACATAAATGGAGACTTTGCAAAATCACTTATAATAGTGAAAACCTGGAAACAACCTAAATGTCTTTAATAGAAACATGGTTCAATAAATTATAATATACCCACCATATGAATTACTGTGCAGCCATTAAAGTAATGAAGTAAATCTGTATATACTGATATGGAAGGATGTCTCTGATAATATTTTTAGTGGAAACACAAATTGCTGATGCAGTGTGTGTATGTGTACATATATATATGTGTGTATGTGTACATATATATATATATGTACACATACACACACAAACCTATTTCATATGTTTAACACTAGGTGAGCAGAGGAGCCCCTGCTAATCTCAGTTCTACAGCTGAACAGAGTTTGGCTGTGGCCTCTGTGCCTTACCCACTTGTTATGCCCACCTATTTATGTGTCTATCTTGAATTACAGTTTACATGGTTTAAGAGTGACACCTCCATAATCATCTACCAAAATCCTTTGGTAGCCAAGATCAGTGTGAGTTATAAAATTATGCTCAGCCTGTTTTGATGAGATAGTCTGACTGTCTTAGTATCTCAGTTTCCAGGCCTCAAGCCAATCTTGAATCAGGATTTTGAGACATAAAAACCACTACAAGAACCCACTGGAGAAATCGTTCTTGGTATCTCTATCTGAATTATGCTTATCTTAAATTCAAGAAAGCATTCTGTTTGCAGAAAAGATAATGAGTTTGAAGGCAATAATGTTAAAGCAACTTCCCAGCTTCTTAATCGAAGCCCTTTTCCAACTCTTCACGTTGTATTTAGGTTGGTGGGGGTGAAGCCAAATGAGGGAAGGCAATTCCACAGGGCTGAAGATGGTAGCATGATTCACAGGATTTATGCAAACCCTGTGAGTAAATTCTAAGGAAGATAAATGAGTAACATTTGGACTTTATTTCTAGAAAAATAAGATAATACTGGCTGGGCACAGTGGCTCATGCCTCTAATCCCAGTACTTTGGGAGGCCGAGGCAGGTGGATCACGAGGTCAGGAATTCGAGACCAGCATGGACAACATGGTGAAACCCCATCTCTACTGAAAATACAAAAATTAGCTGGGCGAGGTGGCACATGCCTGTAATCCCAGCTACTCAGAAAGGATGAGGCAGGAGAATCACTTGAACTCAGGAAGCAGAGGTTGCAGTAAGCCGAGATCACGTCACTGCACTCCAACCTGGGTGACAGAGAGAGACTCTGTCTCTAATAATAATACCATCAGTATGGTAAATTCTGATTACTTAAGTTTATTCCCCATTTACAGCCTGTGGCCAAGTAAAATTTGTGTGTGCATTCTCCGATATTTAGCATTACCTGATGAAACAAGTTGATATGGAAAAGTTCATTTTTACTGAAAATTAAAATTGTGGAAAAAAAATAACATTTCTTAACATGATTTGGATTAAAAAAATCAAATTGGCCTTTCCATGACAAAAAGTAAGTCTGACTTGGCTAATTATTTTATCAATGAGGACTGATTTTTCCAGTTAGATTATGTGGCAAACATATTACATAAATTGCTAAATGTGAAGCTCCAAGATGTAAGATTAAAATATATTGATAAAGAGGTAATAAAATTGACAATATTTTTATTTTATCAACCTTCCTGATAATATTGGGTTAAACAGCAATGCCTACCTCTATAAAAGTGAAAAATAAGAATAGAATTTATACCAAACCCTCTCTCATTTCTAACAACAAATAATATTTATCCATAGCTATTAAGCCAATAGAGAGAAAAGTTTCATTTATCTAATGAGAAGATAATTTTTAAATAAAATTTTATTTTTTATATTTAATAACTTTATAAATATATATTATATTTTATCAATAGTATACTAATAATAATATTTTATGATACCTAAATTGACATATCATGTGATACTCTGAATCTTACAATCACAAAATTTTAAAATATTTCATTTTCGATGTATGTAGATATTTTTGTTCATCAAAGTATAATAAGGTGATCAACAGAAAAGATTCAAGCATAAATATATAACATTAGGGAAGTAGAATGGAAATATGAATTCATTGAGGAAAAGAAATGATATGTAATCCGTCATTAAGAGCTTATTTGAAGCAGGGAGCAGAGGCTTATGCCTGTAATCCCAATACTTTGGGAGGCTGAGGCAGGTGGGTCATTTGATGTCAGGCGTTTGAGACCAGTCCGGCCAACATGGTGAAACCTGCCTCTACTAAAAATACAAAAATTAGCCAAGCGTGGTGGCATGCGCCTGTAATCCCAGCTACTCAGGAGGCTGAGTCATGAGAATCGCTTGAACTGGGGAGGAGGAGGTTGCAGTGAGCCAAGATAGTGTCACTGCACTCCAGCCTGGGCGACAAAGCGAGACTCCACCTCAAAAAAAAAAAAAAAAGAGCTTATTTAAACATTTTAAAAATTGATTTCTATGGTATTTGGAGTCTGCTAATATAAGTGTGATGCAACAGTTTTATTTTAAAATATCAGTATTTAAATATTTTAAAAGTAATAGATTGCCATCTTTTTAAAATGTATGATAAAAATTTTAGATGCCAATTTTTTAAATGTGTCAGAGGGGTACATAGGTTTTCTGAAACAAGAGGGGGATGTAAGCAAAATTTTAGGAAACCACTGAAATACTAATCTCTAAGAATAAAGTTAGTGTTTTTAAAAAATAAAGCTAGAATTTTGGAACACATTGAATTCTCATACAAAGTTTTGTGATGTGAGTTTCAAGTCAAATCAGTCAGCCTATTACATAATTCTCTTTAGAGGTGTGCTGGCAAGGAGAAGATAAATGGTGGGTCCAATCATGGTTAGAATTGTATCCTGCAGTGAGAGAGGATCCAGGGAGTTGGTATAATTTTAGTCAGTGTGGTTTTAATGACGGCTTTTGAATTCTAACATGAACAAGGAGTAAAGTAAAAAGAGCAGAGGAGTAATGGACAATAAAAGGGATTGAGTCAATGGACTGGAGGTTTCAGTGATGCTACTGAACCGAAGGAGGTCGTCACTGGATGGTGAGATGTGAGATGTCTGAAATCAAGATTTTAGAGAGGATGATAAGATCTATAAAGTGAAGTTGAGTATAAATGCTAAAATGGAGGAAAGGAAAGAGTTGTTAGAATCAAGGAGATCAAGGAACGCTGAGTATGGGCAAATAAAGGAACTAAATATGAATTCATCCTTCTCTGGACTTACACAGCACATTGATTATCTTAAGCAATTTATTCTTTCAACTGAAGTTACATAAATACCTACTTGCCCTTCCTCCTTTCTTCATCCCTTTAATTCATATCCCTACACATCTAGTACAATGCTCATTGTAAGTGTTTGGTTTCTATTGCTGAACTGGGTTGAATTTTTATTTTTTTGTGTATGGTAATTCCACTAACAGAATTCTCAGAAAACCAGAGAATGTTTCCCTCATTCCATAAATATTAATACCTACTTACCTGCATCCCAGTAGTCCTATAGTTGTAAACGGTTCCTTTCAACTGGACCTGTTCCCCTCGTACAACAGAATATGGTATATTCATTTCCAGGAACACATCTTTGAACACCTTTGCCTTGAGAGTATCAGCAACACATATACCTTCAGCCCAAAGTGGAAGTAAAATAGAAATATTAGGAAATTCCTATAATGCTTTATTGGTATTAAAATTTCTCACACTTGGTTTACTTCGAGGAAAAAAAGAATATTAGATCATATTTTTCTCTGTACTCTCACCTCATGCCCTTGAATTTTCTATTCATTGATCTTAATTTCAATGATAATTAGTATTAACAGAAAACTTCATTTGTTCAATAAATATTTAATTCTATTTAAGGCATGAGAATGTTTATCAACTAAAGCACCAAATCTTTTTATATATTCGTTATTAGTTCCATTTTTAATGGGTATAAAATTTTAATTGTGGAAACCAAGATTTTAAAACAAAAGTAGCAAACAAACAAACAAAACCATCCCTGAAGTTATTTAGAAAGCATCTGTACTTAATCATCACAAAGATCAGCCCAAGAGAGGTCATTTATTTGTTTCTAACTCTCCACAAAATCCCAGTCAGTAAAAAAAGTGAAGGAAAATAAAGACTTGAGGCTGAGTGCAGTGGCTCAAGCTGTAATTCCAGCACTTTGGAAGGTGGAGGTGGGAAGATTGCTTGAAGCCAGGAGTTTGAGACTAGCCTGGACAACATAGTGAGACTCCTTCTTCATTTACAAAAAGAAAAAAAGGGGGGAAAGAAAAGAAAAGAGGAGCAAAAGGAGAAATCAGTATGTTCAAAGATATGGATATATCCAAGTCTTTTGGTAATACATAAAAAACATATTTTTTTAAAAAATTGCTACCATTTAAGTCCTGGGTAAACTAAATATATAATAACAGAGAATTACATCTTGCTAATGAAATTATTCTTTAAATGCATATAGAACTTAAGCCTGCTTACCACTATCTGAAATGCCAACACCTTGAATTTCCCACGTAGTTAGAGAATCAGGCAGGGCAAACTGCAACTGTTTTCTGGAAGTTAAAATGTTGATACTTAAATACAGTAGAATATTGATTAACCCAACTTGAGAGAGACATCCATTAACAGAATTTTTGCTTCAAACTACTTTAGAAGAAAGAAAAAAATTCACAAGATGAAATCACATCAGGTATTAAGGAAAATCTCATCAAGAAAAAACATTCAGTAACTCTGGTCTATATTGCATGTTTTTAGACATTGCACCTCTATGATGAGCATTCAAGTTCAGAAGGATGCCTATGAAATATTGCAAAATCCAAGCACATAAAACAAAGAGAAAACTATGTTCATTGTCAGTATATTCTAAAATAGGGAAGCAAAGTGATGCCTGTTAGCACTGCTCAAAACAAAGTTGACATAACTAAAAACTTCTGATTATGATTAAGCTTGTATATTTATTTACAGCTGTTGTCTACCAAGTTTGTATCAGGTATAGTGCTGAGTACTGAGTAAACAGCACTGAAAATATATAGTCCCACTCTCAGGCAGTTTACAACCTAGCGGAAGAAACTATTAAGTAAACAAATTACACTGCACTGTATTAACTGTACCAATAAGGCATTATAAGAGTTCAGAGGCAGTGTGCATTCATTTAGCACAAAAACAGTAATCTGAATTTAGTTCATACCCTCAAGGTATTTACATTTTAATTAATCCAATCACTGCTAGGGTGGGGAGCAGTGGCCAGAAGGTTTACTAGAGGACATACTAGCTAATGAATAATGTCAGATAAAATGGACACCAATTGTGTGGAAGAAAGATTAGAAAAGACAAGGGTAGAAACAAGGAGATGCAGGAGGAGACACCTGCAGGGCTCTGAAGGCATTCCCTGCCTTCTCATTGGAAAACCAGTGCTTTAAGTGCACCTAAGAAGAGTGTGGCTTGAGGACTCAGTACATCACTGTTTTCAGTGGTATAGAGGAAATGTTTTACTTAAAACATGTTGAATAAAAAACTTAAAAAGAAAAGAACCTTTCTCTTGCTTATCAATGTTTGTTTTATAGTACAAGATATTTTAGGTTAAAAATAGCGGTTTAATACAGTGTATAGTACATAGCTGTGTGTACTAAATGCATACTGAAGTGAAATGAAATTAAGTGGAATAGTACCCTTCTTCATTCTGCCCTGGAGCCAATCACCAGTGCAATGTACATTAAAAAAATAAAAATTGAAAAAAGCAAAGCAAAACAAATCAAAATCTTACCAAATTGCAGGATCAGCTTAACTCTTTCACAAGCTATTGGGAAATGGGTAGTTTCCAGATTTTTGGCCATACTATTTGCATTATCCACATTTCTTTCAAGGAAACATGAAAGAAGTATAATACCTTCTAGGAACATGATGAACTTCCCATAACCAACTTTCTGGAAAATAACTTCGAATTTCTGGCTTGCTTACTGGCAACAGGATCTTCATGTCTGGGCAAAAAAATCATATTTAATTATGAAAAAGCAACATAAATTCTACCTATAGCTGAATTTTAAAATATGGCCATTAATCTATAACTTAAGCGTTTTCTTAAAGGTAAATAAAATATTTTGTTTAATGCTTTCAAAATAGAACCATAGGCAGTGTGCACTGGCTCATGCCAATAATCTCAGCACTTTGGGAGGCCAAGGCGGGCAGATCACCTGAGGTCAGGAATTTGAGACCAGCCTGGCCAACCTAGTGAAATCCCATCTCTACTAAAAACACAAAAATTAGCTGGGCATGGTGGCGGGTGCCTGTAGTCCCAACTACTCAGGAGGCTGAGGCATGATAATCACTTGAACCTGGGAGATACAGGTTGCAGTGAGCCGAGATTACACCACTGCACTCTTGCCTGGGTGACAAGACTCTGTCTCAAAAAACCAAAAACAAAACCAAAACCAAAAACAAAAACAAAAAAACTATAAAAGCTTAGGATTTTCCACTAATAGCATTGGCAAAACAAAGTAGCAAAATATCTTTAATGATTTGTTTCTTAAATTGCTAAATGTTTAGTGTTCCTGAGATTATACAAGACATTGATCAATCTATAAAGTTATTTGCACTTATATAATTGTAATAATTGTGTTTATATTAGAAAAAAGAGAAGCTTTATATGACTCTCTGCCTTCCTTAACTTGGTTATTTGTTTATATTTATTTGAATAAAAATGGACAGGACTTCTGTTTTTATCTAAGATGCATTAATAGAAAACCAAACATGATATACAAAACAACAGTTTTCAGACATTAGAGTATAAGCAGGACTGAATCTCTGACAGAAAGGAAACAATTAGGTGAAATCTAAAATTGCCCCAGCTTACTGCCTAGAGGCAGTTTACAGACTAGGGCAGGGAGAGGAATCCAAGCAGAGCCTGATGATTTTAAAGACTTGTGGCAACACAGATGGGAGTTTTGCAAGGCCAAGTTGTCTGGAATGAGGGGCAGAGTTCCAGGGAGGAAGGGGCTGCAGAGAGAGACTTCTATCCAGCTGAAGTCACGCCAGATGATTACTGGACCCCTTCCTGACACCTTACACTAAAATTAACTCCAGATGGATTAAAGACTTAAACAAAAGACCTAACACCATCAAAACCCTAGAAGAAAACCTAGGCAAAACCATTCAGAACATAGGCATAGGCAAGGACTTCATGACTAAAACACCAAAAGCATTGAAAACAAAAGCCAAAATATACAAATGGGACCTAATTAAACTCCAGAGCTTCTGTAGAGCAAAAGAAACAATCATTAGAGAGAACCAGCAACCAACAGAATGGGAAAAAATTTTTGCAATCTACCCATCTGACAAAGGGCTAATATCCAGAATCTACAAAGAACTAAAACAGATTTACAAGAAAAAAACAAACAAACCTATCCAAAAGTGGGTGAAGGATATGAACACTTTTCAAAAGAAGACATATATGAGGCCAACAAACATAAGAAAAAATGCTCATCGTCACTGATTATTAGAGAAATGCAAATCAAAGCCACATTGAGATACCACCTCACAGCAGCTAGAATGGCGATCATTAAAAAATCTGGAGACAGATGCTGGAGAGGATATGGAGAAATAGAAACTTTTAGACTGTTGGTGGGAGTGTAAACTAGTTCAACCATTGTGAAAGACAATGTGGCGCTTCCTCAAGGACCTAGAAATAGAAATTCCATTTGACTCAGCAATCCCATTACTGGGTATATACCCAAAGGATTACAGATCATTCTATTATAAAGACACATGCACACATATGTTCATAGTGGCACTGTTTACAATAGCAAAGACCTGGAACCAACACAAATGCCCATTGATGATAGACTGGACAAGGAAAATGTGGCACATATACCCCATGGAATACTATGCAACCATAAAAAATGATGAGTTTGTGTCCTTTGTAGGCACACGGATGAATCTGGAAACCATAATTCTCAGCAAACTGACACAAGAACAGAAAATCAAACACCGCATGTTCTCACTCATAGGTGGGTGATGAACAATGAGAACACATGGACACAAGAAGGGGAGCATCACACACTGGGGTCTGTTGTTGGGGGCCAAGAGAGGGACAGTGAGGGGGTGGGGGAGGTCAGGGAGGGGATAACATGGGGAGAAATGCCAGATGTAGGTGACGGGGAGGATGGAGGCAGCAAACCACATTGCCATGTGTGTACCTATGCAACAATTCTGCATGATCTGCACATGTACCCCAGAACCTAAAGTACAATTTAAAAAAATGAAAAAATATATGAGATGGCAGAGCAAGATGGCTGAATAGAAGCCTATACCATTTGTCTTTCCTGTTGGTACCCTAAATTTTAATAACTAACTACACACAGAAAGCACCATCATGAGAATCAAAAATCAGGTGAGCAATCACAGTACCTGGTTTTGACTTTACATCACTGAAAGAGACATTGAAGAGGGCAGGAAAGATAGTCTTGAAGCACTGATGCCACTCCTCCTCCATCCCCTAGCAGTGGCTGTGCAGTGTGGAGAACCTATATATTGGGAAAGCAAGAGTGCGGTGATTCTGTGGCTTTGCACTGAACTCAGTGCTGCATTGTCACAGTGGAAAGCAGAACCAGGCCGTACTCAGCTGATATCAGCCCATGGAGGGAGCATTTGGACTGGCCCTAGCCAGAGGGGGGATTGCCCACCCCAGTGGTTGGAGCTTGAGTTTCAGCCAGCCTCCCCACCATGGGCTGGAGTGTTCTGGGGCCCTAGGTGAATTTGAGGGGCAGTCTAGGCCACAAGGACTGCAATTTCTAGGCAAGTCCTAGTGCATTGGAAGTCTAGCCAGAACAATTAGACAAGAGAAGGAAATAAAGGTCATCCAAACTAGAAAGGAAGAAGTCAAATGATCCTTGTATGCATATATTTGGAAGAACCTGAAGACTCCACAAAAAAAACCTATTAGAACTACTAAATGAATTCTGTAAAGTTGCAGGATACAAAATCAATATACAAAAATCAGTAGCATTTCTATACATCAATAGTGAACAATGTGAAAAAGAAATTTTAAAAGTAATCTCGTTACAATAGACACAAATAAAATTAAATACCTAGGAATTAACTTAACCAAAGTGAAAGAATTCTACAACGAAAACTATAAAACACCAGTGAAAGAAATTCAAGAGGACACACACAAAAAATAAATTTATTCCATATTCATGGATTGGAAGAATCAATATTGTTAAAATGTCCATACAACCCAAAGCAATCTCAATTCAATGCAATCTCTATGAAAATACCAATAACATTCTTCACAGAAATAGAAAAAAAATCCTAAAATTCATATGAAACTACAAAAGACCAGAATAGCCAAAGCAATTCTGAGCAAAAAGAAAAAAACCTGGAGGAATCACGTTACCTGACTTCAAATCATACTGTAGAGCTATAGTAACAAAAACAGCATGGTACTGGCATAAAAGTGGACATATAGATCTGTGGAACAGAATAGAGAACCCAGGAACAAATCCGCACGCCTACAGTGAACTCATTTTTTGACAAAGGTGCCAAGAACATACATTGGAGAAAGGACAGTCTCTTCAATTAATGGTGCTGGGAAAACTGGGTATCCATATGCAGAAGAATGAAATGTGACCCTTATCTCTTTCCATATACAAAACTCAAATAAAAATGGATTAACAACTTAACTCTAAGACCTCAAACTATAAAACTGCTACAGGAAACCAATGGGAAAACACTCCAGGACATGGGTAGGGCCAAAAGTTTCTCAAATAATACCCCACCAGCACAGACAACCAAAGTCAAAATGGACAAATGGGATCACATCAAGTTAAAGAGCTTCTGTACAGCAAAGGAAACAATAAAGGAGACAACCCATAGAATGGGAGACAATATTTGCAACTACCCATCTGACAAGAGATTAATAACCAGAATATATTAAAAGTTCAAACAACTCTACAGGAAAAAATGTAATAATCCCATTTTAAAATGAGCAAAAGATTTGAACAGACATTTCTCTAAAGAAGACATACAAATGGCAAGAAGGCATGTGAAAAGGTGCTCAACATCAGTAGTCACCAGAGAAATGCAATCAAAACGGCAATGAAGTATCATCTCATCTCAGTTAAAATGGCTTTTATTCAAAAGACAGGCAACAACAAATGCTGGAGGGGATGTGGAGAAAAGGGAACACTTGTACACTGTTGGTGGGACTGTAAATTACTATAACCACTATGGAGAACAGTTTGGAGTTTCCTCAAAAAACAAACAATAGACCTACCATATGATCTGGCAATCCCACTGCTGGGTATATACCTGAAAGAAAGAAAATCAGTACTTCGAAGCCATATCTGCACTCCCATGTTTGTTGCAGCACTGCTAAAAACAGGATTTGGAAGCAACCAAATGTCCACCAACAGATGAATGGATTAAGAAAATGTGGCCATACTCAGCCATAAAAAGAATGAGATCCTGTCATTTGCAACAATGTGGATGGAACTGGAGGTCATTAAGTTAAGTGAAATAGGTTAGGCAAAGAAAGACAAAATTTGTACGTTCTCACTTATTTGTAGGTGCTAAAAGTCAAAACAATTTAACTCATAGAGATAGAGACTAGAAGGCTGGGAAAGGTAGTAGGAGGATGTGGGGGATGTGGGATGGTTTATGGGTACAAAAAATAGAAAGAATAAGACTTAGTACTTGACAGCACAACAGGGTAACTATAGTCAATAATAATTTCATTGTACATTTAAAAATAACTAAAAGAATATAATTGGATTGTTTATAATACAAAGGAGGAATACCTCAAGGGATAGATACCCCATTTTCCATGATGTGATTATTACTTATTGCATGCCTGCATCAAAGTATCTCATGTAAAGGATAGATACCCCATTTTCCATGATGTGATTATTACTTATTGCATGCCTGCATCAAAGTATCTCATGTACTTCATAGATATACATACCTATTGTTTACCCATAAAAATTTAAAAATTAAAAAAAATTTTTAAGAGAAAAAAAAAAAGCCAAGTCCTCTTTCCAAAAAGAAAACCAACATACGGACTAGATTGTTTATTAAAATTCTGCTTATCATAAGCAAATATTATTAGCCAGGCATGGTGGCAGGTGCCTTTAATCCCAGCTACTTGGGAGGCTGAGGCAGGAGAATCTCTTGAACCTGGGAGGTGGAGGTTGCAGTGAGCTGAGGCTACACCATTGCAACAAGAACGAAACTTCATCTCTCAATACAAAAAAAAAACAAATATTGGAAAACAATCTGGATCTCATACATCGTACATCTCAATGAATATATTTCTACAAACATAAATTTTATGGCCATTTACCAAAATGATGATTATTAGATATTGCTTAACAATAGGGTTATGTTCTGAGAAATGTGTTGTTAGGTGATTTTGTTGTGTGAACATCATAGAGTGTACTTACACTAATCTAGATGCTATAACTTACTACACATCTAGACTATATAGTATAGCCTATTACTCCTAGGCTACAAACCTGTACAGCATGTTACTGAACTGAATACTGCAGACAACTGTAATGCAATGGTACGCATTTGTGTATCTAAACATATCTAAACACAGAAAAGGTACAGCAAAAATATGGTATTATAATCCTCTAGGACCACTGTCACATATGTGGTACATCATTGATGAAAATGTCATTATGTGGCACACATATGTATAAAACAGAAACTGTCATTTTGCTTTTGTTTGTTTTGTTAAAGACTATATATAGGCCGGGCGCAGAGGCTCATGCCTATAATCCCAGCACTTTGGGAGGCTGAGGCAGGCGGATCGCCTTGAGGTCAGGAGTTTGAGACCAGCCTGGCCAACATGGTGAAACCCCATCTCTAATAAAAATACAAAAATTAGCCAGGTGTGGTGGTGGGTGTCGTTAATCTGAGCTACTCGGGAGGCTGGGGCAGGAGAATCGTTTGAACCTGGGAGGCAGAGGTTGCAGTGAGCCAAGATTGTACCACTGCACTTCAGCCTGGGCGACAGAGCCAAATTCCGTCTCAAAAAAAAAAAAAGACTATATATAAAGTCCTAAAAGTTCTGGAAACATATTAATGAGAGTTCTATAAATTCTGGAAACATGTATTGTGGTTGAAACGGAAATAACACATCAACTTTTATATAAGTACACTTAACGTTAGGTTAGATTTAGAAATCTTCTCCTATGTTTTGTCAATGTAGGTATAGACAGAATTTTTTTTTTTTTAAGGCGGGGTTTCACCATGTTGGTCAGGCTGGTCTTGAACTCCCCACCTCAGGTGATCCGCCCGCCTTATCCTCCAAAGTGCTTGGATTACAGGCGTGAGCTACCACACCTGGCCATAGACAGAATTTTTAATGGTTGTAATATCACAGAAGCATAGAATTGTAGAACTCACAGGTATATTGGAGAGGATCTGGTCAAAGTTCCTTGCTTGAGGCTCAGAGAAGATAAATAATCATTCAAGTTTATGGGATGACTTGGCTTTAAGGTTATGCCAGGTCTTAACTCTGGCCTAGTGTACTCTGCTCTGTACTATACCTCTTCTGATGCCCAAAAATGATTTTTTTTTCTTGTGGACATTTACAAGTTATCTTTTCTACTTTCAATTCTAAATAGATCATGAAAACTGCCTTTCTTAGAAGCATAAAATTACACAAAATTCCCCATATTGAGCAGAATTCTGATAGAAAACGTTATACTTACCTAGCCTTCCCAGTTGCATGGGTTTAACAGAGATATTAGCACGGAGCTCAGTTGCCGCAACACAACATTCGGTGAAAGCTTTGACGCATCTTGGGCCTACGGTAATCCGTGCAGCTCGCTGCTCACAGGTTTCATCATAGTTAGCACGGGCTCCATCGTAACAACATCTCTTCACTACTGAATGTTTGTATTTAGCAGCTGAAATGGTAATAATGCAAGTGCCCTTGATCACGTAGTCATAACATCTCAGGCTTAGAAGGAATCTCAAGGGATACCTGGTTTCTATTGCTATATTACCCCCTTACCCACAATAGTCATGGCTAGTTGACTGTCCAGACTTCCCTTGAAACTATTCTAAGAATGGGGAGAATGTGACCTTATCAACTGGTCCATTCCAGCTCACACTAAATGGTTAAAGGGTTTCCTGCAACCAAGCTAAATACTAACTCTTTTTTTTTTTTTCAGACGGAGTCTTGCTGTTTCCCAGGCTGGAGTGCAGTGGCGTGATCTCGACTCACTGCAACCTCCGCCTCCCGGGTTCATGCATTTCTCTTGCCTCAGCCTCCCGTGTAGCTGGGATTACAGGCGCACGCCAACATCTCCGGCTAATTTTTGTATTTTTAGTAGAGATGGAGTTTCACCATATTGGCCAGACTGATCTCAAACTCCTGACCTCGTGATCCGCCCACCTCAGCCTCCCAAAGTGTTGGGATTACAGGCGTGAGCCACCACGCCCGGCAGATACTAACTCTTGAAACTGGCACTTTGGGGTCTGCTAAAATAAGCAGAAAAATATAGACAAAGAATATAAATATTTTTTAATAAAACAAGTTAAATATCCAAGAAGCCTTCAAATATTTGGAGATGGCTATCATCACTATACAAATATTTCCTTCTTCAGGCTGAACATCTATTTTTCAGCAACGTCTTATATAACATGCTTTGTGGACTTCACTAGTAGCACCATCCTTCATTGTAAGTGCTCAGATCAGTCAGTGTCTCTCTTTCCATATCATTAGAACTTAGAATAAAGGTTAGAATTAAAATAACTCATATACAAATGGAATAAATTATTATATCACTATAAACATGATATTAGTTGAACTCAATTTGCTGACTCCCAGTTTGATATTCTTTCTACTGTAACATGGTCAATTATCATAAATATTTAAATAATTATTTTAAAATAATTCCCACGAGATGTATTTTCAAAGAATAATGCTACTAACAGTTAAATGTATGACATAGAACTAATAGACTTCTAGGTATGTCCCCAAAACAGTCAAATCATAGATTTTGTCAGAATAAAATGGAAGAATATGATTTTAATTGCTAGATTAAGTTTCTAGAGAGAAAATATTTATGACAAATAAAAGCTAATATTTTGGATTTTAGAGCTAGAAGTAATAAAGACCTATTTCCTTAGGTTAAGGCTATGGTAAATGAACTACTAGATTTTATTTGGATTAATCTTTCTGAGAGAGATGAGCTAGACCTCCACATATATCTTTCTTTTCATCCATTCTATTTCAATTAGGGGAATTTATATAACATTAAATTTTGTCCAGTTTTTGAATGGTATGACCATAACCTTTTTTACAATCACATGAATCTAAGAGTACCTATTTCCTCTATCTTCTTTTGCAGCATCCTTCTTGGCCTGAGAATTTCTTTACAAGGTGCATCTGGTTTAAAAAAAAGAGAGAGAGAGAGAGAGAGAAAGAAAAAGAATAAAAAGGAGGTAACATCTCAAAAAAAAAATTTCAGGAAACTAAGTATTTAAAACATTTACAAGTCATTAATTAACAAATACTGAGAGGCTGCTTTGGATTAGGAACTGTGCACCATACTTCTTAATAGGACTTGTTTTATCTTAGTGGAGTTCATGATCTAGTGTCATATCATTTGACTTGTTTTATCTGAATTTGGTTTTGAATCCTGCAGTCTTTCTGGTCCACTGATTCCAGAGAAATATCTAAGCTTTTAGAATGACTGATGCTTTTGCTGGGCATGTTATTTTTTATTATTCGCTCTTTACGCTATAGTATTACAAATATAAGTATGAATATCATAGTATCAAACATAATTATGAGTAATTTTAAAACCATAGAAAGAAGATGATTAAGATGTGGTTACTATCCTTAAAGAGCTCCCCTATGCAGTAGGTGAGACAGGACTTACAACTACGTGTAATAATGTGCAATGACACAGTCCTGTTCTACTACTTGTAAATAGATCTAGTCCCTGCAATAGCCTCCCTATTAAAGGAGGAGGGAATGATAAATTCTAAGTTGGGAAGAGGTCTTATAGAGGGGATGATTCTTACATTTGCTTCTCCAAGCTAATGAAGGGTAAAGCAATCCAAATAAATAAAGGCCCAAAGGTGCAAAATAGCAACTCAAGAACTCCACTTGGTTCTGTAGAGCTTAAACATAATATAAGGCACAGCAGGGTAAGAGCTAGTTGGAGAGAGCCAGGGAGAAGATCATGGAAGGCTTTGAATACTACACTAAAGAGTTTGCACTTTATCTTGAAGGTCAGTGAAACACTTTATACAGGTGAGTTATGTAGTTTTGGCATTCTAAGATCAGGGTAGAGAACATTCTGAAAGAGGGACAAAAATGAGATCTGGGAGGCAAATGATCAATGTGATTCTCAGTAATAAATGTGCTGAGCATTTTACCATTTTCTTGGGAGTCATCTGCATTTGCGTTAGTGAGGAAGGTAAGTCCAGCTAGGTGGAACACGTCTGCATTGTTGAGGCCACCACCTGCCCCACAGCCCAGATCACTCTTCTCTAAATATTGAAATACCTGTCCAGAAAGGCAAAATGTTGAGCCTATTGAGATGTATAAATCATTCCTCTAAAGAACTAAAATGTACTAGTTGTCACATGGTTATCACAAACCAGTGAAATACACAGATGGCATTTTTCAAATGATCAAAGACAAAATTTCCCAACTTTGTTTCTAAGCTTGTCCTTTTGTATTTATAAATACATACCTATATAAAATTAAATCAATAACTAAGTCTTAGACAAATAGCTTAGAAACTGACCTATAGTGTTTTGTACATAGAATGAATGCTGCAATCAGTACAATGTTCCAAATAAATAAATAATAGGTATGAATGCATGAAGGACTGGATTAACAACGAAATTAATTTTAAGTTGCTTAAAAAGCACAACTTTGTGCATTTTGGTAGGGAGGTCTCTAGGTTGTAAGTTGGTGAGGACTTGTTTGGGTAGGCTTATTCGTTTTAATTTTGACCCCAAATGTTCTTTGCTCACCGAATATTTTTTAATTTTACAGTTTCTCAGTCCTTCCTTCCTTCCTTATTGAAAGAAATTCAAGCCTAGAAAATAATAGCTGAACATAATGAAGATAAATGGGAACTTATGAGAATTGAATGATTTTGAAATTCTTCTGTGCCATGGATTTCAATGAGAGTTAAAAAATAAAATCCAAATGCTACCTATCCAGTTATCTTCTGTGCTGCTACTAGCTACTACAACCACCATCACCACCCTACCCTAAACCTCCAAAGTATTCTGAGAGTAATTTTTCCTCCATGAATGTATTTGATGCCATGATCATATCTTCTTAAAGTGCTTACATTTACATTTGAAAAACAGGAGAGGATTGACCTGTGCTTTGGGAGCTAACATGAGGATAGCTTACCTTCCTAAAAGCAAGTATGATGAGTAGATAATAGAAAAGCAGGCCTAGTCTTCCCTTACTTCTTCCCCCATATCCTAGCCTGGCCACCACAGTACATGCAGCACTGCAGTGAGACATGCATTACTTAACTCTTTCCAAGGGTTTTTTGGTTCTTCTTTGGACTCCATACACAGCACTGTCCACTGCTGTTAATGCCACCCAGGAATCCATCCTAGTTGCCATATCAAGAGACACAGTTTGGCCTGGAGAATATCCATCTGAATCAGGAGATAGATGAACCTAAAAGTTCATTTGAAAAAGAAAAGATCATTTGTATGAGACAAGACTTTTCAGAGGCAGCTAAGACTTTGGCAGCCTCCTTCACTGAAAAGAAAATTCATTTGTGGATTATAATTTGTGGCTTACCTGGAGCTGGTTGCCACATTTTTCTTCAATATTTAACCAGACTGAGTCAGACACTAATTCTGCTGTCTGCTCTCCTGTGACGATGTAATATACCAGGAGTCGGGATGAAGGAACCATGTTCTGTGTTACTGGAATGTTTATACTTTGATAAGACGCATCTGAAAATTTCTCCCTTGTGCCAAAGTATATGATTTTGCCCTTGGATAAAATCTAAAAATAAACAGCAGCAGCAACAATAAGTAAAAAACAAACAAAAACAAAACCTGTGCTTTAGGATGGAGCCTGGAGCTGGAGCAGAAATTATGTTAAGGAAAAATAAAGTTAGGCCAGGTGCAGTGACTCACACCTGTAATCCTAGCACTTTGGGAGGCCAAGGTGGGCAGATCACTTGAGGCCAGGAGTTCGAAGCAAGCCTGGCCAACATAGCAAAACCCCATCTCTACTAAAAATACAAAAGTTAGCCAGGTGTGGTGGTGCACACCTGTAATCCCAGCTACTTGGGAGGCTGAGGCTAGAGAATTGCTGAAGCCCGAGAGGTGGAGGTTGCAGTGAGTCGAGATCATGCCATTGCACGTCATCCTGGGCAACAGAGCAAGACTGTGTCTCAGACAAACAAACAAAAACCAATTTTGGCTGGGTGCGGTGGCTTATGCCTGTAATCCCAGCACTTTGGGAGCCGAGGTGGGTGAATCACCTGAGGTCAGGAGTTTGAGGCCAGCCTGGCCAACATGGTGAAACCCTGTCTCTATTAAAAATACAAAAATTAGCCTGGTGTGGTGGTGGGTGCCTGTACTCTCAGCTACTCTGAAGGCTGAGGCAGGAGAATTGCTTGAACCGGGGAGGTGGAGGTTGTAGTGAGCCAAGATGGTGCCACTGCACTCCAGCCTGAGTGATAGAGTGAGACCCCACCAAACGAAGGGAAGGGAAGAAGGGGAGGGGGAGGGGGAGGAAGGAAAAGTTAACATGTATGGGCCTACTATGTGCCAGTAAATTTAACATTTATTTAACTCCTTTCATTCTCACAGTACACCAGTAAGATAAGAATATTAGTCTCATTGAAGAAACTGAGGCTCAGGAACTAACTAAAAGTCATACTGATTTTAATTCAAAATCACACAACTAGCAAATTAGAGAGCTAAAATTTGAACCCGAAAACTGTTTAAGATCATCACGCTGTCACTAAAACCTCTTTCATTTCACTGATTAAAAAAAAATAGATGAATAAGTGGAGTGCATCTTATTTGGGGATTAAGTTTAAAATCCAGGGATTAGATTCTAAATTGAAGGTTTAAGATTTTTTTTTAAAAATCACATAAAGCCAAAATGCCCTCAAAGGTCCCTTAAGTTGTCCTGAGAGACCAGGACTGCATACATGGGTTTGGTATGCAGTCCATAAACTGTTTCCTTTCATCAGTCAATATTTTTCTATGGTCCTCATTACTGTTTTTTCAATTTCTTCCTCAAAAATGTTGAAAAGCCAACACCGTGTATTTGGCCTGGCCATCAAAATAATTCATTCCATTTCTTCGCTGATTGTCAGGAAGCTCTTAATATTTTTTTGCAAATTTTTTCCTCAATTTCACCAACAGGCTTGATTGATCCACCTCTGTTTAATATAAATGATGCAATAGGGATGTTGCTGAACTATAGAATTGGAACAGGCAAGATAGGACTCAACTCTCGGGAGAGGATTTCACTTCCCCCTTTTTTGACAATAAAATGCACTTATCCGAATGGGTCTAGGCATGTATTTTTGGCCATGAAAGAGAGCAGAGGCAACATGATTTAATCAGGTTCTGTCTTGGAATAACCAGGCTCTCTTTGGTAAAAAGAGTTACTAGAACAGGAGTCAGAGTCCTCAGCTCAAATGAAAATCTTCCTCTTCCCAGCTAAGTGACCATCATAAGTCTTTTAACTTCTCTGTCTCTCAGTTTCCTCATCTGTGAAATGGTCATGAAAATCATGCCCTATTTCAAAGGTTTTTTGAGAAACTGACATTCAAGTTAGATGATGTTCTCAAAAGTGCTTTGTAAATACAAGTATAAAGAATCATTCTAATACTTCTCTAGAGGTAAAGGAAAATGTTCCAGCTGGGGGAATAAGATATAAATCCATCATTATGTACTTACCAAGTAATTGTAGTGAGTTATTTTGTCAATATATGGGCTTTTGGGGGTAACAATAATATTCAGATGTTCTCCCACTAGCAAAGCCTTATGGTTATCAGTCCAGTCAATATAAAGGTAACTTTGGCTGAGAGATGAATATGCTACTGCTCGGTAATCTTCCCTGGCCTGATTTTCTTCTGGAAGATCTGGAGCATCAGTTTTGACCTGAAAATGGAAAATTCAAAAAGACATGTGTACTGTGATGTAATGCTTTCTACAAAACATACCTTTCAAATTATTTTCTTTGCTTTATAAATTTCTAAATTTCACAATACCAAATGCTAAAGGGGGAAAAAAACCTTCATTACTCCAGTGTTTATACAGCTGTGGTATGAAGCAACTTTACAAAGACTACAGACAAGAATGACAGGATTATGGGCTATGGCAGAAAAGTCTGAAATGAAGAGAGAAAGATGCTCCAGGAATAAATATTGGTGGTCTTTCTGAAATGTCATGGTAAGCTAGGGACTTCTCTTCTCATGGAATGATTACAGAGAGATGTCTAAGTATTTGGGAAATGGGGGGTAGGAGAAGGGAAGTAGTGGGGGAGGTAGCACTAACTCTTGAGGACTTGGGGACAGGAGCTGTGAATGAACGTCTCAGAGACTATCTGGCCCAGTTTCATTGTGAAGTAGAGGCACAGACAGGTGCTTATAAACATGAGGTGGAGAAGAAATGATATCATGGCAGCAATATCTGCCCTCAGACCCCAGAAGTGTTATTAGCTCATGCTCTGGAGTCAGATATACACTGGTTTGCATACCAGTACCACCACTTATTAATTCTGGATAAATTATTTAATCAAAAGAGAGGTTAGAAGCCTCTATTTCCTGAGCCACACAATAGCAAAGATAATATTCTAACTCATCTTGCTAATTAAATGGTTTTTAATGTTTTCTTCATAAAACTGTTAGCAAGATGCCTAGGACTTACTTAGTGCTCAGTAGATGATAGTGAGTATATGCATGCTGCAGTCATTGGCCTGTGTTATTAACTTGCTCATGAGATTGGGAACTTGAATGGCCGGGAGAGAAGACTATTAAGTAAGCTCTAAAGTAGAATGGTTCCTGCAGTTAGAAAAAAGGGAGACTTCCATATTTTTGACCCTTTTGTGGCCCTTCAGGGGATTAAAAGTGAGGGGGAAATAAGAGGATATTCCTAACACTCATGTACACTGCTATACCTATTCTGAAGCTTCTAGAGTCTGATATGGTCTTATTGGTGTAAGAGAAAATAATTAACTCCCAAATAAAAAAAACTGATACATTTATCTTTCTCAAGGACCATTCAACGTATTAGCAGATTGTCTCTGGAACTCATTTGTCTTGGAAGCAAAATTACGAAACTGTTCACTGGACTCGTGTATAAAATCTGCCGCATCTGTTCTGCACATTAACCAAAACATACAGTCAAGAGTACACATTGTCCTACAAAATACAACAGGAGAATTCAGCTCACATTAAACTCCAGCACCGTCACTCCAGATGGGAGATTAACCACAAACGAAGCTACTCCATTATCAACACGTGTTACACTTTTCTTTGGCTCCAAGTCAGATGGTTCTTGGTTTACATCGATTGTTTGTGCATTCAGTGTTACTGGGACCCCCTCCTACCAACTGGTCAAGCGAATCCTTAACCTGCACCTGTTCATCAAAACAGTCCAAATCTGTTTCAACAGCTCATTACTTCTTTTAAAGCACAGTAATTCTGAAATAATTTTCCTTCCTCCCTGCCAAAGTATAAATTATTTACGCATTTTTTTCTTAAATTTTTTTTTCTGAGAGGAGACTTACTATGTTGCCCAGGTTGGAGTGCAGTGGCTATTCACAGGCAAAATCATAGCACACTGCAACCTTGAACAATTGGCCTCAAATGATCTTCCCACCTCAGCCTCCCGAGTAGCTGGGACTGTATAGGCATGTACCACCACACCTGATTTACTTATGTTTAATTTAGTAAAGAGGAGTGTATTCTCAACTTATAGATTTAATTCTATTTCGTTAAATCATTCTTGAATGGATTCTCCCATAAATCAAGCAGACTAAAAACATAAATATCATTATATTAAGTCAGTCAAGAAGTAGATGAGATAAGGTCTTCTGCTATCTAACTTCTGTATTTCTTTAATTGGGTTTGGACTGGATAAAGGAGAAAATGAGGCAATCGCTTCTGGGAATAAGTCCCTTGAATATGAGAAACAATAAATAGACAGGCCTTTTTTCCTTTAACATCTACCTCTTACTGTCACATATATATATATGTACAATTCCATACAGATATAGTTTATTTTTATATAAAATATTTTATGTAAAATATTTAATGTAAAATATATTTTATGTATTTTAAGCTTAGGTTTTATATAATATTGCTGTATGTATATATTTTGTTATATATTGTTATACATTATTGTATATGCATTATATGATACTTTGTTATATATTATTTTATATATATAGTATATGTATGTAAGAACCTATGAGCATGTCCAAACCTTCCTTTGGGCTTGGTATGTGCTTTTTTTTCCTTAAAAGCCCATGACCCACAGTAAATAATAAATAACACATTTTGATTGTACTTAAGTTGATAAAGTAACACATTTTCAAAGAACAAAAAAATTTTTTTGCTCTAGCTTTCTAATTAAGGGCAGGGAATAAAGATTTCCATTTAATAAACATAATGAAATACATTATTTATAATAAAATATATAATACAATAATAGATAAAAACCACATGAATATTTCAATTCTATACTATTAGCATTTAGAAGATGAAAAGAAGATGAAGTAGAGAAAAATGAAAGCAGAAGGAGTAAACAAAAAAGAAAAAAAGATTCAGGGACAGACAGAAGCAAAAATGAAAAGAACAGAGAGCAATACTGAGACAAGAGATTGAACAGAGTTATGTATAAAGACAACACAGAGACAGAGGGAAACAAATGAGACACACTGGAGGTAAAGAAAAGTAGTGAGAGAAAGGAGTCTATTTTCAAGGAATGGTATCTCCATCTTAAGGCTTTTTAAGAACTTGCCACCAAATAATTTCAAATGTTTATATTTTTTGAACTAGAGACTTAGGGGATTTTATTTACATATAATTTAATGCAATGCTTATTTAGGGATGCCTAATATAAGCCTATCTTGCCCTAACTTTTGAAGTCACTGCCAAGGCTGCAGCTGACCTGCAATTTCCTGTCCCTGTCTGTGTCTGCCAGGAGGGGCAGGTTTCACAGAATAAGCTCCTTCTGTGACTTCCCATGCCAGCATCCTTACCTTGTTTGCCACCCACGTGTTTTCCATGAACAGAACAAGATGATCATATGTAGCAAGGTCTACCCCCCTCACCCCATCTACCTTGATGGAATATGGAATCCCAGGCTTCAGAAAAAGAGGAGTAGCCACCAAGTTCAGTTTGTAGGGAGAGAGGACATATTTGATGCCAGGTATTTCTGCCTCTTCAGAAAATCCACCTAAGGAAATGACAAGCATCATGTTGACAGTTTTTAGGAGTATCATGATCTGTATGGATAGCCATTCTTTCTCTATATGTCTCCACAGAGTCATTCATCCACTCACTCCCTTCTTGCATTCATTAATTTGCCAGTAGTAAGTGGGACACAGGTCTTGCTTCAGAGGGGCACTGCAGAGAAGAGTTTAGATATCAGGAGTTTCCAAGGTCTTTTTTTTTTAGGAGTTTCCAAGGTCTTAAGCACAAGCTCGTATGTACAGAAGCCCTTGGATAAGTAGAGCTATAGGACTGGACTGAACAAGGATGCTAGGAAGGGACATCACTTTTCATCAGTGGCCCTAGTTTCAGTTGACTATATTCAAGGGATTGAGGAGAGAGGAAAGGGTCAGGCCAGAGACTGAGCCTACAGAGGTGGGGTGGAGTGAGATGGAGGAGGTGGTGTTCACAGAGCATAAATATATGAAGAGAAATCAGAAAAAGGGAGCTTAATGTAGAAAGAACCCTGAAGGGGGAGTTCGAGATGAGCCAGACCAACATGGTGAAACCCCATCCCTACTAAAACTACGGAAAAAAAAAATAGCCTGGTGTGGTGGCTCATGCCTATAATCTCAGCTACTTGGTAGGTTAAAGCGGGAGAAACGCTTGAACCCAGGAGGTGGAAGTTGCACTGAGCTGAGATTCCGCCACTGCACTCCAACGTGGGTGACAGAGCGAGACTCCATCTCAAAAAAAAAAAAAGAAAAAAGAAAAGAAAAGAAAAAGAAAAGAAAAGAAAACAGGAAAGGAAAAAATAAAAATGAAAGAACCCTTGAAGGTCTACTGGCAAGAGCCCAATAATGTTACCCTCCAGCTGAAGATTAAGTGAAACTATTAAGAATAACATTTGAAGCTTTAATATCCCCAAACTCCTTTCCAATGTTACATTTCTAATACTCTCTATAGGTATCCTATATTTCAGCCAAACTGGATGATCTGCTGTCCTCAAAAATTAAGCTTCACCATCTACCCTTTTTCATTTGCCCTCTCTATGGAGAGTTTCTGTGTCACCCTGTCTACCAACTCTGCCTCAAAACCCTACTTATTTTTTTAAGACCGATCAACTTCACAACACTGTTCTTGGTTGCTCAACAATCATCTAGAAGCTTGCCTTCTTCTGAATGCTAGTGCATTAATATTTTGCTTAGAGCTCATATGGAATTCTTTCTTTCAATAGTTCTTTCTTTACCTGCCTTATACCTGATGCTGATTTGTAAGCCAGTTTCGTGGTGGGATCATACGTCATTCATGTTTGTAAGCCTGGGTGTTTGGCAACACTTTAAATATCTCATAGATACCGCTTAAACTGAACTTATTTAAAATACATTGAGGAAAAAATAAAAAGAAGAAACATTAAAATAATATTGAAATTTAGGCTTTAGGAAACATTCAGTTTTGACTCCATCATTGTGTAGACCATAATAATGATAATAGTAATACCTTTTGTTTGTATAGTATTTTATCAAATAGTTTTACATACATAATCTTATTTTGGTTTTGACTTTCACCAGGTGAGAACATGGGGGTGCCAAATGGTCAAGTCAGAGAGCCTGCAGAACTACTTAAGATGTAAATTGAGTACTGTTTTCCCATTTTTGCAGTAGAAGTGAAGGTAATAGGGACACAATGGCGTGCCCAATGACTACAAAGAAGCAGAGCTCTACAGCCTTTTTATAACTATATAAAAATCTACTTCTTATATTTAACTATGAAATAAAATACAATGTGAAATAATTATAGAAATTTAGAAATTACTTATACCTTTAATATTCTGTCTAAATATTTTTCAAAAGAAAGTACACACACACACATACACACACACACACACACACACACCTCTCTCTCTCTCTCTCTCTTACCTGTAGACTCTATGACTGTTACAGCAATATAAAGGTACTTGTCGTTTAAATCCTCTAGACTGTAGTATGACAGTTCTTTGACTGCCGTTTCAGAATTAAATGTGACTTGAGCAATTCCATTTATCAACTTTTTAAAAGAAGAAAATGAAGGATTTATTTCAGAGAAGAAACTGTAAGGAAAAATTAACAAAATCTGCTTTTCCTAGCCTCTAAATTGAAGGCAAATGTCAGAATGGTTTAGTGCCATAAGTAAAGTCGAAAACGGAGTCCACAATTAAGCCCAGGATGTTATTTTCTAATTATCTGTATAGAATTACACAAGTGTAAGACTCTTGAACATCACACGTCCAACAGGTCTTTTTGGTACTAGCTGATAAACATGACTTTTTCCAATTCCTGAGTCGTCATTCTTCTTTCTAGGCCTCTCAGTGTACTTCTGCCCTTAACTGAGAGTTCGTTGGTTTTATAAGATTTAATTTGTACTTCACGGCTTACAAATTTAAATACTAATTTAAAAACACACGACCGGGCACTGTGGCTCACGCCTGTAATCCCAGCACTTCGGGAGGCTGAGGTGGGCAGATCACCCAAGGTCAGGAGTTTGAGATCAGCCTGGCCAACATGGTGAAAACCCATCTCAATTAAAAATAAAAAATTAGCCAGGTGTGGTGGTGTGCACCTGTAGTCCATGTTGCTCAGGAGAGTGAGGCAGGAGAATTGCTTGAGCTTGGGAGGCAGAGGTTGCAGTGAGCTGAGACTGTGCCACTGCACTCCAGCCTGGGTGACAGACTGCGACTCCATCTCAAAAAAAAACCAAAACAAAAAAACATACAATGAACAAGGGGATATGGGGTTAAGTCATATTATGTTATTTAATTATTAACATAACAGTAAATTTTGCCTTATTTTTTCTTATAAAATTTAGTGAGTTGAGGGAAGGCATTTTTGTCTTATTTAGCTTTAAATCCCAGTGTCTAGCATAGAATTTTGCATTTTAAAAATGCATTTAATTTACGTCTTGAATTAATAAGACTGTAGAGGATAAATGATTGATGATGCAAACCACATGAATATGCAAAAGTGAGCAAAAATGACAAGAACTCATATCATCTGTGGTATAATGTAAAGCACACTGAATAAGGGAAAGGAACCAGTGCTCTAATCTCAGTTTCAGCAGTCACTAGCCCTAAACTATGGACAAATAATTTCATGAATATTTCCTTGCAAGAAACTATGCTGTCTCTGGGCATATAAGGGAAATGATCCAGACTCACAAATAGTTTAATATTAAAAATGGTAGAAAAGTAAATAAAGCATTCCAATAAAGAAGGGTTTCTCAGCCTCAGCATTATTGACATTTTGAACAGGATAATCCTTTGTTGTAGGGGCCTGATCTGTACATGGTAGGAATTTAGCAGCATCCCTGGCCTATCCCTACTAAATGCCAATAGCAACCACAAATGTCTCTGGACATTGCCAAATATCCCCTGGGGGATAAAAAATCATCCCTGGTTGAGAATCACTGCAATGAAGTGTGAAGAATGTGTTAAGAAAGAGGCTATACAGCAGGGCCAGCTAACCTAGTTTAGAAGAGTCAGGGGGAGGCTTCCCAGAGAAAGACTGTCAATGTTGAAATGAGAAGGAATTAGCTAGGCAAAGAAGGGGCAGAAGGGGACAATGAAAAAGAGCATTCCCAAGCAGAAGAAATGATATTGTAAAGACGTGGAGGCAAGAGAGACTTTGGTCAGTTAGAGAAATTGGAGTGATTAATACAAAGGGGAGGGAGAGAGGGAGGAAGGGGATGAGATCAGCTGGCAAGGGAGGCTGATGCCAGGGAGAATGAACTTTACCCTAAAGGCAATGGGAAGCCAATGGTGGATTTTAAGTTTCAACCTATCTAAACTGGGAGATTGGACTAGATGGTTCTGAAGTAGCTTCCCATCTCACTTCTGAATGCATCTGTAGGTGTGAGTGTCTTAATATCTTACCACTGCGGTTTGCATTGCTGTTTGCATCATTTCTTTTTGATCATCTTTTAAGTCGTCTCTTATTCCAAATGTGATATAGACGTTAGCCTCAGTGACTACTTTATTATAAAAATATCTGCCAGACAATAACATAAAACTCTTTTACTAACATGGTTACAATAACAGGATTCAGATAAAATGCAAAAATTTGAAATTACATAAAGCGCTTGATATACTTTAAAGTGTCTTTCATCCACTATTACATTTCATCTTCATAAAGCCACACAAATAAAGCTATGTGCTAGATGGAAAAAACTGATCTTGGGGAGATCACAAGACTTAGATCTAGGGCCCTTTCCTATAGGCCAAATTATTTCCTTGATGATTTTAATATCAGTGGTAACTACTCTCTATTTTCTTTTATGTCTTTAAAAGGTACCTGTCCAATCTCACTGTTAAATGAGATATATTCTTCATAAAAAATTCAAACTGCGTGTTTTCGTTTTTAGTTTAGAATTAAAGTAAGAATAAAGTAAACTTTCTACCCAGCAAATAATACTATAGCAAGAGCTAACTTTCCTTATTTATGGTTTGAATAAATAGTCCCCATTATAGGAAGTCAGTTTCTATAATTTTCTCTCAAGTGAGCCTTTTATTCTGGTTTAGAACAAGTAATAAACATTCTATTTTCCAAATAAATGCAAATAAGAGAGTCAGCATAGGGTAACATTTGAGGCATGGACTCTGGAACCAGACAGGCTGTGCAAATTACTAGCTGTGTGATTTTGAGCAGATTATTGAACATTTATGTACTTCAGTTTTTTTTCAACTTGTAACATGGGGCTAGTAACCATATTAATGTATAGAGTTGTTATAAAGATTAAATGTGCTGATTATGCTGAGTGCTTAGAAGAGTGCCCCACACATATAGTTATATAAATTGGTGTAACTAGATTATATTGTCATTTTTAAATGACAAGCTTTTGTGATAGGTTGCTTGAAAAACTAACCTGAAATTCTCTACTTCCCCATGTATCCACAACCTTTGCACAGTTCCTTTGTCCACAAAGTGTGGGGGGAGTCTATTTCCTCTGGGCTGACCTTGTAATTTGCTTTGGATGAAAGAATGCATGGAAGTGATGGTGTGCCAGCACCAACCTAGGTTCAGGAGAACTTTTCTGCTTCCATTCCCTCTCTTGAGCATTGCTGCTGCTACAGGTTAGCCTGCTGGATGATGAGAGGCACACACATTTTTAGCTGCATCCAACTACCACACATATGGACAGGACCTTCCTATACCAGCCAGCCCCCAGCTGACCTACCAACTGGCTGCAAGTACATGGGCGAGCCACACTGACACCAGCCTGGCCCAGATCAGCAGAACTTCTCAGCTGACTCATAAATGGTGGTAGTTTTAAGGCACTGGGTTTTGAAGTAGTTATGCAGCATTAGCTGGCTGATTAAGTCCTTAAAAATGACAGGAAGTAAAGGCTTCATGTCTCAGTCCCAATATCCTAAGTCATCCTAGTTTCTAAACACACACACCAAGCTTAGATCTTTGGCACTTTTCTTTTCTTTGTTTTTGCTAGTGAGTAGCCAACAAAGCTAAAATCGGAATCAGCTAAAATCAGAATAAGCAAATCAACTATCAGCATGATGTCTCCTTTATCAATTAGTCCCCAAATCATAGCAGACTTTGCTAATAAATCACAGATCTCACTTCGGGCACCTATCATCAACAAGAGTTGAGTTAATTTGAAAAAAAAAACAAAAACAAAAACAAAAAACAACCCAAATGTTCTTACCTGGCTTTTATAGTAATTTCAAAATTCTTAAAGTTCTTATAACTAATAAAATTACTTTCTGGTTCTATTGAGACAGAAAAATGTGGCAAGACTGAAAATAAAAATAAAGAGGCAATATTACCATTTTTATTAGAGCAGACTTTAACGCCTAGCAAACAACTAGACTTTCTGGCATATTTGGACAAGCTGTGACATCAACACAACAGCCACCTTATCGTCATCATCATCATCATCAACAATATCTCTGCAGAGCCTTCCCATTCCACCAATCAGAGGTCAACCGAAGCACTTTGCCTATATTTTGATTACAGCATTTATTATAGGCAATAGATTATTTCTTCCATTAGAGTATAGGCTCCTTGAAAACAAAAAAACTTTTCGATAGTGACATAACATAATGAGATTTGCATTTCAAGATTATTTTGGCTAATATTAAGCAAGACACCTTGGAAGCAGAGACATCAGTTAGGAGGCGTTTGCAGCAGTAGAGGAGGGAGACTGCTGATAAATCAATGAGAGTGGCTGCAGATAGTAAGAGGTGAGTGGATTCTAGATATACAGAGAAAATAGCAAAAACACTTAGAAGAAGGGAGATGGGTTAGGATTATATGTTACAGAGAGCCTGTAATATTTAAGGTTGAGTTTCATCAGAACGAATTTGTTTGGTCACTGTTTTCCTTTTTAATCAGTAAAATTTGTGTCAGTATTTATTCTTCTCCATGTCATTATGAATCTCCTGAGGGAATAAAAAATGGCTTCAAGCAGAAGAAAGTTAACTTTGATAGTAGAGCACACAGAAACGCTAGTAAACTACTATAAGAAAAGAAAAATTAAGCTATTTACATTACTTGTTAGTCTATTAATATAATTTATTTCAAAATAAGAATATTTTACATATTCAAATTAATATACTGGGAATTTAGGAGCCAGAAAATAGTGTTGGACTAGGGGTAAGGAAACCTAATTGTTGTTTTTGTTTTGTCACTAATTGGTTTTAAGGCTCAAGTAAATCATTTATTGGTCTTACTGGTTCCATTCACCTATTTAAGTTTCTCCTAATAATAATCCCAATTCTAGAAAAGATCTTTGCTAGTCAAGCTTTTCAGGGGACTAGATCTCTTCTAGCTCTCTGATGGGGAACACAAGTCCACAGAGGTTGGTCTGCTTGCTCAAGGTTAAAGGCATGCTGGAACTAGAACCCAGGCATTCAACTGCCACTCCACCCTCCAACCCTTAGTCAGTACTTCTAGCCATACCAGCCGGCCGCCTCATCTTCATCTAGGAATAATTTTGCATTAACTACATTATTAAAAAGAATTATTGGAAACACTAACTTTTTATAGGAAAACTTTTAATTGTCAGAAATTACCATATTCTTTAACTCCAAAATAGGCGGTTCCAGTTGTTGAGAAGTCTTCTTTATATTTAGCCTGGATTGTCCACACACCATATCTGTGGAAGCAAAGTATTTTAAATTATAGATGTCATCAAATGTTTTTAATTCACTCAGAGGAGATCTAATAAATTCCTGTTTTAAAGAGGGAAGAATACACAAAGATATATAAAACCTAAGTAATATATTTTATTTATGACTGATTTTTAAGCAATAAGTAATTGAGCATTTTTAGGATAATAGGTAACAAATTGTTTAGTAACTAGTTTTTCATATATTGTATATTTTTTCCTGGTATTTTATCTTAATAAAGTCATTAGTTTTGATTTGAAGAGCTTATGATTTCTGAGAATTTATTTAATCTTGGAGCCTAATTATGCTAACATAATACTAAAATCCAAAATATATACAAAATCCATAATAATGTCTGGACAAACATGTAATACAAGACAAGCTTATCCAGATGATAAAATTTACACCTCACAAAAATGAAATTATGGTTGGAAGCAAAGCATGGTTTTTTAAAGACAAAAATGATCTGGCTTTAATTAACAACCTTCATTAAAATAGGTATACTAGGCCAAGCACAGTGGCTCATGCCTATAATCCCAGCACTTTGGAAGCCAAGGAGGGAGGATCGCTTGAGCCCAGGAGTTCGAGACCAGCTGGGGCAACATGGCGAAACCCCCCCCTCTACAAAAAATTATAAAAATCAGTCTGGTGTGGTGGCGTGTGCTTGTAGCCCCAGCTACTTGGGAGGCTGAGGTGGGAGAATTGCTTCAGCCCAGGAGGTCAAGGCTGTGGTGAGCCAAGATTGTGCCACTGCACTCCAGCCTGGGTGACACAGTGAGACTCTGTTTAAAAAAAAAAAGTGTGTGCATGTGTGTGTGTGTATGTGCGTATATATATATATACACACATATAAATATATATATATATACACACATACACATGCACACACATATTGAGGCTACCTTTCAGATTGGCTATGCAGTCTACAAATGTTAATAGTATTATAATAATGATTATTACCATCATCAATTCAATGAATATTTATCAAGGGCTTATTATGTTGAACTGCTGATGTGCAATATAGACAAGGCCTGCCTTAAGGAGTTTATAAGCTGGTGGGGAATAAAAAAGCCAGCAACCAAGTAAAGAAATGACTATGAGATTGAGATAAGGGTCACGAAGAAAATAAACAAGATGCGGAGATAGGTAGTAAAACAGAGCAAGAGATTACGTTAGATTGTGCATCCAGGAATAGCCTTTTTGTAAAGGCAGCATCCACTCTGGGTCATAACAATGAAAAGAAGCCAGGCTTATGAAGAGCCAGGTGAAGCCCTTTCTAAGTAGAAGGGAAGACATGTGCAAAGGTACTGAGGTAGGAAAGCACTGGACATGCCAGACCTTCATGGTTGGCACATAATCTGCCATTGGGCAAGTGGCACAAGATGAAGTTGGAGAAATGATAACAGTAATAAAATAATAGGTCCAATTCTGCACTATGGACCATGTAGCATTTTTAAGAACATACACAATTTTAAAAACATCCAAGTTACTTAAACCCCCTAAATTCAATTCAAAGTTTTAGAAAAATTTTAGTACAGTGAATTAACTGTGAACTCCTCTTTAGAGGGCAGAGGAAAATGACCATAAAAAGATGTTACCCTAAAATTATAGTGCAGCCATGTATAGGTGCACTTGTCTTATTCATTCTGCTCTATTATAAATTTTTTTTTTTTTTTTTTTTTTTTTTTTTTTTTTGAGATGGAGTTTTGCTCTTGTTGCTAAGGATGGAGTGCAGTGGTATGATCTTGGCTCACTGTAACCTCCGCTTCCCAGGTCCCAGATGCAAGTGATTCTCCTGCCTCAGCCTCCCTAGTAGCTGGGATTACAGGTGCCCACCACCACACCTGGCTAATTTTTTGTATTTTGGGTAGAGACAGGGTTTCACCATGTTGACCAGCTGGTCTCAACCTCCTGATCTCAGGTGATCCACAGGAATGAGCCACCACACCTGGCCTATTATAAGTTTCTTGAAAGCAGGGACTGTGGGATTCTTTATTTTGTATTTCTCCCCTCCTATTGTGATTTGCACATACCAAGAATGTATTCACTGAATATTTATTACACTGAATCTTCTTTAAACTTTTTCTTAAATCCTTTCGTGTGAGGCCAAATAATAGATATACCTCTGAGAACTCCTTCCCTCTTGGACTTTGCCTGCTGGTAGTTTATCCAGGCAAAAACTACAGACGACCATATTTTATAGTAACCAAAGCAAGGAACAAGACCACATCAGTCTTTTAAGCTGACAATCTATTAGATACTTTGAGGGGCAGAAGTTGATGGTTTTGATGAGAAAAAACCTAAGTACTATTTTTTTCCTCTTCCAAATTTTTATGTCTATATGTAAAAAGAACGGGTGAGAAGTATTGGAAATTTTTTGCCAGGAACAGAGCTTAAGTTCTCGCTAGACTTCAAGAGTTTGCATATCCACACATGTGACACCCTTTATTAACACTAGGTGGCTCCCTTTAACTGGTTATCTGCTTCTCCACCAAAAGTTCCATATGTGCTTTTAGAGAAAATTTTATTAACAATTATTTTAACATACTTAGGATTAGATGGAATTTTGAAGTCAGGAAAAGAGACAATTCCAGTATAATCAATTTCTTCTACCATGTCAACTTCTGATCCTTCAGGGTCCTGTGAATAAAACAAACACCCTCAAAAATATTTGTAGATTAAATATGTGAAGGCAAATACCCATGTCTTCAAATTAAATATGAAGGATGAAGATCAATTAAATGTTACAGAAGGGAAATATGGTTCATTTCAACTATTTCCCTTCTTCTTTTCCAACATTCCCCATCTCTCCTCATTGCCTTGAAGAGACTCAACTCTGTTGTACATCTAAAAGATGAAGTGCAACATGTAAAAACAACAAAAAATTTGCAGGGCTGAAAAAAACAAAAAACAAAAAACAACTGATGTTTTTGATAAACTAAATGTGAATTTGGCAGGCTTTATAAACACCAGAATCTAATTTTTATATATGTTCATTTGAAGCTTTCAAAAGCAAATATTCTATAAACTATATTTTTTATCTAGATGTTTTATAAGTGTACAGTATGGGCATTTTCAGCTTGGTAAAACTCTCAAATGGTTAAACAAACTTGATAGTTCTCATAAAGCTTCCCCATAAATTTTATTTTGTGTTTGGGTTAGCAAATTCTTGAAATGAGGTTTTGGCTTTCTTTGGACTACACATGGAGGTCCAATTCAGCTTTAATTCAACACATAAACATAGCAGACAACATAAGTGAGACCCCTATCCTGTACAAAAAAAACTTTTTTGAGACAGGGTCTTTGCTCTGTCACCCAAGCTGGAGTGCAGTGGTGTGATCATAGGTCACTGCAGCTTTGAACTCACAGGCTCAAGCAATCCTCCCATCTCAGCCTCCCAAGCAGCTGGAACCACAGGCATATGCCACCATGCCCAGCCTTTTTTTATTTTTTATTTTATTTTTAGTAAAGATGAGGTCTCACTATGTTGCCTAGGCTGGTCTCAATCTCCTGAGCTCAAGCAATCCTCCCATTTTAGCCTCTCAAAGTGCTGGGATTACAGGCATGAGTCACTATGACCAGCCTACAAAAATTGTTTAAAGAGTTAGTAGGGTATGGTGATGGGTGCCTGTAGACCTAGCTACTCAGGAAGCTGAGGTGGGAGGATGGCTTGAGCCCAGGAGTTTGAGGCTACAGTGAGCTATGATCACACCACTATACTCCAGCCTTGATGACAGGGCACAGCCCTGTCTCAAAACAAAACAAAACAAAAACCCGAACACAAAAACTTAGCACTATTTACCATGACTGAAATTCACATTTGGATTTTAGAGGTACTTTTTTTTCCTTAATTAATTGTAAAACTTACAGAAGCCTATTCTGAACAAGAATTACACTTGTAGCTGATTATTTTTATGGCTATTCTTCATCCCACTATCCATTGTGCACAATTCTTCTAAGGTCATCTTTCTCAGGTACTATTTTCAGGATACTTCCTCTATACTAACTCCTACAGCTCTGGGATCAGTTTCCTCAATCCTTTCTTCCTGGGGCAGCTCTTACAAGGGATGACTGGCATTCATTTTTCTCCACATTATGCCAGGATTCTGCCTCACTCAAGTTCAACCATGAAGACACTGGATCAAGAGTATACGTCTACACCCCTAGCATTCTCTGATAGAAACAGGGCATTTGAGCTGACATTGCTCTCCTTAGTTCTCTTTCAGATACTCTATCAGTCAATCAGTTTATTTACTAGCTTTATTTTCTTTCATTTCTTCTTGCCCCCATAGCTTAACTCACTCTGTTTCTTACATGGGAAGGTCTTCACTATTTTTAAATAATTTATGTCAACTCCTTTCACTGACACCCAACTCAGGGTTCCCTTTATCTATTCCATTCCAGAGAAGGATTTGGATCACCCCCACTCTCACCTCTCACTGGTCTTTCCTCTGAGCTCATGGCATTTGTCCTACTGAATAATTTATTTATCTGGTTTATATTTTAGTATGGTTTTGTTCTCTAGTACCTATTCTTTTGCACCTGCATTCTGATAAGGTTTTATTTTTGTTGTTGTTGTTGCTGTTTTGTTTTTTTTGAGTAGCAGAAAAAGTGCTGCAGCCTATATTGAAGGCTCATTAGAAAACCTACTGTTAATAACTGAGCAGTTATAACTAGTTGTATTATTTTATTTCCTCACAAAAATGTTTGAGATGTGTGACACAAATTGGATGAGATGGTGGGAGTTCAATGCACATCATCTGTTATATATGCCATGTCTAATAAATGGTGAATAACTGCTGATCTTTAACTGATGGTTTAGTAGGATTTTTTATGTGTTAGTATATTAGTTATTAAACTCTAAGTTTCTTAAGAGTAAGTGCCATGAAATATAATTCTTTATTTTAAATTGTACAAGTCAAAAATCTTGCACATAATAGATACATCATAGATATATCCATTTTGTATATCTTACAGTTAAATGGATATTCAATCAATTCTTAGTGATTGGTGAGTGTTCTTTAAAAAGGAAATCACCAAGATTGTATTTAAATGGTTTAGCTCAAAATCCTTCAAGATGTTGAAATTTAATTTTTATGAGCCTTTCACATACATATATTACAGAGGTATAACTATATTCATTGCAGATGTTCAATAACCATTTATGGAACATTGAATGATTCAGTGTAGTGTGAGAACAGGGTTATGAAATGATATTCTTGTCCTGAAAAAACGAATTAAAGTATGATTTAAATAAAATACTTACTATGAAAGTTAAGACAGTTTCTCTTTTGGCTGGCTTCAAGTCATCATTCAATGAATAAACTCTAACCTTTACTGTAAGAATAATTGATATCATCAAAAACTGGTAAACACAGGATATTTTGATTTTTTAAAACAACCATCCTTAAAAGAAATGAATCTTACTTTAAAAAACTTAATACACAGAAGTCCATGTTTGAAAGAAAGAAAAATTAGTTTGCAGACATATACATTACTAAAGATTCTTTTATTTAAGAGAATCCTCTGGGATTCATTTAAAGAACCATTTCTCTTAGTGGATTTAAAGTACAGTTCACTTCATTAAAATGCATTTACTTACAATGTTTTGAGAACACATCCACAGCATGAAATTAATTACATCTGTAAGTAAGCCATTATTTATCAAAAATTTCATAGTAGCAAAATAGTGACGCCCACCATATCGTTATAGGGAACATAATACAGTGTCCATAATAGAATTGAAGATTTTAATGGAAAATTGGGAGCTTAATTCAGACACACACTCTTTCACTTATGAAAATCAACAAGGCTCCAAGTTAGCTCTTACTGCAAAAGGCAGCTTTGAATTGTACGGTTTTGTTATATTTATTGAGCCAGATCCTACAGTTGTTCTCTCATTGTTAAACGAGTAATGGCAGGGGCTCGATAACTGTAAGTTCTCTTCCATTTTTTTCTGTCAGTTAATAGATCCCTACTTTTTAAACAAAAGCATCTGTTTCGCTTTTAACTCACAGCTGTTTGAGACACAGAGATCTAATTCCTTCCACTGACATACTGTAATTTCTCTAGGGTATTGCTGATGCTCAAACCATTTCATGGCCAAAACTTCACCCACAAAATAAAATAGAACTGGCACCATAAACCCAATATCTTTTAAAGATCAGGATTATGAAGTTCTATATAAGAAGCCACATTAACACTGGTTTTACTAAGTTCACAAGATAAGAACAATGTGCTCAGTAAATGCCCCACTCTCTGCTCTCTCCTTCCCCCTCACACCTGTCTCCTACTACAAATCCTATCTCCTGCTTTTTGGACACACCCAGTTCAGGCCTGAGTGTCACTGGGAAGCTGCCCAAGGCAGAATGTCACAAAAGTTAAGAGCACAGGCCCTGGAATTAAAAACTATGGTTTCAGTCCTGCCTCTACCACTGAGTATGACCCTGAGTGGGATACTTAATCCCTCGAAAACTTAGTTAACCTCTTGTAAAATAGGAACACTAGTGTCTGCTCACAGTGTTCTTGTGACAATTAAAGAACACAAAGCATTTGCATAGCCTGACACATGCTAAGTAATCAATAAATGCTTATTATTTTATTTTATTATTATTTCTATGACTACTATTTGGCTAGTTTTTAACTCAGTTTGTGTTTAGTTTAGAAAATTAATCTTGTCTTCACAGTGATGGTACAGTGGAGGCAAGATCTATACAATTTTTGTGTGTAAAAGATATGGCTTATTAGCAGAGCGCAATGGCTCATGCCTATAATCCCAGCACCTTAAAAGGCTGAGGCAGGTGGATCACTTGAGGTCAGGACTTGAAGACCAGCCCGGCCAACATGGTGAAACCCTGTCTCTACTAAAAATACAAAATTAGCCGGGCGTGGTGGCAGACACCTGTAATCCCAGTTACTTAGGAAGCTGAGGGTAGAGAATCACTTGAACCCAGGAGGCAGAGACTGCAGTGAGCCAAGATTGCGCCACTGCCCTCTAGCCTGGGCGACAGAATGAGACACTGACTCAAAAAATAAATAAAATAAAATAAAAATAAAAGATATGGCTTATTAATTTTTTTAAAAAAAGTTTGAATGCCTTCTAATGTGCCAGGCGTTATGCTAGGTACTGAGATACAGTAGTGAAAGAAATCAGACATGGATATTTTTTAATGGAGTGGAGGAGAGAGGGAAATACAATTATATGTAAAATTTCAGGGTGTGAAGTGCCACAAAGGATATTTGCCCAGCCTTATGATCACGTAGAAGAGAGAGATTTGAAGAGGTCAGGGAAAGCTGCCTTTAGAAGGGTCTGTGATGACATGTGAGGGTGAAGTAGAAGTTAACAAGGCAAAGGAGGGGCAAGAATGTAGCATGCAGAGGCAATGGCATGTTACACAGGCCTTAATATGAATGGGGAAACGGTGTGAGAAAGCATCTGAAAGGAGGTCAGTTTGGCTTGCATCTGTAGAGGGTGGGATCATAGGAGGTGACGAAGCTGGAGAAGAAGGCAGGACACAGGCTTTATGAAATTGAAGGATTTTGGCCAATATTCTAAAGTCCTTTATCCAGTAAAGCCTTGAAGATTTAAGCCTTTATCCTAAAGACGCTTACACTAAAAATCCCTCAAGAATCTTCAGATTAAGTGTGTTGATCAGGACATTACAGCTATAAATAACAAGACCACTAAAAAATACTTTTAAGTAATTCTTTTTCTTTGTGCAAATGTGGCTTTGTGCTATTCCATAGATAATAATGAAAAACACTTTCCTAGTGCTTACTGTGTGCTTGGCACTATCTTAAGTGGTTTACACATATGAATTCAGTCACAACTCTATGAGGTAAGTTGTATTATTGCCTGCATTTTACAGGTGAGGAAAGTAGGGGTCTGAGAGGCTGAGTAATTCACACAGGGTCATGTAGCTTACAGCAGCTTAAGCTGGGATTTGAACCCAGACAATCTGACTCCAGAGTCTGCTTTTAACCAATTTACTTCACTACCTCTCAGAAACGGGCCAATATTTACAGGAAATGTTCTCTCATTTTCCTCTAGGATTAGAATGGATACGGATACTAAATCTTTTTGTTTTTGTTTTTGTTTTTTGAGACAGGCTCACTCTGTTGCCCAGGCTGGAGTGCAGTGGTGTGATCTCACTGCAACTTCTGCCTCCCACATTCAAGCGATTCTTGTGCCTCAGCCTCCCGAGTAGCTGGAATTGCAGGCGTGCACCAACACATCTGATTAATTTTCGTATTTTTAGTAGAGACAGGGTTTCACCATGTTGGCCAGGCTGTTCTCAAATTCCTGACCTCAAATGATTCACCCGCCTTGGCCTCCCAAAGTGCTGGGATTACAGGCATGAGCCACCATGCCTGGCTGGATATTACATCTTCTTAGAGTAAAGTCCTGATAGAGAAGTAATACATGAAGCCATTCTTAGGGAAAGCCTTGATAACTAAAGAAGGTCCCAGGCTCTGGGTATTACACTGCTTGTTGGACAAAAATTGATGACCTTAAGTTGTGGGAAGTGTCAACAGGATCCAAGCAATGAAGTATTCTTCAATGTAGGAGGAGGACAAGGGAGATGATATGCATGTTTCTAGTTATGATTATATTTAAAAGGACCCAATCTTTGTGAGCAGAGACTATTTCCTTGCATACCAAGTTGTCTCTTGGAGTAAAGAGACGGTACTATTCTGGCAATGATATTCTGGCCAAGCAGATAGCAATATTTCTACCCCCTCTAGGCCTTTCCTTTCTGAGCTGATCATAACAAATGCTCCTGCTGAAATGGTAATGGTGCAGCCCAGTTCCACCCCACTATTCTCATCATCAACATCAACCAACATTTAGCAAATATCTACTGTGTACAAAGTTTTTCAACAAAAAACTTCCTTTCTCTGTCCTGCCCCAACAATATCATTAGTGAAATTGCATAGCCTCTCCTTCCCACATACACATCTCACATATTCTATTTCTGATGTTCTTAAAAGTCAGTGATGGTGAGAGGGAGAAACAGGGGAATGGAAGGCTTTGCAAACATATGAATATATTGGGCAGCATTCACACTTTTCTGTGTTTTACTTTTGGTCCATTGGAAATAAGTCCAGTTATTCCTATTCACATGATTTTGATTGGCTATTCTCCTTTTGCCTCTAACAGACGAACAATGTTCTAACAGAAACTTTCTTAGGTAGATTCCACTTTGAAAATTAATATCCGTATATTTCTGTGATCTAGTTTATTCTCTGCTGAAACATCTGACCCCCTAGGGTTAGATTTATTTTTCCAGTTTGGGGATTAGCTCCAGACTCAGTGGAATTTTTAATGAACATTGTTCTATAATGAATTATTGTCCCATTGCCAAATTATATTTGCAATTAAGTCTATTTGTTTAATAAATAAGATCTAACATGACATTTTACAATTTTGAAAAAGCATTGCCTACTTGAAAATAACTGATGGGGCAGTAATGTAATTGTTGGTTTTGTAATTTATTTAGCACTTTCCCCATAAATTTAAAATTAAAATGCCATTAAATATTTGAAAGTATACATGTCATTGAGAATTGAGAGTCTTTTGAGCATATTAGAAACTATCTCCACTCAATTTCAGGTGT
This sequence comes from Ateles fusciceps, assembly GCA_036589455.1. NCBI lineage: Eukaryota > Metazoa > Chordata > Mammalia > Primates > Atelidae > Ateles > Ateles fusciceps. The sequence goes on from JAZHEH010000952.1 coordinate 20,394,221, forward strand.
TAAAAAGCTCTACAATATAGTGTCAAATTCCTCACCCAGAGAAATATCTTATACTCTACCTGACTGGTCTGGAGTATAAACAGGCTTGTCTGTATGAATGAAGAGAAATCCATTGTCATAGGTTATTGGCATTTTTTTTGATTTTGAAAAATGCTTTGATACAACTTCCAAATACACATAAGAAACTGGGTTTTGTCCTCCAGGCAATTGTTTTGGTTGTATCTAGAAAAGAAATTGTTGATGGAAAACAGTATAATAATTCTAAAGTTATTAAACACATTAACTTTCTAAATACCACTGTAATCTCATGAGTATGTATATGTAATCATTTAAAAAGTGATACAGGAGCAAAAATAGTAAATAAATTTTGCCCAAAGCCCTTTAATGTCTAATTACACAATAAAAATTTAACTTTAAGCAACTGAAAGTCTCTTTGGTTTCATGTTTCCTAAATTTTATATAGATTTAGTGAAACTACTACTACAAAAGGCCTTAAGAAACCTTCACTCAATTAGTTTGCTGGGTTACCCCATGCTCCCCCATTCCCTTTGTGAAATCTCCTGACGATTCTCTGACCCTTAACCTTTTTTTTTTTTTTTTTTTTTTTTTTGAGGTGGAGTCTCACCTACTCTGTTGCCTAGGCTGGAGAGCAGTGGCACCATCTTGGCTCACTACAACCTCTGCCTCCTGGGTTCAAGTGATTCTCCAGCCTCAGCCTCCCAAGTAGCTGAGATTATGGGTGTGCACCACCATGCCCAGCTAATTTTGTTTTTGTTTTGTATTTTTAATAGAGATGGAGTTTCACCATATTGGTCAGGCTGGTCTTGAAATCCTGGCTTCAAGTGATCCACCCTCTTCAGCTTCCCAAAATGCTGGGATTATAGGCATCAGTCACCAACCCCAGACTCTCTGGACCTTTAGTATTACCTCACATACTTCTGCTCCCATGAGTTGAGATGTTCATTTTCCAATTTATGTTTGTAATGATTCCCTTTACATTCAATGATACGTAAATCTAATACACAAAAAGTGATTAAAAGAAAACTGTCTCTATGAAAATTTAGGCTTTGGAAAAATGGGATAAAAGTTAACTACAAAATCCAACTGCTGTGGAATTAGCTTTGTGAAATTATTTTAAAAGTTTGGAAAACATTAAAAATCTATAAATATTCTGCACCCAGATTGCTTTGTAAGTGCCTTTAAGTTCTTTCTTCCCTTTTAAGAAACAGAAACTATAGACCAGGCTGGGCATAGTGACTCACGCCTGTAATCCCAGCACTTTGGGAGGCTTAGGTGGGTAGATTACCTGAGGTTAGGAGTTCCAGACCAGCCTGGCCAACATGGTGAAACCCCTTCTCTACTAAAAATGCAAAAATTAGCCAGGTGTGGTGGCACATGCCTGTAATCCCAGCTACTCGGGAGGTTGAGATGGGAGAATTGTTTGAACCTGGGATGCGAAGGCTGCAGTGAGCCAAGATAGTGCCACTGTCCTCCAGCCTGGGTGACAGAATGAGAACCTGTCTCAAAAAAAAAAAAAAAAAAAAGAAAGAAAAGAAAAGAAAAAGAAAAAGAAAGAAAGAAACTATAGAACAAAGATGATCTGTTAAAATTGTAACACATGGCCAGGCGAGATGGCGCATGCCTGTAATCCCAGCACTTTGGAGGCCAAGGCAAGCAGATCACAATGTCAAGAGATCGAGACCATCCTAGCCAACAGGATGAAACCCATCTCTACTAAAAATACAAAAATTAGCTGGGCGTGGTGGTGCATGCCTGTAGTCCCAGTTACTCAGGAGGCTGAGGCAGGAGAATCGCTTGAACCTGGGAGGTGGAGGTTGCAGTGAGCCAAGATTGCGCCACTGCACTCCAGCCTGGTGATAGAGCGAGACTCCAGCTCAAAAAAAAAAAAGTTGTAACACATAATAAATAAATGAGATCTGACACTGGAATTCATAGACCCACACTTTTAAGTGACCTTGGTACAACTTTAAACAATTGACAAATAAAGATACATGATATTGTTACAATAAAATTAAATGGTTAAAGTATGTACCAACTAAGATTTCCGCACCTTAATCTACTTTTTCAGTTACCCATATAGGTCAGCACTGTTTAAAGAACTTTCTGTGATGACAGAACTTTCTGTTTAAAGAACTTTCTATATCTATGCTGTTCACTATGGTAGCCACTAGCTACATGCGGCTATTTGAACACTTGAAGTGTTGCTAGTGCAACTGAGATACTGTATTTTTAATTTCAGTTAAATTTGATTGATTTAAATTTAAAAGTAACAGCCACAAATACATTGTATCAGATAAAAGAGTGTCTTTTATCTGATACAAAAAGTAACATTTTTGTTGTTGTTGTTGTTGAGGTGGAGTCTCTCTGTGGTCTAGGCTGGAGTGCAGTGGTGGGATCTTGCCTCACTGCAACCTCTGCCTCCTGGGTTCAAGTGATTCTCCTGCCTCAGCCTCTCAAGTGGCTGGGATTGTAAGAATGTGCCTCAAAAGTAACACTTTTAATAAATGAATTTTAATTGTTAACAAACCTACTAAGTGGAAGAATTTGTTAAGAGATACGAGCATTTACTGCGAAGAACATTAATGAAAGAATTCCTATGTTTGATTAGAAATTATTTAGATTAGTGTTTCTCAAACATGAGTAATATGCCTTCCCCTTTTAAAGGACAAAAGTCAAGGAGGACCCCCAGCATTGACTTTTTATTATTTATAACATGATCAAAATCATTTTTATTACAAAGTTACTTAAATATATACAAACTTAAAACTGGATATAATCTTATGATTTTTGTATAATTAAAAAATCAAAACAATGTTATAAAATAAATTCACAATGTTACAAAATCAATATAATTCTAATTTTAAGCTGTTTATTAATTTTTGATTTTTAATTTCTTTATAAAGAACTCACTTTAGAGAAACTCTGGTCTAAATGAACTGCAGAACCCATTTCATGCCTGATATTCTTTGATTTTCTTTATTATTAGAATTTTGAGTAAGAAATAAGTTGCAGGTATATCTCTAAGCAATCCGTACTACAATATCTTAATAGGAGAAAGAGTTATTTGATCAAGGTTGTTCTTTCTATTAATTGCAGCTTGTCAATGAGAGCTATGCACTTTAGTAATAAAAAAATTTTTAGTTTTTGAAACTGTAATTATAGAATATTAGAGTTCAATCAAATGTTCAATAATATCCATGGATTTTTGTGAGCAATGTACTACAGATCAAATCATATTCATATTTCTTGATTTCTTTCCAATAATAATTTTCATGGCAAACAAGTATTTTCGATTATTTCCAAATATTTTCACATTAGTACAATTTTATTTTCCAATAAGATTGTGAAAATTTACAAGCATTGCTCAAAAAGCAGACATAATGCTTCTGCTTAGAATTTTCTGTTTCACTTATATTATCATGAGTAACTGACATCATCTAATAATCCCACAGTGGTAGAGTAAATGATTGCATCTCTATGTTATCAATATTCAAACTTTGTACACATTTTTCTTGAGAATATTCTGTACATGTAAAGAAAATAAAGGGTAAATACATACTGTTAAGACTGCAGAGTTTTGGAATTTATTCTGTGAGGATAAATGAACATAGCCTGAGGAGTAACTAATTTTTTTATCAGGATAACTTTTAATAGAGATTGTTGCATCAAATGATTCAGTGTATCCATAAACTTGAATTACAATATTTTCAGATGCTCCAACACGGAATATTTTTGGTGCTGAAATGACATATCTGTTGAAAAAGGAAAAGATAAGGCTCAGTGTCTTTATATGACATATTTTCTTACACTTTTGATTTTTTTCTCTCACTTGAGAGATTCCATTTAAAATACATATATTTCCTCACTTAAAAATGATATTAGTAAGTTAAAATGTACTTGTGACCTACCATAATGTCAGCATAATTTCCAAGAAGTAGTTTGGAATTAAGACTTGAGAAATGAAGTTGGAAGTTTAGTTTACATTGAGAAAGGTAAGGTAATAATAGCACCTTCTCTTAGCTACTGTAGCCAAGGAAGACTTTGAATCATGTTGACCAGAACATGTAAGTGGGGGTCAATATTTTTTGCTCAATGAAAAAAAAAGCAATATAGGCACCAGTGATTGAATTCCAGCTGTGCCATCTGCTGGCTGAGTGACCGTGGTAAAGTCACTAACTCTTTCTTAGGCTACAATAACTTACTCTGAAAATAATCACCTTCTTTACCAGAATCTGGTAAAGATTACATAAGAACATATATATGAAAGGTCCTAGCATGCTTAGTACTCAACACGTGTTAAGATTTATTAATCTCACTAAATTAAGTTAAAAGGGAGTGATCTTAGAAATACTATGTTATACTAGTAAATGGATAATGAAAAGGATAAAATATGAGAAAGCTGGGAAGTGCATTTGGAAATGGAAATAGTGATGGTGGTCCTTTAAGAGCAAATCATCATCATCTTCAAACAACAATGGTAATTAAGTACTTGCCATATATCAGAGGCTTTATCAGCATTTTACATACAACTCTTGTTAATCTTTACAATAAGCCAATGAGGATGATACTATCATTATTCCTATTTTGCAAGTGTTAAGAGGCTAACTTGGCTAAGGTTATATGGTTTGTAAGTAAATGGGGAAGACTTTATATCCATTCTCTCTCAGTTGTTATGTGTACATTTGAGGTTAAGGTTACAGGTGTTATTCACAATCATAGACCGTTCTTTTATTTTTACTTTTCATGTGATTTATACAAGAATGGAAGTGAATCTATACATGTTTTTGAAATATAAATTTTTAAATATGTGATTTTTTATTATTTTATTAAATAAAAATTTACAAATATAGACTGAATTATTAACTGTATATCACAAACGTATCTAATTTGAATATCGAGAACTACATATGCTATTACATAGGAAAAACAAGTGTTTTAACCCAAAAGGGCATAGTGAACGACTAATTCAAGTGGTCCAACAAGCTTGAAGTGCACCCACCACCCCACTTGGCAGAACTATTGCAGGCTTCTGCCAACATTATGACATTTTAAGAGTCTGATAAAAGCAGGAAGTTTTTAGTAACAATGGAATTAATTTATCAGCAATTAAATCATTTAAAGCATCTGGCAGTTCTCCTACATGAAAATTAATTTGGATCCACTTATAGGCAAATTACAAAAGAGAGGAAATAATTTCCAGATTTCCAACCATCATCTGAATTCCCTTTCCCCACATGCCTAGCAGGAGATGGCAGACAATGAGAAGAGTTCAGCTTTTATGGTAACAAGATACATTTACTGAAATTTTACCCTGTGCTAAGGCACTATTCTGAATACTTTATAGATATAAACTTATTGTGTTGAGGAACTATTACTCCAATTTTAAGGTGAAGAAACTGCTACTTAACTTTCCCAAGGCCACATACATAGGATTTATGAATTCTATAATTCACAAATTACAGAATTAGGAATAGAACCTGAGCAGCCCGTTTCCAGAATTAACATTTTCAACTGTTGTGCTAAATGGAATTTAACAAGAGTTTTGTCATTAGAAAAATTTAGGGATACAAAGCTACTTTAATTTCAGTATTTATAGAAACTTTATGTTTTTCAGTTTACTATTGTCTTAGTTTTGAATTGTCTATGTCAGGGGCCCCAACCCCCAGGGCCATGGACCAGTATTGGTCCATGGCCTGTTAGGAACCAGGCCACACAGCAGGAGGTAAGCAGTGAGGCAAAGGAGCATTATCACCTGAGCTCTGCCTCCTGTCAGATCAGTGATGGCATCAGATTCTCATAGGAGCATGAACCCTATTGTGAACTGTGCATGTGAGGAATCTAGATTGCACACTCCTTTTGAGAATCTAATGCTTGATGATCTGCAGTGGAACAGTTTCATCCTGAAACCACCCCAACCCCAACCCCAGTCCATGGAAACATTGTCTTCCACAAAACCTGTCCCTGGTGCCAAAATGGTTAGGGACTACTGGTCTATGTGATGGTAGCACTCAAGCCTAAAATATTAAGTGTTTAGAAGCCCCTAAAAGATGATTCTGGAACCACCCTTCATTAAGATTTTAGTTCTTATTTATGCTACTTATGCTCAGTAGCATAATCTATTCATCTAAAGAACTTCATAGTTTTCTTTGTCTTTCAATTACTGCAGAGGATCAGGCTACTGAGCTTGCAGAGAGGCAAGAATGTTACTTTGGCCTCTACCTTGAATTCTGTTTCCTCAAATATTTGCATGGTTTGCTTCCTCACTTCCTTCAGGCTCTGTTTGAGTGCAGCTCTCCTTAAGAAACCCTTTCCTGGCCACTTTTTAAAGTAGTGTCCCATAATTATTATTTTTTTAATTCTCATACTCTCTTTCATTTTTTTCTTTGTAATACTACCTACCTGAGCTTACACATTCTTTCATTGGTTCATTCATTCATTACTTGCTTCTCCCACTGGAAGGCAAGCTCTAGGAACTGTCTTACCATTTGCTGTATCTGCAGTGCCTATCATATAGTTAGGTGCTCAATAAATATTTGTTGAATCAATCAATCAACCAGTTAATTAAAGTGATTAATTGCCATGTTGTAAATGGTACACTCTGACTTTTTCAGAGAAAGTGAGGAAATAATTTTTATTAAAGACCAGTAGAAAGAATTCAGAATAACTCTGGACAAGAACCATGGAACCCAGATCCTAGCCCTAGTTCTGCCACTAATTTGAAGTCACTTAATTTCAGTCTCTCTAAGCTTTAGCTGCTTGTCTTTCAAAACGAAATAATAAAGACAGGATGCTAAGGTAGTGGAGTGATTGTGGTCATGTGATAAAATCACAGATCAGAAATAGGAGGGTGCTAAAAAAGAATGACATCCTAAGTATGTGTTTATATATATTTATATGTATACATTTATGACAAAATGAAAAAAAATAAAGTGATAAACAGGATACCTTAATAAAAATCCTGATTCTCTCTAGAACTGTGACCTTTGGCCAGTTACTCCCCTTATCCAGACTTATCCTCATATATAAAACAAATAGGTTTGATTAGATAATCTACAGTTACTTTTTAGTATTAAAATTTTTCTAGATATAAGATCATAATTTTTAAAACATTACCTAAAGTGCATATTATGGCAATAATGACACTAAAAATTGTAAAAAATCAGCTTATAAATGTATTATAGAAGTCATCACAACAACAGATTTTTAGATCACAGTATTATACTGATTCCCATAATCCTGGTTTAACTGTGATAGTCTATGAAAAACACAAAGAAAACTAAACACCAAGTTAAAATAAGCAAAAAAATGTTCAGAAAGTTTATCTTGAGTTTGTTTCATGCTTTTTTGAAAAGGAATTTGAATAATCACTTACCTACATTTTAATAAATAACAATTCCATAAAAGCTGTCATGTTGTTAGCTACTCATCAAATCAAAATGCTTCCATGACTTTCTCATTCAGAGATGATATTATTCACTTGGTGTTCTCAGAAGTAGCAAGTTATTTTCAAATTAACACAATCAGAAGTAGCAAGTTATTTTCAAATTAACACAAATGAAAAATGAAGATAGCTGTTTTACTTACGTTTGCTCCTGTCCCCCAAGTTTTCCCCAGGAAGATTAAAAAACAAAGTATTCCCAAGAGGCCCATGGCTGTAGATAGCAGGAAATCATGGACATATCCGTTTTGAGGATATTCTCCTTTTAAATAAACTGAACTTGAAGAATTTAGATAATCTGGTTAATTATTAATGTCAGAAAGGTGAACATCTAAGCAGGAAAACTAGAATTGGAACTAAAACACCCTTTCATGCCCAGAAATACAGATAGGGAGTCTTTTATAGGAACCTATACCCAGGGAATTTATTTTTATTAATACAAATAAAGAGAATTTATTTTTGTTAATACAAATAAAGGGACTCTAAAATGGGAATTTGGCACTATGAAGAGTGGCACAAAGCTAGAAACCAGTAAGCCCATTGCCTTTGGCCTTCCTTCTCTTGTCCAGGGCATTTGCTTTGATGTTGCATCATCTGCAAGCACACATCTGGCAGGTCCACTCTAATACTGATGGAGACTTACCTGGACTCAGTTTCAAACTGAAATGAGTTTTGAAGCATCCTGGTTTAGATAGGGCTCACAAGATGATCTTTTTTGGAGACCTGAATGGTAGTGTCCTTGGTGCTGGAAATGGTCTGAGCATAATCTAGCTCTGCAAAGGAAGTCTAGGGAATTGTTCTTTGGTCTGTGTCAGTCTAGAGAACATTAGGTGGAGGAAAGATTGTGACTGTCAATGAAAATGCCATGCTGAGTATGCTGTTGTCCTTCTCTTTTTTCTTTTTTTCTTTTCTTCTTTGCTGTTGTCCTTCTCTAAGTAACTAATCAAATAATTTAGTACTGACTAGGGAGTGGATATTCTCCAGTATTTATTAAGTCATACACCACTCATTCCAAGTTTGTCTTTATTCAAATATAGAATATCCTTTCTTTTAAAGAAAACTCATGTTATACCTCTCAGTCAGGATTTTAATAATTTTAATATAAGAGCTCCAGAAAAACAAAGCTTCTTATAACAGCTGAGTCTAGTAATTAATTCGCAATATATTAAAATTTTATCTTTATACTTTTTTTTTTTTTGAGACAGAGTTTCTCTCTGTCACCCAGGCTGGAGTCCAGTGACACTATCTCGGCTCACCGCAACCTCTGCCACCCAGGTTCAAGGGATTCTCCTGCCTCAGCCTCCAGAGTATCTGGGACTATAGGCATGCGCCACCATGCCCAGCTAATTTTTTGTATTTTTAATAGAGATAGGGTTTTACCATGTTGGCCAGGCTGGTCTCAAACTCCTGACCTCAGGTGATCCACCCACCTCGGCCTCCCAAAGTGCTGGGATAACAGGTGTGAGCCACTGCGCCTGGGTGATTTTACTTAAGTTATTTTTTATGATGTTTATGTTCATTAGAAAGTTTTTAATTTATTATCTTCTCTTTTTTAGTACTTATTTCTACCTTAATATATAATATGTACTGATCTTTAAAATAATAAAACAGATATCTGTAAACATATTTCTATAAATGAGATATTTATGGGCACACTGGTATTCTTTGCTTTGAATTAATAAATAATAAACCAAAAATATTTACAAACACTTTAATACTGAATTCACTAGGGATAAAAAGGAGCACAAAGATAAATTTGATATATAAATTTCACTGACAGAATCTGTTGCATGTCATTGAAATGACAAACATTTGCCACTATTGTCTGATCATCTGGAGCCCATTTATTTCAAAAGGGAATCTGTGAAATGATTAAGCTGGGTTGCAAAAGAAGGGTCAAGTTAAAATAAACAAAGTACTTTTGCCATCATTTTTGGGAAATGAAATTTAAGAGAGAACAAGAACACTTAAATAAAGGTAGGTAATATTTGTATTTTAAGTGCAAATAAGTTTGTTTGCTTGAGCTATAAAGTAAATGCTGATAACCGATTTTTGCAAACCATTGCCCTGTTTTTCTGGTAGAAAACATTTAGAAAATGACGGATCTCAAAGATTCTCAACAGAACTGAAGTTCAACAATTTATAGATTCTCAACTGTGTTTAGTCAAAATTTTTTATTTACCTTCTAAATGTGGCTCACAGAGGAATTTTTGAGGCTGGATGTGGTAGCTCATGCCTGTAATCCCAGCACTTTGGGAGGCCAAGGTGGGTGGATCACCTGAGGTCATCAGGAGTTCGAGACTAGCCTGGCCAATATGGTGAAACCCCGTCTCTACTAAAAATACAAAAATTAACTGGGTGTGCTGGCAGGCTACTATAATCCCAGCTAATCGAGAGGCTGAGGCAGAAGATTCGCTTGAACTTGGGAGGCAGAGGTTGCACTGAGCAGAGATCATGCTACTGCACTCCAGGCTGAGCAACAGTTCCGTCTCAAGAGAAAAAAAAAAAAAAATTTTATTTATAATTTAAAATGTGACCTTCGGTGAATCTTTGTTTTTTGTTTTTGTTTTTTTGTTTTTGTTTTTGTTTTTTACAAATACTGTCTTTCTAAAAGAGAAGAATCTCAGATCTGGCAGAAAGTTTGGTGGTCGCCTGATCTTCCTGCTAATGCTACCTCAATTCTCCCCTCATGACTGAACCCAAATGACCTAGCCTAGGGCACATGGACCCTCTTGAGCCCTGCTCAGTTCTCCAGCCTCAACGTTCCATTCTTCACTTTGGCCAAGGAGCTGAATTACTTGTGACTGTTCCCTGAAGTCATCTTTGCACCAAGGTGCTCTTAGCAGGATAACAATTTTGTATCTTTCAAATGGATATTCTTTAGTTATTTTGCACTTATTTCATAAAATACGTCTGAACACCAATTTTCTATTAATACAAACTACAGAACTCTTTTTTATGTATAATAAAGGACTTTATCATGCATAATTTTCAAAATCAGAGAGCTTACAGGGAGGTATATTAATGGGTTGTAAATTTAGAGAATAAAAAATCAGTGACATTTTGTCTGTTATTGTTTTCAGAAATTTAGCCCACCAGATTGTGAACTTCAAGTGCCTTCTGGCTGGCTAGAGTAAGAGGTGATGTGACCCATAACTGCCCCAGGTAACTTTCATGAGCCTGTTCCCTGTCCAGAGGCCAGTGGAGAAACAGAGGTGTCTCCTCAGAATTAAATTATTCTAAACAAAGACACAAGAATCATGCAAGTTTTGTTCAAGAGTGGTAGGCTGGCACTAGGCAGGTGGGTAATTCTAAGTAAAACCCAATATTTGTCCCTCTGACTGCTTTTTGGCTCAAGCCCACAGACTCATGTTCTAATTCTTTAGTAGAAAGGCTCTAATAAAAGGCCAACTGAAATTCAAAAAGAACCACTTCAATAACTCTCCATGGGACATAGAAAAGGAAAGTACTGCAGGCTTCACTATCAGCAGTTTAAAGACTGACTGGAGAGAGGGCGGAGGTGAAGCGAGGTGGCTGAATAGAACCCCTCAGCGATAGTTCTCCATACTGGAACACCAAATAGAACAACTATCCATGCAAGACAGCACCTTCATAAAAGCCATAAAATCAAGTGAGTGATCACAGTGCCTGGTTTTACCGTAATGATAAGGAAAGGTTTTACCATTGAAGATGGTGGGAAAGACCGCCCTGCATTGCCTACACCACCGTTCCTCCAACCACAGGCTGCACCGCAGGAAAGAGAATCTGTGTGCTTGGAGGAGGGAGAGCAAAGTGAGTGTGGGACTTTGTATTGGAGTCAGTGCTGCCCTGTCACGGTGGAACATAACACAGGACAGAGTTCTGCCATTGCCCAGAATTCTGACAGCACATTTAGGCCAGGCCTTGGGCCAGAGGAGAATTCTCTGCTCCAGAGGGAGAAACCCAGGTCATGGCTGGCTTCACCACTGGCTAAAGTGGTCTGAGGTCCTGAATCTATTTAAGTGGCAGTCAGGACACAGGAATAAAATCTGTAGATTAAACTTAAAATGCTAAGTAACCCCAACTTACCCCTACTGACTGAATGAACTCCCACTTGGCCAAAGAGACCCCAGAACAACCTTAAAAATTGAATTCCTGGTCGTGATAGGAAGGGAGGTTATACATGCCTTGTCATACCCCCTCCCTTTGGAGTTTGGCACAACTGGCCAGCATTTAAGTTAAAAGAGAGATCGTAAGAGGGATGAAACAGACTCTGTGGCAATAGTCTTAGACACCAAATTATAAATTAGACCTCAGGCCATTCAGGCAAGGATTCACACCCTACACACCATAAAATGTCATTAAATGGGTTTTAAAAATCAACCTGGTATAGGCTGGGCACAGTGGCTCACGCCTGTAATCTCAGCCCTTTGGGAGGCCAAGGTGGGTGGATCATCTGAGGTTAGGAGTTCAAGACCAGCCTGGCCAACATGGTGAAACCCGTCTCTACTAAAAATACAAAAAATTAGCTAAGTGTGGTGGCAGACCCCTGTAATCCAGCTACTCCAGAGGCTGAAGCAGGAGAATTCCTTGAACCCAGGAGGCGGGTGAGCTGAGATCATGCCATTGCACTCCAGGCCTGGGCAACGAGAGCAAACCTTCATCTCTAAAATAAATAAATAAATAAATAAATAAATAACCTGGTATAATATGGCTTACTTTCCAACCTGACTCTGATGTAGCATCACATGACAGAAGACCCTGATGAGAATAAAAATATTTTACCTCAAAATACATTTCTTTGACATATTTTGAAATGGCCCTGCAAAGCTATCTTTTGTGGGGGGCAATTTGCATCTGTAGAGTATCTCCATTAACGCAGCCAGGCCTTCCCTTTCTAGGCTTTTCCCAGATCTAGCAGAATTGACCTGAGAGTCTGACATCTCAAAGGTCTGAAAAGAGACAGACATTTGCCATTGACTCTCTCTGAGGGATGCTACCTGTGAGGATTCATCTACATAACAAGAGCCTTGGACCCCACAACCTCCTTTAACTCAAACATTACTTTCTATTGACTCTGAGCCTTTAGACAACAGAGTAACTCTCTCAACCAGTTGTCAACTAAAGAATCCTTAAAACCCACCTATGTCTTGTTAAGTTCCTGCTTGGAGATGTCCTGATTTTTGGGGGCTGAATCAATGTATACTTTCCATGTATTGATTTATGTCATTGCCTGTAACTCCTGTCTCCTGGAAATGCATAAAACCAAACTGTAACCTACCTGCTTCAGGCACCTCTTAAGACTGCTCAGAACCTCTTAAGACTGTTTCTAAGACCATGATCACTCATACTGACTCAAAATAAGCCACTCTGAAATATTTTACTGATTTTTTTCTCTGTTAGCAAGTCCTATGGCAAGGTCTAGTGGTGTCCTGGCCTTGGAGGTAGTGGACTTGGGGTGCAACACAGTTTGACACTAACTGTGGCAGCCACACGGGTACGTATGTCACTCCTCCCCAAACTCCAGGTACTGAAGCTTGGGGGAGAGATTCCTTCTGCTTGGGGAAAGAAGACAGAAAAGCACAGAGGACTTTATCTTGCAACTTGGGTATCAGCTTAGTCACAGTAAAAACACCAAGCAGATTCCCAAAGCTTTCGATTCCAGGCTTTCCTCCTGGATGGTGTTTCTAGACCCACTCTGGGTCAGAAAAGAATCCACTGCCCTGTTGGTATGGACTTGGTCCTGGCAGGATACACCACCTGCTGACTAAAGTGGCCTTCAGCCTTGAATAAACATTTGCAGCAGGCATAACCAGGCAGTAGTGACTGCAGGCCTTGGTGAGCCCCAGTACTTAGCTGGTCTGGAAGGCTGTGGGCTTTAGGTAAGACCAAGTGTGATGCCAGCTGGGGCCAGGATAGAGTCTGAATCACTCCTCCCCCAGCTCCAATTAGCCAAGCCTGGAGAGAGATGCCTTCCGATTCAGGAAAGAGAGGGAAGAGAGCAAGAGACTTTGCCAAGATAGTCACTGCTTTGGTGACTTTCAAGCGTAGTTCAAGCAATGGCTTTCTTCTCTATTTTTCCTCACTTACCACTCGATCTTCAAGTACAAGTTTATCCACAGTGGATTTGAACCACTGTATTTCCCAGAATGTGGCTTATCCAGTTATTCTCTGACTCTTTCCACCTCTGACCTTTTCAGGTTGTCTTCCCAATCTGCCATCTGCCTGGTGGTCATTTCAGCCAGTCTTGCTCCAGCTCTATTGAGGAAGTGAGAACCAGACATAACCCAGATTAGGTCTTCAATTATGTCACATTTATTACCACCTTGTACATTTGAACCTTTGCATAGAATACGCAATAGTACATAATAAGAATCAAAATGTTCAGACTGGGATATAAATTATTTAAGAGTTTACAAAATAATGAGTTACAGACAAACTATCTGAAGAAGGCTGGGCGCTGTGGCTCACATCTGTAATCCCAGCACTTTGGAAGGCCAAGGTGGGTGGATCACTTGAGGTCAGGAGTTCAGGCAAGGATTCATACCCTACACACCATAAAATATCATTAAACGGGTTTTAAAAATTAACCTTGTGTAGGCTGGGCACAGCAGCTCAGACCTGTAACCTAGCACTTCGGGGATGCTGAGGCAGGTGGATCACCTGAGGTCAGGAGTTCAAGGCCAGCCTCGCCAACATGGTGAAACCCTGTCTCTACTAAACCTACAAAAAAAAAAAAAAAAAAAAAAAAGCCAGGCATGGTGGCAGACGCCTGTAATCCCAGCTACTCAGCAGGCTGAGAGGCAGGAGAATTGCTGCCTAACATTGTGAAACCCCATCTGGCCAACATGGTGAAACCCTGTCTCTACTAAAGATACAAAAATTAGCCAGGCAAGGTGGCTCATACCTGTAGTCCCAGCTACTTGGTAGGTTAAGACATGAGAATTTTTTGAACCCAGGAGGTGGAGGTTGCAGTGAGCTAAGATCGTGCCACTGCACTCCAGCCTGGGCAACAGAGCAAGACTCCATATATATATATACATACATGGAGATGGTGTCAAAGAGAAGGTAAGACTTCAGCATGGTTTGATATCTTTCCTGTCTTTTTCTACTGATCTCAAACAATCAAATCACCATTTCTGCAACTTAACTAAATGTGTTCCCTGAAGCACTACATTTTTCTGAGCCTCAGTTTACTCATTGGTAACCTGAGGGTAATAACACCCTTCAGCGTGATTGTAAAGATGAGAGATAATTTAGCAAGTTATTATCACAATAACTGATAAACGTTGGAAACTAGTAATGGGTAGCTATTGTGTTGTCACCATTTGGATAAGCTCCTTAAAGGCTGAGAATATGTCCTGTATGTCTGAGTCTCATAAAATCTCTTTTAAATGCAGTGGAGTTTACAGGTCTTATTGAGATGTGATTAACATTTCTGGCATTTCTTCTTAATTGCTAGACTGATTCTCGAGAAGCAAGAGGAATACTTCAAACAATATTGGGTTCAAAGTTTAAATGAGAAGGATATTTTGGAACAAAGCCCTTTTACAGCTTTTGAGATAAAGAAGTAGTTTACACATAATCTACTAAAGGCAATCAATGCCATACCAAGAGACAAAACTGTTTATAGTGCCTTCTAAAAATGATTCTAGTCCATTTACACTCATTTACTTGTTATTATTGATCAGTAAGGACTTAGTACTGATATTTTGTTATTTGTTTTCTCTGCTTGTTTTGTTGGTCCTCTCTTCCTTTCTTCCTTCCTTCCTATCTTCCTTTGTGTAAAAGTGATTTTCTCTAGTAGTATGTTTTAATTTCTTGCTTTTTATTTTTTGTGTAGCAAGTATAGGTTTTTGCTTTGTAGTTACCATCAGGCTTGCAAATAACATCTTATAAACAATTATTTTAGACTTATAACAACTTAACTCTAAAGAAAAGTTTTAAAAATGAAGCAAAGTGAAAAAACCTGTATACTTTATCTTTCCTGTATTTTGACTTTTTATTGTGTCGATGTATCTTTCTACATTGTCTGTCTCTTAAAAAATAATTATAGTTATTATTTTTGATTAGTTTATTGTTTAGTCATTCTACTAAGCATATGAGTAGTTTACATACTGTAATTACAGTGTTACAGTGTTCTGCATTTCTCTGTGTAGTTACTTTTACCAGTGAGTTTTATACTTTTAGATTATTTTTTGTTGCTCATTAATATCATTTTCTTTCAGATTGAAAAGCTTCCTTTAGCATTTCCTATAAGGCTAATGTTGATAAAATTCCTCAGGTTTTGTTTGTCTAAGTATTTCTCTATGTGTAAAAAATAACTGTGCTGGGTATAATATTCTAGGTTGGATATTTTCTTTTCCTCAATACTTTGACTATGTTATCCCACTTTTTCCTGGCCTGTAAAGTTTCTGCTAAGAAGTCTGTTGCCAGATGTATTACAGAGCTCCTTTATGTTGTTTCTTTTCTCTTGCTCCTTTTAAGATTCTTTCTTTATCCCTGATCTTTGAGAGTTTGATTATTATATGTCTTGAAGTAGTCTTATTTGGGTTGAATCTGCTTGATGTTCTTTGGTTTTCTTGTACTTAGATCTTCATATCTTTCTCTAGGTTTGGAACGTTCTGTTACAATTTCCTTGAATAAACATTCTACCCCCAATCTCTCTCTCTATGTATATATATAACCTTTAAGGCCAGTAACTCTTACATTTGCTCTTTTGAGGCTGTTATCTAGATCTTGTAGGCATGCTTCATTCTTTTTATTTTTTTCCTTTTTCTCCTCTATGTATGTTCATATAGCCTGTCTTCAAGCTCACAAATTCTTTCACTTGATCAAGTCTGCTATTGAGAGACTCCAATGCATTTTTCATCTTTCAGGAGTGGTGAAGAGGTTGTCCTTATCTTCTGCCAGTTTTCAAAGTGAATGCTTCCAGTTTTTGCCCCTTCAGTATGATATTGGCTGTGGGTTTGTCATAAATAGTTCTTAATATTTTGAGATATGTTCCATAGCATAAAGCCTGTTAAATTTTGTCAAAGGCCTTCTCTGCATATATTGAGATAATCATGTGATTTTTGTCTTGGTTCTGTTTATGTGATGGATTACATTTATCAATTTCCGTACATTGAAGCAGACTTGCACCCCAGGGATGAAGCCAACTTGATTGTGATGGATAAGCTTTTTGATGTGCTCTTGGATTTGGTTTGCCAGTATTTTATTGAGGATTTTTGCATTGATGTTCATCAGGGATATTGGCCTGAAATTTTCTTTTTGCCCATTTTGGTATCAGGAAGATATTGACCTCATAAAATGAGTTAGGGAGGATTTTCTCTTTTTCTATTGTTTGGAATAGTTTCAGAAGGAATGGTACCAGCTCCTCTTTGTACTTTTGGTAGAATTCGGCTGTGAACCCATCTGGCCCTGGACTTTTTTCGGTTGATAGGCTATTAATTGCTGCCTCAATTTCAGACCTTGTTATTCATCTATTCAGAGATTCAACTTCTTCCTGGTTTAGTTTTGGGAGGGTGTAAGTGTCCAGGAATTTATAAATTTCTTCCAAATTTTCTGGTTTATTTGCAAAGAGGTGTTCACAGTATTCTCTGATGGTAGTTTGTATTTTTGTGGAATCAGTGGTGATATCCCCTTTATCATTTTTTTTATTGCAGCTACTCTTCTCTCTTTCCTTATTAGTATGGCTAGTGGCTTATCTATTTTGTTGATCTTTTCAAAAAACTAGCTACTGGATTCATTGATTTTTTTTGAAGGGTTTTTTATGTCTCTATCTCCTTCAGTTCTGCTCTGATCTTAGTTATTTCTTGTCTTCTGCTAGCTTTTGAATTTGTTTGTTCTTGCTCATTAGGGTGTCGATTTTAGATCTTTCCTCCTTTCTCTTGTGGGCATTTAGTGTTATAAATTTCCCTCTACACACTGCTTTCAGTGTGTCCCAGAGATTCTGGTATGTTGTGTCTTCGTTCTCATTGATTTCAAAGAACATCTTTATGTCTGCCTTCATTTCATTATTTATCCAGTAGTCATTTAGGAGCAGGTTGTTCAGTTTCCATGTAGTTGTGTGGTTTTAAGTGAGTTTCTTAATCCTGAGTTCTAATTTGATTGCACTGTGGCCTGAGAGACTGTTTGTTATTATTTCCATTATTTTGCTGAGGAATGTTTTACTTCCAATTATGTGATCAATTTTAGAATAAGTGCAATGTGGTGCTGAGAATGATGTACATTCTGTTGATTTGGGGGTGGAGAGTTTTGCATATGTCTATTAGGTCCACTTGGTTTAGATCTGAGTTCAAGTCCTGGATATCCTTGTTAATTTTCTGCCTTGTTGATCTAATATTGACAGTAGGGTGTTAAAGTCTCCTACTGTTATTGTGTGGGAGTCTAAGTCTCTTTGTAGGCCTCTAAGAACTTGCTTTATGAATCTGGGTGCTCCTGTATTGGGTGCATATATATTTAGGATAGCTAGCTCTTCTTGTTACATTGATCCCTTTATCATTATGCAATGCCCTTCTTTGTCTCTTTTGATCTTTGCTGGTTGAAAGTCCATTTTATCAGAGATTAGGATTGCAACACCTGCTTTTTTTTTTTTTTTCCTTTCAATTTGCTTGGTAAATATTCCTCCATCCCTTTATTTTGAGCCTATGTATGTGTGTCTTTGCATGTGAGATGGGTCACCTGAACACGGCACACCAATGGGTCGTGACTTTTTATCCGATTTGCCAGTCTTTTAATTGGGGCATTTAGCTAATTTACATTTAAGGTTAATATTGTTATGTGTGAATTTGATCCTGCCATTACAGTGCTAGCAGATTGTTTCACCTGTTAGTTGATGAGGTTTCTTCACAGCATTGATATTCTTTACAATTTGCTGTGTTTTTGCAGTGGCTGGTACTGGTTGTTCCTTTCCATGTTTAGTGCTTCCTTCAGGAGCTCTTGTAAGGCAGGCCTGGTGGTGACAAAATCTCCCAGCAGTTGCTTTTCTGTAAAGGATTTTATTTCTCTTTTGCTTATGAAGCTTACTTTGGCTGAATATGAAATTCTAGGTTGAAAATTCTTTCCTTTAGGAATGTTGAATATTGGCCCCCCACTCTCTTCTGGCTTGTAGGGTTTCTGCCAAGAGATCTATTGTTAGTCTGATGGGCTTCCTTTTGTGGGTAACCTGACCTTTCTCTCTGGCTGCCCTTAGCATTTTTTCCTTCATTTCAACCCTGGTAAATCTGACAATTATGTGTCTTAGGGTTGCTCTTCTCAAGGAATATCTTCGTGGTGTTCTCTGTATTTCCTAAATTTGAATGTTGGCCTGCCTTGCTAAGTTGGGAAGTTCTCCTGGATAATATCCTGAAGAGTGTTTTTCAACTTGGTTTCATTCTCCCCATCACTTTCAGGTACACAGATCAAATGTAGATTTGGTCTTTTCACATAAACCCATATTTCTTGGAGGCTTTGTTTATTTCTTTTCATTCTTTTTTCTCTAATCTTGTCTTCTCACTTTATTTCATTGAGTTGATCTTCAATCTCTGATCTCCTTTCTTCTGCTTGATTGATTCGGCTATTGAAACTTGTGTATGCTTCACGAAGTTCTCACGCTGTGTTTTTCAGCTCCATCAGGTCGTTTATGTTCTTCTCTAAACTGGTTATTCTAGTTAGGATTTCATCTAACCTTTTTTCAAGTTTCTTAGCTTCCTTGCATTGGGTTAGTACATGCTCCATTAGTTTGGAGAAGTTTGTTGTTATCCACCTTCTGAAGCCTGCTTCTGTCAATTTGTCAAACTCATTCTCTGTCCAGTTTTGTCCCCGTGCTGGCGAGGAGTTGTGATTTCTTGGAGAAAGGCGTTTTGGTTTTTAGAATTTTCAGCCCCTTTGTGCTGGTTTCTTCCTATCTTCGTGGATTTATCTACCTTTGGTCTTTGAAGTCGGTGACCTTTGGATGGGGTCTCTTGAGTGGACATCCTTTCTGTTGCTGTTGAAACTATTTCTTTCTGTTTGTTAGTTTCCCTTCTAACAGTCAGGCCCCTCTGCTCCAGGTCTGCTGGAGTTTGCTGGAGGTCCATTCCAGACCCTGCATGCCTGGGAAGCACCAACAGGGGCTGCAGAAGAGCAAAAATTGCTGCCTGTTCCTTCCTCTGGTAGCTTTGTCCCAGAAGGGTACCCGCCAGATGCCAGCCAGAGCTCGAGTTGTCTGTTGGCCCCTACTGGGAGGTGTCTCCCAGTCAGGATACATGGGGGTCAGGGAGCCACTTGAGGAGTCAGTCTGTCCCTTATCAGAGGGCAAATGCTGTGCTGTGAGATCTGCTCCTCTCTTCAGAGTGGCCAGGCAGGGACCTTTAAGTCTGCTAAAGCTGTAGCCACAACTGCCCCTTTTCCCAGGTGCTTTGCCCCAGGAAGGTGAGGTCTTTATTTATAAGTCCCTGATGGGCTGCTGCCTTTTTTCAGAGATGCCATGCCCAGCGAGCAGGGAGTCCAGTGACACAGTCTACCTTCAGAGGCCTTGTTTAGCTGCTGCAGACTCCATGTAGTTCGAACTTCCTGGTGACTTTGTTTACACTGTGATGTTAAAACCATCTACTTGAGCCCTAGCAATGGTGAACACCCCATCCCCTACTGAGCTCAAACATCCCAGGTTAAGTTCAGACGGCTGTGCTAGCTGTGAGAATTTCAAGCCAGTGGATCTTAGCTTGCTGGTCTTCATGGGGGTGGGACTCACCAAGCCAGATCATTTGGCTCCCTGGCTTCAGCCCCCTTTCCAAGGGAGTGAGTGGTTCTATCTCACTGGCATTCCAGGCGCCATTTGGGTATGAGAAAAAAAAAACTGCTGTGGCTAGCTTGGTGTCTTCTCAAATGGCCTCCCAGTTTGTGCTGGAAACTCAGGGCCCTGGTGTTGCAGGCACTGGAGGGAATCTCCTGGTCTGCGGCTTATGAAAACTGTGGGAAAAGCACATGGTAGCGCATACCTATAGCCCCAGTTACGGAGGAGGTTGAGGCAGGAGAATCACTTGAGCTGTGGAGGTCAGGACTGCAGTGAGCCATGACTGCACCACTGCACTTCAGCCTGGGTGACAGAGTGAGACCCCATCTTAAAAAAAAAAAAAGCAAAATTCCTCAACATATGATATAATTTGGCTCTGTGTCCCCACCCAAATCTCATGTCGAACTGTAATCCCCAAGTGTCAAGGGAGGTATCTGATGGGAGGTGATTGGATCATGGGGGCAGTTTCCCCCATCCTGTTCTTATAATAGTGAGTAAGTTCTCACAAGAACCGATGGTTTAATAGTGTGGCACTTCCCCACTCCCCCTGCTGCCACAAAAGATGTGCCTTGCTTCCCCTTTGCCTTCCACCATAATTGTAAGTTTCCTAAGGCCTCCCCAGCCATGTGGAACTGAAGCAATTAAACTTCTCTTCTTTATAAATTACCTAGTCTCAGGTAGTTCTTTATAGCAGTGTGAAAATGGACTAACACAACATAATTAAGGCCATTTATGAGAAACCTGCAGCTCACATTATCAATGGAAAAAACCTAAAAGCTTTTCCACTAAGATCCAGTACAATGCAAGGATCCCCAAACTTACCACTTCTAATCAACATGGATTGGAAGAACTAGCAAGTGCAATTATATAAGAAAAAGGAATAAAAGACATCAAAAATCAGAAAGGAAGAGGTAAAATGGAATGTAGAAAACCTCAAAGATTCCACACCAAATCTATTAGAAACTAATAAATGAATTCAGTAAAGTTGCAGAGTACAAACTAACATACAAAAGTCAGTAGTGTTTCTATACACAAACAACAAATGAGCTAAAAAATAAATTAGAAAGCAATCGCATTTACAATAGCTATTTTAAAAACACCTAGGAATAACTTTAAGCATGGATGTGAAAGACTTCTACAAGGCAAACTACAAAACACTGATAAAATAAATTGAAGAGGATACAAACAAATGGAAAAACATCTCACTTTTCATGAATCAGAAGAATCAATATTATTAAAATGACTATACTACCCAAAACAATCTACAGATGATATGCAATCGCTATCAAAATACCAGTGATATTCTTCACAGAAATAGGAAAAAACAATCTAAAAATTCGTATGGAAACACAAAAGAACCCAAATGGCCAGAGCAATCCTGAACAAAAGAACAAAGCCAGAGGCATCACACTAACAGTCTTCAAAATACTACAAAGCTGTAGTAACCACCCGTAATCCTAGCACTTTGGGAGGCTGAGGTGAGCAGCTAATCTAAGCTCAGGAATTCAAGACCAGCCTG
Organism: Ateles fusciceps; assembly: GCA_036589455.1. NCBI lineage: Eukaryota > Metazoa > Chordata > Mammalia > Primates > Atelidae > Ateles > Ateles fusciceps. The sequence goes on from JAZHEH010000952.1 coordinate 20,415,932, forward strand.
GCCAACATGGTGAAATCTCGTCTCTACTAAAAGCACAAAAATTAGCTGGGCGTGGTGGCATGGGCCTGTTATCCCAGCTACTCGGGAGGATGAGGCAGGAGAATGGCTTGAACCCAGGATGCGGAGATTGCAGCAAGCCGAAATTGCGCCACTGCACTCCAGCCTAGAAACACAGTTAGACTCTTCCCAAAAAAAGAGAGGGGGTGGAATGTAATTTCGGCCAGGCGTGGTGGTGGCTCACACCTGTAATCCCAGCACTTTGGAAGGCCAAGGTGGGAGGATCACTTGAGGTCAGGAGTTCGAGACCAGCCAGGCCAACATGGTGAAACCCCATCTCTACTAAAATACAAAGATTAGCCAGGTGTGGTGGTGCATGCCTGTAATCCCAGCTACTTGGGAGACTGAGGCAAGAGAATCGCTTGAACCCGGGAGGCGGAGGTTGCATTGAGCCGACACTGTCCCACTGTACTCCAGCCTGGGCAACAGAGTGAGACTCCATCTTAAAAAATAAAATAAATAAAATAAAATAAAAATAAAAGGAGATTACGTTCTTTTTTTTCTTGAGACAGAGTCTCATTCTGTTGCCCAAGCTGGAGTGCAATGGCACAGTCTGGGCTCAGTGCAACCTCTGCCTCTCAAGTTCAAGCGATTCTCCTGCCTCAGCCTCCCAAGTAGCTGGGACTACAGGCACACGCCACCAGACCTGGCTAATTTTTGTATTTTCAGTAGAGATGGGGGTTTCACCACGTTGGCCAGGCTGGTCTTGAACTCCTGACCTCGTGATCTGCTTGCCTCAGCCTCCCAAAGTGCTGGGATTACAGGCGTGAGCCACAGCGCTCTCAGCCTCTCCTTTTAATCTTAAATGGAACTTTTCAAAAATTACCGGTTTCAACTCCAAGGGCTTCCTTCTGTGTTGTATAGTTGGGGGAGAGGACAGCACCATTCACTTAAATGTCAACAGGAATGGCATTTAAGTAAAAGGAAAAGTAAATCAGTATATCAAAGACACATCTGCATCCCCCATGTTTATTTCAGTTTATTCCCTGTTGGAAGTCCCCTTTTCCTATTTTCACCTCAATTTCCTATTGAGGTGAAGCCATCTCTGCCTTAAGGAAAAATGAAGTGCCTAATACTGCTTATAACAGTCTCTTTTCCAGATGTAACTTCTCCACCCGATTTTTGCACGAGCCATACTGAGTTATTTAATGTTTCCATACTCATGTTTTGTTCCAGCTACGCTGAATTACTTAACATCCAGCACATTGCCATGCCCCTTTCCCCCTTCTGGGGTTTGCACGAGTTGCTCCCTTTGCCCAGCAAATTCTTTCCCACCTCCCTACTCCTTGCCTAAACTCTTTTCTTACAGGCCTAGGAAGAAACATCATTTCTGCGTAACCTTTATCTAATAATGAAATACCTGAGACATATTGAGAACTTACTATGGGTCCCTCACCGTTCTAAGTTCTTTCACATGGATTCACTTTTATAATTATGAGGAAAACTGGACTCTTTATTCTTTTTTTTTTTTTTTGAGACAGAGTCTCACTCTGTCGCCCAGGCTGAAGTGCAGTGGCACAATCTCGGCTCACGGCAACCCCGCCTCCCGGGTTCAAGCGATCCTCCCACCTCAGCCTCCCAAGTAGCTGGAATGACAAGTGTGCGCCACCACGCCCAGCTAATTTTTGTATTTTTAGTAGAAACGAGGTTTCACCTTGTTGGTCAGGCTGGTCTCGAATTCCTGACCTCAAGTGATCCTCCCACCTTGGCCTCCCAAAGTGCTGGGATTACAGGCATGAGTCACCGCACCCGGCCTGGATTCACTTTTATAACTATCGGGCAAACTGTGGGGAAACTGAGGCACAGAGAGAGGGAGTTTCTAAAATAGTGTTATACAGGTGGACCATAAACTTTGTAGTGAAGAAAGGAAATGAAGACTGGAGGGAATGATTGGGAGAAAATGGTAAGAACAAGGGACTGGAAGACGCAAAGAAGTTAAGAATTATGCTGGTATAGGGGTCTTTTGAGCAGGCACGCTGCTAAAATGAGAGGATTATAGTCAAGGAGCGGGAGTGATTGCACTGGGGATTTCTGGAGCGGGTGCAGCCTCTGATGGTAACATAGTCCAGGGTATACATGCAAAACGGGAGGCTGCTGGAGTGAAAGGTGTCCTTGGTGGTAACACTTTTTAAAAAACTTCAGCGTTGGGGCCGGGCGCGGTGGCTCACGCCTGTAATCCCAGCACTTTGGGAGGCCAAGGCGGGCGGATCACAAGGTCAAGAGATCAAGACCATCCTGGTCAACATGGTGAAACACCGTCTCTACTAAATACAGAAAAATTACCTGGGCGTGGTGGCGCGTGCCTGTAGTTCCAGCTACTCGGGAGGCTGAGGCAGGAGAATCGCTTGAACCCGGGAGGTGGAAGCTGCAGTGAGCCGAGATTGCGCCACTGCACTCCAGCCTGGAGAAGAGCGAGACTCCATCTCAAACAAACAAAGAGTTCAGTATTTCCCTAGCATCCAGCCCAGTATCTGCTAAATTCTTTAACATATCTGTTGAATGCATGTCGTGAACGCCGCACCCATGGGCAAGCCCCAGCTGAAGCCGGTGCAAATGCTTCTTGCTTTCACTCCCTTGTAGCAACCAGAGGAACATCTTCCGCCCGGGCTTCCCAGGCTCCCCGAACCTCACATGGCAGCTGAGCCCAGGCTGCGTCCGCTTTCAGGTTCCTCCGTGCCTGGGTCCCTGAAGGGAATTCGTTTTAGATACGACAGTCAGGAAGAAGCGTGCTGCGAGGAACGCTGACTCTTGACCCGCCGGCATCTGAAGTGGGGGAGGCCGGGAAGGCGCCGCGCCGCCGCCTCTGGCCATCCTCCGACTCAGGACTCGAGTAGCGTGTCCCTGTTTCAGAGGCTGGCGGCGGCAGCTTTGTCTCAGCGAAGGCCACAGCACTGCTGGCGGCTGCCGCATGAAACCTCGGCTCCCCTTGACTCTGCACCCGTAAAACTTCCACCTGCAACGCAATCCGAAGGCTAAGGCGTCGCATCTCGCTGGGCTCGCGCGGCCGGAAGCTTGGCGCTTAAGACTCCCGGCGCCCTAGCGCGCTGGCTGCAAAAGCGGCGGGAAACGCCCCCGCGCCCCTCCCAACGGCCCCGGAGAGGGGCGTGACTGAGACAGGCCCCACCCCCACGCGCGCGAGCCCTCGGCAACCGGCACAACACAACAAAATGGCCGCCGCGCCGCTGGGCGCCTGAGGGAAGAGCCCGCACTTCTCCCGCTCGGCGTCAGCCAGCGGGACTGCTCGGCTCGGCTCCTAGGCGGTGAGCGTCAGACCTGGTAGAGCCCGTTTCGCAGCGTCCGGCCCGAGCAGTGAGCGGCAAAGGCGGGAAGGCCCGAACCGGGCGTGGGGTGGGCCGGCTTGGGATGGATTTGGGGCGGGGGCGCGTGTCTGGGAATTGGGATTGGACGGGAAGGAGGGGGAGGGTCCGGAACGGGAGTGGGGCGGTGGATGAAGGAGGGAGGTTTGGATCGGAAGAGGTGGAGACGGCGGGCGCGATTGGGGATGCAGAACCAGAGCGTGGGGGAGCTGTAGAAATTAGGGTGCGGCGCCCAGAAGGTGATGGGCCCTGCCACCTGAGCTGAAGGGACAGCTGGGACTTGCCAGCTGTCTGTGGTGAGCGAGCGGGAGAAAGGACAGTTTGGGCGTCCTGACGGGTTGTCATGGTATCGGACGGAGTACAGTGCGTGGAGAAGGATGACTGGATATGGGGACGAAATGCTAAAAGGAGGGGGAAGAGTAAACACTTCCGTTATATTCGTTAAGGGGTTAGTGAATTTTGAAAGCAGACAAACTTGGGTTCAAGCCTCAACTCTGCCACCTTGTGTAACTTAACCGGGTCTGTGGCTAACCCTGGGTATGTGTCTCAGCCTTCCTGAGCATGTTTCTTCATTTGTCAAAATAATTGCTAGTCACTTTTGGGTGTTCAGTATGTGTCAGATCCAGTTTTAAGTACTTGGCACGTATTAATTTATTTAGAATTTAAAATAACTTGTATGAGGTTATCCCCCATTTAAAAAGTGATAGCACTGAGGACCAGAGAGGTTAAGTAATTTGCTTAAGGTCACACAGTAAGTGGAAAATCAGAATTTGAACTCAGGCTGTTTAGTTCCAAAATCCAAGCTTCTGATTGTTCAGATACCTTGCCACTTGTAAATGAGGTTAATAATTCTATACAGCTAAATCTTTGAGGATTTAAATTTGGTATTGTCTAGAGTGTTTGGCACAGTCCTTCAGTCAATGAATATTTATTGTCTATAGAACAACACACAAAACCTCTGCTCTCTTGTAGATTATAGTCTAGAAGGAGAAACGGGCAACAATCAAGTACTTTCACACATAATTAGTTCTGTTATAAAATGCCATGAAGGAGACTGCTTGGTGCAGAGACCATGGGTAATAGGGAGATACAACCTTGTGCATCTTGCATAAAGAAGCCCCGCCCTTCTCAGCTCTGTATGCTTGGAGCCTAGCAAGGTTCTTCCTACGTAAAAGTTGCTCAATAAAATTGAATAACTAAATAATTAAAGGAAAGGGATAGGAAGCTTGAGTTTTAGGGTATCTGAGTAGAAAAGAGATGGGAGAAGGGGATTCAGGCTGTTAATTGGATGGAGAAGGACACAGGGGCTAGGGTATTAGGATGGAAGGGCAGATAGGCAGGCAGTTGGGTTGGGATGAAGAGGAATGGGTGGAGGTTTGAGTATTTTGTTTGGGGGAGGGGGAGCAATTGGAGGTCAGAGTATTGGAATGCATTACCATGTCCGGGTATTTTCTGGGATAAAGAGAGATGAGCAGCTTGGGAAGCCTGGATGGACAGAGAAATGTTGAGTCTGGGCACAGGAAAGAACCATAGAGAAATGGGGGAGACTATTACTGTGTTAGGGAACTGGGATAGAATTTGTGGGAAAATTGTCAATCAGAATGGGGTAAAGAAGAGTGGGAGGCAGAGGTGGGCAGCACAGAAAGGAAAGAAAAATGGCTAGAGACTTTGCAGAGGAATAGGAATCAGGATATTTGAAAGGAAGAAAGGTTAAGTAAGGAGTAAAAGTATCTAAGTAGGTCAGAGGGTATGGGATGAAGTAAGTAGACTTGGAGGGAAAGTACTGAAATCCAATTAAAGGGCTAAGGAGAGGGATATGGGGGTTAAGAAATGGGGATGGGGTCAGGCACGGTGGCTCACACCTGTAATCCCAACACTTTGGGAGGACAAGGTGGGCAGATCACCTGAGATCGGGAGTTTAAGACCAGCCTGACCAACATGGAGAAACCTCGTCTCTACTAAAAATACAAAATTAGCTGGGCATGGTGGTGCATGCCTGTAATCCTAGCTACTCCAGAGGCTGAGGCAGGAGAATTGCTTGAACCTGGAAGGTAGAGGTTGTGGTGAGCTGAGATCGTACCATCGTACTCCAGACTGGGCAACAAGAGTGAAACTGTCTCAAAAAAAAAAAAAAAAAAAAAGAAAAAGAAAAAAAAGAAATCGGGGGTGGGTATTTGCATATTAGGGGGCTCTGTAGAGAGACAGAAGGAGATCTGCCTTATTTGGAGATCAGAGAAGATGGGAAGTTAGTAAGGTTAGGAAAGCATGGATAGAGGTGGAGTTTGCAGTCTCTACTAAGCTGTGATGGACTGAATTGTTAGATCAGAGCAAGTATCTGGGTTTATAGGTCATAGGATGGGTAGTGTTTTGTTGCCTGTTCATAGGATTCTGATTATCACATCATTCCAATGGCTTTCTCTTGCTCTACAGACCACCTTTAAAATATAACTGCAGCTTTGGACTTTATTTCCTTTTTTTCTCTTTATCCTGCTCCTTCACTCACCCAAGCCTCCCTCTCAGCTGTCTTCATTTTTCCATTGCTTGCTTGGTCTTTGTTCACGTGATTGCAAACAACATCCTAAGGGTCCAACTACATCCTCATCTCTCCCTTAAAATGCAGCATTTACCACCTCCAGGCAGTAGCCTGTGAAATAATGCCAGCCATTCTCAAACACTGTAAATCCCTAAGCCCACTTCACTGAGTTAGCTATTCTCTGAGACTGATTACATATATGTTGTTTCAGTGTCCAGTCTTTTACAGAAGCTGTGGCAAGCAAGGGTTTAAGTCTGTGAATGAGTAAGCCTGACTTTTACTAATCAGAAGTAATAAAGGACCTCATGATAGTCTGGTGAGACCTAAGGGGTCTTGGTCATTAGGATGTAAAAACTACAGGCTGGGCACAGCAGCTCACACCTATAATCCCAGCACTTTGGGAGGCTGAGGCAGGAGGATCAGTTGAGACCAGGAGTTCAAGACCAGCCTTGGAAATATAGTGAGACCCCATCTCTACAAAAAATAAAAGATAAGCTGAACATGGTTGTATGCACCTGTAGTCCCAGCTACTCAGGAGGCTGAGGTAGGAGGATAACTTGAGCTCAGGAAGGCAAGGTTGCAGTGAGCCATGAGCATGCCACTACACTCCAGCCTGGGCGACAGAGAAAGACCTTGTCTCAGAAAAAAACAAAATGAAATAAAAAACCCAACTACATACTATACGTACTGTAATATATGTCGTCTGTTAATCCATTTAATTAGGAATGAGATTTTACCTAAGCACATGCCTCTTAGCTTTTCTCAAGTTTCAGAGTATTATTTCAGAGTATTATGCTTATTTAGAAGGAGAATACCAGTGTAGTTTTGCAACATCAAAAGTATTACAGAGGGCTGGGCGCGGTAGCTGTAATCCTAGCACTTTGGGAGGCTGAGGTGGGTGGATCACCTGAGGTCAAGAGTTTGAGACCAGTTTGGCCAACATGGTAAAACCTCATCTCTACTAAAAATACAAAAATTAACCGGATGTGGTGGCATGCGCCTGTAATCCCAGCTACTTGGGAGGCTGAGGTGGGAGAATCTCTTGAACCTGGGAGGTAGAGGTTACAGTGAGCTTAGGTCATGCCTCCATATTCCATCCTGGGCAACAGAGTGAGACTCTTGTCTCAAAAAAAAGAAAAAATGGTATTACTGAGACCATAGATTAAACAAATTCAATTTCTCCCCCTATACTCTTACAACATAATTCTGTAGGGTTTTCCCCCACACAGTAAGTAAGCAGTCAGTTCTGCAGTGGTGGGCACCACAGGCCTGTCCTCTAGTTCAATTCAATTCTGACACTGTCTTCTTGGAGATAGTGTCACATCCCTCAGGTTGAAGGCTGTTTCACAAGACTGCTCCCAAGTTCTGATGCCAACTGTAAGCCTCAGATAGTTACCTGTGCTTCTGACTGATCAGCTATAAATTACAGTTCCCATAACTCCCGTCTTGGGTTTGATTAATTCACAGAACTCAGGGAGCACTTACTTACATTTACTCGTTTGTTATAAAAGATATTACAAAGGATGCAGATGAAAAGATGCATAGCATAAGGAAGGTGGAAAGGGGCGTAGAGCTTCCACGCCCTCTTTGGGTGGATTCCCCCTCCAGGACCCTTCCTGTGTCCAGCTATGTGGATGCTCTCTGAACCCAGTCTTTTAAATTTTTTTGGAGGCTTCATTACATAGGCCTGATTCATTACATCATTGGCCACTGGTGATCAACTCATCCTTTAGCTCCTTCCCCTCCTTCTTTCTAGTGACCAGCCATGATCCTGAAGCTGCCTAGAGGTGGCTAGCCGTCAGTCAACTCACTAAAATACAAAAAGACACTTATGACAGGAAAAGGAACTAAGACTAAATATGTATTTCATAATATTAAAATTACTGAAAGACTTTTTTTCCATTGCAAAATTGTGTTATAAGGCACAAAAATTGTTTACTGCACTTGAAATTTGGACCAAAAGCCTTGTGGAAATGGCATAAATAGCAGTTATGTGACTTGGGGGAGTTTTTCTGATCCATGTGTATAGTTTAATATGAGAAAATGAAGGAAAAAGTACAGATACATTTAAGTTCATAGTTTAAAGTACAGGTTGAAGGCCAGGTGTGGTAGCTCATGCCTGTAATCGTAGCACTTTGAGAGGCAGGGGTGGGAGGATTGCTTGAGCTCAGGAGTTGGAGATCAGCTTGGGCAACATAATGAAACCCTGTCTCTAAAAAAAAATAAAAATAAAAAACAGATTGATTATCTCTTATCCAAAATGCTTGCTACCCAAAGTGTTTTAGATTTTGGATTTTTTCAGATTTTGGGATATTTGCATTATACTTATTCATATTTTTTGTATCTATATTTAAATATTTCAGATTTTCAGATTTGGAGTGCTTAACCTGTGGTGAATGAGGCTATATTGTAATGTATGGAAAATAATAATTAACTTTTTAAAAACAAAAAAAGCGACAGGTTTTTATTCCTTTCAAATTAGTCACCCGGAAGATCAGATCATGACATCAGAGATCCTATCTTTGTATAAAATTTTCTGGGTTTCCTTCAGGATTTTTTTTTTTTTTTTTTGAGATAGAGTCTCGCTCTGTTGCCCAGGCTGGAGTGCAGTGGCATGATCTCGGCTCACTGCAACCTCTGCCTGCCCAGTTCAAGTGATTTTGGTGCCTCAGCCTCCCAAGTAGCTGGGATTATAGGCATCTGCCACCTATGGCATCATGCTAGGCCATAGAGAACAAAGCAGACATAATCTAGACTCCAGAAAATTCAGTCAGTTATATATGACATGGTCATGAAAAACATGGGTTTTGAATTAGATCAGGATTCAAATTTTAGCTAAACCAATTAGTTAAGGAACTTTGGACAAATTATTTAAGGTCTGTAAAATGGGAAATAACACCTATCTCACAGAGTTGTTGTATTCAACTCTTTGAATGTGATAATACACATAAAGAGCTTATCACAACATATGTTTGTCTGTTTGTTTTTTAGAGACAGGGACTCCCTGTGTTGCCCAGGCTGGAGCGCAGTGGCCAGTCACAAGCTTGATCATAGTGCATTGCAGCCTGGAGCTCCTAGGATCAAGTGATCCTCCTGCTTCATCCTCTGGAGTAAATAGGACTACAGGTACACACTGTGCCTGACAAAATATCACAATATTTGATACATGGTAAGCCCTCAGTAAATGTTAGCCACTAGTATGATATTCTTTAGAATTAATTTCATCATCCTTTCATAAAATATGACATTTTCGGAGGTAGACAAAATTCGTATGTAGACAAGTTTACCAAGTAAGGTTAGTGATCAAAATAAAAACGAAGTGTACCTGAAGTGATGGGCCTGATTTTCTTGTGAGACTTACAAATTAGTTTGAAAGCAGAATCCAAAGAGGAATTCCAAAACTTGAGTATATTAATAGATTATATTAGTGTAATCGCTCCTTTATAAACTGTATAAACTCTGTTGGGGAGGAAAGGGAGTGATTCCTTTCCTTCCCATCATGAAGGTTATGGCCAACACTCCTGTAACAAAGACAGGTTAACAAGAGAAAAGCATAGCAAATTATTTGATCAAAGCATTATGTGTCATGGGAGCCCTCAGAATGAAGACCCAAAAATGCAGGAAAAATTATCCCTTTTTTATGCTTAGGATCAATGAAGTATGCTTCATTGATTGGACAAAATGGGTATGATCTAATGCTAATAGACTGAGTGAGGAAACTCAGCAAGGCCTGCCTCTCCAGACTTTTCTTGGCTTCTCTATGCAGCATTCCTTCCTCCTGGGTATTGGGTAGGGCCCCTGTGGAATGAAGGTCTTAATTTCTTTATGGCTAGCTGTTACACAGAAAGCTGGGAGTTCACGGGAAGTTTCTTTATAATCACAGCCTGTGTGATACCTATATGCTTGTGAAGGTGTATTATCTGTTAATAGAGATAGGAAAAACTCAAAATGTTTTTCCTACTGTCATACCACACAGTACAATACTTCTGACACCAGATGTGTAAGGGTTGTTGCCCCATACACCAAATAATTCTTCAGTGGATACTAGCTGTGTGTCCTCTTACTCAGTTTAATTCTGACACTGTCTGCCTGGAGATAGCATCAGGTCCCACAGGTTAAGGACTCAGTCCCCACAAGAATGCCACTCACTTCAAATGCCCATCATAAGTAGTAGATTGCCAGCTATACTTCTGACCACCAAGCTATAAATTGGAGCTCCCACTATCCCCTCCTTGGGTTCAATTAATTTGCTTGAGTGGCTCACAGAACTCAGGGAAATTCTACTTATATTTTTCCGTTTATTATCAAGGATATTACAAAATATACAAACAGCCAGAGGAAGAGTTGCATAGGTCAAGGTATGTGGAAAGGAGTATGAAGTTTTCATGCTCTCTCCAGCATGCCATCCTCCAGACACCTCCATATGTTCAGCTATCTGGAAGTTCTCTGGACCCTGTCCTTTTGGGTTTTTATGGAGGCTTAATTATGTAGGCATGATTGATCACATCACTGGCTACTGGTTAACAAGTCAATTTTAGCTACTCTTCCCTTCTTAAAGGTTGTGGGGTTGGGCTTAAAGTCCTAACCCTCTGAACATGCCTTAGTCTTTCTGGTGACTGGCCCCCATCCCAAAGCTATCTAGGTGTCACCAGTCATCTTATTAGTATACAAAAGACACTCTTATCACTGTGGAGATTCCAAAGATTTTAAAAGCTATGTGATAGGAAACAGGAGGAAGATAAAATATATAGGTTAAAAGAAAAACTATCAACAAATTAAATTTAAAAGAAAAACTATCAACAAAGTTTAATTGAACAAAGAACAGTTCACAAATTGGGTAGCCTTCAGAACTAGAAAAGACAGAGAGATTCATTCTGCAATGTAGGCAGGCAGTATTTATGGATAGAAAAGGAAAGTGAGGTACAGAAACAACTTGATTGGCTATAGCTTCTGTTTACCTTATTTGAACATGGTGTGATCACTTGACTGCCTGTTATTGACTGAAGCTCAGCTGCTGTGATTGGCTGAGACTCAGCTATTTGTTACAAAAACATATTCCTAAGTTAGGCTTTCAGTTAGTTTACCTTCTAAGTTAGATTGCAGTTCATTATGTAAACTTAAAATACAAAGGCACCTTCAGGCAAAATTCAGTTTAATTTAAAATACAGTCATGTGTCCCTTAATGACAGAATGTGCTCTGTAAAATGCATTGTTAGACAATTTCATCATTGTGCAAACATCATAGAGTGTACCTACACAAACCTAGATGGTATGGGATAGCCTGTTGCTCCTAGGCTACAAACCTGTACAGCATGTTACTATTCTGAATACTTTAGGCAGTTATAGCACAATGGTAAGTATTTTTGCATCTAAACATAGAAAATGTACAATAAAAATGTGCTCTAAAATGTAAAAAAAAAGGTATACTTGTATAGAGCACTTACCACATGAATGGAGCTTGCAGGACTGGAATTTTCTTTTCCAATTAGTGGGTGACTGAATGTGAAGGTGTACGACATTACTGTACACTACTGTAGACTTTATAAACACTGTACCTTTAGGCTACACTAAATTTAGTAAACATTTTTTCTTTCTTCAGTAGTAAATTAGCCTTAGCTTGCTGTAATGTTTTTACTTTATAGACTTAAACTTCTAAAAACTTTTTGACTCTTTTGTAATAACACTTAGCTTAAAATGTGAACACATTGTACAGTTATATAAAATTAATTTCTTTATAACCTTATTCTATAAGCTTTTTTCTATTTTAAAAACATTTTTACTTTTTAAAGGTTTTATTAAAAACTAAGACACAAACACACACATTAGCCTAGGCCTGTATGGGTCAGGATCATCAGTATCACTGCCTTTTGTATCTTGTTCCACTGGAAGGGCTTCAAGGGCAATAACATGCATGGAGCTGTCATCTCCTATGATAACAATGTTATGTTCTGGAATAGCTCCTGAAAGACCAACATGCCTGAGGCTGTTTTATGTTAACTTTTTTTTTTTTTTTAATAAATAGAAGGAGTACACTCTAACAATAAAAAGTATAGTATAGTAAATATATAAGCCAGTAACATGGCCATTTATTACCAAGTACTATGTACTCTACATAATCATATGTGCCAAACTTGTGTACACCTTGTAGCACAGTAGGTTTGTTTACACCAGCATCACCACAAACATGCGAGTAATGTGCAGCACTATGACATTATGACATCTATGATGTTACTAAGTGATAGGAATTTTTCAGCTTTATTATAATCTTATGGGACCACTGTCATGTGTGTGGTCCATTGTTGACCAAAACATTGTTACGTGATGCATGACTGTATGTATTTCACAGTATCACATATATGAAGATGTTTACACATCATTCCACTGTCCCTTTCTATTACCAATTCATATAGCATTAAGACTTGAGCTACTTTAAATCCTTGGATTAAAAACTGCTTTAACCTAATATCTTATTTCATTAAATTTTTTTTCTAAAAAATAATTTCCATTTTCACATTTCAGCAGTGACATTTCACATTTCAGCAGGGAGATTAAGGTACTGAGCAAAGATAGCATCATTGTTAATGTAGCCTTGCTCAAGAGCTATATGTCTTATAAGATTTTTTATCGAAAAGTTTGTCAAATTTATAATTTTTATACAGTTTTTAGACTAAATGTACTTATAAGAACAACCGTGTATCATGAAAATCTTTTTTGCATACACCTAACCTTGTAAATTTAGGACTGTTGATGTCGAGGACTAGTATTGCTCATAGACATCTTTTTGTTGAGATACTAAATAGTACTTTTTACATTTCATGTTCTTTATGACTAATTCATTCAATAAGTGTTAATTATTTACCATTTGCTAGGCTGTGTTCTAGGCCTAGCACAGAGAATGTGCCGTACGCACACTGTAGGCACAGCACACTATAGGCCTAGAACAGAAGAGGATGTCATTTTTAAGGACTAATCAAGTCACAGTGTTAAACCATTCTGAGCCTTAATGGTAGTGAACTTTACCTTTCTTTCATGTAAGAAAAGAAATATTTTTATATGAAAACATTTAAAGGAATTGACCAAGGTCTCTTTCATTAACAAATGCTTTAATTCCTTCTGGAAGACCTATACTTCAATAAAATTGATTCTGTAGGTAAGAATAGTAGACACTGAAGTTCGAAGTGATCAGATGTTTTTCATATAGCATGAGACAAATATGAATGAATTTCAGAAACATAATATTTAACAAAAAAGGCAGATATAAAAGATACTTTATGGTTTCATTTCTCTAAAATTCAAAAATATTTAAAAAATCTCTGGTGTTGGAAGTCAGGATAGTGATTACCCATGTGTGGGAGTTAGTGACTGGAAGCGGATATAAGAGGACTTGTGGGATTCTGGAAGTATTCTGTTTACCTTGATGCTGATTATGTAGCTTGTTTTCATTGTATAGAAATTAATGAAGCTATGTATACTTATGATTTATGTACTTTATGTGTGACACATTGCAATAAAAAATATGCCTACAGAGAGAGCACATGCGTGAAAGAGCACACTGTTGAAAGTATTGTTTTTAAACAGGGTGAATTCTAGTTGTAAGATGTTAGATATATTCATGACCTATACGATGGAGCTGCTGGGAATTCAGAGATTATTCCTCCACTTGCGAATGTCACATTCTGGGCAAGCAAAAGATATAGAGTATAGTAAGTTCTTTAGTAGAGCGTGATAAAGAGGGGAGGATTCATTCTATCTGAAGAAAGTAGATTTCTGGAAGGTCTTCACAAAGTGACATTTTAATTGGTTGAGAGAAGAAGAGGATGTTTAATTCCCTTTAAGGAATTCCCTTGAAGGAAAGGGAATTTCATGAGCAAAAACTCATAATGTGCTCAAGTAATGACCAAAAGATGATTTAGAGTAACGGTATGTGGTGGCGAGGCCAGAAAGTTGGGGCCAGACTGTGATGAGTCCTGTGTGTGATGCATGGTGCCAAAATGTTTAGATTTATAGGCATTGGGAACCGTTACATTTATTTTGTTTTTATTATATAAGTGGGTCAAAGGTAGAGGATGGATTGAGGGTAAAGCAAAGGAGAATTGGAAGGAAGCTAGTTCAGAGAGTATCTTAATAGTCTAAGCAAGAGAGATAAATGTTGGACCTAGGGCAGTAGCTGTGAAGACGAATAGAGATGAATTTCAAAATATTTCAAGAGATAGAATCAATATTGGTGGATGATGGAGAGGGATGACCGGAAGATAACTCCATTTGTTCATTTATTCACCAAATATGTATTGAGTTCCTGCTAGGTAGGAGGTACTATGCTAGACTGGGGGAGACACTGTAAACAAAACAGGCTCTCGTGGAGCATATAGTTCAGAATGGAGACAAATGTTAAGCAAAATGACATAAATGTGCAATTTCAAACTGATTATTTGAGGAAAAAATACAAATTCATTGAGAGTATAGAACTGGGGACTTCACTTCAACTGCCCTACACTAGAGGCTTTCCTAAGAAGCAACAGTTGAGCTGATCTCTGAAGGAAGACTAAGAATTAACATGGTAAAAAGAATAGGATCAAGCATTTGAGGCAGAAAGAATTAGGTGAGGAGGCCAGTGTGACTGGAGCCCACAGAGAGAACGAATGACAGAGGTGAATCTAGAGTGACAGGGCCATATCAATGGGGACCACCTTGTAGGTCATGGTAAAGATTTCCTTCATTACAGACTGCTGGATTTACATGTTTTTTTTTTTTTTTTTTTTTTTTTTCTGAGATGGAATCTCACTCTGTTGCCCAGGCTGGAGTGTAGTGGCACAATCTCAGCTCATTGCAACCTCTGCCTCCCGGGTTCAAGAGATTCTCTTGCCTCAGCCTCCTCCCCTCAACCCCAAGTAGCTGGGATTACAGGCGTGTGCCACCACCCACAGTTAATTTTTGTACTTTTAGTAGAGACAAGGTTTCACCATGTTGGTCAGGCTGGTCTCGAACTCCTGACCTCAGATGATCCATCTACCTCAGACTCCCAAAGGGCTGGGATTACAGGCATGAGCCACAATGCCTGGCTTGGTTTTACTTTTTAAATAGATCACTCTGACTATCTGACTGCAATGTAAGGATGGAAGAGTAAGGCAAGAGAGCTTATAGATAGATCAGTTAGAAGATGTTACAGTAGTTTGCTGAGGGCTTGGATTAGAGTCCAGAAGAGTGAAAATGAAAGAAGCAGACTAATTTGAGAGATATTAGGGAGTAAGAATTAACAGGATTTAGCAATTGACTGAGTATGGGACAAGGGAAGAGGGAAGTGTCAAGAATGACTCCCAGGTTTCTGGCTTATTCCAGTGAGCAGTGTTTACTAGTTAGGGAACACTGGAAGAGGAACAGGAGAGTGAGAGGAGGAACGGGGTAAATAATAAATTCAATCCGGACTGAGTTTAGGATGCCAATGAGATATCACGTAGGCAATTAGAAATAGGAGTCTGGAGCACAGAGAAAGATTGGATTGAAGATATAAACATTGGCCAGGCACGGTGGCTCATGCCTGTAATCCCAGGCCGAGGCAGGCAGATCACCTGAGGTCGGGAGTTCGAGACCAGCCTGACCAACATGGAGAAAACCCCAGCCCCCTCTCTACTAAAAATACAAAATTAGCTGGGCGTGGTGGAGCATGCCTGTAATCCCAGCTACTTGGTAGGCTGAGGCAGGAGAATTGCTTGACCCCAGGAGGTGGAGGTTGCAGTGAGCCAAGATTGCACCATTGCACTCCAGCCTTGGCAACAAGAGTGAAACTCTGTCTCAAAATAAATAAATAAATAAATATCGGCCCAGTCTGGTGGCCCACACCTGTAATCCCAACACTTTGGGAGGCTGAGGTGGGCGTATCACCTGAGGTCAGCAGTTCTAGATCAGCCGGCCAACCATGATGAAACCCCGTCTCTACTAAAAGTATAAAAATTAGCTGGGCATGGTTGCGGGTGCCTGTAATCCCAGCTACTCAGGAGACTGAGGCAGGAGAATAGCTTGAACCCAGGAGGCGGAGGTTGCAGTGAGTTGAGATCATGCCACTGCACTCTAGCCTGGGCGACAGGAGCAAGATTCCGTCTCTAAATAAATAAATATCAGTTAACACATGGCATTGGGAACCATGAGTGTGCATTAATTTGTTGAAGATAAGATTAGAGAGAGACTAGAAGGCATCATTGAGGAGCTCTGAGGTTTAAGTTACACTGCAAGGAGGAACAGAAGCCAGCAAAGGAGTTCATGGAGTAGCCAGGGAGGCAGAAGAATACCAGGAGAGTGTGGTGTCCCAGAAACGAACGGAGGAGACTTTGAGGAAGGAGAGAGTGCTCATCAGTGTTAAATACTGCTGGTTGCCAAATATTCCAGCTTCCTGCATTCTAGGACCCCCTTGGGTGAGTAAAAGGGGCCTTGTGACTAGTTTGGTTCAATTAACTGAGAACAGGAATGACAACACTTCCAAGTGGAGCATGTGTCAATACTAGACCCTCTGGAGATCTCTTTCTCTCTGGCAAGGCCATCAGTGATGTTTGAAATAGTGTCTGTTCCATCAGGTTGGAGTAGTATGGGTCCTAGCATCTATAGCCTCTGAACTTACAACTTTATAGTCCTGAAGGTTCTAGAAATAATAGTTTTGATAGCTCTTAAAAATTAATCTTGTTGAATATACTGAAAACTCTTACAGGTTTTGATGAACACCTGACTTTATTCTTGAAATGAAGAAAGGTCCTCAACAAAAAATATTCTCCAAAGCAAAGATGCCATCGTCACCTCACTCTCCTATTCCATCGTCTATGTCCAATATGAGATCTAGGTCACTTTCACCTTTGATTGGATCAGAGACTCCACCTTTTCATTCTGAAGGACAGTGGTGTGAACAAGTTGAGATTGCAGATGAAAACAATGTGCTTTTGGACTACCAAGACCATAAAGGTATCACTTTTTAATTTAAGAATTGGTCTGCCCACATATTTTAAGTAGAGATGGAAAATTTTGAGCTTACATTCTGGTACTAATTTGATCTGTTGTTTTTATTAACAGAAATTTTGTAAGGACAGTGGGAGGACTGAGGCTTCTGGATGAGGGTAAGATGTCAGTGGATTCAAAGAGGGAGTTTCCAGAAAGAGGAAACTGTTTCCATACTTGGCCTATGCCAGTCTTCTTAAAAGCAAACTGCTTATTTGTGAATAGACTGATTTCCACTGTGGGACATGCATGTATGTTCCACCAGTGTTTTATTTTTTTCTTAAAAGCATTTTGTTAGTCTAGAAATCTGTTCTCAAAAGTGCATTGTTGCCGGGCGTGGTGGCTCAAGCCTGGAATCCTAGCACTTTGGGAGGCGGAGGCAGGCAGATCACCTGAGGTCGGAAGTTCAAGACCAGCCTGACCAACATGGAGAAACCCCATCTCTACTAAAAATGCAAAATTAGCCGGGTGTGGTGGCACATGCCTGTCATCCTAGTTACTCGGAAGGCTGGGCAGGAGAATCACTTGAACCTGGGGATGCGGAGGTTGCATTGAGCCAAGATCGCACCTTTGCACTCCAGCCTGGGCAACAAGAGCTAAACTCTGTCTTAAAAAAAAAGTGCATTGTTGAGAGTATAGCTTAGTGGTAGAGCATTTGACTTCAAAAGTAAATTATTATTTGCTAAGTCATGAAATAATAGCCATTAAACTCTAATCAGCTTTTGTTAGTAAGCATTAACAACATTGAGTTAATACTGTATCTTTAGTACTAGTGGGCATATTATTACTTCTAATTTGATTAATAGTTTAGAATATTATCAAATTTAGAATACAAATCAAATATTAATCAGTTTTCTTTCCTAGAACAAGCCAAGTTAAATTTAAAAGTCATTTTAATTTGAACCAAATTATATTTAATACTAACTTATAAATAATCATAGGGCATCTTTGGCTCACAGCCTAGATATCAACCCAGGATTAATTTTTTTCTGACTCATAAGGCAAGAACCTTCTTTTTAGGGCTACTTTTGTAAAATGTAATATGGCATTAACAGTCTTTGACAACAATATCCAGGAAAGTTATAAGACCAGATTTACCATCCTTCAGGTGACTGCTCTATAGCTGTAAAATATGTCGTGATTCTTTCTATTTAAAGGAGCAAAAGAGAAACAAATTTGGAATTTCTCATCATAAAAAAAAATAGGAAAAGAGGATTTTTAAGAATTTCAGTGTTTCTGAACTTTAGATTGGAATTTTTTAAAAAACAAACAACTAAGTATCACCAGTTTATTTTTAAAAACTAACCTGAAAATATTACTAAAAACTTCATATACTTAAAAGCACAAGTTTTATGTTCCTCTGACTGGGTTCAAGTTCTGGATTTGTGCCTTAATTAGCTATAGGATCTTGAGCAAATGATTTTTTTTTGATAAGTGAGGATATTAATACTTTCTATCTCAAAGGTTTGTTATACAAATTAAATTTAATATGTAAACCATTTAGCACGAAGCTTGGCACACAGCAAACATTCATAGTGTGTATAACCATTATCATCGTCATTATTGTTATAAAATGCTATGAAGTAAAATATTATTAGAATATTGTATTAGAAATAGCCAGCTTTTTTGTATTTGCATAATTTTTGTTTTTGTTATGTAACATCAAAACAACTTGTTCTTTGTGATATTCATGTCTTTCCTCTGCTGATGATGATCTGTTTCTATAATTTCAGGAGCTGATTCACATGCGGGAGTTCGATATATTACAGAGGCCCTCATTAAAAAACTTACTAAACAAGACAATTTGGCCTTGATAAAATCTCTGAACCTTTCACTTTCTAAAGACGGTGGCAAGAAATTTAAGGCAGGTTACCAACAATTTCTGAGCATAGATAATGTTTTTAACTTTTCTGTGCTTTAAAACTGCAGTGAAAAAAATTATCCTAATGTCACCTAATTTGTGGCAGACCTTTTATTGTTTCCAGTGAATGTTCTAAATCAAAAGTATTATATGACATCTCCAACTTAATAAGTTTCTGTTACCCAATATTCTATACAATATTGACTCTGTAGAGAAGGGGTTGGCAAAATACAGCTTGCATACCAGATCAGGCCTGCTGTCTGTTTTCGTAAGTACGCTTTTATTGGAGCACAGTCACTCTTATTTGTTTACATATTGTCTATGGTTGTTTTTGCACTATAGTAGCAGACCTTAGTAGTTGTCACAAGACTATATGGCCTACAAAGCCAAAAACATTTACTATTTGGCCTTTGTGTTAGTTCATTTTCATGCTGCTGATAAAGGCGTACCCAAGACGGGACAATTTACAAAAGAAAGAGGTTTAATTGGACTTGTAGTTCCATGTGGCTGGGGAAGCCTCACAATCATGGTGGAAGGCAAGGAAGAGCAAGTCACATCTTACAAGGATGGCAGCAGGCAAAAAGAGAGCTTGTGCATGAAAACTCCCCCTACATTTTTTTTCGTTTGTTTGAGACAGAGTCTTGCACTGTCGCCCAGCCTGGAGTACAATGGTACAATCTTGGCTTACTGCAACCTCCGCCTCCCGGGTTCAAGCAATTCTCCTGCCTTAGCCTCCCAAGTAGCTGGGATTACAGGCGCCTGCCACCACGCCCAGCTAATTTTTCGTATTTTTAGTAGAGATAGGGTTTCACCGTGTTAGCTAGGCTGGTCTCGAACTGTTGACCTTGTGATCCACCTGCTTCGGCCTCCCAAAGTACTGGGATTACCGGCATGAGCCATTGGGCTCAGCCAAACTCCTCCTTATACTAACCATCAGATTTCGTGAGACTTACTATCATGAGAACAGCATGGGAAAAATGCCCCCATGATTCAGTTACCTCCCACTGGGTTCCTCCCACAACACATGGGAATTCAAGATGACATTTGGGTGGGGACACAGCCAAACCATATCAGCTAGAATATATTTAGATCTTGTGTAATTAAAAAGGAAAAAGGAGGCTGGGCGCTCTGACTCACACCTGTAATCCAAGCACTTTGGGAGGCAGAGGTGAGTGGATCAGTTGAGGTCAGGATTTTGAGACCAGCCTGACCAACATGGGGAAACTATGTCTCTATTAAAAACACAAAAACTAATGAGGCATGGTGGCGGGTGTCTGTAATCCCAGCTACTTGGTAGGCTGAGACAGGAGAATCGCTTGAACCTGGGAGGTGGAGGTTGCAGTGAGCCAAGATTGTGCCACTGCATTCCAGCTTGGGAGACAAAGCAAGACTGTCTCAAAAAAAAAAAAAAAAGGAAACATGCTGGAATTTAAAAAGTACAAAAATGAAATGTCAAATTAGTAAATAGTTACTGTGTTGTAGTTACATGTCAGGCATTATGTTAGACTGTGGGTGTAGATACAGATAAATAAATAAGCTTGGTTTCTCATCTCTGGGAATCTAGAGCTTAGCGTGAAGAATGCCCAGAATTAAGAGGAGAAATAGAGAGAATCAGAGAGCATGCATGGAGAGGGCAACCCTATGAAAAAGTCTGAAGGAACTAAGATCCAAGAGTATGATGAATGAAAGCCAAAGGAGGGGGAGCTATAGGTGGGAAAGGATGGTGTAACATATCACAGAATAGTCAAATAGGAAGAAAATTTAGCCGGATGTGGTGGCCTACACCCGTAATCCCAGCACTTTGGGAGGCCTAGGCAGGCAGATTGCTTGAGATCAGGAATTCAGGACCAGCCTAGGCAACATGGCAAAACTCCATCTCCATAAGAAATACAAAAATTAGCCAGGTACCGTGGCACATGCCTTTAGTCTCAGCTACTTGGGAGGCTGAGGCAGGAGGAACACCCAAGTCTGGATAGGTTGAGGCTGCAGTGAGCTGAGATCATGTCACTGCACTTTAGCTTGGGTAACAGAATGAGACCCTATCTCAAAACAAACAAACAAAAAATGAAAGAAAGGAAGAAAAGTAAGTCATTTGGATTTGGCCATTAAAAAGTCCATCTTTCTGTTTCTTGAGCCTACCAAGTTCATTCTTTTAGGGCCTCTGCATTTTTTTCTCTGCTCCTAGATGTTCACACAGCTGGTGTCTTGTTGTTAAGGTCTCAACTTAGTGAGGTCTTCTCTTTTTTTTGGAGAGAGGGTCTCTGTCATCTAGGCTGATGTCTTCTCTTACCACCTGATCACAATTAGTCACCCTCTTTTCAGTCACACTCTCATTCTTTTAGTCAACAGTATTTATTTAGCACTAGGCAGTAGTGCTATAGTAGTGAACACAATGGACAAAATCTGCCTTGTTGGTGCCTTGCATTCTATCACAAGATGTCTTTATTTCCTTATTAGCACTGTTCATTTTCTGAAGATCTTGTTTGCTAATATATTTGTTTATTATCTGTTTCTGTGACTGAGAACAAGAACTTTGTTTTCTTTGTTCACTACTTTGTTTCCAGTACCTAGAACAGCTCCTGGCCCGTAATCCACATTCAATAAATATTTGTGGAATGGATGAATGAATGATAATCTTGGAGAGAACCATTTGATGTAGTAGAAGATATATTGCCTTACCAATACAGGTTGAGCATCCCAAATCCAAAAATCTCCAATGCTCCAAAATCCAAACTTTTTGAGCATTGACCTGATGCTCAAAGAAAATGCTTATTTGAGCATTTTGGGTTTTGGACTTTTTGATTTGTGTTGCTTAACCAGTAAGTATAATGCAAATATTTCAAAACATATCTGAAATCTGAAGCACTTTAGTCCCAAGCATTTTGGTTAAGGTATGGTCAACCTGTAGAATAGGAATGAGTGGAAGACAGAATGAACAAATGTAGACAATTCTTGTGAGAACATTGGTGGTAGATAAGGGAGGTAAGATGATAGCTTCAAGTAAAACAAGTTTAGTCCTAAGTGATTTATATAGAAGAAATCTGAACATATTGAATGTAAGCTCCAGGCAGCAGGGAAAAATTGTCTAGTTCAGGCCATATTCCCATTACCTGGTGCAATGCCTCATATGTAGTAAGTGTGTAATGAATATATGTTGGCAAATGACTGCTTTTAAACTTGAGGGGAAAATCCAGAAGGGAAAAAGAGGTCGAATTTGCAAGAGCATTGGGGGAGGAAGTGAGTGAGATCATGCAAGAGTGTAAGTACCTAGTTTAACTTGAAAAAGAAGAAATCTATCTCAGTCCATTTTCTGATTCTATAACAGACTACCACAGACTTGGTAATTTATAAAGCATAATGATGTCTTTGGCTCATAGTTCTGGAGGCTGAGAAGTTCAAGACTGAGGTGCTGCGTCTGGTCAGGGCCTTCTTGCTGCATCATAACATTGTGGAAGGCATCACATGGTGAGGCAGAGCAAGAGAGCATGTGAGACACAGAAAAAGGAGGCTGAACTCCTGTGATAATTAATCTACTCCCAAGATAATGGCATTCATTCATTCCTGAGAGCAGAAGTCTCACCTCTCAGAGCTGTCACAGTCGCAATTAAATTCAACATGAGCTTAGGAGGGGACACTTAAAACCATAGCACTATCTTTTGGAAGAAAGGAGGAGAACGAGAGGGAGAGGTATAGCAAAATTGAGGTAGAGGGATAGTGAGGGAATTCTTGTTGGACAGTCTTGAGCTTCTTAGTATGTAGGCAGTGTTGTTGCCCACTGAAGGGCAAGGAGAGTTTGGTAGCTTGAGGAGAGTTATTACTCTTAGTCAAGGAGAGCTGCATCCAGGGATTGTCCAGGAGAGCAGTAAGGGTATATTATTTTCTGATGACTGATCAGACAGCCCCTGATGCACATATGTAAATATTGTACTTTATGTCAAGGCATCTGTTGTGTAAAGTATTTGTTGATTTGTTTCCACTTAGTATATCGAGAATTTGGAAAAATGTATTAAACTTGAAGTACTGAATCTCAGCTATAATCTAATAGGGAAGATTGAAAAGTTGGACAAGCTGTTAAAATTACGTGAACTCAACTTATCATATAACAAAATCAGGTGAGTGATATAACAAAATCTTTAGGTAGCATTGCAGGTAGCTTTGTTAGAGAGGTATATTAATGCCATCCACATTACTGAAAGAATCCATTGACACAGAAACAGAAGATATTTTCATCTTTATTCATTGATCAATGTCTTTCCCTTCACATATGGTAGGTAACTGCCTTTATGTTTTAGTGTTACTGAGTACAGAATAACATCTAGCATTATCAAAGAGATGTATTTTTTGAGCACCAAATTATATCTTAATTTCATTTCTAACAGGAAGTTTTTCCAGATATTGTTTATGATTTACTGTCTTATTACATTAAGAATGCTGACATGAAGCAGAATGTTTTAACCCTGCCATTTTGACCCTCAAGATGTTTTAACCTGTTTTGATTCTGATGTTCTTTGCTCATTGCTACAAGAAGTATGCTCTTAATCTTGTTACCAATTTATAATAAATATTGTTGTGAGAAATAAATGTGCTAAAACTGACAGTGGCTCAAACTGCATGTTATAGACAAAATGATACAAGAATCAAATCTTGAAATTCTAATATCTGCATGCTTTCCCCCCAAGTTAGACTTGGTAAATATGATGGCCAAGAAAATGACTAGCAATGGCAAAAGTTCTCATATGACAAAACTGAAATAAAAAAAATGATTAATGAACTAAACCCTTAATATCAAATTTGTATAAAAAGTTCATTCTGATGAAAATAATTTCAGTAAAATAAAAGTGAAAGTAGAGAAGCTTAGAAATATTTACCCAGTGTAGATAGAAGCTTTGAAGTATTTGTGCAGTATAGAAAATTGACCAAAGAATTAAATTGACAAATAAATTAGAAGTGACTTGGGAAAAGCTTCATCAGTCAGAATTCATCAATATGTATGATAAATGCTTTATTTAAAAGTTCTGATTAAATTACTTATATTCATAAGTATAGTATAATCTATGGGCTCCCATATCCTGCTAGCATAGCTAATCTTTTTATGATGACTTAAGGCAATAATTAAAGACATCTTTTGGGCAGGAATGTAGCAGATAGCACAGGGTACTACTGAGTTTTCCAGCTCTCCGCTGGCTGTTTGCTAGTACTGTTCACAGTAGTTGGTGAGATTGCCATGGACACATTCCTCTTTTCTATGTTACAGAGTTGCAAAGTCTGATAGTAAGATGGATAGGATTCCTGGGCATAGTAATAAAGGGTTGGCAGTTTAGCTGTTCTGGTAAATTTGGCTTTAGCCACTTTCTTTGTTCTCATTTATGAAAATAGTTAATAAATTATCATTATGAAAAGTAATCTCACATGGAGCCAAGCCTGTTTATTCTAAAACTACAATGCAGGGACTCTATCATTGTACTTAATTTTATCCTTTGCTTTTCAGCAAAATTGAAGGCATAGAAAATATGTGTAATCTGCAAAAGCTAAACCTTGCAGGAAATGAAATTGAGCATATTCCAGTATGGTTAGGGAAGAAGTTAAAATCATTGCGAGTCCTCAATTTGAAAGGCAATAAGATATCATCGGTAAGTTATTCAAAATAGCAGGATTTCTGGACTTGTTGAAAAATAAGAGATTTTAAAAAATCGAAGTTTTTAAAAAATGGGATTTCTTCTTGTAAAGTTTTTGGTCCTTTGGCTAAACACCAGATTCAGACATAGCCCAGGATTTTCTAGATTAATTAAATACAAGCAGTCCTCATTTTGCATGGGTTCCGTAATAACTAAGAGTTAACCTCTTAGCATTTTTACATTTATCATTTCATGTGAGCCTCATAACATTCTTGCTAAGAAGGCAAGGTTTACAGGATTTATTACAGGGTTTATTACTACTATGAGTTAGGTAGTAACAACTAAGGTCTAGGACATGTTGAGTCCCTTATCCAAAGTCAGATTTTGTGCCAGAATCCAGATTACTGAATGCTTACAAGAAAGTTCTGGGTTGTTTTTTTTTGACAGTTTTAACTTGCAATTTCAAACTTACCAGTTTATTTTGATTATGATGTTAGGTGGTATAGGAAGTTGATCACTAGCTTTTTATAATAGAGCAACTTTGTTACCAAGATTTACATATTTGGATGATGATGAATATTTTTCTCTGGAGTATAGTTTATGATTTTCTTATGGTATTTATTCATAGCTAAGTATTTAATAAGCATTTGCTTACTAAAAATGTTAATTTATTTAAATCTGTATTAAAATTGGGAACATTGTGCTATAATTTAAAGAACATCAGTTATAGAATAGAAAATGAAAGATGTGACTTCAAAGATGGGCCTAGAATTGCCTTCCATGACCTTGGAGAATTCTTTAATCCCTCTAAAACTCACTGGGGAAAATAATCCCCATACTGCCTCCTTTACAGAGGTATTATGGGGGCTCAGATGAAATGATAGATGTGAAAATGCTTTAAAAAAAATTTAAGGCTGGGTGCAGTGGCTCATGCCTGTAATCCTAGCACTTTGGGAGGCCGAGGTGGGTGGATCACCTGAGGTCAGGAGTTCGAGACAGCCTGGCCATCATGGTGAAACCCCCATCTTTAAAAAAAAAAATTCACCACAAAGATATTCCTCAAAAAGAGCAACCCCCAAGGCACATAATCATTAGGATTCACCAGGGTTGAAATGAAGGAGAAAATACTAAGGGCAGCCAGAGAGAAACGTAAGGTTACCCATAAGGGGAAGCCTGTCAGACTTACAGCAGATCTCTCAGCAGAAACCCTATAAGCCAGAGAGAGTGGGGGCCAATATTCAACATCCTTAAAGAAAAGAACTTTCAACCCAGAATTTCATATCCAGCCAAACTAAGTTTCATAAGTGAAGGAAATAAAATTTTTTACGAACAAGCAAGTACTCAGAGATTTCATTACCACCAGGCCTGCTTTACAAGAGCTTCTGAAAGAAGCACTATATATAGAAAGGAACAACCAGTATCAGCCATTCCAAAAAACCCATCGGTAAGCTGCATCCAGACCCATCTCACATGCAAGGATATACAGAGACTCAAAACAAAGGGATGGAGGAAGATTTGCCAACCAAATGGAGAGCAAAAAAAAAAAAAAAAAAAAAGGAGTTGCAGTTCTCGTCTCTGATAAAATAGACTTTAAAGTAACAGAGACCAAAAGAGACAAGAAGGACATTGCATAATGGTAGAGGGATCAATGTAACGGGAAGAGCTAATGATCCAAAGTATATGCGCACCCAACACAGGAGCACCCAGATACATAGGGCAAGTTCTTGGTGACTTACAAAGAGACTTGGACTCCCACACAATAATAGTGGGAGACTTTAACACTGCATTGTCAATATTGGACAGATCAATGAGACAGAAGGTTAACAAGGATACCTGGGACTTGAACTCAGACCTGGAACAAGTAAACTTAATAAACATTTACAGAACTCTCTACTCCAAATCTACAAAACATGCATTTTTTTCAGTAACACATCACATCTATTCTAAAAGTGACCACATAATTGGAACTAAATCACACCCCAGCAATTGCATAGCGTTTCATAGGTTTAAATGAAATATTGGTTGGCTGTTTGTTTGCTATTTTCCTCCCTTATTCCTTCCTGTCTCCATTGTATAACACAATTGTTAGTATAAAAGAGGTTTTCAATACCCATTTTTAGACTGCATTCTAGCCTGGGCAATAGAGCAAGATTCCCATTCTCTCTCCCTCTTTTCTTCTTCTTTCTCCCTTTCTTTCATTCTCTTTTTTCCTTCTTTCTCTCTTTCTTTTTTCTTTTCTTTCTTTCTTTAAAAAAAAAAAATTAAACAAAAAACCACTAATTCCAAAGGTATATTCTTAAAGCCTTCACCAGTGGAGGCCAATAATAATAAGCAACATTCATTTAATGCTGTGTTGTTAACAATACCTATGCTTTCTAATTTTATCCTGTGATAGCCCAAGAGCCTCAGAGCCCAAGCCCAACCCAATGTTATACAGCATCACCTTGGAGCTCTTGAAGCTTATGGGATGATGGGAAGAAGTAGCCATAGATCTAAAATTTGCCATATATTCCTGAAGTGGTTGATTCTTAGATCGTATCAACTTAGTGTCAGTTGAGCAACAGGAAAATCAATCAGTCAATATTTATTTCTAATTTTGTATGATGTCCTCACCCAGTTGATATTGGACGTTGGCATTATGAAGAATGCCACGCATTCACTTGGGAGAGAAGATTTATTTGTACTAGCTATTTAGAGTACTGTTTCTTAACCTTTTTAGGTTGAGAATAAACTATCAATTATAGCTCAGTTATCTGAAGCTTTACAAAAATATTTTTATAGCCGTTCATGTTTTTGATTTGTTCAATCAGTATAATGAAAAGACAAAGTTTAGAGTTATACAAACTTGAATTCAAATCCTGTTTCATTCACTTACAGGCTTTGAGCTTTGGCCAAGTCACCTAACTTCTTTGACCCTGAGTTTCTTCATCTGTAAAATTAAGGTGATAGTTACATGATAGGTTGTTGTGAGGAGTCACAAATGAAATGGTATATGGAAAATGCCTAATGCCATCCAAATACACTGTAAATACTCATACACTCTTCTTCTGTTCCTCTCCTGACAACCACTACTTTTGGGTAATTGGTTTCATGAATAGGTTCCTTGCCATGTTAAATTTTCTTGATTTGTAACTTCCTTAAGGTATGCTACAATTTTTAAGTTAAATTATACCAATACTAATGTTATATCATTTCAGCTCCAAGATATAAGCAAGTTGAAACCGCTTCAAGATTTGATTTCTCTGATCCTAGTTGAAAATCCAATTGTGACCCTTCCACATTACCTTCAGTTTACCATTTTCCACCTCCGTTCACTGGAAAGTTTGGAAGGTGAGCCAGTAACCACTCAGGATAGACAGGAGGCTTTTGACAGATTCAGTTTAGGTAAGATTAAATTTCAAAAAAATAATAAATTTGGTTGAGGAAGGAATTTATTTCAGAAGTTATCTAGAAATATGTATTATGAACTTTGTAGTGCTATTAAAATGTACATGGGAAATGGCAGCATAAATCAATTCAACAAATATTTATTGTGTACTGTGCACCAGGCACTGTATTTGGCACTAAGGATACAATGGGGAGCAAGACATATATTGCTGGTGTCCATGCAGCTTCTGTTTTGGCAGAGAAGACAGACAAAAAGCAAATAAACCCAAATAAAGTAACAGAGGGGGAACCCTCTTTGTGGTGTAGAGGAATGGCTCTCTGAAGGAGTGACAGTTAACCTGAAAGCAAAGAGAAGAGGGCATTAGCCAAGTGAAGAATGACATTCAAGGGGAGGGAGCAGCTTGTTCTTTAAAGTTCAAAAGACCCTGTGAGTTGAAGGAAGTGAAAGAAGATCAGATAGGCTGGAGGACAGCTCAATAAAAAGTTTGGAGACATAGGTCGGTGTGAGATGGCACAGGGCCTTGGAATTTTGATTTTATTCCAGGTGCAGTGGAAAGCCATTGACAATTTTTAAGCAGAAATAGGACATCATTTTTGATATGTAGTAGGGAATGATTTGGAGCAGGGAAAATTGAGATGAAGGGACCTGTTAGGAGGCTAGTATAATAATCTAGGCTGGCATCTATGCTATACCATGTGAATGTATTCACAAGATCGTAGAAGCTAAGCAGAGTCAGCCCTGGTTAACACTTGGACAGGAGTGATCCAGGCTAGGAACGTTAGTGGCCTATTCTTAACATGGTGGATGTGGAAATGAAAGATAGATGGATCAGTTTTGAAGGTAGACTCAGTAGCATTTTCTAATGGATTGGATAATTCCCAGGCTTTTGGCTCGAGTAAGTGGCTAGATGATGATGTCATTTATAAAAATGGAGAATTCGGAGTTTTGTTTAGGACATGTTGAGTTTGAAATGTCTGTGAGACAACTAAGTGAAGGTGTCAAACAGAGAGTCAGAAATGTGAGTCTGGAGTTTAAAGAGATCTGGACTAGCGATAAAAATTTTATGCTCAGTCATCAGTATAAAAATGACATTAAATTCCATGGAAATCAACTCAGGCAGTGGTTGGGAGGAGGAAGAAAAGCAGTCCACTAAGGAAGCTGAGAGAGGCCAGCAAGGTAGGAGAAAACCAGGAAATAGTGGGAAATAGCCCAGAGAAGTTTTCAAGACCGGAAGTGATCAACTGTTGAATGTTGCTGAGATATCAAGGGAGATACGCAGAGAAGTGCTTTAGATTGGCCACAGGTGATAATGGTCTTGACAGGAGTAGTTAAGGAATGGAGGGGACAGATGCTAGATTATAATGGATTGAAGAGTGAATAGAAGGGAGACATTTGGCTGGAGATTTGAAATTTCCTCCCACAATCTGTCTCTTCTAGTATTTAATAAATAATTTTTTAAAAAAGATTAAAAGTTAAAAATTTCACCAGTGGCTTCCAGACCAGGAAATGGGCAGAAACAACAAATGCAGTAAACTTCAAAGCCAGAAAACAAAGAAAAACTTCAAAGCCAGAAAACAAAGAAACAAATGAACGGAATATTCAAAAGTGGAGTGGAGGCAGGGCGCAGTGATTCACACCTATAATCCCAGCACTTTGGGAGGTCCAGGCAGGCAGATGACTTGAAGTCGGGAGTTTGAGACCGGCCTGGCTAACATGGCAAAATCCCACCCCTACTAAAAATACAAAAATTATCTGGGTGTGGTGGCGGGTTCCTGTAATCCCAGCTACTCGGGAGGCTGAGGCAGGAGAATCACTTGAGCCCTGGAGACAGAGGCTGCAGTGAGCTGAGATCAAGCCACTGCACTTCAGCATTAGTGACAGAGCAAGACTGAAACAAGACATGGCTCAATTCTTTTGGTTCTTGAGAATACAAGAGAATGAGATTAGAGGAAAAAAAGGAAAAATCATCACTTGATAGGAGCGACACTTCTCCATCAGAAAGGAGAAAAGAGGCCAAGTGTGGTGGCTCATTCTTGTAATCCTACCACTTTGGGAGGCTGAGACAGGTGGATCACCTGAGGTCAGCAGTTCGAGACAAGCCTGGCCAACATGGTGAAACCCCATCTTTATTAAAAATACAAAAATTAGCCAGACATGGTGGCGCGAGCCCGTAATCTCAGCTACTTGGGAGGCTGAGGCAGGAGAATCATTTGAACCCGGGAGGCAGAGGTTGCAGTGACCAAGATCATACTACCGCACTCCAGCCTGGGCAACAAGAGTGAAACTCCATCAAAAAAAAAAAAAAAAGAAAGAAAGAAACTAAGATATGTGCAGGTGTGTGTAGTTTTTTTGCTGTGGTGGTGGGAAAACAGGGAGTTCTTATTGATGGGGTCATTTTCTTAATTAAATGTGAGATCATCAGGTGAGAGAGAAAACAGAAGAAGGTCTAAGGGAAGTTTGTGAAGAAAGAGGAAGGTATGAAATAGCCATTTTAGAGTATTGGAAAATGAGCCTATGTTCATTTGAAATTGGTGTTAGTCTGTTTTGACCTACAAAAATGGCAATTTCATATGGTTTGATCCAGTACTTGAGAAACATGGCAAATTTTTATTAGTTTGGAATCTCCCCCAATTCAACATTTGTTATTCTGAAGTTTATGTTTTGGAATCATTAAAAATATTAATAATGCAAAGGAAAGTCATCATCTAGATATCCTTTTGGGGGAAATGGCTTAGACTACTCGTGGTGCCTTCAAGACTTCAGATATTAATTAGGAGCCTTTAATGTGCTAGACTCTTAGGATCTAATGGTGAGCCAGATAGATGTATTTTCTGCTTTTGTGACACTTTAGTGGGGGAAGGCAGATAGCTAAGCTATTTGATCACATTTTACAACTCCCTGTGTGACAAGGGCCAAGCAGAATTTCAGGGTGGCATGGGAGCATCCCTCAGAAGCATCTAACCTGGTGACAGGTTAGGGCCTGGGCAGGCTTCTCAAAATTTTTTTTAAAACTTAAGACCTGGAGGATGCAAAATAGCCCAGTAGGAGGTAGAGGAAGACAGTTCTAGGGAAAGAGTGTGAATAAAAGCCTATAGGTGACAAGAGGCATCACAAATCTGAAGAAATGGGATCACGTTAAGAAAGCTGCAGTAGAGTATGCTTGACGAAGAGGCAGAAGAGGGAGGTTGAGTCCAAATTATGAAGAGCTTTATCTGCTTTTCACAAACCTTTTGGATCTTATCCTGAGAGTAACAGGAAGCCATTGAAGGATTTTAAGATAATACAGTATTTTTGCAAACATGTTTGCAGCATCCTTTTAAATGTAATTACTAATGTCAGAAAAATATTGCATGTTTTTCAAAGGTCACCTAGAAAAAAACTCATTTATCAGCACACTAATTGGATTAAATACTTGGAAGTAAAGTATTATCTTTAAAAATGTCATCAAAATGATGCCTTGTTGCCTCTTAATATAAATCAATTTCAAGATCAGGATAGTCTTTTTCCAAAACCATGGTGGCTAATTTTAAAAATAAAATTGTATTTACAATATTTTTAGACTTTTTTTGCTATTTTTTTGAGACATATTCTTACCTTTTTAAAAATAGGAAATTTAAATGATACACTATTAAATTTTCATTGGCAGAAGAGGTAGAAAGACTGGAAAGAGACCTAGAAAAAAAGATGATAGAAACTGAAGAGCTTAAGAACAAACAAACAAGGTTCCTTGAGGAAATAAAAAACCAAGATAAATTGAATAAATCATTGAAAGAGGAGGCCATGTTACAGAAACAGAGCTGTGAGGAACTCAAGAGTGACTTAAACACAAAAAATGAATTGGTAAGTTCATATTTTACATTGCTTTGGCTGTATTCTCTTAAGACATAATTCTTTGCCTTTGGGTCTAAAAATACAACTTCCTGACCATATAATGGGGAAGATGTGGTTTAACGGAAATATGTACGAAAGGCTTATGAATTGTAGTTGACTGTGTACTGGATGATATGGCTTCCCAAAAGACTAATGCTATCTTGGGCTGCATTATGTACTCCTAGACATTTTTATTTTTTAAAAACAACATTGTAGGTGAGGCTGTTCATTGGGAAAAACATTTAGAAGACAATTTGGCAAAATTATCCAAATTTTCGTGAGTTATCGGTCTTTTTGGACATGGAATCCATCTTTTATTACTAAGATAAAAAAACTTCGTAATTTCTGTGTTGATTCCCTGGTGCATGTTAGTCAGCCCATTGAAAACCTTGACAAAATGTCAGACCTTAAGACTTTCCACTATTCTAAAACTATGAATTGTAGTTGCCTAGTTTTCTCTTTTGCTTATTTATAATGTTACTGATATGTTTGTGCTGTGAAAAAATGTTTTGTAAACTGTCAGAAGTTTTTGCTTTTTTTTCTGTACCTATTTTTGTTAGAAGTCAGACAGTGCTCTTCTCTGTGTCATTATGCTATTTTTATCATTAACCATTTAGAAACACATTTATGCCAGGCACCATCGCTCATCCCTTTAATCCCAACATTTTGGGAGGCTGAGGTGGGATGATCACTTGAGGTCGGGAATTCAACATCAGCCTGGGCAACATAATGAGACCCTGTCTCTACAAAAATAAGATAAAAACACATTTATATACAAAATTAATGTATGTTCATTATAACAAATTTAGACAACACAACTGTATTTAGCAAAAATGAAAGTGCACTCTTCCCTACCCCATTCCCCATATATTAATTTTTGTTTTCTATGCTTCTTATACAGTATACATGTAATTACATAATGTATATGTAACTAAGCACATTATACCTTTGAATATTTTTGTAATTAAAAAAAGAAATATCACTATATGTAATCATTCCTCTGTATCTGTGGGGGATTGGTTCCAGGACACCCCCATGGATACCAAAATCCACGGATGTGCAAGTCCTTTATGTAAAATGGTGTAGTATTTGCAAGTAACCTATGTACATCCTCTAGTATACTTTAAAATCATTGCTAGATTACTTATAATACCTAAATCATTGTAAATGCTATATAGATATTATGTTGTTTAGGGAATAATAATTAAGAAAAAATATCTGTACATGTTCAATACAGATGCAGCCATCCTTTCAAAAAAAGAATTTTTAATCTGCGATTGATTGAATCCACAGATGCAGAACTCACAGATATAGAGGGTTGACTGAATATTATTGTTAAGCATCTTATCTTTCACAAAACAGCATACATGGACAGCTCTCCAAGTTAAAAAAGAAATGTATATGTGTATATATAAAGTTTTCTCATTCTTTTTAAAGTGTTCCATTAAATGTATTTGTCATAATTTAGTTAACCTATTCCTACTGATGGATATTTAGGTTACTTTCACTTTTTTTTTGCTATTAGAGACAGTACTACAGAGAAAATCTTTGTGTGTGTGTGTCTGTATACACACAAAGATTTGTATGCATTCATACTAGTATTTCTTTAGCATAAACCACTAGAAGTGGAATTACTGTGTAATTTGCATTTAAAATTTTGATAAATTTTAATGCGCACTTCAAAAAGCTTCTAAGCAATTTACATTTCCACAGCAGGGGAAGAAAATACCCAATTTCCAACTGGGTATTGTTATTTTGAATTTGTACATATGGTAGAAAAAAAATGGAATCTTGTTTTAATTTTGAATTTTTATAGTTGTTGGAGGGTTGAGTATTGCATATATATTTATTGGCTATTTTGTATTTCTTCTTTAAATTGCCAGTTCATATTGGTTTTGCCTCTTCTGTTAGTCCCAAGGACTGTTAGATGCCTAAAATAATTCTGGGTCTTATTCTAAGAGCTGACATTTGAAAAACATTTTTATTATTTTTTGCAGAATACTTAGTGATAATATCGTCTGCTATGATGTGACGTTTTTTGGTTTAAAAAAGTAATTGCTTATGCATTAGGCCAGTTAATGTATAAAAAAAAAAGTAGCACTGAAGTAAGTCTTCTGGTCGCCGTTTAAACCATAGTAGTTCTGTCCTGCCACCAACAAATATTAACCAAATTTACTCTTTGTCCTTTTGCAAATTATTTAATTCCTGTGCTTCAGTTTAGTTATATTTAAAATGAGGACTATTTACTTGTCCTGCTAGCCTCACAGAATTGTGAGGATTTAATGAGGTAATGAGTGTGAAAATAATTTGAAATGAATCAAGCTAAGTAACAGAAGATAATAAATCTATACCTCAGAATGACAATAAAATATGTCCATGTAAGAATGCTGCCAGTACTAAAAGCCATATCTTCCTATGGTAAGTGGTCAGTAAAGAGCAACTTGTATTATTACAATTTAACTCTCCAGGTGAACAGTATCTGTTTTCTTCTTTTAGCCCTTGTCTTGGTTTCTTGCAGGCCCTTTTCTGCTGACTCTTTATTCTTCCTTGAAGGTAGTTCTTCCAGGCCTGAACTGTACATTGTTTTTCAGGGTTTGCATGATAACTTGTATTAATATGCTTGCTTACATTTTAAGTTTTGAAACTGGCTTGCCTTCTTGGGAAGTGTGGTGTTGTGTGTATGTATTTGTTTTTTAATGGATGTTTGTATAGGAGAGCAAATTTGAATGTGGGGGGAAAAGAATTATTTTTCTGATTGGTAAATATGTTACCTGCAGTCAACTCTTGATTATCCACAGCTAATACTGCATCTAGCCTACTTTCCAGTTCATTTGACTTCTATTTTGCTTTTATTCATGCATTTCTTCAACAGACATTTATTGAATGCTTACTATATGCTAAGCCTAGGGCTTATAAAAGACACACAAAGGCCAGGCACAGTGGCTCACGTCCGTAATCCCAGCACTTTGGGAGGCCAAGGTGGGCAGATCACCGGAGGTCAGAGTTCAAGACCAGCCTGGCCAACATCGTAAAACCTCGTCTCTACTAAAAATACAAAAAATTAGCTGGACATGGTGGCATGCGCCTGTAATCCCAGCTACGCGGAAGGCTGAGGCAGGAGAATTACTTGAACTGGCAGGCAGAGTTTGCAGTGAGCCAAGATTGTGTCGTTGCACTCCAGCCTGGGCAACAAGAGTGAAACTCTGTCTCAAAAAAGAAAAAAAAAAAAAGACACAAAAATAAAGTACTTTGAAATGCACAGTCTATTTCTTATTACCAGTTCATGTATTCTTTCTGATTCTAGTCACATTTGCCATTTGTTTGCCACTATTGCCAATGACTTTTGAGGAGAGAACCCAAGATTAGTTGACAGTGTTGACTGTGAGTTGCTTTCTTGAGACTTGGAGACTTATGAGCATTCAGTGAAAGTATCTATGTGGGTAATATGTTGGACCCACTGCAGCAGGACATCAAAGGCAGCATGAACAATAGACAGTGTCGGACATGAAATCAGGAGACTTGGAATTGAATTCTGCCTCTTCCACTACCAACTGTGCAATTGGGCAAGTTATTTAACTTCTCTGTGCAGCTTTTATCATCTTATTGGGTAGTTGTGAAGATTCAGTACAATAGCATATGTCAAATGCTTAGCACAATGTCTGGCACACATTGAGTATTTGGCTCAGTGTTTCCTGTTATCTAGGCTACGACTTCCATTTTGATGGATAATCAGGAGGTGACTGTGAGCTAAATCATGCACGACTTTGATTTCGTGGGCCTTGTAAAATGTTTGTGTTTGTTTATGTTTTATTCTCTTCTGCTTGCATTTTTATATTAATGAAATTTTTCTGCATGTTTTTTCTTTGATATCTACTATCAGACACTGGCCAAAAAAAGACAAAAGTCAAGGCCGGGCATGGTGGCTTATGCCTGTAATCCCAGCACTTTGGGAGGCTGAGGCGGGCGGATCACCTGAGGTCAGGAGTTCAAGACCAGCGTGACCAACATGGTGAAACCCCGTCTCAATTAAAAAAAAAAAAAAAGACAAAAATCACTTAGTGGATCTTTGAAATAAACTCAAAGTTTGGTTTAGTGGAAAAAGGCTAGTACTAGTAGTTAGCTACTAAAATATTTAGCTTCTGATGCTAATTTAATATGTAACTTTTGACAAGTCAGTTCACCAATCTGAGACTTAATTTCTTTATTTATAAATTCAGAGAATTAGATTGAATCATTTATCTTCTCCAAGCCCTCCAAAATTTCAAAGAATAAAGAGTTATAGTAGAATTGCTTTATTAAAATTGAATATTACATATTTGGATCTGATTGAGCTTATTCACATCCTAATGTCCTCAACACTTAAAACTGAGATGCTATTAGCCACAAATACTACAGCAACAACAGTATGACAATTAAAACCAAGCTCTTATTTTCATCCTTCTCATTCCTCTTTATTTCTCTGCAGTTAATGCCAGTTACCATTTTCCTCATAATTTGAAGCCATTGTTAAAGTCGGAAAGTCAGTTAAAGAAATTAGTGCTAATTTTTGAGAAGTCAGGAAGCAGATATTTATTAGGCCAGTTATGCAAAAATAATTGATACAAAGATATTTTTCTGTTTAGCTAAAACAAATTTAAGTGATTGTAAAAATCATTATTCATTATATCCTGAAATAGCATACAAACTTCAAAGGTCTTTTACTTGATCTCTTATGAAATGATAATTTTGTATTTCATTTTTTATAATTTAGAAGATAAAATGTTCTGAGTGTTGTGCAGCTTTGAGAACTTGCTGTATCATTACACCTGTATACTAACTTACTGATCCTATATGTTGTCTCATATCAAATTGGGCCAATAGCTAAAACAGAAGACCATAGAACTAACACGAGCATGTCAGAAGCAATATGAGCTGGAACAGGAATTGGCCTTTTATAAAATTGATGCTAAATTTGAGCCACTAAATTATTATTCATCAGAGGTGAGTTATTTTAATTTTTTTAGTAATCCACAGGTAAAGCCCACATGGGGTAGAGTAGGGGTGGGCAGTTGGTGAGGACATGTAAGGGATTTCATCAGTAATCACTCCATTTTCTTGTTATGAGAGAAGTAAAGTGTATTTTGGTTGAATCTATGAATTATTTGGCTCAGAGAGTTAGAACAGTATCCTAAAGAGGTAAAAAACTTAAAAAGAATCTGCCCATAGCCATATCCATTACCAAAAGCGGTTGTCTAACTCTCGGCTGTCTTTCCCAAGTGTATGGGTTGATCAGCTCCCTTAAATTCAGACTTCTGGGAAAAGTGCTTCAGTACCAGGGAATAGTCATCTCCTAACATAGTTTGTTCAGTAATCACTGAGTTCAGTATTAGTCAATCATGACTGGTACAAATGCCATAAATGTCACTGCAAGTAGGGGGAAATGCCAAACTTCTAAGACCCAGTGATTCCAACCCATATCATGTATTTCAATTTTAAAAATTCAATGATTAACATTTATTATACTGATGGTTACACACCATGTATCTAAAAAAAATATATTAGACTGAGATTTTAGTTATATCTGCCAAGAAACCAAAATAAAACACCCAGATTTCTAATTTGAGAGATCAAGCAGTGCTAAAAATTACATAACTATAGGCAGTTGTTAATCAGTCCAAACTTTCACCTCTTCAGTGGTAGGAGGAAGAATTTTTTTTGAGACCATTTTTAGTCTGATTTCCTTTTTGTTATATTAAGAAGAAGATGAAAGAATGCTATATATTTTTTAGTTTCTAGGCATGTAGG
This sequence comes from Ateles fusciceps, assembly GCA_036589455.1. Classification (NCBI taxonomy): domain Eukaryota; kingdom Metazoa; phylum Chordata; class Mammalia; order Primates; family Atelidae; genus Ateles; species Ateles fusciceps. The sequence continues at coordinate 20,453,334 of JAZHEH010000952.1, forward strand.
ATTTACATACACTTGAGAAATTCTGTGATATGTTTGCCACTAGTAAAATGAATAATGTCATTTGACTGCTTGGAGGTCACTTATTAAACCGTAAATCTATTATTTTGCTTTTAGTATGCTGAAATTGATAAAGCCCCAGATGAAAGCCCCTACATTGGCAAATCCAGATACAAGAGAAATATGTTTGCCACAGAGAGTTACATTATTGATAATGCTCAGGTAGTACAGATCAAGAAGATGGAGCCAGATGAACAACTTAGAAATGATCACGTGAACTTGATAGGCGATGCACCACTGGACCTGCAACTGGAAGACAAAGGAAAAAAAATAAATGCAGGTTAAAATTATTTTACATTCTTTAAAAATATAAAAACATTGAATATGTAAGCCAATTTTGTTTTATAACTCTTTTTTATTAAACATGCTGATGATGCTGTTGTTTCCATGAAAAGTCTAAAACAAAAGTAGTGATTATCAAACAGATTTATCAAACTTTTTTTTTGTAATGATTCCTGTTATGGTTAAGAATGGAGTTTTTGGCAGTAATTAGATGGCAACATGTCCAGGAGATTCAAGAATGAGTAAATCCCCTCCTTCCAATAAGCATTGGAACTACATTCAAAGTCACAATTAGTAATAACTGAAGCAAGTAAAGAACCACTTGATTGATTACTATGCATGTAGCAAAAACCTAAAGCAATGCTTTGTATAAGCTGGACAGAGCATGCTCCTTAGGCTTGGACCTAAGGCTAGCCTCTGACTTTTCCTGATATGCCCCATGCTCCATAATCTGAGTCAAGGGATCTTAATACCTTCTGGCAAGTCACATAAAGGAAGAAATCAAGCCAAGCCGGGGGGTGCACTTTAGAGACCCTGCCAATGACAGACTTTGAATCTACTTACCCACAAAGGTGTGTGATATGGAAGAAGAGAACGCTGACCTGGGTTTGTGGATCCCCCTAGCGTTATGGCCCTCTGTGGTGCTCTTACCGATCAGACCAGCAACTTATCTTCCCTTGACTGGTAGCTAAATAGAAGACCTCGAAGGCAAATAGAGGTTGACTTGGTGAAGGAAGAAAAGAAACTGAATTATTCATGTCTATGTATACTATATGCAAGGCTCCTGGGGAAGGTAAAAATAAATCAGATGTATGTGCAGACTAGCTTTAAAGGAAATGGCTTATAGTTTTGTAGGAGACAGGGAGAGAGAAATCTTAAATTTTAGGTGGAAAATAATTGATTTGAGATCATCTCCAACTGGGAGAGAGAGCTCGGTAGTGAATTTCTTGATATTGAATCCCATCATAAAGCATTTGCTTCTAACACAAGGTTTTGTGGGTTTTTAAAAGTATCTTGAACCTAATTAGAACTTAGTGACAATATAAAGTGCATATTTCCCGATAAAATTCTTGTTCTGTCAAAAGGGTTTACTAGTGTTGGGAGTATCCAGTAAACCCCTTTCATGTTAAGAATTTTACAAATAATAAAAGTATCAAGTATAATTCTGTATCATATCATGAAACAGTTTATTCTAGAGATTAATTGGTGGACAAGAAAAGCATCATAAATAGTTACTTAATTTTTTTGTGTGATGTTTAATAGAGGGGGGAGAAGATTATTGCAAGAAAGACTGGTTGAAATTTCAGAATTCAGGATTTTTCTTGTTTCATATTATGTAAGCATGGTTTTTAAATTTGCAGCACAAACTCGACTATCAGAACTGCATGACGAAATAGAAAAGGCAGAACAACAAATTTTGAGAGCTACTGAAGAATTTAAACAACTGGAAGAAGCTATACAACTAAAAAAAGTATGTAAAAGCAAAGCAGCAGTGCTAAGAGGAAATGAAAAATGAAATGTGTTTTTTTCTTCATAACCATATAAAACAATTTAAAAAAGCAGTTAGCTGCTTAATTATGGAATAATAAATTTCAGAGTCAAATATGGTTCTAGCATTTGCCAATTATATTTTTCTTCCATTTATGTTGACATCCAACTAGCATTTTATAACATGTTTAGAAATAAATTAATTTTATGTAAAAAGGTGTAATCTTGAGAAGTGGCTTCCTGATGTATCTCTTCTAATTTAATTAAGCACTCTGCACACCTTTAAGATCCTGGGACTTAGATTAAGAACCAGGAGATATCTTTGCGATAGCATGAACATTGTCATCAAACACAAGCAAAAAAAAAAAAAAAAACAGATATGTGGTATACAAAAAGAGTGAAGATATAAGAACATATTCTCAAAAATTACCAAAGTGTGTTGTAAAATAGGCAAGTCAGCAGCTCAAATCCATGATGTAATTGCACAGGGGAAAAGTTCAAAAAAAGGAAGTAGCTTGACGTTTTAGTTTTTAGGTGTGTAAACGGGTTTTAGTTATTTACAACTTTTAAAAGTATTGAAAAATTATGATGGTAACTACATTCATACCACAGTAGGTAGAACAAGAATGTGAAGTCCAAACTGTAGATTATTTTAAAAGATACACTGTATTGTTACTTTCAGATTTTATGATAACTAAAAATTGATTCAGATTTATTGGAAGCTTATATAGGTCAGTCACTGGGCTGGGCGCTGAGTAATGAACAAAATAGACATATGTCCCTCTCATAGCCAGACTTGTGGGGGGAAATAAGAATAAATATACAAAAAGGAAAAAGTAAAAGTTAAACAGCACCAGTGTTGTAAGAAAAAAAATAGAAAATTAGGGGAGATGTTAAAAGAGATATACTTTAGATTGTGGGGGATTCACAAAGGCCTCTCTAAGAAGGTGACAGGCTAAGACACAAAGGATGAGAAGGAGCCAGTAAGGCAGAGCTGGTAGAAAGTATTCCGCATAGAGGTGACAGTGTGTACAAAGGCCTTCATATTACAGATTTCTCTGCAGAATGAGGGAGGGAGAGTGTAGAGGAAGATGAAGTTAAAGAGTCATGAGATTAAATATCATGCTAGGCTTCATAGGCAATTTTTTTTTTTTTGAGACCTAGCCTTGACTTCCTGGGCTCAGGTAATTCTCCCACCTTTGCCTCTGGAATAGCTGGGACTACAGGTATGTGCCACCACTCTCAGCTAATTTTTTGTATTTTTTTGTAGAGATGGGGGTCTCACCATGTTGCCCAGGCTGGTCTTAAACTCCTAGGCTCAAGTGCTCTACCCGCCTTGGCCTCCCAAATTGTTCATAAGCCATTTTAAGGAATTTGAATTTTATTTTGCTTGCAATGAGAAACCTTTGATAGTTGAGTGGCTGATCCTATTTGTCACTTTGCCCTACTTCACAAAGGGTGACGTGGACTGAGTGAGATAGAAAGAATGGAGATGTGTGCATCTGTACCTGTCAGGAGGTTGTTTTTCAGTACAGGCAAGAGATGATACTGGTACTAACCAGGAAGGTGCTGGTGGATGTGGAGAGAAAGCCAGCTGATTCCAGGAATCACTGGACAGTCGAACTGACAGGACTTAAAAATAGGTTGAAAAAAAGACATGAGATGGAGGGAGCTATAAAGACGGTTTTAATAATTTAAAAAGAATGTTTTATAATAGCACTGGCCAAAGCTTTACATAGATTGGTAGATGTAAATAATGTACATAATTTTCAAAGAAATGTATATTTTCAAAATATGCTTGGAAAATCAAGTTATTTAAATGAGTTAATATTAACAGTTAATAATCATTAATAAATAGTTAATAAATAGTTAATAGCCTGAATTTTTATTTATACTATTCACTTACTTGACATGCTAACAAAGGTAAGCTTCAGCTGGGTTCTGATTCAGTTAAATAAAAATTTCAATTTAATGAGAGTTTGCTGTATTTTGAAATTCTGTAATGTGAGATGATTTTCCAGTGAACATGGAATTCTAAAATTTTTTCCTGATTATAAAGGTATTGCAGTTATAGGGAATTACATAATAATTATCCTTATTTTATTTCCTTTCAGTCTTTTATCTTCATCTTTTTTACACTTCTATACAGACTCTGGAGAAATTTTTACATTTGTTTAAATCTCTATGTTAAAAACTGTTAGAAATAAGAAGAGTATTAAGTTATTGCTTCTATGTCAGTATTCAATATATTGGTTGACTGTCTTTATACTAAAGCTAATTAGTAAACTGTAGTGTAATAGTCAGTGAAATTGTCTAGAGTCACACAAAAATCTTGCTTCCACAAACTCCTAGTATGACCTTGGGTAAGATACTCAAATTTTCCATGATTCAGTTTCCTTATCTATAAGATTGGATAATTATACTTTTTACTTTATATGTTTTGAGAATTAAATAAAAGGATATAGAGTTTAGAACAGTGCATGGTCCATAGTGTTATTATTAGTGTTATGTTTATTATTAATAATTTACAAGTTGCCTATACTATTATAGAATGACAACTTGATTTGTGCCTATTAGTTTTCATAAACTTTTATAAAGTAAGATTTTCTACATATAATCATAAAAGTGTAAAATATGCAATGGAGTGCTTAGAAAACTCCCATATTTTACTTTTATTTTAAAAAAACTGATAGAACATAGAATACTTTATAAAATTATAGATGTTGTCTTAATAAATCAGTGTTGTTCTTCTCTGTTAATTATATATTGGGGTTTGGGGAGATTAGATTTCAGAAGCAGGGAAAGACCTTCTTTACAAGCAGTTGAGTGGTAGACTACAACTTGTGAGTCAATTACGCCATGAAGCTCTGGATCTAGAACTGCAGATGGAAAAACAAAAGCAGGAAATTGCTGAAAAGCAGAAGGAGATCAAGGACCTGCAAATAGCCATAGGTAGACTGGATTCCAAAGACCCAAAACATGTGAGTAAATTAAGAAATTTTGACTTGTTTGTCTACATATTACATGTCTCATTATTGTTAGCATTAGAGTCCAGAGTCCTTTCTGAAAGTCTCTTTTAGTTTGATGTACAAATTTAAGTGATATATAAATACAGTCAGCCCTACATATCCATGGATTCTGCATCTGTGGGTTTAACCAACTGCAGATCGTATATATTAGGGGGAAAAAAGGATGGTTGCATCCATACTAAATATGTACAGATTTTTTCCCTTGTTATTATTCCACTAAACAAGGCAGTATAACAGCTATTCACATAGCATTTGTACTGTAGTAGGTATTATAAGTAATCTAGAGATGATTTTAACATATAAGAGAATATGCATAAGTTAAATACAAATATTATGCCATTTTATATAAGGGACTTGAGCATCAGGGAATCTTGGTTTCTGCAGGGAATCCTGGGACCAAACCTCCATGGATACCAAAGGAAAACTGTACATACATATGTGTGTATATATAATGTATGTATGTGTATATGTATGTATATTATATATATATACACACACACATATATATGGAATGTATGTGTATGTCTAAAACAAAACAACCTAAGGCTTGAAGAAGGTAGCTTTCAGTAAATGATGGCCGCACAGTATACTTATTTATTATTATTTCTTTTGAGACAGTCTCGCTCTTGTTGCCCAGGCTGGAGTGCAATGGTGCCATCTCGGCTTACCGCAACCTCTGCCTCCTGGGTTCAAGCGACAGATGCTCACCACTATGCCTGACTAATTTTTGTATTTTTAGTAGAGACGGGGTTTCTCCATGTTGATCAGGCTGGTCTCAAACACCCGACCTTAGGTAATCTGCCCACCTCAGCCTCCCAAAGTGCTGGGATTACACTCGTGAGTCACTGCGCCTGGCTGGTATACTTACTTTTTTTAAGTGGTTGAATTTCATTGTACTGCAGAGCAAGAGAGATCTGCTCCTTACCTTTCTCTCTCCTTGCCTTTTCTTCATCTTTCTTAAGAGCAGAAAGAGCTGAAGGGGGTTCACAGTCCTTTTTCTACCTATTCTATTTAATCTATTATACAAATATTCCCCTGAAGCTATGTATTTTTTTCATGTTGTCTTGTTTTGTCCTTAAAAAAGGAAACATTTCTCTGGAATGTTTCTCTGGAACTAAGCTAGATGTGGTCAGGTGGCTGGATACGGTCAGGCCCTTGTCTCTGTCTCTTTGTACTAACTGCTTATATTTTAGCTAATATTCCTAAAATACAAGGAAAAAATATCTCCTACACATTTTCCTGGCATACCTTGAATAATGTTTTTGTTTTTTGTTTTTAAAAAAAGAACTTTAAGATCTCTGGATTAGCAGAAATCATAACATTTAACATAGCAAGAATATTGTGCTATAATTGCTTTATTTACTTGACAAGTTATTTAACTATTCCTTTAAACATTTAGTACAATATCATATATATTTTTTGTGGGCCAGCTAATTTTGATAAAGGATAATCTTATCATCACAGATATAAGGCCTTTTCTAACAAAAACCTAAAAATTGAAACCAAAGTATTAACATTGAAACCAAAAGTAGTCTTGATTATTTTTAAAAATTTGGGGGGAAAAAAGGGGTATTTTAAGTGATGTGTAATGTGGTCAGCAATATCTTACTTTATCACATATATTTGTTCAATCTGCCACCCATGTAAGGCACCTGAGGACATGAACTGTATCCTACTGGTATCTGTATCCCCAGGGACCAGCCCTGTATTTATGAATGTTTGCATTATGAATGTTTGCATCATGGAAGGGAGGAGGAAGCAGCTTATAGATCCTACCCAAAACTCCTTTGCTTCCCCTTCCAGTTCTGTGATCCATGAGTCTAATTAGTAGCTGGAGTATGTGTTTGCTTTCAACAAAGGACTGTGATATTTCTGGCAGACGGAGAGTTTGTCACTCGATTTCTGTAGAGAATTATATATAGAAAGGAGATAAATAAGACATGGGAATGGCATCAAAGGTTTGAAATCAACCTGTGCAGTGGGGGATGAACATACAAACCAGATTTGAATTTCTTTTTTAATTTTATTAAAACTACTAATAGTTCTTAAGTTTGCAGCCTTAGTCCCAGCATCAGGAGGAGATCTCTTTAAAGTTCATCCGAAGGGAACATCTTCTGATTCACAAAGTTTCATATTGGCTAGTATTAGGCATCCCATTTTAGGTTACAAAATGTGAGCCTTTAAGCAGAAGAGAAATTATCAAGAGTGAAATGCCTGTATATTTTTCTATAGATATAGGTAGACTTTTATTTAATTAATTTTTATGTAATCAGATAAAGTATCTTTCTGAATAGCCAATATAATTTAAAAGTAAAAGCTTAACTTTGATGAGATACGATAGAAAACAAACATGTTAAGTGCCCATGATATGTCATACATGGTGCTGGGCATTGTCCATGTTTTGGCAAGGAACTTTATATTAGCACATCCATCCATTTTTCTTTCAATTTGCAGAGGATGAAAATGTGATATAGAAAGATTAAGTGATTTGCCCCCAAATCATCATTTTAGAAAGAGGTGGAGCCCTCGCTTATGCTACTGCAATGACCCTCTCCTCACAAAGGGATTAAAGGTCTAAAGAGATTATTTAAAAATTAGATCAGAACCAAACGTAGGCAAGTTTTCAGCGAATATAATCATTTAACTAGGTTTCAAAAGGAAAGGGTGCCATTTAAAAATCACAGACTATTTTAGTTATAAAATTACTCATAGAAGCACAGATTATCACAGGAGCAAACATAATAAAGATTTGTATTACTTTTCTCTATTGGGAAATGCCCTATTGGAAGCAAAAGGTAACTGTTCGCTAGAGGGAATGAGCTGTTGTAGTGATCTGTTTTAAAGTTTGGGCGTGATTGGCCCCCGGGAGCTTCCTGTGTTATGATTTAACTCGCGGAGGGTGGGGCCTGCCCGCAGAGGCTGCTGGTGATTGGATGGGCGGGGCCGCCACTCACTCTTGGTCAAGAATGTGGTTTGAGGCTCTGCGAAGTTACAGAGGCTCCGAGGCGCTTGCAAAAGGGTGGCTGTCAGAGAGGGAAGTGCACATGAATTTGAAGACAGCATTAGAAAGCGTTCTGCCCACAATTTCTCTGTTATCAACGGCTCAGTTTTAACAGGATGAATTTTAAGTTAAGGTATGATCATTTTTTTCTCTCTGTACAAAGGACTTAAAAGGAGGAGGAGTCAGAGATGGAAGTTCCTGTTTTTACAATAAGTCTTTTGTGAGCTCCACGGTGGTGTAAATCGCAGAATCTACTTTTGTTCCCATGTGTTTAATATACACCATGAGCATACTGAACCAAATGTTTGTCCTGTGTATAAAGGTTTCAGTGGAATTTTTAATGGTGAATTTTAAAGATTTATTGATACAGATATGAGTGCAGTTTTTTAAGAAATTACTTCTTGAGCCATAACAATTCAAAATTTACTTAGAATGTAAGATGTTACATGTTAACTTTTCAGAAAGATTTCAAATGGATATTTTGGGAGTGTAGGGAAAAGAGTTTGCAAAATCCCATAAAGTTTTACCAGTAGTAAATTTAAAACCTTCCAATTAAGCTGCCAGTCTTTTGTTCATCAGAAATGAAGAGACTTTTCTTTCTTGTATTTGGGGTAAGCAAATACATAAAATTGAGAAATGTGCTTTTATAATCACATGAGTCTTAGACTTGAAATCATTGGTGTTCATTTTTCTGACTGATACAGTTCCCTCTCTTGATAACTTTCTCTTCATTTATTGTTGTGTTCCTCTGATCCTGTGGGTGCAAACTTAAGAGTCATGAAGGAGTGAGGGGGGAGGGCAAAGGTTCTCTGGGTAATTATTTTGTCTCCATATGAACAGTTGCCTCAGGAGATGGGAAAGTCATTTGATGGAAATGAAATTCAGTTTTCTCATGTTTAAAAGGAAGGGTTAGACTAGATCATTGCCTCTTGATTTGCTTTCCCTAGCACACCTGAGAAAGACAATCCACTCTTCAGTTAACAGTAGTTCCCTAATGCCATGACTTCAGGGTACCAGAGGGTGTGTGGGTGTGTGAAAGCTCTGTTTTCCACCATGGACAAGTGTATTGGTAGAGAGGTATACCTCTGTAGGGCCCTCCATGTTGAGACTCACCGGGCTAAGTGGTCTTTGAGGTCCCTCTCAGCTCTCAGTTTATTGAAAAGCAAAATGTTTGTATAAAAGATTCAAAGTAAATTTGAATTTCAAGTATTTTATCTATTTCATGCCTCTATTTTCTTCTAAGAAACCTTTTTTTTAAGTACAGTTAATGTGTTTTTTAATTAAAAAGACATTATCTACTATAAAAGTTTTTTTAAATATAAAAATACTCATTACGAAAGGAAAAAAATTCCCCGTGTAATCCTTGCACCCAGGTATAATTCTTGTTAACATTTTGGGATATAGGTTTTAAGTTTTTTTCTATAGATATACGCTATAACCAACTAACTTTGGAAACCATTTTTAAAAGACACATTTTAGGCCAGTATGGGGGCTCACGCCTGTAATCCCAACACTTTGGGAGGCCAAGGCTATCAGATCGCCTGAGATCAGGAGTTTGAGACCAGCCTGGCCAACATGGTGAAACCTTGTCTCTACTAAAAAAACAAAACAAAGCAAAAAACAAAGAAACAAAAACCCAGGTGTGGTGGTGTGCACCTGTAGTCCCAGCTACTCGGGAGACAGGCAGGAGGATCACTTGAACCTGGGAGATGGAGGTTGCAGTGAGTTCAGATCGTGCCACTGCACTCCAGCCTGGGTGATGGAGTGAGACTCCATTTCAAATAAAAGAAAAAGAGGCACAATCTTATGCAATGCAAGTAACACTGAACCATGGCTACATTACCTACCTAGCTATGTCCTTGGAAAAATGACTTAACCTCTCTGATCCTCAGTTTTCTCACTTGTAAAGTGGAAATGAATTCTACATCAAGTTATCCTGAAGTTTAAATGAAAACTACCCATGTGAAAACAATATAGGGCCTGACACAAAATAGATGCAAATTATTATATTTTATTTTCTATTCTTTCTTTAAAAATGTTAAGGATTATTATTTTTAAAGGAATTTAAGGAATTTGGGGTTTTGTTGATTTTTTTTTTTTTAATTCAGTCCCATATGAAGGCTCAAAAGAGGGGTAAAGAACAACAGCTTGACATTATGAACAAGCAGTACAAACAACTTGAAAGTCGTTTGGATGAGATACTTTCTAGAATTGCTAAGGAAACTGAAGAGATTAAGGACCTTGAACAAGAACTTACTGAAGGTGAGAATTTAAATATGATTTAAGGTAAGTCAGTTTTTTACTAATAAAAGAAAGATGATAAAGATAAGCATTAATCCAGATATTAGCTTAATACAGTTTACTGTTAGTGTTAATGTTTGATAGGGAAATATTTACAGGATACCCAAAAGTATTTAATATACTTTTAAAGTTTTGTTTTTGTTTTGTTTTGTTGCATTGACGTCTAGTGAGTCAGGTCATTACAGTCAGTAGGCCAGAAGTCAATACATGATCATGATAAGCTCTGGCATGTGATTGTCTATGGCATAAAATCCATTCAGGAGCAAAGCACCCATTGACATCAGGGAATTCAGTGTCTGATTATACGAAGAAAGAGTTTTAGGATCTACTTTTGCAATGCAGATTTAAACTGTGACGTTTCCATAATAGTGGAAAAGGAAGACAATAGGCCATAGTGGTGAGAGCCTGGGCTCAGTGTAAAAAGGTCTCACTCCCTGTTTTGCTACTGTCAGCTGTGTCACCTTGGACAAGTTGTTATTATCTCAATCATTAGTTGTTGGGAGAATTACATGAGGCATATTCATAGGCCAGGAGTGGTGGCTCATGCCTGTAATCTCAGCACTTTGGGAGGCTGAGGCAGGCATGTTACTTGAGCCCAGGAGTTCGAGTCCAGTGTGGGCAACATGGCGAAACACTGTCTCTACAAAAAAATAAATAAATAAATAAACCAGCCCTGGTGGCACACATGCCTTTGATCCCAGCTGCTTGGGAGGCTGAAGTGGGAGGATCACCTGAGCTCAGGGAGGTTGAGGCTACAGTGAGCTGTGATTGCGCCATTGCACTCCAGCCTCGGTGACAGAGTGAAACCCTGTAAGATAGTGTTCATAAAGTTCCTGGCACATAGTGTGTATCCAGTACTGTATATGGGATATGTGTGTATGTTTTAAGTCTTCAGGTTACATGTTTATGTTGACAATCTTGGATTCATCTTGTAGACTGAGTGGTTTTGTTCTATGTATTTAGCAGCAGGAACTCGCAGTTTTGCTTGTATTTTTTTTAAATTTTATTTGGAAATCAAACTCTTCACAGCATGAATGAGGCATTTTACAAATATTGCCCACAAAATATACTATTTTTATTTTATATCTGCTTAATACATCTGTACTATCTATAATAGGAAGAAAATTTAACATTATGTTTTGAAAAAGAAAAATGATAGGAAAGAATTGAAAGCTTAGAATTTCACTCTTGGCTAGTAACAAAGTGCTGAGGGGACAATGCAGTACTTTAAAAAGATATGTTATTGCCCTTTTTACATCTTACTTAGGCCAGATAGCAGCAAATGAAGCCCTGAAGAAGGAGTTACAAGGTGTCATCAGTGGGTTGCAAGAGTACCTGGGGACCATTAAAGGCCAGGCAACTCAGGCCCAGAATGAATGCAGGAAGCTGCGAGATGAGAAAGAGGCATTGTTGCAGAAGTTGACAGAAGTCAAGCAGGAGAGAGACCAACTAGAAATAGTTGCCATGGATACAGAAAATATGAGGAAGGTATGATTTTTTTTTTTGATTTTTATGAAAATAATTTTATGCCATCTTCCTTAGCTCCGAAGTAATGTCTAAATTAAGTTAGTTGGAGGAGTTAACAGTACAGGTTTTTTTTTGTTGTTATTTGTTTGGTTGGTTTTTTTTGATACAGAGTCTCTCTTTCACCCAGGCTGGAGTGCAGTGGTGAAATCTTAGCTTACTGCAACCTCTGCCCCTTGGGTTCAAGTGATTCTCCTGCCTTAGCCTTCTGAGTACTGGGATTACAGGCATGTGCCACCATGCCCAGCTATTTTTGTATTTTTAGTAGAGACAGTGTTTCACCATGTTGGTCAGGCTGGTCTCAAACTCCTGACCTCGTGATCTGCCGGCCTCGGCCTCCCAAAGTGCTGGGATTACAGACGTGAGCCATCGTGCCTGGCCAACAGTACATTTTTAAGTAGGAAAAGTATTAGTGGCTATATGGTGATTTTTTTTCTTTTAAAAGGTGGGTTTTTTTCTTCCTTCTTTAGCTGTGATACATTTAGAATTATTATTTTTTCTTTGCTCAGAAAAGGAAGATTATTTAAGCTGTATTTCTATCCCTGAAAGGTATTTTTGCTAAATAACTCTAAAGAATATGAAATTGTAGTTATTACAAATACTGTATTAAGTTTATGTTTTATTTGTGCTGCAAAATTGAACACAGAATGGTTTTTCTTATTCTTTTTGTTACTAGATGATTTTAACATTATTTTGTAGCTAACAAGGCAGACATAATGTTTTAAATTATACCCTTATGAACCTGATTTGTTGCCCATTTATTTGAAGATTTCTCTTGCTCTATTTTAGTTGTTTGGAAGATGTTATCATACATGAGAACCGCAGATTCCCAAACTCCTTGCTTAGTAGGGCTGGGTCCAGAAATTGAATTAATATATTTTAATATTATGAAATTTCTCAGGTATATAAAAAAATCACAAATATTTAACGTCATGTACTTACAACCCAGCTTAACAAATAAAACATTATAGATATATTTGAAATCTTCCATCTACTCCCTTCCAGAAGTAACAAAGTTCTGAATATGGTTATTATTTCCCTGTACCTCTGTTCTTTTATTATATATGTAAACATCAATAAGCAATATATAGTATTTTCCATGATTTTAAGACTTATACAAAATGTATCATAGTGTACATATTTGGCCACTTTCTTTCTTCCTTCATGTTTATGTTTTTGAGAATTATGCACTCTGATAGATATAGTTCTACTGTGTTCATTTTTACTGATAGATGTACCATCCTGCTTTATGTACATGCCACAAATTTATTATTTATTTGTTCTTTTTTCGGGGGGGCATTTAGGTGATTTCCAGCTTATGCTATTACAAACAATGCTGAGTATAACATTCTTGTACACATCTTGAACACATGGGGACTATGCTCAGAAGCAGGACTGTGGGTCAGAAAGTATGTCCATCCTTAATTAAGTTCAGTAGATATTGTCAAATTACTTTTCATAGTGAGTTTTTCAGTTTCTACTCCCACCAGCAATGTGGGAGCTACCATTCTGCCACATCTTTGCCAACCTGTAATGTTGTCCAGCTTTTTTTTTTTTGAGCTATAGTTTCACTCTTCTTGCCCAGGCTGGAGTGCCGTGGTGCAGTCTCAACTCGCAACAACCTCTGCCTCCTGGATTCAAGCAATTCTCCTGCCTCAGCCTCCTGAGTAGCTGGGATTACAGGCATACACCACCACGCCTGGCTAATATTTTTGTATTTTTTTAGTAGAGACGGGGTTTCAGCATGTTGGTCAGGCTGGTCTTGAACTCTCGACCTCAGGTGATCCACCCGCCTCGGCCTCCCAAAGTGCTGGGATTATAGGTGTGAGCCACTGCGCCCAGCCCCAATTTTTTTTAAATAGAAAAACTAGCTGCTTTTATTACTATCAATGCCAAATAAGTCTTTAAATCAACTAAAATTTATTTAATTTAATTAAGCATAAAGTTACTTTCACATTTGTCTATAACCACAGTAAATACAGTTCTTGGCATAAAGACACAGCTTTTAGAATTTAAAGCATCCCTACCTGCAAGATTACGTATATGAAACTCCCACTATTGTTTATATAATAGTGGATTAATCAAATTAAAATAGTTATGCTATCTAGAATAAAATAAAATGGAAATAATTTACTCATAAGATTCATATTTAAATCATCTTTGTTTACAAAATACTGTCCTGAGAATTAATTCCATTAAGCTTCAATTTGAGCAAAAATGTAATCACTTATGTAATAGTGGTAGTTACTTTGAAAATGAGATACTTCAAAATTACTTTTGAAGAGAGCAAAAATATTGTCAGGTTTCTTGCTGTGGTTCTGGATGTTCAGTAGCAGGCTCATTTGAAGGTGGAATCAACTCTGAAGGGAACTCACTTCTACCTTCAGAATGTGAGCGTGTGAGGAAAAATCCAGGTCTTGAGGGAAGGTAAGGAGGAAAACCCCTCAGTGGATAGACATTTCTCATTGCAAATGGAACATGTGGTGGACCTGGGAAAATCCTTGGTGGAAAATAATCTCAAGAAGCTCCAAACATGGTTCCTGGAGGAGGTGGGGGAAAGGAGGCCCTCTTCTCCTGAATGGGCCCCTTGTATCCAGTGGAAACAATGGATCTCTGATTGGAGCAAGAGGTGGAGGAACAAAACCAGGACGAGTTGCTTCATTTTCATCAGGGAGAGATGAATCAGGCACATTTAAAATACCAAGATCGTCTTTGGTATCTTTTCTACTGGATTCCATTTCTGAAGGCATTGACCCATCCATTTTATCCAAAGAAGGCATATTAAAACTTCTGAGTTCTGCTGGTCCAGACAGTCTACCAGAATTAGAATAAAATCTGTCTGTGGAGGAATTGCTGAATCAGGATGTGATTGTCCTGTTGGAGGAAACATCATCCTATGGTCCTGTTCCCATGGAGGTGACAGGGACCCAGTGTCAGAAGGAGCCCTATGAGGATTGGTTAACCTATCACAGCTTGATTCTCCTCTTTCATTGGTAATCTGATGGTCCAGAGAGCCCCTGGACCTCTTGAGCCTCTTCCTCCTCCCACTGGAAGCAAAGGTAAGATAAGAATCTGAGTGAACCCTCCAGCAAAGTTGGAGGAGAGAAAAAGCTCTCGTTTCAGATGAAGGCCGACCCAATGGTGAGGAACTGTATGGAGAATGCTGTCTGCCAAATGCTGTGTTTGGAACATCAAGTGCATAAGGATCTTTTTCTAAAAGTTCAAATTTAAACTCTGTTTTAATTTTTGTCTGTTGTGAGCATTTTCTTTTTTTAAATCATTGAGGTTTCTTTCAGCAGTCCGAGCTACCAACCAATTATCATGTGCTTTTTTTCTCATAGGAAATAATCTTCACTTGATAAACATGAATAGTTTTCTCCAATTCTTCAGGATCTTTGGCTAACTTTCTATAGGTCTGTGCTCTTCAGTGGCATGGTTGATCTTTTGTCTGCTTTAGAAAGTTTCTCTTCTTTCTCTAACCAGTAATTTTCCTCTACTGTTAATTTCCTGTAGAGTTTAATTTCATTTTCTTGATATAATTCAGTCATTACTTTAAGTTTCTGTTGAAGCTTCTGATTCTCACTTTCAGAATGCGTTTTCTGACTGCAAAGATGCTTGTTCAGTCTGAAGATTTTTTAATATCCTAAGCTCTTCCTTTGTTTTATCAACTTCAGATAACTGAATATAAATTTGGTTTCTTTCTCCTAAGATTTTTAAAGACGCATTTAAATTAGCAGCATGAATCAGTTTCTTCAAAGCTCCTTTTGGAGGATTATCTAAGCACCATTTTCCGATTCACTGTTCATTTCTAATTCCAAGTTACCATCATCCATTGTCTTCTCCAAGCATAGCAGCCCAATCTTTGGTCTTCAGCAAGTGTTCAGTCTGAGTCTTGATGTTATTTTCTTCATCATTTAGAACTTGTTCTGCATGTACTTTGGAGTCTTCAAATGTTATTTTCTGTTTATTAATTTCACTCATTTGTTCTTTCCATACTTTAGCTTCTTGCAAAAGCTGTTTCTGGCTTTCCTGAAGTTGAGAATTTTCATTCAAAGCATCTTTTTATTGCTATCGTCAGTCGTTCTTCATTCATTTGAAATATCTTGAAGGTCATTTTGGCTTCACCTCCTTGTGATTTGAGGGATTTTGACTCATCTTCTAGAGACTATCCTTTTTGAAATATCCGCCATCAATTCATCTTGTTCAGAATGTTTAGATTTCTCTTTTTATAAAACTCTTTTTCTAGACAGAGTATTTTGTCTCAAGTTCAGAATTGGACCTGTTCAGCTTTTTACAGTTTGCCTCCAAACTTTGTGCTTCAGTTGCCTCCTTCTCAAAGCTGGCATCCTCTAAAAATGACTCTACTTCATAACCTTCATACTCTTTTTGAACAAGGCTAAAATTTTCAAGTAGTTACATTTTTCTTCAATTAGTCCAGAAATGTTACAGCAAGCTTTTTCTCTCTTCCCACGTAAAGCCAACTCCTAACCAATCTAAAACTTCTCCCCCACACACAAAAAAAGAGAACAGCAAATCCAACAACAGCTGCACATACCAGCAATTCCCATGGAAAACCATAAGGATTAGAATCTGGTCTTATACTTTCAGGCAGTACTGCCACAACCCTGCATAGCTCCTCCAGGACCAGCCCCAAGTACTGCTGAGGGGTAGCCACAGGCTCCTGCAGAGCACCAGGACTACCTGCTGCAGTAACCCCAGCCTGTCGCAGCCACAGTAAGTGGCAAAGAACGGGCAGCCTTGGGCTGGGAACCCGAATCTGCACCCGGCAACCAAAGCAGACCACTGCGGAGCCCACGCTGCCCACCCCGTCAATACCCTTGTTACACTTTACATCCTGAGGCAGCGCAGGTCCGAGGCTGACCTGCACAAGTCTGCGTCGCACCCTCCCTCTGTTTCGTTTCAGCCACACAGCCGCAGAGAGGTGGGGAGGCGGGGGACCCAACTTTTTTTTTTTCTCAGATGGAGTTTTACTCTTGTTGCCCAGGTTGGAGTGCAATGGTACGATTTCTGCTCACTGCAACCTCCACCTCCCAGGTTCAAGCAATTCTCCTGCCACAGCTCTCAAAGTGGCTGGGATTACAGGCATGTGCCAGCACGCTGGGCTAATTTTTTGTGTTTTTAGTAGAGATGGGTTTTCTCCGTGTTGGTCAGGCTGGTCTTGAACTCCTGACCTCAGGTGATCTGCCCACCTTGGCCTCCCAAAGTGCTGGGATTACAGGCATGAACCACCGCACCTGGCCCCAACTTTTTTTTTTTTGAAAGCTTTTATTTTGAAATAACTTCAAACTTTCAGGAAAGCGGCAAGAGAAATACAAATAACTCACATTTGCCTTCACCCGGAGTCACCAATTACTATTTAAACACAATTTGCTTTATCTCATCATAAATAATTTTTACATGATTTTATATACATTTTTATACAGATTTTTTTCCTGAATCATTTGAAAATCAGTTGTAGACATCATGCTCCTTTGTTCCTAAATATTTCATTATATATTTCCTAGGAACAAGGATATTTTCTAACATAAACACAAAATAATTCTCAAATTTAGGAAATTCAGTATTTTATCAGACTTCGTGTTTGCCAGTGCTGAGTTTTAAAGGTCTTCTTTCCATATTTCTATTTTGAAGTTGTTTACAGTTACAAGAAAGTTGAAAGAAGAGTTTGGTGAACATCTGTGAACCCTCTTAGATTCAATAAATATTTTGATTTATTTGTTTTCTCTTTCTCATAGACATACTTTTTTCCCCTGTTATTAGAAAGTTGCAGATATCATAACATCATCCCTTCAACATACATCTCTTTAAGAGCATTTTCCTGCGTCACTACAGTAGTATTCTTACACCTAAGAAAATTGTAATTCCCTAATGTCCTCTAATCTCTGAACCATATTCAGATTTTCTCGATTGTCTCAAGACTGTGTGCATGTGTGTGTGTAAAATCCAGGATGGCATTCCGTAGGTTGTCCCACATTCTGGGTTTGACTGATTGTTTCCTCCTGGTTTTTTTAATTTGTATCTCTATGCTCTATGTAAAATAGTATCTTAAGCTAACTGTATTTTCTCCTGATAACTGGAGAGGCTGATCACCTTTCATTTGCTGTTCAGGTTTCCTTTTCAGTGAATTCCATATTCATACTCTTTGCCTATTTTTCTGTTTAATTGTCTGCCTTTTCTTAAAGATTTGTAGGAATTCTTTATATATCCTGGATAATAATCTTTGGTTGGTTATATGTAGTATCTACATTTTAAACAAGCAGCCCAAATGATTCAGTTGCCCAGTTGTTTTTGGACAGCTCTTTTGTAGAAACTCTCATCATCATAGGATTGTCTTCTTTAATCTATAATAGTTTGATCCCAAATAAATAGATGAAAGCTGTAATGTTTGATCACAAAACACAGATGGACTAAAATGAATCAGAACCATGGTATGCTAATAAATACGTGTGTATATTCTTGTTTAGCACTCATTTAAGGTACTCTTATCATTCTTGATATGAGAGAGTGTCAGTCCCATTTTGTTTTTCTGATAAATGAACATGCTATGGTTTAATAGAAAGAGTATAGGCTTTGGAGTCAGAGATCTGCATTTATATCCTGACTATCCTTTTTCTAGCTACACCAGCCTTATGCAATTTACTTAGATGTTCATTCTATAGTTCCTCATCTGTAAAACGGCAAGTTGCCATACACAATTATTGTGAAGATACAATGAAATAATGAATATGAAAACATTTTATCCAACATCAGATGAAAAATAGGCTTTAAATCTTCTCTTCTTTTTTCCTTCCTTTCTCTTTCTCCCTCTTTAAGTTTTTAGACTCACAAGTATCACAGAACTGGTCCCTTTGAAAAACAGTATGTTGGTAGCTTACCAACTTTCCTGATTACATTTAGCCAGGATTTTGTTTTCCAGTCAGGTTGTGTACAGCCTGAGGCTTCATCATATTGCTTCTGACAACTTTGTGGCAGGCAGCAATAGCTGGCCAGCGTTTGGTTTACAGTGCTCAAGTTCCTTATAATGCCTTGCAGATGCATCTTAAGCAGCACAGTGAGGGTTCCATAGTTAAACCCACTGAATCCTTCTAGGAGCTTGCAGAGCTAGAAACTGCCCTCCAGGAGCAGCATGAAGTGAATGCATCTTTGCAGCAGACCCAGGGAGATCTCAGTGCCTATGAAGCTGAGCTAGAAGCTCAGCTAAACCTAAGGGATGCTGAAGCCAACCAGCTCAAGGAAGAGTTGGAAAAAGTAACAAGACTTACCCAGGTAAGTAGGAGCATGAAGCCAGTGAGAAACTAAGTACCCTGTGCCTTAAGATACCATTCTTCCTTTATTTATGTCTTAATTTAAGATTAAGCATTTTAATACAGTATATATGGAGTGATGAGAAAGTCACGATTTTGGAGTCAGACATTCTGAGTGCTAACACTACCCCTGTGTGAACATGGGCAAATCAGTTCATAGCTCTGAGCCTCCCAGTCTGTTCCTCCTCTGTAAAATGGCTTATGGGGAGGATAAATGAGATAATGGACTTGAAAGCACCTGGCAGTTGATAATAAATGTTAGTTTTTCCTTCTTAGAACAGGTTTAAGAGACCTCTTTAGGTTGATGGTAAGTTGTAGTTTGCTGTTTCCTTTTAGGGTTAGTTGAAAGATCCACTAGTGGAGAGAGATCCAAGATGGCCGATTAGCAGCAGCTCAGGATTGTAGCTCCCACTGAAAGCGCAGAGAGTGAGTGGACGCCACATTTTCAGATGAATTTTTATTACCCACGGACCAAAAGATTCCCGGCGGAGGAGCCCCACGTGTGGCCAACGCGATTCTTTTGGCTGGCGCGGCCGTTTGCAGGCGCCCCGGCGCGGTGGTTCTCAGTCCGGAGTATATGGGACTGAGTGCCCTTTTGGTTGGCGTTGGAGCTCCGGGAAGGCAGAGTCTCCCATTCAGCTGATTGAAAAGCGGACTGAAGCGGGGAACCAGACCTGGAGATTCCCAGGCAGAAAAACGCCGCTGTTTCAGCCAGCGTAGTGGGTCGCCACAGGGGAAGGCTGGTCCCCCCCTCCCCCCCAAAAAAAACAGCAATTGGAACTGCTGAGGTTTGAGACTTTCACAGCAAGTACAGCTGAACCCAGGAAGGTCCAGCTCTGTTGGGGGAGGGGCGTCCGCCGAAGGAAAACTAAGAAACAGAAAAAACTTTACCACCAACAAGCTGGACGTCCACTCAGAGACCTAATCTGAAAGTCAGCAATTACACAGACGACAGGTGGATAAATACACAAAGATGGGAAGAAACCAGCGCAAAAAGGCTGAAAACACCCGAAAGCAGAATGCCTTTCCTCCTACAGAGGATTGCAGTTGCTCATTACCAACTGAACAATTCCTATCGAGAATGAATGTGAGGAATCAACAGAATCAGGCTTCAGAAGGTGGATAATGAGAAACTTCTGTGAGCTAAAAGAACATGTTCTAGCCCAATGCAAGGAAAGTAAGAACCTTGAAAAAAGGTTTGACGAAATGTTAACGAGAATGGACAATTTAGAGAGGAATATAAGTGAATTAATGGAGCTGAAAAACACAATACGAGAACTTCGAGAAGTATGCACAAGTTTTAACAGTTGAATTGATCAAGCAGAAGAAAGGATTTCAGAGGTCGAAGACCAACTTAACGAAATAAAACGAGAAGACAAGATTACAGAAAAAAGGGTAAAAGGAATGAGCAAAGTCTCCAAGAAATATGGGACTATGTGAAAAGACCTAATCTATGTTTGATAGGTGTACCTGAATGTGACGAAGAGAATGAATCCAGGCTGGAAAATATTCTTCAGGATATTATCCAGGAAAACTTTCACAACCTAGCAAGGCAGGACAATACTCAACTCCAGGTAATACAGAGAACACCACAAAGATATTCCTCAAAAAGAGCAACCACAAGGCACATAATCATTAGATTCACCAGGGTTGAAATGAAGGAGAAAATACTAAGGGCAGCCAGAGAGAAACGTCAGGTTACCCATAAGGGGAAGCCTGTCAGACTCACAGCAGATCTCAGCAGAAACCCCACAAGCCAGAAGAGAGTGGGGGCCAATATTCAACATCCTTAAAAGAACTTTCAACCCAGAATTTCATATCCAGCCAAACTAAGTTTCATAAGTGAAGGAAAAATAAAATTTTTTACGAACAAGCAAGTACTCAGAGATTTCATTACCACCAGGCCTGCTTTACAAGAGCTTCTGAAAGAAGCACTATATACAGAAAGGAACAACCAGTATCAGCCATTCCAAAAAACCCATCGGTAAGCCGCATCCAGACCCATCTCACATGCAAGGACATACAGAGACTCAAAACAAAGGGATAGAGGAAGATTTGCCAACCAAATGGAGAGCAAAAAAAAAAAAAAAAAAGCGGGAGTTGCAATTCTCGTCTCTAATAAAATAGACTTTAAAGTAATAGAAACCAAAAGAGATAAGAAGGACATGGTATAAAGGTAGAGGGATCAATGTAATGGGAAGAGCTAACGATCCTAAGTCTATACGCACCCAATATAGGAGCACGCAGATACATAGGGCAACTTATTGGTGACTTACAAAGAGACCTGGACTCCCACACAATAGTAGTGGGAGACTTTAACACTACGATGTCAATATTGGACAGATCAATGAGACAGAAGGTTAACAAGGAAACCCGGGACTTGAACTTAGACCTCGAGCAAGTCAACTTAATAAACATTTACAGAACTCTCTACTCCAAATCCATAAAACATACATTTTCTTCAGTAACACATCACATCTATTCTAAAAGTGACCACATGGTTGGGAGCAAATCACTCCCCCAGCAATTGCATAGCATTTCATAGGTTTAAATGAAATATTGGTTGGCTGTTTGTTATTTTCCTCCCTTATTCCTCTCCTGTCTCCATTGTATAACACAATTATTAGTATAAAAGAGGTTTTCAATACCCATTTTTAGACTGCATTCTAGCCTGGGCAATAGAGCAAGATTCCCGTTCTCTCTCCCTCTTTTCTTCTTCTTTTTCCCTTTCTTTCATTCTCCTTTTTCCTTCTTTCTTTTTCTGTTTCTTTTTCTTTCTTTCAAAAAAAAAAAAGATCCACTAGTTAAAATTATACTTGCAAATTACAGAAAACATATCCAATAAATATTTATTGATTGACCATTGAGGGCCAGGTGCTGTGGATTCTCTAGGGAAAGCACAGACATGGTCACCATCCTGTGGAGCTGACAGTCCAGCAGGTGGAACAGATGTGGGAAAAGAAAGGGACAGGATTCTTTGGCCAAGGAGGAAGTAGTCAGAGAAGACCACCCTATAGAAATGATGTTTCAGCTGATGGCTGATGGATGAGTAGGATTTGGCCATGCAGAGGGGACAGTGAAAAGGGGGTAAAAGTAAGATATGTGTATTCTAGGCAGAGCAGTAAGGAGAGAGAGCATATAGTACATTTGAAGTGCTGAAAGTATGCCTCCAGGATGCCAGGAGGAGGGAGAGGAGTGGGGGAAAGAGAATGAGAGGTAAAGGCAGAGAGGCAGGCAGAGCCCAGTTGTAATATATTCTTTATCAGATTAAAAACACAATTTATTAGCCAGATGGGCTGCATCTTCTTTCAGGAAGCCCACCTTAACCTTTCCTTTCTGCCTGCTGAAAATCTGGGTTCAGGACTCTACACTGGTTTTCCTATAACCTGTACACAATAAAGCTGTTTGTCATGTGTATGATGATCATCTGTTTAGATGATCCTAGATGATCTGTTTGTTTTACCCCAGCTAGACTCAGAGCTCAGTGAATACTCAGATTATATCTGTTTGTTTCTGCTTTTTCAGTGCCTGGCACATGAGAAGCATCAATATGTGCTTATTTGATGAAAATGAAATAAAATAAGATATTTTGAATCTCAGGAATGCATGTAAAAAATAATTCATTATGATTAGAAAAGGAACTAGAAATGTATCTGGTTTATTATAGTAATTATGTATATTCCTTTACTTATGAGATAGCAAATTATCACTTGACACTTGTCAGGATTATATTTCTCAGGAGTACCAAGTTTTGTAGAACTATGGTTGACAAGATCAGAGTCTCAGAAAACAGGAGGTTTTGGGAAAACAATTGAAATAACAGTAAATATTTTTAAATAATAGTAAATATAATTTCTAGATGGCGTTTTCCTTAATCTCCTCTTTTCAAGCCAGCCTGTACTAGCTTGAAATACATTGTTCTTTGTACTTTCCTTGTCTTTTATTTTTCTGTCATAAGTCTTGACAAAAATATTAGAGCCTGGCCTTTTCACCGATTCACTTGGTATCGAAAGGGACATTCCCCCTCCCTCAGCACCAAGACTGCCAGGATTGGTCTTCAAACCACACATTGAGAATATGAAACATAACAGATCTTCTGTCTCTGATCTGAAGATCTACAGATATTTGATTGGTAAACTTTAGTTATATGAACTCACTTGTATGCTTGATAAATACAGATTCCTTGGTCTCACCCTAGAGGTTCTCATCTGAAAAATCTGAGATGGAGTTTAAGCATCTGCATTTTTAACAGGCATAACTAGTGTTGATACAGATTTTTGTTGCTGGTGGTTTGTTTTTGTTTTTTTTTTTTTTTTGAGATGGAGTTTTGCTCTTGTTGCCCAGGCTGGAGTGCAGTGGTGCAATCTCACTCACTGCAATCTCTGCCTCTTGGGTTCAAGCAATTCTCCTGCCTCAGCCTCCCGAGTAGGTGGGATTACAGGCATGTGCCACTACACTCTAATTTTTTATTTTTAGTAGAGACAAGGTTTCTCCATGTTGGTCTGCCTGGTCTTGAACTCCTGACCTCAGGTGATCTGCTCGCCTTGGCCTCTCAAAGTGCTGGGATTACGGACGTGAGCCACCGCGCCCTGCCAATACAGTTTTTTTGAGAACCACAGTTTGAGAAATGCTGGTCTAAGGGAAAGGAGAGCAATAATTGTTGGATCACTTGCAGAGAGCTTTTAAAGGTGGGTGCTTCGGCCCACCCTTGAAGATCCTGACTTGGTGTATTTGAGCTGAGCTGATTCTGATACTCAATCCTTCTTAAGTGTTACTAATAGTTTAAGGATTGTGTGAAAAAATTATCTTTGGTTTTTAAATTTGGGAGTACAAACATACAATTGAGTTGTAAAACTAAAGCTATTAAGGGATTTTGTGTATATGTAAATTTATTTGTGCCTTTTAAAATAACAAATTATTGCTATTTTATACTTTCATGTCATTGCTTCCTATGGTGACAGTTAGAACAGTCAGCCCTTAAAGCAGAACTTGAGAAGGAAAGGCAAGCCCTGAAGAATGCTCTTGGAAAAGCCCAGTTCTCAGAAGAAAAGGAGCAAGAGAACAGTGAGCTGCATGCAAAACTTAAACACCTGCAGGTAGAGATTTGTTGCTTTAGAGTACATGCTTACACAGAACACCCAAAGATGATGCTATCTTTAGTCAGGCACTTAGCAGCCTGCTCTAACATGTAGTAAGCAACTTGAATTACTAGAAAAAAAGGAATTCTGGGAGGAGCAGCACCATAGCCCCTGTTCTCTTGTGACCATGGTTTTAAGATTATTATTTGTGAATCTCCTTTTGTTTTTATGATGGTGCGAAGAGATAGAGGCAGTATCAGTAGTAAACGATACGCCGTGTAAACTCATGGGCAAAAGCAGTATCTTGCATTTCTTCTAAAAGCAGATTCGTCACCAGATCAAACTAAAATGATCAGATTGGTGCATTCCTCTTCCACTGAAATATCTTTGTAATTATCCAGGAATTTAACTAGAGTGGGTTGCAGTGGGATTTCTTATCTGTAAACAGTTTTCACAGTCCTCAAAGGATGCTATTAAAAATATAACCACTTTTTGTGGGAATGTGTGACAATATTTTTATAGCTGTTCTCACAGTAATCTGCTGAACAAACTGCAGGAAAAACAGGTGGAGAAGATTTTTCAGATAATTAAACTCTCAAGACAGATGTCTGAACAAACAAGTACCTGAATCAATACTCAGATCTCCAAAGCTGTGAGGTCAGGGGCCGCTTGATTAGCTGAGATGGTAGTTGTTATCACCAGAAATAAAAGGGCAGAGTTTATGTGGCTTGGAGGAAGGGTTCCAAAAAAAAACCACGCAGGGGGATTTGAGAGAAATAAGACAAAGCTCACCCAAATTTTCTCTTCTAACACTTCAAATATTTGTTCCTCAAAGTGTAAGGAAATCTAATAATCTAGAATTTAATTTTTACTGCTCTCAGTTCCACTTCTGAAGCAAGTATCATAAAAGATACACATGTTTTCCATTACTTTGTGAGGTGTGTGTGTGCTGGGTCTTGAGTTATCATTTTCCATTTTTAGTATAGAAGTTTTCATATAATCACAAAAACAGAGAGAATAGCTTATGACCCTTTATTTACCCATTTCCCAACCTAAATAGTTGTCAACATCCATTGTTACATTTTGTCCACCTCTTTTGTAGCTGGAATATTTTAAAGAAAAATGTCATACATCTTTCTTTACCCACCAATACTTCAGTGTGTATCTCTTACAGAAAAGGACTAATTTATGTTCTTTGGGGGCCTTCTCCTCCAAAGTAGAAAGTGAAGTCAGCTTTCTAAAATGCCGACCTATGTTGTGAGACTACCTTAGTTAGAACTAGATTCTTTGATTACTTGGCCAGCTAACCTCCTGAGTACAAGTTAAACCCACTCTACATTTCTTTGTCAGGAATCATTTAGTTTCATTGAACCAAAACCTACTCATACGAGCTCAAGAAAGGAGACAGCTTGCTAGGAACCAGAGCTGCTCTATCAGCTTTTCATGTTGAAATAGGGGCTCTCTCATTTCTCTTTTTCCATCTCTCTGAGCATTGTATGTGGCCCAGCATAGACCCCAGCCCTGAGTTGACATATTTTCAGGTCCAGCATTTATATAGCCTTGCTGTACTGAATCTTGCTTCAAATTATGGAGAGAATGAGAACCTGTTTTCTGGCTAGATGATGTATTGACTGGCCTCGAGTCAGTTGATCTGTGGCCAGGATTAGATAGTACTACAGAAAGGGCTGCCTTGGAGCAATGGGCACGGATAGTTTATAGATAAAGAGGACTCCAGATGGAACAGGCACTTCAGACATGTTAATTGAATTCTAAATTCTTCATTTTAGTTAACACTATTACACTGAGTTTGAAGTAGATTAATCACAGGGAAATTTTAGGAATTTCTTTTTACTTGAAAGAGGCATTGTCTGAATTTAGTTCTGTGGTTCTTGAATTTAGAAATGTTTGTTAGTTTGTCAGTAGTGAAAATATGCTGACATGTAATAGATAATCCCTATTTCATCCCCCTCCATAGGATGACAATAATTTGTTAAAACAGCAACTTAAAGATTTCCAGAATCACCTTAACCATGTGGTTGATGGTTTGGTTCGTCCAGAAGAAGTGGCAGCTCGTGTGGATGAGCTAAGAAGAAAACTGAAATTAGGAGCTGGAGAAATGAAGTAAGGAAAAAACAAGACCTCCAAGTCTAGAGTGGGCCTCACAACTTGAGAGTTGTGAGTGTGAAATTCGATGATAAACTCACCTTTCTATTAATGACAAATTTCTTTTGTAAGGTTCTCCTTATGATGTTTACATGACTGAGACAAAAGATTGTTTAATTTTATTTTATTTTTAAGAGGGAGTATCACTCTGTCACCCAAGCTGGAGTGCAGTGGCACAATCTCAGCTCACTGCAACCTCCATCCCCCTGGGTTCAAGTGATTCTCCTGCCTCAGCCTCCTGAGTAGCTGGGATTATAGGCACCTGCCACCATGCCCAGCTATTTTTTGTATTTTTAGTAGAGACGGGGTTTCACCTTCTTGGCCAGTCTGGTCTTAAACTCCTGACCTTGTGATCCACCTGCCTCAGCCTCCAAAGTGCCGGGATTATAGGCGTGAGACTCATGCCTAGCTGATTGTTTAATTTTAATTGTCTGCCACTGATTGTTTTTACATTTTGGATCTTTATTTTTTTTTTGGTATTTAAGAGAAATTTTTGGTTTTTAAGAGTAATTCTTTCTTGAAAGTTCATTATATATGGTCAGGAAGTAGAGCCATATCATACATTTTAAATAGAGAAGAAACATCATAAGAAAACAATTATTTCAAATATATGAAATGGATGTTCTCGGAGCAAATATCGTTAGACTGATACGAGCCCTTGTTTTCAGAGTGGCAGCAGTCATTTGATAAAACAATAATTTGCACTTAGGAGATGCTCAGTAAATTGCTGTAGCTTGACACTAGTCCCTCCACACAGCTCTTTTTACTCTAGAGCTAATGTTAACAGCATGTTTGCATCCAGCATCAAAAATAAAATTTCACATTTATACCATTTTTTCACTCTCTTTACTAGCATCCGTAGTCCTTCGGATGTCTTGGGGGAAAAGTCTTGCTGACTTACAGAAACAATTCAGTGAAATTCTTGCACACTCCCAGTGGGAAAGAGAGGAAGCACAAATTAGAGAGAGAAAACTCCAAGAAGAAATGACTCTGCAGCAAGAGAAACTGGCAACTGGACAAGAAGAGTTCAAGCAGGCCTGTGAGAGAGCCCTGGAAGCAAGAGTAAGAAAAGGGCAAGAGGCAGCTGGAGGGAAGTGTTTGGCAAATGTTAATGTTTTTCAGCAAATTACAGTGCTTCCTTTGTCATGTAAATACAGCATAATTATTATTTTCACTTATAACAGGTTACGCTAGGTGTGACTAAAATTCAACCCTGAATGTGATTATAATGTCAAAGTCAGGCTTGTTTGTGATATTGTATTTTCCTTGATTTGGAAGCAAAGTCGAGTTATTTTATAACAGGCAGGTAAATAATGCCACATTCCTAGAGTATGGTGTGTTGCCAGAATCTGGTATTTTTTGATGTGATGATTTTAATGAAGAGGCAAACATTCAGATGACACCTAGAGAGCATTCAAGATAAAATCGTTCCTGACATCTCATTATTAAAAAATTACCTTTTGGCTAAGATTAAGTGTAGTATCTGTTCTTATCGGTTTAATATCTGATACGTCCTCTATCCGAGGACAACATATTAAATGTGTTTTTGGAGTTGGGAGATGGAATAGGAGCTTGCTCCATCCACTCCACGCATCAACCTGGTATTGCAGTACTTCCAGGAATGGTGCACCCCCTTGGGGGTACAACTGGTTTACAAAATTAGAAATCAGAGTACTCCCATTTAAAAAAAAAAAAAAATTTAAATGATAGCCTGTAGTAAAATAGGTGATAATTCTATAAAAAGTTTTTGTTTTGCTTAAAACATATTTTGCCTAAAAATCATTCTTGAAATTTTATTTCTTCACAGATTAATTTTGATAAGAGGCAACATGAAGCAAGAATCCAGCAATTGGAGAATGAAATTCACTATTTGCAAGAAAATCTAAAAAGTATGGAGGAAATCCAAGGCCTTACAGATCTCCAACTTCAGGAAGCCGATGAAGAGAAGGAGAGAATTCTGGCCCAACTCCGAGAGTTAGAGAAAAAGGTAGGGAAGGCTTGGAAAATGAGTCACATAAGTACCTGCTGCTAGTGTCCTGCCCGCTGGCAATCAGGTCAGCTGAGATGAGTGCGATCCATAGTCACCTCTGGCTGCATTGCTGGCATGGTGCTGAACCTGACTTAGGTGGGACCTGGATGTATGTCATCAAATCAAGACCCTAAGTCCAGGTGTCGTGGTAGATGGAAACAAGAGAATTGGGAATGTAAGGGGTGATTTTCGAGTTAATTAGGTGGTACTTAAGAAATGATATTGGGAGGAGTTCGATTCCTTTGAAACCTCTTGTCCAATTGGACACATCCATGGGAAATTACTTTTAAACTCCTCATCATCCTTTCTAATACCCAGGCCTCTCTTTGATGGCTTGTCTCTATTCCACCTCAACCATCTGCTCCCATTGTCACATTCTGGATCTTGTCAAGTTTAAAAAATTGCACTTCCCTCTGAAATCACAAACTGAAGTGTCTTATTCTGGTCATAACCACTTATCTTGCTGACATCCGCACACTAAAAATTATCAACCTTATTGAGCTTCTAATTCATTAGCCCTACCCCCCCACCTTTGCTATTTGTTAAGCCCTTGTCTTTACTTTCTTCCTTGTCCAACTTAAATTTCGTGATCTACCAACTCTAACTTTTTCTTTTCTTTTTTTACAAATATCCTCAAGTCCCTTGCCCTTTTCTACCGTTTTACTTCCCTGACAAAACTGAAACTCTCTGCTTTTCTTTGGGCCTGCACTTATGCTGGGTATTCCTGGAGAAAAAAAGTTGCCCATTCAGCATAGTGGTGTCATTATAAACTTACGAATACCAATCTCAAACGGACAACATGACCCTTTTCTATGGTGAGCTTTCTCTCCCATGTCTTACAGTTTCACCACTTTTCATTCTTCACACTCTGCCATCTGCTTTCTTCCAGCCTCAGTGAATGACTTGCTTCATCCTCCATTGGGAACCCATCAGTTCCCAAGTCCTATTATCCATCTCTAAAATATATCTGGAATATATGTCCTTTTCCTTATCTGATGCTAGACCCTTGTGCTGTCATCATCTCTCTTCTGGATAATTGGTGTGGCTGTCTGATTGATCTGTCACTTCTACTCATGACGCTGCTCTACACAGCAGCCAAGATGCTCTTTCTGAAATGTCAAGTGGTTGTAATCAGTCTCCCCTCCTGTAGCTTCCTTTGTTCTTAGGATAAAGACCAAAATTCTTAAGTCTATGAGGCCTAGATGATTTGCCTCTGTTTAGATCTCTCCTCTTTCACTGTGCTTCTCCTTTCAGTTTCTCAAAAATGCCAAATTCGTTCATACCACTCTATGCCCAGGGCCTGATTCAGTGATTTCAAAGGCAGATCCATCCATGTCTTGGTGGTAGTGCCAGGAAATGTTTTTCCAATGAATGGATAAAGTTATGACGAGTGAGATTCTTGACTAAGATTTATTTCAGTGGATATTTCTGGAGTACCTCCTGTGTATCCAGTATTGTTCTAGGCAGCAGTGAACAGAGTCCCTGCCCTCCTAGATCTTACATCTGAATTCATTCCTAGCAAATGATTCATCTGCTTAATGTTTCTTTTATTTTAGAAGAAACTTGAAGATGCCAAATCTCAGGAGCAATTTTTTGGTTTAGATAAAGAACTGAAAAAACTAAAGAAAGCCGTGGCCACCTCTGATAAGCTAGCCACAGCTGAGCTCACCATTGCCAAGGACCAGCTGAAGTCCCTTCATGGAACTGTTATGAAAATTAACCAGGAGCGAGCAGAGGTTAGTTCACACGTACAGAACAGGTTTCCATCAATGCTGCTGCTGTCAGAAAACATAGCAACTTGTATTGTTGATCTTCTTATAGACATTGGTTATTTATAAACCACTGTAAAGTTGTCTGTTTAAAGTCCAGTGGCCTTGTCAATTGAAGCTGGAATAAGAAAACAATAGAAGAATGTCTCAAGTTAGTTAGGCGCCGCAGGGGTTGATGGTTTCTTCCAGGAACTCATCTGGGGTGTATGTGCAGGTTACAGAGATTACCATGCCACTCATGGCATGGTCAGACCTTACATAAAGATTATGTTCCCCCGCCACAACCCCCAATAATTTATTTTGTGCTGCCATGGATCCTGCATTCTACTGAACCCTAAAGGAATCATCATATAAACATATTATCCCTACCTTTAAGTGTAGGAATCTGCTTGGGGAAGTAGCTGTCAATACCTACCTGGACAAGGGTTCTTGAAGATTTGTCATATAATCCCTATCTGAAATTTTTCATCTTGTGCAGTCATGTGAAAATATGTTACTTCATAGTATGACTCCTTACTGAGCTAATGTCTGTTACTGTGCTTTATAGGATGCAAATGCTAATGAGATTAAGATAACAGATTATAGGAGACAAAAATCTAATGAGGAGAGCCCAGAGAGACATAGTTATGGAAAACTGTAGTAAAAGTGAAAAAGTAAAAAAATTAGCCTTTGTTCTTTCTGATGCAGCACCTTGGGGTTGGGGGCTGGGCAGGCTGCCCTACAATGGCAACAACACAGGAGAAGGTGGGGGCTTGGGGCCATATTTGCATGGACAGCTGGGTGGGCAATGTGGTGAAAGCAGAGGAATCAATCCAAGAGGAAGAAATGAAGAAATAGCAGCAGTGTCTTTCTCGTACCTCTGTCCCAGTAGGAGTTGCAGGAAGCAGAGAAGTTCAGCAGAAAGGCAACACAAGCTGCCAGGGATCTGACCCGAGCAGAAGCTGAGATCGAACTCCTGCAGAATATTCTCAGGCAGAAGGAGGAGCAGGTCAGTATTGGTACCCAGAGACCTTCTCCTTACCGAATTCTTACCAGTTCCTAAAAGACAAAATTACTGTAGGTGATGTCTCAAAGAATTCTGAAGTGCAATCAATAGTTAATCTGTACTTTATCTTTTACTGTGTGCCAGGCTTAGAGCAGTTTCAAATAATGCAGTTTACTCACTGGGAAAGTATAAATAAATATTATAGAATCATCATCAAGTTGAAAGGATAAATGTATTTGGGAAAAAATGAATTCATTGGCAACTTTGTATATATGATTTTTAAAATAGTTTCAACTTGAGATGGAGAAAAACAGGTGTCAGTACTGGAGGAGCAAACTCACAGGTGCTAGAAATTGAGAAACTGAATGAGACAATGGAACGACAAAGGACAGAGATTGCAAGGCTGAAGAATGTATTAGACCTCACCGGAACTGGTAAAGGACTGGATTTGATTTTTGGCAGTGGTTTTGTAGTTGTAAAATCAAATCATCTCATTTGTTTTTTACTTTTAACTGTTACAGATAATTCCATGCTTGATTTAGAGAGCTGTGGTAATTAGCTTAATAAGTAAAATCAAATAATTTAAAAAGTATTTTGTGTAAGTGTGTTATTGGGGGACTTGGTTGTGAAAATGAGTTTCATATCGTAATTTCAAAAGCAGTAATTACAAATCAGTTTATTTGCTTTTTCTGACTTACCGAAGAGCAGACTGAAAGTCAGCTTTGAGGAACTGATAAAATTCGTTGGCTCTCATGGAATCACTTTTTTATTTTGAGAAAGAAAGGAAGTAAATGATTTCATATCAATTTCATAGAATGACTTTTCCTTACAGACAACAAAGGAGGCCTTGAAGATGTTTTAGAAGAAATTGCTGAACTTCGACGTGAAGTTTCTTATCAGAATGACTACATCAGCAGCATGGCAGATCCTTTCAAAAGACGAGGCTATTGGTACTTTATGCCACCACCACCATCATCAAAAGTAGGAATTCTCTGGTGTTGGGAATGTGTACTGAATTTTCCTGAAAGTGTGACATTGTCCCCCTTCCCCAAATTTATGAACAGGTACCAAAAACAACATTTCTATGCTAAGCCATGCATTGAGGTTCTACAGTGTTTTTAATATTTGATATGAAAATAGGGCCTTCCTGGGGAAGGTGGCAGTTGGCTGTTCATACTCAGGTGGTATGTGGTAGGGTCCCTGAATGAGGATGCTGTAAGGGGAAATGGTGATTTAAGCCCAAAGAGCCCACTGAAAGCATAGAATTGTGCAGAGGCTCCAACCAAAAAAAAAGGCACCTGGATTTCATGTCGTTTTAACAAACATTCATTCAGTGAAGTCCAGGCCAAGTGCTGGGCAGTGGTGGGGCATCATGATAAATGATAAAGTGATAAAGCCCTTGCTCTCAGAGAGCTCATTGGCCATGCCAGCGTAATTGCAAATTGGTGATATGCCTATGACAGCAGACCTGACCTGCATTCTATAGTTGCAGAGAGGTGTTAAGGATTCATCTGGTGGGAAGTTCAGGAAGGAATGCTTCACAAGCAGGGTTGTGAAGTCAGCACTTAACAAGCAGTGAGAGATGGACTTTTAGGAGGGAGAAAACAGCTTGTATGGAAAAGGGGAGTTACTGGCTTAGCAAAGACAAGTAGCTTTGTGGGGCTAGAAGGTTTACAGGAGCAGTGAAAGGTGAAGCTGAAACGTAGATTGGGTTTATGCTTTTTTTTTTTTTTTGAGACAGAGGCTTGCTGTGTCACCCAGGGTAGAGTGCAGTGGCATGATCTCAGTTCCATGCAACCTTTTCCTACTGTGTTGAAGCGATTCTCCTGTCTCAACCTCCCGAGTAGCTGGGATTATAGGCACATAGCACCACGCCTGGCTAATTTTTATATTTAGTAGAGATGGGGTTTTGCCATGTTGGCCAGGCTGGTCTTGAACTCTTGACCTCAGGTGATCCATCCACCTTGGCCTCCCAAAGTGCTGGGATTACATGCGTGAGCCACCATGCCCAGCCTGGAGTCATGCTTTTTTTAAAAAGGGTCTTAGGATCTCTTACACTTAATTATATAGGCCATGGAAATGGGTTGTGTACTAGCATGATCAGAGTTATAGTTTAGGAGTAATATTCTGGCTAGTAAAGAGACTAGACTTGTGGTAGGGTGAGCTTTCTGTGGGGCTCTTTGAATTGGTTCAGGTAAAGAGTAGAAGCCAGAGCTAGATCACAGTGGAGCTGGGAAAGAGGAGGTGAGATTAAAGGATGTTAAAGAGAAATGATCAGGGCCTGGGACCTGAATGTGGGGAGTTGAGAAGATTGGGGCCTGAATGTAGGAAGTGAGGAGAAGACTGTAGACTGTAGTCATCCAAAGCAAAGGGTCCTGGTGCCATCCTGCTAGCATCAGCTGATGAGCAATAGTCAGGGAGAAGCAGCTCAGACACACTAGGATCCCAGGGCTGTATAGACTTAACCAGACCCCTGAAGAGCAGAATCTTAGATTCTCCCAGAAATCCTAAAGAAAGCCAACTCCTTGACACAACCAGAGCTGGAGGTAGAAGCAGTATAAATTAGAGCAAAACATATAAGCCTGATCTGGGTGAGGGTTTAGGGGATGGACCTACAGACTGGGGAAGGAGAGAGGAGGTCAGCAGAATAGAGCTTTAAAGCCTTGCCAAGCTCCCAGGACAGCAGAAGACTGGTGTCCCCAGATTTCTTCGAAAGTTCACTGGTTTCCTTTGCCTTAGTTGCTGGGCCATCAAGGATGAGGTTAAAAACAAAGCAAAACAAAACAAAAAAATCACTAGGAAAAATGACTGCAGGGAGAAGAGAGGCTGACACCCAGGAGTCTGATTACTATGGAGAACTTATTTTCATTTCTCTCTCTTGGGGAGTTGCTACATAAATTAACCCAGTCAAACAGCCAGATAACATGCTTTTCCCATTTTGTTCTGGCCAAGGACTTGATATTTCTAGAAAATTGTACCAAAAGGCAGGATAGGAGATGGATGTTTAAAAATAGCTTTTGAAAGGATAGACATTAGTTTAGTTGCTTTCACCACACTTTGAGCCCTTCACTTTCACAGACCAGTCTGATGTGACCCCAGCAATCACACACAGCCCTCCTTTCTGCATGGCTTCCATGACACTTGCTATGTCGATCAAGTCTAGAGGGATGTTAATAAGCTAAATTGTGTATGTAACTGCAGTTTATATGACTGTGTAATCACCTCACTTACATGAAAAATGATGATAATGAAAAGAAAACAAGTTCTTTCTCAACCTTGGCACATCTCAACATTGCTCTAGACTTTGACATTTCTTAAAATCAGGCTTTCTGCTTGTAATAGATAGTATGCTGTGCTGTCATTTGTTTTAGGTTTCCAGCCATAGTTCCCAGGCCACCAAGGACTCTGGTGTCGGCCTTAAGTACACAGCCTCAACTCCTGTTAGAAAACCATGCCCTGGACAGCAGGATGGGAAAGAAGGCAGTGGACTTCCACCTGCCTCAGGATACTGGGTTTATTCTCCATCAGGAGTGGTTTACATAAATTGTTTCCAAATAGAGGTAAGTCAAATCACACAGGAAAGTTGCATTCTCTTGCCTGTTTAGTAACCTTTTATTGATTCCCTAAAATCCCTAAGACGCAGTCTAGACTCTGTAGCTAACTCTGTGAGGTCTTCTGTGACCTATCTGGTCTTGGCCAACAACCTCCTGTTGTTGTTTTAAACTCTGTCTGGAATGTCCTTCCTCCTTACCCTCCCATACTGATGCCTACTCATCCTTCAGCAACACCCAGGTCCTCAAACAATGCTCCTAAATGGAGCCTTCTTCTACCCTGCTTCACCCATGCTGACTAAGCAGCCTCTTTGACTGTACTGGAGCACGGTGTCTTGTATCCTTGCATCATGGCCTTAATCTCACCCTTCTAAAATGAAGTGTTATGGATCTGTCTTTCAAAGCTCCAGGGGAAGAGTCAGACCTGAGTAAATCTTTTTCACTTATTAGCTATGTGGTCTTACGCTAATTATTTAGCTGCTCTGAAACTGTTAATCTGTAAAATGTGAATACTACCTTCTGAGGATTTGTTCATTCAGGAACTTTTTTTTTTTTTTTGAGATGGAGTCTTGCTCTGTTGCCCAGGCTAGGGTGCAGTGGTGCAATCTTGGCTCACTGCAACCTCCGCCTCCCAGGTTCAAGCGATTCTCGTGCTTCAGCCTCCCGAGTAGCTGGGGTTACAGGCATGCACCATCACACCTGGGTAATTTTGTATTTTCAGTAGAGATGGGGGTCTCACCATGCTAGACAGGCTGATATCCAACTCCTGACCTCAAGTGACCCACCCACCTCGCGTCCCAAAGTGCTGGGATTGCAGACGTGAGCCACCGCACATGGCCAGGAAGTGTTTACTGAGTGCCTGCTGTGTGCTGGGTTCTCTGTTGTCGGTGATCAGCAAACATATTTCCTGCTTTTAGGGCAGATAAGTTAGTAAGCTATCACATTGGAGAGTGTTATAGGTTATGACAGTGGTAAACATTGAGTGCTGTGAAATCTTGTATATACTGTGAATTAGACACCCCAGTGGCCACTTAATTAATTAATTAATTAATTGGCAAATGCAGGCACAAACTAACAGATAAACCTAAGAAAAACTCAAGTATTAGCCATAGAAAATTTTTTGAATCCATGTTTCAATCTGCTTTTCAAAAATAGTTTTGACCTTTTTTTCAGAGTTTTATTCTCACATCTCCAGTATCTTGGCTTAAATGCTGCTGTTCTCTACTAAATGTGTTCACCTGGTAAACCATGGGGGTAATACACTGTTTTGTTTAATAAACTCTTCTGTTTATTTCTTTGAAGATGCAGACAGTGGAGGAGATAGCCAGGAAGAGAGTGAGCTGGATGACCAAGAACCCCCATTTGTGCCTCCTCCTGGATACATGATGTATACTGTGCTTCCTGATGGTTCTCCAGTACCCCAGGGCATGGCCCTGTATGCACCACCTCCTCCCTTGCCAAACAATAGCCGACCTCTCACCCCTGGCACTGTTGTTTATGGCCCACCTCCTGCTGGGGCCCCCATGGTATATGGGCCTCCACCCCCAAACTTCTCCGTCCCCCTCATTCCTATGGGTGTCCTGCATTGCAACGTCCCAGAACACCATCACTTAGTAAGTGGAAAGATGTAGAACTCTGTTTCCACACTGCTTTCATGGGTGACTAATAAGGTTATATATGTTATTAGTTGATCTATTTATGACTGGATTATATGGCAAAAGTGTTTTTGTAAGGCTGATGTTTAGAACTGTGCAAGCATTCTAATTAAAATTCTCTTATACAAGCAGTAGCATGTGCCTATAGTCCGAGCTATTAAGGAGACTGAAGCAAGAAGATTGCTTGAGCCCAGAAATTTGAAGGACAACCTGGGTAACAGCAAAAAAAAAAAAAGCAAAAAAACCCCAAAAATACCATGTACAGGAATTAAGTCTTAGGCCAGTCTACAAACCTGGTTTAGCCATTTAATAACAGAAATGTTTTCAGTCCAGAAATTAACCATTTTTACAAAGCTTACATATTTTTCTATTGACAAGTGTTATATTATTGCATATGTACATATTTGCATACTAGTGCCTGTACTTGTACACCTACATATATGTATGTGTGTATACACATACATGTATGTGCATGGGTATGCACACATGTATGGACAGCATACAATAAAGTTTTGGTGGGGATTATCTCTAGGTGGTGGGATTTATTATTTATTTTCATAGTTTATATTTTACTGTACACAATATTTTATATTCTGTTTTTCCTACTTAATGTTATAAGCATTTGCCCATGGTTTTACAAATGTTTTTAAACAGTATTTTAATTACTATACAACATTTCTATATTTGTAGGTACTGTACCTGACTGTAAATTCTTACTGTATCTCTTATTCTTGGGCTATATTTTAAGAAATGACTATTTCTTAATGACTAGATTACTTCCTTTTTTTTTTTTTTTTTTTTTTTTTTCCGAGACAGACTCTTTCTCTGTCACCCAGGCTAGAGTGCAATGACATGATCTTGGCTCATTGCAACCTCGACCTCCTGGGTTCAAGCGATTCTCCTGCCTCAATCTCACGAGTAGCTGGGATTACAGGCATGCACCCACCATGCCTGGCTAATTTTTGTATTTTTAGTAGAGATGGGGTTTCACCATGTTGACCAGGTTGGTCTCGAACTCCTGACCCCGAGTGATCCACCTGCCTGACCTGTAAAGTGCTGAGATTACAGGCATGAGCCACTAGGCCCAGCCTCGCTAGATTACTTTCTGACTGTTTGGTTCTAAAGAAGTAAAATGCAGTCTAAGCTCCTCCTTCAGACTCAGAAACCTGGAGGCTTTGTTTTTTCCTTCCCCTCTCGGCAGATTGAGTAGAAAATAAAGGACTAGGACACCTGAGAATCAACTTGCCAGTCCCATTGTAATAGATCAGACTAGTCTTAGAGGGCCTGTGCACATTTACATGGTTAACTATAGTAGTTACTCACATTAACTTGCAGTTTTTTCTTGCACATTTTAATTTGTAACAATTCTTTCTATTCAGCATTTATCGATAATCTCTTAAACTGGTTCTTTTACTCTCCAAACTTACCCAGCTGTTTACATACTTTCTCAGGTGGACTTTTATACTTCCCTACATTTGCATATGCTATTTCTTCAGCCTAGGTCTTTCCCTTTTCATTCATTCTTCAAAACCCAGGCAAAATACCTCTTTCTTCTAGGCAGTCTTGTTTTCTCCCATGAGTCCAGAGGAGGGAGAGGCCTCTGTCTGTATCTTCTGCTAGACACTGAACCTTGGAGGCAGAGTTTATCCATGAGAAGCTTGGCACATGTTTCTGAATCATAGTCGGACTGATGGAAAAATTAAAGGTTCTATTTGTCCATCAATTTCATCCATGACATTTAAGTTTTTATACCAAAGTCTTAGAATCTACCATCATTTTCTGGGTCATTGATACCACTTTAACCACAGTTAATTTCAGCTTTTGGCAGGAAAGAGAGGAAATGTCCTGTGATGTTTCAGCACTGCATTTTTTTCCCCCTTCTTCATTCAGGAGAATGAAGTTTCTAGATTAGAAGACATAATGCAGCATTTAAAATCAAAGAGACGGAAAGATGGTGGATGAGAGCATCCAAGTGGCAGTCTGAGAAAGAAATGGAAGAACTGCATCATGATATTGATGATCTTTTGCAAGAGAAGAAAGGCTTAGAGCGCGAAATAGAAGAATTACGTAAAACTGTTCAGAAACGTCAACAGCAAAAGTAATTAATACATTTTTATAATTCAGACAAATTTGATATTAGTTCATTAACACTGTCGAATAGAACTTTCTATAACTTTGGAGTGTTCTTGATCTTCTGTCCAAAACAGTAACCACTAGCTCAGTGTAGCTGTCAAGCACTTGAAATGTGGCTTATGGAACTGAGGAACAGAATTTAATTTCAATTAGTTTAATAGCCACATATTAAGTACCATATTGAGCAATACAGGTCTGAGTTCTCTCAGCCAATAGTACAAATCAGCTCTTGGAGAGTGGTGTAACCATTTCCCCTCTCCAGTTACCCGCTGCTAAAAATACGGGCAGGGGTTCTCAGCTCTTCCCCTTCCCATACTCTCCTATGCTTCCAGTTGGTCTCTAAATCCTGCTGACTCTGCATCCAGAGAGCTCTCAGACTGGTCCCTTTCTGTCATCTCCCCTTCTCTAGCTTTTCATCAGTCT
Organism: Ateles fusciceps; assembly: GCA_036589455.1. Classification (NCBI taxonomy): domain Eukaryota; kingdom Metazoa; phylum Chordata; class Mammalia; order Primates; family Atelidae; genus Ateles; species Ateles fusciceps. The sequence continues at coordinate 20,492,127 of JAZHEH010000952.1, forward strand.
TATCCTGGCCATTGTAATAGCTTCCACACTGGCCTTCCATGTTGTCTCTCTTGGTCTCCACTCTATCTTGACACACTGCAAATATGACTGTTTTACTTTCCCATGTGATTCTTAGTCCCATCAGAATATATACCACCCTTCTCCATCTGAACCCCACCTGTCTTTTTTTTAATATCAATGTTTAGTCTGGCCCATTTACTTTCCTGTGGTTTCCCCAAGCACCACGTTTCTCCTGCCTCCACACTTTTGCATGTACTGTGTTCTCCTTGCTGACTCCTGTCTTCAAAATAAAGGTCAGAGATCCCCTCCCTTTTTTTTTTCTCATTAAAAGCCTTTTCTCAGGCACCCACAATTCAAGGTTAGCAACTTTGGAGATAGCACTGTTCTTACAATGTTGTGAGGAGCCCAGGAGCTCCTTGAAGGTAGTAGCTGGACCTCCATCTCTGTTTCCCAGCACCTGTCATAGGGTCAGTTAATGCAACATCTGTTGACTGGGTTAATTATGCAAAAGCCTATTTTTTTGCAGTAGTCCATGAATTGTGACAGTTCCCCAGTTTTTGTCATTTAACCCAGCCTGGCCCAGGCCCCAGGGTGGTAGGGAGGCCTGCAGAGGACACAGGTAAGTAAGATGTGGTCACTGCCATCTAGCAGCAGACATGTGACTAACAGTCCTGGCAAGGGAAAGCAAGGGCCACACCTAAAAGATAGGGACTACATGTTTGAAGGTTAGGCAGATGGTCATATCTGTTATTTTTATGGGTATACACATTGGGGAGTGGCATTTTTTTATTTTGAGGTTTTTCTGAGGGAGATGATAGGGTGGTAGGATCGCCACTTCTTTTCATAGTTATAAAAGTGTAATAAGTACTATTCTAGGAAATTTGGATAACACAAAAATGTTCCAAGGAGAAAGTAAAAATCATACGTATGCCTTCATTTAAAGAGAAAGAATCTGTTAAATGTTGAATTTATTTTCATATTTTTCTGTCATGCGGTCATAGATAATCCAATTTTCAAATAATTTTGTCATGTTAGCCTTAAGATATTGAATTGTGTGTCATGGTTTCTAACGTGTCAAATGTCGTCACTAGAGTTTTACTTTAGCCAAATGGAATAAATCAAAAATCAGGTAGTCATCAGGGCAGCAACTGGCCCTTGAAGGATAGTTTTGAGGGAATGGATGAATGCTGTGGTAGTGGTTTGCTTTATTTTTATATCTCAGAAGAACAGAAGTATCAGCATTTTCTTGGTGAATTGCTGACAACACAATCATCTTTGTTGTTATATTTAAAAGGAGAAACAATTCCATATCATACATTTTACATATTATGCCTTTATTGCCAATAAGAATTCCATGTTTAGTAAAATGGTAAACATAGACCTTGAACATAATCAAATGTAGCAGTCTTTGTTATCTATTGTCATATAAAATTAGAAAATCATTGTGCATTTTTAAGTAGTTAAGCTATAAGTATCTATATTGTCTACATTTAAAATCTTTTAATGGGTGTGTATATTATTTTTTAGGGACTTCATTGATGGAAATGTTGAGAGTCTTATGACTGAACTAGAAATAGAAAAATCACTCAAACATCATGAAGATATTGTAGATGAAATTGAGTGCATTGAGAAGACTCTTCTGAAACGTCGCTCAGAGCTCAGGGAAGCTGACCGACTCCTGGCGGAGGCTGAGAATGAACTTTCAAGCACTAAAGAGAAGGTATGTCCTGTTGTGGTTTGGGGTGTGAGCTCAGTGTGGATGAGTCAGCTTACTGTCCACATGAAGGATTAGAAAGAGAATGTGTGTGATGAGAGAACAGTTGTCCAAGTCAGACAGCCAGGTTCCAAGCTGGACTCTGCTAGTTAAGGAGATGCGGGAATCTGTGCAAGTCACATTAGTCCCCTGGCTTTGCTTTTCTCATCTGTAAATTCAGGCTAATAATATGTAGGCCTTTCAACATGGATTAAATAAAACAGTATATTTAAAATTCCTGAAGTTATTTAGTTCCCAGCATACCCCACCTCCTTATCTTGTGTGTATGTTTTGTATTTAATATTTGGGTTCTACTACCTGTGTTTTTTTAAATAGGCCAATCTTTATATTCCTATTACGCTACAGTGGACCTCACAAGTATTGCTTTGTTCTTCAAGTTGATAATGATACAAAATATTTTTGTCTGAGATAATATTCTTTAGACTATAATACAGAGGGAAGTTGGGGAGAAAAGGAGCTACCTTTTATTGAGCCACTGCTGTGGCTACACATGGCCATTTTCATTTAACCTTCCTGGCAACCTGTAAGATGATGTTAGCTCGGTTTACTCATGTAGCTCAGAGAGGCTCATTACTGACCCAGAGTCGCACCCAGCCAAGAGCTCTTTTAGTTAGATGAGAATTCCAGGATGAAAAGAGTTCCTTACCCACATGAAACACCTCAGGAACCGTTATTTTTATATTGCTATTTCAATGTGAATCTATTTAAATTAATAGCAATCTATTACCTAGGAACTAAATTATTAAAGAAATTCTGTGAGTAATTAAGAATGGAAAAAGTCCTCTTTTTAGATGAGGTGTTACTTCTGTTGTCATATGTTGGATTACTGTGAGAGAAAATAGTTGTGAGCAGAACTAGAGGAAAAAATATCACTGGTATAATAATATATATATTTTGATGATACATCATCAAAATATCACTGACATATTTTCATTACATAGTAATATATATAGATATGTAAAATCATCAAAAGAAAATTGGTGACAGTGGTAGTAGGCAGAGGTAGTAAGTGAACCAAGGCTGATAAGTTCTTTCACCTTCATCTTCCCAAAATGACTCAGGGAGGAAGCTTGGTAAGAAGGAGGAGGAGAGAGAAAGTAGTGGCGTTTTGTAAGGAGTGTGCTAGACATGTTAAAACCTGACATAGAAGGAGACAAAAAACTATTTGGTGGCCCTCTGGAATGCATAGTCAGTTTTGTCCAATGCTTTGCTGATAAAATTGACAGAAACAAGCTATCTGAAATGGAAAGACGTACGGTGAAATATGTAGCTCTCCAGGAGCTTGCCAACCCTTTTGCATCCACACAGATATTTAATAGATAGATTTAACATATGGACTCCTCTGGCTTTAGTACAATGGCAGACCTCAGGTTTTTTTTGGCTGAAGGTGAGTCACTGCTCAACCAAGTGCAAACCACACTCTATTTTTGGAACTTTTGATGTCATTGTTTTAAGCCTCTTATGTCAGGCAGAAAAAGAAACCAAGTTGATAAAAATATATATATAGTGTTTTTACAAAATCTTATATAGGAAGATTTTAAATATTTGCAGAGCATTTGATGTTTGTGTCTGTCAGCCATAATTACATCATCATCAGATCAATGCATTTTTACTCCACTTGATAATGACTAGAGTACAGCAAGAATCTGTGTGTGGAGGGAATCTTGGTAAAATCACTTCATTGCCACTTAGTTGGGTAGATAGTTTTAATATTTAAAAATGATATAATAGTAATACAGATTATTTTGAAATAAAAAGCATCTTTAGTTCCACTACTTTCAAATGACCGAATTTATTTTTGTATAGTCTTTCTTTGTTGACACAACTATAGTTTTACATAGTTGCTCTCAAAGTGCTTATACCATTTTAAATTTATTTTTCTCAGCAAACATAATGTCATTAACATTCTTCCATGTTGCTACATTGTCATCTGATCATTTTAAAGGCTACACAGTATTCCACTTTGTTAATGCATTATCACTTAGCCTATTTATTATTATTTGTCAGGTTTTATATTATTATACAATGAGCATTTTTATGTAGTAGTTTTTTGCTTCTGAATTATTTACCGAGAATTAGAGTTACAGTGAATGGACATTTTTATGTCTTTCTATATCATCTTGTTTTCCAAAAGAACTGTACTGGTTTATATGGCCAGTAGCTGTGAGTGAGTATTGTAACTGAATGACTTTTAATGACAGTTTCTTTTCTAGACAAAAAATGCTGTTGAAAAGTTCACTGATGCCAAGAGAAGTTTATTGCAAACTGAGTCAGATGCTGAGGAATTAGAAAGGAGAGCTCAGGAAACTGCCGTTAACCTTGTCAAAGCTGATCAGCAGCTAAGGGTAGGTGGATCCCCTAAGCCATTGATGTATATGTTGAGATGAATAAAAAGTTTGTTTCTAAGAGGATAATAATTGGTTTATGATAAATAATGCACGTTCAGTCTACAGGACCGGGGGGAATAAAGCAATATGTTTTAGATTGCTCCAGGCTGATGCAAAGGATTTGGAGCAGCACAAAATCAAGCAAGAAGAAATCTTGAAAGAAATAAACAAAATTGTAGCAGCAAAAGACTCAGACTTCCAGTGTTTAAGCAAGAAGAAGGAAAAACTGACAGAAGAGTAAGTAAGGCCTCTATAGGGCTGCAAGGGGTTTGTGCGGGAAGACAGCTCTGGGGTTCAGAGTCCCTTAGGATCTTCTCTAGTGCCACTGGTGCTTTGTAGGCTTCAGAAACTGCAAAAAGACATCGAGATGGCAGAACGCAATGAGGATCACCACCTGCAGGTCCTTAAAGAATCTGAGACACTTCTTCAGGTCAAGAGAGCTGAGCTAGAAAAGCTGAGAAGCCAGGTATGGCAATTGACGCCTTGAAAAAAACAACTCACACAGTATTAAAACCTACATATGTTTTATGATTATAAAAGTAATACATGTTTAATTGTAAAAAAGAATAAATAAGGCTACATATCGTAGTTGTTAAGCATAAAGTCTAAACTAAATTTGAGTCCCAACTTAATACAATATATTTTTGAGTAAAAAAAGTGAGTCTCAAAACATGGTATACTCAATGAAATCATTTCTGTTAAATGTCTTTATGAACACTTGTGGTTGTATTTTTAGTCAATACCAAAGTACAAAAGTGGTCATCTGAGAAGGGAGGATTTTGGGTATTTTCTGTTTTCTTCCTTTTGGATATCTGCATGGTCTTCTTCCTTTTTCTTTTTTGGTAAACAAATACGTATTATCTTTAAAAATGTAACGAATTTTTGATTTTAAAGATGAATAAATTTAAAATATCTCTAACTTCCATCATCAAGGATGTCAAAATGGAATTAGGGTATAAAAATAAAAGTTCTTTGAAAAGCATAACCTGAGGGATAATCATGATTATCATATTGTTCTTATGCCGATCGCTGTGATTTGAGTGGTTTTAAATATGTGGGCTCAAGGTCTTCTTTAGGCATTTCATCCTCGCACTCCTTGCCTGGGCTTTCTGAATCTTGGGGGACTAGGATATTAGCTCTTGATTTTGCCTCACAACTAAATTATCTCCAGGTTAGCACTGAGGGTTGCATGGCCGTTGTCAAACTTACTCTTCCCTTTCCTTTAATACAGGTGACAAGTCAGCAGCAGGAGATGGCTGTCTTGGACAGGCAGTTAGGGCATAAAAAGGAGGAGCTGCATCTACTCCAAGGAAGCATGGTCCAGGCAAAAGCTGACCTCCAGAAAGCTCTGAGACTGGGAGAGACTGAAGTAACTGAGAAGTGCAACCACATTAGGGTATGTTTTTTATTAGGTTTTCTGAAGAGTCCTAGGATAGTGCTATAGGTTTACTTTGATATATTTTCATTGCTTCTCCCCCAAATGAAAATATAAACTCCTGAAATCTTGCCTCCTTTGTAACATCAATTTCGTATTGTTACGTATCCAAGGAGTGGCTGTCATGTGTAGTTCCCCCTTCGTTGTTTTCTGGATATGCCCAAAGTTCTTCTGCTGATACCATTTTTCTCCAGGATTCCCCTTCTCCTCTATCACTAGCCAGATCCCACTTGTTTCTCATTGCCCAGCTTTATGCCACCTCCTCTAAGGAAACTTCTGGCTGGGCACAGTGGCTCAGGCCTGTAATCCCAGCACTTTGGGAGGCCAAGGCAGGCGGATCAAGAGGTCAAGAGATGGAGACCATCCTGGCCAACATGATGAAACCCTGTCTTTACTAAAAATACAAAAATTAGCTGGGAGTGGTGGCTCATGCCTGTAGTCCCAGCTACTTGGGAGGCTGAGGCAGGAGAATTGCTTGAACCCGGGAGGTGGAGGTTGCAGTGAGTCAAGATTGCACCACTGCATTCCAGCCTGGTGACAGAGGGAGACTCTGTCTCAAAAAAGAAAACTTCTTTTTCCTTTATCCTGTAAGAAGGAGTTTCCTTCTTTTGAGTTTAGAAACACTCTGTCTGCATGTTTCCTAGGCCATCTTAGCCTTTTGTGGTTGTGTTTATGTTCCCTGCCTTACTGCTCGACAAGGTACTAAGCCCCTCCAGAGCAGGAGCCATGTCTCAGTCAGCCTTTTCTCTCTGGAGCACATTGCCTTGCTTATAGTAATGTTGCAAATATATTTAGATCAAGAGAATATGTTACTTTTTTGCTTCTATTATATAGAAGTAGGTTCCTGCCAAATATAATGCTATTCTTGACATAAAAGGCAAAAGTGAGCTTGTTTCCAAATTGGAATTTCTATGAAATAAGACAATAAGAAAATTTATTTTAAAGTAATTTTCATTTACAATCACAGGAAGGGGTAACTTTTTTTTTTTTAAACGCAGGAAGTAAAATCTCTTCTGGAAGAACTGAGTGTTCAGAAAGGAGAACTGAATGTTCAGATTAGTGAAAGAAAAACCCAACTTACACTTATAAAGCAGGAAATTGAAAAAGAGGAAGAGAATCTTCAGGTTGTTTTAAGGCAGATGTCTAAACATAAAACTGGTAAGTTTAAAGGAAAACAATCATACAAAGTTTGAGGTTGGAAACGTCTGTATTACAAGTCATTGAAAAAATAACAAATGGCTAAATAAACTAAAGTTTAACCTTACTACTAATAAGCAAAGAAAGCAGGTTATAAAAGGAATATGATATTATTTTCTGCCATTTGAATTGATAAACTTTATTTAAAAGCAAAATAATCTTGCTCATTGATGATCAGAGTGTTCTGAAAGGAGCACTCGCAGCCTGTATCAATTGAGGTATAAACTAGAACAATCTCCCACTGTTTCAAGACTCTTGAAATTCACACCTGTTGAACCAGTCAGCCCATTTCTACTACTCCATCATCGCAGCAATATTTATAATGACCAAATTTGGAAACAAGCTGGGTGTGGTGCCTCATGCCTGTAATCCCAGTTCTTTGGGAGGCTGAGGCAAGATGATTGCTTGAGCCCAGGAGTTCAAAACCACCTGGGCAAACATAGTGAGACCCCATCTCTACAAGAATATTAAAAAGTTAGCGAGGCACAGTGATGTGCACCTATAGTCCCAGCTACTCAGAAGGCCAAGTAGGGAGGATCCCTTGAGCCCAGGAGGGCCAGACTGCAGTGAGCTATTATGCCACTATGCTTCAGCCTGGGCAACACTGCCTCTTCTGCCATGCCCCGCCCCAGAATTGGAAATAAATGACCAATTTAAAAGCCATATTTTTAACATTTAATGACATGCAAACATGCTCATGAGATGAAAAAAAATAGGTAAAAAATGAATATGGAGTATAGTCCCAGTTTATCTTAAAATGTGTGTGTATATGTGTGTGTGTGTGTGTGTGTGTGTGTGTGCAGTCCTAGAAGGAAATACATCAAAATGCTATTGTAATAGTGATTTGAGATGGTGAAATGATGTTGGGTTTTCATTTTTTTTCTCTTATGCTTTTTTTTTTTTTGTATTTTCCAACTTTTCTACAGTAAGCAGTTATCTCTATAATCAGGAAAAAAGTTAATATTTAAATATCTGTATTTCAAAGGCCAAAAAATTGTTATATAAATCTCAGTCTGTATTTTAAAGTTTTTAAAAATTTATTTTGATCAATTTTATATAAAATGCTTTTAGTTCATTCTTTTATATAGAAGCAAATGCTTTGGAACCAGGATCTTTGTTCATTAAATATTTTTGTTAAAATGTTTGTCTGTTTATTTGTATAGAGATGAGATCTTGCTCTGTCACCCAGGCTAGTCTCAAACTCCTGGGCTCAAGCAATCCTTCTACCTCAGCCTTCCAAATGGCTGGGATTACAGGCACATGCCATTGCACCTGGTTTGTTAAAATGTTTTTAACAAATTAAATAATACTTAACAATACTTTTAGAGAATTTTTTATTAAAAATAAAATTAGCCTTATTCAGCTCAACAAAATTTTTAAAATTATCTTGTATTAGTCAATAGCATTTTTTTCTGTTTAATTTTGTAAACGTTTTCCAAGTTCATTTAATAGCATGGACCATGCTTTGTTTCTTCTGTCCCTTAGAACTAAAGAATATTCTGGACATGTTGCAACTTGAAAACAATGAGCTACAAGGTTTGAAGCTACAACATGACCAAAAGGTAGCTGAATTAGAGAAGACTCAGGTGGCAGTGCTAGAGGTAATGAACAAAACCATTGTACCCTTAAGAAACTGAAGTCTTTCTCATTTAGGATGTTTGAGTCCTCTTTTATCTGATTTAGGAGAAACTGGAGTTAGAGAATTTGCAGCAGATAGTCCAGCAGCAGAAAGGGGAAATAGACTGGCAGAAGCAGCTCCTTGAGAGGGATAAACGAGAAATAGAACGAATGACTGCTGAGTCCCCGAGCTTTACAATCATGTGTTGAGCGTTGAGCAAAGAAAAGGAAGATCTCCAAGAGAAATGTGACATTTGGGAAAAAACGTTGGCACAAACCAAAAGGTGAGAGCAAGACCAAATAAGCTTGCAGGATCACTTCTTCAGGCCTAAGCATTATAAACACACTGTAAACAACTTGGAAAGTAGAGAAAGGGATAAAAAAATGCACCACAAACTTGGTATCAGAATACATTTTGCCAGTTGCATTTTTTGGTGAATTTCCTACTAGCTTTTTCCTCAAAAGTATTTTTTTAATCTTTTTTTTTTTTTTTTTTTGAGAGAGTCTTGCTCTCTCGCCATGCTGGACTGCAGTGGTGTGATCTCTGCTCACTGGGACCTCCACCTCCTGGTTCAAGTGAATCCCCCTGCCTCAGCCTCCCAAGTAGCTGGGACTAGAGGCATGCGCCACCACACCCAGCTAATTGTTTGTATTTTAGTAGAGACGGCGTTTCACCATGTTTGCCAGGATAGTCTAGATCTCCTGACCTTGTGATCCACCTGCCTCAGCCTCCCAAAGTGCTGGGATTACAGATGTGAGCTACCGCACCTGGCCTGTGGGTTTTTTTTTTTTTAAGTAAAATAATACATGCTGGAAATAAATGGAGAGATATGTCTTGTACATGGACAAGAAGACAACATTGTTAACTATTTAGTTCTCTTCAAATTGATCTCTAGATTCAAAACAGTTACAATTAAAATCTCAATAGATTTTTCTTATGGAAATTGACAAGCTGGTTCTAAAATTACATGAACCTGAATCAGATTATTGTAGGACCTAGAATAGAATTTATACAATTTTTTAGGTATGACACCAAAACAACTTTGAGAAAGTAGAACAAAAATTTAGGACTAACACTGCCTGATTGCAAGACTTCTATAAACCTATAATAATCAAAACACTGTGGTATTAGTATAAAGATGAACACATAGATCAATGGAACAGAATAGAAAGTCCAGAAATAAACGGACATATATGTGGACAACTGATTTGATAAAGATACAAAGGCATCTTTTTCAGCAGAGAAAAGATGGTCTTTTTAAAAAAAGTTGCTGAAACAAGTGGATACACAAAACCAAAAAAAAGAACCTCAATTCATACCTCACTATGTGTAATAGATAAATATTAATTTAAAATGAGGCCCGGCACAGTGGCTCATGCCAGTGATCTCAGCATTTTGGGAGGCCAAGGCAGGAGGATCACTTGAGCCCAGGAGTTTGAGACCAGCCTAGGCAACATAGAAAGACCATGTCTCTGCAAAAAAATTTTTTAAATAGCCAGGCTAGGAAGCTGAGGTGGGAGAATTGTTTAAGCCTGGGAGGTCAAGGCTGCAGTGACCCGTGATGATACCACTGCACTCCAGCCTGCGTGACAGAATGAGACCCTGTCTCAAAAAAATATATGTATATATAATATATAAAATATATATTGTATATAGAATACATATATATAAATATATATATAAATTATATATTATATATATTATATAGGTTTTGTATTTATATTTTTACAGTCATATAAGTTTTATATTTAGGTTTTATATATATATGACTAAACATATATATATGACTATAAACATATATGTAAAACCTAAATATAAAACTTCTAGAAGAAAACATAAAACATAGTAGAAAACTTTTGTGACCTTGGAGTGGGCAAAAATTCTTGGTATGACACCAAAAGCATGTTTCATAAAAGAAATTGATAAAATTAGACTTCATCAAAATTTAAAACATTGCTCCTCCTCAAAAGACACTGTTAAGGTAATGAAAAGATACATCACAGGTTGGGAAAAAAATATTTGCAACCCGTGTATCTGATAAAGGACTTGTATTTGGAATACATATATAAAGAACTCTCAAAACTCAGTAAGACAACTCAATTATTTCAATGGGCAAAATATTTGAACAGACATTTCATTATAGAAGATAAATGGATGGCAAATAAGCAGATGAAAAGATACACAGGATCATTAATCATTAGAGAAATGCAAATTAAAACCACAGTGAGATATCACTACACACCTATTAGAACAACAGCCATACCAGATGTTATCCAGGAACTTTCATATACCATTGAGGGACATGTAAAATAGTATGACCACTTTGGAAAACAGTTTAACAGTTACTTAAAAATCAGACATACACCAACCAGAAGATCTAGCCATTCCACTCCTAGAAATTATGTGCCCTTGGTCACGTTGGGGTCACCACCTGAGACGTGGGTCCCACTGCCGCGGAAGTCTGACTTGCAGACCCTGACTCAACAAGGGATGAATGAATGCACTCTCACACCATTACAGTGTTTCAAGTGGGCTAGGTAATGGCTGCTGCTGCTTTCAGAGGGCAGAATGCAACCAATCGACATAGATTCCCTGTTCATCCACACATTATTCCCTAGACATTACAGTAGAGGTTCTAAGTTAACACACTTGTGGATAATTAACATGGTTAAGAGAATGGTTTTACAACTGATAAAAGCTTTTGGTTCTGGTGCCCAGAGTAATTGCAGTTAACAGATAATTCCCCTTTGATCCTCTTGGAGAGACCACCCAGCACAAAATTAATATGAGTAAACAGAGTGGAGACAAATGGGTGTGGGGTAAGGCATTTTGATCAGTCTTTAATCTCCTTCCTATGCTAATGTTAATGAGGGCTGCCTTCAACCTACCCCTATAAAACCCTTTGTTCTTCCAAAAGGTTTGAGATTACAATCTATATCTTTCCTAACAGTTCATATCTTTAATATCTTGCCAGCCACCCCGGTGAATAGCAAACAATATTTTTTCAAGAGAAATGAAAGCGTATTTCTACACAGAGTATATGCTAATGTTCATGATAGCTTTATTTGTAATAGCCAAAAACTAGAAATGACCCAAATGTCCATCAGATGGTAAACACATAAACAAATTGTGGTATATCCACACTGTTGAATACTACTCAGCAATAAGAAGGGAATGCAGTATTGATACACACAACATGGCTGAATCTCAAAGTAACTATGCTGAGTGAAAGAAGCCAGACAAAAACAAGTCCACACTGTATGACTCCCTTTATGTACTCCAATACATGCTCATGCATGTCTGCTATATGGACAGATACTACTGTACATACAGTTAATTTCTACTTTTTCAATTGTCACGTTAGCTCCGTTTTTATCACTCAGATTTTTGGAATTCTGAATGTTATCCATGTTTGTATCCATGATTTTTATGAAACTTCAATTTAGTGAGTCACTTTTTGAAAAAAGTCTCCACTTAGAAAGTTGATAATAAGATTTTGAAAATGAGTTGAGTCTGAAATTTTGTGAAGATTTATAATCATTCATACTTTCCATAACTGTATGTTGTGAAAGGGTAACACTGTTCCTCAGTCATCTCCTGTGTGTACTTGAATATTTTATATTTGACAGTCTGACTTATTCTCTGTGGTAGGGTTTTAGCAGCTGCAGAAGAAAATAGCAAAATGGAGAAATCAAACTTAGAAAAGTTGGAATTGAATGTCAGAAAACTGCAGCAGGAACTAGACCAACTAAACAGAGACAAGCTGTCACTGCATAATGACATTTCGGCAATGCAACAGCAGCTCCAAGGTATAAGGCAGCAGAACAGTGACAATGTGATTTCCTTGCCCTTTGTTAGATTCTTTGATTTTTCTTATGACAGAAATAATTCATGGAATTTCTTTCTAAAATTAGATTGTGGTAATGGTGCACAATCTGAATATACTAAAAGCCTTTGAATTGTACACTTTAAATAGGACATAGTATGTGAATTTTATCTCAATAAAGTCAGTTTTTTTTAAAAAAAACCTAATTCATGTTCCTTAGTGAACAATTTTAAAACATAGCAGAAATAAATAAAAATTGCTGTTGACCTCATTCCTCATAGATTCCTATTAACAGTTTGGTGATTATCCTTCTAGATTTTTGCTAGGGGTGTGTGTCTAGTTTGAAAAACAAAAACAAAGATGTAAATAGTGAAGATTTTAAAATTACCAAATGTTCATAAATACGATAATTTATTTAGAAGAAATTGCTGAGTAATTCTAGCTAATAATATACTTATTGAACATTTTTTATGTCCCCTGGTATTACATTTTCTCATTTAATCCTCATAAGATTTTTATGAGATAAAAATTATTTTACTCATTTATAAATAAGGAAACTGAAGCTTAGTTTTCTTGTGACTGCTTAAATGAGAAGTGACTTGCTCGAGGTCACACAGCTAGTAATTGACAAAGCTAGTATATAAAATTTATTCCCAAATTGCCTTCCTGAAAGGTTAAGTTTATATTTCTACCAACAATGCAGAAGGTAGCTGTTTTTAAACCATGCACCTGACTAAGTATTATCTGTAATTTTTTCATTGTGAGATTTTGAACATGAAAATCTTCAAAAACCTTAACCCCAAGCCCAAATCTGGATTGTGCATGTAACTCTCTTTTGGCCTTTAATGAGACAGTATGGCATAATCAAACATGTAACAGAAGTAAGCTTAAAATAACTTCTCTACTTTTTGGGGACGCTAATGGGAATCTGTACAATAAATACATATGTATTTCTTATTTTATGAATATGTCATTTCTGTAGAAAAACGAGAAGCGGTAAACTCACTGCAGGAGGAACTAGCTAACGTCCAAGACCATTTGAACCAAGCAAAACAGGTAAGGTTAGCAAATGTAATATTCTAGTAGTATACTGAGGAAATCCAGACAATTGGTTTAACAAAGAAATCAAGTAGGCTGGTTCTTTTTTGCAACAGCAGATACCATAGGGCCATTTATATAACATAACCATCACATAAATAAAAGTTTTGGTAGAGAGCAGTCTTGATTCAAACAAAGTTTTACTCAAAACTAGTAAGTAGGGTGGTGGCTAGACCAGAACCCAGCAGCAGTCTGTCAGCAGCCCTTCTGGGGGCTTCAGGGACCAGATGGACCATCTCTAATCCATGGCACAGATGAGGCCTCCAAAGGCTGGGCTTAGATTTGATGACTCCTTGAGCCATAGAGTAACTGTCAAATCTGGGCCTCTATCTTGTCAGATGTTGAATACAGCAGATTCTTGACCCTTATACTTCTGATGATTTTCCTAAAGGTAGTTCAGTGTTGTCCTGTGAGAATAGTGCTGTAATTCAGAGAACTGCAAGCAAGTTGTGGACTTCAGTTTCTATTGTGTAAATTAATAGTTACATTAGACACAGGCTGGATGCAGTGGCTCACGCCTGTAATCCCAGCACTTTGGGAGGCCAAGGCAGGTGGATCGCTTTAGGCCAGGGGTTTGAGATCAGCCTGGCCAACACGGCGAAACCCCGTCTACTAAAAAGACAAAAAGTTAGCTGGGTGTGGTGACACATGCCTGGTCCCAGTTACTGGAGAGGCTGAGATGAGAGGATCACTTGAACCCGGGAGGCAGAGGTTGCAGTGAGCCGAGATCATGCCACTGTACTCCAGCCTTGGCAACAGAGCAAGACTCTGTCTAGAAAAAAAAAAAAAAAAAGAGTTGGATTAGACATCTAAATTCTCTTGTACCTATAAGTTTATTGAGATAATAAAGGAAATAAACTTTCGTGCCTCTCATTCTGTGAGACTTAGTGGATACTGGATTGGTACTGGCCACTTCTAGTAAAGATGGTTTTATTAGTAGTTTCCACTTGTTCTTTCACGTAAAGGACCTGCTTCACACCACCAAGCGGCAGGATATATTGCTCAGTGAGCAGACCCAACTCCAGAAGGACATCAGTGAATGGGCAAAAAGGTTTGAAGACTGTCAGAAGAAAGAGGAGAAAAAACAACAACAACTTCATGTGCTTCAGAATGAGATTGAAGAAAACAAGCTCAAACTAGTCCAACAAGAAACGGTAGTACACATTTATGATTTTATATAAAAGAAGTGTTTTGTCGCTTATGTGAGCTTATTTTTCTTCTGGCAGAAAGCTGCTGAGAAATATCCCCCATGGGACTATGTGTCGTGTAACTGCCCTGCGTAGCCACGGGGTAGCTTTTACACCAACAATGTGACTCTCTTACAGACCTTTAAAAATCATAGAACATCGGTCCTGTAAAGATACTTAATGTCCACATGCCATTTGCTGCTTGAATCCCCTCTTCACATGCTGGCCAGATAGCTCCCCAGGCCCTCTTGATCACCTCTGTAATGGAATTATGCCTGTGGGCTGTCTTCTACTTTCTTTTGAACTAGAATCTTTCTCATGTCCATGCAGGTTTTCTGGGACACTATTTGTTGTTTTATGACTAATCAGGGTTATTCTTTATTAAGATGTTTCAGAGACTCCAGAAAGAGAGAGAGAGTGAAGAAAACAAATTCGAAGTCAGTAAAGTGACACTGAAGGAGCAACAGCACCAGCTGGAAAAGGAATTAACAGACCAGAAGAGCAAACTAGACGAGGTGCTCTCACAGGTGCTGGCGGCTGAAGAGCGTGTTAGGACTCTGCAGGAAGAGGAGAAGTGGGGTGAGAGCCTGGAGAAGACGCTCTCCCAAACCAGTATGTATTCTGGAACTTCTCACTGGGAGATGGGGTAGGGGCTGGCTCTGCTGGTGGTTGTCTTGCAAAAGTGTTTGAAGAGATCCAGATCCCAGCCAGAGCCCAGGAGAAGCAAAGCAGGAGGTATGATAGCCCTGTGAAAGATAAGGAAGCAGGTTCAGACAGACAAAGGGAATATTTATCTTTATGGAGAAGAGAGTTGATCCTGAGACGGACCAGCAAGTCCTTCCTTGCTCATATTGTCTCCTTTGAGAATGCTATCTCAAGAAAGTGGAACATTCAAGTGAAGAACTGCCAAAAGATACTCTTAAAGTATATTATCTGTGAGCTTTGGGAATAATGATCTACTTCATCTCAAGTGTCAAAAACATAATATTAACAGTTCTGTCCAGATTTGGCATAGTGAATGGTACCAGAATACAGGTGTTTGCCTTTAGGTCAGTTTGTTCTTTCTTGAACCATGTATAAATGCAGCTGACATGGGAATCCAGGGTAAGTGCTTGTTCTTACATCAGTAAATGGTTTTCCTCTTCGTAGGCTTCAGGGTTTAATAATGCTCGGAAAATGTTGTGGGCTTGGGGATCTGAAAGGGTTGTTATTCCTTTTTCCCTGGGAACTCTTGATATACCCAGACCCAATCATTTCATTATGAAAATGAAACTAAAAAAATATGTTAAATTTTGATCATGCCAGTTGTTGAAAAGTAAAATCTGGACAGGGTGCTTCTCTAAATAGGGTGATAAGAAAAATATATTTTAAATCTCACTTTTACTTAGTAAGCATTCTCTGTCGAGTACTAACTATGTACCAGGTGTTTGCATATATGATTCCAATTGAACATCAAGAAGTGTATTCCTTGTCTATCAAATGGGGCTCAGGCCAGTGTAGGAGCCAGCTCCAAATCCTGTGCTCCTTCCACTGCAGTGCCTCTTGTGGAAGGAAGTAGTCTTGGTGTGCTTCCCTTTATGAAAATCAATGTTTATTAAAAAAATTTCAGCAGTTCCACACACTTCAGGATTGGTGCGGGGTTTCCTCTCACTGGTCTCAAAGACTTAAAAGAGATGATAGTAGCTGTCTGTCACTTTGGGATCAGGCCCTTCAGGAACCAATGACTTCAAAAGGCACCTTTATCTGGGTATTTTTTTGGGCCTTTGGTGTGGGTCAGGGTAGGCTTGTAAGACTTTGTGATGGAGGAAAGCACCTGCATGGGTAGCAGATCACCATTATGCATCTGCCACAAGGGAAGGGGAGCTCTGCCCACAGCTGGCCTAGGGCCTTTGGCTAATCCTACTGAAAATGCTCATTTCAGAACAGCAGCTTTCAGAAAGGGAGCAGCAGTTGTTGGAGAAGTCAGGTGAGCTGTTGGCCCTCCAGAAAGAGGCAGACTCTGTGAGGGCAGACTTCAGCCTCCTGCGGAACCAGTTCTTAACAGAAAGAAAGAAAGCTGAGAAGCAGGTAGCCAGCCTGAAGGAAGCACTTAAGATCCAGCGGAGCCAGCTGGAGAAGAACCTTCTTGTGAGTACCTGCTGCCATGGCAGTTTATGAGAAAATGATAAATTTAAAATTTTAAACTGCAATACCACTTCAACATAGAGAAAATGAATTACTCATCAACCCAGTCCCTAACCCAACTGTTGTTATTAGTGTATTTATGCATCATTTGTTCTTGAAGCTGATGGTAAGTTTTGCCTGGGGCAGGGCTACAGCCTCAAAGGAGCTCTGGCTGGCTGGGGAGACTGTCATGTGAACAGCCATTGTCAGCACAAAGTAGAGAACACGGTCTGCTAGCAAGCCTCAGTTTACACCTCCACTGGCAGGGGTGGAGGGGGTGTTGAAGAAGCCTTCTCAAGACGGTTTTTTGTTTTTGTTTTTTGAGATGCAGTCTTGCTCTGTCTCCCAGGCTAGAGTGTGTGGTGCAATCTTGGCTCACTGCAGCCTCTGCCTCCTGGGTTCAAGCAATTCTCATGTCTCAGCCTCCTGAGTAGCTGGGACTACAGGTGTGTGCCACCACGCCCGACTAATGTTTGTATTTTTAGTAGAGATGGGGTTTCACCAGGTTGGCCAGGCTGGTCTTAAACTCCTGACCTCAGGTAATGAACCCACTTCAGCCTCCCAAGGTGCTGAGATTACAGGTATGAGCCACTGTGCCCCGCCCATAGACAGTTTATTATTTATTTATTTATTTATTTTTTTTTTTTTTTTTTTTTGAGACAGAGTCTTGCTCTTTCACCCAGGCTGGAGTGCAATGGCACGATCTCGGCTCACTGTAACCTCCACCTCCTGGGTTCAAGCAATTCTCCTGCCTTAGCCTCCCGAGCAGCTGGGGCTACAGGCTCCCGCCACGACACCCAGCTAATTTTTGTTTTAGTAGAGATGAGGTTTCACCATATTTGCCAGCCTGGTCACGAACTCCTGACCTTGTGATCCACCCGCCTTGGCCTCCCAAAGTGCTGGGATTACAGGTGTGAACCACCGTGCCCAGCCAACAGTTTATTTTTTTCAAGGCAGAGTCTTGCTGTGTCATCCAGTCTGGAGTGCAGTGGCGTGATCTGTTTGCTGCAACCTCCACCTCCTGGGTTCAAGCAATTCTCCTGCCTCAGCCTCTTGAGTAGCTGGGATTACAGGCATACACCACCACACCTGGCTAATTTTTGTATTTTTAGTAGAGACAGCGTTTCACCATGTTGGCAAGACTGGTCTCAAACTCCTGACCTCGTGATTGGCCCACCTCTGCCTCCCAGAGTGCTGGGATTACAGGCATGAGCCACCTCGCCTGGCCAGTTTTTTTTACACTGCCGTAGTCAGTGCTTACAAATTTTTCTCATCCTGCCCTTTTTGGCCAGCATTAGCTTTAATTAATCATTATCCTAAAACCAGGAAGCCCAATCTACCATGCTTTCATCCTTGAAATAAATTTGGGAAGTGACACTCAGATAGGTCAGAATAATTTATGGTGGATAGAGGCAGGTGAGCAGCAATGAACTGTCAAGGGTATGGGTTTTTCCAGTACCCTCTGGAGGGGTTAGTGGAGCCCTGTTGTATGAAAGGAACTTTTAAACCATGTGTGTCTTTCAAAGAGGATGTACTTTGATAGGTGTACTAGTGATAGGCAAGATCATCATAAAGATGGAATATAGATGTCTAAAATTTAATACTCCCAGTAATGATGCGTGATGTGATGGGTATTATTCTCATTTTACAGACAATTAATGAAGACTCAGAAAGGGATAGTAGCTTATTATCAAACGTAATGCTACAGATCTGGGAATCAGACTTTGGGCTAACAGACTGATGTGTATGTACTCCCAGCTATACTTTATCTGCCCATGAAAGGCAGACAGAATCATCCCCTTTTGACAGCTAGAGAAGCTGAGGCCCAGATGGGGAATTAAGTTATAGAGCTAGTGAGTGTGTCAGCCAGCAGACCACAGCTCCACGTGTTGGATCACAGAGTTATTTTCTTCCTCCTATGCTAGGAGCAAAAACAGGAGAACAGCTGCATACAAAAGGAAATGGCAACAATTGAACTGGTAGCCCAGGACAACCATGAGCGGGCCAGGCGCCTGATGAAGGAGCTCAACCAGATGCAATATGAGTACACAGAGCTCAAGAAACGGGTGTGTGCCCAGGAAGCCCAGCCGGCCAGCCTGGGGAGAGACGACTTGCTGGGCTCAGGCAGACTGTATTGTTTTTAATATACCTTCTATAGTAATATTTCTTTATGGAAATTGTGAAAAGCTGATTATAAGAATGTTCTTTAAGTCAAATCTGGTTTTTTAGCTTTAAAATTTAGAAATGCACCTCCACTATTTGTTAAAAATATACTTACAAAATTCTCTTAAATTTGACAAGCTCTTAATGTTAGTTTTCCAGGAAAAAACGGTAATTCTTGAGGATCATATTTTATTATGTCCCAAACAACTATGTTGAAATGTTAAGATTTTATGCCATAAACAAGTCTATAGGAGCCAAAACCTCCCCTAACCTTTGAGCAAGAAAAAATTGTCCAGGGGGGAAACCTCTGATATCACATAATGTAACCAGGCAGAGAGTATGAAACCAGTTCATGCTTGGACTGGTACAGTGTCTAATCCGTGATGTCTCGGATGTCCTTTACAGCATCTGGGCCCTCCCTCAACTCTAGTCAGGCTGCTGTGGCCACTCAGTTGGCCCTGTTCTACTTAGTCCTTTGGATGATCCACGTGGTCATTCCAGTTTCATCTGTGCTTCCAATCCCCTGATTCCCCACATATACCCACCATTTGGGTTAGGAAAAAAATAACTTAAAAAATTATTTAAAGACCACCAGCCCTTAGTGATTATGCCTTTGTAAACTTGGTAAGGTAGTTAGCAGTAGGTGTAAATCTCGTATTTCACTAAGCTCTATATGGGGTAGAGCCATAGAGAGTAAGCAGTCTCAGGCATCAGTGCAACTGATAAAACTTTAAGAAACCTCTAGGCTGGGTGCAGTGGCACATTCCTGTAATCCCAGCACTTTGGGAGTCTGACATGGGTAGATTGCTTGAGCTCAGTAGTTCAAGACCAACCTGGGCAACATGGCGAGACCCCGTCTCTACTAAAAATACAAAAAGTAGCCAGGTGTGGTGGCGTATACCTATAGTCGCAGCTATTCAGGAGGCTGAGGTGGGAGGATTGCTTGAGCCTGGGAGGTTGGGACTGCAGTCAGCGAAGATTGTGTCACCATACCCCAGCATTTATAATGCATATCACTTAGGACTTATTTCAGTAAATGGCCCTTTCTCATTTTGCGGCTTACTTACTCTAGTTGCCAGTTGGGTGCCACTAAGGTGCTTCTTATAAATTCTCACTTAGTTTTCACATTTCTGAGCAGAAGGTATTTATATCCATGTATAAATGAGGTCATGGAGGATCAGATGTTAGCCAGCTTGCTCTAAGTCATACTGATAATACTGGAAATGAGACTGGTAACTAGCTTTGTCTGACTCCAAAGAGACTGTATTCTATAGAATAATTCACCTTCAAGGAACTTTATGGTACATGCTTTTCTAAATAAAAATTTTTCTAGCTAAAATGCCAATAAAATAATTTATTTAGTAGCTTATAGATTCTTGAGTATCTGAAAAATCACAAGCTTTTACAGTTGTAGTAATCGTGGTAGTTGATATTTTATAGATCTTTAAATATATGGCATATCATACAGCTCAATTCCAAGTAAGTCTGAAATTTTATATAATGATATTGACACCAACTCACTGTTTAGATGGCAAACCAAAAAGATCTGGAGAGAAGACAAATGGAAATCAGTGATGCAATGAGGACACTTAAATCTGAGGTGAAGGATGAAATCAGAACCAGCTTGAAGAATCTCAATCAGTTTCTTCCAGAACTACCAGCAGATCTAGAAGCTATTTTGGAAAGAAACGAAAACCTAGGAGAACTGGAAAGCTTGAAAGAGAACCTTCCATTTACCATGAATGAGGGACCTTTGGAAGAAAAACTGAACTTTTCCCAAGTTCACATAATGGTAAGGGTTTATCCTGCTATTCCTGGGCTTCATAGGATTGACCGCTTTCCCCAGCTAAGCTAAAACACAGATGTGGGGGTGCTGAGGTAGGAGGAGGGAAAGGCTGGTTGGCTCCCACTTGTAGCAGCTGATGATTCATGATATCTCCATTTTCCCTCTGAGAAAGGATGAGCACTGGCGTGGAGAAGCACTCCGGGAGAAACTGCGTCACCGGGAAGACCGACTCAAGGTTGCCCTTTAAAACAGAAAATCAGCATGAGATACTGGGCACACTGGGGAGGGGAGCGGGGGGTTACATTTACCTGATGCTTTCCCATCCACGCTGTTGCAGCACTGCCAGCAGTGTCAGGGATGGCATGTCTGAAGCTCAGAGGAGTTGGCATCACAAAGTAAATGGCAGGCAGTGTTCAAAACCATGACTTCTTGTATTGACTGCAGTGTTCCGTAACCTATGAGATGCTGCTTTACCTCAGCTAGAACTGGTAGAATCTAAGTATTTGGGACAGGAAATGGAAACGCAGTGATGAACTGTAAGCTTATCACAGGCCAGTGGTGACAGGAAAGATTTGAAATACTGGAAAAGTAGGCCTAATGTCAGTTAAAGAATTGTTTAGCTTAGAACATGCTGACTTTGAAGGCCTTGTGAGATATCCAGGGAAGGGTATCTATCTGTAGGCAGCCAAAAATAGGAGTCTAGGATCAGTGTTGAGCTCAAGATTTGACAGTTAAGAGTATAGGTGGAAGGATACATTTATTTTGGGGGAGTGGCTATGCAGGCAGCATGGGATGAGAGACTGCAGTGCTGCAGTATTGATTGGAGCCCTGTGACGTCCAAAAAGTCTCCAGCCATGTGTGGCTATTTAAATTTTAATAAATTATAATTAAGTTAAAAATTCAGTTCTTCATTTGCCACATTCAGGTGCTCAATAGCCACATGTGTCTACTGGCTTCTATATTGATAGCCAGATATAGAACATTCCCGTCATGGCAGAAAGTTCTGTTGGACAGCACTCCAATAGACTTTGAGAGAATCATTTCAACAGGGGCAAAAACCAAAAAGTAGTATGGAGTTGAGGATTAAATACCGAGTGAGTTATAAACAGGAAACTAAGGCTTAGGAAAAAAATACATAATGAGGAGACACTGCAGGTGTCAAGTATAAACTGATCTTCTCAGTTATAAATGAAAAGGAAAAAAAAGATAAGGCAATAATTTCATGGAGAATTAAGGGATACAGGAATTCTAAGCACTGCTAGAAAAACGGCCCAAGCGAAAGGCCCAGTTAACGACAGTACAGAACAGTAAAGGTTTATGCACACTAAGTATCCACCTGGCACCTCCTACAATTCTTTTCAAAGACGAGCATTTTCAACAGCCATTCCTACTGTTAGCCAGATTTGCCTGTCAAATGTTGTCAGGAAGCTGAGCAGTAGTTCTGGTACGTTTCTTCTGTGTAAAACCCTAAGTCTTGTCATAACACTTTTCAGGCCCAACTTCGACACTCTATGTCCAAGCAAGCAGAAGTATTAATCAAAGGAAAGCGGCAGACAGAGGGCACTTTACACAGTTTGAGGAGACAAGTCGATGCTTTAGGGGAATTGGTCACCAGCACCTCTGCAGATTCAGCGTCATCACCCAGTCTGTCTCAGCTGGAGTCTTCCCTCACGGAGGACTCTCAACTTGGACAAAATCAGGTAAAAAGCAGCTCTTTTTCAAAACAAAACAATAGCCTGGGGTGGTGGTGGTTGTTTTTGATTTTTTTGAGACAAGGTCTTGCTCTACCACCCAGGCTGGAGTGCAGTGGTACCGTAATAGCTCGCTGCAGCCTTGACCTCCCAGGCTCAAGCGATCCTCCCACCTCAGCCTCCTGTGTAGCTGGGACTACAGTCACACACCACCACATTCGGCTACTTTTTAAAATTGTAGACATAGGAGTCTTGCTATGTTGCCAGGGCTGGTCTCAAACTCCTGGGCTCAAGTGATCCTCTTGCCTCGGCCTCCCAACATGCTGGGATTACAGGCATGAGCCACCACTCTGAGCCAAGAGGAAACTCTTAACAAAGGATTTAATATATAACATACAAAGTACTTAAAAGCCACGGAATGTATAATCTAGAGGAGATTCAGAAAGATATATATTATGCCACCTTCAACTCTCTGGAAAACTTGTCTTAGCAAAGACTTGGTAGAGGTAGATAAGCTGATGGCTTAGGAAACACTAGAACTGCAGATTGGATGACCTGTCAGGGATATTGTTAATTCTACTGTTCATGTTCTTCACTTCTGGATTTCCTTATTTCCTACTCTGTCAATATAAAAGAGCTTAGACCTGTGAGGCCAATATGCGTCCTAGTTTAGTCTGTGTGTCTCCCTGCATTTTGTAACTTACATTTAAAAAGTTGGAATGCAGACCTCTTAACCTAGGGTCTATAAAAACCCTGAATTTCACAAAGGTTTTCTGTGTGAGACTTAGATAAGATTAATCAGCATTTAAGAGGAACATGAAATATACTCACGGAACTGGTTAGTAGTAGCACACATAACTGTCAGAGGTAGTAATAGCTTCCACTTTGGAGTGCCCACTGTGTGTATATATAAAACTTTACATACACCATCTCATTTAATTTTTACATCCTTGGGTGTAGGAATTATCCCTTTATATAGATAAGGAATCTGTACAAAATGATAAATGATTTGGTCAAGGACATAGCAAAGGACAACAGCAGAACTTATGGGCTAATCTGTCTTTACCACAGAGCAGTGTATTTTAATGATGGAGTCACAAGGAGCATACAAAGACAGTTGCCTCTTTAATATCCCCAAGGTGGGCAAGTGACTTGCCTAGGACACGGCTGATTTGTAGCAGCAGGGCCATCTGAATGTGATTATCTTAACACCATCTGTGATGGGGCCCAGTCAGGTAAAGGCCAAAATCACCATGGGTCTCAGGGCAGGGTTTGAGAGGAGTGAGAGAGGCACTGAGCATTGAATGGGAAAGCTTTGGGGACAAGACAGTCCAGACTAGTGACAGAAGAATGCACAAGGATTTAATTATCAGCTCAAGGTGGCAGCCAGAATTATTTAGGTGCTGTAAAGGCAACCCACACACAATGGGCAGGGGCGGGATTGGTAGAATTATTCAGAAGTTTGGGGTTGCTTGAACTAAGTTAAAAGTTAGGGGACTGGCTTCTGAGCGTAACATTTTATTTCCCTTGTTTTCTGGTAAGAACAGATACTATACTTGATCTTAGCCAAAAGGCTGAGACGCGATCTTCCTTCTTTTCAGAGCTCCTTCCAGCAGGTTCATCAGAACCACTAGACAGTGACACTGATGCAATTCTTGCTCACAGGGTAGATGTTACAGATTTTTTTCTTTTTTACTGTTTAACTTTCTCTCTCAATTTTGTACAATGGTTCATCTTAAAACATTTTTTTTTCCAAAGAGGTTCTCAAATATGTAATTTACCTATAAGCCATCATGCCATCACTTAGTTAAGACTGTTTTTAGTTTCAAGAATTTGATTTATCCTTCGTTTTTGTCTTACTGTAGGAAAAGAACGCCTCAGCCAGATGAGGAATACTGTCTTGTGTAAATATATTCAAGGAAAACTCCTCCACTACCTCACTGACTTCATAATTGGAATGTCACTTGGTTTTTTAAATCAAGATCCAGTGAACTGAGATTCTGAGATTTATTTTGCTTGTACCATTATTTTTGTAAGTCACTTGTACATATGGGAATAGTTGCATACAATTTAAACCAACATCCTATGTGGCTTTTAAAAAAAATCTTTGCAATGTTTTTCTAAAAACAGTGATTTTAACTGCATATTTGAACCTACAAACAAATCTTGTTAAAGAATGTTCATAAGGCCCTCTTTATAGTGTTATTATTTTTGAATTTTGCTTAAAATCTATTTTTCATATGAAAATAAATAAAAGATAACAATTAACTTGGGTCTGTCATCTGACTTTACACTTCACAATTTGTGGGAAAGCAGTCAAATTTTTATCTTAATTCCAATTAAGTAAGCTTTCAGTTGGATTTCTTTTACCTGGAGGTTGAAGAATGTTATATTTCTTATCAATGAAGGGTTTCATCATTTGGAAATTTATCAGTTATAAAACTATCATACTTCAGATGCCTTTCCTCAGCCAACGTATTCTTTGTACCTTGGAGAATCTGACCCAGTGATAAATTCAAAGTGTGTTGCCTTTTAAAATTTTGAACTACCATAATTAACAGCTCAACTCCACGATGTATACATTTCTTTAAAAACTAGAATAGCAACTGCTCTCACAGTCTGGCAGAATTATTCCCAAGGGGGGAAATATGTAATAGGTTTTAAAATATTCTCAGGAACTCTTTTCTAGATCACTAGACAGCTTTTGAGTCACAAAAGGCATTATACCATGTTACTAGAATACAGAACAGCACAGTGCAGTAATCCCTCACCAAGGTTTTTATTCCAAAAACAGTTATTTGGCTAGAAGTGGACTACTGAGATATGGGATCAATGGAGTTACAATAAAGACAAAGATGACATACAATTTATTAATACACAGTAAGTTCTAGAAGACATCTACTTCCAAAACAAAACTTGATTTCTTCTGTATTTACATTTTTTTGTTTCACTCTTTCAAGTCTTAACAAAATGCTTAAAGGCCTGGCCTAGTCACAATTATTGACATCCTTCTGGGACACAATTTTCTGGGCCTGTGTTGAAGGAGGATAAATTATCTTTTTCTCTAAAATGCCACATGAACCCTCTCTATACGCCCACATGAACAGGAATGGAAGGTAATTATTTGGTCTTTCTTTAATTCTGTTTAAGGGAATGAACTGAACCACTCATCTTTTTTTAAAAATCACACTTAAAATAGCGGACATACAGGCAAAAAAGTTCCCCAAAACTACTGTTGTAAGGAAGTTGAGAAGGGAGGTAATGTATGAAGCTTAACATCTGGTTTCAAAAGACATCTTTCCAAAGAAGTTATACCTCTATTACGTATACACCACCAACCAAAAACAAAGTTACTCCATTAAACACTTATCCACGAAAAATACTTGAATATTGTACTGGAAGATCTATTTAAGCATAAATAGTACTAAGCACCAGCTACTAATCTGAGGGCTGCCTCATAGGTGCAAGGGCAATGAGTAACCTCAAGAAGCAGGTGACCGCACAAGCAGTAAGCTATGGATTAAAAATTAAAAGGATTTCACATTCTTTCCAAAGCGTACTGCCCAGTGTCTGGCACACACATGTTAATATGACAATTTGCTCTTATTCGTGAGCACCTGAGTTTATTATAGGGGATTACACATGCAAATGATAGAATCTGGCTCCCTGTATAAAGGAGAACACTACTGGCCAACAAATGTGCTATCTTACACTGAAAAAGACTGACTGAAAACATTTCAAGGGTGATGCAGACACAAGAATAAAACTGGCTCTATTACTTAGCGACGTGGTTTTATACGCTATATATGTAGACCTTCTTTATACAAGAAGGACAGTGCTGCAATAAAAACTGATGACTCGTGTCAAATAATTGCCTGAAGAAAATAAACCCTATTACAGTTCAGAAAATAATGCAACCAATTTTAATTTAATCTAGATACAGGTACTTTATTTACAAATATTTAGATTAATAGCATTTTGTTACATCAAATGAAGAGTACAGCAGTCTGAATAAATCCTTCGGTCACAAAAACAATAAAACCCACTGTAACTAACTTTGGGATCAGGGTATTGCACCTAAACAAGCCGCAGTCTTTAGTTTGTGATTGCTACCTTATATCCCAATGGGTGGTTTGTTTGTTTTGTTTTTGTAAATATACACACACACCAGCAGGTCATGGTCCCTGGGTGAATCTCTTGTGATGCAACTGTGTAAGCAAAATGGATCACTCTCAGTCTTTAACAGAACATACCAATCTACTCCAGAAATCTTATTTTTAAAAAAGTTAAAGACAAAAATAAAGATGAATCCACAAATTAAACAAATCCTATTTTCTGCACATTCCAGTTTTGGCTTTTATTTAACATTGACTATACAATACTCTGGTACTACCACGTTTACAACCCAGAAAGATGTACTTTTATGTTAGTGTCTGTAAAGAGGGATTTAAAATGTGTATTTTAAACACAGCAGTTAAACTGAGTGCATTCTATATAGTACACTGAGGTGTTACCTATTCTTCAAATAAATTCTCAATTCCCAGCCACTGAATCATAAACGCAATAAAAAAAGATCAACAGAAGTGAAGAAATTAATAAAACATGTTTGTTGTCTAAGGAAGTAAGATTGTTTGTCTTGCTATACAGTATTAATTCAGTGGCCAAACCACCTAGCGCAAAGTAGTAACTTACTTTGTATCAGTACAAGCACTAAAACAACTTTAGAGAAACACTTTCCCTTTTTACAACAATTTATGCCAGTGCGACATAAAATAGCCCCTCATACTGTGAACACAGGGATATCTTATTTTGCTGTAGTGTTAAAAATGCACAATTTAAAATCCCTTAACAGCAGACCTCTGGTTCTGACTGTCCAGTTCAGAATCTGACCATTCCAAGAAGATAAAGGTATAAAAGCTTAAATGTGCCCAGCCTTTTTTCTTTTTCTATACAGTAAGGCAAGAATGCAGCCTGTAATGCAAAAACGTTTACAAAAAGAGAAAAGCAGGTTAGCACATTGTCAATTGCACAAGAACAGTTAAGAAAATCAGCAGGTAAGCAACAGTGCAAAGATGGAACAGAATCTGCTAGTGTTAATCCTCTGATGCTAGGAGCTCTTTCCAGCATAATGTCCCCAAACACTGCCAGCACCAAGGGGTGGAGCCAGTACTACTTGTGAACTGCAGTTGTGTCTATTTCTTTGTGTGAAATGGAAGGGAATAACATGGTCACATATAGGTCATACTGTACAAACTGGTATTTTATACTGTTCCAATGCCAGTAATCAATTTATTTTCTTCATTAAAATAATATACACAGAATGTATTGTTAGTTCGATTCCTTCAAATTTTATACATATTTACTTTCTGTTAAAGAGAAAAGGATAAAATGGTATAAAAAAAAGATAAAGCTATTAATTAAGCACGAGAGAGAAGATAAATGGATATTTTCCCTGTGTGAGGCTAAGACAGAAGCAAACCTCATCAAGAAAAATGCCACCCACACAACAGGAAATTTCTCCAACAAAAACAAAACAAAAGCGGTTACAGAACCCCTTCTCTACCATCAGAAGTCATTTCACAGCAATGAACTTATTGGTTACAACAGACATACTTGAACAGTTAAGGATGGGAAGAAAGGCTTAATATCATCAAATTAAACCATACAGTGACACAAAGCCTTGCCAAAGACGGAGGGTAAAATCATGAAGTCCAGCATCAGTGCTCAGTTTAAATCATATATTGGTGACATACCTATCACAAGGACAAAGGGGAAAAAAAATCTAGATTTACCATGCAGGAGAGATTTATTACTCTACTTGCCTTTGATAACCTGATTACATCTAGTTGTTTAGCAGTTTAGTATTGTGTTAAACTGTTTTTACAACAGAGTTTTGTTTTTTCTTTTTTTTTTTAATTAAACCCAGTAAGATGTACAGAAGACAATGAGGCAGTGAAAAGTACTGCTTCCGACAGACAGAGGTGAAAGGTCAAATGAGGGGCCATGGCAAAGAGGTCACTAGCAGCCACAGCCTTCTCTCTGGGGTTGGGGTTCACTGGTTAGCCGGCCTCCCTGTGGAGCTGAAGGTTTGTGTTGTACACCAGACTCAGCAGCATTCAGATCCAGGCTTCCATCCTGAATGTTCTGATAGATTTTCTTGGCAGCCTCAAGGAAGGCATCTTCTACGTTCTCTCCCCTAAGAGGCAATTGATAACTTTATTCAAGAACCATAGTTTTCTACCAAAGACACGACATTATACACCGACCTTTTGCTAACCTTTAGTTAACTGCCATGATATCTTCAACTTAACCACTGCCATCTAGTAAGAGATGACCAGAACTCTGAGCTAAGAGAACAACATAGAAAACTATTTGCTATGGAAAACATACATACACGGTGCTTAAAGCCCTTTCTACAAACCCTATTTGGACAACTACATGTGTTATATACAATCATTAAAATACTATATGTTAATAGACACCATGACAATTGAGATAGGCCATTTCTCCTCCAAACAGAAATGAAATCTCTCCAAACATGCTGAAAAGAATTCCAAGAATAATATGGTCTGATCAGCCAAGCATGAACTGAACTGTTTCTAATCGTGTGATGGTGACATAATCATACTCAGCCACATTAACATCTCCTTTCGGTTTTCTTTGGACTAACAGCACAGCTGAGACTAAACAAAAACAGGTTAGCCTCTCCTCACAAGAAATTTTTGGCCTAATAAATGAAGAACAATGATGGGAATACCAGAGTTCAACAGCAGACATGGAAGAACAATCAGAAAATGTTCCCTATGCTCCTGAGTAGACACTATCCCCTTAAATCATGCTTTTTAGTGTGATCAGATTAGAGGAAGAACAGGTTGACCAAGCTTATGTCTGAAATGCCAAACTCCACCACACTTGTGAAAAGTCAAACACTGTCATTTGTGAAAAGTCAAACACTTTTGAAATGTAAACAAAGTTTCATTTATTAACCTGAGTTACCAACGGCATGATCAAGGTACAGTCTTTTAAAAAAATTCATATTATTTTGTAAAAAAGGGAGCAAAGAGATGTAAGCATTACACATTTATATACAGTACTTTATATGTGTATATACATTATATACATTTCATATATAGAGTTCTTTGAGAAGCTTGAATATAATTGAAATATGATCTATATTTTGGTCTTACTTACGTTTTTGCACTTGCTTCGAGGAACAATAAGCCTAAAAATAAAATTCAGACTCGAATTAGGACATTTCAAACTAACTCACAAGTGCATTTCTTCAGTAACATCTGAAAAAGTTTCCCCTTCGTTTTCAGTACTCCTCCCATAGTATTTTATGAAAAAGTATGTAAGTTTGAGGTGGAGAGCATCTTTGTTTTTGTCACTAAATAACTGTACTGCTCCAACATAAATCTCACAGAAACAGAAACACATTTTGTTACTTCCTCATTTTTGAGATTTCTAAGCAGTCTGCATTTTAAAAAAACAACTGTCAATCTGCAGTATCAAAATCCCACCTTTCCTTAAAAAGTCTCCCAATTGTGACCATTAAGTCTTAAAAGAAACCCACCGTTTTCTTCAGCAAACTGTTTGGCTTCTTCATATGTAACATCTCTCTGTGCCTCCAAATCTGCTTTATTTCCTATGAGAATTATTACCTAATTTGTGATCAAAAGAAAGACACCTTTATAACAAAAGCAATCATTTAACCATGCAAATTCTGAAATCCAAATCTCTTGATAGAAAAAATAACTGGGCCTAAAAAGAAAACCAAGTACTAGCAATTGTCTACTAGACAGGACTACAGTTTCATGAAGTCATTAGTACAAAGCATCTTAGCAATGATCTAGACCAGGGGTTGACAAACTTGCTGTAAAGAACAAATAGTATATTCTTCAGGTTTGTGAGCCTCATATGGTCTCTGTTACATATTCTTTGCTGGTTTTTTGTTGTGGTTGTTTTTAACAACCCTTTAAAAATCTAAAAACCATTCCTCATTCACAAGCCAGTCAAAAGCAGGCTGTGGGCTGAATGTGGCCCACAGGACATACAGACTTTGGTGACACCTGGCCTAATCCAAAGATTATGATATATCTGAATAAGATTTCTAAGGGTTTATGGAAAAGCTCCAGGTGATCTGTAAATACCTTGAAATTAAGCACAAAAATACTCTAATTGTGGGCATTACCTGGAAGAGAAGGTTCATGGGTTCCATCAGATTTTCAAACAGTTCTGAGGTCTTCTAAAAGTTTGAAAGCCACTAGTTCAACTCCTTTAGGCTACCAGTAAGGAAATTAAAGCTCAAATAAGGCAAAGGGACTTGCCGAAGGTCACTCAGTCAGTCAGTGGTAGGAGGACCGTAGATTTTAGGTAGAAACCCAAACTATGATCTTCAGACAAATACTATCCTACCCCACACTGTCCCTCGACAGGACCGAGTTTAGTTAACAGTAACTGATAAGAAATGTCTATGTGTATCCACAAGGGGCAGCTGGGAGTAGGGGTTGGGGGAACGGATGCTTAAGTTCAAATCCAAGACAAAATATCACCCACCTACCTATATCCACCTTGGAACCACTCATACAAGTGAAGTTAGGCCAAAGTTAAACGCAGCTCTGTAAAGTTGTCAGAAAAAAATATGTACCTTTGGGAAACAGCAAAGTGCTTTGGCCTTTATCTGAGGTAGGGAGGAGGGTTATGGATAAACTGTCTTTGTACATTTACAAGCTTATTTGATACCAGTTGGTAAAATCCCTCCCTTCTTCCCCCTTCCAAACAGATATGGTAATCTAGATATGAACACTTTGAGAATAGATGGTTTCAACTAAAAGGCACTTCAGCCATTAACTTTTTTCTCATGTGAAATTACAGTTCCTGGCTCTTCCACTTTCAAAAATTCGTGTTCCATAAACCAAATAACCATTTTGACCTGAATGTAAACCTTGTGCAAGGACAGTTAAGTAGTACAACAAAACTGAGCATTCTTTAAACAGTGTGGACAAAGTGTCCACTGTGAAGGGAAAGAAACTTTCATACACTATCCATTAGTCTTTTAAAAGAATAAAATAATGATACTTAAAAAGGAAATCAATTTATAAAAAATTAAGTCTGGTAAAGCCACAATGACTACCATAGGGCCATTATAAGACAGGTACTCAAAACAAGACATACTGCCCCTCATCCTGATTCCCTGTGAATCTCCAAACAAGGCTTCTTATCTCGATGAAAGGGAAGACATAAAGTGGCATGCTAATTAGAGCTACAAAACATGCCCACAACAAAATGGGAAGGAACACAACTTCTACACAGAAATAAAAGGCAATTTTATAGAAAATGCAGCTTTAAGAAAACCTGGAGAATTTTTTTTCTCCTGATCTGGTTCTACTTCAAAGGACATAAATGAGGCAGGAAAGTTAATTTTATTATACTCCTCCACGGGGCCCTCTACAATGAGTTTTGTTTTTAATATTTTACTTGAAATAGCTATAGACTCACAGACACTTACAAAAAGTTAACAGTGAGGTCCTGTATATCCTTCACCAAGCTTCCCTAATGGTAGGATGTTATGTAACTATAATACACTCTCAAAACCAGGAAACTGACATTGGTACAATCCCTAGCCCCTATTCAGATTTCAGTTTTTACATGCTCTCAGGCACTTGTGCATTCGCGCATGGGTGGTTCTATATAATTTTATCTCAGGTACAGATCTGCATCACCACTGTCAGGATACCGAAGTGTTCCATCACTACAAAGAAACTGCTTCTGTGCTGCTCTCTATGTAGTCACACCACTTCCACCCTCCAACCCGTTTGCTAATCCCTGACAATCACTAATCTATTTTCTATTTCTACAATTTTGTCATTTTGAGAATGTTTTCTAAATGAAATCATACAGTATATAAACTTTTGAGACTGACTTTTTTACTAGGCATAGATGCCCTGGAATTCATTCCTATGTACAGCTTAGTAGTATTCCACTATAGAAATATTCCAAACTGTTTAACCATTCACCTGTCAATGGCCAGGTTAGGAAACACCTAGGTTTCCAGTTTTGGGCTACTGCAAATAAAGCTTCTATGAACACCCATCTATAGGTTGCATGTAAACCTAAGAGTGGGTTTAATGTGATAATGGAAATGAAAGTTTTGGGCATAGTCCCTAGCATGATAGGAAAACAATGTTAACTGGCTCTCAATATGATTAAACTGCCATTTCCTGATAAAAGCAAATCTTACCACTGATTACATATTTATTCAAGTAGGCCTCATATTAAGTGTTGGGGGGTATAAAGCCAAGTGAGACGCAGACCTTGTTCCTGAGAGGCTCAGTCACAGCTCAGTTCGTCTTTCCTAACATTGTTTGGCATACCCTCAACAACATCTACTGAAACTTTACTCACCCCTCAAGGACCAGCTCAAACACCACTCCTCTGTAAAGCTGCTTTCTCTTCAGATGGCACTGATCATCCTAGGCCCCCAGCACTGTGCCAGTCCCTCTATTTCTAATTCATGTTTCAATCTACTTTGCAGCCTAGTTATCTGCATACCTGCTGGTTCTCTCCCTGCTAGACTGTAAGCTCTTTGGGACCAAAGACCCATGTTTACCTTGGTATACTGCAGAGTCTGGCATGGTGGCTGGCCTTTCAAATCTCAATAAATATCTCAGTCTGGTTAAGAAGCTAATGTTTTAAGGCATACAGAATTCTTTTTATTTTTGACTGAAATTTTTATTCTTAATTCTCCTTCTCCCTCTCGTTGAAATTTTTATTGATAACTGTAGGTTCACATGCAGAAATAGTACAGAAAGATCTCTTGTACATTTTGCCCAGCTTCCTCCAATGCTGAAGTTTTGTGAAATTAATGCAGATCCCTTCTAAAATCAGAATTTCAGATTTCATAGTCTTCACATGAGATTACCACTACTAATTAATAACAAACATGAAAAAAAAAAACCCTAGGTATAATAAAATGCAAAACCTGGTTTAATTAAAACTGAAAAATAACTGTTACATTTTCTTTAACTAATTAAGAACACAATAGAAATCTCTCATTCTTGTACCTAAAGACAAAAATCTCACCAGTAAATGGCTTTCCTTTTTGGGTTAGCTTAGTCCTTAAGTGTTCTGTGTGACAACACGCCGTTTAACTTACAGTGTTTGGGTTGGTGAGATTCCTCGCATCTGTCAGCCAGCTGCTCAAGTGGTTATATGTACTTCTTCTGCAAAATCAAAGTTCAAATTTGTGACTGCCACATAATCAGACAAAAAAAACTTCAACAAATATTAAAATACATACTTTAATCAACATATCCTAAAAGAGTAATTCTGCTTTGACCAGTTACTCAGAACAGAAGTTGTGAAATACAACTACTCTTCAAAAATCTATCCAAACCTATTATTTTTAAATAAGTAACTCAATATCCAACAACTTTGATAATTACATGTCAGGAGTAAATTGTTTATTCCTAAAAGCATACCATAAACAGACCAATAAGCAAGCAAGGAAAAACACAGTAAACTGATGGAAATACCGATGTGGAGTCAAAACTAAAACTACTTTGAAATCATACAGATTTTCAATCACAAAGCAGAGACAAAGTGGTATCAAAATGCCTAACCATGACACATTCAATTGAAGACATTTTTGCTTGTCTTTCAATTTTAATTTCAATTAGAAACCAAGTCACACTATTATAAGCTGGCATACAATTCATCTTTCCTTAATAATTTAAAGAGTAAGCTAACCGTTAACAGCATAAAATTGACTTTAAAAGACATTTAAAACATTTGACAAGAAATTCAAGTCCCCAGATGTCAGAGAAAAACTTCACTCTAACTTTGTACTCTTATCTATCAGGCATCTAAATCATTTTGGGATTCTAACTGGCCTATTTTTCCACTTTCTCCAAGAAATAGTTTAAAAACTCATAGGCTCATTTGCACTAGCCGAGTAAGCCCTAAGCTAGTAAACAAACCCAAATATCTGTAATATTATACACAGTAGAATCTACCAAAGGGGTCAAAGATAACAAAATTTTTGAAGTTAAAATGTTTCTGATTTCTAGACTCACAGAACGTTAGTCTTACTCACTTAACATGTGAAGAAACAGAAGCCCATTAAGACTTAACTGGTGTCAAAACCAGGCCTAGAACCCTTTTACAAATACCACGTCCTTTAAGTGTTCCTAGTTTAGTTCTGCGAATATATTCTACGATCTCTAGCTGCCAGTGCTCATAAAGAATTTGTTATTCAAAACATGTAATTATTTCCCAGTGAGAACTGAAAAGAACTCCTTACTCGGACTTTTATTATGCTATATCATATTACTCATCAATCACCAATGAGATGTCAAAAATGTTATATATATCAAAATAGCCCCGTTTCCCTCCAATGTTTTAGAATTTTCTAAGCAAACAATGATAAAACATCATTTTTAAAAAGCACAAGCCTTATCTGTGTTCAATACTTCTATGATTGGCATACCTTGACTTTACACAACAGGTATGTTTTACTACTTCATGCATAAATCTTAAATAAGTCCAAACATAATTTTGATAAATTTTAAAATTTCAAAGCTGGCAGGGAGAGTGAAGTACACAGAAAAGCCTAGTACCAAAATCATATAAACTGTATTACTTACATGTACCATAACTTCTGCCAATGATTCTAGTAATTATTAATTTAAAATCCACTATCATTATAATTTTAAATCTACAAATAAATATTATTCAAATGTTCACTAACTGGTGGTACCAGTGCTAAAAGAAGTGCTAAAATACTACATATGTCAAAATGTTATAGCAAAACATCTGTCATGAAAGGCTATGTGTCAATTTAGAAAAGCACCCTGTAACAATGAGAGTTAATGACAAAAATAAAAAGGAACTTTATGCTTGTAAAATGTCAAAGAATGGAAAAAAACTGCTGTCATGACTGCAACATCAAAGTCACTATGAAGTATCACTTTAGCACCTGCCTAAAGCCTAGGGTACTCTTTTCCAGTAACAGTTTTTATTATAATGAACATACCATAAAGCTTATCTTTTAAAGTACGTAATTGGGTTGTTTTAAGGGTAATTACAAAGTTGTACACTGATACACTATCTAATTCTAGAACATTTTCATCACCGCAAAGAAAAACTCTGAACCCACTCAGAAGTCACTCACTCCCCATCCTCTGGCAATCCACTTTCTGTCTCTATAAATTTACCAGAATATAAATTCTGAATATTCCATAAATGAAACCATGCAATATGTGTTTCTTAGCATCTGGCTTCTTCTACTTAGCATAATGTTTCCAAGTTTCATCTATTTTGTGGCCTGTATCAGTACTTCTTTCCTTCTTATAGCTGAGTAACATTCCATTGTATGGACATACCACATAGTGTTTATCCATTCATCAGTTGATGCACGTTTTGATTGTTCCCAGCTGAAATACTTTTTGATGACTTGAATAGATACAACTTTTACCAAAAGTATTAACTATGCTTAAAAGGTATGCTTAAAAGCAAAAATAATATTCTTATCACACATCACCATATTTAAATTGTATTGAGTTTTTAATTATGTGAAGTCTTCAGAAATGTATTCCTCATAAAATTAGACAGTTTCGTATAGATGGCCAGGTTTATTAACAGTCTTCAATAATACTCTTGATTATATCGCTGACTGCCTGGTTATAATAAAGAGCATTAAGGACTGTTTCTCTGTTTTGCCCTGAGGCCACCCATTTCTAGAATTTACTGAAACTTTAGGTGCTACAGTTACAATCAGTCAATATCTTTATTCTAAGGCAGCATTTTCCAAAGTGTGTTCCTCAATAAAATAAGCTTAGGAAACACCAAATTAAACGAAGTCATACAGCAAAGAATTTCTTACTGCAGAACTTCTCAGGGTCCTAATATGCTAACGCACATTACGACGTATCAAGAGGAAACAGTACAGAGCATTTCCGAAAGGAAATATGGTTTAAACTCTAATTATCACTTGGTCCCACTCACCCATCTTTACCCACAACAAAGAGAGTCCCATTGCTTTTGACTGGCACTTTACATCAACATGAAAGGTGATCTAGTCCGTCTCCTAGCTTACAGTAGATAAACAGTACAGGGTCTAATCAAGTGGTACAGTTTTTCATGTTCTCCAAAGTCAAACCTTTACTTACAGTAAAGTTTTGTTACTTTACATCGAGTGCTTTGGAATTCCAGAAACACTCATGTTGAAATAAATTTAAACCTACTGCATGTAGTAGTTGAAGTCACTTCAATCCATTTTAAGACAAAAATAAATAAATACATACATACATACATACATACTCACACACCTTCAGATGCAAGCGTAAAATTTTTTATAATCTGCCACGCTGGATTAGCAAAACTCTTTGCCTTGCCTTCTTTTGAGGTGTAAACTTTAACACTAGAGACTAAACAGAGTAACTCACAAGAGTTGCTTGCTTGCTTTCTACTTGAAAAAACATTTTACATAAAATATTATTTCTCCTCAAATCATTCAACTGAAGTTGCTTTTCAGAACTGTATTCTTCTATTAGCTTTACACAACATCTCGCTAAATTTCTGTTCAGTCATACCAACCTTCAGAAAAGAGTATCGATGTGTTATATCAAGTTTTACATGGTGACTTAGAGAAGAAACCATAAAAACCAAGTAAGTTCATTTAAAGTCATATGATTACAAACTTAAAAAATGGCCAAAGTAGATTTATTTTCCCAGTATGAAGGTTGAAAAATTATTAATCTCTTACCTAGTGATATCATAGACCATAAGAGCTCCCGCAGCTCCTCTGTAGTAGCTCCGTGTAACAGCCCTAAATCGCTCCTGTCCTGCCGTATCCCAAATCTGCAGTTTTATTTTTTGGCCACTAACTTCAATTATTCTTGTACCAAATTCAACACCAATTGTGTGAGGACAATCAGCCATAACTGTTAGGGAGGAAAAAAAGTAATAGCCCAATTTTCAGAAAACTTCAAATGAAGCCTAGAGTGGGAAAATCCACTAAATAAGCAAATTATTTACTAATACTTAAAGGCTACAAATAGACTAAAGCTACTATTGAAAAAAAAAAAATTAACAAAGATCTAGAAGGAAGAAGTCAGAGAAACGTGGCTGAACTAAAATCAGGGTCAGCAAACTTCTGGAAAGGACCAAGCAGAAAATATTTTAAGTTTTGTAGGTCAAAAGGTCTTTGTCAAAAGCTACTCAACTCTGCCACTGAGGCATAAAAGCAGCCAGAGACAATATGTAAAACAGGCATGGTTGTATCTCAATAAATTTGATTCACAAAAACAGGTAGTGACTGGGTTTGGCCCACTGGCCACAGTTTGCTGACCCCTCAACTAAAATAATTAGCTAAGTAAAAATAAGGATTTTAATAAACTCTTCACAATATCAACATGATACCATTTACTTAGCCTTCTTATAATCATTACCTATAACAGATCAATCAATGGTCTTAGAGCTCTAGGATTTATTAGTCAAACAGATTCTTATCCCAGAAAATATCCATCTCAAGAAAATCATCATGTTTTACATATATACACATATAATTTAGAGACAGGGACTTGCTTTGTCATCCACCTTGGAATGCAGTGGTACAATCAGAGCTCACTGTAATCTCAAACTTCTGGGCTCAAGCAAACCTCCCATGTAAGCCTCCCAAAGCGCTACTGGGATTACAGAAGTGAGCCACCACAGCTGGCTAATAGATACTTCTTATAATACAAGTTATATATATTAGTTATATATGTCTACGCCAATAGAACAAATTTATTAGTCCTTTCCTTATAATGAAGCCACTTAAAACCTAAACCCACTATTCTCCAGTACAAGGACACAGACCACTGGGCACTTCATAAAATGTTATATCAAACCTCTGTGGTAAGCAGCACAAAAATGTCAAATAATTTCAACTATACAGAAACACTTTCAACTATACTTAGCATATCAGTTACAACAAATTGGCCCCTTCTATCACCCAAGAAAGAATAGAAAGAATTCCATTATAAGTATTTCAAATCTGTTATTTAACAAATGATATATGCAGCAAATTTCTCTTAATACAGAAAGTCAGAGAAAAAGGAGATTAAGTTTGACATTTTTTATGTATTTTTAAAAACTGTTTTAACACGAAGAAATCAAAACAAGTGAATCAGATTATATAATGTGTATAAAAATCAACACTAAAATATGCTGGTATATTTCATTTTATCTGTACCCATTTTTAAAAAGTGCAAATATAAGGAAAGGTTATCTTTAAATACATGAAGTACACTGAAAATGACACTTTTTAAAAAGTAGAAATATGACAGTGAAGAAAACAATGTTTTACCTCATGTATTGAACTTACATTTTTTTTCTGTAAATTGATGAAGCAAGCAAGATTTTCCTACTCCCATGTCCCCTGTTTAAAAAAAGATGTTTCAGGTGCCAATGACATTTCTTCCAATTTTACCACATGCGCTGCCGAAGCAAGCACAATGACATTTCTTAATGTTATACAATGACTGCTATATTCCTTACCATGTAACATCAGAAGTTTCTGGGACACTTAACAAATTTTTATTTTTCTACTTTATAACGATTCAAAAGTTTTCACTGTGAGACACAAATGGACTATTATTCCCAATCTTTAGCAGTGAAAAGATCTGGTTATAAATTATAATTATTATGTTAATAACTAACCACGAGCTGGGAAGTGCTTTTTTTTTTTTTGAGACAGAGTCTTGCTGTTTCCAGGCTGGAGTACAGTGGCACAATCTTGGCTCACAGCAATCCCTTGCCTCCCAGGTTCAAGCAATTCAAGCAATTCTCCTGCCTCAGCCTCCCAAGTACCTAGGACTACAGGAATGCACTATCACGCCCAGCTAATTTTTGTATTTTTAGAAGAGACCTGTTGGCCAGGATGGTCTCAATCTCTTGACCTCATGATCTACCTGCCTCGGCCTCCCAAAGTGCTAGGATTACAGGCATGAACCACCACACCCGGTCTTGAAGTGCTTATTTTTTAATGGTATTTTTTACTTTGAGCTGTTTCAAAATTTTATTTATTTTTCCTTTAACTCATGCACAGAAGCAAAAGATTCCAAAGAGTGACAAACGGGGTAGCATGTAACAAGCAGAAATAACAAACTGAGT
Organism: Ateles fusciceps; assembly: GCA_036589455.1. Lineage (NCBI taxonomy): Eukaryota > Metazoa > Chordata > Mammalia > Primates > Atelidae > Ateles > Ateles fusciceps. Next base: position 20,531,606 of record JAZHEH010000952.1, read on the forward strand.
TCTGGGAGTCTGATTCACTAGGTCCCTGTCTTAAACTTCTTGCAATAGTCTATGGAAGAAAAGAATCTGCATTACATGAAAACCCCAGGAGAAAAGATGTCATCTCTGACTGTACTATAGCAATGTTAACCCTTGATGAAGGAAACATTATAAAGACACATTAAGTTCAAAATTAAAGCAAATTGTTCTAATGTGAACAATTCATTGAAAAGCATGTGCACTTTCAAATGTAGTTTTATAATTATGTTTGGATAAATAGCATTAAGACTTAATTTGAGCAAAACCTTCTCGAAACTTAAGAAAAAAAAATATCAATTAAGGGGAATACTATATTTTATGTATATTACACAACTGATTTGAAATCAAACAATATTCTCTACCAATTTTTGGAACCCAGGGGGATCTGAGAGCTTTCATAGTATTTTGGGAACAACACTGATACTTCCTAGCATCAACGAGTTTTCAAGCAGCCCTCAAGAACAACCAACATCACTTCACAAGGTACCCAGCACTTTATCACAGAAGTATCCAGGGACATAGTGCAAAAGCTGCACTGCTAATGCAAAAATAAATAAATATTTTGTATGTTAACCTTCTTTCAGGAACAAGAGTATAGGTTAAATAAACTTACCAATAATAATATATTTAAAGATGTAAGAGTAGTTGTATGGTGCAGTTGCCATGGTGGCACTGAAAACAAAGAAATTTGTGTTACTTCAGAAGGAAAGTATATACAAGTTATTCAAACAGGTCACTGCTATCCTTTAAAGGCGGATAAAGGACACTGAATACAAATAAATGTTGGTTACAATAAGTCAGAATAAAATTGCATTTCACAAACTTATCTTGAATGAAAGATGCTTACATCATTCTCACATGCTATCCACAGAAATATGAGAAACCACTCATACCAAAACTCCAATATTTCACTTTAGAAAATATCTAATAATAGTACTCTGAACAATTTCAAACAAAAAAATCTTTATAAATTTAAGTTAAACATCACTGTAAATAGTCTCCTCTCCCCTTAAAGTCCCCTTCCCTGTTAACTGATCAAGTAAGTTACTAATGGTCTACTTGTTCAGAACTCTGATTTTAAACAGAACGGAACCACTTAATAAACACAAAACAACTTTTTTACTCTACTTTAAATCAATAGTTAGCAGAGCATCCAAAGAAAGCGCAATCGTGTAATTTCCAAATCAATGTTGGAACTAGATTGAATCACATGAAACTGTCCTTCCTATAGATTTTTCAAGTCAGTTTTTATTGGCAATTTCATATGGCTCAACCTAATACAGGACTTGCAGATTATCAGACACAGACAGACAGACATCACACACACACACACACACACACACACATTTTCAAAAGACAGACTTGCGGGGGACAGACAGACACACACACACACACACACACACACACTCTCACACTCTTACACTTTCACTATGTTGACCAGGCTGGTTTTGAACTCCTGGCCTTTAGCAATCCTCCCATCTCAGTCTCCCAAGTGCTAAGATTACAGGCATGAGCCACTGCGCCCGGCCAGAGTAACAATATAGTAAGTGCTTCCTATATACTATTCTAGGGACTGAGAGAAATAACGACATAAAATTGTACTTATGGTTGAAAAATTTGAAAGCTTAGTATTAGAAGATATTTCAAAAAGATCACAGCTCATTTCTTACTCTCAAATAGACTTAACCTAAAGCATTCTAATTTTTCTCCTACAAAACAACAACAACAACAACAAAACTGTCCAACTTAATGAACTGAATGCTCTGAATGTTAAGACACTGTGCTGGGTCCTAGAGAGAAAAAAGGGGGTGAATTCTAAAACTGGTAATAACTTTCAATAAAATTTATTCTCAAACCAGCTTTCAGCTTAAGACAAAAATTATTTATACATATGACGATTTAAGCCCATTTAAAAAAAATCTGACTTACAGTATTTTTAAGTCTGGCTTTTAGTGTTTTTGTCAATGTCACATTACACAAGCCAGATATTTAATATGACTGGAGAAATTTATTTACTGAAATTATTACCTTACTATATACCATATTTCAAGAAAAAATTCTATATAATTAATTACATTTAACCTGTAGAAAGTATATTTAAAACAAGTGAATTATTATTATAAGGGAAGAGGAAGTTGTTAATTACACTGAAGCATTAATCACTTCACACACACTACAGTCTTCTCACTTAGCTATCTGTATTACATTTAGCAAAAGTAGAAGCCTTGCTACCCATTCCAGTTTGGCATGTTGTAACACATTTATAATCAGTCTCCTACATCACAGAAAACTCCCTTAACCAGTTCTTTCAGGAAAGGGAGTTTTTCTAATTAGATTAACTCTGATTCTGAACATCACAACAACTTTATTCCCTTTTCCAGGCACTAGGGACTCAAAACTGTTAAGAATCACCTTGGTCCTGAGACTAAAATTGGTCTGGATTATTTACCCAGTCTCTGAACCAGATGCCAAACATAAGGGGAAAAAATAATCTCTTACATTAATTTAAAGATTATTAACTTCTTAACCTAAATTCTTCCCAGACTCTTTTCTTCTAATCAGTTTTGAATTCTTCTAAATTCTTTCCCCATTCAAACTCGGGTAAAAGTAATCACTTGGGCGGGGGGTGGGGGGGGGGGGGGGGGGGGGGGGGGAGTTGGGGAGGGATAGCATGGGGAGAAATGCCAGATATAGGTGATGGGGAGGAAGGCAGCAAATCACACTGCCATGTGTGTACCTATGCAACAATCTTGCATGTTCTTCACATGTACCCCCAAACCTAAAATGCAATAAAAAAATATATATATATATTTTAAAAAAAGTAATCACTTAGTCACCTTCAAGTTACTGTCTCTCCTGTGCTCTTCTCCTTAATTTTACTAATTTCTTTCCCTTTTCTAACTAAAAGTTGTAACTGTACATACTTTGCTCCTTCCATTTTATGTTAAAGCTATGACTTCTAACAATCTGAAATTTCTACTTCAAAATGCTTTAAAGACTAATCACAAAATTATGACCCAATTTTAGTTGTACTAATTTGTATACTTGCTAATTATCATACATTCATTAAATGATAACTAATTTTGAAAATGTATTTTAAAATTATAAGCATTCATATAGTAGAAATTATTTCCAAATAAAAGAAAAGATCACTATTTCAGATTGAATACCAGCGCTTTGTCACACACTTTTTTCTTGCTTGTGTTTCTTGAAAAATTACAAAAACCATAAAAGCAGAATTAAAGGAAAACTACTCAAACTTAACTAATTTCAGTAAACAAGAAAGGCAGAAAACATCTAACACTGTAGCCACCAACACTCACCACAGGTCTTTCCCTTTCTTATTCTAAGATACTGTCTAGGTTTAAATATATTCCCATTGTTTACTGATATTAATACATTCAGTCAAAAGTATCTGTAGTAGAATTATAATCAAATATTAAATATGCTTAAGGTTACTTTAACAAAAAAGATTTCTCAGTCTCATTTCTTGAACATAAAACATACCATTGCTAAGGTGAGAAATATATTTTTACTTAACTTTGGAAGGGAAAAAAGTTCTTCCCCCTATTATTTAACAGTGCTTTTGCTTTACTTAGAGAATTCTTAAGTTTAAAAAAAAAAAAAGGACAAGAAATGTGGGTCTAGTTCAAACTCTTTGAAAACATGAGCCCACTTAACACTACAATCTCCATAAATTAAAAAAAATCTTGGTAATATTCTATAACTTGTATACAACTACCAAGACAATTAAAATTCACTTTATTCCACATTTCCCAAAAAGTATTTGAATCAAGTTTGTATGTAAATAAAATATCTTTATTGCCTTTAGGGGAAAAAAAAGTACTATATATTTAGACAACAAGCATTAAACACATAATCAACAATTTGCAAACTAATAACAAATACAATTGTTACAGTTACTATTTATTGGGTACTTGACATATGCCAGGCAGTGTGCTAAATATTTTACCTGCAATTTCATTTAATCCTTACTACTATCCCTATAACACAGTTAATTATTATCCTCATTTTACAGATGAGGAAACAGAATCAACAAGTAACATGCCCAGGTCACACAGCCAAGTCTGTACTGAACCTAGGACTGTTTTGACTGCAGAGATCCCCTCTTAAACACTACACCATCCTGCCCTTTCTACCCCTCCTCCACATGATTATGAGATCAAGCATCTCATCAAGCTCTGCAGTATTCACTCACTTAATTCTAATTTCATATTCTGAATAAGATACATGAACTACATTCAGAGGATGCACTGGTCAGAATTTATAGATATAAATGAATGGTATACTAGCAATACTAATTTATAATACTATAATTCATCTATTTAGAAAAAGTTTCTTAAGAGAACACTTGAGAACAAACTATGTAATGATCTATACTACTTTTTCCTCTTTTGTCTTACATAATCCTTATTGAATTCTCACAAGTCTGCAGAGTCATTAAGTCCATGCAAAAAATTAAAGAAACTGAGGTTTGGAGAAATTCACTAATTTGGCCAGTGTTCTTTTCTTTTTTTTTTTTTTTTTTTTTTTTTGAGACAGAGTCTCACTCAGTCACCAGGCGCCAGGCTGGAGTGCAGTGGCACGACCTTGGCTCACTGCAACCTCCGCTGCCCGGGTTCAAGCATTCTCCTGCCTCAGCCTCCCGAGTAGCTGGGACTACAGGCGCGCGCCACCACGCCCAGCTAATTTTTTTGTATTTTTAGTAGAGACGGGGTTTCACCATGTTGACCAGAACGGTCTCGATCTCTTGACCTCGTGATCTGCCCGCCTCGGCCTCCCAAAGTGCTGGGATTACAGGCGTGAGCCACCGCGCCCGGCTGGCCAGTGTTCTAAAGTTTGTAAGTGGTAGACCTAGAACTTGAACCCAGGCCTGATTCCAAAGACCATGATTTTCTCATCTAAGGTAGCTTATTCTGGGCATGTACAGGTAGACTGAAAAAATAAATATCAAACAGGGAGAATAATTATACTGAAAATTTAGAGTAACACTGTTACTATTAGTGCATGTAAAATTTAGCTATAGACTACCCTTGCTGCCAAGAGAAATATTTACTAAATGCATAGTAAACACAATTGTTGTGCCATGTATTAAAGTGCCCCTTAAAAATATTAATATGCTTAATATTGCTTTAATAAGGGATTTCTCAACCTCATCTCCTAAACATGAAACATATCATTTTTTACCACTATGGAAATATACCATTTCACCACTGTGAAAACATACCATTTTTCACCACTGTCAAGGTAAAAAATCTATTTTAAAATGGGGCATGCCATCTTGTAAGATTCTGCATAATTTTTTCACTCAACAAAATCATGGACATATTTTCGTATCAGTACATTTAGATCTAAGTGGTTACTGAACACATATTAAACACTAATTATTGTTGTGACAAAAATAGAATGCATGGTTTCCATGTACTGAATCAGACATCTTTCTGAATAAGATTACACAGACATATAAATGACTAGCTTCAAAACGTGTAGGTACAGACGTGAAGGTATACACTTTCATACATACTGCTTATGGAAATGTGCCAACATTTTGGAAAGTAATCAGTATATTTAAAAATCTTAACAATAATCCAAATCATCCTTTGGCCCAGAAATCCCTTAGAAGCATCCTACATACACAAAAGCTTCAGTCCAAAAGGCTACAGGTGTAAGTGCATTTAATGCACCATTTTTACAGCAAAAAACTGGAAATAATCTATCTGCAAGGGAATGACTGAATAAAGTATATCTGTACTATGAAATAATATTCATCTAGTTTAGAAACCATTTTGATCGATATGCATTCACCTGAAAATATATCCATGATTTTGTTAAGTGAAAAAACACACATTGCAGAGTTTTATGCAATAGCATACTCCATTCAAACACATACACACACACTCAACCCTATATGCATGTAATATGGAATACATACCAAATTATGAAAAATGCATGAACTGACAGGAGAAAAAGGGAAGACAGAAATTAATAACTTTTCTTTACTGCTCTGACTTATAATGAATTAAAAATAAAATTTACTGATAAATATTTGAAAAGCACTTCTCTGTGTAATTTTAATACAGGTTAAATACCTAAACAAAACCAAACAAACAGAACTTCCACTCATATTTCCAATATTATCTCCAAATTTACTGATAATAAGGGGAACATATTATGAAGCCAATAATATGATTCGCCTCAAAACCAAAAACCAACATTCAACAGTAGAGGGCATTTTTTCTTTTAATATAGCTTAACTACTTACTGTTTGCTTATACACTACGTCTGATTTTAACAACTGTTATATAGCTATTCTACTCCTTAAAACCTATGATGTTACTGTATAATTTTTACATAGCTGATCCAAGACATAACAGGAGAAAAGCAACCCACTCAACATTCCAGGTGATTTAAATTCTTATCCTTATTATTTCCATTTATAAGTTTTCTGTGTTTAAAAAACAACAACAAACACGTATGATGTTTTGTTAAAAACACCAGAGCTGAGATGGAGTGCTTTTGCGATTCCAATATAAACATACCCGTTAAGTATCTACTAAGGCGGAAAGACAGCAATGATCAAAAAAGACAACACTGTCTCTGCCTTCATGGAACTCAAGAACACAAGCACTCTGACTTGCTTTAGACGCCCACTAAAATGAACAACTACTACCTGATTTGTCTGTCAGGTGGATAAAACTTCTGTAGTTAATCTAATGATCTAATCTAATAAAAATGAGGGGTCAATTTCCTCAACAGTAGAACGTCTGAAAATAGCCCACCCACTTAAAAAAAAAACCTAACTTCTGACAATATATTAATATCACTTTTATATAAGTAACGTGAATGGTGTTAAAAAGCTGGATTGCTTAATGTGTCAAGAGAAGTAACTTTGATGGTCTACTATATACAGGAAATAAAGTATTCGAATACTGGACTTCTGTTCACAGGAAGAAAGCATTTAACAACCAAAAAGCCAAAAAAAAAAAAAAAAACACAAAAAACAAAACAAAACAAAACAAAAAACCCCTGCACTTATTGCTAAAGTTAGAAGGATTAATAGTGAAAATTTTACTAATGATATTGTGTCTGAGATCTGCCTCAAAATAATTTGGCAGGGAGGAGGCAAGTGTACATAGATGGAGTAAGACTGATTACTGTTGACACAAGCTGAGAGGTATATGAATGCTCAGTATACTACTTTATTTTGTATATATTTAAAATTGTCTAGAATAAGAAGCTTTTTAAAAGTGAAGTATAACATCCCTAATACTTCTACTTGTAAACTGTTGTCTTAGCCATGTCTGGCATTTTTAACCACATAAAAATGTTTCAAGCCTTTTTTAAAAAACAGGAAATATTCTCTCAAAAGCCCTAGTTTTAACATTTTATTTACCTTAAGTTTCCTCCACTAACACAACATCTTACTGTGACTATGCAAAGATATTTGATATTGATAAAAATCAGTTACAGGAACACTCCAAATTCTGTTGCAAAGCTGAAGTATGCAACAATGATAAAGCTTAACTGTAATAATAAAAAGCAACAACTTTTTAAGATGTAGCTTTAATTCCAATACATTTTTTAATAGCTATTAGAGTCTAAGGTTTTACATCTTTACAACAACTGCCATGTATTGACGGCCTAACACATGCCAGCTACTTTATAAACGATCTCTAATCCTAAAAACTCACTTTAAAAATAAGGAAACCAAAGTGATCTACCCGTGGTCATACTACAAAATGTAGAGCTAGAATTAAGGTCCAGGTTTAACTCTACATGTAGCTCTCCAAAGCTACGCTCCTCTCTCATTCATTCAAAAGATATTAAACACCCACTATGTGCCTGGCACTGTTACAGGCACTGGGGCGTTTACTATATGCCAAGCAACGTGCTAAGGGCTTTCTTTAAACCCCATTTAATCCTAGCAACAATTCTTAAGATGCAGATTCAATTATCCCCTTAATAGATAAAGACACTGAGTTCGAGAACTTTAACTTTCTTAAGATCACTTAACTAGGAAGTGGCAGGACTGGAGGGGGAGCCCTTGACAGTGTGAGTCCAAAACTCTTAACCACAACATACCTCTAGGCATGATCAAGTAAAACTGCCTAAACAGAACTTGGAAGAAAAAATTTGGAAAGGCTTGGGGGAATAAGGGGGTAGAAGCTGGAATATCCCAAGGTCAAGTTTGTCCTGAAAAATCAAATCTAAATAAAAGGCAGTTGGTTCGTCTACAATATTTATCTTAGAAAAATAAAAGAATTTTTAAGACAGTTGGGATAGTAACGAAATGAGCAGTAAACTTTGCAGGAGTTCAAATCTGAGCTCTGACACTTGCTGTGGAATCACCAAGAAGGCACCTGTCCTCTTGGAATCCTTCTTCTTCATATATGAAATTAAAATCCTGGCATCTCTCTTTTGGAGTTTGTGAGCATGAGGATTTGCCAGTGTAGTGGCTGACTTTATTGACTTTAGGTCATACAGGAGTAATCAGCTGTCATTCAATGAGAACACAGTAAAAGAGGAATTAAGTTGTAGCTACATTTTAAATGGTCATGTCTGTAACCATAGCCTAATTTTTTAGTGTAGTACGGAAACCACCATCCACAGTGTGAGCCGAGGCCAGTTTGTATGTACCATCATCAGCCAGACACACATCACAACTTCAGGCCTGTTTCCTCACTTACAAAGTGGAGACAACTTATCCCCGAGGGCTACGCGGGGCAAGATAAATACAACGGCACCTAAATCTGTGCCTAGCCCACAATCAAAACCCTTAAAACACTCCGATTCTGTCGTCTTCTCTTAAATTCTAGAAATACCACAACTTTCTTTTCTTATTTCTAGATGCTCTGCAGGTTCAGGGCCGCATAAGCTGTCCACGGGCCTCACAGGGACGCACCAAAACCGGGACCTCGCCAAGTACAGGCGCACAGACCCCGTCTCCGGGCCGAGCGCAGGGCCGGGCTCCCCCACTTCAACAAGGGCACCGGAGCTGCCCCTAGATGCCGGGAGGCTGCGAAGAGCTGCCTTTGTACTCAGAGCCAGACGCGGCCTACGGGACGGGACCGCCACATCTGGGGCTCGCGGGCTGCAGGGCGGCGCGGTACGCGTGGGTAAACCCTGCGGGGGCGGGCTGCGGCCGCTGGGAACCGCAGCGAGGAGAGGGGGGCCTGCAGGAGATGCAGTCCTGCCCAGCCGCGCCGAGAAGGCGGGGAAGGCGAGGCCGGAACACACCCTTCCCTGCACGCTTCGGAGCGCCCCGCGAGGTGGGGAGGGCAGGAGGCTCGGGCCGGAGCCGCGCGGGGACACCTCCGCCCGGCCCGGGAGTCCTGTCAGGCCGGCGCCGCGGCGCTTACCGGCGACCCCCGGGCTCGCCGCGGCCTGACGGGGCCTGGCCCCGGGGCGCCGCTCGCCTGCGGCCCGGTCTCTGCCGTCCCCCACACCCGCCCCCTCTGAAGAGCCCGGCGCGAGGAGGCATCGGCTGGCCGGACACTGCGGAAGGCCCGGGTTACCTGGGGGGTTGCTGGTGGCTGGGCAGCTTTCCGGGCGGGAGGGGGGCGTCAGGACGAGGAACGGGAGTGCGGACGCAGCGGGAGAGGGGGCGGGGGCTGTCGGCCGAGGCCCCGGCAGGTACGCGGGCTGGCCGAGAGATGCAGACGCGCCGGCGGCAGTAGCGGTGGCAGCGGCGACTGTTCCTGTGGCTCCCTCAGGATCTTCCTCGGGCTGGTCCAAGATGGCGGCGCTCCCTGCACAGGGTTTCCTGTCACCCTCGCAATGGGCCGGACCACAAAAGAAGGGGGAGAAGATGCGCGCGCAGCTGGCGGAGCCCGGAAGAGGGTGGCTGAGGCCGGCCTGCTAGCCACGCCCCTTCCTCAGCCCTCACCTCTGGACTTGTCGCGCCGCCGCTGAGGCCCGCCCCACGGGCGCTCACGCCCGTAGGGAAGGTGGAAGGCGCTTATGCGCAAGCGCAGTCTCGTGTCCTCGCCTATTTGGGGGAGCTACTGCGCAGGTCTGCGTGGAACTTGATGGGGTGCGCCTGCTTCTTGGAGAAGTAGGAGTTCGCTCATTGAGATTTAAAAACTATTTTTAAAGCCAACATTTACCACTTATGGGACGCTTACCGTATACTGGCCACCGTGCTAAGCAAGCATTTATTGCATTCATTCAACATGTATTTATGGGGGCATTTACTATAGATACTGCTATGTGCTTCGTATGCAGCGGTGAACAAGCCAGGCTAGGTCCCTGTTCAAGAAACCTCGGAGCCACACATCCCATTGTATCCACGGCGAAACTGAGGCTCGGGTTGGTCAACTCGCTTGTCCAAGATCACGCAGCTAGGAAATGGCCCTGCATTTCATCTGTATTTTGACTTCACTTTGGGGGTGCCTTTGACAGAGAAAGAGAAATGTGATATTTTTAATAATTTGTCTACCACCTCCCATCTTCCAACTTGCTCTGCCATTATCACTGCCCCAGAAGGTTTCGTGCAATTCGGGTGCAGGGCCACGTTTTGACTTTCTTGAGCTCTGGGCACTTTTGTCTTGTGGCTTGTACGTTACACACACACATATATTTCACAAACATCTAAGTTAAATATATGTATAAATATTTAACTTATATTTTACAACTACATTGATATAAAGATGATGTCTCAGTATTACATAACAAAGTATTTTCTTTGACCTAAGAGTTTATTTTCTGCTTCTGACTTTAAAAGAACATAAGCCGGGGCTGGTAGTCTGCACCTGTAGTCCTAGCTACTGGGGAGGCTGAGAAGAAAGGATCGCTTGATTCCAGGAGTTCTGGGCTGTAGTGCACTGTGTCAATAGATGGGATGTCCGCGCTTAAGTTCAGGAGGGAGGGGCCCCCCAGGTTGCCTAAGGAGGGATGCACTGGCCCAGATCAGAAGCAGAGCATGCCCAAACTCCCGTGCTGATCAGTAATGGGATCATGCCTGTGAACAGCCACTGCGCTCCAGCCTGGGCAACATAGGGAGACCCTGTCTCTAAAATAAATAAATATTCATTTTCGTTGGCCCCTAAAAGTATTAGAGGCCCTAAGCACTGTGCATACTGTGCCTAATAGATAAGGTGAACCCCCCCCCCCCCCATTAAATCTTCCTCTTAGCATTCAGGACCTTTTATGAACTGGTTCTGCCATGAGCAAGTGAGATTTCACTGGAAAAGTGTGTGACAATTTGTACATCTCATATTTTCAGAGACCTGTGTTCGAATTCCTGCTCTATAATCTACTAATGGTATACCATTGTGCATCTCACTTGATTTCTCAGATTGTCAGTCTTTTCTGCAATATGAAAATTTAATATCTCTCTCACATGGATCTTTGTGAAAATTAGATGAGATAGTATATGCAAAATGTCTGGTATGTAATAAGAAATGGGAATGACTGTTACATAATAATCTAATATAAGGTGATATTGAAATCCCTTTGCAAACCTAGGTCTAGGCTTCTATTTCCATATTCTTTAATAAGTATAGTTTGTTGTCATACTTCAAAATTTTTGAAATTAAGAAATTGGTCTGTGCCAAGTAAAGGAGAAAACTGTGAGCCAATGATCATTAATTGCCAGGTATGAACTTAGACCTGGCTAGTAAGTCTCTTACATCCAACTGTCACCTGAAGGGAGATCTGTATGTATGGCTAATGTTTATTCGACATTTACTATGTACCAGGAACTGTCTTAAGAATCATGCATATTTTCTTATTTAATCCTTACCTCGTCCCATGAAATCAGTACTATATTTACCCCCTTCTATGAATGAAAAAGCTGAGTGTCATACAGATCTAAAGTTGTTTAGGTGAAAGTTGGCTGGGACTCGAATCTGGCCACATATAACCTCAGGGCTCTACTAAGCCCTATTCTATTTCCTACCTTATTTGCATTTGCAGCACAATAGCCAGCTTAAATGTAGATCCCTAATTGCTGCTTTCCTATGTGAAAGACGTTACACGTTGATGCAGCTTTGAACAGAAACACTGTTGTAGATGCAGAGTGCCCGTCATATGCTAAGCAATGCAATTAAAGACAGTAGAAAAGGTCAATTCTTGTAATAAGTCCCAGAATTTTCAAAGTTAAGGGAGTGTATGTGACCAGTTGCTGCATAATTAAGAGGGACTGTCCATTGGGTGCCAAACATCCATTGGGGTTTCTACTTAACTTTTTTTAAAAAGCTGTTTCTATAAGAAGAGATGTATACGTGGAATATTCACTGCAGCACTGTTTGTAATAGCAAAAGACTGGAGACAGACAAAATGTCTATCACTAGAAAGTTGTAATAGTAAATTATAGTACATCTATATTGTGAAATACTGTGCGGCCATCAAAAAGAATGAAGCCCATGTATATGTCCTGATATGGAACAATGTTTAAGAAATACTTGGAGGGAAGAAAGCAAGGTGCAGAAAACTAAATAGTGTGCCAACATTTGTTAAACTGTAGCAGGAGGGCAAAGAAGACATGTATGTTTATGTGACTAGACATTGAGAGGGGTTTATTCCATGTATACATCCTCTTCCTGTTGTCTTGGATCTGTTGCTGAAGCCCAAACCGAAAACAGAAAGTCCACAAGGAAACAGCATTCTTTGTTGAAAGAACTACCAGTGGCTGGAGCCAGCTACCTTCTATTAGGGCATTTGAAGAGCAGTTGTTGAAGAAACCAGCCCTTCCACCAACTTCTACCTCCACTCCACTACTCCCTCACCTATTCCCCATTTCCAGCCCCTCCCCCACAGACACACCATCACCAGTAATCTGTGGAAAGAAAGATTGGAGACATGGGAGGGAAGTCAGCCTTTAGGGAAATTGTAATGTCACGGAAGGAGACCCCTTCTTCTCTCCCCCACATGGGGACTGTATCCTCTTCTAGAACCAGGGGAGAGGGGCTCCAAAAGAATCTAGTAAGGATTGGGTGTGCCTGCAGGAAGATGGGACTGGCAACTCCCTCATTATCTATCTGTTGGGGGCAGCGCTGATCTGCTCTGCCCCATTGCTTTCTACACAAAAGAGAACACAAGTGGAGAGAGACAGCACTGTAGGGGCTTTTGGATGGCTTTAGACGGAGAGGGGCTGAAGTTGCTTCCCCCGCTCCCTTCCTCCCACCTTGGCTTTCTAGCCCCAGATTGGATTACAGCAAAGAAGTGTCCATCAGAGAGGGGTGTGGCATAGTGACATAAGCTAGCAGTCTGCTGGAAGATACAGCAAATGCCTGGGGGGTCACCTATTCCTGGGGAGATGCATGGGATCCTTCAGGTGCAGATTCTTTGTCACAGCCACCTGCTCTGGCTTCATTTCTGCTTGTATTTTTATAATTTGTTTTGCAAAAATAGATGTTATTTTATCCTTCATCTCTTCCCAGAGCCCAAACAAGTAAAGTCATTTTCAGATCTCTCTATTGTGTTTATTTAAACCAAATTAATTCATCTCCTTATGAGGAGCTTCATTTTATTTGTTCATTTTCTTCTTATGCTTGTGAATTGTGATTCATAGGCTGTCTTGAACTGGAGACTCCCTCCTACCCCTGTGCTGACAATGTCTTTGTGTAGTGGTTTCGGAGTTGCCACCAAGCCACACTCAGGCTTTAAAATACTGCTGTCCAGTTCCTGAAGTGGTATTGAAGATTTAGCAGAACTAAGATAATTTGTACTCTAAATTTTAGTACCACGTGTGTGTTCTACCTAATTTAAAAAACTAATATATTTTAATGTAGCTGATTAGCTTCCAGCAATACATAGTTTAATTAAACAGAAATGGTCAAAAAAGCTAGTTTAACCAAAAAAAGTTGATATCAGGTGCGGTCATGGTGGTATGGCCATCGACATTAAACAAAAAATAAATGGCAATTAATATACTTCAAGATGTAGCAGGTTGACAAAGAAATCAAAATCGAGAGCATAAGACTCATTAGTCTCTGGGTATGAAAAAGGATTAGATTCAACTTATCACATGAAAAAAGGTGATGCATCAATGTAAGGATAAACACACTCTATGTTCAATTGTAAAATAAATTGCATGTCCATTGAAATAGTACCCTTTCACCTCCCCATGCACCTTATGCCACCCTGTCCCAAAAAATATCCTCTAGTGTCATAGCTTATGAGGACATGACATTCTAAAGTTGGCCCATAACAAACAAACAAATAAATCATATTATAAGGTAAAAAGCATGCTTGAAATTTTCTCAGGAAAAGCACCACAACTGGAGACTTATTTACTGTCATTGAACCGTTCCTTGGGCTGATGACCAGAAGTGGGTAGTTTCAATTTAAGAGGCCATGTTACATGAAAAAAATATGCATCTTTGAACTTTGTTTGTTTTGAGACTGGGTCTGGCTCTGTTGCCCAGGCTGGAGTGCAGTGATCTCGGCTCACTGCAACCTTCACCTCCCAGGCTCAGGCCACCCTGCCACTTCAGCCTGGGACTACAGGCACGTGCCACCATGCTTGGTAAACATCTTTCAACTTTAGATTCAACTTTAGACCACACCATGAGATCCACATGGAACTGAGACCTACTGAGAATACAGATTTAACTCTCTCATTGCATGCTCATGCCAAGGCATACGCTTAATTAGAAAAGGGGAAGGGAGATTGGTATCTAGATTATTTCTTTATGGCTTTTTCTGACCTTGTACATTTAGTTGAAATAATGCTAATTAAAAGCATGTGTGATGTAACACAACTGAATTAAACTGATGATGAAGGTGCTGTTAAGAACTGAGATCTTACTCTACTTGCAAGCTAACAAGCCAGCCTGCCAGTTTCAAGGATACAGGCAGAAGTTGTGAGACTTCTGAGTCAAAGACAGAGGACTGTAATATTCACACACAGCAAGCAGTATGAGCATCAGCATATGTGCAGTAGTTCTCTTTGTGCCAAAGACCTATGGGTGGTGATAGGAAGAGGTACCAGCACACACAGTTGATTGTGTTACAGAAGAACCCTGAGCTTAAGGAAATCACATCTTTTATAATGGGAAGTAATTATATCTGTTTTTGCTGTAGAGGGAAACACTATCTCTATCCTCCAAGACTGCCCTATAAACATCCTTGGAAAGACAGTTTAGGACAAAAGGCAGTTGTGCCTATGCTCACAAGATGTGCAGAAACCCGAGACCCATGGAGGGTAGTCTCCCCAATAGGGGCAGGATTTTGTTGTGTTGTGGAATATAGTATTGTATTTGGTGGAGGGAGTTAATGAGTGAATGGTATGCTATGGAGGAGAGTATATGGTTTTGAGACTCAAACTGACCTCAGTTCCATTTCCAGCAGAGCTTTTTATTAGCTGTGTGACCTTAGACAAAGCACTTAACTTCTTTTTTTTTTTTTGAGACAGGTCTCACTTTGTCAAGTAGACTAGAGTTCAATGGCACGATATCAACTCACTGCAGCCTCCACCTCCTGGGCTCAAGCAATACTCCCACCTCAGCCCCCATCCCCCAGTAGCTGAGACTAGAGGTGCATGCCACCACACTCAGCTAATTTTGTTGTTGTTGTAGAGACAGGGTTTCTGCATGTTGCCCAGGCTGGTCTTGAACTCTTGAGCTCAAGGGTTCTGCCCAAAGTGGCCTCCCAAAGTGCTAGGATGACAGATGTGAGCTACTGCACCTGGCCCAAATCACTTAACTTCTCTGAGCCTCAGCTATAAAATGAGATAATAGATTTTCCCCTCTCCCATACACACATTGAATTGTTTAGATCAATGGGGAAAGTGTAACTGAAAATATGTGGCACAATATCTAGAATATTTCAGGCATTCAACAAATGCCTGGTCCTCTTTCTTACCTTTATTCACTAATGCCCTCATCCATGTGAATCAGGCACACACTTAGGCTCCTGGCAGATCCCTGAACCCCTTCCCCAGTTGGAAAGCACTTCTTGAGTACCTACTTGGAATCCATGGGTTCACATGCTGCAACCAAGAGCCTAAAAAATGGCAGTGGCTTTTGAACAATAGAAATTTATTCCTCCCTCATATGGAAGTCTGGATAAGTAGTACAGAGGTAATATAGCAGCTTGAAGGCAGCAAGATGTAAGTTCCTCCTTGTTTATTGCACTGCCACCCTCAAATCATGCTTCTATATCATGGTTCAAAATACTTCAGCTAACACCAGGAGGGGGAGAAAGAAGTATATAGCACATGCCTTTGTGTTAAGTGTATACCTGGAAGTTGTACCTATTACTTTTGCTGACATCCCATTGGTGGATCACACAGTCACACCTAGCTGCAAGGGATGCAGAGAAATTTAGTCTTTGTCCTGGGGAGGATTATTACTAATGAGGGGAAGAAAAGAATGGATACTGAGAAACAACCAGCTATTTCTGCTATACCACCTTTCATTGCCTAAAAGGGGGACAGGTGTAGGTCCAGGGAGGTTGGAGTTAAACCCTGAGGCCACCAAGGTGAGGACAGGGACCATCAGTGGACCATGAAAACTTTCCCCACCAATGTAATTCCCTTAGGATGCCCATTTGGGGCTCTAGGTGGGACTCTGAATAAATAGCATTCCTTTGCTTTGTCTGAGTTCTGAACAAGTTGAGAAACCAAACAAAAAGATGCAGAGGGAGGCCGGAATATTTTCTTAATTACTGATATCGCCAGGTTGGAGAAGAAGCCTTTAGGACTGGTAGCTGAAGGGCGCCACTAATAGTGAACCTAAGAAGTGGCCTGCAAAGACTAGGGGAGGCCTCCTGCTGAAGGGGGTAGGGCCAAGGAGCACTTCTGTCAAAAGAAGTGCTAAGTTGGGAATGACCAGGCATTTTCAAATTTACAGTCCTTCATCTTTCCAAGAATGGATAAAGCATGAAGAGGAACCAGGAATGTGCTCAGAAAAAAATCCTTCCTCACTGAAACCACAACTAGTGAAACAAGGTTCCCCTCTACCATCCACGGTGAGCAAAGAGTGGGGCTTAGAATTAGCAGAGGGGGATAGAAATAGCAGAGGAAGCAAGCATAATAGTGCCTACAAATAACAGTGCCTGGTTATGTGCTATAAAGCTCGGCAAGTCATTCCTGTGGGCAGAGAGCGGTGAGATATTTTGTCAGAGGGACCCAAACCGACAAGTCAGAAATCATCCAACACTGTAATTGGATTTCAGTCCCAGCCTTGCTTCTGAGTAGCTAAGTGGCTTTGGAAAGTTCCTTAAGGTCTTTAATTCTTCATTTCCTTGTCTCAGAAATCAGGAAATAGCAGTATTTAATACCTATGCCAATTATTAAGAGAAAATGAGGCAGAGTGTGAAAAGCTCATCGCATAGTGCCTGGTAGGGAATAAACACTCAGGAAACAGAAGCTCCTGTAATTATTTCTACGAGCCAATACATAGCTCCTGAAAGCTTTTTCCCCAAATAGGAAAGAAGAAAACCTTTATCTGCTATCATGGAATTAAACAGAAACCAGACAGTTTTCTTTAGAGTAGTACAAACAACTGGGGAGAAGAAAGGAAGAATGAGAAACAGGCCTCTCTGCAAAGCATCTAAAACAATTTGGGTTAGGCCCTCACTTTCTCATATTTCCTGTGCCATGAAACACACACACACACACACACACACACACACGCACGCACACACACACGCACCATAGACCAGTCAAGATTTATCTAGGGCCTGATATAATAAATCCCTACTCTTGGCCGGGCGTGGTGGCTCACGCCTGTAATCCAAGCACTTTGGGAGGCCAAGGCAGGTGGATCACCTGAGGTCGGGAGTTCAAGACCAGCCTGACCAACATGGTGAAACCCCATCTTTATATTTAAAAAAAAAAAAAATCCGTACTCTCAGGAGAGGATATTACCTTTATAGATATATTAGTTAGGAGAGGCTAGGTTTGACTGTGTAACTAATGACTCCAAAATGTCAGTGGATTTAAACCTTATCACAAAGGTGTGTTTCTTGCTCCCTGTCTATGACCATAATGTGTCAACTGCTTCCCTGTTCCACACCATCTTCACTTTAGGACCCAGGCTGGCCGAGCACACTGCCTCTCTGTGTCTCTCCCTTTCTCTCTCTGGAACGTTGTCAGATGTCACGACGGAGGGAAAAGAGACCTGGTGAGTGACGTGCTAAGTCTTCGAGATTCTGCTCCAAAGTAGCACATGTCACTTACGTCCACATTTTATTAGCCAGAGCAAGTCTTATAGCCTCATGTTGATAGGATTGGGGTGCCTAATTCTCCTGTGGGGGAGGTGAATATAGGTGAATGTAACCCAATCTACCACAGTGGACTCCCCCAAGAGCCAGAGAGACAGACAGCTACTGAAAGCTGCTAATATCTGGCTGATCTGGGGCTTTCTTTTTGCTTCAGTTTTATCCTCTGTGAAACGGAGATACCAGCACCCGTCCTGTGAATCTTACGGAGAAGGGCTAGGAGTGCACATGGGATCACCAACGTGAATGTGGTTTGTAAACTATAAAGTACCACACTTCTATGAGAGAGTTTCAATACCAGTGTGAGTGTATTGGGAGAGATAAGAACACATTATAAAATATCTCACCCCCCTCTCTGCCCACAGGAATGACTTGCTGAGCTTTTTAGGACATAACCAGGCACTGTGTAAACCGCTTTTACCTCATCCAGTCTTTGCAATTACACCACAAGGTAGGTAACGTTATTAACTCCACTCACAGATGTGGAAACAACCCGAGTGTCCATTGAGGAATGACTGGCTAAGGGAAATGTGATACATGCCACATTTGGGGATATTGTTGATAAGAATGGGATGTTATTCAGCCTGAAAAGGAAAGGAAATTCTGACACATGCAGCTATAAGGATGAACCGTTATGCTAAATGAAATGAGCCAGTCACAGAGACAAATGGTATAGGATTCCACTTATATGAAGTACGCAGAATAGTCAAATACAGAGGCACAGAAGATTAGAAGGCGATTCCCTCGTGGATAGGGGAATGGGGAGGTATCATTTAATGAGTACAGCTTTAGTTTGGGATGATGAGAAAGTTCTGAAGATGAATAGTGGTGGTGGTGACACAACAATGTGAATGTGCTTAATGCTATTAAATGGTACACTTAAAAGTGGCTAAGATGGAAAATTTTATATTATGTACATTTTACCACCAAAAAAAAGTATATGGCATCAAAAAAATAAAAACCAAAACAAAAAAACTCACGAGTCTTAAAATGCCTTGAAACTGAGCGATTTTGCTCACACAACAGATCCTTTAGCTACTATGTAAGCAGGTGATGGCATTTTAGTAGCAGGACATTGCTAATAAATACTTTCAGGTATAAGAGTTGCTATTAATAATTAATTGGGGATCCAGCCGAGATGGAGGTGAGGTGGATGTAGCACTGAACTGGGAATGAGAGCGCGAGGTTGGGACTACCTGAAACCAGCTGTGTGACCTTGGGTAGGTCGTTTCCCCTCTCTGGGCCTCATTTTTCCTATCTGGAATGTGGAGAGGTTGCTTGATCTTTTCAGTTCAATTTTTTTTTTCAGACCAAAGGACCACAGTCTTCTAGGGCAGTTCAAGTAGATGGGACTCTATCCCCCTCTTCCATTCTCTCTCAACAGCCACCTCCCCCACCAAAAGAAAAACCCCATAGCAAAAAAATATGAAGGGCTTTATGAATTGGACTTCTGTTTAAAAACTTAAAAAACAGCTGGATAAGGGAATCTCTGAGGCCTCTGATGTTCTGCATGCGCTTACTGGTGAAGCTGTGAGATTGAGGAGAGGCCGCTGGGTTAGCCGTGCACTCATTCATCAATGACCAATGATTGCGCTCGGACCTGGGCTCCTGTCTCCTCCTGTCCACTTAAGCCTTTCAGTGACCACTTTCTGCAGAGGCCCTTATGTCGGCAGATGGGGAAGAGACTATGGATACCTTTTAACTGAGACCTCAGAGTGCAGATTAAAAAAACAAACAAACAGCTACACAGCAAACATGTTCAGAGCTGAGACTGGAAACCAGATTTTGGAATCCTTATTAATTGTTCCTCCGAGATTTAAATTTCGACTCTGCAGTTTATTAGCTCTGAGACTTGGGCAAGCATCTTGATCTCTCTGGGGTTCAGTTTTCTCATCTGTAAAATAGGTATGGTGGTCCCCAGCTTATCGGGTTGTTGTGAAGGCTATAAATTTGTGTAAAATCCCCCCTCCACTGTAGCCTCCAGTCATTTCCCCACCCTCTGCTCTCCCTGCCAGGGAGTCAGTGCCTTCCTGGAGGAGGCTCACAGTACAGTCTTCAAGGCTGACTCTGGGCATTGCTTCGGTACAGATTAGAAGTTATTTTAGAATCCCCAGAGCATAGTATCTGTGACAAATGAAGCTGGACATAATTTTAAAGCATTTTTTATGTTAAAAAGTATTTCACACTCCTCGGCCTTCTTAATTTGAGACAGAGTCTTGCTCTGTCACCCAGGCTGGAGTGCAGTGGCATGATCTCGACTTACTGCAGCCTCCGCCTCCCCGGTGCAAGCAATTCTCCTGCTTCAGCCTCCTGAGTAGCTGGGACTACAGGCACGCACCACCACACCTGGCTAATTTTTGTGTTTTTTTTAGTAGAGTCAGGGTTTCGCCATGTTGGCCAGGCTGGTCTTGAACTTCTGACCTCAAGTGATCCACCCATCTCAGCCTCCCAAAGTGCTGGGATTACAGGCGTGAGCCACCACACCTGGCGCTTGCTCTTGACAAAGATCTTTTCCCGTCCAGAGATTGGAGAGAAAGCTAAGGAGAAAAGGCGGCGTGAAGGAAGATTTTCTTCCTGCCCATATATTTATTTTACATTTTACAGGTTTAACATCTGCCCTCCCTCACCCAGAGCTGAAGGGGAAAGGTACCTTTTCTGGTGGGTTCACTGCTTTGTACCTGGCCTAAGTATCTGCAAGTTATAAAAACAGAAACAAAATATAATTAGTTTCATCAGCAAATGAACACAGGGCAGCTGGGCTTCATGGAGGAGTGACAAATACCTTGAAGCCGTATACATTTTAGGACAATAGCTGGGGTCAGTGGTTTCCAAAACTTGGGAAAACAACTTCCTGCTTCCTGCAACCCTTCGTCTACAAGAAAGGGAGACGATTCAGGCGTGCTCCACCAGAGGGCGCAGTAGGCCCACGCCCTGCCGCCAGAATGCCCAGCCTGTGGCTACTGGTCCCATTTGTGTTGCTCGCGCACACCGGGTTTGGCAGCAGTGATTCCCCCAGTCTCTTTTTCAGTTCCTCTGTTTTCTCAACCCAGAATAAAGTGAAGACGCTTTGCAGTCAGGTGGACTTGGATTAAAATCCTCAGCTGAGATCTTGGCAAATTAGCATTCTGAGCTGTTGTAATAGTATTAGGTGGTGACTTCTTCCCAAGGCTGGGGAATCACAAAATTATAGACTCTTGGCACAAGAAAGGGCCTTTGAGACCAGCCATTACAGCCCGCACATGTCATGGATGGGGGACACTGAGGCCCAGACTAGACCAGAGCCCAAGTCTCTCAGCACCTGGGCCGGTGTCCTCTCAGCTACACCCAGCTGCCTTCTTTCCAAAATACATAAAACGATAAAGAGCATTCATCAATGAATGAATGAATAAAAGGATTTAAAACACTTTCTTTTTTTTTTTTTTAAACGGGGTTTCACCATGTTGGTCAGGCTGGTCTTGAACTCCCGACCCTCAGGTGATCCACCCACCTTGGCCTCCAAAATGCTTGGATTACAGGCGTGAGCCACCTCACCTGGCCCATTTAAAACACTTTGAAACAACAAGCTCATGCCTTTTTTTAGAGCAAGGACTTTAGATACAGACAAAAGCACAAACTGCTGTATCCCTCATCCAGCTTCAGCAATTATTTGACCTGTTGAGTCTCAGTTCCCTTATCCGAATGGTGCAGGGCATACTGTGGGGATCATAATTTTTTTCTTTTTTTTTTTTGAAACAGAGTCTCACTCTGTCACTCAGGCTGGAGTGCAAAGGCACGATCTGGGCTCACTGCAACCTCCGCCTCCTGGGTTCAAGCGATTCTCCTGCCTCAGCCTTCTGAGTAGCTGGGACTACAGGTGCATGCCACTACGCCTGGCTAATTTTTGTATTTTTAGTAGAGACAGGGTTTCACTATGTTGGCCAGGCTGGTCTTGAACTCCTGACCTCATGATCTGCCCACCTGGGCCTCCCAAAGTGCTGGGATTACAGGTGTGAGCCACCGCGCCCAGCACTATGGGGATCATAAAGCGCCTACCTCACCGGGTTTCGTGAGGATTCAAGGAGTGCATCCTTAAAATGCCAGCTCAGGCACCTCAGAGGCATTGAGTAAATCCTGTTCTTTTTTTAAAATCTAGATCCCATAACCTTTCTGAGCCTCAGTGTTCTTGTCTATAAAGTGGAGAATTTTCATAGCATTGTAGGAGGATTAAATGACACAATGTGTATAATAAAACCCTCAAAACAGGGCCTGGTTCATGGTAGTGTACAAAATATAACATACTAATAATGAATAATAGTTCATCCTCTTTCATGAAGTAAGGAATGACTATTTCTAAGAACAAGGAGGGATAAGCTTGCATTCCTACCAATTCCAAAGACCTATCAGATAGCATTCCCAGGAACACATCGCTTCTACTGAGTTATCCTATGTCACATTCCTACAGAGCTCTTGTCCAAAGTCTCACAAGCTAACCCAGTTTGAAGTCCCTCCCAGGAGCTACTGCATTAGTTGACACCTCATCTTTTTTCTGGACCTCTGCTGTAGCATCTGTGCCTTAGGTGGGTGAGTGATGTCATCTGGCTAGAGATGTACCTCCTGGGAGTACCTTACTGGGCTGCAGCCACTTGTTAGGAGGAAATATAGGCTCCTTGCTTTATGAGCTACCTAGGGCTGCTATAATAAAAGTATCATAAACTGGGTAGCTTGAAATACCAAAAACGTATTCTCTCACAGTTCTGGAGGCTGAAAGTCCAAAATCAAGGTGTCAGCAGAGCCATGCTCCCTCTGAGACTGAGTAATTCCTTCCTTGCCCTTGCCTAGCTTCTGGTGGTAGCTGGCAATCGTTGTTCTTGGCTTGTGGCTGTATCACTCCAGGCTCTGCCTGTCATCGTCACATGGTTTCTCCTTGTGTTTGTATCTCTTTTCTTCTTCTTTTTTTTTTTTTTGAGACAGTCTCACTGTGTCGCCCAGGCTAGAGTGCAGTGGCGCCATCTTGGCTCACTGCAATCTCCGCCTCCCGGATTCAAGGGATTTCCTGCCTCAGCCTCCGGAGTAGCTAGGATTACAGCTGCCCACCATCACAGCCGGCTAACTTTTGTATTTTTAGTAGAGATGGAGTTTCACCATGTTGGCCAGGCTGGTCTCAAACTTCTGACTTCGTGATCCTCCCGCCTTGGCCTCCCAAAGTGCTGGGATTACAGGCATGAGTCACTGCGCCCAGCTCTCCTCTTCTAATAAGGGCACCAGTCATACTGAATCAAGGACCCACCCTACTCTTATATAACCATATCTTAATTTCCATCTAAATTGCATATGCAAAAACCCCATCTCCAAAAAAGGTCAGATTCAGAGGTACCAGGGATTAGGAATTCAACATATCTTTTTTTGTTGGCAGGACACAATTCAACCCATAACATTGGTTAAAAGATCTCTAAAACACCTGAAAATTGGCCGGATTGGTGGCTCACACTTAGAATCCCAACACTTTGGGAGGCCGAGGCGGGTGGATCACCTGAGGTCAGGAGTTCGAGACCAGCCCGGCCAACGTGGTGAAATCCCACCTCTACTAAAAATACTAAAAGTAACCAGGTGTGGTGGTGTGCACCTGTAATCCCAGCTACTCCAGAGGCTGACAGGAGAATTGCTTGAACTCAGGAGGCAGAGGTTGCAGTGAGCCAAGATCACACCACTGCACTCCAGCCTGGGTGACAGAGTGAGACTCAGTTTCAAAAAAAAAAGGACCTGAAGATTTTAAGAGCTCTTCCAATTTACTAATATTATAATATACATATAAATCAACCAATAGAATTAACATTAATGTGGTTATGTTAATTTATTGGAAAATTAATTATAATGTTTATGATTAGAAATTACATTAGAAACCATATATTTTAAGTATCATATAAATTATAATTATACCTATAATTGTTTATAATTTGTTAGCACAGTTAATTAATTTTGAAAAAAATAACTAAGTGAGTGAAACAAAACATTTCTGTGGACTGAAAAGCTCTTAGGCTATCACTTTTTTTTTTTAAATTTATCTATTTTTTTTTTTTTTTTCGGCTCACTGCAGCCTCTGCCTCCCAAGTTCTAGCAATTCTCCTGCTTCAGCCTCCCGAGTAGCTGGGACAGCAGGAGTATGCCAGCATGCCTGGCTAATTTTTGTTATTTTTAGTAGGGACAGGTTTTTGCCACGTTGGCCAGACTTGTCTCAAATTTCTACCTCAGCTGATCCACCTGCCTCAGCCTCCCAAAGTTCTGAGATTACGGACGTGAGCTACTGCACCCGGCCCATCACTTTCCAGCGCCTGCCTCATAGACCATCAGAGTGATCATTCTACAAAGCACATCCAACGATGCCACTCCCATGCTGAATAACCCTCCATGATGGCCAGTAGTGATCAGGAACAGCTGAGGAATGAAACTGGCAACAAACACACACCTCCAGCTACATCTCCACCACCTCCAAAAGCCTGTACTTGGCGAAAGCATTGCTGCTCTCATCTGACACAGGACAGACTTTCACTGGCCAGAAACAGTCTCTCTCCCACCCGCCTGCTTTTCTCTGTTTCTTATCCTTCATGGGCCAGCTCAAAAGCCACTTCCTCTGTGATACCTGCCAGGCCTCATAATGTCCTCCTCCCACTAGGTTCCGAAGTACCTTGCTTCTGTATTTCGCAGGACTTCTCCCAGTTTTCTTGGCATTATAGTGAGATTATTCTATTAATCACTTCTCCCACTAGGCTAGGAGTTCCTGGAAGACAGGAATTTCGCCTTGGTCATTGTATTAGTTTACTAGGGCTGCCATAACAAATATTACAGGCTCAGTGGCTTACACAACAGAAAATTATTTTATTCTGGAGGCTAGAAGTCCAAGATCAAGGTGTCCAAGGGTTGCATTCTTCTGAGGGCTGGTTTCTTCCTTGGCTTGCAGACAGCTGTCTTCTTTCTGTGTCTTCACATGGTCTCCCCTCTGTGTCTGCCTCCTAATTTCCTCTTCCTTTTTTACTTGTGGGTTTTGTCTTCCACTTTATTTAGATTTTAAAAGTATTTTTCTAACTTAAGGAGATTTCTTTTTTAAAATCTAACTTTTAAGTTCAGTGGTACCTGTGCAGGTTTGTTACATAGGTAAACGTCTGTCATGGGGGTTTGTCGTACAGATTAGTTTGTCACCAAGGTATTAAGCCCAGTATCCATGAGTTCTTTTTCCTGAGCCACTCCCTCCTCCCACCATTCGCCCTCCAGTAGGCTCCTAATCTCCTCTTCTTATAAAGACACCAGTCATATTGGATTAGGGCACACCCTAGTGACCTCATTTTAATTTAATTAGTTCATGAAAGACCCTGACTCTAAATACAGTCACATTCTGAGGTACTGGGGGTGAGGACTTCAATAGGAGTGTGGGTGAGTGACGCAATTCAGCCCACAACAGCCATTTCTTTAAATGTTTTAATAATTCAAATAATATAGAAATGTATTATTACTGGCCAGGCATGGTAACTCACTCCTGTAATCCCAGTACTTTGGGAGTCTGAGGTGGGCGGATCACAAGGTCAGGAATTCAAGAGCAGCCTGACCAACAGGGTGAAACCCCATCTCTACTAAAAATACAAAAAATTAGCTGGATGTGGTGGCATGTGCCTGTAATCCCAGCTACTCAGGAGGCTGAGGCAGGATAATCGCTTGAACCTGGGAGGTGGAGGTTCCCGTGAGCTGAGATCTCGCCACTGCACTCCAGTTTGGCCAATAGAGCGAGATGCCATCTCAAAAAAAAAAAAAAAAAAAAGAAACGTATTATTATTATTATAACCTCAAACAAAACAAACCCCTCCTCCCCCACTCCTCTCTACCCTTTCTATCCAACTGTTAATACTGCTACCAGCTCTGTTTCAAGCATTTGCATATATAAGTGTACATACATGAAGATATAACTTTGGTATGTGTTTTCTCTTTTACATAAATATGATCAAATTGTCCATATTGGCCAGGCATGGCGGCTCACACCTGTAATCCCAGCACTTTGGGAGGCCAAGGCAGGTGAATCACGAGGTCAAGAGTTTGAGACCAGCCTGGCCAACATGGTGAAACCCTGTCTCTATAAAAATAAAAAAAAACTAGCCGGGCTTGGTGGTGCATGCCTGTAATCCCAGTTACTCGGGAGGCTGAGGCAGGAGAATCCCTTGAACCTGGGAGGCGAAGGTTGTGGTGAGCCGAGATCGCACCACTGCACTCTAGCCTCTGCAACAAGAGTGAAACTCCATCTCAAAAAAAAAAAAATTGTCCATATTGTTTTGCAAATCCTGATTTTCTTTTTTTGGGGATGGAGTCTCCCTCTCCCGGGTTCAGCGATTCTCCTGCCTCAGTCTCCCGAGTAGCTGGGACTACAGGCACATACCACAACACCCAGCTGATTTTTCTATTTTTAGTAGAGACAGGGTTTCACCTCATTGGCTAGGATGGTCTCGATCTCTTGATCCACCTGCCATGGGCTCCCAAAGTCCTGGGATTACAGAGCCACCATGCCTGGTCTGCAATCCTGATCTTATTCATTCTTTTTATGTATGTGTCTAGTCTACCTCGTGCCCCAAATCAGTTTAGCTATGACTAAGCATGTTCAGAACATTTATTGAGCTCTTATGCACGTGCTATGGTGGGTCATAGGTGCACCAAAGGGGATAGGGGAAGGGGGAGCTTTTAAGAGAAAGGAGGAGAGGCCGGGTGCAGTGGCTCATGCCTGTAATCCCGAGTGCTTTGGGAGGCCGAGGTGGGTGGATCACTTGAAGTCAGGAGTTCGAGACCAGCCCGGCCAATATGGCAAAACCCTGTCTCTACTAAAAATACAAAAATGAGCCAGGCATCATGGCGTGTGCCTGTAATTGCAGCTACTCAGGAGGCTGAGGCACTAGAATCACTTGAACCCGGGAGGTGGAGGTTGCAGTGAGCTGATATCGCACCACTGCACTCCAGCCTGGGTGACAGACTGAGTCTCTGTCTCAAAAAAAAATAAACAAAGGAGGAGAAGTGTATGTAAGCTAATTTGGAAAAAAGACCATTGGTTACAGGAGCATGTTGCAGGAGTTGGCATTAGCTTATTAGTGGAGACAGTTGCTGTTGGGCAAATGTCCCTATGCAAGCCAGGTGGCTTATGTGGAATTCCTTGGATAGTTTCTGTTATAGGCATACATGCATGAGGACCCTTCCTTCATGGCCTCCCAGCTCCATTTGGTGAGAGTTTGACATAAGTGACTCCATTTTGGTACTGGCAACTTTCACAAGTTTCATTTTTCTTGTACGTAAAATGGAGAACAATAATATTCATCTCCCAGGGTCCTCAAATTATCTGGCATTTGGAGGTTACCCTACGCGTTCTGTCTAAGCATCCATCCTGCATGACCACTGAAGTCCAATATCTTTATTCAGTTTCACTTCCTTGATGTTTCTGAGAGTCCTGGGGATGCTTCCTTGATGCACAGATCCACCCCTAGGGGGCCAACTCCTCTGGCCGGGCAGCTCTGCTGGGGCTCTGTGTCTGCTGCTTCTGCTCTCACTGCTTCTCTTTACCCAGACTCCTGGCTCAGTTCCCCAAAACACACCAAATACCAGAAGATTCAAGTTAGGGGATTTTTTTTTTTTAATAGAGACAAGTCTCACCATGTTGCCTAGGCTGGTCTCAAACTCCTTGGCTAAAGTGGTTCTCCTGCCTTGGCTTCCCAAGGTGTGAGATTACAGGCAGGAGCCACAGCACCCCACCAAGTTAAGGGATTTTACCAAAGCCTTCCTGATAGCATTGAGATAGGAGTGACACAGGGTTGACACAGGAGAACAGCAAGTTCCAGGCAGCAGTTTTACATGGCTAGCAAAAGGAAACTGTTAAAATAGCTGCAGAAGCTAGAGGCCGAGAAGACCCTGAAAACCAGGGTGTGGGTCAAGCTGGCTACGACCAACTGGACCCAACATGGCGCTGAATCTGACCTAGGTCTCACCTAGGACCTCATTATATGCTCATTAACATATTTAATCACACGCCCACCAGTGCCAGCAAAGATCCTGGAACACCCATATTTGGTGTGAGTAAAAATGAGTGGTACCAGAATTCTGAGAAATCTTCACATTTTCCCAGGAATTTTCATGAATATTCCACCTCTTGGTTAAAGAAACCCACATAGATGGAAACTGCAAGTCCGGTTGCATGACTCTCTCTCTTAAGTATACCCACACTCCCCTTTCTTGAGTATGTACTTTTCATCTTGCAATAACTTTCCATACTTTCACTATTTTCCAATTTGTCGCTGAATTGCTTCTCACAATGGTGTCAGAATCCTGGACACCAGCCGGGGCCAAGCCTACCGGCGTTTGGGGACCTCCCCCTAGCCCACCGGTATCAGCACCATTAGTATTTTTACTATTCTCACCTCTCAGAGACCACAGTAGGTGAAGGACTTCCTATGCCTTCTATCACGGCATATCTTAGAAGCCGAGAGGGTAGGTTCTGGAAACACATCCATTTTGCAGGTGAAGAATCAGAGGCTCAGACAGCTTGAGGAACTTTCCCAAGGCCACTCGGCCAGGGGGTAGGAGAGCAAGGTCCTGTCCAAAGCATTTTCCAAGGGTTGGCTACAATCAGTGGTGGGACCACAGCTAATTTCAGCTGTTTCACACAAAGACGTTAGGTAATTAACCACCTAGTGAAACAGTTACTCTATTTTCAATTACTTTCCCTTCCTTTTGTTTAAGTCAAGGAAAGCTTCAGGTTGCTTGTAGTATGCCAGTAAAAGTTCTCTAACGCAATTCCAATCTCCCTTCCTAACAAAGACAGACGGGCAACCGTATCTAGCCAGAACGTAATCACGCTGTTTTGTTTTCCTTGTATCTATTTTTTATGGAAATGAAGTTGATTTTCTATTGATGTAGCAATAGAAATATTCTTTTAAAATATCAGTTATTAAAAGTGAGTAGATGTACAGAAGAATATTAAGTCAACAACAGTGTGATTCGTTTGTTGAAATGTCAAAATCGTGAGATTTGGGGCCTCAGGGCTGGAGAACAATGTAGGTAATAAAGAGGAACTTAAGCCTGGATGCCAGACTCCATCCCTTCAGCACTGCGGGGCCTCCTCCCTCCGTCATTTCTGGCAGAGACCCCGAAGAGAGGCGCCTTGACCCAGTCAAGCTCCAGTCCAAGAAAAGCCAGTTAGCATCACAAACTCAGCCTTTCCATTCTGCCACTTTATTGTCCGAAACTTCTCCATTTCAAGGGGATTTCCATCTCCCTTTACATAACAAAAGTCCCCTGACCACAGTTTTTCCCCCAAATAAAAAAAAAAAAAAGAGCAGCCAGTTTTTCCTTCAAATGCTATGAAATAGCAGGCTGCTTTGCAAGGGCAGTTTATTGAAGGTCTGGTAGAACATTAGATCCGAAGAGTAGCCCCGGGCCAGGAATGGTGGCTCATGCCTGTAATCCCAGCATTTTGGGAGGCCGAGGTGGGTGGATCACTAGGTCAAGAGATGGAGACCATCCTGGTCAACATGGTGAAACCCCGTCTCTACTAAAAATACACACGTGGTGGCACGTGCCTGTAGTCCCATCTACTTGGGAGGCTGAGGCAGGAGAATCACTTGAACCCGGGAGGCGGAGGTTGCAGTGAGCCAAGATTGCGCCACTGCACTCCGGCCTGGTGACAGAGCGAGACTTTGCTTCAAAAAATAAAAATAAAAAATAAAACAGAGTAGCCCCAATTCCCAGCCCAGACCCCAGAAGGAGAGAGGTACACTCCTCCCTGCTCTAAGTGAAGACTTTCCGCAGTGCAGCTCGGACGTTGCCCGCTCCTGTTCTCAGCGTGCCCTGTTTCTCTGGGGCATGTTTCTCTCCTTAGCTTGGCATTCGAGGCCCTTCACAATCAGCCCAGTACGGAGACATAAAAGAGCATTGGGGTAGAACTCTGCACATCAGGGTTCTAGTGCTAGAGTGACCCCAATTTGCTGTGTTCCTCTGTCAGTTCCCTCCCCTCTTCAGGCCTGTCTTCCTAGTCATAGAAAGAAGAGGTGGGATTAAGTGTGTCTCTTCCAGGGTTGACATTCTCTGGGCCAGAGTCTGAGCTAGTTGACCAGCACATAGTCAAAGAGGCTGAGCTAGCCAGAGCTGAGGCCCAACTCTCAGGCTTGATCACCTCAGCCTGGCCACTAAGAGGACTTTGATGCTCTTCCGCTTTGAATTGATATATGCCTGAGTGCCCTATGTCAGGAAAAACAGGTCTGCTGGGAAGTAAGCTGGCCTGCCCTGCTTCTTAAGGGGTCTCCTTAGATAAATAACCAAGCCCTTCAGAGTGAGGAAGCTGCTCACATCTGAACCCTCAGCACTCTCTCCTCCCATCCCAAAGGACTGGTTCCAGCAGGAAATTCTCCTGTTTTGTCTTTCAAAAGGGAGAATAGGTGTTTTTTTTTTAAGTTGCTATAAAACAGATGCCCAGTATGCAAATGTTTAAACCCTATGAAATTTATAAAGAAGAGAGTAAAAGGCAACTGAAATATTTTCCACTCACCTCTGTCCATGATATCCTTTGTGAACATTTTTGTGTTCATTCTTTCAAGATTTCTCTAAGAAATATAAAGACAAACATCTTTATAATGAAGATAGGATCACACTAGAAATACAGTTATAATTTTTAAAAGGTAAAATCATGACTCTTAAAGAAATATAAAATGAGTGCTTGTCAAAGATTTAACTCAGTTATTAATGAAATAATATATTAAAGCCACTTCAAAGGAGAATCTGATTAACAGACAAGTATATATAGGCAATCAAAAATGCAGAAATAAATCTGATAATAGATGAGAAATTGGTTATCATTTTTGGGGCAATAAAATGTGATGTTTGGAATTGTCTCTTAAATTGTACATTTATAGGACAAAATTTGCATTTCTATAGGCAAGGATAATTTGCATTACTATTACCTCTAGGGGTGGTATCTGAGTCCCACAGCACCAAAGTATGTTAGCAGTGGTGACTCCACACGGGTCTGCAGCAACCTCAATTCCTGCCACCTCAGGAGAAAGAATTTGACTGAGGTGCTTAAAGTAGACAGGGAGACTGAGGCAAATTTTAGAGCAGGAGTGAAAGCGTATAAGAAAATTTTAGAGCAGGAGCAAAAGGAAGTAGAGCCAAGCGGGCAACGTGAGAGAGTCCCGTGTGCGGCTTGACCTTTGACTTGAGGTCTTAACAATGGCATACTTCCAGGGTTGTGTTACTTTTCCCCCTGATTCTTCCCTTGGGGTGGGCTGTCTGCATGCACAGTGGTCTGCTAGCACTTGAGAGGGACACGTGTGCAGTGTGTTTACTGAAGCTGTGCACATGCTTACTTGAGGCATTTTTTCCCTTAGCAGTCGAGTGTTCCTAGAGGAAGGAGCACGTACCAGTTAAACGCCGCCATTTTGCCTCTGAGTGCGCATGCTTGAGGCCCCCCTTGCCCAGTTCCTGAGATCTTATCAGGAAGCTGCTGATCACTGGTTTCAGGTGCTTTCTGTCTATTGGGAAACTGCCTTTCCCTACCACTGGCTTTGACCAATTACCATTTTAGAGAGATAGCATAATAACCACCTGATGATCACCTGATATTCCCGGTGAGAGGGCTCCCTCTCCTGCCCTGCTCATGTCTGATTACCTACCTACTGTAGCAGTACTGTTACTTTTCTACAACTCACAGAGTTGTGAAATAGCCTAGTCAGAGACGGGAAAGACCACTTTAGGGTCAGGTAACCCCTAAAGAATCTAGACAACACACAGCATACCATTAAAAGGACACCTGATAAACATTCACAATTTGTCACTGAAATATATATCATGGTTACAAATAGCTAATATTTGGGGAGTGCTTACTCAGGGAGTGTCAGGCACTGTTGTTAGTACTTTATATAAGTATTGTCTCACTTTTTATATTGTTGTTCTTATAAAGAACCTTATAAGTACTTTATTTTTATTATTATTATTATTTTGAGACAGAGTCTCGCTCTGTTACCTAGGCTGGAGTGTGGTGGTACCATCTCAACTCACTGCAAACCCTGCCTTCTAGGTTCAAGTGATTCTTGTGCCTCAGCCTCCTGAGTAGCTGGAATTACAGGAGTGCACCACCACACCGGCTAAATTTTGTAATTTATTTTTTTTCTTTATTAGCTGGCATAACAAAATATGTATTTAATTTTTAATTTTTTTTTTTTTTTTAAGGAGAGTTTTTCTTTTGTCACCCAGACTGGAGTGCAATAGCGCAATCTCAGCTTACTGCAACCTCTGCCTCCCGGGTTCAAGCGATTCTCCTGCCTCAGCCTCCTGAGTAGCTGGGATTACAGGCGCCCACCACCACATCCAGCTAATTTTTTTTTTTGTATTTTTAGTAGAGACGGGGTTTCACCATGCTGGCCAGGCTGGTCTCGAACTCCTGACTTCAGATGATCCACCCACCTTGACCTCCCAAAGTGCTGGGATTACAGGCGTGAGCTACCGCGCCTGACCACTTTTGTATTTTTAGTAGAGACAGGGTTTTGTCATGTTGCCGAGGCTGGTCTTGAACTCCTGGGCTCAAGTAATCCTCTCATCTTGGTCTCCCAAAGTGCTGGGATTACAGGTGTGAGCCACTGTGCCTGGCCTGAGGGTTTTATGTTTTTGTTTTTTAGGATAATTTCCCTACATCTTTGCCAATAATATCAATCTTTTTTTTTTTTTTTTTTTTTTTTGAGGCCAAGTCTCCCTCTTGTCTAGGCTGGAGTGCAGTGGTGCGATCTCAGCTCACGACAACCTCTGCCTCCTGGGTTCAAGCGATTCTCCTGCCTCAGCCTCCTGAGTAGCTAGGACTACAGGCACCTGCCACCACGCCTAGCTAAGTTTTGTATTTTTAGTAGAGACGAGGTTTCACCATGTTATTCAGGCTGATCTTGAACTGCTGAACTTGTGATCTGCCCGTCGTGGCCTCCCAAAGTGCCGGGATTACAGGTGTGAGCCACCACACCCGGCCATAATATCAATCTTTTCAGTATTTGCCAGTGTGATAGGTTAAAAAAAAAAGGTATCTCGGTGTTATTTGAATATACATGTATTTTTATCACAAGAATTCTTCAGGACTGTTTTGCAAAGATAATTATCAGTGCCAGAGATTACTTTGTTCCTCCTCCTCTTCCCCTAGTGGTAGAGCTATAAATGCCAAGTAAGGTACAAAAAGATCTATCCAAGGCCATCCTGCAGGGTAGGGACGGAACTAGGATTCTCCCCAGGGTTTCTGACTTCTTCCTGAAACAGAATCTTTCCTGTGTGCTTTCTTGCCACCAATGTTACTTTTAGTCTGAATACCAGTGGGAATGACTGGGGGAGCCCGTGAGTAGTAAACTCATCCTTCAGTTGGTCAATCAGTGGAGACATGATTATTACCTGAAAAAAAAAAAGAAAACTGAATTTGTATGTATTACTAACAGGCCAAGCACTTAAAATCATAAATAAATAAATAAGCTTATTTATTTATTGAGACAGGGTCTCGCTTTGTCACTCAAGCTGGAGTGCAGTGGCACAATCATGGTTCATTGCCCCCTCGACCTCCTGGGCTCAGGTGATCCTCCTGTCTCAGCCTCCAGAATAGCTGGGACCACAGATACATGCCACTATGCTGGTTAATTTAAAAAATTATTTGTTGAGACGAAATCTCCCTATGTTGCCCAGGCTGGTCTCAAACTCCTGGGCTCAGAGATCCTCCCACCTCGGCCTCCAAAGTGCTGGAATTACAGGTGTGAGCTACCTTCCCTGGCCAAATGTAAAATAAATAAATAACTACAAGAAAAATGAGTAGTTAGCTCTATAGTATCTTCTATAATTTATAAAACAAATCATAAATGAAATTTTTAACAAATTGGACTACAAAATGCTTTAAAATGTCTACATGGCAAAACAAAAACAAAAATTAAAAAAAAAGCAACTACAAATGGACTTGAAAGACAAAAGGAGAATTTACCCAAGATCCCAGTCTTTTAAACACGAAAGCACATATCCGAAATCATTTATGCATTCACCAATTGTTAGGCCAATTATAGGATTAGAAAAGATAATGC
The DNA here is from genome assembly GCA_036589455.1 of Ateles fusciceps. Classification (NCBI taxonomy): domain Eukaryota; kingdom Metazoa; phylum Chordata; class Mammalia; order Primates; family Atelidae; genus Ateles; species Ateles fusciceps. The sequence goes on from JAZHEH010000952.1 coordinate 20,565,895, forward strand.
CTGTAAGCACCACTGTTCAAAGGCAGTTTTCATCAGCGTAGGCTCGGTTGTTCGAGCTGTCATTACGATCTTTGTGATTTCCAGCTCTGCAGCCAAAATCTGTCTGGAAAAGCATCAGACATGGATACAGGTGTGAAGGGGGAGGTGTCCATTAATCACTTTTCCTCCAAAGTGGAAAAGAACCCAGGCTTTCAAACTAGCTGTGGCGGTTGCCTTTCCTTTGACGAGACGTACACCATCACACCCTTATCTCCTTGCTTGTAGGAAGGATCTGTTGAGACCTGTATCTCTGAATGTTTTTGAGGAGTGAATAAGATGATTAGTGTAGACTGCCCAGCACAGAGCCTGGTACTTATTAGACAATCAAAAAATGTGTGCTCCCCTCCATTGCCTTCTCTGGGAGCTCACCTGAACTCTTCAAGTCATTCCTCAATCAATGTTGGTTGGGCATGCATGCATGTCGGGTATGTGCAGGTGCTGGGGAGACCAGCGTGAGTATGGGAGAGGCACTTTTTGTCTTCCTGGAGCTTACAGACTTACTAGGACATCAGACACAGGACAGATAATTTTACAAAAACAAATTGTTTAGAATTGAAGGAAAGCTATGAGGAAAAGCAACCCAGGTTGTAGCAGGAGCCCCTTGACTGAGTCACAGGGGATGAGGTGGCAGGGAGGTGTTCAGAAAGGTCCTGCAGAGAAAGGGACCTGATGGATGGGGGAGTTTGTGTTTGTTGGACCCATCCAGGCTGAGAGAAGGCCTGGTAAGGTCTAAACAAGATGGAACAGGGTTACATGCGGTGAAATAATTAGAAATATAAATATGGTCTCTGCCCCAGTCCCTGGCACAGAGCTCCTAAAACTCTTATAATTTCCTGAGCCATAGGTGAGCTAGGAGCATCTTTTGTTCTAATATTTGGTCTTTAACCCCGGCTCCTGATACAGAGCTCCTAATCCCTTGGAATTTCCTGGGTGATAAGAGATCTTTGTTCCAATGAGGCAACTATTAGCGGGCTCCTGGATGGGGTCTGGTCACCAAAGGCCGAGCCACTACCTTTCAGCCCCACCTCCATTCTCCAAAGAGGGGAGAAGGGCTGAGAAATGGAGTTCATAATTGATCGTGCCTACATGATGAAGGCTCCATAAATATCCCTGTAGTATGGGGTTCAGAGAGCTTCTGGGTGGGTCAACACGTCTGAGTGCCAGGAGGTGGTGCACCCCAACTCCGTGGGGACAGAAGCTCCCGCCATCAGCACCTCTCCAGACGTTGCCCCATGTGTCTTTTCATCTGGCTGTTCATCTGTATCCATTATTTTAACTTTTATTAAGACACTGAAGGCTGGGCATGGTGGCTCACACTTGTAATCCCAGCACTTTGGGAAGCCGAGGTGGGTGGATCATCTGAGGTGAGGAGTTCAAGACCAGCCTGGCCAACATGGTAAAACTCCGACTCTACCAAAACCACAAAAATTAGCTGGGCATGGTGGTTCGCGCCTGTAATCCCAGCTACTAAGGAGGCTAAGGCAGGAGAATTGCTTGAACACAGGAGGTGGAGGTTGCAGTGAGCCGAGAGCATGTCACTGCACTCCAGCCTGGGTGACAGAGTGAGACTCCATCTCAAAAAAAAAAAAAAAAAAAAAAGACACTGGGAGACCGTGTTTCCCTGAGTTCTGTGGGCCTCACTAGCAAATTAATTGGACTTAAGGAGCGGGTAGTGGGAGGCCCTGATTTATAGCCTGTCGGTCAGAAGTATAGATGATAACCTACTATTTGCAATGTGTATCTAAAGTGGGGGGACAGTCTTGTGGGACTGAGCCCTTCACCTGTGGAATCTTTTTTTTTTTTTTATGAAGACGGGGTTTCACCATGTTGGTCAGGCTGGTCTTGAACTCCCGACGTCAGGTGATCCGCCCGCCTTGGCCTCCAAAGTGCTTGGATTACAGGCGTGAGCCACCATGCCCGGCCCACCTGTGGAATCTGATACAGTCTTTAGGTATATAGTGTTAGAATTGAATTCAGTAAGAAGCCACCCAGCAGATGTCCACTGGAGAATTGCTTAGTGTGAGGGGGAAGTACACCCCCACATTGATGTCAGAGTGTTGTGTTTAGTGGTACGTAAGAGTAGATACACACTTTGTTTTTTGTTTTTGTTTTTGGTTTTTTCTGTCTTTAATACCTGGAGATACCAAGGGAAGGCCAGTGTTGCTGAAGCCTAAACAGGGCTGTTGCCACTCAGGCTCAGCATTCCCAGCTTAGGAATTCTGGCTCCAGTACTCCACACGGGTTCATCCCAGCTTCAGCCTGGACATTCCAGGGCCAGGAATGCACTACTTCTGGGGTGACCTGGTCCATCTGGGGGCTGGTTAGTGCATCCAGAAATTCAGGTGCAATCTGCTGGCTGATGCCCCATTGCAACCAGAAAGTGGACACCCAGCCCCAAGTTCTTGATCTTAACTGTGATGCAATCAGTCACTCTCCTTTGCCAAGGCTCACTTTCCCCCTCACTGATATTTATCCTGTGTTGTAATTACCTACTCAAATGTCTTCCTCCATTATCTTAGGAAGCTAAGGAGAAGGAAGTATGCTTTTCTCCTCCCTCTGTCTCCAGCTCCTAGCACACATCCTGCACATCCGAGATGCTGCAGAGAGTGCATACACATTGATTGAATCATAAATGATACTTTGCAAAGATTTACTCATTTGATCTTAGACAACTGCTGCCCCCCCAGTTCTATGTTTTGTGGAGCATCTACTGTGTGCTAGACACATTATCTATGGAATTACAGTGATTTTTTTTTAATAGGGTCTTGCTTTGTTACCCAAACTGGAGTGCAGTGGTATGATCTTGGCTCACTGCAACCTCTGCCTCCCATGCTCAAGTGATCCTCCCACCTCTGCCTCCCGGGTAGCTGGGATTACAGGTATGTGCCACCACACCAGGCTAACTTTTGTATTTTTTGTAGAGATGGGGTTTTGCCGTGTTGCCCAGGCTGGTCTCAAACTCCTGGACTCAAGCGATCTGCCTGCTTCAGTCTCCCCAAGTGCTGGGATTACTGGTGAGAGTTACTGTGCCCGGCCCTTAGTCCTTTATTTTAAAGAAATTCAGATAAACAGACAAGTTGAAAGAACAGCACCATAAACACCCACACATCCTTCATCTAGATTCAGTAATTTTGCCACAGTTTTAAAATCTCTGTGTGCATGTATGTACACACACGCACACACACACACACACACACACTCTCTCTCTCTCTTTTCTCTTTCTCTCTTCCTGAACCATTGAAAAGTTGCTGATCTTAAGACCCTTCTCTGCTAAAATCTTTAGCACATATCTCCTAAGAAGGACATTTTCTACGTAATCGTGATGCCATTGCCACAATCAATAAACATAAGACACGAAAGCAGTGTCTAAGAACAGCCCATGTTTACATTCTCCCACTGGCCTGATATATCCTTTATAGCTTTTTAATTTTCGTCCAGCAGTATAGAGAACATGTACTTGTCATAACTCCTAAGTCTCCATTAACCTCAAACAATTTCCCCCCTCCTTTTTTTTTGGTCTATCATAATGAAATTAAAAAAAATTATTATTATTATTATTTTTGAGATGGAGTCTTGCTCTGTCACCCTGGCTGGAGTGCAGTGGTACAATCTCAGCTCACTGCAACCTCTGCCTCCCGGGTTTAAGTGATTCTCCTGCCTCAGCCTCCTGAGCAGTTGGAACTACAGGCATGTGCCACCACACCCGGCTAATTTTGTATTTTTAGTGGAGATGGGATTTCGCCATGTTGGCCAGGCTGGTCTCAAACTCCTGACCTCAGGTGATCCACCTACCTCAGCCTGCCAAAGTGCTGGGATTACAGGTGTGAGCCACCATGCCTGGCCTGATAATGGAATTTTGAGGAGTCCAGGTCAGTTGTTTCATAAATGTTCCACAATTTAGGTTTGTCTAATGTTTCTACATTATTAGATTAAGTTATACATTTTTGGGCCAAAATGCTGTTCAGGTGATCCTATGTCGTTCCAGCGTGTCACACATGTTGTCGGCTTGTCTCATTACTGGGGATGCTAAGTTTGATCGGTTGGATTAAGTGGTGATTATCTGATATCTTCATTGTAAAGTTACCCATTTATCTTTGTAATCAAGTAATTTCTGGGGGAGACACTTTGAGACTATATGGAGCCAACAGCTTCTACCCAGTGTTTTAGCATTCACTGAAATCTTACCTGAATCAGTTATTACTATCATGGTTGCAAAACAGCGTTTTTCTAATTTCATCTATACTTTTTCCTTTTTGGTTAGAATATCACTATATACTCATGGATTCTTTTTTACACACTCATGGACTGTATAAATTTGATGTGTACAAATCCTTTTTCATTCAATGTGTAGAAATCCTCTGTGTAGACAGATTTTTAGAAATTCAATGTGTAGAAATCCTTTGTGATCATTTTTCATTTTGATGTTCAAATTGTCTCAGATTTGACCAGTGCGAGCTGCTTTGAGCTGGCTGCTGTGTGCTTTGATGTGGCTCCAATAGGTTTGAACCTTGTTTGTTTTCTGGCACAAGATATTCCAGGCTCAAATTTTACCCTTATTTTACAGAGGAGAAAAAGGAGGCTCAGAGAGAGAAAATGGCTTGCTTTTTTTTTTTTTTTTTTAATATAAAGATGGGGTTTCACCATGATGGCCAGGCTGGTCTTGAACTCCTGACCTCAGGTGATCCACCCACCTCGGCCTCCCAAAGTGCTAGGATTATAGGCGTGAGCCACCGCGCCCGGCCATGGCTTGCTTTTTCACAATGTTTAGGAGATCCTGCTCAAGCTCAGGACGTTCAATTCCAAATATCTAGGAAAGTAGCTAAACTGAAAGGCCAGACAATGCTATAGCGCCCAAAGGACCTCATGAAGAGATGTAGCTAAATCCTTAGCTCTCTGCACACAGAGCTTGCCTAATAAGATGGAGACATCTGCGTGGTAACTTTGAACTTAGACAATTAGTATCACATTTCAAAGATATTTTTTTTACTGAGGAAGTTGTAATGTGGGGGATGAGAGCCTGGGTTTTGGAGTAAGGAAGAGCCAAGATTTCCTTTAAGACTCAAGCAGATGCAGCCCTTATGTATCTCTGGGTAAGTTACTTCACCTTGTTGAATCCCAGACGTTTCCATCTGTAAAATGGGGTAATCATACCTACCTCCTAGTTAAATGAGTTCATTCCTATAAAGTGCTTAGTGTAATGTCTGGCACATGCTAATGCTCAATAGACAAAAGCTACCTTTACCATCAGTGCTGTTGCTATTATTTTTAAAATCTGAGAAAATCTTGTTATTCAGTGGGTTAATGTGGTGGAAAAATCAATAGATTTAGATTCTAAAGACCCTCGTCCATTGTCTGTGACCTAGGATAAGTCCTGTTCCCACTCTCATGAACTTCATTTTATTCACATGTAAATCAGGGTTCATAATCTTTTCCCTGCAAACTTCACAGCGTCACTCAGTGAGATTTCATGATCACCTAGTACATGCAGGGTAATCACATTCCTAAGGATAAAGCCAAAGGGCAAACATCGCTATACTTCTCCTTTAATACATGATCAATTGGAGTCCATTGCCAACGAGAAGCAAACCTGGGATTCCAACAAGCTCTCTCTGACCTCTATGTCTGTCCTTTTCCATAGGTCACATGTTCAGAAGAAGAAAGAAGAGCTCGCTGTGAAAACAATCCACAAATCTGCAGAGCCTTGTGAAGGTAAAAGAGTGTTATCATCAGCAAATGGCATTCCTTCCATGGCAAATGTCACTGGGAGGAAAGCAGGTGACTTTGGATTTTTTTTTTCTTCTTTTCTATCCTTGAGATTACTCGTGAAAGCCTTAGATTAATATTATTTACCAAGGACTCCTACACTTCAAACAAGAACTGGTTGAAGGTAGCAGAGATCCGCCCAGCCCAGAGCCAACTGCCTCAACTGAAGAAACTGATTAGAAAAGCCCTTTGAGGCTATAACTCACTTCAGACATGATTTTGAAGAAGAAAAAGAAGAGGAGGAGGAGGAGGAGAAGAGGAGGAGGAGGAGAAGGAGGAGGAGGAGGAGACAACCTTATAACTTCAGTGATATCAGAATTCCAGCCAATTCAACTGAGAGCTGGGAAACGGGGAAGAGAAAGTGCAAGTTTTCAACAGAGTGATCACAGAGTCCTGCAGTATGAGCATTCATGGCGGTGTAGCAGGCAGGCGTCTATTCTTTTAAAGATGGGGAAACCTGAGAGATAGAGAGAGAGAGAGAAAGGGAAAGATGGGGAAAAAATTTAGTCTTAAAAATATAAAAGCAGGCTGGGCACAGTAGCTTATGCCTGTAATCCCAGCACTTTGGGAGGCTGAAGTGGGCGGATCACCTAAGGTCAGGAGTTTGAGACCAGCCTGGGCAACATGGTGAAACCCCATCTCTACTAAAAATGCAAAAATTAGCTGGGCATGGTGGCAGGTGCCTGTAATCCCAGTTACTCAGGAGGCTGAGGCAGGAGAATCACTTGAACCCAGGAGGCAGAGGTTGCAGTGAACTGAGATTGCACCACTGCACTCCAGCCTGGGTGACAGAGTGAGACTGTCTCAAAAAAAGAAAATCTATCTATCTATCTATCTACACACACACACACACACACACACACATACACATATATACACATATATGTATATAAAAGCATTTGCAGCTATTCCAGATCAATATGGAAGGAAGTGGTAGGAGAGACCAGAAGCTCTGATAAGCCCAAACCTAACTTGTTATAATGTGGTACAATGTAAATTGGTTTTCCTTGAGATCAGGGACTAGACCTGCTTTATGATTGTCCAGTGCTGAGTACAGGGTGTGGCATCTGATGGGATCTTAGGAAACATTTATGTAATGAGGGAATCTAGGGAATGTCATTGAAAATCTTCTTGACACCTTAGGGCCCTCACTATGATTGTAAAACTTATTTGTCTGTAGAGATTAAAGCCAGGCTTCTGATTTATCTGGTGGGGCTGGTGTTAGTCAGCTTCAGGCACTCATAGGGGAGTTACACTGATAAAAAGTCATGTGTGTATGCATGATAGGGCTGAATGTATCAGTTAAGGGGCACACTCCAATTTTACAACCTTTTCATTAAAAAATGTATTTTATTGTGGCTAGAACATATGCATGAGGAATACCCTTTTAACACATTTTCAAGTGTATAATATGGTATTATTGAACTATACAGCATATCTATGGAGCTTATTCCATCTTGCTATCCTGAGCCAAGAAAATAAAAATTACTTGTGTTTGTGAAATTGATTGGAGGAACTCTGCCTAAGGAAAGGCAAAGGTTAGGTCTAGGCAGCCCGGAAACCAGAACTCCGTGGATCATACAACTAGGGACTCATGGGCACTTCCTTTCAAGAATTCCCCTTTCCTTGATGTTTGGTTTGTGGCTGAGGAGCCAAAGTGGCTGGATGGCACTCTCAGCTCACCGTTCAGAGGAGCCATTATTGAGTCCCGCGATACAGCTTTTCTCCCTCGGGCTTTGTGGTGCATTAAAGATGGCTACAAATTCCGTATCACTTCCCTGTTGAGAGGTGAAATGTGCTTCCTCAGCCCTTGAATCTGGGTTGGCCTGAGACTGCTTAACTAACAATGTGTGGTAGAAGTGATACTCTCTGTCAGCTCTGAGGTAGGCCTTTCATAAGACTAACAACCTCCTCTTCCTCCCCTCTTGAAGCCCTGAGCTGCCATGTAAGAAGTCCAGGCTAGCTGGGCGCGGAGTCTCACGCCTGTAATCCCAACACTTTGGGAGGCTGAGGCAGGTGAATCATGAGGTCAGGAGTTTGAGACCAGCCTGGGCAACATGGTGAAACCCCATCTCTACTAAAAATGCAAAAATTAGCTGGGCATGGTGGCAGGTGCCTGTAATCCCAGCTACTCAGGGGGCTGAGGCAGGATAATTGCTTGAACCCGGGAGGTAGAGGTTGCAGTGAGCCAAGATCGCACCACTGCACTCCAGTCTGGGTGATAGAGCGAGACTCCATCTCAAAAAAAAAAAAGAAGTCCAGGCTATTCTGCCAGGCTCACATAAGAGAGCACTGAGCACTGGAGGTCAAATGAAGATGCCATCTGTGATGTCCAGCCCAGTTAAACTTTCAGATGGTTCTAACCCCACCTAGCATCTGGCTGCAACCTCCTAAGAGACTCCAAGCAAGAACCACCGAGCTGAGTCCAGCCAACCCATAGAACCATAAGAGATAACAGTATGTTACTGTTTTAAGCCACAAAGTTTTGGTGTGGTTTGTTATACAGCAACAGATAACCAAAAGCGACCCCAAAGCCTATAGCCAGCACAACCTGGAGTCTCAGGACAGGAAGTCTAATATTTGGAGAGCAGATGTTAGGTGTCACCCTGAGGAATTCCACCTCTTTGTTTCTGAAGCAATTGTTTTGAATGGGATTCAGTTTGCCCTCACTGAGCAACAGAAAGCCCCAGACAATAATGCCTTGAGCAAGCCGGAAGTTTCTTTCTGTCACAAAACTGTGGGTAAGTGATCCAGACTGGAATAGTTTTCTAACATGTCAGGGACGCTGGTTCTTTATCTTCTTTCTATGCAATGCATGACCTCAGCCTCCTGGGTCAACATGACACTTCGGGCAGTAGGGCGGAGGACGGGATGAAAACACAAAGGGTGCTTTCTCCTGTAGAAGGTTATTTAAAGCCACCACATGTCGCTTCTTCTTGTATCCCATTGGTTAATATGTATCTCATGGGCCAGGTGCGGTGGCTCATGCCTGTAATCCCAGCATCTTGGGAGGCTGAGGTGGACAGATCATCTGAGGTTGGGAGTTCAAGACCAGCCTGACCAACATGGAGAAACCCTGTCTCTACTAAAAAAAAAAAATACAAAATGAGCTGGACGTAGTGGTGCATGTCTGTAATCCTAGCTACTCGGGAGGCCGACGCAGGAGAATCACTTGAACCTGGGAGGCGGGGGAGGTTGCAGTGAGCTGAGATCACGCCATTGCATTCCAGCCTGGGCAGTAAGAGCGAAATTCTGTCTCAAAAAAAAAAAAAAAAAAAAAAAAAAATATATATATATATATATATATATATATATATATATTGTAGCTGTGCCTAGCTGCAAAGGAGACTGGAAAATGGTATCTTGATTCTGGGTGGACATGCATCCAGCTCTAAATTCCACTACTTCCATTAAGAAAGGCTACTGGGGGACACTTAGCCGTGCCTGCCTCACTGCTACATCCTGAAAAGTGATAGAGAGACACAAGGAAATGGCATCACATGGATGCTGACTCACAGCACGGATCCCTTCCGGAGGGGAGCAAGCGGTTATCTCCCTGTGGGCACTGTGAGCCTCCACATGTGCCATAGGAGCCAGCCGCTCCTGGGTCATGGGTGGGGTCTATTAGGTGAAGAGTGACTCCCACAGGCCTTAAGCCCCTGCCACTTTTGCCATGAAGTGAATTCCTTGATAAGAGGGGAACATCGTGTGACATACCATGACTGGGTAAAAGCTTCTATAAGCCTGAAGGCTGTGTGCTGGTAGAGGAATGAAGGGCAAGGAAAGCAAATCCAAATAAAAAAATAAATGTAGGTTGGGCACGGTGGCTCACATCTGTAATCCCAGCACTTTGGGAGGCCAAGGCTGGAAGATCGCTTAAGCCCAGGAGTTCAAGGCTGCAATGAGCTATGATTGCACCACCGTACTCCAGCCTGGACAACAGTGTGAGACACTGTCTCTGAAAAACAAATCAAATAGGTAAATAAATAAATGTAGGACATTGCCATGAGAACAATTTGTCTGCTCCACATAGAGTGAGTCCCCGGCTGAGAAACAGGGAGGTGTGGGGCAGAAGGAAGAGTGTTAGCTTCCTCCTCCATGAGAGGGAGGCGCAGGGGAAAGGCTGCAGACCAAGACGGTTAGTGGGTAGGGATTCTCCACGTCCTCTGCAACCTCCAGATAGCATCATCCTTTCCTAAAGGAAACCTGGCAAAGTCATGCTGTTGGCTGACACTGAAATTCAGCAACTCTCCAAATCTGAGTTTGGCTTCAGCAATCTCAAACCCATGGCCTCAGTGAACAGTTTCCATCTGGCCAGAGAAAAGTCCTGAGTTTCACCTTGTGCCTTGTGGCAAACATCTCAAGATGTGAGCTTGTCATTATCCTAAATTAAATTACGTGATGCTTTCAGAAGCAGCCACCCCTACTGGTTTCCACATCTTTCATCTCCCTTTTAGGTGCCTGAGAATTTTAGCTTCAGCTTGTCCAAAGTCCCAAATGAGCAAACGAGATTATTTGCTTAGCCACTGTCTTCCAAGGGCCTGCTCGCTCCTATTCTAGAAGACAATTAGGATTCTCAGTGCCTTGCTGCCTGTCCAGCTCAAGAATCATGGGTCAGTTGGAGGAAAAGCTAAGCTCCTGTAATAAAAAGGCAAACTAGAATAGTGTATTTACACTTGAGGTGAGTGGCCCAGGGCAGCAGGGTAGCTTTGGCTCTTTGTCACTCATTCTTCCCCAGGGCAGTGTTCTCTTCTGCGTGGGTGCAGCTGGGTTCTAGCTGGTGGGAAAGGAGAAGACAGTGGAGGAGGCTTGCTGGTTACCTTCAAACCCAGACCCAGAAATGGCACGTCACTCCCACTTGATTCCCCTAGTGAGAATTCAGACACTTGGCCATCCTAAACATAAGCAAGGCTGACAAAGAAGTTCTAGTGGGGCAGCCCTGTGCCTGGCTTCCATTCTACTTAGGCGAAAAAGTAGAATGGAAAGCCTTTTGGTGAACACCTAGCAGTCTCGGCTACACGTTCCAAATTGCTCTTATTTCCTTGAGGGTCTGAATGAGTTGTCTAGGACTGCCATAACAAAGTACCATGAACTGGATGGCCTAAAACAACAGAAATGTGTATTGTCTCACACTCTGGATGCCTGAAATCTAAAATCAAGGTGTCCACAGGGCTACACTCCCCCTGAAGAGGCAACGGAAGGAGCTCTTCTCCAGGCCTCACTCCTAGCTCCTGGCAGCCACAGGTGTTTTGTGGCTTTTCTTTTCTTTTTTTTTCTCCAAGACAGATTATTGCTCTGTCGCCCAGGCTGGAGTGTGGTGTTGCGATCTCGGCTCACTGCAACCTCCACCTCCCGGGTTCAAGCAACTGTCTTGCCCCAGCCTCCTGAGTACCTAGGACTACAGGCGCACACTACCACACCCAGCTAATTTTTGTATTTTTAATAGAGATGGGGTTTCGCTATGTTGGCCAGGCTGGTCTTGAACTCCTAACCTTGGATCTGCCTGCCTCAACCTCCCAAAGTGCTGGGATTACAGGCGTGAGCCACCACGCCTGGCCAACATGTATTTTTGTTTTATATCTAGATGTCACATTTTCTACATTAAAATATAATCGTCTGACTTTCCCCATACCCTACACCCTCAGAGAAAAAAAGGGAAGAAATTTACACAATGTGAAAGATAGAATGCATGGAGTAGGAAAGCTGCTATTGCACCCAAGTAACAAAGAACACAGAGACCAAACAGTAGACAGGGCACAACTGCATAGAAGATAGAGCAGGAATAAAACTCAAAACTTCTAAATGCCACCACCTGTGCCACCAGATTACCCTGAAAAGGTAGAGGTAGGTCAGAAAGCAGAACAAAATCAGGGATTTTCCAAAGGCTGCTTTCTAACGGAGTTTACAATATCCACAAACGTAAGAGCTTTTGCTTCTCACCTTGCCTTCAGCATCTGGTAAACACTTTAGAAACGAAACCGCTGTTCACATGTCAGAATGTAGAATGGCTATAGGTTTTTCTTTCTTCTTTTATTGTACCCCAAGCAACCACTCCATCAACTATTTTGATCATGTGATTTCTCTGCATGGAAACTCAGTAAAGATCACCAAAGACAAAGCCTTTCACTGCTATCAGATAAATATCAGCTGTGCAAAAGTTGCAGGATTCTGTGTTGCTCAGAGAGGGAGAGCTGTAAGACACAGGAATCTCAATGCATATGTACTAAAGAGGAAAAGGAAATTCCTTTTACTCCTCTGTTTATTGTATAAGAAAGAGCACGTAGATAGTCAAAACCATCTGCTAGGCTGGGGGTGATGGCTCATGCCTGTAATCCCAATAGTTTGGGAGGCTGAGAAGGTAGGATCACTTGAGACCAGGAGTTCAAGACCAGCCTAGGCAACACAGTGAGACCCTGTCTCTACAAAAACATTAAAAAATTAGCTGCATGTGGTGACACATGCCTGTAGTCCCAGCTACTTGGGAGACTGAGGTAGGAGGGTTGCTGGAGCCTGGGAGTTTGAGGCTGCAGTGAGCTGTGATCAAACCACTGCACTCTGGCCTGGGCAACAGAGCAAGACTCTGTCTCAAAAAACAACAACAACAAAAACAAAATGAAACAAAAACCCGACCAAGCAACCAAACAAAAATAACCATTTGTTTACAGCAGCAGCGCAGACCCACAGGTACATCAGCAACCCAAAAGAAAACGCTCAGGAAAGAGTATCTGGGCTCTTCTGAAAGGAGACATCTTTTAGACCTGATCTTGCCCCTAATTCAGAGACCAAAGCATTATAACTCAGAGGCTGATACTCTTGAGGAGGTTGAGAGGTAAGGTCTAAGAGACCCAGATAATGAGGACATTATTAGGTAACTATACCACTAATACAAACATCAATAAGAAAACGTTACCTCCATCCCTGCAGCTACTTTAAGCAAAGCATCGAAGACCCAGGTTTTCTGAATAGGGGATAGTTTAAAGTCTGTTAACAGGTTTAAATCACTCAACAATGGCACAATATGTTACCTATTCTTTGTTTTTAATTATACAGTAACACGGTAAACTTCAACACAAAGGTGAGGCTAGGGGAGTGCTAAAGGAATAAAGAAAACAGAACCAGCATTTCACAAGTATATTAAGCAGCGATGAAGCAACAGCCAATGCTTTGCAGAGTCTCAAGGGTAAAATCTGCTCAGGTGCTGTGATGGTTAATACTGAGTGTCAACTTGATGGGATTGAAGGATGCAAAGTTCCTGGGTGTGTCTGTGGGGTGTTGCCAAAGGATATTAACATTTGAGTTGTGCTGGGAGGGGAGGGGAGGGGGAGACCCACCCTCAATCTGGGTGAGCACCATCTAATCAGCTGCCAACGTGGCTGGGCTAAAAGCAGGTAGAGGAACGTAGAAGGACTAGACTGGTTTAGTCTTCTAGCCTGTGTCTTTCTCCCATGCTGGAGGCTTCCTGCCCTTGAACACCAGACTCTACTTTCTTCAGCTTCGGGACTCTTGGTCCTTCGACCACAGACTAAAGCCTGCACTGTCAGCTTCCTTACTTTTGAGATTTGGGGACTTGGACTAGCTTCCTTGCTCCTCAGCTTGCAGATGGCTTATTGTGGGACTTTACCTTGTGATCGTGTGAATCAATACTCTTTAATAAACTCCCCTTCATACATACATCTATCTTATTAATTCTGTCCCTCTGGAGAACCCTGACCAGTACAGGTGCTCTGAGGGGTTGTCTTCAGCATATCTTTGGGGAAGATTCAGAGCAGTTGCCAGCCAGTATCCAAAGTCTCTAGACTGTTATTTTCATGAGGACCCTGAGAAATAAAGTTCCTCTCGAATTTCTGCAGAAATTCCAAGTCAAGAAGATCATCTGAGCTAAGGGCTTCTTCTACAGCTACAGCTTTCATGGCTTGTACATCCTTCCCAATAGCTTGCATACATCTGCACGATCCCTCCTGGTCATCCCTTCTCCAATAGCAGACGTCATGAACAGTGATAGTTCAGGCAGCACATTGGTAGGTGGGGTGAATTCTCTGTTCTGCAGCTGTCTGTCCACATAGATCTGTCCCACTCAGGGCAGAGTTGGGTGAATGATATCATTGGTATGCATGGTAAGAGTAGGAAGTTGAGTCATTGAACCATTTCTACCTTTCCCTCAACCAGCATGTTCATATATAGTGGCTAAATCTGTATAAGTGTAACCTGGGAAGCCTCATCCACCAGGAACCTCTTCTCTGGCTGTAGAAACCTCTTGAAGTGCTTCAGTAGAAGAACTCATATCTGTTAGGATAACCAATAAATGCTTCTCACATTGGTATGCCAGAAATTCAGCTGTGGTCAGAGCCGGGTAGGGGATGATAATCCACCCAATAGTTGGGTCATTAGCCAAGTTCAAAAACAGGCAGACGTCCATTGAGCCATTTTCTTCAACGCCAGATTTGAAGGAACAGGCAGTTTCCATGTTTACATCCCTAGAAGAAAATGCAATTGCAAATTTTTCCTCACTGTAGTCTGCATCTTTGGATTTATTTAGCAAACTAGTCTGGCAACAGATTTGAGCTGTAATCTTTGTGCGGTCACCCAGCAGCAGAGAGGAAAAAAATGTTCTGCCCCCGGCAATACTGCTCACACCAACTGTGGGCGAAATGCTGGTCTGAATCATCTCCTCTGGGTAGATTTGACATTGAGGATTGATTGGCCATCCCACGATACCAGAGAAATCTTCAACCAGTACAAGAGGACCTCTGTCAACGGGTTTTTCCGAGCCATTGAATACCCAGCCAAGCATATCATCAGACACTGGTGCCTGGAGAATATCCCCAGTCCCTTGAAATACCTGAACCACTGCCTTGCAGCCACCAACTTCTAGAGCTTGCCCATGTCTCTTTGTGCCATCTAGTAATGTCTAGTGGACAAACTCAGCGTATATGGGAAACTTAACATGATCTAAGATCACTAGTGGACCATGGACTCCTGATACTGTGATGTATGTAAGACGAGGCTGGGAGAGGTGGTTCTGACTAACTGCCAGCACCTGCTCCTGAGCTCCCACCACCAGTGGGCATGGGTAGTTTGGATGTGGCCCATTCATTCATAACCCCACGCATCGCCTGCAGCGCCATCATCCTCTGTCTTGAGGGAGCATTTTCCCTGGGTGCCTCCACATTGTCTCCCCTCTGTATTTGTTTCTGTGTCCAAATTCCCCCTTTTAAATGACATCAGTCACATTATATTAATATTAAGGCCCAGCCCGACGACCCGATTTTAACTTGATTGTTTCTGTAAAGACCCTGTTTCCAATGAAGTTTGCATTCAGACATCCTAGAGGTCAGGACTTCTACACTTCTTTGTGTGGGCGTTGGGGATTCAACTCTAACAATTCAACTCACAGCAAGGTCTATTGTCTGCAATCAGCTGATATCTGCTATGCTTTGTAACGGAAGCAAACCTAAGCAAAGAAAGAGAATGTATTGGACGTATATTGGGTGGCTCCTGGAATCAAAATAGAACTTTAACAATCAGACCTTGGGAGAGGCAAAAATTCCTGGACATCTCATTAAGGCCTGCCTTCCAGATGATTCTGCTTCAATATCTTTCTGGCCAAGCGTCCTTTTTCTCAAGATACAAATTCTTGGAAGAGTCAGTTGGGTTAACCCGCGGTGGAACCAGGGCCTGTTTGGGGCACGTGAGTGAAATCAAGTGACTGACAGTTTTGTTAGGGCCTCCTGGGGAAGTGGAGGGGAAGTTCTCCAAAAGAAAGTGAGGGGCAGCTACTAAAAATGGGGGAGGCACGTGTTATGCAGGTGAAGCCACAGGTGTTTGCTACATATTGTACTTTGTTTAAGAAAGACTTCCAGCCCAGGCAGCTGTGTTTCTAAATACTACGGCACTTAAAGGAGCCATTTGGTCATCTGGAAAACGCAGAGTTGTGGGAAAATGCAGTGTCATGTGGTAAGAAGGGCGCTCTTGGTGAAATGAGAAGAGCAGGTTTTGTTTGGCTTTTAAAAATATTTGCAGATGGTATAATTCTATCCCGAAAACGGAAGGGAATCAACTGAAAAGCTCTTGGAAACAAGAGAGTTCAACCAAGTATCAAGTTACTAACTGGAAATAAAAATAATGCCACACAGATCAATTAGAAAGAAAGCATAAAAGAACCAAAGATGTTATTCAACTTAGCTACAAAGGCAGCTTGTAAAAGAATAAACTCGGAAAGAAGTGCAAAGGGCTCCTATTAAAAGAAAACATCAGATTCTCCTTGGAGGCGTAAAAGACAAAGGGTAGAAAGACTTGGGATAATAAATGTTATTTCTCCCTAGATAAATGGATTAATTCACCGAGAGATTTCAGCTGAACAAACAAAATCAATCCTGAGCCAATCAAAATCCTAATTGGGTCTTTTAACTTGAAAATATGAGTCTAAAACTCATAGGAAGAGTCCCCGTCTGTGGATGTCAGATCCTCATAGCCAAAAAGCTTCCTCCCCCTGGTTTTGATTTTGGTTCTGTCATTTAATGATCTGTGAGACCTGTGGGGCAAGTAACGTAACCTCTTTGGGCCTTAGTTTCCTCACCTGTGAAGAGGGATAATCCTGTCTTTCTGTTTCACAGAGCCGTAGCAATGATCATGTGAGAGAGTATTTGGAAGTGTCTCGTAAACTGTAAAGCATGTTTCATGCTATAGTTGCTGTTTTTATTCTCCCACGATGCCAGATAAATAGGAAAAATCACAATGCAAAAGGTGTCCATTGCTGTGCAAAAAGACAAACATCTCTTATTAGACTCAGATACATGATGATTCGTAAATATTTGATTCCTGTGAAGGAGAGAAAAAAGCTAATATGAGCTGTTTGCTGCACAGTCAGTAAGTGAGGGTTGACTTTCTGGTCATGGAACTGAGCAAAATGCTTATGCCTGCCCCCAACCCCATCTCCATCCCCAGACCCCCATGTTGTCATCTGTAGAATACAAGGTTTTGGGCTTCAGGGTGTTGACAGCATGAACTTTGGAGTCTCTACAGATCTTGGTTCAAAACGTAGTGCCAGCTATTACCTTGGAGGACTTATTCTTTCTTTTCTTGGGTTTCAAAATCCATCAGACAGGCATGATAATAATTTCTATTATTATATCTATTAGTATCTCTCAAAGAGATGATAATAACATCTGCCTCGTCAATCCTCAAGAAGACTGGAGGGTTAAATAGGATAATAAATACCAAGTGCCTGGAACCTAGTAAAAGCCCAAAAATGTGCATTATAAATAATTAACTATCATAATTACCATCATTATTATTACTCTAAGGGCCTTTACAGCTTTAAAATTCTAGGATAATATGTCAGAGAAAAGCTAAATCAGGGAAGAAACAGTAAAGATTTCCTTTATAGGGCTTGAGTCAGGTCTTGCGAGGGAGAGATGTTTCTGGAAGATGGCTTGTGTAGTCATCATAAGGCCTCATTTAACCTTGGTGACTCACAACTAGAGCTCGACTGGGCCTGCCATCCTCTGGAAAAACGGGGGATAGAGGAGGAAGGAACCACAGGGGGATAGACAGGGGAAAGCCGTGGCCTGAGGACCACAGTGGATGGTTCCTTGGGGGAGTCTAGTCCAAGGTTTTTAACTTTTATAAAATATATGTTAAACTGAGGAATTTCTTTTTCTGCAAATAAGTTTTGAGGTAGGGATGTTGGTTGCTAAACCAAAGCTATGCCCTTCTCATTCCTCGATGGTGGAACCCTTGTCATTGTTCAGGATCAGGCAACTGAATGGCTCTGGAGAAAATGGTGCAGCCTTAGGACAAGGGGCAGGAGGAAGCCTGATTACTCTGGCCAGCGATTGGTTTAGAAATGGGCATGTGATACAATTCCGGCCAATGAGATATCAGGGGATGTAAGACACGTCATCTTTTCGTCATCTTTTCCTCATCTTTAAGGAAAGTGGGACGTACCTTACATCTCTGGCAGGAACATAAAACAGCACAACCCTTATGGACTGTACATTAGTTTCCTATCACTGCTGTAACAAATTACCACAAACTTGGTGACTTAACACAATACGACTTACTCTCTTAAAGTTCTGGAGTTCAGAAGTCTCCCTGGGCTAGAATAAGGTGTTGGCAGGGCTGTGCTCCCTCTGGAGGCTCGGGGGAGAATCCACTTTCCTGCCTTTTCTGGCTTCTGGAGTTTCGTTCCTTGCATTCCTTGGCACATGGCTCCTTCCTCTGTCTTCAAGGCCAGCAACGTAGCATCTTCAAATCTCTGTTCTGTCTGCATCCTGCCTTCTCCTCCGTGGAAAAATCTCCTTCTGCCTCCCCTTCATAAGGAAACTTGCAATTACATTTAGAGATCACTTAGATAATTCAGGACACTTCCCCCTTTTAATATTCTTAATTACATCTGCAAAAAAAATCAGATTTTAACTGTGCAGCCTCTGACTTCTACCTTCCATTCCAGTGACATAGTATTGAGAACAGCCTGACTCACCCCGGTAAGTAGTTGCAAACCGAAATCGGGTTTCTTCATTTTCCATTGCACTGTCTCTCAGGCTTAAGCTACTTTTCAATTAAGCTGATCTCGAAGCTCGAGAGAGAAGGGAGTAGAAAATGTTTTATTTGAGTAGAAATCATTAATCTAGGCAATAGTTGTGCGTATTCTGTAGTATTCATTTGAATCAGGAGGAAAAGAGCATCCAAGATTTAAAATAAGTACAAAAAGCTTCCAGAATAGAATAATCAAATCGCCAAATCAAATAATCAAATTGACTCAGTTGTTATGCTGGGATCCTAATGGACCTCAACGTTAGCCCCCACCTGACTCACAAGATTCTGGTAATGGGTCACTGACAAAGCCCAGGTAAAGCAACCTCAACCCACCCTCACACCCAGCGCCACCACATCCCGTCAGTGCAAGGGAGTCTGACCAGTGAAGGCCATCCCCGAAGAGGGGCAGTCTTCAGTTCGTTAGGAGAATATGTGTATGCTACACAATGGGAAATTAATAATAACAACTAATATTTGCATAGAAATGAATAAGGTGCTTCCCATTGTCTCCTTTATTTGATCCCAATAAAGGGAGTTAGATAGGATAGATGTTATTTTGTAAAACAGGAGACCGAGTCTCAGAGAAGTGCTATAAAGTATCCCTGTTAGCCAGTGATAAAGAAGAAAAAAATTGTTATAACTTCAAGTTATTGACTTTTTTTTTTTTTTTTTAGACAGAGTTTTGCTCTTGTTACCCAGGCTGGAGTGCAATGGTGCAATCTTGGTTCACTGCAATGTCCGCCTCCTGGGTTCAAGCAATTCTCCTGCCTCAGCCTCCCGAGTAGCTGGGACTATAGGTGTGCACCACCATGCCCAGCTAATTTTTGTATTTTTAGTAGAGACAGGGTTTCACCATGTTGACCAGGATGGTCTCGATCTCTTGACCTCGTGATCCACCTGCCTTGGCCTCCCAAAGTGCTGGGATTATAGGTGTGAGCCTCTGCACCCGGCCGACTCTATTTTTTTTTTTTTTTTTTTGAGACGGGGTCTCACTCTGTCGTCCAGTCTGGAGTGCAGTGGTGTGATTTCAGCTCACTGCAACCTCTGCTTCCCAGGTTCAAGCAATTCTTCTGCCTCAACCTCCTGAGTAGCTGGGATTACAGGTGTGCACCACCATGCCCAAGCCCTTGTCTCTTTTCTTAATCCTCCCTCCCTCTCTTTCCTCTCCCTCCCTCTCTTTTCCTGCCTTCCCTTCCTTCTCTTGCCTTTCTTTTTCCTTTTTTCTCTCCCCCTCTCCCTTCCCTGTCTCATCCTTCCTTACTTCCTTCCATAAACATTTATTGATTTCTACTATGGGTCAGGACCTAGGCTTGAAACTGGGGGTTTGAAAATACACGAGATCTGATTATTGCTCTGAAAGAACACAGCAGGGGACAGGCATATCCAGAGCTAAAAATGGATACAATATGGAGGCATTCAGAGGCAACGATGACATTGAACTGGACCTTGAAGGATAAGTAACATGACCAGGTAGAGATTATGGAAGTGGGAAAGGCATCCTAGGCAAAGGGGAACAGAGAGAGCAAATGCCTTAGAAAACACACAAGCATAGATTGTTGGTGGGGTGGGCCAGGGGGAGAAGTCCTGGTGTCTGGGGAAGAAGGAGAGTAGGTGAGCCTGGTGCTAGATCAAGGTAGGCCTTGGAGGCTGTGCTAAGAAGTTTGGAAGGTGATCGGGGCTGTTGAAGAGTTTCAGGCTGGGAAATGACAGGGTTAGGTTTTAAGAAAGATCATTTGGAGGCCATCGTGTAGTGGATGATTAGCATGAGATGAGATTGGGACACTGAAGCCAGTTAGGAGACTCTTGCAACAGTCTAGAAGTAAGATGATAACATAAGTGCTGAGGCAATGGAGATGGCGAGGAGGGGCTTATTTCAAAAGATTGAGGAGATAGAATTGACAGGACTTGGCAACAGAGGTGCAGGCAGGATGATGTCTAAGGAGTATAGAAAAAGGGGTGTGGCCAAACCAGGAAGGATCAATTAATTTTCCCCCAGGGATGAGGAATGGGGAACGTAGTGTTTGGGCTGGGCTTAAAAGGAGAAGTAGAATTTTGACAGTTGGAGCAGGAAGAACAGGGGCATTGTATGTTCAGAAACCAGCATGAGCTAAGGCATGGGGGAGCGATGGTTCAAGGACACACTTGGGGAGCTGGGAGAAGACTCCTGTGGCCACTGGTGGATTGAGTTTGGAAAGGTCGACAGTGGAAAGAGATGAAGCTGGAGGGGCTTCTGGAGGCATATTTCAAAAGCTCTTGAATGCCACGTATGACAGAGACATTTACTGTTCACCAAATATCTATCCACCTACTTTCCGCATTTCCTGGTCTCTTTGCAGTTGGAGGAACTGCGTGAGTAGTTTCACCGAGGGTCTATAAGCAAAAGCTACACATGTCAGTTCTGGGCTAAAGCATAAAGAGTGAGTGTGAGCTCTCCCTTAGCTTTCCTGCCTTGCTGTAATGAACAAGGCAGCCACATCTTCCAAGTGCAACTTCAGTATGTGGCCCTCCATTAGTCTGGGGTCTATGAGTGATTATGTAGAGCACATGCATTGGACATGTGTCATGAGCAAGAAATCAACTTTTGTTGTATTAAGACACCAGGATTGGCCGGGCGTGGTGGCTCACGCCTGTAATCCCAGCACTTTGGGAGGCCGAGGCGGGCAGATCACGAGGTCAAGAGATTGAGACCATCCTGGTCAACATGGTGAAACCCCGTCTCTACTAAAAATACAAAAAAAAAAAATTAGCTGGGCGTGGTGGCGCACGCCTGTAGTCCCAGCTACTCAGGAGGCTGAGGCAGGAGAATTGCTTGAACCTGGGTGGTGGAGGTTGCAGTGAGCCGAGGTCGCGCCACCGCACTCCAGCCTGGCGCCTGGTGATGGAGTGAGACTCTGCCTCAAAAAAAAAAAAAAAAAAAGACACCAGGATTTTGGGGGCTAATTTCTTACTATAATATAACCTAACCTTTCCTGACTGATACAGAGGGTAAGAAATTCAGAATTTACCCTGGAGTTGGAGAGTAGTTTGTCTTAGACAGCTTGGGGTGCTATAAAAAAGTGCCATGAGTTGGGTGGCTTATAAACAAAAGACATTTATTTCTCACAGTTCCAGAGGCTGGAAGTCTAAGATCAGGTGCCAGCATAGTTGGGCTCTGGTGAGAGCCTCTTCTGGGTTGCAGACTACCAGCTTCTCATTGTGCCTCATGTGGTGGGAAGAGAGCTAGCTGGGTCTTTAGCCTCTTCTTACAAGGGCACTAATCCCATTCATGAGAGCTCCACTCTCATGAATGGCCTCCCAAAGGCCCCACTTCTAAATAGTATTATGTTGGGGTTAGAGTGTCAGCCTACAAATTTTGGTGGGCACAAACTTTTAGTCCATTGCATAACCTTTGACAGGTTTTAAGCAGGTGAGTAACGTCAGATTTGCCAGATAACTGCCATCCAGACTGTCTCAATCCATTTGTAACAGTGCTGTCATCAACCATTGTCTCATCTCAGGAGAGTTTGAGCTTGTTCGGTTCGGCTCCCATTTTCCTTATTATCCTTCCCTTATCAAGTACAGAGGCCCAGAGCTTTCTTGTCACCACTGCTCTGGGCCCACAGCCCCATGCCCCTGCTATGAGCTTCTAGGTTTTGTCCTGGGGCATTATGTAGGTATCAGCAACCTGGAGTCATGGGACGGGTTCATGTTGAAGTTATATGGTACGACTGGGCATCTCTCCAGCTTGGCAGGCATCAAAGTGTTTACCACTAACGGAGTGACATATTTACCAGCTGCCCACAGTGGAACAAAGTGTGTAGATGAATTTGGTGCAGGAACAGGCAGTTCTCTCTCTGGTTGTGGCTGAGAGATCTGTGACAATGACTCAGGTCTCACCCTGCTCCTTGGTGCTCAAACAATGTCCCGTGAAGGCCTTCTTTGCTGGTTCCATTCACCTGTTTCCACTGAGCTTCAGGTCCTCTTCCTTCTTGGTAAACTGCCCCACATCAGCTCCCAGGCTAGCAGGGCTCTTGGGGTAACTCTGCCTTCACTGTCTTCTTCTCCTCCTTTCTCCGGTGTGTTGTTTTGAGAAAATCCTTCTTTCTCCTTTTTTGGCTTCCTTAATAGTACTTCCTTCTTTCTCTCTACCAGTTCCTCCATTCTCTCATTCTTTAACAGAAGACTTGATGATCTATTAAATCTAGAGTCTGGATCATCAGCAATGAAAACAATCCAAAAATGAAAAGAAAAAGGATAATTTCCTTTTCCTTAAGTGGTCAGGAGTGCTCAGCCTTCAAACTGCATGATACAGTTGGGGCAAAAATTGTGGCAGGTAGGCAAAGAAAGGGAAGCAATCATAAAACAGCTCAGCCTTGGTCCTAACACAGTTTTAGCCTCCACAGCCTGCTACATGCGTAATAGCAAGACTTGCCTTCCCAGAAACAGGATCACCTGCTCTAAACGCCTTTGGCTTTCTACCATTTACAGAGTCTCTCAGTCCTGAGTTTCATTCTTATTTAGATCTAAGTTCTTTCTCTTTCATTTTCTCTCTCCCAAGTTCCTACTCCCCCCAAACCCCTGTCTCTGGGGTCCACCACACAGGAGGAAAGAATTATTTAAAACCAGAGCCTCTTTACCTAAATAGGTCGTACTTCACTTTAGGATGGTTTTAACCTTTCTTCTACAGAGCAGGCTGTGGTCTTTGGCTTTGCACAACCAAAGACCTTTAGAAAGATTTTTTCTTCCTTGGGTGCAGTGGCTCATGCCTGTAATCCCACGACTTTGGGAGGCTGAGGTGGGCAGATCACAAGGTCAAGAGATTGAGACTATCCTGTCCAACATGGTGAAACCCTGTCTCTACTAAAAATACAAAAATTAGCTGGGTGTGGTGGCGGGTGCCTGCAGTCCCAGCTACTTGGGAGGCTGAGGCAGGAGAATCACTTGAACCCAGGAGGCAGACATTGCAGTGAGCCAAGATCGTGCCACTGCACTCCAGCCTGGTGACAGGGCAAGACTCCGTCTCAAAAAAAAAAAAAAAAAAAAGATTTTTTCTCCCCCTAAAAGAGCAATTTTCTCCCAAAGATGAATTCTTCTGCTAGCCCTTGTAGCAGTGAGCATACATAGCAATATGTTTGTGTCTCCACCATGTTTTACTTCTACTATTATTATTTTGAATAGCTAATACATACACCTAGTTTAAAATTCAAAAGCAACAAAAGGATATACACAGAAAAATCTCCTTTTTGCCCCACCTGCCAGCTACCTAGTATTCTCCCCAGAGGTGACCAGTATTACCAGTTTCTTATATATCCTTACAAAGTATTTTACGTACGTACAAGCAAATACATACATCTTTATTTTTCTTTATTTATTTTTGAGACAGGGTCTCTCTATGTCACCCAGGCTAGAGTGCATTCTCAACTTCCTGGGCTCAAGTGATCCTTCCACCCGTTCCCTGGGTATCTGGGACGAGGCGCACGCAACCATGCCTGGCTAATTTTTGTATTTTTTGTAGAGGCGGGCTGTCACTGTGTTTCCCAGGCTGGTCTCAAACTCCTGGCCTCAAGTGATCCTCTCGCCTCAGTCTCCCAAAGTGCTGAGATTACAGGCATAAGCCACCATGTCTGGCCCATATATCTATTCTTTCCCCTCTTTTTAAATTTTTAACACACATGCTGATATTCCATACGTGTAAAACTATAGATATAGCTTGGGAATGCCCCCATTTTACTACATAAAAATTTCTCTATTCTTCGTTTATAATGGAATGGCATTCTCCTGTATGCACGTAACATGATTTATTTAAATAATCTTCTTTTGGTGAACCTTTAGGTGATTTCCATTATTTTGTTATTGCAAACAATGCTTAGTAACTTGTAAATATGCCAATTTGCCCATTTGAGTACATATGTAGGGAAAAATCGTGGGGGTGGAACTGCCGGATCAAAGAGAATCGGTGTCCCAACTGTCCTTTTCCATCTTGCATCAATTCACACTCTTACTAGACATCAAGAAATTCCATTTTCCCACACAATGCTTGACATGTATTTCTAGAAAAATCCTTCGGGGATCATGAGGGAATTGTTTGGAGGGAGAGAACCTAGAGATATCTACGAGAGAGATGGTGAGTTCTAGGTGAAGTGGGGCTGGGGGAGATCTACTCTCTTCGGGGGTCAAAGAAGCCTTTTTAGTGGAAGATATTTTGAATTAGGTCTTGAGAAATCAAGAGCTCACTAAGCAAAAGGGGGAGGGGAAGGCTATGTGCCTGTGCTGGCTCTTCTTGGGAGTTTAATCTGAAGGTATATATATATATACACACACACACACACACACACACACACACATATATATACACACACACATATACATACACATATACATATATATATATACATAGACATATATACATATATATTTTATATATATATTTATTTATTTATTTATTTGAGACAGAGTTTCGTTCTTTTGCCCAGGCTGGAGTGCAATGGTGCAGTCTTGGCTCACAGCAACCTCTGCCTCCCAGGTTCAAGTGATTCTCCTGCCTCAGCCTCCAGAGTAGCTGGGATTACAGGCATGTACCACCACATCCGGCTAATTTTTGTATTTTTAGTAGAGACAGCTTTCTCCATGTTGGTCAGGCCGGTCTCGAACTCCTGACCTCAGGTGATCTGCCCACCCTGGCCTCCCAAAGTGCTGGAATTACAGGCATGAGCCACTGTGTTTGGCGATTTTTTTTTTTTTTTTGAGAAGAAAAACATTGTATGCCTGAAGATGTGCCTTGCAGAAATTACCTATAGGAGTAAAGAACCAAAAGAAAATGTGATGTGTATATGCACTTGAATATTATTTAGCCATTAAAAAGAATGAAATTTTGTCATTTGAGGCAACATGGATAGAACTGAAAGTCATTACGTTAAGTGAAGTAAGCCAGGCACAGAAAGACAAATATTGCATGTTCCCACTCATCTGTGAGAGAGAAAACCATGGGTCTTGTGGATGTAGAAAGTAGAATGGTGGCTGGGGAGGAGAGGATGAACAGAAGTTGGTTGAAGGGTACAAAAATGCAGTCAGATAAAAGAAATAAGTTCTAGATAGTCAGATAAAAGAAATAAGTTCAGTGGCTCACACCTGCAATCCCAGCACTCTGGGAGGCCGAGGCAGGTGGATCACCGGAGGTCAGGAGTTCGAGACTAGCCTGACCAACATGGTGAAATCTCATCTCTACTAAAAATACAAAAAAAAAAAAAAAATTAGCTGGGGGTAGTGGCAGATGTCTGAAGTCCCAGCTACTTGAGAAGCTGAGACAGGAGAATCGCTTGAGCCCAAGAGGCAGAGGCTGCAATGAGCTGAGACTGTGCCATTGCACTCCAGCCTGGGCAAGACAGAATGAGACTCCATCTCAAAACAAAAACAAAAAAGGACTAAGTTCTAGAATTTGATAGTAAATTATAATTAACAATAATTTATTGTATATTTCAAAATAGCTAGAAGAGATTTGTAATGTTCCCAACACACACACAAAACATAAATGTTTGAGGCAATGGAGATCCAAATTACCCTGATTCAATCATTACTCATTGTATATGCATGTGTCTAAATATCATATGTACCCCCAAAATACGTACAACTATTACTTATCAATCTTAAAAAAGAGGAACAGGAAATCATTCGGTAAAGGTTAAGTAACCATGAAACATATATTCCATGGAAAAGAAAAGTATGATAATTAATAGTGACTATAATCATAGGAGCTATAATTTATAAGAACTACCATGTGTCAGGCACTGGGTTAAATATTACACATACATTTAAAAAAAAAACCATTTAATCCACAAACCAATGATCTACATAAGGCACTCTAATTTCCAGTTTGCAAGTGAGAAAATCGGGAATCAAAGATGGTGAGTAACTTCCCAAAGTTAACCTAACAAGAAATTTTCAGAGCCAGGCTTCCAAAAAGGTGTGTGACCCCCAAAAGCCTGCACTCTCATTCCCTAGAATAACCCCTTCCATTAGCTCATTGAACTCTCAAAAACTCTAGGGGGAGGTTCCCTGGAGATGAAGTGATTTCAGGTGAGAAAACTAGGCTCGGCCAGATGCGGTGGCTCACGCCTGTAATCCTAACACATTGGGAGTCCAAGGCAGGCAGATCACTTGAGGTCAGGAGTTAGAGCTCAGCCTGGCCAACATGGCAAAAACCCATCTCTACTAAAAATACAAGAAATTAGCTAGGCGTGGTGGTGTTCACCTGTACTCTCAGCTACTTGGGAGACTGAGGCAGGAGAATCACTTGAACCTGGGATGCGGAGGTTGCAGTGAGCCAAGATTGCACCACTGCACTCCAGCCTGGGTGACAGAGTAAGACTCCTTTTCAAAAAAAAAAAAAGAAAAAAAAAAGGCTATATTGAAGATATTTAAGTAGTTAAGGCATTTTTTCAAATTGTGAAACTTGGAAAAACTGAGGGGTGATATCTGATACAAATTTAGAAGATTGCAGAAGCAGATATTTTGAGAAGGTATCTTAGCCTTACTAATTAAGGTAAATTGATACTAACATCTTGCCTATTCATTAAAAGTCTACTCCAGTTATTGGAGTTCTGTGGTGATTGTTTTTTAAAGGTTAGGCTTGACCAATCCTATTATAAGTTTTTCTTTTTCCCCAGCAGCCCAAGTGAGCAGAATCAAGAGAAGATGCTGGTATTTGTTTCAAATAGTTAAAAAAATATATATATATCAATTGGTTGCTTCATAAAGGTTACTTGAAATTCTTTTGTTTGATCATCTGTTCATCCTGCCTTCATGTTAGTGCTTCTCTTTATTCCTTTCATTCATCCATTCATTCATTCAACATTTACTAGTCTCCTAATACGTACCAAGTTTTGTGTTGGGCACTGGGAGCATAATAGTGAACAAGACTTCGTCCCTCCCCATGAGGGACTCACTGATAGAGCTAGAAACATAAACAGGTAAGTATAACACACTGTGCTAAGGGTCACTGCAATTCCATTCAATTCAGTGTGTATTGAGGGTCTGATCTGTCCAGCATGCTATGCTCGGCATTTTCACAGGCAGCAGAGATTGAGATATCTGGCCCTGCCCTCAGGGAGCTCACAGTCTAGTGTGGGAGATGGTAAACAATGCAGTAATGAAATCATTACAAATAACTATCACTTACAAGGGAATTAAGCAGAGTTCTGGGGTGGAGAATAACAAGACAGGGGAGCCTACTTCAGCAGAATGGTCCAGGAAGTACTATGATGGAGGCATGTGCAGGGGACTGTGGAACCACGGAGGGGCTGCTAATGTAATGCACCTCGGAGGAGACAGGGAAAGTCTCCTCCTAAAAGCTTTGCAAGGAGGGTCCCCTAAAACTGAGCCTGAAAAAATAGGGGAGAGTTAAACAGGGGGGAAAGTGTCAGGATGGGCAGTCCCAAGAAAGAGAGCTGGGGTGCAAAGTCTTGAAGGTTTTGGGGTGACATAAAGCATGACCTGCCAGGAACCAGCAGGATTCCATGGCATAGGTGTATGGGGTTCAGGTGGGGAGGGGATGAGATGAGGCTGGAGGGATAAAGCAAGGCCAGATCATGTGTGGCCACCAACGCCAAGCTAAAGCAGTTCAGAGCTTGTCTGGATTAGTGATAAAACGTACAGCTTATCAACCCGTGGCTGTTGACACCGGGGATTCCCAGAGCCTTTCATGGGTCTCATGAAGCCAGACTGCATCTGCTGTATTAATATTTTATGCCATGACCAAGTAGTATATTTTAAAAGAGAGATCACAGCTTGCTGCTGAAGATTTAGCTGCTTTTCTTTTTCAGCTCTCGGGAAAACAGGCCTGAAAGTGTTTCTAGGGTACTTCACCTTAAACTGTTTAAAGGCTCCTCCCTCATCCCTATAGGGGGACATGTAGGGCATCTGGAGACAAGAAAGAGGGTGGTCAGAGTCCCTATGGGACAGGTATACAAACACATTTTGATATAAGGCTTCTAGCCAGTTAAGACTTTGGAGAATGGCTATGTGAGAAGCTGAGCATGGGTCTGGGCTAAGCAGAGGGGAAGCTGGACAGCGCCCAGAGACCCTGGGGGCTCACCCAGGGACCTGGATCTGTAGGGTCATCTGGCTGAGGTCAAAGTCAAAGCAGCAATATTGAGCCAGGGAGAAAGCAAAACTCTAGACTGCCTGCTTGGTGTGACAGGCTGAACCCCTTCTCACTGGGACTGCCTCAGCCTCAGAATTTGGGAATCATTCAGGAGGAGAGGAAATCTCCATCAGGGAAACGTGCTTCTTGTTCATTAGGTATTGGTTTCTCAAGTTGGTGGTTTTGGTTTGAGGAAAAATGAAATGAAGTGATTGCATTTGCACTGTGCATTTTTGAAGGCATTCTCACAAATTACAGATGTAAAGTAAGACAACCTAGAGTGACTTGACCTAAGATCTAACATTCTGAAAAGCAATTTAATGGATCTTATGAGACAAATGCTGTCTGGTTCTCCCTGGGACAGGAAACCTGTGCTGGGGCTAGCACAGCACAACCAGGGCTGGAAAAACCCCCTGTTTTATGAGCCAGGTGTAATCTCTCTTGGAAGTAGTTTATTTCTATTGTCCCAGTTTGCAGATGACACAATAGAGACTCAAAGGGGTGGATGACTTGCCCAGGGTCGTTTGTAAGGTAGAGGAGACAGGGCGTGGAACTTGGGTGTCCTGCTTCCCTGGACAAGGCTATTAGAACTTCACAGCAAAGTGCCTCTACTACTGACAACAGTCATGAGAGAAAAACAGGAAAAAGAAACAGAGAAGCGCAACAGAACAGGGAGAAGGGGAAAGTAGGAAGAAGAAAGTGGAAAGGGAGGAGGAAAAAGGAGGGAGATCAACTTTGGACTGAAACTTTAATCATCAGCTTTTTTGTTCGTTTGTTTTAAGTTTCTCTAAATTCCAAAGAAGGTAATGCATTGCTGGCCCGATTGTGTTTCAACTCCAAGACACAGCAGAACATTTGAAAAGCCCATTGTTTGGTGTGGTGATAATATAACTCTCTGTAAATGGTGCAGTCCACTGTACAAAGTACTGCCCCGTCCCACCCCACTGGTGACCTGCGGGGACAGCTGAATGCCTTCTGGTCCGCTGAGCCCAGAAGAGTGGGGTTGGGCTTTCAGAAACAGCTGGGCTGATTCATCTAGAACAAAAGCCAGCTCTTCCTGCTAAATCCCTGGCAGGCATGGGCTGTTAGGCCTGTGGGCCCCTGTCCCCCTCCACAGGAAACGTCTTGATTCAGCTCCAACAGTGTCAGTCTCCTGTGTGAGCCTGCGACAGCTTCCTCCTGTGAGTGCCTTCAGCCTGGCATGCTCCTAGCCCCATATGGAAGGCAGTGGCTTTGGAGCAAAACCTAGGTTCCAGTCTCAGCTCTGCCATTCCCTAGTTATGCAGCATAAATAAGAGTCTTTACCTCGCTGGACCTCAGTTTCTCGATCTGTGAACTGGGAGTGAAAGTAGTTCCAATCTGAGAAATTTGTTGTCAACTTTGGAGGAGATACTGCTCAGAGCAGGCACCCATGAGTACTGTTTCCTCCTGTTTCATGTAAGCCTCATGCATCTTGCCATCTAGCTTGATCTTCCATAATTCAGTGGATGTACCCTGCATCCCAACACACTGGCTCAAGCTCACTCACCTTAAACACCTCCATGCCTGTACCTACAGTGTTCCCATAATGCCACCAGCCACTGTTGACAGAGCCCTTTTTATGCCTCATGCCTTGACATAGAGAATTCATTTAATTTCCTCACAGTTCTTTGAGTGAATACTATTATCAGATGAAACCAAGGC
Source organism: Ateles fusciceps (assembly GCA_036589455.1). Classification (NCBI taxonomy): domain Eukaryota; kingdom Metazoa; phylum Chordata; class Mammalia; order Primates; family Atelidae; genus Ateles; species Ateles fusciceps. The sequence goes on from JAZHEH010000952.1 coordinate 20,596,034, forward strand.
TCAGAGAAGTTGAGTGACTCAGGGTGTCCTGTCCTCCAAGGCCTCTGAGTATAAAAATAGCACTATGTCCAACATTTTTTGGTGTGGGTGTGTTTAAGGGATTTTATGAATTACTTTTTGTTTCTAAAGCATAGCCATTCACAATCTTTCTGAAAGTGGTTCTACATTTCTTGAACAGCTCCAAATACCTTCCATACAAAGAAACAATGAATTGTAGTCAAGCATGATATGAAGTGTACAAAGAGGGGCCTAATATCAGACCCTAACATTGTCAAGATGAAATGAAATAATTCTTGATCCTGAGTAGTAAGCATGGGAAAAGAACCTTACCAGGCTGGGCACAGTGGCTCACGCCTGTAATCCCAGCAATTTGGGAAGCCAAGGTGGGCGGATCACAAGGTCAGGAGCTTGAGACCAGCCTGGCCAACATGGTGAAATACTATCTCTACTAAAAATACAAAAATTAGCTGGGTATGGTAGCGCGCACCTGTAATCCCAGCTACTCGGGAGGCTGAGGCAGGAGAATTGCTTGAACGTGGGAGGTGGAGGTTGCAGTGAGCCGAGATCGTGCCACTGCACTCTAGCCTGAGTGACAGAGTGAGACTCCATCTCAAAAACAAAAAACAAAAAAACCTTACCTATCTCTTGGCTTTCTTTCATTCTGGCTATAGAAAGAATCTGGGCTTTGGAGACAGACTTGGATTCAAAATCCCAGCTCTACCACTCACCTAGCTCTGGAAGCTTAAGCAGATTAACTTACCCTTTTTGAGCCCATTTATTTTATTTGTAAAATTGGAGATAAGAATGCCTCACTTAGAGGGTAATTGTCAGGCTTAATGGAAATAATAAAGTGAGCAGCATAGAGTAAGCATTCAGAATGTGGTAGTCGTGATTATGCTTTTAGTTATTGTCAGGCATGCCACTGTCATAGGGCCAGCTCTGTTAAGCTGTGGAGGAAGAACCTCCAGGCAGTTTTGCTCTTTCCCGAAAACTCTAGCCTGGGAGGCTGGCTAGCTGGGAAATCCTCTGCTTTGTAAAAGTGAAGTCACTGATGCTTATGCTGTTTAGCATCTAACTGGCATTTATTTGGCATAATTATAGAATCGTACCTGCTAGGAATCCAAGTCTTAGGGCTGAGCTGGCTGTGCTTGTATGGAACTCACAGTTTTAAGTTCTCATTAAAATAGTGAGACAAACACATTCCTGCCTGGGGCATTCAGAACATGTCTGGATTAATGGCTCTTGAAATTCAAAGGGCAACCCTCTCTTGAGTCTTCCTGATGTGTCCCCAGTCACTCTATCTCACCAAACTCATCTCTGGTGACTTTCCTCATTCACCAATTCATTAATCCAACAAAAATGTGCTAAACATCTGCTCTGTGCCAAGCATTATTTGACACTAGGATGATGTCGGAAAATCAAGCAAACACATTTTCTCCTTCCACTGAGCTGCCAGTCTAGTGAGATACACACATAAATGGACAATCTGAATGCAGTGAGTTGAACAAGGAAAGCCCAGGGATTTGAGCAGTGGTGTGCTGGTAAATGTTGAACAAGAGACTTTCGGGGGCAGGGAGAAGGAAAACCCTGATTTATAGCCTTTGCTGATCTCCATGGTGTAAATATTCCCACCATGGGGGACCAGGCTACCAGCATGACATCACTAAGTGTGCAGTTGAGAAGAGATATGCAATGGCAAACAATTATACAGTATTTCTACCATATAGATAAAAGGCTAAAGTAACCTTAAGAGCACAGATAACAGTGAAATACAGTAAAATAATTATGAAATACTAAGTTTTGAGAATGTATTACCTGTCTTTATATATTAGTCATTTTCACACTGCTATCAAGACATACCTGAGACTGGGTAGTTTATAAAGGAAAGAGGTTTAATTGGCTCACAGTCCCGCATGGCTGGGAGGCCTCAGGAAACTTACAATCATGACAAAAGGGGAAGCAGGCAAGCCTTACATGGTGGCAGGAGAGAGAGTATGTGAAGGAGAAACTGTCAAACACTTATAAAAGAATCAGGTCTCACTTTAGGAGGCTGTGGGTGGATCACAAGGTCAGGAGTTCGAGACCAGCCTGACCAACATGGTGAAACCTTGTCTCTACTAAAAATACAAAAATTAGCTGGGCGTGGTGGCACACACCTGTAATCCCAGCTACTCAGGAGGCTGAGGCAGGAGAATTGCCTGAACCTGGGAGGCGGAGGTTGCAGTGAGCCAAGATCGTGCCACTGCACTCCAGCCTGGGCGACAGAGTGAGACTTCTTCTCAAAAGAAAAAAAAAAAGAAGAAGAATCAGGTCTGGTGAGAACTCATTATAAGAACAGCATGGGGGAAACTGCCCCCATGATGCAATCACCTCCCTTCTACCAGGTTTCTTCCTTGACACCTGGGATTATGGGGATAACAATTCAAGATGAGATTTGGGTGGGACACAGAGCCAGACCATGTCAATTTATAATTTACTTAATTATAAATTTATGTAGATTGTTATTGAAGGCTGTGCTTAATCCAGCCTTAATACAGCTGGCTGTAAGAATTCATGGAAATTTGGCCGGGTGCGGTGGCTTACTCCTGTAATTCCAACTGTGGTGGGAGGATCATCTCTACAAATAATATAAAAATTAGCCAGGGATGTGCCTGTGGTCCCAGCTACTTGGGAGGCTGAGGTAGGAGCATTGCTTGAGCCCAGAGGTCAAGGCTGCAAGAAGCCATGTTTGTGCCACTGATTCCAGACTGGGTGACAGTGAAATCTTGTCTCAAAAAAAAAAAAAAAATCATGGAAATTGAGCAATCAGTTCTTAAGAGCTGCCTCCAGCACAACACTAAAGGGGACCAAGGCTGGAGAAAACAACAGACCCCTTTCCTTCTTCCAGTTCTGTCTTTCTCTGACCTCCACACCTTTGCTTATTCTGTGCCCTTAGCAGAAGATGCTGTTCCCTTCCTCACCTCCACTCCTATTCTTTCTATCCTTTCAAGGATGACTGAGTCCAAGCTGTTGTCTCTGCTAGGCTTCCCCTCCCCTTTTCTCTGGGAAGTACACCCCCTCCACCCATAGGTTACAGTAGGAGCAGCCAGGTTTGTGCAGTGTGACCCTGCTACTCTGGCCAGAGTTAATTAAAGGGTATGCATCTGATCCAACTTAGAAATGTGGACCGCAAATAAAGACTCCAGCTTGCTGCTGGTAAAAACCACTTTCTGTAAAACAGAAATGCTTGAGTTATGTGAGGCAAAGGAATGGAGCAGACAGGCAGAGATGAAAGATGGGGGAGAGAGTACTTTCTGGGTTCCCTTTCGTACTCAGGTCCTGCTTGTGGTCTGATACTGAGGCCCAGCTGCACCCCTGCCCTAGTGTTCCATGGAATATTTCAGGATCTCCTGAGAGCGCTCCCTCAAGTAATCTCTTGTACGAAATCCCCGTCTCATCCTCTGCTTCTAGGGATCTACTACAGGGCATTCCAGGCTCAATCAAATACTTGTGCTGATACCTTCTCTTTCTGAAGCCAGCTCCAGGAGAGGTCTGTAACCAGATGAGCCTCATGAACTCTGAAGTCTCCCCTGGCTGGCCAGCCCAGCCATCTCCTCTGTGAGTTTCTCCACGCCCTTCTAGTCTTTTAATGAGTCTCACTGGCTTTCTCTGTGAATACAATGGAAGATGGCCACCTCAAAATGGTGGCCTTGGCCTTCAGAGATCATCAGTCCTCACAGGCCCAGTCAATTCACCATGATTATCACATCTCAGGCTCCAACTCCAAATTCTAATAATCCAACTTTGTTCTGCCATCAACTCCTAATGCTGTCAACTGTGTTGTGGGGGAAGGTTACAGTATAAACCTGGGTGCAAGTGAGGGCCATCCCATTGGGTGGGAAGAGGCGTTTTCAGAGGAGGAAGCAGACATCCCCAAATTGTCTAATGCCTGGCCTGTGTGTGGCCTTCATTTCTCCCCAACCTCACTCTGGGAAGGAGGTGGTCTTCTGGCAAAGAAGATATCAAAGTTTCTTCCATCAGAGGAAATCCTTATCCAGAAGACATTCACTCTGAGGTGAGGATCCAGGACAGAAAGGCCTTACCGGCGCCTAGATCCAATGCGGGGGAGAAGTACAAAGAGGAATCTAGAAAGGAGTGAAGACAGGATACCAAGAGGACTTCTAGGCATCCACGAAAGGCAGACTTGATATATCCTGCCAGGTATAAAATACACATGTTGAGCCATAAAGCAAAGCACCAGGAAATTGCTAGAAGTGTCCCTAGAGGGGCACTCCCATGTAAGTATTGGTTATCATCATCACCATCATCATCAATCAATCATCATCTTCATTATCTTTTTTTTTTTCTTGAGACAGAGTCTTGCTCTGTTGCCAGGCACCAGGCTGGAGTGCAGTGGCTCGATCTTGGCTCACTGCAATCTCTGCTTCCTGGGTTCAACCAATTCTCCTGCCTCAGCCTCCCAAGTAGCTGGGGCTACAGGCGCGTGCCACCATGCCCAGCTAATTTTTTGTATTTTTTAGTAGAGACAGGGTTTCACCATGTTGGCCAGGATGGTCTCAATCTCTTGACCTCGTGATCCATCCACCTCAGCCTCCCAAAGTGCTGGAATTACAGGCATGAGCCACCGCACCCGGCCCATTATCATTTTTAATTATTCCTGGTGATGCCCTGTTACCACGTTCCTTTCCAGCCACCAAATGGAAAAATCACAGGGTTAGGGGCACAAACCTTTCTGCTCTCTTGGCCTCAGTTTCCCCATCTTAAAGGGGAGGAGTTGAACCAGATATTTTCCAAAGTTTCCTCCATCCTGATGTGGTATTCTCCAGTTCTGTGGGGGAGACAGATTCAGAGTTCTACCTCCCTTCGTCTGAGAGCACTTGCTAGGGCTGGAAATGATATGTTAGATAATTTCAGGGCATGTGTATGCCGGGGCTTGTAATCAAAAAGTCTAGAGTCAAATAAGCCTGTGTCTTTGTTCTTCTCCCCAGCAGCATTGCATTGAGCCACAGGCAGCCTCTGGAGAAAGCAGAGAGTGGCAGAGAGAGTGTGAACCTCCCTGGGGGGGTGGATACCTTGCTTTTATTCTCAGAGAAAGTGGAACTGGACAGAATTTCCCAAGCCAGGACGGGTGGCAGGGTGTGACATAGGGCATTGAGCAAAGGAGTGGGGGGGTGGGGCTGGGGCAAGGACTCAGGCATAGAAAAGCAGACTGCTCAGTATCATCAGTATGACCTCCAGAGAGTACTTAACCCTTTCCGTGGGCTTGGCCTGCTCATCTGAAAAATACACACAGCAGTGCCTCCCTTGGGAGGCCAGGTAGGGAGGTGAGATCGCAAGTCGGTAATATGTGGGAAGCCCAGAGCATGGCATGAGGCATTCGAGAAATGGTTCTTTTATTTACTGCTGTTGAACAAAGAGAGAATGGCAGGAGGAAGAGCCAGTGTGAGATTCCCTAGGTCCTGTGGCTTCCCTGGCTGCTATTCAATGGAAAACCAGGGAGTGAGTGCTGTGCTCTTGGCTTCCGTGCTACTTAAACAACAGCCTTTTCGGCTCTGATCGCCAACACCCGCAATTACTGACTTTAGTACATTTTACCTTGAGTTAGAGGGAGCTTTATCCTGGCTGAACATGGGGCTGCTGCCAGCACCTAGGCTGGGAATGGTATCTCTGTCAGGTGGTGCAGTCTCCTGTCGAGTGTGTGAATCCTTCCAAATTGGAGTCATGTAGCAACTGTAAGACCCTGGGAACCCACGTGTGCACCAGGACTGTTGGGAGGCTGTCCTATGCCTTGCTGGATAATAAATGGCTATCTCTCAAATGCATATGAGATGCTGTTGAGATCAACAAAGTATTACATTTGTTGAAAAGTGACCTTGCACTCATCTTTCTGCCTAATATGGATTTTCTCAATTTCCTAAAACAGTATCTGCTGTGACACTAAGAAGAACATCCGTTTATGCAGAAGCCACAGTCCCTGTCATTGTGCTGAGAGTCTTTTTCTCACCTAAGTCTTCCCAACCGCCCCATGAAGAGGCAAGTCAGGATGCCCATCTGACCGACAAGGATACAGAGACTCAGATATGTGAGCTCGCTTGCCCAAAGTTACAGGACTAGTCAATGTCAGGGGTTCCAAACGAGGCCTTCTGACTCCAAGGCGCCTGCTTAATGGTCCACTTTAAGGACCAGAGATGTACTTGGCATTTCTCGTTACTTCATTTGGAATGAGCTGGGAATCGCTCTTCCTCTTTATTCCCTTCTGTGGGAGGGAAGCTCCCCCTGCTTGGCGGGCAGCCTCCCTGCTTGGCGGGCAGCCTATGTCACCGTCCGAGGGCTTTGCCTTCAGAAGTCCGTCCTCTCTGGGGCTGAAACCTGCCCCCGCTGGTGCAAGTTGAGCATTGCTTGTTGCCCGCCCCATCTGAGCTCTTTGGCCCCAGCCCAGCTCAGGAGCTGCCCTGGGTCTCCTCCACCACCCTAGACCTCTTCAGATATCCCGTCCGTGCTCCGGGACTCAGTTTCCTCCAGGGAAAGCGGGGGAGCTTGGCGCCTTCCTGCCGGGGTGAAGCGAGGGGTCGCCCTGGATGACGGCGAGCCTGGAGCCACCCGCCCTGCAGCCGATCGGAGCGCCTTGCGCCCCTCCCCCACCCGCCGGCCCGGCCGCCCCGCCCCGAGGGCGGCTCCCGTCCTCGCCCTGCCCACCCCGGGCCGCGCTCACCGCAGCGCCCCGCCCCGCCGCCCGGAACCAGCTGAGCACAGCTGGACCCAGCAGCCGCCGTCGCCAGCGCCGCAGCAGCAGGTAGGGGAGGCGGGCGGCCCCGGCCCCGGGCATCTGGAGGCTCCCGGGCTGATTTGAGTCCTTCCTCTCCCTTCCCCTCCCGTCCGAGCTCGCCAGCGTCTGGAGCTCGGCCTGGCCGCGGGGGGCATCGCTGGAAAAGGGCTTCCTCGCTCACTTTGCCGGTCTTCCAGGGGACAAAGGGTGTGGATGGGAGCGGTGTTGTGGGGGAGACGCCCGAGCAGGAGAGGAGAGGGGCCAGGCCTCCACCCCGTGATTCCGCTGTGCTGCTGGCACCTGAGCTCATAACCTCGACCCCGCCCCCGGGATGGGGGAGCTGGCCCGGGTCAACTCGCACTTGGGGTGTCTGGCTCGGGCATGCAGGGGGCCACCAGCCATGGTCTGGGCGGTGACTCCGTTGGGGAGTCCGCTCATAGGACCCTTGCCTCCTGGGCGATACCTGTGCCTGCTCTCCTCTCCGGCTCCTTCCTCTTTCTGGGGCCGGGACTGTTAGAAAGTTCTTCCTTGTACTGTCTGAAATCTGTGGGCGCCCGATACCTGTAGGTGCTGGCTTCTCCCTGGCCCTCCCCTGTGTTCCCTTCCCTGACTCACACGGGACTCACACGGAAGCTTCTTGCAGAGTTGAAGACAGTGATTGGAACCCTTTCTCCCTGAGACCCCCTGTCTTCTGGGGTCCAGCCCCCCAAAACCTAAATAACAGCAACTTCCTCTGGTCCAATGCAGGCTGGCTGGTCTGGGTAGTGCCCAGGGAAAAGCCCCAGTCCTTGGAAGGCTGGGGACTTGGGGTGTGGGTGAGCAAGAGACATTGGCTTTCTGTCCCTCGTCTGCCCAGGCATCTGCAGCTTTATCCTGTCCTCACACCCTCCTCAGAGCATGGAAGGGCTCTTTAAAACACCCAGAACTCATTCTGGGCTGTCCTGAGGGTAATTGGACTTCGTGAAAGGCGGGGCCTCTGGGGAGGTGCCTCCCGCTTTTGTTTCGCCTCTGGGAACTTAATCCTGTGTGTCCTGTTCTCCCAGGACCACATTTCTGAGCAGGGCACCAGGACCTCTCACTGCTTTGCATTTCACAGTGACCACAGCTTGCTACAATCTTACCCCATCCCCATTTCACGTTTGAGAAAAGTCAAGGACCCACAGAGTTTATGATGGGCTCATTGTCACACAGCAAGGCAGGGTGGGGCTGGGACCCAATTCCAATCTGCCCTTTGCGGACTCCTTTCGGTGAGGGACTTTAGCCTCCTTCTTGGACGTTCCATTCACTAAAGAGCTAAGCACTCCCCTCCATACATACACATTTGAGAGTGCTGGTTGCTGTTTCTTGGGGCTTTTAAGTGGGAGAGGCTTGGAAGCAGAGAAGGAAGGATGGGGGTGGGGAACCATCTGCTTTCAGCTCCTTTGAAACTCCATTTTTCTTTCTGGGGCCTTGCTATTTATAAATGCCAGGGAAATCGTAAACAGCTGGAGGAGCTTGGGTTGGCACTCGTTGAGTTACACAGCAGCAAAGAAGGTTTCCATGTGAATCAGGGAAGGGAACTTTACTCCAGAATTTTCCATAGTCTTTTTATTAGGGACTAACATGAGCCGGGAAACAGGCTGCTCCCAGGGGGGGGTGGCTGGGGGTTTGCCTGGCATGGGATTTCCTTCCTCTCCCCCCCTCCCTCCATTCAGCACTCATTCTGTGCCGTGCCCTGTGAGGGGCCCAAGAGCTTCAGAAGAGCACAGAGTGCTCTGTCCTCAAGATGCTTCCCATCTATAGTGGTTGGCACGTTCATGTCATATTTTAAGAGGGACTTCAGCCTGCAAGAAGGGTGACTAATTTTGTCTGGGTGAGCCAGACCTCAGAAGTGAGTAATCATTTACTAGGAGAAACAGGAATTGGGGGGAAAGACATTCGAAGAAGCAGGAACCACTTGTGCAAAGGGACTGAGGTTTTCTGAGCCATCCATGTGGCTAGAATGGAGGATGGGAGAAGGGCAGAGTGGTGGGAGTTGAGACTCTAAATGAAGATGGAACTAGATTATAAGCTAAGGGTTTGGACTTCATTGTGAAGGCAATGAAGGGATGAAAAAGGGTTTTGACAGGGCGGTGATTTTTTTAAAAACTCATTATTCTGAGTGAGTGATGTAGGGGATGCACTGGACGGGACTAATCTGGAGGCAGGAAGACCCTGAGGAGGCTGTCGCATGATCCAAGTGAAGAGGAATGCACGTCTGAACTAGAGCAGTGGCAACTGGGATGGTCAGTGTGGCAGATTCTGGAAGCCCAGCAGAAGGTCTCAGAATCTGCTATAAATTTCATCTAAAAGCAGGCAACAGGCTATACCTCCCTGGAGAAGGCTGCTAAGGTATTCAGCATTGTATTTTTTTTCTTTTTTATGAGTTTTAAAACAAACAAACAAAAAAGTTAAAGATTCAAACATAAATTGGGCCGGGTACAGTGGCGCACGCCTATAATCCCAGCACTTTGGGAGGCTGAGACGGGAGATTCGCTTGAACCCGGGAGGCAGAGTTTGCAGTGAGCCGAGATCTCGCCACTGCACTCCAGCCTGGGTGACAGAGCAAGACTCCACCTCAAAAAAAAAAAAAAAAAAAAAAAAATTCCAACATATATCCCTCCAAGCCCTCCTCTTTCCCCAGAGGAGCCACTGTTAACAGTGGTGTGTGCACTTCTGTTAAACATGTTGCTTGATTGCCTTCACTCTTGGCCATCCAGTGACAGTGGATCACTTTCCCCTACTCCGTGTGAATCGTTTGGGTCTTTTGTGATGTGGGTGATGGAGATGATTTCCGCTTGGTCTGTGGTACTTTGCTGAGGCATTGATCTCTGGTTTTCTTTAAGACAAACTTTTACAGCGTATGTCTACAGCCTCTGAGTGTGTATATTTGCTTATCAGAGACCACAGGTATGAGAGAAATTAGAAGCACTGACTTGGAAGTGGAGCGCCAGTCTTGGTTCTTTTAGTGATCTTGGGAAAATCTTCTCTCTCTCCGAGCCTCAGTTTCCTCATCTGTACAATGGAGAGATGTTGGTTTGCATGAAAATAATAAAAAGCTATCTTTTAACTGGGCATTATGGCTCACACCTGTAATTCCAGCACTTTGGGAGGCCGAGTTGGGTGGATGGCTTAAGCCAGGAGTTTGAGAGCAGCCTGGTCAATGTGGTGAAACCTCATCTCTACTAAAAATACAAAAATTAGCCAGACGTGGTGGCATGCGCCTGTAATCCCAGCTACTCAGGAGGCCGAGGTATGAGAATTGCTTAAACCCTGGAGGCAGAGGTTAGAGTGAGTCAAGATCATGCCATTGCACTCCAGCCTGGGTGAGAGAGAAGACTGTCTCAAAACAAAAAAGAAAATTTAAAAAAAGCTGTCTTTTAATATACAAAGCACTGGAACGTTAATTACTTCATTGACTCCTTGCAACCATTCCTCTGAGGCAGATACTCGTATTCTCTTTCACGGTTGAGGAAACTGAGTCTTAGGCTAAGTAACGTGCCCTGGGTCGTGTGGCTGTTGGGTGATGGTGACAGGATTCCAGAGGTCTGACGACAGAGCCATAGCTCTTAATGATGGCACTAAATATTCTCTTGAAAGTTCTTTCTAGTCTTGGCATTAGGAGAACTGGTAAGGGAGTTTGTTATGCTGTTATGAGGGGTGGGAATCGCTTTGCAGAGCTTGGAGAGCTCAGCCCTGCAGCAGGGAGGCCTGGAGGGGCCTCCCAGGGCTGTGTGTAAACTCATACTCTCCTGTACCACCCACAGGACCCTCGAGTGTAGGACAGTCTCCCCCTCCATTTCAGGGAATCAAGGCTCCAAGAGGACACAGGACTTGCCCAGCAAGGTCATGTGGTGAGGTGAGAGCCCAGCCAGGACTGGTCCCTGCTTTTCATCTGTCAAGCCCATGCTCTGGAAATCTAAATGGCGAAGCCAGGAAAAGTGGGCACCCTCCTGCTCCTTGGTTATTCCCTGAGAAAATGCCAGCAGAAGCAGAGAAAGGCACGTCCCAGGGGTTATGCATTCTTGGGAGGAGGGGGAAAAAGAGACCAGTGTTTAAGCAGCAGGGGGGATGTTAAGTAAAAATATCTCCTCGCTTTCAACTGAGTGAGCGTGTGTCATATTTCAGCCTGATGTGGTTTGCAAAGTTGGAGACCACAGGCAGGCTCAGTTCCTGCTACTGGCCAGCTTCCCTTCCCCCTCTCCTCCTTCCCCTGCCTGCCTGCTCTCCTCTGCCCTGCCTGGGACCACATCAGCAATTTAAGAGTAGGGCAGAGAAAAGCAGTGGGTGTTGTGGGCAAGGGTGGGCAGCTGACAGCCTGGGCTTGGATCCTGGCTTTGCCACTGACAAAGTTCTGGGTGACTTGGGCTAATGCGTACCTTTCTCTGGGCCCCAGTGTCCACTGTGCACTGTGGGGTGGAGCAGCATAATGTGAGCCGTCCCAGCTCTGATGGCCTCTGAGTTGGAGGGCTTTGTGCTCCCCACATGAACTTGGGTCCAGCATGTCTGAGACACAAAGTGAACCCACAGTGGTATGGCTGGTGACTCAGCTACTGTTGTTGAATATAATCTTTAGACTGAATTGATTGCCCCATTTTGCAGATAAGGAAGTTGAGGCCTAGGATTCATTTAGGTATCCCATTCCCTGCTCTACAAGCAGCAATAGTAATGGCCACCATATGTAACACACTTACTATGTATGTTCACCTTTTGCTTTCGTTGTCTGAATCTTTTTACAGATCTATGGGGGAGAGATATTGACTCCATTTTACAAATGAGGAAACTGAGACTTAGAACAATGAAAGGACTTACGTTCTCCTCTTTGAGTCTCACAGTAGTCCTGGGGTTGTCATTATGTGACCCATTTTACCAGTGAGGAAACTCAGGCCTGGAGGCGTGAGCTCCCTTGCCCAGGGGTCCTCAGGGGCCACACAAGTTCTGTCAGGTTCCTTCCCAGGCCCTCCTGCTCCTTCCTGGCCCCTTGCTTGCTCTGCCTCACAGAGAGCCTCTGTACCTCTTGCATTCAGTGCCTGGGTTAAGGGATGAGAACAGTTTTCTTCCTGGGCTGTAAAGTATCCCTGAAATTGACTCTTCCCAAGAGTGATCCAGAAAGGCTCTAAGCCATGGAGCCTCACAGGGAACTCCAGTGAAGGGGTCACACCAGTGGGAGTGGATTCATTTATTCTGCTGAGCTGGCTAAGCAAACAGTCCTGTTACTTTCCAACCTTAATAAGAATATCATCTGGGCCAGAGTTATTTGCCAAGCAAAGTATATATGTTCTATATATGTGAACCTTCAGGGTGGGGCTTGGCTCTTAATTTCCCTGCTACAGAGGTTGTGGCTGGGCTGGGTTTTTGGTGGGTACTAAGTAAATACTAGTTAAATTTTTCGGTGTGTGTCGATGGTATAGGTGGTATATGTACTTTTTTCTCCCCCACCTCCAAGGACTTCCCCCCCCAACCCTTATTATTTCTATTACACTTGTGATAGAAAATTTAGAAAATAAAAAAAGTATATATAAAAAAAGGAGTGTTAAAAAAAAAGGTGTGTTTATAACTAACTAGAGAAAATCGCTGCCAACATCTGGGGTGCCTTTCCTTCCTGATATTTTCAGTGCATTTTTTTTATCACCACTGTGGTCATCCTATATTTTATAATTTTCTATTCTGCCTCTCTGTTTTTTCTCAGCATTATATCATAAGTATTTTTATCATGTGATTAAGGATTCTTTTTAAATTTAATTTTTAAAAGTTTTAAAAGCATACTATACCTAAGTAGATAAATGTTTATTCTAATTTAAATCTTTTATTCCAATAGTCCAGAGGATTAAAAAAATGAAATAATGCTTTTTATTTATTAAAAAAAAAGGCTCAGAGAGAGAGGATTTACCCAAGATCACCCCACAGAGGCAAGACTGGGGCTCCCCCAGGGCTGTAGTTTGCATGCATAGATACAGAGAGAATAATGTTTATCATCTCAAGTATAAAAACTTCTGGTGAAAGGATTTATCAAATGCTAGCTGTGTTCCTCCCCCCTTCCAATGGCTTTCTACTGAGTCACTTTCTCCTAGAGGACCCTACTTTGCTTCACAGTTAAGCAGCAAAGTATTTCAAGGGCTGTTCAGATTCTAGAAACTCATAGCTGCGGATAAAATAGACATCTATGAATTTCTAGAATCTGAACAGGCCTCTAGGCTGGACCTTGTTACTGTCACTGGCTCTTTAGCCCTGAACAAGGGACTTGCCTCTTACTTTTTTTCTTATGGTTGAAATAAATGCCCACCCAAGTTTTCGTCACTTTCTATTATTCTGTCTTTGGTATACATATACCATGTTTCCTTAACAATCCTCAATTGTTATTTTAGTAATAGTATTATTAGTATTATTATTTTGAGACAGAGTCTCGCTCTGTCGCCAGGTTGGAGTGCAGTGGCACAATCTCTGCTCACCACAACCTCCACCTCCCGGGTCCAAGTGATTCTCCTGCCTCAGCCTCCCAAGTAGCTGGGACTATAGGCGCGTGCCACCATGCCCAGCTAATTTTTTGTATTTTTAGTAGAGACGGGGTTTCACCATGTCAGCCAGGATGGTCTCGATCTCTTGACCCTGTGATCTGCCAGCCTTGGCCTTCCAAAGTGCTGGGATTACAGATGTGAGCCACCGTGCCTGGCCAATGATTCTCAATTATGAAACATTTGGGCTGTTTATAAACAACACGGCAATGAACAACCTAGTGCATATTTTTTTTGTGTGTTCTTTTATTCTTTCCTAGAAGAGAACTCTAGAAATGGAGTTCCTGGGTCAAAATCACACATTTTATAGCTTTTTCTTGTTAAAAAGAATTCGGTGATACTTGTTAAAACACAGTGAGGAAGTCGTTATTGAGGACCATTGCCTTGGGTATAGGGACCACTGCAACAGAGGCCTACAGTGAGGAAGAGAGTTTGGGCTCAACTCCTAATACAGCATGGGCGAGTGGGAACTGGTAGCCACGGAGCAGGGTAGGGGGTCCGTGGATGGAAAATTACTAAGAGGAATCTCAGGAATAAGGGATATTTTTGCTAAACTCACCTAACAAAATTATTGATGAAGACAAACCAGGGTGATTCAATCACTGGGGGGGATGGTGAAGGATGAGGAGCCTGATCAGATATCAAGGATGAGGAGTTCTGGCTAAACGAACTTAGCAGGTTCTTTTGCTAAAACTGGATTTTACAAGGAAGTGCACAGTTGGGCCGAGGAGAGGGTTCAGAAGCCTGGCTACAGTTTGGCTAAGCAAAGAATCTGCGTTATGCTGAATTTTGTCAAATTTCTGCTCATAAAGTTTACAGTAGTTCTTATTCCTACCAGCCATCTGTGAGAGTGTCAGTCTTTAGGAGCATCTGAATTTGGTTATAAACAGCTCAGCTGTCCTGTGATAAGAGTACAGGGATGATTTTCCCGAAACATCGCATTTCATTCATTCATTTGGCAAATACACTTGCACATTCGCAGCAATAAAGGATAACAAGTTACTCTCCCAGGCCAAAGAAGCAGAGAGAACTTGGTTCTCCTTCCAGGTTTTGTTTTGCACTTGCCATAAGACCTTGAGGACATCACCTTACTGAGCTTCTCAGCTGTGGCTTCAACACCCACTTCACAGAATGCTGCAAAGTACCTAACACCGCGCTTGGCCAGTGTAATCATGTGGGTGCTGGGAATTTGTATAAGCTCATCTGACTCCAAAGAGCCCTGGGAAGAAAGCAGGTAGGGACAGATCATTGCCTTTTCATGGACTCAGCAAAGAAATGGCCATATTTCTTGGTGTCCTGAGCTTCAGTTCAGGAAGTGGTAGTCCAACGGAGCTGTGTTGTTCGGAACAGAGGTGAAACAGGCTTTTGTGGGCTAGCCCGTACCCCTTCCTCTCCCACTGCCCCTCCCACCACAGTACCTGTTTCTCTTGGAAAGCAAGTTCCCAGTTCCAATGGCAACCAGAATTCTTTCTATGCTCTTTTGGAAGGGTGCTCCCTGCCTAGCCTGTTCAGTGGTCTTAAAAAAAGACCATAAAATTCATGGTTGCATAAAATATAGTTTTCATGGATGTAAATTGCATTTTAAATGCACTAAGGCTTCATCTTTGAGCTATTCAGAAATGTGGAATTTCAGGCTCCACCTTTAGGGTTGCCTTATTTAGCAAATAAAAAACAGAGTGTCAGTTAAGCATGAGTATGCCCCCTGGAATGTTTGGGGCATAATTATACCAAGGCATTTTATCGTCTTTCCAACATTTAGATTTAACTGGGCATCTTGTGTTTATCTGGCAACCCTACCCACTTCGGGCCTACTGAATCCAAATCTGCATTTTCACAAGATCCCCATGGAATTCTTGTGCAAATTCAAGTGTGAGAAGCATTGCACTGGAAGCCTTGCCATCAAAGCCCGGAATGAATCCTGTTTGTAATGAATCTGTTTGTAAAATAGAATGCACTATTTATAAAGAGCCTGATTATTTCCAGGTCAACCATTTGCACACATCTGTGTGTTCATATGTTAGCTTTTCTGAATACGGGGTACCCTTGCACAGTTGTCAGCTGAAGGGAAGGATTCTTTGCTTTGGTAAGAAGCCCTAGCCCCTCTCAGGGACCTATTTTCCTCATCTATAAAATGGGCTACATTCTTAGCATCTGTGCCACCCTGTGGTGACCAGGGGGTGCATGGCTAGGCCTCACTCCAGGCCCCTCCTCAGCCTCCACACAAACAACTGAAGGACTTGCTGTGGGGTCCCATCCCCAGAGACTGTGGTGTGACTGTGGTGACCCTTGGCATAGGGCACGCCTCCTCATCTCAAAACTTCCAGGCCGTGACTTTGATAGCAAGGCTTTAGGAATCACTGGCTCTACCCCCTTACTTCATGGCTGCAGATAATTGTGCCCTGAGAGAGCGAGTGAATTTCCCAAAGCAAACAGCAAGCCCTCTGATTGCTACTCTACCGAACCAAAATGATTTCAGTTATCATTAAACCTAAGGCCTAACTAAGGAAGATGAAGAAACCTGGTGGTGGTTATACCCCTAGTTTGTCTTGGCTGTGTGGTCTTGGGTAAGCTCTTTCCCTCTCTAACCTATTTTCCCTCCTCCCCCCACTCCATAATATGGGGAATAGCACCTTCTCCTGTCCTCCTAGGTCCACTTTCCACCTGGTTAAGGTTTTATTTTAAGATCCAGTGGTAGAGCTTGGTCTGTCAATTGGTCCCAGAGTGGAATGATTTATGGGGTCACTGGTACATGTGTTAGGTCAGAGACTCAATACCATGACATCGTGAAAGATGTCTTTAGACCCTTTCTCTCCTCATTGCTAACAAAGGTTTTGTGAACTGTGTTTCAGCTGGACGAAAAAGATGTTCTAGAGCATTCTAAGATCACCTGGGGCTTTTGTTAAAATGCAGATTCTCTTTCAGCAAGTGTGGGGTGGGGCCTGAGGCTCTGCACTTCCAGTGATGGTGAGGTAGCCGGTCCAGGGATCATACTTTCAGTTTTAAGATTTGAATTAATACTTATGAGATAAGGGGCTTAAGAGGCAAGTCCCTTGTTCAGTGCTAAAGAGCCAGTGACAGTAACAGGGTCCAGCCTAGAGAGCCTGGATCTTTTAATGTCTTATCTTTGATATCTGACTTATCTGTCTATTTTGTCTGCAGCTATGAGTTTCTAGACTCTGAACAGTCCTTGAAATACTTTGCTGCTTAATTGTGAAGCAAAGTAGGGTCTTTCTTTAGGAGAGAGTAACTCAGTAGAAAGCCATTGGAAGGGGGAGAAACACAGCTAGCATTTGATAAACTTTTTCACTGTAAGTTTTTATACTTGAGATAATAAACATTATTCTCTCTGTATCTATGAATTCAAACTACAGCCCTGGGGAGGCCCTAGTCTGTTTTTGCATTCCTCTGAGCTACAGATGGTTTTATAGTTTTAAAGGTTGTTAAAAAACACCACCACCAAACAAACAAGGAAGAATATGCAGCAGAGAAGGTGTGTGGCGTATAACAGCTAAAATATTTATGGTCTGGCCTTTTACAGAAGAAGTTTGCTGACCCGTGGTCTAGAGTACCCAAAGCTTTGTGGTTTGTTGTTGTTTTTTTCTTTTTCTGGTGAGCAAGAGGCCTAGCCTTATAGCTTTGAAATATATTGAGGTCAAGACATAGGGCAGGCAGCCTGCATTGGTGGGAACTGCCCAAACATCTTAGCTGTGTGACCTTGAGCACATTGCTTCACCTCTCTGAGCTTGTGTCCCTGTTTCACAAAATGAGGACAAAGATATCTGCCTGGTAGAGTTATTGTGAGGCTGAGACATGATGCCTGTAGAGTTTAACGCTTGGAAGGTGCAGAGAAAATGATAACTATTGTTATTAGGGGTGGCCATTTGAGCCCTTATGGCATTAATGGGCGGATATCACATTACTCCCATCAAGTCTGAAGGCCCTCCCAACCAACTGCAAGCAGTCCTTTAGGGGAGAAAAATACTCTGCTCCAGCCTCCCCCAATCCCACCCCCAGAGCAGAAAGCTCCTTTTTAGCCACCTAGACAGATGGGGTTCTGTGGTGCCTTGCACACTTTCACCGGATGAGGTCTCTCCCCCAGAGGCTGGCTTTTCCACAGCTGAGACTATTAGAAGGCGTCTTCTGTTCCTGTGCTCTAAGATGTGATTCAGCAGACAGGCACGGAGTGAGAGCCCCGGGCTGGGACTGCGAGTGCTGGAATGAAACCCTTCTCTTTATGGCTCCATCTGGACTGTGGGGGGCGACGGACTAGAGTCAGTGGTTTGCTGACCTTGTTTTTAAATTGCTGCAGCCTTAAGGTTCAAAATGGAAAACAGACCAACTTGGAGTTAGCTGGGGCTGATTCTAAACCCGGCTGAGTTTGAAAACTCTGAGGCTCCTGGGGTGTGTCTGAGTCTCGGGGAGCGTGTAATGCTTTTCTTACCCATAGATGGCAGCATCTGCACTCTTAGCCGGCTCTGGGAATGTGTGTGCGCACGTGTGCCTGTGTGTTACACACGTGTGCACGCATGGGAGTCATAGTTTCCTACTTTGGTAAATTTTGAGCTGTGGTGGTCCCAGCCCTAGGCCAGGCTCTGGGATACACGGGAGCAAACCTTCGTCTAACTGGGGGAGGCTGACTTGCAAAGGGTCTGTTAGAGTAGAGGGTGACTGGGCAGACTAGCGGGTATGGAGGTCTGTGCAAACACTACAGGGAGGACTCAGGAACAGAGTGCCATTGCATCTGGCTGGAGCCAGGAAGCCATGAGGGCTGAGGCTGAAGGAGTTGAAGGGGACAGGTCATGAAGAATGTGGAGAGGTTTGTTAAGGATCTTGGACTTTATCTGGGGCCATAGTGGAGCCACGGTGGAGTCTGGGCAGAGGAGTGACATGGACTGGGCTCGCTCTGAGGAGGATGCATTGTAGGAGGGAGAGGATGCAGGAGGACCTGTTAGGTAGGTTCTGCCGTCATGCAGGCGAGAGGTGATGGGGCTATGGACCAAGATGGAAAGAATTGGGGTGGAAAGAAGCGGGGGACATTCTGGGGGCAGTCGGGGCTTGATCTAGCAAGACATGGTGATACACTGGAGGACAGAGTGACGGATCAAAGGGGGGGGTGGCGTGCTGAGGTGGGTGAGGGCCTGGTGTCTGGACTGGTCCGCTGGGTGGATGGTGGATGGTAGTGCTGTTTGCTGAGATGAGGTGCACTTGGGAGGAGCATTGTTCCCAAATGCAGCACCGCCATGTGCATTTGTGGATGAGAGTGCAATTTGGGCTGTGTAGAAAGAAGAGGGGCTGGATTTGAAAGGCTCATCCTCACACAGAGCTGACAGAGTGCAGGAGGTCATTAGTCATTGGCAGGAACAACAAAACCCAACTCTGCTTTGACCTATCCCGTGGAACCAGGAAGTTTCCGCCATGGTCTTTGAGAAAGACCAATGGAAGTGCCCTTCAACACCAGGTCCTGCAGCCCAGATAAGTGTCTGGCCTCTGACCTCTCTGGTTTTGGGCACTGTGACTCCAGTTCCGTGGCTGTGCCCCGTGTCAGTCACAATGCACAAGTCATCAGGACTGTCTGGACCATTTATTGTCGGCCTGAGAACAGGGCTTGTTTGTGTCTTAATCCCAGGAGCCCGCATGGCGCTGCTCCCTTTGGGATCTTGGACTCTCTCCTTGGCTGGGGGAAGCTGGTTTGGGCAGAGAAATTTTCTAGTGCTGGCAGGAGCCAGTTTGCTCAGCTGCCCTCTGAATGTAGATGACTGGAATTCTTGGTGAGGAAGGGTGAAGATCCAAGTTGTCCCTGAAAGGCGGGAGGACTGAGCTGTATACTCCCCCGGCAGGCTGATGTGGGATGGTCCTTCACCCGCACATCTAGCACATGTCCGCGAGTCCTGCCGTTTGCAGGGCATGTGACATGCCGAAGCTTCAGAGGTAACGCAGGCAGAATCCTTGCCTCCAAGGAGCTTACAGCCTAGAGGGAGAGAAAGTCCTGTCACCAAACACTGATAATGCAGTCTTGCTCAGCAATAGCGCAGTAGAACAATAATAGAGCAATGCTGAGGCATAGAGCTGTGAAAGTGACATATCTACAGTCATGGGTCCCCAAACCGCACATGTGCAGGATGAGAAAGATACAATTTGTAGGCAAAAGGCTTAGAAATTTAATTATTAATAATCAGAGTAATAATTAGAGTAAACATATGCCTTGTGCAAAACCCTGAACATGTTTTATCTCATTGTAGGGTTCTAATATTATCCCTCTTGAACAGAAAAGGCAAGTGAGGCTCAGGGAAGTGATGTAGCTTGCTCAAGTTACACAGTTAAGTTAGGGGCCAGTTTATAAAACTCCAGAGTCCTAAAGCTCTGAGGTTGACTGTAAACGGAATTCAGCCATGCAGTAGGGCTGCCTTAAATTCGAATGGGATTTTAGGCTTGATTAATAGAAGCATGATATCTCTAATGAAGGAGGTGATAGTCCTGCTCTGAGTAGAGCTTGTCAGATTGTCTAATTCTGGGTCTTGTGCTGTCCGTAGGGACAGGGTTCATCTGGAGCAGATCAGGGAACAGGGTGAGCAAACTGGAAACCTGGTCTCAGAAGAGCTGGAGGAAAGGGGGTGCACAATTTGTAGAAGACTTGAGGGGCCTAGGATCACTGCCTTCAAATCTCCAAAGAGCCATCAGGAAAGAGGGGGGACAGACTTGTTCTGGCTGACCCAGGAGGAGGTAGAGCTAGTGCCAGCAGGTGCAAGGCATAAGAAGAGAGATTTGAGTGCATCCTTCGGACAATTCTTTTACTCAGCCAAACTCCCCCAACAGCAAGTCTTGCAGCCTCGACAGGCAGTGAGTGCCCCGTTGCTGGATGTGTGCAAGTAGTGATTGTGCGACCCCTGGTGGAGGGGGAGGAAAGGAGTTGGAACATCAAATGGGGATTTGACCAGATGACCTTGAACTCCCCCTGAGGCTGACATTCTTGCGTCCTTTGTTTACAGGTGGTGTTCATAACCCCCTTTGTCCCGTGCTTCGGCCTTGGTCCCGGTGCCATCCCACAGAGCAGCGCTCTTCACCCTGCACAGCCGTGTTAGGTAGGTAGAGCAATGCAGACACCGTCCTTCTCTTAAACCCAGCCCTGGCTGCCTAGGGAAGCCTGGAGGGGCCGTCAGTGGTGAAAGCAGCTGCTGTAGTGGCAGTGGATTCAGTGTGAGTCCCTGAGGTCTTCCTAATAAGGCTCAGAGTGCGTCTCTGCTCCTCGTCTGCCCTTGAGAGGGAGGCTGGGCGAGGGTGATCTTGTGGGGAGGAGGCAGGGACTGGTGCGGTGCCGGATGCCTGGCTCCACCCTGGCTGTGCTGCTTGCTTGCTGTGTGACTTTAGGAGAGTTGCTTTCCCTCTCAAGGCCTTGGTGGCTCTTCTGTAGAAGGGTAGAGTCCCCATGAAGAGGAGGTGCAGGGATTCTCTCCAGAGGCTTTGGAGAGGTGAGAAAAAGGGGAGTCCATTTGCCAGGTCTCCAGACTTGTTGACCAGAGGAGGAGCACCTGAGATGTGTGAGTCATGGGGAAGGCAGATGAGTCATGCCCGCTGCGGCCGGCTGGCAGGGTGGGGCCCACCTGACTATCAGATTCACAGGTGACCTGCTGAAGTAGGTGGGGGAGGTGGGGGTGGAGTGCAGAGTCCTGGGCTGGAAGCCAGGAGACTGGCTCACCTCCCAGCTTCAGCCTCGGTTTCTCCGTCTGTGAGACAGGTGCCTTGATCTCCCTCTACCCACCTAACAAAGCTGCCGTGTGGACCCAATGAGTTCGCAGATGCCAAAGGGCTTTGTGGGCAGTGAAACACGAAGGATCACTACTAGGGGGAATCACCCAGCTTCCAGTACCCAAACAGAAGTGAATTTCTAATTAGCAATTGTGCAAGGACCTAGGAAACACCCCCTCCAGCCCACGCCATCCCTTTTCTGTCAAAAGGAGAAGGGGATGAATGCATACAGGACTTTCACGTCTGCTGTGGCCCAGCTGGCTTCCACGTGGTGACATGAGCCGACCACAGCCTGAGCTGTTCCTTTTTCCCAAAGCTCAGGTGAAAGGCCTTTTTGATATTTTTGATAGTCCTGAGGATGTTGTGCCCCAAAAGCCAGGGATTCCTAAAAGGCCTGCTGGGCCCCGAAAGGTACTTGCCTCATCAGCCACTACCCAAAGGTTCTGCAGACAAAGGGGTGGCCCCAATGCTGCCCTAATGGAAGGAATTGAGGGCGGGGTCTTGGCTCTGATGTACCTGCCTTTGAGACTGAGCCCTGACAACTCTAAAAGCCAATGCCTCGAAGTGATCTATCAACAAAAAGAATGTTATGCTGTGTTGATGCTTTTGGTAACTATGACAGAGGGGCCCTGTCTTCCGCAGACCTCGCAGGGCTGGGCTGGTGCAGCCACAGCTGAGCACCTGTCGCTTGAGAGCTTTGCTTGTTCATCCTTCTTTGCTCCTCTGCCCCCTGCAGTGTATGAGCCCTGTACCCACTGCCACGGAACTTTGGTTGAGTCAGGGAGGCCCCAGTGACCTCCTCCATGTCAATCCAGGGCTCTTTCCTCAGGACTCCATCTAGTGCATTTCTAGAAACGCCCTCCTTTTGCTTCTGGGAGGCTGAACTGTCTGGTTTATTTCTTCCTCTCTGACTTTCTTAGTTAGGGCCCTGTTTTTCTTTCTTTTTTTTTTTTTCTGAGACGGATTCTTCCTGTGGTTCCCAGGCGGAGTGCAGTGGCACAATCTCGCCTCACTACAACTTCCTCCTCCCAGGTATAAGCGATTCTTCTGCCTCAGCCTCTTGAGTAGCTGGGATTACAGGCGCGCGCCACCACACCTGGTTAATTTTTGTGTTTTTAGTAGAGACGGGGTTTTACCATGTTGGCCAGGCTGGTCTTGAACTCCTGACCTCAAGTGATCTGCCAGCCTTGGCCTTCCAAAGTGCTGGGATTACAAGTATGAGCCACTGTGCCCAGCCCAGGGCCCTGTTTTTTCTATCTCAGTGTTCCCCTAGGATTCTGCCCACCTTCTTATCTTGATTTATGCATATAGGTTCATTCATTCATTCATATATTCATTCATTTGAGAGATATTTAGGCTCTGACCTGGGTGTTGGAGAATCAGCAAAAACAAGACTTTCCCATTCCTCATGGGTCTTCCTGTAGATCATTGTTTACACCGAAGATTAATTCTTGCTGTGAAGGAAATGATGGGGTTATAGGAGCGTGTGGGATTGTGTGGGAGTGGTGAGGTCTTATCTGGACAGATCAGGGAAACCTCCCCTAAAAAGTGAGATCTGAAGGAGGGAGGGAGGTGGCTGAGTGAGCAGGGAATGAAGGAGCCCCCCAGGCAGAGAGGCAGCCAGGGCAAGGCTTGAGTGTGGGGAGTCCTTGAGGAACCGAAAGAAGCGAGGGAGGCTGGCCAGGAAGGGGGTGTGGTAAGAGGAGGGCCTAGGGCCAGGCAGCACCTAGGTTATGTGGGCGGATTTTATGCTAGACCTCTGGGAACATCTGGAAGTTTTAAAGCAGCAGGGCAACTTGCCCAGATTTCGTTATCAGAACCCTTGAAAGAGACAGACACAGGGACCATCCTGATAAGCCGTGAGGGTGCAATTTTTGGTTCTTCCACAGCAGGGTGTCCTGATGCTGTGCCTCGGAACTGGGCTTGTCATTGGGCAGTCCTGGGAAATGTGCACTTTCCCAGGGTTCCCTCGGCTCTTTGCATTTTTTAGTTTACACGGCCAGCCCTTGCTGAGCTTCTGCACTGGAGAGGGAGGTGAATCAGACACCACCCGGCCCTCGCAGATCCACTCTAATCCAAGACGGAGACAGTGGGCGGCTGACGCCCAGAGTGCTTTGTGATACATGCCAAAGGGCTCAGGGAGCCAGGGGAGTGTTTTTCCTACTTGAGAGTCAAACAAGGCTGAGAAGGGGGATTTGGGCATTCCAGGCAAGAAGGCCCCATAGGAGGAGCCCGCTGTGCCTGGGGGCTAGTGAGCAGGAGTGTGGAGGTTGAGGTGGGGGAGGTGATCCTGCTGTGACTGGGGTCTAGTGAGCAGGAGTGTGGAGGTTGAGGTGGGGAGGTGATCCTGCTGTGCCTGGGGTCGAGTGAGCAGGAGTGTGGGGGTTGAGGTTGGAAGGTGATGGGAAGAGCTGGTCATAGAGCTTTTGAATGCTGGGTTTCTATCCTCTGGGTACCAGGGAGCCATGGATAGGTCTTCAGCAGGCAGAGGGAGGGTGGATCAGAGGAGGGCAGCGCTGGGAGCTGGTTGGAGTGAATGAGTACCATCGCCGAAGCCTCGTCACGCCCCCCCACTGCACACACACAGCAACATCCTCAATGCCCCTTTCTGTTCCATGCCCGTTTGGTTAGCCCTGAATTGGCTGGCCAGCTGGAGCCGTCCAGAGCCCTTTCACAGCAGCACGGGGGGTACGTTAAACCCAGAGGCAAACAGGTCTGAGCCTGAAACATCACTCTAGCCCTGATTTGTTCTGTGCCCTTGGACAAGTCCCTGATTCGTCTCAACCTCAGTATTTCTATCTGTGAAATGGGGGTGATAATAGAGTTGGTGATGATTGAACAATGGGGAAATCAAGTCCTTAGCACGTGTGTGGTGTATAATGATGGCTGTGTTAGCTTTGTGTCCTTGTCGATTGTGATGGCCCAGTCCATGTTGTAATCCGCCCCTTGGGGAGTCCTTCTCTTTGGACATAAATCTGAATTCTCAGCTAGAAACAAGATGTCCCCAGCAGCCCCAAAGGAAGCCTCTGGGCACACAGAGGGCTAGAGTGGGTTTTATTTGTCCCTTTATCCCCAGCATCAGCGCAAGACTGGCATAGCATGGCCAGCTGGCTGGGTTCTTACAAAGACTGACAAAAAAATGAAATTAAGGCTGGGCACAGTGGCTCATGCCTGTAATTCCAGCACTTTGGGAGGCCAAGGTGGGCGGATCACGAGGTCAGGAGACCGAGACCATCCTAGCCAATGCCTTGGAACCCTGTCTCTACTAAAAATACAAAAAATTAGCCGAGTATGTTGACATAGGCCTGTAGTCCCAGCTACTCGGGAGGCTGAGGCAGGAGAATTGCTTGAACCTGGGAGGCGGAGGTTTCAATGAGCCGGGATCGCTCCACTGCACTTCAGCCTGGGTGACAGAGCAAGACTCTGTTTAAAAAAAAAAAAAAATTTTTTTAAATTGTAGATCTTGGATATCATCCCCCCAGCATCTTCATTTTACAGCTGAGGAATCTGGGGCCCGGAGAGGAACAGTGGCCATCCAAGGTCACCGAGCCCTTCAGTGGCAGGCCCTGGACCTGTTCATTTCTCCCTGCTCACATGTTTATTACCATTCTAATTTTTAAAATGCTGATAAATTAAAAATGGCATCATGTCCCACCTCCCTAGTTTACACTTGGGGAAACTGATGCCCAGAGAGTGGTAGTGGCTTCTCCAGGGTCCTCAGAGGAGGAGAAGCAGGAAAGGGGCCTCCTTTTCACAAGGCACACCCCCACTGATCAGCAGTAGGCAGGCAGTTTCTTCCCCCAAAATCCACTGCCTCGTGCTTAAGGAAGCAAAGCAAAGTGTGAACAATAGTTTCCTGAGGAAGTGTTGAGTTTTAATTGTGTTGAAGAGAACCGTTTCCGGAACTGTGCGAGCCTGTGATGCCTGTGGAGCTGGCTTGGCACAGCTATTTCAGACTAATCCTGAGTCCTATTTATAGGCTGAGATGATTAGTGTTGGGAGAGGCCCACGTAGCTCCCCCCAGCTTAGCGATGGCCGAGGAAGAAGCCCTCTCGGGCAATTCTGACCCGTGGGTGAGTAGCAAGGTATCTCGGGGAGGGGGGGGTCCCCAAGCCAGCTCAGAGGAGGGACGCCAGGGAGACCTGAGGGGAAGTCACATCCGGACTCCCAGTTCAACCACCAGCCAGGCCCTCTGCAGAGATGAAACCAGTTCCAATCCTGTTCTCTCTCTGCTTAAAAATCCTCAGTGCCTCAGATCAGGCCAGGACTCGGTAGCAGTCAGACCCCTTTTCCCCGCCGGTATCTCAGCCCCAGCCATGGCTCTCCAAACTGTTTACGCTTTCCCCAGCCATGCCTCTCCAAACTGTTTACGCTTTCCTATGCCGGCCACACCTCCGAGCCTTTGCTTCTGTTGTTCCCACCTCCTCAAAGAGGAATCTCCGTTCCTCCTCCAAGGCTCTGCCTCAAAGCCCTCCTCTGTGGCTCTGTCGGGCCGTGGGTGCTGCCTCCTTTGTGCTCCCAGGGCCCACAGCTACTTGAATGACTATTGGTGTTCCTGTTTTTGTGCACACTGGGCCGGGCAGTCCCGAAGCAGGGCCTGACACAGAGAAAGAAAGGAGACAGTCTGTGATTGAACCGCCACTGTGGCCATTCTCCTTACCTGTCTGATGAAGACTGATCTTCATGCCACTGTGTACAGTAGGTATTTTTTAAAGGCGTGTGGAAGTGAGAGTCAGACTTTGGACTTCAGAGTCAGAGAGCCCTTGATTCCTAATGGTATTAACCTTGGGCTGAACCTCTCTGAGCCATCGTTCATCCATCTATAAAAGGAGACAATGCCAGCCGTGGATTTTGGGGAGGATTCAACAAGACAATGCTTATAAAGTACTTATCGTGCGGCCTCATCACAGTGGGCTTCTGTGAGCATAGGAGGTGTTATTTTCAGGTGGGGGATGTTCACTGTGGGGGACGTCCCTATCTAGGGCCCCACACAAGGGAGTGGCTGAGACTCCAAGTCTTGGGAGTCCTGGCCTCGGACTCCACCCTGTGTTCTCCCTCCCCTCCCTCTCTTAGCCCCATGGGCCTATTCTGTTCCCCAGATCAGGGAAAGCTTTGTTTGGCAATTGTTTTTCCTAAGAAGTTTCCTCTGTGGGGACTCTGGATGACTCAGAGCCCTGAGTCACCGGGAGGCTGAGGACAGGGGGAGGAGTGGGAGGGAGTTGGAGGGAATGGAGAGAGAGGAGGAAAGGTCTCATATTCTAGCCCTGGCTCTCCCACCATTTGATCAGCTAGGTCTGATCAGGCCTCTCTCTTGCCTGGCCTCAGTTTCCCCAAATGTGAAAGGAAGATGTGGGCCCAGTCCTGGCTGAGCCTCAGAATCACAGGTTCCCAGGGCCCCACCCCAGACCTGCAGACTCAGAGACTGGGGGTGGGGCCTGGAAGTCTATTGTTTCCTGAGCTCCCTGGGTGAGCCTGCTGCACACCTGGTCTGCAGAGGTGTCAGGGAACCACTCGGCTCAAACCTGCTCCCAGCTGGGCCTCAGAGCAGCTCGGCCTCTGGTTGAACTTCACTGACCCACAGGGAGCGCCCTTCTCTTGCAGAATGCTTTGGCACAATAGTGCATGGGAAGCTCATGGGCTTTTTTTTTTTTTTAAACACACAGAAACAAAAAAACAGCTTTATTGAAATATCATTTACATGATGTATTGATGTAAATTCACATATAATTTACATACACATAATTCACTCATTCCAATTCAGTAATACTTGGTAAATTTACAGAGTTAGACAACCATCATCACAGTCCAGTTGAGAAGATGTTCATCATCCCCAAAGAAATTTCTCACGCTTGCTTGACGTCTGCCTCCCACACGCCCCATGGCTGACCACGCGTCTGCTCTCTGTCTCTTTGTTGTTTTATCGGTGTTTGTTTTGTCGCCCAGGCTGGAGTGCAGTGGCGCAATCTCTGCCCACTGCGGCCTCAACGTCCTGGGCTCAAGCGATCCTTTTACTTCAGCCTCCCGAGTAGCTGGGACCACAGGCACATGCCATCATGACTGGCTAATTTTTGTATTTTTTGTAGAGATGGGGACTCGAGGTGATGCCCTGGCTGATCTCGAACTCCTGAACTCAAGGAATCCCCCCCGCTTCAGCCTCCCAAAGTGCTGGGATTATTGGTGTGAGCCACCTCGCCTGGCCTGCTTTCTGTCTCTTTGAAGGTCCAGACCTGTGTTCATTCCAGCTGGCCACATGACCTCATGCAAATTACTGCCCTTTGATTACTCCTCTCTATGAGAGGGAATAATCCCACCCTCCCTGTAGTGGGTTGTTTGAATTTCATTAATATACACAGTGTCTGATGCACCTGAGGAGCTGGGCACATGGGAGGCTGGTACACAGGGCACAGGAAATAATACAGATACCCAGGCACGGTTGGCACAGACCTAGCACACATTTTAAAGCACTCAATCTGTGCCAGCCTCTTAGACTAAGCATCTTTTTTTTTTTTTTTTGGGACAGTCTTGCTGTCACCCTGGCTAGAGTGCAGTGGCACGATCTCAGCTCACTGCAACCTCTGCCTCCCAGGTTTAAGCGATTCTTCTGCCTCAGCCTCCTTGAGTAGCTGGGATTACAGGCATATGCCACTGAGCCCGGCTAATTTTTGTATTTTTATTAGAGACGGGGTTTCATCATCTTGGCCAGGCTGATCTCGAACTCCTGACCTCATGATCCACATG
This sequence comes from Ateles fusciceps, assembly GCA_036589455.1. Lineage (NCBI taxonomy): Eukaryota > Metazoa > Chordata > Mammalia > Primates > Atelidae > Ateles > Ateles fusciceps. The sequence continues at coordinate 20,623,811 of JAZHEH010000952.1, forward strand.
CCTTGGCCTCCCAAAGAGCTGGGATTACAGGTATGAGCCACCACGCCCGGCCTAGACTAAGCATCTTAAATGTATTACGTATTTTAATCCTCAGTGAATGTGGGTATCATTTCCATTTTATAAATGAAGAAACAGGCACTGAGACGGGAAGTTGCTTTTGAAGGTCACGTAGGTGGTAGTTGGTAGGGCTGGGAGTCCATCCCAGAGCCTGTCCTCCATAAACATCATCCTGTCCCCTTCCTGATGTGAATCTAGCAAGGGATTAATGGATCCCAATTCATGGATCCAGAACAAGGTTTATGGCATGTACTTCTAAGGGATAGGACCTGGTATGATGAACATGGCATTCAAAAGGTAGTACGTGGTACAGAGTCTGTCACAAAGTAGACATGACACTGTGCATGAAGCATGACCCGGGGTGTCAGAGGCATGGGATGCAACTACAAGGGAGACACACGGGACAAGGCAAGAGGAACACAGCGCCTGGTGTGTGGCACTGTCACAGAGTATGTGACACTGGGCTTGACAACTCTATGATGCGGAGACATGGTACTCAGGGTTTGAGACTTGAGCTATGGCAACTGGGCAGGCTCTCAGCCACAGTGGGACCCTGCATCTGGGATCCTCCATTATGTTGGTGCCTGGGGCCCCAGCAAGCAACGGCAGGAACAAGTTTCTCCTCCTCACAAAGGCCTGTCTGTATTTTTTTCTCCCTCCTCCTCCATCTCTTTGGATGCCAAAGAGTGGGAGTGTCCCAGAGGAGTGGTGGCTGCAGTAACCCCCCCCCCCCGCCATCCCACCAGCTCAGACAGGGGTCAAGACTTGGGGCCAAGTCCACTGCTCAGGAAGGGTTTGCCAGGCCCCCAGATCCCCCTCTCTCTCAGATAGCTGTGAGCACCAGCGTTGGTAATTTTCCTCTAACCTGTCCTCCCTCTGCTCCCCTCCCTGCCTGCTGGTGCTGGCTATGAGCGCGTCTGCATTCCGGAGCTTAGGAGGGAGAGTGAGAACCGCTGCTGTTAAGGTTGAGGAAGCAGATTGTTAACAGCTGCTATAGGAGGGGGTGGATGTGCGGGAGAGGAGGCCATGGATTGCAGGTTAACATTTCTTGAGCCTCTTGGCACCTGGCACTCACTACCTCATCTTGTCTCATTTGCACAAAGCCCCAGAGGCCTGATGAAGAGACAGGCCCAGAGAGGCAAAGAACTTGCCCAAGGTCACACAGGGAGGCAGAGCCAAGGCCTAGACCTTGGTTCTCCCAGAGGCATGTAGGTGAGGTTGTCTAAAGGCCATGGCACAGGGGATGTTGTTGGGGAGTGAGTGGGCAATGAGGCTGCAAGGGCTTGTGGGCCCCAGATCACCGAAGACTGAGCTCAGGAGTCCTGACTTCTTCTGTCTGCACCGAGGTCCCCAGAAGGGGCTTGAGCAGGGAATGATGCAATCTGTGTGGGTTACAGGCCCGGTGCAGGGAGTTTAAGGCAGTGAGGGAGCTGATGTCATGATCCCAGGGAAAAGATGGGGACACTGAACTGGGACAGTGGCTGGAGTGTGGGGGTGAGAAGTGAGTATAAAGTGGGGAGGAGGTGAGGTTGTTCTCTGCTCTGGTCTCAGACTTTATGTACTGTCTTGGTGGGATGACTGTGGTTGGGACCTGCCTCCAAGAGTATTCTAGAGGGTTCTAGAAGCTCCCACATGGACAGGCTCTTGGAGGATAGTGGTGGTGATTGGGCAGGTGCCTGGATGGAGGTGAGGCCTAAAGCGCACCCTGGGACAGAAGGCAGCACCTACACGGGGCCCAACTTTGTGCCAGGGACTGTGTTTTAGGTGCCAGATCTTGTTTCAATCTTCCGGCTGCCTATGATTATCTTCTAAGCCGGGGGAATGAAGAAAAGCATTCCAGTACTATACCTCTGTTTGGGTTAAAGGAGGGAAAAGGACTTTAAATAAAACCTATTAGAGTTAAAAGGATTAGTAGCAATAAAAATATCTTTGAATCGCTGATGGTTCTATTGAAGTCAAAAGTTTTAGATAAATTGTGAAAAATCTCTAATCATGCTATTTGGAGTTTTTCTTTCTTAAAACATATATATAGTAAAAAGGTTACTATAGCGAAGCAAATGAACATACGCATCATCGCAGTTGGCACAAAAGTAATTGCGGTTTTTGCCATTACTTCCAAAGACAAAAACCGCAATGACTTTTGCTCTGACCTAATAAAATCTACTGATTTAGCATGAATCCCAAAATACAGTATGCCTTATTCCCTATAGTCCTCACGTTGCATATTAGTGCTGTTTTTATTTTTGTTTATTTTTTTGAGACGGAGTCTCACTCTGTCGCCAGGCTGGAGTGCAGTGGTGCGACCTCCGCTCACTGCAACCTCCACCTCCCGGGTTCATGCACCTCCTGCCTTAGCCTCCGGAGTAGCTGGGACTACAGGTGTGCACCATGATGCCCAGCTTATTTTTGTATTTTTAGTAGAGATGGGGTTTCACCATGTTGGCCAGGATGGTCTCAATCTCTTGACCTTGTGATCTACCCTCCTTGGCCTTCCAAAATGCTGGGATTACAGGCATGTGCCACTTTATTTTTAAATTCTTATCTATTTTTATTATTTTTAATATATATAGAGACAGGGTCTAACTATGTTGCTCAGGTTGGTCTTAAACTGTGTGGCTCAAGCGAGCCTCCCTCCGCAGCATCCCAAAGTGCTGAGATGACAGGCATGAGCTGTCTAGACTTGTTCATTCCACATATGTCCTGCCTTGTGCCCGCTGTATCCTCATTTGAGGATTCAACCAACCACGGGTCAGAAATATTTTTTTAAAAAATAATAAAAAATAACAAGCAACAATAAAGATAATACAAAATTTAAAAACCCTACAGTATAACAACTATTTATTTAGTTTATTGTTACATAGAAATCTACATTTACATTTCTACGTAACAACTACAATATAACAACTATGTAAATAGAATTTACATTGTATTACGTTTGATAAGTAATCTAGAGAGATTTAAAGTATAATACATGGGAGGCTATATGTAGGTTTATGCAGATACTATACTATGCCATTTTATATATAGGTGTACAGCATCTGCAGATTGGTTCTAGGAGGTCCTAGAACCAATCCCCCGTGGATATGGAGGGACAAGTATCCTCTGACATATCTCCCCCACTGGACTTTTCTTTTTTTTTTTTTGAGATGGAGTCTTGCTTTGTTATCCAGGCTGGAGTGCAGTGGTGCGATCTCAGCTCACTGCAATTTCCACCTCCCCGGTTCAAGTGATTCTCCTGCCTCAGCCTCCTGAGTAGCTGGGACTACAGGCACACACCACCATGCCCAGCTAATTTTTTGTATTTTTAGTAGAGACAGGGTTTCACCATGTTGGCCAGGCTGGTCTCAAACTCCTGGCCTCAAGTGATTCACCCGCCTCGGTTTCCCAAAGTGCTGGAATTACAGGCGTGAGCCACCACTCCCGGCTCCCACTGGACTTTTTCTTTAATTGATTTGTACTTGTATCAAGTTCTGGTGAGCCTGTGAGATAATGTGGCCGTTCTATCCCTGTGGACACCAAAGCTCAGAGGGGTTGAGTCCCTTACTCAGCGTCACCCAATTGTAAGTAAGTGGTAGGACTGGGATCCAGAGCCCTCACTTTTTTGTTTTTGTTTCTTTGCTTTTCTGAGATAGGATCTCACTCTGTTGCCCAGGCTGGAGTACAGTGGCACAGTCATGGCTTACTGTAGCCCCGACCTCCCAGGCTCAAGTGATCCTCCCACCTCAGCCTCTCCAGTAGCTAGGACTACAGGTGTATGCCATCATACCTGGCTAATTTTTAAATTTTTTGTAGAGACAAGGTCTCGCTCTGTTTCCCAGGTGAGTCTCAAACTATTGGGTTTAAGCCATCCTCCTGCCTTGGCCTCCCAAAGTGCTGGGATTACAGGCGTGAGCCACCGTGCCCAGTCAAGTGCCCTTGTTCTTTTGGGTGGGGCAGAAAAGGCAAAGTTCAGAGAGGAGGGGAGGGGGTGTCATAAGGAGTCTCATGCAGGGGATTGGGTAGCAAAGCTGGCTCTGTAGATGTGGGCTTGAGGCCGGCCCTCTCCTGAGATGCATCTCATCCCTGGCTCTAGCCTTATTTGGAATCCTCCCTCTCTCCCTTGCTTTGGGTGCAAAGACACAGAGGTAGAGGGGGTGGGTATGGGGTGGGTGTAGGGCAGGTACAGGGACCAGTGAGCTGTATGTGTGTGTAGGGTCCGGACATGTACTGGGGGTTGTCTTTGGATGTTAGGCTTACTTAACACCTGCTGTGTGCCAAGCACAGTGCCAGGGGCTCCTTCAATCCTGCCAGACACCCCACCAGGTTGGAATCTTCACCCCATTTACAGAGGAGGAAATTGAAGTGCCGTAGAAAGTGCCACTGGCGTATGTTCCTGGTGGTAGGGATTTGGGCTCTGTCGAGATTCATCCCTGTACATTGCCTCATATTCCTCAGGTTGGAAGGTTACTCGTCCTCACCCTGTTGGTCATTTTTGGTATCTCCAGCTCACAGAGACTCCGGAGGCACTCCTGGATCCTGTTGTCTCTTCCCTCTTCCCCACACCTGTCCCCTTTTGTCTTTCTCAGGGAGTACTCCCTGTAGGCTGACTTTGCAAGGCATGGTCCTTGGATCCTTCACGTTTACGGTCTCATTTAATCCTCTCAACCAGCCTTCAAGAAACGCACTTTGACCCCGATTTTCCACATCCAGACAAAGGGCTCACACTTCCTGCCAGAGCCCAGCAAGGAGGAAATCTTGGCTGTAGTTGTTGTGGGAGAGTTGGGGACAGAGAAGGGCTGTTTGGAGCCAGCAGCAGGAGGGATGTAGCGCCATCGTGCTATGCCCTGCATCATTCATTGTCCTCATCCGGAAGGTGGTTGGCTTGGGGAAGCTTCCACCATTCCTGATAGATCCCAGTGAAGGATGAATCTGATCCCTAGACAGGCGAGGTGGGGGACCCTGGCCAGATGCACAAACTTGTTTGCTTTTTGCTGTGTGTCTTTTAGCATCCTTGAATCCCAGGGCCCGAAGCGTTCTTAGACATGTAGACATGGGCTGGTTTTCTTGTCCCCTGTGTCCTCTCAACCATATCACCACTGGGCAGCTCATTAGCTCTCTGGAAAAGGGAAAAGGGGAAGGAAACCAGCATTTGTCTTTCCTTTTTTTTTTTTTTTTTTTTTTCTGAGACAGAGTCTCCCTCTGTTGCCCAGGCTGAAGTGCAGTGGTGCGATCTTGGCTCACTGCAATCTCCGCCTGCCAGGTTCACGCGATTCTCCTGCCTCAGCCTCTTGAGTAGCTGAGGCTACAGTCACGTGGCACCACCTGGCAACCATTTTTTTTAAAATTGTGGTAACATAGACACAACATAAAATTTGTCATTTAATAGGCCAGGCGTGGTGGCTCACACCTGTAATCCTAGCACTTTAGGAGGCCAAGGCAGGTGGATCACTTGAGGTTAGGAGTTCAAGACCAGCCTGGTTAACATGGTAAAACCCCACCTGTACTAAAAATACAAAAGTTAGCTGGAAATCGCTTGAACCCAGGAGGCAGAGGTTGCAGTGAGCCAAGATCACTCCACTGCACTCCAGCCTGGGCGACAGGGCGAGACCCCATCTCAAAAAAAAAAAAAAAAAAGAAAGGCATTATTAACACTATCTTACACATAAGGAAATAGAGACTCAAAGAGATAGAAACTTATCCAAATCTCTCTTTGAGAACAAAAGCAGCCTCCTTTACATGTGCTTACTCTGCACCAATCACTGTGCTAAGCCCCAAATGTTCTTTACCTTATTAAGTTCTCACAACTACCCTAGGAAAAAGGTATTATAATCCCTGTTTTATAGATGAGGAAACTGAGGCTCAGAGAGCCAGAGTGAGCTGCTCAAAGCCACACTGCTAGTAGGTGACAGATCAGGAACTTAAACGCTGGCGTTTCTGGTGGGAGCTCTTTCCACAATTGCACACAGAAGGTCACTCTCTTTGTTTTTCTCCCTCTTGGAAAGTTCTTCCTCTGTAGGGCAGGATGCTGCCTCCTGTGGCTTCTCCTGCTCATTCTGGCTGGGGCTGGGGCATCGTAGACCCTGCCTTCCCCTGCAGCTTTGCAATGCCTGTGTCTCTCCAAAGTCTTCTACAGATTCCACGGTCCCAGCGTCTGCAGCTGGGCTTCCTTGTCTCGCTGCGGACTTGTGTTCGTGCCTGGGCTTCCCAGGGGTGAGTGGCAGGGTGCTGAAGGGGCTAGGACACAGTTGTTTGCAGCCCTGGCTACTGACCTGCCACGCCTCTCAGGGCCAGTTCCTCCCCTAGAGAAGGGGGAGACAGACTGCTGAAGTGGGCCCTAGCAGGAAGGGCCCAGAGCTCATACCCATAGCCAGATCTGGCTGCTTCCAGGGCGTGGGGTCAGGAAGTGGCAGGGCCAGGCCCCTCCAGATGTCCAGCCCTGGGTCTCATCACTAGGTGGGGTTGGCTCTGGAAGCTGGGAAACGGACATGGCTTCGGTCCCTGAGACAGTTGGTCTCCTGGAGGTGGCTTCAGCCAAGCCCTGCTGGCCATCACCTCAACAGCTGTCCACTCCCAGGAAGGACTTGGCCAAAGCCGAAATCCAGCCAGCCTGGAGCCCTGCCGTGTCATGGAGACCCAGGCCTCAGCTCTGGTCTGGTTGTGGAGAGACCTGAGTTCTAGGTCTACTCTGCCAGGCACTTATTTTGCTTTGTGATCCGGAAAAGTCACCTTCTTGTTCTTGGTGTGATCATCTACAAAAGAGAAGACAGACTAATGACCACTGCTGCTAATAATCCTGCTCTGAACAACATACTCCAACAGTCTCACTCCTCTTCCCCCAAAAGTCCTGCAACTGGTCATCACTGTCCCTGTTTACAGATCAGTGACCTGAGGCTCAGAGAGGAAAAGTAATTTGCTTGACGTTACGCAGCCCAGACCTGAACTCTAGTGTCTTACTGTGAAATCTACACCATCACATGCTGAAGGAAGTCCTTTGTGCAGAAACTAGGCTGCTCAGAAAGAAGAGTGCTTACTTTTGGGGAGCTCCTGTGCTTCACATCCTGGGCTTCCTCACTGCTACATGCTGTAGGTACCATTCTCCCCCTTTTGTAGATGAGGAAACTGAGGCCTTGATTGCAGGAGCTAAGTAGTCCAGATTTGAAAACCTGTGTTCTTTCAAGTCCACAGGCCTTGCCAGAACTTTTCTAGGCCCTGTCCAGTTTCACTGGGTTTCGTAACTGGCTTCTCTGTTTACTGATCATTGTCCCAATTAGCAAAATCCCTGGCCAGAAGGGCGGGGGCTCCTGGGAGGACCCAGAGAATAGCAGTGAGCCAAAAAGGAAATAGACTCCAAGAGTGGGCTTTCCATGAGTGGCTGGCTGCCTGGAAAATCAAAACAACAGTGTTTGGAGTAAAGAGAAAGAACAGGGTTGTGTCTTCCAGGCCTAGCCAAGGCCTTTTTGCACACTGTGGCTGGGGATGGAAGGGGCGGGTGAGGCTACCTCCTCTGGTCTCTGGTAGCTGTACTGGGGGTCCTGCAGACATACAGAGACCAAGGTTACAGAGGAAAGGAGGGCCCAGAGCTGGTTGTGTTGTGGGGGTCCTGGGTCAACTACAGGGGATATAGGGGTCCACCAGGGAGATATGGGCTGTACAGCCCCCATCCTGTGGCAGACACAGAGAATCTGCCTATTGTGTGCCTGGAACTGGGCAGGACCCAGAAACAGCCGAGATCAGAGGTCAAGGAGGTCTCCGAGGTGCAGAGAAGCGCAGAGGCCAGGATGTGCTCATGTACTGAGTTGGTAGCAGAAGGGCTGCCTCCAAATCAAAGAAATCAGGCCAGACCTGAGTGCCATGTGGCCCAGAGTGCACGTGCCACAGTCAGTGCTGTGCTAAGTGGCCACAGCATGGGAATCTTCCAGGCCTTTGGCCTGAGCACTCACATCAGGTGTGTGAAAGGCTAGAGGGCTTTCCCGGTGTCACCTCCTGCCCTGGCCTGAGAGGTGTAGTGGGGGACAGCTGCCCCAGAGACTCCTGGCTGCCAGGCTTGACTTGGGCTTGATTGATTAGCCTTTTAGCTGGAAAGATCACTGCTGCTCCCTGCCCAGGCCAGGTGTGCTAGGAACTCCTGCTTGGTCTCTGCAGACAGAGCCTGGGCTCTGAAGCCAGCCAGACTTGTGTTTGAATCTTTCCAGTTGAGTGACTTGACCCTCCCCTGAGTCTCAGTTTCCCAGGCTGGGCCCAGAGGTGAGGTGGTGTGCTGCTATCGGTGACTGCAATGCCTCCTTCCACAGTCAGGGGCCCTGGACTGTCTGATCCAGAAGGGCCTGTAGAGGTGACCTGGTCCAATGCTCCCATTTTACAGACGGGAATTCTGAAGCTCAGAGACTTGTAGGTCCTGGATTTGATCATACAACCAGTATCTGGGAGTGCTGGGGCTAGGAAAGAGGCTTAGAGTCAGAGCATCAGGCCCTACCCTGTATTTTGCATATGGAGACACTGAAGCCCAGAGAGGCTGTGTCTTGCCCAAAGTCACCCAGGAAGTCAGTGACAGAGCCAACCTGGGCAATGAGGCCTCTTCCTTTCTACCGAGGGGTCTTTCTCTTGTACCTGAATTCCCCCATTCCCTTGAACTCATACATCTTCTTCCAGGCAGGAAGCAGAGTAAGACAATGTTGCCCCCGTTATGGTCTCCACTCCTCAGTGCCCTGCAGCAAGAGTTTCCAGGGTCTGTAGTGAGGGCTCCCGGAAGGCAAGGGTGGGGTCTGTTCACCAGCTGTCCCATGCCAAGAGCCTGGGCTCCAGAGCTATATGGCAGGCAAAGCTGCAAGACCCTTGTGTGATCATTAACGTGGTCCCTGGGCTGATGGTCAGTGGCCCCTGAGACCAAGGTCAAGCCACAGCAGCCCTCTATTAATTACCAACCATGCAGGTCAGAGTCACACTGCTCCAGAAGGGACTGCTCAGCTGGGCAGTTGCTGGCCCAGGTTCTGTCTGGGGGCTGGGTGGCTAAGGAAACGTCTTCCTACTTGTTTGAATTTTCCAAATTGTCTAATAAGCAGGCATCACTATAAGCATATGTTAAAAGTGATTATTTCTGGATTTGTGTTTTATTAAAAAAAAAACTTATTGGATATACACTTCAAACTCTACAGCAATGCTTTTTACAATTTTTTTCAGCTAGTATATTGACATATAATTTACACATCATGATTCACTCACTAAGTATACATATAGTTCTACGAATTTTAGTAGATTTAATCAGTTGCACACTCTTCACTGTAATCCAGTGTTAGAATATTTTTATCACTCCGAAAAGTTCCCCTCATTTCAACTGCAGTGATCTAGGCACTTCCTCTAGCCTCAGGCAGCCACGGCAATGTTTGAGGATGAAATTCTCCTCTTCCCTTTCGAGCAAACGGCCTTAAAAGTTCGGTGCTGACCCTCTGATTTTTTTAAGAGTGTATGCAAAAACAGGCACCATTGTAAAAAGAAGAGGAGCTATGCTATAGCCATTGTTGTGCAGTCGCTCTCTGCACTTAGAGATCTCCTTGTGCTTACTGTGTGCCTACTGTGTGCCAGGCACAATCAGATGTAGCTCATTCTTTTTTCACAGCTGCATAGTGTCCATTGTTTGGTGGCTCCATAATTTATTTGGACGTTTGGGTCCTTTCCAGTTTTCTTCAAACAATGCTTCAGTGAACATCCTTGCACACATATTTTTGTGTTTGTTGGTAAGTAATTCTATAGAAGGTGGAACTGTTGTTGCATTGTGTGTTTTGAGTTGGGACAAATTGCTATCTAGAGAGGTGAAACTGGTTTATGCTTCCATCAAGAGCCTATGGGAGCTGTGGGTTTTTAAAAAATAATATCATCCTCCAAATGGCTAGGGTAAAGGGAGGGCTCTCTGAATTTAAGCCAAGCTGGCCCACTGCAGGCTGGGCAGGCCCAGGCCTGGACTTACCAGGACATGGAGCCCTGAGAACTCAGACATCCCTCAGGGGCCGCCACAGACACCGAGATAAAGTTCAGACTCTTCAGTGTGGCACGCAGGCCTCTGTGACCCCTGCCGCCCTCAGCAGCCTCCTCTCCTCATGCTCCCTGTATTTCAGACTGGACCCCTGGTAATTCACTGGATATGGCCCATGTTTGCCTGCCCTTTGCCTATGTGTCCCCTCCCCGTGGAATGCCTTTTCTTCTTAATCTCCATCCTCCCTGTCCTTCAAGGCCTGGGTCACAAGTCCCTTTCTCCACAACGCCTTCTTATAATCCCTCCAGCCTGAATCATCTTCTCTGTGTTCCTTTAGCCTTTGATCTGAACCACATTCCCCCTTAGGTGGGAGCAAATTGTGCATGGGAGAGGGCAAACTTCAGCCTGATCAGATAGAGGCTGGACTTCAGGAGGAGCTAGGAAGGGGGACCATAGTTTGTGGGGGAGGTTGTGAAGAACTCACATTTACCTAGCTGCTGGCCAGGCTGTTTTCATACCCACAGACCAATCTAATCCTCAACTACTGTAGTCATTTAGTAGATGAGAAAGATGAGACACTGAAAACACGCACAGCGCAGGTGGGGAATGAAAGCCAGCTCTCCAACACCCGTCTTCTTTCCTGTCACTGCACCAGGCTGCAGGGTGGTGGGGAGGTCTGGGATACAGAGAACTTAGAGGTGGGGCAGTTGGATTCTGCACACTGCTGGGAGGGAGGAGAGGGTTTGGAGGAGGTGGGAAGCAGGCCTCCTCCAGTTTGGTTAGCACTTTCCCTAACCCAATAACTCTAGTGGAAGGGTGGAGAGACGGGAAGGGAGCTTGGGAATGAGGAGGAAATACAAACTCTGTCTCCTCACTGCCCTGCAGAGTCAATGAATAGTACCTAAAATGGAAGCAAAACAAAACAAGTTCAAGAAGTAACAAGGGCTTGTTTAGAGACATGATGGTAAACCTTGAACCATCAGCTAAAAGAGGTAGCTAGCAGTGGTTGCCCCTGGGGGAGAGGTAAATGGCATGGAGAGGTAACAACTACGTACAAACATGTCACTTTACGTTTTGATCAAAGTAAGACTTTTAAAAAACAAAAACTTTTTAAAAAGAAGGAAAGAAAGGCCGTCTTGGGGGAAAGTAGGAGGGGGGCATCCCAGGAGCTGAGCGTTCTGCCCCGCCCCTCTGAGTCCTGCTGGCTTCACCTGCCCAAGGGAGCTAGGTCCCCTGCCCTGCTGCGGTGCATGCTGCCTGGTGGGGGTTCTGCCCAGGCCCGCTACTGCCTGAGTTCAAATACTGGGACAGCACCTTTTAGTAGCTGTGTGAAAGTTGCTTCACCACTCTGTGCTGTTCCGCCCTCTGTAAAATGGGTTGGCCATTGTCGCCTCTTTGAAAAGGGTGTGCTGATGCCTCGGTGAAAAGCTTTCAAAAATTGTTAGGTCATGTTAATTTTTTTTTTCCTGGAGGTGTTAGGTGCGGAGAGGAGAGGCGGCTCGCGTGGGTCACAGGAGGCTCAGCGGGGCTCGCTGTGGTTCGTGCGTGCGTCCATTTAGCGCTCACAGAGCCAGTGCCTGCTGTATGCCAGGCCCCATGCTGGTGCTGAGTCTCCGCCCCGGAGCTGGGGTGCAGGGGCTCCCACGCCCTGTCGGGTTGATCCCGGTGGGGAACCCAGATGTCTTAAAGATCCGGGACAGATCCCCGCCCCGCGCCCTCCCTGAGGGGCGGTCCCCGGCTTGGGCGGGCTGGGCGGGCGGTACTTAAGGTCGGCGACCCGAGGCCGCAGCTGCCGACTGGGTCCTCTGCCGCTGTCGCCACCATGGCTCCACACTGCCCCGCGCCCGCGCTGCTCTGCGCGCTGGTCCTGGCGCTGTGCGCGCTGTCGCCGCCCGTCCGTGCGGCCACTGCGTCGCGGGGGGCGTCCCAGGCGCGGGCGCCCCGGGGTGCAGGTGCCCGAGGTGCGGGTGAGTGCCCGGGGGGCCCCGGGGCTCCCGGAGTAATTCTCTATTGTAAGTTCTTGCAGATACAGCGCTAGGAAAAGGGGGAGTAATTCAGGTCTAGAATGGAAAAACTTGTTTTGTTGCTTTGTAAGTATCTCGCTGCTTCCGGGGCTCTGGCTCGCAGATGAGGGTGGGAGCCTCGGGGCTCTGGCTGTTCCCTCCCAGGAGGCTAACCTCACCTTGGCCGGATTTCTTTTCCCCTGTCCCCGTCTGACATCTTACCTCCTGCCTCCTGATTGCTCCTTTTCCTTCTCTGATTTCTTCTCTCTGCCTCACTTCTCTCCATCCTTTTCCGATGTCTTCTTCCCTTTCCGATTCCGTGTTCGCATTTGCTTTCTCTACCTCTCCAGTATTTCCTTCTTTCTTGTATGACCTCACCTCTGTGTGCTTATGGTCATTACTATTATTTCTTCTCTCTTTCTGCTGTCTTCCCTGTCTCGTCTGGTTTCACCTCCTCTCTCCTGTTTCCCTTGGATTTTTTCACCCTTCTGCCTGAGTTCTCCCCACCTCGTTTCTCTGACTTTTGCTCCACCAGATCTCTTCTCCGGCCAGAGGTGACCTGCACCTTGCTGATTTTTGTCCTTGACTCCAGCCTAACCCTCCTGCGTCCGCTCCAGCCCCAGCCCCAGCCCCAGCCCCAGCCCCAGTGCATGTCTAACGGCCTCTCCATCCTTAACCACCTCATCTCCAACAGCCTCCTGCAGACCCCGGTGCATCCTCTTCTCCTCTTCCAAGAAATGAAATTTGCGGGTGGGGTATTGCGGGGCAGGAGGGAGGAGGCAGACAGCGCAGGAGGCCACTTGGGCTCAGCCATTTGGACCCTTCTTGAGGGTCTGATAGGGATGGGTGCAGAGAGGAGAGGGGGCTCCCGTAGGCCACAGGAGGCTCAGCTGGGCTCGCCGAGGTTTGCAAGTGCACCCATTTAGCGTGCACAGAGTTAGTGCCTGCTGTATGCCAGGCCCCATGCTGGAAATCTTTCCACTTCCAAAGAGCAAAAGCAAACAGGCTGTGTGACCTTGGGTCAGTCCCCTCCCCCTCTTTGAGCCTCAGTTTCTCTATCTGCAGATTGGGTTTGGATAATGAGCTCTCAGAGAGCCCTTTAGTTATAATAACCATTGAAGATGCTGGAAGGGAGCAAGCTGAGATGCTAAGGACCCTTAGATTTACTATTGCCATCTGAGGGGGTGTACCCATACTCCCAGAGCTTGTGATCTTGGAGCCTGGGGCAATCCCTGCTACACTGTCTCCTAGCTGGAGGTCCCTGGCAGAGTCCCTTCGCTTCTCTGTGCCTCGATTATCACATCCAATTGGCAATAAGAAAAGAAGGGAGGCTGGGTGTGGTGGCTCACGCCTGTAATCCCAGCACTTTGGGAGGCCGAGGTGGGTGGATCACCTGAGGAGTTCAAGATCAGCCTGACCAACATGGTGAAACCCCATCTCTACTAAAACTACAAAATTAGCCAGGCGTAGTGGTGCATGCCTGTAATCCCAGCTACTGGGGAGGCTGAGGCAGGAAAATGGTTTAAACCCAGGAGGCGGAGGTTGCAGTGAGCCAAGATCGAGCCACTGCACTCCAGCCTGGGCGACACAGTGAGACTCTGTCTCAAAAAAAAAAAAGAAAAGAAAAGAAGGGAGCAGGGAGGTAGAGCCCTCTGTACTCTCCATCACCAGAAAAAGCTGATGGCAGGCTGAGTAGGAGAGATAGATGCCAGCTGGGGCACAGGATTTGCAGCATAAAACTCTTGCCCTGTTTGCTGACTCATTGAGACAGGGCACTCAGAAGGGGATAGGCTTGCCTGTGGCATTGGGAGAGCAGGAGGCTCAAGTGAGATGCTCTTGGTGCTAGAAACCACCCTCCCTCATGCCTGGGTCCCTCCCTGCCAGGACCCATGCCCCCGCTCAGGCTCTGCCCTGTCTCTTCCCAGCCCAGCAGCATGGTGGTGGAACACCCCGAGTTCCTCAAGGCAGGGAAGGAGCCCGGTCTGCAGATCTGGCGTGTGGAGAAGTTCGATCTGGTGCCCGTGCCCACCAACCTTTACGGAGACTTCTTCACGGGCGACGCATACGTCATCCTGAAGACAGTGCAGCTGAGGAACGGGAATCTGCAGTACGATCTCCACTACTGGCTGGGTGAGGCTGGCCCTGCCCAGCCCCGTCCCAGCCCCCATTCTGAACAGTGCAGATCTTTGAGGCGTGGTCCCCAGGAAGGGAACTTATTATCGAGCAACTAGTATTCGCCAGGCCCTTGGCTAGTGGTTCATGCCCCTAGACTCTAAAGCCAGCCTGGTCGAGTTCACACCCCTGCTCTGCTCCAATCCATGGTCTGCCCTTTGGCAAGTCACTTGATGTCCCTGTGGAGTGGACATGATGATAGCTCTGCACTACCTCACAGGAATGTTGCGAGGGTTAAACACCTTACTATGGCACTTAGAACTGTGGGTGAATTGGAGACCCCGGACCCCTCCACAACCTCCCTGGCCCAGCTCCGGGCACTCCCCAGTTTGCCCTTCAGAGTCAGGAGCCTGGAGTCCCCGCCACACCTCTGCCGTGTGATGCTATAAGTCCTACCCCCCTTGCTGAGCCTCAGTTTCCTAATCTGTGAATAAAGCTGATGCTCCCAGTCCCGAGTTCACGCTCAGGAGGGCTGAGAATGAGCGTAGAGGAATGTGACAGAGCTGGGAGGACACTTAGAGAAAAATGAGGTTCATCGTCCCATTATACAGATGGATTAACTGAGGCTCACAGAAGGTAAGATCTTGCTCAGCTTCTACAGCTAGGCCAGGGCAGTGCTGGAGTTCCTCCTCCTCCTCCTCCTCTTCCCCGGGGGTCTGGGATACTTCTGGGAAGCCAGGCTCATGCTGCTCTGATGTCCCCTAGGCAATGAGTGCAGTCAGGATGAGAGCGGGGCGGCCGCCATCTTCACTGTGCAGCTGGATGACTACCTGAATGGCCGGGCCGTGCAGCACCGTGAGGTCCAGGGCTCGAGTCTGCCACCTTCCTAGGCTACTTCAAGTCTGGCCTGAAGTACAAGGTGGGTTGGGCCCCACCTTGCTCGAGCGGTGGGGACAGATGCATCAGTAACAGGGCTCACTCAAGCCCATCTGTCTTTGACCTTGTGATGCAATGGGCAGATCCATCAGAGGTCAGGCTTTGGAGTCAACCAACACTGGGTTTACATCTTGGCCTCTTTCTAGCTGTGCGAGCTTGGACAAATCATAGTGCCTCTCTGAGCCTCTGGTTCCTTATGTTAAAATGCGGAGAAGAAAATTCCCTTAACTTCATAGTGTTGTCTTCCTGGCCCCAATAGTGAGGAGTGGGCCAGAGGTGGAAATCTAGTCCTTCTTGCAGGCCCTGGGGGGCTTTGGCCTAGTCCTGTTCCTATACCCCTTGATTCTTAGGGCCTTGCCAACAGAGGGCCCCGTGTTAGGTATCTGATAGAGCACTGGTAGTCACATCCCTCTTTCTGTTCACTAGAATCCCCTTTGAACTTGAACTCTTAAGAGTCTGGACCAAGACAGAGCTCTTTTTCCAAGCTCCTATCCAGGTGGGGCTGAGCAAAGCCAAGCCGGGAGCTCCAAGGGGCTGTACCCTAATACGCTAGTGACTTCCTACAAGCCTCTTGACCTCCTTGAGCCGCCCTTTCCTCTCTGGTTACCTGAGAGCCAGTTGTACCTGCCCTACAGGGCTGGGAGAGGATTTGGTGCGGAGGTGGCTGGGAGAGGATTCGGTGCGGGGGTGGCTGGGAGATGCCTTGCATGGGGCTTGGCCGTCTGGAAGGGCTCTGGGAACACTGTAGTTTTACAAAGCTGGGGTTTTCTTTGGTCAGGAAATAAAGGGGGATCACAGGCCTTCACAACCACGTAGGCCTTAATGTCAGAGTCCAAATCTCTCATTTTACTGGGGGAGAAGGGAACTGAGACACAGAAAATTTAAGCAATTGGCCCAGAGTCACACAGCAAATTGGTGCCAGACCCAGGACTAAAACCCAGATGTCCTGACTCTCAGCATTCTTTCCACTAAACTGACATATCCCTAATGACCAGGGTCCTAGGGTAGGGTTCTAGCATATCTGTGCTGCTGAAGTGCTGTGTGACCTTAGAGAAGTCACTGTTCCTCTCTAGACCTCAGGATCATCTGTGTCAATGGAATGGTGACCCCATCTGCCCTGGTGAGGCACAAGAGATTGAATGATGGGAAAGTGCCAATGAAACTCAGATAGCAACGACCAGGGTGTGTCCTGGGAACCACAGTCCAGGGCTGGGCGGGGCTGGGCTGGATTCCCTGGAGTCTGCCCAGCCCCCTGTACGCCAGTTTCCCCTTGCACTGAGCTCCTCCTGCTGAGCTGTCCAGCTCTGCCTTCTTGCCACAGCCCTTTCTGGGGCCTCGATGCCTTGCAGAAGGAGAGGTAAGAAGTCTGGGAGCCAGGCCCCTGAGCTGGAGAAGGACCAGGTCTTTGCAATTTCTGGAGCAAGAAGTGGAAAGAACACTTGCCCAGGAATCAGAGAGACTGGGATTCAGGTTGCAAGGCCACCTCCTGTAATTGCTGTGAGACTTTGGGCAAGTCACGTATCTTTGGGTAGGTGTTCTCACTCATTCCCCATTCATCATTCATTCAACAAATATTTACTGAGCCTCAATAACAGCTGCATCTGCTCATTGTTGCTACATTGTGGCAGACACGGTGCTGGGAATGTAGGTTATCTCATTTCAGCCTCATAACTGTCCTGGGAGGTAAGTAATTCCAATTCCATTTTATAGATGAGGCTGGAGGCTCAGAGAGGCCGCTGTATTCAAACCCAGGCTTGTGTTCCCTTAACTCTGCCAGGCCCTGTGCTGGGTGCTGGGGTGCCCAGGTGAAGAAGGTGGGTCCCTGCCCTTGAGAGTGTTCTGAGGAGTTGGGGAAACTGGCAGTCTCACGAAGACCCAATCCATTGCCTCCCAGTGGTGGGGTGACAGGTGGGGATCCCAGGGAGTGCTCGGCTCTGGGAGGCGTTAGGGATGAGACAGATGAGTAGGTGTTTGCTAATCTATCTTAGTTTCTTAGGGCATAACCCAACGGTCTAACATGGTTACAAACATGAGAGTTCTCATATACACAGGAAGGATGATTTTCCACGTCAAAGAATGTTGCACAGCAGGTCATAGGCTCCCCAGATTACTAGGAATAAACAAGGACAAGAGTCCCTACCATGTGTTAAGCCTTAACTACTCATTTAATTCTCCCTATAGCCTTTAGGGTGGGTAATGTTCCCATTTCATAGATGAGGAGACTGAGGCTTGGAGGAGTAAGCTAACTTGCCTAGGTTCACACAGCTAGTAAAAGGTGCTTATCACTGAACACTTATCTATTACTTCCCGTGTGTCAGGGACTCTTCCGGGTGCTTTACTCATTTAACTGATTTTACCCTAATAGGTAGTTACTTGTTAGCACCATTTTATAAATGAGGCTACCAAGACAGAGATGTCAAGCAACTTGTCCAAGGTCGCACAGCTATTGATTGGACTAGGGTGCAAACCCAGGTGTGAAGGGCCTAGCACAGACCTGGTTCAGAGTAGACATTTGTGTCCCTGATCTTTGATCCTAGTTTGGATATGCCCTGTGATCTGCTTGGATAGCCTGGCTCCCTCATCCCCAGATGATTTTCCAGGATGTTCTTGGATCACACCCGAGGAAAGCTCCAGCTGGGCCCAGATTTGGGGCTTCCGTCCTGAAAGGCGCTGGTTCCTGGTGCAGATGGGAGGCCCAGGGCTGGTCCTGTTTACCACCTTCTGCAAGTCCTCAGGCTGCCCCCCACACTTGGCAGGTCCAGCCCAAGGTTCTCGCCCTGGCGCCCTCATCAATTATAGATCCCCGAGGAGCAGGGCTTGTTACGCAAGACTTGTTCCTGTGAAAGCCTCTTCCTCTGATCCAATTCTGTCCTCGGAGTGTGAGAAGGGGCAGGGAGGGGACAGTGAGCCACTAGAAAAGGCTGACTTGGGGCTTGGCCCTATTGTTCTGTGACCTCCAGATCCTTACGTCACTGTAATGTAAGAGAGTTCAGAATCCCTAGATTCCCTGCCCTCCTCCTCCCACTCCCCAGACCCCCATTTTTGGACTGAACCCTGGAGACCCCCTGGGGCTGGGTTATTTGAAACCCACTGTTCAAATGGAAACTGGCGTGGGCAGAGTCCTGGGAGCCCTGGGACCTGAGAAACACAGTTGAGAACCCACAGAATCACTGGAACCTTTCTGTCCTCCCCTCCCTCCGATGTCGTAGGTAAGAAGCTGTGAGTTTAGAGGGTGGAGGGGACCAACCCTGATCAATTCATTTCTTTTTGTTTTAGAAACTGTTTAACTTTTTTTCATGTAAATCTTCATTGCTTTTTTCCCCTTCTTCTGACTATAAGAGTAATATAAGCTTATTGTAAAATGTCAAACATTACAGAAATATAGGTTCTAGAAAATAAAAGGTCCCCTCCAACATGATTCTACCCTCGAAGATATGTATCATGTAGTGGCTAATTTCTTTCTCTCTCTCTGAACGTATATAGACAGACACAGATATATGTAATCATTTTAATCTGGAAAGTGGCTTTCAAAACAATTTATCTGTAGAGTCTAGCCCTACAGGGTCCCATGAGTCTCTCTCTGCAGGTGTGGAGACGAGAAACTGGAAATAAAAGATGAAAGACAGCAAGAAAGAGAAAACAGAGTTTGGGCCCAGGGGTCCACTGCTACCCAAAGCACGGAGACCAGCAGTGGTCCCAAGTGCCTGGACGCTCTGATTTTTATTGAGTACAAGGCAGAGGGAAGGGCAAGTGGGATGAGGTAATGGTGGTCAGTGATAGGGTCAAGTAAATCACGTGTCTTGGAGATAGGGGGCCCAAAACTTTGCAGAAGCCAAGGCCAGGAGAAAACCTAAGGCATCAGCACTTTTTTCATACTTGTCAAGAAATAGCAAGATCACTAAGATTTATGTTACTATTACTAATTCTTCTAAGAAAAAGAGGAACCAGGTGCAGAAGCAGAACTTCAAAGTAGCCATGGAACGTGACCGCTGAAGCACAGCACCACATAGAGACGATTAAGTCCCCGGATGTCTGTGGGTGTCCCTAACAGCTGTCAGGCTGACCACAAGAGCTTGGAGAGCAGAGTTTTCTCCTCACTCCCCTGAGGAAGGAGATGTCTCAGCCATCTTGTACGTCTCCTTCCGTAGCTGGCTAAACAGGGGGCGCTTTCACAGCGCTGACACTGTCACACAGCCGACAGAAGAAAACCTGATATTGAGAGAATATTGACACTGCACCTGCCCTTTATGCAGGTGTGACAGAGGACGTAGAGCATCTTGTCCTAGGGTCACCTCTTTTCCAATGCCAATTCAGTCCCGTACTTCTTGACCCGAGACTTATTAATAAGATTAAAGATTATATGATTATATATGTGTATATATTTATGATTACATATGAATAGCTCTGTGATTATGATTATATATAGGAATAACTATGTGGCTGTATCTCTAATTCTTTTCTAATTCTGTATTTACATGAGAACATGCTGAGGCTTCAGACCCTTGCCTTGGCTCTTGCTGGGTTCCCCCCCCCCCCCCCCACATTTATCCTACAGAATTTTGTTCAAATAATTTGATGCCAGTCCTGCCCGCCTAATGATTAGACCCTAGAAAGCACCAACCATGCTAAAGGCTATAGTCAAAAACGGGAAAAACTTCAAAAACCTTCTTTCCCCTGCCCTTGTGGATCCACTGTTGTCTTCTAAGAGCTTGCTTTAACTTATTTTTGTTAATTAATCTTTCCAATACTAATTTCCTAGACCAGTAAAATTAGAGGAGTTAATTAATCAGGGAACTCATGGCTGCAATCATTTGACATCAAGAATTATTTTATAAGGCTGGGTGCGGTGGCGCATGCCCGTCATCCCAGCACTTTGGGAGGCTGAGATGGGTGGATCATTTGAGGTCAGGAGTTCGAGACTAGCCCGGCCAACATGGTGAAACTTTGTCTCTACAAAAAAATACAAACATTAGCCGGGCATGGTGGTGCACATCTGTAATCGCAGCTACTTGGGAGGCTGAGGCACAAGACTCGCTGGAACCCCGGAGGCGGAGGCTGCAGTGAATTGAGATTACATCACTGTACTCCAGCCTGGGTGACAGAGCGAGACTCTGTCTCAAAAGAAAAAAAAAAAAAAAGAAGAAAACTTGATATTGAGAGAAGAATGTGGATCTTACAGATTCAGGCATGCCTGGGTTTGAATTCTAGATCTACCACCCACCATCTGTAAGATTTTAGGTAAGTCCCCTCACCTGTGGGCCCCATTGTCCTCATCTGTACGATGGGGCAATGATGCCTCCCTTGCAGGCAATGCGTGAGGAATGCCCGGCACAGTGGGCATCATAATTTCACAAACATGGATGTTGCTCACTACAGGAAGACATAACAGTACCCAGTATAGATGGACTCCTTCTGCCACTTGCCCTCCTCGAGTCTGCGTGGCTAGAATTAGACTTAGCACAGTGGACCAAGGGGCCCTAGATGGGGCGGCTGCCTGCTGGCCTGAGTGGAAGCCCTCTGCTTCCACCCCCATGTGTGGAGCAGAGAGACAAGCACCCAGTCGGGAGGAGGAAACAAGGTTTCCAGCCTTGGCTTGGCCACACGCTTGCTGAGCACCCTTGAGTAAGTCACTTCACTTCTCTGGGCTTCAGTTTACCATGGATAAAGTGGGGGTGCTCTAGAAGGACCTTTCCAACTCTGGTTTGAGAACTCCGGGGCATGGAGCTGGGGACTGTTCACAGGGAAGCCCAGCCGACTCCTTGGCTTGCTCCTGAGTGAGGGTGTTTGTGACCCGCAGCAGGGAGGCTCTCCCGAACGCCCTGCTCTGGGATGCAGTAATGATGTCAGAGGGTCAGGAAGCAGGAGGTTTTGTTTCCGCTTCAGAAGGAGAGGCCTGAGGCTCAGAAAGGAGAGGCCTGAGGCTCAGAAAGGGCAAGTGACTTACCCAGAGCCATCCAGCACTGTTGTGGCAGGGTACCTGTTCCTTACCCACAGCTGCTGTGAAGGCACCGCTGGGTGGGAGTTGCTGTGGTACCGTAGGGGGAAGGAGAAGTGTGGCGTGGGCTGGAACAATCTAGGAAGACTTCCCAGAGAGCCTTGAAGGATGAGAAAGATTTGGATTAGCACCTCTCAAAGTGGCTTTTGGAGAATACTCAAGCTGGAGGCAGGATATGGTGGAGAAAAGGGGTCCTTGGGCTGGGTTCAGTGACTCACTCCTGTAATCCCAGCATCTAAGGATCGCTTGAGGCCAGGAGTTCAAGACCAGCTTAAGAAACCTAGTGAGACCCATGTCTAAAATAAAATAAAATAAGCTGGGTGCAGTGGCTCATGCCTGTAGTCCTAGCCACTCGAGAGGCTGAGATGGGAGGATCATTCAAGTCCAGGAGTTTGAGGTTACAGTGAGCTGTGATCATACCCGGCCTGGGACAGAGTGAGACCCTGTTGAAAAGAGAGTGGAAGGAAGGAGAGAAAGAAAGAGAGAAAATAAGGAAGGAAAGGAAAGAAAGAAGGAAAGAGAAGGAAGGAAAGAAAGAGGGAAAGCAATAAACAAAAGTAGTTCTTGATTCAATAAGGCAGGGAAGCGCTGTGTAAAACAAAAGGCAAGCAGGTGTATTCACCACAGGATGTGGCAGAGCCTTGGTTATGCACATGTGCATTGTATAACAGTCAGAGGGTGAGTGAGGAGCATTCCCTATGCTTATTTGACCATGGAATTATTTCCTTGCAGAATGTCTTAGGGAACTAGTATGCCTTTGGGAGATGCTGGTTTTGAGAAAGGAATTGTTGCAGTTTTTTGATCTGGGGAAGTGGCTACAGGGGTCCTTGTTAGTGGAATATGGGATTCAAAGGGGTGGCAGAAAGATGCAGTGGGTAGGGAATCTTCTCACTTAGCTCTGTGGCCTTGGGCAAATTTTCTTTCTTTCTTGAACCTTACTTTCCTTCTCTGCAATAGACATAAGAATGTTCCAGTCTCAAACAAGATAATGGGCATGAAAGTCCTGAGTTAACTGAGAATCACTGTTGCTGGAAAGTCACCATCCACAGGCCAGAATTTCCTTCACCTCAGTTCTATCCCCTTCTCCCATATCTGCTTCCCTGGGCCCTCTTCCCTGGGCTAATGCTGTCTCTTTTGCCCCACAGAAAGGAGGTGTGGCATCGGGATTCAAGCATGTGGTACCCAATGAGGTGGTGGTGCAGAGACTCTTCCAGGTCAAAGGGCGGCGTGTGGTCCGTGCCACTGAGGTGCCTGTGTCCTGGGACAGCTTCAACAATGGGGACTGCTTCATCCTGGACCTGGGCAACGTGAGTCCTGTTTTCCCCTTTCCCGGGAGCCACTGAGGTGCTTTTGGCCTGGCCAGGCCTGACTCTAGGGACTTGGGTATATCCCCTGAACAAATGCATAGACACAGATGCGCAAACCACAGGGACCAGCACTGTGCAAGAGTCGGAGAGACCCATGTACAGATACGTGTGTATGCAAAGACTCCCACAAATGTAGACTCAAGCCCAGAACTCTGGTATACACCATGGATATAGTCTGTACTTGGGCTTTGATTGACATATACACTTCCTGACATCTGCTTATATGGACATCTTGTGTCCTTTTTTACATGCTTATAAATACATAACAGCCATGAACATACACTGTAGGCTCTTGCCCAGCAGGTGTGCACAGGTGCACCATAATGAATGCCCACACATGGATACTTGGGTACGTTAAGGTCCCGCATGTGTATGTCATGCATGTAGTTGCACATGCACATGATCTATGACAATGTGTGTGGGTACCCTTACCCAGGCCCACCTTATAGATGTGTGATGCTTTGTACACACTCATCTCACAAATCCCTGTGAGCACAGACCTGTAAACAGACATGGCCACTCTACCCCAAAGCTCATATGCATATACACCTGTGGTCTAATGTCTTTGCAAACATGAGCACACCCTGATTTAGTGTAAGCTTTTTCTTAAAGCATCATAGGCACACAGAAGAGTGTGTGAATCCTGAGTGTACAGCTTGATGGATCACACAAGGCAAACACACCACATAACATGGATCATGAAGCAGAATCTCCCCAGCCCCCAGAAGGCCCCTGTTGCCCCCTTTCGGTGTCTTCACCCCCCCAGGGCAGCCATCATCCTGAACTTTCTTGACAGCACAGATGAGTTTTGCCTGATTCTGAACTTTGCAGACACGGAACCTTGCTCTTTTATGTCTGACTTCTTTTGCTCCGCATTGCGTCTCTGAGATGCGTCTGTATTGTTGCATTTAGTTGTAGACTGTTCATTCTCCTTGCTGTGGAAGATTCAGTTGTGTGGGTGTACCGCAATTTATATATCCTTTATGTTGATGGCGGGTGCTTGGGGTGGCTTCTGCTTTGGGCTATTCCAGGCAGTGCTACTCTGAACATTCTTGCACAAGTCTTGGTGGACATAGGAATGGTCTATTCCTAGAGGTAGGATTGCGGGATCATAGGAGATAGGTATATTCAGCTTTAATGGCTATGGCCAAATGGTTTTCCAAAATGGGTGTACCAATTTATATTCCCTTCAGCAGGCAAACATCTTTGTACACATTCTAGATGTAGCTGTACCTGTGAAAAAATTCATATCCTCAGACATGCACTCCCATCCCCTGGTGTGTGTGAATCACGCTTAATTGCACGTGAATACTGCACGTGTGCAGACTCTGCCAGCCTTCATCTGGGCAAGCGCAGAACAAGGTGCGCCTGCATACCACATGCTCTCCCCCCAGCCCTGCCACTGGGCGGGGCTTATAGGAAGGCGGGGCACTGACTTCCTGGGTCTGTGTCTTCCAGGACATCCACCAGTGGTGCGGTTCCAACAGCAACCGGTATGAAAAACTGAAGGCCACGCAGGTGTCCAAGGGCATCCGGGACAGCGAGCGGAGTGGCCGGGCCCGAGTGCACGTGTCTGAGGAGGGCGCCGAGCCTGAGGCGATGCTCCAGGTGCCCGTGGGGTGCGGGGTGGGGTGGGCATGGGGACAGGCTGCTCATGACCTTCTTCTGCAGTAGGCAATTTGAGGTGAATTTGAGGAAAAAATAACTTCTGTTCTACCCGGCCTTTTTATTTTTAAAATAGTTTTTATTTCTTTATTTATTTTGGTTTTTGAGAAAGGGTCTCACTCACTGTTGCCTGGGCTGGAACACAGGGGTGCCATCATAGCGCACTGCAGCCTTGATCTCCTGGGCTCAAGTGATCCTCCTGCCTCAGCCTCCTGAGTAGCTGGGACCACAAGCGAGAGACCACGCCAGGCTAATTTTTGAATTTTTTGTAGGGATGAGGTCTTGTCATGTTACCCAGGCTGGTCTCCAACTCCTGGGCTCAGGCCATCCACCTGTCTCAGCCTCCCAAAATGCTGGGATTACAGGTGTGAGTCACCCTGCGGGCCCCGCCTTGCTTTTGAGGCTGTTTTTCTGTCAAACCTGATCACTTTAGGGAGCGAGGGAGATGAGTTCCCTGCACAGCTCCAAGACTCCTCTGAGGGGTGG
This sequence comes from Ateles fusciceps, assembly GCA_036589455.1. Lineage (NCBI taxonomy): Eukaryota > Metazoa > Chordata > Mammalia > Primates > Atelidae > Ateles > Ateles fusciceps. The sequence continues at coordinate 20,648,378 of JAZHEH010000952.1, forward strand.
GACTGGAACTCAAGCCTGTGCTGGGAGTATGAGCCACATTCTCCAGCAAGGAGGGCCAGGTCCTCTGCAGGAGCTCAGGAGGACGGTTTCTTAGCATCCCCTGAGGGCCAGCTTGGTGCTAGAACAAGGTCAGAAAGAGACCCCTGAGCCCCAGTCCCCTCTTTCCTCTTCTGACTATTCCTGGTAGGTTTTGGCCCATTTAGTCACATGATGGGATTGCCAGCCACTGTGCTTTGAGGGTATATCAATAGAGGCAAGATTCACCAGGAAAAGAAGGAGACCATGAGCTCTGCTTCATGCCATTTGGTTCCTGCTTCTCTGGGGGCATCCAATTCCAGCTTTTGGGGAGAGTGGAAGGGTGATTATTATTATGGGAAGGGACCTGGACACCAACCGTAGCTTGTGGGGGTAGAGTGGAAGTGAAAATAGGCTCTGAAGCCACAGGAATGGAGGTTCAGATTCTGGCTTAGCCACCCAGCTGTGTGGGTAGGTGACTTCATCTCTCTGGACCTCAGATTCCTCTTCTGTAAGGTAAGAGTGATAATCTGTGCCTCCGGGCTTGGGTGTAAAGATGCAGTGAGATCTTTTAAAGGCAGGCGGTAGAAGGTGTTTGAAAGCTGTAGTTATCACAATTAGCCAGTAGACAAAACATAGAAGAGCTCTCTGGAGGCAGAGGAGCAGGGGTGTTCTCCTGGAGTGTCTGAGTCTGGGAGACAAGGTGGAAGGCACCTCTGATGGACGGATCTGGACATGTGAGCAGATTCAGGATGTCTCTGGAGGAGATCAGACCCCACGGAGAGGGTCACAGTGGATGCCCATGTGGTCCCTGCCTGCCTGGGAGCTATCTCAGGAGCCCGGCCTCTTCCTCACAGCCACCCTTCCTCTCCAACTCTCCATCTCTCCATCTCCTACAGGTGCTGGGCCCCAAGCCAGCTCTACCCGCAGGTACCGAGGACACAATCAAAGAGGATGCCGCCAACCGCAAGCTGGCCAAGCTCTACAAGGTGAGCACCAGACACACTGTCTGCCTGGGCATGGGGTCAGGACAGGGAGGTGGAAGAGCTGGTCTTCCCCCACTCCACTGCTGTGGGATCTTGAGCAAAGCGCCCCTTTGGAGGGGTCCTCGGCTTTCTCATGTCTCCAGTGGATGATTGTGTACTTCCTTTGCTTTCCTGTGCTAAGAATAACAGCATACGATCAACTCAGGATACATCTGTGTCATGCTCGTACACGGGGTCTCTCTGAGTCTCCGTTTCCTAGTCTGTAAAGTGGGAAGAAGAGCAGAATGGTTGACTTTGCAAAATTTCTGGGAGTCCACAGAGAAAACAGACAGGAAAATAGCTTAGAAAATACTTGGGGAAATACTACAGAAATGGTTGTATGTAGGAGGGTTGGGGGTGCGGGTTATGGTTAATGGCTTCATTTATAATTTCTTCCTTGTGATTTTCACAACTGAATGGAGGCTGAGCTCCAGCTAAGGAACTCTCTTGGCTGAGCTCTGGGAAGGAGCTCAATCAACTCATGTTGTGCCCCACGAATTTTCAATAAAACAGCAACAAAATCGGGATGTCAATTACCGCCACCGCCAAGAAACACTACTACGTTATTGATTGTTTTCTGATTAGGAAGTAATTATTTAAGAAAGTACTCAAAAATATAAAAAGAAAATAAAAGTCCATGCAATTTTACTAGTTTAAAAAACCAGTATTATTTTTAAAATGTGTTTTAATTACAAAAATGACAATATCCAGTTAAAAAATCAGCGTCTCTTCCTCACCAGAGAGCACATCTTTGTCCAACCACAGCTTTCTGTGCCTAATTAATTTTCCATATTTTATTGTTTTGTTGTGAGACAGAATCTTGCTCTGTCACCCAGGCTGCAGTGAAGTGGGGTGCAATCACAGCTCACTCTGCCCACCGGGCTCAAGCAATCTCTCGTCTCAGCCTCCTGAGTAGCTGGGACTGCAGATGTGTGCCACCACGCCCAGCTAACTTTTGTATTTTTTATAAAGACAAGATTTTGCCATATTGGCCAGGCTGGTCTCGAGCTCCTGGTCTCACGTGATCCACCCGCCTCAGCTTCCCAAAATGCTGGGATTAAAGGCATAAGCCACCATGCCCGGCCATTTCTATTTTGTATGACTGGATCCCAACTATTCATGCTGTTCTGTGGTCTTCTTTTTGCACTTGACATGTTCAGGAATATCTTTCTATAATAAATCTCAACTTGACCCTTTATAACAGCTGTATAATATTCTATTTTATGAATGTAAGCATTTAAGCAAATCCTAGTTGATGAACATTAGGATGTTCCCACTTTCTCCAATTGCAGACAATCCCTCTTGGTGTGCTAAGTACAGCATAGCACTAGGGCAAGTTCCTAGACAAGGAGCTGCTGGTCACAGGCTGAAGAATGAGTCAGCGGTTGAAAATACTGGTTGTGGGCCGGGCATGGTGGCTCACGCCTGTAATCCTAGTACTTTGAGAGGCTGAGGTGGGCAGATTACCTGAGGTCAGGAGTTCGAGACCAGCCTGGCCAACATGGTGAAACCCCGTCTCTACTAAAAATACAACATATTAGCCAGACACGGTGGCAGACACCTGTAATCCCAGCTACTTGGGAGGCTAAGGCAGGAGAATTGCTTGAACAGGGAGGCGGAGGTTGCAGTGAGCCAAGAGCGTGCCACTGCACTCCAGCCTGGGTGACAAGAGTGAGACTCCATCTCAAAAAAAAAAAAAAAAAAAAGAAAATACCGGTTCTGGAGTCAGACTGCCTGTGTTTGAATTCTAGGTCTGTTTCTTTCTAGCTGTGCAAGTTACTTAACCACTCTGTGCCTTGGTTTCCTTGTGAATGAGACGGGGATAGTAACAGAACTATCATATGCAAGAATTACATGGGTTCTATAATTATGTGAGTTATAGAGATTGCTTAGAACAGTGACTGGCACAGAGTAGTAAGTACTCAGTTAATGTGGAACAGCTCTCACCAGGGATCTTAAGTCTGTTTACCCAGAACCTTGCCAACTGGATATTTTAATCTTTTGAATTTTATCTTGTAAGACATACTTTTTTTTGAACTTGAATGAACTTTTTATTTTAGAATAATTTTTAAGTTTACAGAAAAATTGTAAAGATAGTCCAAAGAGTTCCCATATACCATTTACTCAGCTCCTCCTTAGCATCTTAGCATAACCAGGTACATCTGTCAAAACTAGGAAATTAACATTGCTTCAATGCTATTAACTAAACTATAGACTTTATCGGATTTCCTCAGTTTTTCATTCCAGGTTCCAATCCAGGATACAAGATTGCATTTAGCTCTTTTTACTTTTATTTTTCTTTTCTTCTATTTACTTACTTATTTTTGAGACAGAGTCTGGCTCTGTCACCCAGGTTGGAGTGCAGTGGCTCAGTCACAGTTCACTGCAGCCTCGACCTCCCAGGCTCAGGTGATCCTCCCACTTCAGCCCCCCAAGTAGCTGGGACCACAGGCAAGCGCCACCAGGCCTGGCTGCTTCTTGTATTTTCTGTAGGGATGGGATCTTGCCATATTGCCCAGAATGGTCTCAAACTCCTGGGCTCAAGCCATCCCCCACCTTAGCCTCCCAAAGTGCTGGGATTAAAGGTGTGTGCCGCTGCACCCGACCTCTTCTCTTTTTTAAATGATGAAGTAGAATACATTTTCAGCAAACTATGCACCCAGTTCCCCAAACGTTCCTGCATTTTATCCCGCCCTCCCTTCCCATGTGCAGTTTGTGTTACCCCTGAAGGTAGGTCAGCAGATGAGGTTCTGGCAAAGGAGAAAAGGAAAGAGAAAGTCTAAATGTGTGTGAGAGAAAGCCCAGGTGTTACTCTGCAGTGCCATTTGGGGCAAAGAGTGGGGCAAGATGGTGGAAGTCTCAGGGCTGGGCAGCCACAGACACTCACGTGCTGGTTCCCCTCTGTTTCGCCCCTCAGGTCTCCAATGGTGCAGGCACCATGTCCGTCTCCCTGGTAGCTGATGAGAACCCCTTCGCCCAGGGGGCCCTGAGGTCAGAGGACTGCTTCATCTTGGACCATGGGAAGGACGGGAAAATCTTTGTCTGGAAAGGTACTGGGGACAGTGGGAAGGGTCCCACCTGACCTGTAGGACCTTGGGTGGGGTATCCTGCAGCTCCTAGGATCTCCGCTCTAGGGGAGCGTGGAATGTGGTAGAGGCGCCTGGTGCGATGGAAATCAGAAGTCTTGGGCTGATGCCTTGGTTTTGCAGTTGACCTACTGTGTGATCTTAGACACTTTACTTCCCCTCTCTGGCCCTCAGATTCCTGATCTGGGCTAAAATGGGTGTTTCCCAAGTGGATTATAATGTCAGTTCTCTGAGAGGTTAATTGGCATCAGGTAGAAATTATGTAGAAAACGTCTAGCTGTATGGTCTGATAAGTTTATGGGCAACAATGGATTTTAAAATGTTCCACAAGTTTGTTTACTGCAGGACTTTTAACTTGCTCATTTATAGGGCAGGGGGGCTTTTCATGAAGATGATCTGGGTTGAGAAATGCTATGCTAGACGTTCATAAACTCTTTGGATAATATCTTGTGGCAACTGTCGGCCCAGATGTTTCTTAGAGGCCCTGAGACGTTCTGAGAGGATCTGTCAATATCCTCCCCTGATTCTCTAAGGCTCATCTTGGGAAGAGGAGAGAGGAGAGGGAGGTGGTAGGAGGACAGAGAGAGGGGAGAGAGTGGGGGAGAAAAGAGAAGAGAGAGAGACTATTATAGTGATTACTCTCTAGGCCCCTTTGGGCACTGGGCCAGCTGATCTGGACCTTGGCCTTGGCAGTGGGAAGGCTGGGGACTGAGCCGGCACTGTCTGGCCAGGAGCTGGCTTGGCATGGGAATGTCCTCAGGGTGGCAGCTCCTCACCCACTGAGTGACCTAGGTCAAGTAATTTAATCTCTCTAAGACCCTAGTCTCCTTATAGATACTCAAACAAGATAACTTTTTTAAAAAATCACTTAAGACTGTTTTGTAGATTAAATAATCTATGTATAGTTCTAAGTACAAAATACATGCTCAGTAAATGGACCACAACAGTGTTGTGATTGGTGTCAGTGGCCAGCCCCAAGGCTGGACTCCAGGAGCTCTAGTGAGTGGTCAGCTGCGGGGGGGGTCTCTGGTCTTGGCTGTCCAAGATGACAGTCTAAGAAAAGCAGGGAGGGAAGTTTGGCTGCTCCTTCTCCTGGACCATTGGAGGTCATGATGCAGCACGATCCTGGGCCCCTAACCTTCCGTCATTCCCTCTGGCTGCCGACAGGCAAGCAGGCAAACTCAGAGGAGAGGAAGGCTGCCCTCAAAACAGCCTCTGACTTCATCACCAAGATGGACTACCCCAAGCAGACCCAGGTGAGTCTTGGAGGCCAGGTAGGATGGGAAGGGGTGGGTCCTGTTTGGAGGGGATGGCCCAAAGTAGGGTAGGTGTCCCACCCTCAGTGTGGATGGGGTATCTGAGACTCCCCTGGGAATCCCTGCTGGGCGGCCCAGCCACATCCTGCTCCTCCACCTTTCCTCCCCAGGTCTCGGTCCTTCCCGAGGGCGGTGAGACCCCACTGTTCAAGCAGTTCTTCAAGAACTGGCGGGACCCAGACCAGACAGACGGCCTGGGCTTGTCCTACCTTTCCAGCCATATCGCCAACATGGAGCGGGTGCCCTTCGACGCTGCCACCCTGCACACCTCCACTGCCATGGCCGCCCAGCACGGCATGGATGACGATGGCACTGGCCAGAAACAGGTACCTTTAGGGGGGGTGGGTGTATCCAGGCCCCTCCCTCACTTGCCCCATGCACCACCTCTTGCTTTGCCTAGGAGGTTTCTCTCTGAGGCTTGCACAATTTTGGTAGTTGAGATTCTTGGTGTTACTTAGTTTTTACAGCCAGTGCACCCTGAGCACCTACTGTGTATCAGACCCTGGGCCAAGTGTCTTGGCCCCACCCTGTGCTGAGGAATGCCTGATCTGGGAGGGGGAGCTGACCACAGCCACAGACCTGTGTGATCAGTGGAAGATGGGAGGGAGCACAAGGGATTGTGGGGGACACAAGAAGGGCAGTGGGGGGTGGTTGGTCAGAGTAGCCTGCACGGAGATGGGGACCCTTGGGTGGGGTCTCAGAGTAGGAGTAGGGCTTTGCTGCTGGAAGGGAAGAGTGAAGAGTGGTGGGCATTCCAGGTGGGACTCGCTATGTTCGGGGGAGGAGGGAGCTGTCCGAGGGGGCTAGTGCTGATGGCCTCCCCCAGGGAGGGGCCTTGAATGCCAGTTTCAAGGGTATGGACATGATTCTCTAACCAGTGGGTGCTAGTGAGGGGTTTTTCTTTTTATTAAATCAGAAATGCAACAGACTCAGATCTGTGCTTTATCTTTTTTTATTATTATTTTATTAGAGACAGTGTCTTGCTATGTTGTCCAGGCTAGTTTCAAACTCTTGGGCTCAAGCAATCCTTCTGCCTTGGTCCCCCAAAGTGTTGGAATTAAAGGCGTGAGCCACTGCAACTGGCCATGTGCTTTAGAAACTCACTGTGAAAATGGGCTGGAATATGACTCCAGGATATCATTAGAAGAAAAAAATCAATAAAAAAAAAGAAAAATGAAAAGAAAACTAAGAAAATGGGTTGGAGGCAGGAAGACGAAGTTACAGAGCTTATGAGGAGCTTGTTCTAATAGTTTAGGGGAGAGGAGATGATGAGCTTGAGACTAAGGGTGACAGTGGAGATCAGGGGAAGTGGGGTGTGGGGTTGAGAGGTGTTTAGGAGGAAGAATCCGCTTCAGGCAAACTTGATTCCATTCCTAATGATAGGAATAGCAAAAGTACTCATTTGTATGTATTACTGTTTTTGGTTTGGTGTTATTAGCATTCGTTCATTGCTTCAGTGGATGGGGAGAATGCAGTGAAAATACTCCGGTGTGGGGCGGTGTGTTAGGAGACCCTGGCAGCCTGCCTGTGAGACTTTGGGCGAGTTACATAACCTCTTTGAGCTTCACTTTCTCACTTGTAAAATGGGGTTTTATCCCACTCCATCAACTTCAAGAATGTTCAAAATCCCGAGATTCTGGGATTCTGTTTCCCGGGACTTGGACGACTCTGTGTCTCCATAGCTCCACCAGGTGGCGCTGCCGGGCCTCGTGGCCACTTGGAAAAAGCGGTGTCACTGGAGCACTGCAGAGACCTGCCAGCAGGGGTCACGCTGAGGTTGCCTCGTGATGGCCCTGTCTCTGCAGGTGACCTGTATAATCCAGGCAGGCCAAGCGCGGTGGCTCAGGCCTGTAATCCCCAGTACTTTGGGAGGCAGAGGCGGGCGGATCACCTGAGGTCGGGAGTTCAAGACCAGCCTGGCCAACATGGTGAAACCCGTCTCTACTAAAAATACAAAAATTAGCTGGGCGTGATGTCAGGCGCCTGTAATCCCAGCTACTCGGGAGGCTGAGATAGGAAAATGGCTTGAACCCGGGAGGCAGAGGTTTCAGTGAGCAGAGATTGTGCCATTGCACTCCAGCCTGGGCCGCAAGAGTGAAACCTCTTCTCAAAAAAAAAAAAAAAAAAGAAAGAAAAAATAAAGAATCCAGGCATCTCAATAATGACAGAGATAATGGTGGTATTAGTAAGATAATAATAATAATTAATTTAGTAAGAGCAGCTGCCATCTACAGAGTTGTCCCCTTGTGCCAGGCCCTATGCTAGACTTTCATGAGTAAACTCATTTGAGCCTCACAATACTTTGAGGTAGGTACTATGATTATCCCCATTTTTTAGATGGGAAAACTGAGGCCAAGAGCAATTAAGCCAGTTGTCTGAGATCTCATGGCCTGAAAGGGGGTGGGGCCTGATCTGGGGTCTGTGTCTGGCTCCTCCCCTCACTGTGCTACGTTCCTGCCAAGCTGCCTTGATGATCCTCAGTGAGGGACAGATGGGGTGAGGGTCCTGGACAGGAACCCCAACACAGAGTCCCAGCCCTGCCTCCTAGTGGCTCTGTGAGTTGGACAAACTATTTAACTCCAGTCTGAGCCCAAAGTTCATCCCACGGCCTAACCACAACCTAGCACGCTGTGGTTTCCTGGCTGGCCTGGGCTGGCGGGTAGGGGTGCTGCCCAGCATCTGACCCCAGCTTTGCTCCGACAGATCTGGAGAATTGAAGGCTCCAACAAAGTGCCCGTGGACCCTGCCACATACGGACAGTTCTATGGAGGTGACAGCTACATCATTCTGTACAACTACCGCCATGGCGGCCGCCAGGGGCAGATAATCTACAACTGGTGAGGTTCTGGGGCCCTCGGTGTGTGTGGTTGGGGGCACTGGCTGGGCTCTGAACAGGGCCTGAGGTGGGACTGCCACTCCCTGCTGGGAGAGGCTCTCATCCATAGGGCAACACCATTTGCTTATTTCTCCAAACAACTTTTAAACTCCTCTTACCAAATGATTATACATCTATTGTAGGAGATACAGTGAACGTGAAGAAAGAAAGAGAACATTTCCCACAAGTCCATGCCAAGTACTGGGCACACTAGGGATTATCCTCCCACACATATTTTTCAAGCCAAAATTATTTTCAAATTATTTTATTACTATGTATTTATTTATTTATTTTGAGATAGAGTTTCGCTCTTATTGCCCAGGCTGGAGTGCAATGGCACGATCTCAGCTCACTGCAACCTCTGCCTCCCGAGTTCAAGCAATTCTCCTGCCTCAGCCTCCCTAGTAGCTGCGATTACAGGCGTGCACCACCACGCCTGGCTAATTTTTTGTATTTTTAGGAAAGACCAGGTTTCACCATGTTGTTCAGGCTGGTCTCGAACTCCTGACCTCAGGTGATCCACCCGCCTCAGCCTCCCAAAGTGCTGGGATTATAGGCATGAGCCGCCATGCCCAGCCCAACAATTATTTTTAAACAGAGAATACATTTACATGGTTCAGAAATCAAAACAGAATATAAAGGTATTTATTGAGAAATCTTATTCCCACCCCTGTCCCTCTCTACCCCATTCTCCAGACCCCATTCTTTCTTGGGTAACTGCTTTAATCTCTCGCTCTAATGCTTCCAGTAACTCCTTATGAAAAAAATATATAAATAATTTATAGCCTGGTCTCTCCCTTCCTTACACAAAAGATAGCATATTTTGCATATTGCCCTGTACCTTACTTTTCTGACTCCATTCTTCCTAGAGATCAATCATGTCAGTACATAGAGAGCTTCCTCATTCTTGGCCAGGCATGGTGGCTCATGCCTATAATCCCAGCACTTTGGGAGGCCAAGGTGGACAGATTACCTGAGATCAGGAGTTCGAGACCAGCCAGCTTGGCCAATATGGTGAAACCCCGTCTCTACTAAAAATACAAAAATTAGCCAGGCATGGTGGTGGGTGCCTGTAATCCCAGCTACTCAGGATGCTGAGGCAGGAGAATCGCTTGAACCCAGGAGGCGGAGGTTGCAGTGAGCCGAGATCACGCCATTGCCCTCCAGCCTGGGGGACAAGAGTGAGACTTTGTCTCAAAAAAAAAAAAAAAAAAAAAAAAAAGAGAGACCTTCTCATTCTTTTGTATAGTTGTGTAATAGTCTTTGGGTGGCTGTACTATAGTTTATTTAACAGATTCCTTGATGATGCATACTTGGGTTGATTCCAGTCTTTTTCTATTGCAAGCATTGCTGTGATTAGTAACCTTAAACAAGCATCATTTTGAACGTGCAGAGAAATGTCTCTAGAGTAAGTTCCCAGAAGCGGGATTGCTGGGTCAAAGAGTAACTGCACTTGTCATTTTGATCGATAGCTCCAATTTCCATTGATAGTGTTTGTAGCATTTTACATTCCCACCAAGCAACCTGTGAGAGTCCCTGGTTCCCTGCAGTAACACTCGTGGATTGTGTGGACAAACTTTTGGGTGTTTGTCAATCTTCTGGTTTATAAAATGGTGTCCCAGTGTATTTTTAATTTGTATTTCTCATACTATACAGTCTGAAATTTTTGTCTGATTATTGACTGTTGGATTTCTTCTTTTCTTTTTTTTTTTTTTTTTTTTTGAGACAGGGTCTCGCTCTGTTGCCCAGGCTGGAGTGCAGTGGTGCAATCTCTGCTCACCGCAACCTCCACCTCTGGGGCTTAAGCGATTCTCATCCCTCAGCCTCTCAAATAGCTGGTACTACTTGCCACTACTCACTACCATGCCTGGCTACTTTTTGTACTTTAATATGGATGGGGTTTTGCCGTGCTGCTCAGGCTGGTCTCAAACTCCTCAAGTGATCTGCCTGCCTCAGCCTCCCAAAGTGTTGGGATTACAGGCGTGAGCCACTGCACCCGGCCAGATTTCTTTTTTCTGTAAACTTCTTATTTTGAAATAATTTTAGACTTGCTGAAAACTTGCAAAAGTAGTACAGACAGTTCTTGTATATCCGTTACCCGGCAGAACAGTCCCCTATGTTCACATCTTACATAACCATTACACAATTAACAAAGCCAGAAAACGAACATTGACACATACTGGTTACTAATCTATAGGCTTTACTTTAATTTCCCCAGTTTTCCCATTACTGTTCTTTTTTTTTTTTTTTTTTGGAGGCAGAGTCGCACTCTGTCACCTAGGGTGGAGTGCAGTGGCATGATCTCGGCTCACTGCAACCCCTACCTCCCAGGTTCAAGCGATTCTCCTGCCTCAGCCTCCCAAGTAGTTGGGATTACAGGTGCCCGCCACCATGCCCAGCTAATTTTTGTATTTTTAGTAGGGATGGGGTTTCACTGTGTTGGCCAGGCTGGTCTCAAACTCCTGACCTCAAATGATTTACCTGCCTCAGCCTCCCAGTGCTGGGATTACAGGCATGAGCCATCACACCCGGCCCCCACTATTGTTCTTTTTCTGATCTAGGATCTAACCCAGGATCCCACGTGGCATTTACTCATCATGTCTCCAAAGTCTCTGAATCGATGGCAGTTTCCCCTGTCTTTCCTTTTTTTCATAACTTTGACCTTGACACTTTTGAAGAGTACCAGTCAGTTATTTTGTAGAATGCCTCTCAATTTGACAACCCTAGACATTTAAAAATACCTGGTACAAAATTTGTGTGAAGATTCTTTTAAAAATTAACTGCATCGGCACATTGATATGTCAGATTTTGTTTGCTTATGTGATGACATATGTTGGTTATGGAAAACGTAGACAATATGCAAAGACGTGGGATAGAAAGGCAAACTCCCCCTAAATCTTCCCTCTAGGGCAATCACCATGGACCTTTTGGTGAACATCTGTGCAGACCTCTCTGCACGTGTTCACAGGAGGCTTAATCATTGACATCTTTTCCCATAAATAGGCTCACGTGACACTTGCTGTTCTGTGACCTGCTTTTCCACCCAGAGAAATGTCCTGGCCGCTTTCCTGCATATCAGATTTGAGTCTCAGAGCACCTTCTCTGTGGCTGTTCAGCATGGGATGACCCAGCCAGTCTCCTGTGGGGCACATTTAGGATAAGGAAATCCATGCGTTGCACTCAGATCTCTGTAAGCAGGCAAGGTGCTTGGCTGAGAGTGGAAGTGGTGTGGTTCCTGGCTCTCGTTGCTCTGAGAGAGTCCCCTTCTCTCTCTGTCTGTTTCATTACTGGTAACGGGGAGATTTGTAGGTTTCTCAGACTCAGAGCAAGGGAGAGGCTCAGGGCTCTGTGTGCACCTTGGTGCTGAATCTCACTTCCCCTTCCAGGCAGGGCGCCCAGTCTACACAGGATGAGGTCGCTGCATCTGCCATTCTGACTGCTCAGCTGGATGAGGAGCTGGGAGGTACCCCTGTCCAGGTGAGCCCAGCCCACCAGCTCTCTGGGCTGTAGCCTGAGCCTTGTCTATCTGTTACTCATCTGTCTGACTCTCAACCATCTGTTCGTTTGTCCGTCCGTCCATCCATCCATCCCTCCATCCACCCATCTACCTACCCATCCATCCATCCATTCCTCCATCCACCCATCCACTCACCTATCCATCCATCCATCCCTCCATCCACCCATCCACGCATCCACCCACCCATCCATCCATCCATCCATCTATCCCTCCATCCACCCCACCCACCCATCCATCCATCCATCCATCCCATCTCCATCCCTCCATCCACCCATCCACCCCACCCATCCATCCATCCATCCATCCCTCCATCCACCCATCCACCCACCCATCCATCCATCCATCCCTCCATCCACCCATCCACCCACCCATCCATCCATCCATACATTCATGGTACAGATATTTATTTAGGACTTCCATGTGTTCCACACTGCATCTGTAGCCATGAACACGCAGACACTGCCCTGCCCTAATGGGCTTTGCTGTCTTGGGTGGTAGTAGGCATTCAACACACATGTACACTAATGGCTATGACAGATGCAGCGAGTGAAAATGATAAGACCTTGGGGAGACAGACATGGGAGAGGCAACATGGCTGAACACGGATGTGGAGCCAGCACGCTTGGGTTTGAATCCTGTCCTCACCTCTGGGCAACTTTGGGCAAGTCACTTAGCCCCTCTGTGCCTCTGTGTCCTCAAAATAGGGGTAATAACAGTACCATCCCACAGGATTGCTGTGAGGATTAAGAGTTAACATTTGTAAAACATTTAGAGCCATGCCTGGCAGATAACAAGTTCTTCCCTTATACACATGTGTTAAGTATAAGGATGTAAATCCCAGGTAGAATCCTATTGGACTAGAAAAGCCCACTCCTGTCCCAAGAGGGAACTGTTCAAAGGGGGCCTAATGCATGTGTAGGAGTTGGCCAGGCAGAGTGAAGGAAAGCACATTCCGGCTAAAGGGTGGTGCATACGCAAAGGCCCTGGGGTGGGCGGGGGCATTGGGTGTTAAAGCGAGGGGAAAGTGCCATGATTTGAGGCTGGAAAGGTGCTCAGAGGGCCCAGACCACCAGAGGCCACGGTGATGATGTTGACCTTGATGCTGAGAATAACAGGAAGTTGCTGAATGATAAGTCTGCGGTGTGGGGATTTCTGGTTTAAAAAGTCGCTCTGGCTATCGGGGGTGCTGGAGGGCAGCAGAGCTGGTTCGTGCTTCCTCCATCCTACCCTCGGGGTGGGCAGGGCTCTAGACTGGGATCGGGGCTTCATACCCTGACCTTTGACTATGATGGTCTGGGTGCTGGGCACTAGATGAATGACCATCGTAGCTCAGGGGCGTCCTCACGCTGGCCTTGGGAGTAGCATCCTTGGCTGCATTTTACAGAGGGGGAACCCAAGAGGTTGAGATACGTGCCCAGGTTCTCACCATTGGGGTGAGTTTGGGTCATGGTGGGGAAGCAACTGCCATACACCCGACACGCACGTGTGGTTTTCTTCTGGACGTAGTTAGTCGGGGGCTGCCGCAAGGGGGCACACATGGTGGGGGTTGGGTAGCACATGTGAGGATGTACATCTTCCCCCGCCTCACTCCCACCTCCCAGCCCCTGACTGCTGCCTGCATCTGGGGTGCACTGGCTGTGCAGTTGGGCGTTTTCCAGATCTGGAATGCTCTGTTCTTACCACTCCACTGGCAGTCATGCCCAGGCCTGACGTCACCATTCTGGAAGATGTCCACCAGCAATCTCTGTGTTTCTATTTAAGGGAATATTTGCAAACATGGGCTCTCCTGGTTCTTGGACCAGATTGAGGGTCAACAAGGCACGTCCTCATGGAGATGGAGAGCAGCCACAGCAGCAGTGCCCTGGGGACCGCAGGCAATAGTGTTGTCTCCACCCTTCCTGGAATTTTGTGTCCGGGCCTGTGTGTTGTAGGGTCACACTCCCTGCCACACACAGACGCAAGCATGATGGCTTTGTCTGGAGGGGTGGGCCCAGTGCAACATAGAAGGACTGAGGCCTGCCCCGAGGGTCCCTGACTCACTCTCCTGTCTCTCTGCCAGAGCCGTGTGGTCCAAGGCAAGGAGCCTGCCCACCTCATGAGCCTGTTTGGTGGGAAGCCCATGATCATCTACAAGGGCGGCACCTCCCGGGAGGGCGGGCAGACAGCCCCTGCCAGCACCCGCCTCTTCCAAGTCCGCGCTAACAGCGCTGGAGCCACCCGGGCTGTCGAGGTAATTCCCAGGCCCTGGACCACAGAAGGGACTGGCCTCCCTGAAACCTCCCAGGCTCAATGGGCGGATGTCCAGGCACAGGATGGGGTGGGGTGGGAGAGGGGGGTAAGAAGCAGCTTTTTGTACTTCCTGCCCTGGCTGCGGGGTGATCTGTCTTAGATTTCCCCCTGTTTCAAGGATGTCCAGTGTCCCTTGCACACTTTGCATAGTGGACAGCTCACTACCTACCATTCTGTACAATCAGGACGCCATTCCTGATTATATTCCAGTTGGCTACTGTCCCTTTCAGGAGGAAGGCACAGACCTGGACGTGATTCCCAGGATGGTCTGGGCAGCCTAGAGGGGAATGGGACTCTCACCTTCTTTGTTCTGGGTGCTCAACTTCTGTTAATGCAGCCCTGAATTCTAGAATCATCTTGGCTAGTCACAGCGCATTAGTGACTCATGGGAGTCAACCAAGGCCATCAGGGTCCAAAGCCTGTGCCCTTAGCTCTGCTGGGCTGTGTTCCTCCAAGTCCCCACCTGAGAGCTCGTCCTGCTGCAGGGTCTGCCGGCCTGTGAGGAGGGGGCTGAGGGCTTTTTGCCTGGTTCCTGATTAACCAAGCTCTGCCCCCCCCAGGTAATGCCTAAGGCTGGGGCACTGAACTCCAACGATGCCTTTGTCCTGAAAACCCCCTCAGCTGCATACCTGTGGGTGGGTACAGGAGCCAGCGAGGCGGAGAAGACGGGGGCCCAGGAGCTGCTCAGGGTGCTGCGGGCTCAACCTGTGCAGGTGACAGAAGGCAGTGAGCCAGGTAGGAGCCGGGGATGCAGCTGTCACATTTCCCTCCTTTCCTTCTGCGCGGGGGCTCTAAATCCTCCCCCCCCCCCTCCCCAGGGCCTGTCCCCTAAGGTATGGTAAATAAAAGCAGTTGGATTAAAATGAGGGCTATGGTTAGAAAGAAAGAGGTCTCCAGGAGTTAAAGGAAGGAAAGCCCAGTGTGGGAAGGAGCAGTTGGGCTGCGGAAGGAGGCAGTCCCTTGCTAGGAAGGCTTGAAAGGCGGTAGGCAGGGCTGATAGCGTCGGAGGGGCAGTGGTCTCGGCATCTCTGGAATCTCCATGGACAGAAATGCCACCAGCCTGGTCTGTGTCCAGAGTGTGGGCCGGGAAGCTCTTCCTTCTGCCAGCAGGCAGTCTTTCTACTGTTATTTCGAATCCATTCCCAATTGCTTGATGCTTAACAGAAATGGAGAAGAGTGACTTGGTCTAAAGCAGCTCTCTCCAGCAGAACCATCTATGCACATGGACATGTTCCGTATCTGCCAGGTTCAGTTTGGCAGCCACTAGTCACATGTGGCCGTTGAGCACCTGAAATGCAACCAGTGGGAATTAGTGGAAATGAAGAACTGAACTTTTAGTTGAATTTAATTTTAATGATTTTAAATTTACATGGCTACACATGGACACAGCAGGTATAGTGGAAAGAATACAGGCCTTAAAGTCAGACAAGATCTGCATCCTAGTCTTAACACTTACTATCCGAGTGACCTTGAGTGAGTTGCTTAACCTCTCTGAGCCACAATCGCCTCATTAGCTGAGTAGAGCTAATGATCCCCATCCTGCAATGCTGTCGTCAGCCTCAAGCCAATAGTAGTCCTGGCTGTGTGACTACTGCCAAGGCTGCCCTCTCTGGACCTCTGTTTCATCACCTTCCAATTCCCTCAGGCCTCTTCCCTCTGGACCCCTTGGGATTTAGGATGGAGGGAGGGAAAGGGAGGGAGAGCAGTTGGTTGGGCTTGGGCAGGGCTGGGCCCAGGGTCTGATGAGATGGGAGAGAGGGGTGATGGCATCCCTCGGCAACCGGTGTGGCCTCCCCTGACAGACAGCTTCTGGGAGGCCCTGGGCGGGGAAGGCTGCCTACCGTACGTCCCCCACGGCTGAAGGACAAGAAGATGGACGCCCATCCTCCTCGTCTCTTTGCCTGCTCCAACAAGATTGGACGTTTTGTGGTGAGCCTTGCGGAGGTCACACCTCTGCTTTCCCCTCGGGAGGCGGGTTCCAGGGGGACTGGCCGGTAGCAGGGGGCAGGAGAAACAGTTCTGATGGCATGGCACAGAAGAAGGGGCCCTCTGCCAGCTGAAGCCAGCTGTGCCATTCCCCCCAGGGGGCAGATAGAAGAAGCCCACCCAGGGGAGGGAAGACGTTCCACTGATGTTCTTCGTTCCTTCCCAGATCGAAGAAGTTCCTGGTGAGCTCATGCAGGAAGACCTGGCCATGGATGACGTCATGCTTCTGGACACCTGGGACCAGGTGGGTGAAGGACAGGTGAAGGCTCTCTGTGCCAAAGGGATTGAGAGAAACTAGACTTCCGGTTCTATGATCAGTTGGTAAAAGGACTTAAAAGAGGCAGTGCCAGGTGTTGTCAGAAAAGTCCCTAGGCTACTGGAGGTCCCTTCCTCTTTCTAAGCCTGTTTCCTCATCTGTAAACTGGGAGTGGCGGTACCTCCCTTGCGAGTACACTTGCCTTGAAAGCTGTAAAATGCCATATAAAGGCAACATCATTCTCTCCCAGGCCTTACAGGAGCATGAACTCTTCCTTTAAATCTGTTGGTGAAGGAAGTCGGACTTAGCAGCATCTCGTTTGCAGGCGTATACTGTCCAGTATCACCTGGAGGCTCTAGAGGGCTCCTGCTTCTGTTTTGAGGCCTCTGGGCTCTGTCTCCATTTAATCTCCTGGAGAAGGCCATTATGTAGGACTTGGCAGGGGACAGTGCCACCCACTCACTCAACCAATATGAATTGGGCACTGCTTTGTGCCAGGTGCTTTGTGTTTGAGATGCTAGGGATGGAGTAATGAATGAAGTAGACATTTCCCTGCCCTCACAGGGCTTACATTCTCACAGGGGTGTCAGGTCAGTCACTCTTCCCATCAAGGTGGCTTCTCCCAGAGTCCTCAGAGTTATGGAATGGCTGGCCATGAAGGCATAAGACTCTGCGCTACCCACAGTGCTGCTTCTTGGAATCCCCAGTTGGAAGATCAGGACCAAAAATGGTTGCAGCTTGAGCCATTCAGCAGTTGTCATTGATTGAGCCGTTGGCTACTTAATCTGTTTGTTCATCTGTTAGGCATTCAGTCAGCCAACACTTACTCAGCACCACTGTCTTCCAGGCAAAATGCTGAGTGCTGAGCATCCTATGATGAGGAAAATAGAATGTCTGCCTTCGAGGGGCTTCCACTTTAGTTGGGAACACATTTATAAATAAGAGAGAGCCAGGCACAATGGCTCACGCTTGTAAACACAGCACTTTGGGAGGCCAAGGTGGGCAGATCACTTGAGGTCAGGAGTTCAAGACCAGCCTGGCCAACATGGTGAAACCCTGTCTCTACTAAAAATACAAAAAAATAAAAATAAAAATTAGCCAGGCTTGGTAGTGGGTGCCTGTAAGCCCAGCTAGTTGGGAGGCTGAGGCAGAAGAATTGCTTGAACCCAGGAGGCGGAGGTTGCAGTGAGCTGAGATTGCGCCACTGCACTCCAGCCTGGGTGACAGAGTGAGACTCCATCTTAAAAAAAAAATAAGAGAAACCAAGTCTGATATTTTATTGTCTAATGCTATTTTATCAATGATAGGTACTCTCTGAAGTAATATTTTAGATATGCATAAAAATAGATGATACCTAAAAATCAGCTCAATAACATGTAATAGAACTTGTAACAAGGCTCAGAATGGTGGCTAGTGGTGGCGAGTTATTTTTATCACAAGCCCGAGGCCCACTTTGGCCGAGATGCACATAGACTGGCACATCGCAGACTCTCGGTGCATATTTGTTGGATGAATAAATGAGCGAGAATGTGTTCGGCCACCCATTTGTTGAATGAGTGAATGCTGTTGGAGAGCTAACTCATGGACCTTTAGAGAAGAATCTCAAACTCAATGGCTCACGGCGCCTGGTTGGCCATGTTAGTGAGCGAAGCCGACTGGGCCGGGGAGACGTGAAGGAGCAGTGGGGTCTGAGGCAAACTACAGCTGCCCATCTCGAAGGGGTGGCTCCTGCATAGCCTGACTCAAGTGAGGTTGGAAGGCTCAGGCTGCTAGATCCTTCCATTTTTTAAGAGAAGTTGGAAATATAGATCTTTATGTCATCGATGATTTAAAAAGACATTGCTGGCCAGCACAAGGTGGTGCGTGAGCAAACGAAACGTGTTTGTAGGTTGCCAGTTTTCAACCTCTGTTCCAAATCCTCCAGTGTTAGTTCATGGGCTCTGTTAGTGAGGAGAGGGCTTTGTCTGGTCTGATATGTGGCCCCTCCCCAGGCTTCCTCTAGTCATAAATTTGGTCACCACCCCTCATGTACTTTTCATGTCTCATCTTGCCTCCAGGTCTTTGTCTGGGTTGGAAAGGATTCTCAAGAAGAAGAAAAGACAGAAGCCTTGACTTCTGGTGAGGACCTAAGTCCCTGGGGATCTGTTACTCATGGGGTAGTGGGAGTCACTTCTGTATAGGTCCAGGACTGAGCATCAGTAGGGTGGGGACTTCCTCCTCTATGGCTAGCCCCCCATAAATTCTGTGGGGGGAAGTAAAGAATAGATCAGTTCCTTCAGAAACTCTGAACCTTTGAAGGAACCTCAGGATTTCTGAAAGAACTGATCTGTTCCAGGGGGAAGGAAGGAACAGATGAGAAGTAACTTCAAGTTCCCAGAAAACTTAAGAGCTGAACTTGTCAAGGTTTAGATGTGGCAGTGCAGGCCAGGAGTGTAATCCCAGCATTTTGGGAGGCCAAGGTGGAGGAGGATCACTTGAGCCCAGGAGTCTGAGACCAGCCTGGGTAACATAGTGAAACCTCATCTCTAGAAAAAATACAAAAAAAAATTAGCCAGTTGTGTTGGTGTTTGCCTGCGGTCCCAGCTACTCAAGAGATTGAGTTCAAAGGATTGCTTGAGTCCAGGAGTTCACGGCTGCTGTGAGCTATGATTGCACCACTCTACTGTAGCCTGGGTGACAGAACGAGATGGTGTCTCAAAAAAAAAAAAAAAAAAAAAGAAAGAAAAGAAAAAGATGTTGCAAAGCAGATTCCTGGTGGTTGACTAGATCTGATTTAGGAGCTGGGAACCCAAAAGCTGGTTCCCATATCTTCAGTAGGGGACTGCAAGGGAAAAGTAATAAGCTTCATGAAGAAGGTGGCTAAGCTGTAGCCCCTGTTCCTTCCTGTATTCCTGAGCAGGGTGGTGGAGAACACACGTGGGTATCATGCCTGTAAGGGAAGATGGTGCCCAGAGCAGGGGGTGGGCAGTAGGGACAGTAGGACCATAGACACTCTTCTTTGTCAACTCCTGTCCTGAGTCACCCTCTCCCTGGTGAGGGAGGCACTAAGGATTCTGGGGTTTCCTTTTCTTGCACGTGTGTCTGCAGCTAAGCGGTACATCGAGACGGACCCAGCCAATCGGGATAGGCGGACGCCCATCACCGTGGTGAAGCAAGGCTTTGAGCCTCCCTCCTTTGTGGGCTGGTTCCTTGGCTGGGATAATGATTACTGGTCTGTGGACCCCTTGGACAGGGCCATGGCTGAGCTGGCTGCCTGAGGAGGGCAGGACCCACCCGTGTCACCGGTCAGTGCCTTTTGGAACTGTCCTTCCCCTCAAAGAGGCCTTACAGCGAGCAGAGAAACTCTGCTACGTGTGTGTATGTGTTGTTTTTTTCTTCTTTTTTTACAGTATCCAAAAACAGCCCTGAAAAAATTCAGGGTCTTTGCAAAATTGTCTAAAATGTCTCTGTTTGGGAAATTGAATTCAATAAAAACATTTTGAAGTGCGTACTCTAGTGTGGCTCAGCTGTTTCCTTGTGCCCACCTGACAGTGACAGCCAGCGTCTGCCCTGCCTGAGTATGTCCCTGGTGATTCTGAGAATGCCCAGAGAGGTGCCTAGCATTTGCCCCTGAACTGGTAGGTAAACTACATCCACCCTGTGTGTGAATCTTGGTGCCCTGAGAAGCAATGCCACAATGAGAAGCGATGTGCGTAGATTGTCCTAGGGGGATACCTATGTAAAAGGAAATAGGGAGGGGCCGGGCATGGTGGCTCGTGCCTATAATCCCAGCACTTTGGGAGGCCAAGACAGGTGGATCACCTGAGGTCAGGAGTTTGAGACCAGCCTGGCCAACATGGTGAAAGCCTGTCTCTACTAAAAATACAAAAAAAAAAAAAAAAAAAAAAATTAGGCATGATGGCACATGCCTGTAATCCAAGCTACTCGGGAGACTGAGACAAGAGAATCTCTTGAACCCAGGAGGCGGACATTGTAGTGAGCCAAGATTGCGCCATTGCACTCCAGCCTGGGCAACAGAGCAAGATTCTGTCTCAAAAGAAAGGAAATAGGGAGGGGAACCACGGAAGGCTGGGAGAGTCATCGGACCCTAGACTGCACCCTAGGTGGAGAAGAAAGGGAAAGAAGGTTGTGTGAAAGTCATATGTGGTCACATAGTCCAGGAAGATTTGGCAAGGCTTGTGGGCCGTCCTAAAGCCAAATTCAGTATTCTTTTAAAATTTAATGGTATAGTCCCATTTTTGTTGTTTTTTATTGTGGCAAACTGTGCATAAGAGTATTTATCATTTTAACCACTCGAGAGTGTGTATTTCAGTAACATTGCATATGCGGGGTTGTGTAGTCATCAACACTCTCTGTACCCAAACCTTTTTGATACTCCCCAATATAAATGCTCTACCCGTTAAATAATAATTCCCCATTCCTCCCTCTTTTCAGTCCCTGGTAACCTGTATTTTACTTTCAGTCTCAGAATTTGACTACACGCCAGGGACCTCACGTAAGTGGAATCATACAACATTTGTCCTGTGTGTGTGCTTATTTCCCTAGGCAGAATGTTTTCAAGACTTATTCGTGTTGTAGCATATATCAACTTTTCACTCCTTTTTGTGGCTGAGTAATATTCTGCTGCATGTGTATACCACATCTGGTTTACCTATTCAGCCGTCAGTGGACTCTTTGGCTATTTGTGCCTTTTGGCTATTGTGCAGAAGGCTGCTATGAACACAAGTGTCTGTTTGATTCAAGTGTTCTTGAGCCAGAGTCAAAGTCAGCCGGCAAAGGAATCATGTGTCTTCCGTAAGCAGGCGTGCCTTAGCTGCCTGCTGCGCTCAGTCACTGGGAGGCCCGGCCTTGGGGCACATGGCACATGTGGGGTGAAGTTCAAAGCCAGCAGCTGGAGCCCTTATCAATTATATGCCCTGCAGTAGAAAGCGGGCAGGGTGCATCCTCATAGCTGCCACATCCTGTAGCAGCTACCTGGACCTTCCTTGCTACCTCTGGTTCCCACAGATTCATTCTGCTGCCCCAAAGTGATGTGGAGAAATTACTGCAGCAGCTGCCGTCGTAAGAGCTGCCCCTGGATGCTCTCAAAGTTTGCAGTCTTCAGGGTATGGGGAGAGGGACTCTTCTGTGCCTTCTTCATCCCCTGGGCCCTGACTCTACTCATGCTCAGCATGTCACATAGTCCCTCTTGGATATTTCCATGTTGTTTCATAATCTTTTCTACTGGGAGGCTTGAAACCAGTCCAAGGAACCTGCTGGAGGACATTCCCCCGGTCCTCCCATCTATCCTTTTAGTCTCTTCTTACCTTGTTTTCCCACCTCTTGTTCTGTGTCACCTCCCACCACCAATCCATCCCCATTGAGTTAGGATGTGAAAGCTCTTGTGCATGACTGTAAAAGAACAGAAACCAGTGTGAGGGTTTAAATGATGGGCAGGCTGTGTGTGTGTGTGTGTGTGTGTGTTTACACTGTTGTTTCCAAACCTGGCTGATCACCCAAATTGCCCAGGGAACTTTTTAAAAGCATGGATTCCCCCGAGGGACCGTCCTTCAGAGATTCTGATTCATCGCAGAAGTGTTGAGGGTAGTGGAGAAGGAATTTTCTGGGTGAAGCATGGAGGGAAAGTCGTCATTTTCAGGCAGAGGGTGCAGCAAGTACAGGCAGAGGGCTATGAGGGGACAGCGTGCTCAGGAACAGACAGCAGCCTGGAATGGCAGGCCTCAGAGCTGAGAAGTGGGCAGGGGCTTTGACTGCTGTTCCAAGGGTTTGGACTTGATCCCACAATGCCTGCCTTGCCTACCCGCAAAGGGTTGCTTTCATGGTCAAAGCAATCAACTTGACAAAGTCCTGGTACAAAAGTGGCATTTACCACCCAAAGCTTCTAGGGCTTTCATGAAGGCAGGTAGAGGCCTGTTTAGACAGAACTAGCTAGCTTACTAGAAATTTGTGGGAGGTAAAATTTCAGGTAGGCTTGCCCATTAATTCTTCATTTCAGTTTATACCGGCGTTCAAGAGTATGGCCTCAAGAGAGAGTTATGCAATGCTCTGAGAAAGAAAATAGCCTGAGGTCACTGAGATGCTGACTTCATATTTTTCTCTCAAAGGCAAAAAAGCCAATCAGGAACACCATCCCTTCAACGCATATTTTATCCTTCTAACAGTTACAGGCATCATCATCTCCTACAATAGAAAAATCATTGTGAAATAATGAGACCGATGACAAAGAGACAATGCTAGGATTAGATCCTGTGTCCAATCTTGGGCAATTCAGTTGAACAGATATTTATTTTGTACTTACTTTGTGCAGGGCATTATAGATATAATACTTAAAAAAAACTTTTTGGCTGGGCACAGTGGCTCATGCCTGTAATCCCAGCTCTTTGGGAGGCCAAGGTGAGCAGATCCGAGGTCAGGAGTTTGAGACCAGCCTGATCAACATGGTGAAACCCGTCTCAACTAAAAATACAAAAATTAGCCAGGTGTGGTGGCGTGCGCCTGTAATCCCAGCTACTCAGGAGGCTGAGGCAGGAGAATCGCTTGAACCTGGGAAGCGGAGGTTGCAGTGAGCCGATATTGGGCAACAGTGAGATTCCATCTCAAAAAAAAAAAAAAAAATGCTTTTGGAGCCTCAGGTTACCCACCTGCAAAATGGTAATGTTGTATTAATTTAATACCTAGATGGAGGTGGTATAATATAGTGGCTTATAGCTGGCCTTTGGAGTCAGACCTGGGTTCAAATCCTAGCTCTACCACTCATTAGCAGTATGATCTTACTTGTTTCCTTAGCTGAAAAATGGGAGTAAGAACAGTGTGACCCCACTTAGAATTCTCATGAGGATTGAGGGAGGTAATGCTTAGCAGAATGTCTGGTCCATCATAAGTGCTCAAATGGTTAAAAATAATGAAAGCGCCTAGGCCATAGCAGAACCTAGTATCATCCGTGGAGATAAAGACCCAATGTACTGTGGATCAGAAAGAATGTTTTTGGCTGTAAGCAATGGAGAGCCAACTCAAACCAAATTAAACCATAATAATCAGTTAAACCATACGTAATCAGTTCAAGAGTTGAGGGGTCCTTCATGGTCTGGATTTCCTGCGCTTTCTCTTGGCCCGGCCCTCCCTAGTCTGGCAGTGGAATATCTGTAGGTGTTCTGGCTGCTCCACACCCATGAACAGCAATGCCCAGAGGAAAAGAGGACTGTTTCTGGAAATGTTTTCAGAAAAGGAAGGAGAAACTGCTCCCAAGTCCACAGAAAACCTTTCCTCAGGTCTCAAGAGCCCATATTGGGTCACATAATCATTCCTGATGGAATCATGGGCTAGAAGAGTGGAATTATTCATAGGCCAGTTAGGTTCATCCCAGCAGCTGGGGGTGAATTCTTCTACTTCTGAGGTCAGAGCTCTAACGGGGAGTTATCTGAACAAAGTCATGGTTCCTAGAAGGGAGGGAGGAGATAAATGGATGCTAGGTAGACCGCCATTTTGCTAGAGACTTAGGGGCCAGATGCTGAAAATAAAATTTAAAAGTAATGGCTCCTTACAGTTCTGTAGCATCCAGTAATTTTCAGAGTGCTCAATTTCCAGTCATTTTTTCTCCTAGAATCTTCGGGGAAGATTTGCAGCCTACATTATGATTACTAGGTTTCTATTCTAAAACCTCAGTTTTAACGTGCCTTTAATTTCCTTTCTTACTAAACTCTTCTGGCTATAGGATAGATTGAAAGGGGCCCTATCCTATTAGCAAGTATGACTGGTTTAGGCAAATCCCAGCTTGATCTGAGCCTGGATCTGCTGTAGACCTAATGTTAACATCACAGGAAGAGATCACCACTAATATCCCTGCGGGTTTTCCTGTGGCCTGGTCAACACAGCCAAATGAGATTATAAATGGAAATGAAAAAAGATGTGTAAAGTGTCTTGCACAGTGCTGGCTTTCAACCTTTTGCCTTCTTGGTTCCTATAAAGTGAAGACTCTTCAGGTAACTACACAGCTTTGAAGTTAGGATCTCAGACCTGATCTAGCCCAGCATTTCTTAAGTCTTTGGATAGGTCTGGTGGTGGGCCAGTGTACTCCCAAAGGATCCAACTTTGTGTTGTGCACACTGTGTGCAGTTTTCAGACAGAGCTCTCCGTGGCTTCCAACACATTCTCAAAAGTCTGAGACCCAAACAGGTGGACTATAATCTCCTTGCTTTACAGGTGAGAAAAAATGAGGCTGAGAGAGAGCATATGACTTATCTAAGGTCACATTATAAGGTGGATGGTATAGCAAGAAAAGCATTCCAGAGCAGTGATTTTCAAATGGAGAATCTATGAGGTGCTTATGTGATTTTATGAACATTAGCTTCAAATTCCATGTTCAAAGTGGTAATAAAAACAGACACTTCAGCAGGATGGAGAAATTGAATGTAGACTCCGAGTATAAGATTGGAACTCTTTCATAACTGATTTTGTTTTTCAAAACAGCCTCATTGTTCTCATTGAGTTACTTTATATTCAGTAAATGTTATAAATGTGAACTCAAGAATTTATCCTGGCAAAAGACATTGTAAACCTTTTACCAATGCAGTTACCTTTCAAAAAAAGGGGTTTGCTGCTGAGAGGAGGAGGAAGGGGCACTGGATTCACTATTTACCAGCCAAGTAACTGTGAGACCAGGTTTGTATCAAAAGAGATGATATACTTTAAAAGGCTACAAAGCTCAAAGTCTATGGAACACTGGTTTCCTCCTGCTCAGGCCAGTGTCTTATATGGTTACAAATGTATAAGACTCTCCTCTTTTTGCAATGAACTTTGGCTGAATCAGATGGCCCAAAACTAAAGTTTAAATTTAGGGCCTGTCTAGGTGTGAATATAAAGACAAATAAGCTTTGATAGTCTTGGGGAAAGTTGTGATCTGTCTATAAAATGGTCGTGGTGGTGTGTGGATGGGGGCACTAGAGGCAGGCAGTGTCACACGAAGATACACTGATACACCTTATGAATCTTTGGCATTAGACAGACCTGGGTTTGAATCCCAGCTCTGTTCCTTTCTAAACATGTGACTTCGGCTGTCTTAACCTTTGAGCCTCAGTGTTCTCATCTACAAAATGATGACAATAAAGTGTCTATGAAGCTATTTTGAGATAAAATGATAGAATGTATGTTCAAGTATTTGTGCACAGAGCTGTGACTGGTGCTTCCAAATGGTAGCCATTAATTCAAGACAGTTCTTCAAAGGTCAGATGTTGCAGGTAAAACCCATTGGTTTTATATCATTTTCTCTCTCTTTTTAAGTAAAGTGTAGGTCTATGTGATTAACTCGGTGAGAGCAAGAAGTGGGTTCCTGTCCTGTTTGGGGGAAGGCAAAGGAAAATGAAGCCAGTTAAAGCTTTGTGGTGGGAGGGAGGTGTGTGCATGGATCTCTTACTCCCCAGGGAAAGTGTGTGGGCCAGTGCGCCAGAGGCAGCCTGGACCTGGGAGACAGCAGATGGTCCACAGCAGCCCGCCCCTTTCCCCTGGCCCACAAAGCACAGCAAGAACCCAAGCAGCCAGCTCAGAACTGAAGGATCTAATGTATTACTTCTGAAAACTGAAATCCACATATACTCAATGCAGGCTGAAACAGACTCTCACTCCAAAAATATTAGTGAAAGTGCATACACTTTATTATGTACATTGTTGGAAAGGGAGGCCACCTGGAAAAACGCTTGCACTGGCACTGTGTTCCTAGAGCTCCTTCTATGAGTCCCTCCCGAGTGATTTAATTTCAACCTATCGGGTTATGAATTCACAAGGCAGAAAAGTGAAGATCGTCTGGTATGTGGAGACAGGAGAACTCAAGGAACCAAAAACACTGTTACTCTAAGTCTCAGAAAAGATTTTCAGTCAGGACATGGAGCCTCCTGGTCCTCAAGGGTGAGCCACCTCACACAACAGATAAAACTATCATTTTAAAATTCAAAATATAAGTGCAACTTGAGTTTCAGTTTCAGTTACACTGCTCCATACCTCTAGTACACTCACCTAGGAGCCAGGATACATGGTTGTTCAAGATTTCCCAAAATAAGCTTGAAATTGGAGTACAGGGGAAAGAACATCCATTGGCTGGATGGACAGTCGTTCATCTAAGGACAGCTATAAAGGCTAGTGCTGGGAAAGAAAGCTGTTATTCTTGGACTTCCTTAGGTGAACTCAGAGTCTCAAAGAAGAAGTGTTACAAATGTCACCTGCTAGCTTTTTGGACCAGTAAGTAGAATGCCAGGTTGCTCAGATTCATAGACATTTGCAAAGAAATTGTGGTCCAGAGGAGCTGACCACTTCCTTTTTCAGCATCAATATACATGATTAAAGAATGAGTAGGCAAATTAAAAAGATCTACATCTATACAGATATCATCAGTTTGACAGTATCTGCCCAAGATCATTAGACATTACGTGTCCAATATATTGTGAATTCGTTATACTATGTAATGAATGGGTTTGTAATCAAGATATTTCACAGTGTACCACAGTTAACAGCATGCAGACAGTAAAATATAATGGCTTCCTGAAGTTATCTATTAAAAAAGTATTTTAGTCCTTGGGCTATTCAAATCGATATATAACAATTGCATATAGAATGTAGAGAAAATTTTATTGCAAAATTAAAACTATTTAAAACCTGATATATGAAAATAGGCAACAGTGAGAAAAAAGCACTTTTGTGACAAATATTTAGCTGGTTTGAAAGAACACAGAGGAATCATTTACTCATAAAGAAGGCTCAAAGAAGTTAGAAAATGGACGTATTTTAAAAAGGGCCGCTATACTAGTGAATTTAAAAGTCTTTGAAGGGTTAGGGTGATCTTTTTCATTAGTCTTGACTATTTCCCCTAGTTCTGACAAGTACAGGCAAGAAAATGGCTACTCTCAAGTAAGGATTATTCTGAAACATGGTTTGGATTTGGAAAATAAATGAACATTAGGGAAATTTCCTTAATTAAGGCTCTCTGGGCCAGACTCACACCTGTAATCCCAGCACTTTGGGAGGCCGAGGCGGGCGGATTACCTGAGGTCAGAAGTTCTTGATTAACCAGGCCAACATGGTGAAAATCCATCTCTACTAAAAAAAAAAAAAAATATATATATATATATATATATATATATATATATACCAAAATTAGCTGGGCATGGTGGCACATGCCTATAATCTCAGCTACTGGGGAGGCTGAGGCAAAAGAACTGCTTGAACCTGGGAGGCGGAGGTTGCAGTGAGCCAAGATGCCATTGCTCTCCAGCCTGGGCAACAAGAGCAAAACTCTGTCTCAAAAAAAAAAAAAAAAAAAAAAAGAAAAAGACTCTCTGGATCTCTGGAGATAAGGCACATGCGACCTAGAGAAGCTGGTTGTGGCGTAAGGTCGTCACTTTCTGCAATCCAGCCAGCGGTGTCACGTGGCAGTTACAGCCGAGGTTCTTGCCTCTGGCCTGGGTGCTTAGAGGGTTCAGAATGACTCAGTGGAAGTCAAAACACGAGGGACCTAACCTACTACATAGTAATCTAAAAATACAAACTTTTAACTATTTAAAGACTAACAGATTACCTTATATAAATCACCAACCTCTCAGTATCTACAAGCTAACAATTCTTTCACCTATTTTTATAACTGTTATACATTCTGGGAACACCACAATTGACATATGGAAAAGGAAAGGGAGGGAGAATATTCAAGCTCTACTCTATGAATAAAAGGCTAATTTGGTCCCTTACTTCGTCCTTGGAAGGGTATTACGCTCATCTCTATGCTAGGCTAGTGGCTGTGTTTTGTCCCTATGATTCCTTGCAGCATATCTATGGGCAGAGGGAAGATAATTGTTGAGTTTTTCTCAGCAGCAATGGTGGTCAGTGTCTGCAGATACCGGAGCTGAAGGGCTGCAGGAGATTCAGTGATGACCATGGAGGCTTCTTTCAGAGCCCTGGATGCATTCATTTCTCCTTCGGCTGCAATAACCTATGAACAGGTGAAAGGAGAGGTTGAACTGGAGAAAAATCACACAGGGTATGTGTACCTCAGGTGGTCCACAAAACTTTCCAGGATGGATGCCAGAATAGTTTAAAGGAAATCAATTTCTAAATACTCAGTTTCCGTATGCTTCTTTTTCTAAAACTGACTCGCCTGAGTAGTGCCTGGATCAAGACATTCTCTTTCAATATAGCCTTTCTCCCATTTTCCAGCGTACCAAACAAAGGGTTAATTCAAAATACTGTGCAGGATTGAGAAAGAAAATAACTTTAATGACTTCATGCAAGTCTTTTCACAAGTCAAGAGGATTTCCAATTCTCTGATGAGTACCTTACTCAACTTTAGTACCTTACTAAACTTACTTACTAAAAGATCATTATAAATACTTTTTGTTGAAAGATTGTGATATAATTTTTTAGCACATAAATTCAAAGGGAGTGCTAAGAATTGTATGATACTGCTTTAAACAAAACTTCCATTTCTATCCACTTATGTAAATAAGGTTTCAAAGTCCTTATATCTATAAAAATGAAAAATAGGAATAAAATTGATGCTGAATCCTGTCTCACTCTAGCATTAAATAATAGCCATCTATATATGTACTATTTAATTCTCATTCGTCTTTTGAAGACAAGCATTTCTAGTAAAAATTGACTTCTTGTGCTAGGTGCAGGAGCTCACGCCTATAATCCCAAAACTGGGAGGCTGAGGCAGGCGGATCAATTGAGGTCAGGAGTTCGAGACCAACCTAGCCAACATGGCAAAACCCCGTCTCTACTAAAACTACAAAAATTAGCTGGGCATTGTGGCAGGCGCCTGTAATCCCAGTTACTCGGGAGGCTGAGATAGGAGAATCGCTTGAACCCGGGAGGCTGCAGTGAGCCTCGATCATGCCACTGTACTCAAGCTTGAGCAACAGAATGAGACTCTATCTCAAAAAAAAAAAAAAATTGGCTTCTTATTTAGGAGAAATTCTGAAATGTTTGTAGAACCTTGTTTTTAGTTACAGGAAAATTTAAAAAAATAATTCTAACTTATGGACTAAATGTGTTAACAGTAGGTTAATAAAATAATTCATGACAAAATATATGTTAGGGAAAGAATCTGGGGGAAGTAAAGGTGGAATAAAAAACTTAAGTTTAAGAAGAAGAAGAAGAAAAAATTTAAAAAAGCTCCTGACTGTTAAGAAAGAGTTTACTCACATACTTTTAATAGATAACTAAATCATTATTATGTAAGTCTTACTGGGTACATTTAAAAGAATGATGTTAACAGTTTTATTTTAAAATGTCAATATTTACAACATGCCAGGAATTATAAACTTGGCAAGTACATAAATTCAAGATGAAAATTTTTACACGCCAATATAAAATGTTTAATGGGCTTTATAGTTTTTTGAAATTATATAAGGGGTTTCACAGGCAAAAAAGTTTGAAGCTCACTTGAGTAGTGGAGAGAACAGGAGCTCTGGAGTCACATGGACTTAAGTTCAAATCCCAAATCTAACATTTAACAGCCGAAGGTCCTCAGAGAGGTTACTGAACATGCTGAACCTCAGTTTCCCATTCTGAAAGCGGACTAATATGTACTTCAGAGGACCACTTGTGAAGAAGACAGAGAAGGTATATAAAGTGTTAAATGAATAAAGGAATGGCAAGTGACAAGACCTGATTTTCAGGTCCAACTATGCTTTAATGCACAAAAGATTCAAGGCAGTTACTTTAATTCATAATCCTAGGAGAAGGAAAGGTATTAAAGTACCATAATTATCAAGATTAAAAGTAGAGTTTCTCCAGGTTATTATCCTTACTTGAATCTCAAAAAATTAATGGCCCATAATACTCCATGAATATCAGAATTGGAGGCAATGGTCTTACGCCCAGTGAATTTCATTCACTTACACAACAGAATTTGGGGGGGCTTCTAGGTTTTAATAAGCCCTGCATAGGAGAAGCTAGGGACAGAGATAGAGTGGAATCCCTAGCCTTCTTCAGCTCCTGGTCAGGTAGGGAAGGCAGACATGGAAGCAGATGAT
The DNA here is from genome assembly GCA_036589455.1 of Ateles fusciceps. Lineage (NCBI taxonomy): Eukaryota > Metazoa > Chordata > Mammalia > Primates > Atelidae > Ateles > Ateles fusciceps. The sequence goes on from JAZHEH010000952.1 coordinate 20,678,758, forward strand.
TTCATTCTAGTGTGATATATGCTGACAAACGTATGTACAAGACACAGTGCTAGCACACAGAAGAAAGCCACTTTTGCAGAGGGTCATGTGGTGAGGTTATAAAAATTGAATATTAAGGGATACAATGTTTGCTGTTTAGAAAAAGATGAGGAAAAATATTTTAGGCAGAACACATAAAATGGTACTGAGGTACACAAATGTTGGTATATTCCAGGAAACTGTCAATGGCTGAATACCATGCCAGGAAGAGGGGGAAAGGTGGGGGATGAATGGGGCCAGGTTCTGAAGGGCAGTGAGGGCCAGGGTGTTTGGTCTTCATTCTCTAGGTAATGGGAAGCTGCAGAATGATTTTAAGCAGATAAGTAACCTCCACCAGATCTAGTTTGAAAAACCTCTCTGACGGATGTCTGAGGTTAGAAGAGAAGACGGTGAAAGCTGCGAGTGGAACTGCTTTAGAGTGGTGGTGTGATTCACAGGTTGTGGGGACAGAGAACAAAATGGTTTGGGGAGCTATTCTCCCTATCAATAGACTTTGGAGACTAGGTATAAGGAGGAAAGGGGAACAGAGGCTGAGACCCAGGTTTCTAGGTTTGAGTTGCATAAGTTAGTGCCATTAATGAAGATAGGATACAGAATATGGTACTCACTGAGAGAAAGGTTCTAGTTTACAGAATAAAAACCTTAATTTATCAAAGCCACCCATCATGTCCTGCCTAGGGACAAGTGCCATGTCTGTGAAAAGGGACAAGTGCCAGTTCTGCTCAAAGAAAACCACAGAACTGTATTCCAAGGTAGGCATTACAGAGAATACATCGGAAGTCCCCTGCGACGAGAGCAGCAGGCTCTGATTTTTTTCCATGTCATCTCAGATGTCCAATTAGGCACTTTTTTCTTTGGACATGGACCAGCTGAAAAGAGATCTCATTTTCCACCACCAATCAATACACAACCTCTTGGCTGGGAAGCCAGACCCACCAGGCTGGGCACACATTTTATTCATAGAAAAGCCGCTCTGAGCAAGCTGCCAAAGATGTGAACACAACACCACCGGCTTTGTCTAAACACCGGCCAAGTACACTCTGTTGATAGGATCTTAGAGAGCAAAGCAAGCTATTTGTGGGTTTGCAAGGCTTTTGTCAAATGTGCAGCCATCTCATGGCAATTGACATTTTATATTTATAGAATGTCACTTTAAAGTCTGGCATTTTCATGTATGTGAAATTTGTACTACCCATCCCCTTCTGTAGACCAGGTGGTCTGGGCAGAGGAAAGGGCAGAGAAAGGTGATCTGTATTTCTGCACTCCACCCTCTCAATTAATAGACTTCTATACCCAGGAACATGAGCCCAAAAGCACGTGCCAGGCATTTTTCTGAGAGTTATGAAAGAGAAATAAAAGATGATGCAAACACAGAAGATATTACATTTCAAGCCACTAAACACTTTAAAAACCAAACCTAACATACAGAGAAACACATGGGAGAATCTGTCCTCTTCTGTGACTGGCTTCACTCCAAGTATGTGTGTGAGCACTTACACTCAGTCTCTTTGCTATATAGCCTGCCTTCATGTGAATAAACCAGACTTTATCCATTCAGCTAGGTATGGACATTTGGGTATTCTACAGTCTGGGACAATGTGCGGCTGTGAACATTCTAGTACATGCCTTTTGGTAAACATGAGTGCATTTCTGTGAGAGTCATACTTAGGATTGGAGCTGCTGGCTCATAGGGTATACAGATGTTCAGTTTGGGCAGACGTTGCCAGACTGTTTTCCAAAGTGGCTGTATTAAGTTACGCTGCCACCAGCAGAATATGAGAGTTCTAGTTCCTCTCTCACCCACACTTGGTTCTTTTCCTTTCTTTTCTTTTTTTTCAGGCCATTCTGATGTCTAGTGTGACATGACTTATAATGTGAATTTGCATTTCCCTGATGGCTTAATTAGCCTAAGGAATTTTTCTGTGAAGTCTCTTATCTTTAGATTCTCCCACTCTATCTCACCTGTCCTGTGCAATTTATTTGTGGCCCCTTATTTTCCATGAGAATTTCAATATAATAAGCCTATGGTTGTTCTGAGGTTATTGTATTTTACAGAAGGGCTAGGCTCATTGGGATTCTATGCATGAACTCCAAGACAGCGCTGCCCAAGTTCATGAGACTGCTTCCAGACTAACCCTACAGCCCTGTCTAAGTGGGAGCATGGCAATTCAGAATTCTAAGTGGTTTCTTCTATCTTTTCTTATTGTTATAAAGGGAAGATAGAAACTTTCTTTCCAAACTCTTAAGAATGCTATGGAAGAGGCTCACAGCCCATCCTAGAAAGTTAGTCCTAGAGGAGGTAGTGAGGAGCAGGGGGGAGTTCTAATTTCCACTGCCACTAATCAACTGTGCGACCGTGTGGATGTCACTTAGCTTTTCTGGGCTTCAACTTTTCCTTTGAATAGTTGGATGGCAAACAAGTTTCATTTCTTAAAAAGTTTTTATTATTTATTTAATTTTAAATTTAAATTTAATTTAATTTTTTTGAGAAGGAGTCTCACTCTGTCACCCAGGCTGAAGTACAGTGGCGCTATCTCGGCTCACTGCAACCTCCACCTCCTGGGTTCCAGCAGTTCTTTCTCAGCTTCCCAAGTAGCTGGAATTACAGGTGCCCCCACCATGCCCAGCTCCTTTTTTTATTTTTAGGAGTCTCACCATGTTGGCCAGGCTGGTCTTAAACTCCTCATCTCAGGTGGTCCACCCACCTCAGCCTTCCAAAGTGCTGGGATTACAGGCATGAGGCACTGTGCCTGGCCTGAAGTTTTGTTTTTTAAGCTAACTCTAAGCAGTTGAAGGTTGTTACCTAGAGTGCTATAGAAGGGTTCTGAGGCCAAGTCTAAGCTCAGTGGAAAACAGTGCTGTGGTTAATTACTAGCATGGGACTAGCAGGATGGAGTGGTAGCATCTGGGCTAGGTATTTGCCACTTACGAAAGATAATCTCTGAGGATCCTTCTACATTCTACATAGTATATGTATGGTAAATTCTATTATTCAATCCGGTTTGGAAATGAGGCTTTTGGTTAATAACATATTCTAGGTAAAAGCAATTCCTAATTTTCAAAATAATCAGATGATAGGGCACATTTAATAACAACATAAACATAATTTAATCTTCTAAATGTAATGGTTTTGAAAGAAGGCACTCGAGGGTTCTGCAGTATTATCAGGTTATCATCACAAAGCAACAATGATCACAGTAGGCAAATCTAAAAAATTCTGGTTAATAGAAAATTCCAAAGTCACATGTCAAATGAGCTATTATCCTATTCGACGCTGGCTAAGAAATTATAGTGACTGGTTTATGGCTTAAAGGGCATCCTGAGAAAAGAACAGGGTTCTGTGGTCAGCCAGTTACCACTAGCTACTACTATTTTCTAACAACAACAAATTGGTTTGCTCCTTGTGTCTTGGGAGATTTGTCAAGTCCACAGCAACTCCTCCTATGAAAACTGCTCTTCTTCAACCCATTCACAGGCATAGGGCTGTGGAACCATATTATTATGGTATCTTTGCACTTTGACCAAAGTTGGACCAAAAAGAATCTCTCTTCTGTGAATGTGGAATTAGGGCTAGTCTGTGTTCTAGTGTTCACCTGGCAGACATGCAAACCCGGGAGCCAGACATTCTCCACCACAAACTATCTATAGTGAGATGGGTCACAGGAAAGGGATGACTATTCCCTGAACTGCCTTCCGGTTCCTCGTTTGGTGAGACTTGCCCCTACTTCCTAACCTTGGGTTTGGTAAGATATCCCTGAACTTGTACATATTATCATCTTTAAAGATACTCCTCTCTAGGTTAGGTTAACAAATATTTCCTCAGAGCCTCCCAGAGGGGCCATGCCACCCATGCAGGGTTAAGACATAGGCAGACGATGATGAAAAGAAGGGAGAAAAAAGCAAGACGTCAAAGTAAGAGAATATAAACAAGTGGAAAAGAGAGAATGAGGAATAGGAAACAGTCAAAGGGAAAAAGATCCTGAGAAAAGAAACAGAACAAAAAAGAAGCCAAAAATAAGTAAGAGATGGGTGATATGGATGGAATCATGACCCACTTGCTCTGAAGCTGGAACTGTTAATTTGTCCTTACTAATGAACTGGAGGAATAAAGCATGGTACACACAGTCATAAAAGAATGAGGTAACTCTGTATGTACTGATATGCCCATAGATATCAATATTACATGAAGAAAGCAAAACACAGGACAACATGTGCAGTATAACCCTACTTTTGTAAAACAAGCCAGTAATCCAAAAACCTAGTCAAATAAAATCCAAATACACTCAACAGTTAAGAGTGGTGACCTCTGGGGGAATATGATGTGAAGTTATGGGGAGGGCTTTCACTTCTACTAACTTTACCACTTCAAGATTATTTCAAGTTTTTACAGCAAGCATGTTTTACATTTATGTAATTATTAATAAAAGAGAAAACTCAACAAGAAAAACAAGCTAAAAAAAAATGTTACCTTGGCGCGGGCCTCGCGGGGACGCTTCTGCTTCTGCAGCCATAGCTCTCTGGAGCTGCACAGGTAGTTTCACATCCTTAATTTCCACACGCTCCACCTTTATTCCCCAGGCATCAGTGGCATCATCCAGAGTAGTCTGTTAGGAAGAGAGAAGGCAAGCGAAATCTGCTCAGCCCAGCTCAGATGCCGACAGAAGCTATATTCACTGGGATTTAGAGGAGACAAGGTGCTGGGTAGGGTTGTGTGGAGACAGTTACTCTACGGTGGAAGGAATGGTGACGCCGGGGCTGGCTCACTGATCCTGATTCTGTTGCTAACAAGCTAATGCAGGGGTTAGCAACCTTCTTCTAAAAGGGCTATACAGTGATTATTTATTTGTAGTCTCCATCTCAACTGTTTAAGTCAGCTGTTGTAGTCAAAAGCAGCCCTGGATACTATATAAATAAATGGCTGTGGCTATACTCCAATCAAACTTTACTTACAAAAACTACAGCCTGTAGGCTACAGTCTGCCAACTCCTGAGCTAATGCGACTTTGTGTAAGCCGTATTTCTTCTTTGTGCTTCAACTTCCTCCCTTTAGAATGGCAGGAATGAAGCCACACATCTATTTCATAGGTTGTTGATCATAGATTTTACCCACAATGAAGTCTATACAAAAATAAGCATCCAGAGTTATAGCACGTTATCTTTTTTGAATAAGCTATGCTTAACTGAATATCTGTTACTCAAGAAAGACTGGAAAGCACAACAGTTATAATTCATGGGACTCACACACAGAATAAAGCTTTAGGAATACCTACACTACCTTGTGGAATAGCCTCTGTTCTAAACAAAAAGGTTATTATTGATTCTGGAAAAAAAATACACACTAAAGAAAATTTTTAAAAAATGTATGCATGAGTGTTACTAACTCATGAACTGCTAATGTGAAAAATGTCCCCTCCACCAAATTTGAAAAACTTTACTATGAAGCAAAAAAAAAAAAAAGACCACAGACCCCACGCAACTTGAATTAATAAAAGGTTCTCAAACGACTATTGACTCTTTGCTTTGCTTCATTTTTCAATTTCTGGGGGGTAACAGCATCAATGCACTCCCCACCTGCATGTTGTGTGCAATTTCTTCTCTGTCAGAGAGGATCTGAGAAAGGTTCTTGGTGCCCAGAACATTCCTCAGAGTAGTTTGTGCCAAAAGACGGGTCGCTGAGTCAGCATTGGTGATGTTTGCCACAGCCAGGGTTGCATTCTGAACACGGTAATAGACCACACCATCCACGCTAATTGTCACTGAATCCTTAGTGAGGATCTACAAGATGAAGGAAGAAATTTTACACCTGTCAACCATCTTTTAAACATAACTCTAAGCAATATTATTCTACAGAATACCTTATAATACTAGCTGATTTTCTTTAGGAAGGCATCAGAAAGCTAATTATACCTTTTAACATTTAATAAAATAAATGTATTTATTCAAGTCCATTAATTCGTTCAGTCATACAAATGTCGAGATACCACTCAACAGCAGGCAATGTACCAGGTACCAGGGATTAAAGTAGGAAAAACTTGGTTCCTACTTTGAAGGAGGTTAGGGAACCAAAGGAAGCTTTAGGGGCACCTGTGGGCGGCAGGGGTGACATCTGAATTGAATCTTGAAGAAAGGAATAGAATGTTTCTGAGGGTGTTGGGTGGAGTGGAAGAATATTCAGAGAGAGAGACACTAGAGAGTCAAGGTTTGATAAACCACAAGTTGCACAATATCACTGGAATGAAAAGCACATGGTGACTGTTTTTAAAGGGCGAAGTCAGCATAAAAACATATTTTACAGCATGCTACATAAAAATGTTAAACATGATATAATTTTGTTCTAAACTAAAATGTTATCTGAGTGAGAGGCTCCAGGAAAACAGTTACGTAAGTCACTTAAACTCACTGGGACTCAGTTTTCTCATTTGTAAAGGAGAGATTAATTATAGTACCCTTTGCATTGTTGCTAGAATTAATGCATTAAATACATTCAAGTGCTCAGAAAAGTATCTGGCACGTAAGAGCTGTATTATTTCATCTTGGATAACTGTGGTAACTTTTCTGAATAAAACATTGACTTAACTGTAATAAGTTAATTTAGACAATAAGAAAAAAGCCAGCTGGGCATGGCGGCATACACCTGTAGTTCCAGCTACTCAGGAGACTGAGGCAGGAAGATTGCTCCAGCCTGGGAGTTCCAGCCTCTCTCACTCACAATATCAAGTTGGCACCTTTCTACTGATCATTTACATATCCTTCTCTCTGTGAAACGTCCTGGACTTACCTGGCAGAGTTAAGCACTCTTCCCTTGCACATCCACTGCACCTCACTGTAGTGACGTTATTTATTTGCATTTCTACTTGTATTTATTTATTTATTTTTTGTACAGATGGGGTGTCACCATTTTGGCCAGGCTGGTCTTGAACTCCTGACCTTGTGATCCACCCACTTCGGCCTCCCACAGTGCTGGGATTACAGGCGTGAGCCACCTCGCCCAGCCTCTACTTGTCTTTAGACTATGAATTTCTTAAGGGAAATTCTTTGTAACTCTAGCACTGGCAGAGAGCTTGAAACATAGCGGGTAGTCAATAAATGAGAGATGAACTGAACTGAAATGTGGTCCTAAGAACACTGACTGATGAGGAACACAGGAGTGAGAGTTAGGAGACCTGAACTGTAGTCCCAGCTGTGCCTCCAGGTTCCTGGATGGCCTCTAGCAAGGCTTTTAACCCACTTCACCCACAGATTCCTCATTTGTGAGATGGGGCTAATAATACTGCCTAATTCTATCCCGTTTCTGTGAAGATCAAATAAGAACATACTTGTGAACAAAGCCCTTTTGAAAGTGTAAGCAGCTATGTAAATGGAAGGTAATAACAAAACAATGTTATTACATGGCTGTTTAGCCCTGCCAGACACCAAAGCAGTGATCCTTTTTAGTAATCTCAAAATACTTCTAACATGGAAGAGAAGTGGAGGATTTATAAATAAATGTACAGTGTATTACCATCTTGTATGAAAACTAATTATTTTCCATGACTTGATGGGAAAATGTGTGTCATTCCCAAACTTCTTGCCACTTTGACTTTGCCACAGCTGCTTTCTAAAGCTACAGCTTCTCTGCCTACTGTTTATCATAGGCAAGTGTTTATCACAGGGGATCAGAAAAAGGATTGCTTGCCAAGTTCCAATCTGCTTTGCATTCAGCAGCTTGCAGGATAGGAGGGAGCCACTGGAAAGCAGAAGCTGAAACAGCAACTCTGCCAGATGTCTGTAATGTTTATAGTGGAAAATGCCAGAATGCAAAGCTACCCTGAAAGGGGCTCCTTCTGAGACTCAATCTTCCCTAGACGATGGGAAAACATACAGAGAATACAGTGATACTCTCAGTCTTGTTCTTATGAGTAAGATGTGGGCAAAATGATTTCCAGCATCACTAATTTTGTGTGGATTATAAAGTCTGACCTCACCCACGACTGGGATCAGTATCAACAAGGAAGTTCCTAAGCTGGTTTCTGGAATTTGTGACAAGAGAAGGCAACATGGCCAGGCTCCATCACCATGCTGAGTAACTTGCCTTTGGCCAGGAAACACAGACAGCATTCTTCTGTCCTTCTCCTTCATGATGTTTTTAGGTTTTCTGTATGCAACAGTTACTATCCCTCCTAAGGACATGGTTCCCAGGATGGCCATCACTTTTTCGGGGGCATTAAGGGAGTTCACGTACAATTCATTTAGTATGGAGCTGTGGAAAAAGTACTAGACAGGGAATCCAGAGAGCTCAATTTTAGTCTTGGCTCTGCCACTGTAATTTGGAGGAATTCCTTTGTTTCACTGCAACTATATACTTCTAGGGATTCTGCTGTGAGTTTCATCTACGGTGATATTTATGAAGTAGTTCGAAAAGGCACAAAATAATCACTAGTATAAAATATTATATGTTTTATCTAAAATGCCCGACAAGCAGTTTCTAATTTCTTTGGTTTCTCACCAATTTATCTAGAATAAACCCTTAGAAGAAAAAATAATGTACTAAATAGGGTTTTCTATCAGAAACCCATAGAAGAAAAACATGGCAGTAAAAATGGCGATAGTAACAACAATGATGGTATTATTATACTCACATTAGCATTACACTATGTTTTATAATAATCATCCCTTGGTATCTGTGGGAGATTGATTCCAGGACCCCCAGAGGATACCAAAATCCAAGGATGCTCAAGTCCCTTATATACAGTGGCACAATATTTGCATATAACTTATGCACATCCTCCTTCATAAAGCCTTTCTAGAGTACTTATTATACTTAACATAATGTAAATGTTACATAAATAGTTGCTATACTATACTGTTTTAAAAAATTTGTATTATTATATCACTGTCTATTGCTTTTTCCACCAAATATTTTTGATCCATGGTTGGCTGAATCCATGTATGCGGAACCCGTGGATTAGGAGAGCCAACCGTATAATCTATGTACGTTTTCCTGTATACTTTAAATCATCTCTAGATTACTTGTATTATCCAATACAATGCCTACATATCACTTCATTCATGTGGATTCAATGCCATACTTATGCATGGCAAATTGAAGTTTTGCTCTTTGAAACTTTGTGGAGTTTTTTTCCTACTATTTTCCATCTGTGGTTGGTTGAATCCCTATATGCAAAACCCAGGCAAGCAAAGGGTCAACTGTAATAATAATAGTAAGAACTTCTATAGCACTATTTATCAGCCATTGCTCTAAGCATTTTGCACATATATCTCACTTACTTCTCAGAAACACCCTATACAGTAGTTCTTACTATTACAACCTCTATTTTCTGGATGAGGAAACTGAGGCACAGAAAAGTTAAAGGACTTGCTTAAGGTCACTGAGCTAGAAATGCTGAAGGCAGTCAGGATCTAAAGTCTATGCTCTGGCCGGGCACATGGCTCACGCCTGTAATCCCAGAACTTTGGGAGGTCAAAGTGGGAGGATCACCTGAGGTCAGGAGTTCAAGACCAGCCTGGCCAACATGGCAAAACCCTGTCTGTACTAAAAATACAAAAAAATTAGCCAGGTGTGGTGACACACATCTGTAGTCCCAGCTACTCAGGAGACTGAGGCAGGAGAATCACTTGAACCTGGGTGGCAGAGGTTGTAGTGAGCCGAGATCACACTACTGCATTCCAGCCTGGGCGACAGTGCGAGACTCTGTCTCAATTAAAAGTAAATAAATAAAAATGTAAATAAATAAATAAAGCCTATGCTCTAACTATGTTGTCTCTCATTGTAAAGCACTTTCACATATTATATCTCAGTTATTCAAAGAAAACCTTACCTCCTGAGGAGGAATATCAAATGAAATAGTTCTCATGTCCACTTTGATGAAGCTGTCAGTGCATGGCAGAATAAAAAACAAACCTGCAACAAAGATATACATATTATAGAGATACCAGCAACCTAATCAGTTCACTTCTCCGTTCAGTTTTAAGAAAATCAACCTAATGAACTGAAAAGTCATCAGTTTATCTTCATGAATGAGCCAGAAGCCAGGAACAATAACTTTGATTCCTCTTGCTTACTTCCCACATTTGACTGCCCCCCTGCTAAAGCCTGTGGAGTTCATTTCCTTAATCCATTGTTACTGTCACTCTTCCCCTCCTCCCCAAAACTGGGACCAACGCAATCGTTTCTCGGGCCATCTTTCTATTTTTTGTAGTTTCTCTCCTATAATTTATTTCCTAAGCTGCAAGCAGAGCAATCCCCTCTAAAATACAAACCCTGCACCATGCAGGGTCCTGCATGACTGCCTTTGTTGCCCTCTTCAGCCACTTCCCCTCTCTTCACACCCTGCACTCTTGCTGGACTGATCTACTTCCAGTTTCTTCAATCTGCAATACTCCCTTCTATGTTTGCTATTTTTGCTGCAAACACCTCCTGTTGGTTAATACCTTTTCAGACCTCAAGACTCAGTCAAGATGTAACTTCCAGAAAGTCTTACCTCAGCCTACTACTAGTTAACACCTTTTCAGACCTCAAGACTCAATCAAAATGTAACTTCCAGAAAGCCTTACTTCAGCCTACTACTAGTTCGGATCAGTAACACTTCTCTGGTTTTGCCTTTCTCACAGCTCTCTGTGAGTAATTGATCATATCACTTATCACATAGGGTTGTAGCTATTTGTTTCCTTGTTGGTGTCCTACCACTAGATGGGAAGATCCTTGAGGGTAGGGACTATGTTTTAGTCTCCCTTGAATTCCCAGAGCCTGGAACACAGTAGGAGCTTAATTGAAGTTTGCCAAATGAATGAAAGTCTTTCTTCGGTAGAGATTCTCATGCTCAAACTTGTATAGATGTAGCTATTCTTGGCTTAAGAGGTAATCTTATCAGCTCAAATGGGAAGGGGAGGGGAAAGGTAGGAAGGAAAGGGTAACAAAAGATTGGCCAGAGCAACTGCTATTGTTATAAACTTCTGCTACATGAACTATTTTCTAAGACAGAGTAGAAGAAGCCCTCATAAGGGAAATCACATCAATAAAAAAATTTCAGGTTGGGCACGGTGGCTCATGTCTGTAATCCTAGTGCTTTGGGAGGCTGGAGTGGGATGATTACTTGAGGTCAGGAGTTCAAAGCTGCAGTGAGCCATAAGCATGCCACTGCCCTCTAGCCTGGGCGACAGAATGAGACCCTGTCTTAAAAAAAACAAAAATAAAAAAGCAAAAAGGAACTTTAGTTTTCAGATAAACAATCCAGAACCCCAGTACTGACCAGGTCCTTTGGCTCCCCCTCGTAAAATGCGACCCAATCTAAAGATGATGGCTCTTTCATATTCTTTTATAATCTAGAATAAAAACACAAATGATAATTTAACATAAAGAGTACAAATATATACATGCATGGCTTCTTAAATATATGTTTTTCCTCGCAACTTAAATGCCTCATCTATTTTCTTTAGATCCAAATCATACCTATCACATGTCCAATGTTTCCCTTCTCAAAGCATATTTTTTATTTTTGTACTGATTACAAAAGCAATAGATACTCACTGTATAAATTTAGGAAGGACAGAATAGGATACAGAAACAAAACCATAACCTCACTTCTCAGCTGTTAACTTTGTTATTCAGTTACTCATGCAGGCCTGGCATGGTGGCTCACACCTGTAATCTCAGCATTTTGGGAGGCCGAGGCAGGTGGATCATTGGAGGTTAGGAGTTCAAGACCAGTCTGGCCAATATGGTGAAACCCCTGTCTCTACTAAAAATACAAAAATCAGCTGGGCCTGGTGGCGGGTCCCTGTAATCCCAGCTACTCAGGAGGCTGAGGCAGGAGAGTCGCTTGAACCTGGAAGGTGGAGGTTGCAGTGAGCCGAGATAGCACCACTGCACTCTAGCCTGGGAGATAGAGTGAGGCTCCATCTCAAAAAAAAAAAAAAAAAAAAAAAAGAAAGAAAAAATTACTCATGCATTAATTCAAAAAAACAAAAAGCTGAAGTCTTCACAATTTTTCTTCTGATTCTCTTAAGAAAAAATTGATCTGAAAATGCTTGAAGCATATTTTATCTTCTTAGAAATATGTAAATGATAGTCATATATCAAAATATTAACAACTTAGTAGAAAACAATAACCAGCACTGAGGGTACTTACGATGTGCCAGGCATTGTGAAAAGTACACTCAGACACACTAATTCATTTAATCCTCACAATAGTCCTGTGAAGTAGGTATTGTTACTTTCTCCCATTTTACAGGTGAGGAAACAGCAAAGGTCACACAGTAAACAATAAAGCCAGCAGTCAGACCCCACAATTCTAACTCTAAAGAACTTGTTCTCTCAGAACCATCTCACATCCCTGACCCCAGGACATTTTTGATGGTGATCCTTACTTTAGCCCACATGTAAGGGCAATGGCTGAAACGAAGTTTTAAGGTTCCATTTTAATAGATGAGTAGTATAAATTTTCCAAAAGAAAGATAAATAAGTAAGAATTACAAGAGAGAGACAGTATCTCTCTGTCTCTTTCTCACACACATGCATACATGAAGTAGGTTTATGGAGGGAGGAGTTGACCCCTTCCCAGAAGTGAATGAAATGTTCTTTACCTTTATGCACATCCATATTGAGATCGGGAAAGTTACAACTGTGAATAAGAATGAGACAGCCACCAAAATCCATCCGCAAAGTCCAAGGCCCGTACTGGGGCTGTCTGTTGAAAACAAAAAAATATACAACTCTCACAACTGTTACTAGGATAATCACCACCACCTTTATCCCTACCATACACTGAACACCTACATGCTTGGCATTGTGCCAGCTGTTTTACATGAATTTTCCCATGTAATCCTCATACAGCTCTGAAGTGTAGGTACTACTTTCCCTTATCTACATAACATCATAACACAAGTATATTTCCACATTACTCATTACTTTATCCAGCAAACATTTATTAAGCATCTACTATTTATTAGGCCCTGTGCTTTGTACTGAAGTGACAACACTAAGACCCAATCCCAGCTTTCAGGGTTAAAGTTTAGTGGGGGAAGTCAAACACATAATTATAATATAAGGTGGTAAGTACAGATACAGAGTATCTGTTCAGAATATTTTCAAGACATAGAATGAGTTAACTTGTGCAGTTAGGATGGAGGTGAAAATGGAAAGGGGTGGGGAGGTGATGGTGCCTGTCAGAGTTTTTTGAAGGATATAATGGTAAGAAAATATCAATATAGCAAGTACTAGAGCCAAAAATATAAAAAATATATATATATATATATATATATATCTCAATGAATAGAAAGGGCAGGGGAGGCTGGGCGCAGTGGTTTATGCCTGTAATCCCAGCACTTTGGGAGGCCAAGGCAGGTGGATCACTTGAGGTCAGGAGTTCGAGACCAGCCTGACCAACATGATGAAATCCCATCTCTACTAAAAATACAAAAATTAGCTAGGTGTGGTGCCAGGTGCCTGTAATCTCAGCTAGTTGGGAGGCTGAGGCAGGAGAACTGCATGAACCCAGGAGGTAGAGGTTGCAGTGAGCTGAGATTGCACCATTGCACTGCAGCTTGGGCAATATAGGAAGACTCTGTCTCTAAATACATACATATATACATACATATAAGAAAGAAAAAGAAAGAAAGAAAGGAAAAAAAAAAGAAAGAGAAAAGCAAAAAGAAAAGAAAAGGGAAGGAGGGAAAAGGGCATTAGGGCATTTTAGCTCGGGGTACAATATGACTAAAGGTGAAAATCATATGATATGAGAATAAAGTTGTTTAGAGCTTCTTTTTAAAAATTACACCTGTAAAATATTTCACTAGATTTATGCAATATCATTTATTGCCCACTTCCTGATTACACAGGTTGTTTAATTTCTTAGTACTATAAACAATGTTGAAATGAACATCTTTGTACATAGTTTTCCTCTCACATTTCTAATTGTTTCCTGTTCCTGTAATATGAAACAGCTTTTCTGTCTGATTACAAAAGTAATACATGCAAAAAATTCACAGAAGTATAACAAAGGAGGGGAAAAATTACTTTAAATTCAGAGCTATTTTAGTACATTCTTTCAAAAATTTTCCTTGTGTACACAACCACATTTTTAAATGATATTTTATTTTTCTTTTTGAGACAGAGTCTCGCTCTGTTGCCCAGGCTGGAGTGCAGTGGCACAATCTTACCTCACTGCAACCTCCACCTCCCCGGTTCAAGCGATTCTCCTGTCTGTCTCCTGAGTAGCTGGGATTACAGGCACCCGCCACCACACCTGGCTACTTTTTGGATTTAGTAGAGATGAGGTGGTTGGCCAGGCTGGTCTTGAACTCCTGACCTCAAGTGATCCACCCACCTTGGCCTTCCAAAGTGCTGGGATTACAGGCATGACCTACTATGTCCAGCCTTAAATGATATTTTTAAAAATAAATAAATAACTAAAATGTGTGACCTATTTTTTCCCCCTCTAGCTATTTTTCTTTCACCTTCTTTTTTGGCCTTTGTGGCTGTGCATTTGTGTTTCTGAAGTTACACTCGCATACAATTTAAAAAGTTAAACCATTACATAAGATTAGTACCAAAAAAGGGCATTCCCATGCTCACCTCTTCCAATTTCTTCCTCCTAAAAAACATTCGCTATTTTGACCATTTTAATATTTACCTCCATGTTTCTAAATAATATGCTTCATGGCTGGGTGCAGTGGCTCACGCCTGTAATGTCAGTACTTTGGGAGGCTGAGGAGGGAGGATCCCTTGAGCCCAGGAGTTTGAGACTAGCCTGGGTAACATAGGGAGAATCTGTCTCTACTTTTAAAATAATGATAATAATAATAATATGCTTCTGCCAGGCACGGTGGCTCATACCTGTAATCCCAACACTTTGGGAGGCTGAGACGGGAGGACTGCTTGAGCTCAAGAGTTTGAGACCAGCCTGGGGAATACAGTGAGACCCCCATCTCTACAAGAAACTTTTAAAAATAATTAGCTGGGTGTGGTGGCATACACCTATAGTCCCAGCTACTAAGAGACTAAGCTAGGAGGATTGCTTGAGCCTGGGAGTTCGAGGTTGCAGTGAGCTGTGATGCGCCCCAGCCTGGGCAACAAAGTGAGACTCTATCTCAAAAATAAATAAATAAATAAATAAACAAAATGTTTGTTACTTCTTGCTTTTTCAGTTTTGAGCACTATTAACTTTCTACTATGGAAAAAACTTGAGTTCTCTTTCTTTCCCCCACTCCCACCACCACACACATATACCCATCTTCTCAATATAATTATATCATAACTTCATTGAGATCAACATCAGATTTTATGTTATGAATTTGCAAATGCAATTCAAAGCTAAGCCATGTAGTGAGGTATCACTGGTTTTCTCCTCTTGTATCATTTTTGTTTTTTCTGGAGTTACTGTCTTATTTTTTTTCCCCTTTGCTTAGTTTTCAATGCACTCATTGATCCAATCTTAAATCAGCTGCCTAAATTTCCTCTCAAAAGGATCAGATACTATCAATTTTATCTTCTGAAAGAATTCTCTCTCAGAGCCTTGTGCAGACTTCCCTCATCTGGTGTGCACAGCTATCATTCCGCAATTGCTTTCGCTATCATCCTGGAAATTCCCATCACCTCATATGTTGTGTTCCTATTTTCTGTATCCAGTGTCATCCTCATTTTTAGTTAGCTTTTCCTTTCTGTAGAGGACATAGGGACTGAGAAGGCCAAGGGATATAATAGGTTTTCTTTTAAACCACTTGGAAGGCTTATGACATAGGGGAGAAGGGGTATGCCAGGCACATGTTACTGCTCAGAAGAAAGGGCAAAATGGAAGTGAGATGGGGCTTGGAATAAATAGGAGGTCAAGAAATAAGCAGAGTGTTCAGGCTGGGAATATGGGAGAAAAGAGAGACACATGGTCAAGTGCTCTAAAACAGGATGAAAAATCAGAAATACAGTGAGTACTTGGGTTGTATGTGACTTCGTAATTTTCTGATCCTGTATCATAGTGTGAGGTAAACATCTTCATGTATACCTAAATAATCTAAAGTAATCCTGGAGGTTTCTAAGTTATAATTTTGGGGGTAGAGACATAATCATTGAGAGAATATTCAAAGCAGGGCCATAGTACTGTTTGTGGAGAAAGCTTTATCTAGTATTACCATAACTGATCATAACAACAGTGGTTGTTTTGAGAGGTTTTCTATACTCCAGGCATTTTCTAAAGTTACTTTAGACATGTATCTCATTTAACTAATTTTTTTTTTCATTTAACTCTTACGACAGCCCTGTGAGGGTATTTTTAACTCCCTTTTACAAATGAGTTAACTAAAGCAACATTTAACTTTCCCAAAGTCACACAATGGAGGACCTGGGACTCAAATATGGGTCATCTTACTTCAAAGCCCATGTTCTAAATCAATTCACCTCTGAATAAAAAAATCCTCATTAAAGATGTTTTCCTGGTTGAAGCAGTTTCTCAAGACAGTATCCAAACTGGGAAAACATGGCTGGAGTTCTGAGAATGAAATCTGATATTTTTACAGAGGAAGTCCTCTTAATTCCAGCCATGCCTATTTATAGCAAAAGACAGTTTCAAGGCTCTGTGCCAGACATAGGTCTAGGTTTCCAGGGTGAAATGGATTCCAAACAAGGCCAGATTGACCACAAACACTTATTTATCTGACAGCATTTGGTGCTTTTTCAAATACTGTCCAAGTCTCCCATAACATACTAGAGTAAAAATTCCCTGAGGGCAGGGGTGTTGCTTATTTACTTTCATATTCTCAACGTCTAGCACAGTATCTGCATAGAGTAGATATAAAATAAAATGCTTCTCAGCAAGTTTTCTAGCTAGATATGTTTTTTTCTTTCCCCTAAACCTCAATAGCATTTTTTGAAAATTATCTTACGGCACTTATATCTTGTCTAATCTTTTTTTATTATCTTCCAAAGTAGGATTTTAATCTTTTATTATTTTAATCTAATATTTAAATTTTTGTGCGTTTATATCCCTTATTACACTGAGATTTCCTGAGAATGGAGAGTAACTATGTTTGAATTTCGGTTCTGATACTTCTTAGTTGTATGATCTTTACCTCTTTGAACCTTAGTTTCCTTATTGGTAAAAAGTAAAGATTATTAGACTGGCCTTGTAGAATACAGATAATGATCAGTAAATTTAGATGACAGTTTTCTGTAATCCTATTTTACTTAAGTGTTTGTACCTTCATGAAGAAAAATGGGAAAACAGCACTTACTCTTTTAGATCAAAAGCTTCTTAAACAATTTAATTTGCCTTTTGCGTCACACCTGCACCCCAGTCTGGCTGGCTGGGACATTTGAAGACTCTCGAGAAGTTCATTTATGAGGAGATCTACATGAGGACAAGCCAAAAAGTTCAGCCCAGTTTTTCTGTGTCAGTTCCCATTGTTACATTGTGTTTTTTAAAATCCCATATGTGTATACGGGATTGCAAATCACCAGGAAAAAGGAATTAAGAACACATTTTGAAGACTGGATTTGGTCTTTCACATATCAAATGCTTGGCTAGAAATAATCAGTGTATCCACAGGGGAAATGGTACTTCCATATTTTTCTAATGCCTTTAAAATGAAAGTATTCTATTTTAAACTCTCAAAATGTTTCCCCACCTGGTTACAGCTCCAAAAGGTACATAGTATCTAAGTTGGGAATGTACCACTAGAGTTCTGAGAATGAAATCTGATGTTTTTACAGAGGAAGCCCTCTTAATTCCAGCTGTGCCTATGTATAGCATGTTGTTATAAATTTATAGCTCAAAGAGGTGAGGCTTAAACTCTAGCTGGCTTATAAAATGAACGCTTAGTCATCTACCACTTCTGGGAATAAGAGGAAAGAAATTCTCACTCGCTACAATCTCATGAAATTCATTTCCTTCAAGTTTCCCATTTATTACTTTAGGACTGAATCCTTCCTACCAGTTTTATGGGGAAAGGGACAAGTGGTCAGTGTTCCTGAGATGTTTTGGTTAATACATTTGTTGATATTTTGCTGTGTGGGAACATTCCTAATTAGGGAACCTATGATACTTGGTTGTAAATACTACTTTGCCATGGTTTAGAGCAACGGTCCCCAACCTTTTTGGCACCAGGGACCAGTTTTGTGGAAGACAATTTTTTCCATGGGAAAGGGTGGGGGAGCATGGTTTTGGGATGAAACTGTTCCACCACAGATCAACAGGCATTATATTCTCATAAGAACCACACAGTCTAGATCCCTCACATGTGCAGTTCACAACAGGGTTCATGTTCCTATGAGAATCTAATGTTGCTGATCTGATTGGTCCGTGGCCTGGGGGTTGGAGACCCCTGGTTTAGAGTATTTTTTTTTTCTTTTATTACCAAAATGGCAGTGGAATAAGCTTTTAGATAATCAAAGAAGGGTCTGAATATGAACATAAGCCTATATTATACATTTGAATTTTTGTATTGAACAGTCAAATTGGGCTTACCTCCAGGAAACTAACATAAATTTTCTAAAATTGCTTTTTTACTTTAAAAGCAAAAGTTACCATAAAAGTTAGAAATCATAGCTCAACAAACAGAAAAATTATCTATACTTTATCTCTGGATGTTTTTTGCCTTGATATATAACTTTTAAACCTTTTCTATCCTGTTATTTTTTCAACAGCCAAAGAATGGTATACACAGTGATTTAAAATCTTCTCCCTCCCACCCATGTTATAAACATTTTTTCACATCAGTACATATTCTTTATCATTATTAAAGATTAATTGCATTGTTTCATATGACAAAATTTGTTGTGTCCAAATTTCTCACTTAAAAACTCTGCTTCATTAATACAGTTTTAGCAATGTTTCTGTACATGCTTATTTCCTATGTAAATTAATTTTTCTAAAAAGATGAAATTATACAACTCTTAAAATTCTCTCATTCTGAAGGTATCTTTTATTACTACTAATAACTACCATTTATTGAATTCCTATGACATATTAGCCACATGTATTACATACATATTTATAATATTTACAAAAATCTGTGAAGTAGGTGTAAAATATGCCTCCTGAAGTTCCAAAGTAATAAGGCTAAAGATCTTGTAGAAAGAAACAAAAGAAAACCAATCAAATCATGAAACAAATGAGAAATGACAAGCTGTGTAGTAATTTTTGTTGGGTAAGTTTCTGGAAAGGTAGTAAAACATTCTTTCCAAAATGACAACACAGGCTGATTAGTCCAGAGGGCTGCAGTTATTTCCATTCCCCCAACAGATATTTTACTTTCAGATCTATTAACCTTAGCACTACTGGAAATCATGTGGAGCAATAAATCCACTAATCACTGAGACTTTATTAAAGTTCAAAAGACAACTGGATTTCCTCTGCCGAGAATCTGGCTGTGAGTGAATCATAAGCATTATTGTACACAAAAAGGAAAGGATGGGCTAAGGAATTACTGAAATACCTAAACTGCAACAAATAATGGACACTCTTTTCCTTCTGCCTTCACATGGTGCAAATAAAACACTTCATGTTGTAAACTGAACAGCACTGCCTGGGTGGGGCAAGACAGAATGGCTGGAAATTTAGTCTCAAAAATACATGCTATTCAGTTGTAGCAGCACTTTTTAGGGGTAACAGTAGGTCAAAATGAAAAGTCTTGGCAATTTTTGAACTTTCTTTTTAAAAACATATGTATTCAGAATATAAGTGTTACTTTTGGCCACTATTATTCTTCATTAGAGATTCTTTGTCAGGATTGGCAAACTTTTCCTGTAAAGAACCAGGAAGTAAACATTTTAGGCTTTGCAGTCTGTTGCAACTATTCAACTTTACTTCTGTAGTACGAAAGCAGCCATAGGTAGTACTAACGTAAATGGCACAGCTGTTCTAATAAAACTTAATTTATGGACACAAATCTGAATTTCACATAATTTTCATGTGTAATGAAAAAGTATTCTTTTGTTTTTTTTTTAAACCATTTAAGAATATAAGAGCTATTTTATCACTTGTGGGACATACAGAAACAGAGCCAGCTAGATTTGGACCATGGGCTGTTATGACTGCTGTTCCTGTTTTGTATCAGCCAACTATTTATTTGAGGAGGAAAACTTGCATAAATTAAATAATGCATTTGATCTTCTTCCAGCTGTTCAAATAAAGGTACATTTCCCAGCTTCCCAGTTTCTCTCCTTTGCTTGTTTTGAAACAAGGCCTTTATAAAGCCTGATAAACAAAAACTTATGGTGAAAGTAAGCAAAAGGGTAGGTAAAATAAGTGAATATAAATATCTCTTCAATTAATCAAATTTTTACTACAACTAAGTTTTTCAAATGACTGGAATTTTAGGAGAAAAAGACAAAGAAGGGAAGAACATAACAGAAGCTAAGGAAAATAAGAGAAACAGAGTAAAGATGGGAGAAACAAAAACGAAGACAGCATCCTACAAAGAGAGGTAGAATAAATAAAGCTAGAGGTGGCCGGGCGCAGTGGCTCACACCTGTAATCCCAGCACTTTGGGAGGTCGAGGCAGGCAGATCAGGAGGTCAGGAGATCGAGACCATCCTGGCCAACATGGTGAAACCGCATCTCTACTAAAATACAAAAATTAGCCGGGTGTGGTGGTACGCGCCTGTAATCAATCCCAGCTACTTGGGAGGCTGAGGCAGGGGAATCGCTTGAACCCAGGAGGTGGAGATTGCAGTGAGCTGAGATCATGCCACTACATTCCAGCCTGGCGACACAGCAAGACTCCATCTCAAAAAAAAAAAAAAGCTAGAGGTGAGAAAGAAGCAGAGTTTAGCACATAGTAGGGTCTCGATAAACATATGTTAAAAAATGATGGTGTTTAATTAGAGATCACAACTTGCAATTCATTTAAGACAGGATTTCAAAGCAAACAAGCATACATTGTAGCCTGCCTTTCAAATTATTGTTTTAATTAGGCACAGTTTAGTTGTTCAAATGCCCTTATCCTTAAATCTCTAGAGAAGAAATTATTCTCTGGGCTAGAGTAGCTACAGGCCAGATGGTATCAAGTTAAAAACCATGACTAAAGACTGTAACTTTTCCTCCCTATTACAATCCATCTATAGCTATAAATGCTAGACCAAAAGAAATGATACTGATGAAACATTATGTGATTTGAATTACAAAGCTTAATATGTGTTTACTACGAAATCCTAAGGAAAAGAAACAGACTAATGCTTCTAAGAAAGATTTTTAAGAAGTTGTTTCTTTGCTTAGCTCAAAAAGAATAAGGAGAGTAAATAAGCATAAATATCTCATTTCCTAAATATTTTAAGGATTTTCCGTAGTTTCCCTTCATTCAAATGTTTCAGGCCACAAAACGGGGAAAAAACGTGGAGTAACATCAATAATTTTAAATTTGGACCTCTCAGTCTTAAATAATGCCGCAATAGCACTTTACCCTCTTAAAACAACATTTATCACACTTATTATTGTATTCAGTTGTCTGTCTTCATGAGATTTTGGTTTTATGAAAACAGCATAGCATAATGGGTTCACAGATGGCTCTGCCACTTACTAGCTGCATGATCTTGAGAAAGTACCTTATTGCTCATCTGTGCCTCAGTCTATTCACCTAAACACAGGGCTAATAAGAGTACCTCCTCAGAGGGTTAGTGTGATGAGTAAATAAGCTAATACGGAAGATACTTAGTGTATAAAAGGTACTCAAAAAACATTCGTTAAATACTTGCTGGAGTTGTTTCTTTGGGGGGAAAAGAAAAAACAGACTGCCTATTACATAAGACAAACTGAAACAGCAGACAGGATCCAAGAAAATAGTACAGAATCATCTCCTGTCCCAAGTAGTTGTCAACTGCTTTCCTCAAGTGTTTTCTTTTTTAAAAAATCAGACCTTTTCTAACCGTGAGACTAGAGAATTCAGGAAAGTAGAAGGATGGGCTGAACATGGCCCATGTCTGAAGTACCAAAACATTTATGTTCAGAAAAATTGGAGAGAAAAACAATTTCATAATGGGTACTAAGTTAATTAAATTTCATCTAGGCCTGAAATACATGAAAACAGAACAAAAACCCTCTGACTTTTTATGTTTTTTTTTTTTTTTTCCGGCTCTTTTACTTGGACATCTTCAAATTATCCACAATTAAATTTTTCTCATATAAGTCTTTGGAGGGTAACATAATTTTCATTTAAAAATGGCTAATGGAAGCAAAAGGAAACTAGATCATAAAGTTTTCAGTTCTTCACTGTGGCTAACAGCTAAGCTGTGGCTAAAAGCTTGCATTTTGGTATTAGATTCCAAATCTACCACTAAATCTTCTCATCAGTAAAATGAGGGAAAAGAACAGAACTTATTTCACACAGTTGTTGTGAAGATGAAATGAGAAAATGTGTGAAGGGCTTGATACTTAGGAAGCAGTCAACAAACAGTAGGCATTATTATTACCTCAACTTTAAGATCGTTATTGATAAGTTTACAGGAAGAAACTTTTTATTAAGTGAATTACCTTTTGGGATCTGGGCACCATGGAGAAAATGTCAACTAACAATCTGCTTAGGGACTCTATCTCTGGAGGAGAAACAGACTACACTTGGGGCAGTAAGTCAGAGTTCTAAACTTTCTTGGACCATCCTTCGTACAAATTTCTTAAGTGATGGTAAAGTGATCTCAACCCAAATCTTTTAATTATAAATTCTACTTTCACTTCACTATACTCTACTACCTTACCATAAGTGCTCACTTTAACTGGACCACAAGTTTGGTATAGTTTTCATTGTCTAAGACTTTAGGACTTCATTGGTTGCATCTTCAAGGATAATCTTCTAAAAATGTGAGGCCGAATGCTTGGAGTTCAAGTTTCTTGAACAGAAAATTACCTGTTGACACACACTTCCTTCTTTCTACTAACCATGACCTCTAACTTCTCTTTCCATGCTTTAAAAAATAAAAGGAGATTTCTTACTAGGAACAATATAGTATCTTGGCAACTATAACCGTTTTATTGATAATATAAACCCAAACAGTCTATCTGTAATAATGATAATAAACATGATGGCCACACCCTAAAATCACAGTATGGGTTATCACAAACTTAATAAAATAAACAGTAAACAGAAAAACTGCTCCACCAATATAAGGCTAAGGCAAACACTTAACAATGTTACTTATGCCATGGGGATTTTTATCTTTCTGCCTGCCTCCTTTTACTTTCAACAAACGTTTTTGTATGCCTACTATGTACTTGATATTGGGCTACTACAATGAAGAAGGACACAATCTCTGCTTTCAAAAGTGTGGTCTAAAGGCCAGGCGTGGTAGCTCATGCCTGTTGTCCCAGCACTTTGGGAGGCTAAAGTGGGATTGCTTGAGTCCAGGAGTTCAAGACCAGCCTGGGCAACACAGTAAGACCCCATTTTTACAAAAAATAAAAAAATTATCTCTGTGTGGTGGCACATACCTGTAGTCCCAGCTACTCAAGGGGCTGAGGTGGGAGAATCACTTGAGGCTCCAGTGAGCTATGACTGCACCACTGCACTCTAGCCTGGGTGACAGAGTGAGACCCTGTCTCAAAAAGAAAGAGGGTAGTCTAATTATGGGAGGGGAGGGGACTGATAAATATAATATTATGTAATAAACATTATGATAGAGATATGCACAGGATACCAGGCAGATGCAGAGAAAGGGTATTCATTTTTTTGTAGTTATAATAGTTTTTCAGGAAATTGCTTTTCCATACCTTTTTAAAAACTGATATTTGAATCCCATCTATATCACTTTATCAACATCTTTAACTTTTTTTCACTCAAAGCTGACTAGGAATCAGTGACTCTTTTACTACGTAAAATTTATACCATCAGGTAGCACCAAAAACCTATTTAATAATAAATAAATATGCCAGTTTTTGTAGACTTGGTCTTCCATAAGTTAATTTATGACCAGAGATGGAATGACTCGGATTAATTACTGAGGAAGTTACAAAGTTCTCCCCAGTCTGACTGGCTATAACAACTGATTAAAACAGTCTTGTGATTTTTCTTATTTTCAGACATTCTCCCAAAGCGATTTATTTTGTTGACGTGGCTCTTAATTACAATGATACATTCTTTGCAATTCACTTGCATTATTTCATTACAAAGTGAATACACTGCCTTTAAGAAAAACTAGTCTTGCCCTCGGTCTGGTCCTATTTACCTACCTAGGATTAATTCTCAGCAAAGACATAAAGAGGCACAGTTTAGGCTTTTATAATTCCACTGCTTCCCTCACAAGCAGCCTTCTGAAAGTTATCACTTGAAGCTGTTCCTCCAAGCTTTTTTTGTTTATTGTCTCTCAACTTCAGTAAAGTACTGAAGTTAGACAAGGTTCTACATTCTTGGTATGCATCTCTGGGACAGGGAAAACAGTTCAGAAAATCAGATAGCTGGGGTTTGAAACCGGGCTGAAAATTTTAGAGACTGTGTGTGATTTTATCACACTGAACCTCAGTTTCCTTATTGTGAAATGGTGAATAATGGCTTTTTTCTTGTAGAGCTGTTACAGAATGCAATTAGATAATGTTTGTAAAGCACTTAAACTATGTTTTGGCGCAGGGAAAGCATTCAATAAACTCTAATAAATTCCAGCAATGGTTTTCCTAGCAGTACCAAATTTCTAAGGTTTATATTAAAAAAGAAAAACACAGACTATGCAAAATTTTATTTGTATGTCTAATTTTTGAGAGGAAGCAGTGGTTTTCATTAGATCTTGAAAGATTTCTGTCTAAAAGTAGTTAAGGGTAGAAACAAGAAAAAAAACCTGGACGTTAACTCGTCTGCTGCCAGGCGCGGTGGCTCATGCCTGTAATCCCAACGCTTTGGGAGGCCGAGGCGGGTGGATCACGAAGTCAGGCGTTCAAGGCTAGCCTGGTCAAGACCGTGAAACTCTGTCTCTACTAAAACTATACAAATTAGCCAGGCGCGGTGGCAGGTGCCTGTAATGCCAGTTACTTGTGAGGCTGAGGCAGGAGAATCACTTGAACCTGGGAGGCAGAGGTTGCAGTGAGCCAAGATTGCACCACTGCACTCTAGCCTGGATGACAGAGCAACAGAGTTAGACTCTGTCTCAAAGAAATAAAATAAAATAAAATAAACAAACCTCATCTGTGACCACTCGTCTGTAAATAAACATTAAGTACAAAGATCATGTTTATTCCCAAAGAACTCCTCTAAGCAGATTTCCCACTGCAGTTTCCCACCAGGAGGTCAGGGTACTGAGGAATGCATGCTACTACCCACGTTCTTATCTAGGAAAAGACAACTAACTATCGAAGAGGCAGTTACCGCACAAGTTTTTCCTATTCAAGTTTTAGAATCAGTCAAATCTAGATTTAAATACAAACTATGTGACTTTAAGTAACTTAACTTCTTTGACTATCAGTTTCATCAAGTATAATATGAGGATAAGGAAATCTACCACATCATCTGTTGTGAAGATTCACTAAAATAATATATACATAAAATATGTGGTACAGGCCGGGTGCAGTGGCTCACAACTGTAATCGCAGCACTTTGGGAGGCCAAGCTGTGTGAATCACTTGAGGTCAGGAGTTTGAGACCAGCCTGACCAACATGGTGAAACCCCGTCTCTACTAAAAATACAAAATTAGCGGGGTGTGGTGGCGCATGCCTGTAATCCCAGCTATTTGAGAGGCTGAGACAGGAGAATCACTTGAACCCAGGAGGCGGAGATTGCAGTGAGCCAAGATCACATTCCAGCCTGGGCAACAAGAGCGAAATTGTCTCAAAAAAAAAAAAAAAAAAAAAAAAAAATGTGGCACAGAGCCTGGCCTATTTAGTTTTTTGTGGTTGCTGTTATTCTCATCAACTCCTCCCTGTTACACTTTCCGTTTGGTTAGATAATCCTTCAATGTTCTTAGTAGAGAAATAACGATTTCTATAATGCCTTTGATGCTCCTGGGAAGGAAATGAAGACAGGGATCCCTGGGCGAGGGAAATGGAACTTATAGGTACGATGTGTGGATAAATCTGGCTTTACAAATAATCAGAATAGATGACTCCAATGTCGTGTTCTTTGCAGGGTGCTGGAAAAGCCCACCCAGCTCCCTAAATTGCTTTCACTGCCACCCTGCCTGAAATTCCATCGTTAGAAACACTGTAATTCCTCTGGATCCTCCTGAGTGGATACCAGGCCTCCTGGGAGGTCCACTACCTCTCTTTATTGGGACTCCCTCCCCAGAGTACCAGTTTCTCCACGGGGAACGAGACTGCGCCACTCGCAGCTGCTGCCTTGAAGACTAGGAAGGCAGGTTGGGGGTGAGGGTGGGGGAACTCAGGGTTCCTGGCGAGGAACAAAAGTCGGGAAGGAGAGTTCTTCAAAATGCAGAGGAAAGCTTAGGGGGGAAAATGGGGCAGAAAGTGGAGCCATAAAGAACGGTGAGAAGAAAGCCAGAGAAACTTTTTCCTTCTGTAAATCGGTCTAAGTTTCCGGAGGTGGGGTTGGGGAAGGAGGGGGTTCACCCTGGGGCCGGGCCAGGGCTGGGTGGAAGAGGCGGACTCCGAGAGGGTGAGTCGGGAAAGAAGGGGAGTGGGCAAAGGGTGAGACGCGGGGTCCCGGTGCCCCCCCTCGCTGGCTGCCAGTTACCTCTGCGTTTCCTCGTCTGCGTGCGCGACAAGAGCTAGTGCAGCGCTGGCGAGGGGCCTGGCATCTGGCAGCCGCGAGATAACCCGAGCCCGCGCGATGGGAAACGTGCCGTTGGCACCCCGCCGCCCCCTCCATCGTGACCCCAGTCTGCGAAACAGGGTTCGTGATGCTTAGTTTACGAGGGAGGAGCCGCGGCTTTGGGATCTCGTCCAGCCCGAAGCAGCGGAGACTGGCCTGGAGCTCGGCTGTCAGACCGCGGAACGCACGCCGCGGGCGGGGGCTTGGTCCAGGGGGAAGGGGGAAGGGGAAGGGGGACGCGGGGCTCACCCTTGAAGGAGACGGGGAGCCGCTGGGCTTCGGAGTCCGCTGTGTGCCGCTTCTCGGCCATGCTGCCTGAGACAGAGTCGCACTCCTCAGTCCTCGTCCGCGAAGCCAGAGCCACGGGGAATGCCCCGAGGAGCAGGAGGCACAAGACCCAGGTTACCGCCCCGCCTCCGCTCTAGGTCCCGCCCCGCTCGAGAGTCGGCCAATCCACGCCCAGGACCGAGGAGAACACACCTCCCACTCCCCGCCCTCCGGTCCCTTCAGCGCAGCTGCTTCGCAGTCACTTCCCGCTCAGGCTGAGGGGCGTGGCCTGAGGGGGCGAGATCCCCCAAGGCTTTGGGTACTAGGCCGGGCCCCTGCACCGGAAGGGAGGGCGGAAGCCAAAGGAACGTCGATGGCCTGAAGAAAAAGTGCGAGTGAGTCGCCCCACGGGATAGAGGTACTTGGACCCAGGCGCCTCGTCTGGGCTAAGGAGTTAGAGGGATGAAATAGCGCCGTCTCATGACGGAGAAAGGTCTGAGTGGAGGGGAGAAGGCTGAGGTGCACCGAAGTGGCCGAGGTGCGGGCGCTGAGGTCAGCCTGAGCTGAGAGGGCTGGCAGATCACCCCTCAACCGAAGTGAACGAACTCGAGTGAGATGTGTTAAGAAAAAAAAAATGTATAAATTTGGAAAAGGAGAGGAGGTCGGGCGTGATGGCTCAAGCCTGTAATCCCAACACTTTGGCAGGCCGAGGCAGGTGGGTCATCTGAGGTCAGAGGTTCGAGACCAGCCTGGCCAACACGGTGAAACCCTGCCTCATCTAACATTACAAAAATTAGCCGGGCGTGGTGGCGCCCACTTGTAGTCCCAGCTACTCGGGAGGCTGAGGAAGGAGAATCACTTGAACCCGGAGGCGAAGGTTGTAGGGAGTCAAGATTGCGCCACTGCACTCCAGCCTGGGCGATAGAGACTCCGTTTCAAAAAAAAAAAAAAAAAAAAAAAGTCAAGGAGCGATGGCTTCTGCCTGTAATCCTAGCACTTTGAGAGGCCAAGGCACCTGAGATCGGGAGTTCGAGAGCAGCCTGATCAACATGGAAAAACCCCGTTTCTACTAAAAATACAAAATTAGCCGGGTGCGGTGGTGCATGCCTGTAATCCCAGCTACGCAGGAAGCTGAGGCAGGAGGATCGCTTGAACCCGGGAGGCGGAGGTTGCCATGAGCTGAGATCGCAGCATTGCACTCCAGCCTGGGCAACAAGAGCGAAACTCCGTCTCAAAAAATAATAATAATAAGGAGAAGAGACTTTTATGTCTTGTAAGGGGTTACAGCCTATGAGGTGGCCATTCTGCAGGCTGGGAAACGGCCAGGACCAGAGACAGGCACTTGGTAGGAGGAGGGGTTGGGTTTTACCCGAGCCGTTTAGCAGCTTTAGGCTGAACGGCTGGGGTAAACATGCATATTCAGCGCTGACAGGAGTAGCTATAAATATTCATGCAGATGGTCCTGACACATGCCTATTGAGCAAACATGCATGTAACCATATAACCCATGTTCACTTTGAAGAGTTACCATTTAAATGTTAAATGCCTGGGCTACATGGTGACGTCCCCCATCTATACAAAAAGTAAAAGCAATAGCCAGGTGTCGTGGTGTGCGTTTGTGATCCCAGCTAGTCAGGAGGCTGGGGTGGGAGGATTGCTTGAGCCCAAGAGATGGAGGCTGCAGTGATCTATGATCAGATCTCTGCACTCCAACCTGATAGACTGGGACTTCATTTCTAAAAACTAATAATAATACATGTATTACAGTCAGACCCTATGTGTCAAAAGGTCTTTTTAGGACAGGAAGGTGTGCAAGTATGCAGTCTGTGTAAACTAGCCAGAGCCAATCCATGGTTGGTGGTCTTCCTATCAGGAGAAAGTTACTGAAATCGTTTCTTGTCCAAGTAAAGCTGTAGTGATGGCTGGTGGAAAAAGGGTTCAGGTAGTCTGCATCTGTTGGATCTGCAAATTGTTTTAATATTGCTTGTCTTAAGGCCAGTGCTTGTTTCGCTGCTAGAGAAGAAGAAGAACCCTGTGGCAGTTAGAATATAGTTTATTCTCTAAGTGAACGGATATGTGACTTAACTTTTGCCTGGCATGACCTTAGGTATAATTTGTTTATAATTTGGTATGTTATTGCCACAGAGTCTCTTCTGTCAGTCTTATGACCTGTATTTTAATGTTTATGGGGATCGCTCCAGCGTAGAGGCCCTCTGACTGTGCCTCCGCCATAATGTGAGCTTGAGCCCAGACATGTTCCCCCTCCTGGAGGCAGCCGAGCTAAGGGAAAGCAGGAACTAAAAGATGGATGATTTTGTAGAAGTTATCTCAGACTCCCTGACACTGACACAATGGCTGTGTGGTTTTACTAAGACATTGTGTTTTATCTTGGTACCTGTTTTGGGCTAGTTTTATGACTCTGTTTACTCTAGTTTCATGACTCTGTTTACTAAACATTATCTAAGCCCTGTAACTACTCACATGTCTCTTGGAGATTGTTACCTTTAAGATCTATGAATTTTGCCTGACCTTAAAGAATGTTACCTTCTCAAATGTAAATCCCTACACAATAGGTAAAGAAAAATCTCCACACTCGTGCTTACTTTTATGGCCCCTAGTTATGTACTTCCCTTTTATTGGTATTTTATCTTCTCCTCCAGACTTGTATTGTAACTTTTGTTCCTCTTTATTGTATAGAATTATACTTGTATTGTAACTTTTGTTCCTCCAGGTATTGTAACTTTTGTTCCTCTTTATTGTATAGAATTAACAATGTGGGTTGACGTCAGCTACTGAAAGCTGACAGTATATATTGGGACCCTTTGCACAAATAAAATTGCTGTTTAGGCATTGCTGTATGGGCACTGTCTATTCAGACCTCCAGACCCTACTTTTCTGTCTCCTATTTTTCCGTGCACTCTCTCTTCCAGGTATTGGGACCCTCTTGCTGGCCGAGAGCTCCCCGGCAGACATGCCGTTCCCGACAAATGTTAATGCTGGTCAGCTGTTCTGTCTAAACTCCAATAGGGAGAAGGTATGATAGTTGTGTCTAACCTGTCCTGTCATTGGTTGGGAACTCAGTTTTAAAGTTTTCTGGAGCCCTCTTGGCCGCAAGGAAGTCCATACAGTCGGTGGGGTCATTTATTCAAACAAAATCCTCTTGGAGCATCTTCCATGTGGCAGGGGGTGTGCTCCTTGTTGGGGATGCAGCGGGCAAGTGCCTCGTGGAGTTTACCTTATACTCTAGTGGGGGAGATGGGCAACAAACAAGTAAGTGAATCATTACACGTGGTGAAGAGAGCTGTGGACGGAATGGAATATTCGGAGAACAGCAAAGGTTAGGACAGGAGAACACCTCTGTAAGGAAGCGGCTTTGAGATGTCACCTGAGAAATGGGAAGGAGCCAGCCTGGGGAAGGGGAATAAGCAGTGCAGGAGGTGGGAAAGGGTATCCCAGGCAGAGGGAAAAGCATGTTGCAGAGACATTCCCAACTTCAAGCCTCTTGGGTTGTGACTGAAGACCTCACATTTGGAAACCAGGCTGTGTTTGAATTAGACTTGTTCTATTGCACAATGTTAGAAGTATGTAAATGTACACAAGGTGCACTTTTAGAAACATTCAACTTTGGAAAAAGTGCAGATTCACAGGTAGTTGCAAAGACAGTACAGAGAGCTCACATGTCCCGTCTACCCAGTTTCCCCCCGGTAGTTACATCTTTCTTAACTAGAGTATCAAAACCAAGAAACTGACAGTGGCACAAAATGTATTGATAGTTCTGTGCCATTTTGACACGTGTAGATTGATGTAACCACAGCAACTGATACACAACTATTCCATCACCACAAAGATCTCTCTCAAGTGGAGCACTTTTTTCTTCTTTTTTAATGTGCTCAGTAGTTGGCTGTGTTCTACCCAACACCATGTAGTACTTAGGTCATGTGAAATGGTAGGCTTTCTCTCTGCTTATATAGTTCTAGAGCTTTGTGACTATTGGGACAGAAACTGGAGGCGACACAACAGGTATTAAGAGAGGCATTAAGATGACCTTTGCTCCAGGAACAGGCTACAATGTGTGATCAAAACCTGACTTAGAGCTCACAAGTATTCTAGTCAAATACTGGCCAAGAACTGTTTGTATTCCTGCGGTAGAGTACAGCTTGTGCAGTCACTTTGTTTATTAGCCTTCTGGAGAAGATAAGGAGGGGAGTACAGTAATTTAATGATCCCTTCTCTCTAAATCATCCTTGAGAAAGTCCATAGCCTCATTTTTTCCATTCTGTAATGAATAAGCCCTCGAGGCATGAACTTCCGGTTTATCCTGTCATTCCCAGGAAAGAGGAGCAAATGCACAAGAAGCTAATTAAACCCTTCACTAGAGGAGGCCTTGATTATAAATTGCATATTGTGAAAAAGAATTTAGGTTTCACTTTTGTTGGAAAGGAAAATGGTATTTCAAAATGAATTTAATGTCTGTACCCCTATTAGTTACCTAAGCCCAAGTCTCAAGACAATCCTAACAGTGTCCCTTCTGGAGAATGACAGGTGTCTCCCTTTGGGACAGAGACTTTGGTGAATACTTGTTGGCTCTGGTTTGAGATTGCATCAGTTCTAAAACTAATTCCTGGCCCTAAACTAAGAACGAGCTTTGACTTGATTTTTAAACTGCTTTTAGAATAGACTTTCCAATTTTTGATTTAAATATGCTTACTTTCACTTGCCCATGAAATTGGTGTCTTCTGGCTTTCTCATGAATATTCTGTATAAATGTATTGATTAAATGTACTTTAAAAATAAATTTCTCACTGTTCAGTTAAGATTAGAAAAAAATAAATAGTAGCACATCACTTTCTCCTTTTGGAGGATTTTTAATCTTAAAATTTCTCCCAATAATGATTAGAAGTTAGAATGATTTTTTTTTTTTTAAGAACGTTATGGCAGGGCGCAGTGGCTCACGCCTGTAATAACTTTGAGAGGCCAAGGTAGGCAGATCACTTGAAGTCAGAAGTTTGAGATCAGCCTGAGTAACATGGTGAAACCCCATTTCTACTAAAAATAAAAAAAATTAGCCAGGCATGGTGGCACATACTTGTAATCCCAGCTACTTGGGAGGTTGAGGCAGGAGAATCGCTTGAACCTGGGAAGTGGAGGTTGCAGTAAGCGCAGATCGTGCCACTGCACTCCAGCTTAGGTGACAGAGCGAGACTCATCTCAAAAAATAAAATAAATAAATAAATAACATTATGCTTTTAAAACGGAGACATAAAATTGTGAGTACTTTGAAGAGAGAATTACGTGTTACCTCTAACAAAATTGCTATTACAATTTTGGTGAATTTTTCCTCTAGTTGTTATTTAAAGGATACTTATATATAGTTTGAAAATCAGAGTAGATGTTCCGTATTTCTTTATGTTTCATTTTGCTGTTATTTGCCTGGCATGTTCAGGGTACCAAATTAAGTATTGATTGATGGTAACAGTGATAGCATGAAGACGTGGAGATCAGGTTAAAGACAGATATGCACCATGAATCCATAATTGAGTCAGTCAGAAGGAAATTTAATTAGCCTTTTTCCTGTGTCCATAGCAGTGCTTTAATAAGAACAACAGAGAAGGCTTTTTTTTTTCTTTTAATTTGCTAATCCAGGATGTTCTCAATGCTTTTATGGACGTCAGCTAGCTAAATACCTTGAGAGAACAGCAATACCATCAAGTTACATCTGTCTGTGACATTTTCTCTATGATGGGACTAACAAATTTGATCTGTATTAACTGATTTTAATATGTATTAACTCACACTTACTGCACTACAACAAGATTTTTGTCTTCTTAACTCTTCTCTTCTTCAGGAAATTACTCCAGGATTTGAATCGTCACAAGAGATTCACCAGAGGATTTTATACACTTGGGCTGTGGCAGCAGATTAATTACACCACAACAACAGGTAAGACACCAGGAGTTCAGATCCTCAGGACTTATGAAAATAAAAAGCATTACTGTAATATTGGTGCTATTTATTGGAGTTATCTATGAAAATAATCTTATTAATCTGCTTTTTTATTAGTTCACTCAGCAAATATTTATTGCATACTAACTACATGCCAGGCATTGTTCTAGGTGTTTGGGCCACATCAGTGACCAAAAAAGACCAAAATTCTTATCCTCATAGATCTTACGTTCTAGTATTCCTTTCCACGTGCATTAGTTGCTAGGGTTGCCACGACAGACTGGGTAGCTTAAGCAGCAGGAATTAATTTGTTTTACAGTTCTGGAGGCTGGAAGAAGTCCAAGATCAAGATGTTAGCAGGGTTGGCTTCTCCTCAGGACCATGAAGGAAGGGTGGGTTCCAGGCCTCTGGCTTTGACTTGTGGATAAATGTCTTCTTCCTGTGTCATCACGCTGTTTTTCCTTTGTATGTCTGTGTCCAAATTTCCTCTCCTTAGAAGGACACCAGTCATATTCAGTTAGGGTGCATTCTAATGACTTCATTTTAACTTAATTACCTCTTTAAAGATCTTGTATCCCAAGATATCACATGCTGAGATATATGGGGTTAGGACTTCAACATGTGAATTTTGGGGGGAACACAACCCATAATATCACACATGACTAGTGTGTATCCACATCTTTGTATTGCCTGTTTTCTCCTATCCACATCCCTGAGATATCCAAAGCCATTTATGTTTACTTGCAAAATGTGTCCAGTGACCTGTGATTATGAGTGATTATTTTTCTAGGGATGACTTATTATTTTTAAAATTTTACTTTTTAATTGACAGATAATAGAAGTAACCAGCCTGGCCAACATGGCAAAACCCCATCTCTAGTGAAAATACAAAAATTAGCCAGGCATGGTGGCAGTCCCCTATCATCCCAGCTACTTGGGAGGCTGAGGCAGGAGAATCTCTTGAATCCAGGAGGCAGAGGTTGCAGTGAGCCAAGATTGCACCACTGCGCTCTAGCCTGGGTGACAGAGAGAGGCTGTCTTAAAAAAAAAATAGAGGTATACATTTAGGGGGCACATGTGATAATTGAATATATTTGTATAATTTGTAAAGGTCAAATAAGTATAATTGGGCTATCTGTCACCTTGTTTATCTTTTATTTATGTTAGAAACATTTGAATTATTCTCTTCTAGCTATTTTGAAGTATATAAGACATAATTTTAAAGCTATACTAGAAAGTTCTTGGTTAGGAAGGATTATTCTCCTTGGAATGATGCTTCATCTAGTGTTCACCATATTCTACTACTTTTCTTAAAGTTTTAAAAATGAATAAAGGGGAACTATGTTGAAGAAGGGGTCCTTTATAAACAGTTAGGTTGTTACAGAGCACTACAGATTCATAGTAAAAAAAAAAAATGTATCAAATACCATATGTGAGAGGAAAGAGTGGTCTATATAAGACATTACTTTTAATAATTCAAGAAATAACATTACCGGGCCGGGCGCGGTGGCTCACGCCTGTAATCCCAGCACTTTGGGAGGCCGAGGCGGGCGGATCACGAGGTCAAGAGATCGAGACCGTCCTGGTCAACATGGTGAAACCCCGTCTCTACTAAAAATAGAAAAAAATTAGCTGGGCGTGGTGGCGCGCGCCTGTAGTCCCAGCTACTCGGGAGGCTGAGGCAGGAGAATGCTTGAACCCGGGCAGCGGAGGTTGCAGTGAGCCAAGGTCGTGCCACTGCACTCCAGCCTGGCGCCTGGTGACTGAGTGAGACTCTGTCTCAAAAAAAAAAAAAAGAAAAAAAAAAAAGAAAAAAAAAAAAAAGAAATAACAGTACCATCATTTACTGTCACCACTAGTTATGATGTACTTTTATCCCATGAGGAGACTGAGACTGAGTTTAGTCATTTACCCAAAATTTCACAGATCTTGGCGAAGCACAGGTCAGTGATGTAGATATTGTTTGCCCTAGGTATACTGTGTAACTCCTGAATTTGAGCTCTTAATCATTCAGAATAAAAACAGACAAAAAGACGCAAACTTGTCCTGATGCACTTTTCAGATACGAACACAAGTAAGCGTATACCTAGTTGGGTACTGAAGTTTCCATTCAGTTTTGGAGCATTTTAATCTTTATTTTATATTGAAATGTTACCAACAGAGATAATTCAGTATTTGTATCATTGTTGATATGTTGTGTCAAAATGTGTCTATCCATCTTAGATAGTAAATTTATAAATGACAGGACTTAATCCACAACCAAATCAGAATATTATACTTTATTTCATATATATCTTGAATTAAATAGAAACAATTAAATAACTGTTAAAAAGTTTGGACTTTCCTCTTTGTAGTTTTAAAACATAATTTTTGTTTTTTTCTTGTACAAGTTGAATGGGGCAACTTGACTGCTTGGAAACATTAGGAAAGGCTTCCAGGGAAAGCTGAGTTTTGTAGGATAAATATGGGTTAGAACAGGGTACTTCAGGAATATAGAAAAGTCCTTATAAATGCATAGGGGTATGTCAGAGCTTGATATTTTTGGGTAAATGTAAGTAGTAACACATGCAGGCAGTGGTGTTGAGAAATGACAGTGGATTAAAAGGCTAGCCCAGATTTAAAAGGTAACTATGAAGCTGCTCAAAGAGCTTAACCATGGGAGTGGAATGAACATATTGGACTTATCAAAATAGTATATAATAGACAATCTAAATGGGCTTATATCTATTAAATAATTGAATTAATAATAAGTATAATTTCTAGAACAGAAGGCACCAAGTCCAGATGGGCTCACTGGCAAATCCTACCAAATGTTTAAGAAAAATATTATACCAATGCTCTACAATCTTTCGGAAGATAGAAGCAGAGGAAACACTTCCTAACTCATTTTATGAGGCCATAATTACTCTAATACCTAATACCAAAATCAGACAAAGACATTAGAAAAAAGAAAAACTACAGACTAATATGTCTCTTGAACACAGATGCAAAAGTCCTCAACAAAATATTAGCAAATTTAATCCAATGATACACAAAGGAAATTATGCATTATGACCAAGTGCAATTTATTCTAATAATGCAAAGCTGGTTCAACATTTGAAAATCAATTAATGTAATCTGTCATATCAAAGGCTAAAGAAGAAAAATCACATGATCATATCAATAGATGTAGAAAAAACATCTGACAAAACCCAGCTCTTATTTATGGTCAGAACTCTCAGCAAACTACTAATAGAGGGGAACTTACTCAACTTGATAAAGACCATGTGCAAAAATCTTTCAGCTAACATGGTACTTAATGGTAAGAGATTGAAGCGTTCCCACTAAGATCAGGAGCAAGGCAAGATGTCTCTTCCCACCAACCCATTTCAACATGATATTTATTGGAAGGGCTAGCTAATGCAATATGACAAGAAAAGGAAGTAAAAAGTATACAGATTAGGAAGAAGAAAATAGAACTGCCTTTGTTTGCAGATGACATGATTGTCTATGTAGAAAATCTGAAAAAATTGACCAAAAAAAAAAGAAAGAAAACCCCCTCCTGGAGCTAATGAGCAATTATAACAAGGTGGCAAAAGTTAGTTGCTTTCCTATATGCCAGCAACAAACAAATGGGATTTGAAATTAAAAACAACATCCCATTTACAATAGTGCCCCCAAATTAAATATTTAGGCATAAAACTAACAAAAATAGACAAGACCTTTATGAGGGAAGTTATAAAACTCTGATGAAAAAATAAAAATCTAAGTAAATGAAGAGAGAGTTCATGTTTATGGATAGGAAGACTCAGTATTATCAAGACATCAATTCTTCCCAACTTGATGTATAGATCCAAGGCAAACCCAATCAAAACCCCAGAAAATAGTTTCCTGGATATCAACAAACTGATTCTTAAGTTTATAAGGACTGCAAATGGTTTGGGTTCTTTGCTTGCAGGATGACTGTATCAGTCAGGATACAGTCAGAACAACAGAAACCATACTTGGTATTTCTTTTTTTTTTCCTGCGATGGAGTTTTGCTCTGTCGCTAGGCTGGAGTGCAGTGGTATGATCTTGGCTCACTGCAACCTCCGCCTCCCGGGTTCAAGCGATTCCTCTGCCTCAGCCTCCTGAGTAGCTGGGACTACAGGTGTGTGCCACCACACCTGGCTAGTTTTTTGTATTTTGGTAGAGAAGGGGTTTCACCACGTTGGCCAGGATGGTCTCGATCTCCTGACCTTGTGGTCCACCCACCTTGGCCTCCCAAAGTGCTGGGATTACAGGTGTGAGCCACTGTGCCCGGCCTATACTTGGTATTTCCAGAGATAATTCAATATAAGAAATTGGCTAAGGAGTTTTGGGGAACCAAAAAAGCAAAAAAAAAGTTGAGGGGGCAGATATTGAACTAATGTAGTAACTATAGGAGGAAGCTACCACTCCTAGGGTTGAGGACACAAAAGGAAGTTTGCACAAAAGGAAACTTAAAGGAGAGGCACCTCAGACTTCTGAGGAGGGGCTGCTGCCTAACTCTTGCTGGCATCATTGGATGAGGCATGTTGAGGCTGGTTCTAAGAATTCCAAAAATGTTGAATATTATAAATGATAGCCACTTGTCAGGAAGGAAACATATCCCATGTCACTCTTTCTGCCTTGAAGAACTAATAGGAAGCCAACTGGCAAAGTAGAAATATAGTTCTCATAGTCCCAGCCTTGTTGTCATAAAGCAGAGTTATATGTGTGAGTTTGGACTGAGAGACAATGGCGTAACAACTGGGACAGCTCATTACTTTGCTTATTCAATATTCATACACAACTTTGTATATTTAAGCTTCCCATACGCAATTTAAAAATGGTAGCTTTTTCTTTAACAAGATACAGCTATCTTTTGTACAAATTGACACTCTCAGCCAGGCACAGAGACTCACTCCTGTAATCCCAGCACTTTGAGAGGCCGAAGCAGGTGGATCACTTGAGCCCGGAAGTTCCAGACCAGTCTGGGCAACATGACGAAATCCTATCTCTACTGAAAATAAAAAAAATTAGCTGGGTGTAGGGGCGCATGCCTGTAATCCCAGCTATTCAGTAGGCTGAGGCACGAGAATAGCTTGAACCTGGGAGGTGGAGGTTGCAGTGAGCTGAAATCATGCCACTGCATTCCAGCCTGGGTGACAGAATGCGACTCAAAAAAAAAAAAATAAATAAACAAAAATAAATAAATTGACATTCT
Source organism: Ateles fusciceps (assembly GCA_036589455.1). Taxonomy (NCBI): domain Eukaryota; kingdom Metazoa; phylum Chordata; class Mammalia; order Primates; family Atelidae; genus Ateles; species Ateles fusciceps. The sequence goes on from JAZHEH010000952.1 coordinate 20,716,878, forward strand.
TACCCTTTCTCCATAAAGAGATGATCCCAAATGTCATTACATCAATCTCTGGATTGTGTGTTAATTACTCCTCAATTCAGTAAAGTCCCTTATGAACCTTCTATAACCTAAAGATGAAATTGTAAAGTTAACAATTGCCATTAATTTTTAAAATTACAGTGGGAAAGGAGAAGACAAATTTGTTAATATATATGGAAATACATAAACACACATATACATTAAGCAAGTAAGAAATAATGCTTAGTTATTCGTCCTTATTTCTGTCTAGTCATGAGCCTGTGGTTAGTGTCTCTTCCTCCCCAGCTCATTTCATGCTTCCTGTTCTCTGAGCCAGCATATACCAAGTGGTGTGATCCAAACTGTCATTCCTGAAGGGTCGGAATCTTCAGCGGGCCTGTCTTTTCTTGGTTATTATAGTTTTTTAAATTAACTTTTACTATCAGCAGTGGGAATACAGGGGTGCCATGTTGTTATGAATGGCAGCATCCCCATATATAGTCTTTCCTGGTTTCACTTTGTAGCAGCAACCCCGTGTTTTTTAGTTGTCAGGATCAATCACTCCAGCCAGTAATTCCTTTCTTTGTCCATTGGTTCAGTTGCATATGGAATCTAAAATGGCCATTTAGCTGTTAGAAACTCAATGGAAGCATTCTGTCTTGGGAATTAAACAGGGTTCAAGTTATGGGAAGCAGAATTCTATGAAGAAGTGTAATAATGAGAGAAGCCACTTTCCCTTCTACTCCTTGACTATGGACCTGTGTATTGTGGCTTTGGGAGAAAGAGTCCCATACATTGGTCAGTGGCTAAAAGCATATATTGTTCTTTGAAAACAGAGTTCCAACCTTACAAAATGTTTCTCAGCTCATGTTGTAACTGAGTCTTTAGTAGGCCATCCCGTTATTATATCGGGCCAGATACTTTTAGATGATGGGGTATGCAATAAGACTACTTATTTACATAATTTGCAAACTCTAATTACACTTCTAAGATGTGTTACTTAGAAGCTGTGTTGAGTAGGATACCATGTTATTGAGTAAGGAATTATGTGGTGGTGCTGGCAGAACGCAATAGGCGGGGAAAGGCAAATCAATACACAGAATAGGTGTCTATTCCAGCGCAAACAAATGGCTTTCATTTGCATGATGGAAGGGGTGCCTTATAATCAACTTACCAACACACAGTTGCCTGATCCCCTTGGGAAATGGTGCCATATTGGGGACTTACAGTTTAGATTCTGCTCTTGATAATATGGGCACTCAACTATGCCAGCAGTCAGATTAGCATGGTGAGCACTTTGTTCGGTCTGTGCTTCATCTCTTCCACTATGGCCATTTTGTACACAAGCCCATTAAAACAGAAGATGAGGAAGGATGCAGACTGGTAGTCCCAGAACAAGTCACTTTGTTCACCCCTATTATTGAGGCCTCCTCTACAGTGGCTGTACCTTGGTAAGCCCTCACACAAATTCCTTCACATTTAGTGCTCATTCTGAAAGATCTGTGCATGTGTCTCTTCTTCAGTCTTCCTTGTTATCAGTCTTGTTCTTTTCCATTTCCTGACCAGGTGACCAAAGCATTATTCACTGTCCACAGATGAGTGTACACCTGTACCACAAGCTACACCTCGTTCCTGGCTGAGCGGACTTCAAGGTGTACTGCTAAAACTTCTGCCCTCTGGGAGTTTCTTCACCATTTCCTTCAGCAGCATCTCTGAGTGAGTATACTGGTACTAGTGTAATGTGGACACCCTTCTGTAAACCAGACCCCAGTTGGTTTAAAATTTTTTTTAATTTTTCATTTAGAAAATTTTAAATTGACACATAATAATTGTACATATTTATGAGGTACATAGTTATGTTGTGATACATACAATGTATAGTGATCAAATCAGGGTAATTAGCATATCCATCACCTCAAACATTTATCATTTCTTTGTGTTTGGAACATTCAATATCCTTTTTCTAGCTATTTGAAACCACAAGATACTGTTAATTATTGTCATTCCATAGTAGTATAGAACACTACAATTTATTTCTCCTATCCATTTGTATCCTTTAACAAATCTCTATCTCCCTCTTCCCCTACTCTTCTCAGCCTTTAGTATCCTTTAGTCTACTTTTTACTTCTATGAGATCAACTTTTTTTAGCTTCCACATATGAGTGAGAATATGCAGTGTTTGACTTTCTGTTCCTGGCTTATTTTGCTTAATATAATGTCCTCCATTTCCATCCATTTTGCCTTGAATTACAGGATTTTATTCTTTATTATGGCTGAATATTACTCCATTGTATATTTATACACCACATTTTTCTTATCCATATGTTGTTGGACATATATGTTGATTCCATATCTTGGTTCTCATGAATAGTGCTGAAGTAAACATAGGGATGCAGGTTTCTCTTCAATATGTTGATTTCCTTTCCTTTGGATAAATACTCATTAGGGGAATTTCTGCATCATATTGTGGCTCTACTTGTAGTTTTTTGAGGAACCTCCAGACTGTTCTCCCTACTGGTTGTACTAGTTTACATTCCCACCAAGTGTATGAGAGTTCTCTTCTCTCTGCATCCTTGCCAGCATTATTTTTCTTTTATAATAGCCATCCTAACTGGGGTGAGATGTTATATCATTGTGGTTGTGATTTACATTTCCCTGATAATTAGTGACATTGAGTGTTTTTTCATATACCTGTTGGTCATTTGTATGTCTTCTTTTGAAAAATGTCTGTTCAGATCACTTGCCCATTTTTCAGTCATAGTATTTATTTTTTTTATTTTTTATTTTTTGCTGTTGAGATATTTGAGTTCCTGTGTATTCTGGATGTCAATCCCTGGTCAGATGAGTAATTTGCAGATATTTTCTCCCATTCTGTAAGTTGTCTTTTCACTGTGTTGATTGTTTTCTTTGCTGTGCAGAAGCTTTTTAGTTTGATATAATCCCATTTATTTTTACAGTTGTTGCCTGTGCTTTTGAGGTCTTATTCATAAAATATTTTCCCAGAGCAATGTCCTAAAGCATTTCCCCTCTGCTTTTTTCTAGGACTTTTATAGTTTTGGGTTTTACCTTTAGGTCTCTGATCCATTTTGAGTTGATTTTTGTGTATGGTGAGAGATAGGGATCTAGTTTCATTCTTCTGTGTATAGATATTCTGTTTTCCCAGCACTAGTTATTTATTTATTTGAGACAGGGTCTTGCTTTATCACCCAGACTGGAGTGCAGTGGTGCAATCATGGCTTTCTGCATCTCAACTGCCCAGGCTCAAGTGACCCTCCCACTTCAGCCTCCCAAGTCACTGGGACTATAGGTGCATGCCACCATGCCTGGCTGTTTTAAAAATATATATTTTGTGTGTTTGTAGAGAGGGGTCTCCATTTGTTGCCCAGGCTGGTCTTGAACTTCTGGGCTCAAGCAATCCTCCCTACTTACCCTCTCAAAGTGTTGTGATTACAGGTGTGAGCCATCGTGCCTGGCCCAGCACTATTTATTGAAGAGACTGTCCTTTCCCCAATGTATGTTCTTTGTCCCTTTGCCAAAAAGCAGTTGGCTGTGGATACACAGATTAATTTCTGGGTTCTCTATTCTGTCTCATTGGTCTATGTGTCTGTTTTTATATCAGTACCATGCTGTTTTGGTTACTATGACTTTGTAGTATAGTTTGAAGTCAGATAGTATGATGCCTCCAGTTTTGTTTTTTTGCTTGGGTTTGCCTTGGATGGTCAAGATCTTTTGTGGTCCTATATAAATGTTAGGATTTTTTTCTGTTTCTGTGAAGAATATCATTGGTATTTTGACAGGGATAAGGCCCAAGTGTATTTTTCCCCCTCTTACCACAGGTCATAAAGAACTCCCCATAAAACCACAAATGTTGGTTGAGGAAGAGGCCATAAGGCAGCAGAAGTAGGTACTGTGGGGTCTGGGCCACTTGCTCATGTAACTTGCTTGTGCTCTGAGATTGCTTGAGAATCTTATCTTGTACGTGCTATGTCTATTTGCTAATGGATTGCTGCTGCACAACATTATAGCTAGGTCTTGTTCATAATGGGCAAGTTAGGTCATGTAGTAGTTAGGTCATGTAATAGGAATTCCATGGTTTATACCAGGGCATAATAGTGAGCTATGAGCTGCTTCTTTAAGGGAGCAGAGGAGGGTATGGTTCTGTTCGCTAGCTATGTGTTGTGTCATTTTCCTGCCGAGGCTTGCCAGAGGAGCCATGTAGCACTCTTACCACAGACACCTGGAGCACCACTGGGTAGACAGACTGGAGTGGCACTGCCTTGACCCACTATAGAGCCTTCTCTTGCTTCAGGCACTATTCAGAAGTAGCAGCCTTAGAAATTACTTGGTGTAACTGGATCAGAGCAGAGCATCAAATTGTGGTTTTCATTGCCTACGAAAACTAAAGAGGCCCAGGACTGGCACAATGATCCTGAACTTGGAGAACAAGAACTGCATAACATTACCTATTGATAGCGGCCAGATGTGACTTTGATTGTTTTCCCTTCATATGTGGTTGTATATAAAATAGTACGTGTTGTTAAGTAAGAATTTTTTGGACTTGTATTATCATAAGAGAGGTATATGTGTGTCCTGTAAGCGGTCTGAACATTTCTTTCTTTCATTTTGGTCTACATAGCATCTCTTGGTCTGGGCAAACTTCCCTTCCCTATTTTGGTGGTTCTGATGAGTAAAGGTAAATTACCAGATAGCAAAGCAAGAGGGCATTCTAGAAAATAAGATCGGTGGAAGCAAAGGCCTATGGGCATGGTGGGTTCTGGGAGCAGTAATTAGTTCAGTTGAGTATTAAGTAGCACTGGGGGTAAAGAGTATAAAGAATGGAATGATGGGAGATAAAATTGAAAATGTTAGGTAGGGCTACACTGGGAGGAACTATTTTTTGTTTGTTTGAGATGGAGTTTTGCTCTTGTTTCGCACGCTGGAGTGCAATGGCGTGATCTCGGCTCACCACAACCTCCGCCTCCTGGGTTCAAGCAATTCTCCTGCCTCAGCCTCCTGAGTAGATGAAATTACAGGCATGTGCCACCATGCCCGGCTATTTTTGTATTTTTAGTAGAGACAGGGTTTCTCCATGTTGGTCAGGCTGGTCTCAAACTCCCAACCTCAGGTGATCCACCCACCTCGGCCTCCCAAAGTGCTGAGATTACAAGCGTGAGCCACCACGTCCAGCAGGAGGAGCTTTATGTACCATATGAAGAAGGTGGACAAATCCTGGGCTGAGGGGGAAAGTAGTGATGATTTTTTTTTTTTTGGCAGGGCTGTGATGTGATCACATCACATTGGTGTGAAAGATATTTCATGAGGGAGAATTGGAGATGAGCAATACTAGGGGGTAGAACTATTATTTAAGATTACCTAGTAGTTCTGAATAAAGTGATGAGACATGAGCTAAGTAAGGTAGGGCAAATTGGAGGAGAAAATGAATTTAAATGATGCATAGGAAGTGGAATTGACAGACTCGGTGGCTGACTATATGTGGAGTGGGAGGAGAGAACAAGAATTTATATATGTGCTTAAAAATTTTACACTTGTATGACACAATCCAGTTTGAGCTTGAGTGGGATTCAGAGAGATCTGGGCCTAGTGTAGAGTGACCAGCTGTTCTGGTTTATCCAAGATTAAGGGATTTCATGGGATGTGAGACTTCCAGTGCTAAAACTGTGAAAGTCCCCAGCAAACCAGGCTAAGTTAGCCACACTAGCCTAATATGAATGGGTGGACAGATTAGTGATGGGAGCTTATCAGCATAAGCACTGAGACACCTTCTGGGATAACCATGACCTGGCAAGAGATCCTTTAGTGGTGCAAAGAAATGGTGGTCCTTGATAATGCATGGTAGCTGCCATTCAAATCTCCCCCACAGTGGATCCAATCTGGGGTTCCATGGAGAAAGGATGTCGGAAGTAAAATATGAAAGAACTGTTTCACTAACTTGTGACCCACTTTAACAGTATAACTCAGAGGGGACAGATTCTTTTTCACCATGGACCACCTCACAGCTCTGGAAACCTGAGGGCTTTAGTACATTGGGAAATTCAGTTAAATACAGGTTGGGGGAGTTGCAAGGGATGGAGGGGGTGGGGAGAGGAACTGGTAAACTGTACTGGTACACAGAAGAACTAAAATACTTAGCAGAGCAGAATAACATCTGTGCATTGGGGCATAAACCAGTGAAATGTGAGTTATTACAGCAAAGGTGACAGCAGGCTTTTCTTGAAGCAATTCCTTTCAGAAGGAAAGACTGTGTTGATTACTTTCTTTGTTATGTTTCTCCATCTAGTGGTAACTCTCATGTGCTTTTTTCCTAGTTAGATGTTTAAAAGAAGGCAGACTAAAAACTTGAGAAATGTTTCCAAAGTCATCATTTATTCACTCATTCATTCATTCACTTCACAAATACTGAATGAGTATGCATACCTTCTATATGCCAGTTACATTTCTAGCTATTGAGGTTAAGGCTGTGAACAAAACTGAAAAAACTCTGAACTCATGGAAGCTTACATTGATGAAAAAGTACATTTCATTTTTTTTTCCTATGTGAATATTCTGTTTTCAAAGCACCATTTACTGAAAAGATTATCTTTTTTCTTTAAGACTCTGCAGTGCCATTACTGTTATATATGAAGTGTCCGTTTATGTGTGAGTCGTTGCATATCCTGGTTATGCTCCCTTGATTTATTTGTCAATTTCTGTGACAATGTCATATGTCTTTATCATTTTACTTTATAATCATTATTAATATTTAGTACAGCAAGAACTCCCGCCTTATTTTTTATTTTATTTTTTTTTCTTTTAGCATGAGATACACAACCACCTACCTTATTTTTTTAAAGAGTGTTTTGGATATTCTTGGCCTTTAAATTTTCCATAAAGTTTAAAATTAGTCTGTCAGATTCTATCAAAATACCCTATTGGGAATATTTACTGGGATTGAACTGAATCATTAAGTCATTTTAGAGTGAACTGACATTTTTATACTATTGGACCTTCCAATTCACCATTTACATCAGTCTTCTTTAGTGTCTTTGAATAGACGTAAAAGTCTTATATATCTTTTGATATATTTATTTGTAGATACTTGATTTTTTAGGCTAAAAAGGCATCTTTAAAAAATTATTTGCTAACGATTTATGGCTGGTGTTTGGAAATGTAGCTACTTTTGTTATATTGATTCTTCATCTAGGGATTTTGCTAAATGCTCTTATAATTCTAATAAATCTCTTTTTCCTATATATATAATTTATCATCTGCAGATAATTATACCATTAATTTATTTTTCTTATCCTTCATGTACTAGTTAGAAGTTCTAATACAACATAGAATAGAAATGGTGATATTGGGCACCCTTTAATTGTTCCTGATTTTAGAGGAAAAGCTTTTGACATAAACAGTTAATTTTCTTTGGTTTTCTGCAGATATTTTTTATTAGATTAGGAACTTTCATTCTATTTCTTTTTTCTTAAGTGTTTAAAAATCAAGAGTGGATATTAAGTTTTATTAAGTGTTTAGAATTTTTGCATCTATGTAGAAATACTAGAACTTCTTTTCTGCTTGAATCTCTTAATGTGGTGAAGAACTGGTACCAATTCTGAAACTATTTAAAAAATTCGAGGAGGAAGGACTCCTCTCTAACTCATTTGATAAAGCCAGCATCACCCTGATACCAAAATCTGGCAAAGACATAATAATAAAAGAAAACTACAGGCTAATATCCCTGATGAATGTATATGCAAAAATCCTCAACAAAATACTAGCAAATTGAATCCAGAAGCACGTTAAAAAATTAATTCATCATGATCAATTTGGTTTAATTCCTGGGATGCAAGTTTGGGTTCAATATACACAAATCAATAAATGTGATTCACCACATACACAGAATTAAAAACAAAAACCATGTGGTCTTCTCAATAGACACAGAAAAAGCTTTTTATAAAATCCAACATCCCTTCATGGTAAAAGCCCTCAAAAAAACTAGTCACCAAAGGAAGACTAGATGGCTCAAAATAAGAGCCATCTATGACAAACCAGCCAACATCATAGTGAAGGGGCAAAAACTGGACACATTCTCCTGGGGAACTGGAACAAGACAAGAATGCTCACTCTCACTACTACTATTCAACATAGTAATGAAAGTCCTTGCCAGAACAATCAGGCAAGAGAAAGAAATAAACGACATCCAAATAGGAAAAGAAGAAGTCAAACTATCTCTCTTTGCTGATGATAGGAATCTATACATAGCATGGTACTGGTACCAAAACAGAGATATAGACCAATGGAACAGAACAGAGGCCTCGGAAGTAACACCACACATCTACAACCATCTGATCTTTGACAAACAGGACAAAAACAAGCAAGGGGAAGGATTCTCTGTTTAATAAATAGTGTTGGGAAAACTGGCTAGTCATGTGCAGAAAGCTGAAAATGGACCCCTTCCTTACACCATATACAAAAATTAACTCCAGATGGATTAAAGATTTAAACATAAGACAGAACACCATAAAAACCCTAGAAGAAAACCTAGGCAATACCACTCAGGACATCGGCATAGGCAGGGGCTTCATGACTAAAACACCAAAAACAATGGTAATAAAAGCCAAAATAGATAAATGGGATCTAATTAAACTTAAGAGTTTCTGCACAGCAAAAGAAACAATCATTAAAGTGAACCGGCAACCAACAGAATGGGAAAAAATGTTTGCAAGCTACCCATCTGACAAAGGGCTAATATCCAGAATCTACAAAGAACTAAAACAAATATACAAGAAAAAACTCCATCAAAAAGTGGGCCAAAGATAGGAACAGACACTTTTCAAAAGACATTTATGTGGCCAACATATGAAAAAATGCTCATCATCACTGGTCATTAGAGAAATGCAAATTAAAACCACATTGAGATACCATCTCATGCCGGTTAGAATGGGGATCATTAAAAAATCTGAAGACAACAGATGCTGGAGAGGATGTGGAGAAATAGGAACGCTTTTACACTTTTGGTGGGATTGTAAATTAGTTCAATCATTGTGAAAGACAGTGTGGCGATTCCTCAAGGATCTAGAAACACAAATACCATTTGACCCAGCAATCCCATTACTGGGTATATACCCAAAGTTTTATAAATTGATCTATTATAAAGACACATGCACACACATGTTCATTGTGGCACTGCTTACAATAGCAAAGACTTGGAACCAACCCAAATGCCCATCAATGATAGACTGGATAAGAAAATGTGGCACATATACACCATGGAATACTATGCAGCCATAAAAAGCATGAGTTCATGTCCTTTGCAGGGACATGGGTGAATCTGGAAATCATTCTCAGCAAACTGACACAAGAACAGAAAACCAAACACTGCATGTTCTCACTCATAAGTGGATGTTGAACAGTGAGAACACATGGACACAGGGAGAAGAACATCACACACTGGGGTCTATTGGGGGTGGGGGACTAGGGGAGGGATAGCAGGGGGTGGGGAGATTGGGGAGGGATAACAGGAGAAATACCTAATGTAGGTGATGAGGGGGATGGAGGCAGCAAACCTCCATGGCATGTGTATAACTATGTAACAATCCTGCAAGATCTGCACATGTACTCCAGAACTTAAAGTAAAAAAAAAAAGAAAAGAAAACCTTAAAGATTGCCCAAAGTCTCCTAGAACTAATAAACAACTTCAGCAAAATTTTCAGATACAAAATCAATGTACAAAAACCAGTAGCATTTCTATACACCAATAACATTCAAGCTGAGAGCCAAACCAAGAATGCAATGCCATTTACAATAGCCAGAAAAAAAAAACAAAAACGTAAGAATACAAGTAACTATGGAGGTGAATGATCTCTACAAGAACTACAAAACACTACTGAAAAAAAAACATACATGACACAAACAAATGGAAAAACAGTTCATGCTCATGGATTAGAAGAATCGGTATTGTTAAAATGGCCAAAAGCAATCTCCAGATTCAATGCTATTCTTATCAAGCTACCAACATCGTTTTTCACAGAACTGGAAAAAAACTATTCTAAAATTCATATGGAACCAAAAAGAGTCCGGATAGCAGGAGCAATCCTAAGCAAAAGAACAAAGCTGGAGGCATTACATTACCAACTTCAAACTATACCACAAATCTACGGTACCAAAACAACATGATACTAGGACAAAAACGGTGCATAGACCAACGGAACAGAATAGAGAACAGAGAAATAAAGCCACGAACCTACAACTACCTGATCTTCAACAAAGTCAGCAAAAATAAACAATGGGGAAAGGACTCTCTATTCAATAAATGGTGCTGGGATAACTGGCTAGCCATATGCAGAAGACTGAAACTGGACCCGTACCTTTCATCAAATACAAAAATTAATTCAAGATGAATTAAATATTTTAAATGTAAGACCCTAAACTATAAGAATCCTAAAAGAAAACCTAAGAAACCCATTTTGGACGTCTGCCTTGAGAAATAATTCATAACTGAGTCCTCAAAAGCAATTGCAACAGAAACAAATTGACCAGTGATACCTAATTAAACTAACAAGCTTCCAATTAAAGTTACCAATTAAAGTAACCATGGCAGAGTAAACAACCTACAGAATGGGAGAAAATGTTTGCAAACTATGCATCTGACAGAAGTCTAGTATCTAGAGCTGTAAGGAACCTAAACAAATCAACAAACAAAAAAAATAAATAAATAAAATAACCCCATTAAAAAAAAATGAGCAAAAGACATGAATAGACACTTCTCAAAAGAAGACCTACAAGTGCCCAACAAATATATGAAAAAATGCTCCACATAACTAATCATCAGAGAAATGCAAATCAAAACTGTAATGAGATACCATCTTACACCAGTTAGAATGGCTATTATTATTTATATTTATATTTATATTTATATTTTTGAGATGGAGACTTGCTCTGTCACCAGGCTGGAGTGCAGTGGCACGATCTTGGCTCACTGCAACCTCTACCTCCAGAGTTCAAGAGATTCTCCTGCCTCAGTCTCCTGAGTAGCTGGGACTGCAGGTGTGCGCTGCTACACCCAGCTCATTTTTGTCTTTTTAGTAGAGATGAGGTTTCACTAAGTTGGCCAGGATGGTCTCCATCTCTTGACCTCGTGATCCACCCACCTTGGCCTCCCAAAGTGCTGAGATTACAGGCATGAGCTACCGTGCCCAGCCAGCTACTATTAAAAATTAAAAAAAAAAAAAAAATAGATGCTGGTGAGCCTGCAGAGAAAAGGGAACACTTACACACTATTGGTGAGAATGTAAATTTAGTTCAGCTACTGTAGAAAGCAGTTTGTTGAGTTATGTGAGTTCTTTATGTATTGTACATACCAAACTCATCAGATAAATTATTTGCAAATATTTTCTCTCATTTTATGGGTTGTCTTTCCACTTTGTTGATAGTATTTTTTGATACACTGAAGTTTTGTTATTTTGACAAATTCTGATTTATTTTTTCTTTTGATTGTGCTTTTGGTGTCATAACTTAAAAACCAGTGCCGGCTGTGCATGGTGGTACACGCCTGTTGTCCCAGCTACTTGGGAGGCTGAGGCAGGAGGATCCCTTGAGCCCAGGAGTTTGAGGTTTTTATACTGTACTATAGTGAAACAGTGTATTAGAGTGAAACAGCATAGTGAAACTTTGTCTCAAAAAAAAAAATTCTTTTTAAAGAAATAAATCTTTGCTAAATTCAAGATAATGATTTATTCCTGTATTCTAAGACTTTCATAGTTTTAGCTCTTATATTTAGATTTTTGATCCATTTTGAGTTAACTTTTGTATATGGTCTGAGATAAGGGCCTAGAGTTATTTTCTGAGACAATTTTCTTCTTGCGTCATTTGTAATTTTATATTTTTCTAAAAGAATTTTTATTTCATCATATATTCAAATTTATTGGAGTAAAGTTGCTTATAATATGCTTTTGTTAGCTTTTAAATATCCATATTATTGATAACAGAATCTCTCCTTTTATTTATGATACTGTTACTTATACTTTCTTTTTTTCTTGTCTAATTTCACCAGTGGTTTGTCAATTTTTAGTCTTTTTAAATAGAAACCACCACTAGCAAAGAGATAGAACATTGTTAGTCTTTCTTCTTTTCTGGGTACCGATGATGCCCTAGACCTTGGCCTAGATAACTAGTTGGGTTTTGTTTGTTTGTTTGAGACAGGATCTCACTCCATCTCCCAGGCTAGAGTGCAGTGAGTGCACAATAGCACCTCACTGTAGTCTTGACCTCCTGGGCTCCGGTGATTCTACCACCTCAGCCTCCTGAGTAGCTGGGACTACAGACGTGCACCACCACTCTGAGCTAATTTTTACATTTTTTTAATGTAGAAACAAGGTCCCACTATGTTGCCCAGGCTGGTCTCAAACTTCTGGACTCAAATGATCCTCCTGCCTCAGCCTCCCAAAGTGGTGGAATTACAGGTTTGAGCCACTATGCCCAGCCGTAACTAGTTGTTTTTGTTAAACGTTACTCATTAATTCAATACATATTTTGAGCACCTACTATGTATTGAGGATACATCAGTGAACAGACAGGAAATCCTGCTCTCATGAAGCTTACATTCTGGTCAGGGAGATAGATGATAAATAAATAAAATAGGTAAATTACATAATATTTTAGTACCTTAGAAGGGATTAAGGGCTATGAAGAAAAATAACTAGGGAAAAGGATAGGGAGGGGAACAGACGACAGCAATTAAAAAAATGATAGACATATCTCTTGAGAGTCCTCTTGGCTTTGACAGTTTCTCAGACTTTCCTTGTTTATGATGAATTTGACAGTTTTGAGGAATATTAATAACTGCAAAGTTTTGAGGCCTACAGAATGTCTCTCAATTGGGATTTGTCTGATGTGCTTATCATGAACACACTAAAGTTAGGGTTTTTGGGAGGAAGACCACAAAGGTAAATTGCCTGTCATAACAAAGTACTACAAATTATGTGACTTTAAAATAGCAGAAATGTATTATTTTTCACACTTCTGGAGGCCAGAAGTCCAAGAGTGTTAACCGGGTTAGTTTCTTCTGACGGCTATGAGGAAGAATCTGTTCTACACCTCTCTCCTAGTTTCTGGTGATGACTGTCAATTTTTGGTATTCCTTGGCTTATAAATACATCATTCTGATTTCTGCCTCTGTCTTCACCTGGCCATCCTCTCTGTGTGTCTGTCAGAATTTCCTTTCTTTAAAAAGAAGGGGAGGCCCTAAGGGGAAGAACTGGTGGGGGGTTTTTTTTTCGGCCTCAAAGATTTTAAAAATAAACGAATGAAAATTTGAAAGAAAAATAAGTCTTGGGACCCCAAAATCAGTAAGCCAAAGGGAAAAGTCAACCTGGGTGCTGTGTTAGGCAAACTTGCCTTCCATTTTATTTCTAAATAAGATAGCTACAAAAATTAAAAGAAAAAAAAAAGCTACATACCTTCCTCACAATTTATCCACAAGGAAATTTCTTGTGGGCCTCAAGATCTTTTCCCTGAAACAGTTTTGTTGAATTTCACCCTGGCAAAGTAAATTGGTAGCTTATCTTCACAGGTGCAGGACAAACACAGAATTAAAAGTGATCCCTCTGCTCACCTGAGACAAATTCGTATCTGATTGCTTCCTCTGCCCTATTGTTTATGTAAAAATGTAGATTCACTAAGCCAGACTAAGGCATAAGAGATTATTCCTCTACCCTCCTCTCACATGTAAAGGCTAATCAGACTCAAAAGAATGCAGCCTTTTCTCTCATCTACCTATGACTTGAAAGCAGCCCTCCTCCGTGCCCCTTTGAGTTGTCCTGCCTTTTTGGACTGAACCAATATAAATCTTGCACATTTTGATTAATGTCTCATGTCTCCCTAAATTATATAAAACTAAGCTGTACCCCAACTACCTTGGACACATATTGACAGGACCTCCTGGGTGGTGTCACAGGTGCATCCTTAACCTTGGGAAAATAAACTTTCTAAATTGATTAGGGGGGAAAAAAGAACTTCAGCACATCTTTTTTTGAGGGGGACGCAATTGAACCCATAACAGTGCCATTCTTATCACATCACATGAAGGACACAAGCTATCAACATGGCGTATCACGGTTGATGTTAACCTTAATTGCTTGGCTAAGGCAGTTTTTGTCAAGTTTCTCCACAGTAAAGTTACTCTATTTCCCCCTGCTTCTGTATTATTCTCTTTGGACAGAAGTTGTTATGTTCAGCCTGCACTTACTGAGCCAGAAGGATGGGAAGTTATTCTCTACCTCTTTGAGGGAGAGTATTTACATCAATTATTTGGAATTCTTTTGCAATCATTCATTTATTCATATCTGTGTGGATTCATGGATATTTGTTTTATATTTTGGGTTAGAATTCAGGAATTATGCACTGTATTATTAGGGTGCCCCATTGAAACAGAGCCAGTAGGATGGAGACACATATATACAGTCAGCCTTCCATATCCACAGGTTCCAAATCTGCAGATTCAACCCACCAAGGGTCAAGAATATTCAGAAAAAAAATTATCCTGAATAAGTAGACTTTTTTTTTCTGGCCATTATTCCCTAAAGCATACAACATAACAACTATTCACATAGTGTTTACATTCTGTTAGGTATTATAAGTAACCTAGAGAGGATTTAAAGTATACAGCAGGGTGTGTGTAGGTTACATGCAAATACTATGCCATTTTATGTAAGGAACTTGAACATCCACAGATTTTGGTATCTACAGGGATCATGGAACAAATCCCTCGTGGATACTGAGAATGACTGTGGGGGGTGTGTGTGTATGTATGTAGTGATAACACAGAAAGAAAGAAAAATTTATTATAGGAATTGGCTCACACTATTGAGACTGAGAAGTCCCACACTCTGCCATCTGCAGGCTGATGGTATATAATTCAGTTCAAACACTAAGTCCTGAGAACCTGGAGCACCAATGTCTGAGGGCAGGAGAAGATGGATGCCCCAGCTGAAATAGGGAGCAAATTCACCGTCTCTCTACCTTTTTAATCTACTTAGACCCACAATGAATTGGATGATACCCACTCAGGTTGATGAGAGCAGATCTTCTTTACTCAGTCTCACTGATCCAAATGCTAATCTCTTCCAGAAACACCTTCATATACACACCCAGAAATAACGTTTTATCAGCTATGTGGGCATCCCTTAACTCATTCAAGTTTATATATAAAATTGACTAACACAGATTATATAATATATGATTCCATTTACATGACATGTTGGAAAAGGCAAAACTATAGAGATGGTAAACAGATCAGTGATTGCCAGGATCTTGTGGAAGGGAGGGCTAAATAACGGAAGCCAGGGGATTTTTCAGGATAGTGAAACTATTCTGTGTAATTCTGTAATGGTTGATACTTTGTCATTATGTCAAAGCCCACAGAACTGTACAGCACTGATCAGATCTTAACGTATGCAAAGTTTTGAAAAATCACATAGGGGGTCAGGAGATCACAGAATGGAATATAGGTTGTGACAAAAATAATCTAAATGTATTACAAATGCATGAAATGACCTCACTGAAGAGGTTGTGAGGAAAACATCCTGACCTAACTTTGGAAATAAGTGGAGACTGTAAGACTGAAAAGGATCTCTGCATAAAGACTGGACTCTAGTTGGTCAAACTGTTGTTTCCATGGGGGTACAGGTTAATATTTCTGAAACCACCGTATATGGACATACTAGAATTGAACAGCTAAGTAAATGGGTGGTGGATGGTGGGAGCCATATTTCTTATTGTTGGAATGTGAGGTTACAGGCAAGCCAGAGGAGGAGGCCAGAATGATCCATGTGGTAATGGATAAGAGTTGGAGACATCATTATGAACTCATGTTTCACTTAATATTGATACAAATGGGTACATCTGGAAATGTTTATAAACATATGTGTATATACACAGGTTAGTAGAAACATATATTTCTTGTTCTGTCAGCTGAGAGGGGCTTAGAAACGATGACACTCCGGTAGCAACAAATAGACCTAGAACCAAAATTTTGGTTTCTGATACCATTCTCCAATAAAAGGAACCAGACATCCTTGGAGAAATGGCTGATTCCAGAGCATGGGTATGGAATACATACAGAAAGGGGGACATATTCTTAACCATTTCTGTACATTTTCCCAACTCATGCCGATCATCCCAAAATAATCCTGGAGTATATTTTAGTGCCACAAAGTAAGGAAGTGCTCAAAAAGAACACAGTGATAAGGGTATGTCAAAGGCAAAAAGAAGCCAACTAAAAAAGCTTCCACTGGAACAATTCGAGCAACAAAATAAATGGCAATATAGGTTTCAGAGACTATACAGAGCTATTCTGGTCTTCTTTGTTCACTTGATACAGCTGAAGCTCCTGCTTGATTCTGCTGATGCTTCCTGCAGGGGTGAGTGCACTTTTGCAGGCCTGGTTCCACAGGTGAAGTGTGGGAGATGCCAGGCCATGGGTCAGTGAGTGCTTCCCTGAACCTGACCTTTGGGCTGGCTAGTGCCAGTGGGGCTCTTGCTTGATCCCTGCTGGTGTTACCTGAGGGCATGGAAGGTGCTTTTCTGCCCTCCCCAGTACCAGCTTGTGGGTGGAGGATGCTGGGCCTATGGGTAGAGGATATTTCTTGGGGTCTGCTCATCAGGTCACTTGGTGCTGATGAGCTTCTTACTGCATCTTTGCTACTGCTGGTGAGATGGAGAGCATCTACGTGGGTGCCTTCTGCCACTGATGTTGGAGGGGGAGTGAAAGGAAACGGGGGGCATGGGTTACTCTAGGTCAGGAATCAGCATAGCTTGGCTAGATCTTCTGCTTCTGGGTTTCTCAAGAGGCTATAATCAAGATGTTGGCTGCCAGTGGGGTCTCATCTGAAGATTCAACTGGAGGACGGTCTGCTTTCAAGTGCCCTGATGTGGTTGTTAGATGTATTCAGTTCCTTAAGGTTGTTGGACTCAGAGCCTCAGTTCCTTTCTGGCTGTTGGCTAGAGGCTGCCCTCAGTTCCTTGCTGAGAGCCTCCAACATGGCAACTTTCTACATCCAAAGCAGCAAGCAAGCAAGCCGGTAGCAAGGCAGGAGTCACAATCTTATATAACCTAACCATGAAAGTGACATCTCATCACCTCTGTCATATCCTCTTGGTTGGAAGTAAGTCACTACATTCAATTCACACTCAAGGTTAGGGAGTGTAGGAGGTGAATTACACAAGGACATGAATACCAGAATTAAATGATTAAGAACCGTAGTAGAGTCTGTCTACCACAATCATCATCAATATTCCTTACAATTTTAGTGTTTTAGTGGTCAATAATACTTATCATTTGTAGAATACTTATTAAACTTCAGTTTTTTCAGTTTTTTCTCTCATTAAAGGGGATTAAAATAATAACTAATTGTGACTTTAGAACCTCCAGTTCTTATAAAATTTCTCTCCTTCCTTCCTTCCTCCCTCCCTCCCTACCTACCTTCTTCCCTCCCCTCCCCTCCCCTTTCCTCCCCTCCTTTCCCCTCCCCTCCTCTCCTTTCCCCTCCTTTCCCTTCCCCTTCCCTTCCCTTCTCTTCTTTATGACAGAGTCTTGCTCTGTCACCCAGGCTGGAGTGCATTGGTGTGATCTTGGCTCACTGCAACCTCTGCCTCCCAGGTTTGAGCAATTCTCCTGCCTCAGCCTCCCAAGTATCTGGAATTACAGGCACAGGCCACCACACTCGGCTAATTTTTGTATTTTTAGTAGAGACAGGGTTTTACCATGTTGGTCAGGTTGGTCTCGAAATTCTGACTTCAAGTGATCTGCCCACCGCAGCCTCCCAAAGTGCTGGGATTACAGGCATGACCCTTTTTTTTTTTTTTGAGACAGGGCCTTGCTTTGTCACCCAGGCTGGAGTGCAGTGGCATGATCATGATTCACTGCAGCCTCGGTCTCCTGGGCTTAAGAAATTCTACCACTTTAGCCTCCTGAGTAGCTGGGACTACAGGTGCATGCCACCACACTCAGCTTTTTTTTTTTTTTTTGGCTTTTGTAGAGATGGTGATCTCACCATGTTGCCTCAACTTGTCTCCAACTTCTAGGCTCAAGTGATCCTCCCATCTCAGCCTCCCAAAGTGCTGGGATTATAGGCACGAGCCACCATGCCTAGCCTTCTTATAACTTGCTATGATGCCTCACTAAATTTATGAAAACATAATGAGTATGATTACATATTCTTATAGAGGCAGGTGCTTCCTGTACTGAACCATCATAGCAGTTTAGTTATGTCTTCCTTGTGACTTTGAGCACTTCTAAACTTGCAAAAGAAATATTTGTGAATAATCTTCTCTCCCTTGCTAGGCTGTAGGCTCTTTGAGGACAAATTATTATTATTACTATTATTTGAGACACGGTCTCACTCTGTCAGTCAGGCTGGAGTGCAGTGGCTTGAGTAAGGCTTACTGCAGCCTTGGCCTCCTGGGCTTAAGCAATCATCTTACCTCAGCCTCCTGAGTAGCTGGGACCACAAGTCATGCCACCATGACCAGCTAATTGTTATATTTTTGTAGAGATGGGGTATCACCATGTTGACCAGGCTGGTCTCCAACTCCTGGGTTCAAGTGATCTGCCCACCTCCCAAAGTAATAAGATTGCAGACATGAGCCACCACACTCGGCCCGACAAATTATGGCTTTTCTTATACCTGACTGCACTCAAAAGAGTACATTTACCTTGGAGTTCAGTAAATATCTATTAAAAATAAACAGTCCTGTAGCATTTTTAAAAATATGAACTCAACATCTCTTTGTATCAATAAAAGTAAGATATCTGGTTAAGGTATCTCTAGGTCACCTTAGTTCAGTCAGGTACTAGACAGATTGAATACTAATTGAGGAGATTAATCACAAGCAATTTATATCCAAACACTGAAAAATGTAGTAAATATCTGATGAATGAGTTGATGACTATTCATTTTTCTTCTTATATTTCTTCTAAAGGAAATATTTTTTTAGATCCCTTTGACATAGTCTCTATGCATGTGTCTATAGATAGACACACACGCGTGTATATATACATATATAAATATATATGTACATTTTATATCTGTGTGTAAACATATGCATATAAACGTATATATACACACATGTATATATTTATATATCTACACACACACGTATATATATTTCTGAGCTAGAATCTGGGTGTGTTTCTTCATAAAAAAATTTTATGCCTCCAAAGTATTTCCACATTATTTATAATAATATATAATAATATCACATTGCATAAGTAATAACATTAAATTATCCATTTATTCTTCATTCAGCATAAGTAGAATTAGTTCAAAATTGCAAAGAGAAACATAATTTATTTTGGAAGATTGTACATTTTTATAAGTTTCTAAAAAGCTAAAAACTTTCATGAATTTTAACTTGAGAAATTGTTGTGATTCCCTTGTTAATCCATAAACCTAATAGTATAACCATCACCTTTCTGACTGCCATGCTAGCTTAACCTTTTTAATTTGTGGAGGGGTTCTAAACTTTGGATCCCAATTATATTCTGGTGATAACAGCTTAGTAGGTTTATTGACAAAAAAATATTTGTTTAGGTAGCTTTCAAATAGGCTATTAAGTTTATTTGTGGTATCCTGAACAATTCCTTTCTGATATTCTTTAATGAAGGTTACAACCTCATGGGGTGTGCCACCAAAAATTGCACTATGGTAATAGAAATCTCCTTGTCCAAAGGGGATGAAAGCTGCTGAGTCAGATCTTCTCTCATAAGGGAAATCTTTAGCATTTTTAAAATACCACCATGCATGGAGTTGAGCTACAGATGTGCCCAGGGTTTCTACTCCAAAGTCATTCTTGAAGATCTGGTTTAGAGACATAGTGAAGAGAAAGTTGACTTCGTGCTGGATGTAATCTGTGATATACCCATTTAAGTTCTTCATGTATATGAAATTAAGTCTTGCCATGCATGGTCTTTTACTACAGTAAATATTTTGCATGTTCGAAGGGGGACCTAACTCTATTCGAGGTAGCTTGTTGATGCCATCCACCGAGATGTAAAAGATAACCTTGTAGCCAATCATAAAGTACTTATTAGCAGATTGTATGAACTCTTTCAGGTACTGATTTCTAAATCTGTGAAACATAAAAAAAACAAAAAAAGTATTTTGCTAGAAACTAACAGGAGAATATATGCCATTTAAACATGCTGTCTCACATATGTGTCAATGACACTAAGCAAGGTAAGTATAGGGAAGTGGGTCTATAGCTTCAATTGCATTGGTTTGTGAAAGAGAATGTAGTATGTTTGAGGACCTGAAAAAATCTTAAAGTTTGTTGTGGAAAAAAGGATAAAGGAGTTAAATGAATGTTAATGAAAAGACTCTCAAGTGGTGTTAAGGACTCAGCCAAGGCTGGAGAAAATAACCGCTGTAAATAATTATACAGGTCAGCCGGAAATAATGATTTGGATTAATTATAAGTAGATCTTTAGATACAGAAAATCCATGGGTACTCATCCATATTTTTCCAAAATAAGAAAGAATGAATATTAGTAGCACCTACTTCCCAGCAGCAAATACAGTCAATCCTATGGTAATGTTCAGCCTCTTGTAATATTTTTCCAACACCTGTCTGTTGTAAGTTCCTTCCCATATGACCGGAGCAAGCCAGTCAGTTCTTGTTACAACATCCGGTTGTTTTCTGTTGAAAAATAAGAAACAAATTAATCAGATAGCACTTTATTATGACTGCACAAGTTGTTGTCCAAGTGATAATTGCTAATGATTATAGAGTACTTACTATGAGTTTAAATGTGTACATAACTCATTTAATCCCTGCAATGCCCTATAAGGTAAATACTATTATTGTCCTTATTTTTCCTGAGGAAACTTGGGCACAAATTGGCTAGTCATCGCTTAGTATCACAGCTAACAAATGGCAGAGTCAGGATTCAAGATCCAGCTAGTCTGGCTTCAGAGTGAACACACGATATTGCCTTTTGAGCCCAGGGATCATTTTCTTTGAGTTCTGACTGTGGTTTAAACTTAAGTAACCCAGTGTCTGAACAGCTTTATGATTTTTGCCTAAACCCAACAGTATCACTGTGTCCTTATGTGTTCTTGTGTTTTTCCTCCTTCTTTTTCTTTTTCTCTCTTCCTGGAAGTTCTGTAATGCTACTCCATTTTTACCTTTTCCCTAGTGCTTTAAACCTATTGATGCAACCTGGAAGAAAATTGCATTAGTCTCAAAAGGGAGAAAAAAACATTAGAATTGTTTCTAATAGTAACAAAATGACAGCAAAAGTAACAGCATTAATAATACTAAATAGTTTGGCTGACGGCAAGGCATTAAAGGATTAAAGCAAATTAAGACATTCATTTTGAAAGGAATTCGATACAAAGTGAGATGCCATTTTGCTTTTGATGGGTGCAAATTTTTATTATAAATCCAGACCCAGACAAAGTAGCACTTGTCAACCTTTAACAGTATATTAATAGTAGTAGTAATAATAATAATATAGTAAATAATAAATCCTTCAAAACTGTTCCCCTCTTACTGTTTTAGTAGTTCTTTAACATACAATTTTATTTGTTTTTTAAATTCAGTTATTTAAAACCCCTCTCTATTTTTTTTTTTGTTGTTGTTGTTGTTGAGATGGAGTTTCATTCTTGTTGCCCAGGCTGGAGTGCAATGGCGCAATCTCTGCCTCCTAGGTTCAAACGATTCTCCTGCCTCAGCCTCCCAAGTAGCTGGAATTACAGATGCCCGCCACCATGTCTGGCTAATTATTTTGCATAGTAGAGACGAGGTTTCACCATGTTGGCCAGGCTGCTCTCGAACTTCTGACCTCAGATGGTCCACCCGCCTAAGGCCCAAAGTGCTGGGATTACAGGCATGAGTCACTGTGCCTGGCCAAAACCTTTCTCTGTTTTTAGAATTTCTAGTCATACAGTTCTATTTGACTCACAAATCTCAAAACCTGTCTTACGACTAGCCCGATGTATCCTCGTGATAGTGATGATGCTTATAAATTAGTCATGCTGCAGATGCAAATTGATACCTATTTGAGAAGATGAAAGGGTTTGAGGATTATCCTTCTTTCCTCATGAGATCAGATTAAAGGTTTGCTGCCAGAATAAAAGAAAAGGAGTCTCTGAAAGTGGAAGGCAATTAAAAACCCCTGTTAATAAATTGTTTAATAGGCTAAAATGCGGTGGCTCATACCTGTCATCTCAGCACTTTGGTAGGCCAACGCAGGCAGATCATTTGAGGCCAGGAGTTCGAGACCAGCCTGGCCAACATGGTGAAACCCATCTCTACTAAAAATACAAAAATTAGCCCGATGTAGTGGTGTATGCCTGTTAGTCCCATGTTCTCAGTACAGATTTACTTTCCTTGTCTGCAAACAAGCTTTGTTGACTTGCAGAGTATCTTACCCATTGCTATGGTATCACACACAACATTACCTTACCCAAGGTACCCACTTTATGATGAAAGTAGTGTGGCAGTTGACTCATTTCCATAAAGTTCTTTGGTCTTACTATGTGCCTTGTTGTCCAGAGACAGCTGGTCTGGTAGAAAGTGGAACAGCTAGCAGAGGTCTCAATTTTGGTGCTAGTTCAGAGACCAATTTCCTGAAAGGTTGAGGTACGTCCTATAATGTATCATCATGCTTTGCATTGATGACCAACATAAGGCACTGTTTCTTCCAAAACTAAAATACACAGTCCATAAAGCAACTGTGGATGTGGGAATGTTCCTGCTCACGATTACAGCTTATGGAATGTTTGCTTGCTATTGTTATGAACTTGGGTTCCGTGGGTTTGGAGTTCTTAGTTTCTAAGGGAGGAATCTTCTTTTAGGGAATAAGGTCATGGTTCTATGAAGCTAATAGCAGATCATTTGAGGTTCTTCCTGCTGCTGAACTAATAGAGAGAAATAGTGTTACTGTATTGGCTGGGGCAACTGATCTTCATCACCAAGGAGATACTAAGTTTCTACTACACAGTGACAGCAAGGAGAGCTGCATATAGAACCCAGGGTATTCTCGGGGGTGTCCCTTAGTACTTCCATTTCCAGTAATAATGGTCAATGGGAAATTGTGGCAACTCACTCAGTAAGGTGGGACCACTAAAGGACTCAGAAATGAGTCTTAAGGATTGGAGGTTTGGGTCACTATCAGTTAAGAAGATGATAAGGAAACCATGAAACTGTGGCAATTAACTACCTCCTTTTATTATTAACCTCCTGAACAGCTACAGAGTTGGGACTTAGTAGTGATTTATTATGTTAATTACTTTCTTCCCTTTCCCTGCTACCTTATCTAGAATACCAGAGGGCTAGTGTTATAGTTTAGGTTCTAGTGGGAATATGACTGTATTCTATCACCTCATGATGATACAGTAGCTGATGGAACTTTGTGCTTCTCCTTTTTTGGGAAAATGAAATTTTTCATCTAAGTGAAGGTTGAGAAATGATGCTGAATGGAAAAAGGAGTGGATTGTGCTAGTTGTTCTCCATTTTCCTTCCCCCTATCTTTAGCCTTTCTCTGCCTGGCTGTATATCTTAGAAACAGGCTGATCACCCAAGGTCCCTTGATCTATGGCTTTCAGTGGGTTCTGCTAAAAGGAGGCACCAGTATAAGATGAGAGGGCAGGAAGATAGAAAGGTTGGGTTACTTCTTTTCCTGCTCTCTCTCTCCAGTTTGCTGAGACATTGAGGTGGCCATGTCCTTCTCTGACTATAACTTCTGTTGGATGGCTCTTCTTTCATGGTTCCAGCAATTTCTGGTCTCTGGTAATGCCATTCCTTTCCTTGCCCCTTTAGGCCTAGGAGTGGTCACAGCTTCCTGCTGTTGCAAAGCCCTAGGTGCCTACATATCCTTTGTTGGGTCTCTAAACCTTGCCCAAACCTCTGCAAACAATCCCATAATTGAAGTTACTGCGTCTTACTTGAGTTGTTTCTCTTATATCCCTACACATTCAGTTTCTGAGAAGGTTAGAAAACACAAGGCCTGAGCAGATGATGTTCAGCAGGACATAGGTGATCTGATTATGAAGTATAATATTTGCAATTAAAGTTTCCAGAAAGAAAGTATACAGATAAAATGCTAGTTTCATGGTACCATACTGTAGAGTATCATAGATGTGATATAGAATGAAGCATAAAGGAGGGAAATAATATATCAGCCTAAGATATCTACATGTTTGGTAAAGCGATAACAGGTATTAAAATGAATTTGAAATTTCAGTGCTAGAAGGTATCACTAAGATTTAATGAGATACAATTCATGATAATTGTAGAAGGGCACAATTTGTTCAAAAAGTGTATCTGGAGAGGAAGAGTGGGGTCTTCTCATGTAAATCAAGGCTGTATTGACCTATATTTAGATCTAGGAAACTGAGCATGAATCTAAATGGAGAAAGAAACAAGTGATATAGGAGGACTATACCATAAACTGACAGAACAGTACTAGAAAATATCCAGGGTATTTGTTATCCACATCTGTTCCATCAGTATATAATTTCTCCACCTGCTATCTTCCTGCCTGGATCACCATTATGAGTAGTCTAGTTTGTGACCTTTCATTTTTTCTGTGTATTTATGTGATTCTATAGATAACATGTACGATATAAACATATACATATATACATACATGTGTATATATGCAGTCATTTAAAATTTTGTTTATTTTACAATAATGAAATAATGAATAATTTTCTGTATCTGCTTTTCTCACTCAATGCTACTTTGTGAAGTCTCCCTGGGTTATCTGGAATAGGTCTTATTCATTATTTTTAATGGCTGCATAATATTCCAAGTGTGGACAGTTTGTTTAGCCATTTGCTTACTGACGGGCATTCATTTTATCTCTGGAATTTTTGTCACTATGAAAACAAATGCAATAAACTTTCTTATGCCTTTATGTATTGGTACTATTATTTTTACTGGATAGTTCCAACAGTGAGATTGCTGGGCCTAAGGCTATATGTATTTTTTATTTTTGATAGTACCCAGTTATTTTTTTAAAGGCTCTAATACTTCACATTTCCACCAGCACTTTTCCTACATTTTTAAATTTTAGATTTAACATTTTGCAGTTTGATGGATATAAATAACAGTTCATTATTAAATTATTTTACAATTATCTGGTTTGTAGTGAATTTGAGCATCTTTTCTTTTCTTTCTTTTTTTTTTTTCAAGATGGAGTCTCACTCTTTCACCCAGGCTGGAGTGCAGTGGTGCAATCTCAGCTCATTGCAGCCTCTGCCTCCTGGGTTCAAGTGATCCTCCCCCCCTCAGCCTTCTGAGTAGCTGGGACTACAGGCGTGCACCACCATGCCTGGCTAATTTTTGTAGTTTTAGTAGAGAGGAGGTTTCACCATGTTGGGCAAACTGGTCTTGAACTCCTGACCTCAGGTGATCCGCCTCCCTCGGCCTCCCAAAGTTCTGGGATTACAGGCATGAGCCACTGCGCCTGGCCACAGCATCTTTTCATAAGCTTTTTGGTCATCTTGATTTAGTCTATTATGTGTTTCATATTTTTTATTGCATTGTTAACTTTTTCTCAGCAACTTATGAGTGCCTTGTATTTAGATAATTACTCTTTCATTTGTATTACAAATAATTTTTAATCGAGGTGGTTTTCTTATCTATTTATTTTTTAACCAAATAAAAATTTAGAAATTTTTGTATATGCAAATAGAGCTTTTTAAACAGTTTTTAGGTTTGTGGCAGTAAGATTGTTTGGGCTGGGTCTGGTAGCTCACACCTGTAATCCCAGCACTTTGGGAGGCTGGGGTGGGAGGATTGCTTGAGTCCAGCAGTTCAAGACCAGCCTCAGCAACATAGGAGGTCCTGACTCTACAAAAAAAATTAAAAATTAGGCTGGGTGCGGTGGCTCATGCCTGTAATACAGCAGTTTGGGAGGCTGAGGCAGGTGGATCTCCTGAGGTTAGGAGTTCAAAACCAGCCTGGCCAACATGGTGAAACCCTGTCTCTACTTAAAAAGTACAAAAATTAGCAGTGTATGGTGGCACATGCCTGTAATCCCAGCTTCTTGGGAGGCTGAGGCGGGAGAATGGCTTGAACCCAGGAGGTGGAGGTTGCAGTGAGCCAAGATCAAGCCATTGCACTCCAGCATGGGCAACAGAGCAAGACTCTGTCTCAAAAAAAACAAACAAAACAGAACAAACAAAAAACCCTAAGATCTCCTCCTTACCTAGATTTTGCATGTTGTAGATTTTTTAACATAATTTTTATTGTTTTATTTTTACATTTAAGTCTTAAATTAAGTAAATTTATTTATTAAGTAAATAAAATTCAATAAATATTAACATTAAATGAATCCATCAGGAATTTATTTTTATGTATGGCATAAGATGGAGGCCCACTTTTTTTCCACTTGGATTGTCGATAGTGCCAGTACTGTAATTTATTAATTAACCTACTCTTTTCTCACTGATTTAAAAAATACTATTATATGTTAACTTTCATATATACTGTGCTCTAATTTTGGATTCACTATTTTTCTAATCTATTCCATGTTGATTTGATCACAGTAGTGTTATAGTATGTTCTGATATTTGTTAAGGAAAATCCTCTTTAATTTTCTTGTTTATAACACTTTCCTTGGCTGTTCGGAGACGTTTATCCTTTCATATTTACTTTAAGCTTATAGTTTTTTCTTTAAATAAGAATCGACAATGAGCATCTTCCCTAATATCTCACATATTAAAGAAGTCATTTAATTTCTTCTCTATGTATCTTAAATTACAAGCCAATATGATGCTTAATAGTAAAACACAAGCTTTCCAATTAAAGAATACCTGCTACCACCATTTCATTGTTCTGAAAGTGCTGGTCATTGCAATTAGACAAGAGATTTCATGCATTTATTTATTCTATAAATAGTGAGCTTCTACTATGTCTAGGCACTTTTCTAGGCATATTCTAGTGAGGAGAGACAGACAATAAATGAATAAACAAATATATAGTATGTCAGATGTTGATGAGTACAGTGGAGAAAAATAAAGCTGGGTAAGAGAGAAAGAGAATGGGAATTTATGTCATTTTATACAGGGTGGGTGGAGAAGGCTTCACTGATAAAGTAACATTTGAGAGGACTCTTGAAGGAAGTGAAAGAATGAACCATTTTGCTATTTGGAGGATGAATCGTCCAGAAAAAACAGAAGTTGCAAAGGCCCTGAGGTGAAGTGCGCTTCATGTAGCTGAGGAACATCAAGGAGGCCAGTGTGATTGGAGTGGACTGAGGGAGGGAGACAATAGTTGAAGATGAGGTCAGAGATAAATGTTGGACAGCTATTTTATTTGTAATTGAGAGAAGACATTTGTGGCACACACGACTGACAAAGGATTAGTATCAATGATATATTCTTTTTTGCAGGGGGATGAAGTCTCACTCACTCTGTCACCCAAGGTAGAGAGCAGTGGTGTGATCTTGGCTCACTGTAACTTCTGCCTTCCAAGTCCAAGCGATTTTTCTGCCTCAACCTCCTGAGTAGCTGAGATTACAGGTGCCTACCACCACACCTGGCTAATTTTTGTATTTTTAGTAGAGATGGGGTTTCACTGTTTTGGCCAGGCTGGTCTTGAACTCCTGACCTCAAATGATTCGCCCACCTTGGCCTCCCAAAGGGCTGGGATTACAGGTGTGAGCCACCATGCCCTGCGTCAATAATATATTCTATAAATCAACACAGCACAAATAAACAAAAGTGGACAAAATATATGAACTCATTTCACTAAATAGAAAGCACATATGACTAACAAACACATGAAGAAATGTTTTGCTGCTTTAGTAATTAAAGAAATTCAAATGGCTACAAAGAGATAGATTTTTCTGCCCATTCTATTGGCAATACAGAATGTCCAAGAGCATGCACATCAACAAGATCTGTTCTTCTTTGCTGGTGAAAGTTTAAACTGCTGTATCTGCGTTGAAAAATAATGTTGGCACTATCTTGTAGGTTGAATATTTACATGTTTTACCACTCGGGCTCCTCATCTACCCAAAGAACCATCAATAAGAATATTTATAGCAACACTGTTCATAATAGCAAAAACTTAGAAACAATTGAAGTGCTCATTAACAAGGCAGTGGATAAATAAACTGTGGTATATTTCCACAGTCAGTTATGCAGCCATCAAAATGAATTACAATGATGTACACTTTCTGGATGAAGCTTTGCAATCTGATATTAAGGCGAAAAATAGGTCCCTGAAAATTACATGCAGTATAATATCTTCTTTATAATATTATAAACAACTAAAGATTAAAAATGGACATTCCCCCCCAGAATATAGAGGATATATATTTATATTTTAAAACAGAAAACAGGTAATGATAAACCAGGGTTCATGACAGTGGCTGTTTTAGGGGGTCAAGTGAGGACAGAGGAAGAGTATTAGAAAGGATACAGGCCGGGCACAGTGGCTCACGCCTGTAATCCCAGCACTTTGGGAAGCTGAGGCAGGCAGATCACTTGAGGTCAGGAGTTCAAAACCAGCCTGGCCAACATGGTGAAACCCTGTCTCTACTAAAAATACAAAAAAATTAGCCAGGCATGGTGGTGGGCATGGGTAATCCCAGCTACTTGGGAGGTTGAGGCAGGAGAATCACTTGAACCTGGGAGGCGGAGGTTGCAGTGAGCTGAGATTGAGCCACTGCACTCCAGCCTGGGTGACAGAGCAAGACTTCGTCTCAAAAAAAAAAAAAAAAAAAAAAAAAGAAAGGATACAAAGCTAGATGTTGAAGCTATTGAAGGTGGTAATTTTTGTTTCATTAAAAATATACAAGCAAGCAAACAAATAATATATGGGTTTTACATGAACCAATGATGACATGTCATGAACCAAGGATTATTCTAATTCTGTGCACCTGCATACCACTGAAAAATATAAACATTGAAAATTCACAGAAGATGAAATACAGATGAATAATAAACATAAAAAAGATGCTCAAATTCAATAATAATTAGAGAAATAAATGTTGAATGCAGATATTGTAACTGTTTTGCCAATAATAAAATGTTTGATATTACCAGTCATGTAAAGTAGATAAGTAAAATGACAAAATAAATAAAATATTACTAACATTTGTCCACTGAAGATTAGAAAATAAATAAATGGTACAATTACTAAAGGGCAATTTAACATGAAGCAAAACTTAAAAACTATGTCCTTTTAACTCATGACTTTACCCTAGGAATTTATTTTACAGGTAAATTTACACAATGATGTACAAAAATATACGTACAAGGATATTCACTGAAACATTAATTATAACAGCCCCCAAACTATAAACAATAAAAAACCAATAGAAATATGTTAAAGAAATTGATATATAACTGTAAAATAGAATAATAAATAACTATTAAAAAAAAAGTGAAGTTCTCCCCTGAGTGTTAATGCCCAAATCAAGAGGTCATTAGTGGCATTTTCAGGCTGTCTCTATAGACATTTTTTCTTTCTCGTAATAATACCATGAATGTTAAACTAGATAGAGAGTGACAACTTTGTCATTATAACCCTTAATTGCCTTGATAAATTGATTCTCGATAAATAGACCCTAGGTTAATGTATAAAAGTAAAAACTCTAAGTCTTAGAAACATCCCAGATTAGCCACAATTTGATGAGGGAAAAAAATCTTCCTCTTCAAATTGAGTTACATTATTAATTTATTAATTAATTTATTTATTTTGAGAGGGAATTTTGCTCTTATTGCCCAGGCTGGAGTGCAGTGGCATGATCTTGGCTCACTGCAACCTCTGCCTCCTGAGTTCAAGTAATTCTCCTGCCTTAGCCACCTGAGTAGCTGGGATTACAGGATGCACCACCAAGCCTTTCTAATTTTGTATTTTTAGTAGAGACGTGGTTTTTCCATGTTGGTCAGGCTGGTCTCAAACTCCCAACCTCAGGTGATTCGCCTGCCTCGGCCTCCCAAAGTGCTGGGATTACAGGCATGAGCCACTGTGCCTGGCCTGAGTTATATTAGTATTATTATTTTTGTGAGCAGAATTTTTTGTTCTTACTAGAATTAAACCAACTTGAGAGTGGAGGTACTTCTACTTGATCATTCCTAGGTGCAAAGAGAAAATCAAGTTAAGAGCAATCCACTCACTCAACAAGAATTTGTTGTGCTCCTATATATTTTTTATTTTTTGAGATGAGGTCTTAATCTGTTACCTGGGCTAGTGTGCTGTGACGTGATCACAAGTCTCAGCAGCTTCAAGCTCCTGGGCTCCAGGGATCCTCCCACCTCAGCCTCCCAAGTAGCTAGGACTACAGGTATACACCACCAAGCCTGACTAATTTTTTTTGCCCTTATATTATGACAGACACAGGTTGTTGTTGATTCTACAACTTTGAACATTTAGATCCAGCTCCTGCCCTCAGGAAGCTTATAGACTAACAGGAAAGTCAATATTAAACAGAGTGACAAGTGACAGAACAGAGTGACAAGTGCTAATAGGGGGAAAAAAAATCCCCAAGAAAAACCTGCTCTTTATAGTTAAGGGACCAGGAAAAAGGCAACCCAGTAAGACAGAAAATATTCAGGCACTAACCATTCTACTCCAGACAAATAACACGGAAGAACTGTGGCTTCCACCTCTACTCACTCCAGCAAAGGTCAAGTAAAGAGTCTAAACTTCCTCTCTTGTCAAACTGTAATGAGGCTCCCCCTCTCCTCCTTACTGGTGTGGAGTCAGAGGAGGTTGGTAGGGGTTAGAACTTTTATTGCTACTCAGCAATTAAGGCCATCCTGCTGCAGTGTCAGTAGAGATCATGTAGGGAACCTGATCTTCCATTTCCACTCAACAATAACAAGGAGTTCCTCACTCCAAACTCCCATCGCTGGTTTCAGTGGAAGCAGAGTGGAGAACTTGGAATTTCACCCTGAACTGTTGGTATCGGGGCACCATCATCTCATTTCCACACTGGAGCAGTGTCAGAGGACAGTTGAGAAAACACAGGATTTAAATAAAACTGAGAGGCTGGGTGACATGGCTCATGCCTGTAATCCCAACACTTTGGGAGGCTGAGGCATGAGAATTGCTTGAACTCTGGAAGTGGAGGTTGCAATGAGCCAAGATCGCACTGCTGCACTCCAGCCTGGGCACAGAGCGAGACTCTGTCTATAATAAATAAATGAATAAATAATACCTGAGAGTCTCATGATACCCAAAATATTCATGTTTCAATTTTAAAAAGTATTCATGTTACCAATAACAAGGAAGATCTCAACTTGATTTAGAAAAGGCAATCTGCAGATGCCAAGATAACACAGACACTAGAATGATCTGACAAAGATTTTAAACAGCCAGTGTAAAAATGTTTCAATGAGCAATTACAGACATACTTGAAACATATGAAAAAATAGAAAGTCACGACAAAGAAATAGAAAGTCTTACCAAAGATACAGAGGACATAAAGAAGTAGCAAATGTAAACTTTAGAACTTAAAAATACAATAACTGAAATAAAGAACTCAGTAGATAGGGCCGGGTGCGGTGGCTCATGCCTGTAATCCCAGCACTTTGGGAGGCCAAGGCAGGTGGATCACAAGGTCAAGAGATCGACACCATCCTGGCCAACATGGTGAAACCCCATCTCTACTAAAAAAATACAAAAATTAGCTGGGCATGGTGGCACACACCTGTAGTCCCAGCTACTCGGGAGGCTGAGGCAGGAGAATTGCTTGAACCCGGGAGGCGGAGGTTGCAGTGAGCCGAGATCGCACCACTGCACTCCAGTGTGGCACCTGGCGACAAAGCGAGACTCTGTCTCAAAAAAAAAAAAAAAAAAAAAAAAGAGAATTCAGTAGATAGGCCCAACAGCAGAATGGAGAGGACAGAGGAAAGAATCTGTGAACTTGAAGATAAAATAATAGAAATCACTCAATCTGAACAAGAGAAAAAAATCCTTTTTTTTCTATTTTATTTTACCTTAGTTCTGGGGTACATGTGCAGATCTTGCAGGATTGTTACATTGGTATATACATGCCATGGTGGTTTGCTGCCTCCGTCCCCCCATCACCTACATTAGGTATTTCTCCTAATGTTATCCCTCCCCCAATCTCCTCACCGCCTGCTATCCCTCCCCTAGCCCCTCATCCCCAAACAGACCCCAGTGTGTGATGTTCCCCTCCCTGTGTCCATGTGTTCTCATTGTTCAACACCTACTTACGAGTGAGAACATGCAGTGTTTGGTTTTCTGATCTTGTGTCAGTTTGCTGAGAATGATGGTTTCCAGATTCATCCATGTCCTTGCAAAGGACAGGAACTCATCCTTTTTATGGCTGCATAGTATTCCACAAGCCTTAGGGACATGGGTACTAAAAGTACAAAGTACAACATACATGTATTTGAAATCTCAGAAAGAGAGGAAAAAGCAGGTGGGGCTGAAAAAGCATTTTATAAAATCATGGCTGAAAATTCCTCAAATTTTGCAAAAGACAAATAGATTTAAGAAGCTGAATGAACTCCAGTCAGGATCAACCCAAAGAATTTATGCCAAGGAATTTGAAAATCAGACTTCTGAAAACTAAAAAGGAAAATCTTGAAAGAAGCCTGAGAGAAATTATTTATCAAGTATAAAGGAAAAACAATTCCAATATAAGTGGATTTCTTTTCTTTTCTTTCTTTTTTTTTTTTTTTTGAGACGGAGTTTTGCTCTTGTTGTCCAGGCTGGAGCACAATGGCATGATGTTGGCTCACTGCAACCTCCACCTCCCAGGTTCAAGTGATTCTCCTGCCTCAGCCTCCCAAGTAGCTGGGATTACAGGCACCCATCACCACGCTTGGCTAAGTTTTTGTATTTTTAGTAGAGATGGGGTTATACCATGTTGACCAGGCTGGTCTTGAACTTCTGACCTCAGGTGATCCACCAGCCTTGGCCTTAAGAGGATTACAGGCATGAGCCACCATGTCCAGCTGTAAGTGGATTTGTTATAAGAAATAATGGAAGCCAAAAGGAAGTAGAGCAATATTTTTCAGGTGCTGTGAGAAAATAATTGTCAACCAAAATGTTTCTGGTTATTTTAATTTTGAAGTATCCATTTGTGGACTACCACGAAGCAATACAAAGGAGTAGACTATTAATAAATACAATTACCTGGTTGGATCTCAGTGGCATTATGCTAAGTGAAAAAGTTCATCTCAATAGGTCATATACTGTATGATTCCATTTACAACATATTCTCAAAATGGCAAAACTATAGAGACAAAATAGATTAGTAGTGCTATCGGGTTCAGGTGGGCCTGGGAGAGTGAGTTTAATGAGACATTTTTTTGTGGTAATGAAAGAGTTCTGTATCTTGATTGCTGTGGTGGTTACTGAATCTATACATGTGATGAAATCACATAACTATATAGGCACCTTATCTCAATGTCCATTTCCTGATTTTGATTATTACTGCTAAAATATGTAATGTATAACATTGGGGGAATTGAGCGAGAGGTAAACATGACCTCTCTTTGCAACTTTCTGTGAATCTATTATTATGTCAAAATAAAATGAAAGAAAAAATGTAAAGAGTATATATTTTGTGATATTTTCAGAGTATCTTTAGCCAAAGATATTTCATTATGGGATTCTCCAGGACTGGTGCTCTTCCCAAATCCAAGTTGTCCACAACCTAAATTCATTAAAAATATATAGTGACAAATGGAGAACTTTTAAAAAGTTTATAGTTCTGACGGTTGATTGGTTTCACTAATTTTGGGACTCTACACAATAATCAATGGTAGATAACATGCTTGACTAAAAGGGCTTATCATAATCTAAAGAAAAACATTATTCTGGACAGAGATTGTTAAATAATAGCAAGGATAAAAAATTTGTTCCCTATAAGCAGGTGAGCGTGAGAGCAAAATTTGGAAATGTGCATATACACATGTTCATGTAAACTAATATATATGTATATATGCATGTGCATAGAATATTTCTCAACTTACACTCAAGAAATTTATCACATGATTACCTCTAGGGAATTCAGTATAATTTTCAGTTCTTTCTGCCTACTATCACCATTAGAATGCATTTGACTTCAGCTAGTTTGCCCTCAATGGTTTGTAAAATATTTATAGAACAGATTCTTACCAGCAGGCATATATCTTCTGCAGGTGATTCTTTATTCTTTAGAGAAATGAAAAAAGTTATTTTAGTTTTAAATTAGAACAAATGCTTATTGTACTTAGAAAAACAAAAAATATCTGGAATTTAAGTTTATTCATTCACTCATTTGTTAGCCATAGAATTGCTAAATGCTTACTAATTATACCAGGCATAATGCTGTAGTTCTGGAATATTTGACAAAATCCAGGTCTGCCATTAGCTTATGGTCTGTTGATTTCTTTTTGACTAAGATAGCCCTTTACTACCTTCAGAAAGGTGGTATTAATGCTATTACAACCGGCCATGGATCCTTTCTGTTAAGGTACAATACCCCTGGAGGGAAAATAATGTGTAGAGCATGATACTAAACCAATAGGATAGATTTTAGCAGACATTTAGCTCTCTCAGTATAGCTGCTTTTCAAATAGCATTCAGTAACATTGCATTGCTTATAAAGAAGACCATAGAAGAGGGCATTGGGGAAGTAAGAATTTGAATTTTTCTATATGAGAGAATTTTTAACAGGTTAACAAATTTGTTCCCCAATACAGCCATATTTCTATAATAGGTTACTTTGTCTTATTCATATTAGATAGAACTTTGATGTAGTTTAAGATTTATCTAAAACAGCAGCCCCAAGCTATCCTCTTATCTTGCCTTATTTCTTTCTTCATAGCATTGTTATATAAAATATACCATCCCTGACATTATACACTTCTTGTTTATTGTCCATCTTCCCCACCTAGAATGTAAAACTTCTTAAGAGCAGTAACTTTCGGTCATTGCTATTTTTCCAGCACTTAGGACAAGGCCTGGCATCGAGAAAGTGGCAAATAAATATTTATTGAATGTTGAAAAAGTGAAAGAATTAATGTATATTTTCCCCCAAGAAGGTAATTACTAATTAATTTAGGGAGTATTATTATCTTTTGAACAAAGCTCAGTATTTTAGATCAACTTTGCCAATCACTAAAAATGATGATTCATCAATATTTTCTATTTACCTGAAATGATGCTCAATCAATGTCAGTGACAAAGCAAACAAAATCGTTAGCAGTACTTTTCTTTTAGATAGCATTCTGTCCTAGAAAAGGAAGAAAAAGTATTTTTTTGAAAGTAAAAAACTACTTTGTTATCATAGTCTAACAACAAATTTATGGAAATTTTACCACCACCGTAAGTATCTGATTCTTAAATGCTCAGCCTTAGGAAGAAGGCATACTTGGGTCAGGGAAAACACATATTGTTTGGAGAGCCTGGAAATTGCCCTCAGGAGGTCTACTGATCCTTTTTAGAAGAGATGCCAACTGTCTGTGACATTCCTTTTGCATTTCTTTATCAAAGTCCACCCTGCTTGCATAAAATAAATTCAGTAAAACTCTTCCTATTTCACTGGTGCTTCTGTGAACATAGAATCAGGTAATTATGAAGATGTCTTTGTCTACTGGATGTCTACTCGGATGTATTCTGCCCCAAACTGGATTTTTATGTATTTTTTTCTTCACAAAACAGTAAGACTGATGCATTACTCAAAGACTATAAGACTATGAACCTAAAAATGTATGAGCTCTTTCAAAGGTGTATCTTAGTAACTAGTGATAAAAATTACAAATTGAAGTCATTAAGCTCTAAAATGGAATCTTTGGCTCCAGCCAGTGAATCGAGCTCATGTTGTAGGTATTAGATATCTGTTTACAAGCATAAATTGTTTTTTGGTGGACATTATCCAAGAGCAGATCTTGCTTTTGGGTTATGTATTAGAGTAAAATAGAGGTCTCTAATACTTAATTTTCGAACCTTTAATTTGTGAGTGAAATGTTTTAGACCTGTTCCTTCTAATACAGTAGCCATTAGTCACATGTGGCTAGTGAGCACAAAAACATGGCTAGTCCTAACAGTGGAGTTTGAAGAGTTAGTATTAGAGAAGGAGACCCAGGCATCTCAGATCAACTTCCCCTTTGACTATCACACTGTATTTCAATAGAAGAAAAGTCTGACTGACTGGCACCTCCTGTTTCACCTTCCTGTAGGTGGCAGGCTTGGTCTTGGGGAAACTCTCCTTTTAGGAAGGCACTTTTTTTACTTAAAACAAGATCAAACCAGAAACCTTTCCACGTGTGAGTCCTAAAACTATAAACCGGAACCCCTTCATATGTGATTCCTGAAACTGTAACCTTTTCACATGTGAGTCCTAAAAGTGTAAACCAGAACGCTTTCATATGTGATTCCTGAAGCTGTAAACCGAGACCCTTTTCATATGTTATTTCTAAAGCTATAAACCTAAGATTCTTCCATGTATAATATCTAAAGTATAGGCCTATATAAAGGCAGAACCTTCCTTTGTTAGATGAGCTGAATTTGGACAGATAATTTCCTTAGCTCTCTGCTCTAATAATAAACTATTTCCTCCTGTATTCGGTGTTTGGGAGATCTGTTTCCCGCAGCCTTTCCTGCTACATTTTGAAGAAAAGATTTTAAGATATCTCAATAATTTTTTATGTCGACTAACCTGTTGAAATGAAATTTTGGTTATAGTGAGTTATATAAAATGTATTATTAAAATATATTTCATCTGTTTCTTTTTGCCTTTTATGGTGTGGCTCCTAAAATATTTTAAAATGACATATTTAAAATATTTAAAGTGACAAATATGACTTGAATTATATTTTTATTGGAAAGTTTTTATATAAATAATACCATACTTGGCAGGCTTCAATTGAACCGAATTTTAGTGTCCCAGCAATGAGAAATGATCACCTTAATTTGAAATACCACATGAATGAAATAAGAGTGTGGTTCATCTTGCCAGATTATTTTCTGACAAAGTGCCCTAAATGACATTATTCTTAAAAGCCACTAATAATGTTGGTGTGCCACTTGTTATTCTGTACAATATACATTTAAGGCCAAAGTTTGGGGATAATCCCTACGTATGATTTTGCCATAATTATCTAAACATTTATATAGTCCTTTCCTGAGAGTCACTTTACCTTTAGTTTGGTGATATAAAGAGAAGTGCTAGGACAGGCGTTTCTCAAACATTGTATTTTTGGGTCTTTGCAAAAATTATATATTGCATACTATTCTCCTGCTGTTTGAGTCTTCTATTAATGGTGATGTCACCAGACTCTAAAGTCACTGTCATAATGATTGGTAGCAAGTTCTCATTGCTACCGAACAATAGAACTTTGTCCCACTTGAAAAATTAAAGCATTTTAAAAATGTTCTGCTTTTAGTCTTCTTTGTTACACTTCCTTAATTTTCTTGATCTTTACTTATAGAAATATATTTCAAATGGTGTTGTATGTGTGTTTGTGTATGTCTGTGTGTATGTTATGTATGTACGTATGACAGAGAAAAAGTGCAACATTCTTCTTTTTCATCCCATTTTAAGCATGGGCCAAGGATCCCAGGCACAGCTAATCCCTTCTTATTCTTTCTTATAATATTTGTAAAGTACTTATTTTTGTAATTATAGAAATGAAACGTTTTTATGTTATAAAATGTGTCAACTACATAAAAGCACAAAGAAGAAAATGATAATCAAATGTATCACACTATCCTGAGATAATTGCTCTTTGAGTGTTGAATAAATGTTTGCTTTTATTTTTTATTTTGTAAAAATTAAATTGTGTTTTTTAATTGTATTTTATTTTAAGTTCTGGGATACATGTGCAGGATGTGCAGGTTTGTTACATAGGTAAATGTGTGCCATGGTGGTTGGCTGTACCTATCACCCATCACCTAGGTATTAAACCCAGCGTGCATTAGCTGTTTTTCCCAATGCTCTCCCTCCTCCCTCCCCCGCCCCCTGACAGGCTCCCATAATCACTCTTTTTTCATTTTTTACTAATACCTATTTTTGTACATATCTATGGAATATATGTGATATTTTGTTACATGCAGAGAATGTATAATGATCAAGTTAGGTTATTTGGTATATCCGTCACCTCCAGCATTGATCATTTCTGTGTGTTGGGAACATTTCAAGTCCTCTCTTCTAGCTATTTTGAAATATACATGGTTAACTATTGTCACCCTATTCTGCTATCAAACATTAGAACTTGTTCCTTCTATTTAACTATGTTTATACCCATTAGTCAACCTGTCTTCATCCCACCCCCACGCACCTTTTCCAGCCTCAGGTAACTATCATTCTGCTCTCTACCTCTATGAGATCAACTTTTTAAACTCCCACATATGAGTAAGAATATGCCATAATTGTCTTTCTGTGATTGGTTTATGTCATTAACATGAATTCCAGTTTCATCCATGTTGCTGCAAATAATAGGATTTCATTTTTTATAGCTAAATAATATTCTATATTCTATCATGCATCTATAGCACATTCTCTTCATCTGTTCCTCCACTGATGGGCACTTAGACTAATATCAAATTTTGGCTGTTGTGAATAGTGCTGCAATAAATGTATCCCTTTGCTATACTGATTTCCTTTCTTTTGGATAAATACCCAGTAGTGAGATTGCTGGATCATATGGTAATTCTACTTTTTACTTTTTTGAGAAATCTCCATACCATTTTCCATAATGGCTGTACCAATTTATATTCCTACCAACAGAGTATAAGCATTATCTTTCTCCACATCATTACCAGCATCTGTTATTTTTTTGTCTTGATAATGATAGCCATTCTAATGGAAGAAAAGTGGTATCTCATTGTGGTTTTGATTTGCATGTCCTTGATAATTAGTGATTTGGGGCATTTTAAAATATAGCTGTTGGCCATTTATATGTCGTCTTTTGAGAAATATTTATTCAGATCCTTTGCCTACTTTTTGTTTGTTTGAAACAGAGTCTTGCTTTGTTCCCCAGGCTTGAGTGCCAGGGTGATATCTTGGCTCACTACGAACTCCGCCTCCTGAATTCAAGCAATTCTCCTGTCTCA
Organism: Ateles fusciceps; assembly: GCA_036589455.1. Taxonomy (NCBI): domain Eukaryota; kingdom Metazoa; phylum Chordata; class Mammalia; order Primates; family Atelidae; genus Ateles; species Ateles fusciceps. The sequence continues at coordinate 20,755,905 of JAZHEH010000952.1, forward strand.
GCCTCCCAAGTAGCTGGGATTACTGCCGCGAGCCACCATGCCCAGCTAATTTTTGTATTTTATTTATTTATTTATTCATTTAGACGAAGTCTTCCCAATGTCCTGATCTCTCGGTGGCAGATGTTACTCCTGGCTTTGTCTAGTTGGCCATCTTGGTTGCCACACTGCTACTGATTTTTGTATGTTGATTTTGTATTTTCAACAAGGACTTACTACTCCCATTTTGTTATTTGTCTTCTAACTGTTTTATGGTCTTCTCTTCCTTCCTTCCTGTATTCCTTTTTTCTCTGGTGGTATGTTTTAATTTCTTGCTTTTTATTTTTTGTATATCTGTTGTAGGGTTTGTGGTTTGTTTATTTGTGTTGTGTTGCCCAGGCTGGAGTGCAGTGGTACAATCTCAGCTCACTGCAACCTCCACCTCCTGGGCTCAAGCAATTCTCTTGCCTCAGCCTCCTGAGTAGCTGAGACTACAGGCATGTGCCACCATGCCTGGCAAATTTTTGTGTTTCTGCTAGAGACGGGGTTTCACCATGTTGACCAGGCTGGTCTCAAACTCCTGACCTCAAGTAATTTGCCCAACTCGGCCTCCCAAAGTTGTAGGTTTTTGATTTGAGGTTACCATAATGCTTGCCGATAACATCTTATAACTCATTATTTTAAACTGATGACAACACTAAGTGCAAAAACAAACACACTGACAAATGAGCAAAGAGAAAACTAATTAAAACTTTAGACTTTAACTTCATCCCCTTGCTTTGTAACACTTTGTTGTTTTTATTTATATCTTACTATGCTATGTCTTGAAAAGTTGTTGTAATTATTATTTTTGAAGGGTTCATCTTTTTGTCTTTCCATTCCAGATGTGAATAGTTTATACACCACAGTTACAGTGTTATGATATTCTTTGTTTTTCAGCGTACCTACTATTACCAGTGAGTTTTGTACCTTCACATGATTTCTTACTGCTTGTTAACATCCTTTTCTTTCAGATTGAAGAACTCCCTTTAGCATTTCTTGTAGGAAAGGTCTGGTGTTGATGAAGTCCTTCAGCTTGGTTCGTCTGGAAAAGTCTTTATTTATCCTCCATGTTTGAAGGATGTTTTTGCTGGATATGCTATTCTTTTTTTTTTTTTTTTTTTTGAGGCACAGCCTCACTCTGTCACCCAGGCTGGAATGCAGTGGCATGATCTTGGCTTACTGCAGCTCTGCCTCCCGGGTTCAAGAGATTCTCCTGCCTCCGTCTCTGGAGTAGTGGGGATTACAGGCATGCACCACCATGCCTGTCTAATTTTTGTGTTTTTAGTAGAGATGGGGTTTCACCATGTTGGCCAGGCTGGTCTCAGACTCCTGACTTCAAGTGATCCACCCTCCTCGGCTTCCCAAAGTGCTGGAATTACAGGGGGTGAGCCACCGCGCCTGGCTTGGATAATATAAAAGTTTTTTTTTCCTTTGGCCCTTTAACTATATCATGCCACTCTCTCCTTGCCTATAAGGTTTCCACTGAAAAGTCTGCTGCCAGATATGTTGGAACTCCTTTGTATGTTATTTCTTTTCTCTTGCAGCTTGCTTGATCCTTTCCTCCTTATCCTTGACCTTTGGGAGTTTGGTCATTGTCTTGAGGTAGTATTATTTGGGTGGAATCTGCTTGGTGTTCTATAACCTTCCTGTACGTGAAAGTTGATATCTTTCACCAGGTTTGGAAAGTTCTCTGTTATTATCCCTTTGAATAAACTTTCTACCCTGATCTCTCTCTGTACCTTCTCTTTAAGGCCAATAACTCTTAGATTTGCCCTTTTGAGGCTATTTTCTAGATCTTGTAGGCATGCTTTATTCTTTTCTATTCTGTGTATTTTCAAATAGCCTGTCTTCAAGCTCACTCATTATTCTTCTGCCTAATCAATTCTGCTGTTCTGGAACTCTGGTGCATTCTTCAGCAGATCAATTAAAATTTTCAGCTCCAGAATTTCTGCTTGATTTTTCAAAATTATTTTAATATCTTTGTTAAATTCATCTGATAGGATTATGAATTCCTTTTCTGTGATATTTTGAATTTCGTTGAGCTTCCTCAAAGCAGCTATTTTGAATTCTCTGAAAGGTCACATATCTCTGTTACTCTGAGATTGGTCACTAGTGCCTTATGTAATTCATTTGGGAGGTCATGTTTTCCTAGATGCTTGTGGATCTTTGTCAAAGGTCAACATCTGGGCATTGAAGAGTTAAGTGCTTATCGTAGTCTTTGCAGTCTAAGCTTGTTTGTACCCTTCCTTCTTGGGAAGGCTTTCCAAGTATTCAAAGGGAATTGGGTATTGTTATCTAAGTCTTTGGTTACTGCATCTGTATCTGCATTAGGGGTCACCCGAAGCCTAGTAAAGTAACACTGTGATGCTTGCAGACACATAGATATACCACCTTGATGGTCTTGCATAAGATCTGAGATAATTTCCTGAATTACCTGGCAGGGACCCTTGTTCTCTTCCCTTACTTTCCCCTAAACAAATGCAGTCTTTCTTTCCATCCTGAGCTGCCTAGAGCTGGGGAAGGAGTGACACAAGCACCCCTGTGTCCACCACCACTGAGACTGCACTGGGTCAGAACTGAAGCTAATACAACACTGGGTCTCACCCAAGGCCCGCAGCAACCACTGCCTGGCTACTTGCCAGTATTCACTCAAGGCCCAAGGGCTATTCAGTCAGCAGGTGGCAAATCCAGCCAGGCTTGTGTTCCCCCTCTTCATGGCAGCGAGCTCCCCACCCCAGCACAGGGAGGGCCCACAAATGCCATCTGGAAGCCAGGGCCTGGAGTTGGGAGCCTTAGGAATCTGCTTGATACTCTATTCTATTGTGGCTGAGCTGGCGCCCAAGCCACAAGACAAAGGCCTTCCCACTCTTCCTCTTTCTTCCTCAAGTAGGAGTCTCTCCCTATGGTCACCACCACCTCAGGCCCGTGGCAAGTACTTCCTGGCCACTGCCGATGTTCACTCAAGGCCTAAGTTCTCTTCAGTCAGTTTGTGAGGAATGCTGCCAGGCCTGGGTCTCTCCTTTAAGGGAAATGGGCTTCCCTATGGCCCAGGACATGTCCAGAAATGCCATCCAGAAGCCAAGGCCTGGAATTGGAGTTGCCAGGATCCCACTTCATGCTCTACCTCACCATGGTCAAGCTAGTATCCAAGCTGCAAGACAAAGTCCCGTATTCTCTGTCCTTTCTGAAAGCAAAAGGAATCTCTCCCCATTGCAGCTGGGGATGTGCTGGGACACACCTGAAGCCAACACTGCAATGAGTCTTATTTAAGGCACATGTTGAGTACTGCCTGGCTACAGCTGATATTTATTCAAAAACCAAAAACTCTGAAAACTAAGGCAAATGCAAATTAAACCACTATAATATACCACTACACACCTAGTAGAATGGCTAAAATTAAGAACACTAACCAAACTAAATGTTGGTGAGGACGCAGAAAACTAGACCTCTCATAAGCTGTTGGTGGGAATGTAAAATGACACCACTATTTTGGAAAAAGACTGGCAGTCTCTTAGCAAGTTAAGCATATAACTACCATATGACCTGGCAGTTCACTCCTAGGTGTTTATCTGAGGGAAATGGAAGCTTATGTCCCTAAAAAGACCCATGCATGATTATTCATACTAGCTTTATCAGTAACAGCCAAAAAGTGGTGACAGCCCAAATGTTCAGATGAATGATTAAACAAATTATGGTATAACCATACAGTAGAATAATACTGAGTAATAAAAAAAGAATGAAGTACCGATACATGCTACAACATAAACCCCAAAATAATTATTCTTTGAAAGAAGCCAGGCAAAAAGAGCACATATGGTACGATTCTTTTTATGTAAAATTCTCAAAATAGCCACATAAGGAAGTCGAAAAATAAAATACAATTCTTAAAATGTAAAACATTTAAACTATATAGTACACATTTTTATATTTTGGCTGCCCAGAATCTGAACACCCTTTTAAAGGAGGCATCCTAAATTTGAGAAATAGCAGTATCCTTCTGTCCAGAATGGAAGTTGAAATAGACATAAATTTTCTCTTCCCAGTCCTTGCAGCTAAAATATGGGTACATGACCCAGATTACCTGGCATGTTAATGTTATGCTAATAAGATTGTACTACCCAGGACTACGTGAACTATCTGAGATTTTGACCTTTAAGGGGGTTCAGATTGAGGTTATTTGTAGTGGAGTCAAGGATTAACATTACAACAGATGTTTCCAAGAGTATGGAGGTCAGTAGTGAGATATTGAGTTTCAGGGTGATGGGGTCAGAGTTGGTGTCCAAACAGGTTACTCCTATGGCAGATCTTGTCTGTGCATTTCCTCCTTCAGCTCCCATTTTGCTCTCTGCAACTATTTGTAAATACCATGAGCCACTTCCTACTGTTCTGTAGTAGACATTACTATTACCATTATCCACTTCTCTCTTCCTTCCTAGCAGTTGGTAGACTCCACTTACTAGTCCTCTTGGACTTAGGGGAGGGGCATGTGATTAAGTCCAGTTGAGACACTCAAGAGGCCCTTCATGATCCTCTAGTGTCTTTCCTCCTGACTTGGTGACCAGCAGCATTCCAGATAATGAACCCTCCATCATTCTGGGTCCCCCAAGTGACAATATGGAATGGATTTCCTGCCACCAACCTACACTGGCTCTGTAGGATGAGTAAGAAACTTTTCTTATGTGTGTTAGGCCACTAACATTTGAGAGTTTAATATTCTGTTCCAATATACAAGAATTTATCCATTCCATAAATTCTTTCTGTTTAGGTGAATCAGGATTTGTTTCTGTGCCCTGACAAATTCAGGTGTTGGTACTAGAGTGAGAGTTGTAGGCAACATAGAGATAGGAGGAATCTAGAATTGGTTATCAGGCCTTGTTTGGAGATAAAGGCAATTTAAAAATCATATTAGGAGCAAAGTCACCAAAACGGCAAAGAAGAAACAATCTGGCTTTACTCTCCCCTACAGAAAACCAAAAACAATATCCACCGCCAAGATTATCACTAGCAATATCTCAAAACTCAAAGTTGAGGCTTAGACAATCCCTAGGATCACAGCGAAGTGAAAAACTTTGAGCATACAGTAAGAGAAATAGGCTTCTCCATCTGTGAGACCCCTCCCACAGTCTACCATGCACCACGTATGGAAAGTTCCTCCCAGACAAATGGTTTCTACACTGGAAAAAGTGAGATTGAAGCTGGCAGCCATCTTCACCATCATATTGGGTTCCCTTGCAGGAAAGTCATTCCTGGCTCATCTCACAGGAAGCATTGAGAGTGCCTGTAGAGAAAAACTGAGGGCAGCTAGAGGAGGCAGGAGCACAAACCCCAGCCCTCAAAATTTTGCTCTTTGTCTCAGCCAAAGGAGATGCCAAATCAGAGTTGAGCAGCACCATGCTGTGGGAGGCGCATGCTCCACAGGTCTTCTGGGCATGAACCCCTGGCCAGCCTTCCTACACATCTGAGATATTCCTTGTAGAACCCTTCCCTCAATCTAGGACTAGCAGTACTGTCTTAGTCTGTTTGTATTGCTATAAATGAATACAAATACCCAAGGCTGAGTAATTTATAAAGAAAAGAGGTTTATTTGGCTTATGGTTCTACAGGCTGTATAAGCAGCATGGCACTGGCATCTACCTCTGGTGAGGGCCTCAGCCACCACTCATGGCAGAAGAAGAGGGTAACTGGTGTGTGCAGAAATCACATGGCAAGAGAGGAGGCAAGAGAGAGAGAGGTAGGGAGGTGCTGATTTTTTTTAACAACTGGCTCTATAGCTTTCAAAGGAATTAACAGAGCAAGAACTCACTCATTACTGTGAGGACCACACCAAGACATTCATAGGGGTTTTGCCTGCATAACCCAAACACCACCCATTAGGCCCCATCCCCAACATTGAGGATCAAATTTCAACATAAGATTTGGAGGGACCAAATATCCAAACCATAGCAAGTGCTTTGGATGTTTGTAAAAACTGAGGCAAACCTGGATTTAAGGCACCATCTAGTCCTAAAAAGGAGGCAATGATCTGAGATTAGGGAACTCACAGACAGTTGCAAAGAACCTCTAAGGAAACATGCCACAGAGAGATCAAAACAAACCAAACACAAATATGGGAATAAATAACTAATACCTCAATGTAAATAAACATACATTTATAAGAAACAACAGCAAATGAAACCATGACATCCCCAAATGAAAAAAGCAAGGAGCCAGTGACCAACCCTTACAAGAGGGTGATGTGTGAGCTTTACTATTAATTCTACGCAAGCATTTCCAAAGAACTGAAGAGAAAAGAATACTTCCAAACTCATTATACAAGACCAGGATTACCCTGATACCAAAACCAGACAAGAACATAATTTTAAAAAGCAAACTACAGGTCAGTATCTCTGATAAACATACATGCAAAATTCTCAACAAATGCTAGCAAATCAAATACAATAACATGTTAAAAATATCATTCACCATGATCAAGTGGGATTCATCTCAGGGATAAAAGGATGATTCAACATATGCAAATCAATAAATATGATACATAAAATTAACAGAATCAAGAACAAAAAACATATGATCATTTCAATAAATGCTGAAAAGCATTCAACAAAATTTAACATCTCTTTATGATAATTCTCAACATACCTCAAAATAATAAAGACCATGTATAACAGACATACAGTTAACATCATACTTAATGGGGGGAAAATTAAAAGCCTTTCCTCTAAGAACACTGTCTCCTTTTCAGGAGTAAATGGTGCCTTAAGCCCAGGTTTATCTAAGCTCCCACAAACATTCAAGGCACTTGCTATGGTTTTGGATATAGCATGGATGCATACTTCCACCACCATTCAACATAGTATTGGAACTCCTCACCAGAGCAAATAGGCAAGAGAAAGAAATAAATGGCATCCAAATTGGAAAAAAGAAATCAATATGGCTGGGTGCGATGGCTCACGCTTATAATAATCTCAGCACTTTGGGAGGCCGAGGTGGGCGGATTACCTGAAGTCAGGAGTTCAAAACCAGCCTGACCAACATGGAGAAACCCTGTCTCTACTAAAAATACAAAATTAGCAGGGCATGGTGGCGCATGCCTGTAATCCAAGCTACTAGGGAGGCTGACTGCAGGAGAATGGCTTGAACGTGGGAGGCGAAGGTTGTGGTGAGCCGAGATCGCTCCATTGCACTCCAGCCTCGGCAACAAGAACAAAACTCTGTCTCAAAAAAAAAAAACAAGAAAAAAAAAGAAATCACATGTCCTTGTTCACAGACAACATATCATATTTATAAAAACTTAGACTCTACCAAAACATTGTAAGAACAGAGAAAAGAATTCAGTAATCTTGCAGGCTACAAAATCAACATACAAAAATCAGTAGCATTCATATATGACAACAGTAAACAAACTGAAAAAGAAATCAAGAAAGCAATTTTATTTACAATAGCTATGAAAAATAAAAAATGCCTATCAATCAATTTAATCAAAGAAGTAAAAGATCTCTACAAGGAAAATTGTAAAACACAGATGAAAGAATTTGAAGAGAACCCCAAAAAATGGAAAGATATCCCATGCTCATGAATTGGAAGAATATTGTTAAAAATGTTAATACTACCCAAAGCAATCTATGGATTCAATGCAATCCCTATCAAAATACCAATGTGATTCTTCACAGAAATATTTTTTAAAAAACCTTAAATTTATATGGAACCATAAAAGACCCCAAATAGCCATAGCAATCCTGAGCAAAAAGAAGAAAGCTGGAGGCATCACACTACCTGACTTCAACATATACTAAAAAGCCATAGTAACCAACACAGCATGGTACTGGCATAGAAACAGAAACCTAGACCAATGGAACAGAATAGAAAACTCAGAAATAAATTTACACATTTATAGCCAACTCATTTTTGATAAACACCAATAACATACATTGGGAAAAGGACCATTTCCTCAATAAGTGGTGCTGGAAAAACTGGATAACCATGTACAGAAGAATGAAGCTAGACCTCTAACTCTCACCAAATAAAAAATCAAATCAAAATGAATTGAAGGCTTAAATCTAAGACCTGAAACTCTGAAACTACTAGAAGAAAACCTCAGGGAAACACTTAAAGACATTGGTCTGTGCAAAGAGTTTTTGGGTAAGATCTAAAAAGCATAGGCAACAAAAGCAAAAATAGATGAATGGGATCACATCAAGCTGAAAAACCTCTGAACAGCAAAGGAAACAATTAATAAAGTGAATAAACAACTCACAGAATGGGAGACAATAATTGCAAACTATCCATCTAACAACAGATTAATAACCAACATGAGTAAGAAGCTCAAACAACTCAATAAAAATGAGCAAAAGCTCTGAATAGACATTTCTTGAAAGAAGACATACAAATGGCCAACTAGTATATTTTAAAATTCTCAGCATCACTAATTATTAGGGAAATGCAAATCAAAACTACAGTGAAATATCTCACCTCAGTTAAAATGACTTATCAAAAAGACAAAAAATATTAGAAGCTGATGAGGGTGCAGAGAATGGAGAATGCTCATATATTGTTGGTAGGAGTATAAATTAGTATAGCCATTATGAAAAATAGTATGGAGGTCCCTCAAAAAACTAAAAGTAGAACTACTATTTCATTCAACAATCCCACTGCTGCATCCAGAAGAAAGGAATCTGAAAGAACGGAAATCTTCTTTGAATCTAAAAGAAAGGAATCCAAAGGAAAGGAAATCTTCTGAATCCAAAAGAAAGGAAATCACAGTAATCTCTGCACTCCCATGTTTTCTACAGCACTATTCACAATAGCTAAGATATTGAGTGAATCTGTGTCCAACGACAGATGAATGGATAAAGAACATGTGGTACATATACACAATGGAATATTACCCAGCCATAAAAAAGAATGAACTCCTGTCATTTGCAGCAACATGGATGGAACTGGAGGTCATGTTAAATGAAATAAGCCAGGCACAGAAAGACAAATTTTGCATGTGCTCACTCATCCTATGTGGGGTGCCAAAAAAAATGTATCTCATGGAGGTAGAGAGTTGATTGGTGTTTATTAAAGGCTGAGAAAGGTAGGGGTATGGGAAGACAAAGAAAGGTGAATTAATAAGTATAAAAGAACAATTAAATAGAAGTAATAAGATCTAGTCTTTGAAAGTAGAGTAGGGTGACTATAGTCAAAAATAATATATTGTATAGTTCCAAATACCTAGAAGAAAGTAATTGGAATGTTACCAACATAAGAAAACATGTTTGAGATTATGGATATCCCAATTACCCTGATTTGATCATTATACATTGTATGCATTTATCAAAATATTACATGTACCCCCTGAATATGTACAACTATTATCCATCAATTAAAAATCATATTAGTATTCAGAAATAAGTATCTAGAAGCCTGAGGAATATAGTAGTAAACAGCTAATTAAATTATCCCTGGACTCACATGAATAAGGTAATCATTGAAGCCAAAGATTTTTGGCATGCTGTGGTTTGAATGTGTCCCTCAAATTTCATGTGTTGGAAATTTAATCCCCAAATTCATATGTTGATGGCCTTTGGAGTTGGGGCCTTTGGGAAATAATTAGGATTAGATAAAGCCATCAGGTGAAGCCCTTGATGAGACTCGTGGCTTTATAAGAAGAGAAAGAGAGGGCCAGATATGGTGGCTCATGCCTGTAATCCCAACACTTTGGGAGGCTAGGGCAGGCAGATCACAAGGTCAGGAGTTTGAGACCAGTGTGACCAACATGGTGAAACCCCGTCTCTACTGAAAATACAAAAATTAGCCATGCATGGTGGTGCGCGCCTGTAATCCCAACTACTCAGGAGGCTGAGGCAGGAGAATTGCTTGAACCCAGGAGGTGGAGGTTACAGTGAGCCGAGACCATGCCATTGCACTCCAGCTTGGGTGACAGAGTGAAACTCTGTCTCAAAAAAAAAAAAAAAAGAAGAGAGAGAGGTCTGAGCTGGTAAGTTCTTGCCCTGTTGCCATATGATGTACTCCACCATGTTATGATAAGCAAGAAGACCCTCACCAGATGCCAGCCCCTCTACCTTGGGCTTCCCAGCCTCCAGAACCATGAGTTAAACAAACTTCCATTCTTTACAAATTACCCAGTCTGTGGTATTCTGTTATAGCAACAAAAAATGGACTAAGGCAATTATGTATGGTTCTTGATATAAAAATATACAATGACAACAGTGATAATGACAGCTACCACTCATATAACTCTTACTATATGCCAGCCACTGTCCTAAGAACTTGTATATATTAACTTAATTAAATAAAGGACATAAATAAATCAACAGCCAACACTCAGATTAAATGGCTGCATCTGATGGTATTAGAGAGCTTAAATAAAAAGCACAAATCTGAAGTCAAAGTTTCCTTTGCAGTTCTAGCTTCCCTCAGACAGCTGTGTCCTTCATGTCTTTTGCCCTTCCTCTGCCCCTCTAGCCCTAGGGATGGTTGCAGCTTCTCAGTTTCTTCACTATCCCTCTTAGCTTCTTATCAATTCCATCATCTGTGTAACCACTTTTCACATGAGAATCTCTCATTCGAAATACCTATATTTTCCTGATTGGACCCTTATTTGATATAGTTTCTACTACTAGGAGTTTTTTGATATCGGTTAGCCTTTTCTGTATAACAAATCACCCCAAACCTTAATAGGTTAAAGCCACAATGCTTTAGCGTTTCTCATGAATCTAGGGGTCATTTGTGTGGTTCTGTTGATCTGGGCCAGGCTCAATTAATCTCAGCTAGGGAGCACTCATGTATCTACAATCATTTGGTAGGTTGGTTGGAGGCTTGCTGGTTCATATTTACATATCTGGCTGTTGAGAACTGTCATCTGGGAACAGTGCAGAAGGCCATGGACAGACAGGGGATAATAATGGCCATTTGTGCAAACTACCAAAAGCCCTGAGAAATAGACCCTCACAATAAAATTCTAGGATTGCTCACCTATTTGACGTGAATGCTGTGAAACCTCCTTACAAAGTAGAATAGGGTAACTAGAAATGTTTGGCATGTAGTAGTAGCATAGTTACTAAAATTATCTTATCGCTTGTAGTTGCTTGGGAGGAAATGTCAATTAAGGGGAGATTTTGGGACATTAAATAGCTGCTGTCTGTACTCCATTGTGGTTATAATGAGTGCAAGGTCTGTAGGATGGAATTGCTGCTTCTGATTGTCCTAGGGAGCTTATATAAGTAAAATAACAAGTCTAGAAATTTAAACTCCTGACTCAAAGCATGGACACAGAACCAGATGACTTTTATGGTGCCATTTTATTTGTGAGTGTGTATGTATGTCCCTTTTAGCTCCTTAGCAATTTCACAAGGAATTCCATGTGTGAACATAGTCACACATGGCTGAAGATAAAACCCAAAATATGCTTGCATGATGTACATAATTAGAATGCAAGTTGAATATACAAAATATTCTATATTCTAAAAATCTCTTTTGCTAAAATTAGAGAATTAGGGAAGACCAGGACCCTCATATGTGGGATGAGAACATTTGGGTGGATTCAGATGAATCTGAGAACTTGAAATTTTTTTTCTTTTTTTTTTTTTTTTGAAACGAAGTCTTGCTCTGTCACCCAGGCTGGAGTGCAGTGGCGTGATCTCGGCTCACTGCAACCTCCGACTCCCAGGTTCAAGCTCTTCTTCTGCCTCATTCTCCTGAGCAGCTGGGATTACAGGCACACGCCACCTTGCCTGGCTAGAGAAATTGAAATTCTAAATCCCTTGAGGTTCCCTTGTCAATGGAAACAACTCCTCCTAATATTCTGAGGAAATAAGTATTGCCCTGCTGATAGAGGCCCTAATGACCCCACCCAACATAGTTTATTTACAAGGTAATGCCCATTTTCATTACTTGTAGACTTAATACCTAGAGTTAGACATAGCGTGCCCCAGGGAGAGAATTCAAGATCTGCTCCAATAGGAGACAGCTTCTACATTAAAATAATTTCAAGCTCTTGCTAATTTATATCAGTAAGGAAACACATGTGAGAATGGATTATAAGACTGTTAGACCAAGATGAATGGAACATAATATTGGATTGAGCTGAAGTTACTAAAACAGGGACATTTACCTGAGATTCTGGATTTAGTATGTTATCTCAGTCAGCAGTAAGTGGTTCTAAGCATTTTCTTGGTTGTTAAACTAAAATTTGAATTCAGTGGTAGCCTATGATTAATGAGATTTAGATGTCATAACTTCCCTGGCATTATGTAAGAAATCAAAAGGTTTAGTTAGGGAGACAGGAATGTTTAGTTAGGAATGTTGAAGTGACCAAATTTATTATGTTCAGTCCATTCTCCTTCCCTCTGTGTTCCTTGGTTGGGTGTGGGACTTAGAGGACATTTTTCTTTACCAAGTTATTAAGAAATGAATCGGTGTGAGGAGATACTATAATGGACTCTGATTTAAATAAGAATGATATGTTTCTATATTACGGGGAAAAACTCTAGGCTTGGTCAATAGAAATGTCACTTGAGTTGCCACAGTAAGTTATGGTCTCTTGCTATGTTCACACACCTAAGTCAGTTCACAGAACTTAAATCCCTTGATTGAAGGGAGGCTATGTCACCTCAAAGGAGGACCTGTGGTTATTTGCTAGGATACCTATGTCCTTGGAGGAAATGTAGAATGGACACTAGTTCTGAGTTGACAATAATTTCTAGGGACTCAAAATGCTATTGTGGTCTACTGAAGAGAGTGAAGACTTATGGAAAATAGGAGATAAATTTTGCCCTGAATTTATCTCACAGTGACTTCAATATGTAAGAGCCACTATGTGGTTTTTGCTCTAGTTCCTGAATTTACGGTTGGAATATTTATACTTAGCAACTGGTCAATTATTTACATCTGTCCTTGACCCATGGAGAAATGCTTAATATGTTAAAAAGGGCCAAATGAAAGCCAACGGAAAAGGCTCTCCTACTAAAATAGCAAATCAAAATTAATAGCACCTCCCTGTGGAAATTGTAATTGTGAAGATTAGCTCTACCATTTAAAGACTTGAATATTGCGGGCTTTTGGTTCCTAGCACTTGCCTGCTTAGCCAGTATAAAAGCCAGAGGGAGTCGGAGAATGCCTGTGAATCACTGTACAGTAAATTAGGTGCTGACTCCAATGACAGCTACTTTTCCAGGTGTATCTTCGCTGGAGCAAATTAGCTAGTCCCTGGTATTTGATATGCATCTGACAAGTGTGTTTTTTCCTATATTGATTAATGAAGATTATCAAAAGCAGTTTGCTTTCACCTGGAAGAGACATCAGTGAACCCTCCTATGTTGTCATAATACAGTCCACAGGGTCCTGGATCATCAGGACAGCTCATAGGATGTTATTGTTAGCCACAGTTGATTGGATCTTTTGAACAGAAAATAGCAAGACTCACAGATGTTGTGCTAACACAAATGTATACAAAGAAGTGGAAGAAACCCCCCCCAGAAATTTAGGGGCCTGCAATCAACACTATGTCTAAGGAGCATGTAGACATATTGCTCAAGACAAGCAAGTTCCTGTGCCTTGCACCACTTTCAGCTAACTCAGAGGCACAATGCTGAGGGGGACTCTGGATATTGGAGGTGACGTATCCTGCATTTGGATGTGCCACTCTTATTTACTGAGCAATTGGTAACCATTCCAATTTTGAGTGAGGCCCAAGGCAAGAGAAGGTTCTATTAAAGTCCATTTTGTAGAGCAAGGTCTGTGCCACTTAACAGACTCAAGTGGCAAATACAGATACTGGATAAGGCATTTTGCATGACCCAGGTAGAAGATGAATGCTTGATGCATAAGAAATTTACTTGAGCTATGACTCTTCTACCCACCATGAACTTAATGCTCTCTGATCCAAAAAACTAAAAGTGTGGTGTATGCATCTGCAATCCATGAAATGGAAATGGTTTATGTGAGATTGGACTTGTGCAGATTGGTAAATTGGTGACAAGAGAGTCCAAGGTCCTTTATGGGGTTCTGAAATAGGCAGAGTGTGAGGATATATGTGTCACATGAAAATGGTCACCAAAGAGCAATCTCAACAGAGGAGGCTCTCAATAATCAAGTCAACGTCATAACCTATTCTGTGACTGAGTTCAGTCGGCCTTTTTCTATAGCCACCACGGTATTTGCTCAATGGGCCTATGTACAAAGTGGCATTGGTGCAGGGGTGGAAGCTGTGCCAAGGCTCAGTAAGATAGATTTCTTCTCATCAATGATGATCTGGCTATCTCCACTGCTAAGTGCCCAGTCTGCCAATAGAAGAGACTATGGTGGCATATTGGTTACCTTGGGTCTTTTCCATTATGTAAAAGTAAGAAATTTATCCCCAAACAAAAATATGTTTGATAGAGATTTGTCTTTCTTTCTTATCGTTCTTCTGCCAGGACCATGATTTGCAGCTTTATCCATTGCTTCAGACTAAAGAGCCTTCATCAATTGCCTCAGACTAAAGAGATACATTTTACTGTGAAGTAAGTTCAGGGATAGACTCACACTCACGGAGTCCATTGCTCTTACCATGCAACTCGTGACTGGAAGCAGGTCACTTTATGAAATGGCTTGCTAAAGATTCCGTAACATTGTGAGCTGTGAGACAACACTCTGTGAGGTTGGGTGCTGTCCTAAAGTATGTGGGATATGCCTTAAAATAGTGGCTACTATGTCATACTGTCTTCTCCATAGCCAGAAGGTATGAGATAGAGACATGAGGCCCTCTTTTACACCAGATAACCCAATGGAGTCATTTTGTTTCCAACTCTGCAAGCCTGGGTTCAGTGGGTTTGGAGGCCCTAGAGCCTCAGAAAGAAATGTTCCCACCGGGAAACACACTAATGATCCTGTTGATTGGAATTTGAGACTTCCCCTTGGCCATTTTGTATTCTCATCATGCTGAATCAACAGCCAGAGGAGTTCTCTGTATTGAATCAGGGAACCCAATTATCAAGGGTCCAGAATTATCAAGAAGAAAGTTGATTGCTACTATACAATAGTGGAATGGGGGCTATATTTAGATCTCAAGGTGTTCACTGGGAGCCTCCTACTATTGCTTTATCCAACAGCCATTGTTAAGGGAAACTGTGGCAATCCAATAATGACTCACCAAAGACTCAGGTCTCATAGGGAAAACAATTATGCCATCCCACCAGGTAAAGAACAGTATCTGGCTGAGCTTTTAGCAGAGGGGGAAGGAGCATGGAATAGGTGGTGAAGAAATGTGATAAATATGAACTTGACCTTGTGACCAGTTGTGGAAATGAAGACTGCAGCAGGCATGCATATTCTTATTTGTATATCATAAATATAAATATATATTTCTGTATGTTAGTCAATTATTTTCTTTTTTTCCTTCTATTATTTTTAAATGAGGAATGTTAGTTATTCTTGTGAAAGTCGTCAGGATCAAAATGGAGTCACCACTGGGGTCGGTTGTAGGAGGCTGAAGGAGGGACAGCAGGGCATGGGGAGGTTGGGGAGGGATAACATGGGGAGAAATGGCAGATATAGGTGACGGGGGGGATGGAGGCAGCAAACCACATTGTCATGTATGTACCTATGCAACAATCCTGCATGATCTGCACATGTACCCCAAAACCTAAAGTACAAAAAAAAAATGGAGTCACTTGTGTCAAACCCTAACAATAAAAATAAAGCCAGAAGGCTGAGAAGAGAGGGCCCTCATGCACACATGCCTATGATAAGAATTATTACAAAGATTCTCTGAAGGGCTCTTACACACAGTTTGCTACATGAGTCACAAAGACAGCTAGCCAGATGCACAAGAACACTTACCTGACACACCAATAATGAACTGGTGTTAACTCCTGCAATAAGCCCCTGTAACCAAAGTTCTCTTTGTTTCAGAACAAATTATGTATACTTTTCCCTTTTACATTTAAAGGCTTCCTCTTGCCTCAACCTCTTTGGATATGCTTATGGGCTTTATAGCCCACATATCCCAGATTTGCAAATGCCCTGCACATTCCCAAATAAACTTAGTATCTGCGGAGAATCTCTCTGTTATTTACATTGATATTCTTTTATTAATTTAGATCAGATTTCACAAATTGTGAGGAGCCAAGTACAGTTCTGATGGAGAGGAACTCGGTTCATGTGGGCTTTCTGGACATGGTGAGAGATACTATGTCAGATGGTACTTTGTGTTCCACCTTTTTGGGAAGAAAGTGTCCTTTTGTACAAAAGTTAATTGAATTCTAGTAGGTGGAAACACTAAGTCATTTTATGAAAGTTAAGTATGGATAGAAATGTGAAAACGGGTGCTTTGTGGCACAATGGTTTGACTGTAGTAGCCATTTGCCTGTTTACTCTTCAATCTTTCATTTTTCCTGTGCTCTGCTCAATGTGGCAGAGGTCTGTATTACCCAGACTCCTGTGCTCTCTGATGATTGCATAGCACAGGCACCAAAAAATACTGACAGAAAAGAGCAGGGTAGGAGGAGCAGAAAAGGCTGGATCTCCCCCTCCACACCCTCACTATGGGTAGCATATCGAGTAGTAGCTGACACTCCATTCTCTTTTGTGTCACCTCATGCCAGGTTACTTCTGCTAGGTTCTAGCTCTTTCTAGACATCCTACATTTTTCTCTTCAACCCTCAGGATGTTATTGCCTTTATTTTGAAAATCATGGGTTGCCTCCTCTCCCTTGTATCTCTCTCAAGCTCTTTTATCACCTTCATGTCCAATTCCCTGTGTTAAATCCCCATTGTTTGAAATATCTAGAATAGTAGTTTCTGCTTTACTAGCTAGACCTTGACTATTGATAGGATGTGTGTGTGCATGTGTATGTGTGTGTGTGATGTAAGTCAACTTGTATAAAATATTATATAAGCACGTGTGTGAGTGTGTGTGTGTGTGTGTGTGTGTATTCATGTAGTGGGTATATAAATGCATACATAAGAAATACGTTAAGATAGGTTTTCAAAGGGAGAGTAAAAGGGAGACTCAATTTTCTCTCTATATATTTTTATTTTATTTTCATAAGTTTTTACAACAAACAACTTTGTAGTTTTAAAGTATATAGTTCTTTCAGAATGACTCAAAGTTTGGTGACAGCTTTAATGTTTTCAAAGTTTTACATACAGGGCATATTGATATAGTTGTAGGGATCTTCTTTTCCCCACACCTCTAGATAACTCCTTTCCTTAAGCAATAGGAAAAATTTGTAGCTACTTGGGTCAATGAAAGTATTTCACATTTCATTTTCTTGTAACAGAATCCATTTTGTTTAATACGATCTAACAAATAATATTTCAACATTCATATCTTCTTCTGATTTCAATAAACTTATTCTGCAACTATTAAATCTCATGTTGTATGATTCAAAATGAACATAAGGGAAAGTATAAGTTTGCTGTGTTGTGGGCTTGCCATTTTGTTTGTGATTTTTTAGTGCTAACTTCGGTAGAGTGCAAATTTTCTAAGGAATAAGACAATTTTCTAAAGAGATAAAATGATGCTCTTAAATTCAGAAATATAAAGGAAGGGCTATAAAATTGTGCTGTCACTCTAAGAAATTTATAATACTTGATATTCCAAGAGAGTTTCACAGTTTTGATATCAGAATTCCTTTCATGATTAAAATCCCAGCAATATTCTGGTGATAATATTTTCGTGGGTTTATGGAGAAAGAAATACTTGTTTAGGTGGCTTTCATCATGCCACACTGCTTCAATGTTATTTTTCTTATCATTGATGACTCCTTTGGAGCACTCCCTGGCAATATCAAGAACCTGAAGGCGAGTGCCACCAAAAACAGCAGCATGGTAATAAAAATCTCCCTTGTTCATAGGTATATAAGCTTCTGATAAGTGACTTCTTTCATAAGGTACTAGATTAGGATTTACCTGATACCAGTAAGTATGTAACTGAGCTACTGACTCTCCCAGAGTCTCCAATCCATATTTTTTTCTGAAGGTTTGATCCACGTCCATGCAGAAGAGGAAGTCAACTTCGTATTGGATGTGGTTGACAATGAGTTCACTGATGGTTTTCATGCGCATCATGCTGATATCTTGCCATCTCCTCTCGCATTTAATTTCAAAAACTTTGAATGTACGGAGGGGGACCCAGATGTATCCAAGGCATCTTGGAGAAGTTATCTACCATGACATAAATTATTACTTTCTGGCCAACCATAAAAAACTTATCAGCAGATAACAAAAAGCCTGGCAAATAGAACTCAAGGTATCTGTGAAGTAAATAAGAAGTGATTGAGTTCATCTTTATATTATACTTTAGTGGAGCACATATTATTTAAATTACACTGACTTTAGCTTATCTAGCAATGCTAGTATGCAATCACATATTAGATATACTTCTTGAGTTACATTTAAGTAATATAGAAGAAAGTGAAATTATCTGCCTTTCCTCTCCCTGATGGGGTTCTGCAGATCATAGAATAGAAGTTCCTCACTAGAGATAATGAAACTTATTGAGATTAGAAAATTGAGCAGAACCCAGCCCAGAATGAGAGCCAGAGTTTTCAGTGTGATAACCTGAAAAGCAATGGTAACTTGCTTTTGGGGGTCATAGGCAGGAAAGATCTTGGGTCATGGCAGGAGGAGCTTTCATGGTCTGTGTCTTGCTTTATGAGTAATCAGTTATGCATGCAAAATCAGAGGAGGCATAGTCAATAATCCACTGTCTGAACCATTTTTCTTATTTTACCTTGTGTCCCTTACTGTAATTTTAGAATAGCTGGCTGAAAAACAAAACTTTTTCAATTCTAGTCTCTCAAGCCAGGAAAAGATTCTCAGGGTAATAAATGGCCTCAGGTAAATTCAAAAAAGGAAAGGTAATCATGTATTGCTCACCTTAAATAATGTTTATATAATCCTTAAAAATGAATTCTGGATATTGTTCTAAGTTTTAATAAGTATAGCAGATTAAGAGAGAAGGAGAAACCTTTCTAGTTCAGAACATCTAAAATTACCAAGTAAATTATGAAAAGTATCACTTAAAATATTCTCCTGAGCTGGAAGCTAGCACCTAAAATCCAAAGAAGTCCATTTTACCCACATTTCTTTTAAAAAGATTTTAAATTTTATTTTTAGAGATAGGATGTCACTCTGTCACTCAGGCTGGAGTGCAGTGGTATAGTCATGGCTTACTGCAACTTCAACCTCTTGGGCTCAAGAAGTCTTCCCTCTTGAGCCTCCTGAGTAGCTGGGACTACAGGTGTACCATACCACACGTAGGGTAATTTAAAAAATTTTTTTTCTATAGAGACGGTGTCTGGCTATGTTTCCCAGGCTGGTCTCGAACTCCTGGCTTCAAGTGATCCTCCTCCACCTTGGTCTCCCAAAGTTTTGGGATTACAGGCATGAGCCACCTCACCCAGCCTGCATTACTTTCATGGTTAAGTGCTTTTGTATCATGTTTCAGAAATCTTTGCCTCCTTAAAGTAATGAAAATATTCTTCTGTATTTTCTTGTCATAGCTTTATTGTTTTATCTTTACCATTTTAAATCTATTACCCATTTGAATTAATTTTCGTGTATGGTTTGATGTAGGGCAAATTTAATAAAAGTTGCAAATGTAAGTTAGAGAATACTCATATACACTTCATCCAGCTTCTACTAATATTAATGTCTTACGCAATCATTGCACACTTGTCAAAAGTAGGAAATTATTAGTGGTAAGATACTATTAACTACACCACAGATTTTTTTATTTAATCAGTATTCCTGCAATGGACATTTTAGTTTCCATAATCCAACCCAGGATGCACATTGCATTTAGTCTCCTTAGTCTCTTCCTATTTGTGTCAATTTCTCTCCTTGTTATTCGTGACCTCACAGTTCTGAAGAGTCCTGATCAGCTCTTTTGTAGAATGCCCCTCAATTTGTTTTTTTCAAAGGTTTATCAATTTTGCTGATCTTTTTCAAAGAACCAATTTTTGGTTTTAGTGATTCTATTTTTAAAAATTCTCTACTTCATTTATTTCTGCTCTAATGTTTAGCTCACACTGCTTTTTTTGTTGCTTAAGGTGTAGTTTGCTCTTCTTTATCTGGTTCCTTAAAGTAGGAGGTTAGGTTATTGATATAAGGTCTTTTTTTTTTTTCCTGAGACAGAGTCTCGCTCTGTCTCCCAGGCTGGAGTGCAGTGGCATGATCTTGGCTTACTGCAACCTCTGCCTCTGAGGTTCAAGCAGTTCTCCTGCCTCAGCTGGGATTACAGGCATACCCCACCACACCTGGCTAACTTTTGTATTTTTAGTAGAGACTGGTTTTCACCATGTTGGCCAGGCTGGTCTCGAACTCCTGACCTCAGGTGATCCCCCCGCCTCGGCCTCCCAAAGTGCTGGGATTACAGGAATGAGCCACCACGCCCAGCCAATTTGGATATTTCTTAGTTTTTATTTAACTTAAAACATTTTGGGATTCATATTTGTTGTTATCCAAGGGTTTCAAAAGTTAGGAGATCAACACAATGGCTGTATTTATCCATCTTTAAATGGCAATATTTCATTGTAATTGTATTTTTTAGGAGTCTACTTTAATTATTTTGATTTTCTATTTGATTAGGAATTAAGAAAAAATTGGATTTATTTTTAAATTACTGGATTATTTTATGTACTTTTTATTTTATGTATTATGATTGGTGGTCAGAAAATATAGCAGGTAAAAATTCTATTACAAATATCTGCAGTTACATTGTTTTATTATATATTGAACCAGTGTTCCTGTAAGGGGGCAATAAGCACAATTAAGTAAGTTTATCTTAAAGTAATTCATGATTTGGGGGAAAGCACTGGTAGGAGCAAATTATTAGGTCGACTTCTTGTAAAAACAATGAAAAATGGCTATAACAGAAGCACAACCTTATCAAGGAAGAGACGATATTTAAAATGACTGTCAATAGACCCAAGAAATTAAATTAATATTGGGAGAGCATTGTAAAATCAGATAAAGGAAACAAAAGAAAACTCAAGTGTTGGGACATTTTTTGAGTGGACCAAGTGATATTTAGAATTATAGCAGGAAGCCCTGGCGCAGTGGCTCACACCTGTAATCCCAGCACTTTGGGAGGCCAAGGTGGGTGGATCACAGGTCAGGAGATCGAGACCATCCTGGATAACATGGTGAAACACTGTCTCTACTAAAAATACAAAAAATTGGCCAGGCATGGTGGTGCGCACCTGTAGTCTCAGCTATTTGGGAGGCTGAGGCAGGGGAATCGCATGAACCCAGGAGGCAGAGTTTGCAGTGAGCCAAGATGGCGCCACTGCACTCCAGCTTGGATGACAGAGCGAGACTCCATCTCAAAAAAAAAAAAAAAAAAAATTATTGCAGGAATTTGCCTTGATTTAATAGTTATTTATAGTGAAATTATTAGGTGCTTCAGTAGATTACATCCCATTTTCTATAATAAAAAGCCTAAATATAAAGGACATTTGACACCATTACTTACCTTCCCACAGCAAACACAGTCAACCCCACAGTAATTTTATGATTTGCATAATAATTTTCCAAAACTGACTCATTGTAAGTGCCATGCCACACAATTGGAGCTGACCATTCAGTAGTAGTCAAGTTTGTGTACGCCCTGTGAGAAATACAGTATTTTTCAACAAAATACATTATAATAAAACAGAAGAAGATACTACTAATGCATAAAGCTTGATTCTGATTGCAGCATCTCCTCATACTTAACCCAAAACCTTGACAATTATGATAGTCAGTATACAAAACTGGAGAGTCAGTATTCAAAAAATGGCCAGATCATGATAAAAGTATACTTACAGATTAGATGTGTTATGAATCTAAGATCTTTGAGGACACATAGTTGAAATGTCTCTCAAAATCTAAAGTAATAATTTCTCTTATATTTAGCCAAAATATCATGGTGTTAGACTTTTTGACATAAAGGCCATATTTTTAAAAATGAACTTCCAAGTTTTCATAATCTGAAATGTTGCCAGTGATAATATTGCTATTTACTTTCAGAATCAACTTTGTCAGAACTCCAGAAAATTGTCAAATGTTTAGAGCAACCATGTAAAAAGTTAAATCAAGATAACTCGGCATGGCAGAAATAGAAAAGCTTTGTGATATTTTTAACTTAGGCTTCCTCAACTCCCTCCCTAGTATGGTAGCGGAATAGAAGACAAAAGATCATATTTCCAATGTGAGTATCTGATTCTGGAGAGAGCAGAGTGGACCTTATTACCAGGAAATTGTGTTTGTCTGTTCTGACCTGTCTGAGGGTTTCCTGAAGGACTGACAAAAGCACTTCCTTTTGTTTCACCTAATTAGACCTCCCTCAGAGTGGAAAATTTACTAGGTAAAGGAGGTTCCGTAAACACATTTTAAAAAGAAACAAGTCCTTGCCACCCTGCAAAAGATTATAGTTGGGGCAAGCCCTAAGATGCTGACAGCCTTGGAGGAAAACCTGGGAAAAGAATCACTTTGAAAAGTAGAGGGCCTGGACAATCCCTCTGTATAATGGATATTTAGAAATCCATGCATATGCCCAGGACAGGTTATGTGCTCAAAAAGAAATGAGAAGACCATAAGCTTTCACTTCTGGCTGACAGGCTTAGAGAAAGCAGGAAGTTAAGGCTAACACAAAGTCATAAATATCTGGACTAAGCAATGAAGGAGGGCCCAAACACAGCCAATTTGCAAAAACTAAAAGAGGATTTTTCCTCCCTCCCTCCCTCCCTCCCTCCCTCCTTCCTTCCCTCCCTTCTTCCTTCCCTACCTCCTTCCTTCCTTACCTCCCTCCTTCCTTCCCTCCTTCCTTCCTTCCCTCCCTCCTTCCTTCCTTCCCTCCTTCCTTCCTTCCCTCCCTCCTTCCTTCCTTCCCTCCTTCCTTCCTTCCCTCCTTCCTTCTTTCCTTCCTTCCCTCCTTCCTTCCTTCCTCTTTATCCACCTCCTCCTCCTTCTCCTTCTTTCCTCCTCCTCTTCCCTTCCTCCTCCTCCTCCTCCTCTTCCTTTTTCTTCTTCCTCTTATTCTTTCTCTTCATCCCCAAGCATTTAAAGAAATCTCTGTCTGACCACAGCTGACCACAAGCTAAAGGAAATAAGATCACAGAGATAAAAAAAAAAAAAGACAAAGAATACAGTCCATAAAAATAGTTTAGAAAGGTACTAAACAAATAAAACTACACCCCACAAAAAGCAACAACAATAAACTCTGAAAATGGGATGGAATCTGATTTCCAGAGTGACCACATTATAATATCAAAATGTCTGGTTTTCAATAAATAATTATGAGGCATGAAAAGAAATAAGAAAGTATGGCCCAATTGCAGGAAAAAAATTAATAGAAACTGTCCCCAAGGATGCCCAAACATTGTATGTACTAAACAAAGACTTTAACTGTTTAAAATATGCTCTAAGAACTGAAGTAAATCATGGAAAAATAACTAGAAGAAACAAGGAAAACGATGTCTCAACAAAGAGAGATTATCAATAAAGTCACGGAAATTAGAGTGTGACATCAGTAAGATGGCTGACCAGAGACGTCTAGCATTCATCCTTCTAACAAGGAAGGACCAAGGCAACAAACGAACAGCTAAGATTTGACTGGAGTGTCAGAGAGAGAGTGGTAGAGTGGAGCAAGAGAGTGGAGATGCACCTATGGTGACTAGAAGGCCAGGAGGGCAGTGGGGAGGCTTTTGTCTTCTGCAGCTCTGTTTCTCCTGCTTAGATAAGCTCTGCCCAGAGTCAGGAGGACTTTGCATTGTGGGAAAAAGCCTAGACCACTGAGAAACTCACAAATGCCACTAGTGTGGATTACAGCTACAGAAACTGCATGGAGGCTACACTACTGCATATACCTAGGAGCAAGGCCAACATACCCCACTGAACTGACACCCCAAGATCATTCATGTGAATAAGTCCTTTTCTGTGAAACCTACTCCATAAAATTGGAAGAAGTGACTTTTCCACCAGGTATGTAGAAATCAGCATAGGAACAATCAGCATAGGAACACATCAAACATGAAAAAGCAGAAAACATGACACCTCCAAAGGAAAACAATAATTCCCCAATAGAAGACCCTAGTCATAAGGCAATATATGAAATTCCAGAAAAATAATTCCAAATAACAATTTAAGGAAACTCAGTGAGATACAAGAGAATATAAATAGACAATTCAGCAAAATCAGGAAAAGAAATCATTATTTGAATGAGAAATTCAACAAAGAGATAGATACCATAAAAATGAAAGTCTTCAAGTGAAGAATTCAGTGAATGAAATAAAAAATATATAATCAAGGGCTTCAATAACAGACTAGATCAAGCAGAAAAAATAATTTCTGAAAAAGACAGCTTTTTTGAAATAACACACAAAACAATGAATAAAAAATTAAAAAATGAAGAAAGTTTACAGAATTTATGGAACACCATTAAGAGAACAAATATTCATATTACTAGCATTCCAGGATGACAAGAGAAGGTGAAAAGAAAGAAAAAATATCTAATGAAATCAGAGCAGAAAACTTCCCAAGTTTTGGGAAAAAGATGGACATCCCCCTGTTCAGAAAGCTCAAAAGGACCCCAAATAGATTTACCCCAAATGGGTCCTCTCCAAGGCATACTATAATCAAATTGCTAAAAGTCAAAGACAATTATAAAAGCAGCAAGAAAAAAGTGTCAAATCACATAGAATGGAATCTCCATTAGACTAACAGTGGATTTCTCAGCAGAAACCTTACAGGCCAGGAGAGAATGAGATGATATATTCAAAGTACTGAAAGGGAAAAAAACAAAACAAAACAACAACAAAGAAAAAACTGTTGCCAAGAATACTATACCCAGAAATAAAGGAGTAATAAAATCTTTCACAGGCAAGTAAAAGCTAAGATAATTCATTACCACTGGACCAGACTTACAAGAAATGTTCAAGGGAGTCTGACAACTGGAAGTGACGAGAAGGTAATCATGATGATGAAGACATGCAAAACTATAAAAGTCACTGGTAAAGCTAATACACAATGGAGAAAAAAAAAGGAATTAAACCTTATCACTGAAGAAAACCACCAGCCAACCATAAAAATAAACAATAAGGGGAAAAGTAAGCAACAAAGGCTATACAAAACAACCAGAAAACAATCAATAAAATGACTTGAATAAGTCTTCACTTATCAATAATGACCTTGAATGTAAATGGGTTAAATTTCCCATTTAAATATACAGATTTGCTGAATGGATAAATTAAAAAAACAACTATATTATGCCTACAAGAAACTCACCTCACCTGTAAAGACACACATAGACTGAAAGTGAAGAGACAGAAAAAGTGAGCAGGAGTAGCTATACTTATGTCAGACAAAAAAGCCTTCAAATCAAAAGCTATAAAAAGAGACAAAGAAGGATATTGTATAACAATAAAGGAACCAATTCAGCAAGAAAATATAACAACTATAAATATATTTGCACCCAGCACCAAAGCACCCAGATATATAAAGCAAGTATTATTTGATCTAATGGGAAGAAATAGACCCCAATACAATAATAGTTGGGAACTTCAACGCCACATCCTAAGCGTTAGATGGATCATCTAGACAGAAAATCAACAAGAAACTTTAGAATTAAATTGCAGCATAGACCAAATGAATGTAACATTTACAGGACATTTCACCCAACAGGTACAAAATACGGATTCTTTTCATTGGCACATGGAATAATCTCCAGGATTGACTATACATTAGGACACAAAACAAGTCTCAACAATTTTTTTCAAAAATCAAAATCACCCAGTACCAAAGCACCCAAATATATAAAGCAAATATTATTTGATCTAAAGGGAGAAATAGACTCCAATACCATAATAATTGGGAACGTCAACACCCCATCCTAAGCATTAGATGGATCATCTAGACAGAAAATCAGCAAGAAACATTGGAATTAAACTGCAGCATAGGCCAAATTAATCTAACACTTACAGGACATTTTGCCCAACAGCTGCAGAATACACATTCTTTTCATCAGCACATGGAATATTCTCCAGGATTGACTATGCGTTAGAACATAAAACAAGTCTCAACAAATTTTTTAAAAATTAAAATCATATACATATCTTAACTGACCATAATGGAATAAAACTAAATGTCAATAACCAGAGGAACATTCAAAACTATACAAATACATGAAAATTAAGCAGCGTGCTCCTTAATGACCAATGGGTAAAAGAAGAAATTAAGAATGAAGTTAAACAATCTCTTGGCATGGTGGCTCATGTCTGTAATCCCAGAGTTTTGGGAAGCCACGGTTGAAGGATTGTTTGAGGCCAAGAGTTTGAGACGACCTTGAGCAATGTATCAAGACTTCATCTCTACGATTTTTTTTTTTTTAAATAGCCAGGCATGGTGGTATGCATCTGTAGTCCTAGCTGCTTGGGAGGCTAAGGTGGGAGGATCCCTTGGGCCCAGGAGTTTGAGGCTGCAGTAAGCTACGATTTTACCACTGCTCTCCAGTCTGGGCAACAAAAATTTTGTCTCAGAAAAAAAAAAAAAATTCTTGAAACAAAAACAGAAACACAACACACCAAAATTTATGGTACAAGCAAAAGCAGTATTAATAGGCAAGTCTATATCAATAAGTGCCTGCATCAGAAAACTAGAAAGATTTCAAATAAACAACCTAACACAGCTCAAGGAACTAGAAAACCAAAATTAGTAGAAGGGAAGAAATCATAGCAATCAGAGCAAAAATAAGAGAAATTAAAACTTAAAACAAGGTCAATGAAAAAGTTATTTTTTGGAAAGGTAACAAAATTGACGAACCATTAGCTAGACTATGTAAGAAAAATAGAGAGAAGACCCAAATATAATCAGGAAAAAAAAAGAGACATCACAATGGATATCACAAAAGTACAAAGGATCATTAGAGATTTCTATGAAAAATTATATGCCAATAAATTTTAAAGCTAGAGGAAATGGAAAATTTCCTTAACATGTACCACCACCAAGATTGAACCAAGAAGAAATAAAAAACCTGAACAGACCAATAGCAAGGGACAAGATGAATAAAAAATTAAGTCTCCCAACAAAGAAAAGTCCAGGACCAGATGGCCTCACTGCTGAATTCAACTAAATCTTTAAAGAAGAATAGTAATTCTCAAACTATACCAAAAATTGAAACAGTGAATTCTTCCTAACTCATTCTACAAGGCCAACATAATCCTGCTACCAACACCAAACACAGACACACAGACACACACACACAGAAACACACACAGACACACACACACACACACACACACAGAAACACACAAAACAGGAAACTACAGGCCAATATCTCTGATGAACATAGATGGAAAAATCTGCAACAAAATACTGACAAACTGAATTCAACACATCAAAAAGATAATACAGCATGATCAAGTGGGATTTACCCCAGGAATGCAAGGATTGTTCATCATATACAAATCAATAAACATCATATATCACATTAATAGAATGAATGACAAAAACCATGTAATTATTTCAATAGGTCAGTAAAAAGCATTTTATAAAATTCAATATCACTTCATAGTAAAAACTCTCAATAAATTATGTATAGAAGGGAAGTACCTCAACACAATAAAGATCATATATGACAAAGCCACAGCTAACCATCTTACCGAATGGGTAAATGCTGAAAGCTCTTTGTCTAAGAGCTGGAACAAGGTTAGGACGCCCATTCTCTCCCGCTCTCAACTTAATACTGGAAGTTCTAGACAGAACAATTAGGTAAGAGAAAGAAATCAAGAGTATGCAAACTGGAAAGGAGTAAGTCAAACTATCCTATTTGCAGATAACATGATTGTATATGTAGACAAGCCTAAAGACTCAACCAAAAAACTCTTAAAACTATCAAACAGATTCAGGATACAAAACTGATATACAAAAATCACTGTCATTTCTATTTATGAACAATGAACTACCTGAAAGGAAATCAAGAAGGCAATCCCATTTACAACAGTTACCAAAAAAATTTAAAATATCTGGGAATATATTTAACCAAGGAGGTGAAAGACCTCTATAAGGAAAACTGCAAAACATTGATGAAAGAAGTTGAAGAGAATACAAATGAAAAGCCATTCCTTGCTCATGGATTGGAAGAATTAATATTATTTAAATGACAATACTACCCAAAGCAATTCACACATTCAATGCAATCACTATCAAAATACCTATGACATTCTTCATAGATATAACAAAAATAGTAAAGTTTTTTCTATTATTACAGTTTAAGTTCTGGGGTACATATACAGATGGTGCAGGATTGTTACATTGGTATACACATGCCATGGTGGTTTGCTACATCCATCCCCCATCATCTACATTAGGTGTTTCAGCTAATGTTATCCCTCCCCAGTCCCCCTACTTCCTGCTATCCCTCTCCCATCCCCCCCTAGCACCCAACAGGCCCTGGTGTGTGATGTTCCCCTCCCCTGTGTCCATGTGTTCTCATTGTTCAATACTCACTTATGAGTGAGAACATGTGGTGTTTGGTTTTCTGTTCTTGTGTCAGTTTGCTGAGAATGATGGTTTCCAGCTTCATCCATGTTCTTGCAAAGGACG
Organism: Ateles fusciceps; assembly: GCA_036589455.1. Lineage (NCBI taxonomy): Eukaryota > Metazoa > Chordata > Mammalia > Primates > Atelidae > Ateles > Ateles fusciceps. The sequence goes on from JAZHEH010000952.1 coordinate 20,784,488, forward strand.
TGAAACCATCCTTTTTTATGGCTGTATAGTATTCTGTGGGGGTATATGTGCCGCATTTTCTTGATCTAGTCTATCGTTGATGGGCATTTGGGTTGGTTCCAAGTCTTTGCTATTGTAAACAGTGCTGCAATATGGAACCACAGAAGAACCCAAATAGCCAAAGCAATCCTGAGCAGAAACAGCAAAGCTGGAGGTATCACATTACCTGGCTTTAAAATATACTACAAACCTGTAATAACCAAAACAGCATGGCATAAAAACAGATATAAATCAATGGAACAGAATAGAGATTACAGAAATTAATCCCGAAATTTATGGCCAACTAATTTTTGACAAAGGTTTTGAGAATTTATGTTGGGGAAAGATGCTGGGAAAACTGGATATTTGTGTGCAGAATAAAACCAGACTTTCATCTCTTGCCCTATGCAAAAATCAACTCAAAATGGATTAAAGACCTAAATTATGACCCAAAACTCTAAAGCTACTAGAAGAAAACATAGGAGAAATGCTTTGGGATGTTGGTCTGGGAAAAGATTTTATAATTAAGACCTCAAAAGTACAGGCAACAGAAGGAAAAATTTAAAAATAGGATTGTGTCAGACTAAAAAGCTTCTGCACAGCAAAGGAAACAATCAACAGAATAAAAGGACAACCTACAGAATGGAAGAAAATACTTGCAAACTACTCACCCAACAGGGAATTAATATTCAGAATATACAAGGAACTCAAACATCTCAACAGCAAAAAAATAAATAAAATCCGATTGGAAAATGAGCAAATGATCTGAATAACATTTCTCAAAAGTAGACATATGAATGACCAACAAATATATGGGGAAAATGTTCACCATCACTAATCATCAAGGAAATGCAAATCAAAACCACAATAAGGTATTAAGATGACTATTAACATAAAGACAAAAAATAACAAATCTGGCACAGGATGGGGAGAAAAGGTAACTCTTCAACACTGTAGATGGGAATGTAAAGGAGTACAGCCACTAGAGAAAAAGTGTATGGATTCCTAAAAAAAAAAAAAACTATAGATAGAATTATTATATAATCCAGCAATCTCTCTACTGAATATTTATGTAAATGAAAATAAATCAATGTATCAAAGAAACATCTGCACCCCCATGTTTATTGAAGCAATATTCACAATAGCCAAGATATGAAATCAACCTAGGTATCCAACGACAGATGAATGGATAAAGAAAATGTGATATATACATGATGGGCTACAATTCAACCATAAAAAAGAATGAAATCTTGTCATTCATGGCAACATAGCTGGAAGTGGAGGACATTATATTAAAAGAAATAAGCCAAGAACAGAAAGCTAAACACTGCATGTTCCTCACTCATGTGAAAGCTAAAAAGAGTTTATCTCATGGAATTAAAAAGTAGAACAGAAGATATTAGAGACTAGGAAGGGTGGGGAAGGAGGGATAGGGAAAGATTTGTTAAAGGATATGAAACTACAGCTAGATAGTAGGAATAAGTTCTAGTATTCCATAGCACTATAGGATGACTAGGGTTAACAATAATACATAGTTTCAAATAGCTAGAAGGAGAATATTCAATGTTCCCAACACAAAGAAATGATAAATGTTTGAGATTATGGATATGCTAACTACCCTGATGTGATCACTATACATTATATGTTTTGAAACATCACTGAGTACCCCCATTAATATGTATAATTATTTGTTCATTAAAAAATAAATTTTTATACCTAACACTGTAGAAGAAAACAATTTTAATTTTAAAAAAGAGGTAGAAATTATTTAAAGGAACTAAATAGAAATTCTGGAGCTGAAAAGTACAATAAATGAAATAAAAACTCTCTATAGGGTTTTAGTAGCAGATTTGAGCAGGCAGAGAAAAGAATCAGACAAAAACAGAACACTTTACGTGATAACAGAATGCAAATTATTTTCAAGCAGACAAGGAACATTTTACAGGGTAGACCATATGTTAGGCTTAACAAAAATTTCAATACACTTAAAAAGATTAAAAATACACAAAGTGTATTCTTCATCAGCAATAAAATGAAATTCGGAATTGATAACAGAAAGTCTGGAAAATTTAGAATATGTAGAAATTAAACAATACACTCTTAAACAACCAATGAGTCAAAGAAGAAATCACAAGAGAAATTAGAAAATATGTTGACATGAATAAAAATGAAAATGCAACACACCAAAACTTATGGGATGCGATGAAAAGCAGTGCTCAGCAGAAAAATATTGCTGTAAACACCCATGTTAAAAAGGAAGAAAGAGCTCATATCAATAACTTAACTTTCCACTTTAAGGAAGTAAGGGAAAAGGAGCTAATTAAACCCAAAGCAAACAGAAAGAAGGGGAATAATAAAAATATGAGGAGAGACAACTGAAATAGAGAAAAAGGAAAATAATAGAATGAATGAAACAAAAGTGGGTTCTTTGGAAAGATTAACAAAATCCACAAACTTTAGTTAGACTGGCCAAGAAAAAAAAGATGATTCAAATTATTAAAATTGGGAAAAGTGGGGGCATTATTATAGACCTTACAGAAATAAAAAGGATTTATAAGAGAATAATGTGAGCAATTATATTCCAACAAATTAGATAACATAGATGAAATGGACAGATTCTTAGAAATACACAAACTTTCAAAACTGACTCAAGAAGAAATAGAAAATCTGAATAGATCTATACAAGTAAAGAGATTGAATTAGTAATAAAAAACCTTTCAATAAAGAAAAGCCTAAAACCAGATGTCTTCACTGGTGAATTCTGCCAAACATTTAAAGAATATTTAACATCAATTATTCTCAAAGTCTTCCACAAAATATAAGAGAAGGGAACACTTTCTAACTCATTCTTCAAGGCCAATATTACCCCGATACCAAAGCCAAAAACATCACAAGGAAACTACAGACTGAAATTCCTTACGAATGTAGATGCAAAAATCCTCAATAAAATATAGCAAACTGAATCCAGCAACATATTAAAATCCTACCATGACCAAATAGAATTTATCCCAGAAATGCGAGAGTGGTTGATGACACAAATATCAATCAATGTTTAGATTCATGGAATGAAAAAACCCACATGGTCATATCAATTGATGCAGAAAATGCTTTTGACAAAATCCCATACCCTTTCATGACAAAAATACTCAACAAACTAGGAATAGAAGAAAACTTTCTCAACATAATAAAAGGCATCTATGAAAAACCCACAGCTAACATCATATTCGATGTTGAATGACTGAGTTTCCCCTTGATATGGTTTGGCTGTGCCCCCACCCAAATCTAATCTTGGATTGTAGTTCCTATAATCCCCACATGTCATGGACTTTGTGTGAGGTGATTAGATTATGGCGACAGTTCCCCCATGCTGTTCCCATAATAGTGAGTGAGTTCTCATGAGATCTGATGATTTTATAAGGGGCTTTCCCCCTCACTTAACTCTGTACTTCTCTCTCCTGCTGCATGTAAAGAATGTGTTTGCTTTTCCTTCTGCCATGATTTTAAGTTTCCTGAGGCCTCCCCAGCCATGTGGAACTGTGAGTCAATTAAACCTCTTTTCTCTGTAAATTACCCAGTCTCAGACAGTCCTTTTTTTTTTTTTTTTTTTTTTTTTCCTGAGATGGCGTTTCTCTCTTGTTGCCCAGGCTAAAGTGCAATGGTGCAATCTCGGCTCACTGCAACCTCCACCTCCCAGGTTCAAGCGACTCCTGCTTCAGCCTCGTGAGTGGCTGGAATTACAGGCATGTGCCACCACACCCGGCTAATTTTGTATTTTCAGTACAGACAGGTTTCTCCGTGTTGGTCAGACTGGTCTCGAACTCCTGACCTCAGGTGATCTGCCCGACTCAGCCTCCCAAAGTGCTGGGATTACAGGTGTAAGCCACTGCACTTAGCCACAGACAGTTCTTTATAGCAGCATGATAACGAACTAACACACTCCCACCAAGCCAAAACCAAGACAAGGATGCCCTCTTTTACCACTTCTATTCAACATTTTACTGGATGTTCTAGCGAGAACAATTAGACGAGAAAAAGAAAAGCATCCAAAGTAAAACTATCTCTACTAGCAGATGACACGATCTTATATATGGAAAATTCTAACAAATCCACCAAAAAAAATCTATTAGAGCCAATAGATGCTGCAGGAGACAAGATCAACATGCAAAAATCATTTGTGTTTCCATACACTGTTAATGAACAACCTGAAAATGAAATGAACAAAACAATAGCATCAAAGAAAAGGAAATATTTAGGAAAAAATTTAAGCAAGGAGGCACAAGCCTTGTACAATGAAAACTAAAAACAAAATTATTGAAAGAAATTAAAGAAATGGAAAGACATCCACATTCATGGAATAGAAAGCTTAATATTGTTAAGATGGCAACACACCCAAAAGTGATCTGCAGGTTTAATGTAATCCCTACCTGTAGTGGGTTGAATTGGTTTTTCCCCAAACTCAACTCCAGCTAGGACTTTGGAATATTACCTTATTTGGAAATAGGGTCTTTGCCCATTTTAACTGAGGTAAAAAAAGAAGGAATTTCAACCTCCTCCTTCTTTTGTTTCTTCAACCCTAAGAATAGTTCCTGTAGTTGTTATCCTCCCTGATCCTTTAGAGTTCTGTTTCAGTCTCTCCCTCCCTTCCCTAGTTAACAACTTTATGCTAGTTAACAATTCTCTCTTTTCTTTTTTTGGAGGTGAAGTTTTGTTCTTGTCACCCAGCAGGTTGGAGGCAATTACACGATCTCAACTCACTGCAACCTCTGCCTCCCAGGTTCAAGCAATTCTCCTGCCTCAGCCTTCCAAATAACTGGGATTACAGGCACCTGCCACCACACCTCGCTAATTTTTGTATTTTTAGTAGAGACGGGGTTTCACCACGTTGGCCAGGCTAGTCTTGAACTCCTGGCCTCAAGTGATCCACCTGCCTTGGCCTTCCAAAGTGGTGGGATTACAGGTGTGAGCCACCGTGCCTGGCCATTAACAATTCTTTATGTTAAATTATCTGTGTAAATAATTGGTGTGCTTTCTGTGCCCTGATTGGACTCTGATAGATGTTATAATGTTATGAGAAGATGAGTCATGAACCATTATTTAGTCATGATCATAACCTGGATGTCTCCTTTTAAAGTTTAATTAGGGAAATTCCTTAAAAACTGTAGCATCAGAGTGAAAGATGGATGGCTGGAAAGAGAAGATGGAAACAAAGAGGCCAGAGGAAGTCTGTTGGACAAATGCAGGAAGTGCACAGACAGCACACCTGTCTATCTCCTTTGGGCTTCAGGTCTCATTGATGAAGTGAGAAGACTCAACCAAATAATCTCAAATATGCCCTTATACTTTTGGCCTGGCATCCTTCTAAGACCTTTGAGTTTATGTAATTTAAGTTCACACTCATGGAAGATGTAGGTCCAAATGTCTAGCCCCTGTGGCTCTTGGCCACTGCTTATATTTTGAAAAGTTGCAATCAGAGATCTATCAACTCTCCAACAATTGGAATGCCAGTAGTAGTACTGTGGCCATCTGTGAACTTATATGGATTAATGTCACATGTGCAAACTTTGGATTCTTTACCTGGGATGAAACCAATCTGAAAGCTGTAATCCTGGTTGGTTTTTCTGAGACCTATAAGGAAAAATAATGCAAATAGTCATACTATATCTACTAGAATAGTAGCTCTAGTAGTTACAGTAGATATGTAGTAGATATAGTAGATAATAGTAGATATGGTAGATATTTTTCATTTTACATCTTATTGCAATATAGCCCACGACTTGATAGATACTCAATTATCTCAAACTATCTACTATACATAATTGAGTATCTGTCAAGATATGGGCTGTATTATAATAAGACACAAAATGAAAATAAGAGTGAAGCAGTAAGAAAAACAATGATGAACTTTGATGGTCGTGGCACAAAAAATCGGTTTCCCACCTCAACTTAAGTCTTTGTGCTGCCCAAAAATCTTTATATGTTTCCAGAGTTCTCATGCTTATTCTTCTAATTCACACAGAAAATAGCAACCAACAGATGAAATCTTCCTCAACTTTCTGCTGCCTTTCCTCCAAATGTAGCTATAGCACTGAACTTTTCTCCTTTTTTCGCAATGGAAATATACCCCTACTTTCTTTCTAAGGTTAGCCTTAAATATCCTGTTTGTCAGAAGCCTTGATTAGATAGCTCTTCCCAAAGGGTTTCTCCCGGGTCCTCTGTTTTATCACGTGACACTCTCTTCTGGCACTTTCCTGTGCTTCACATTTTTACCTACAACTTAGACCTCTCCCATGAACTTATGACTCGAATATCTAACTGTGTTCTGAAGTTCTGTACTTGCATTTTGCATAGACACTACAAAATGAGAATGTCTGATGTAAAAGTCATCTTCCCAAAAGTAGCTTTCTTCATATGGTGCCTTATATTACTGGCTCCACCTGGTTTGGCAGGTGGAGTCATTCTCTACTCAGAATGCTACCTTCACCCCAACATCAATCCATCATTAACTCCTGTTGGCTTTACCTCCCAAAGCATCTCTCAACTCCATTACCTGGCTCCATTCCTTGCCAACACATGACCTCAAGTCCCTATCATCTCTTGTCTGGGCTGCTGCAATAACCTCCTAATTGGTCTTACTGTTCATATACTTTAAAAGAAGGCTTTAGGGCCAGGTGCAGTGGCTTTACACCTGTAATCCCAGTCCTCTGGGAAGGGCCAAAGCAGGAGGGATCACTTGAGCCCAGCAGTTCCAGGTTACAATAAACTCTGATCAAGTCACTGCATTCTAGCCTGGGCAACAGTGTGAGACCCTGTCTCTAAAAACTTAACAAGAAAAAGCAGACAGACTTTAGAATATGAAAAATCTCAACAGTACACAAATGTGAAGAGAGTGATATAATGAACCCCCATATTCCCATTCCCCAGAAGCAACAAGATGTTGCCCTCTCTGCCTGTTCTTGCATTGCCCCTTTTTAACCCAATCTCCGTATTTCCTCTCTGCTTCCAATATGTTTCCAAAGCTCCAGTTGTACCATGTCATTAATCTGCTTAACGGTGTTCAATGGGCTGGGTGCAGTGGCTCATGCCTGTAATCTCAGCACTTTGGGAGGCTAAGGCAGGTGGATCACAAAGTCAGGAGTTCAAGACCAGCCTGACCAACATGGAGAAACTTTTTCTCTACTAAAAATACAAAAATTAGCCGGGTGTGGTGGCGCATGCCTGTAATTGCAGCTATTCGGGAGGCTGAGACAGGAGAATCACTTGAACCCAGGAGGTGGAGGTTGCAGTGAGCCAAGATTGTGCCATTGTACTCTAGCCTGGGCAACAAGAGCAAAACTGCATTTCAAAAAAAAAAAAAAAAACACCAAAAAACTGTCTCAGTGGCTTCCTCTTGCCCTGAGTGTCCACATTATATGGTCCAATGTTTTGCATGACCTGGCCTTTTACACTGTTCCAGCCCACATCTCCTACCAAGCCCTTACCATGATAATTTTCCACACTCACTGGCCTTTCATTTCCTTAAGCATGCCACTACTTCAGCCAGTAAATTCCTACATAGCCTTCAGATATGACTGTTTTTGGAGATGGAGTCTTGCTCTGTTGCCCAGGCTGAAGTACAGTGGCGCTCTCTTGGCTCACTGCAACCTCTTCCTCCTGGGTTCAAGTGATTCTCTCACTTCAGCCTCCGAAAGAGCTGGGACTACAGGCATGTGCCACCATGCCTGGCTAATTTTTATACTTTTAGTAGAGATGCGGTTTCACCATGTTGGCTAGGCTGGTCTTGAACTGCTGACCTCAAGTGATCTGCACACCTCAGCCTCCCAAAGTGCTGGGATTACAGGTGTGAGCCACTGCACCCAGCCCAAAAGATCTGATTTTAAATATCCCTTCCTAAGGGAAGTTCCCTAATCTCCTAGATGGCTATTTATTGAATACTTTCCTAATTTAATCCATAGAGCAAACATATGAGGTACTATTATTATTATTATCTTCATTTTACCAGATAAAGAAACAGAGGTATAAAGAGCTTTTATTATTAATATCTTGTCCAGAGTCACATTGTAAGTGGAAAGACAAGTGGTTTCGTCTGAATCCTTCTTCTTCCTTTTTGCTGTGTACTCTAAGGGCACCCTGGCTGTAGAGCTAGGGCACTCTTGAAGAGTTGATCCTGGGCTGAGTTAATGAAAGGATTGGGTAGGTATGTTGCTTAATCCTATGTCATGAGACATTCTGTCTTATACATATAAATAGGAATAATTGCAATGTTAGGAGTACGACTAAGACATGGTGTTCTACTCAAATACCCACTACCATTGACAGCTGTACCTTTGATGAGTATTGGTATGTTAAGGCTACAGAATCCTGATGCTAAGATGAACTAATATTAATAATAGAACTATTGTCAGAATGTATTACATTAAATACATTTGGCAGGCTGGGCATGGTGGCTCAAACTTGTAATCATGACACTTTGGGGAGATAAGGCAGGAGGATGGTTTGAGCCCAGGAGTTTAAGACCAGTCTGGGCAATATAGTGAGACCCTGTCTCTACAAAAAATACAAAAATTAGCCAGGTGTAGTGGTGCATGCCTGTAGTCCCAGCTACTTAGGAGGCTGAGGTGAGAGGATTGCTTGAGCCTGGGAAGGGCGAGGCTGCAGTGAGCTGTGACTGTACCACTGCATTCCAGCCTGGATGACAGAGTAAGACCCCATCTCAAAATACACACACACACACACACACACACGCATGCACGCGTGCACGCATGCACACACACACATAGGCATTTGACACAAAACATTTTAATCTATTTCTTATCCCAGCCTCTGCTGCAGCAGTTTTTCCTTGAATATTCCCATCTTTGTGTAGGGGTTTCCTGCTGTTTACAGGTTGTTGAACATTACTATCCCCAGTTTGCCATGGCTGTATATTGGGGGAAACATAACTTCTTTTTTTTTCCCCCCGAGACGGAGTCTCACTCAATCGCCCAGGCTGGAGTGCAATAGTGCAGTCTAGGCTCACTGCAACCTCCGCCTCCTGGGTTCAAGCGATTCTCCTGCCTCAGCCTTCTGAGTAGCTGGGATTACAGCATGCGCCACCACACCCAACTAATTTTTTGTATTTTTAGTAGAGACAGGGTTTCTCCATGTTGGCCAGGCTGGTCTCCAACTCCTGACCTCGTGATTCACCTGCCTCGGCCTCCCAAAGTGCTGGGATTACAGGTGTGATCCTTAATATAATAATATATTAAGAAGTTATGCACCTGGCTATAACTTCTTAATGTATTGTTTTCATGCATAACACAGCTCACCCATGGTACTCACCCATGGTAACCACCCATGGTCATGGTGTTAGTGGGGGTGTTGTAAATTATAGCATCATCAGAGAGACAAGGACCCTGGACACATCAAGCATCAGAAAGAAAAGTTGTTCTTCACTTCACATGTGGGTTCCCATAGCATAGAGGAAATTGAAGAATATATTATAATATTGTATCTTGCACAATCTTTGGGAAAGTTTTCCTCTCTGGACACATTTCTATGGGATGATCTTCTAGGTGGTATGTGGTTAATATTAATATGATTTCCTGAGACTCTTTTAGCCAAGTCTTTATTCCTTTATGTTTGCCCAGAGCTTTAAAGGGCCACATGTTACTGGAGGCTGGAATATGCTTCCTCTAACAAGTTCCCACCCCTCTATCAGAGATGGCCCTCTCCAGTCTGCTCTGGCTTAGGTTCCTAGCATTCTGATCTTAAGCAAATTATCTCTAACATGTGTTTATAAAATTGCTTTGGTTTACTCTGCCTGCAGGGACCAAGGAACCACAGGTGCTCCATTGCCCTCCCCTCAGTTTACTCCTCAAAGAAGAGGTCAACACATATTTGAAAATAAAGACTTACCAGCAGTGATACATTCTTTGTAGTTTCTCTGTGCTTAGGATAAATGAAAAGCATTATATTACTCTTAAATGTATACAAAAGGGGTCCACATGTAAGATGACTAGAGCTAGAATACATCAATCCATTTATTTTATTACCTAATATTACCAAATGTTTACTGAACACATACCATGTGCCAGGTACATTGTTGGTTCTTGAGATACAGTAATGAACATAAGAATCATCACAATTAAAGACCTCGTATGCTATATCTTAAAAACAACAACATCCACAACCTAATTCTTTGAGACACAGATAAAAAAGAAGCTTACTTAATATAATTAGATCAGTGAAGCTTGCTAATTATCAACAAAGTCTTTCTACTTGCCTCAAATTTGTGGAGGGCAAACACTATATGTAGTGCCTGAAGTCACCAACATTAGGACATTAGAGAGTTTCTTTTTTTGTTTTTTGAGATGGAGTCTCACTCTGCCTCCCAGGCTGGCATGCAGTGGCACCACTCACTGCAACCTCTGCCTCCCAGGTTCAAGCAATTCTCCTACCTCAGCTTCCCCAGTAGCTGGGATTACAGGCGTGCACCACCACTCCCAGCTAATTTTTGTACTTTTAGTAGAGACAGGGTTTTGCCATGTTGGCCAGGCTGGTCTGGAACTCCTGACTTCAGGTGATCCGTCCGCCTCAGCCTCTCAAAGTGCTGGGATTACAAGCATGAGCCACTGCACCCAGCCTATTAGGGATGTTTCTTAAAGGAGATGCCACCTGTTTCAAAATGGCAGTTTCTCTGTAACATTTACTAACATTGCATTGCCACAGTCACTGGTAGCTTAACATTGCTTCTCCTCACACATGGGGGCCCACATAAATTATCTTTAGCCTTGATCTCAGTAGGAACAAAGGCTTTAGATGCTGAAGGCTTTGTTTATGCTAATATATTTTGATGTCACTTGGATATATTTGGGTTGATACATTTGGATGCTGATTTATTCAGGGGTTGAACTTGCCACCTTTTTGATATACCAGGTCCTTACCAAATATCGAAAAAAATTAAGTTTCTGTAATTACCTGAAATAATACTCTGTATACAAGGCCCATAAAGACAATATAATCAATAACAATAGAGTTATTTTTCTTTTGTATTTCATTCTTTCCTGGGAGGAAAAAGAAACAGAGGAAAGAAGATTAAATGAAGTACAGTGTATACAGCGTAAGCTGTGGTAAGACCTGCCTCTTTGTGACTTCAGCTAGATGACTTAATAGACACTGACTAGCAATTAAGGCACTGCTACTTCTTGGATATCTGTCCATAAGAAAATAGAGTTGAGTCAGTGGAGACACTTGGTTCTGAGCTTGCTGTAGAAAGTTTTAGGATATTACTGGCCTTAGCTGGCCTTAATGCAAGCGATCTCATAACCTTCATTTGTCTTTTCTAAATTACAAAGGCCTTTACCTACAGAAAAGAAATGTAAAAATACCACTTCCCAGCCTAACTCACTGGGGTGGGGGTGGGGGGAGGCATCAGTGAAAAGAGATGTTTATGAAGATACTTACCTGGACTCTAAAGAGTTAGTTGTATACTCATAAAAGAAGTTGTTATTTTTAGTTACATGATTTTATGAGGTTGATCATTCCAAGATAGGTGATAAGACTGACAGAAAGGTAAAACATGTGGCCCATCTCAAAAGCATGTGAATATGAAATTGATTCACAGCACTGGCTGGAGGCTCAACTGTAATTTTCAAGTTATCTGTGCACTGACCTTGGACTTTTTGCCATCAAGTTTACAAAGCTCCTTATTTAATCTACGCGATATGAAATTGTCTATGTGCAGAAAAGGAACTGGCTGTGTCTCAATTTAGTTAAAATCAAGGATAATCTCTTACCTTTTATTTTCCTAAGATCACGTAGGAATTTTATGTAGATTATTGGAAACTCTTAACATTTATGGTAGAGTAGTTTGAGAATACATGTGAAGAATCTTAAGAGGGCTGACACTTTTCGGGCAGGACAATTGGAGACCCTTGAAAAACAATGAATCAGATATCCAGTCTTGATTCTATGTCTCCCCAGTTTCTGTGGTTATTTTTTGTCTTCTCTGATGATGTCATCAGATTCTCTTTTGATGATAAAATAACTAGATGCAATCATAAGAATTCATGTGTCAGTAGCTGCTCTTTATCATTACCAAGAGACTAGATTTTTGTCCCATTAAAAAATAAATAAAGGTTCAGGTTGGGCGCAGTGGCTCATGCCTGTAATCCCAGCACTTTGGGAGGCCAAGGCAGGTGGATCACTTAAGGCCAGGAGTTCAAGACCGGCCTGGCCAACATGGTGAAACCCTGTCTCTACTAAAGATATAAACAGGTGCACGCCCATAGTCCCAGTTACTCAGAAGGCTGAGGCACGAGAATTGCTTGAACCCAGGAGGCAGAGGTTGCAGTGAGCTGAGATCATGCCACTGCACTCCAGCCTGAGTGACAGAGTGAGACTGTCTCAAAAATTAAAAATACAATTTAAAAAAAGGTTATTTAAGCATCTTTTGTTTTGGGAGTGTTTTAAAAAATTTATAATAAATGTTTAATTAAGGTACAATTTACATGAAGTAAAACACATAATTGTACATTTCTTTGAGTTTGTTATACATATATACATGTTAAGGTATACATATATACATGTTAAGGTATACATATATACATGTTAAGGCATACATATATACATGTTCTGTACAGAACATTGTCATGATCCCGATAGCTTTCCTTATGCCCCTTTAAGTCAATACTCTCTTCCATCTAGGAAACCGATATAACCGACATGTTGGAAGTGAAAAATGAGGACTTTAAAGCGTTATTATGAAAACATTTAAGGACTTAATAAAAAATTTTATCAAAATGAACGAACAGACAGGAATTCTCGGCAAAGCAATGGAAGCTATAAAAACAATGAACATTCTAGAACTTTAAAAGTATTACATTTGAAATAAAAATATTGAATGGATTTAAAGATTGAAGCCTGCAGAATAAAGTCAGTGAAATGAAAGATATAATATTGATTTATCTTTCATATCTTTTTCACATCCCATGTGAAAAAAAGATGAAAATAATAAAATAAATAAAACTTCAGTGACCTATGAGACAATATCAAGCAGCCTAACATGCATGTGACTGGATTTCCAGAAGTAGAGACAAGAGAAAATGGAGCAGAAATAAAATTTAAAGAAATTACAGCCATAAACTTTCCTAATTTGATTTAAAATAAAATTATAAACTTACAGATCCAAGAAGTTTAGCAAATCCCCCCCCAAAAATAAAAATACAAAGGAAACCACACCTAGGAAATCACAAGGCAAGTTGCTGTATTTTGTGCCAGTGGTTCTCAAACTTTGCTGCATACTATTATAGAATCACCTGGGAAGCTGGTAAAAATCCCAGTGTCCAGGCTTCACCCCATGCTGATTGACTTGGAATCTCTGGGTGGGACCCCAGGCATCAATATTAGCTCTACAGGTAATTCTAAGGTACAGCCTAGTTTGCGAACCAGTGTTTCATGTCCCCTATTTCTATGAAAGAAGCAATAACTCCTGCAGGTGTCTGAGTTTTGGAGGCAATGTCCCACACATGTGGGTGTCCAGCTGCTTGCCATTTACTTGATAAACGTAAAAGAAGTGAGCTTTTAGTGGGACCCTGGACAAGTGAAAGCTCTTTACCTGGTCCAGGCTGTAGACAGGTTACTCTGTCACAGCCCTTAGACATAGTTCAATGGGTCTGAAGTAGACTGGAATGGCGGTTGAAGAATGTGGCTAGCTTTGATTGGAAACTTACAGCAGAGGCCTACTGAATTCCAGAGCAAGGAACCATCATTTTCCTCTTTTAAGTAGGAGTTACTACAATTTTCCCTTCTCTTTCTTCCTTGTCTGTCACTATAGTGTGTTTGGATATGAGCTAAACTTACCCTTTATGTCACAGATTGCAGAACAGTCAGACAAGCTGTCTAAAGGATTAAAGGAGAAATGATTACTATCTGAAGAAGTAGACTCTGAGTAGCAGCCTGGCCTCTGACATAATCGGTGGATTCAGTGGTCTATTAGGAGAGGGGACTATGCTGGAGTAGTATATAACATTTTTGGATCATGGTAAGGGAATATTTTAGATGTATGGGAGGAAGTGATTGACAGCCAGACAGCCATATGTGGAAAGTGGTAGATACTTTTAGAGGGTAGATACCCAGCTCACAACAATATGTGCTTCTCTGAGAACTGCCCATAGTGTAATCATTCTCCAGTAAACATACTCCAGGGCACAGCTGCTGGGAGCAGAAGTGGTGTTGTGACTTTGGGGTTTTCTTTCCTAGGAATTTAGAATTTTTAAGGAAGAAACCCTGAGACTGGAGACAGTTGGAACTGATTTGTACTAATGGCAGACCTCTAGGGAGAGTCCACAATTTTCAGTTGCCAATGCCCATAAGCTTTCCTAGTTCTTACTCATGGCCTGGTTGCAGTAATATACTGGTAAATTTTTAGCACCTGACACTTTAAAAAAGAAAGAAAGAAGGAAATTAAGGAAAGGAAAAAGAGCCCTGGTAGTGTTTGATGACTCCCATGGTGTAAATACTCCCACCACGGCCTATTTCAAGCGATCGCAGTGATGTCGCTGAACAGGGAGTTAGGAAGTATTGATTATAATAGGCTTTCACAAGCCAGTCTGAGCTGGTTTCAGCACACCACTGCTTCCCTGTCAATGCTCCCTTGTATTCACAGAATTCTCCAGTAGCCTCTCAATAAACTCCTTTTGGGGTTTAGACAGATAAGGCTTACTTTAATTGTTAAACTCATTTAGTTACAGAATTCTCCAGTAGCCTCTCAATAAACTCCTTTTGGGGTTTAGACAGATTAAGGCTTACTTTAATTGTTAAACTCATTTAGTTTAACTAATAAGGCTGTTTTGCTATAGCCATATCTTTTCAATATTACCATTTTCATTTGTATGCAAAATTAATGTCTATTTCTACAAATATGCAGAGTTCACTAGCTCTGGAAGGGGATATTTTTAATCACTGCAGTCTTAGGAAAACAGGGTTATCTTTGGAAATTTCTGCCCTCTGGTGTCCAGTCAAGAGAACTACTTTTGTGTTCTCTAAAGCTGTGAATGTTAGCGGACAACTAGGAGGTGAGTTAGAGGCTCTTGATGCCGATCAGGGGACTATTCCCAGGGTAGTGACGGGCGAGTGTAATACATATTGGTTCCTAAAGTTTGTTTATTAATGAAGTCCAAGAAAATTTTACATTTGAGTTCTCAACCTCAGTACTAATGACATGTTGAGCTGGATAATTCTTTGTTGTACGATGGTTTTTGGTTTTGTTTTATTTTTGGAGACAGAGTCTTGCTCTGTTGCTTGGGCTGGAGTGAGTGCAGTGGCACAATTTCAGCTCACTGCATCCCCCCACTTCCTGGGTTCAAGCGATTCTTCTGCCTCAGCCTCCCAAGTAGCTGGGATTACAGGTACCCACCACCACATCTGGCTAATTTTTGTATTTTTAGTAGAGACGGAGTGTCACCATGATGGCCAGGTTGGTCTTGAACTCCTGACTTCAAGTGATCTACCCGCCTTGGCTTCCCAAAGTGTAGTAATTACAGGCAAGAGCCACTGCACTTGGCTGGTTTTGTTTTGTTCTGTTTTTAAGACCGGTCTCACTTTGTTGTCCAGGCTGGAGAGCAGTGGTACAATCATAGCTCACTACAGCCTTGAACCCTGGGTTCAGGTGATCCTCTCACCTCAGCCTCCTCCCAGTGTACCTGAGACTATAGGCACACTCTACCATGCCTGACTAATTTCTTTGTTTAATTTTGTGTAGAGACGGGGCTTCACCATGTTGCCCAGGATGTTTAGCAACATTCCTGGCCTCTACCCACTATGCAGATAGCACCCACCTCTCCACCAACTGTGACAACCAAAAATACCTCCAGATATTGCCACTGCCAAATGTCCTGTGGGATGGAGAGGAGAGTGATTCCCAGGCTGAGAACCACTGCTCTAGGCTGATGAAGCAGATTTATTCTACACATTGCTGACCTTGAAGTAGCACTGAACCCACCAGCTTATGCCACCAAGTTGGCGCTTAAGCCTACAGCCCAGGCTGCAACTCCTGAGTTTCCATACTCCTGAGTTCCCATACTGTGTACTACAGGAGGAAAAGTTTCAGTGTCAAATATCCAAACACTTGCTTTTTAATAGGACACACAGTCTATAATAAAAAATGTAAAACTTTCAAACTAAAGCAAAGCATTTCTTGTAAGGCATGATTGGAATGAATGTTGGTGCATTCATTCACTTGTTCAGTCAATATTTGTTAAGGAATGCTTCCGAGATAGGTGATGCAGTAGGTACTAGAGCTGATGCAACGGTAGACTATGGCCCTGCCTTTAAGAAACTAATAATCCTAGAGGAGTTCAGTGGAGATATTGTCAGTTATAAGTAAGAGAGGGTCCAATTCCAGCTGACTTAAACAATCATGGGACTTTATTGGCCCACAGATTTGAAGAGTCCACGGACAGTGCAGACGTTAGGTAAGGCTGGATCCAATGGCTCAAGGTTGTCACCAGGGCCTGGGTTTCCTTCAGTGTCTCTGCTCTTCCTTTCCTATTGTCAGTTTCATCCTAAAGTGGACTTCCTTTGTCCAGCAGCCCCCAGTATTACATGCATCCTCATTTCTAGTAGAAGACCTGAAATTAACTTTGTTTGGACTACTTTAAGTTACCTGCCCACCCTTGAATCAGTAGTTGCTACCAGAGTAATGGAAAGTGCTGACTGGTTGATTGATTGATTTAGCCAAGAGTACTTGCTTCAGGCACGGCACCAGTTTCCATAGAAATCACGTAAATTCCCTAAAGGAGATCAGGGATTGCTGGGAAGGGAGAGAGAGCATCAGAAATGCTGGGTGAATATGGGGTGGTCAGCCAGCTCTTTTCACACAGGCTCTGCCAGATGATTTCATCTGGTCCCAAAGCCTTAGTACCATTCCTTTGGGTTTCCATGAAAGACTTATTGCAGCACTCTGGGCTTTACACTAGCTGCTTTCCCCTCTGAAACCTTATTCTATCCACTTTTCACAGTGACCCCTTCTCTCCTTTCAAAGCTCAATTCAGAGTCAGATTCTCTGAGGCTTCTTCTACCTCCCTGAGCCATACTTCTTTCATATTCCCTTAGCCCTGGTACTGCCTATGCCTCATACCTGATCAGGTTTCATGTTCCTGCTTCTCCAATTTTAGACTTACATTCTGCCTTTGAAGAGTTTGGGGTCTCCTAAATCCCCTCTCTTTAATGCCTAACAAAGGCATTGAGAGCTTTGATGGTGATTCCTTTGGTATCCCCAATTTCAACAATAAGATGGTTAAAATGTGTGTAGTGGCCAGGTGTGGTGGCTCACACCTGTAATCCCAGCACTTTGGGAGGCCGAGGCGGGTAGATCACAAGATCAGGAGATCGAAACATCCTGGCCAATGTGGTGAAACTCCATTTCTTCTAAAAATACAAAAATTAGCTGGGCGTGGTGGTGCACGCCTGTAGTCCCAGCTACTTGGGAGGCTGAAGCAGGAGAATTACTTGAACCTGGGAGGTAGAGGTTGCAGTGAGCCAAAATCGCACCACTGCACTCCAGCCTGGAGACAGAGCGAGACTCCATCTCAAAAAGAAAGAAAGAAAAGAAAAGGAAAAGGAAGAAAGAAAGAAAAGAAGGAGGGAAGGAGGGAAGGAAGGAAGGAAAAGAAAAGGAAAGGAAAGGAAGAAAGAAAAGAAAGAAAGAAAAAGTGTGTGTGTAAAACAAAGTGAGCAAGAAGTCTGGAGCTGTGGAAAGAGTACAGGATTTATAGTCAAGACAGTCTATAGGCAGACAGTCCTGGATTTAAGTCCTGGATCTGCACCCTTTCAGATCTCAGACATTCACCAATAGATCCCTATTTGACTCTTTTCTTTCCTTAAAAAGTTTGTGTAGTGTGTTACACATTCACTTTCTATGACTTTTCATGCTTGTGAGTATACAATCATGTCAGTGTTATTTGTTTACATGGGGCACATTTGACAAAGCACATTAAATAAGTACTTATAAGTACTGCTATAGTTGAGGTTCCTAATAGTGGTGACTTTGGCTAAGAGAGAGCAAAGAGGTACAAAGAGAAAACCTCAGGCCTTGAACACATTTTTCCCCTTTTGGCTGAATGTGGTTCCCATTCAGCCAAAGGGGAGTGGAAGGAAGAAGTATGGCTTGTTCCTTCCACCTACCTTCTGCCTGATCACACCTTCTGAGGTCCTACCCTGATGTAACCATTCAGTGCGTGCCCATGGTGCTTATATCAGCCCTCCATGCACAATGTAAAGATAAGAATGATAACAATGTTTTTTTTTTTTTGAGACAGGGTCTCTGTTGCACAGGCTGGAGTGTAGTGGCGCGATCTCAGCTCACATAACCTCCACCTCCTGGGTTCAAGTGATGTTCCCACCTCACTCTCCGGAGTAGCTAGGATTACAGGCACACACCACTACACCCAGCTAATATTTGTATGTTTTTGTAAAGATGGGGTTTCTCCCTGTTGCCCAGGCTGCTCTCAAACTTCTGGGGTAAAATGATCCACCCGCCTTGTCCTCCCAAAGTGCTGAGATTATGAGCGTTAAGCCACTATGCCTAACCTATTTTTTTTTTTTACCATGATGCTTTTAAACTTACTTAATGCATTTGGGGCAGGTTTAATGCATAAAAAGTGGGAAAAGGTAGAGGCCTGGGAAGATATCTAGTTGCACTTTCCATAATATGAAACATGGCCCTCCGAACGCGCTGTCAACACATCTGTCCTTGTAAGTTTCCCTGCTTTGAGCCTCAGTTCAGTCACCACTTACAAGAGGTTCCTTGATGGGAGGGCTATTTCTCCAGTTTACTCGTTGATGTCAGCCCTCCAAGTTGGGATATGATGGGCTGAGGAACCCTGAGCTTTAGACTAGCTAACTGGTGGGACCAGCTGTTGATCGATTGTCCTATGATGAAGCCCACATTAGTCACTTACCTTGAGCCCAGGAGGTCGAGGCTGCAGTGAGCCATGATCATACCACTGCACTCTGGCATGGGTGACAGAGTGAGACCCTGTCTCAAAAACAAAGAAAAATTTGGGAATCCCAAGTCTGTTCTATTTTTTTATTAGTGGACACATTTTCAGAAGGGTATAAGGACTTTTCTGCGTCTAAAATCTTTCTGGACTTCATCTTCCTCTTTTATAAAATGAGAATAATTCTTCACTATGAAATAATCATACCCTGTTGTATATTCAAGCATCTCACTAAATTAGCCGATCACCTTTAAATTTTTTAGTATAAGTACCCCTGCTGGAAATCCAGACTTTCCTCCTTGATCAGATATATTCCCCAGAGGTCAGGACTAATAATCCCCATATATGGTGATAGCATTGGTTTCTTCCTCTGCCCTGATGCCCCACCCTGGGCTTCAGGGCCAAACCTTTCCCTAATGATTCTTCCCCTGGCAGTTCATTATTTCAGTGCATTGCTGTGGAAAGCTCTATATAAGTATTTGTTCCTTAAAAGTTTGGGAATCCCTTGGCTGGGCACAGTGGCTCACGCCTGTAATCCCAGCACTTTGGGAGGCCAAGGCAGGAGGATCACTTGTGCCCAGGAGTTTGAGACCAGCCTAGGCAACATAGTGAGACCCCTTTTCTACAAAAAAGCTTTTAAAAAAATTAGTGGGGTGTGGTGGCAGGCATCTGTAGTCCCAGCCACTCAGAAGGCTGAGGTGAGAGGATCACTTGAGCCCAGGAGGTCGAGGCTGCAGTGAGCCATGATCACACCACTGCACTCTGGCGTGGGTGACAGAGACCCTGTCTCAAAAACAAAAATATGGGAATCCCAAGTCTATTCTATTTTTGTAATAGTGGACACATTTTCAGAAAGGTATGAGGACTTTTCTGAGTCTGAAAACCTAAAATTCTCTAATTGACAATTTTGAATATCTTTGGGAGGAAATGCACAATCCATGATCAGACCAGAAAATACTGAGAATATAATTTATTAAATTGTAAATTGGGAAATGTTTTTATAAGTTTAGTAATAATGATTAACGAGATCATGAATTTGTCCACTGGAGATTTAAATTTTAATGAAGTTTTTTTAAAAAATCAAGAAATTCCCTTAAAAGTAAACATTAGTCCTTTGCTCTAAACTTTCAGGCTAGATTATTTCTTTGGTTCAGGACTTAAACCTTTAAACTCTCCCTACTCCAGACTGAATCCAAGACAATCTGACTAATAGAGAAGCAGGAGTCTTAACAGATGTGTGTGAGATTTTCTGGCAAGAAATGAAGTAGGAGGCACAGTGAAATACTTGAGAAAAATCTGAGTTTCATTTTATCAAAGAAGCTCATTGCAGTATATATCAGGCTAGTACAATGGCTCTTGAAATAAATTCCTTGAAAAAGGAAACAGGCCAGGCATGGTGGTTCACTTCCGTAATCCTAGCACTTTGGGAGGCCAAGGTGGGCGGATCACTTGAGGTCAGGAGTTCGAGACCAGCCTGACCAACATGGAGATACCTCGCCTCTACTAAAAATACAAAATTAGCTTGGCGTGCTGGCACATGCCTATAATCCCAGCTTCTTGGGAGGCTGAGGCATGAGAATCACTTGAACCAGGGAGGTGGAGGTTGCAGTGAGCCGAGATTGTGCCACTGTACTCCAGCCTGGGCAACAAGAGCAAAACTCTGTCTCAAAAAAAAAAAGGAAAGAAAAAGAAGAGAAAATGAAAACAAATGACCTCGACTGGAACACAAGCAAAATATAAATATATGTGCATATGTACATGCTGCCTCCTAACTTCCTTTACATTGATTTGGTTAACTTTAAATAATGTGTAGGATTTCACAGCTTCTCTTAGAGAAGGGAATTGAATGTTAAGCTGTTCAGTCATGATAACTAGATCTCCCATTGTTATGGCTCATGCTTTTGCTACAAAATCAGTTAACCATTTTGCCAAATATGTCTAGCTGTTACACTTTCATAGTGCAGGTAGAGCAGGAGAAAACAAGAGGTTACTTGATGAGAGGGCTATTTCTCCAGTTTACTCCTTGATGTCAGCCCTCCAAGTTGGGTTATGATGGACTGAGGAACCCTGAGACTAGCTAAGTGGTGGGACCAGCTGATGACCAATTGTCCTCTGATGAAGCCCACATCCTGGGAACGGAACTCCTTGCAAGCCTCTTCAATCCACGGCAGGCCTTTGCCTTCTCTGACACTGTCCACATCTCCTTGCCAAGGATTTGAAGATGCAAGTTGCAGAGTCTGGTAGACTGAATAGCACTCAGGCAAAACAAGAAGCATCTTCTGTTCAAGTCCCTGCTGCTTGTCATTCATAAGTCAATGAGGCTGGAAATCACCCACACTTCCTCCCATTCAGTGCCTGGATCCATGATGTATTTAAGCACCAACCCCATGCCCTAAGTGCCCCCAGGGTGGCTCTGCCCCACAGTGATGACTCCTGTCTTCCACTCGCTCTTTGCTGTTTCATGGCAAACTCATGTCGAGGCTTTGTTTTTACTTCACTCTGGGCACCTTGGCTCATTCAGATTCCTTGAGACTCTGATCACGCACCACCATGATATCTACTGGGACACTCAACAATCTTTCACACAGAAGCCAAACAACATCCTGATGAGAAAAGGATGGACTACAGATGGCCTAAAGCAATCTGCTGTTGAAGCCTTTTGAGGATTGCCAAGGTAAATGGTGTTTTTACTGAGAGCTCTGCTGCAAAGTAACTCCATGTTGCTTTAGACCCACCAGAAATAGGCAGACATTGAACTCAAGGGAAAACCCCTTACAATCATTTATTGCTGCCAAACACTTCCCTTAGCACCCTTTTCTCCAGCATGTTATCCGGTATGTGTAGAGTGTTTCTGGCTTTATCTTTGCCTATGACAAGTTCTTTTTGGTTCAGTTGATAGTATTTCCCCCAAACCCAGAATAGATAAGAAATCACTAGCAATTTACATCTGATTACCCTAGATTAATTCTCTCACATTATAAGGCCCCACGTTACAAGGAGGAATGGTATGTGTTTGCCATATTGGTGTTTCATTAGTATTTTTTTTTAAGTTGAAATTAAGTGTTACTTTTCTAAGGAAGTAGCCAGAATACTCCTCTCTCAAATTGATAAATCTACTGGCACAATTTGAAGTCAGACGTTATTTCTAACCAAATTATACTCTTTTGTCTGCCATGATAGCTTGACAGTTTTTATATCTGAAGGCAGGCCTATATGGTAATCCCAGCAGTATTCTGGAGATAAGATTTTAGAGGGTTTGTTGAGAAGGAAATACTTGTTTAGGTGGCTTTCATCATGCCACTCGGCTTCTATGTCATTTTTCTTGTCCAGGAGGATTCCCTTAAAGCACTCCTGGGTGATATTGAGAACCTGAATGGGTGTTCCTCCAAAAATGGCCGCATGGTAATAAAAATCCCCCTGGCCAAATGGAATATATGCTGCCGACTCTTTCCGCCTCTCGTAGGTAAAGTCATCAGGATCTGCCTTGTACCACCAGGCCTGTAGCTGAGCCACCGACTGGCCCAGGGTCTCCACCCCAAAATGGTCTTGGAAGACCTGGTCCACATCCATGCAGAAGAGGAAGTCGACCTCGTGTTGGATGTGGGCCAAGATGTGCTCCCCGATGGTCTTCATACGCATCATGCTGATGTCTTGCCACCTCTTCTCTGGCTTGACCTCAAACACTTTGAAGGAACGCAGAGGACCCAGCTCTATAAACGGCACCTTGGAGACATCATCCACCATGACGTAAAATATGACTTTGTGGCCGACCATGAAGTACCTATTAGCAGATGTTATGAACTCCTCCAAGTAATGCTCAATATATCTGAAACAAAGAAGAAAAGCAAAATATTTTACATCTGGGATTCCTGAAAGAAACCACATGCTATTATAATCATCTTGTCTATATTTTATGATTAATAGAATGATTTCTTCCCACCTCGGGTGTGTTTTCATGTCAGTGCAACACCCCTGGCTACTCTCCACCATTTAGTCACTCAGTCCTTGGGGACCTGGAATGACTTATCTGACTGCCAATTTTGGAAGAGCAACTAGAACTAGACGTGCACTACCCTGTCCTTCCTCTTCTCTGGCTCTTAGAAGCCAGCCAGTCCAAGAGAGCATGTGTTCTCAACTGCTCTGGGTTTTGCAGGAAGCTTACTGGTACAGGATCTATTCCCACATCCAGAGGCCTATAGGTGCCTGGATGCCTAAGTCTTTCTAACTCTGGGGGTTGAATAATTAGGAGGCCCAGGGCCTGCAGATGTAAGCCACATTCTCCAATATCAGCTTTAACTATAATGAAGGTGATATTTACCACCCTCTGCCTATCTTACCCCTTTGTATAATTTACCAATTGGTTCAGATTTTGGACAGTCAAAGGGAGTACTAGTTCTTGAGCTCCACTCAAAAGCCCTAACAGAAGCCCCAGTGTTGTTACTGCCAGACCCGATACAAGAGTGATGTGACCCTTGGAACCACTGGGGATGCATTAAACCCAAACAGCAGCACTCTCTTGTCCTCCTCTGTGATACAGAGAATGAGTTAAAAGATCTAGATCTGCTTTCATGTTACATAGTTATCCTATGAGCCTTCCACTAGTCACCTAACACACCAATCCATTGTCCACACACCATCATTATAAAGATACTAGAGAGAGCAACCTCTGATTTAACCTTATTTTAACTACTTTTTCTTTGTCTTAAAAAAAAAGGACTGTGTTAGCAGTAAGCCACATTTGGTGGTTGAGTAAATGTAGATGAAAAAAGATTTAAAAATTAAAAGAAATTAACAAAAAAAAAAACAAGGAAAAAAGGACTGTGTTTTTTAGAGCAGTTTTAGGTTCATGACAAAATTGG
Source organism: Ateles fusciceps (assembly GCA_036589455.1). NCBI lineage: Eukaryota > Metazoa > Chordata > Mammalia > Primates > Atelidae > Ateles > Ateles fusciceps. The sequence goes on from JAZHEH010000952.1 coordinate 20,808,342, forward strand.
GCCAAAAGTACAGAGAGTTCCCACATACCTCCTGCTCTCACATTTGCACAGCCCCTTGCTGCTGTCAACATCCTTGTACCAGAGTGGTACATTTGTTACAATCGGTGACACTACACTGACATATCACTATCACCCAAAGTCCATAGTTTACATTAGGGTTCACTCTTGATGTGGTACATTCTAAAAGTATAATGATGTGTATCCACCATTATAGTACCATACAAAATAGCATCACTGCCCTAAAAATTCTCTGAGCTTTGCTTATTAATCCCTCCCTCCCCAAACAGCCCCTCACAATCACTGACCTTTTTACTGTCTCCATAGTTTTACCTTTTCCAGAATGTCATATAAGCACACAGCACGTAGCCTTTTCAGTGTGGCTTTTTACTTAGTAACATACATTTAAGGTTCTTTCATATCTTTTCATGACTTGATAGCTCGTTTCTTTTTAGCACGGAATAATATTCCATTGCCTGGATGTGCCATAGTTCATTTTTCTATTCACCTACCAAAGGACATCTTGGTTGCATCCCAAGTTTTGGCAATTAGGAAATGAAGCTTCTATAAATATCCATGTGAAGTTTTTGTGTAGACATAAGTTTTTAACTCATTTGGGTGAATACCAAGGAGCACGACTGCTGGATCGTGTGGTAAGAGTATGTTTAGTTTTGTAAGAAACTGCCAAATGGTCTTCCAAAGGGGCTGTACCATTTTGCATTCCTACCAGCGATGAATAAGCGTTCCTGTTGCTCCACATCCTTGCCGGCATTTGGTGTTTTGAATTTTGGCTATTCTAGTAGGTATTCAGTGGTATTTTAACTATTTATTCATTTGAAAAACATTTTATTGGTGTCTTCTGTAAGCCCAAGCTATAGACTATCTTGTGAAGCCATGGTATGGAGATTACCAGGAAGGGGAGGAATAGACCAGGTGGCTTAATACAACTTGACCAAACCCTAAGCTCACGCGGACTGAATCTGATGTGCTGATCACACTGCTGGCCAATCGTGGTGTTTTGTGAGTAATAATGAGTCGCGCTTCTTTTCGCTTTTTGTTGCTGCTTGGATTTCCTTTCTTTGTTGCCAAAATAAAGTGTGCTTTTAATGTTGGCACATGGTAATCCAAGGGTTTATAGTATTGATTCCTTTAAATGGAGAGAATGTATCTGAGGAATATAAAAAGGGACTTCAACATGGCTCTGTGGCTAGCGGCCAGGAAATCCTTCAGTATTCTGGGACTTCAAGAAAAATCTATTGTGCCCTGAAGCTTGGGAAACAATACTGGGGTGGGGTCGATTGCAGGGGAGAGTCATTGTGAGGTTTCACATTGTTTAGCGATTAAAGCACTGCAGTTGGCTCCACGCATTGTTGCTTGAAAACAAACCAAACATCACACCTCCTAAAAGTCCAAATCCACTTTAGAGATTTATTGCTGCTGAGTACAAACAGTCCTCTCTTGCACCAGAGCTGAGGACAGAGTGCTTTCACCAGGATGTGCACTTACAGTTTAGTTCTGCAGAGTTGGCAACTGGATGGCTGAAGCCATTGTGGGGCATTGGGGAGTGTTCTGTTCTTTTTGGAAACACCAGGATCAGATCAGTCTGCAATGTGGCTGGTTTCGTGGCAAAGGATTAGGTAAGCTGAGCACTGGCTCCCGACCGAGTACAGATTCTTCTAGTAAACATGTCAAAACTCCACAGTTACCCTTCTCTGTTAGAGACACGACATAGGTCCCTAGGATCAGCACATTCAGTGACACTAGAACTTGATTGGTATTGTTAATGACAGAACAGTAATAGCTGCTGGGCTCTGGGTTGGGGAAGGTTATCTTTGGAGAACTATCAGATCTTTACAGAGCTCTCTTTTTAAGCCCCACCTTGGCAAAGCTCAGATCAACTTGACCTTCAACTTCCATTATACAAGGCAAGGGAATCAACTTTCCATGAGGCTTCTTTAGAAGAGATACAGACAGAAAGCCCCAGAGGGCAGAAAAAAAAATAGGAAAATTGGACTTTCAGTTTTATTTTGGAAAAAGAAAAAAGGAAAATTCTCCAAAAAAGTAAAATGGATTCTCTTTAACAACTAATATTAGAGCTAGAACTTTCAAGTAAGAATGATTGCAGTTTTTCTGCACCGTATGTTCTGAACAAGGGAGCTGAAACTGGAACCTATCCAACCTTTGGAAGAGCAAGCTCTGACCAGCCAAATCTCCTGGGGCCAAATCCTCCATGAGGGAAAAAGTAGAAGTGATCCGAGGAACCCACGGAAGAGTGGTCGGCTGTGTTCCAGCATGGAAAACCACTGTGCTTAGGTCATTCTGCACCTAGAACTTGCTATGAATCTCTCTGTAGTTGGTCCTGGGCCATAGAGCGTAGGAAAAAGAATGATGCACTCTGGGCCGTCTAGCAGCTAGCACTTGTGGAGTTTCTAAAGGAAGCCGCGGTGGTCAGGGAGGAGGTGGTTGTGGGTATGCTGCTGACCCTGGGTTTGGTGGGTGGAGTAGACATTTTTTCCTGCAACCCAAGGCCCTCATTTTGAGGTGGGAATGAGTGGACTTACCTACTGTTATTTTGTTCTCAGCATTTTACAGCCTCAGCAGAAAGGAGACTGAAACAGTCCCATGAAAACTTTCTCCTATCTAATCAAAAACTCATGGCTGGCCTCCATCAGTTCAGGAGTCTCCACACTAACATTTTGATAGCGGAACAAGAAAAAGTCTGGACAGTTTTATCAGTGACACCTACCTTCCAATAGCAAAAACCGTCAACCCCACGGTAATTTTCTGTTTGGCATAATAATTTTCTAGGATGGCTTTGTTGTAAGTGCCTTCCCACACAACCGGCGCCTTCCATTTGGTCACTGTCACAACCTCTGGGCGTTTCCTGGTGATAAAACATAGAGTCCCCTGAGTCAGGGCAGCTTTGCCATTGTGGGGCAGAGACTTTCTAAGGAAAAGAAGGGTCAGCTATGATCTGCAGGGACTGTCCTTGAATCCTGACTGTAGCTTAACCCCAAACACTTGGCTGGGAGGTGTGCCATTTGCAGGGGTAGCATCTTCTGGGTGAGGAAGAGGAAACTTTGGCTCAGGTGGCTTTGAGGGCTATTTTTTTCTTTTTCTTTTCTTTTTTTTTTTTTTTTGACAGTCTTGCTCTGCCACCCTGGCTGGAGTGCAGTGGCACGATCTTGGCTCACTGTGTAGCCTCCACCTCCTAGGTTCAGGTGATCCTCCCACCTCAGCCTCCTAAGTAGCTGGGATTATAAGCATGTACCACCATGCTTGGCTAATTTTTGTATTTTTAGTAGAGATGGGGTTTCACCATGTTGGCCAGGCTGGTCTTGAACTCCTGACCTCAGGTGATCTGCCCACCTCAGCTTCCCAAAGTGCCAGGATTACAGGTGTGAACACTGTGTCCTCTGAAGGCTATTTTGGGGGGGCCATTATGAGGCTCTTAACTTCCACATCTCATATTTTCTTTCCTCTTCTACTTTCTGTGTTCTCTTCCTACTTCTAAATCCCTTTCTCTACTTCCCCAGCCCCTTCCTAAACTACCAGAAGCACCCTAGGGTGTTATTTATCCCTATGGATGTCATCTGAGCTTAAGGAGATCCTAAGCCTTGATACAGGTGGATGAGAGAATGACATTAGATTTGAAAGAGAAAGGCTGTTTCTGGCCTTTTGCCAGAAGGGATATCTGGGTGGGAACCTGGTTATTGGCCAAAAAGGGCCCCAGATTAAAGGGATTCTGATGGATTTTGATGTTACTGCTCACTTTATAAACAAGGGACAAAGGTGCCAGAAAAGAAGGGACTTTATAGAGGCCCACCAAGGCCAAGGCTGGAGCCCAGGGCTCTAGCAAGGACCTTCTTCTTAGACCAGGAGGCTCTTTACTAGGAACACAAAAGGGCGAGAGGGAGGGTGCTTTGCTGTGCTCAGAGAGCTTGAACTGGACTTGGCAAGGCCAACACAAACACAGGAAGCCCTGAAGGGTAAATGCAGAAAGCACAGAGCAGCATGGGCCAGCATGAGGGTGGAGCTCCAGGCAGGGGGAGGCTCCGACTCCTCATTGGCCTAGGAGGTGGGGGCATTTTCCCCCCTTGGGAAGCAGAGACTGGCACAGGTCACTTAAATTCAAGCCCCAGTATGGGCCTGGCACCCTGCTTGGCATTTTCTTGTATTTCACTGGGTTCACTGTGGGTAGCATCTTGATTCAACCCTGGGAAGGCATGTGATTGGGGCAAAGTCCTGGTAGTCCCTGCTGGCTGCACTGGCCCTTGTAAGGCTGTCAGGGAGAGGTTAGCAAATACCTTGGGCCAGCAAGGCCAGTGGAGGGCTGGGTTTTCACAGAACCGCCCTACCCGTCAGCAAAGCTGAGTTTTCCCACAGGGAGGCTGATGAGCACAGCTGGGTCATCCCCTGCCTCACCCTAGCCTCAGAGTGGAAAAGGAGCCTCAGTAGACTCTCGTCTCAGGCCTTCTGTCCCTTGTCCCCAAACAGTTCACTCTGTAGTTCTTGAGCTGACTCTGCCCTCCCACCCCAGCCCCAGGCATCACGTCTAGTCTGATTCCCAGATTCCGCCACAGCTGGAACTGGCCTACTGCCTATGTTTCCCCCACCCCACAGCTGGAATTGCCCCAGGATGGTCCAGATGGCAGAGAGGGGGAAACACTTTCAGGGTGCTCTCTTGGTTCACCTCATCTTGTCTGGAGTCTCAAACTCTAAGACTTAGCTCTGCCTTCAGCAACCCAGGTACGCCTGCTGCATGGAAGACACAGTTGCCCTTGGTTTCCTTTAGTCATGAAAGAAGGTGTTCACACCTGTAATCATGGCACTTTGGGAAGCTGAGGTGGGCAGATCACCATGCACTCTGCACCAGCCTGCGCCAGGCACCCATCACGTGCACTTTCTCCTTTAGTCTCTGCAACAGCCCTGCAATGTATCTTGTCCACGGTCCAGATAACAAAACCAAGTCTCAGAGCAGCTTATTATCTTGTCCAAGGCCAAACAGCTGGTCACTGATGATGGCAGCTAACACATACTGAGCAATTCCTGTGGGACCAGGCACTGTGCAAAGGGCTCACCCTTCTGAGGTAGGTGCTATTTTATTCCCATCTTACCAATGGAGAAGCTAGCACAGAGAAGTCAAGTTACTTGCCTGAGGTTGCACAGCTAGTGCTAGGTTAAAGCTGGGATTTAAACAAGATCATCTGACACTGGAGTCCATGCTCTGAGCTGAGCCACCACCTATACTGCTTCTTATATGCCATTTCATTCCTCTGCTGATGAAGTTGGGGTTAAAACCCAGGTTTGTCCTGATCTAAATGTAACACTATTTCCACTTAAAAAATAAGCCGGGTGCGGTGGCTCATGCCTGTAATCCCAGCACGTGAGGAGGCCGAGGCAGGTGGATCACTTGAGGTCAGGAGTTCGAGACCAGCCTAACCAATATGGTGAAACCCTGTCTCTACTAAAAAAATACAAAATTAGCCAGGCGTGGTGGTATACACCTGTAATTCCAGCTACTTGGGAGGCTGAGGCAGGAGAATTGCTTGAACCCAGGAGGCAGAGGTTGCAGTGAGCCAAGATCACACCATTGCACTCCAGCCAGGGCAACAACAGCAAAACTCCATCTCAATAAATAAATAAATAAAATGAAATAAATAAAAAGGAATTATTTTTATTTGCATTGGCATTTTCATCAATTCAGACTGAGAAGTGATGAGCCTTTTGTTGTTGTTTTTACACAACAGCATCTGAGCAGGAAGGAAAGCATCTGAGCAGCTCTTTCCTGGCACTTTTTCCTTTCTTTTTAGTGCCCCATCTTTGTGATCTAGGACTTCTTCCAACAACACCATGTTGTAGCTTACATGGTGCTTTTCGTCCTGTAAAACGCTTAGCTTTGCTGAATGATGAGATTGCAAACCAAAAACCAACAAATAAATAAATAACCCACACAGCTGTCTTATACTTCTGTAACTGTTTCTGAACTTAAAACTCTCCTCTTCATTGCACCTCATTCACTGCATCTTAGTTTTAGCCTGTCAAAGATCTTTGAGTAGTTCTAACCTAGCCCAGTAGCTAAGTCTTGTAACTGTGTATAAGCTGGACATTAGGTGATATTATTTTTTTAAAAAGGAAAAGAGGAATAGATATAGTTATTTAATACTTAATGGTGCACTAGGAGCGAAGTGCTTGACTTTTATTATCTCATTTAATCTTCACAACCACTCTATGAAGTGGGTGCTATCATCATTCCCATTTTGCAAAGTGGAGGGTAGGAAGAGGGAAGGGAATGGAGCCTTTTGCCATTTAATTTATATAAAGGACCCAACTGGGATGCCTGATCCCTTGACGCACATTTCCCAGTTCCCTGGTTTATACTAGGTCATCCTGCTAAGCACTGAGATGGGAGAAATGAGATCCAGTCCTTCCCCTTGAGAATCTCACAGTCCCTTTAAGAGATTCTACTCATGAAAAAAAGAAAAAAGAAGAAAAAAAAAAAAAAAGAGAATCTCACAGTCCCAACAGGTGGTCCACCTGCTACACACTCCTCAACCACATGATCACTCAGTCCAGGTCTTCTAGAAGAACTGAGTCAGAAAACCAGAGTCCAGTTTAATTACTTGGCTTCCTTCAAGTAGGAAGAAAAGTAGCAATATTAAAAATTAATGTTGAATTAAAAATTAAAGTAGTCTATTTCCCAGCTGTTAATTATTTGATTCCGCTGACAGTTCCCACATGTCAGTGACCCTGACTACAAAGCCACGCAAGAGCCTGAAAATGCAGGCAGTTGGGGAGAGGGGGAGGAGGGAGAACGAGATCAAGATCTGCTTCCTGGATGAACCGCTACATGGAGGAGTCTTAGTCATCAAAACCCACAAAACCCCCAAAAAAAGAAGTGATGAAGGGCAGCTCACGCATATGCAAAAGCCAGCCTTTGACAATGTCAACTGCCAGAGAAGTCCTAGATCACAAAGATGGGGCACTAAAAAGAAAGGAAAAAGTGCCGGGAAAAAGCTGCTCAAATGCTTTCCTTCCAAGTAGGGTATGCAACGATGTGATGCCAGTGTGTGCAGTTCCACAAAAGATTCCCCCAAAATAAAAGGGCTCCCCTAACCAAAGCACACACCTCCCTAGGTTATTGGCAGCTTTTAAATTTTACGTATTTATTTATGGTACATTTTGGTACCCGAGGGTTGGGTAGAGAAAGCATTAAAATTCTATGAATCGTGCAGTAGGTTTAAAAAAGATGTGGAATACATACAACTCATTATTATGATGATTATTATTTGAGACAGGTTTCACCGTGTCACCCAGGCTGAGTGTAGTGGCATGATTACAGCTCTCTGCAGCTTCAACTTCCCAGGCTCAAGTGATCCTCCCACCTTAGCCTCCTGAGTAGCTGGGACTAAAGGCATGCACCACCACATCCAGCTAAGTTTTGATTTTTTTGTGAAGACAATTTTTGATTTTTTGTTTCACTAAGTTGCCTAGGCTATTCTTGAACTCCTGGACACAAGCGGTCCTCCCACCTCAGACTCCCAAAGTGCTAGAATTACAGGCATGAGCCACTGCGCCCAGCACAACTCATTATTAACTGAATTCCCTCTAAGCAACAGCAGGCTGGCTAGACAAGGATGCAGAGAAAAGCTGACGGCAACATGAACAGGGATGGCAGAGTGGCTGTGGAATGGAGAGAAGGGGATGAAATGGAAAGGATTTTGGAGGAGGAATTGACAGAACACGCTAATGAATTAGACTGAGATAGACAGAGGAAAAGGTCTCCCAGACTGTGTGGCTTGAGCTATTTAATGGGATGGAAAGTGAGTGGAACAAGCGTGGGGAGGAATTGAGAAATCCATTCTGGCCATGTGAGACATGCAGAGATGTCAGGCAGGCAGGTAGACACAAGTCACAGCTCAAAGGCAACATCTGGGCTAAAGCTTTAAATGTGGAATGGTCTCTAATCTCACTAATGGCACCTAATGCCATGAAAATGGATGAGGGCACATTGGAAAATGGTGTATAAAGAACAGGGAAGAGGATACTGGACTTAGCCCCTCTAAACTCTAATCCCTGACAGCTGGCAAGAGGGGAGCTGCCCCTATCAGGAAACAGTCACAAATGAGGATTTGGTGTCATGGAAGCAAAGCAACCTTGATATGGAAATATGCACAATATATCACGGTTTTAGGTAGTTTATAAAAAATGACACTATTTTTGAGACAGAATTTCGCTTTGTTGCCCAGGCTGGAATGCAGTGGCTCAGCTCACTGCAATCTCTGCCTCCTGCATTCAAGTAATTCTTGTGCCTCAGCCTCCTGAGTAGCTGGGATTACAGGTGCTCGCCACCACACCCAACTGATTCGTTTTGTAGTAGAGACTCACCACGCTGCCCAGGCTGGTCTTGAACTCCTGAGCTCAGGCAATCTGCTTGTCTCAGCCCCCCAAAGTGCTAGGATTACAGGCATGAGCCATTGCGCGTGGCCGAAAAGGATAAATGTATACAAAGTATACTTATTTGTTCATCCATTCCTTCACCCAATCATTCATTTATGCAAGAAACAGACTTAGGTACCCTGAGAAGGCTTACATTTGGTGCCACTTCAAACCAACATTCTTTAAATAATCTGTTTGTGCCCAGGCGTGGTGGCTCATGCCTTTAATCCTAGCACTTTGGGAGGCTGAGGCAGGGGGATCTCTTGAGACCAGGAGTTCAAGACCGGCCTGGGCAACATGGCAGGACCCCGTCTCTACAAAAAATACAAAAATTAGCCAGGCATGGTGGCACATGCCTGTGGTCTCTGCTGCTTGGGAGGCTGAGGCAAGAGGATTGCTTGAGCCTGGGAGGTGGGGGCTACAGTGAGCCATGATCGTGCCACTGCACTCCAGTCTAGTTGGCAAAGTAAGACCCTGTCTCAAATAAATAAATAAAAAGATAAATAAAAATAAATATCTGCTCCGTATTCATTTGGAGGTAAAGCCATGCAAGGGGGAGAGTAGAGACAGTGAAAGCTGGTGACTATGGTCTGTCCCTCCTCTCTGCCCCCAATCATTCAGCCCCAGCCCCACCTCCTAAGTCCTGCTCAGCAAAGCACAAGTGCCACAGTAAAATTGCCCTATTCTGCTTAGAAGCGCCTTTGGGGACCATCTCCAGCCCATCTAGCCTGCCCCTTAGGGATTCTCATTCCCCCATCTAAGGGGCTTTATCAAAGCAGCAATGCTTCCATCTTCTCACATTTCTATTAGTGGTTTAGCATTTCAGAGATGCCTACCCTGTCGTGTAGATCATCAAACGACCTATGGGAAGCCAAAATTCCCACCCTTCCACACTGGCATGGATCTCTTATCCCCAAACAATAAGAGAACTTGCTAGAACATAGTCTTCCCAGAGCCCAAGATCCTTCACAATGGGATAGATGCTCTTTTCAGGCCGGGCATGGTGGCTCACACCTGTAATCCCAGCACTTTGGGAGGCCAAAGTGGAAGGCTCACTTAAGCCTAGGAGTTCAAGAGCAGCCTGGACAACATAGTAAAACCCCGTCTCCACAAAAAAAAATTAACAATTAGCTGGACGTGGTGGCACACCAAGCCTCCTACTCAGGAGGCTAAGGTAGGAAAATTGCTTGAGCCCAGGAGGTCAAGGCTGCAGTGAGCCACGATTGCATCACTGCACTTCAGCCTGGGTAACAGAGCAAGACCCTGTCTCAAAATAAATAAAAAGTTAAAACTTTTTTTTTTTTAATGATGCCATTCTCTCCTGATTATTCTGATGATCATCTCCAGCACGTACCCTTTGCCAAGCTCAGGAGTACCCTGTGACTCTGTCTAGATGTCCCATAAGCACCTGTATCCACATGCATTCTTAATGGAGCGCCCCACCTCCCCCAGCTCTGAGGCCTGTGTTTCTTCCTTCAGTCCCCTTCCTGGCTAATGGCACCACTGCTCACCAGTCTCAGGTCTCAAAGTCACCCTGGACAGCTCCCATCTCCTTACTCCCAGAACCACATCCTTCCAGTAGATCCTGCCTCCTACCAATCTAGGCAAAACTGGTTTTACAGTGACAACCCCTGTAAGACCATGAACTTCTCAAATACAACCACGTTGATTGATTTCTCCTGTCTCTTCTGCCTATCACAATGCCTAGCACAGTGTTTTTGACCATAACTCACAGTGAGAAATATATTTTACATCACAATCAAATACATGCACATACCCATATGCTTAGTGTTAAATATCTAATATGCTAAGGCTCTTTCTCCCAAATAAGGAATGTTCTCAATGGCACTGTTGCCTCCACTGCCACACCACCTCCTGCAGGGCCATGGATTTGCCACACAGCGAGTGACACTGCTTTTCTTACTTTGGATTAAACCAGTCCCATAGCCGAAGCTCTGTTGTGTCCTCTTCCTTTCTTTGTTCCTCCTCTCTTCCTTTTTCTTTGTCTGTGTCTTCTTCCTCTTGTTGATAATTGTGGATCCTAAGTACAAAGGGAAAGCAAACCAGGTAAGGCAGGGAAGGTGACTATGGTGGTGGGAGAACTGCTGAATATCTTGTGAAAATGCATTCCAAGGCAGATTATGCATGCACTAAGTGAATTGACCAGAAAAAGCTCTAGGCATTAAGCGTTTATTCATGAAGACATATTTTTGATGAAAAGATGCAGTACTCACCTCATTACCCTTCCAAGTCAGCACATTAGCAATTTAATGGCATAACAACCTTCAGGTTATTTCAGGGGGGTGAGGGAAACTTGATAAGACAATTCTTCTAAGAACATTTTAGTTCATAATTATCTTTCCTGCAATCTAAACTTTAGCCCAGGCTGTGCATGGTGGCTTGCACGTGTAATCCCAGCAATTTGGGAGGCCGAGGCAGGCGGATCACCTGAAGTCGAGAGTTCGAGACCAGGCTGGCCAACATGGTGAAACCCCACCTCTACTAAAAATACAAAAATTAGCCGGATGTGGTGGCAGGTGCCTGTCTGTAATCCCAGCTTCTTGGGAGGCTGAGGCAGGAGGATCGCTTGAACCCAGGAGGTGGAAGTTGTAGTGAGCTGAGACTGTGCCATTACACTCTAGCCTGGGCCACAAGAGTGAAACTCCATCTCAAAAAATTAAATAAATAAAGAGCCCAAGCCTCAGCCCCCAAGTTAACTGTAAACAAAACAAAACAAAAAACTTATTTAGCTGGGTGTGGTAGTGCACACCTGTAGTCTAGCTATTCAGGAGGCTGAGGTAGGAGGATCACTTGAGCCCAGGAGTTTGAAGCTACAGTGAGCTATAGCTATGTTTGCCCCACTGTGCTCTAGACTGGGTGACAGCAAGACCCTGTCTCAAGAACAAAACCAACCCTCAAATGTCCTAGTCTCACTCGCAAAATATTCTTCATATAATTTCAATAAGCAAGAAAGATGAGTGACTGAGAAGGTCATGAACATGAAACCATTGTGTGTGGACCCTCTACAAGCATCAGGTGGGTGGGCAAACACTGATCGCTGTCTGTTCACCTTACCCATTGTTAAACCAGCCAGGAAACCACCAGCCCTTCCGAGCGCTGCTGTCATCAACTTCTGGGTTTCTAAGAAATGGAAAAGATTATAAACATTTTTAGAAAATGTGGTAGTCCCCAAACTTGGGGCTTCCAAATTCTTTTTATAGCAGAGATTACTTTTAAAAAAACTAAAAAACTGAAAACAGCCAATTTATGAAACAGACAGCAATGAGACACTCTAGCTGAATGAAAGAGAACAGACCTGAAGCTCCCTCAATCTCTCTTCCCTGGGCAGCCCCCAGCGCTCAGCTCATTCTGGGGGCCCTAGAGGAAGAGAAGGGAAAAGGGGGCTAGAGTGCATTAATGCATAACCGGAGTCCTAGATCTGCCACTTTCTAGCTGTGTGACTGTGATACAACATTTTCCCTCTCTGAATTTTGACTTTCTCCTCCAAAAAGTATAGTTAATAATACTAATAACAGACCTACTTTGAAGGTAGTTTTGAAGACTGAATGAAATAGCATACATGAAAGAGCTTTATGAGTTGAAAATGAGTGTAACAAGTTATAGTCTTCATGAAAAACCAATGCATGTTTCCAAGAATCATCTCTTTAGCTAAAACCAGCAGAATTCAGATTGCTATAAAAGTCTAGAGAAAAATTCAGTTTGCCCAAAGGTTAGCAGTAACAGCCTCAGGAAATCTGGGGGTCCCTGAACAAGAAGTTCAGGAAACTACTTGAAAACCACTGTAGCCACCCATTTGAGAAAGTTTCTACACTCTCATTCATTGTGAAAGTCTCTTCAAGGTGGGGGGCCGGGCACAGTGGCTCAATCCTGTAATTACAGCACTTTGGGAGACTGAGGCGGGCCAATCACCTGAGGTCAGGAGTTCAAGACCAGCCTGGCCAACACAGCAAAACCCCGTCTCTACTTAAAATACAAAATATTCGCCGGACATGGTGGTGGGTGCCTGTAATCCCAGCTACTTGGGAGGCTGAGGTGGAAGGATTGCTTGAACCCAGGAGGCAGAGGTTGCCACGAGCCAAGATCACACTACTACACTCCAGCCTGGGCAACACAGCGAGACTCCGTCTCAGAAAATTAAAAAGAAAAAGAAAAAGAAAAGAAAGCAAAGAAAAGGTAGGGGGCTTCAGGAGGATGGGGAAAGAGGAAAGCCAATGTACACAACGCCCTTCTGTTGGACAAATGAGGTGGTGAGGTAACTCATGAACAGGCGTAATATTATGAAACTTGTTTTAAAGCCCATTAACTCTTGGAAGTGCTTGAGATGGCTTCCAATGTATAGGTACAGTAAACAGAAAAACAATACAAGACCAAAAAGCACAAGAAAGAACAGAAAGAGATACGTTGATTTAGTCACCCAGGTATGTATTTTCACATGACCTCAGTCATCCCAAAGAAAAGTTTCACCTTTACTTTCATTTCACAGCCAAGATAGTGGCTGGGTGGATTTGAGCAAATTTCCAAGGTCACATGGCATGTGGGCATAAAAGCCAGGATTTCACACCAGGGGATAAATGACATCAGAAATGAAGGCTGGGGCAAGCACAAGCAGCTAAGTGCAATACTTTGCTCTGAGCTTTCTGACAACAAGCCAACAATAGGAAATACAAAGGTTTACATGGCTCTCGTTTTGTGTTCAAAAAATAAGAAAAGAAAAATTTAAAGATACATACTGGTTTCTCAAGAGACTCAGTTTTTTTTCCTGATTCTTATTCTCAGAGCAATTTCTTGCATGGGTCTTTATATAACATTTAAAGGGCAGAATAATAGACAGTATCTCCCTAGATACTTTTTATCAGCAAGACAGGAATGTTTTCAAATGACAGCACTTAAGAGAAGTCTGAGGAGAACTGAGGGCAAGATACAAGCCATGGTTCTATATCGGTAAGTCTAGGGAGGCTGCAGAGATAACATTCCAGATCCCCAGGAATCCACCCACCCCCTCCGACTTTGGCCGAGCACCATGGCTGGCTGTAGTGTGAAGAACGGACTGTAGAGGGTGCCAGAGTGGCTGTGGGAGACATCCACTAGAAATCTAGAATTGAGCGCACTTACTTTGAGTGATATATCCACAAGAAAGAGCCTTCTGGGCTAAAAGCAAGAGAAATAAACACATATCATGTTACTTTTAATTCTGAGAAAGGCGATTTTGTAACCATTATCACTGAGCCCGAGGCTGAGCTGAGAGCCTGGGTTTTGGCTGCTTCCAGGTTTCCTATCTTCCTTTGAGACATAACCAATGACATCAGGAGACTGGAAATTTCCACTTCAGGATCTCAAGGGGAAAGGGTTTTCTGGAAAATCTCAAATTGTGTGTTTGTGTGTGTGTATTGTAGAGATGGGGTTTTATCATGTTGCCCAGGCTGGTCTCAAACTCAGGAGATCCACCCCAGTCAGCTTTTCAGTTTCCCAAAGTGCTGGGATTACAAGTGTGAGCCACCACGCCTGGCCTCAAATTGTCTTTTTTGTTTTGTTTTGTTTTGTTTAAAAAAAGAAGACAGCTCTCCATTGCACAGATGGGTCCTCTCCTGCCACCTACTCAGGTGCCTGGTGATGACAAAGGCCCTGGAAGGTGGAAATGCCGTGGCCCAGACATCCTTCCTCGAGGATTTATCTTCCCCCCAGAAAACAAAGCATCAACTGTAGAGCCTAATGCCATGGCCAACTCAGAGCCTTCTATAGGACAGCCCCAAAAATCATTTCTTTAACTAATGAAGGCAGTGAGACTCCTAAAGCCCCTGTAAGTCCTGCAGCCTAGCACTCAAAACCCTACCTGGCACTCAGGCCACGGATTTATAGATTCAGGTTCACCAACTTTTCATATCTCTTCAACAACCCTTCTCCTTACCCTCCTCTCTCAGAATCCTTCAACAGCACAATGGTCACAGCAATATCCACATTGCAGTGGGTTTTAAATATGTATTCATCCTTCAAGACTCCACTCAAATGCCACCTTTTCTGTGCCTTGCTTGATATGATCCTAGCACAGTGCCTAGTACATAGTGGGTACTCAATAAATATTTGTGAATGGATCCAAAACAATGGATCCTCCTCCAAGCCAAACGTAATTTTTGCCTCCTTGAGCTCTTTTTTTTATTTTTTTGAGACAGAGTCTCACTCTGTTGCCCAGGCTGGCGTTCAGTGGCACAATCTCAGCTCACTGCAACCTCTGCCTCCTGAGTTCAAGCGATTCTCCTGCCTCAGCCTCCTGAGTAGCTGGGACTACAGGCTCACACCACCACACCTAATTTTTGTATTTTTAGTAGAGACAGGATTTCACCATGTTGGCCAGGCTGGTCTCGAACTCCTGACCTCAAGTGATATGCTTGCCTCGGCCTTCCAAAGTGCTGAGACTCCATCTCAAAAAAAAAAAAAAAAGAATCGGAGGTAATGCATAGCAAAGGTCCTGGCACACGAAAACACTCAATAACTAGTGGCTCCTATCGTGATTACTACCACCATGATTATTTCATCATAATTTTGAAAGTTTCCTCTTTTAAAATTCGAAGGATTTTTTTAATTTGAAATTTTTAAATTAAAAAAAAATTTTTTTTTTAATTTTAAAAATTTTAAAATTTGCAGGATTTTTTTTATCCAGCCTCAAATCAAATGCTAGCCTAGATGATATTCTTTCAATATGCTTTGCTGACAATTCTTCTGTTTACTAATTGGTTGACATGTTTGAGTGAGTTATTTTTAATCCTTTCCAGCTTAGTGCTGCCGACCTGTCTAAGGTTAGTGTCCTCAGCTCACCTCAAGCCATCATGTGGCCAATTCATAAAGTGGAAAAAAAAAAAAATCTTCCCTTGAAGTTTCTTGCAGATGTTCAAGTGGATTCTGCACATCAGAGGATGTTGGGGCCAGAGTCCAGGTGCCAGATGATTGACCTGAAGAGCAGCCAGAACCTGCTCTGGCCACCGTGCAGAGAGAGTGTGTCCAGAACTGAAAGTAACCCTCTTTCTGAGAGGCTGCTGTAGACATGCAAGTTTGAGCCTTTGGCTCAGTTATGCACGTACAACTCTGGCTATGATTCCAAACACCAAAGTTATCTAATCAAGTGTTCAAACTCAGAGCTTGAAGGTTATCCAAGCAGACATTCCGACTCCAGGCAGGAACCCCAAAGGGCACTTGTTCTTTTGTTGGGCTCTTCCAACTGCTAGAGCTCTTCTATTTGCCAAAATCCCCTGTCTTGTTCTGCCCTCTGGAACAGATCATGATGAAGATGACTGTTAGGGAGTCAATGTTGTATCTCCCCCAAAATTCATATGTGGAGGCCCTGACTTTAGTGTGATGATATTTGGAGGCAGAGCTTGTGGGAGGTGATTAGGTTTAGATGAGGCCATGGGAATAGGGCCCCCGTGAAGGAATTAGTGTCCTTATAAGAAGAGGAATAGGCAGTAGCTTACTTGCACTCTATCACGTGTGTAGGAGGTGGCCATCTGCCAGGCAGGAAGAGCCCTCACTGGGGATTTTGGACTTCCCATCCTCTACAACTGACAGACTTAAATTCCTGTTGCTTAAACCACCTTGTGGTATTTGGTTACGGTGGCCTAAATTAAAATGATGATGAGGAAGAAGAGGAGGAGGATGAAAGCTAGCATTTATTGAGTGTTTATTAAGCTCTAGGCATTGCTTTTAAGTGCTTTATACACAATAACTTACTTAATTCTCCCAACAACCCTATGAGGCAGGTAGTATTATAATCCCTCCCTCAACTTTTTTTTTTGTTGAAACAATGTCTCACTCTGTCACCCAGGCTGGAGTGCAGTAGCAGGACCACAGCTCACTTCAGCCTCAACCTCCTAGGCTCAAATGATCCTCCCACGCTTAAATGATCCTCCCACCTCAGCCTCCTAAGTAGCTGAGAATACAGGTGTCCCAGCACTTTGGGAGGCCAAGGAGGGCAGATCACCTGAGGTCGGGAGTTCGAGACTAGCCTGACCAACATGGTGAAACCCCGTCTCTACTAAAAATACAAAAATTAGCTGGGTGTGGTGGTGCATACCTGTAATCCCAGCTACTCGGGAGGCTGAGGCAGGAGAATCACTTGAACCCAGGAGGCGGAGGTTGCAGTGAGCCGAGATTACACCATTGCACTCCAACCTGGGCAACAGAGCGAAACTCCATCTCAAAAAAATTAAATGAATAAATAAAATAAAGATAGGGAAACTAAAGAACAGAGTGGCTAAGTAACTTACCGAAGGAGCAGCCTAGCTCTAGAGTCTAAATGGGAAACTTCCTCAGCCCTCAATTGCCTAAGGAAGCTGCAGGGTACCCACACCAAACTCTGAGTCATCTCTTCTTTGGACTCAATCCTGTCAGTTTTCTCAGTTCAAAAGACCTACTTTCCAGACCCTTTTAACTTGGTCACACTCTAGTTTGTCATGTTTTCATGATTTTCTTAAAATGAGTTGTGCAGAATATAACAGAGGAACACTCTAGAAGTGGTTACATCTGTGCAGCACCACAGGGACTAATGGCTCCAGCATTCTGGAGATTCCTTCTGCTGCTGATGCACCTAAAGGCACAGTTCCATTTTTAGTAACCAAGTCAGTTCTCCTAGCTCATCAAATCTTAGAATTTAAGCATCAAAAGAGATATTCGAATGTTAATCCAGGCTACCATCTTGAACTTGGGGGCTACTGAAACACTCTGCTATGAAAATACTAATGGTACCAAAATAGCTCTATACAACTCTGTTGTACAATAGACGTTTTGAACCTTAAGGCTGAGCTTTTCCAGTCTTTTGAGTCAAAGGCATCAGGCATTTCTGTGGCTGCTTGTGGAGACTTCTGTCAGAAGCCTCTCCAGCTGGAATCTCCAAGGCATTGTATTTTCAAAAAGCACAGAGGTGGCTCATATATTTGGGGTGAATCCACAGATGAATTTGAAAACTTAGAAACGCTTAATTCATTTTGCTTTTCAAAGTTAAACACACACACACACACATTCAAAGGTTTTAGCCAGGCACAAATGAATCACTGGCAACTCAGTATGTATTTTGCAGCAGAAGTCAACAACTTAAGTTGCTCCTTTAAACTCTCCAAATATTTTAGGATTTCAAAATTCAGGGCGGATTTCTCATGGAATTCCTGTCTGAAATTTCTTAAGGTAATTTCTGTATTTTTGATTATATAAGTTATTTAAAATTACATTGGGCTAATTTGATCTCATTTCTCTGGATCTAGCCTACTATTACAAAAATCACGATATTAGGAACAAGGCAGGAGGGAAGATAAGTAGTTAGCCAGAAGTCACTTGGGAGAGCTAATGATTTTAAGGATAGTCCAGGGCTTAGGGATTTAGGAAGGGTGGAATCCCTTATTTATGGTGTTGGTTAATCCTAATTTCAGTTCAACCTGGTGACTTGGATGATACTAGTGGGATAGAATCAAAACAGTATTTTCACCCACATCATTTCATCATGTTTCATAATTACCTGATGATATATTCCCAAAACACAACGATCACAGTTGAGACAACCAGCATTGACAGAATTACTTTTCCTTTGACATTCATTATTTTCTCCTAGGAAAAAAGAAGGAGATGGGGAAACATTAACTCAATGAACTTCAGAGAAGAATGTGGTTTTTAAAAAATGCTTTTACCTAATTCTTTCTTTTTATTATTATACTTTAAGTTCTGGGATACATGTGCAGAATGTGTAGGTTTGTTACATAGATATATACGTGCCATGGTGGTGCACCCATCAACTCATCATCTACATTAGATATTTCTCCTAATGCTAT
Organism: Ateles fusciceps; assembly: GCA_036589455.1. Lineage (NCBI taxonomy): Eukaryota > Metazoa > Chordata > Mammalia > Primates > Atelidae > Ateles > Ateles fusciceps. Next base: position 20,826,605 of record JAZHEH010000952.1, read on the forward strand.
CCCTCCCCTAGCCCTCCGACAGGCCCCAGTGTGTGATGCTCCCTCCCTGTGTCCATGTGTTCTCATTGTTCAACTTCCACTTATGAGTAGAATATGCGGTATTTGGCTTTCTGTTCCTGTGTCAGTTTGCTGAGAATGATGGTTTCCAGTTTCATCCATGTCCCTGCAAAGGACATGAATTCATCCTTTTTATGGCTGCATAGTATTCCACGGTGTGTATGTGTCACATTTTCTTTATCCAGTGTATCACTGATGAGCATTTGGGTTGGTTCCAAGTCTTTGCTATTGTGAATACTGCTTCAATAAACATACGTGTGCACGTGATTTGATAGTGCAATGATTTATAATCCTTTGATATATACCCAGTAACGGGATTGCTGGGTCAAATGGTATTTCTGGTTCTAGATCTTTGAGGAATCACCACACTGTCTTCCACAGTGGCTGAAGTAATTTACACTCCTACCTAGTTCTTTGTAAAAGGATACATTTAGGAAGAAATAACTAGAGCTGAAGAGTCTGTTCTACCTTAAATTGCATAGACCTGCAGTGGCAGATCAGGCCAATCTGGTTAATAGAGGAGGCTGCCTGCATTGGGAAGGGTGCTAAGGCCACACTGGGGCTCAGAGGGAAGGTATCCCTACCTGCCATGGATGTAGGAGATAGTGGGAGTAGCCATACATGGTTCCCAGGGACTCCTGTAGCCTCCCAAGTCTGATTGCCCCACCTTTCGTCTCATGGTTGTGAGGAGCCATCCCATCCCCAAGCTCCATGCCCTTGGTATACTGATAAAACATTCTCCTGCTCAGGGGAAAATGACCCTGGGTTTATAAGCTAGGCCTCATCTACTTCCCAGCTACCCCCAGCATAACCCCATCACACTCATAGGCAAGCAAAAAATGGTGCACAGCAGGTGCATAGACATTTCCTGATCATTGCGTGAAATTGCTTAAAAAGCAGGGGTGCTGTGTGAAGAACAACAGGCTGGGGGAGTGCGTTAATGTGGGTGATCAGGGGAAGGCTCGCTGTGGAGGTTAAAAGTAAAGCCAAGTCCCAAGGGATAAAGAGGGATGGGAAAGGATGAAAAGCACCACAAGAAGGAATGAGACTATTTTGGGAGCGGCATCTGTAACAGGCTGACAGGAGAGAAAAACTTCTTGTATTTAAACACACAGCGTTAAGAAGAAAAATACTCTCACCTCAGCCTGGCTGGATCAAAGGAGTGCTAGTTGGCAACAGGATGGTGAACAGGGCAAATAGACCATGAAAGGCATGAGCAGGAGGGGAGGGAGCCACAAGCACCTCAGAAGCCAGAGAATAACCGGATCCAGTTTCATGCAGAAATGCCTGCCTGTATGCTGGGGTGTGGAGGGTGGATCAGAGCTGACAGCCGAGTGGAGAGTGAGGTGGCAGACTACGCTGATGGCCAAAACGAAAGGGTGACTGTATTGCATACATGTTTTTTATTGGCTATACGTTATGATGTTTTCACATCTTCAGAAGCCTTTCTAGCTGGGGAGATAATGTCCCCTTCTAAGACTAGCCAGTTAGAGATAGCAAGGGCTCAGCTAGAAGCATGCCTTTGATAGACAAACGAACCGATCCTGAGCTGTAGATCTTCACCCGCCCTGCACACCCCAGGAGGCAATATGACTCGGCCTTAATCATCCCATCAGGGCCAGGTACCAGACAACTAGGGGCCACCCTGAGAGCGTAAAGCCCTCTGAAATTACTCAAACTAGTCCATCCTAAACTGCTCACGCTGTCCTGCCTTTCCCATGGAAACCCCAGTCAGGTCTCTGGCCTCAGTCTTCCCCTTGCTGCCCGTCTTCTGTCTCCTGACCACCCTTGTGTCTTTCCCACATGGTCCCATGTGGTGTGCTGTGCCTCCTGTCTTTGGGATCCATGAGCATAATAAATATTGTTTTTTCTTGAGCCTTTCCTGTGTCTCCTCTTGTGATCACACTGGACTGACCATCATGTAAAAGAGTACAGAACCGTGGCATGTGTTAAAAAGGAGGTAGAGAGCCTGGAGTGGTGGCTCATGCCTGTAATCCCAGCACTTTGAGGGGCCGAGGTGGGCAGATCACCTGAGGTCAGGAGCTGGAGACCAGCCTGGCCAACATGGTAAAACTCTGTCTCTACAAAAAATACAAAAATTAGCCAGGCTTGGTGGCAGGTGCCTGTAATCCCAGCTACTCAGGAGGCGGAGGCATGAGAATCACTTGAACCCAGGAGGTGGAGGTTGCAGTGAGTCAAGATCGCACCACTGCACTCCAGCCTGGTGGACAAGAGCAAGACTGAGTCTTTATATATACACACACACACACCTTGGCAAGAGGATCGATAGGATTTGGCTGGTCATGTAGGTGTCAGAGACAAGGGAGAGGAAAGAAGCAAGCCTTCTGTCTAAGCAGCCAGGTGGACAATTGTAGCATTTTCTGAGATGGGTTGGATGGAAGAGGAATAGGTCTGAGGGATAAGAATCATGAGTTCTCACTAGGACATATTAATTTTGAGGTGTCTACACACCCCTAAATGGAGATGACGATGGGCAAATGGACATTCAAGTCTGAAGTTCAACAGAGATGTGGGCTAGACATGCAATTGGAAGAGTTGTCCACATATGGAAGGTAGTTAATGTGAAGGAAATGAATGAGGCTGAAGCTGCCTTTGCAAAATTATAACTAAACAAATTATGACAGTGAAAGGCATCAGACCTAACCAATTCCATCTTGCTTCTAACCTTTAAACTGTCATCCATTCCTGGGCGTAGGCTCAACTAGCCTTGGGAAGGAATTTAGTTTATAGTTTAAATCATAGCCCTTCCCAAAAGCTAAACTGTCTTGTAAAACGAACAAAAGGCCACCAGCCACCAAGTTAGAATGAGAGAGGCTGGAATTCTAAATATTACCAGACATCATTCCGGAGGTTATGAGATTTTCAGGGAGACTGATTTGAGTTATAATAAAACTCTGGTCTCTTGCACAGCCTGTTCTGTGTGAATTACTCTTTATCTTTTGCACTTCTCCTGTCTTGATAAATCAGCTCTGTCTAGGCAGCAGGCAAGGTGAACCCCTTGGGCGGTTACAAGGTTACCTTGTGAGAGAATGTAGAGAGGGGAAAAGGAAAGAAGCTGGCCCTGGGCTGAAGCCTGAAAATGTCAACATTTTGAAGTAGGATAGAGAAGGAGAAGCCCAGGAGGGAGGAAGAAAACCAAGACTGTGGACCTCTGGAAGCTAAGAGGACACAGTGGTGAGCCACACACCAAACGTCATTGCTTTGTGAAGACACATCCCACCCCCACCCAACCACCAGCTGAGTTCCCCTTCTCTCCTTGGGCTCACCCTGTCTCTATTCATGTTGCTATACGTGTTATTTTTGGAAGCGGCTCTGCCTCCAGTATCAGTCTCTGAGCTTCCTGAGGGCAGGAGATGGGTTTTATTCAACCCTGAATCCCCAGTGCCTCACAGAGAGCAGACGAGGCACTCCACTAATGTTTGCTGAGTGAATGAAATCAAGTAAGAATGATAGTTAAACCTGTCCCCTCTGGACACAGGTCATTTTCCAATTCTTTTCAAAGAGATTTCTTAGATGATTCTAGTCTCAGATCTCATATCTTACAAACGTTATATTATCAGATCAAAGAATGGGATCTTCAGAAAGTGAGCTCTGTTTGGAAACAAAAAAGCCAGGGCTGAATTCAATGTCATAACCCAACCTCCAGCTTTCCATATAACTATAATGGGCAGTATTCCAGAGACCCTGAGATGATGACAGGCTTGCTGGGTAAACCTCAGTCTCAGGCCTCTTCCCTCTCAGTGCCATGTGATCCAGCACATACAGCCCCAGGCCTGTGGCAAAGTCAGAAAAGGCAGATGGCTGTAGGCAACTCATCCCCATTGCTGAAAAAAGCCACTAGAGTCTGCATCCAAAGCACTAGCATTGAGTGCTGGAATAATCTTGGTTTTGGGTGCAAAAACCTAAGGCTGTGGCCACTTCTCTGTTCTAATGTTCTCACTTCCAGAGAAGTGTGGATGGTGGTGGCCACAGGCTTTGGAGTGATGTGGGGTTGTGAGTCTCAACTTTGACAAATGAAGCTGGGTAACCCTGAGCAGTGGCCCGCATCCACAACTCCAGAAAGCTCTGGAAACCAAACATCTTTTTGCAATTCAGTTGGCATCAAGGTCCTAACTGACATGAGGCCATTATAATCTTTATCCCACTGGGTGACTGTTTAAACATTTCTTTGCATAAATATTGATGTATTTTATTACGCAGTGCTGCTACACCAAGCATGTTATATAATCTACGATACATAATCTATGTCCAAAACATTCTGAATTCCAACACATCTGGCCCCAGGGTTTCAGATAAGAGATTGTGGACGTCCACTGGATCGCATTAAATTAATAGTGATGATTACAAGAGATAATGTCCATAAAATACTTAGCACTGTGCCTAGCAGTGTGTAAATACTCAAAAAAAAAAAAAAAAAGCCCACTAGTTCTTATTACTGATATACTGATATCCATAAAACAGGCTGCTGGGAGGATCCAGTGAGATAGCACAGCACCTGGTACTTAGCAAGTGCTCAAAACAGATCTGAAGGAAAGAAAGGAGGGATTTGAAATAAGAACATGTTATACAATGCAGTGCAAATACATGCAAATGAGGGACTCTAAAGGTTTACCCATCTGTTCTGTGTCACAGCCTGATTAAGGACGCCTCAGAAGTGGGATGTGACTTTGATTCTCTTCGATCAAGCCCCACGCGCTGCTACAACCCCCTGTGTGTGCCTTGGAGGCAACAGAGAAGCTGGCTGTGTGTCCCAAGCCTTGCCAACACTACCTGCTGAGGATCAACGCAAATTGTCTCCCAATTGTGAGGAGCCTTAAGCAGATAAGTGTGAAAACTCTCACGGTTGGAAACACTGGCACTTATATCAGGGATAGCCTAAATCAGACATACCTTCAAATCCCCTCTCCAAATACATAGGTGTTTGTGATTGTTTTATTCCAGAAATTAGCATCAGAAGCAACTCTCGAAGCCCATTTCTTTTTGGATCTCATACATGGCTTGAATCTGCCTGCTTTTTGCTGTGGTCAATCAACGGGATGGCCAGGTGCCGTGACTCACACGTGTAAACCCAGCACTTTGGAAGGCAGGGGTAAGCAGGGGCAAGCTTGAGGTCAGGAGTTCGAGACCAGCCTGGCCAACATGGCAAACCCCCATCTCTACTAAAAATACAAAAATTAGCTGGGCATTGTAATCCTAGCTACTTGAGAGGATGAGGCAGGAGAATCATTTGAACCTGGGAGGCGGAGGTTGCAGTGAGCCAAGACTGCACCACTGTACTCCAGCCTGGGTGACAGAGTGAGACTCTGTCTCAAAAAAAAAAAAAAAAAAAAAAAGACTTACAACTGGAAGCTGTTCGAATGAGCCAATTTTGCACCCTTTAGAAAAGCACTACAAATGGGCGGTAACATGCTTCCTGGAATCTGGAATCTAAGCCTCCAGGGAGGAAGGGTTGGCAGGGTGGCCAATGAGTCTTTTAAAAATATTTTTATTTTTCTCTCTGGACAAAAAATGAGGCATTTGGCAGCCAATGTGGTCTAAAAGTCCTTCCCTTATATGTTTGTCTCTCTGAATTTTCAACTGTGTAATTCTGAAGATTGGTGGTTGACTGTCCTACCCACCATTAAGAAACATGGGTTTGGGTCAGGCACGGTAGCTCATGCTTGTAATCCCAGCACTTTGGGAAGCCAAGGTGGGCAGATTGCTTGAGCCCAGGAGTTCAAGACCAGCTTGGGCAACATGGGAAAACTCCCTCTCTACAAAAAATACAAAAAGTAGCCGGGCGTGATGGTGCACATGTGTGGTCCCAGCTACTCGGGAAGATGAGGTAGGAGGATCACCAGAGCCTGGGAAGGTCCAGGATACAGTGAGCCATGATCGAGGCACTGCACTCCAGCCTGGGCGACAGAGTGAGATCCTGCCTCAAAAAAAAAAAAAAAAAAAAAGAAAAGAAAAGAAAAAAGAAATGTGGGTTTGTTTTTAAATTCTCCTTTCAAGGGCTGGAGCACAGAATTAGGATATGCCTAGTGTTAACACCCTGTCTTAAGTGGGAGAGTGGAACCATGATGTCCCCTGGGTCCCACGCCTTAGAGGACTGGGTGGACTCGGCCAGCCCCAGCTGCACAGCCTGCAATGGTCCAGAGCCCTCCTGCCATCTCTCAGACCTTCTGCCTTAATACTCGTGTACTTTCTCTCTCAACCCATCCTATGGCCCCAGGTCATTTGTAGAACTCAGTCAACAAGAACTCAGCACCTGCACTGCTTCCCAAATGCAGCCACTGTCACCCCCATTCCTGGAACGTGTGCAGATTATGCGAAGAATGTAGAGGCATTTTGCAAGGCAGGGTCACGTTGTACAGCCTGTCATTTCTCCACCTTCCTCACTCCACCCTCACCCTCCTCCTTTTCCGCTTCTGTTTCCCTGGAGTGTCAGACAGACTTTTCCATATGGCCCATAAATGAATTATTCCCTAGCACCCACGTCCAATCCTTTTCACACGGAACAACACACACACACCCTCAGAGAATCTCACAGTTCCACCCCAATTGGGCAAAGTCAAGGTGTTCCTTCCAAACAGAATTCCACTCTGAAAGGAATTCTAGCAGACCCTGTTTTCTCCATCTCGCGCCAGAGGAAAAGGTGAACCTCTCAGCTGAATGGCCATGCACTCAGAGGCCATGGAAAAGCCATTATCTCGGAGAGCAGGAATCTGGCAGGGTGAAAGTGGTGGCAGGGGAAACCAAGCCTTCCCCGCAGGCTCCACCTCTTTGCAGGCTAAAGAATTCTCTCAGTCTGAGATTCCTACGCCAGGCCCTTAGAACCCACCCCTCCTCCCGCTTGAACATCAGTTTCAGGGTATTGTGATGGGTCCAGACTGGCATGGGCCCTGGCTCCTAGTAGGTGCACCCCAAGTGTCAGAGCCGTTTGAACCACAGCAACGCCATCTTGAATGGGAGCTGAGTAAAATAAGGCTGAGACCCACTGGGCTGCATTCCCAGATGGTTAAGGCATTCTAAGTCACAGGATAAGACAGGAAATCACCACAAGATACAGGTCATAAAGACCTTGCTGATAAAACAGGTTGCAGTAAAGAAGCCAATTAAAACCCACTGAAACCAAGATGGCGATGAGAGTGACCTCTGATCGTCCTCACTGCTACACTCCTACCAGCGCCATGTCAGTTTACAAATGCCATGGCAACTTCAAGAAGTTACCCTGTGGTCTAAAAAGAGAAGCCATGAATAATCCACCCCTTGTTTAGCATATAATTAAGAAATAACCATAAAAATGGGCAACCAGCAGCCCCCAGGGCTGCTCTGCCTATGGAGTAGCCTTTCTCCTATTTCTCTACTTGCCTAATAAATTTGCTTTCACTTTACAGATTCGCCCTCAATTCTCTCTTGAGTGAGATCCAAAAACCCTCTCTTGGGGTCTGAATCCAGACCCCTTTCCTGTAACACAAGTGTTTGGGGTGAACAAATGAGTAAGGAGAACTCTGAGGTGCTCCAGTTCTGCTCTGCCACGAATTCATCAACAAACATGGAACTAGGCTACTGTGCACCAGACGGTTTCTGGGGAGATGCTTTAGTGAACAAGATTATGATAGAGCTTCTGTTCCAATGGGAGTCAAGAGACTCAACAGGATATATAATGTCAGGTAGTGACACTGTTGCCAAGAGAAGGAAAACAGGTGAGGGGATGAGGAAGGGTGCAGGAATTAACTGGGTGTTAATGACCTTGGACAAGACTCTAGGCTTTAGTCTTCCATATCCTTGATTATAAAGGAGAGTGTTCAGCTCCAGCATTCCAGGTAAAAATTAGGTGAAGTACAAAGACTCTTAAATCAGCAGAGTCCTAGATGTGCACCTTGAGCAAGTTACTTTAACTCTCTGAGTCTCTATTTACATATACAAAGTAGAGATTCTAACACCCTCCTCAAAGGGTTCTTTTTTTTTTTTTTTTTTTTTGAGATGGAGTCTCACTCTGCAGTGAGCTCAGGCTGGAGTGCAGTGGTGCGATCTCAGCTCACTGCAACCTCCGCCTCCCAGGTTCAAGCGATTCTCCTGCCTCAGCCTCCTGAGTAGCTGGGATCACAGGCACGTGCCACCGTGCCCAGCTAATTTTTGTATTTTTAGTAGAGACAGGGTTTCAACATCTTGGCCAGGCTGGTCTCGAACTCCTGACCTTGTGATCCACCCGCCTCGGCCTCCCAAAGTCAAAGGGTTCTTGAAAGCACTGTGCCCATGGTCTGTTAATGCCCATGGTCTGTTAATGCTCCATACACAGTACCTACAGTAATGATGATGCTTTTTAATGGGAGAGATTCAGGAATGCATGGCTCAGGGCTTGATGTGAAAGCAAGGCTGTGAGTTCATCTGAGAGAGGAATCTTGATGGGCAGCACCTGTCAGAACTGTCAGGGGCGAACCCACACTCCATGTGTTGTGATAACGACAGCTCCACACCCAACTCTACCCCAGGAACGTACCTCTGACCAGAGCAGCTGCGCCCACATTCGCACCCCACCCTGCCTCCCTGCTCTGGCCCTGCCCCACCCCTGCCCCCAGCCTTGTCACAGTCCTGCGGGTCAGCCCCACCGCCAACACAGGGCCAGCTTTCTAAACTGGGGTCACAAGTTTCTCTGGCCTCAGTCTCCCTGTCCCTGAACCAAGTCCTTTGAAACTAAGATTCCCCAGTAGGCTTCTCTGATGGACCCAGGACGTGGATGAGAAATCAGCCTCAAGGCTGGAAACCTCATGTTTCAAGAGGGCAATTCTTTTAGCCACATAGAGCTCACCTCGCTGCAGTGACCTACACAGGCTCCTTAGTGTGATGATCAAATGATAGGATTCATCAACTAGCACTACTCAGTCTTTGGCTCGGATCATGCATAGGAACCACCAACTAACATGCATTGAGAGCAGAGGCTGACTTACCAAGAGCTGATGAAGCTTAGGTGTCAGGGTACTCACGTGCACAGACCTCCTTGCAAGATGGGGCCTGATTTCGCATTAGGGTGGGCATGAGAAAGGCTCAAACCTTCTCAGGGGTAAAGAGTGCTGCCCTGCCTGAGGGAGTCACTTTCTAGCCTTAGTGCCTGTCCAGGGCTGCAGGCTGAGCTGGGGGGCTGACCCATTACCTGCACACCCATGTAGGTCCCAGGAACAACCTGTCCCAGGTGAATGTTGTTGAGTACCTGGGCCCCTTTTCCTTTGGCCCCAAGGAGAAGGAGATGAACTACACACTGCTCTCCCAGCTCCCTGGACAGGGGTCACTAGGATCCAGGTCTCACAGACACCTTGTGTTCCATCCGAGACCCAGGTCCGGCTTCCTCACTGTGCCTAGCAAGGATCCAGGGGTGAGTTTTCTCATGATGTGGCTGGAGCCACCTGAGAAACTGTCAAAAGACTTACAGATGTGGCATCGCCAATAATAAGCGGGGAAGCTAAAAGAAACTCCCCTAAACTCTCAGTAATAAAAAGCACCCATTGATGAACCATGCCACAGGCAAAACTGACTATCTTTCGTTTTTTAATCAGAAATGATACTGGAAAACTGTTGTCAGATAACGTGGCAATCAAACAACACGTAGCCAAAAGTGACGGGGGCGTCAGGCAGTTAAGTAACACTAATCATTTTTGTATCACTTTTACATCACTTTATTATGTCATTGTTTTCTGGATTTTGTTATATTTGGAGTGTTGTCAGTCTTTGTTACTTGTTGAGGTATCTCTTCTCATATTCAGATATTTACTTCTCATATTCCAGATATTTACTTCCGTTTATAACATTGTATTTGCAACTCTGCATTCTTTTTCTTAAGAAAAGAATGTGCCCAGTGTCACACAGCATACAGTGGTGGATTTAGGCTTTAGGGAGCCAGGCTCGAGTGCCCTCTCTTTTAACCACTCCTTTGCTCCAGAAAACATAAAGGCTCATGCATGGGTTAATTGCTGTGGTGCCAGCTCTTCCTTGGAGCAGCTGGTGAGCGTCAGCTCCTGCCATTTCCAGGCACCTTCTGTGTGCCTGGTGTGGGGTGTCCTCACTGAGAGCATCTTGTTTATTCCTCACAATGGTCAGTGCGGTGGCCTTCATGTGGCTTTTTTAGCTGAGGAAACGGAGCTTCAGTGAAGGGGAGTAGCTTGCTGGAGATCACTGGGCATGCCCAGAAGTCTTGGTGCCTGATTTAAAATGCAGAACCCCCAAGGCCAGGCACGGTGGCCCAAGCCTGTAATCCCAGCACTTTGGGAGGCTGAGGCAGGCGGATCACCTGAGATCAAGAGTTCCAGACCAGCCTGGCCAACATGGCAAAACCCTGTCTCTACTGAAAACACAAAAATTAGCCGGGCGTGGTGGTGGGAGCTCTAACCCCAGCCACTCAGGAGGCTGAGGCAGGAGAATTGCTTGAATCTGGGAGGCAGAGGTTGCAGTGAGCCAAGACCACACCACTGCACTCCAGCCTGGGGGACAAAAGCGAGACTCCATCTCAAAATAAATAAATAAATAATAAATAAATAAAATGCAGAAGCCCCTGCCTCCCAGCCCCAGCCCTTAGCAAAGGGATGGTGCTGGGCCTAAGGAGGGAGAATGCTGCCTTACCCTTAAACCTCAGTGAGCTGGTGGGTCTTAAACAAGGCAATGCTCCCATGATGCAATTCACAGGGAAGCAGGGGAAGTGCATGGAAGTTTGTCTCCAGTTATGTTTTCCATTATAAGGGTCAGAGTAAACAGACACAGGAAAATAAGAGACAGGTCTGAGACTAAATACACAGCCCACTATCGCTCCTGCCATCTCAAACGGAACAACCTGTTCTCTGAAGTATATCTCATAGTGCTTTCTCTCAAATCCCCTTTGGGAAATCTAAAGGCTGGATCCAGCCAGCTTTTCCACGCTGCCTGTCTAGAAATCACTGTGCAAGGGTTTTTCCCAGAGAACCAAAGTAAGATAAATGAAAGGTGCTACACAATCCTGAGCAGGCTCTGCCTCCATCCATAACTTCACCCCCTGGGCCCCAAGACTCACCCCCTGCCCCCTGTATTAACACCCTAAATCCTGCAGGAAAAACTCCAAGCTGCTGGTGGCTGCAACCCTGTGAGGTCTTGGCAGGCAGAGCAAGATGAAGTTGAACTTAACAGTGTAAGTCCCTAAGCCAGCATCCTGCTTCCAGATCCACTGCCTGGAGAGAGGACTTTGTCCTCTTCCAAAACTACTGAGGGGACCAGAGAGAGTTTAGGGGGATCCACCCATGACCCCAGCATGGCAGAAGCAAATCATTTCACCATCTCACATACCTCATCGTCTGCTGCTTTCACCCCAGAGTAAAAGGCAAAACAGCAAAGTTCTTTTGAGCTCACTTCTGCAGGAGAAGGCAGGACTCAGAGGAAGGGAAGGTGCTGGTTTCAACTCCTGTCAAAAGAATAAACAGCTGTTTCAGGAGTTGGGGAGTAGACAGCGCCCTCAGTGGCCAGGGGCTTTGCTCCTTGCACGCCTTGGGAAATGGGCTGTTTATCAGGCCCATTGACTCAGAGCTGCATGCCAAGGCAGAAATGTTCCTCTCTGGATCTATGAGCAGCCCAGCCTCCCTGCCAAGCAAAACCATGGTCCAAACTGGGCCTAGTATGGGAGGAGAAAAGGCCACCACCCACCCTTGAGAGGGACACCCAGGGGGCTCACATCACACTCCTGGATAAAAATAGGAACCATTCCGGACCCAAACAACCTCAAGTGACTGCTCCTAGGACCAGCCAGTGGCGAAGTTAACACACAGAATACACACACACACACACACACACACACACACACCCAGGGGGGAGTGGATAAAGGGCTATCTTGAGAGTCCTCAAGATTCATGGAAATTCTATTTAAATGTTCCTCAAAGTTAAGTCCTTCCTCTACATCCTTTAGGCTTCGGAAGTCGCTGTTTGATTTGAACTTTGCATTTTTATAGAATGTTACGGGATGTCCCACATCGCAAACCACACTACAAGAATTTTAAAAGGTCACCGAGGCTCAACTCTGCTCTTTAGCTGAATAATGCTTAACCCTTCCCACACCCACCTCCTGCTTCCAAAACAGAAACTTCCAGCTGGAAGGGACCTATGGGCAGTGGATTTTCAAATGTCGAAACAGCTAAAACTTTTTCAAAAAGCAAATAAAGTCATTCTTAGAACTCCCACGACCTGAAACAGGACACACGGAGCCCTTTGGCTGAAGCAGGGAAATGACGCTCAAATCTCCTTCCTCATCCTCTCACATGGCTGAGACACCTCCGGGGAGTACAGTCTGGAAACCCCAGACTAAAGACAGGGGACAAAGCCAAAGCCAGACAGGAAGGAGTCAAGGACTGCCCTCCACCCCCCCGCATCGCTCAGTAGCGTCTAATCCAGCCTCTTCCTCCCGTTCCCCAGAAGGAAATTTCACAGCTTCTGCCTCTTAAGGGCATGAGTTAGGTGGCCACAACCTTTAGGGTCCAGAACTTCTTCCTAACACTTTGCTTAAATGCTTCCTATGGGTATCTATTTAAGCCAAATAGGTGCACATCTTCCAATCCTGTCGTTCTGCTCCCCAGTTCCACACACAAAAGAATGTGTGAGGATGTTCCCAAGACACATGCATTAGAATATTCATAGCATACCCCAAACTGGATGCTCCCCAAGGCCTATCATCAGAACAGATAAGTTGTCACCTAGTCCCACAATGGAATTTTACCTAGAGCAATGGGAATGAGCGAGCTACAGCTACTCGCGTCAACAAGGAAAATCTCACATACACAGCACTGAGTGAAAAAAACCCGGCTTAAAGGTACCCACTGGATCATTCCATTTATTTCAAATTCAAAAATAGGCAAAACTGGCAGAGCACGGTGGCTCATGCCTGTAATCCCAGCACTTTGGGAGGCCGAGGCAGGTGGATCGCTTGAGGTCAGCAGTTCAAGACAGGCCTGACCAATATGGTGAAACCCCGTCTCTACTAAAAATACAAAACTTAGCTGGTGTAGTGGCACATGCCTGTACTCCCAGCTACTCAGGAGGCTGAGACAGGAGAATTGCTTGAACGCAGGAGGCGGAGTTGTAGTGAGCCGAGATTGCACCACTGCACTCCAGCCTGGGAGACAGAGCGAGACGCCATCTCAAAACAAACAACAACAACAAAAAATAGGCAAAATTAACTTGTGGTCGTAGAACTCAGGATGGTGACTTCCTTAGAAGTGATGCTGCCTGGGTAGTAGAACTCAGGATGGTGACTCCTTAGAGGTGGTGCTGACTGGGAAGGGTCCAGGGAAGTTCCAGGGACACGGAGCTGGTCATGTGCTGTTTCAGGTAGTGGTGACACACGTGTGTCCACTTTGTGAAAATGCACCACAAATGTGCCTGTTTTGTATGAACATTAAGAATAAAAAGTAACAGAAATCTTCCTCCTGAAGCTGTGCTCTTTTGGGCTCTGTCTTTCCCTGTTAGGGCCACTGGACCATGGATGAGCCCTGCCTTTTCTTTCTCTTGGGTTCTCCTCCCCAATCCCAGACACCACAAACACCTCAGGAGGGGCTCAGGGACAATCTGTTGTGTTAAAACCATCTAGGAGGCCGGGCACAGTGGCTCACGCCTGTAATCCCAGCACTTTGGGAGGCTGAGGTGGGAGGATCACTTGAGCCCAGGAGGTGGAGACCAGCCTAGGCAATACAGTGACACCCTGTCTCCACAAAAAATTTAAAAATGAGCTGGGCATAGTGGCATGTGCCTGTAGTCCCAGCTACTCAGGAGACTGAGGTGAGAGGATCCCTTGAGCCCAGGAGGCAGAGGTTGCAGGGAACCAACATCGCACCACTGCACTCCAGCCTGGGAGACAGAATGAAACCCTGTCTCAAAAAAAAAAAAAAAAAATGTTTTTTAATCGGCTGGACACAGTAGCTCATGCCTGTCATCCCAGCACTTTGAGAGGCTGAGGCGGGTGGATCACTTGAAGTCAGGAGTTCGAGATCAGCCTGACCAACATGGTGAAACCCCGTCTCTACTAAAAATACAAAAACTAGCTGGGCATGGTGGTGCATAGCTATAATCCCAGCTACTCAGGAAGCTGAGGCAGGAGAATCGCTTGAACCTGGGAGGCAAAGGTTGTAGTGAGCCAAGATGGTGCCATTATACTCCAGCCTGGGAAACAGAGTGAGACTCCATCGCCAAAAAAAAAAAAAAAAAATTAGCCAGGTGTGGGAGTGGGCACCTATAATTCCAGCTACTCAGGAGGATTGCTTGAACCTGGGAGGTGGAGGATGCAGTGATCTGAGACTGTGCCACTGCAGTCCAGCCTCGGCAACAGAGCAAAACTCCATCTCAAAATAATAAATTTTTTAAAGAATACAAAAAATAGCTGGGTGTGGTGGCGTGTGCCTATAGTTCCAGTTATTTGGGAGGCTGAGGAAGGAGAATCACTTGAACCTGGGGGGCGGAGGTTACAGTAAGCCTCCAGCCCGGGTGACAGAGTGAGACTCCATCTCAAAAAAAATGAAAATAAAAATAATTTAAAAAGCCATCCATAGACGTATGGTCAGCAGGGAAGGGAAGGAAAACTGATTTCGAAACCTAGAGAGCTAGGATGAGATAAACGGGTCCTCTTGATGGGCAAGCACTGATCCCCAGGTCTCAGGTGCCTCCCACTTTACAGTTTACAGAGGAGCCTCTCTCTTTTATCTCAATGATCCTCACAATCACCCGTGAGGTGGTAGAACAGGGCCCTTCACTATTTTCAAAGTTCAACACAGAGAGGCTCTGAGCGTCTCAGTGACTCATTCAAGGTCACCAGCTGGGACCTCCCCTCGCTGGGGTCAGTGCTGTTCATCCTATCCAGGTGCCTCCAGAAACACTACTGATCAGATGAATAAGGCTCCTGGCTGGTGAGCCACAGCTTGGCAGAGGGCGTGCAAACCTCGAAGGCAGACAATTCAGCTTCTAGAAAATTCAAACACGACCTTCCACATGCCCTGACACACTTTCATCCTCAGACTCTCAAAACAAAGGAGCACACACTTACGGTCATTCCGTAATTGAAAGGCAGAGAACTGTAGCAAATGAGCCTCGGGCTGCAGTCCTGCTGATTGATCAAAGCTGTCCAGAGGCTACCCAGGTAAGAGGTTGGCACCATGCCCAGCCCTGAGTTGACTAATCTCATCATTACAGGCCGAGCAGCCCATGGATCTATCAAATAGCATCCAGCATTCAGCATCTGTCCGTCTTCCACATCCTGAGTCGGATAATTATAGGGCCTCAGTATTGTAGAGGCAGCTGCAGCCCATATAAACAGCCCTGGCTTCATGTCCCAGGTCACTTCCTGCTGGGAAACTTAAATTCCTGCTGGGAATTAAAGGTCACGATCCACACCTGCTTACCTCTGTGGAGGTGTGAGGATTAAGTGCTCTTGGCAAAGAATGTTACAGACACAAATGTTGCAAGTTGTCACTGTTCATTTAATCCTAAACATGTTTAGAGCGGTCGAAAAGGTTGTACTTGCCAATGCTTGCAAGTAAGAGAGCAATTTGGTTGGTTTCCTGATCCGTGTAAAGGGGATAATCATAATCCCCACCTCTCGGGGTTGTTGAGGGGCTGCAGAATGTGGTGGTTATGAGCATAGACTTGGGCCCAGCTGCCTGGGTATGAGTCCTGGTTCTGCCCTTTATGCTCTGCAATTCTGGGCAATTGACTTCTCTGTGCCTCCATTTCTACATCTGTAAAATGGGAGTCAAAGCACTTGGAGGGCAGCTGGCACAGGGTAAATGTTATATACATGAAACTGATTACTGCAAGAATGAAAGGGGATACTCCTTCAAAAGTATCAGCAGTGTCTCAAGTTGTTCAATAATTGTGTCTAGTGTTCAATTAATCCAATGTTGTCATTCACTCAGTTTTACATTTGTGTATCAAATATACATTTTAACCATTATCGGTCCTGGAGGAGGGGGAAGGGAGGAAGCAGAAGTTTCTAGCATGTTTCCGTGATCATTGATTGCCACAGACCCATGAGTCTCAGCTGCAATGATTTTGGTGAAGGCCTATCCAATAAACTGCAGTCAGAAGTTTACTTCCTGTCTTACTTCCTGTCTTACTTCCTAGAGCGGTATGAGGAGCTCCCACACAAGGGGCAAGGTTCCAGGCACAGATAGCAACCTGCACTTGAGCCCCAGACACAGTTGGGTGGAGGATTTCCCAACCAAGGAACCTCTGTTCTCCTCCAGCCCTGAGTTCCTCCTACCACTTCCTTGAGCTGATGGCCCTACATGGAGGTGAGAAAGACACACCTGGTTTCTCTGATCACAGTCTGATTGAGAAGGCTGCTCTCGCCCTTCTAGAAGACCTCACCACTCCCCCTGGGTTGAGAGTCTCCAGAAGCCACACAGGACAGCCCCCTGCCTCAGGACAGAGCTACATTTTAAACAGGTAAGATGCTCATTTCCCTCAAGGTCACAGTCAGGCCCTCCTATTGCCATCTACAAAGCTATCTGACTTTCATACAACCCTAAAAGGTAAATAGGGCAAAGATTCTAGTCCCAAGTTACAAGAAAGAAACTGCAGATCAGGCAAGAACCTTGCAGAGTTCTATGGTTTCAGTCACGAATACTGGAACGAAAGACAAATGTGTGTCTTTCCATGACTCTATCTCACCTTAACCTCTTCTACCCCTGGTGGTGAAGCCAGACCAACCTGGGATGCTAATGGATGTGGTACAAGGCAGGGGCTGGGGCTGTCACTAGAAATGAAGTCTTACCTTCTCGTTTACTGCTGGATTTTCCCAGTATGTAGAACAGTACCTGACACCTATTAGATGCTCAACAGATATTTGTGGAGATTGAGTCTCTCTCTGTCACCCAGGGTGGAGTGCAGTGGTGCGATCTTGGCTCACTGCCACCTCTGCCTCCCGGGTTCAAACAATTCTCCTGCCTCAGCCTCCTGAGTAGCTAGCATTACAGGTGTGTGCCATCATGCCTGGCTAATTTTTGTATTTTTAGTAGAGACGGTTTCGTCACGTTGGCCAGACTGGTCTCAAAGTCTTGACCTCAAGTGATGCACCCACCTCATCCTCCCAAAGTGTTGGGATTACAGGTAAGAGCCACTGGACCCAGCCTCAACAGATACTTGTTGAATGAATACTGAATGAAAGGCTTCAGGGGCCCGGCAGGCAGTGGAAGTGTGAATCTGACCAGATGTAAGGCAATCAGGAGTGGTGGGGTCTGTGGTAAACCGGGGAACTTCTGCCAAAATCAGACTGAAGTCAGATTTTTTTAGAGCTTTAAATTAAAATAATAGTCTGGGCTGGGCACGGTGTCTCACACCTGTAATCCCAGCACTTTGAGAGGCCGAAGTGGGTGGATCACCTGAGGTCAGGAGTTCAAGATCAGCCTAGCCAACATGGTAAAACCCCATCTCTACTAAAATTACAAAAAATAGCTGGGTATGGTGGCAGGCACCTGTAATCCCAGCTACTCAGGAGGCTGAGGTGGGAGAATCGCTTGAACCCGGGTGGTGGGGGTTGCAGTGAGCTGAGATCGTGCCACTGCACTCCAGCCTGGGTAACAGAGCCCACAAATGGGGCTGGTTTGCAGTAAAGAAAATAAACTTTTAGGCCGGGCGCGGTGGTTCACGCCTATAGTCCCAGCATTTTGGGAGGCTGAGGGGGGTGGATCATCTGAGAACAGGAGTTCGAGACTAGCCTGACCAACATAGTGAAACCCTGTGTCTACTAAAAATACAAAACTAGCCAGGCGTGGTGGCGCATGCCTGTGATCGCAGCTACTCGGGAGGCTGAGACAGGAGAATCGCTTAAACCTGGGAGACAGAGGTTGCAGTGAGCCGAGATCAAGCCACTGCACTCCAGCCTGGGCAACAAAGAGCAAAACTCCATCTCAAAAAAAAATAAATAAATAAGTTTGAGACCAGCCTGACCAACATGGTGAAACCCCATCCCTAAAAATGTAAAAATTAGCCGTGCGTGGTGGCACCCCACCTGTAATCCCAGCTACTCAGGAGGGTGAGGCAGGAAAATCGCTTGAACCTGGGAGGCAGAGGTTGCAGTGAGCTGAGATCACGCCACTGCACTCCAGCCTCGGTGACAGAGTGACACTCCATCTCAAAAATAAATAAATAAAATAAAAAACTTTTTTTAAAGCAGCACTCATGATATAACTAGAAAAAAGAAAGCCTCAGCCAGGGATGGTGTCTCACACCTGTAATCCCAGCACTTTCGGAGGCCGAGGCGGGTGGATCACTTGAGGTCGGGAGTTTGAGACCAGCCTGGCCAACATGGTGAAATCCCATCTCTACTAAAAATACAAAAATTAGCCAGGCATGGTAGTGTGTGCCTGTAATCCCAGCTACTGGGGAGGCTGAGGCAGGAGAATCGCTTGAACCCGGGAGGCAGAGGTTGCAGTGAGCTGAGATCACGCCATTGCACTCCAGCCTGGGTAACAGAGCAAGACTCTGTCTCAAAAAAAAAAAAAAAGCCTTCAAAATGCTTTCTAAGTCCAGTGACACAGTTCCACAAGCCATGTTGCCTCAGGCAAGGGCTTTTCCCTGTCTGAGCCTCACAGCTCCCATCCTGGCATGAATGAAGTTGAAGCCGACATTCGTTCCCAGCATCCCCAGGACTCCTCATGGCTCTCTGATTTGTTGTTTTCAGGGTGGTGAGGACTTGGCGGGGACTCACAGGGCTTGGTGGCTGTGGAGAGCCTGTTCCCACTTGCTCAGCAAACCTGCCTGGTGAATGTGCAGCCTTCAAAATCCAAACACCACCTCCTCAGAGAGCCCCTTCCCAGCTGGAACTAGTTCTCCCCTTAAAGTCCCACAGCCCCTGTGCAGCGCTTGTCTCAGCATGCCCTCCCCACGAAGTTCTCAAGGGCAACAGCAGGGTGCCTGGGGATCCTCACATGAAGCATGGTGCAGAGGAGGTGCTGAGGAATGGACAGGTGGACAGATGGACAGTGGATTAGTTTCCTAATGCTGCCTTGACAAATTGCCCCAAACTGGGTACATTCAGTTATAGAGTTAAAAGCAGACCGGGTGCAGTGGCTCATGCCTGTAATCCCAGCACTTCGGGAGGCCGAGGCAGGTGGATCACTTGAGGTCAAGAGTTTGAGACCGGCCTGGCCAACATGGTGAAACCCTATCTCTATTAAAAATACAAAAAAAAAAAAAAAAAAAAAAAAAGGCCGGGCATGGTGGCTCACGCCTGTAATCCCAACACTTTGGGAGGCTGAGGTGGGTGGATCACCTGAGGTCAGGAGTTGAAGACCAGCCTGGCCAACCTGGTGAAACCCTGTCTCTACTAAAAATATGAAAATTAGCGGGACATGGTGGCGCACACCTGTAATCCCAGATACTCAGGAGGCTGAGGAAGGAGAATCACTTGAACCTGGGAGGCAGAGGTTGCAGTGAGCCGAGATGGTGCCACTGCACTCCAGCCTGGGCAACGGAGTGAGACTCTGTCACACACATACAAAAAAATGCAAAGGGAAGGAAATAAGTTGTTCCTGAGAAAGAGGAAAGTGGATAGACTCCTTAGAGCATCTCTATTGACCAGAATTTTCTAGAGCGGAATTAAAGAGGAGGGGAGAGTACACGTAGGAAGTGGGAAACACCTCCCTCAGACAGGCTCTACACCAGGCACCTGCTGTTTCAGGACCCCAGGGGGCTGTCCAGGAGAGATGATGCCACTCTGTTGAGACTCAGTTCTGGGAATGACCAAGAGGGAGTGGAAGAGAGCATCCTGCACGGGGTAGGGTGTGGAGACAGGGAAGGTCCCTAGGACAGCTGGTAACGGGACGCGATGGAAGCACAGAGCCCAGATTGCAGTGGGTGGAGGAGAGAATGTCAGGTGAGGAAGTGACATCAGTCCGTACAAGGACCTCTTTCAAGCTTATCTGGGAAGGGTTGGAAACAGGGTGTCAGCTAGAAAAGGAAAAGCTCCCCAGTGTGTCACAGGCAATGGGGAACCCAGGATGAGGCCAAGCCAAGGAGAAAGCGTGAAGATTCAGAGGAGAGGAAAGTTACAGAGCTGGAGAGCATCCCTGTGGGGGCCAGAGTGGGATGCCCCTAAGACAGGCAGAAGGTACTTACTCCACTTGTGCAAAGGGAAGGAGCCAAGGATGGGTGGTTTGGTGAGGACAGGAAGTTGATAAGTTCTCATCCAGAGCAGCTGAAGGGTGGAGGGCACAGTGTGGGGCAAGGCACCCAGAAGCTTAGCAGGAGCTGCCCCTCACCCTGAAGGTCCTGGGGAGTCCTTGAGTGACATTAGCAAAGGGCATTACATGATTTCCTTTTCAGAAGACTCACTCAGCTGCAGGGTGAGGGTGGAGTGGAGAAGGAATTTCTCCACCCAGGGAGAGCGGCCAGAGTGCTGCCAGCTGATGTCCAGGTGAAAGAGTAAACACCTAAACCAATGGAATGCACTGGAAGATAAGAAAGCAGCAATGGGCCGGGCATGGTAGCTCATTCTTGTAATCTCAGCACTTCGGGAGAGGGAGGCGGATGGATCCCTTGAGCCCAGGAATTCGAGACCAGCCAGGGCAACATGGTGAAACCTCGTCTCTACAAAAAATACAAAAATTAGCGGGACACAGTGGCATATGCCTGTAGTCCCAGCTACGAGGGAGGCTGAGGTGGGAGGATCACTTAAGCCTGGAGGGTCGAGGCTTCGGTGAGCCTGAGTGCACTACTGCACACCAAACCTGGAGGGCAAGACTCTGTTTTTTGTTTTTGTTTTTTTTAAAAGAAGGAGCAATGGGCCAGACGTGGTGGCTCATGCCTGTAATCCCAGCACTTTGGGAGGCTGAGGTGGACAGATCACAAGGTCGGAGTTTGAGACCAGCCTGACCAACATGGGGAAACCCCGTCTCTATTAAATATACAAAAATTACAGGCATGGTGGCACACACCTGTAATCCCAGCTACTTGGGACGGGAGGCTGAGGCAGGAGAATCACTTGAACCCAGGAGGTGGGGATTGCAGTGAGCTGAGATCACACCATTGCACCCCAGCCTGGATGACAGAGCAAGACTCAGTCTCAAAAAAAAAAAAAAAAGCAGCAATGGTTTGAGAGAAATGAAGGAAGTACCATCTTTCGGTCTCAGGTTTCAGGTTACATGAAACAAATTCTCTTTCAAACTTCGTTTTAATGTCACCTTCCTGGCAATACCTTCCCTAATTTAAAATTACTTTCTAACCTTTTGTAGTTTACTTTTTGATCTTTTAGATTTCTTCTTCCTCTACCAGATTTGGGGGCAGATACTTTTGTATGTTTTGCACCAATGCAAAAACACCTTGCACTCATTACATATTTGTAAGCCAAAAAGCATGCCTTTTCTAGGACTTGACACCTACACGTTCAGTAAATGCTAACTACTTTAAAACTGGATGGTGGCCAGGCGTGGTGGCTCATGCCTGTGATACCTAGCACTTTGGGAGGCTCGGGTGGGAGGATCGCTTAAGTCCAGTCTGGGCAACATAGTGAGACCTTGTCTCTACAAAAAAAACACTTAGAAATTAGCCAGGCATGGTGGCATGTGCTTGTAATCCCAGCTCTTTGGGAGGCTGAGGCAGGAAGATCACTTTAGCCTGGAAGGTTGAGGCTGCAAGTGAGCTGTGATCACACCACTGCACTCCAGCCTAGGTGACAGGGTGAGAACCTGTCTCAAAAAAGAAATAAAAGTAAAAATGGGTGCCAATAATAACAGTAATCAGTGGGATACAGAGGGCAGCCAGGTGAATCTAGTCCACCCCTCAAAATGTGTGCAGCAAGCAGCCAGGGTTAGCATCACTGGAGCTGATGGAAATGCAGGCCACCAGGCCGAGGCTGCAGCCCGATGGAGTCAGAAAGTCCCTGGTGGGGCCCGGGGGATCTCTGCATGAACCAGCTCTCCAGATGATCTGGACACCCACTGAAGTTTGCAAAGCTCTGCTCTGCTCCCTCTGCTCTACGGGCAGTTGGTGAGTTTGGTTCTCGATGTGTTGCATTTGAGGATCCTGCTGGAGGCAGCCTGGCAGCGGGACCCAGGAGAGAGAGCGCCCAGCTGGAGCCCAATGTGGGAGGTACCACTGTGCAGGCAAAGGGGAAGCCAAGGTGAGTGGGAGCCGGCAGGTGTGATGTGTGGGGGGGAGAAGAACGGAAGACAGAGTGGGGCATTCTTCACGGGTACCGCCCTGAAACCCGAGGGACACAGCCCAACAGGCGGGAGGAGAATCAGGAGCAGAGGCGTTGTGGATGCCAGAAGCTGCCAAGTGCGGTGAGGCATCGAGTTAGAGCCGGGGAAGCCGCAGGGAAAGCCCAGTCTGGAGCCCCAGCTTTCCCTCCATCCTCAGCGCTCTCCCCTGGCCACCTGTGGCCCCACTTACCTCTGGAAAGGGGGAAGATAGCCACAGCGTGTGCCTGGGGTAGGGG
The DNA here is from genome assembly GCA_036589455.1 of Ateles fusciceps. Lineage (NCBI taxonomy): Eukaryota > Metazoa > Chordata > Mammalia > Primates > Atelidae > Ateles > Ateles fusciceps. Next base: position 20,849,097 of record JAZHEH010000952.1, read on the forward strand.
TGACAGGGAGCCATGCAGCTGTCTGTGAATCCCAATGGGTGCCAGGCAAACAGGGGTGCGGCATAAATCCTGTGCCATGCAGGGAGGGGCCCAGGCAGGTCTGGGAACCAGGAACCCCCGCTGTTTTCAGCCCTGCCTCCAGCTCCAGGCAGTTCCCTGCATGCGCCTGGCTTATTCCATCCGTGCTCTGTGAAAAAGTGTGGCCTCGTGTGTCTCACTCTGCAATCGCATCCCAACTTCGGGGGTTCACACACCCATGATGCCTAGCCAGACTCCAGGTGAAGATCCCTTGTGCTGGTGTGTGTGGTTGGCGCTTTCAGAGCTGCAGGCATGTGACACAGCTCCAGAGACCATCTGGAGAGCAGGTCCGTGGCTTCTGGGTCTTTGGGTGGAAGAGGCGCATGCTGGGCCGGGGAGGCAGACACCAGCAGGTGTGCCTAATCCTCCGCTTTATCTGGCCACCGTCAGAACTGCTGAGAGTCGAGTTCTAAAGAAGCCTTCCCCCTCCCTCTGTCAAACTGGGAGGCCCCAGCAGCAGCAAAGGGGCGTTTTGCGTGGGAAGAAGTGAAATATTTCCGGCTGGCCTCTGCCTGTTTCCTGTTCTCCCTCCCATCTCTCAAGAGGCCAACTCCCAGCCTCAGCCTTGTTGTCCCTGTGAGCTTCCCCTGGCTGGGCACCAGCACAGTCTTCCAGGTGACCCAAGAGGAATAAATAAAGTCATTCTCATCCATGAGGGTCCAAGTCCTTCAGGCTGTTGTGCCAGTGAGAACCGTCAACTCTCCCAGTGTCTGGCTAGCCCAGCCTCCCTCCCAAAGGTGCTCACTCCATTTACAGTATCCATGCCAGACAGCCTCTGCTTGGAGCCATCTAGTGACAGGGAACTCACCACCTTCCCAGGCAGCCTATTTCATCTCTGAACTATTGAGATTGTAAAACACATCTTTTTAGTGTGGAACTGAGCTCAGCCTCCCAGAACATTATTAATAATAAAATTGGCCATGTATCTCTATACAAGATCTCATTGAATCCTTTCTGCAGTCAGTGGACACCCTCCCCATTTTCCAGATGGGGAAACAGAGGCCTAGAGCTTCATAACACAGACAAGATCAGAGAGTCAATAAGCTCTGTTTGTATTAGCATTGCCTTTCCCATTGAGTACCACAGCTCCTTGGAAACAGGGCTCCCTGACTGTCTCCTCCACAAGCAAAGCATCTTCCCTGGAACACTTTGGGAAAGCTGCTCACCAATGTTGATTTCATCAATGAACATCTGGAAGGCACTTAGTACCTGGGACTGTGCCTGGAAGTGGGACAGGTACAGAAATGAGTTAGGCTCACTCCTGCATCTTGCCATTCCAGTCTGGTGACAGGGACACAAGTGCCCACAGATGCCAGACGTATCTGCATACCTCAGTGCCTGCGCAGGTGCACCCAGGCTCACTGGGTACAGGGCGGTGCTCCATAGATGCCCACTGAAGGAAGCCGCTGCTCCTCCCTGCCTCTGGATCCCATCTCTTGTGGTTTTATTTTTCACCATCCTCCTATTCCTGGTGGAGGTGGTTTCTTCCTCGACTCTCTATCTGGAAAGTGGGTTTCAGTGAAACCCCTGTGAAATCAGGGTGACCCATCCAGGTGCAGTGGCTCACACCTGTAATCCCAGCACTTTGGGAGGCCGAGGTGGGTGGATCATGAGGTCAGGATATCCAGAGCAGCCTGGCCAACATGGCAAAACCCCGTCTCTACTAAAAATACAGAAGTTAGCTGGACACGGTGATGGGTGCCTGTAATCCCAGCTACTTAGGAGGCTGAGGCAGGAGAATCGCTTGAACCCAGGAGGCGGAGGTTGCAGTGAGCCGAGATCGTGCCACTGTACTCCAGGCTGGACAACAAGAGCAAGACTCCGTCTCAAAAATAAAAAGAAATCAGGGTGACCCTATGAATTGCTTTCTCTAGGACAGTTCTGTAGTTTACCTCTGCTGTGGATCAGTTAAAAGGTTAATTATTGTAGCCCTCCCTTTACTCTCAAAAGGGTGCTGATCTGAAGGATAAATCATAGGGTCACCCTACATAAAAATGGTCAATGAAATCAAGTTCAATAAAGTGCCCTTCAAGAACCTTCCGAGCTGGGACCTTCTGAGACCCTTAATTTTATCCTCCTTTTCCTTTAGGTTACCTCTCTCTGGAACTCAAAGTCCCTGTGGCTTCTCAGAGATGGCGGCAGCCCAGTTCCTACTTATTCCCTCCTGCCTTACTTCACCATGGTCCCTGTGGCCGGGAGCTCGGCCCTCCTAGCCTCCCCTGCGGGCTCCATCCAGCAGCTCCCACCACCCCTAAGCAGCTCCATGAGATTTTCTTGCTCACCCCTTGCTTGCCGAGGCTGCAACCTCTCTAAATTGGCTCCCTGCCTGATCCATTGCTCAGAAAGAGTGTACACTTAGGCCGGGCACAGTGGCTCACGCCTGTAATCCCAGTACTTTGGGAGGCCAAGGCAGGCATATCAGGAGGTCAGAAGTTTGAGACCAACCTGACCAACATGGTGAATCCCAGTCTCTACTAAAAATACAAAAAATTAGCCAGGCGTGGTGGCAAGCGCCTGTGATCCCAGCTACTAGGGAGAATGAGGAAGAGAATTGCTTAAACCCTGGAGGTGGAAGTTGCAGTGAGCCGAAATTGCACCACTGCACTCCAGTCTGGGTGACAGAGCGAGACTCCTTCTCAAAAAAAAAAAGAAAGAGTGATAAACTCAAAGGAAGCTGTTGCATGGCTGGTGGTATTCAAAGTCTGGGAATTTACTGGAAAACTCTGTGGTTGTCTTTTTTTTTTCCTTCTTCCTTCTCTAGATTTTCCTAGGTCTCTTGTAATAAACTGACTTGAGTGTAAAAGGCCTTCCAAGAACTAATTTCTGAAGATGAGATTCCAGAAACCATAGCAGGAAGTTAAAACAAACAAACAAAAAACCATCTTAATTCAGGCCACTGTGGAGATAGCTTTTTCTTTCTTATTCTTGGAATGAGACAGCCCCGTATTCAAGTCCTAACTCTCCTACCTAATTTCTTGCTGTGTGACACTGGGTTAAATCACTTCACCATCTCTGAGCCTCAGTTTACTCATATGTAAAATAGATTTAATAGGCTAGGCACCATGGCTAACACCTGTAAGCCCAGCATTTTGGGAGGCCCAGTCAAGTGGATTGCTTGAGGTCAGGAGTTTGAGACCAGCCTAGCCAACACGGTGAAACCTCGTCTTTACTAAAAATACAAAAAATTAGCTGGGCGTGGTGGCACATGCCTGTAATCCCAGATACTTGAGAGGCTGAGGCATGAGAATCACTTGAACCTGGGAGGCAGAGGTTGCAGTGAGTCGAGATCATGCCACTGCACTCCAGCCTACAAGACAGAGGAAGACTCCATCTCAAAAAAAAAAAGAAAAGATATAGTAATCTGGTGCTTCTTGAAATGTCAAAAGGATCAACCATAACATCTACAGTTCCTGGTACCTAGTAGGTACTTAGGAAGTGGGAGCTTGTATTATTATTATTGGTGTCTAAGAAACAAGCATTGCTGGCCAGGCACTGTGGCTCATGCCTGTAACCCCAGCACTTTGGGAGGCCGAGGCGGGCGGATCATGAAGTCAGGAGATAGAGAGCATCCTGGTCAACATGGTGAAACCCCATCTCTACTAAAAATACAAAAAAGTATCTGGGTGTGGTGGTGCGTGCCTATAGTCCCAGCTACTCAGGAGGCCGAGGCAGGAGAATCGCTTGAACCAGGGAGGTGGAGGTTGCAGTGAGCCAGAGATCGCACTACTGCACTGGGGTGACAGAATAAGACTCCGTCTCAAAAAAAACGAAAGAAAAGAAAAAAGAAACAAGCATTGTTTCCACCTCTGCGTGCGGCAGGAGCTAGAGCCTGCACTGGAGTGAGACAGACCTGGGAACCGACTAAATAAATGCGTGACCTTAACTAAGCAAGTCACCTGAGCCTTCTGAGACTTGGTTTCTCTCATCTGTAAAACGAGAATAACGATGCCTTTCTCCTGCACCACCGTGAAGCAGATGGTGCACATCGAGTGCTTGGCATAGGACCTGGTGTTAGAGCAATTGTCCAATAAATGGCAGCTATGCCATTCCTAATAGCAGTTATTCTAAAACTCTCCACCTCACGGGCTCTGGTTCCACCTGCTTTGTGTACCCAAAGAGTCCACCTGATTCCTGGGTCCTGGAAACAATCCTTCCTTTGCATGGGGCTTGGCAGTTGCCAGAACATCTTTGAATCCTCCCTCCTGCTGGAGCCTCTACCACTGCCTGTGAGATAGGGTCATGCTGCTCTCCCCACTGAGCAGACAGAAGACCGACACCAAAGATTTTAGTGACTTGCCCAAGGCGACTCAGCGGGGACTGGAAGCTGGGTTTGGGTGAAGCCCAGGGACTCTCTCTGACCTCCTCATGCCTTGTAAGAAGTCTGCAAGTCGGTCGGGTGTGGTGGCTCACACCTGTAATCCCAGCACTTTGGGAGGCCGAGGCAGGTGGATCACCTGAGGTCAGGAGTTGGAGACCAGCCTGGCCAACATGGTGAAACACCATCTCTACTAAAAATACAAAAAATTAGCCAGGTGTGGTGGCAGGCACCTGTAATCTCAGCTACTCGGGATCTGAGGCAGGAGAATTGCTTGAACCTAGGAGGTGGAGGTTGCAGTGAGCCGAGATCATGCCATTGCACTCCAGCCTGGGTGACAGAGCAAGACTTTGTCTCACAAAAAAGGAGTCTGCAAGTCACGGATTCAGTCAAAGTTAGAGGGAGTTGTGTGTTCATTTGTTTATTCATTCATTAGATACAAATAAATGTAGCACTGATATCAGCTTCTACCATGTGCCAGCCACTGTTCAGGCTGCTGGGTTGACAGTGATAAGCAAATACAGCCCCTCTCTCATGGAGCTCATTGCCCAGTGGGAGCCGAGCCCAGGATACAACCATCGTGCTACCAAATGCATCTGAATGCATTCTTCTTCTCTTTTTTTTTTTTTTTTTTGAGACAGAGTCTCGCTTAGTCACCCAGGCTAGAGTGCAGTGGTATGATCTCAGCTCACTGCAACCTCAACCTCCTGGGTTCAAGTAATTCTCCTGCCTCAGCCCCCAGGTAGCTGGGATTTACAGGTGCACACCACCACACCCGGCTAATTTTTGTATTTTTAATAGAGATAGGGTTTCACCATGTTGGCCAAACTGGTCTCAAACTCCTGACCTCAAGTGATCTGCCCGCCTCAGCCTCCCAAAGTGCTGGGATTACAGGCATGAGCCACCTCACCTGGCCCCAAATGCATTATTCAACCGAGGTGCGTGCCCTGTGACAGCAATGACGAAAGTCCCCCCTCCACATTGAGTCATCCCTTTACTCTGAGCTCCATGGACTTCTGGAGGGCTCAGAGAGCAATCTCACATGTCGCCTTGCTGTGTGGCTGTAGGGATACCCTCAGCACCCGTCACTCTCCTCTCCAGCATGCACCCAGTCTTCTGAACTGCATCATTTTACAGATGAGAAAACCAAGACACAAAGGAGGGAAAATGACTGACTCAGCCACTTGGCAATAAAGTGAGGAGACGGGAGTGGTGGCAAGGTGTCCAACAGCTCCCTGGGACAAGGGGCCTCTTAACCGCAGCTCAGAAAATCGAAGAGCGCAGGCTGTGGGGTGTTGTCAACGGTCTTCTTCCTGAGTCTCCTTATCTGTGCTGGAGAAGCCCTAGAAACCTCTGCCAGAGATGGCCACATCACTGTCCTTACCTCCCCTGCTGCTCTTGAATGATTCTTTTTCTTTCTTTCCTTTTTGAGATGGAGTCTTGCTCTGTAGCCCAGGCTGGAGTGCAGTGGTGTGATCTTGGCTCACTGCAACCTCCACCTCCCTGGTTCAAGCGATTCTGTGCCTTAGCCTCCGGCCTCCCAAGAAGCTGGGATTACAGGATCATGCCATTACACCCAGCTAATTTTTTATTTATTATTATTATTATTATTATTATTTTTAAGACGGGGTTTCACCATGTTGGTCAGGCTGGTCTTGAACTCCCTCCCGGCCTCAGGTGATCCACCCACCTTGGCCTCCCAAAGTGCTTGGATTACAGGCGTGAGCCACCACGCTCGGCCCCAGCTAATTTTTTTATTTTTATTTTTTTGAGACAGAGTTTCACTTTTGTTGCCCAGTTGCAGTGTGATGGCATGATCTGGGCTCACCACAACCTCGGCCTCCCGAGTTCAAGCAATTCTCCCTCCTCAGCCTCCCATGGTGGCCCACAACTGGCTAATTTTTGTATTTTTAGTAAAGACAGGGTTTCGTCACATTGGCCAGGCTGGTCTCAAACTCTTGAGCTCAGGCAATCTGCTTGCCTTGGCCTCCCAAAGTGCTAAGATTACAGGTGTGAGCCGCAGAGCCCGGCCTCTTGAGTGGTTCTGAGATGCTGCGGTGGGCTTTTGGATGTGGGCACAGAAACACCGCTGGGAAAAGATGAGCATCACAGGTGGACCCAGGATACAGGAGGCACTCAATTCAGCAAGAATATCCCTCACTCAAGCATAAACATAAAACAGGTTAGAAACTCAGCGAAAGCTCTGAAAATGAGCCTCCACTCATAAAGCATGACATGTGACATGGGCCTGTTCCGCAGAATGCAGTTTGAAAGCCGTGATTCCACCCCTGGCTTCTGTCCCCCCCCCCCCCCAACCCCCCCTCATGTGCTCAGCACCCTTCATTAGCCTAGAAGCTCTTAGTAGGCAGCATCGGCCCTCTCCATCGGTTTACTTCTTTCTCCAGGCCTGTTGGCAGCAACATGTGTCTTTTTGTTCCTCTGCTTAGCACTTCAGGCTGAGAAGTGACTTTGAGGTTTTTCTTCTCTGGGTGTGGCTTCCTAGCATTCACAGTGAAAAGCCCTGAGGCTGCTCTATCTCTAGGGCCTAGGCGGGGTGCCTCTGCTTGCTGAACTGCTGTTAGCAAGCTGGGCAAAAAAGGGAATATCCAACGTGGGGTACACATCCATGCGTTCCACTGCGTATTTCCTGCTGTCCACCTTCAGGGTGGGATTTCATGTCGTGGCCCTGCTGGTGTGGTCAGCAGGGGCGTGTCACCGCTCTGAACAGTAAGAGGGAATGGGCCCAAGAAGCATTTAATTGCCAATGCAAGGCTTTCTAGGGCCCTCTTTCTCTGAGCCATGGAGGATATTCAAGAAAGGTGACTGCCCTCAGCTGACCCAATATGCTTATATTAATTGGAGTAAGAGCGAAGCTTTTTGCTAAGTGCAGTGGCTCACACCTGTAATCCCAATGCTTTGGATGGGAGGGTCACTTGAGGCTAGGAGTTTGAGACCAGCTTGGGCAACATAATGAGACCCCATCTCTACCAAAGAAATGTTTTTGTAATTTTGATGTAAATTAAATTAAATTTCTTTTTCTTTTCTTTTTTTTTTTTATAGAGATGGCGGTTTCCCCTTGTTGGTCAGGCTGGTCTTGAACTCCTGACCTCAGGTGATTCACTGGCCTTGGCCTCCCAAAGTACTGGGATTACAGGCATGAGCCACTGCACCTGGCCAAATTAAATTTCAATTAGTTGGTGAAGTGGGGCATGCCTGTAATCCAGCTGCTCAGGAGGCTGAGGTGGGAAGATCACTAGAGCCCAGGAGTTTGAAGCTGCAGAGAGACTGCCGCACAACTGCACTCCAGCCTGGGTGACAGAAGGAGACCCTGTCTCTAAAAATAAAATGTAAACTTTTTTTAAAAAAAGAAGCAGGCGGGGCGCGGTGGCTCACGCCTGTAATCCTAGCACTTTGGGAGACCCAAGTGGGTGGATCACCTGAAGTTAGGAATTTGAGACCAGCCTGGCCAACATGGTGAAAACCCATCTCTACTAAAAATACAAAAATTAGCTGAGTGTAATCCCGGCTATTAGGGATGCACAGGCAAGAGAATTGCTTGAACCTGGAAGGTGGAGGTTGCAGTGAGCCGAGATCGTGCCATTGCACTCCAGCCTGGGAGACAGAGGCAGACTGCGTCTCAAAAAAAAAAAAAAAAAAAAAGAAGCAAACCTTTTTGGTTTTGGCCTGTAAGATTAGGTCTCTTGTCACCCCAGCATAGCGCACCCCACCCTGACCGCTGCACTGCTGGCCTCACAGAGATGAGAGTGCCTGAGTATTAGTCCACCCTTCTCCCTGTAAAACCTGCACCTCCTCTTTAATGACGGTCCTGCATGAATTAAGGAAAGTGAAGTGAATGCAAGAACATTTCTTCAAAGTACTATGGAAATTTTCTTCCCAAGTCCCAAAGATAGGTGAACACTCTGACCTCACTTTCCTATGAAATAAGAACAAGATGAATCATTTGGTCCGAGTAGGACAGCTTAAGGGACACCCAGCTGAGGAGAAGAAGCCATGAGCACCGGGAGGGTACACTGACAAGGAGAACACAGGGTGCCGAGCAGCACTGCAGCCCTGCTGAGGCTGCAAAGGACCAGCCCCGCAGTCTCATTCACCAGCCTTGGGGACAGTGGCAGGGACGGTAACCCGCTAGATCCATTTGCAGTTAGGGACTGACTGGTCAGGTGGGTGGGCCAGAAATGAATGTGCCTGGTGCAGTGGCTCATGCCTGGGATCCCTTTTGGAGGCCAAGGCAGGAGGATGGCTGGAGTCCTGGAATTGGAGACCAGCCCAGGCAACAAAGTAGACCCTGCTGCTACTGAAAATACATTTTTAAAAAAAATTAGCCAGGTGTGGTGACTCGTGCCTGTAGTCCCAACTACTCAGGAGGCTGAGGTGAGAGGATCACTTGAGCCCAGGAGGTTGATGCTACAGTGAGCCATAATTGTACCACTGCACTCCAGCCTGGATGACAGAGTGAGACCCTGTCTCAAAAAAAAAAAAAAAAAGGCAACAACGTGTATATGATTTGACTGGCTGCCCTGGAAGGGAAGGGAGGGGAGGTCATAGTGTCCCTGTGAAGTAGATTCTACAATTATCCCCGTTTTACAGAGGAGGAAACCAAGGCTCAGAGAGGTGACATCTCTTGCCCAAGCTCAGATGGCAAAGAGCCAAAGCCAGAACTAATCCACGAGTGGCTGGCGCAAAAGCTTAACCGGTACACTCTACTACACTCGACACTCAGCTGGAAGCAACCTCACCTCTCTCTTTTTTTTTTTTTTTTGAGACAGAGTCGTGCTCTGTCACCCAGGCTGGAGTGCAGTGGTGCAATCTCTGCTCACTGCAACCTCTGCCTCCCAGGTTCAAACAATTCTCCTGCCTAGCCTCCTGAGTAGCTGAGATTACAGGCGCCCACCACCATGCCTGGCAAATTTTTGTATTTTTAATAGAGACGGGGTTTTACCATGTTGACCAGGCCGATCTCAAACTCCTGACATTGTGATCCGCCCGCCTCAGCCTCCCAAAGTGCTGGGATTACAGGTGTGAGCCACGGTCCCTGGTCAGCAGCTTCACTCTTTTTAAACGTTCCCTGGCCCTTTACTGGGCTCATCATTGTCACCTTTTACTTCTACCTTTAATGACTATCATTTATATATGTCTTTTCTCCTGCTCCAGACTGTAAACATCTTAAGAGCAAGGATTTGTATCTTATTTTATAAAATAATATAATAATAACAATTATTATAATAGCAGTCGTAGCAGCAGCAGCAATTGTTACTATTTAGTGAAGGCGCACAACCAGCTTCTCTGCACATTACGCCTATTAATCCATTCGGGGCTCATGAAACTCTGAAGCAGGTACAGGAATCATCCCCTTTTTACATTAATAGCTCAGTATAGCCAAGGTGAGATTCAATCCCTAATATTAAAACTTTGATGACTATATAGTTCTGTAAGAGGAAAATAAATCTTGGGGCCCCAAAATCACTGAGCTAAAGGGGAAAAGTCAAGCTGGGAACTGCTTAGGGCAAACCCGCCTCCCATTCTATTCAAAGTCACCCCCAGATGCTCACTGAGATAAATGCATATCTGATTGCTTCCTTTGGAGAGGCTAATCAGAAACCCAAAAGAATACAACCATTTGTCTCTTATCTACCTGTGACCTGGAAGCTGCCTCCCACTTGAGTCCTGCCTTCACCTTGAGTTGTCCCACCTTTCCGGACAGAACCAATGTACATCTTACACGTATTGATTGGTGTCTCATGTCTCCCTAAAATGTATAAAAGCAAGCTGTGCCCCTACCACCCTGGGCACATGTTGTCAGTGTCAGGTCTCCATATGCAAGCCTGGAGCCTGAAAGTCTGAAGTCCTGCTTGCCCCAGCTGATGTCTCCCACCCGCTGCCTGCGTTCGCCATTATCCCTAATTGCCTAGAGGAGCTTCCCCGGAGAAGCCCCTCACCCAACCCAGCCATCTTAACTGTTCTTTTTTATTTTATTTTAACAGACGGGGTCTCGCTATGTTGCCCAGGCTGGAGTGCAGTGGCTATTCACAGGCGCAATCCCACTACTGATCAGCACGGGAGTTTTGACCTGCTCCGTTTCCGACCTGGGCCGGTTCACCCCTCCTTAGGCAATCTGGTGGTCCCCCGCTCCCGGGAGGTCACCATATTGATGCCGAACTTGGTGCGTACACCCGATCGGCATAGCGCGCTACAGCCCAGAACTCCTGGGCTCAAGTGATCCTCCCAGGTCAGCCTCCTGAGTAGCTGGGACTACAGGCACTCGCCACGGCGCCCTGGCTTAACTGTTCTTATGATGAAGGGGAGGGGAGGAGAGGGGAGGGGAGGGGAGGAGAGGGGAGGGGGAGGGGGAGTGAAACAGCATGGAGATTTCTCAAATCTCCATGGGATTCAGCAATCCCACCACTGGGTATCTACCCAAAGGAAAAGAAATTGTTATATCACAAAGAAAGTGAATAAGCCAGGCATGGTGGCTCATACCTGTAATCCCAGAACTTTGGGAGGCCGAGGCAGGTGGATCTCGCGAGGTCAGGAGTTCAAGACCAGCTTGGCCAACATAGCAAAAACTCTGTCTCTACTAAAAATACAAAAATTAGCTGGGTGTGGTGGCATGTACCTGTAATCCCAGCTACTACTTGGGAGGCTGAGGCAGGAAAACCGCTTGAACCTGGGAGGCAGAGGTTGTAGTGAGCAGAGATCGTGTCACTGCACTCCAGCCTGGGCGACGAAGCGAGATTCTGTCTCAACAACAACTAATACAACGACAAAAGACACCATCACTCATGTTTATCACTGTACTATTCACAATGGCAAAGTCATGGAATCAACCTAAGTGCCCATCAGCAGATAACTGGATAAAGAAAATGAGCTACACACACACACACACGCACACACACAAACACACATATACCATGGAATACTATGCAGCCGTGTAAAAGAGTGAAGTCATGTCTTTTGCAGCAACGTGGCTAGAGCTGGAGACCATTATCCTCAGTGAAATAACTCAAAAACAGAAAATCAGATACCACATATTCTCACTTACAAGTGGGAACTAAACAATGGGTGCACATGTACACACAGACATTAATAGACACTGGAGACTTCAATAGGTGGGGGGAGTTTGTAGGAGGGTGAGAGTTCAAAAATTACCTGTTGGTTCTATAACACCCAAACATGGTATAGGTTAAAAAAAAAAATTACCTGTTGGGGCTGGGTGGAGTGGTTCACGCCTATAATCCCAGCATTTTGGGAGGCTGAGGTGGGTGGATTACTTGAAGCCAGGAGTTTGTGATCACCCTAACCAACATGGTGAAACCCCATCTCTACTAAAAACACAAAACTTAACTTGTTGTGGTGGTGAGGGCCTATAGTCCCAGCTACTTGGGAGGCTGAAGCAGGAGAATTGCTTGAACCCAGGAGGCGGAGGTTGCAGTGAGCTGAGATCTCACCACTTCACTCCAGTCTGGGTGACAGAGTGAGACTCCATATCAAAAAAGAAATAAAAATTACCTATTGGGTACAAGGTTCACTATTTGGGTGATGGCTACACTAAAAGCCCAGACCTCACCACTATGCAGTATATCCATGTAACAAAACTGCACTTGTAGCCACGGAATCTATTAAAAAATTGTAAAAAAGGGTTAAAATAGTAAATTTCATGTTATGTATGTCTTACAACAATTTAAAAAATAACCATTCTGGCCAGAACTAGATTCACACGGCAACGGTGGTAACCACCACCCACGCAAGGAGATTATGGGATAGTGGTCTGTTTTTTCCTTCTACCTCTCTGCATTTTTCTTTTTTTTTTTTTGAGACAGAGTCTCACTCTGTCACCCAGGCTGGAGTAGCTGGGCTTACAGGCACCTGGCACCACGCCCAGCTAACTTTTGTATTTTTAGTAGAGACAGGGTTTCATCATGTTGGTCAGGCTGGTCTCGAACTCCTGACCTCAGATGATCCACCTGCCTCAGCCTCCAAAAGTCCTAGGATTACAGGCATGAGCCACTGCACCAGGCCCCTCTCTACATTTTTCAAATATTCTGCAATGAGAACATATTACTTTTGTAACCAGACAGAAAGTTATTGAAGTAAATAAATCTGCTGGTTCTCTGACACTCTGAAAAAATGAATTGTTGCTATTACGTAAATGTGAGCGATACGTTCCTTATTTAATACAGGGAGGCAAGTTCAAGGGTGCCAACTGAAGTACAACGCCAAGCTGCTCAGTCAAAATAAATGACACACAGAGTGGTCCTCCTCTCTAAGACTAGCTGTTCTCGTCTATATTTAAGGCAATTTAAAACAAAACCAGAACCAAAATAAACCCTCTAATGAGCCTCCCCAGAAGCCGTCTGGCTTGGAAAAGCTCAAACACAAACTGAAGAGAAACAGAGAGCTACAGAAAAGCAGGGAACAGCCAGTGTTTCTCCAGGACATTAACTCACTGCCGCTGGGAAAGTGACTGTCCGTGAATTTCTGTTCCTTCTGCTTCTGGAAAACAGACCGGTATAGTATGGAATTTGGAATCTGGAAGAGGCTTATGATTTGTATTCATTGCAAATCCATTTCCACACCCCAGATAAATGCTGAACAAATATTAAAAGAATACGGGTTTGAAGGGCAGCCAACAGGTCTGCCTGCCAGGGTGTCCTTGGTCCCAGGCCACATGGGCCCACTTTCCCTGGCTCCCCTGCCCTCTGCTCAGTGCTGGCTACAAGGCAGAAAGACAGAATGCAGCCTCCAGGAAGACCGTGAGGAGCTGGGACAACTCCCAAGAGTCCCGACCCCACTGGCTATGTGACAGTCCTCAGGCAGCCTCCTTCAGAGCTTCAGTATCCGGTCCTAACCAGTGGAAGGAACAGGATTTTGCAAGGTTGTTGTGAAGGTCAAGTGTTGTCACGTGTACTGTCTGGCATCATATTCCTTTGAAATACATGTCTTCATGAGTTGATGGGGTACAGGAAGTTGCCAAAATGTAGTCAGTGCTGAGTGGCGGATGGCGGGTTTATAGCAAAGCAGTGGGGTGGAGACAAGGTTCCCAAACCTGGGACTCAGGGTGGGCTCTGGGGAGAAATGGGAGAGCGCCCAGCACCCACTCCCCGTCAGTGCTAGCCCCACACTGATTAGCACACACAAAGGTGGATGACAGTATGGGATCAGCAGGGCCCTGGGCTTTATTTAACACATGAAGATACAGAGGCTGCGAGAAGGAGGGAAGTTGGAAGTTCCCCTCCCCTCTGCACCCACATCCACCCACTTCCTCAGATTACATCTATGGAACATGGGGAAGTGGACTGGGGGAACAGCTTAGGTTTCTGCTAGCTCACTCATTCTAAGATTTTATAATAATAAAAAACAAAAAACAAACAAAAAACCCACACATACACACAAAACATAACAGAACACCAAAAAACCCATTTGTGATCCTGGCACACACCATGAACTAGGACAGCTTCTTGCATTCTCTAGGTCTCGGTTTCCAAATCCACAAAACAAAGGTTTAGGTGAAATCTTCTAGGCTCTTTTCCCCCTCTGACAATTGTAATTCCAGTAAGGAAGCCTCTGATTCCACGCCCCTTGCCCTTCACCTAAAACTCCACTTGGGTCCAGGCTCACAAACAGGAAATGTGACACAGAGCTGATGAGTGGCCCATTTCTCTGCTGCAAGGGCGATCTGACAGGAGAACAAAGACTTTCTGAACTTTACAGCTGAAGCCAGGACTCCATGCCCCAAGACCTTTCTCCAACAGTGTGGGAGGAGAACATTGTTGCTCTCTGGCTGGACCGCCCACACCACTCCAACTTGGCTCTACTCATAGGAGGCCAGCAGGTTCCCAGTCTCAGGAAGTCACCTGGTGATTGAGGATGGTGGAGCCCCAGGTGGAGTGCAGGGAGCAGTAAGACCAGTCAGGACTCCTGGGCTCCAGTCTGGACTGAGTGAGCCCAGGGAAGGCCCCACACCCCTCTAAGCCAGGATTTCCCCATCTGTTGGTTGAGGGGGGCTGCACATGGGGCTGGCCGGCTCCCTGCTCACTGAGTGCTTTCTTTGTGCGGATGGCAAGCTGCTCTGATGCAGGCACCATCTCATTGTCCATGTCTCAGTCCCATGTCTCTTCCATACCATGTGGCCCTAGAAATGTCTTAATATTTTCATGCCTCAGTTTCCTCCCTTGTGAAACTAGAATGATAACAATCCCTACCACCTGGTGTTTCTGGCTGCATAAAAGGCAGGGCTTTTATAAAGTGGCTAGAATATGTCCGGTGTGAGTAAAAAAAATGCCCAGCACACATGAGCTATAATTGTCTCATTATTTGTTTAATTTGGTGTCTGGATGACTCCCCTTTCCCAGTTTGCCCATCTGCAGAAGAGGTGAGAGGAACCCAGGTACCCCTATTTGCTCTATGACCGGGTCCATGCTGCACCACTCAGAAAGCGAATCTGAACATTAACCTGAGCCACCCACAGCCGGGAAAGAAGACTCTGGGGGGAAAAGACAGGAAATCCTCTCATGCTGTCCCAAAGCAGATGGATTTGGGGGTTGGCTTCTGCCCCGGGTTGTCGCGCACCAGAGAAGGTCTCCAGCTGCACCCAGATTCACTAGCAAAGGAAGGAAGAGTCCTCGGCCCATTCCCAGATTGCCCTGGAGGGGACAACTTTTCAGAGGACAGTGAGATGCAGGGGGAGATGTTGGTCCTAGGTTGATCTCTGTTCCCGCCTCTGCCCCTGAACCTCATGAGTTAAAGATGAGGCTCTATCATCTCAGCTCTGAGCAGAGATGAGTCAGTCTGACAGGGCGTGAGTCTCATACCTCTGAGGCGTGGGAGGTATGGGTCATGCCGCCTACCTCTGCTCCTCAAAGGGAGTGTCCAAAACCCTGCCTGGGCCTGTGTTCTCACCTGCAGACTGAGGATCCTCAAATACCTCTTTGCCGACCCCTGGGAGGATGAAAGTCAGCTAAGGGCAGTTGGCAACGCCCCCCAGAGCAGTGGCTATTGAAGTGAGGGCTGCAGACAGATGCTACCTGTTCCTCTATAAGGAGGCACAGAATTGAGAGTAATTCAGTTTTACTGTGTTTTACTGAAGTGTGAGTCCACGGAAGATTAGAAATAAAGGACTGTGCTAAGATGGAAGG
Organism: Ateles fusciceps; assembly: GCA_036589455.1. NCBI lineage: Eukaryota > Metazoa > Chordata > Mammalia > Primates > Atelidae > Ateles > Ateles fusciceps. The sequence goes on from JAZHEH010000952.1 coordinate 20,864,643, forward strand.
CATGATGCAAAGAGAGGCAGAGGACCAGGACCACATTTCTGCCTCCTAGGAGCGCCCTTTGGGCTGCAGAGGGCTCCGAGTTCAAGATGGAGTTGTAGGTCTCTATCTTGCTGGAATGAGTCACCCAGGCACGCTTTCCTCCTTGACCCTAAAACATTTCACCACACAGCAAAGGCAATGGGTGTTACAATATCTGCTAGCACTGAGAGCCAGGGCCTTTTCACATTGTAAGACGGGAGTCTCTCTCTCAGCACTTTGGCCAAGCTGTGCAGAAAGGATGTCTTTACCAGGTACAGACTTTTTTTTTTTTAAAGCAGAGTCTCATTCTGTCGCCCAGGCTGGAGTGCAGTGGCGCCATCTCAGCTCACTGCAACCCTCAAGCGATTCTCCTGCTTCAGCCTTCTGAGTAGCAGGATTACAGGCACCTGCCACCACACCCGGCTAATTTTTATATTTTTAGCAGAGATGATGTTTCACCACGTTGGCCAGGTTGGTCTCAAACTCCTGACCTCAGGTGATCCGCTTGCCTTAGCCTCTCAAAGTGCTGAGATTACAGGTGTGAGCCACCATGCCAGGCTTAGCAGGTATAGACTTTTTATAGCTGAAAGGAACCTAACTTTACAGATGCAAAAACAAGCTTAACCAGAGGCAGGGTGTGTGTGTGTGTGTGTGTGTATGTGTGTGTGTGTGTGTGTGTGTGTGTGTATTTAAAGTTTCTTTTAGAGACAGGGTCTTACTATGTTACAGGTTGGAGTACAGTGGCTATTCACAGACATGACCATAGCACACTGTAGTCTCAAACTCCTGGCCTCAAGTGATCCTCCCACCTCAGCCTGTTAAGATGTGAACTCTTAAAGGCTTCATGTCCTGCCTCTCTTTATTCAATCAATTCATGTTCATTGAGGGCCTACTACGTGCAGGCCAGCACCATTCTAAGCCCTGAGGATTCAGCTCTGAACCAAACACAAGGGTTACAAGGCAAATAAAGGAGGTTGGGGGCAGGGTGCAGTGGCTCACACCTGTAATCACAACACTGTTGAGGTGGGTGGATCACCTGAGGTCAGGAGTTTGAGACCAGCCTGGCCAACATGGTGAAACTCCATCTCTGCTAAAAATACAAACATTAGCCGGGTGTGGTGGTGAACGCCTATAGTCCCAGCCACTTGGGAGGCTGAGGCAGGAGAATCACTTGAACCTGGGAGGTGGAGGCTGCAGTCAGCCGAGATCTCACCATTGCACTCCAGTCTGAGCAACAAGAGTAAACCTCCATCTCAAAAAAAAAAAAAAAAAAAAAAAATTACTGGACATGGTGGTGCATGCCTGTAATCCCAGCTACTGGGGAAGCTGAGGCAGGAGAATCGCTTGAACCTGGGTTGGAGGAGGTTGCAGTGAGCCGAGATCACACCACTGCACTCCAGCCTGGGCAATATAGCGAGACCCTGTCTCAAAACATAACAAAACAAGGATGCTGACATCTTGGAGAGGTAGGGTCGCTATTTAGGGATGGCCTCTTTGTGCTGACCTCTCTCTGGGATCCCCCAAACCAACAGTGTGCTGGAGTTGGTTCACGCTGGCATGCATGTTGAATTTTCAAGAACTTGGTTATTCAGTTGTTAAACATAGCACTTATTAAAAAATTAAATTATATAAACTTACAATTAAGTGAACTGTAGGAACAAAGGCATTCATAAAAACTCATCACTTAATAATTATTTTATTATATTTTATACTCTCTTTTTTTTTTGAGATAGGGTCTCACTCTGTTGCCTAGGCTGACAACAGTGGCATGGTCACCCCTCACTGCAGCCTGTATCTCCTGAGCCCAAGCGGTCCTCCCACCCTAGCTTCCCAATAGCTGGGACTACGGGCGCACATCACCATGCCCAGCTACTCATTTACTTTTTTTTTAGAGATGAGGTCTTACTATGTTGCCCAGGCTGGTCTCAAACTCCAGTACATAAACCATCCCCTGCCTTGGCCTCCCAAAGTGCTGGGATTACAGGCATGAGCCACCATGGCCAGCCTTATTTTATACTATTGAAGTTACTTACATCTATTGTACCTAGTCATACTGGAAAATACTACATTATCAATGTGCTGCTGTGCACCTACTCCCAGCTCCTTAAGTGGTGGTAAGATGAAATTGATCTTGGTGGGAATATTTACACTATAGAAAGTGGCAAAGAACACATACCAGAGCTTTCATGTTTCAGAGAGCTGCTCATGAAACACCAGAACAACACTGCCGGCAGGCCTTCTGTGTTTGTGGGAAGCTACATTCTTCCGGTGGGAGGGAAGAGTATGGTGGTGAAACCCAGCTCCCCTGGGGATGTGTGTGTGGCGGGGGGGTTGCCCCGAGTCACAAGGATGTGAACTTTCTTATTCCTTTGTTAAGGCTTCCTCAGTGAAGCAAGTATGGGATCTCTAAGATCTGTCTGCTCCTGCAAAAGACCTGCTTCCTTCAACAGAGGATCTGTGAGACGGTGACTCATTCATTTGATTACTTTTGGTAAATTAAATCCCCATTTCAGTATACTGGAGAGATAAACATTTAAAGAAACTTGTGAAGAATTTCTTTGTACAAACTCGTGTGGTTGCTTTTGAATTTCTCTAGATTTTCATACATTGGGTCTCTTTCCCTTGAGGATATAACTGCTGAGATAACAGCTGGGTGAAGTTACTATTACTTCTGCTGATAATAATGATAACAGCACAGCCATTCAATAGCACCACATGCCAGGCAGTAGACACTTAGCTCTAAAATCCAACCCATTTTACATAGGCAGATTTTGAGGTTCACTGAGGTACTCAATGTCAGGCTGCTCTCTTCTCGAAGCTCCCCAGAAAGTCTATGGCCATACCACCCTAACGTGTCCGATCTCATCTGAAATCTCCCCAGAAGGCTTTTGCCCTCCCTTAGCTGTGGCCCTGTGACCCTCCTTAGGCCAGTAGAATTCTGTGTCATTATAAGCTTCCCCATCTCTGGTGGCATCGGTGGTCTTGTGGCTGCCCAGTTTAGTATCAACAATGCCCCTCCTGCCACCATACCACAACAAAGAAGCCAGATCCTCCCCAAGTCCATTCACTTACACCTGGAATGCAGGAGTGACCTAGGCCTGGCCAGTTACTGGCTCTGCAACCTAAAGAAGCCGCATGGAGGTTGGTGCTAGAGAAATGTTACTCATAGCAGCAAGAGCTAGAATTGGCCAGGTGCAGTGGTTCACGCCTGTAATCCCAGCACTTTGGGAGGCCGAGGTGGACGGATCACAAGGTCAAGAGATGGAGACCATCCTGGCCAACATGGTGAAACCTCATCTCTACTAAAAATACAAAAATTAGCTGGGCGTGGTGGGGTGCGCCTATAGTCCCAGCTACTCGGGAGGCTGAGGCAGGAGAATCACTTGAACCCAGGAGGCAGAGGTTGCAGTGAGCGGAGATCAGGCCATTGCACTCCAGCCTGGGTGACAGAGTGAGACTCCATCTCAAAAAAAAAAAAAAAAAGCTAGAATTAGAATTAGCTCCTATACAAGATCTTGTGTTTATTGCCCGGCCTTTACTGGTTCTGGCCAGCTTGGTTTTCCAGGCTTCTCAAGGATGTTGTCAACAACAAAACGCCTTCCAAGGCATGCCTCTTCAGCATCAGTGAGCTGGGAGCTCCCTCTGTGGCTTACATCTGTGATCTCTGACCCATATGCCTTCTCATTTGCTGCTCAATGTAGCTGCCCCAAACATTTTCTGAGCACTTCTCATGTTGAATTTTCATGCCCTGGAATAAATTCCTAAGCACTTGATCATACATACACACAGAAATGTTGTGGCAGCTCACTCCTGTAATCCCAGCATTTTGGGAGGTCTAGGCGGGTAGATCGCTTGAGGTCAGGAGTTTGAGACCAGCCTAGCCAATATGATGAAACCCCATCTCTACTAAAAATACAAAAATTCGCTGGGCATGGTGGCAGGCACCTGTAGTCCCAGCTACTCAGGAGGTTGAGGCAGGAGAATCGCTTGAACCTGGGAGGTGGAGGTTGCAGTGAGCCAAGATCGCGCCACTGCACTCCAGCCCAGCGGACAGAGCAAGACTCCGTCTCAAAAAAAAAAAAAAAAAAAAAAAAAATGTGACTAATGTTAAAATAAAAAAAAGAAATAAAAATTCTCCCTTTCTTTGCATGGCACTGGCGAATTTATGCAGATAGTCTCCTACATTAAACACCAATCTAGAAACAGCCAGAGATGTAGGCAACCACAAGCAAACCCAGGCCCAGTCCCTGCTGTTAGGGAGTCAACTCCTTTAAAAGCTACCCCACCGCCAATTTTAAAAGTGTTTTGGCTAGGCCGGGTGGGGTGGCTCCCACCTGTAATCCCAGCACTTTGGGAGGCCAAGGTGGGTGGATCACGAGGTCAGGAGTTCGAGAGCATCCTGGCCAACATGGTGAAACCCCATCTCTATTAAAATACAGAAAAAAAAAAAAAAAACTAGCCAGGCATATGGTGGCAGGCCCCCGTAGTCCCAGCTACTTGGGAGGCTGAGGCAGGGGAATCACTTGAACCTGGGAGGCAGAGTTGCAGTGAGCTGAGACTGTACTACTGCACTCCAGCCTGATGGCAGAGTGAGACTCTATCTCAAAAAAAAAAAAAAAAAAGTGTCTTGGCTTTCTTCCCCACAGATGCCAGGCGAATTCCTCCAGAGGACAGTTGGCCTGCCACTCGCGGACTCATGGTTTCCCTGGGGCAGGAGAAAGGCAGGCAGCTACTCCTCTCCTCACAGATGTTGCCAGCCCCAACGTCACCCTTTACCCTGGGCTTGCTCCCCTCTCTGTGCCCCTCCAGCCACCAGGGCCTTATAGATTTTGGAACAGCTGGAGGGAGAGCAGGATGCTTGGTTCTCCTTGCTTCTTCCCTCTGCCTGAAACATTCTACCTGGTTCCCCCTGCAACTCCTGCAGCGCTCAGTGTAAAGGTCATTTCCTCAGGGAAGCCTTCCCTGGACAGGATCAGGCCCCTGTTATACACACCTTGCACTTCTCTGTGGCTGTCACTGTGCAACTAGTTATTTTTTCTTTTCTTTTCTTTTTTTTTAGAGATGCGGTTTCACCATGTTGGCCAGGCTGGTCTTGAACTCCGACCTTAGATGATCCACCCCACTTGGCCTCCCAAAGTGCTGGGATTATGTTTTTTTTCTTTTTTTTTTTTTTTTTTGAGACAGAGTCTAGCTCTGTCGCCTGGGCTGGAGTGCACTGATGCCATCTCAGCTCACTGCAACCTCTGCCTCTCAGGTTCAAGTGATTCTTGTGCCTCAGCCTCCCAAATAGCTGAGATTACAGGTGCCCACCACCAAGCCCAGCTAATTTTTGTAGTTTTAGTAGAGACGGGGGTTTCGCCATGTTGGCCAGGTTGGTCTCGGACCCCTGACCTCAAGTGATCTGCCTGCCTCGGCCTTTTTAAAGTAAGATTACAGGTGTGAGCCACCATGCTCAGCCATGTGCAATTGTCTCCCAAGCTAAGCTATAGCCTCCGCGTGGGCAGGAATTGTCTATCTTGCTCATGGTCACATCTCAGGTATCTACCCCAGGACCTAGTAGGTGCTCAGTAAATTCTGGGTGAATGAATGAATGAATCTGTGGTAGCTCAGTGAATGCTGACTGAATATCTGATTCACAACATGAGTCTCTGGAACAGGTACCTCTTCTAGAACCTCAGTTCCTGGTGTCCAAATTGGCAAGAGGGGTCCACAAGTTGGGATTTCTTTGGGAACAACAGCTGCATTTCCCTTGCAGATTTTTGGCTGGAGTATCCATTTCCTGTGGGTTTGGAGATTTTTTTTCCTGCTTTTTGTTTAATAGCAGGTGTTGCTCAGAGAGAAGTTGGGTAGACTTGGGCCTTGTGCCATTTGGCTGACAAGGAAACTGTCCCACAGCACCCATAGCTGGCAGCACCAGCACGGGGTGGGGATGTCACTACCTCACTTTCAGCTCAGAGCTCTTTTCAGTGCCTCACCCCTAAGGGGGGCCGAGTTCAGGGCTTTTAAAGCAAGCCCTCCTGAAGATGAGAGCACTGAGACAGAGGTGGATTGAAATATTCTTATTAAGAACTAATCGTGCGGAACATGGTGGCTCATACCTGTAATCCTAGCACTTTGGGAGGCCAAGGCATGAGAATTATGAGGTCAGGAGTTTGAGACCAGTCTGGCCAACATACTGAAACTCTGTCTCAACTAAAAATACGAAAAATTAGTTGGGCGTGGATGTGTGCGCCTGTAATCCCAGCTCCTCAGGAGGCTGAGGCAGGAGAATCGCGTGAATCCAGGAGGTGGAGGTTGCAGTGAGCCAAGACCACACCATTGTACTACAGTCCAGGTGACAGTGCAAGATAAGACTCCATTTCAGAAAAAAGAAAAAGAACTAATTGTGAGGCTGGTGAGTGTGGTGGCTCGCACCTATAACCCCAGCATTTTGGAAGGCCGAGGCAGGTGAATCACTTGAGGCCAAGAGTGCAAGATCAGCCTGGCCAACAAGGGGAAACCCCGTCTCTACTAAAAAACAAAAATTAGCCAGGTGTGGTGGCGGGCACCTATACTTGGGAGGCTGAGGTAGGAGACTTGCTTGAACCTGGGAGGTGGAGGTTGCAGTGAGCCAAGATCACCCCACTGCACTCCATCCTGGGTGACAGAGTGGAGACTCTGTCTCCATAAAAAAATGAAAAAAAAGAACTGATTACAGGACAGGATCTGGCCTCCCTCCATTTGCTGCTTTTCACTCTCTTTGGCTGACTTCAGTCTGAGTAATGCCAGGAAGGAGCCCTGCTGTGCCCCAGTGAAGGTCACTGCAGCTGCCACCTCGTGAAGCACCTCCATTCCCACCTGTGGCCACCGAGGGCTCCGAGCCACCCTACATTTGGAGTCAGGATCTGGCTTTCATACCTCAGTTCTGCTACTTAATTTTTGAGGTGTTTTGGCCAAGACATTAAAACTGTAAGCCTCAGTTTCCCTACATGCAAAATGGGGGAAATCATTTCTGTCTCTGCCAACTTCACAGGGCTTTCCTGAAGCTCACACGAGATGTGTACATGCTCTTACTTCTTCTGAAACTGTGCACCAGGGTAGAGAACTCTAATCATCATAGTTTCATAATTATTTTTGTTTCCCTCGGGGTCTTGCTGTCAACCCACGCTGATCTCTGTCAGCAGGTCTCTTCCCGGATCCAGTTTTTCTACCCAGCCTCTCCATATTCAACCCTCTTGACCACATCCTCCTGGAAACCCCCTCCTGCTTCAGCTTCCTAGGTTCACTCACTTTTTTTTTTTTTTTGAGACAGTCTTTTTTGTTTTGCAGGCTGGAGTGCAGTGGCGCGATCTCAGCTCATTGCAACCTTCGCCTCCTGGGTTCAAACGATTCTCCTGCCTCAGCCTCCCAAGTAGCTCAGATTACAGGTTCGTACAACCATGCCCAGATAATTTTTGTATTTTTTAGTAGAGACGAAGTTTCACCATGTTGACCAGGCTGGTCTTGAACTCCTGACTTTAGGTGATCCTCCCGCCTTGGCCTCCCAAAGCACTGGGATTACAGTAATGAACCACCGCACCGGGCCGCTAGACTCACCCTCTCCGGAATTTCTCCACCATCTCAGACCACTCATTCTCTGAGTTAGACCCATGCTTTTCCCTGCCATTCACATCTGTTAACCACACGGGGCTTCAGAGAGAAACCCCAGGAAGCACGTGTGCACCCCCAAAGTCTCTTGCGGATGTCTGTGTGGGGTTGCCCTGTAGCACAAAATTTGAATACAAAGGATTGGGTCTCCACCCCACTGCCATCACCGCCTCTGCTTCATGAGACTGCTTGGCAAAGAAAATTGCATAATGAACCTGCCTCATTGTAAGAAAAGAAGAAAAAAAAAAAAAAGAAAAGAAAATTAGCATAATGGCTGCTGAAGCCCAAGCATTGAAAACTCTCATGGCTGAGTCTGACTGCATGTGACGGAGGTCTGTGGCCTCCTCACCACATTTGGACAAGCTGAGCCAATCAACTCTTTGGCTGGAGATTTAGACAACAGATATTCACTTCTTCTTTTTAGAACTGAAAGGACTTTTAGAAATAATTCTGGATTCCAGGGCATGGTGGCTCACACCTACCGTCCCAGCTACTCAGGGGACTGAGGTGGGAGGATCGCTTGAGCCCAAGAGTTCTGGGTTGCAGTGTACTATGCAGATAGATCAGGTGTCTACACTAAGTTTGGCATCACTATGGTGATCTCCTGGGAGTGGGGGGCCACCAGGTTGTCTAAGGAGGGGTAAACTGACTTAGGTTGGAAATGGAGCAGGACAAAACTCCTGTGCTGATCATAGGAGTTTTGATCAGCATAGGAGTTTTGTCCTGCTCTCAGTACGTTTCAGTAATCTCCTAACTGTCCAATGCAATCCTTATCTTCCTGGACTGCTCTGAACCATTTAGCATGGAACTAAACTCATTATCGCTCCCCCTCCCCAAACATTCATTCTCCGTTACTCTCATCTAGTGGCACCATCATTCATACAGTGACCTCTGATGGAAAGCCACCATAAGATAATGGTAGTGAGATCACATCTGTGAATAGCCACTGTACTCCAGCCTAGGCAACATAGCAAGACCCCATCTTTTACAAATAAAGGAAGAAAGAAAGAAAAGAAGGAAACCTGGGTTGAGCATACTACAGGATGACCCCTTTGCCTTCAGCCAATGGACCAAATCTACATCATTCTTTTTCTTTTTTTTTTTTTTTTTGAGACGGAGTCTTGCTCTGTCATCCAGGCTGGAGTGCAGTGGTGCCATCTCAGCTCACTGCAACCTCCACCTCCCAGGTTCAAGCGATTGTCATGCCTCAGCCTCCCAAGTAGCTGGGATTACAGGCACCCGCCACGATGCCCAGCTAACTTTTGTATTTTTAGTAGAGATGGAGTTTCACTTTGTTGGCCAACATGGTCTCGAACTCCTGACCTCAGGTGATTCGCCCACCTTGGTCTCTCCAACTGCTGGGATTACAGGTGTGAGCCACCATGCCTGACCTCTCCTGACCTCAAATAGACTTCAGGAAAGATGCCGGGCATGGTGTCATGTGCCTATAATCCCAGCTACTTGGGAGGCTGAGGCAGGAGAATCGCTTGAACCCAGGGGATGGAGGCTGCAGCGAGCCGATATCGAACCACTGCACTCCAGCCTGGGTGACAGAATGAAACTCTGTCTCAAAAAACAAAAAACAAAACAAAACAAAACAAAATAGGAGGTAAAAATCACAATAAGACACTACTACTCAGTCACGAAAATGGCTAAGATCAAAAAGACTGACAGCACCAACTACTGTCAAGGATGTGGAATAATTCTAACTCTCCTTTTTTTTTTTTTTTTTTAAGAGACGGGGTCTCACTATGTTGCTCAGGCTTGAATGCAGTGGCTATTCACAGGCGCAATCCCACTACTGATCAGCACAGGAGTTTTGACCTGCTCGGTTTCTGACCTGGGCTGGTTCACCCCTCCTTAGGCAACCTGGTGGTCCCCCCGTTCCCGGGAGGTCACCATATTGATGCCGAACTTAGTGCGGACACCCGATCGGCATAGTGCACTACAGCCCAGAACTCCTGGGCTCAAGCGATCCTCCCACCTCAGCCTCCCAAGTAGCTGGGACTACAGGCACGTGTCACTGAGCCCGGTGGAATAATTCTAACTCTCATACATGGCTACAGGAATGTAAAATAATACAGTTCACAACCCAGCAGTTTTACCTCTAGGTGAATGCAAATGTTCACAAAAGACTTGTATAAGAATGTTCACATAGGAGCCCACAACTGGAAAGAACTTAAATGTTCATCAGTTGGAGAAGAGATAAACAAATCGTGGTATATCCATATAATGGAATATGACTCAGCAATGACAAAGAACCAGATACTCATACTATAATAACACAGATTAATCTAAAGATGTTATGTCCAGTAAAATAAGCCACTCGAGAGGCCAAGAGGGTGGATCATCTGAGGTCAGGAGTTCAAGACCAGCCTAGCCAACATATTGAAACACTGTCTCTACTAAAAATACAAAAATTAGCTGGGTGTGGTGGTGGGTGCCTATAATCCCAGCTACTCGGGAGGCTGAGGCCGGAGAATTGCTTGAATCTGAGATCGTGCCATTGCACTACAGCCTGGGTGACAAGAGCAAAACTCCGTCTCAAAAAAAAAAAAAAAAAAAAAAGAGAAAAGAAAAAGAAAGAAGTCATACATGAGAGAGTACATATAATATAATCTCAGTTTGTCCAGGAACAAGCCAAATTAACCAGTAGTGATAAAATCAGAAAATGGTTGCCTAGAAGATTGGAAGGAAAATTAATTGGAAATGAGAATTTTCGGGGCTGATGCAATGTTACGCTTCATGTTGGTTACAAAGGTATCAACAATTGCCATGAGTTGTCAAAACACACCCAGCTGTGTTGTCTCACGCCTGTAACCCCAGCACTTTGGGAGGCCCAGGTGGGTGGATCATTTGAGGTCCAGAATTCAAGGCCAATATGGTGAAACCTGTCTCAGCTACTCGGGAGGCTGAGGCAGGAGAATGGCTTGGGCCGGGTACAGTTGCTCAGGCTTGTAATCCCAGCACCTGGGGAGGCCAAGGTGGGTGGATCACGAGGTCAGGAGTTCCAGACCAGCCTGGCCAACATGGTGAAACCCCATCTCTACTAAAAATACAAAAAAAACTTAGCCAGATGTGGTGGCGGGCACCTGTAATCCCAGCTACTCGGGAGGCTGAGGCAGGAGAATGGCTTGAACTTGGAAGGTAGAGGTTGCAGTGAGCTAAGACAGAGCCATTGCACTCCAACCTGGGTGACAGAGCAAGACTCCATCTCAAAAAAAAAAAAGAAAAAAGAAAAGAAAAAAGAAAAAGAAAAGAGAATTGCTTGAACGTGTAGGGGCAGAGGTTGCAGTAATTTGAGATCCCACCACTGCAGTCCAGCTTGGACGACAGATCGAGACTGCCTCAAAAAAAAAAAAAAAAAAAAGAAAAAAGAAAAAAAAAGAAAGAGTAGTCAAATCAAACACTTAAAGATTTGTAGATTTTACAACTGGGCATGGTGGTTCATACCTGTAATCCTACCACTTTGAGAGGTGGAGGTGGGTGGATCACCTGAGGTCAGGAGTTGGAGACCAGCCTGGCCAACATAATGAAACCTCCATCTCTACTAAAAATACAAAAATTAGCTGGGCTTGGTGATACACACCTATAATCCCAGCTATTTAGGAGGCGGAGGTGGGAGAATTGCTATAATCCAGGCTGAGGTGGGAGAATTGCTATAATCCAGGAGGTGGAGGCTGCAGTGAGTCAAGATAGCGTCACTGCCCTCCAACCTGGGTGACAGAGGGAGACTGTCTCAAAAAAAAAAAAGAAAAAAAGAAAAAAATTTACATATCCAATCTTAAACAAAAGGAAAGTGCAGGGCAAAGAGTACATTCATTTCAGTTAAAATTATATTATGAATTTATACCTCTACTCATGTCCAGTCCCCTACTGAAAGCTGCCCCCTCCTCTGTCATTCTCCCCTCACCCCTGCCCCTGTCTCCATGACATTTGTCCATTAGCCATTTTCTAGCCATCATGAGAGGTGATGTAATGGAAAAAGCAGCAACCTTAGAGCCAGAACTACATTCAAATCCTAGCTGCCATTTAGTTGCTGAGTGCCCATATGTTCCTTGGTCTCTCTGAGCCTTCATTTTCTCAACTAGAAAATGGGTTAGCTTGAGGGGCTGCTCAGTCCACAGCCCCTCAAGCTCCAATCTTAGAAGGCTGGATGGAGACAGGGACGGGGCACAGAATGGGAACAGAGACTGGGTCAGTTTTGCTGCAGAAGTAGCAACAAAAACAAAAGCAGGGACCCAGGCAGGTAAGTACCTAGTCTACTCAGTTGGGCCAGGGACCCTCATTCTTTTTTACCTCAAACTGCAAGATCAATTCACATAAATGGTCCCACTAAAGGCCTGGAAAGTGCTCAGAGGATGAGATTCACAGGCGTCTTCTCCCAGAAGGGCCAGAAGGCAGCCCTGGGGCCCTGGAATTAGAGTGTAGGAGAGGTAGTGCTGAGAGTTGGGGAAATGGCTGCTCAGAGCCCCCATGGCCAGAGAAAGGCAGCTCCTAGCCTCTGATTTAGGGGACAGGTGTCCTGGGTAAGGTCTGGCCACTAGAGAAGCTTGCCCAAGTCGTTTTGCACACTTCTGGACCTCAGCTACCCCACCGGAAACAACTGGATCAGGTTGGATCTGAGCAATCTGACATCAAAAACAGCCTCAGGAGTTTCCCAATACATAGAGGAGATAAAAGAAGAATGGAACTGGTCTTGTCTGAAATAAGATAGGGAAGGGTCCAGAGCCCTGTCCTCTAGGTTCCCCTCCCCCCACCACGGTGGCCCTTGAGGCAGGATGCCGGGCCTCACAGGACAGAGAGAGTTCAAATCTTCAGGATTTGGCAATCCACAGGGACTCTTTCAGCTCTGCCTTATTCAGTCATTGAGCACCTGTTACGTGTAAATGAAATAACAGATCTGCACGCTGCTCCCCCATCTGGTAGAGGAGGCAAAATACGTCCAGAAGTAACTCCAAACGAGGTAGAAAGCTCCAGGTGTAGTCAAAGAAGCACAAAAATGGCACAGAATAACCCTGTCCTCCACACCCCCCACCCCCCAGAGCCCTCCTTCCCATGCATTTTGCATTTCCTTACTCAGAGACTGGAAGGGAGGTCTGCAGCGGTATCCTTGTTTCACAATCGGGGACGCTGAGGCTCTGTCTGGGAGGGTGGCTCCTTACTGGCAAGCGGCCAGGCCAGGGCTCCACCCTACATCTCCTGTCTCCTGAGACACGCCTATTTCCAGGTAAAGAAAGGAGGCACTGAGGCCTGCTCAGGAGCCCAAGGAGTGCAAACGACGAGCTAAGCCACAAAACAGCCGCCTCGGGTCTCGGTTCCTTCCTGGGGGGAGGAGCGGCGCTCACACCCTCCACGCCCCCTCCTCCCAGCCGCCACAGCGGGAAGATCGGGGAATCTCAAATCCCTCTGCTTCTCTGGCTCTTTGCGCGCTGACATTTTTCTTTTTTCTTCTTTTTACTGTTTTTTGGACGCTCTTCAAGAGTTTGTGCAATCATTGTGTTTAGCTGTTTTCCTGCCATTTCCTAACGCGGGGTGGTGTCCCTTTCGAGTAGGAGCGAGGCGGTTTGAAGAGTTGGAGGGACCTCCCGCCTCCCATCGCCCCAGCGCAGCTTGCACCCCAGCTGCCAAAGTTAGTGTCGGAAACTTTCCTCATGCGGGGCGTCTGGCTGAGTCCTCGGCTCTCCAAAGCTCTCTGACATCTTCCTCTCGATTCCCTTGCCCTTTGGGGTTCCTGCGACCCTCACTTTATTCCCGCACTCCCAAATTCCCCTTCCCAGAGGCACCCCCTTCCTATCTTCTCCTGGGCAAGAGCCATTCCTCTGTCCTGCCCCACAGGCAAGGACAGATTCCTCACTCGCTGGAGGACTTACTCCATCGCATCCTGTGCCCCCTGAGTCTCCTCTATCTTCCCCACCCCCCACCTCGAGGACCCATGGGGGGAACGTCAGCCCGCAGTCCCTCAGGCTCCAGTCTTGGAAGGCTGGACAGAGGCAGGGACGGGCACATGGTGGGGGACAGAGGGACAGAAACGGTCCGATTTGGCACCGACGTAGCGACAAGAACAAAAGCAGGGAGGGGACGCAGGCAGGGCAGAAACCCGGCAGGGCCGGAGCAGCGGCCCTCCCCACTCCCCCCACCACCCTCGCCCACGCGCAGAGCCCCCAGTCCCGGCCCTGCTCGCGGCCTCCGGGGGACTTGGGCGGCGCCCCGCGGGACCCACCTGATCCGCAGAACCCGAGCGCCGAGGGCCGGCACGCGGCGAGCGGGGCTGGACAGGACCGCGCCTGGCTCCCGGCCCCGGCTGCGCCCTCCACGCTCGGATCAGCCACAGCGCCGCCTCTGCCCGAGCTCGGGCCGGGCGTGCCAGGGCTGGGTGTGCCCGCCCGTCCTCTTGCCCGTGGGCCGGATGGCCAGGCGTCTGCTCCGGGCAGCGCGCAGCGGGCAGGGGCACGAGGAGCCGGCGAGCGCTGACAGCGGGCGGCGCGCTGTGCCCGGCCCGCGGCGATCGGTTTCAAGCCGGTCCCGCCCCGGACACAGACAGCTGGGAGGCCGGCGCGCGAGTGCGTGAGTGAGTGTGCGTGTGTGTGTGCCGAGGGGGAGGCGGGTGTGTTTGTTTCATTTTCACTCAGGCAGAAAAAAGCCTGAAACCAGCAAAACCAAAATAAAATCCCCGATGAGGGTGGCTGGGCCTCTTTTGCCTTCTCGGGCCTGCACGTGGTGGTGGTGGTGGTGATGGTGTCTGTGATGAAGCGGGAACCCGGGGCGTTGGAGGATGGGGTGGGGTCTGTCACCCTGTGCTGCGGGGAGGGGCCGCGCTGCCCTGGCGCACCGCCAAACGCTGGGGAACCCAGAGCCTGGGAGGTCTGATCCACCGCCTGTTTCCCCGAAGAGGGGAAGAGCGCGAATGTAGACAGCGGCTGGCCAGGGGCTGGAGTCGCTCTTGCAGGAGTCCTGAGCTCTGGAAGTGAGGGGGCTGGGCGCTGGACACCTGGTGCAGGACCTGCCCGCGTTTGCCTACTGACTTCGTGATCTTTGAGCCCGGAGTTTCTCAAATGGGGCTCTAAGGCAGCCCCTAGGCTGTGGAATAACTCTTTACTAGAATTATGTTAGAAAGGCATCCAAAACATTCGATTTCAGAGTATGCGCTTCTGTGTCCACTGTGGCAATGATTCACCCTGGGAGAGTTGCTGTGGGCACACCTGGCTGCCCTCAGTTCTCTTTGTCTTACACTGATAGCCACTGGGGTCATCTCACTCCTTCTCATATCAATCTACTCTACAGGTGGAAAAGTCAGAACTTCATTTTGCCATTTTCCCTTGAACGTCATTTTCATAGACTAAGAAATTCCCGTCTTAAATAATTCAGCCAGGCGCAGTGGCTCACGCCTGTAATCCCAACACTTTGGGAGGCCGAGGTGGGCGGATTGCTTGAGCTCAGGAGTTGGAGACCAGCTTGGGCAACATAGCGAAACCCGGTCTCTACAAACTGTACAAAAATTCGCTGGGCGTGGCGGCGTGCTCCTGTAATCCCAGCTACTTGGGAGGCTGACACCGGAGAATCCCTTGAACCTGGGAGGCGGAGGTGGCAGTGAGCTGAGATCGCACCACTGCACTCCAGCCTGGGTGACAGAGTGAGCCTCCATCTCAAAACAGCAACAAGAATAAACAAACAAACAGCGACAAAAAGGAAATTAGCTTTTTAAATAATTGAATACATTGGAACTGTAATTTGACATCATTACAGAAATAGCACAGGGCACGGGCATGATGTGTAATTTTAATTGTCTCTTACTAATGGGAAAGGCACAGCGGGGCTGACGCCCTTTGTGGCCTCAGCCCACCTGCACCCAGGTGAAAAATATAAATAAATAAATAAATAAATAAATAAATAAAAAGAAAGGGACAGTGGCCTGACCGGTGAGGTGATGTCACAGAATTTGGGAGAGTGGAATTTCCTGTTGGGTTCAGTGAAGTGAAGTGGTGGGAGGATGGAGTCATCAGCTCCACACAACGGCTCAGGAATGAGGAGCTCCAGGACAGCCAGCACAATGGGCCCTTTGCTAGAGGATAAATTGGGCCATTATTGTCTTATGTGAATACACTTGCAATAGTTCATTAGTTGTGAGTATCACAGCAAATGTACAATGAGTGATGGTATACTAAGTGTATTATTTTCCACTTTTCATTATTGCATTTGAGAATGCATTGTTTAAGCTGCTCGGCCCGTCAAACTGGATTATTAACTTTTCCCCTTTTTTTAAGAACATAATGATAGTGAACATGACAAGGGTGCAAATGATGACCCATCATGATCAAAGTCCAAAGACGTAACACAGGAAACAAAACACCCCAAACCATTACTCTGTTACCGGTACACCCAGTGTCAGTGGTTTAATCAGTCACTTGATTTAATGCTGTTAACTTGAATTTTTAAAATTGATTTTGTGGTTTTTATTTACTTTGAAGAATTTGTTTTGGTTTTGTGGTTGGTTTATAGATCTATGAGCATGAGGAGTTCATGCTTAATTTTAGGTTTACACCTGTTTCAATAAAGTAAAAGTAATGTAAGTCGACCTTGCGGGCCTGTTAGATTCCGCCCCTCCCCCCCGCTTTTGAGAGTCATATTGTTCTGAAAGTCAGACTAGCAATTCTGCTGACTGAATGTCTGAGCTGGAAAACACCTTTTGCCTCCTTGGGTTTGGGATCAAGAGTTGTAGGTTTAAGGTCTTAGATGACTCATTCTTCCCCCTCGTTTGTCTCATATGTAAAATGGGGGTAAGATGACTAGTTCTTAGGAGAAGTAAAATCAAAATGAAATGACTTCAGGAAAGAGCTTTGAGGCCACCAGGGCATCCCAGAAATATGAGACCAAAAGATTCTCGAAGGGGAACCGTAGGGCACGGAACCCCTTAGGTAGCTCTGACCACCAGACAGAGTCATCAGCTCCACACAACAGCTCAGGAAGGAGGAGCTTGAAGTGCTTTACATGTTACACAAACTTACTTAATCTCTGACCCACCTTGGGAAGGCATACCGATCACATCGCCTTTTCCCAGGAGAGAAAGTAGAGGCAAAAGGAAATTAAGTAACTTTGTTTGCCATTCCTCTGGATAGGACCAAATGCCCCAGGGCCTGAAGACCTTCCTCTTGTATCTGCTACATTCTTGCAAGAAATATTTATGGGGCCTAATTATCTGTCTTACTGGCTTAGAACACCAAGGTAAACAAGTTAGACCAGCTATAGCCTAGAGGAGTTTTCAGCCTAGGAGGAGGAAGATAGTGGTGCTTGGATGGGAAAACCCAGACAGAAGAGGGAGTTGACTAAGTGGAGAGATGGAGGGAGTTTCAAGGGAATCACAGGCAAAAGTGCTGAGGAGAGAGGGCTAGGACTCCTGAGTGTGCTGGAAAGTGTCAACATCACAAATACACAATGCTCCAGGTGTGGTGGCTCACGCCTGTAATACCAACACTTCGGGAGGGTGAAGTGCAAGGATCCCTTGAGGCCAGGAGTTTGAGACCAGCCTGGGAGCAACATAGCAAGACTCTACCTCAATTTTTTTTAAAAAAGCAAAAAGTATTTCAAAACAAATAAAAAATATGGCAATTCTCAAATCAGCTACCAACAAACCCCAATGGAGTTTTTCTGGAACTTGATGGCTGCTCCTAAACTTCACAGAAAGAGCAAAGGGCCAAACTTAACCAGATGTCAAGATGTACCGAGAGGCTATAACAAGGAAGTGCAGTGTTGGTGCTAGGATGGGTTCTGATCAATGGGTCAGAATAAGGAGCCTAGAAGAGACCCACACATGTGTGTGACAGAGGAACACCAGATCAGTGGGAGAAAAAGCAGACTCTTCAAAAAATGTTGCCAGACCTCAAAGAATTGAAAGCAAGTGGGCAAACAAAAGCTTAGACAGGAAAGCTTATGGCGTTGCTATCCACAATAGCTGACAAATGGAAACAACGCAAATGTCTATCAACTGAAGAATGATAAACAGGCCTGGCATGGTGGCTCAAGTCTGTAATCCCAGCACTTTGGGAGGCCCAGGCGGGTAGATTGCTTCAAGCCAGGAGTTCGAGACCAGCCTGGCCAACATGGTGAAACCCTGTCTCTACTAAAAATAACAAAAATTAGCTAGGCATGGTGGTGAGTGCCTATAATTCCACTGCACTCCAGCCTGGGTGATGGAGTGAGGCTCTGTCTCAAAAAAAAAGAGGCCGGGCGCGGTGGCTCACGCCTGTAATCCTAGCACTTTGAGAGGCTGAGGTGGGTGGATCACCTGAGGTCAGGAGTTCAAGACCAGCCTGGCCGTCATGGTGAAACCCCATCTTTTTTATTTAACAACAAAAAAAAAAAAATGTAAAAAATATTAAAAAAACAAAAACAAAAAGAAAAGAAAAGATAAACAGAATGTGGTATATTTATACAGTGAAAAATCACTCGGCATCAAAAGGAATGAAGTACTGATTCATACCTCAACATAGATGAACCTTGAAAACATTGTGCTGAATGAAAGAAGCCAGGCACAAAAGACTACATATTGTATAATTTTATTTATATAAAATATCCAATCGCTAAACTTATAGACAGAAAGCAGATAAGTGAATGCCAGGGGCTAGGAGGAGAGGAATGAGGAGAGACTGCTTAATGGGCACAGAGTTTCCTTTCGAGGTGATATATAGCACTCTGGAACCAGATCTCGGCGACGCTTACACAATATTGTGAATGTTCTAAATGCCGCTGAATTGCACACTTTTAAATGGAATTTGAATTGTGAATTTGATTTTATATGAATTTTAAAGTGTTGCTGGGCAATTCCCTATTTATTAAAAATATAAAATAAAATTAGATCCCTAACACACACACACACACAAACATACATACCCATATGATAGATAGACAAAAGACCTAAGGGAAAAAGAAATTTTAAAACTTTTGGCTGGATGCAGTGGCTCACGCCTGTAATCCCAGCACTTTGGGAGGCTGAGGAGGGCGGTTCATGAGGTCAAGAGATCAAGACCATCCTGGCCAAGATGGTGAAACCCTGTCTCTACTAAAAATACAAAAATTAGCTGGGCGTGGTGGTGTGCACCTGTAATCCCAGCTACTCAGGAGGCTGAGGCAGGAGAATCACTTGAACCCAGGAAGCAGAGGTTGCAGGGAGCTGAGATCGCGCCACTGCACTCCAGCCTGGGTGACAGAGCCAGACTCTGTATCAAAATAAATAAATAAAATAAAATAAAATAAAAGAAAGAAAGAAGAAAGAAAAATACAGGCTGGGCACGGTGGCTCACACCTATTTTCCCAGGATTTAGAGAGGCAGAGACAGAAAGATTACCTGAGGCCAGGAATTCAAGACCAGCCTGGGGGCTGGGTGTGGTGGCTCGTGCCCGTAATTCCAACACTTTGAGAGGCCAAGGTGGGTGGATTACCTAAGGTCAGGAGATCCAGACCAGCCTAGCCAACATGGTGAAACCCCATCTCTACTAAAAATACAAAAAAATTAGCCAGGCGTGGTGGCAAGGGCCTGTAGTCCCAGCTTGGAGGCTGAGGTAGGCGAATCATTGAACTCAGAAGGTGGAGGTTGCAGTGAGCCAATATTGCACCACTGCCCTCCAGCCTGGGTGACCGAGCAAGATTGTCTCAAAAAAAAGACTAGTTTGGACAACAAAGCAAACATAGCAAGACCTCGTCTCTACCAAAAAAAAAAAAAACAAAAAAAAAAAGGCTGAGCACAGTGGCTCACGCCTGTAATCCCATCACTTTGGGAGGCTGAGGAGGGCAGATTATGAGATCAGGAGTTCAAGACCAGCCTGGCCAACATGGTGAAATCCTGCCTCTACTAAAAATATGAAAAGTAGCCAGGCATGGTGGCACGCACCTGTAATCCCAGCTACTCAGGAGGCTGAGGCAGGAGAATTGCTTGAACTCAGGACACAGAGGTTGCAGTGAGCCAAGATCATGCCATTGCACTTAAGCTCTGGGCGACAGAGCAAGACTCTCAAAAAAACAAAAAACTGGGTATGGTGGCGTGCTCCAGCTACTCTGAAGACTAAGGTGGGAGGATTGCTTGAGCCACAGAATTGGAGGTTGCAGTGAGCTGTGAACTCACCACCACACTCCAACCTGGATGACAGCAAAATGAAACTCTGTCTCCAGAAAAAAAAGGGGAAAAATATAGAAAAGACACCTTTACAAATTACTAGACAAGCTGAGAGACTGATAGAGGATATTTGCAAACTAGGTAGCAAAGAAAGGACTAGTACCCAGAATATATACAGAACTTCTGCAAATCAACAAGGGAAGACAAATATTCTTCCTCATTTTCACACCTGACAAAAGTCCTAGATGACATGTCCCTGGGGCTGGGTCCCTGTATATCCCCTCATAGCACTTGTCACAACAGTAGGGATATGGCTTTTTATTTAGCAGGATGTCCCGCTAATCAATGGCAGACATATCTGAGCTGGTATCCACAGGACCTGGTGTGTGCCTGGCACACAAGACAAATAGATGAGTGTGTGTTGACTGGATGGAGGAATGGGTGGGTGGACAATGGCAACACATAATGAGATCCTTTCTACCTCTACCTCGCCTAGATGGCAAACCTATCCAAAGGGGACACCCTCCGCAGAAGTTACGAAGCCTAGTTCTCAGCCCTCCTGAAGCTGTAGCTGGGATTACAGGCATGCACCACCACGCCTGGTTAATTTTTGTATTTTTAGTAGAGACAGGGTTTCACCATGTTGGTCAGGCTGGTCTCAAACTCCTGACCTTGTGATGCCTCCACCTCGGCCTACCAAAGTGGTGGGAATTCAGGCATGAGCCACTGAGCTTGTTTTTTTTTTTTTTTTTTTTTTTTTTTTTTTTGAGGCAGTCTTGTCTCTGTCACCCAGGTTGGAGTGTAGTGGCATGATCTCGGCTCACTGCATCCTGAGTAGCTGGGATTACAGGCATGCGCCACCATGCCTGGCTAATTTTTGTATTTTTAGTCGAGATGGGGTTTCAGCATGTTGGCCAGGCTGGTTTTGAACTCTTGACCTCAGGTAATCCACCTGCCTTGGCCTCCCAAACTGCTAGGATTATAAGCATGAGCCACCGCGCCTGGCCCTTTCAAAGGTTTTAAATGCTTGCATGCAGCCATCTCTAGAATGTCAAATGGTCTCTCTTCAGCTGGAACGTATGACAAGAGCTGAAAAAAATGGGCGATCATGAGGACACCGTCACCTATGAATAATAGGCTGAACCAGAAACCCAAGATGATGGTAACTGAGTGGCGCTGAGGCCCTAAGTTTTGGTCACACTCTCACCTAAGTGAGAACCTGACCAAAAGGGGGGAATTTTTTAAAACAAAATTATGGGAGGCCATTGTTTTGGACGGAGCTTGTGCACTCAGCCCCAACAGACCAAACCAAACCAAATGGAGTCGCTCGTGCTAAGACTTTGAGGAAACATATAGATCCTAGAACAGACCAGATTTAGTTATTCTTTTTTTTCTTTGTCTTTTTTTTTTTTTTTTTTTTTTTTGGAAATGGAGTCTAGCTCTGTAGCCCAGGCTGGAGTGCAGTGGTGTAATCTCGGCTCACTGCAACCTCTGCCTCCCAGGTTCAAGCAATTCTCCTGCCTCAGCCTCCTGAGTAGCTGGGATTACAGGCACATACATACCACCACGCCCAGCTAATTTTCGTATTTTTAGTAGAGATGGGGTTTTACCATGTTGCCCAGACTGGTCTTGAGCTCTGGACCTCAGGTGATCTACCTGCCTGGGCCTCCCAAAGTGCTCAGATTCAAGTGTGAGCCACCGCGCCTGGCCAGGTTCAGTTTTTCTCCTGCAAATCTCTTTAACAAACATTCCTGACAGCATAGGTATCCATCCCCTGAAGTTCCCATTGAATCTTTTAACCAAATTCATTTCCTCTCGCCTAGAGATTATCAGGCTTCAGATGATCATGCAACAAGTGTTCCAGCAAGTTCCAGGTGAAGAATGGTCCCTGGCCATCAAGGAGCTACCCTGCCTCTACTAGACAGAGCAGAACGAGAGTTCTGTGATCCCGAAAAGGTAGGGAGTATGCCCCAAGCCAGCATGAAGCAGTTACAGAAGAAAGACCATCGGTTCTGCAGTTCCCATAAAAATGTATGGGGATCGGAGGGAGGGTAGGTGAAAAAAAAAATGCATGAGGATCACATCTTCGGGGGGGAAATGAGGCAGGAGAATATGGCCTGGAGGCAGGGAACCGAAGGGCTTCCTAGAACTACATCAAATGGAAACACTTCAGCTATGACAGGAAATACCCTCTTCATTTATATAAGGGGTCCAAGTAACCAATGGAAATCTCTAGAGGGTGTTTAAACCTCACAGTATTCTGTAACTGAGCTTTTGAGCCACTTGTTCGGCCCTCTCCCACCCTATGGAGTGTGCTTTCATTTTCTTTTTCTTTTCTTTTTTTTTTTTTTTTTTTTTTTTGAGATGGAGTTTTGCTCTGTTGCCCAGGCTGGAGTGCAATGGCACCACCTAGGCTCATTGCAACCTCTGCCTCTTAGGTTCAGGCAATTCTCCTGCCTCAGCCTCCTGAGTAGCTGGGATTACAGGCACGTGCCACCATGCCTGGCTAATTTTTGTGTTTTTAGTAGAGATGGAATTTCACCATGCTGCCAAGGTTGGTCTCAAACTCCTGGCCTCAGGAGATCCAACCACCTCAGCCTCCAAAAGCACTGGGATACAGGCACGAGCCACCACACCAGCCTTTCATTTTCAGTAAGTCTCTGCTTTCGTTGCTTCATTCTTTCCTTGCTTTGTTTGTGCATTTTGTTCAATTCCTTGCTCAAAACGCCAAGAACCTAGACACCCTCCACCAGTAACACTTCCTTTTTTTTTTTTTTTTTTTGAGATGGAGTTTCGCTCTTGTTGTCCAGGCTGGAGTGCAATGGCTTGATCTCGGCTCACTGCAACCTCTGCCTCCCAGGATCAAGCGATACTCCTGCCTCAGCCTCCTGAGTAGCTGGGATTACAGGTGTGTGCCACCATGCCCAGCTAATTTTTGCATTTTTAGTAGAAACGGAGTTTCGCCATGTTGGCCAGGCTGGTCTCAAACTCCTGACCTCAGGTGATCCACCCACCTCAACCTCCCAAAGTGCTGGGATTACAGGCTTGAGCCACCATGCCCCGCCTAACACTTCTCCTAAACCCACCTGCAGCCTGCTACTGGTGGGCCCTCCCCAGTGACTTGGACAACCACCTCTTGCATTTCTTGCATTTCCTCTTCCCATCCTCTCTCACCCTGTCCTCCCTCTGTCCTCCCCTTTCTTCCTCAGATTCTCCATGTCAAAAACACTGAAGTGAGGTGGCCTCTGGCAGGCAGGGTTTAGAATGCACTTCCAGAAGATTCTTGGCAGGGAAAATGGCCTCCCTGAGGCCTTGGTGGGGAAGAGAAATGTCAATAACAGTAAGCATGGAGGCAAGGGGGAGAATCAATGCCCCCAAAGTCCAGCGAGCCTTCTTCACAGAAATACCAGATAAAGGAAGTCCAGAGCTTCCACAGAACCAGAAAAGCACACAGCCCGGGAATGCTGAGAGATGGCCAGTCCCAGCCCTCAATTTATAGATGAGGAAATGAGATCCAGATGGCAATGACTTCCTCACAATCACAAGCTTGGCATTTGCAGAGCTAGGATTCGTTCCTAAAGCTCTCTCACAGGCTCCTCAGCCCCAGGCAGGTGGGGAGACTCGGTCTTGGGGGGATTGCGGGGAGGTGTTTTAAAGAAGTTTCCAGGAGTGGTAGAGTTGGTCCAGAGAAGCAAAAGGGAACACGAGAGTAAGTGGAATGAGCAGACTGCACTTGGAAGGGGTATGCATCAGGGAAAAGTACTTGTGCGCAGACACGGGAGAAGGACAGTGAGGTCCCTGCAGGAGGACACTGGGCTACGGGGGCCAGCTGAGGAGTCAGTGCAGGGAAGCTTGGAAAGGGAAGACCAGGGGTTTGCACTATATATTGTGTGTGTGTGTGTGTATATATGTGTGTGTATATATATATATATATATATATATTTTTTTTTTTTTTTTTTTAAGATGGAGTTTCGCTCTGGTTGCCCAGGCTAGAGTCCAATGGCATGATCTCGGCTCACCGCAACCTCCGCCTCTTGGGTGCGATTCTCCTGCATTAGCCTCCCAGGTGTGTACCACCACACCCGGCTAATTTTGTATTTTTAGTAGAGACAGGGTTTCACCATGTTGCCCAGGCTGGTCTCGAACTCCTGATCTCAGGTCATCCGCCTGCCTTGGCCTCCCTAAGTGCTGGGATTACAGGGGTGAACCACCGCTCCTGGCACATTTTATATTTTTTCTTTTCTTTCTTTATTTCCTTTTTTTTTTTTGAGACGAAGTCTTACTCTGTCACCCAGGCTGGAGTGCAGTGGCACGACCTTGGCTCACTGCAACCTCTGCCTCCTGGGTTCAAGTGATTCTCCTGCCTCAGCCTCCTGAGTAGCTGAGATTACAGGTGCACACCACCACGCCCAGCTAATTTAGTATTTTTAGTAGAGATGGGGTTTCTCCCTGTTGGTCAGGCTGGTCTCAAACTCCTGACCTCAGGTGATCCACCCACCTCAGCCTCCCAAAGTGCTGAAATTACAGGCATGAGCCACCACACCTAGCCTTTTTTTTTTTTTTTTT
Organism: Ateles fusciceps; assembly: GCA_036589455.1. Lineage (NCBI taxonomy): Eukaryota > Metazoa > Chordata > Mammalia > Primates > Atelidae > Ateles > Ateles fusciceps. The sequence goes on from JAZHEH010000952.1 coordinate 20,888,959, forward strand.
TTTTTTTTGAGACAGAGTCTCACTCTGTCACCCAGGCTGGAGTGCAGTGGCATGATCTCGGCTTACTGTAACCTTCGCCTCTTGGGTTCAAGTGACTCTTCTCCCTCAGCTTCCCGAGTAGCTGGAACTACAGGTATGCGCCACCATACCCGGCTACTTTTTGTATTTTTAGTAGAGATGGGGTTTTACCATATTGGCCAGGCTGGTCTCGAACTCCTGACGTCAGGTGATCCACCTGCCTTGGCCTCCCAAAGTGCTGGGATTATAAGCGTGCACTACTATGCCTGGCTTCTTTTTTTTTTAATTAAAAAAAATTGTTGACCGGGCTCGGTGGCTCACGCCTGTAATCCCAGCACTTTGGGAGGCTGAGGCGGGTGGATCACGAGGTCAGGAGATCGTGACCATCCTGGCCAACATAGTGAAGCCTTGTCTTAAAAACAAAAAATAAAAATAAAAACAAAAATTGTTTTTCTTTTTTTTTTTGAAACAGTGTCTCTGTTGCCCAGGCTGAGTGTAGTCACATGATCATGGCTCACTGCAGCCTCAACCTGCTACACGATCCTCCCACATCAGCCTCCAAACTCCCAAGTAGCTGGGACCACAGGCACACGAAACCTCCGACTCCTGGGTTCAAGGAATTCTCCTGCCTCAGCCTCCCAGGTAGCTGGGATTATAGGTATGGGCCACCATGCCTGGCTGATCTTGTATTTTTAGTAGAGATGGGGTTTCTCCATGTTGGTCATGTGGGTCTCAAACTCCCAACCTCAGGTGATCCACCCACCTCAGCCTCCCAAAGTGCTGGGATTACAGGCATGAGCCACAGTGCCCAGCCAGGATTTGCATTTCATCCTTTCCCTAAAGAGGAGTCTCTGGGCCAGGCGTGGTGGCTCACGCCTGTAATCCCAGCACTTTAGGAGGCCAAGTCAGGCGGATCACGAGGTCAAGAGATTGAGACCATCCTGGCCAACATGGTGAAACCCCATCTCTATTTATTAAAAAAAAAAAAAAAAAAAGAGGAGCCTCTGGAGGATCCCTGGGAAGGGAGGGTGACCTAGTGGTGGTTGTGTTTGAAAGAGTTATTCTCAATGCTGCCATCAGAGTCACTGCTGGAAAATGAAGTCACAAGGGAATGAAATAAGGGGGGAGGGGAGGAGAGAGAGAGAGAGACAGAAAGAGAGTGAGGGAGGAAGAAAAGGGAAAGATAGGAAAGAAAGAAGAAAGCAGAGAAGGAAGGAAGAGAGGAAGGGAAAAAGGAAGAGATGAAGGAAGGGAGAGAAGGAGGGAGGGGAGGGAGGGAAGCGCAGAGGCTTTCTGACTTGCGACTGGCTTCAGATAATTGCTTTCCTTCTGGTTTAACAATAAACAGGATGGTAGGAATTGACCAGCCCATTATTTATTGACCCAACCAAATGCTGTTAAAATCATTATTTCCAAGGGAGGAAAGATCCTTTTTACTTGATTATCTACTTGGAAGTCTTTTGTTTTCTAGAGGTGGATATTAAATTTCACCTCTGGCATTTCCACATATCTAATTTTAAAAGGCAGAAGCAGGGAGAAAGCCAAGAATTTTTATGCTTTGGGGTTCTTTTTTTTTTTTTTTTTTTGAGACAGAGTTTTGCTCTTGTTGCCCAGGTTGGAGTGCAATGGCATGATCTCAGCTCACTGCAACCTCTGCCCCCCCGGGTTCAAGTGATTTTCCTGCATCAGCCTCCCAAGTAACTGGGAGGCTGAGGCATTACAAGCATGCACCACCACTCTGCTAATTTTGTATTTTTAGTAGAGATGAGGTTTCACTGTGTTGACCAGGCTGACCTCAAACTCCCAATCTCAGGTGATCCGCCCTCCTCAGACTCCCAAAGTTCTGGGATTACAGGCATGAGCCACCGCGATGGCCTTGTTTATGTTTTAAAAACTGTCAGTACTCCCGGGGCCAAAGAATTCTACCAACTAAAATAAAACTTTTACCTTTGCAACCAAAATTTATAAGGTGACATTCCAGCAGTTTTAAAAGTGTGCTCCTCCCAGCCTTTAAAACCAGATGGTAGAGGTTATCCTCTGGAGGGAGAGAAGCTTTCTGTTAACCTTTTTATACTTTCAGATTGTTGTTCCATGAGAATGTCTTATCTGTTTTTGTTTTTTTTGAGATGGAGTCTTGCTCTGTTGCCCAGGCTGGAGGGCTGTGGCATGGTCTTGGATCACTGCAACCTCTGCCTCCTGGGTTCAAGTGATTCTCCTGCCTCAACCTCCCGAGTAGCTAGGCTTACAGGTGCCTGCCACCATGCCCGGCTAATTTTTTGTATTTTTAGTAGAGACGGGGTTTCACTATGTTGGCCAGACTGGTCTCGATCTCCCGACCTCATGATCCACCCACCTCGGCCTCCCAAAGTGCTGGGATTACAGGCATGAGCCACCGTGCCCTGCTGAGAATGTCTTATTTATTTTTTAAATTAAGTACATAAATACAATTTCAAAACACAAATTTTAAAAAAGCTAATTTACTGGTTCTTCTCAAGAGTTTGCATATTATCTTCTGGGCATTAGAAAAAAAATGTGTTTGTAGTAGAACAAGGCTGAGATCCACCCAGCTTCAGATTCCTTTTTTTTTTTTCCCGTTGAGACAGGGTCTCTCTCTGTTGCCCAGGCTGGAGTGCAATGGCGCCATCTTGGCTCATTGCAGCCTCAACCTCCCAGGCTTAGGTGATCCTCCCACCTCAGCCTCCTGAATATTGAGAGAACAAGTGCATGCCACTACACCTGGCTAATTTTTTAAAAAAGACAGGGTTTCTCTGTGTTGCCCAGGTTGGTCTTTTTTTTTTTTTTTTTTTTTGAGACAGAGTCTTACTCTGTCACCCAGGCTGGAGTGCAATGGTGCAATCTCGGATCACTGCATCCTCTGCCTTCCGGTTTCCAGCGATTTTCCTGCCTCAGCCTCCTGGGTAGCTGGGATTACAGGCATACACCACCACACCCAGCTAATTTTTGTATTTTTAGTAGAGTTGGGGTTTCACCATATTGGCCAGGCTGGTCTTGAACTCCTGACCTGGGCCTCCCAAAGTGTTAGGATTACGGGCGTGAGCCGCACGCCTGGCCCCCAGGCTGGTCTTGAACTCCCGGGCTCAGGTGATCCATCCACCTCAGCCTCCCAAAGTGTTGGAATTACAGGCATGAGCCACCACACCCGGTCCTGGCTTTACTTTCTGTTTCTGTAATTCCAAACTGGGTGACCTTAGGTGAGAAAATCACTTAATCCTCCTGAGCTCAGTTATCTTATCTGAAACTGTGCCTAATTATTTCTACTCTCAGAGATTTGTAAAAAATAAAAAATGAGATGTGTGTTCTTGCAAAGAAGCTCTACATACAATAAAGCACCAAATAAATATGCGCTTCCATCATCAATTATAGAAATGGATATAATTTATATGTTTGAATTCCTCAGTCACTAAATCCTGCAGGAATGGGTGTTCCGCCTCCCTGCTCCACCCACAGTCATAGAGCTTTCTCCTTCCATTCAGCTCCTTGCACAAAGGCCACTTGGGAGCATGTGGCTTCCCCAACCACCCCCATTTAAGCGAGTCCTCCTCCTTACGCTCTTTGTCCCTCTGCCTACCTGGCCTTATGTTCCTCTCTAGAGCTTAGGAGCACTGACTTTCTGCTCTGGACTTACGGCTGTATCATCTGTCTTCCCAGGAGGGCAGGGATTTCCTGTTGTTCCTTCTTGCACCCTCAGCTCCCTGGTACTAATAAATATTTGTTAAAATAATGACAGGATGTTTCTTCAGCACTGCCTGGAATAAAAAATAAAAGAAAAAAAAATAATGACGGGATGAATGAACTGTCACTTCCACACACAGGCAGGCCTTTGGTGATCTTTCTGACATGGTCACATCTCCCTGTTGTGTGCTTTTATGAGTCTATAAATGAATGAGAGAATGAATGAGTAGATGAAGTGAAGATGTGGGACTGGAAGCTGCAGTAGCCATCCTGTGACAGTGAGGATGACGGGTGAAGGATGGAAACCCATCAGTCCTGGTTGGTGCCGTTGAGCCGCCTAATTACCCACCATGGGAAGCAGCCCATCTCTGACTCCTGCATGTGTTTTTGTTTTATGTTGTTATTTTATTTTGAGACAGAGTCTCACTCTGTCACCCAGGCTGGAGTGCAGCGGTGCCATCTCGGCTCACTGTAACCTCTACCTCCTGGGTTCAAGTGATTCTCCTGACTCAGCCTATCAAGAAGCTAGGACTACAGAGATATATCACCATGCCCAGCTAATTTTTGTATTTGTATTTGTATTTTATTTTTCAAGATGGAGTCTCACTCTGTAGCCCAGACTGGAATGCAGTGGTACAACCTTAGCTCACTACAACCTCCGCCTCCCAGTTTCAAGCAATTCTCCTGCCTCAGCCTCCTGAGTAGCTGGGACTATAGGCACAAGCCACCACACCGAGGCTAATTTTGTATTTTTAGTAGAGATGGAGTTTCACCATGTTGGTGAGGCTGGTCTTGAACTCCTGACCTCAAGTGATTCATCTGCCTTGGCCTCCCAAAGTGCTGGGATTACAGACGTGAGCCACTGCACCCAGCCTTGACTCCTACATATTTAAGCCATTTCGAGTTCCGTCTTTGGTTTCCTGTAGCTGACACACTCCTAAAAATCATCTTTGTGCTAGACAGAAGTATGGCTCCTGTCTGGCAGCCTTGGATTTCGGTTGTGGCAGCTGATGCTGGCCTGGCCAGCCTCTCCAGCTCAGGACTCCAGCTTGCCTCAAGAGCAACAGCTCTTTTATCTGGGCACTCACTTGGAGCTGGCTCCGAATCATTTGTCTCTGAGGTTAGCTGGGCCCTCAAAGACCCCTAGGTCAGTGCTATAATAGAAGTTGCTTAAATACCATACCTCCCACACCCCACCCTGGCTTTTATTAGACAGGAATATTGTACAAAGCCTGACTTTGCCCAAGACGATTATGCCAGGAGGTGAGAAGCTGGTACCTTCCAGCAAGGGGAGAGGAGGACAGAGCAGATAGGAGGAATGAAGGAGATTCCCCAAGACTCACCAGAGTTTGGGGCTGTGGGAGGAGTGGAGGCCAGTGCCCTGTTTCATTGCAATGCCCTGGGAGGTGGCAGGACTCTCCTGGTGTCCCTAAGGGCTGGATTCCCAGTCTCAGCCACAGCAACCACTGCTCCAACTTTGCCCAATAACAACTGAGAGTTACCCATCAGCTGTTGGAAAATGGGTGATGCACATGGATAGTTATGGTTTGCAAATACAGTGGAGTAATTAAATCAAGGTAGTTGACATATCCATCACTCAAATACATAACACTTTTTTGTGGTGAGAACATTTGAAATGTACTCTCTTAGCAATTTTTTTATTTTTGAGATGAAGTCTCGCTTGGTCGCCCAAGCTGGAGTGCAGTGCACAATCTCGGCTCACTGCAACCTCCACCTCCTGGGTTCAAGCAATTCTGCCTCAGCTTCCCGAGTAACTGGAATTACAGGTGGGTACCACCCTCCCAGCTGATTTTTATATTTTTTAATAGAGACGGGGTTTTATCATGTTGACCAGGCTGGTCTTGAACTCCTGACCTCAAGTGTTCTGCATGCCTCAGCCTCCCAAAGTGCTGGGATCACAGGCATGAGCCACCATGCCTGGCTCTCTTAGCAATTTTGAAATGTACAATACTCTCTTGTTATTTTATTTTATTTTATTTATAAAGATGGGGTTTCACCATGTTGATCAGGCTGGTCTTGAACTCCCGACTTCAGGTGATCCGCCCGCCTTGGCCTCCAAAGTGCTTGGATTACAGGCATGAGCCACCGCGCCCGGCCAATACTCTCTTGTTAACTATGTTCACCATGCTGTGCAATAGAACTAAAAAATATATATATACTACTCTTGTGTAACTGAAATTTTGTACACTCTGACCATCATCTCCCCATTCCTCCATCCCCGAGCCTCTGTGATCATGTGATCATTCCACTGCCTGCTACTTTTTCTTTTTTTTGAGACAGAGTTTCAATCTTGTCACCCAAGCTGGAGTGCAGTAGTGTGGTCTCCACTCACTGCAAACTCTGCCTCCTGGGTTCAAGCGATTCTCCTGCCCCAGCCTCCCCAGTATCTGGGATTACAGGCACATGCCGCTATACCTGGCTAATTTTTGTATTTTCAGACCCGAGACCGGCCTAGCCAACCTGGTGAAACCTCGTCTCTACTAAAAATACAAAAATTATCTGGGCGTGGTGGTGTTTCCCTGTAATCCCAGCTACTAGAGGGAGCTGAGGCAGGAGGATTGCTTGAACCTGGGAGTCAGACGTTGCAATGAGCTGAGATCATGTCACTGCACTCCAGCCTGGGCAACAGAATGAGACTCCGTGTCAAAAAAAAAAAAAAAGAAGAAGAAGAAAAGAAAACTGATTTCCAAAGTTGTTCAGCCCTAAGTGCCAGAGCTGGCTTTGCCCAGGCCTGCAGGACCCCAAAACCACAGCACAGAGGACAGCTTCAAACTGCCACAAGAAGTGGCAGCAGCTGGTCTCGGGTCCATGGCCACCTTGCCCAGTCCCCTCATGTTCTGAGACAGTTTTGATGGGAACCCTCCATCCAGATTCTCATGGGAACTGTCTGGTCCCAGGCAGTGGGACCTGGTGTTCCTACACAGTGGCCTGATGCCAGGGAGACAGAGCACATTTCATCACAGCATGCTCCTTGACAACTGGGAGATACCCCTGATTGGGCGGTGGGGGAGGCTGGGCAGAGCGGCAGCCAGCAAGATGGGGTGATGGCAGCTGCTCAAAAGCAGATGTTGGGGGAACCTTCTATTGTAGCGTGGTGGCCTCCAGGCCTGGGGCCAGACATCCTCTATGTAAGGGCCAGTTTAGTGACCTTTGGCTGCCATCAAGTTATTCTCTAAGGGATATTACCCATGATGTGTATTACCTGGGCCCCACCCCAGTTCCACCAAACCAGAGCCCCTGGGGTAGGGCCCTAGCATTTGTATTTGTTTAACTTCCTGACTAATTCTTGGGTCATACTCTCATCACACATGTCAGGGTCTAATGTGTCCATGACCTATCATCTATTTTCTTCCCAATCTGGTACTTGAATCCTTTCTATAGGATTGCTAGAAAGCAGTACCCATATCCACTTACATACAGTTTACACACTTACTACCATCCCTTAAAATGTCAGGGACCAGCTGACTCAATGCTGCTATATTCGTTTAGTAGAATATTATACAATCAGCAAAAAAGAATGAGTCTGATTTATGTGGCTGAAGTGGGAAGTTGTTCATGATATACTGTTAAATGAAAAAAGGAAAGACACAGCATGAGGTAGAATATAAACCTATTTTTAAAGTATATTCATAGAGGGTCAGACACAGGGGCTCATGCCTGTAATCCTAGCACTTTGGGAGGCTGAGGTGGGAGGGTCACTTGCATCCAGGAGTTTGAGATCAGCCTGGGAAACACAGTGAGACTCCATCTCTATTTACTTAAAACACACACACACACACACACACAAAAACCCACCATGGAATACCATGCAGTCAGAAAAAAGGATGAGTTCATGTCTTTGCAGGAACATGGATGAAGCTGAAAACCATCATTCTCAGCAAACTAACATAGGAACAAAAAACCAAACACTGCATGTTCTCACTATAAGTGGGAGTTGAACAATGAGAACATGTGGACACGGAGGGAAATATCACACACTGGGGCATGTAGGGGCGTGGTGGGCTAGGGGAGGGATAGCGTTAGGAGAAATACCTAATGTAGATGACAGGTTGATGGGTGCAGCAAACCACTATGGCAAGTGTATACCTATGTAACAACCTGCCCGTCTGCACATGTATCCCAGAACTTAAAGTATAATTTAAAACAAACAAACAAACAAACATGTGGGCACAGTGGCTCACGCCTGTAATTCCAGCACTGTGGGAGGCCGAGGCAGGCGGATCATGAGGTCAGGAGTTCTAGACCAGCCTGGCCAACACTGTGAAACCCACCTCTACTAAAAATACAAAAAAATTAGCCAGGCATGGTGGCAGGTGCCTGTAATCTCAGCTACTTGGGAGGCTGAGGCAGAAGAATTGCTTGAACCAAGGAGTCGGAGGTTGCAGTGAGCGGAGACTGTGCCACTGCACTCCAGCCTGGGCGACAGACTGAGACGCCATCTCAAAAAAAAAAAAAAAAAAAAGAACAAAATAATTAAAATTTTTTAAACTTTTTTTTTTTTTTTTTTGGTGACAGAGTCTTGCTCTGTCACCCAGGCTGGAGTATGGTAGTGCAGTCTCGGCTTACTGCAGCCTCCGTTTCCCGGATTCAAGTTTCTCCTGCCTCAGCCTCCCGAGTAGCTGGGATTACAGGTGCCTGCCACCACACCTGGCTAATTTTTTTTGTATTTTTAGTAGAGGTGGGTTTCATTGTGTTGGCCAGGCTGGTCTAAACTCCTGACCTCATGATCCACCCACCTCAGCCTCCCACAGTGCTGGAGTTACAGGCAGGAGCCACTGTGCCCAGCACAGAAAAAAAAAAAATTCTGTAAGGATATTTTTAGAAAAATTGGAAATGAATTGGCAGGCAAAGGGTACATTTTTTTCCTGCTTTATACACTTCTCTACTTGTTGTAAGCCTATGTTTCTTAATTTTTTTTATTAAAAACAAAACAAAACAGAATAAAAAAACCTTCTTAAAAAAGTGTTGAGGCTGGGCGCGGTGGCTTACGCCTGTAATCCCAGCACTTTGGGAGGCTGAGGCAGGTAGATCACCTGAGGTCGGGAGTTCAAGACTAGCCTGACCAACATGGAGAAACCCTGTCTCCATTTAAAAATAAATAAATAAAAAATAAAAAAGTGTTGAAATTGGTCTCTGCTGCCACGTGCTTGAGGACCTGGTGTGTTTTTCCGCTTTATAGGGTTGTCAGGAGGCCCCTGCTTAGGCTCTGTGGCTGGGCCTAAATGTTCCCCACCAGACAGCTTCATGGTTTCCCCCCAAGGCTTGGCCTTCTATCTGAACATCCACTGAGCCCCCAGGCTCACACATGAGGCTCCCTGGAGTCCACCGCATTTCTGGAGGTGAAAAGTCCCAGCCTGGAGGACCTCAGAGTTATTGGGGCAGCCCCAGTAAAGAGAGAAAGTCTTGGATTCCAACAAAGCCAGGCTCCCACCTTCTCTTGATTTTTACCAGCCGAGGGCTTTGAATGAGATGCTGTCCCTTCCGAACCTCCGTGTCCTTATTTTGTACAATGAGAAATGTGGCCTCCCAGGGTTCAGTGAGAGGAGGTGTGTGAGACACCCAAAGCTGTGGTTATTATCAGGACACAGAGGAATGAACTGGGAACAGTGGAATGTCAGAAATTGAGACAGGCCAGGTGCAGTGGCTCACACCAGTAATCCTAGCACTGTAAGAGGCTGAGGTGGGGAGGATCGCTTGAGGCCAGGAGTTTGAGACCAGCCTGGGCAACAGAGAGAGACCCCATCTCTACAAAAGGTGAGTGTGGTGCCCTGTACCTGTGATTCCCGGTACTCGGGAGGCTGAGGTGGGAGGATCACTTGAGCCTGGAAGGTCAAGGCTGCCGTGAGCTGTAATCATGCCAGTGCACTCCAGCCTGGGCAACAGAGCAAGACCTTATCAAAAGAGGAAGGAAGGAAGGAAGGAAGGAGAGGAAGGGAGACGGAGGATTGGAACAGGCAACTGGGAAGATATAGCAGGTTGGTAAGCCTTCTTGGACCATCTTTTTTTTTTTAAAGAGACGGGGTTTCACCATGTTGGCCAAGCTGGTCTCGAACTCCTGGCCTCAAGTGATCCACCCACCTCGGCCTCCCAAAGTGCTGGGATTACAGGCGTGAGCCACCGTGCCTGGCCTGGACCATCTTAAACCGTAACTGCAGGCAACAACCAACTTCTCATGGCCAGGAATCCAGTCCTGTGTCTCCCTTTGCACAGGATGGTTGGGGAACAGTCTCTACTTGGAGGGCTCTCTGTGGCAGCCAGTGCCTCCCCATGCCGTACACTGCACATACTGGGTACTGGTCAAAACTGAACTGCTGCCTTGACCAAGGATCATTTCTGGAAGATGTCAATGCTCTTGTCTGTCCTAAGGTTGATTATAAGAACAATAATGTCTTTTTCTCTGTAAAGTGGGCACTATCATTTAAAACACTTATTGAGCACCTTCTATATGCCAGCCCCTATGCCTGGGATGCAGGGTCACAAGCCCTGCACGCAATCAGCATGTTGACAGCATTTTGACCCCATCTGCAGCCCATGGGCCCAGTATCTTTTCAGGGACACGAGGGAGACCAGCGCTGACTGAGTCCATCCTGGGTGTCCAGCTTTGCTACTATTAACTTGACAAGTAGCATTTCATGTCAGTCCCATGAGTGACTCCACTTCCTCAGCCCAGCCCCACTGGAGGGCCCTGGCTTGAATCTCAGCTTCACAGCTCTTCCCTGAAGACACTGCTGTCACCTTACTATGTGACCTGAGCAAGTTCCTTCCCCTGGGCCCCAGATGTCTCATCTATACAGTGACCCGGAGGAGTGGGAGAGTCTCTAAAGGTCCTCCCTGCTCTGGCATCCTGCCTATGGGGCCTCCAAGAGTCAGCACAATGCCTTCTCTGAGTTTACCAGGCACTACTGTCAGTGATGATCTAGAGCAAGTAATGTCACCTATCTGTGCCTCAGCTGCAAAATGAGTGTAATAATTTACTAGAGTCTGGAACAGAACCTGGCACAAAGTAGGCACTACTTGTGAAGTGCTATCATCATCATCATGGCCACCATTCCCATCACCACCATCATATCATCACCATCACCACCACCATCACCATGGTTACTACCACCACCATCATCACCACCAGGATCATTAGTACCATCATCGTCATCACCATCACTACCAACATCACCATCGTTCCCCCATCATCATCATCACCATCTCATCACCATCACTACCACCACCATCACCATCACCACCCTCATCACCCAGACCCATTACATTGTTGGTAATGTGGGTGTTGGGAAAGCTGTGCAGAACAGGACAGCTCTGATAGACACCTGGGAACAGACCCTTGCTCAAGCAAGTTTCAACCTCTTCCCTGGGCCTCAGTGTGTTCTTCCTAAGATGAGGGGGATCAGGCCTGATACTTGGGGCAAGGGGTATACCCTGTGGCCAGAGGTTGGACCCTTTCTTGGGTACAGATAATACCTTCTTGTGCCTCTAGTTTTCCAATCAAATTCTTCAAACTTTGAGTTCTGGGCCAGATTTCACTCTTTTTTTTTTTCTAGGAGGTCATTAGAAATGACCTGCCCTCAGTCAAAGGCAGTCAACTAAATCTAAACAAAATAAAAATGTTGGAACAATGCAAGACAGGAAAGAAATCCAGGCCCGGGGATTTTTGGTGGAAATTTCCTATACATGTAACACATCACTGTAGCCACCATTCTCTGACACAGATGGGAGACAGACAGGAGAAGCGAGGAGAAGAGGGGGGAGAGGAGAGAAGGACAGGGAGGAAAGGGGAGGAGAAAGCTAGGAAGGAAGAAAGGATGTGAGAGGGGTTTGTAGGAAGAGGCCACCAAGGCAAGACCTCTCTAGAGACAATGCCCCTTGGTCATTTTCGTTTACAGCACTCCCCCGCTTTATCCATGGGCATGCGTTCCAAGGCCCCAGTGGATGCCTGAAACCTCAGATCGTACTGAACCTTATGTATACTATTTTTCCTATACATACCTAGACTACGTTTAATTTATAAAGGAGACACAGTAAGAGATTAACAACAATAACGAATAATAAAATAGAACAATTACAACAGCATGTTGGCACCACTATTCTTGCTTTTGGGGGGGCATTATTGAGTAAAATAAGGATTACTTGAACACATGCACCACACACCACCACAGTTGATATGATAACTGAGGTGGCTACAAACTGACTCTGAGGCCGGCAGCACAAAGGGCATGGACACAGGGGTGATTCAAGACAGCTCCTGAGGGACGGAGTGGGACAGCATGGGGTTTCACAATGCTACTCAGCACAGTGCACAACTTAAAACTCATGAATTGTTTGTTGTTATTGTTGTTGTTTTCTTGAGACAGGGTCTCACTCTGTCACCCAGGATGGAGTGCAGTGATATGATCTCGGTCCACTGCAACCTCTGCATCCTGAGTTCAAGACATTTTTGTCCCTCAGCCTCCTGAGTAGCTGAGATTACAGGTGTGCACCACCACGTCTGGCTAATTTTTGTATTTTTAGTAGAGACAGGGTTTCACCATGTTGGCCAGGCTGGTCTCAAACTCCTGGCCTCAGGTGATCCACCTGCCTTGGCCTCCAAAGTTCTGGGATTACAGGTGTGAACCACCATGCCTGGCCATGAATTGTTTATTTCTGTAACTTTCCATTTAATATTTTTGGACTGCAGTTGACCACAGATGATTGAAACCTCAGAAAGCAAAACTACAGATAAGGGGAACTACTGTACTGAGAAGTCAAACTCAGTGTGTGCCTGGAGGGCAGTCATGCCCACCTGTTTGTTGTCCACCTCTGTGGTGTGTGTGTGTGTGTGTGTGTGTGTGAGTGTGTGAGTGTGTATGCTTGAGTGTGTGGATATATCTGAATGTGTCTCTGTGTCTCTGTGGGTCCATGTGTCTGCATGCCTAGACTGTGCCAGGCACATAGTAGACGCTCACTCAGTATTTGGCAATTGAATGAATGTGGGCCAGGCATGGTGGCTTACACCTGTAATCCCAGCACTTTGGGAGGCTGAGGCAGTGAGTAAGAATAGCTAAGAGGCTACCAAGGGTCCTTAAGGGCCCCACTAAAGTGAAAGGGAAACTGACCTATCGTACAAGCCACAGGCGTTTCCTGACTTGGGGTGGAGAAGACAAACCCAGGTCTACTTGCCTCTGTGTACATGCCTGTCCCCAGCCACACACATTCTCACAGCACACATGCACACATATATACACGCACAGCCACATGCCCAGAAACATGATCATCTATTGCCCTTGCAGACAAGCTCCCAAGTGCATGTGAACACCCACTTCCTTACACCCAGCTCTGCAGGCTCACACACTGAAACGTGCACTCATACTTCAATTGCATACACAACATGCATGCATTCGTCCATGTCCCCCTCCCCCCAAGGTACAGTCAAGCTGTAATATTCCAGTGAACATACGGCAATGCACATGAAGCCACATATGTGTATAAATATTCAGAGTCCCTCAAGCACCGCATACACCTGTACAACATGTCCACATTCATTCTTTGTTTTTGAGATGGAGTCTCGCTCTATCGCCCAGGCTGCAGTGCAGGGCGACAGTCTTGGCTCACTGCAACCTCTGCCTGCCAGGTTCAGTTATTATAACTGAGAAATAACTCAGTTATTTCTGCTTCCTTTGTGGGAACCAGAGAGTGCATGTTTGCAAGAGCTCAAATGAAGCTTTTCCACGTGCCTGGATGCTGAGGGTCTGGAGAAAAATACCATGACTCTGGCTCAAAGGAGGGAGCCCCTGTTCTCTCAGGAGACAGGGTTTTACCATATTGGTCACTGGTCTTGAACTCCTAACCTTGTGATCTGCCCGCCTCGGCCTCCCAAAGTGCTGGGATTACAGGCGTGAGCCACCGCACAGCCAATATTTGTTTCTCAGGTCGAAGCTGCCCCATTCCTTAGGGAATGTCCTCAGCTAAATAGAAATGTCAGCTAAATGGAAGTCGCGACGGTCACGTCCCAGCTCCCCCAGTTCCTCCTCCCCCCCACCCAGGGCACTCAGCAACAAATGACTTCCGACTGCTGTGGGCTGTAGAAAGTTAACCCCTTTTTGTCTCAAAATGGAACCAACTCCGGGATATGCTCACACTCTAGAGCTCCTTGTGATGTCAGGTTAAACTAATACCAGCCAAGACCAGACCCTGCCTTAGCTCTGGTTCTAGCCCCAGCCTGCATCCCTCAGCCCCCCCTTGTTCAGAGAACCTACCCCTAATAAATGCCTTTTACAAGAAGCCCCCTCTCAAGCTTTGCTTCTAGGCAACCTAGCCTAAGACAACAGGAAAGCACTTTTAGTGGCCTCGTCTTGTTTTATAGACGCAGCAGCCCTACGGGTTGGAGTATGAGTTAGGTACTATCACCCCATTTTATGAAAAAATGGACATTAGTGGAGGACAAATGAAATCATGGAGAATAACGTGCTTAGAGTGAGTTAAGAATCCAACCATCAGGCTGGGCATGGTGGCTCATGCCTATAATCCCAGCACTTCGGGAGACTGAGGTGGGTGGATCACGAGGTCAGGAGTTTGAGACCATCCTGGCCAACACAGTGAAGCTCCTCTATTAAAAATACAAAAATTAGCCAGGTGCAGTGGTGTGCACCTGTAATCCCAGCTACTCAGGAGGCTGAGGCAGGAGAATTGCTTGAACCCGGGAGGTGGAGGTTGCAGTGAGCCGAGATCTTGCCATTGCACTCCAGCCTGGGTGACAAAGCAAGACTCCATCTCAAAAAAAAAAAAAAAAAAAAAAGAACCCAACCATCAACTTGAGCCTCTCAGACAGTAGCCAGCTGGCTATTTCTGGAGTTTCTCCAGCCCTCCAGCTTCCTGGGATCAAAGGGAACCTGAAAAGTCGTCTGGGACACTCGTCTGATGCTTCTCTCTGCTCTGGACAAATGTTCCCTCCAGTTTGTATTTTAATGCTTCTCAGTGAAGGAGGGCTCACTGTCTCCAAAGAAGCAACTTCTTTTTAGACAGTGTGACTACTGGTCTCCTTTCATTCATTTGGCAAATATTCTTTAACTCATTTCCCGTTTAGAGAAAAAAAGTGCAGCTCACTGCTAGCACAGTATTCTCAGAGCAAACAGGAAATGCACTTACGGTATGCTAGGCACTGTGCTGAGCTTTGAGGCCAGGCTGGTGGACAAGGCTGCTGGGGAGAAAGAACCAACATGACCATGGAAATAAAAACCAACTAGGGGCTGGGCGTGCTGGCTCATGCCTGTAATCCCAGCACTTTGGGAGGCCAAGGTGGGTGAATCACCTGAGGTCAGGAGTTTGAGACCAGCCTGACCAACATGGTAAAACCCCATCTCGACTAAAAATACAAAAATTAGCCGGATGTGGTGGCAGGACCTGTTATCCCAGCTACTCGGGAGGCTGAGGCAGGAGAACTGCTAGAACCACGGAGGTGGAGGTTGCAGTGAGCTGAGATCCTGCCACTGCACTTCAGCCTGGCGGACAGAGTGAGACTCCGTCTCAAAAAAAAAAAAAAAAAAAAAAGAAATCCAACCAGGAAGAGTTCAGAGAGTGAGGCTCAGGGTGCTGCAAGGGCTCGTGGTTGGGGAGATCTCAACTGGCTTAGCAGGGACAGGGTAGGCCTTCTAGAGGACCTGATGGCTGAGCTGGTATGTGAGGGATGAGTAGGGAGTAATGACAAGCTGAGCAAGGGAAGCGTGTGAAGGAAAGAGGGGAACAGCATATGCAAAGGCCTGTGGCCGGCAGGGAAGGGGAATGGCAACATGTATGGCACTGGACGGAAATCCATGAGAGGGCTCAGAAGACAGGCAGGAGGGCCAGGCGTGGAGGCTCATGCCTATAATCCCAGCACTTTGGAAGGACAAGTCAGGTGGATCTCTTGAGGTCAGGAGTTTGCGACCAGCCTGGCCAACATAGTGAAACCCATCTCTACTAAAAATACAAAAATTAGCCAGTTCTGGTGGTGCCTGTCTGTAGTCCCAGCTACTCGGGAGGCTGAGGCAGGAGAATTGCTGGAGCACAGGAGGTGGAGTTTGCATTGTGCCGAGATTACCCCATTGCACTACAGCCTGGGCAACAGAGCAAGACTCCATCTCAAAAAAAAAAAAGAAAAAGAAAAAGAAGAAGACAGGCAAGAGGCCAGGGGGTAAGGCAGGACCCAAACTGCGGTCACACCAAAAGCAGCTGGGAGCCTGAGAGGTAGATTCCAGACAGGGCCCTCTTATTCCAGACTATCACAGCCGTCTTCCAACTCTTCTCATGACAAAACGACTCCTCCCCACCTGGCTGTGGCATTCCCTCTCCCACTGGTATTCCTCTGCGTGCCCCAACAGGCCCCTCGCATGTTCTCTTTACCATCCTAAGTGACTCAGAACACAGGAATTTGAGACACTCCTAGAAGGGACTGTTTCCACTACAAGCTGCATCAACACCCAGGGTCTCATCAGTAGTCCGAAGGTGACAAGGTGGCCCAGGGCCCAGGGGAACAGAACGAAAAGTTTCCAAGAGTCAAAAGAACCCACCTGAGAAGCCTGGGGCTCTCCTCCTGGGCACCCTGGTTCCCTCTTCTCTTCTTTTCTCCTGCTTCAGACCTGGGTTTAAATTCACCCAGCGTAGCCTGCCCCCGGGCCAGCTCCAGGGTTTCTGGTTTCTCTGAGCAGGGGGAAGGGATTGCAGCTGCTGAGGCTTTGGGGGGAAGGAGGCCCTTTGGAAGCAAATGGGTCTTGTGGCGGCCTGGTCAGGAAAAACCTCGTATCAGCTCCCACTGCCCTGCCTTCTCCCCTGTCCCCACTTCCTGCCCAGGGCCCCTGAGCTCCCAGCATGCCTTGCAACTAAACCTGTGGGACAATGAGGTTTTGGCTGATGCCTAAGATGTGATAACTTAATAGACTGTAAGGTCTGCTTCAAACACTTTATACACACACCACAGAGTCACACACAGAGACAGAGATATTCACACTCAGACCAAGCCGCAAGCACACGAGCCACGTGCACACACACACACACACACACAGATGTTTAGGATTGTAGTTCTAGAATCAGATCTAACCTAACCATCAATATCACCAGAGAAGCCTGCACAATGCAGACTCTTGGGCCACAGATAGTGAGTGATTCAGCCTGTGTCCACAGCATGGCCCAGGAATCTGTATTGCAACAAGATATGAAAGAATAATGGCTCCCCAAACATCTCCACATCTTAATGCTCAGAACCTGTGAATATTATTATGTTACATGCCAAAGGGTGATTGAGGTAGTAGATGAAATTAAGGTTGCTAATTAGATGACCTTAAAAAAAACATAGGCCGGCCAGGCGCAGTGGCTCACACCAGTAATCCCAGCACTTTGGGAGGCTGAGGTGGGAGGATCACAAGGTTAGGAGTTCGAGACCAGCCTGATCAACATGGTGAAATCTCGTCTCTACTAAAAATACAAAAATTAGCTGAGCGTGGTGGTGAGTGCCTGTAATCCCAGCTACTTGGGAGGCTGAGGCAGGAGAATTGCTTGAACCTGGGAGGTGGAGGTTGCTGTGAGCCAAGGTTGTGCCACTGCACTCCAGCCTGGGCAACAGAGTGAGACCCTGTCTCAAAAAACAAAAACAAAACAAAACGAAACAAAAACATAGGCTGAGCACGGTGGCTCAGGCCTGTCATCCCAGCACTTTGGGAGGCTGAGGTGGGTGGATCACTTGAGGTTAAGAGTTTGGGACCAGCCTGGCCAACATGGTGAAACGCTATCTCTACTGCACTCCAGCCTGGATGACAGAGCAAGACCCTGACTCAAAAAAATAAAAATAAAAATAAATAAATAAATTATGGGTTATCTGGATATAATGAACTGAAAGTTTGTGTTCCTCTAAAATTCCTATGATGAAACTCTAAGCCCTAATGTGATAGTATTAGGTGGTGAGGTCTTTGGAAGGTAGTTAGGTCATGAGGGTGGAGCTATTGTGAATGGGATTAGTACCCTTATAAAAGGAACCTCAGGGCCCGGCACGTGGCTCACCCCTGTAATCACAGCACTTTGGGAGGCGGTGGGGTGGGGGTGGGGGAATCATTTGAGGCCAGGAGTTCGAGACCACCATGGCCAACATGGTGAAACTCCACTTCTACTGATAATACAGGCATGTTGTTGGGGGCCTGTAATCCCAGCTACTCAGGAGGCTGAGGCACAAGAATTGCTTGAACTCAGGAGGTGGAGGTTGCAGTAAACTGAGATC
The DNA here is from genome assembly GCA_036589455.1 of Ateles fusciceps. Lineage (NCBI taxonomy): Eukaryota > Metazoa > Chordata > Mammalia > Primates > Atelidae > Ateles > Ateles fusciceps. The sequence goes on from JAZHEH010000952.1 coordinate 20,906,918, forward strand.
ATGCCACTGCACTCCAGCCTGGGCAACAGAGCGAGACTCTATCTCAAGAAGAGAAAAAGGACCTCAGCGTGGTTTGGTGGCTCACACCCGTAATTCCAGCACTTTGGGGAAGCAGAGGCGGGAGGATCGCTTGAGTCCAGGAGTTTAAGACCTGCCTGAGCAACATAGAGAGATCCCATTCTCCATGAAAAGGAAAACAAAACAAAACAAAAAAGACGAAACAAGAGAGAAAAAGAATAATTTTAAAATAAAAATATAAATAGGCCGGGTGTGGTGGCTCATGCCTGTAATCCCAACACTGTGGGAGGCCGAGGCGGGAGGATCACTTGAGGTCGGGAGTTCGAGACCAGCCTGGCCAACATGGTGAAACCCCGTCTCTACTAAAAATATAAAAATTAGCTGGGCATGGCGACGGGCACCTGTAATTCCAGCTACTCCGGAAGCTGAGGCAGGAGAATCGCTTGAACCAGGGAGTCGGAGGTTGCAGTGAGCAAAGGTCATGCCACTGCACTCCAGCCTGGCAACAGAGTGAGACTCCATCTCAAAATAAATAAGTAAGTAAGTAAATAAATAAATAAATAAATGGGACCCCAAAGAGGCCTCTAACCCTCTTTCCATCATGTGAGGATGCAATGAGAAGATGGAAGTCTGCAACCCAGAAGAGAGACCTGGCCAGCACCCGACAGTGCAGGCACTGTGATCTCAGACCTCCAGCAGCAGCAACTGGAGAAATGAATGTCTGTTGTTGATAAGCCACCCGGTCTATGATACTTTGTTGCGATAGCAGCCCAGATGGATAAGACAATGGGTGAGCCAAAGACAAGAGTCTTTGAAAGTGGAAGACGGAGGCATGAGAAGAGTTAGAGTTGGAGACAGAAGCAATGGTTGGAGCGATGTGATGTCAGGACCCAGCCCTCATTTCTGGCTTTGAAGATAAGAAGGAGACCCTCCGCCAAGGGATGTAGTACCCTCCGCCAAGGAATGTAGTACCCTCCAGAAGCTGGAAGAAACGAGGAAATAGATTCTTCCCCAGGGCTTCCAGAAGAAAACACAACCCTGCCAACATCTTAATTTTAGCCCAGCAAGACCCGTGCCAGACCTCCTACCTCAGAACTGTAGGATAAGAAGACAGGGCACGGTGGCTCACACCTGTAATCCCAGCACTTTTGGAGGCTGAAGCAGGGGGGAGTGGGGAGGATCGCTTGAGCCCAGGAGTTTGAGACCAGCCTGGACAACATTTTGAGACCCTCATCTCTATAAAAAATTTAAAAATTAACTGAATATAGTTGCATGCACCTGTGGTCCCAGCTACCCAGGATGCTGAGGCAGGAGGATCACTTAAGCTTAGGAGGCAGATGTTGCAGCGAGCTGAGATGGTGCCATTGCACTCTATCCTGGGCGACAGAGCAAGACTGTCTCAAAACAAAAATAAACAAAAACATACAAGAGAGCCGGGCACTCTAGCTCATGCCTGTAATCCCAGCTCTGGCAGACTGAGGCGGACAGGATCATCTGAGGTCAGGAGTTCGAGACCAGCCTGACCAATATGGTGAAACCCCGTCTTTAAAGGAAACAAACAAACAAACAAACAAACATACAAGAGAACTATTAAGACCCAGAAAAATCACGTCTTCATGGCAGGATACCAGGCCATGGCACTGTGCGGAATGCACAGGAGGCCTCCCTGGCTTGTCATAAACCACATGATGTGCAGTCCCTTATGACTGGGCAGCTCTGTGACCCAGGCAGCCACTTCCCTTCCTAGGGTGTGGCTTGGATTCCCCCCACATGTAAAATGGATTCCTTCCACTTTCAGTCCTCTCCCTTCAGCCACTGAACCTGGGGGACAGGCGAGACAGATGGGACTGTCCTGTCAGCTACTCATCCACAAACATCTCTAAGCACTTACTACATGCTGGCCCCCAGCCCGAGTTGTCACACACACATTTTCAATTATTCCTCAAAACACCTTAAAGCAGTTAAATGAAAGAAGCCAGGCCAGGCATGGTGGCTCATGCCTGTAATCCCAGCACTTTGGGAGACCGAAGAGGGTGGATCACCTGAGATCATGAGTTCGAGACCAGTCTGACCAATATGGTGAAACCCTGTCTCTACTGAAAATACAAAATATTACCTGGGTGTGGTGGCAGGTGCGTGTACACCCAGCTACTCTGGAGGCTGAGGCAGGATAATTGCTTGAATCTGGGAGGCGAAGGTTGCAGTGAGCTGAGATCACGCAACTGCACTCCAGCCTGGTGACAGAGCGAGATTCTGTCTCAAAAAAAATGTGATTCCACTTACATGAGGTATCTAGAAGAGGCAAATGCAGAGAGGAAAGTAGCAGAGTGGTTGCTGCTGGGTGGGGGAGAAGGGAAATGGGAAGTTGATGTTTGACAGTTACACAGTTTCAGTTTGGGAAGATAGAAACATTCTGGAGATGGACAGAGGCCAGTGGTTGCGTAACAATGTGGATGTACTTAATGCTGCTGAAGTGTGCATTTAAAAAGTTAAAATAGTATACTATGTTATACATATCTGACCACAATGAAACAACTTTTTTTTTCCTTTTTGAGACAGGGTCTTGCTCTGTCACCCAGGCTGGAGTGCCAGTGGAGTCATCTCAGTTCGTTGCAACCTCTGCCTCCCAGGCTCAAGCAATCCTTTTGCCTCAGCCTTCGGAGTAGCTGGGACTACAGACATGTGCCACCAACACGCCTGGCTAATTTTTGGTGTTTCCCTCTGTCGCCCAGGCTGGAGCGAGGTGGTGTGATCTCCACTCACTGCAACCTCTGCTTCCCAGGTTTAAGCAATTCACCTGTCTCAGCCTCCTAAGTAGCTGGGATTATAGGTGCCTGCCTCCACGTGTCCGGCTAATTTTTGTATTTTTAGTAGAGAGGGGTCTTCAGCATGTTGGCCAGGCTGGTCTTGAACTCCTGACTTCAGGTGATCCACTGTGTTGGCCTCCCATAGTGTTGGGATTACAGGCATGAGCCACAGCGCCCAGCCTTTTTTTTTTTTTTTTTTTTTTTGTAGAGACAGAGTTTCATCAGTTGCCTACGCTGGTCTCAAATTCCTGGGCTCAAACCATCCACCCGCCTTGCCTCCCAAGTGCTAGGATTGCAGGTGTAAGCCACCACATCTGACCCTAAAACAAGTACCCGAAAGCAGAGAGAATTCACCCCATTTTACAGATGAAAAAACCGAGGCCCAAAGAGATTAGCCGACTTGACCAACATCTTGTAGCAGAGAATAATGGAGCTGGGATTTGAATCCAGGCTTGACTCTAAATGCAGCGTCATTTGCTCCCAATATCTTCTCTCCATCTTTCCAAACGTCCTTTCTTTCTGAGCATTCACTCTGGGAAACCCTGAGCTAGGCATTGCGGAGGGGATGGTAGAGAAATTCAGTGAGGGGGAGTCTCAGAGGAGCATTTCTGAGGAGATGAGGAGCAGCCTTGGCTTTGAGGTCATGAGCGGGCCATAGAAGGGAGGGTGGGGCCTGCCATCTCACTATCTCCCATGACTCAGTTGCTTTTCTGGGTTCCCTTGACAATCTTTGTTTTCCATGACAACATTGGACGCAGCTGGCCCAGGAGACCAATGAACCAGAAGCCCCTTTCCAGGGAGGAGAATGTGTAGAATCCATCTGCTTTCTGTTTGTAGCAACAATCACTAGAGCGCTCTTGGCACTCCTGGCAATCTTGCCACCCAGAGAAAGGGAGCAGGAGGAAGGTCAAATGGCCACCCAGAGCTACACAGCAACTCTGCAGAAGTTTCCAGAATTAGTACCCACCAGGCCCAGTTCAGGCTGGGCAATCACCCTCCTTCCAGGTGAGTGCCCTAGAGTCAGAGGATGGTACAGAGAGAAGCTCGCAGAGACCGTGTGGATAGACGGGTTTTGCCCCTGCCCCAGAAGAGCCTAGAATACTGAGGGACTGGGGCTAAGGACAGCAAGAAGCCAGGCATGGGGGCTCACGCCTGTAATCCCAGCACTTTGGGAGGCCAAGGCAGGTGGATCACAAGGTCAAGAGTTCAAGACCAGCCTGCCCAAGATGGTGAAACCCCGTCTCTACTAAAATTACAAAAAATTAGCCAGGTGTGGTGGCAGGCGCCTATAATCTCAGCTACTTGAGAGACTGAGGCAGGAGAATTGCTGAACTCAGGTGGCAGAGATTGCAGTGAGCTGAGATTTTACCACTGTACTCCAGCCTGGGCAACAGAGACTCCAAATCAAAAAAAAAAAAAAAAAAAAAAAGAACCACAAGCAGAGCAGGAAACAGAGGAGCCCAGGAGGGAAGGCCCATGCCCGGGGGCCATCAGCGTTGGTGAGGGAAAGGGAAGGGCCGCTGGCTCAGTTATCTATTGCTATGCAAATTACCCCCAAACTTCAGGACTTAAAACAACAGATGTTCATTACTTTATAGTTTCTGGGGGCCAGAAACCCAGGTTCAGCTTAGCGGGGGTGCGTCCGGCCCAGGTCTCTCAGGAGGGTAGGATGGAGGTGTTGGCTAGAGCTACAGCCGCGCCTGGGGGATGATCCATTTCCAAGCTCACTCACCGGCTATTGATAGGAATCAGTTTCTCACGCGCTTACGGGACCGAGGGACTTAGTTCCTCACAGGTTGGTGGCCAGAGGCCTTGGTTCCTTACCAAACGGGCCTCTCTGTGGAGCAGCTCAGAACATGGCCACTGGCTTCTCTCAGACAAAATAAATGAGAAGGTGAGAGCGATGCAAGGCACAGTCTTTTTTTTAATTTTAATTTTTTAATTTTATTCTTGCTCTGTTGCCCAGGCTGGAGTGCAGTGTGGCATGATCTCGGCTCACTGCAACCTCCACCTCCCGTGTTCAGACAATTCTCCTGCCTCAGCCTCCTGAGTAGCTGGGATTACAGGCACCTGCCATCATGCCTGGCTAATCTTTATATTTTTAGTAGAGATGGAGTTTCACCATGTTGGTCAGGCTGGTCTTGAACTCCTGACCTTGTGATCCACATGCCTCAGCCTCCCAAAGTGCTGGGATTACAGGTGAGAACCACCACTCGCCGGCAAGCCACAGTCTTTAAAATCTGATCTCACAAGCTAGGCCCATCACTTTTTCCACCTTCTACTCATTAGAAGAGAGTCACTAAGTCCAGCTGACACTCGGAGGAGGGGGATTACAGGAGGGCATGGATACTAGAGGTGGGGATGGCTGAGGCCATCCTGGAGGCCTCCTACTGCAGCCAGCCTCTAATAGCTGCTCCTCAACTATTCCTTTGGGATGGAGCTGAGTCTGGCGTGGTAAAGAAGAAAGCAGCTTAGCCCACTGGGACCAGCCATCCTGAAGGAGATAGAGAAGACCCAGAGTGAGGAAGAGGTGGCTCCCTGGGGTCTGGTACATTGCTGAATGACAGCTTCTCCTCTGAGATGCTTCTCTGCTGGTAGCCGTAAGGCCACCGGCATCTGGGGGTGGGGGCCCTCTTTTTATTTTTTTTAGTATATTTTTGAGATGGAGTCTTTCTCTGTCACTCAGGCTAGAGTGCAGTGGTACAATCTCGGCTTACTTCAACCTCTCCCAAGTTCAAGCGATTCTCCTGCCTTAGCCTCCAGAGTAGCTGGGATTACAGGCGCCTACCACTGTGCACGGCTAATTTTTTTTTTTTTTTTTTTTGAGACAGAGTCTTGCTCTGTTGCCCAGGCTGGAGTGCAGTGGTGTGATTTTGGCTCACTGCAACCTCTGCCTCCCAGGTTCAAGCCATTCTTCTCCCTCAGCTTCTGGAGTAGCTGGGACTACAAGTGCGTACCACCACGCCCAGCTAATTTTTGTATTTTTATTAGAGATGGGAGTTTCACTATGTTGGCCAGGCTGGTCTCAAACTCCTGACCTTGTGATCTGCCTGCCTCGGCCTCCCAAAATGCTGGGATTACAGGTGTAAGCCACCACGTCCAACCCACTCTTTTTTTTTTTCAGGCGGAGTCTTGCTCTGTCACCCAGGCTGGAGTTCAGTGGTGTGATTTTGGCTCACTGCAACCTCCACCTCCCGAATTCAAGTGATTCTCCTGCCTCCGCCTCCCAATAGTTGGGACTTCAGGTGTGTGCCACCACGCTTGGCTAATTTTTTGTATTTTTAATAAATATAGGGTTTCACCATGTTAGCCAGGATGGTCTCGATTGCCTGACTTGTGATCCGCCCCTTCTCAGCCTCCCAAAGTCCTGGGATTACAGGCATGAGCCACCGCACCCAGCTTTTTTTTTTTTTTTTTTTGATGGAGATGAGGTGGCTGGGTGTGGTGACTCATACCTGTAATCCCAGCACTTTGGGAGGCTAAGTGGGTGGATTGCTTGAACTCGGGAGTTTGAGACCAGACTGGGGCAAAACCCCATTTCTACTAAAAATACAAACAATTAGTTGGGTGTGGTGGCGGGTGCCTGTAGTCCTGGCTACTTGGGAGTTTGAGGTGGGAGAATCATCTGAGCCTGGGAGGTTGAGGCTGCAGTGAGCCACCAAGTGAGATCCTGTCCCAAATAAATGAGTAAACAAATAAATAGAGATGAGCTCTTGCTATGTTGCCCAGGCCAGTCTCAAATTCCTGGCCTCAAGAGTCCTCCCAAAGTGCTGGGATTATAGGCGTGAGCCACCTTCATTGTACAGCAGGGAAAACTGAGGCCCAAAGAGAGGACAAGTGACTCGTCCAAGCTTACTCCAGTTGGTGGCAGAGTCAGACAAGACCCCAGAGCTCAGGGCTCTTGACCTGGGTCTGGCTGAGTCTCAGAGCAGCATGGGCCCTGTTTGCTGCGGGATGTATTTCTGATTCTCTTTCTTTTCTAAAATAGCCATGCCACAGATAAAGCTATCCCTGAACAATACATTACTTAGTTTTTCTTGATTCTGAAGCATTTACGCACATGGTATCATGTTGTATGCTTGTCCTTTCCCCTTGATATTATGTTGCTAATGTTCATCTGTGGGGCTGTTTCTGGTTTCGGTTCCTTCATTTTCACCACTGTATAGCTGCGGCTTGTGTGAAAAGGAACTGAGTACATAAATTGTGAAATTGCGATACATTCTTTGTTGGCTTTTTTTTTCTTGGTATGTAAAATCTCTCTTTGGAAGGGCTATGAGCCTGTTCCTCCTTTTCTGTTTGGTGTTAAACTTGTGTTGGTACCTAGAACAACTTTATTCTTTGTTATTATTATTACTATTTTGAGATGGAGTTTAGCTCTTGTTGCCCAGGCTGGAGCGCAATGGCTCACCCCAGCCTCTGCCTCCTGGGTTCAAGCAATTCTCCTGCCTCAGCCTCCCAAGTAGCTGGGATTACAGGCATGCGCCACCATGCCTGGCTAATTTTTATATTTTTAGTAGAGATGGCGTTTCTCTGTGTTGGTCAGGCTGGTCTCAAACTCCCAACCTCAGGTCGTCTGCCCATCTCAGCCTCCCAAAGTGCTGGGATTACAGGCGTGAGCCGCCACACCTGGCCAACTTTATTCTTATGTATGTGTGTATTTATTTATTACTAGTTCATGACATTTGGAGCCTGGGGTCCATTGCTCTTCAGCAGTCTCACCATTTAGGCATCCCACCTCCCCTTGCTATTCTATGGGGCCAGGTGCTCACTGTTTCCTGAAGGGCTCTGGCCGTTAGGAAGTTGTTGTTTTTTTTTTTTTTGAGATGGGGTCTTGCTCTGTTGTCCAGGCTGGAGTATAGCAGTGCAATCATAGCTCACCACAGCCTCAAACTCCTTGGGTCTAAGCAATCCTTCTGTCTCAGCCTCCTGAGTAGCTGTGACTACAGGCGTGTGCCACCATGCCCAGCTGATTTTTGTATTTTTTGTAGAGATGGTCGTCTTGCTCTGTTGCCCACGCTGGTCTTGAACTCCTGGCTTCAAGTGATCCTCCCTCCTCAGCTTCCCAAAGTGCTGGGATTTCAAGTATAAGCCACCACATCTGGCCTAGAAAGTTCTTCCTTGGGTGGAGGGAGAACCTGCCTCCTTATGTCCTTCTCCCATGGGTCCTGATTCCTTCCCCCCAGAGGCTGTGGACTATGCCTGTCCCGTGACAGTCCTGCAGAACAGAGTCATGGCTCTCCCCCACCCCCACCACTACACCCTTCCCCCACTCACACCCATATTTGCTTTCCTTTCCCAAGCTCTGCCTCCCCCGATGCTACATCCTCCCCTCATGCAAGACAAGATTTCAAGTTCTCCATTCAGCTTGTTGCTCTCCTTTCACTGGTTCCATCCTCATTTGGGCATAACTCCGTGTTCCCAGATCTTGCCAACCGTGGATACAGAAAACATCTCACTAGCAGTTAACCCTCAGTGCCTTCCACCTGCTCACACAGAAACTCCAGTCCTGAGGAGTGGGATCCAATCACTCCACATTTGGGCCATGGCTGGGGCTGTCAGTGCCAGCACTGCTGCGAGCTGAACCAGAGACATGTCGTCTGACGCAGCCATCCCCCTCTACCTCTCTGAGGTCCCACCATCACAATTCAGCTTGTAGCACTGCCACCCCCACACACAGAACTCACAGTGCTGCCACAGCTTGACAGGAAGGCCCTTCCTCTCTGGGTCTCTGATAAGGGTTCTCTGGCCCTTATGTATTAGGGAAGGAGCTCCTGTACTTCCCACAAATGCCACTAGGATGAGGGCAGGTTCCAACAGCAGCCACCGATTCCCCTGTGTCCCCTCTCCTGCCCTGCAGCTGAGTCTGCGCTGCCAGACCGGATCCCTATGCCTATTCCTTTTTTTTTTTTTTTTTGATATGGAGTCTCGCTCTGTTGCCCAGCCTGGAGTGCAGTGGTGCGATCTTGGCTCACTGCAACCTCCACCTCCCAGGTTCAAGCGATTCTCTTGGCTAAGCCTCCTGAGTAGCTGGCATTACAGGTACCTGCCACCATGCCCGACTAATTTTTATATTTTTAGTATAGACGGGATTTCACCATGTTGGCCAGACTGGTCTCTAACTCCTGACCTCAAGTGATTGCCCACTTTGGTCTCCCAAAGTGCTGAGATTACAGGTGTGAGCCACCGAACCCATCATCCCTATGCCTATTCCTATCTCTCTGGAAGGAACCCCCAAGTGCCTTGCCAGCTGGCTTGGAACTCCACTCTGCCAAACATACCTGTGTAAATGAGTGGGTACACATGACGTGGGGGCTGAGTCGAGAGGGTCACCTAAGTGGATACACATGCAAAGATGTTTGAATCCCAGCTATGACCAGCCAGGATTCCCAGGAGACAGGAATAGGTGGTCTCCCAGCTCCCATCCCCTGCTAGTACACAGATGCACCCACAATTTTAGGTAAATGAATAAGTGAAAAGATTATTTTTGAATCTCCATTTTGTATCAGCACCAAGAGTTTTTGCCTCTTCTGATAAAGAGGGATGTAGCATTTTCAAGTCCATTGAAGAGCACAGCTGTCTACTTAGCCCTGGGTGGAGAAGTTTTAAAAAAAAAAGAAAAAAATGACCAGGCATAGTTGCTCACGCCTGTAATCCCAGCACTTTGGGAGGCTGAGCGCAGGTGGATCATTTGAGGTCAGGAGTTCAAGACCGACCTGGTCAACATGGTGAAGCCTCATCTCTACTAAAAATACAAAAAAAATTAGCTGGGCATGGTGGCAGTTGCCTGTGATCCCAGCTACTTGGGAGGCTGAAGCAGGAGAATCGCTTGAACCAGGGAGGCGGGGGTTGCAGTGAGCTGAGATCATGCAACTGCACTCCAGTCTGGGTGACAGAGAGAGACCTTGTCTCAAAAATAAATAAATAAATAAAATATAAAATAAAAATAGGCTGGGTACAATGGCTCATGCCTGTAATCCCAGCACTTTTGGAGGCTGAGGTGGGCAGATCACCTGGGGTTGGGAGTTTGAGACTAGCCTGACCAACATTGAGAGACCCCATCTCTACTAAAAATACAAAATTAACCAGGCGTGGTGGCACATGCCTGTAATCCCAGCTACCTGGTAAGTTGAGGCAGGAGAATCGCTTGAACCCAGGATGCAGAGGTTGCAGTGAGCCAAGATCACGTTATTGCCCTCCAGCCTGGGCAATAAGAGCAAAACTCCATCTAAAAAAAAAAAAAAAGAACAAGGTTTAAGAAAGTCATAGTCAAACTGAATAAATGCACTGTGTTACCAGCTCTCCTTCTGTGGCTATGACCACTTTCTGCTTTGGAGCTTTTCTGTGTAAGAGGCATAACTCATACGTTCCTATGAGCCTCTTGGGACAGTATCTATGTCTGACCTCGCTGTATCTCTCCCAGGACCCAGCCCAGTGCTTGGCTCATAATAAACACATAATCATAGAAACCAAGAATATTAGAGGGAAAGGAATATCTGGGGCCTGCCATGTCACTTTCCCTGCTCAGCAACCTTCAATGGTTACTCATTACTTGAAGGAAGAAGTTGCAAGTCCCTTGGCCAGACACTCATGACTCGCCAGCCTCAGGGCCCAGCCCCACCTCTCTATTTTCATTTGCTATCAGTACCAGCCACATCTCTTCATTCAGAGAAGCAAAATCATAAGGAGCGAGAGAGAATCAGGATGTGTTACGGGGGAGTTGATGTTATGCAATTATAGGAGCGTAAAACAGCTGCATCAACAGTTTCTGCACAGCTGTGACTTCTGCATCTAGTGTTTGGTCTGAGGCCAGGAGGGCAGGCAATTGGGAAGGAAAGGGAAGGAAAATGGACACAAGCAGAGAGAGCCAGGACAAGCTGGAACTCATGAAAGAAACTGAAACTCACAGGCATCTCTCATCGTGTCCAATTGTGGCTTCCATCATGGGGTTGACCTGCAGGAGGAACTGGAGTCTTAGCAGAAGAAAGTTGCCCAAGAGATGAAGAAAGTGAAGGAGAGGATCCTGTCGGAGCTGGAACAGATGTGGTCCCAGCTGCCACATCATGCCAAGAAAAGTAAACGGGCCGATCTATGACAATACACGTGAGACGCATCGATATCCCAACTGAACTTCTGGGTATAAATATGGCTGGCAATGTACTTCCATTTTTCAAATCTCACGGAGATATTTCTTATGGCCAATCTCAACCCAAAGGAAATTCCAGGAAACACAGTTGCAGCTCAGTGAAATTTGACCAGACACAGACTTCCTTAGCCTGTTTCCCCATTCTCCTCCTGAAGGACTCCTACTTATCCATCAGAGCCCTGCACAATTAGCTCTTGTTAAGTCTTTCCTGTCATCCACGGGACCAAGGACACTCAATAAACCCCTGCTTTACATGAGAGGATTGCCCAAAATTGCTTTCTAAATAACCAAGAGGGCTGAGTTCCTGATAAAGGAAGACATTGGATAACAAATGAAGCCAGTTACAAAATGCCCTTCTGGTTCTGGTCTTAAGGGAGTAGCACAGGTTTAATGGCCCTCCCTAGCTTTCTGGCAGCCTCCAGCCTTTGGGTAGTCAGAGTATTTTCAGTCCCAGTCTGGCAAGGACTGTCCCAGTTTTACAACTGAAAATCTCACATTCCAAGAAGTCCTTCAGTCCTAGTGAGGACTAAACTCTGATGTATTGTTTTCTGGTTTTCTTGTTTTGTTTTGTTTTCTTTTCTTTTCTTTTTGAGACAGGGTCTCTGTCACCCAGGCTGGAGTGCAGTGGTGTGATCTCGGCTCACTGCAACCTCCACCTCCCGGGTTCAAGCGATTCCCCTGCCTCAACCTCCTGAGTAGCTGGGAGTACAGGAAAGTGCCATCATGCCTGGCTAATTTTTGTATTTTTAGTAGAGACAGGGTTTCACCATGTTGGCCAGGCTGGTCTTGAACTCCTGGCCTCAAGTGATCCACCCACCTCGGCCTCCCAAAGTGCTGGGATTACAGGCATGAGCCACAGTGCCTGGCCTGTTTTTAAAAATTTTTTTATCAGCCGTCTCTACTAAAAATACAAAAATTAGCTGAGCGTGGTGGTGCATGCCTGTAGTCCCAGCTATTAGGGAGGCTGAGGCAGGAGAATTGCTTGAACCCAGGAGGTAGAGGTTGCAATGAGTCAAGACCATGCCACTGCACTCCAGCCTGGTGACAGACCAGCTAATTTTGTACTTTTAGTAGAGACGGAGTTTTGGTTTAGTAGAGACCATGTTTTGGTCAGGCTGGTCTCGAACTCCTGACCTCAGGTGATCTGCCTGCCTCGGCCTCCCAAAGTCCTGGGATTACAAGCGTGAGCCACCATGCCCCGCACTTTTTCTTTTCTTTTTTTTTTTAGTTGGAGTCTCACTCTATTATCCAGGCTGGAGTGCACTAGTGCAGTCTGTAACCTCTGCCTCCCAGTTCAAGCAATTCTTCTGCCTCAGCCTCCCAAGTAGCTGGGATTACAGGTGCTGAAAACACCTTTGCAAAATTATGACTGAGACAGTGAAAGAGATCTAAGTTAATTGAGTCCATCTTGCTTCTAACCTCCAAACTGTCCTTGTTTATTCCTGGGCGTAGGCTGAACTAACTTTGGGAGAAACTTAGTTTATAGTTTATAGTTTAAACAAAGATAGTAATAGCTCTTTTCCAAAGCAGATATTTTTCTTGCCTGGGTACTAGATTGCCTTCGTAGGACTAACATTAACCACAAGATTAGAAATTATGGTTTAGGAGTCATGCAGCTGGAGACTACAAGATTCTGACCCTCCCTAGACTGCTCCTAAGATCAGTGCTTGAGATATTTTGCAGACGCTGCACTTGATGGATCAGCTGGCCCCACCAGATCAATAAACTGGCTCGTCTGATCTTGCGCCCCCACCCAAGAGCTGACTGAGTGCAAGAAGACAGCTTCGACTCCTTATGATTTCATCTCTGACCAATCAGCACTCCTGGCTCACTGGCTTCCCACCTACCAAGTTAGCCTGAAAAACTCTGCTCCCCCAAATGCTCAAGGAGACTGATTTGAATAAATAAAACTCTGGTCTCCTGCACAGCCAGCTCTGCAAGAAGTACTCTTTCTCTACTGCAATTCCCCTGTCTTGATGAATCGGCTCTGTCTAGGTATCGGGCAAGGTGAACCCCTTGGGCAGTTACAGCGCCCCCCACCAAGCCCTGCTAATTTTTGTATTTTTAGTAGAGACAGGGTTTCACCATGGTGGCCAGGCTGGTCTTGAAATCCTCACCTCAAGCCAGCCACCTGCCTTGGCCTCCCAAAGTGCTGGGATTACAGGCCTGATCACTTTCTTTATCTGTAAAATGGGAAAAGCCTCAGGGTAAAACAAAAAGAAATGTAAGGCAGCTGGACATGGTGGTGGCTGCCCGTAGCCATAGCTACTGAGGAGGCTGTGGCAGGAGGCTCACTTGAGCCCAGGAGATTGAGGCTGCATGAGCTATGATTGCACCACTGTACTCCAGCCTGGGTGACAGAGAAAGACCCTATCTCAAAAAATAAAATAAAAAGTATTTTACAGATTAAGACAACAGGCTGGGTATAGTGGCTCACGCCTGTAATCCCAGCACTTTGGGAGGCCGAGGTGGGCAGATCACCTGAGGTCAGGAGTTCGAAATCAGCCTGGCCATCGTGGTGAAACCCCGTCTCTACTAAAAATACAAAAATTAGCTGGGCATGGTGGCAGGAGCCTATAATCTCAGCTACTTGGAAAGCTGAGGCAGGAGAATCGCTTGAACCAGGGAGGCGGAGGTTGCAGTGAGCCGAGATTGTACCCTGCACTCCAGCCTGGGTGACAGAGCGAGACTCTCTCTCAATAAAATAAAATACAAAATAAAATAAAATTTATAAAACAACAAAAAGAAATGTAAAGCCCTGGGGCCGTGCAGATCACCTAAGAGCTACCCATGCCTTTGCTAGACTGAAAAACTCTGCTCCCCAAATACTCAGGGAGACTGATTTGAGTAAGTAAAACTCCGGTCTCCCACACAGCCAGCTCTGCATGAATTACTCTTTCTGTATTGCAGTTTCCTCTGTCTTGATGAATCGGCTCTGTCTAGGCATCGGGCAAGGTGAACCCCTTGGGCGGTTACAGGGTCTGCCACGAGGCCTGTCTCTAGGGTCACTCGTAGGATCAGCTTTCTCATACGTAAAGTGATGCCTACCCCTGGGATTACTGAGAATGTGAACAAAGAAAGGGACAAATAAAGCTCTCCTAATGGCTGGCACCTCTCCTTGTAACAGCTAAGAATTGTCCTCATTTGGGGAGAACACCCTGGTAAGCCTTTTGGTGAGATCCAGCAGGCTGGATGTAACACAGGGGAAGGGCCCTGTGCAGGGGGAAAGGCAAAGGAGGGGGCAGGCAGAAGAGCCAGCAAGATGGAGAGAGCCCAGGCAGGGAGAGGCAGGATGAGCCGGACTCCCAGCCTGCAGGAGAGTTCTAGAAGGATGACGTAGTGCCATTCTCCCCAGAGGCTGCCTGTAACAGCACCTTTGTCACCTTGCTGCTCCCAAATCATCGGTAACATTTGCAGGTCCCCCCAAGCGCTTTATAGAAGTAGTGTGTGTGGGTCTGTGCATGCATGTGTGTGTAACTCTAAAAGAGCTGTTTCCTGTTGAGTCAAGGCAACATAAAACAGACCACACAGACAGAAGAAAGAGCCAAGGACTGGAGAAAGCTTGGTTTGGCAGATGCTACTGGCTGCCCATGGAAATCCATTCTGTTCCTCTTCCTGGGCTCACAGCTTGGCAATACTCCCCAGACTCCCTTGCAGAGAGGTGTGGCCAAGTGACAGAGCTGGGGCCCTGAAGAGTGCCTGGAGGTGATGAGTGCCACTTTCTTTTTTTTTTTTTTTATTTATTATTATTATTTTTTTAAAGATGGGGTTTCACCATGATGGCCAGGCTGGTCTTGAACTTCTGACCTCAGGTGATCCACCCACCTCGGCCTCCCAAAGTGCTAGGATTACAGGCGTGAGCCACCGCGCCCGGCTTTTTTTTTTTTTTTTTTGAGTGCCACTTTCAGGCATGGCCAGGAGGACTGTCCACCCAATTCCTCGCTGCTCCTGGGATGGCCCTGAAAACTCCTGTTGATAATGGCAGATCTCCCACTCGGCCAAGCTGGAACTCCCTAGACCTTATCATGAGGGAAAATTAACCCTCTATTGCAGTCTGAGTCTAATTGTTAAGGAAATCCAGCCTATGCAAAATGATACACTCGTCGGAGGGGGCTTGGGCTTCCAGGGACTATGAATTCAGGGTGGAAAGCTGGGGTGCAGGGTGGGGCCCTTTAGCAGATCTACAGAGTGGACAATGCCATCTGACATAGGTTCCCTTTGTGGAGTGTTCTGTAAGCCTTCAGCAAGCAACAGCCGTTCTTTTTCTTTTCTTTCTTTTCTTTTTTATTTTTTGAGACAGAGTCTTGCTCTGTTGCTCAGGCTGGAATACAGATTTGCAATCTCGGCTCACTGCAACCTCCATCTCCTGAGTTCAAGCAATTCTCCTGTCTCAGCCTCCCAAGTAGCTTAGACTAGAGGCATGCACCACCATGCCCAGCTAATTTTTTGTATTATTAATAGAGACGGGTTTTCACCATGTTGGCCAGGCTGGTCTTGAACTCCTGATCTCAAGTGATCCACCTGCCTGGGCTTCCCAAAGTGCTGGGATTACAGGCATGAGCCACCATGCCCAGCCAGCATAGCCATTCTGATGATGGCGTTGCTCACTGTGAAGGAGCTTGTCTATCTCTAAAATGGATTCATAGACCCCATCTCTCAGGGGGATCCATGGGGACTGGATTAATGGGCTGTGGGTGCTGTGCTGGCCCGCAGAGAGCTTGAGTTTTGTTTTCCCACTGTTGGAGAAAGAACACTCCTTGGCTGAGCTGATCTGAGCCAGTGAGTATCGCAAAAAGGGAAGATTATTTGGCTCAGGAAGGAATGGAAGACATTCCCACCCTCAGGGGGAGCTTAAGCACTCTCCCTACCAAGGAGAATATACAAGCCCTTTGGGTTTCTAAGTTCCCAACCTTCCTGGTAAGCCCTGAGGCCTCAGGTCAGAGAAAGGGGCAGAGTGCATGCTTTATGCTTCTAGAGGGTGAAAAGGAGAGTGCTCTGCCTGGGTAGGGGGAAGGGGCAGTAAATGGGCACTGCCAACTCTCAGGGCACCAGTGGCTGAGCTCAGCAATGAGAGATGAAATTGCCGCCTGAGGCGTCTCCCATGCTTGGAAGGGTCATGGTGGCCTGAACCGGAAACCTGGTGACAGGATGCAGCCACAATGGATAGATACAGAAGACTGTCACCCAAGCAGTGCCACGCAGCAGCTAGCAGCATGGCACTGGCGACAGGGACAACATAAACAGCAGCGTCCCTCTGTGATGCCTGCATCCGTCCTCAGCGTCCCAGACAACGCAGCACTTCCTGGTGCAGCTGGTTTTTGTTTAACTTGAAGAATGGAGATGGAGTATGATTTGCTGTCGGAGTGGGTGAAAGAATTTGTATTTGTCAGCAGAACTTAGAAGAGAGGGCTATGGGTCCCTGGTGACACCTGGGGGGATCAGGGGGCAGGTTACCGTTCCCCAACTGGAACCAAGCACTCTTTGCCCTGTCCACTTCAGCTGGCTCTTAGCATCTCAGGCCTCTTGGGAAATTCAGAGACCTGACTCTCCAGGAACAAACCAGACCTAGGCAAGCAGGAGGCCTCAGGGCAGGGCTGAGTCCCTAAAATACATGTCCCGCCCTAGAGCAAGGCTGACGGAGGAGGAGGGAGGGAGAGGCGGAGCAAGAGCAGAAGAAAATGAGCTGCCGTCGTCTGCAAAGGCTCAAAATGACTTTAACATTGCCAAGACAGCCAGAAGTTCAAATGTTCACAAATTGTGTTTATGTTGCAGAAAACCCATTTCTTCCCACATTAGAGATGAGGAACAGCAAGCCATGATGTTAGGGGAGCCAATCGGAGTTCTGAATGGAGAAGGCTGGGCACTGGTTGGCTCATGCCTGTAATTCCAGTACTTTGGGAAGCTGAAGTGGGCGGATCAGCTGAGGTCAGGAGTTCAAGACCAGCTTGGCCACCATGGTGAAACCCTGTCTGTACTAAAAATACTAAAATTAGCCGGGTGTTGTGGTGCACACCTGTAATCCCAGCTACTTGAAAGACTGATGCACGAGAATCACTTAAACCCGGGAGCGGAGTTTGCAGTGAGCCGAGATTGTACCATTGCACTCCACCCTAGGCAACAGAGGGAGACTTCATTTTTTTTCTTTTTAAATAGAGTTCTGTAGAGAGAAGCTTAGAATGAAAACGGTTACCTCTTGAGTTCATGGTCCCTTCACTTTCCAGAAGCCACAGCCTGCGTTCAAGGTAACCTTGGCTTCTGAGCCCCGTAGGTTTTCTAGTGTTGAGAGTACACAGACTCTGGAGTTGGGCCAGCTGGGGTTTGAATCCCAGCTCCGTTACTTACTAGTACTGCTTGGGAAAATCACTTCTCGTCTCTGAGCCTCAGTTTCCCCATCCATAAAATGAGGATTATAATATTTGCCAGATAGGGTTGTTGTGGGGTATGAAAAGAAATGGAATATACAAGCGATTCAGCGTCATTGTCCTCATTATGACAGGGAATGAGCATGTTGCTCTGTGCGGGCCTTTTCTTCCTGCATGACCTCATTCAGTCCTCACTATGGTCCTACTAGACAGATGGCAGAGCTGGAGCCCAGAGAGGCAGACTGATTTTCCCAGGATTGTTCAGCTTTAAAGTGGCACAGCCTGGCCTGAAACCCAGGGAGTGTGAACCTAACCTTCAGGCTCTGGGTTTCTCCTTCTTCTTTTCTTCCTCTTCTTCTCTTTCTCCTCCTTCTTCTTCTCCTTCTTCTTCTCCTCCTCTTTCTCCTCCTCCTCCCCCTCTTCCTTCTTCTTCAACATTATTATTATTTGAGAGACAGGGTCTCACTATACTGCCCAGGGTGGTCTTAAACTCCTGGTCTCAATCGATCCTTGCACCTAAGTGCTAGAATTACAGACAATAGCCACCACGCCCGGCTCTCCCGGTGCTCCTGATCCAAGCCCAAGGTAAGGGTGAAATCTACAGTGGAAATACAAAGACAGGAAGCATCATCCTTAGAAGGGTTCTTAGATAGGGGCGAGATTTGCTGAAATTTTCCAAAGAAAAGCAGGATATCAGCAGGAGGAAAGTGGGGCAGAGGGGGAGGCCTTGCTAGGCAGCAGCTACAGTTGGAACAAAGTCGGGGAAGTGGAGACGCAGGAGGCAGACTGAAGAGTTGCAGGTGGATTCAGGCTGCCGCTGAAGCCTCCACCGCAGAGAAGTGAGCAGGGTCTTCCCAACTGGAGCTGTTTCTTTACAAAAAGGAGCTGTCATTTTTCTTCCAGGTCCCTTCACAAATCCATCAGACTGCAAGTGCCACGTGGGCAAGGATGGGCTGAGCATCCTCTGCTGTTGCAGCCCCAGCCTAGTGTGGTGCCTGGACCATGGTAGGCACCAGACATTTGCTGAATAAATGGAACTGAGAGGGTCTATTCTCATCCATCTTTAATTTTGGCAGGCTTACTCCTCTGTGGCCATACAACCTCCTCTCTCCCTGCAAAGGAATCTGAAATTGGAGTGGGGGGTGGGATTTAGGGGAGGCATATGATGGAAACTAGCCCCACTGACAAGCATTTATCTCAAGATGCCAACTCCTGGGGACAGAAACCACAGCCATCTCCCTTTCCTCACACCTGTTCACTAGGGTGCATTGAAAGCCAATTCTCCAGTGGTTTGTCAAGTCTTACAAGCAGAGCCACTGACTGTCTTTTGTTCTAGACTACCTTTTCATGCAAACAGCCTGGGAAAGCAGAGCCAGTGGCTCTCTGAATTAAACAGCAAGCATACTTACTGCCCATTATAAAAGATTTGGGTTCTTCAAATCAGGGTCAGTTTCTTACAATGCAACCCACTGTGGATGAACTCACACAGCTGAACTCAACTATGTCACCCATGTAGAGCTGCCAGTTAAAATATAAGACATCCACTTCAATTTGAATTTCAGATAAATAGTTTTTTTTAGAAATACTTTTTTAGAATACATACATCTCATGCAATATTTGGGACATACCAAAAATGTATTCATTGTTAATCTAAAATTCAAATCCAACTGGGTGCTCTATATTTTTATTTTCTAAATCTGGCAACCCTACCGCTGTGGGACTTGGGGGTAAGAGGAACTAATGCAAATATGTTGATGCTTATGCTGCTTCTCTTGCTGTGAGGAATAAAATCTTTTGTCTCTGACCCAAGAATCTTGTGTCTTCCATTAGTACTCAAGTTGGCTACCACGTAGGGTAAAATCTTATGGTCTACACGATTCTTTTTTTGGGGACGGAGTCTCACTCTGTCGCCAGCCTGGAGTGCAGTGGCACCATCTAGGCTCACTGCAACCTCTGCCTCCCGGGTTCAAGCGATTCCCTGCCTCAGCCTCCCGAGTAGCTGGGACTACAGGCGCCCACCACCATGCCCAGCTAATTTTTGTATTTTTAGTAGAGATGGATTTTCACCATGTCAACCAGGATGGTCTCAATCTCTTGACCTCATGATCCACCTGCCTTGGCCTCCAAAGTGCTGGGATTACAGGCATGAGCCAAGGCACCCCGGCCTCACAGTTCTTTATAGATATCCCCAACCTAAGCTTGGAGCCTGGCATAGAGTTGGCCATGAAATGTATTTGTGGAATGAATGGTTGTCAATCCATAGGAATTGCTGCCAAGTACACAGAATCCTCAGAGATGAAGAATTTGTTACTGGTGCTTTGTACACAACTATACATCTCACTAATGCTTTGTTGTTACTATGGTTACTATAACTAGAGAGTGCTTCATAGCTTCCAAAGAGCATTTTCATGCTTTTCCTCATTCAATTTTCCAATGACTTGCTGAAATATGTGTGATTATTCTTACTTTAGGAATTAGAAATTGAAGTTCAGGGTCAAGAAGTGCATTGCACAAGGACATACCTCCCTTGTGGCAGAGGAGTGGCATAGTTGGGGGCCACTCAACCACAGAGGATTTACAAAGATCCACTGTGCGCCTAGCACTGAGCTAAACGCATTACTTCCTTTATCAATGCCAAGTCTTACAAATTCCTTATGATGTGGGCATAATCAGCCCTAAAGGAGTCACATCCCTCCCAGATTTGCATAGCGGGAGAGTGTGGCAGAATCAGAATGAGAACCCACATCTGTTTGATGCCAAAGCCTGAGCAAAAGTGGCAGGAGGTAGTGGGGTTAGGGAGGGGCAGGGCCCAGCAGAGAACAGCATTCCAGGCAGCTGAGAGATTCCCCAGCCAGTCCCAGGGGGTCATAACTAGCAATGAGTAAATTGGCCAAATATGCTAAAATTGGAAACCATGGCCCCAACCCAGTTGGGAACTGCAGCGCTAGATGGGGAAACTGAGGCAGTCCAGCCATACAGACTAGATCCACTCGGCAACCGCACATCCTGGGACTTCTACAAATACCACAGTTCATTCCAGGGCCCACAGGGTGGGAGGCTGGGCTGCCCCGGGCCCTATCATAGAGATAGAACCATGATTCAAGTTGATTGGGAGAAGAGGGGGTAATGATGTTTTCTATATGTCCTCGGGGGAAAGTTGACCTTTTGGGAAGACACACTCTTTTACACCAATTTCCTTAAGTATATGTCCCAAAACATTAGTTTCCAAAAAATAGAAAAGGAGATTCTGTAGTCACATTGTACCAGAACA
Source organism: Ateles fusciceps (assembly GCA_036589455.1). Classification (NCBI taxonomy): domain Eukaryota; kingdom Metazoa; phylum Chordata; class Mammalia; order Primates; family Atelidae; genus Ateles; species Ateles fusciceps. Next base: position 20,927,519 of record JAZHEH010000952.1, read on the forward strand.
AGCCACAGACAAAACCTCCTGGACACCAGATTTAAAGAAGGTAGTGGCTTTGTTTGGCTGGGAGCACTGGCAGACTTGCATCTCGAGAACCAAGCTCCCGGTCAAAGAAAATCCTAACCCTTTTAAAGGCTTACAGTTCTAGAAAGTACATGTGAGAGGGTCATGATTGATAAACTAGGCGTGACCAATCGGGGTTTGAGCAAGATTGAGCGAGAACAATGCTTTCGAGAGGGCGTTTCTCCATACTGTGCCTGCGATCTATAGCTAGGACTGCGATTAAGCATGGGAGGTTTAACCTTTCACCTCCAGGCCTGGTCAGCAGTGCCAGCCGACCTTGCCACCGACCTCATGCTTGCTATGTCTCAACTTTTCCTTCCTCCTTCTTTGAGACAAGAGACAGGAAAGAAGGGTCTCTTCCCTCAACATAAGTTTAAGAAACGCCAGAGCCCCTCTCTCTTTTCGATGAATGGAGTCCTCGGTGTATTAAAGGCTCTGAGAAGTCTGGTAGCAGGCCAGGTACAGTGGCTCACTCCTGTAATCCCAGCACTTTGAGAGGCTGAAGCGGGTGGATCACCTGAGATCAGGAGTTCCAGACCAGCCTGGCTAACATGGTGAAATCCTGTCTCTTCTAAAATACAAAAATTAGCCAAGCATGGTGGTGCATGCCTGTAATTCCAGCTACTCAGGAGGCTGAGGCATGAGAATCACTTGAACATGGGAGACAGAGGTTGCAGTGAACTGAGATCGTCCCACTGCATTCTAGCCTCGGCGACAGAGTGAGACTGTCTCAAAAAAAAAAAAAAAAAGGCTGCCAGCAAAGAAATCTGTTGCATTTTAATTTCTTTTTTTACATTTTAACTTTTTTGTTTATTTTATTTTATTTTAACTTTTTTGTTTGCTTATTTTTGTTTACTTTTAGCCTCTACTGTCGTAGGAGTAATCAGTCTGGAAATTCCTGAAAAATATCTGATCATGACTTCATGACATCACGACATTTCTCCCTCACTTGGGGTGATTCTTTTTTTTTTTTTTTTGAGATGGAGTCTCACTCGTTGCTGAGGCTGGAGTGCAATGGCACGATCTGCTACAACCTCCGCCTGCTGGGTTCAGGCAATTCTCCTGCTTCAGCCTCCTGAGTAGCTGGGATTACAGGCGTCCGCCACCATGCCTGGCTAATTTTTGTATTTTTAGGTAGAGGCAGAGTTTCACCATTCTTCACCATGTTGGCCAAGCTGGGCTCGCACTACTGGCTTCAAGTGATCCGCCTGCCTCAGCCTCCCAAAATGCTGGGATTACAGGAGTGAGCTACCGTGCCAGTGCCCAGCCCCATAAAGGCTTGAAGGCAAAATTTTCAATGGCAGACAACGGTGAAACCACATTTAGCCTCTTGAGCCAGAGGAAATGCAGCTGATGTAAAACTTCCCTACCATGAAAAGGGGGAAGGAGCATTATGTGCCGTTAGAGCTGGCCTCAGCTGCTGACGGAGTTGGACATGCAGTGGGCCAGGCGGGCCCTGATGCCCTTATCTGCTCTCCTGCCAGCTCTTCCAGGGCCTGAAAACACCACTGCCAGACTCACCGCTTTCGCCTGTGGATGCTTTCCAGGCTGCAAGTCTGTGAAGAAATGCCATTACCCCCCACCCCCAAAGAAAGACCCTCTTGGATCTCACAAGGGTGACATTAGTGAAGGTATGGCTCGAGGAAACAATACTGGGGGACGTTAGCAAATGTCACAAGAAAAAAACGGCTTCATTCTTGCGTAAGTTCTGACAACCTGCATCCGCACACCCTCTGAAGAGAGTCACAGTGCACGCTGAAGTGCTGAGAAGTCCTGAGGGACCAAGATTTTCACTGCTTAGAGCAGAGTGGCTATTTATATCTACCCAGCATGGGAAATGCTGAGCATAGGAGATTTGGTCAACAACTCCTTAAGAAGCAGGCTTGTATGGCTGGGTGCGGTGGCTCACGCCTGTAATCCCAGCACTTTGGGAGGCCGAGGTGAGCAGATTATGAGGTCAAGAGATAGAGAGCATCCTGGCCAACATGGTGAAAACCCGTCTCTACTAAAAATACAAAAAGTAGCTGTGCGTGGTGGCGTGTGCCTGTAGTCCCAGTTACTCAGGAGGCTGAGGCAGGAGAATCACTTGAACACAGGAGACGGAGGTTGCAGTGAGTCGAGATTGTGTCACTGCACTCCAGCCTGGGTGACAGAGCAAGACTTCATCTCAAAAAATAAATAAATAAAATTAAATAAATAAAAAAGAACCAGGCTTGCAGGGATGGACCACCAGGGCAAGACAGATGTTCTGTAAAGTGCATAACCAAGTGGCTCAGATGTCAGGCAGACATGAGTTCAAGTTTTGTAACCATTATTTAGAACTACGTAGCCTTTGGCAGGTTACTGAACTTCCCTGACCTCAAATTTCTTATCTGTAAAACAGGGATAACAAAAATTCCTATTTCCTACGTGTGTGTGTGTGTGTGTGTGTGTGTGTGTGTGTGAGAGAGAGAGAGAGATGCAGTCTTGCTCTGTTGCCCAAGGTGGAGTGAAGTGGCATGATCTCAACTCACTGCAACCTCCACCTCCTGGGTTCAAGGAATTCTCGTGCCTCAGCTTCCTGAGTAGCTGGGACTACAGGTGCCTGCCACAACCCCCAGCTAATTTTTGTATTTTTATTGGAGAGGGTTTTGCCATGTTGGCCAGGCTGGTCTCGGACCATTGTCTTGTGCATACCTGGGCGCAGCCTATGTGGTTTTTGTAAGGATTAAAGGAGGTATGCACAAGACGATGGTTCAATAATAGTAACAGCCATAATCATTGTTGTTCTTGTGTCTTGTTTTTTTTTTCTTTTTTTTTTTCAGAGTCAAGGGTACCCTACCAGTGCAGTCTTGTTTTTGTTACAAGGTTGTTTATGGAGATGGAATGGAGAGGGTAGATAACAGGAACTTAGGAATCATAAGGGGTGAGGAGAAAAAAGGCCAAGCATACATTTCACTGCCTTAGTAAATCCTATAATGTCAGAGTTGGAAGAAACTTCTCTTGCTATGAAGTTGGGGACAACCTAGCTGGACATGGTGGCGCATGCCTGTAATCCTAGCGACTCAGGAGGCTGAAGCAGGAGAATCGCTTGAACCCGGGAGGCGGAGGTTGTGGTGAGCTGAGACCACGCCACTACACTCCAGCCTAGGCAACAGAGCGAAACTTCCTTAGGAAGGAAAGGAGGATGGGAGGGAGGGAGGGAGGGAGGGAGGAAGAGACAACCAAAGTCCAGAGAGACAGATTTCCCCAAATCACAGAGTGAATTAGTCTCAAATCAAGAATTCATTCATTTTGCAACTGTCACTAAGCATCTACTCTACTATGTGGAAGCAGTCTGCATAATCTAAGAAACATACACAACACATATCAAAAATCTCAAGCTTGGAATTTACCTTACAGAAACTTTTGCAAAATGTTTTCCAAGCAAGCGTATTTTTTATTTTATTTATTTATTTATTTATTTTTTTATTGCAAAGATGGGGTTTCACCATGATGGCTAGGCTGGTCTTGAATTCCTGACCTCAGGTGATCCACCCACCTCAGCCTCCCAAGGTGCTAGGATTACAGGTGTGAGCCACTGCGCCCGGCCAACAAGCATGTTTTTTAAAGGGACATAAGAAAATACACGTCGGCCGGGTGCAGTGGCTCACCCCTGTAATCCCAGCACTTTAAGAAGCCAAAGTGGGTGGATCACCTGAGGTCAGGAGTTCAAGACCAGCCTGGCCAACATGGCAAAACCCCATCTCTACTAAAAATAGAAAAATTAGCCTGGCATGGTGGCAGGCACCTGTAATTCTAGCTACTTGGGAAGCTGAGCAGGAGAATCGCTTGAACCTGGGAGGCAGAGGTTGCGGTGAGCCAAGATTGTGCCACTGTACTTCAGCCTGGGCAACAGAGCAAAACGCCATCTCAAAAAAATAAAAATAAAAAAGTGTATACAATATTGTATTTTTGTTATACTCAACTTTCACAGGGATGTGGGTTAGAAATTCTGAATTTATTTTATCTGTATCTTAGGATTGAGCAATTAAGCAAATATATTGTAGATAATGAAAGCCAGGTTTCTTGTTGGAGGAAAAAGTTAGAAATAAAGCAGGGCCAGGTGTGGTGGCTCACACTTGCAATCCCAGCACTTTAGGAGGCTGAGGCGGGCCGATCACGAGGTCAGGAGTTTGAGACCAGCCTGGACAACACAGTGAAACCCAGTCTCTACTAAAAATACAAAAATTATCTGGGTGTGGTGGCAGGTGTCTGTAATCCCAGCTACCCCGGGAGGCTGAGGCAGAAGAATCGCTTGAACCCAGGAGGCAGAGTTGCAGTGAGCCGAGATTGTGCCATTGCACTCCAGCCTGGGCAATAGAGCTAGACTCTCTTTCAAAAAAAAAAGGAAAAAGAAAGAAAAATAAATAAGCAAAGCAGCTGGGTGTGATGTTGGTGGCTCACGCCTGTAATTTCAGCACTTTGGAAGGCGGAGGCAGGACGATCGCATGAGGCCAGGAGTTTGAGACCAGCTTGGCCAACATGGTAAAACCCTGTCTCTACTAAAAACACAAAAATTAGCCAGGCATAGTGGCGAGGGCCTGTAATCTCAGCTATTCAGGAGGCTGAAGCAGGAGAACTGCTTGAGCCTGGGAGGTAGAGGTTTCAGTGAGCTCAGATTTTGCCACTACACTCCAGACTGTGTAACAGACAGATCAAGACTCTCCCTCTCAAAAAGAAAGAAAGGAAGAAAGAAAGAAAGAAAGAAAGAAGGAGAAAGAAAGGAAATAAACAAAAGAGGAAGGCTGGAATAAATCCTGTGGTGATGAATTGATTGGAATTGGAGTTGTTGGTATAAACTCTTGAATATACACTAGATGTATACTGAATATACAAACACACATGTGCACATCCACACACACATATGTAGTTGAGTCTCATTATTTGCATTGTTTTGGATGTATACTAGATATATACTGGCGATACACCCCACATAACGCACACACATACACACTTATACAGTTGATTCCCGTTATTTGCAGTTGTCAAGTTTACCTTAGTTCCCTCCAGTCTGGGACAATTCCTCAGGCTTTGTCTTTCAAAGGTCTCTACACTTTTGAAGAATTTCAGCTACTTGTTTTGTAAACAGTGCTTCAATGTGTGTTTATCTGATATCTTCTCATAATTCAATTGAATTGTGTATTAGGGGCAAGGATCCCACAGGAGCAATATTGTGTCCTTCTTTGTGCATTATATCTGGGTGTTCATGGTCCACATGCCTTATTACTGGTGACAGTAACTTTGCTCTTAGATATCTGCCAGGTTTTTTTCCTTGTAAAATTGCTACCTATCCTTTGTCATTAATAAGTATCCTGTAGGGAGACACTTTGAGATTCTACAATTATCCTGTTTCTCATCAGACTTTGGCCCACTTATTTTAGCAGGTATCGAAAATTCTCGCCTGCCTCAATTAATACTATGGTGTGCACCTAATGGTTATTTTCTATTTCCATTATTCTTTCTACATTTGCTAATTGGAATTCTGCCCTAAGAAAAAGTCATCTTTGGCCAGGCGCGGTGGCTCACGCTTGTAATCCAGCACTTTGGGAGTTAGAGGCGGCCGGATCACGAGGTCAGGAGTCCAAGACCAGTCTGGTCAACATGGTGAAACCCTGTCTCTACTAAAAATACAAAAATTAGCTGGGCACGGTGGCACACACCTGTAGTCCCAGCTACTCGGGAGGCTGAGGCAGGCGAGTCACTTGAACCCAAGATGTGGGGGTTGCAGTGAGCTGAGATCACACTATTGCACTATAGCCTGGGTGACAGAGTGAGACTCTGTCTCAAAAAAAAAAAATTAAAGTAGTGGATTTGGGTAAAACAGATTGGCCTCCATCATGCAAGTGGGTCTTGTCCATCAGCTGGAGGCCTGAACAGAGCAAAATGGCCCACCAGCAGGAGGAAATTCTGCAGCAGATGCCTTAGGACGTGAACTGCAGCATCCAGCCCTGGGTCTTAGCCTGCCAGCCTACTATCAGATTTTAGACTTGCCAGTCTCCATAATCGTGTGAGCCAATTTCTTAAAATAAATATCCTTCCCTCTATAGACACATCCTACTGGTTCTTTTTCTGTTGAGAACTCTGACTAATGTGCACACACACACACATACACACACACACACATTTCTCTTTTTTTATATGCACATGTATGCATATGTATACTGATATGGTTTGGATGTGTGTCCCCACTTGTATTAGTCTGTTTTCATGCTGCTGATGAGACATACTGGAGACTGGGCAATTTTCAAAAGAAGGAGGTCTAATTGGACTTACAGTTCCACATGGCTGGGGAAGTTCTCATAATCATCACGGGAGGTGAAAGGCACTTCATTACAAGATGTGGCAAGAGAGAACGAGGAAAGTGCAAAAGCGGAAACCCCTGATAAAACCATCAGATTTTGTGAGACTTATTCACTACCATGAGAACAGTATGTGGGAAACTGCCCCATGATTCAAATGATCTCCTACCGGATCCCTCCCACAATATGTGGGAATTATGGGAGTACAAGATGAGATTTGGGTGGGGACACAGCCAAAACATATCATTCTGCCCCTGGCCCCTCCAAATCTCATGTCCTCACAATTCAAAACCATTCCCACCTTCCCAACATTCCGTCAAAGTCTTAGCTCATTTTAGCATGAACTCAAAAGTCCACAGTCCAAAGTCTCATCTGAGACAAGGCAAGTCGCTTGCACCTATGAGCCTGCAAAATCAAAAGTAAGCTAATTATCCAGATTCAGGTATTTCTTTATAGCACTGCAAGAACAGACTAATACATATGTATATTATATATTATAGTATAGCTACATAGTTGACCTGGTACCAGATTTTGGAGGCGACACATTTGCCACTTGGGTGTGTTACTCCGGCCTATCTATTGAGTGACTTAAAAAGCTGCTAGTTTTGCCCTTCTCTCTTCCTTGGCGCTGCCTCTAGAGGTGACAGCCATCTCCTCCTCGGCATCATGGCAGCCCTCAGACCGCTTGTGAAGCCCAAGATCGTCAAAAAGAGAACCAAGAAGTGCATCCCACCATTCAGACCAATATGTCAAAGTTAAGCATAAGTGGCGGAAACTCAGAGGTATTGACAACAGGGTGCATAGAAGGTTCAGTGACCACATTTTGATGCCCAATGTGGGAAGTAGAAAAGTTCCTTTTTAAAGTTTCCTTTCTTGGCTGGGCACAGTGGCTCATGCCTATAATCCCAGCCCTTTGGGGGGCCGAGGTGGGTGGATCACCTGAAGTCAGGAGTTCGAGACCAGCCTGGCCAACATGGTGAAACACCATCTCTAAAAAATAAATAAATAAATAAAATTTAAAAAATAAAAAGTTTCCTTTCTTGTTAAAGAATAAGGGTGCTAATAACTTTGTTAAGCTCTATCCTATGTAGTTATTAAACATGCCATGCTTATAGGCATGTAGTACATTCTATGTCCTTGTACTTTAACCAAGATATCTGTGCTAGACGTGTTCACAGGCATGTCCCAGCTCTTTATTGCTTTTATCAGTTTAGAAAAGTTTTAAGTTGTTAGCCAATCAGGTTTTAGTTTAGATTGTGAGGTCTGGCTCCAGCCAGGGGAGATCAGATCCAGCAGTAAGAATGACCCCCAAATGCATAAGGAATAAATTTGTGTGCTTTCCTTTGTTCATTGTACTCTCATGGCACGATGGCTAGCGAGGGTACTCTTCCTGCAGTCCAGGAAGTAAAAATTGCATCGCTGACTTTGTCTCAGTGCTAATTTTTCTTTGGGGCACTGAACGTCTATTTCTAACATCTTTTTCAACACCCAACATTGGTTATGGGAGCAACAAAAAAACAAAGCACATGCTGCCCAGTGGCTTCCGGAAGTTCCTGGTCCACAACATGAAGGAGCTGGAAGTGCTGTGTGCAACAAATCTCACTGTGCTGTGATTGCTCACAATGTTTCCTCCAAGAACCACTAAGCCATTGTGGAAAGAGCTGCCCAGCTGGCCATCAGAGTCAGAGTCACCAATCCCAATGCCAGGCTGCTCAGTGAAGAAAATGAGTAGACAGCTCATGTGCACATTCTGTGTTTAAATGAAACTGTAAAAACTGCACACACACAAAAAAGCTGCTAGTTTTGAATGGGACCCAGAACAGGAGAAGACTCTGCAACAGGTGGGTATGTGAGGACAGCGGGGGGAGAAGGGCTGGGAGGGGAAAAGAGATAAGGGGAAAGTGACACTTCTCTGTGTAAGCAGCTCTACCACTTCGGCCGTATGATTCAGCAGATCTAACAGTTCTTGAGGTGTCAGTGACAAGAGGGATGCTATTTGGAGCCTTTGGCCAACCTCTACAGGTAAATCACAGCACAGGCCCTTAGGATTTTGGAGCAAGGCCTTGCCATCACCTGCAGATAAATACTCTCCTTTTGAGAGACAGCTCTTGGCCTGCGGCTGGATTTTGTAGAAACTGGATGCTTGACCACGGGCTACCAAGTTACCGTGTGACCTGACTTGGGCCACCAAGTTATCATGTGACTCAGTGGGCATTATCTGAGCCACTAAGCTGTAAAGTTGGGCATACACAGCGGCACTCCATCATCAGATGGAAGTGACAGATACATGATGGGGCTCAAGCAGGTCCTAAAGGCACAAGTAAGTTGCATGAGGAAGTTGCCCAAATGCCCCACGGTCCCCACTCCTGCTACCCTTCCTTGTCTCTCTCAGCCTGCCCCTATGGCTCATGGAGACTTTCCTATGATCAGCTGACAGAGGAAGAGAAGAGTAGGGCCAGTTACAGATGGTTTGGCCCAATATGGGGGCATCAATCACGAGTGGATGCTGCGGCACTGCAGCCCCTCTCTGGGACTCCCTGAAGGACAGTGGTGAAGGGAATTCTCTCAGTGTGCAGGACTTTGGGAAGTGCCTGTGGTTGTGCACTTTGCTTGAAAGGAGAAATGGTCAGGTGTGTAATTGTAAACCAATCCATGAGCTGGAGCCAATGGTTTGGCAGATGGTCAGGAACTTGGAAGAAACATGGGTGAAACATCAGTGACAGGCCGAGTTAGGTGGCTCATGCCCATATTCCCAGAACTTTGGGAGGCCGAGGTGGGTGGATCACCTGAGGTCAGGAGTTCGAGACCAGCCTGACCAATATGGTGAAACCCTGTCTCTACTAAAAATACAAAAATCGGGCATGGTTGTGTGTGCCTGTAGTCCTAGCTACTTGGGAGGGTGAGACAGGAGAATTGCTCGAACCTAGGAGGTGGAGGTTGCAGTGAGCCAAGATTGTGCCACTGCACACCAGCCTGGGCAAGAGAGAGCAAGTCTCTGTTTAAAAAAACAAAAACAAACAAAAACATCAATGACAAATTTGAGGAAGAGTTATGTGGATAGACCTCTCTGAGCGGGCAAAGGTGTGAAGATATTTGTGCTCCATGTGAATGCTCACCGAAGGGTGACCTCAGGAAGGAGGGTTTTAATATTCAAGTGGATAGGATGGCCCATTCAACCTAGAGGTATATCAGTCAACCTCTTTCCCCGCCATCCCTGCCATCGCCCAATGGACTCATGAACAAAGTGGTAATGGTGGCAGTGATGGAGGTTACGATGGGCTCAGCAGCATGAAGTCTCACTCACCAGGGCTGACCTGGCTACTGTCACCACTGAGTGTCCAATCTGCCAGCAGCAGAGACCAACACTAAGTCCCTGCAATGGCACCATTCCCCAGGGTGATCAGACAGCTACCTGGTAGCAGTTGATTACATTGGTCCTCTCCAATCATGGAAGGGGCAGCATTCTGTCCTTACTGGAACAGACACTCTGGATATGGATTTGGACTTATGGAATGCCTTATCCATCATCAATCATAATATTTCACATAGCATTGCTTCTTTTTTTGAGATAGGGTCTTACTCTGTTGCCCAGGCTGGAGTGCAACAGCACAATCATGGCTTACTACAGTCTTGAACTCTTGGCCCCAAACAATCCTCCTGCCTCAGCCTCCTAAAATGTTGTAATTACAGGCATGACCCACTATATCCTGCCTACTTCTGAGGAGGGAACACACTTCACAGCCAGAAAAGTGCAGCAATGAGTCCATGTTCATGGAATTCACTGGTCTGACCATGTTCCCCATCATCCTGAAGCATCTGGCTTGACAGAAAGGTAGAATGGTCTTTTGTAGACTCAGTTACAGTGCCAGCTAGGTGACAATATTTTATAGGACTGGGGAAAGGTTCTCCAGAGGGCTGCATATACACTGAATCAGCATGACATTTATACAGTATTGTTTTCCTCAAGCTAGTTTTTTTTTTTTTAATTGCATTTTAGGTTTTGGGGTACATATGAAGAACATGCAAGATTGTTGCATAGGTACACACATGGCGGTGTGATTTGCTGCCTTCCTCCCCCATCACCTATATCTGGCATTTCTCCCCATGCTATCTCTCCCCAACTCCCACCCCTCCTTTTTTTTTTTTTTAAAGATGGGGTTTCACCATGTTTGTCACACTGGTCTTGAACTCCCGACCTCAGGTGCTTGGCCTTGGCCTCCAAAGTGCTTGGATTAGAGGTGTGAGCCACCACGCCCGGCTCCTCAAGCTAGTTTTATAGTCTGCCAGTGCACAACAATGTAGCAATCTCTCATTGTTTGAGGTATCATCTGGAGTTCTCTGTCTCATGACCATGAAAATTAAGGCGTGTGTACACCAAGGGTGAGGTTGAAATGAAAGTTCAATAAGCAAAAGAAGAAAGCTCTCCACTGTGGAGAGGGGGTCCGAAGAGGGTTGCTGTTTTTATAGTTGAATGCAAAGGCTTTTATAGAAAACTGATGAGGTCTGGCATCTCATTTGCATAAGGTACAAATTTCTGGTAGCTCTACCCCATCCTCCTAATGTGCATGCAAGCCCTTAGCTTGAGTTACTCCATCTTGCTTTCGTTTCCCTTACAGCTCATGTGTCAGGGGATGGATTTTTTCACTGCAGACACGTCTAAGCAAGTTACCTGTGCAGGCTTTCTTTATCTGTGCATCTGTGGGCATGTCTAGGCAAGCCACCATGCAAGTTCCCTTATCTGTGCCTGCAGCTTAATTTTTCAGGCTGTTATTTTGTTTGAAAGAATTCAACTGAGGATCCACCCTAACTGCCCACCTGATCAGTCTCTTCCTTTCTCCTCTCTCATTCTCCCTCCTCAGGAGTAAGGACCCTAATTGCATTTAGGTAGATGGGGTGACGATCCTTCTGGTTATTTTCTACTGGAAAGGGGTGTTGTGTGGGGGAACAACAGATAGGGTTCCTCCTGGGGTAGGTCTAAGAGTCCTTGGAAGAAAGGCACGTCCATGTGTAGAAGAAACAACTTGGGTTATTAGAGGACATGTATTAAAACAAAGCAAAGGGGTGGAAGTAAGGACAGCTCAAAAATCCCAAGGCTGCCAACATGCCCTGATAACTGGTAGCTATGGTTATATCTGCTAAGATTTGGATGCCTGGAGTTTGGCTTTGGTTAACTTCTTTGGTTCTATTTTCCCAAACAAAGAAACCTCTGGGTTATGGGCACCCTGTTTACTCCCATCACATGGCAGGATTTGCAGGATAATTGCCCAGAACTAGAATATTGATCCAGATTTTTACATTACCCATTTCTTTTTGTTTTTTTCTGAGCTGCAGCCAGAGATTGCTAATTGGTTTACAGGAATAAGCAGGGTTAGTCTAAAATGTATGCAAGAACTTAAAAACAACTAAGGAGATTAGAATTTAATGACAAGTGTATGATAAGTTTTGAAATATAATTTGTCTCTCTCTAGTCCTCATTTGTGTTAACAAATCATGATAGGTCTGAGCTGTTCGCAAAATAAACTTTAGTTTTATACATGACCTGATTATTTGGATAGAGTACAGCAAGAATAATCATTTTTATATAGGCTTTCAAAATTGGCTTTGAATCGGCTGGGTGAGATAGCTCACACCTGTAATCCCAGCACTTTGGGAGGCTGAGGTGGACAGATCACGAGATCAGGAGATCGAGACCATTCTGGCTACCATGATGAAACCCAGTCTCTACTAAAAATATGAAAAATTAGCCAGGTGTGGTGGCATGCACCTGTAGTACCAGCTACTTGGGAGGCTGAGGCAGGAAAACCACTTGAACCCAGGAGGCAGAGGTTGCAGTGAGCCGAGATCGAGCCACTGCACTCCAGCCTGGGCAACAGAGTGAGACTCCATCTCAAATAATAAATAAATAAATTAATTAAATAAAATAAAATTGACTTTGATAGGACTCTGTTCCATAAGCAATCTCAGATAGGACTTTTTAAAGCCACGCCCAGCCATGGGTTTGTATCTTCAAATACCTATGAATTGGGTGAATTCCTCTCTTCTTAAAGTCCCAAGAATATAGGGTTCGTAGGCCTGTTAGAAAGTGACATTCTCTACTCACCACAGGTTAGGAACCCTGTTTGGGGACTGTGCAGACAAGGTATGAGGCCAGTTTCCCAAGGGGCTTGTATTGGCTCTGTAAGTCAAGTTTGATTCCTTAAAGGGAAGCATACCCTTCCAGTCAAAGCCAGTAAAACAACTAATTTCTCCAACTGTGTCCTGTTGCAAAATGAAATGGATTCTATTGGACTAATGCAAACAACTATATTATCATAAGTTAGGAGTACTCACAAATAATTTCCAAATTCTGGAGAAGCCAGGCAGAGAGAAACAAACATCCTCCAAATTTTGTTTACAAGAGTATATCTCACTTAATTATTAAAGGCTGTAAATAGCTTAAGTTTCCTGGACTCTGAAAAACAAAACAAGAATCAGCAACTTTTCTTTTATCTTTTTTTGAGACAGAGTCTCGCTCTGTCACCCAGGCTGGAGTGCAATGGCATGATCTCAGCTCACTGCAACCTCTGCCTCCCAGGTTCAAGCAATTTTGCTGCCTCAGCCTCCCAAGTAGCTGGGAGTACAGGTCCTGCCACTACACCTGGCTAATTTTTGTATTTTTAGTAGAGATGGGGTTTCAACATATTGGCCAGGCTGGTCTCAAACTCCTGACCTCAAGTGATCCACATGCCTTGGCCTCTCAAAGTTCTGGGATCATAGGCATTAGCCACTGTGCCTGGCCAAGAATCAGCAATGTTTTAAGCAAAAAGGTTAAAAAGATTATTTCAGTTTTCTGTTAGTTCAGTCCATTCTGTTAACTCTTGTTTTGCTTGATGTTTATGAACATTTCAGCTCTTCATGAGTCCTGTACATTTTTCCTTTATTCTAATGTCATAATCTCCAAAGTTATTAGAAACTTGCATTTGAGAGCACCTGTCAAAGTCCTATACCTGATTATAAACCATCTTTTGAAGAGGATTAAAACAAGATAACAGTTCTCTGAGAATGACAAAATGTCTAGGGTAGTTACAGTCAAGAACCTGATTGCCAGGCATGGGGACTCCTGCCTGTAATCCCAGCACTTTGGGAGGCCAAGGCAGGTGGATCACTTGAGGTCAGGAGTTTGAGGCCAGCCTGGCCAACATGTTGAAGCCCCATCTTTACTAAAAATGCAAAAAAATTAACCCAGCATGGTGGCACACACCTGCAGTCCCAGCTACTTGGGAGGCTGAGGCATGAGAACTGATTGAAACCAGGAGGTGGAAGCTGCAGTGAGCCAAGATTGCACCACTGCACTCCAGCCTGGGTGACACAGTGAGACTCTGTCTCACACAACAACGTCAAAACACAATTCATAAAGAAATTTGGTTATTTCTGTGGCTTACAATAACTTAACATAATAACCTTAACTATGATTAATAGCATATACTCAGACATTAGAATTTAAGAAATTCCATACAATTTTGGAACATGTATCAACATTATTCACTAAAATATAACCTGAAGAATGTTAAACATCATTTTGGCAATCCCACATATGTAAACATGCCAAGTAATCCTTTTTGCCTCTCTTCTGGATGCTTCAGGGGCCCTCTGTAGCATCTGAAAGGTAGGGGTCAGGAGAGACAATTTTGAATCTGAAGTTTGAGTTAGGAAAGCCTGTTAAGTGTTAGAGGTTTAAAACACTTGATATTATAAAATACAATTCCAGATTAACATAGATTATTTATTTTTGTCATTTAAAACAAGGCAAAAACCTTTACTCATTAGGAGGGAAGACTTAGTTTTTCAAACAGTTTGCCTCTTTTTCCTGCTTTCCTTTCCTTGGTGGTCTATCTGCAAGGCAAATGAAAATCTTTCATTATTCTTCACTACTACATGAAAATCTCGTACAAAAGAGAGGAAGCCAAATTTTACCCTTATATTGGTTTCAAAACAATCCTTTATCCCTAGGCAAGATTTACCTTTCCATACCTTTTTATAGTTGTTCACCACAAACACATTTTACTTTTCTTACATACCTTGTATGCAAATCTATTTTCAGTAGTCTCATTTACATGTTACAATAATAACTCTTAGCAATTTTTAACTTTAATGTAAAATCTGGTAAGTTGTTTTAGTTATGTACTAGGTTCAGATAAAGTCTGACTTTTTCCAGCATAGTTACGGGCGTGGTTCATTTTGTATGTCCACAGGCCTTACCACGTTGTAAAGCAGGCAGTTTACAATCTTGAAACAGTTAGAGAACCTAGTATCTGACTTACATGACTTAGACCACCTATTTACATTTTGGCAACACAGCATTTTACCAATTATCTTTTTTCTTTTTTTTTTGAGACAGAGTTTTGCTCTTGTTGCCCAGGCTACAGTGCAGTGACACTATCTCCGCTCCCCACAGCCTCTGCCTCCTGGGTTCAAGTGATTCTTTTGCCTCAGCATCCCTATTAGCTGGGCATATGCCACTATGCCCAGTTAATTTTGTATTTTTAGTAGAGACAGGGTTTCTCCATGTTGGTCAGGTTGGTCTTGAACTCCCGACCTCAGGTGATCCACCTGCCTCAGCCTCCCAAAGTGCTGGAATTACAGGCATGAGCCACTGCGCCTGCCACCCCCCCCAACGTTTTAAATAAAACTTAAAAAGGTTCCTTTTAAAATGTTTTTTCTAATTTCCTACAGAAAATTTCTTATAGAAAATTTACAAAATATGTACACTCTTCCCCAGCTTGCCTTAATGTTAACATCTTACATAATTGTAGCACAGTGATTAAAACCAGAAAATGAACATTGATGTAATACAATAGTTATCTGTATTTTTCCTTTAATATCCTGTTCTAGTCCAAGATCCACTCCAGGATTCCACACTGTATTTAGTTGTTGTATTAATCAGAGTTTCCTGGAGAGATGGAACCAATAGGATAGATGGATGGATGGACAAGCAGATAGACAGACGGACAGACAGGCAGATAGACAGAAAGACAGAGAGATAAGAGAATTCATTAGTTCATTTTCATGTGGCTGCTAAAGACATACCCAAGACTGGGTAATTTACAAAAGAAAGAGGTTTATTGCACTTACAGTTCCACATGGCTGGGGAGGCCTCACAATCATGGTGGAAGGCAAGGAGGAGAAAGTAACATCTTACGTGGATGGCAGCAGGCAGAGAGAGAGAGCTTGCACAGGGAAATTCCAACTTATAAAGCTGTTAGATCTCGTGAGACGTATTCACTGAGATAGTGAGGTCAGGAGTTTGAGACCAGCCTGACCAATATGGTGAAACCCCATCTCTACTAAAAAAACAAAAATTAGCCAGGCATGGTGGTACACACTTGTAATCCCAGGCAGAGGCAGAAGAATCACTTGAACCTGGGAGGTGTAGGTTGCAGTGAGCTGAGTTATTGCCATTGCACTCCAGCCTGGGCAACAAGAGCAAAACTCCAGCTAAAAAAAAACAACAAAACAAAACATTTTGGGGGGACCAGGTGTGGTGGCTCACACCTGTAATCCCAGCACTTTGGGAGGCTGAGGTGAGCGGATCACCTGAGGTTGGGAGTCCAAGACCAGTCTGACCAACATGGAGAAACCCCACCTCTACCAAAAATGTGAAAATTAGCCAGGCATGGTGGTGCATGTCTGTAATCCCAGCTACTTGAGAGGCTGGGCAGGAGAATTGCTTGAACCCAGGAGGGGGAGGTTGCTGTGAGCTGAGACCGCATCACTGCTCTCCAGCCTTTGCCATAAGAGTAAAACTCCATCTCCAAAAAAAAAAAAAAAAAAAAAAGAGGTTTCTGCATGAACCAACTTGATAGGACTTTTTTTTTTTTTTTTTTTTTAAGAGGGTCTCACTTTGTCACCCAGGCTGGAGTGCAGTGGCTCAATGTAGCCTCGACCTCCCAGGTTCAGGCAATCCTCCTGCCTTAGACCACAAGTAGCTGGGACTACAGGCATTAGTTGTTTTTATAGCTTATCTTTTCGAAGAGTGATATTGAGGTTTTGCTTTTTTCCGGACTGATCCAAACAGAATGCCAAAGTTCAATCTCCATCCTTGTAAATCTGAAGGAGACTTGGGCTGTGACCTCCTGGCCTCTCTGGGAAGGGGTGTCTGCAGGCCCCCACTCTGGTGGGCGCCCCGCCGAGGGCTGGCTCATACCCAGGCTGGATGCACCAGTTGCAGCTTGTGGCTGAAAAGAAACACGCTTTGCTCTGGTTTATGTCTGGCTGAGCTTTGAAAGGGTGGGCCCTCTCTCAGCCAGCTGGGAGGCCACATCTAAGGAAGATGACCTGCAGGCCTTATCAGCACCTATCTTTCATTAAAGCCCTGAGAGGCCAGTTTGTGTCTGGGACCCTGGCAGCTCAGGAGGGAAGCTCCGCTTTTGTTCCTTGTTCTTCTCCAGCTGTTGGGAACTTTGCTGACAGCAGAAATCCACTCCATGGATTCACTGCACAGGCTAGGACCAGAGACATATTTTTTAGTAAAACTTTTTTTTTCTGATTTTAGAGTTGGTGCCCTTTTTCTTTTCTAACTTTTTATTTTGAAATCGTGTGAAGCTTCTAAAAACACTGTAAACATTATAAAAGGAGTTCCCATGCACCCTTCACCCACCCTGATTCTCCTTTACCTCTAAATGCCTTGGTCTGTATTTCCTCCCAAAATAACCACAGGCTAGTGACTAAATCAGGAAATTAATGTTGATACAGTTCTGTTATCTTTCACAGACCCTCATAATATTTTTCCTAGGCCCAGGAATGGGTCTTCTCTGAATCACACCTTGGGTTAGTTATTGCTTCTCTTTAGTCCTTTTCTAATCTGGATCACCACACCCTGCTAATTTTTTATGTTTATTTTTTATTTTTTTGAGATGGCGGGTTTCATCTCCTGTTGCCCAGGCTGGAGTGCAATGTCGCGGTCTTGGCTCACTGCAATCTCCACCTCCCAGGTTCAAGCGATTCTCCTGCCTCAGCCTCCCAAGTAGCTGGGATTACAGCCACTGCCACGTCTGGCTAAATTTTTTTTTGGATTTTTAGTAGAGACACGGTTTCACCATGTTGGCCAGGCTGGTCTCAAACTCCTGACCTCAGGTGATGCCACCCGCCTCAGCCTCCCAAAGTGCTGTGATTACAGGCACCCCAGCTGACGCCCAGCTAATTTTTGTATTTTTTGTAGAGACAAGGTTTCACCATGTTGCCCAGGCTTGTCTTGAACTCCTAAACTCAAGCAATCCACCTGCCTTGGCCTCCCAAATTGCTGGGATTACAGGTGTGAGCCACTGCGCCCAGCCTTTGATAGGACTCTTGATAAAGGCTGGCCAGGGTAGTCAAATGCCAAGGATGAGGGACTTTCAATAAAGTGACCTAGCAAGATTCCTGCTTCAGTTGGATTCCACAAGGACAGAAAGGGAAGCCCAAGAAAGGCCTAGTCAAGCAGAGAACTCAGAGGAGCACGACTAACATTTTGGTCAAAGAAGTGAGTCTTTGCCAATACAATCAGAGTTATTCAATAATTTCTACCTGGTAATTCCTTATTCTGCTTTATAGCTGAGTCTGGTTCTGATGCCTGCCTTGCCCCTTCATGCTATGTTTTTTCTTGCCTTTTATAGCAGGCCTTGTGATTTGTTGTTGAAAGCCAGCCATGAAGTATCTTGTCGTAGGAACCAAGGTAATGAGGCTTTCTGTGTGAGGTTTCGTGCTAGTCTACCGAAGAGCTGGGCTGTCTTAAATGTCTGCTGCGGCTGTAGGTGCCACAGGCCTCAGATAAATTCCTCTAGCCCCTGCTTGTTGTTGTTTTCCCTATTTTCTTTGGTTTGCCTAATAATTCTTTTTTAAAACATTTTTTTGTTAAAAAAAAAAAGTTTTGGCCAGGCACGGTGGCTCACACCTGTAATTCCAGCAATTTGGGAGGCCGAGGAGGGCAGATCGTTTGAAGCCAGGAGTTTGAGACTAGCTGGCCAACATGGTAAAACCCCATCTCTACCAAAAATACTAAAATTAGCTGGGCCTGGTGGTGGGGGCCTGTAGTCTCAGCTACTCAGGAGGCAGGAGAATCACTTGAACCCAAGAGGCAGAGGTTGCAGGGAACTGAGATTGCACCACTGCACTCCAGCCTGGGCAACAGAGTGAGACCCTGTCTCAAAAAACTAAAAATAATAAAAGAAAACATTTTTGTTTCAAGACAGGATCTCCCTCTGTTGTCCAGGCTGGAGTGCAGTGGTGTAATCTCAGCTCACTGCAGCCTCCACCTCCCGGGCTCGAGCCATCTTCTCACCTCAGTCTCCTGAGTAGCTGGGACCACAGGTGTGCACCAGCTAATTTTTTAATATTTTGTAGAGATGGGGTCTTGCTATGTTGACCAGGCTGGTCTGGAATTCCTGAGCTCAAATGATCCTCCACCTCAGCCTCCCAAAGTGCTGGTGATGGCAGCGGTGGCCTGTCTACAGTGGCCGCTGTCGTGACACCGGCTGCAGTGAGTGAGGTGTGGCCAGGGCTGCATACTTCATGGAGCCGGTGGGGGCTGGGAGCAGGCAGGAGCCCCACCCTCCCAGGCGCAGCTGTAGCCACCCAAGCCGTGGCTGCGGACCCAGGCATTTCTGCACTATCTGGGGGGCTGGGGAAGGCACTCCTTCCCCTGCCGGCTTGGAAATTCCTGCTCCTGTTGTCTGGCCTCTCCTTGATCTTGGAATGAGGTTGGGGCCCAGCCCAGGTGCTGTCACAGCCTGGCCAGGTGTGGGGACGCTTGGTGCAGCGCTGACACACAAGCCCCCTGCCACCTTAGCCCCCTCCAGACTTTGAACACCGACGAGCAGGGGGAGGGAGGCCAAGGGGGGGACTAAGGGGCAGCTTGGCGTTGACCTGCAGACACCCCTTGGCACCAACAGCCTGGGTGCTATGAATGGCAGCAGGAGGCAGGCAGCCTCCTGGTCGGAAGGAGGCAGGTCCCTGGTGAAGCCCCACCTTCAAGCCAGGGAGGGCCTGAAGCCTGGGGAGCTGGGCTGCCCGTCCCACAGGAAGGAGTGGGAATTTGTGGTACTTCTTCTGGGCCCACCCACGGCCACCCATGGACCGACTGGTGCATACTTCCTCCCCCTCTGAGGCCCATTAAAGCCTCAGACTCAGCCAGACTCAAGGAGACAAGAATCTGCCAGCTGTGGAGAGGGGCTGCCCACTCCAGGGTCTCCACTCTGCTAAGAGCTGAACAGTCACTGGGACAACGTACCTGTGGAACGGAGCTCTCCACTTCAGGTCTCCTGAGGGCTGTTCTGTCACTCAGTAAAGCTCCTCTTCACTTTGCTCACTCTCCACTTGTCCATGTGCCTCATTCTTCCTGGACACAGGGCAAGAACTCGGGACCCACCAAATGGCAGGGTTAAGAGAGCTGTAACACAAACAGGGCTGAAACATGCCCTTACTCATAACGTTGCAGGTGACGAGAAGGAGCGAAGCCAGACCTAGTAGCTCTCTGAGCCAGGGCTGTGACACCCTGTTTGGGGCTCTGCAGTTCCTGGCATCTCTAAGCTTCCCGGGTGCCACTGTGTTCCCCCGGTGCCCGCCGTAGAAGCTGCTTGTGGTATGCCTGGTCCAGCTGCAGCCTCACAGGGAGCCAGTGCCTGTGCCAGCACCCGGAGCTGCCTGCCCCACTGCAGCGGGCGTGCCTGGCTGTGCACAGTGGCCAGACCCCAGGCTCGCTCACTGCCCCACGCCTGGCTTGCCCTTGGCAGGCATGGGATCTAGGCTGGTAGCTTGAGCCAAGTGCAGCCTGCCAGGCCCAGTGGGCAGAATGAGCCCAGTAGGCCTGAGCAAAACTTGGGCAAAGGTGCCACTGGCTACAGAGGTTTCCAGCTGGCAAAGCGACACCCCAAGGACCCCATAACACTGGGATTACAGGTGTGAGCCACTGCACCCAGACAAGAATCCTCCCACCTCTGCCTCCTGAGTAGCTGGGACCACAGGTGTGCACCACCACGCCCAGCTAAGTTTTCAATATTTTTATAGAGATGGGGTCTTGCTATGTTGCTCGGGGTTGGTCTCAAACTCCTGGGCTCAAGCCATCCTCCACCTCAGCCTCCCAAAATGCTGGGATTACAGGCATGAGCCACTGCACCCAGACAATAAGTCTTTCTTAAATAGTCTTGGAGGTGGGGGGAGGTAAAAAAAAAAGATAGAGTCTTTTACTTGGAGCTCTCTGAATTGCAATCTGCTGTTATTGTGCCTATTGATGTGGTGGTAAGCATTTGATCTGTAATCTTATGATTCAGTCCTACCTGGTTGGTTTTCTTCTTTCAGGAGGTCGAATCACTGAGCTGGGACCTTCAGAATGTCTTAGCTTCTGTTTTCCCCCCTCCTCTTTGTGAGACAGGAAGTCTGGAGAAGGCGGGATAATCTCATCACCTTTCCTCCAGATCAGATAAGACTCTGGAAAGTAGTTTCCCTTGAAGGCAAGCCTTTGTTACAGACAAAGATCTGGGTGTATTTCAGAATGGTTACTTTCCCTTTTTCCTGCCAGAAACATGAGGGGACTTTTCTCCAGTCTTCACTGTGAGAACTTGGTAGGCTCTTGGAGATAAAACCCTAGAAAATGTGGGGAATTCCCTAAGACTCGGCCCCTAGATTTTTCAATTTGCAACCTAGTCCACACTGAGCCTCCAGCAATGACCATTTTATTTTATTTTTATTTGAGACATAGTCTTTGTTTCTTTTTTTTTTCCCTGCAAGATTTTTTTCAATGTTTTGTTATTGTTCTTTTTTTTTTTTTTTTGAGACGGGGTTTCACCCTGTTGGCCAGGATGGTCTTGATCTCCTGATCTCGTGATTTGCCCGCATCGGCCTCCCAAAGTGCTGGGATTACAGGCGAGAGCCACTGCACCTGGCCTTGTTTTTTTTTTTTTTTTTTAAGATGGAGAATTTGCTCGCTCTGTCACCCAGGCTGGAGTGCAGTGGTGCGATCTCAGCTCACTGCAACCTCCACCTCCCAGGTTCCAGGCAAGTTCCCCTGCCTCAGCCTCCTGAGTAGCTGGGATTACCGGTGCCTGCCACCACACCCATCTAATTTTGTATTTTTAGTAGAGACGGGGTTTCACCATGTTGGCCAGGCTGGTCTCAAACTACCTCAAGTGATCCGCCCACCTTGGCCTCCCAAAGTGCTGGGATTACAGTGCTGAGATTACCGTGCCCAGCCCTAGCAATGACCATTTCAGATGTTCCAACCAGTTCCTGGCTCCAGCGGCTTCTGCTTCCCAGGAGGCTGTCTTCGTTGTGATTCTTCCTTATTCCTCCATTTTTTTCTGGTGGGTAGTTTCCCCCTGTGACTTTAGTACTCTACTGGATCTAGGACAATTCATTAATTTCAGTTTGCTCAGCTTTTTCTTACTGTGAGGATAGACATATGACTTCCAAGCTCTTCACCTGTTGCAGCTGAAACTGAAAGAGTGTGTGTTCATATGTGTCTGGAGAGAGCTAGACATTTAAAGTTAATTTTATTCTTTAATCTTTCTTTTAGTTTTTTCTTTGTCATAATCTCACTCTGTTGCCCAGGCTTGAGTGCAGTGGCATGATCTTGGCTCACTGCAGCCCCCACCTCCCGGGTTCAAGCCGTCCTCCTGCCTCAGCCTCAGGAGTACTGGGCACGTGCCAACCATGCCCGGCTAATGTTTGTATTTTTAATAGAGATAGGTTTCGCCATGTTGGCCAGGCTGACCTCGAACTCCTGTCCTCAAATGATCTGCCCACCTCGGCCTCCCAAAGTGTTGGGATTACAGGCATGAGCCTCCGCACCTGGCCTATTTTTAATTAAAAAAAATTTTTTTGGCTGGGCGTGGTGGCTCATGCCTGTAATCCTAGCACTTTAGGAGGCTGAGATGGGCAGATCACCTGAGATCAGGAGTTTGAGACCAGCCTGACCAACATGGCGAAACCCTGTCTCTACTAAAAATACAAAAAAAAAAAAAAAAAAAATTAACTGGGTGTGGTGGCGGGCATTGTAATCCCAACTACTCAGGAGACTGAGGCAGGAAAATCATTTGAATGTGGGAGGCGGAGGTTGCAGTGAACTGAGATCATGCCACCGCACTCCAGCCTGGGCAACAAGAGCAAAAGTCCACCTCAAAAAAAAAATGCTTTTTTTTTTTTCCTACAAAAGCCTACAACACCCAGTATTCCCAGGCAGTCTCCCATGCAAGTACTAACCAGGCCCGACCCTGCTTAGCTTCCGAGATGAGACGAGATCAGGCATGTTCAGGATGGTATGGTTGTAGACAAAAAATGCTTTTAAATTTTTCTTTTCAAAAATTTATAATTTTTTTTTAAAAGACAAGGTCTCACTCTGTCACCCAGGCTGGAGTGCAGTGGCATGATCACAGCTTACCTTGGACTCCTGGGCTCAAAAGATCTTCCTGCCTCAGGAAATTTTTTTGTAAATTATTTTTATTTTCAATAATTTATAACTTTTTAAAAAAACCAAGGTCTCACTCTGTCACCCAGGTTGGAGTGCTGTGGTGTAATCACAGCTCACTGCAGCCTCAAACTCCTGGGCTCAAGGGATTCTCCCTCCTCAGCCTCTCAAGCAGCTAGGACTGCAGGCACATCCCACCACATCCACCATGCCCAACTACGTTTTCATTTTTTGTAGAGATAGCATCTTGCTCTGTTGCCCAGGCTGGTCTCAAATTCCTGGCCTCAAGTGATCCTCCCACCTTGGCCTCCCAAAGTGCTAGGATTACAGGCATGAGCTAGCTGCTGGTAGATCACTTTTGGTTGCTGTTATTTGTAAACTGAGAGGTTTCTGCCCTTGAGGCATTTACAGTCTGGAGAGGGGAGACAGAGAGTAAACCGATAATCCTGTCTGTAAGTAAGTGCTACAAATTGCAAGAGGTGCTGAGAGGTGCTACAAGAACGTCTCCAGGGGAACCTTGAGGCGGAGAGAGGGTCTTGGCTGGCAGCAGTGACTGCTTAGCGGGGGTGTCTGCAGGAGGCTCAGGCAGAGAGGAGGGATAGAGGGGCCAACACTGAGAAGCCAGGAAGCCCTTTCCAACTCCCCAGGCCAGAGCGTGCTCCTCTGGCCTTTATATTATGCCTGTTCAGTCATTCTCACCCTTAGCTTGATTTGACAACTCTACTGCGTCCACCTGGGTGGTTGAGTTGAAGCCATTTTCGCCAGGAACATGCTGTCTGGGCTGGATGACTCTCC
Source organism: Ateles fusciceps (assembly GCA_036589455.1). Classification (NCBI taxonomy): domain Eukaryota; kingdom Metazoa; phylum Chordata; class Mammalia; order Primates; family Atelidae; genus Ateles; species Ateles fusciceps. The sequence continues at coordinate 20,951,105 of JAZHEH010000952.1, forward strand.
TCCTCTCTTTGAATAAAGTTGCTTGGGCCTAGTTGGTGATTCTGGGAGAAGAAACCTACAGTGTTCTTTCTGGTCCCAGGTCCTGCTACCAACAGCCTCAAGAAAGGTAAGTGACGATCCGAGCCGGTATCCTGTTTGCTGCTAGACGTCCTTGTGTGTGTTAATCACTCTCCTTGATCATACCCCCTGTGTGATAAGCATTATTATCCCCATTTACAGTCAAGAAAACTGAGGCTCAAAGGGGAGGGTGCTCATTTGCCCAGGACCAGGCAGCTAGAAAGGGCTGGGATTCAGACTCAAGTGTCCTAACTTGAGGTCTGAGCTCCCCCCGCAACACTCCCACCAAGGTCATGCTGACCCAGTGTGACAAAGCCTTGCACCCTGTGGCCTCAGCTGCCGGCATCTGTCCCAGATGTACACACAGAGTCTGTTGGTGATTTAATGGTAGGCCTGTTGGAAATTTGGCTTGGAGCCTCCATTGTCTCAGCATTTTGTAATCTGGTCCTGGGCAGGGGGCTGAGGGTGGAGGCCACTTTTCATGGGAATTCAGGCAAGGAGGGAGTGTGAACTGTCAGACTGGGACCCAGGCCAAGAGAGCGAGAAGAAAGCTGGGGCCTTCGCCAAGGCTCAGGGCCCTCGGGAGCTTCCAGCTGGTTGGGGCCTTGTGGGCTGAGCCAGATGCGGGCCGGGAACTACACAGAGTTGCTGGCGACTCATCTGCAGGGGGAGAGACAATGAGTAAGCTGACCTGACGGTTCAGAGGGTGGAGCTGCCATCCAGGCACACAGGGGCCTCCTGTCACCCCCGGGGAGAGCGGCCGATCCATTTTGAGGGAGCAGAGAGGAGTCTTAGAGGAGTGACCCCCAGTGTTCTGACACCCAAAAGATGAGCAAAGATTGGCTGGGGAAGAAGGGAGAATGGCCTTTCTGGTGGAGGAAACAGCAGGAATAAAGAGCATATCAATGAGGAAATGTCTAACCCATTCGGAGAGTTTTCTTTTCTTTCTTTCTCTCTCTTCTCTCTCTCTTTCTTTCTTTCTTTCTCCTTCCTTCCTTCTTTCTTTCTTTCCTTTCTTTTTCTTTTCTTTTCTTTTTTTTTTTTGAGACAGGGTCTTGTTCTGTCTCCCAGGCTGCATGCAGTAGCACAATCTTGGCTTACTGCAGCCTCAACTTCCTGGGCTCAAGTGATCCTCCTACCTCAGCCTCCTGAGTAGCTGTGATTACAGGCTTGTGTCACCATGCCCAGATACTTTAAAAAAAATTTTTTTTATTTTTTTACGAGCACCAAGGCAGCAATAATTTTTTTTTTTTTTTTTTTTTTTTTTTTTTTTTTAAAGACGGGGTTTCACCATGTTGGTTAGGCTGGTCTTGAACTCCCAACCTCAGGTGATCCGCCCGCCTTGGCCTCCAAAGTGCTTGGATTACAGGCGTGAGCCACCACACCCGGCCTTTTTTTTTTTTTTAATGGAGTCTCACTTTGTCTCCCAGGCTAGAGTACAGTGGCACAATCTCAGCTCACTGCAACCTCCATCTCCTGGGTTCAAGAGATTCTCCTGCCTCAGCTGCCTGAGTCACTGGGACTACATGCATGCGCAACCACGCCTGGCTAATTTTTGTATTTTTAGTAGAGATGGGATTTCACCATGTTGGCCAGGCTGGTCTCGAACTCCTGACCTCAAGTGATCCACCTGCCTTGGCTTCCCAAAGTGCTAGAATTATAGGCATGAGATAAAGGCAGTGGGCCTTGGCAATTAATTGGGTGTGGAAATAGAAGACGGGGCAGTCAAGTTTGACATCCAAGTTTCTGGGTCACTAGACAGATGGTGGTGACCAATTCTTTTTTTTCTTGAGATGGAGTCTTGTTCTGTCACCTAGGCTGGAGTGCAGTGACACAGTCTTGGCTCACTGCACTCTCTGCCTCCTGAGTTCAAGTGATTCTCCTGCCTCAGCCTCTCGAGTAGGTGGGATTATAGGCATGTACCACAATGCCAGCTTAAGTTTTTTGTATTTTTAGTAGAGATGGGGTTTCACCATGTTAGCCAGGCTGGTCTTGAACTCCTGACCTCCGTTCGCCTTGGCCTCCCAAAGTGCTGGGATTACAGGCATGAGCCACTGCACTCGGCTGGTAGCGACCACTTCTGAGCTAGAAGTACAGGAGGAGAGGCAGTTTTGGGAGGAAGGAGAAGCAGAGTCCAGCTTCCGGCATGTGGATCTGAGCAGCCTGAGGCCATCCAAGAAGAGACATCTGGGGACAGCTGGAGCTGGAGATCTGGAATTCAGGCAAGAGGCCGGAGCTGGAGGTTGACGTTTGTGAAAGATTAGACTTTGGAGCGAAATTGAAACTGTGGGAATAGATGAGCACACTCAGGGAGAGGGTGCAGGGTGAGAAAGGAAGAGAACCAGAACAGACCCCTGAGAATAGTCATGGTTTTGAGGAATCAAAAGAAAGAGAAGCCAGCACACTGGAAGCAGAGGCAGAGACCAGAGAGGTAGGAGAAATGCAGGAAGGGTCGTCAGGACAAAATATTCCCCCAGGAGATAAAACAGGAGAGCGTTGAAAGAAGAGTGAGCTTGATGGTGTCAAGTGCTACCAAGACATCAAATAATATGGAGAAAAAACACAGTCCATTGGATCCAGCTACTGGGGACCTGATGAGGGGGAATTTCAGCGGAGTGATGAGGGCAGAGACCAGACAGGAAGGGCGAGTGGGGGAAATGGAGACAAATCTGCTTTAGTCGTGAGCCACTTAATCACGGTGTATTGACCATAGGCATGCCTTTCCCTCCTCAGACACCATTGATCTGACAGTAAAGGCATAACGTAAGCTGACCTACAACGACAAAGAGGCTGGAAGAGGAGGCATCAGCCAAATAAAGATTCAAACCAACCTTTGGAAGATGGTATGCTAACAGAGAATTACAAAGGTCACTTTTGGTTATGACCTAAAGTGCCAATGGAGGAGATACCAACGCCAATTGTCCAGAAACATCCCCTGAGAGGTCCAAGTCTGGGGAGAGAACAGGTGCGGCTGGGAGACTGAACATGGGGCAGTTGTCTCTCAAGTCTTCTCCCTATCTCATGCAGCCAGATGACTAAACCCACAGGCATAAAAAACAGCAGTTTAGTCCGGGTGCCGTGGCTCACACCTGTAATCCCAGCACATCGGGAGGCCAAGGTGGGCGGATCACCTGAGGTCGGAGTTCGAGACCAGCCTGACCAATGTGGAGAAACTCTGTCTCTACTAAAAATACAAAATTAGCCGGGCGTGGTGGCGCATGTCTGTAATCCCAGCTACTTGGGAAGCTGAGGCAAGAAAATCGCTTGAAACCCGGAGGTGGAGGTTGTGGTGAGCCGAGATGGCGCCATTGCACTCCAGCCTAGGCAAGAAGAGCAAAACTCTGTCTCAAACAAACAAACAAACGACAACAATAACAACAACAACAACAAACCCAGCAGTTTCTTCCTGGAGGAACTGAACTCAAAATGTCCTAGACTTGTTTAGACCAGGCACAATAGAGAGCTGGACTGCAAACAGAGATTAGGGCTAGGCATTCTGAATGGCAGGAGTTTCCTTTTTCCTTGGCCTACTCCTAGAATGCCAGCAGCCAAGGGTATCTCCTCCATGCCCTACCCCAGGCAAGAGATTAGAAGACTTTTCTTTCTTTCTTTTTTTTTTTGAGACTGAGTTTCGCTCTTGTTGCCCAGGCAGGAGTGCAATGGTGAAATCTCGGCTTACTGCAAACTCCGCCTCCCAGGTTCAAGTGATTCTCCTGCCTCAGCCTCCGAGTAGCTGGGATTACAGGCATGCACCACCACGCCTGGCTAATTTTGTATTTTTAGTAGAGATGGGGTTTCTCCATATTGATCAGGCTGGTCTCAAACTCCTGACCTCAGGTGATCCGCCCACCTTGGCCTCCCAAAGTGCTGGGATTACAGGTGTGAGTCACTGCGTTTGGCCTGAGATTGGAGGACTTTTAAGCTACTAAGTCCCAAAGAAAGTACTTTCTGTTGGTGGTATGATGATAGGTCTGCACACCTTTCAATCACCTTTCAGTGAAACCCAACCATGAGAATCGAGCTTCCAACCACCTTTTTAAAGTTTCTTTCACCTTAGTGTTTTTTTTAAGAGACTAGAATTCTTTTCTTTCTTTCTTTTTTTTTTTTTTAGACAACTAGAATTTCTAAGAAGAATCAAATGAGGCCGGGCGCGGTTGCTCATACCTGTAATCCCAGCACTTTGGGAGGCCGAGGTGGGCAGATAACTTGAGGTCAGGAGTTTGAGACCAATCTGGCCAACATGGCAAAACCCCATCTCTACAAAAAAAAAAAAAAAAACAACACTCCACAAAAATAAGCCAGGCATGGTGGCAGTCGCCTGTAATCCCAGCTACTCAGGAGGCTGAGGCAGGAGAATCGCTTTAACCAGGGAGGCAGAGGTTTTAATGAGTTGAGATCCTGCCACTGCACTCCAGCCTGGGTGACAGAACAAGACTCTGTCTCAGGAAAAAAAAAAAAAGAATCAAACAAATATTCTAAAACTAAAAAATTACATGCTGAAAATAAGCACTCCAGGTTAGGTGTGGTGGCTCATGCCTGTAATCCCAGCACTTTGGGAGGCCAAGGCAGGTGGCTCACCTGGGGTCAGGAGTTCAAGAACAGTCTGGCCAGCATGGCGAAACCCTGGCTCTGCAAAAATACAAAAATTAGCCAGGCGTGGTGGTGGGTGCCTGTATCCCAACTACTTGGGAGGCTGAATCGGAAGAATTGCTTGAACCCGGGAGGTGGAGGTTGCAGTGAGCTGAGATCATGCCATTGCACTCCAGCCTGGGTGACAGAGTAAGACTCCGTCTCAAAAAAAAAAAGCAGTCTATAGACAGGTTTCACAGAAGATTGGAAATAAGTAAAGCCAGGACTAGCATACTGAAAGACGGGTGTGATTAAAAATATCCAAACGGAAGCATAGAAAAAAATTAAAAATAAAACATAAATGAGCATAAGACATAAATACAACGCACATGAAAGATCTAACATAATACAAATATGGTTTGCGAAAGAAAAAATTAGGAAGAAGCAACATGTTAACAGATAAAGACCAAAACTTTTCTGAATCTAAGGAAAGACATCAAACTATAAATTCAACAAGCTCAGCAAATCCAAAACAAAATATACACAAATAAGCCAATGACAGTACAGCAGAACAAGATAGAGACCGAAGACAAAGGGAAAACTTTAAAGCGCCATAGGACGGCCAGGTATGGCGGCTCACACCTGTAATCCTAACACTTTGGGAGGCTGAGGTGGGAGGATTGCTTGAGCCCAGGAGTTCAAGACCAGTCTGGGTCTTAGCAAGACCTCATTGCTACTAAAAATTAAAATACAAATAAATATGAGCCAGGCATGGTGGCGTGAGCCTGTGATCCCAGCTACTCGGGAGGCTGAGATGGGAGGATCACTTGAGGCCTGGAAGTTGAGGCTGCAGTGAGCCATGATCACTCCACTGCACTCCAGCCTCAACAATTTCAAATAGAAGTAAAGTACCATAGGAAAGATATATTTCCTTGAATACTCACCCTCATCTCTAGAAATAGTGGCTGTTGTCTACTTTGGGTTTTTTTTGTTTTGAGACAGAGTTTTGTGCCGTCTCCCAGGCTGGAGTGCAGTGGCACAATCTCGGCTCACTGCAATCTCTGCCTCCCAGATTCAAGCGATTCTTGGGCCTCAGCCTCCCGAGTAGCGTGGAGCACAGTCACCACCACCACGTTCATTTTGTTTGTTTGTTTGTTTGTTTTGTTTTTTAAGCAGAGACAGGGTTTCACCATGTTGGCCAGTCTGGTCTCGAACTCCTGACCTCAAGTGATCCTCCTGCCTTGGCCTCCCAAAGTGCTGGGATTATAGGTGTGAGCCACTGTGCCTGGCCCTTACTTCGTTATTTTTAATTCCTTAGTCCTCCCTTACCTCCTTAGTGGTTAGCTGCTATGTTTCTTTTTCTTTTTTTCAAAATTTTCTCTGAGAGAGTCTCACTTTGTTGCCCAGGCTGAAGTGCAGTGGCATGGTGATCATGGCTCACTGCAGCCAGCACCTCCCAGGTCCAAGCGATCCTCCCACCTCTGTCCCCAAGTAGCTGGGACTACAAGCATGCATCACCACACCTGGCTAATTAAAAATTATTTTGGTCGAGTTGAGATCTCCCTATGTTACACAGTCTGTTCTTGAATTTCCTGGACTCAAGTGACCCTTCCTCCTTGGCCTCCCAAAGTGCTGGGTTTACAGGCATGAGCCACCACACCCAGGCAAGTCCAGGCTTTCAACCACTGCAGCAGATACAAACCAAGGTTTTCAGGTTCTCTCTGCTGTTCTTTCCACGGAGGCTCACTGCTGGGGACAAAGTGGGCTCCTGGCAAAGAGCCCCTCCCACTGACTTCCTCTTTGGGGAGAAGAAAAACCAGAAGGACAATGAAAAATGGGGCCACCTGTAGCTATTGCTACCACCTCTTCCCCACCGTCTGAATCTCACCACCAAACAAGCAGCTGCAAGAGAAAAAGGACTGGCTTCGTCTCACAGGGGTCTGTCCTGCAGAGGGTGGGTTCACGATGGCCAGGAAGAAATGTGGTGGTAACAGCATGGACCTGGGTTGGGCCCCAGGTGCTGGCCTTTTTGGAGACGGAGTTTTGCTCTTGTTGCCCAGGCTGGAGTGCAATGGCGCAATTTTGGCTCACTGCAACCTCTGCCTACCGGGTTCAGGCAATTCTCCTGCCTCAGTCTCCTGAGTAGCTGGGATTACAGGCACCCGCCACCATGCCCGGCTAATTTTGTATTTTTAGTACAGACAAGGTTTCTCCATGTTGCTCAGGCTGGTCTTGAACTCCCGACCTGATGATCCATCTGCCTCGGCCTCCCAAAGTGCTGGGATTACAGGTGTGAGCCACCACACCCGGCCTGGCACTGGCCTTTTAAAGGGCAAAGCCGTCCACTCCTCCAGGACAGCATGGGGAAGGAGCGTCCCAACATTTCCTCAGCACCTCCATGTCCAGCGCTGAGCACATTCCATCTGTTCTCTCAATGGCTCCTGACATTGACCAAGAATGTCTATCGGACATTAATTCGCCCGGAGGCCTGAGGATCACATCAGCCTGCAGATTGCTGCTGTTTCTCGGCTCTTTTCTGCCCTGGTCTCCACGCTCTCCAGTCGTCAAGGCCCGTCTGCAGCCACTATCCCGTCGTACCTGAGGTTGCCCCGGGCTCTGACCCTTGCATGCCATTTGGGAGCTGCTCTAATGCCACCTTCTGGCTGGTACTAGAAAGATGAGGACCAGGCTGGGCATGCTGGCTCATCCCAGCATTTCGGCAGGCCAAGGTGGGTGGATCACTTGAGGTCAGGAGTTCAAGACCAGCCTGGCCAACATGGGGAAACCCCATCTCTACTAAAAATACAAAATTAGCTGGGCATGGTGGTGCATACCTGTAATCCCAGCTACTCAGGAGTCTGAGGGAGGAGAATCGCTTGAACCCGGGAGGCAGAGGTTGTGGTGAGCTGAGATTGCGCCATTTGCAGTCCAGCCTGGGCAACAAGAGCAAAACTCCATGTCAAAATAATAATGATAATGATAATCATCATAATAATAATTAGCAGGCGTGGCGACACACACCTGTAGTCCCAGCTAACTGGGAGGCTGAGGTGGGAGGGTTGCTTCAGCCCAGGAGGTAAAGGCTGCAGTAAGCCACGATCGCAACACTACTCCAGCCTGGGTGACAGAGTGAGATCCTGTCTCAAACAAACAGCAACCACAAAATCATCAAGAGGGTTGGTTCCCCTTCACAGGATTTGATTTTTTTGATTTATGGGGCTCTGTGAGTACTTTGAGTTGGTGCTCCCTGTGGAAGCCTGGGAACTGAGTCTTTCTCTTAAGCCCCGAGCTGTCTGGAAAGGTACAGTCTCTTCATCTGCCTTCCAGCATCACTAGCTCCAGGGCTCCTCCCCCGGAATGGAGGCCTCTGTAACCCTGCCTGGGTGGTCCTGCCCTCAGGACACTGTGCCAGGCTCCTGTGAGGGTCTCAGCCCCATAACTACTGAGTCACTATCTGGGTTCCTTCCAGGCTGTGGGGAGGTCTCTCTCTTTGGTCCGGCTGAGGTGGTTGAAATGAACAGGACTGCTCTGACCAGCTCACAGAAGGGGAAGTGGATGGCACAAACACAGGTAGGGCAGCCAGGGAGCAGAGATTCTCTCAACACCCCAAGATCTCCAAATCAGGGCTCCCTGGGATGCAAATGATAAAAATCCCAAGCTATCCTCAAGCAAAAGAAGGCAGAGGAGGAGGTACTGGCTTATGCTGGCTTCAGGTACTGCTGGACCCAGCATTCCATCTTGCTTCCATCATCTGTCTCCTCCCTGCTCAATCCCACCCTCTCAGCTACCAGTGAGCAGTTTTTTTCCTCTAGTTCTTACCGTGGTCCCAGCCAGATATAAGTCTCACTGAGCCAGATGAGGTACCCAGCCCTTCTCTGAACCAATCACCACAGCCAGGGGGAAAGAATTACACGGATTGGCTAGGTCTATGTCTCTACCCACTTCTAGGCAACTCAATCCCCTAGACGAAGGTCTTAGGAGCTCCTCAGGGAAAATAGACCTGCAGAAGAGAGGCTGATAGGCAGAGACAGATTCATCCTTTCTATCCAGGATGCCCCATACCACTGGGCTCCAGAAACCAGAGCCAGGGAGCTGGAGGGGGCTGAGGTGGGCCCTGCAGGGCTATGGCATTCTGTGCCTTTCCTCTCCTTTCTTTGGTGGCTTCTTCTGTTTCCCCTCCTAGTTCCTAGTGTGCAGCTATGGAGACCCAAGCCATCCCAAGGCCAGGTGTCACGAGCTCTTGGAGTCAGCCCATCTAGATTTGAACCCTGGCTCTATGTTCCTTAGCTGAGGGACTTGGGACACTTCATTTAGTCCGTCTGAATCTCACTGTCCTCCCTGCGAAGTGGGCCAAGGACAGAGCCGGCCTCCTGGGTGTCGGCTGCCACAGCTTCATGAGATTAGGCGTTAAGAACACTTAGCAAAAGCTGCCGTGGAAAACGGTCTGGTGGCTCCTCAAAAAGTTAAATGTAGAACTGCCGTATGATCCAGCAATTCCACTCCTGGCTACAGACCCAAAAGAATTAAAGCAGGGACTCAGAACGACCATCTGCACATCATCATTCATAGCAGCATTAGTTACAACAGCGAGAAGGCGGAAAACGACTCAAAGTCACCAACAGATGATGGATAAACACGACGCGCTAATATTGACAGGGCTCAGGGCAGGATACCCCCAGTACGGCATCTTGGCTTTTTTTTTTTTTTCTTTGAAATGGAGTCTTGCTCTGTCACCCAGGCTGGAGTGCAATGGCACGATCTCGCCTCACTGCAACCTCTGCCTCCTGGGTTCAATCAATTCTCCTGCCTCAGCCTCCTGAGAAGCTGGGATTACAGGTGCCTGCCACCACATCCAGCTACTTTTTGTATTTTTAGTAGAGACAGGATTTCACCATGTTGGCCAGGTGACCGGGTGAACTCCTGGTTCACCATGTTGGCCAGGTGAATTCCTGACCTCAGGTGATCCGCCTGCCTCAGCCTCCCAAAGTGCTGGGATTATAGGCATGAGCCACTGCTCCAGGCCCATCTTGGCATATTGATTCTTTCAAGCTGAAGGAATTTGAGAAATAGCATGTGCAGGAAAGACTTTCTGACCTTCCCCGATCAGGTCATAAAACCCACTTGCGAGAGGTGCCCTCCTCTACCTGGAGGAAAGGAGCCTCCTAAACCCTGAAGATGAAAGGATGCCAAGAGGAATCTGGATGAACAGGCCTCGGTAAACTTCCCCCAGCTGATCACACTCGGCTCTTTGTCCCATCCCATCCTTCCATGACGTTCTGCTCTTCATCAAACCTACCATAAAACCAGCCTGGGCAACACAGTGAAACCCCCCATCTCTACAAAAACAAAATTAGCTGAGTGTGGTGGCACATACCTGTAGTCCCAGCCACTCGGAGGCCGAGGTGGGAGGATCACTTGAGCCCAGAAATTCAAGGCTGTGGTAAACCATGAGCGTGCTACTGCACCCCAGCAGACAACAGAGCAAGACTCTGTCTCAAAACAAAAAATAAAAAACCCAGCATAAAAACATTCAGGTTTAATGGCTTCTTTGGGTCTTCATTTCTTTATGAACGCTCCTGTATTGCATACTATTTACATAAAACTCATATGAAATAAATTTGTATGCTTTTCTCTTGTGTTTTTTTTTTTTTTTTTTTTGGGTTCACTACAACCTCTGCCTCCCGGGTTCAAGCAATTCTTCCTCAGCCTTCCAAGTAGCTGGGATTACAGGCACACACCACTATGTCCAGCTAATTTTTGTATTTATTTATTTATTTTTTTGAGACAGAGTTTCGTTCTTGTTGCCTAGGCTGGAGTGCAACGGGCAATCTCAGCTCACTGCAACCTCCGTCTCCAGGGTTCAAGCAATTCTCCTGCCTCAGCCTCCCGAGTAGCTGGGATTACAGGCATGTGCCACTACAGCTGGCTAATTTTGTAGTTTTAGTAGAGACAGGGTTTCTCCGTGTTGGTCACGCTGGTCTCAAACTTCTGACCTCAGGTGATCCTCCCGCCTCAGCCTCCCAAAGTGCTGGGATTACAGGCGTGAGCCACCGCACCTGGCCAATTTTTGTATTTTTAGTAGAGACGGGGTTTCACCATGTTGGCCAGGCTGGTCTTGAACTCTTGACCTCATGATCTACCCACCTCAGCCTCCTGAAGTGCTGGGATTACAGGCATAAGCCACTGTGCCAGGCCCCTTTTTTGGCGGGGTCTGGCGGGGCGGGGATAGAGTCTTGCTCTGTTGCCTGGGCTGGAGTACAGTGGTGTGATCTCAGCTGACTGCAGCCTCCACTTCTTGCATTCAAGAGATTCTCCTGCCTCAGCCTCCTGAGTAGCTGGCACTACAGGTGCCCACCACCGCACTCGACTAAGTTTTTATATTTTGGTAGAAACAGGGTTTCACCATGTTGGCCAGGGTGGTCTTGAACTCCTGACCTCAAGTGATCCACTGGCCTTGGCCTCCCAAAGTGCTGGGATTACAGGCATGAGCCACTGTACCCAGCCAGTTTCTTATCTTTTATATGTGTATACACACACACACACACACACACACACACACACACATATATATGTATGTGTATATTATATATATGTATACAACACACACACACACACACACCCTACTATTGGGGAGGCTGAGGTGGGAGGATCGTTTGATCCCAGGAGTTTGAGGCTGCAGTGAGCTGCTACACTCCAGTGTGGACGAGAGAGCAAGATCCTGTCTCAAAAACAAAGAAAAAAATCCAAAACAAACAAACAAAAGGCTGGGTGCGGTGGCTCACGCCTGCAATCCCAGCACTCTGGGAGGCCAAGGCCAGTGGATCACTTGAGGTCAGGAGTTCAAGACCACCCTGGCCAACATGGCGAAACCCTGTCGCTACTAAAAATACAAAAATTAGCCAGGAGGGTTGGCAGGCGCCTGTAATCCCAGCTACTCAGGAGGCTGAGGCAGGAAAATCACTTGAACCCAGGAGGTGGAGGTTGCAGTAAGCTGAGATTGCACCACTGCTCTCTAGCCTGGGCAACAGAGCAAGACCCCATCTCAAAAAATAAAAATAAAAATAAAAAAAGACTGTGCTCCAATTCATTTACCAGTCCCTTCCCTCACCCTCCTTTGCCCTGACATCACAACTTTGCCCAGAAAGGCCCAGAGCCCCCGGCCCCGTACTTGGGCATGGCAGTGCCCTGGTGTGAGGGGCATCTTCCCCCTGATCACCCGATTGACCCCATCCTCTGGCCTCCACTGGACCCTGTGAGTTACAACAGTGATCACAGGGCCTGCTGTATGCAGGGTGCTCAACATGCCTCACAAGTGTCACAACAGTCCTGGAAGGTCCTTCACAAGCGAGGAAACTGAGGCAGGAGCCACGAGGTCACTTGCTTGTCTGTGGCTGAGCCAGCTTTGAACCTTGTCTGACTTCAGAGCATGTGCTTTTTCCGACTCTCCTGTCCCCACCAAGGTCACTCCCCTCCGGAATCCAGGCTCTGGGATCCTGGGGCCTCAGGGACAGGGCACCCCCCTCCTCCACCACCGCCGAGGAGCGGGCGTTTCTACAGCCTCCTCCGTGGGCCTGCGACCCCCAGTGTGAGGGGAGGGCCGCTGGGGGCTCTTGAAACCCGCTCTTCCAGGGGTGGGAGGTGAGGGGCTGAGGTGCAGCGCTGGGCTGGCCCCGGGTCAGCTTCGCCCACACCTGGGATGGAGGCGGAGGCGCTCCGGGTGGTCTGCAGGCGGGCGGCTTTCCCACCGCCCTGGCCCCTCACCCCGGCACACCCTCATGGGATCCTCACGAGAGCCTCCGTCTTACTCTCTCCCCTGGCAGGAGGGGAGCAGAGGCCCTGGACCCCACAGGTGGCGCGTGGTGCGCAGCCAAGATAAGCTCAGGCAGCCTCTCCAAAGCAGGGGCGCTAACGCAGCCACCTCTCACGCCCTGGCCCCCGGCCCGTCCTCTCCGCCCCTGCCCCTTCCCTAAGGCCCTTTCTCTCCTCCCCTCGGCCGGCTCAGCCCGGGCCGTCCCCTCCCTACGCCCGCCAGGGGGCGTGCGAGCTCCTTGTAAAGACCTTAGGAGGCCGCGGGAAGGGTCTGGACCCGCCAGGCGGGGCGGGCAGGGGGTTGGACCCGCGGGGTGGGGACGGGAATCGCAGGGAGGCCGCCCGGCGTGGCGTCCTGGTCCTCCCCGGCCTCGCCAGGCCCCGGCCCTCCGCAGGCCTCAGTGTCCTTGTCTATAAAATGGAGGTGGGGCCGTCGGGAGCAGAGCTGCTCACCTTTTAAGAGCATGGGAATCACCTGGAAATCTTTTTAAAGGCAGATTCTGATGCAGTGGGTCTGGGGTGGGGCCTGGGAAGCCGCATGTCTAAGGAGCTCCCAGGTGGGGTCCATGCTGCTGGATCCTGGATTCATCTCTCTCTCTTTTTAGACAGTCTCGCTCTGTTGCCCAGGCTGGAGTGCAGTGGTGCGATCTCGGCTCACTGCCACCTCCGCCTTCTGGTTTCAAGTGATTCTCCTGCCTCAGCCTCCCGACTAGCTGGGATTATAGGCGCCCGCCACCACGCCTGGCTAATTTTTGTATTTTTAGTAGAGACGAGGTTTCACTATGTTGGCCAGGCTGGTCTTGAACTCCTGACTTCAGGTGATCTGCCCACCTTGGCCTCCCAAAGTGCTGAATTACAGGCGTGAGCCACCTCACCTGGCCTCTGGATTCATCTCTAAGGGACCTGCCAGCTCTGACCTGCCTGTGTCTCAAACCCTTCCAAAGAAGTGGTTGTTCATGTGGTCATTAACTCATTCCTTCCTTCGTTCAACGAGCATTCTCTGAGCCTCTCTCTGTGCCAGGTCCCTGCCTGGTGCCAGAGATATAGAAATGGACAAGATCCTGTCCTGCCCTAGAGGAGCTCATGGACACGAGAACCAAGATTAGCACCCAACATGGTCAGTGCTGGGGGAGAAAGAAGCCCAGGGCAGAGGCGTGAGAATACCAGAGGGGCCCCTCACCAGACATGTGGGGAGGTCAGGGAAGGCTTTTGGGGGGAGAGATTCCTCCACCTCCCTTTTTATTTTTGGGAAGAGATCTCGCTCTGTCACCCAGCAATTACTGCTCACTGCATCCTCAACTTCCCAGGCTCAGGCTCAGCCTCCGGAGTAGCTGAGATTACAGATGAGTGCCACCAAACCTGGCTAATTAGAAAATTTTTTTTCTGTAAAGACAGGGTCTCATAATGTTGCCCAGGCTGGTCTCGAGCTCCTGAGCTCAAGGGATCCCCCTGCCTTGGCCTCCTAAAGTGTTGGGATTACAGATGTGGGCTCCACCTACTCTGGATGAATGGGCAGAAGAGCACCAGGCAAAGGGGAGGGGAGGGGAAAGGGTTTTCCAGCAGAGGAATGAGCACACACGAGGCCCTGAGCAGAGAGAGCCAGGCATGGGGTAAAGTGGCTACGCAGCAAGAGGGGCCACACACAGACACACAAATACACATAAACCCCTCACACAAAGCAAACACACGAACACACAAGCACATACACACACCCCCCTCGGAGGTGCAGATGTCGGTAGGAAGCCGCATCCTGAGAGAGGGGAGTTCTTATTCAGGCACTTCAGTAAGCTCCGATTGGAGTGGGTTGTTGTAGGACGGTTTCCTTGGCAACCCCCTGCTTTTCTCCCCAAAGACTGCAAGGACCTCTTCTAGGGCTCGTTCAGCTCCACAGCTGAGGCTCCCCTGGCTGCCAAACTCCAGAGGTCACCCCCCCCCCCCATCTCCCTTCTCTACTCCCATCCTCAACTCCGGGGCCCCTGGCTCTGAAGAACTGACCCTAGGGGAGTGTCCCGTCACAGACGGGCCCTCATCCATCCCCACCCCTCTCTGCCCCAGTGGCTACCTGCTTTTCCCTACTCCTGGCCCCATGCTGTCCCTCCAGCAACTTTGGGGGCAGGTCTGGTTAGTGCCTTTTTTGGTCTGTTTGTTTTTGAGATGGAGTCTTGCTCTGTCACCCAAGCTGGAGGGCAGTGGCATTATCTGGGCTCACTGCAACCTCTGCCTCCCGGGTTCAAGCACTTCTCCTGCCTCAGCCTCCCAAGTAGCTGGGACTACAGGCATGCACCACCACACTCGGATAACTTTTGTATTTTTAGTAGAGACAGGGTTTCGCCATGTTGCCCAGGCTGGTCTCAAACTCCTGACCTCAGGTGATCCACCCGCCTCAGCCTCCCAAAGTGCTGGGATTACAGGCATGAGCCACCGCACCTTGCCTAGGTCACTGGTCTTACAGTTTGTTTTCTATTTGTTCCGCTTATACTGTTACTTTTCTCTCCTTCTTGCCTTCTCTTGCCAGCTTACACCAACGTACCCAGCAAAAAATACTCTTCAAAAACAGAGGTGGTCTCTTCCGGAAGATCTGATTTTATAAAAAGAAGCAGAAAAAAAATTTTAATGCAAGTGAAACCGAGACATTTCATACCAATAAAAATGGAAAGAATTTATCACCAGCACATCCCCCATCAAAAAATTAGCAAAGGGTGATTTTCAAGCAGGAGAAAATGGATCCCAGATGGAAACTTGGAGATGTGGGAGGAAATGAAGGCCAATGGAGAGAGAAAATATTTGGTTAATCTAAACAAATATTGTCTGTATAAAACAATAATAATTAGGTCTTGTGGAGTTTTCAGTAGATATACAGGATTCAAATAGCAGATGCTAACAGATGACAATAGCATACAAGTCGGGAGGGGGTAAATGGAGTTTTAAGTGGTCTAGGCTTCCTGCATGTTCCTCTGAGTGGTGAGAACTCATCTGTAGCAGACTTTAATAAGTCAAGGATATGCATTATAATCTTTAGGATAACCTGCTAAAAGAAAGGAATACTAAAAAATTAATAAAGCAATGGCATGGATAGTTAAAAATAACCTATCAGTCCAGGTGCAGCGGCTCATGCCTGTAAGGCATGAGCTCCAGCACTTTGGAGGCCTAGGCAGGTGGATCTCTTGAGGTCAGGAGTTCGAGACGAGCCTGGCCAACATAGTGAAACCCTGTCTGTACCAAAAATACAAAAATTAGCTGGGTGTGGTGGTGGGTGCCTGTAATCCCAGCTACTCAAGAGGCTGAGACACAAGAATCACTTGAACCCAGGAGACCGAGGTTGCAGTGAGCGAGAGGTGCCACTGCACTCTAGCCTGGGTGACAGAGCGAGACTCTTGTCTCAAACAAACACACACACACAAAAGACCAAACCAAAACCAACCAAACAAAAAAACCCATATCAATCCACAATAAGGTGAGAAAGGAGGGAAAATGTATTTTAAAAAGAAACTTCAAAGGGAATTAAAATGTTCTTAAATTGAGTGGTGGGCACACAGTGTTCCACCTTAACCTGATTCATATACCTTATGTGTATTCAATGAATATTCTTTTATCTGTACTCCACATGGATTAAAATATTTAAAAAGCAAAGCAAGTGGCAGAACATTAGGCATATGTAATATGACTCATTTGTGTGCGTGTGACTATATAAATATATATACATACTATATACATAGTTGTTTTCTGTTGAAGAAAATCTGGGCTGGGCGTGGTGGCTTGTGCCTGTAATCCCAGCACTTTGGGAGGCTGGGGCAGGAGGATTGCCCGACCTCAGGAGTTTGAGACCAGCCTGGACAACATAGTGGGACCCTGTCTCTACAAAAAATAAAAAAACTAGCTACACATGGTGATGCGTGCCTGTAGTATCAGTTACTTGGGAGACTGAGGTGGGAGGATCACTTGATCCAGGGAAGTGGAGGATGCAGTGCGCCATGATCGCTTCACTGCACTCCAGCCTGGGTGACAGAGCAAGACGCTGACTTTAAAAAAAGAAGCCAGAAAAATAATCTGCAATCATAGATTGTGGTGGGGATGGAATTCTGCAGGAAAACTGCCTATGTCTGACTTCTCTTTTTCTTTTCTTTTTCTTTTTTTTAACTGACACCACGCCCTGTCTTAACCCTCCGCCTGAACCCCCTTTCTTTTTGAGACAGAGTCTCAATCTGTCCCCCAGGCCGGAGTACAATGGTGCAATCTCAGCTCACTGCAACCTCCACCCCTCGGGTTCAAGCGATTCTTCTGCCTCAGCCTCCCGAGTAGCTGAGACTACAGGTGCCTGCCACCACACCCGGCTAACTTTTGTATTTTTAGTAGAGACGGGGTTTCATATATTGGCCAGGCTGGTCTCAAACTTCTGACCTCGTGATCCGCCCGCCTCGGCCTCCCAAAGTCTTGAGATTACAGGTGTGAGCCACTGCGCAGGGCCAGTCTGCCTTTTTATATAGTCTTTGGAATTTGCATGATGTTTTCGGTAAGTATATGTCACTTAATAATTACAAGCCACAAACAGGCTGCAAATGTTTCTGTTTAGAAAAAATTAATTTGAAACGATGTGATGAGAATAGGATCGATGGCTGCCTTGGGGTCACCAACGCCTGCCCATCCCGCGGTGTCCTCCGCTCTTCCCAGTACCAGCACCTCCAGCTCATCGCTTGGTCCGCCTGCCGTCGTGACCCGCCTCGCCCACACGGTGGCGCTGCGGGGACGGCCCAGCCTCTCCCGGACTCCGAGGGCTGGGAGCCGTAGCGGCAGGGGAAGGGGGCGGCGCGTCTTCGGGAACCGACTGATTTCTTCGGCGTCCCGCCGACAGCTTTACCGGGTGGCATCGGGGGCGCTCGCTCGCAGCAGGTCAGTCGCTTCCGTGGGTAGCTCCGGAGCATTAAGCGCCAACCGCCGGGCAGTTATCTACGCGGTGGTGCCTCCCAGCCCACCTCGCCGCCAGGAGTCAAATGGGCTCTAGTCTCCCGGCGACAAGACTGGATTCCCAGAGCAGGCCTGGAGGGCTCTCACGGCGCTTGTTGGGACAGGCTTGGGGCCTGCCTCCAGAGGCCCTTAGGTTCGGGTCCCCGGCGGAGGGCAAGCCGCGTTGATCCGCCTCACCGGTCAAGGGAACTACAGAGGAGGGAGCGGGGTCTTGCCTGGGTCCCTCTGGGCTGAGGTTGAGTGTTTCTGATCTGTCTCTGAATTCTCCCACATGCAAATCTGAGCAAGCCACTCCCTGCCTAAGACACTCCATGGCTCCCTATCACCCTCAGGAGAGTGTCCAAGTCCCTAAGCCTGACTCCTGAGGTTCCTTACCACGCCCAACACCCAATGCTCCATCTCACCTAATCCCTTCATTCCCTTCCACCTCTGAGGCGCTTTCTTACCTTTGAGCGTCCCCCACAGGCTGTTCCCATTCACTCAAACACCTTTCCACTCCTTTTTCTTCTTGAAAAACTCTGACTCATCCTTCAGACCTGTAGTTTAAATGTTGCCTCCTCCTGGAACCGCCCCCCGCCCCCACGCCAGAGTTCCCCCAGGCTTCCCCTTTCCCAACATCACATGGAGTCTCACTCTGTCACCTGAGCTGGAGTGCAGGGCGTGATCTCTGCTCAGTGTAACCTCTGCCTTCCAGGTTCAAGCGATTCTCCTGTCTCAGCCTCCTAAGTAGCTGGGATTACAGGCACGCACCGGCTAATTTTTGTATTTTTAGTAGAGACGAAATTTTGCCTTGTTGACCAGGCTGGTCTTGAACTCCTGACCTCAAGTGATCCTCCTGCCTTGGCCTCCCAAAGTGCTGGGATTACAGGCATGAGCCACCACACCCAGCCTTCACTAATGATAGGTTTATTGCCTGACTCCCCCCATTGGACGGTGGCCCCAGGAGAGCAGGGATCTGTCTGCCTGGGTCATTAGGGCTCTCTCAAGGCCAGGACCGTGCGGCACTCAGCAGGTGCTCCATAACTTGCTGTGCCATGAGTGAATGTTCGTGACCATGCATCTCATGGTGGTGGGTGCTTGAGGGGGTATGCAAAGACACTCTGTGGCCTGTGGGTAGGTGGAGGCGGCAGGGACAAGGCACATTACAACAGCCTGTCTAAGGAGCCACTGGGCTTCCCTTGGACTCCTGCCATCAGACAAACCACAATGACTGGTGGCTGCCAGGCCTCTCCCCCAGCACCCAGTGGGTGGACACAGGCTGACCTAGAGCGACACCAGAAAGAGGTGAGCATGTGGGTCCCTTCGCCCAGCCCTGCCTGGCCTCCTTCCTGTGCACGCGGTCACCTCCCAGACCCAGTGCCCAGCCTGCCTGCCCAGCTGATGACAGACATCACCTCAAATGTCCTCCAGCATCCAAAAGTCATCTGAATTCATCATCTTCCTCAAAAATTGCTTCCCCTCCCAGTTCCCCATCTCAGGAATGGCTCCACCATCTCTGAGGCTACCACCCCCCACTTTGCTCCCTCTACCATCACCCACCTATCACCAAAGTCTGGTCTCTGATTGAGAACCCCACCATCTGCTTTGCTGAACTCTGCAGGGTTCTGGGAGGACAACACCCTTGTCCACCCCTGAGCCCTCCTGAGCCCCATATCACAGCCAGGCTTATCTACTTTCAGTTCCTCAAATGAGCTGCGCCTGCCCTCTGCTCCTGGCCTGTCTGTGCTGTTCCCTCAGCCTGGTCTCTCCGTTTTTACCTGGGGGAAAGTAAAGGTAAAGTGTGTACCCCTCATGTTTCTGCTTAGACATCCCTTCTTCCAGGAAGTCCTCCCTGATTGGGTAACCCTCCTTGGGGCTCCCATGGTCACCTGGGCTTCACTGGTCTCTGCCCTGGTCACACTGTGTTGCTGTTGCTTATCATCTGTCTGCTTGTTGCCAAATCTGGGGTCAGCGTTCAGTCCTCAACGCACACAGCTGCTCAACCTGGCTTAACTCAGCCGGCCACGCCCTCCTTGCTGAAGGCCCTCCTCCTGGATTTCTGGGTCACTGCTGTCTCTGAGGTCTCCTGTTCGCTAGCTGCTTCTACTCAGTTCTCTTGGCCGGTTCTTCCTCATCTCCTGCCCCTAACATTGGTGTTTCCCAGGTCTGGGTCCCAGGACCTCTCCTCTCCTCTGTCTCCTCTCCTACCCTTCCTGCTGGCCTCCAGGTGCCTGGGTTCAATCCCATTTGCATGCTGACAGCCCCCGAATTCTATTTTCAGCCTGAACCTGTCCTCCAGCTGCTCCTCACCTCTCCGCTCGATGTCTAATGGACACCTCCAGCCCAGCACGTCCACATCAAGCTTTTGGCTTGAACCCCTTCCCCTCGAACCTCTTCCTCCACTGACTCCTCTTCTGGGACCCCCATCCTTCTGTTCAGGTAGCCGAAAAGCTTGGTGTCATCTTTCACTCCTTTTTCTCACCCTACATCCAATCCATCAGGAAAGCCAGTGACCACCTTCAACATACACCAGCGTCCCCACCCACTTCTCACCACCTCTCCTGGACCACCTGGTCCAAGATCTCTTGGTAAGGCAAGTACAGTGGCCTCCTGGCCCCATTACTGCTTCAGCCCTGGCCCCCTTCAGTCTATTCCCAACCAGCAACTGGCCTGGAAGTGAGGCCATGTTCATCCTCAGGAAGTGAGGCCATGTTCATCCTCAGGAAGTGAGGCCACATTCATCCACCTCATCTGGAGTAACAGCCAAGCCCTTCCCTGCCTATGAGACCCTCGCGGGCTGACCTGCTCTCCCACCACTGCTGGCCTCAGAGCCTTGCACTGTCTGTTCCTTCTCCCTTTGACACTCCCCTCACCATATCTGCACAGCGCCCTTACTCTTGCTCTCGGATCTCTACTCAGGGAGGTCTCTTCTGGCCAACTGCATGCAAATCAGGTCTCCAATACCTCCCATCTTAGAAATATGTTTATATGTTCTTTATCTGTCTCCTCCACTAGAAATAAGTCTGTGAGGGCAGGAATTTTTTTCTCCTGTGTTTTTGGAGGTATTTTTGGTATCTAGAATGGTATCTGGCATGTGGTAGACCCAGAAAAATATTTGCTACATAAATGAATGAATGAACAAATGCCTCCTTCACCAGAGAGTAAAGATTAAAAGGACAGCACATGCTCATACTCACCCACCATAGCTGGAGTACTTGAGCCTAATCGGGGCTCAGAAAATACTTGTTGAATGCATGGATGGATGGATAGATGGATGGAATGATGGATGGATGGATGGATGGATGGATGAATAGATGGATGGATGGATAGATGGATGGATGGATGATGGATGGATGAATGAGATGGATGGATGGATGGATAAATGGATGGATGGATGGATGATGGATGGATGAATAGATGGATGGATGGATGAATAGATGAATGAATAGATGGATGGATGGATGGATGGATAAATGGATGGATGGATGGATGATGGATGGATGAATAGATCGATGGATGGATGGATGGATAGAATGATGGATGGATGGATGGATGGAATGATGGATGGATGGATGGATGGATGGAATGATGGATGGATGGATGAATAGATGAATGAATAGATGGATGGATGGATGGAATGATGGATGGATGAATGGATGGATGGATGAATAGATGGATGGATGGATGAATAGATGAATGAATGAGATGGATGGATGGATAAATGGATGGATAGATGGATGATGGATGGATGATGGATGGATGGATAGATGAATGAATGGATGGATGGATGGATGGAATGATGGATGGATGGATGGAATGATGTATGCATGGATGGATGGATGGAATCATGGATGGATGGATAAATGGATGGATGGATGGATGATGGATGGATGGATAGATGAATGAGTGGATGGATGGATGGATGGAATGATGGATGGATGGATGGAATGATGTATGCATGGATGGATGGATGGATGGAATCATGGATGGATGGATAAATGGATGGATGGATGGATGATGGATGGATAAGTGGATGGATGGATGGATGATGGATGGATGATGGATGGATGGATAGATGAATGAATGGATGGATGGATGGAATGATGGATGGATGGATAAATGGATGGATGCATGGATGATGGATGCATGGATAGATGAATAGATGAATGAATAGATGGATGGATGGATGGATGGATAAGTAGATGGATGAATGGATGGATGGATGGATGATGGATGGATGGATGAATAGATGGATGGATGGATGAATAGGATGAATAGATGGATGGATGGATGGATGGATAAACTGTCCCCAAAGGTTGCTACTCAGACAGGTACCCCGCCCAACTTTGCAGGAGGAGGCAGGTCTGTCCACCCTGGCAATGCCTGAGCCCCAGAGTCTCCTAGGGGCACCTGAGACACTGAGGTTCTAGCTCCTGATCACCCCACAGGACTTCCCCAGGTACCAGAGGGTGTGCAATGCTTGTTCCTGGCAGCAAGACATGAAGCTGCTGCAGGATTCCACACTGATCCAAAACGTCAGTTCTTGGACCCTTTAACACAGCACTTTTGCTTCAGAGAATCTTTCTGACTGAAAGGCTAGCACCAGTGCACAGAGCTAGAGCCGCGCGTTGGAGGGTCTCAGCCGCGTGGCTGGTCATCGCCGAGGGAAGGAAGCAGCCTGGATGCCCAACAGTAGGGGACCGCCTAGGTGCAGGATGGCACAGCCTGCCACGTGGTGCTTGGTGGTCAATACAAAGATCAAAGAGGACGGATCCAGGTGCTGAGGTGGGAAGATGCAGGAGGAGTTGCCAAGTGACAGAAGCATGTCACGGAACCACCGTGTGGAATGAGCCACGTGTGGTTAATTAATGAAGCCTGTGGGTGTGAGTGTGCCCTTGTGTACATGTCTGTGTGCACTGGAAAGGGGGCGGACTCACACTCATCCACCTCCTAATCAGGTCACCCCTGGATGAGGAGCAGGATTTGAAAGGACACTGGCCTAGATACCTCTTTTTTTTTTTTTTTTTCTTGACATAGAGTTTTGCTCGTCGCCCAGACTGGAGTGCAATGGTGCAATCTCGGCTCACTGCAACCTCCCCCCTCTTGGGTTCAAGAGATTCTCCTGCCTCAGCTTCCCTAGTAGCTGGGATTACAAGCATGCACTACCACACCTGGCTAATTTTTGTATTTTTAGTAGAGACCGGGTTTCACCACGTTGGCCAGGCTGATCTCAAACTGCTGACCTCAGGTGATCCACCCACCTCGGCCTCCCAAAGTGCTG
The DNA here is from genome assembly GCA_036589455.1 of Ateles fusciceps. Lineage (NCBI taxonomy): Eukaryota > Metazoa > Chordata > Mammalia > Primates > Atelidae > Ateles > Ateles fusciceps. The sequence continues at coordinate 20,973,762 of JAZHEH010000952.1, forward strand.
GGATTACAGGCTTGAGCCACCCTGCCCAGCCACAGATACTTCTTTATTGGCTAGGGCTTTCAACAATAAGCTTGTATTCCTGTGTAACTGGATGCACACTTTTAAAGAAATTGTCCCTGCATCTGTGTCAGCACTTGACCCTAACACACATTTTTCTAGTTTTGTAATGGCAGGCAAAGGTTTGATAGGCAGTTGGGTTGGAAGGAGGGTGGGTTGGTGGGCAGTGGCTGCTTTTTACTCAGGGTGGCAAATGTGGCATCTGTTACCAAGCTCTGATCAAATCAACCCCAAAGCCTCACTCGGCATTTAAGACCCTCTTCTTCCCAGCATTCAAGCACAGTCTCCCAGTTTCCCCAAACACAAACAGCAGGGACAGCAAACTATGACCCACCAGCCAGACCCAGCCCACTGCTTGCTGGAAAAGAATACTGTACTGTTTTATGACACAAGAAAATGACAGGAAATTTAAATTTCAGTGTTAACAAATAAAGTTTTATTGGTACACAGCCATGCTCATTCATGTACACATTGTCCCTGGCTGCTTTTAAGCTGCCATGGCAGAGTTGAGTAGTTGCATCACTGACTGTATGGCCTGTAGCACCTAAAATACTACCTGGCCCTTTTCAGAATAAGTTTGCCAATCCCAATATATAATATCTTGCTTGGGGCCAATCAGTTGCTCTGTGGCCTGTCTGGCTTTTTTTCTCTTGGGTCCACCTACCCTAAATGACCTCTCTGTCTTAGTGGGAAATTAGCCACCCTAGAGGACCCTTTCAAACCCTCCCCCTCCACCAGGTGGGCTCACTTTACTGATCCTGCCCCCGCCTGGCTGATGCCTCAGGTGTCCCTCCCCACCCTCCCAACCCCCATCTGAGTGGAGAGCCTCCTGGGCAGCAACTGAGTGATTCATCTCTGTGACTCCAGCACTTGGCGTAGTCCCTGGTGAAAGTTTGCTGAATTGCATGAACTGCTATCATTGCCGGGTTGGTGAAATGCTTCCAGGCTTCTTGAGGTTTTTCTTGACTCGCCACAAAACCTGAAAACTAGCCAGGAAGCATGGGGAAGGCTGGCTGGGGAGGGGGGGGGTCAGGCGGAATGCAGAGAACTGAGCTCATGTGGGGATTTCTGATGACTTCAGGGGCTTCCCCAGGGCAGAATCACTCCCTGTGACCATAGAGAATAAAACCAGGAAAAGAGATTAGTTACTGGGTTCAATGGATGTTATTCGCATGATGGACACCTTGTAAGTATCCCTGACTTGACCACTGCACAATCTATGCATGTAACAGAATTGCACATGTATCTCATATATTTGTACAAATGGAAACAAAAAAAAAGCTAGGGCGGGGTGCGGTGGCTCATGCCTATAATCCCAGCACTTTGGGAAGCCAAGGCAGGTGGATCACTTGATGTCAGGAGTTCGAGACCAGCCTGGCCAACACGGTGAAACCCCGTCTTTACTAAAAATACAGAAATGAGCCAGGCAGGGTGGTGCCTATAATACCAGCTACTCAGGAGGCTGAGGTAGGAGAATCGCTTGAACCCACAAGGTAGAGGTTGAAGTGAGCCAGGGTCATGCCACTGTATTCCAGCCTGGGCGACAGAGCAAGACCCCATCTAAAAAAAAAAAAAAAAAAAGCTAGGACCAGGATTGCCTGGAGGTAGGGAGTTCCCCATTTTGGGAGGTAAGCAAGTGGAGTTTAGATCAAGGGTGTCTTGGAGGAGATTGCTGCTCTGTTGGAGGGTTTACTGGATGAGATCTCCAGTTGCTTCCAACCCAGAGCCCAGGAAGCCTGGGGTTCTCTGATGACAGCCAGGCCCTTGTGCCTCGCTAAGGCCAAATTCTGGGGGCTGGGAAAGAGGACAGACAGCCCCATTCCTGCCAGCTGCTGAAGATCCCACTCCATCCACACAAGCCCATGTCTCATCCCTGCCTTGACCTCCTATAATTGTGTGTCTGCTACGGGAATCCAGGGCAGAGGTTTCTGGAACACCAAGCAGGGCCATGGGACCCAGCAGCTGGGACATCGCAAGTCCAGCCCCATAGTTCATCATGAAACTGATGATTTCCAGGAACTTTGAGGACCCCAGACCATCATCTCTGTCCACTCAGACCTGGAAATCCCCTAATCCAGGCATTTATTTATAGCTTGCCTTCTTTCCTGGAAAGGTTTGAGGTATGATAATTCCACTTCACATTTGTGCGGCACTAAGAGAAGGCCTCAGGGCATTGTGGTTGGGAGTCTGGGTCTGGAGTCAGCTGTGTGATGGGGGAGGGGGTACCAAGTTATTTCACTTCCACAGCAGCACCACCGCAGGAGGACTCAAATTTCTAACCCAGCCCCAGAAGTGTGGTGCCTGTCACATCCTCCCTCTGTGAGGTTGATTAGCCACTTCCTCCTCTGAGCCCGGGTTTCCTCGGGACAGTTGGGGATTCCCTGAGAGAACGTGGGAACTCACAGGACCCTAGGCAAGCATGCACATGGGACAGCCGGCTGTCTGTGGCCCCTGCTTGCCCTGGGGAGCCGATGGCAGGACCGCCGCTGGCAATGCACCCTCATCCTGTGGGCTGGCTCAGAACTCGTAAGGCGGTGCCAGCCCTTGGTTTAAGGCCTTCCGATGAGTCAAGAAAGCCTCTGTACAACAAACCCCTGTGACACGACTTTACCTATATAACAAATCTGTACCTGTAAACCTAAACCTAAAATAAAAGTTAAAAAAAAAAAAAAGAATAAAGCAGAGCCCACCCACTCCCTGAATGTGGGGCTGGAGAAGGACAGTTGCGGGGAGGGGTCCAGGGTATATGGTGAGACCACCAGGGAGCAGACCAAAGCCTGGCTCAGATATTTCTTTCTCTTGAAGCCTCTTCCCAGCTCGGAGCCTCCCCCGCCACCCCCCACCCAGACATACTCCTGCCCTCCTTGGCTAAGAGGCACTGGTGTTTCCGAGGGGGTGAATAGCGACTTCCTGCCAGGTGGACTTGCATTCAAACCCTAGCTCTGCTGCTTCTGCTTCTCAGCCACTGGAACGCCTCTCAGTTTTCCCATCTGTGAAATGGGGCTCAGAAAACCTTTTTAGAAGGTTGATATATGAGCCAGGCACGGTAACTCGCGCCTGTAATCCCAGCATTTTGGGAGGCTGAAGCAGGCGGATCACGAGGTCAAGAGGTCGAGACCATCCTGGCCAACATGGTGAAACCCCATCTCTACTAAAAATACAAAATTAGCCAGGCATGGTGGTGTACGCCTATAGTCCCAGCTATTCGGGAGGCTGAGGCAGGAGAATCACTTGAACCCAGGAGGCAGAGGTTGCAGCGAGCTGAGATGGCGCCACTCCAGCCTGGCAACAGATAGAGACTCTGTCTCAAAAAAATAAAAAAGAAGGTTGATCTATGAGGTGCATGGAGAGTACCAGGCCTCTCTGAGTACGAGACCCTCTGGTCTCCCTCCTCCCATTCTGGCCCCCGGGGAGGACCCAGTCCAACCAGAAAAGCATTAAGATGCAGGCAGAGCAAGGCGCAGTGGCTCATGCCTGTAATCCCAGCACTTGGGAGGCTGAGACGGTTGGATCATTTGAGGTCAGGAGTTCGAGAGCAGCCTGGTCAACATGGTAAAACACCATTTCTACTAAAAATACAAACATTAGCTGGGCATGGTGGCCCGCATCTGTAATCGGAGGCTGAAGTGGGAGAATCACTTGAACCCAGGAGGTGGAGGTTGCAGTGAGCCGAAATTGTGCCACTGTACTTCAGCCTGGGCGACCGAGAGGGAACCCGGTACCTCAGTAAGGGCTCCTGGATGGAGTGCATACGAGGCATGGAAGGAGTGGGGGGGGGAAAAATAACAAAGACAGCCAATTCTTAGTCACTCCACACACACTTTTATTTTTTGAGACAGGGTCTTGCTCTGTAATGCAGCCTGGACTGCAATGGTGCGGTCACGGCTCACTGCAGCCTCGACACCTCAGGCTCAAGTGATCCTCCCACCTCAGCTTCCTGAGTAGCTGGGACTACAGGCGTGTACCACCATGCCTGGCAAATTTTTGTATTTTTTGTAGAGATGAGGTTTTGCCGTGTTGCCCAGGCTGGTCTTGAACTCCTGGGCTCAAGCAATTCACCCGCCTCAGCCTCCCAACGTGTTAGGGTTACCGGCATGAGCCACCATGCTCAGCCAAATATTTTATTCAATACATGTTTATTGGGGTCCACTGTGCTGGCACTGTTCTGGGTGCTGTGGATACAGCCTGGAGCTTGCATGAAGGCAGGGGCTGGAGAATGAAACACAAATAAATATATAAATAATGTCAGGTGGGATCCGAAGGGCCAGGAAGAAAACTAAAGCAGGGACAGGGGCAGATAGAACAATGGGAGGCGCAGGAGTGCGAGAGCAGCCTGGCCCATATGGTGAAATCCGTCTCTACTAAAAATACAAAAATTAGCCAGACATGGTGGTGCACACCTGTAATCCCAGCTACTCAGGAGGCTGAGACAGGAGAATTGCTTGAACCTGGGAGGCAGAGGTTACAGTGAGTTGCGATCGTGCCACTGCACTTCAGCCTGGGTGACGGAGCAACCCCCATCTCAAAAAAAAAAAAAAGAAGAAGAAGGGGAAGGGGAAGGGGAAGGGGAAGAAGAGGAAGAAGCAGAAGAAGAAGAGGAGGAGGAAGAAATAAGGAAGCCCTGCCCTGAGGTGAGATGTATAGGGCAGTGCAAAGAAAAACTGGAAGAGGGGAGAGGGAAAGGGAGAAAGGAAAAGGAGAGAGGGAAAAGGAGAGAGGGAGGGAGAAAAGGAGAGAGGGGGAGGAGGGGAGATGAGGTGGTGGGTAGATTTTGCAGGCTGTGCTATGGGCTATGGATTTGAGAGTCACCGAGCACCTCCCCTTGTCCAAGTTTTTGTTGTTTTTTGTTTTGTTTTGTTTTTTTGAGAAGGCGTTCCACTCTTGTTTCCCAGGCTGGAGTGCAATGGTGTGATCTCAGCTCACTGCAACCTCTGTCTCCTGGGTTTAAGCGATTCTCCTGCCTCAGCCTCCCGAGTAGCTGGGATTACAGGCATACACCACCACGCCCAGCTAATTTTGTATTTTTAGTAGAGATAGGGTTTCTCCATGTTAGTCAGGCTGGTCTCGAACTCCTGACCTCAGGTGATCCGCCCGCCTCAGCCTCCCAAAGTGCTGGGATTATACGTGTGAGCCACCTCGCCAGCCCCAAGTTCTATTTTAAGTTCTATCTGAATTAACCCATTAGTTCTCCTAATGGCCCTCCAGGCATGGCCTATTTTTATCCTTGATTACAGATGAGGAAACAGAGGCACTACGAGGTAAAATCACTTGCCCAGGGTCATCCAGCTGGTAAATGGGGAACTGGGACTTGGACCCAGGCAGGCTGATGCCAGATCCTAAGTTCCAAACCAGTAAGCTCTGCTACCTGTCCTTGAGGCGCTGGAGCCAGAGCTGAGGCTGGACTTCAGCCCACATGGATCTGGCTAAATGACTGGGGTCTGTGTTCTGGAGACAGGTGGTGCTGGGTAGAGGAAAGTGCCCCAGCCCTAGGTCAGTCTCCACCCTGGCTCAGAATCTCAGGAAGAGTAAGACACTATGGGCCCCCTATGGGCTCTATTTGACCTTGAACAGCAGGATTTAGCTAGAAAATCAGTGACTTACACAGTGGCTTATGCCTGTAATCCCAGCACTCTGGGAGGCTGAGGCAGGCAGATCCCTTGAGTCCAGGAGTTCGAGACGAGCCTGACCAACATGGTGAAACTCTGTCTCTACTAAAAATACAAAATTAGCAGGGTGTGGTGGCAGGTGCCTGTAATCCCAGCTACTTGGGAGGCTGAGGCATGAAACTCACTTGAGCCTGGGAGGTGGAGGCTGCAGTGAACTGAAACTGTGCCACTGCACTCCAGCTTAGGGCACAGAGCAACACTGTCTCAAAAATAAATAAATAAATAAATAAATAAAGTCAAAACCCATGGCGGGACAATAACCTGCAAGCATACACAGTGAGGCCTTCACACATTTGCATGCCTTGGTACATGCAGTAATGTCACATGCCGGTCCTCCTCTAGTCTGCCTGATGAGCTCCTCTTCATCCCTCATAGCCCACCTGGGCTGGCCCCTCTGCAAAGGCTTTCTAGATCCGCTGAGCAGATCTCGCCTCTGTCATGCTGCTGCTTTACCCTAGACCTGTCTTCCTACAGCTTTTAGACCCCTAGGTTTTGGTTTCAGTTATTCCTTTGTGTCTGGCTCTCCACCCAGCCCCAGGCCTTGGCAGGGGCAGAGGGGGGTGAGTGGGGCAGAGGCCACATCTTGCTGTGCCAGCCTCACTGGCCACGTCCTCCCCAGCAGGGCAGCCAATGAACAAGCTGGCCACCAGCTGCTGCTGTCTCTCCCTGATACCCACTGAGGGACCCTGGTCCACCCACTCCCTCCTGCTGACATCCTTCCACGCAGCCAGACTCGGGGGGGCCAGCTGCCACCAGTGACTCCTCAGCTTTTTCCTTTAGATGGAGTGACAGGTCACGCCTAGAACCCGGGGAATTCCTGCTGCTGCTGCTGCTGGAACAGGGTCACGCAGCGGGCTGTGTGGGAGCTGCGGCTCCCCCGATCTATACCCTCTGTTCCCACCACTCCACTGAGCTCTGATCCCACAGCCAGTAGTGACCTCGACATCACCACGTGTCCGTCTACATTTCTCAAACTTAACATCACCACACCAGAGTTCCCTCTGCCCAGCCCCAACCCTCTCCTTCTGTCCTCCCCTAGCTCTGTGGACCAACCCAGTTGCTCAGACCAGGAGCCTCAGAGTCTGCCTGGACATGTTTCTTTTCCCTTCCTCCACATCTGTCAGCCTGTGCCTGAGGTCCTCGCATGTATCCTTTTTTTTTTTTTTTTTTTAAGATGGAGTCTCACTCTGTCACCCAGGCTGGGGTGCAGTGGTGCAATGGCGCAATCTCAGCTCACTGAAACCTCTGCTTCCTGGGTTCAAGTGATTCTCCTGCCTCAGCCTCCCTAGTAGCTGGGATTACAGGTGCCCAGCACCACACCAGGCTAATTTTTGTATTTTTAGTAGAGATGGGGTTTCACCATGTTGGCCAGGATGGGCTCGAACTCCTTACCTCAAGTGATCCGCTCACCTTGGCCTCCCAGAGTGCTGGGATTATAAGCATAAGCCACTGCGCCAGGTCCCCACATGTATCCTGAGTCTGTTTACTTTTCCCCACCTTTGCTACCAACACCCCGACTGAGGACTTTCTCCTTAGAGACCACAGCCGTGTCCCACTGGCCTCCTGCATCCTCTCTGGCCACTCCCCCAGCCACTTTCCCCTTATAGCCAGGGAGCCTCTCATGTCACTCTCCTGCTTGAACCTGCAATGGCTCCCACATCCCCTGGCCCACAGGTCCTTGGCAAGGTGGCCTCTGTGACCTTCCCCTCTTCTCCTGGACTACTTTCCCAGCTGTTCCCAGCGCCGGCCATGTGGCCATCATTCCTGCCCTCCTGCTCAGCCAGTTTACTCTCACCCCAGCTTTGCAGCAGCTCTGCCCACTTCTGGGTGCTTGGCCCCTGAACTCTGCGTGGCTGGCTCCTGCTTGCCAGGCAGGTTGCTGCTCAGATGTCACCCCCTCTGTTGTGGGGCCCCTATTTAATTCTCTGAATAGCACTCCTTTCCACTTGGCAGTATGCATGTCTCCCCCACAGCTAGAATGGAAATCCAAAGGAGCAGGGACACCCACCATCCCAGGCCATCTACAGAACTGGGCACAAAATCAGACTCAACAACGGCTGGTGGAATGAATAAAAGAACAAAGAGGGCACTGGCTGGGCGCCGTGGCTCACGCCTGTAATCCCAGCACTTTGGGAGGCCGAGGCGGGCAGATCCCAAGGTCAGGAGATCGAGACCATCCTGGCCAACATGGTGAAACCCCATCTCTATTAAAAATACAAAATGTAGCTGGGTGTGGTGGCGCGTGCCTGTAATCTCAGCTACTTGGGAGGCTGAGGCAGGAGAATCACTTAAACCCGGGAGGTGGAGGTTGCAGTGAGCCGAGATTGTGCCACTGCACTCTAGCCTGGGCAACAGAGCAAGACTCCGTCTCAGAAAAAAAAAAAAGTTATTTCTTCCAGCGTTGCTTTTCGTCACGACCAGTGGCAGCAATCCAGCTGTCCGTCAATAGGGGATTGGCTCAAAGCAAGTGTGGCACGGCCAAAGGTGGAATATTATGCAGCCACTAAACAGGAGATGGGTCTCCTTTCACCAAGGGAAGGAAGCAGAGTCTAGTGCCCTATGTTCAATACGATTAATCCCTGGAGGGTAGGCACTCTGGTTGCACTTAAATATGTCTAATTCATAACAAGAGGGAAACGAATAGGGAGGTGGGAACTGCCAGGGTCATCCAAGTCTGTACCTTGACCGGTGAAGAAAGTGAGGTCCAGGGAAGCAAGACCCTCTCCCTAGGTCACACTCCTGCCTGGAGGCATAGCCAGAGCTGGGGTCCAGATCTTCTTGCCATTGAGACCTCCTTCTGCTCTCAGCAGGTTCTGGGGGTACAGCCAGCTGAGTGAAGGGTGCATCATGAGCCTCACTGTAGACCCTCAAGTCAAGTCCTTTCTTTTGGAGCCTCAGTTTCCTCATCTGTAAAATGGGTCCATGTTCTCTCACGCTTCCTTTACTAGGCTGTGGAGATGATCAGGTTTGTATGAGGATGAGCACTGCCCTTTACTGAATGCTTCAGACACACCCAGCCCTGCCCTAAGGCTTTGATGCACATTATCTCATTCCATCTGCAAAATAACCCTCTGAAGTAAGGGCTGTGAATAGCCTCATTCTGCCAACACGACTCACAAGAGTTGAGTAACTCACCCAGTGGCACCCAGCTAGTTGGCAGCAGAGCCTGGATGTAAATCCAGGTGGTCAATTTCAGCCCCATCCTGCTAACCACTACATGCCATCTGAAAGAGATCGCATGTGCATATGTACAACTGGGCACGCAGATCCCCTGCGGCCTTGGAGGAACAGGGAGAGCTGGACCTGAATCTCTACATTGGCTAGTGGTCCAAGGACCTGATTTCCCCCCTTCTGTCTCCCCAGCCCCCAGCCTGCCCTACCCACTGACGAGAGCCAGGGAGCCTGGTGTCTGCAGCTAGCCTGGGTAGGGCGAGTTCCCCTGTAATTAAGGCAGCGGGGAGATTGGGAGCTGGGATCCCTGTCATCCAGGGTTGGGGAGGAGGGGTGATGAGTGACAGAAGGAGCCTCCCTGTACCAGGCCAACCACGTCAGCAGCCACTGGCTGCTCTGGGAGCCGCTGGGCAGCATTGGGTGGCTGGGGAGCAAGCCCGGTGGGGTCTTCCCTCCCTGCCACCCCTGGCCTGGCCCCTCCTGTTAGCCTCCCACCTTGACTTACTATCTCCCTGCATCTACCTTCTCTTAATGTCTCCTCCACCCCAGCAGCAGAGCCATGTCTCCAAAAACCAGGTCACCTAGGCTTGGCCTCTGGAGTTCCAGCCATGCTGTGGGAGAGGGGATTTCTCCTGCTTTAAGAGCAGAGCGGGAAGAAGGCTTTGGGGGAGCGGCTTGCAGGAGCTCCCCGGGCAGCCGTTGGAAAGGAGGTCATTTTCTGGAACAAATGCCTGCTGGGGCTGTGTCACCCTCCGGAACACGCCCACACCCCCAGGCTGGCACTCCAGGCCCTTTCTTGATCTAGCCCAAACCTGCTCATCGGCCCTGACGTCCTCCCAGTCACCTGTCCAGTCCATTGAGTGCGACCTTCCGGCCTCCACACCTTTGCTTGTGCCATTCCCTCTGACTGGGACACCCTCACTTTTCCCTACTTTTCCTTCTCTGCCCAGTTCAAACACCTCCTCCTCTCCTTCCCTGATTGAGCCCAAATGAAGCTTTCTCTCTCCCATAAGCCCATGGTACTGCCCTATGGTCTGGGTGGGCTTGTGGGAGAGGGGAGATGGATTTTTTTTTTTTTTTTTTTTTTGAGATGGAGTCTTGTTCTGTTGCTCAGGCAGTGATGTGATCTCGGCTCACTGCAACCTCCACCTCCCGGATTCAAGTGATTCTCCTGCCTCAGCCTCCCAAGTGGCTGGAATTACAGGTGTGCGCCACCATACTTGGCTAATTTTTTTGTATTTTTAGTAGAGACAGGGTTTCACCATGTTGACCAGGCTGGTCTCGAACTCCTGAACTCAGGTGATCCACCTGCCTCAGCCTCCCACAGTGCTGGGACTACAGGCGTGAGCCACTGCGCCGGCATGGAGAAGCAGATTGAACGCAGACGGACTGAGATGCATCTTTGTCCTCCCCACCAGCCCAGCACCAAGGCTGTGCCCTCTCTGGAGGTCACGCACAACTGTGGCCTTGGTCAAGTCACATCGCCTCTCTAAACTGCATTGTCCCTATCTGTAAAATGGGAGAATCAGAGTTTCTCCGGAAGGGACCATTGTGAGGCGTGCATGAGACAATGTGGGCAAATACTCAAAACGGCGCCCACCTCTGGCGCCTGCTTAATGCATAGCACCCAGGGTTCCTGCAGCTGTGACTGTGGAGGCTGCGTCTGCCTCTCTCCTGGTAGCTTGACGGCCTCCCCTCTTTATAAGGTAGTCAGGGAGGCCTTCCCAAAGGACAATCTGGATCACGTCACTCTCACGGACCCTCCTCAGGGCAGGCCTGGGGCCATCCCCACAGCCCTGTCTGACCCACTCCTGCCTCTCTCCTGGCTCCCCCTGTCGCATCTCACCAGCCTCACCTCATTCACTCTGCTCCAACCACCTGGAACTTATTTGGGGGGGGGGCACTGAACGCCCCAAGCACCCTTTTACCTCAAGGCTGTTGCATCAGGCCACCCTCCTTCTGTACCTGGCTAACTCCTGCTCATCCTTTAGGCCCCAGCTTAGGTGCCCATTTCTTCAGGAAGCCTTCCCTGACCACCTCTTCTCTCCAGGTGAGGAACCCCTTCTCTGTGTTCCTGCAGTTGCACTGCAATGACCTGTTTTCCTGTGAGCTCCAAGAAGCCAGGCACTGTGCCTCGCTCCCTGCTGCAAACTCAGCATCGGGCACGGTGTCTGGTGTGGACTAGATGCTCAAAAAATATTTAGTGACTAACTGAATGGATGGATGAGTCAATTTGTGCATCCCCCACACTGCGGGAAATGTCTGTAGAACAGATTTGAGTGGGAGGTTCCAGCAGGACCTGGGAGAAGCCCCTGGGGTTTGGGCGCTGGGGGTAAACAGAGCAGACTTGCCAACCCCTCCCCCTGGAGGGCTGGGCTCCCCGCTTTCCGCACACCCCCTGGGCCCCAGAGCCGGCTTCCAGATGCTAAGCCCACGTCAGCCTCACCTCTTAGCCTTTCCATCTGCACAGCCGGGCCAGATCCCCACAGCCAGCATCGCGGGCAGCCAGGCCAACCGTCCCGGCGTCTTCCTATTTTAGACATCTCGCTGCCTCAGTCCCTTCTAATGTTTCCAGCCAGGCTGCGGGGGGGAGGAAAAAGAGGTTACTGCTACTTTAAATGTACTGTATGAAGGCGAGGGCTGGAAAGGGGCCTGTTTGCAGGAATACCCAGTCATCTAGTTGGAAAAGCCGCCAAATGGAATACAAAAGGAGGAACCCAGACGCTCATGGAGACAGCCTCGGTTCATAAATCAGGTGGGGGCCAGGGGCTGGGGGCCCACACGCCATGGAGCCCGACTCCCTCCTGGACCAAGACGACTCCTACGGTAAGACGGTGACGGCAAAGTGCAGAGCTGGGGGTTTCAGCGTCGCTGCTCAATGGACTTTTCTCTGCTGTAGGAATCTGAGCTGAAGCAGGGAGGGGGTCAGACATCTGGGCACTGTCTGGTCTCAGGACCCATGGGTACCTTGGGTTATGAGGCTCAGGGCTGGAGGGTCCCTGGAGTGGAAAGCCCCTCAGACTCCAGGCATTGACAGGGTCGAGGGGAGGGAGAGAGAGTTCTCAGCTGCTTCTGTTTTGCTCCTGGCCAAGAAGGAAAGGAAGGAAGTTTTCCAGCCCCCCCTGCCTGTCTGCCTGCTTCGCTGTTCGCCAGGCCTGCCCTGTGCGGTGGGGGAATTCAATTAGTGCGATCCTGCAGATAAATATAGACGGAAGAGGCAACAGGAACATACCCTGTAATTAAAGGCCACAGCTTGATCTGAAAGCACTCCCTGTGTGACAGGGCCCCCAGTGGCTGCCACCAGGGAGCTGCCCCTGTGCAGCTGCCCAGGCCACTGGAAGCCCTGCGTGCTTTGTTGGGGGAAAAAGTTGCTTGGGACAGAGCCCATGCAGAGAGTCTGGAACAGGGATTTATAAGACTCGGAAGGGTTCCTCCGGGCGGTTTCTGCAGGCCTGGGGCTCCAGGGATACAGTACCTCAGCTCTGGCGCTGCTCAGCCTGGCGGACAGCTCACCTTTGGCTGGGATGCCCAGCACAGCCTGGCCATCTCTGGACAACCAAGGAGGGACACAAGAGTGCGGCCGAGGGACGGAGGCTGGGCGTGGGGGCGTGCGGGAGCAGGTTTTAGTACTCAGCAGGGAAAAGGCCCTGTTGGCCTCGGAAGAGGTGGTAATTGCAGGGTGACCTCATCCCAGCCTGGGTCATTGCAGCCTTCCAGGGGTCAGGTCCTCCTGAGACCACAGTTCTACTTAGAAAACCAAGTTCTTGTTTCTCTGGATGTCCCCCCACCCCATCCAGGCATGGTTGCCTGGCACAGATTCAAGGCCAAATTTCCTTCCTCCTGCAGGAGCTCAGCCCTTTGCAGGGGAGAGGGGCCCTTTGCCACGTTTGGAGCTGCAGCCCTCAGGGAAGTTTAGCAAGGCCCAGCCCCCAGACTGGGCATCGTTGGGCAGGTGGGGGGGGGGCAGTCGATGCATGCAGAGTGACCTCCATGCACCAAGCCCGGTGTCAGGATCAGGGGCGTGGCACGAGGAGCTCAGTCCTAACAAATAGTTGATGCTTAGTGAATGGAAGGAGACAGAAGGGGAGGAGAGAGGGAAAAAAATAGAGCAGCCTTTGCCCTGGAAGAGCTCCCAGTCTGGAATGGGAGACAGACAAATGATCCGAGACTCAATTCAGAGTGATGTGGTCCTTGGGGAGGCTGGGGGCAGACAGTCTAGGGTGTGGGACAGGCCTGCCTGCCTCCAGAGCTGTTCACCGGAAGCTTGGCATCAGGATGGGTATGGGCTCATTGGATGTCTGGATGCTCCCTTAGGGAGGGCACTGACCTTTAAGAGGCAGGTGAGGGAGTCGGGGGTCTAGCCCCAGCCAGGGATGTCTCAGGAACCCACAATCCCCACTTGCTGTCCTCTGGATTTGCTAGCAGCAGCCTCTGGGCTGGGCAAGGCTGGAAACTGAGGCTGCCTCCACCCTCACAGAAAGGCCCCATGCACAATCAGCCCCTTGTCCGGGCCTGTCACGGGGGCCGGTTGCTGATCTCCTGGAAGCTGGCCAGGCAGGGAGGTAAGGGATTCAAGAGGAAGAGGAAAGGGACAGAGGGGGCCTTAGGAAAGGGACGGGCAGGCATGGAGTGGAGCCCAGGCTCTCTCTGGGAGCAAACCCAGGCCCAGCTGGAGAGGGGTCCGGCTTTCCCAGCCAAGGTCTCCACCTAGCCAGCCTCAGGGGTGCAGGGCTGAAGGAGAGGTCATCCTGGGTCAGGGCAGCAAAGGAAAATTGTGTCCTCAGTGAGTCACTTCCCCAGTCGGAGCCCTGGTTCTGCATTCATTCATTTAACAATTACCTTCAGATTGTGGACTGGGCTTTGGTGTTGAAGAGCAAATCAAACCTGTGACATTCCTAGGCCAATCTAAGAGGATGCAGGTGCCCTGATGGCGGAAGTCAAGGCATTGTGGAAGCCCTAACCCCACACCGGGATTCCAGAAAGGCCTCCCGGCAGAGGTGACTCCTCCACTGAGAAGTCCGCGATGCCCTCTATATCGGTCAGCTCAGGCTGCCATAACAAAGACAAGGGGACTTACACAACAAAGGTTTCAGAAACAGAAATTAAAACAGAAGGCTGGGCGCAGTGGCTCATGCCTGAAATCCCAGCACTTTGGGAGGCCGAGGCAGGTGGATCACTTGAGGTCAGGAGTTTGAGACCAGCCTGGCCAACATGGTGAAACCCCGTTTCTACTAAAAATACAAAAAATTAGCCAGGCATGGTGGCACATGCCTGTAATCCCAGCTACTTGGGAGGCTGAGGCATGAGAACCGCTTGAATTTGGGAAGCAGAGGCTACAGTGAGCCAAGATCACACACTCTGCAGCCTGGATGACAGAGCTCTGTCTCAAAAATAATAATAATATTTTGCCGTGATGCAATCAAAGGTCACTGCAGCCTTGAACTCCTAGGCTCAAGGGATCCTTCTGCCTCAGCCTCTAAGTAGCTGGGACTATAAGCATATGCCACCACACACTGCTAACGTTTAAAAAAATTTTTGTGGAGATGGGGTATTGCTACCCATGCTGGTCTGGAACTCATGGGCTCAAGCGATCTCAATGCCTTGGGGTCCCAAGTGCTGGGATTACAAGCATGAACCACAACAGTCAGCCCTTCTCTCTCTCTCTGTCTCTCTCTTTTTAGATGGGGTCTTACTCTGTCACCCAGGCTGGAGTGCAGTGGTGCAGTCTCGGCTCACTGCAACCTCCACTTCCCAGGCTCAATCCATCCTTCCATCTCAGCCTCCCGGGTACCTGGGACTACAGGTGCACACCACCATGCTCAGCTAATTTTTTGTATTTTTGGTAGAGACAGGTTTTTGCCATGTTGCCCAGGCTGGTCTTGAACTGATTAGATCCCACTGTCTCTTAGCCTGGCTTTTCCTTTATGGACCTGTTCGCATGTGCACTAGTCATTATTGCATGTTGATGTGTTTCACCTGCGTCTCCCTCGAGTCTCTAAGCTCTCTGGATCCCCAGGGCACAGTTCTCCACCTGTTGGGGAGTAAGCATCCAACAAATGCTTGTTGAATGGAGTGAGTGAACGAATGCAGTTGGCGCAGGCAAAGAGGCAAGGAAAGGCATTCCAGGGCAGAAGGAACAGCAGGTGCAAAGGCATGGAGAATGGCGATGCTTCAGAGCAATCTCTGATACTAACAGTCTTGGTCAGGGGTTGGCAAGCTGAGCTCCTTTAGGGCACTCGGGAACATTGATGGGGAAGGGCTGGGAGCTGCAGAGCTGGGGGTGAGGCTCTGGACACCTCTTCCTGCTTCAAGCTGAGCAAAGCACTCTTCTGTCTGGTGAAGATCCCATGTTTGATTGCATCCACCAGGTGTTCAGAGGCTGAAAGGGTTTGGCCATGGTGTGGTGGGGGGATCCGCAGCTACTGTGAAGTTCTGGAGGCCTGACCCTCTTAGCAGGCAGGACTGTGCAGAGCCCTACTGGGTGGTCTGGTGGTGGGAGCCCCTTAGAGCAAGGCCACAAAGAGCTCAGACACGGCAGCAAGGAGGAGCAGACATGGGCACAGAGGTTTCTTTCACAGGACAGTCAGAGGCAGGAAGGGGGAGGAGAAGAGGAGAGCTTGGAACCTTGGTACTAACCCCTGCAGAGCCCTTGCGATTGGCCTTAGTTTCCCCAGGTGTAAATTGGGGTGATGGCCAGACAAGATGTGGCTGCCCACCATTCCGGTGCCAGCCCCTTGGAGCTGTGTGAAAAGTCCAGCTCAGAGAAGCATGTCTTTCTGTCTGCCTTGTGATTTCCAAGGGAGGGGCAGAGAAAAAGCCCTGCCCTGCAGAACGTACTTCCTCTAGGTTCTCTTGGAGTCCTGCTATTTCTCCCACTTCACAGGTACTGCCTCCTACCTGTACCCTGCTGACAGTGCCTGGTGCGTCCTCCGCCAGGGTGTGTTTTCATTGCCTGCTCACCGGCCTGACTCCCACGTGAGACTATAAGGCCCTTGAGGGCAGGAGCTGTATCTTGTCTGCCACCGGGTTCCCAGGGTGTCACACAGCACTGGCCCTGAGAAGGTGCTCAATACATAGTCAATGGATGAATGAATGAATGTATGAATGAATGAATGAGCGAGTGAGCCAGAGTGAGTGAATTAATGAGTGGCATGAGCTGGATCCTGCCCTTAACTTGCTCTGCATCCTCAGGCATCCTCCCCAGCTCTGGACTTCTGGTTCCTTAGTGGTCAGCTAAGGGTGTGGGCCCCATGCCCCGAGAACAGGTCTGCACCTCATCCCAGCTCTCTCTGTTATTGGGTGGCCTGGACCAACTCCCTGCTCTGGCTTAGCCTCAGCTTCCTCATCTGACAAATGGGCAGACTCGGCCCTGCCCTGCCTGCTTTCCAGGTGGTCTTGGAGCTCCGGAGGAGTAAGGGGGCAAAAGAGTGTGAGGCTGGACGTTTGTCCGGGGTTGTCTGTGATTCGTTTAGGAGGGGGTTGGGCTCAGACCACCTGCTGGGATAAACCCTCCAGAAGGGGGTGGTTGCTTTGAAAATCATGGAGGTGGAGCAGGCAGCTCAGAAGCTCAGAACTTTCCATTTCTTCCTGATGACAACCAGCATGGGCATCTGCCCCAGGGTTGTTGGGAGACCCCAGCAGAGAAGCAGGTGGATGTGAGTTCGGAAACCTCCAAGGGCCATAGCTGCAGTAAACAGTGCCATTCAGTAAGCACCTACTCCATCGGGATCCAAGGGCACTTTATCTACACCGTCTTTTTTTTTTTCCGAGACGGAGTTTTGCTCTTGTTACCCAGGCAAGAGTGCAATGGTGCAATCTTGGCTCACTGCAACCTCTGCCTCCTGGGTTCAAGCGATTCTCCTGGCTCAGTCTCCTGAGTAGCTTGGATTACAGGCATGCGCCACCAAGCCCAGCTAATGTTGAATTTTTTAGTAGGAACAGGGTTTTGTCATGTTGGTCAGGCTGGCCTCGAATTCCTGACCTCAGGTGATCCACCCGCCTCAACCTCCCAAAGTGCTGGGATTACAGGGGTGAACCACTGCGCCCAGTGTTTTTTCTTTTGTTGTTGTTGTTGTTTGTATGTTTGTTTGAGACAGAGTCTCGCTCTGTCACCCAGGCTAGAGTGCAGTGGCATGATCTCGGCTCACTGCAACCTCCACCTCCTGGGTTCAAGCCATTCTCCTGCCTTAGCCTCCTGACTAGCTGGGACTATAGGCGTGTGACACAATGACTGGCTGATTTTTCTATTTTTGTAGAGACGGGGTTTTGCCATGTGGGCCAGGCTGGTCTCAAACTTCTGACCTCAGGTGATCCCTCACAAAGTGCTGGGATTACAGGTATGAGCTGCTGCATCTGGGCTACATTGTCTTCTGAATCCTCGAAACACATCTGGTGGGTTGCAGTTAGCCTCATTTTCCAGGTGAGGAAATTGAGGCCCAGGAGAGGTTACGTGACTGGCCCCGATCACACAGTGAGTGCACTGATTCAAATCCAGCTCACTCCAGCTACAAAGCCTGAAATCTTTATTTTGCTGCAGTCCTGAGAGCCACTGTGTGCCAAAGCTGCCACCTGGGGGCCCCTCCCTGTGCCCGTGGAAAATCCTCTCTCCCCGGGGAGCGTTCACTGAAGCAGCTCAGAG
Organism: Ateles fusciceps; assembly: GCA_036589455.1. Lineage (NCBI taxonomy): Eukaryota > Metazoa > Chordata > Mammalia > Primates > Atelidae > Ateles > Ateles fusciceps. The sequence goes on from JAZHEH010000952.1 coordinate 20,991,294, forward strand.
ATGTGGCGGGAGCCATGTCAGTTCCCTGGGCAAGGCGAGCAGCAGAAGCAGCTGTGGGACAGGGTTGGGCTAAGAGAGGACAATTTGAGGCCAAAATAGCCTGATGTCATCAGGGGGTCTGATGTCATAACCTCCTGGGCCTTACTTCGAGAGGCAGAGGGATTTGCTTCAACTGGTGACAGACAGATAATAATCATAAAAAATATCAGCTATGTGTCCAGCCACTGGCCTGCCATTCATCATCTCACCTCCCCTGCTTAGGCCTGCCCTCCTCTGAGGCCTCCTCCTGGCTCTGCAGTCAGCTAACTCAGCAGGGGCCAAAGCCAAAGACCTGGGCCCTTGTCCAGCCTCCATTTCCCCATCTGTGAAACTGACACCAACCTAGCCTGCCCAGAATGGGGAAGGGATGCCAGAATCTGGATTCCTTCTATCTTGTTCAAGGGTTCTCTCCTAGACCACGCTGCCTGGGCCTCACAGGAAATTAAGGAAGAGGAGCCACATTCACACCTGGAGCCCTTCTATAAGTAAAAAAATGAGGCCAAGGAGGCAGAGCTGGGGTTCTCTTTAGTGAGCACTCACTGTATGCCCGGCTCCCTGCTAAATGTTCTCCACCGACTTCTCACAGAGGAAGGAACAACCCCATAACTCAGATGAGACAATCAAGGCTTAGAAGGGCCCCGCCCCCAGCAAGCGAGAAACACTTGTGATTCAAACGCAGGCCTCCCAGACTCCTGCGTGCTTTCTCCACTCTCGTCCAGTTCCCACCACCCCCCCTGGGTCTCCTGGTCCCCAATCCAGGGCCCTTTCCCACGCCCAGGGGAGCGTCAGTTCTGCTGACCAGCCATGCAAGGGGCTTCCAAACTTCCCCAGCTGGGCAGGTGGATGAGTGGTAGAGCCACGTGCCCTCTCCCCTTGCCCTGAGACTCTGGGAAGAAGCTCAATCAGGAAGAAAATAAAGAAGAACAAAAAGGCCGGCTTGGGAGTGGCTTCGGTCATTTCCGCACCCAAGCCTCAGCAGCTGGCCTCATAACAAGGTCAGGGGCTGAGGCTGCAGTAGGGGGTGGCTGGTGAGGAGGGAGCCCCTATGCCTGGAACTGGGCGGAGAAGAGCCAGGATAAAGCTCAAGAGAGGGGAGTTGGTGTCCCCAGAGAGAGGGACAGGGACAGGGAGGGGGCTCCCCATCTCTACCTGTCCCACCAGTTCATCCTTCATGTGCAGCCAGAAGGAGCCACTCATAAGCATTCAAAAAACTCCACAGGGCCCACCGCTGCCACAGGATCAAATCCAAACTCATTAACAGGGCTTAACTCCGTTCATGGTCTGACCCTGCAGATACACTTCTGCTCTCATCTCCAAGCCACACCCCTCATTCTCACCACTCCCACCATTGTGAATTAATTTCCATCTTGAATGTGCCTCCCTCTCTCTCCATCACCTTTGCACTTGCTGTTACCACTGCCTGAAACACTCTTCCATTTCAGCTTTCCCTACTACCTCTCCAAGATCCTGCCCATCCTGAAGTCTCAGCTCAGGTCACCTCCTCCAGGAAGCCTTCCCTGACAAGCTTGTTTGGGCTGCCTAGGCTCCCTGGGCTTTCTGCTATCCCAGTGCACTCTGACGAGTAAAGTCCATTTGCTTTACCACTTGTCTGCATCTCTGGGCTGTGAGCTGCTTGGTGAGCCAAAGAAATAAAGAAAGAAATCAGGATAACCCTGATGTCTGGCCTGTGTGGCGGGAGATGTCGGTGTCCACACTGAGGGTGGACCTGGGTGAAAGGGGCAGATTCTGGGCAGGGAGGGGAACGATGTCTGGGTTTGCTATGTCTGCAGGGCCTACAGGGCCATCCAGTGGCTATCTCTAGAGGAACTGGTGACAGTCACCTTTGAGAGAGGCCTGGATTCCAGGAAGAGGGAGGGGGAGCTGCTGGGGCTTTCCCAGGGTGTGTCAGAACCACTTCCTTTTTTGAGGGGGGTTGGGGGACGGAGTCTCGCTCTGTCACCCAGGCTGGAATGCAATGGCACGATCTCAGCTCACTGCAACCTCCGACTCCTGGGTTCAAGTGATTCTCCTACCTCAACCTCCTGAGTAGCTGGGACTACAGGCGCCCGCTACCACGCCCAGCTATTTTTAAATGTTTTTAGTAGAGATAGGGTTTCACCATGTTAGCCAGGATGGCCTCGATCTCCTCATCTCGTGATCCTCCCGTTTTGGCCTCCCAAAGTGCTGGGATTACAGCCGTGAGCCATGGCGCCTGGCTCAGAACTACTCCCTTTTCCAGGCTTGCAGAAGCCCTCATTCAACTGCCCAACCAGAGTCCTGTTGCCTCCCCCCAGGAAGCCAGCCTAGCCCCGACAAAGCTGCTGCTGTGTTCTCCCCCCTCGACCACGACTCGCTTCTGGTCCGAGGCCATCTCTCAGGCTCTGCCTTAGAACTCTTCAAGGTGGGAGCCACATACATCCCTCCATGTCTTGTAGACTCCGCATGGCCCAGCACAGGGACAGTCGCAGAGAAGAAGCCGGGTGGACGAGGGGGCCCCGCCCCCTCCCTGGACAGAGCCCCAGCCAGTGGGATTCTGGGGAAGATAAAACACAAGCCTGAGGAGCTTTGGGTCAGACTGTCTGGAGAGAGCTCGGGAAGAGGCAGGTGGAGGAGGGGTGGATTTCTGTCCAATCTGGAAGCGTGTGCTGGATGGCCGGATCACCAGCACCCCAGGCTCGAAGCGTTCCAGCCGGTGACCTACATTCCCAGGGCGCCTCTGTGTGTGCACACACGGGCCTGCGAGCGTGAGCGCAGGAGCTCCGCGGCGCGCCTGCCAGTGGGCCTCTGTCTCAGCAGGCTGTCTCCTCTGGAGCCCGTGAATGAACACGTGAGGGCGTGGGGGGCCCACACTCCCGCTCCGGGGTTCCACAGATTCTGCACCAGAAAGAGTTGTTCCGTGCCCCAGAAAGGCCAGCGCCAGGGATTACAGGGACTGACATGGCTGGGGGGATCTGTCCCACACGCAGCCCTGCCCAAGACCCTCTCTCCCTCCTCCCAAGCTCTCTCGGTGACAAATGGCCGCACACTGCCCTTTGTTAATGGTGGGGTGTTAGGCATGGAAGATGGAGGGCACAGCGCTTAGGCAGCGGTGATTAGAGGGCGGGGACCTCAAACCACAGCCCGAGGCAGCCACGTGGCAGCCAGAGGTCAGGAGGGCGGAGGCTCAGTAGATGGAGCAGGCATCAAGCTCTAGGCCCTGCAGCCCGAGGTCAGGGCGCCACTCAGGGGTCCTTGGGGTCTGTCCCCGGTCAGCATCCTCCCGCCCCCAGGCGGTGGTAGAGGTGGAGGCCCTGTCCTTCTCTGAGATGCTAAGCTGACTCTATGGCCCTGAAGCCAGGGCACCTGGCAATCTGGGGGGTGGGTGCCCTGCTTGGAGGCCCTTTAGTCTCTCCTTTGCCAGTTCTGTGGTGGGCGGGGTAGAGTGGCTGTCCCCCAGCCCCTTCTGAGGCTCTTCCGTCAGACTGGGTCCCTGACAGCAGGGAGAGAATAGGCAGTTCTGTCAAAGACTCTCTCTCTGTGTCCATCTCTGACACTTTCTATTTCTGTTCCTATCTCTCTCAGTCTCTCTGTCTCAGTCATCTCTCTATATCTCTGTATCTCCATCTCTCTCTCTCTTTCTCCCTCCTGCTGGGCTCGCCCTGCTCCTCCTCTCCCCCTAGTAACTCCTGCAAAGCTCCCCTCCCCAGCAGACAAGGGTCCACACAGACCTGGCAAGAGAGAAGTGAGGCTCAAGCCCTAACAGTTTCTCCCGGGCCCGTCCAAGCGCCCGGGGTTTTTTTGCTTCAGTTCTTCCCTCCTTCTGTCAGTTCCCCAGCTGAGGCCAACCTTGCTCCCCCGGGCTCTGCGTCTCCTGCCCACCCTCCTGCCTGTATGAGGACCCCCCACCCCAATCAACCTCCCTTGCTGGCCCTTTCTCCAGCCCTGCAAATGAGCCCAAGTCTTTCTCATCCCATCCTCCTCACACCTTCTTCCCCTCTGGCCCATGTCCTTTTTCTTTTTCTCTTTTTTTTTTTGAGATGAAGTCTTGCTCTGTCGCCCAGGCTGGAGGGCCGTGGCGTGATCTTGGCTCACTGCAACCTCCGTCTCCCAGGTTCAAGCGATTCTCCTGCCTCAGCCTCTCGAGTAGTTGGGACTACTAGTCCGTGTCCTTCTGATCTCTGCTCCGCACTGGCCCTGTGATACTCAACACCACTCCCTGTCCCAAAGCTGCTCTGACCGGGCCCGCCAATGGAATGCCAACTGCAGAATCCAGGGCTTTCTCCCGGGGCACCATCTTACCAGTCCCCTCGGCTGAGGCTCTGGTGGGGGGTAGGTCAGGGCAGGGTCCCTGGAGCCCTGACCATCAGATCTCTGCCCCTGGTCATTACTAGGGGAAATAAGGTAACTTCGCTGAGTCTCAGGTTTCCCACCTGTGAGATGGGCTGATCACCCTGGTACTCCTCTCACAGGTTATTGGGAAGAGTAACGGTGTTCATGCTTATTTTAAAAATTCTGAGAACTGTTCTAGCAGAGAATGAGCCCTCAGTTGACCTGGGCTGTTGTTATAATCATTTGTGTTTGCCATTGCTTGAATCTCTCGCCTGCCCCTTCCCCACCCCGAGGACCCCACGGTCTCCTGGGTTTCCTCTCGCCTCCCTCTTCATCCCTTCTCGGTCTTTCCTGCAGGCTCCCAGCCAAGCCATGAGGTGCCCAGGCCAGGCCCTCTGCAGTCCACCACTGTCCCTCCTCACATCTGTGTGTCCTCACCCCCTGCCCGCTGCAGGACCAAGTCCGCCTCTGCCACCCACACCTTTGTCAACACCGACTGGAGCCTTCTGCCTCGCCAGTACCACCCAGACCACGGGACCTCCCTAACACCTGCTCAGTACCCTCCTCCTCTGTGCCCCTGACCAGTTCTGCTCGGGCTCTGAGGGCAGCCCTGTCACACCTTGTCACCTTGTTCATCAATCTGTCAGTCCACAGTCTGTCTCCGCCACACACCTTCATCTCTGTGAAGCTTCATCTCCGTGGCCCTGGCACTTTCTGCTGCATATTTGCTGAATGAATAATGAATGAATGAATGACTTGATGCAGAGAAAGTACTTTGCGAGCTAGAAAGGGTTCCTCCAATTGATGCAACACACAGCAGGATATTAAAGAGCACTCAGAGCCTCCCGAGGGACTTGGCCTCACCTGACGGGGGCTGTCTACTGCACCTGGGCGGGGGGAGGGAGTCCTGAGTCTTCCAGAAAATTCTAATTCTTGATATGCCTCAGGATCATTCTGGGTAGGAACAATACCCAGCCTCACCCTAGAGATTTGGATTCAGTTTAGTCTAGTGGGGCCTGGGCATTGGCCTCCTCCTTTTTCCCTCCTCCCCTGCCCCACCAGGTGACTCTAAGGGGCAGCTGCTGGAATTGGAGGAGTGCTGGAGCTCTGGTCTTTGTTCCCTGCCCAGGTTCTCGTCTTTTAATTTGTGCCTTCTCTGTGCTAGCTTCATGCTGGGTGTTAGAGGGGAAGCGTGCACGCAGGGAAGCATGGGACTCTGCCTTAGGGAAGAGCGCAGAACAGGCACTCAAGGCTACAGTGACATCCCGGGCATGGTGGCCTCTGGGGGTAGGTGGGAAGGTGAAGAAGATGCTGACCTGAAAGACAATCAGAGACCTAAGGCCGGGTACAGTGGCTCGAGCCGGCTATCCTAGCACTTTTGAGAGGCCGAAGTGGAAGGATCGCTTGAGGCTAGGAGTTTGAGATCGGCCTGGGCAACATGGCAAGATCCTATCTCTAAAAACAAACCAAAACAAAACACCAGAGGCTGGCCTGGTAGATGGAGGTAGTGAACAGGCAGAGGGAACCACAGGGAAAAGGCCAGGAGTTGAGAACTATACAGTAGCCCATCTAAGAACTTTGAGCGATTCAGTAAGGCTGCACCCCAAAATCCGGGTGGGCAGTCCTGGAGATGTCGGCCAGGCTCCGGTAGTGGCCTCAAATGCCGGGCTCAGGAGATTGGGCTTACAGCGGCGGGGGTAGCGGGGGAAGCTATGAATAGTTTCAGGCAGGGGAGGAACAGGGTTGTGCTGAGTCTCCCTGGAATTCCCAAGACACAAACCATCCCTGAGCCAGCTCAGGTGAGGCTGGGTGGCTGCCCACCTCTGGGAGCTCACAATCCTGGCAGGAGAAGCCTAGCCCAGGGAGGGGAGGCCAAGAAGACCCAGAGCCAAGGGGGACGTGGGACTCCTGGACCGGCTACCCACCCAGACCTGCTCAGCCCCCAGTTCCCTGTTTAGTGACATGAGAGATCTCCATCCCCAATATCCTTGGCAGCCCAGTGCACGCTCAGCTTGTGGAGGAGCAGGAGGAGGGCAGCTCTGGCCATCTTCCTTGGACCTTGCACCTTGAGGAGGGGAGTCAGCCAAACTCTTAGGGAGCAAGAGAAAGGGAAAGGAAGGTACATGAGCATTTTGTGCTCATAGAACTCTGGCTGGAGAACGTAGCCCCATTTTACAGGGGGAGGAAACTGAGGCACAAAGATTTGTGATTTGCCCCTGGTCCTACTACCAGGAAGAGCAGAGTCAGGATTTGAACTTTGGTCCTGCTGGCTTACAAAGCCTGCATGCTTCCCACTGTGTGCATCCCTCCTCTGAGTCTGCACTGAGCAGCCCACATGCCTAGTCCTGCTCCAGAGAGAGGCAAGAAGGGCTGTGAGAAAGCTACAAGGAGCCTGGGGTCTCTGCGCACCTCAGCAGTCCCAGTAGAGTAGGCAGGAACCATGGCGGAGATTTGAGCAGAGGAGAGACAGGTCCAAAGCTGCAGCCAGAAATCGCCTGTGTTCCCGCCCCTGTCCCCAGCCCCTCAGTGCCAACTCCTCATCCTTCAGCTGACCCCAGGCTCATTAAGTCCTAGGAAACTCGACCAGCAGCGGGTGCAGGGCTGAGGGCCAAGCTGCCCGTTGGAACAAAAGAGCTTGTGTTTGGGGATAGAATCTCCCCCTCCTTCACCACTGTGGGGGGCCATGGGGGGAAGTGAGGACAGTCATCCAGGGCCAAGAGGGGTTGCAGGGCTGGGGAAGGGGCTTGTTACAGCCAGGATTCAGATAGAAAGGGCTGAAAGGGGGTTGGAAGCTAATCTGCCTGAGCGTCTCTGCACAAACGGGCCATTTTCAGAGGACCCAGAAACCAAAACATCCCAGCTGGGGGAGAGCGAGATTGGAGCTTTTCCTGACCTGTGGTCCTGGGAGTGAAGAGGTCAGGGACTGCTTTGAGGTGGGGGCCAGGCCAGGTTGGGATAGGCAGCCAGCAGCCCAAAGCCCCCTTCCTTCTGTCCCCATGCTATGGTGGTGTCTCAGAGGGAACCGGGGCTGCTCGGAGCATTCACAGGAGGGTGCGGGCTGTGGGGGGTGAGAAGGGAAGGGAAGCCCCATTTTCACGTCTCTCCACCCTCAACTGTGCGCAGCCAGATGCAATTCTGCAATGCAGGTCTGGCCCCATGTCTCCTGCTGCAAACCTCCACTGGCGCCCCCATGACCCTAAGGATCTGTTCCCTAGCTCTGGAACAGCTTCTCTGGACCCCTGGCCACCAGTGCCCTGGACAGCTTACCTTGTCCCACTTCTGATAGCCCCCCGCAATGACCACTCCATGCTTCAGCCAAATCTAGCGGTTGACAGCTCCTCAAATGCTTGGGCTGGGTAAGCCTCTGCGGTTTCCATGCCTCTCTTATGAGCTGGAAACCCCTGCCTCCTCCGTACCTGCATTCATTCCTGCCCAGCAAACGGGGCAAACTCCTACTCACATGCTGGTGCCCCTTTGCTCACCACAGCCCCTAGAAGCCTTCCCAGCCCCTCTGACTGAGTTCCCAGTGCCCTGGTGGCCACAGTCACTGCAGGATACAGCTGTCTCCGGGTGAAGGCTCTGCCCTGGGGGCATCCCTCATGTTCGTCTCATTCCCCCTGTAGCCTTAGGCGTGGGACAGAAAGCTTGCAACCAGCAACCAGTGAGCTTTTGTTGAAAGAAGAAGGGGAAGGAGCAATAAAAACAAAAATGAAAACAAAAACATATTTTTAGAAAATGGAGAAGCTGGCTAGGCACAGTGGCTCACGCCTGTAATCCCAACACTTTGGGAGGCTGAGGTGGGTGGATCACTTGAGGTCGGCAGTTCAAGATTAGCCTGGCCAACTCTGTCTCTACACAAAATACAAAAAATTAGTCAGGCTGGTGGCAGGCATCTATAGTGTCCCAGTGACGTGGGAGGCTGAGGCAGGAGAATTGCTTGAACCCGGGAGGTGGAGTGTGCAGTGAGCTGAGATCACGCCACTGCACTCCAGCCTGGGCAACTGAGAGTGAGACTCTATTTCAAAAAAAAAAAAAAAGAAAGAAAGAAAGAAAAGGGAGGGGTCAAGAAAGAGAAAGCAAATAGGCAACAGGGTGGGGGAGTGGCTGGCTCTTCAGGCCACTGAGGAAAGTTCCAGAACGGACAGACCGCACAGCCTGAGCATCAGAGCAGATACAATTCCTCTGTGGCGAGACCCCTGGACAGCTCAGTGCCCCAGAGGCAGGGTCCTGGGCACAGGCTGGTTTACTGGCAGGCCCCACTACAATTTAGCCAACAAGGCAGGACAGCTGTTTGGGGGATGAGGGGGTCCCAGGTGGGCATTTAGCTGTACTTCAGGCATCACCTGCCATCTGTGGATCCCAGATTCTTGTCTCTAAGAACCCCAGGAGCCCACAGGCTCTGTCTAGTGGTTTTCCCACCGTGTCCAAGGAGATGCTCAGAAGTTGGCATGTAGGAGACACTTCCTTCCTTGAACCCAGCTTGGACTAGAGCAGCTCCCTGGCATCTGATACAAAACGAACATTGAGGCTGGGCGTGGTGGCTCATGTCTGTAATCCCAGCACTTTGGGAGGCTGAAGCGGGCGGCTCACGAGGTCGGGAGTTTGAGACCAGCCTGGCCAACATGGTGAAACCCCGTCTCTACTAAAAAATACAAAAACTAACCGGGCATAGCGGTGCACGCCTATAATCTCAGCTACTTGGGAAGCCGAGGCAGGAGAATTGCTTGAACCCGGGAGGCAGAGTTTGCAGTGAGCCGAGGCCGTGCTACTGCACTCCAGCCTGGGCGAAGAGCGAGACTGTCTCAAAAAAAAAAAAATGTTTTTTTGATCTAGATTATAGGCGTGAGCCACCGCACCCAGCCTCAAAATAATAATAATAATTATAATACAAGTGTTGGGCTTGCCTGAAATTTTTCATTTAAATGAGGGTTCTGGATCACTTAAGCCCAGGACTTTGAGGCTGCAATGAACTCTAATGTGATCACTCCACTGCTCTCTAGACAGGGCAACAGAGCAAGACTCTGTCTCTAAATAAATAAATAAATGCAATGAGAGTCCGTGGCTCAAGTAGTTTAAAGAACACTGGTCTAATCTCTTCCCCCTTCTTGTAAAGATGGGAAGACAAGGCCTAGAGACAAAAAGGTTTCATCCCAAGTGCCCAGGGAGGACAGGGTGACAGAGCTACCTCTAGCTCCTGGCCCCTCCTGCTGGAGCACACAGGCCCTCTGTTGAAAGCATAAACGTGTGAGGGAATGATCAAGAATCTGAAAGTAGGGTTTGTTGGGTAACAGGGAATAACAACAAAGGACACTTAGTTTCTGGGGCAAGGCGTGGGAAGTGGAGAAGAGGACCAAAGTGGGAATCGGGGTGCAGAGTGGCTGGAAGGGGGTTCGTGGAAGGACAGTCACCCTGCACTTTGGTTATTAATGATAGCTAGCCTGCTGCCAAAGCCGTTTAAAAACACTTCATACATTTCCCAGCTTTGGACAAGGCAGCACTAGGTTTACTTTATTTATTAATTTTCACTTATTTTTAGAGACAGGGTCTTGCTGCATTTCCCCGGCTGGAGTGCAGTAGCTATTCACAGGCGCGATCGTAGCCAACTGCAGCCTTGAGCTCCTGGCCTCAAGCGATCCTCCTCCTCAGCCTGCTGAATAGCTTGGACTGCAGGTGCACGCCACTGTGCTCAGCAGCACTAGGTTTAGAATCAGAATCTCAGGGTTCAAGTCCCAACTCCTCCATTTGTTTACTCACTGCATTGACCCTGGCCAAATTAATGACCTTTTGAGATTCAGTTGCTTCCTCAATAAAATGCAGCTAACAACACCTCTGTCCCAGAACGGTGAGGGGTCAATGAGAGCAGAGTAGAGGCTCAACAATTCCTGGTGGGCTCAGGATTCTTCCTTGCGTAGGAACTTGGGGGAAGGTTCAGATCCCAGCTCTGCCCCTTACTAGGTATGTGATTTGAGGCAAGTCTCCTAAACTCTCTGCCTCAGTTTTCTCCTCTGCAAAATGAGGGTAATAGTAGCACTGACCTCCCTCACAGGATGTAATGAGTTGATGTGGATTAAAGCACTTAGAACAGGGTACACGAGTGTTTGTTATCATTACTTGGACCCTATTAATAACTGCAAAGACTTAGGTCTTGCCAAGGAGAGATGGTAGAAATGGAATAAAAGAATGCACAAGATTGGCTGGGCACGGCGGCTCACGCCTATAATCCCAGCACTTTGGGAGGCCAAGGTGGGCAGATCGCTTTCAGCTCTGGAGTTCAAGACCAGCCTGGGAAGCAAGATCCCCATCTCGACAAAAAACACAAAAATTAGCCAGGCATGGTGGTACACACCTGATGTCCCAGACACTCAGGAAGCTGAGGCCGGAGGATCGCTTGAGCCCGGGAAGCAGAGGCTGCAGTGAGCTGAGATTGTGCCACTGCACTGCAGGCTGGGTGAGGGTTTGAACGAGTTAATGAATGAATATAAGAAAAATTGGGGTTCTACCAGGAACCCTGGTTATGGATCTAACTTGACCTGGTCCTAACCCGTTGGTGTTTTCCAGTCAGTCATTCCTCTGGGCTGGGAGCTCACCCTGGCTTCCTGGCTCTGGGTCTCTCCCTGTAGTTTTCTGCAAACACGCAGAGGTAGGAAACCATTTTGCCCGTAAATGACTTTGGGTGATAAAGAAGTAACTTCAGCCTCCTCGAATTGAATCTTCTACCCAGAATGTGTAACAAACCTGGAAATTGGAATTAGCCTGAAGCTGATTATTCTGGGAGGGCACCTCCTGGCATTAAAACTAAATTAGATCAAGGTACCTCTGTTATTAGCAAAATAATTCCCTACGATTACAGAACACAGCCATGAATCCTGATGGCAGATGAACTTCAGGTGACTTACTTGAGACCAATAACTGTGCGAAATCACAGGCTCATCTAATCATTTCTTTATAGCGTTGCAGTTGGGTAATTATGCTAATAGTTATAAGAAATAATCTTTTGTGGTCTGGGATTGGGAGGGCTTGAGACAGAAACGTGAGTGAAAGATATTATCTGCTTTGAGTTGGAGAGACTGGGAGCCATGTTTGGGTCCAAAATGGGCCCCTTCCAGGGAGCTGGTTTGGCTCCTGTCTACGGGAGAGAAACCTGTTTGCACCCTGAATTGCAGTTACCTTGTACTTTGGGAGGCTGAGGCAGGCAGATTGCTTGAGCCCAGGAGTTCAAGACCAGCTTGGACAACATAGCAAGACTCTCATTTTTACAAAAAATACAAAAATTTGCCAGGCACGGTGGTGTATGCTCTTAGTCCCAACTACTTAGGAGGCTGAGGTGGGAGGATTACTTGAGCTTGGGAGGTGGAGGCTATAGTGAGCCATGATTGTACCACTGCACTCCAGCCTGGGTAGCAACATAAAAAAATATGCAGTGGCCTCATTAAGCATCCCTCTTCAGGTCATGTTAATACAGGAAATTGAATTCGTCCAAGTTCCACTGTTGGGCATGGTAATTCCAAAAAGCAAGTTAAATTGTAAAAGCTCAGGACCTCTCAATCAATTCGATTCGGCAAACATGCCTCTGAGCCCACTGGGTACTAGGCAGTGATCTAGGGACAGGCAGGGAGGGTGCCAGCATTCAAGGCTGTGCCTGATGCTTTCTGAACAGTCTCTTGTCCTCTCAGTAACCTGATGAGGGAGACAGTATTGTGCCCATTTTAGAGACAAGGAAATGAAGGTTCAGATAAGTGAAATGGTGCTACTGCTGCTAATTGGTGGAGATGACTCCTTCCATCCACCCGCAGGGAATCTAGCTCTAGGAGACTTCCTGGAAGAACGCATTCGGGAGAGGGCATTGTAGGCAGAGGAACAGCTTGAGCAAAAAACTCAGAGGCAGGTGATTAAAGAGGGGGTTCAAGAATGGGGTTGAGGCCAGGTATGGTGGCTCACGCCTGTAATCCCAACACTCTGGGAGATGGAGGCAGTCAGATTGCCTGAGGTCAGGAGCTCGAGACCAGCCTGACCAACATGGTGATATCTTGACTCGACTGATAAGACAAAAATTAGCCGGGCGTGGTGGCACATGCCTGTAGTCCCTGCTGCTCAGGAGGGTGAGGTGGGAGAATCACCTGAGCCCGGAAGGCTGCGGCTGCAGGGAGCCAAGATCTCACCACTGTACTCCAGTCTGGGTAACCAGAGTGAGATCCTGTCTCAAGAGAGGGAAAAAAAAAAAAAAGGAATGGTATTGAGAGGGTAGCCAAAGGTCAGGAAACAGAGACCCTCAAATGACCAATTGGGGGTTTGGCCAGTGGGGGAGCCACCAGAAGTGTTTGAGTAAAGGAGGAATAAGACGGACTCAGAGAATACCTGGGCGGAAGTGTGGGGGACCCACTGGTTGATGAGGCTGCTTGTGGCGGGGAGGGGCAGAAGGAGAGAAAAAATGGATAATTTTTTCAGCATGAGTGTGTCCCAAATATTGCGTAGGATATACTGAAAAAAAAAAAAAAAGCATTGTTTTTATACAATTTACATTCACCTGGCATCTTGTATTTCATCTGGCCGTCCTACTCCCATCTCCTCGCATCAGTGCCCAGCTGGGTTCTTTGCCCATGATGACTTTCCCCTATAGGCACACAGCATGGTAAACTCCTATCCACCCACTGAAGCCCTGCCCTTCTTACCCCTGCTGTGGCAATAATCATCACGTACTACAGTGCTTTCTTAGGTAATTGTTTTACTATCTACCCATCCCCTCTGCAGCCAATCTTACTTCTGGCTGTATAGGGAAAAAAAGTCAAGACCGTGAGTCTCCTCCCTAACCCACGTTTCTTCCAATTTCTGCTTCTGTCTCAAGACAAGCCAGCCTCTCCACCCCTCTTGCAACCTTGCCCGATCCCTTGAGTATTGTACACCTCTCTCACTGGCAGCCCCCAAATCAGACATTCTGCTGGGTCATTCCCACCAGCTGGGACACCTAGCAAGTGCTTCCCGTCCTCCTTGTCCTCAGTTGGGCTCCCCCAGGAGCAGGCTCTGAGAAATATTCATGCACAGGAGGTCCATCAGGGACTGCTCTCAGGCTCAACACCAGCGGAAAGGAATAGAAAGGAAGGGGAAGGGAAGAGAAGGGGAGAGGAGGGGAGGGGAGGGGAGGGGAGGGGGAGGGAGGGAGCAGGACTGGGCAAAAGGAGGAATTGAGCTTCCCTGCAGTCAGTGCAAGCCTTACCCCACCCTACATCTGCAGCTGGGAGGGCCCTTCAGAGTCATCTTGAGCAGTGCCAAGCTTTTTTTTTTTTAGACGGAGTCTATCACCCAGGCTGGAGTGTAGTGGTGCAATCTCAGCTTACTGCAACCTCCACCTCCAGGATTCAAGTGATTCTCCTGCCTCAGCCTCCTGAGTAGCTGGGATTACAGGTGCGCACCACCATGCCGGACTAATTTTGTGTGTTTTTATTAGAGACAGGGTTTCACCATGCTGGCTAGGCTGATCTCAAACTCCTGAACTCATGATCTGCCTACCTCGGCCTCCCAAAGCGTGCCAAGATTTTATGACCCTGGGTTGGTCAGTCAACAGGTGTAAGACACCCCAGGAAGGAGGTGTCACCTCTGGAGAGGTGGCTCTTCAACAGAGGCAACCCCCAAAGAGCTAAGCACTGAAGGACTACTTCTAGCAGCCTCCCCACACCTAGCGGAGTGAGACCTTTACTCCCGAACAGGGGGATCTGAGTTGCACATCCCACCACCCGCACACCAAACCCAAGGCATTCCCCCACCAGCAACCATCAAATCTCTTACCTTCCTTCTGACCCAACCCTTCCTGTCCTCCCTTCCTCACCTCCTAGTCACTCCTCAGATTTTTGTCAAACCCAAGAGTTGGCTATGTCCCTCCCCTGCTTAAGGTCTCCCAGTAGCCTCCTAAAGGCCAAGCTCCTGTGCATGGCATGTAGGGTCCCTCATGACGCAGCCCTGCCTCTTCTCCTGCTCCCTCTCCTGGCTGCTCCCCCTCATTTGAGGCTCCAATAATACTTGACTGTAATTCCCGGAGCACGCTGGCTGTTTCACGGTACCATGCTTTTTCATGGGCAGTTTCCTCTTTGCCTGGCTAACTTTTTTGTCTCTCTTCCTTAAAGACACACTCAAAGGTCATCTCCTTGTAAGCCTCTCCTGGAGCCACTCCTGCCCTCCTCCCAAGACTGGTAGCAGAGCCCTGTAGCTGCCCACCTCTGTCTCAGCCATTGCCAGCAGTGCTCAGCAGCACATGGGAGTGTCCTGCTTGGGGGTAACCTGAGGACATTGTTACCTGTCTCTTCCCCCTGCGTTAGTGTCCCCAGCACCCAGCCCAGAGCCTGGCACAAAAGGAGCCTGATGACATTGACTTAGGCACGTGGAGAACCCATGGACGGCAGGAGTGGGTATGAGAGAAACTGTGGAGGTGGAATCAAAGCATCAGGGAATGATTAGACTCAGACAGGGATGTGCCCCCTCCAAACAAGTCTTCCCTGGAAACAGCTGTTCTCCTGTTCAGTGTCACCTGGTCCTTCCACCATGCATAGTGTCTGACATCATCTTATTCATTCTGGGCATTGAATTGTCAATGCCTCAGAGGCAGAAGTGAGGTCTGTGCACTTCTCCTATTTATGCCCTGTGACGGTCATGCTCCCCACACACTGCATCGGAGCTGCTCTCTCCTTCTGGCCCCTCCTCCCTCTCCTCCCCTGCCATTTATGCCATCCCTGTTCCAGGGTCTTCATCCTATGATGCTTCAGTCACTGCGGTTTTGAGTTTCACTTCCATCATCAGGTAAAGACTCACCACCCCCATAAGAGATGAAAATCTATCTGTGAAAAGAGTGTTGTGGTTACAAAGCCCAGGATCTGGAATCAGACAGATGGGGCTTGAGAACAGTCTCTGTCATCTACATGCTGTGTGGTCTTGTGCAAGTTGCTTAAACTCTGAGCCTCAGTTTCCACATCTGTCAAGTGGAAATAGATACTAGACCCTTTTCAGAGGTGGCTATGAGAATTAAATGAGAGAGCACCTGGCAAAGTACTCGAACTTGCATTCATAGCAATGGGCAGAAACGTAGATATTTCTAGCAAACAACAGTGTCCAACAACGATCAACAGAGCCTCTCGATGGAGGTGGGCAAGCAGACGTGCATTCACTCGTTCATTCAACAAACATGCCTTGAGCACCTAGCACGTGCCAGTGCCCTTGCTGAGGGTAGGAGGAGGTGCAACAATGCAGAAAACCAGGCATGACCCCTGTGTTCAGGGATACCCAGCCGGGGAGCATGACGCACCCACCCAGTCATCATACAATGAAGGTGCAGTCACCAACTGCAATGAACACCATGAAGAAAAGTGACTCGAGCCATGGGTGTGTCCTGTGGGAGGCCAGGGAATGCTTCCCTGAGGAAATGACATTAAGCTTCTATTGGGAGAAGTTAACTAGGCCAAGGAAGGGAGAAAGTGTTTTCAAGAGGAGAACCTGGTATGCAAAGGCTGTGTCGTGGGAAGAAGCATTGCATACTTGAGAATCTGGAAGTTGGCTGGAGTGGCTGAAGGCAGAGAGGGAGGGGAGCAGATGGCAAGAAATGAGGCTGGGACAGGCACGGTGGCTCACGCCTGTAATCCCAGCACTTTGGGAGGCTGAGGCTGGTGGATCACTTGAGGCCAGGAGTTCAATACCAGCCTGGCCAACATAGTGAAACCCCGTCTCTACCAAAAATACAAAAATTAGTTGGTCACAGTGATGCATGCCTGTAATTCCAGCTACTCGGGAGGCTGAGGCACGAGAATCGGTTAAACCCAGGAGGTGGAGGTTGCAGTGAGCTGAGATCATGCCATTGCACTCCAGCCTTGGGCAACAGAGTGAGATTCTGTCTCCCCCGCCAAAAAAAAAGAACTGAGGCTGGGGAGGTAGGACCTGACCACCCAGGATCTGGGAGGCCACAGGATGACAACCAGAAACACTGAAAGCTTTTCAACAGAAGTGAGGGTGATAGGATTGGATCTGTGCTTTGAAAGCCTGATGAGGAGAACTAGCAGATGGGGACCCACATGGAGAGGTGCCAGGTGGATGCAGGGAACCAGCTCAGTTAGTGAAGTCCAGGCAGGAGCCCACAGTGCCTGGGCTGGGCTGGAGATAAACATCTGGGAATCATTGGCATAAGGACAGTGATTGAGCCACAGCCCAGCTGTAGCTCAGGTTGCCTGTGGGAGAGAGTCTAGAAACTTAAGAGGGACTCAGACAGTCTTGACCTCCACCTTTTACAGAAGTCTGATGAGGTAGCCAAGGAGGAAAAAAGTGACCAGAGAACTAGGGGACAAACTGGGAGAGTATGGTAAGATGGAAGGGAACAGAAGTTTCTGTGGGATTAAGTATTGCCAAGAGATCAGGTGAGATGGAGATGGAAATGTATCTTATGCTGTTACCAACAAGGAGCTCATTGTGACCTTCCTGAGAGCCATTAGGAAAGATTACAGATCTGGCCAGGCACTGGTGGCTCACAGCTGTAATCCCAGCACTTCCGGAGGCCAAGGTGGACGGGATCACTTGAGATCAGGAGTTCGAGACCAGCGTGGCCAACATAGTGAAACCCCGTCTCTACTGAATACAAAATTTAGCTGGGCATGGTGGCACATGCCTGTAGCCCCAGCTACTCGGGAAGCTGAGCCAGGAGAATTGCTTGAACCTGGGAGGTGGAGGCAGCAGTGAGCCAAGATAGTGCCACTGGACTCCAGCCTGGACGACAGAGCAAAACTCCAGCTCAAAAAAAAAAAAAAAAAAGAAAGAGTGGCAGATCTTAAGCTGGGCCAACTTCCTGGCTGGCAGGGCCATGTGCATGGGACAAAGAGCCCCAGTGGCTAATGTCCATGTCACCAGGATAATATTACATTGTCCAGAGAGATCTGAACCAAAGAGGATTGGGACATTAGCTTGGAGGATCTCATTGGAACCCTTGAAATACACGTTGTTCTTTTCCAGTGACCATATAGCCCTGTCATCTGTATATATTTGTTTGCTTGTACAACATGTAACATCAGCCAATTCATCGTCTAGAGCTGAACCATAAGAAATTTGCTATCCTGTATGTTGTCTTAAAGGAAGAACCCGACAAGTGGGCATATGTGGATTTTGCATATATAGTGCAGACGATGCATTTGGTAAATCACTTCAGACGCATCCCTTGGGGAAGGTGTCGCAGGCTCTGTCACCCCTACAGATGGAAGCTGGCAAGGCAAAGACGGGTCCAGATTGGAATCCCTGGGCTACATGCAAGAACAGACTGGGGGGAGCCAGAGCGGATGGGGAGACAGAAAGGAGAGTCTATAGTTCTGAAGTGCTGTACAGCCCCTCACCCAGAGGGTGGGACAAAGGACAGAAGGAAAGAGCACCAGAAGCACTAACTTCAGGCATGTTTCTGACCTTCTCATCTCCTGGGCTAGCCTCCATGGGTGTGTTTTTGTTCAGAACTGGAGAGCGCCCCGGAATTTTTTAAATATTTGAAACAAGGTCTTGTCTGTCGCCCAGGCTGGAGTGCAATGGCATGATCATAGCTTATTGCAGCATCAAACTCCTGGGCTCAAGGGATCCTCCTGCCTCAGCCTCCCACGTAGCTGGGACTATAGGGATGCTCACCACTGTGCTTGGCTCCTCTTAGAATTTTGCTGTTGTTGTTGTATTTTTTGAGACAGAGTCTTACTTTGTTGTCCAGGCTAGAGTGCAGTGGCATGAACATGGCTCACTGCAGCCTTGACCTCCTGGGCTCAAGTGATTCTCCTGCCTCAGCCTCCCAAGAATCTGGGATCACAGATGCATGCCACCATGCCTGGCTAATTGTTTTTCCTTTTTTTTTTTTTTTTTTCTGTAGTGATGGGGTCTTGTCATGTTGCCCAGGCTGGTCTTGAGCTCCTGGGCTCAAGCGATCCTCCATCTTGGCCTCCCAAAGTGCTGGAATTACAGACATGAGCCACTGTGCTCAGCTCCCTGGAATTTTTGATCAGCTTCCCACTTTCTTTTTTTGTTTGTTTGTTCATTTTGGAGTCAGAGTCTCGCTCTGTCACCCAGGCTGGAGTGTGGTGGCATGATCTGGGCTCACTGCAACCTCTGCCTTCTAGGTTCAAGCGATTCTCCTGCTTCAGCCTCCCGAGTAGCTGAGACTACCGGCATGTGCCACCACACCCAGCTAATTTTTGTATTTTTAGTAGAGTCAGGGTTTCACCATCTTGACCAGGTTGGTCTTAAACTCCTGACTTCAGGTGATCTGCCCACCTCAGCCTCCCAAAGTGCTGGGATTACAGAGGTGAGCCAGTGTGCCTGGCCCTCCCATTTTCATAGTAAGTAACCTGATCGAGTTTCCTTCCATCCTCCCTTCCAAACATCCTCCTCTTGACCATAGTCATATAATTGCTACCTGTGCCAAGGACGAAGGCAAGCATTTTGCTGCTATGATCTCATTGAATCTTTGTAATAACCCCTTGTGATAATCTGTAGTCGATGTTGGCTATGTAGACCCAGCAACAGGCTCGGAGGGATGTAGGGTAGCATGCTCTAGGTCACGCAGCTGGCAAGCGGGTCAGCCTGGATATGAACACAGCACTCTGACTCAAAGTTCACATTTCCATCAAGAACACTCAATGAAGACCAAGCAATCAGTCCAGCAGGCGGTGAGCTTACTTTCCTTTTGACAGTTTGGCATGATCCCTTTGGGTTTCTGAGTCTTTGGCTCCCTCAGTCCTTCTCTTCATTCAACAAACCTTCCTGAGGCCAGACCCTGTGCAGGTGGTGGGGCTGCAAGGTTTGTGACCTGGAAGAGCTCACAGTCTGCTCCAGGAGACAGAGCCATAACTAGGCGCAACAATCTACAATGTGATAAACATAGATGTGAGAGTGGGTAGGCACTGTGGGAACCCTCTGCTTCCCGTGGGCTGGAATGCCTGAGCTGGATTATAACAGGGGAAGCAGGTACTGACTGCGTAGAGGTAGGGAGGACAGGCATTCTAGGAAGAGCAAACAGTGTGTACAAATTCCTGGGGCATGATAGAGCTTGGGGGCTTGGAAGACCTTGTTGTATGGTGGTGCTTCGGTGGGGGCAGTCTCAGCTGATTGGGACTAGGGTGTGAAGGACCCCAGTGAAGACTGCAGATGAGGCTATTCATGTTCTTAAGATTTCCTGAGCACTTCATCATGAACCAGGCTTTGTGCTAGGTATTTCCCAGAAACGATGACCATGTTATTAAAATAAGGAAATTAAAGTTCAGAGTAGGACTGGGTGTTATGTGGCCTCCCCCACGACTGCTCTGCACCTTAAAAAAAAAAAGTGACGAAGAATAAAGCAAACACAGGCTGGGCTTGGTGGCTCATATCTGTAATCCCAGCACTTTGGAAGGCTGAGGCAGGCAGATCATCTGCAGTTGGGAGCTCGAGACCAGCTTGATCAACATAGAGAAACCCCGTCTCTACTAAAAACACGAAAAATTAGCCGGGTGTGGTGGCCCATGCCTGTAATCCCAGCTACTACGGAGGCTGAGGCAGGAGAATTGCTTGAACCTGGGAGGTAGAGGTTGCAGTGAGCAGATGTCACCCCATTGCACTCCAGCCTGGGCAACGAGCAAAACTCCGTCTCAAAAAAAAAAAAAAAAAAAAAAGAAAGAAAAAAGAAAAAGAAAGAAAGACAAACAGTGCGTGTCTCCTATCCTGGTCAAGAAATAAAACCTAGGATGAGTACGGGGGCTCACACCTGTAATCCCAGCACTTTAGGAGGCCAAAGCAGGAGGATTGCTTGAGCCCAAGAATTTGAGGCCAGGCTGAGCACCATAGTGAGACCTTTTCTCTACAATAAACAAACAAAAACAACAACAAAAAAACATTAGCCCAGCATGGTGGCATGCACCTGTAGTCCCAGCTACTTAGGAGGCTGAGGTGGGAGTATCCCTTGATCCTGGCAGTTTAAGGCTGCAGTGAGGTATTATGCTACTGCACTCCAGCCTGGTTGAAGAGTGAGATGCTGTCTGGAAAAAAAAAAAAAAGGAAAAGAAAGAAAACCTTAGTAAGATGTGTGAATGTGTGAAGCCCCTTCCTATCAAACATCTCCCCCTATCCAGAGGTAAACACTTTGCAGAATGGCGTATTTATCATTCCTCTGAATGTCTTTATACTTTTACTATATTAGCTGTGCATTCCTATGCAATATATGGTATTCCGTTTTACATGTTTAAAGAATCTATATGAAATATGGGCATGGTGGTTCATGCCACTAGTCACGTAGTTTGTGGAATTACAGGAATAGAACTTGAAGCCGGGGGTAGGCACAGTGATTCACGCCTGTAATCCCAGCACTTTGGGAGGCCAGGAGAGAGGACTGCTTGAGCCCAGGAGTTTGAGACCAGCCTGGTCACATAGAGAGACCCCTTTCTCTACAGATAAAAAATTAGCTGCATGTGGTGCTTCTGTGCCTGTGGTCCCAGCTACTCAGAAGGCTGAGGTGGTACTTCTGAGGTGGTCCCAGCTACTCAGAAGGCTGAGCCCAGGAGTCCGAGGCTGCAGTGAGCTATGATCACGCCACTGCATTCCATCCTGGGTGACAAAGCAAGCCTCTGTCTCAAAACAAAACAAAACAAAAACTATATGAATGATATTGCACCAGTTTGATCTGCGACATGCTCTCCTCCCCCTCATTTGAGGTTGGAGATTCAGAATGAATTTCTAGTCATTCATTTCCGCTACAGTGTAGAATTTCACTGACTACTCCACAATTTGTTTATGCATTTTTCCTCTGATAGGAATGGAGGCTGTTTCAAATTCCTTACTAGTATTAACATTGTTGCAGTGAGCAAAGGTTCTCTAGGTCAAGACTCTGGGCCACTCAGGTATGTGCACTTCAGCATTTCTAGATTTTGCCAAATTCTTTCCCAGAGTGGCCGTGCCCATTTCCCCCTCTTGCATGCAGCATAGGACAGTTCTCCAGGTTCCATGTCCCTGCTGTCCCACCTCTTTTGTTTTTGTGCCAATCTGACAGGTGTGAAGTGGCACTTTACAGGAGTTTTGTTTTATATTTCTCTGATTACTAGTGAGACTGATCATCTTTGCATATGTTTATTGGCCATTCATGTTTCTTTTTCCGTGAATTGCCTGTTCATATATTTTGCCCAATCTTCCACTATCTCTTTTGAAGTTGGTTTGTAGAAGGCCTTCGTATATTTTGAATATCATGTTGTAAATATCATCTTTTGATAAACAGAAGTTTGCATTTTAATTAAATGTATCAATGTTCTTCATGATGATTTATGCTTTTAGGGTCTTCTTTAAGACATCCTTGACTATTACGAGTTTGTGGTGTGTGTGTGTGTGTTTAAGTTCTCAGTACACCTGGAACTGATCTTTTATGCATAGTGTGAGGTAGGGATTCATCTCATCTTTTTGTAATATGGACATTCAATTGCTCTAGCACCATTTATAGAAACGTCCATCCTTCTCCCACTGACCTGTGGGGGGAATCTCTGCTACATATCAAGTTTCCCTACCTGTGTGGGTCTATTTTTGCAGCCTCTATTCTAGTCCACTGGCCTATTTATCCTTAGGCCAATACCATATGCTGTGATTGTACATTTTGGGGCCCTTAGCACCTCCTCTCTTGAATTAGAAGAGTGCTAGTGAATTCCTGAGAGTAGACTCTTGTGTTCACCTTTGCAGCTCTCTGATCACGCTTTACACAAACATTCACATAATGCTTTTGTTTATGAAAGGATTTCTTGCATATTATCTCTTGGAGTTCTAAAACTCCCTTTTGCAGAAGATAAAACTGAGGCACAGAGGTGAGATGATTTGCCAAGGTCACATAGCCAGAAAGTGTTGGATTAGGGGTTCTATCAGATTTCAAAGCCACCCTGTGCATCCATCTCACATGCTCTGAAGACTTCCACTGATCCTGGTATGGGATTTCACTCCCTCCTGCCTTCATTCAACAAGTAGCTCCTGATTGATGGCCGTGCCAGCTTCTGGCGGGTGCTGGGGCTGAGATCCCATTTCTGCGAGGCTCTTCCCAGTGCTGGAGACCGGTGGGGAAGGGTGAGACAGTAGATGGGCATTTTATGGGACATCGTCTGTGGCTTGGGATCAGCATCAAGTCCTGCCAGGTTTCATAGCCAATTTAAAGAGCCCCATTTTTGGCGTGCAGTTGGGCCCAGGCACTGTCTTCGGAGAGTACGCCGGCTTTCCCCTGGAGTTAGAGGCGTCCTCCCGCCCTCCCGCCTCGAGAGGCAGGAATGCGAAGGATCAGCTTTCAGCTGAGCTGCGGCTGCCGTTCGGGGGAGTTCACCGTGCTGGCCCGTCCCCAGCGGCCGAATTAACTGGTTCTGTCTGTCCGACTGGGAGAGCAGCTCTCGCTAAAAATAGCGCCCTGCCCAACTCGACCTGTGCGCGCCTGGGGCTCGACCTGCGCGCCGCTGTGGGAGTCCGAGCCGGGACAGCTCGAGGAGCCCGGGAGCCCTGCACACCGACACCGGAGGCGGAGGCCACGGGCATCGCGCTGGCCCCACAGGTGCCGCGGAGGGTGGCAGGCCCGCAGGCCGAAGCGCTGCCTAGGCTGTCCGGTATGGGAGCCGGCAGTGCCGCCTTCCGCGCCCTCGCCTGGGCCTCCCTGCCCCTGCTGGGGCCTCCCGCCTGCGCGCTCGGCGAGGACACGCTCTGCTGCCGGGGTAAGGCCGGGCGCCTGCGGATGCGCCCTCGTCGTGCCCGGGCACTTGCCTGGGGCCTCTTTCTCCTCCTCGGCCCCAGATCCGCGGATGGGGGCGACGTGAGAAAGAACCCAGGCATCCACGTAGGGCAGGGGAAAGGAGGCAGGAGCGCTCTGCAAAACCCCCTTTAGCTGGAAAACGTCGCTGTCCCTCCACCACGGTCCGAAAAGCGTTCGCCATCCCCTCCCCCAACTGTGGCCTCAGTGTACCTATCTGGGAAATGGATCAGTAAGATAGTCATGCTTTAATATTTGTTGTGACCCCAAGAGAAGTGTGGGGGGCCTGCTAAAGCGGCTCGCAGACGTTCGCGGGAAGTTCGCCGAGCCAGCTGGAGTCCTCGGGAGTTTCTGTTAGTGGGAGTGCTGAGGTGCCTTCCCCGTGACAGCCCGCACTCTCCCCTTCCAAAGCTCTAGTCCCCCCATCAGTCCTCGGCTCCTGAGGTTGGAGATCCACGCAGGGCACACAGGAAAGTTTAAGGGGTCAGCGGATGCGGGAAGATTCTAGCGGGAAGGGGAGCCGTGGGGGATAAGCAAAGCAAAGTCGCGGCCACTCCTTGGTCCCGTACTCTCACAGCCCCAAGACGGAAGCAGAGGTTATCTCTGGACTCCTGGAGGCCTGGGGACTCCGGGAGGAAAGGGGACGTGTGGTACCGCCGGCATCCCCGGCCAGCACGGGGCTGGGTAGCTTGTGCTCCTAGCCGGGGGCCTCGGCTCTGCGCAGTCCGGCCTGGGCGGGGCGGTGGGGGAGGCGGCGGATTGTCCAAACAGGTGCGCCCCCGCCCCCTCCGCTCCCCCGCCCGCTGGGTCCCCGGCCTGGCGGGCGGAGCTGCGGGCGGCTGGGCCTGCGATTGGCGGGGCTGGGCAGGCCGGGTGGCCCGGGGAGCCCGGGAGCCGGAGAGCCGCGGCGCTGGGGGAGGCGCGGACCGGCCGGAGCGCGCTCCTTCCTGGCCGGCCGCCTACTCCGCCCGCCCCGCTCCACTCGGCCCAGCTGGCGCGACGGAAACTTTCCTGCAGCCGCCCGGCGACCCCGCGACTCCACCGCTTCGCGACCCTGGCCCTGGGCCGCTCGGGCTCCGGAGCCTTTGGTATGGCAGCGCCCAGCGGCCGGGCCCGCGCGTAGAGGTAAAAGCTGGGGGCCGCGGGTCAGGTGAAGGGGGCCGGGGTGGTTTGCCGGGATAGGAGCGGCATCCCAGGTTCCAGAGGATCCGGGGGCTCTGATGCGTGGTGTTGGGGTAGAGGACTGAGGAATGGGCGGCGACTTTGCTTTATTTACCTCCGCTTTTACGCTACAGTCCCCTTTCCCTCAGGGAAATCTACGCGATGCACTGACCCTTTAAACTTTCCTGTGCGTCTGGCCCAGATCTCCACCGCAGGGACCCAGGGCTGGCGCTGGGTTCTGGGGGAGTACAACACAGGGGATCGCCGGGAAGGCGCCCCCATCTGGGGCCCGCGGGCGGCAGGAGTCGGGTGTGTGTGTGGCGGGGTGCCAGCCCACCGATCCCCAAGTCTTCCAACGCTCTCCCAAACTTCAGATCTTCCTCAGCTCACCCTGGGGATTGGTGATAGAGCAGCCAAACCTCTCCACCCAGAGCCAGGCACCCCCTGGGGCACCCAACTTTTGGGTGTTTTTGTTCAATCCTAGCCGACCCTAAATTATCAGGGAGGCGATTGGCAGGGCTGGTCGTTGAAGTGAGATCTTTTTTCCGTTTCCTGGGCTGCTCAGGACCCCACCTTCCGTGAAAACACCTTGGGCTAAGCAGAGTGGGAACAGGGACCAGCGCCACCTGGTTGCAACGCTCAGCCTGGTGGGGGATGACTGCGGGGTGTTCTGGTCTCAGGATGGTCTACCCTTGAGCTATCTGGTGTGACTCAGATGGAAACTCCTCTCCCTCTGCCTCCTTCTGCTATTAAGAAGGGACGTTTTATCTTAGTTTTGATTGTGCGCGGGTGAGTAGGTAGCTTGTCACCGATGAAGATCAATCTTTAGCATTAGTCCCCTTAATGTTAACTCCTTTCCATGTTTGATGACCTAGGACAGACACCTAAGAGAAAAAAAAAAAACAGAACCAAACACCTAGCTCTGGAGCCCAGAGAACCTGGGTCCAACGCCAGCCCCTGCTGCTCACTAGCTGTATATCCGTGGGCAGGTTTCCTAACCTCTCCGAGCTCAAGGGTCCCATCGAAGGGGGCTAGAGTGAGGCTTTTTCGAGGTGAGGCGTCGAAGGTGCCTGGCTCATAGAAGAGCCTCTTGAGCAGCCAATCTATACCCTAGAGCTTGTGCCCTCTTGCTGTCTGAGAGAGTCAGCATCCTCGTGCCTCAGTTTCCCCCTCCTGTCGAATGTTGGTAAGGACCAGCCCCTCTTAATCAGCCCTTTTGAGAAAAGTGCACAGGTGCACACACCCACAATTTCAGTGGGTTTGCAGGCTCAGATTTAAGCAGCCCCACCATTCTTATCCAGGCCATGAACTATTCAGAATGTATAAGGCTTCTGTCTATCCTGACCTTTCCCCCTTTCCCTACCCCCTTTAGACACCTGGAGGTAACTATTGTAAATAGCAAGGAAGAGCAAATGAACTAAATAACCAGCATGATGGGGAAAAGGGCTGACCTGCAGAACCTGCCCCAAAGTCACCTTCAAGATGACCTGGTCCCCCGGCCCCCCCATTCTTCCTTCCCTGGTGCTGTGTCCCCACTTGGCGAACATCTAGGCTTTTTTGCTAGGGATCCTCTAGTGACAGTGAACTCACTAGACAGTTGGTTTCATGATTGTGCAACTCTTGGTTTCATGATTGGGCAACATGCTTCCTGTTTGGGGCAGAAATCTGTGTCTCTGTGACTTCTAGCCACTGACTCTAGTACAACCCTGGGAGTATCTCTTACTGTCTCGATTATTCAGTGCGGTCGCCTAGTGCCTGGCACTCTGTTCTGTCCCTCAACATTCAACACACAGGCACTGCGGTTGGTGATGATCATAGCACTATTTATTGAGTGTTTATTATATGCCAGGCCCAGCCCTGAGGATTTTACACGTTATTTTCTTGCATCCATAAAACAAACCCATGAGGTTGATTATTTTCTTACTTTCATTTTGCATATAAAGAAACAGGTTTAGAGAGGTTAAGGGACTGACCCAAGATCCTACAACTGGTAAGGGGCTGGGCTGTGCACCAAACCCAGCATCTGTGTCTGTCTGTAGAGCACATGCTTCACTTTGATCCTTGCTGGCACGCATGCCTCTGTGTGTGTGTGTGTGTACCCACGTGTGTGTGCCTGGGACTGGTGTGTGCCAGCAATGCTTTTATCACAAACACCTGGAGCACCTGTTAAAGTGCAGGCTCCTCCTCTCTACTCCAGGCCCTGGGATCTGCACTTTAAAACCTTCCAGGCCATTTTCCTGCAGATGGCAGTTTGAGGACCATAGCACTGAGGCCCTCTTAGGAAGAGAACGTGGACTATAGGTTTCAACAGATCTGAATTTACTGGAGCTGGTTACTTTTCCTTTCTGGGGCTTTCTCCCAACTGTAAGATGGGGATGCTGTTCCACCCATTGGCAGGTGGAAGGGATCAGGCCCTTGGCTGACAGGAGCCCTGGTGAAGCATCTCCTGCCACAAGTGAATGTGCTTGGGGGCAGACCTGTGGCACCCCCAAGATCACTGGCCTCTGCTTTCTAGGATTGGTGTGCCTTAGATCAGGCCCTTGTGCTCAGGTTATTTTATTTGATTTTGGAGACAGGGTCTCACTCTGTCACCCAGGCTGGAGTGTAGTGGTACTATCGTAGCTCACTGAGGCCTCAAACTCCTGTGCTCCAGTGGTCCTCCCACCTCAGCCTCCTTAGCAGCTGGGACTGCAGGCACATGCCACCATGCCCGGCTAATTTTTAAATTTTTAGTAGAGATGAAGTCTCGCTATGTTGCTCAGGCTGGTCTTGATCTCCTGAGTTCCTGATACTCCCGCCTCAGCCTTCCAAAGTGCTGGGATTGTAGGTGTGAGCCAGCGCACTCAGCCTCTGCTCAGGTTTTTCACCCAGAGTGGTGGGGGACCCTGGAGAGGTTGGCAGAAACCTCTTCCTCCCCTCTACATCTTCTTCCTCCATCCTCCTGTGGTGGCCTCTGACCCTCCCAGCCAGAAGGTGCTGGGCCTGCATCTCTTGGGGGAGAGGAGTGGGGTGCGCCCATCTGTGTTTTCAATCTCCACCCCTTCCCTTGGAGGCCTGCTCTGTGGCCGTTGGGCAGCTCTGGGGAAATGTCCGGCCCAAGGCTGCCTGGCCTGGGTTGACTCATTAGGAGAGGTACAGGGTAAAGGAATCACCTGCATAGACCTCAGTTGTATCGCAATTCTGGCCTACCAGCTGTGCTGCAGACAGGGCGCTTGTTCTGCCTTGAACCTGTTCGATCCTGCTGAAAGCACAAAATTATTAGGTACCCATTTTATGGAAGAGGTCACTGGAGTCCAGGAAACTGCAGTGACATGTCCAAGGCCCTAACGTGTGTGCGTGTGGGCAGGGGAGGAAGTGGTGGTAAGAGTCAGGACCTGAATCCAGGTGCCTTGACAATAAGGCACTCTGGTCTCTTTTGCAGTTGATTTCAGGCCTCACTGTTTTTCTGCCCCACCTGGTTGTGGCTTTGGTGCCAGAGCCCTCACCTGGAAGCTTGAAGACCTGGGCCACGATCCGGCTGTGTGACCCTGGGCAGGGCTGGTCATCCCTTAAAATGTTCAGTTTCTCTTCTGTAAAGGGGCTGGAGGTGGGGCTTTTTGGCCAGATCTCTGAGGTTCTTTCCCACCTTGATGTCCACAGGTTGGACTTCTGTCTGCATTTCCTGTCTGCATTTCTGGGGAGAGGAATTTGTGATGGGCTCAGGGTATGGGTGAGGGGTTGAGTTGGGCTGGAGGGCAGAGTGCTTCATGGGAATTGCTATGAAAGAGGCCAGAAGCCAGGTGCGGTGGCCCATGCCTGCAATCCCAGCACTTTGGGAGACCGAGGCGGGCGGATCACCTGAGGTCAGGAGTTCAAGATCAGCCTGGCCAACATGGTGAAACCCTGTCTCTACTAAAAATACAAAAATTAGCCGAGCATGGTGGCAGGTGCCTGTAATCCCAGCTACTCAATAGGCTGAAAAGGAGAATCACTTGAACCTGGGAGGCGGACTTTGCAGTGAGCCGAGATCGAGCCACTGCACTCTACCCTGGGCAACAAAGAGTGAAACTCCATCTCAAAAAAAAAAAAAAAAAAAAGGGGGGGGCCAGAAAGGCTCTTATGGGAATGGTGGCCAGTGGGGCCAGGACACCAGGGACAGTCCAGTGGGGCACAGGTAGTGGAGGCCAGGGTGGTGGGAGGTTGCTTACCTTAGAGTTATGCAGTATTTTGCACCCTGATCCTTGCAAGAAGGTAATGGTGAGAATGACTGGGAGTCATGGGCAGGAGCCAAGGGAGAGCGTGGGGACACTAGAGCCAACCCCACTGCACCTCTCTCAGCCCTGGATAGTCCTGAGCAGGAGACAAAGGGACGTGGAACAGCCTTGTCTGTCTCCCAAGCCATCACGTGTCTCTCCTCTAGGCTTCCTCAGCCTTTCCTGAATTGACTTGAATGGCTCTAACTTCTCCCTGGAGCAAGCAGCTGGCTGAGGGGGTCCAGCTGCCTGTCCCCCATCTCAGGTGGGCCTCCAGCAACCTGGCTTCCTAAAGCAGCCCTTGGTAGCCACAGCCTTTGCTGGCCACTTACTGTCATGCGAGTGGCTTCCTGTTAATCACAGGATCAAACCCGAGCTCCCAGGCCTGGCAAATAAGGCTCACGGCTGGCTCCAGTCTTCTTCCCTGCCTCTCTTCTCTGCTCTGCAGGTTTTATGTTGCCTGGTCTGATGTTTGCCTGTGACTTCCAGAATGCCATTTTCTCTCTACCACTGCTTCACTGCCTGAATTCTTCCTGCCCCTCTGAGTCTAGTGCAAATGTCACCTCTGTTTGGTCTCATTGCCCCTCTAAGGATGAGCTGTTTTCCGCTGAGGTCCTGGCTTGAGGCTCTTTCTTACAAACTGCCCTGCTTTGCCTGTCGCTGTCCGCTTGCCTGTCCCCCGCAATGGGCTCTGAGCTTTAGTAATTGCTCTAGTAAATGCCCTAGTGAATGCTTGGAAAGCTTTGTAGAGTTGGATTAGCTTTGAATCAGGCATGGCTTTTCCACCCCCGCTCCAAGTGCTGTACCTGCACCCCCCTCCTCTGCACAGTCAAGCAGGGAACCTCGGAGTCAGCTCTGGAAGGGCTGGCTCTAGCCAGGGACAGACAGAGAGATGCCTTTGGTTTGCAGAAGGACTTCTCTGCCTCGTTTGCATTGTGTGTATGTTTTTGTCTTTGAGACAGGGTCTCCTTCTGTCGCCCAGGCTGGAGTGCAGTGCTGCAATCTCAGCTCACTCCAACCTCTGCCTTCCGGGCTCAAACGATCCTCCCACCTCAGCCTCCCGAGTAGCTGGGACTACAGGTGCTCACCACCATACCCAGCCAATTTTTGTACTTTTAGTAGAGATGATGTTTCACCATGTTGGCCAGCATGGTCTCGATCTCCTGACCTCAGGTGATCCACCCGCCTCGGCCTCCCAAAGTGCTGGGATTATAGGCATGAGCCACCATGCCTGGCCTGAATTGTTCTTGATCTGCTTTAAAAAACTTTATTCTGGCTGTATGGCATCAAGCGGGGCCGGTGGGGGAAGCCACCTGTCAGTGTCAGTCCCCCACCTGCAGGCTGAACTTCAGGTCTCACATGAGAATAGCCAAATTAATCTGCTTCTTTAGAATTATTATTGGTTTTTTTGAGACAGGATCTCACTCTGTTACTTAGGCTGGAGTGCGGTGACATGATCTTGGCTCACTGCAACCTCCACCTCCTGAGCTCCAGTGATCCTCCCACCTCAGCCTCCCTAGAGTATCTGGCACTACAGGCACATGCCATCATGCCCAGCTAATTTAAACATTTTTCTTCTTGTAGAGATGAGGTCTCACTATATTGCCCAGGCTGGTCTTGAACTCCTAGGCTCAAGCAGTCCTCCCACCTAGGCCCCCCAAAGTACTGGTATTGTATGCATGAGCTACCATGGCCGGCTTCTTTAGAATTCTTAAGGGCATTTATAAAGTACTTGTGAAGTCTCTGTAGGGGTCATTGGGATCGTGTTGGGGGCCCACAGACATGGACATCAAGGGGCCATGTGGCTTTTCTAGGGTTGCACAGTTATGTGTGGCCAGAAGTCCACAGAAACGTCTGTCGCTGAGCTCAGAGGGGGCTGCTGAGCCTCAGAGGCCAAAGGGAAAGAACAAAATGAGGACCAAGAATATATACTAAGGCTGGGTGTGGTGGCTCACGCCTGTGACCCCAACACTTTGGGAGGCCAAAGCGGGTGGATCACCTGAGGTCAGGAGTTCAAGACCAGCCTGGCCAACATGGTAAAACCCCGTTTCTGCTAAAGATACAAAGAGAGAGAGAGAGAGAGAGAGAGAAAGGAAGGAAGGAAGAAAGGAAGAAAGATAGATTAGCCGGCGCCTGTAATCTCAGCTACTCAGGAGGCAGAGGCAGGAGAATTGGTTGAAAAAGAAAGAAGAAAGAAAGAGACAGAGAGAGAAAGAAGAGAAAGAAAGAGAGAGAGAGAGAGAGAGAGAGAGAAAGGGAGAGAAAGAAGAGAGAGAGAGAAAGAAAGATTAGCCGGCACCTGTAATCTTACCTACTCAGGAGGCAGAGGCAGGAGAACTGGTTAAAAAAGAAGAAAGAAAGAGAGAAAGAGAGAAAGAAAGAAAGAAAAAGAAAGAAAGAGAGAGAGAGAGAGAAAGAGCGAGAGAGACAGATAGATAGATAGATAGATAGATACATGAGCCGGCACCTGTAATCTCAGCTATTCAGGAGGCAGAGGCAGGAGAACTGGTTGAACCCAGGAGGCAGAGGTTGCAGTGAGCTGAGATGGCACAACTGCACTCCAGCCTGGCTGACAGAATGAGACTCTGTCTCAAAAAAAAAAAAAAAAGAAAGAAGATATGCTAAAACACGAAGCATTTATATCACACGTTCTAATGTACAAGGTGCTTTCTTCAGAAGGTCCCCTCCTGGCTCCCCCCTGTGACTTTCTGCTGAGGAAACTGAGGCTCTGAGGAAACACTGCTCAGCTCCCCACGACCAGAAGGAGGGAGTTCAGGACTTCCCTGGGTCCCTCACTCTAGGTCCAGTGCTCACGGGCAGGGCTCAGAGTGGGTGCTGGAGGAGGCTCTCCCTATTGATGGCTCATTCAGAGTGAGGCATTCTTGTGTTGGGGTCGTTTTCCACATTAGTATCATCCGATGAGTGTGAACTGAGGCAGTGAGGAGTGAGGGAGGTGGAACCAGGGAGAATGCCAGAGTTCTTATGAATGTAGTGAGCACCTGTGCAGGTGGGCCAGGTGACCCGGTCAGAGATCTCTGTCCTGAAGTAGGAAGCCCCCTCTCCTTGTAGGTGACAGTGGCTGATACCTAGTAAAGGCTCATCTTGGAGTATGGTCTGATGGATGCTAGGGTGCTGGAGGGAGAGGAGAGAGATTGACGATGGTCTGGTTTTATGTTCGGATACTCCTAGCGTTCCTTTGGGTTTTTCTTTTTTTCTTTTTTTTTGAGATGGGGCCTTGCTGTGTCACCCAGGCTGGAGTGCAGTGCCACAATCAGTGCTCACTGTAGCTTGAGCTCCTGGGCTCAAGCAATCCTCCCATCTCAGCCTCCCAAGTAGCTGGGACTATAGGCAAGTGCCACCATGCCCAGCTAATTTTCTTAATTTTTGTAGAGATGGGGTCTTGCTGTGTTGTCCAGGCTGGTGAACTCCTGGCCTCAAGCAATCCTCCCATTTGAGCAATCCTCACACTTCAGCCTCCCAGAGTGCTGAGATTACAGGCATGAGTCACCACCCTATCATTCCTTTGTTACTTCCTGCCCTACTTTCTGTTGCTTTATCTGTTTATCTGTCTCTGCCCCTGCCCCTGTCCCTAGACTGAGCATCCTAGCACAGGTACCTCGTGGTTTATCCCTCTGGGTGACCCTAGAGCAAGATCCACCTCTTAAGAGGGGGAGGGGAGGGAATGTGAATAAGTAAATGAATAAGCAGGTGAATGAGGGACCCTTCTCAGCATCTCTGGTGACCCTGTCTGACTATCACTGGCTGTAGAATGTGTGACAACTGAGTCCACCAGGCAATAGCTATTTGCCAGGGGCAGCAGGACCCAGCCAGACATAATGGAAGCAGGCCCTGGCCAGAGCAGGGATCTCAGAGCGTTTCCCAGCAGAGGGAACACCATCAAAGTTGGCGCTGCTTCCAGGAGGAGAGAATTCCCAAAAGGCTCTGTCAGCCCCTCTGATAGGGATCTGCAGGGTGTGTGTGAGATTTGTTTTTCAGCCAGGATGTGGGGGAGTTAAAAATAGACATCCTAATCCCCTGAGTTCGTGTCACACTTGACGCTGTGCAGAGCCCTTTGGCTCCATTATCTCACTTGAGAGGTTCGGCAGCCTTTGACGTGGGGGAGAGGTTGCCCTGCCCACTTTATAAATGAGCGTGCGGAGGTGTATGCCAGTTTCTCCCTTGAGACTGTACCCCAAATTCAGTGGCAGGACCTGTCTGATCCCCAGCCCCCGAGGTCTGTGTTTTCTATTCTTAAGAGAAGCCAGATGAGAGTCAACAGGCTCCAGGAGGGAAGGGGTTGGTGGAAAAAATAGGAGTAGATTTTTAAGCAAAGCAGCAAGGATGGCAGAGAGACTAAGCATGAAATGGAGGTCCTGGGAAGCAGAGGCTCATGATGGGCTTGGGGGAGTGGTCGAGGACTGTAACTGGTTGGAGCAAGAGTTGTGGGGGATAAGGTAGCGATGGGAATAAGCAGAAAAGTACCATCAGGACCCCAAATTGAAAGCCTGGAATGCCATGAAAAGGATTGTGAACATAAAGCTATAGGCAGTAGGGAGCCATTGAGGATTACAGAACACAGTAGTTTCCTGCTGTAACAGTAGTGCAGTGCAATGATGTGCTAACTGGCTTTGCTCTAGGTGTTACTTTATGGCGTTTGACAGAATATGTATTTTGTAAGCCCTCAGAAGACACCTGTTCATCCTGACCTCTCCTTCTGGAACCTTGCATTGTGCTGGAGGGAGCACCCCATTTTCCTGGTTTTGGGAGGAGCCCACTCTGGGGTAAAGTCTGTACCTTTTTCTAGGGTTTTTTTTTTTTTTTTTTTTCTGAGGCGGCATCCCTCTTTCGCCCAGGCTGGAGTGCAGTGTCACAATCTCAGCTCATTGCAACCTCTGCCTCCCAGGTTCAAGCAATTCTCCTGTCTCAGCCTCTCCAGTAGCTGGGACTACAGGCGTGTGCCACCATGTCTGGCTAGTTTTTATATATATTTAGTAGAGATGGGGTTTAACCATGTTGGCCAGGCAGGTCTTGAACTCCCGACCTCAGGTGATCCACCCACCTTGGCCTCCCAAATTGCTGGGATTACAGGTGTGAACCACCACGCCCGGCCTTCTAGTTTTTAATCTAGGTGCACCTGGTTGTCCGTCTGTCTGTCTTCCCTATAGTGGGAGGAATTAAGTGAGAGGGGAGGAGGTGGTGGCTAAAGTTCTGGAAGGCTCTTCCTCTCTCCTGACCTGACTCATTGAAACTTTTACAGGACGTCTAGTGCATCTGATGCCATGCCACTGACAGGCTCCCAGACCATTCGGATCAGTTTCTTCTTCCCAGTTCCACCCATCCAGCTTTGGGACCTCCATTCAGCTCCCAACTTCTCCAGGCAGCCTGCGCCAATTGTTCCAGAAACACTGGCCTTTTCTGCACATTTTAGTGCCCATGGCCCTCTAACCTGTACCTTCATTAACTCTTTGCTCCTTCCCTAGCTAGGCCAAGGCCCCTGGTGGTCAGGACAGGAACTAAGCAAGAGCTGAGCTGGACAGACCATTGGAAATCTTCTGGTGCAAGTCATCCATTTTAGAATTGCAGGGATAGAAGCCTGGGTTTGCCTGGATCTTCCTGACAAGTTCCTGGCAGAACTGGGATTCGAACCCGGATCTCCAGGGCCATCTTGTTGGCTGCAACAGCACCCGATTCTCAGAGCCACCCTGCTTCTCAGCCCCAAAAGCCAAGAATTCCTGGCTCTGTAGGAATCCCAGTTTTGCAGCCTTGGCTTCTCCTGGGGCTGGGAGCCAGCAACGCCAAGCCTGTGGCTTCCCAGAGAGGGCTCCTCGCGTCGGTGTGGCTTAGTCACAGGGATGAGATCACTACTTACCTCTGGATAGGGGAGGATGCCAGGTTTGGGAACTTTCACTCTGAGCCACTGGATTTTGTGTGTGTGTGCATATAAGAAAAACAAACCTGTTGGTTGGGACTTTGTACTTGGCTTATGAACTGTGGGCTTGGGGGAGCTGCTGGGGCATGATAAGCACTTGTGTTGTGCCATCTCACAGCTTCCTGGGAGAGTGGCTCTGTGTCAAGAAGGAGCTTGGACCAGAGGCAGAACCTGGTGTTAGCATTTGCTCTGCCTCGAATTGGCTGTGTGACCCTGGGCATGGTGCACAACCTCTCTGGGCTGTAATGATAGTAACTAGCAGCTCAGACTTTCTGAGTACTTCCCATGGGCCAGCCACTCGGCTTAAGGCTTTCCAAGCATCATCCCATTTAGTTCTCACAATAGACCCATGAGGTCCTGTTTTCATCTCTGTTTTGCAGATGAGGAAACTGAGTCCCAGAGAGGAGGAGTGACTTCCCTAAGGTCACCCAGCTGGGAAGGGGCAGAGCCAGGGTTTGAAGGCAGGTCAACTCCACAGCCTGTGGTGTCAGGCACTCTGCTGCCCTGCCCTCTAGCTGCAGGACTATCTCCTGAGGGAGTGTGGAAGTGTAAGTATGGAGAAACCAGGTGTGATTAAGCAGGTGAGGCATGGGAAGGTGATGAATGAAAGGTCTTTTTCTACATTGATATTCGTTCTCCATCTCCCCACTCCAGTGCTGTCCTTGAGTAGTCAGAGCAGGGCACAGAGGGGGAGCAGGTATGGCAGTATCCAGGCTCCATGAGAGGAAGGGCACATCTGAAGACATGATTTCACAGACTGCCAGTCCTGGGCCCGTCTCTTTCCAACCCCTGTAGCCTGCTGGCTTTTTGGATGTTGATTGTCATTTCTTTCCTATCCTCCCCCAGAAGGTACTTTGAAGGCAGGGGCTTGCTAAAGGACTTCCTCTTCCTTTTGAGTGGAGTGACCATAAGGTGGTTTTTTTTTTTTTTTTTAGAGTCTTACTCCATCACCCAGGCTGGAGTGAGTAGTGCAATCTCGGTTCACTGTAACATCCAGTTCCTGGGTTCAAGCAATTCTCCTGCCTGAGCCTCCTGAGTAGCTGGGATTACAGGTGCCTGCCCCTCCATGCCTGGCTAATTTTTGTAATTTTTTGTAGAGACAGGATTTTGCCATGTTGGACAGGCTGGTCTCCAGCTTCTGACCTCAAGTGATCCACCTGCCTCAGCCCCCCAAAGGGCTGGGATTATAGGCATAAGCCACCACGCCTGGCCTTGACCATAGGGTTTTGATTTAGATTTGGGAGAGAAATCTGTTGATGGCCACTGAATCCTGGGCTTGGGGATGGAGCTAGGGAAGCACCAACTAACTCGTTCCCACCCCAAGGACGCTGAGTAGAGCAGACAGGCTAAGGGGTGTGGTCTAAGGTCCATCAAACAGACCTGGCTTTGAGTCCTGGCTAGTCCACCTACCAGCTGTTTGACCTTGGACAAAGTTGTCTTATTTCTCTGATCCTCAGTATTCTTATCTGTAAATTGGGGGATAATAATACCTATTTTTTTAGGGCTGTTTTAGATTAATTTATTTTTATTTTTATTTTTGAAGACAAGACCTCACTCTGTCCCCCAGGCTGGAGTGCAGTGGTGCAATCTCAGCTCACTGCAACCTCCAACTCCTGGGTTCAAGCGATTCTCCTGCCTCAGCTTCCCGAGTAGCTGGGATTACAGGTGCCTGCCACCATGCCTGGCTAATTTTTGTATTTTTAGTAGAGATGTGGTTTCACCATGTTTGCCAGGCTGGTCTTGAACTACTGGCCTCAAGTGATCCACCCGCCTTGGCCTCCCAAAGTGCTGAGATTACAGGCGTGAGCCACCGCACCTGGCCTAGATTAAAATGATATATGCAGAGAAAGAACACAGGATGATATCTGCACATAGTAAACATTTAATAAAATGCTAGTGTTTTGTTATTATTTGCATTAGTATTACTGATGGCCTTCTTAATCCACTTTGCAGTAGTCTTGGGATCCTCTGGTCAATACCCCTTTCCAGAACTTACTGCCTTTGGTGAAGGCAGTTCTGGGTAGAAGGTCTGAATTAAAGAGTCAATCTGCCAGCGTGGGAAACATAGGGAAACCCCATCTCTATATAAAAAAAAAAATTAGCCGGGCCTGGTGGCATGCACCTGTAGTCCCAGCTACTCTGGAGGCTGAGGTGGGAGGATCGCTTAAGTCCGGGAGGTTGAGGCTGCCGGAGCCATGATGGTGGCACTGCGCTCCCGCCTTGGTGACAGAGTGAGACCCTGCCTCAAAAAAAGAAAAAAAAAAAAACCACGTGAATTATTTATTTTTCTCTTAGAGATACACAGAGTCTCAAATCGGCCAAAAAAAGAAAAACGGTGTCTGAACATGGGTTTTTAAGGGAGCTGCTTTGATGAACAGAGAACGGGGATAATAGAGAAAAAAATTTCTTTAAGGTACTTGTAATTTCTCCCCTGCCCGGCATCCACATTCCTCTGTGAGCTTGTTTCTGCTGTGTAAGTCACCGGGGTGAGTGTTTGTTGAAGCAGGCCTGCTGGATGAAGGCGGGGCAGGGCCGAACACCAACAAGTCTCAGCTGCTACTCCTCTCCCTCCCGAGAACCTCCAGGGTCCCCCTTAGAGAGAAAGCCTGCTCAGCCTTTGGGGAAGCCACAAATTGGTGAAGTTGGTGTAGACAACAGTGTGTGTGTGTTTGTGTGCTGTGTGTATGTGCTGGGGGGGGGAGGTGAGAGGTCAAGGGGGTTTCCTAGAGGAAGAGAGACTAGAGCCAGGCCCAGGAGGACAACTGCTCAGGTTTCTGCAAACAGGATTGCAAAATCACTGTTCCCGAGCTCACCCGGTTCTCCATCGGAGCCCTGAAGCCAGGTCAGCTAGGAGCCCCCCAAAGCTTGGCAGTTAGGACATTTGGGGAGGTGGGGGGGAGGGAGGATGCCAAATCCTACCTCAGTTTCCCCATTTGTCCTGGCTATTCCTAAAGCCCCCTTTATCTAGGTCATGCCTTTGGACAGGACGCAGAGGGATGTGGAAGGAGGAGATGTGGGTTTGGGATGAGAGCTGAGTCTGTCACTTTCCACTGTGTACCCTCAGGCAGGTCCTTCCACTGCTGCTGAGGCTCCTCCGTGTTTTGAGGCTTTGGTGAGGTAATGTGTGTGAAGTGCTTAGCACAGAGCTGGCATGAGGTAGTGCCTGTAATTATAAACCACCTCGGCCACTGTTGTTTTTAGCTTGCGACCCACCTTACCCTGACCTGACCACCCTCGCCTCTTGCCTCCCCCACCCCCTGCCGGGGTTCCTGTTTGTTGTTGACATCCTCCTCAACAACTAGTGCAGGGATTTTTAAAGTATTTATGTCTTGCTGGAATTTCTGTTCACATTGTTTAGTTAATTACCGAATGAATTACGGTAAATAATTTCACTTCCTTTCCAGAGCAAGGGCGGGAAGTGGCCCAGTGCCTTTTTTTTTTACTGTGATTGAGATGATTATTGAGATGTTTGATGATGATGATGATGATGTCTCCTTCCCCTGAGAGGTCTGCTTTCTCTTAGAACAGCTCCACCGGCCCCATAAATCAAGCAGCAGCCACGTGCTCAGAGCATAAATCTTGCTTGATGTTGACGCGTTTGGCCACATGTGGTTTCTGGTGTTTGGGCAACTTCTCACAAACTCACGGAGGGAGAGTTGAAAAGACTCCTTTTAAATATTCAGAACGAATAATCTTTGTGCTTATTGGAGAAGTGCTGTCCGATGGCATACAAATTAAAAATCAAGGCACAGGGAGAAGGCTTCAGATGGCGAGAAATCAGTGACTCTTCTCCACACCTTGATAGCGTTGGTGGTGTTGGCTTTTGCCCTGTCCCTCGTGGCTCTAGAGTGGGGAAGCAGATTGGATAAAGGCCTGGGGTTGAAACTGATGTGCTTGGGGGGGGGCAGGGGGGGGTGGAGCTTCAAATCCCTACCCTGCCACTTAGTAGCTGCAGGAGTTATTTGCCGCCACTTAACTTTTCCTGGGTTCTAAACAGGGGATACAAGATAACTTGCTTCATAGGTCTATATTGTAAGAGTTTTGCTTCACACAATGCCTGGCACATGGTAAGCACTGGTAAGAAAGCCATTATTTTTAACCTAGGGATCCTCATCATGTTCTTTACCCAAAGACCCTCCCCATCCTACCTTTCTAGCCTTGACTTCCTTCTTGCAAGATGATAACCAGGGCTTAACGTGCCCAAGACTCTCCCACCTCTGCACTTCTTCTTCTTCTTTTTTTTTTTTTTTGAGATGGAGTCTCGCTCTATTGCCCAGGCTGGAGTGCAGTGGCATGATCTGGGCTCACTGCAACCTCTGCCTCCCAGGTTCAAGCAATTCTCCTGCTTCAGCCTCCCACGTAGCTGGGACTACAGGCATGCGCCACCACGCCTGGCTAATTTTTGTATTTTTAGTAGAGATGGGGTTTCATCATGTTGGCCAGGCTAGCCAACTCCTAACCTCAGGTGATCCACCAGCCTCAGCCTCCCAAAGTGCAGGGATTACAGGCATGGTAAATTTACCAGAACATGACAGCCAAGGAACTGCTCTCAAATAACTTTTTTTTTTTTTTTTTTTGGTGAGATGGAGTCTCACTCTGTCACCCAGGCTGGCATGCAGTGATGCAATCTGGGCTCACCATAACCTCCGCCTCCCGGATTCAAGTGATTCTCCTGCCTCAGCCTCCCAAGTAGCAGGGGTTACAGGCACCTGCCACCATGCCTGGCTAATTTTGTATTTTTAATAGAGATGGGGGTCTCACCATGTTGGCCAGGCTAGTCTCGAACTTCTGGCCTCAGGTGAGCCACCAGCCTTGGCCTCCCAAAGTGCTGGGATTACAGGCATGAGCCATTGTGCCCTGCCTCAAAAAACTTTTGGCCTTGTCGAGGTGATGAGTTGGACATATGGAACAGAGATGGATTAACTGCTGAATCTTGTGTAACAGGAGCCCTGGGCCCCTGTTGTGTCCCTGCCCAAGGAGGGACATGAGAGTCAAATGTCCTTTGAGAACACAGCCCTGTCCCTGGGCCTGGGACCCCAGAATTCGGCCCCACCTGCTGCCCACCCTGATCCCTGGGGATTCCTGTGGCCCTACTGTGGTTGCCTTTTGCAGGATGCAGGCGAGGGAGGGGGCGGGAAGGCAACAGGGAAGAGAAGAGCCTTCTGTTTATCAAGGCACAGCCTTCTTCCTTTCTGGGGCAAAATGCTTTCTTTTAGAGTCTTCTTTTTTATCTGAAATTCTCTGGGGAGCAATTACCTGACGGTGGGAATTATCTGCTGTCTTTTCTAGTGCCTGTCTGCCTGAGTTCCTTCTTGGAGTAACTGATTTTGGTAATTCAGAGCTTCTGAAAATTTCTTAGGAGAGGGTGTGGGTGCAGAGGCAGGGGGATACCCACAAAGGCGTTTTTAAAGGCGTTGGTGGCCAGCGGCTCTGCTGGTGGTGGTTGGTAACAGGGATGGAACAGTGACTAAAGAGAATGTCTTTTTTAGCTTTGAATTCTTCCCCACTTATGCGGAAGGTGTGTGGGTTGCATGGGAGCTCTCCTGACTGTGGAACTGGGGCAGGTTTGCTGAAGGGAAGTAAAGAGTTGAAAAGCAAGTTGTCAGGTCTAATGGGCTTGGTCACCCTCGCCACAGGCAGGTCAGTCCTGAGCACTGGCCCTGTCCTGACCCTGGCCTGGCTCTCACCCATTGGTCTGCCAGGGTGCCTGGGAGGTGGCAGAAACTCCTTGGAGAGCCTTTAAAGAGAGCAGCTGCTCCCAATTGGCTTGACCGTTCTGCTGGGCAGACCGAGGTACTGGCTCCAGACCCTGCTGCTCCAGGCACTGCTGTCCCCTGGGAAGGGAGGGCTGCCCAGGGCACCTGGCTTAATGGGGGGGACAGAGAAGATCACAAAGGGGAGACCTCAGCGTGAGAAGCCTGGGGTGATTGGAGAGGTTTATCTGCTCAGTGGATAAAAAAGGGAGTGAGGGGCCAGGTGTGGTGGCTCATGCCTGTAATTCCAGCACTTTGGGAGGCCGAGGCAAATGGATCACCTGAGGTCAGGAGGTCGAGACCAGCCTGGCCAACATGGCAAAACCCCATCTCTACTAAAAACACAAAAATTAGTCGGGCGTGGTGGCATGCACCTGTAATCCCAGCTACTCAGGAAACTGAGGCAGGAGAATTGCTTGAACCCAGGAGGTGGAGGTTGCAGTGAGCCAAGATTGTGCCACTGCACTCCAGCCTGAGCAACAGAACAAGACTCCATCTCAAAAAAAAAAAAAAAGAGGGGGGAGTAGCAGGTAGATTTCCTCCTAGAAATACCCCCCTAGCTAATGCCCCAATTTCAAATGAGTAAATATTCTGGATGTGGGAGGAAGAGCTTGGACTAGAAGCTTCCTCAGACTCTCTCACCTCAAGGGCTCTGTGGGAGGAGGAACCCAATACAGCGGTTTCCCTGGAGTCTCTCTCTTCCCTCCCCTGCATCTCACCCGAGGGAAAGGAACCCATGGGGCACTGGTTTGGGTCCAGCTGCAGAGGCAGCGTGTCCTTTGTCATGGTGACCACCCTCCCCCATGAGGCCTGGACACTGCAGCTCCATCCCATGGCCCTCGGCATGTTCATTCCTATTTTACAGATGAGGAAATCGAGGGACAGGGTGATTGGTTCACACCATGAGTTAACCACGGGGCAAAGCCTCATACCCAGTCTCCTGATAACTGGTCCAGAGCGGTCATAAGCTCATTAGATGACCAGTGGAGGAGCGGGGTGGGTACTCATGTGGGAGGGGAACTGGTTTCTCGGATTCCATTGTATCTCTTAGCTGGAGTCTTAGCTCCATGGCTGGTTCCTTGAGTCTGTGTTTAACCACCCGCTAGGCTGAGAAGCCTCTGAAGGACAGGGAGTCTTTGTCACCATGGGATCACATTTTGTGGCCAGCTCAGCGCTTACATGAGGTCAGCCAGGGCGCTTTAGGTATAAGACAGAAGGCCCCCCCTCAAGCTGGCCAGAGTGAAAGGGATTTTATGGGCTCACCTATCTGAAAACCCAGGGAGGCCCAAATGAATTAGGATGGGATATCTGTCTGTCTCTCTCTTCCCATCTCCCCTCAGTTCTGGGTTCGGTTTCTCCACTGAGCTGAGAATGGGAAAAAGGGAGTCTCCAAGGGAAATTGGGTTGCTAACCCCAGAAGAAGGAGGGAGCAGACACAAGCAAAAGCAACAAAAGCCTCACAAACACACAATGTGTGTGTCATGAATGGTAAATTCCATGGACTTTTAAAAATGTATTTGAGACAGAGTCTCGCTCTGTTGCCTAGGCAGAAGTGCAGTATGGCACAGTCTCGGCTCACTGCAACCTCAGCCTCTCAGGTTTAAGTGATTCTCCTGCCTCAGCCTCCTGAGTAGCTGGGATTACAGGTGTGCGTCACCGTATCTGGCTAATTTTTGTATTTTTAGTAGAGATGGGGTTTCGCCGTGTTGGCCAGGTTGGTCTCGAACTGAACTCCTGACCTCAGGTGACCCTCCCAAAGTGCTAGGATTCCAGGTGTGAGTCACCATGTCCAGCCAAATTCAGCGCATTTTTGTAGAAACATTTGTTTCTCCCCCAAAGGAATTTACATGGTGGGCGTGACATCCAGATGCACATCAGCTCCTGTAACTAAACAGAACAAGCCCTGTGCATGGAGATTCTCTTTTTTTGATGTTTTTTTTCTTCCAGAGGCGGTAGCGGCCGATGCTGGTGCTGCCGCTGCCACTCGGAAAAAGATTCTGAAACCACATCTTGGCTCAGCAGAAAAGAGCATCATAATTGGTTTAATGATTTGTGCCTTTGCCTTGGCGGTGGGGGTGGCGGGGCAGGGGCTGTATGTACGCATCCCTATTTTGGTGTTATAGAAGTACTTTCAAGAGTTGCAAACGATTGGATTGAACTTAAATGATGTTGAAAGAGTTCCCCAAACTATAAAGAGCCAAATATATGTGGTTGGGAGCCCTTTCTGACCAGCCGTGATTTCCTCCTTAGAACTGTCAGATAAATTAAAATGTGAAGGCCGTGATGAAGGTGATTGTTGGCGGGTGTGGCTCTTGGCACTCTGAGGGCTCCAGGGAGAGCTTCATGTCCTTTTTGTAGTTTTGTTTTGTTTTGAGACAAGGTCTCACTCTGTTGCCCAGGCTGGAGTGCAGGGGCGCAATCTCAGCTCACTGCAACCTCTGTCTCCCAGGTTCAAGCAATTCTCATGCCTCGGCCTCCTGAGTAGCTCGGACTACAGGTACGCGCCCCTATACCCCGCTAATTTTTGTATTTTTTGTAGAGACGGGCTTTTGCCAAGTTGCCCAGGCTGGTCTTGGACTCCTGGCCGCAAGTGATCCTCCCATCTCGGCCTCCCAAAGTGCTAGGATTACAGGCGTGAGCCACCACACCGGGGCTTTATCTCCTTTAACTGTGACAAGAGTGAGCTGCATGGCTTCTGCCTGTGCTAACGGTATCAGCACATATTTATTTAGTGCCTACCATGTACCAGGCACTGTTTTGGAGCAGATTGAGAGAATTTTATACAAGACTATATGTCAAACTTCTGAAAGAGGAGATGTTGGAAGAGGAGGGGAGCTCTTAAGATTTTTTCCTAGTAGGGCCTTGGTAAGAGTTGAAAATGTCCTTACACTTGGGTGGAGTATGTTGTGATCCCAGTAATGATTTCTAGGAGTACCTGTAAACCACCTCTGGTGCCTGAAATTCCACCATTAGTGATTCATTCCTTTGGGGTAAGCATTGTCTTTTCTATTAATAGCTTAGGTATTAGGTACTAAATAGGGATCTCGTTCATCACTAAGGCCTCCTTGGGTAAGAAGTTATTCTTTGTTTTTTTCTCCCATGACAAGGCCCTAAGAAGAGAACCCCTATTTGGGTGGAAGTGGAAATGGAGTTAAACCGGGAACCAGGATACAACATTGGGTTGGTGGTGGAAGCCAAAGTATGTACATTGTAAGACGCCACGCCTGCCCCACCCAGAGGGCTAAACTTAGCAACAGTCAAAATTGTCATCACTGGATCACTTTTAGTGGTCATTGTTTTCCAAGTTTGGATGCTAAAGGCAGAACAAGAACTAAAGGTCCTTCCCGGCTCTGACCCCTGCTGCAACCTTCCGGATCCAGCTGCTCAAATGGGCGGCTCCGACTCCCGCTGCCTGGCCAGCTGCTGGAGGAAGCTGCTGGAGCCCTGGCCAGGCTCCCCTGCCCTCCCGTCCTTCCCAGCTGGAGGCATGGCTGTCTGCTTCCACCTGTTTATGTTCTGCCTTCTAGGAGCTCCTTCTCCACTGAAAAAGCCAGCCACTGACTGATCCACAAATGCCGATCATTCCCCTGCTCCACATACAGTGGTTAAAGGTGTGTGTGAGCTCTGGAGTCCGAATGGGTTTAGGATGAGGCTTGACCTGCTGAGTAACTGAGCTGATCTTTGCTGACATTCCCATCCGTAAAATGAGATAACAGTGCTAACCCCAGTAGGTTCTTGGAAGCATCGGTGAGGTAGCCAATACATATCAGATCCCTGGTTAAAGACCTGGCATGTAAAAGGAGCTCAGTACATGTGAACTTTGATATTATATTATTGCTTGGGGCCTTGGCCAGCCACCCTGTGGAGGGGGTCCTGCCCCTCCAGCTGCCCTCTCTTGTCTTCCCAGGCACTGTGATTTTCCCATCTCTCAGACGTTTCTCTATTGAGACTTCTGTGTTGACACCGCCTGACCCTCCGAGGGTCCTACCCTGGATACCCTCTTCTTCTCATCTAGCTCTCACCTGGAAGCCGCACACATGCCCAGGGCATTAACAACCCTGGAACCTGGGCTGCTCCCAACCCAGACTGTAAATCTCCCCTGAGTTCCAGATGGAGAGAAGTGATTTTCACTGGTTGCTCTAAAAGCACATCAACCCGTCCAACATGGAAGGCCTTTCCGACTGGGCACAGCGGCTCATGCCTGTAATCCCAGCACTTTGGGAGGCCGAGGTGGGCGGATTGCTTGAGCTCAGGAGTTTGAGATCAGCCTGGGCAACATGGTGAAACCCCGACTCTACTAAAAATACAAAAGATTAGCCAGATGCGGCAGCAGGCACCCGTAATCCCAGCTACTCGAGAGGCTGAGGCAGGAGAGTTGCTGGAACCTGGGAAGCAGAGGCTTCAGTGAGCCAAGATCGTGCCACTGCACCCAGCCTGGGTGACAAGAGCGAGACTCTGTCTCTCAAAAAAAAAGAAAAAGAAAGGCCTTTCCTTTTCCCTAACAACTACTTCCTGTTCGTGTTC
Organism: Ateles fusciceps; assembly: GCA_036589455.1. NCBI lineage: Eukaryota > Metazoa > Chordata > Mammalia > Primates > Atelidae > Ateles > Ateles fusciceps. The sequence goes on from JAZHEH010000952.1 coordinate 21,035,961, forward strand.
ACCTGCTCCCTGAGGCCCCAACTTTCCTCTTTGAGGAGAAGGCCACACCGGCCAGCCCCTGGGACAGGGGACCACAGGCACGTGTTGCCCTCCTCGCTTCGCTTTGTCTCACCTGCTAGACTGGTCATTCCCCTTGGGCGCCATCTCCCGCACCCCATCGCTGCCCTCACTGCCCATTAGGGGACAGCCCAGCCACAGCCTCTCCTGGCACGGCTTCCTGTCTCCTCCACGCTGCCCCCAGGGGGGAGCCTCTGGATCTTGGCCTAGGGTCCCTTCCTTGCTCAAGGATCTTAAGGGGCTCCCTGTTTTCCCTGGGGGAATCCAGACCTCTCAGCCCAGTTTCCAGGGCCCTTCTTCCAAATTCCTCTAGGAGCCCCCTTGCCAGCAGTTCCTTCCTATGTGCCCAGGAGCTCAGCTGGCTCAACAACCCCCTCCATGGCCTCCCCTGCCACGTGGATCTGATCACATTCACAAAGGCTGAAGGGACGCGGGTCCTCGTGCAGTCCAGTCCCCTGTCTCCATCAGAATAGCAGGGCTGTTTGTATTTCTATTTTCCATTATTTTTTGAGATGGGGTCTCATTCTGTTACCCAGGCCGGAGTGCAGTAGCACAATCCTGGCTCACTGCAACCTCCGCCTCCTGGGTTCAAGTGATTCTCCTGCCTCAGCCTCCCAAGTAGCTGGGATTACAAGAGCAGGCCACCACGCCCATCTAATTTTTTTTCTTTTTTTGTATTTTTAGTAGACGGGGGTTTCACCATGTTGGCCAGGCTGGTCTCGAACGCCTGACCTCAAGTGATCCCCCTGCCTCGGCTTCCCACAGTGCTGGGATTATAGGTGTGAGCTGCCGCGCCCAGCCCTGTTTGTGTTTCTTACCCTCCCCTTGGCTCCTTCCATAGAAGCAATACTCTTTGCAGCCTGGAAATCTCTGGGGTCTACAGAAGGGTCTTGCCTTCTAGGAAAATCATCTCTCAGGGACGAGATGGCTGCCTCCAGAAGTGTGTGGTTTGAGGAGGCCAGGATGGGGACCTCCAATTCCTGGCACAGGGCAGAATTCTATTCCTTGCGACTCACTGTCTCGAAGGTTACGTAGGTTTTGTCAGATACGCTGGGCTCCGTAGCTGGGAGCCCTCCACTGCTGTCATGTCAGGCCTCTGCTTCCCTACCTCTCTGTCGGGAGGTTAGATTTCCACTCCTCAGGGCTGGGGCTGCTGGGTGGTTTGAGCAATGGTGTGGGTAGAAGCAAAACAGAAGTACACCCACTAATAATTAACTGATGTCAATTGTTAATAGCTGAAAAATACCACCACCACCCCACCCCCCACCCCCCAGGAGGGAGGAGAGCAAATGGTCACTTGACCCCTGGAAGGAGATTATTTTACAGCAGCTTGGGACAGGTTTGGCCTAGAGAGTGACAAGTACTGTGGGATATATGGGCAAGGGCGATGGGAATAGTGCCATTGCCAGGGCCACGAGACTTTGACTTACTTTCATTCCCCTGTTTAATGCTCACAGCCTTAAGAAGGAGTAAAGGTCCCAGCACTTTGGGAGGCGAAGGCGGACAGATCACCTGAGATTGGGAGTTCGAGACCAGGCTGACCAACATTGAGAAACCTCATCTCTATTAAAAACACAAAATTAGCTGGGCATTGTGGCACATGCCTGTAATCCCAGCCACTTGGGAGGCTGAGGCAGGAGAATCGCTTGAACCCAGGAGGCAGAGGTTTCAGTAAGCCAGGATTGCACCATTGGACTCCAGCCTGGGCAACAAGAGCGAAACTCTGTCTCAAAAAATAAAAAGAAAAAGAAAAGGGTCACGGGTGGAGGCATTCCTGAGAGCGAGCATGTGGGTGCCTGGGGGTATGCACGTGGGTTGCCCTGAGGCCTATCTGCCGAATCTGAGCCTTGCGCCATCTCTCTTAAGCAAGTGGCCGGCCCTTCTCACCTCAGTTTTGCAGATGACATTGGCTTGATATGCCTGAGGTCAGTTCCAGATTGCCAAGCCACGGTCCTCGCTGTGACATGCATGGCCGGTTCCTACCCTAGACCAGGGTGACAGCCCCACCAGATTTAACATCCAGGGGTGGTGCGGGACCGGTGGGGACTTCACCCAGCTTGAGAACCCTCCTCTTTGAGGCTGGGCAACCCCAGGGGTAGGTTTTAAGCTTTCAGGTTTAAGAGTTCGGGTTTTTGCTATTGTTCTTTTGGCGGTGGGAACGGGCTCTTGCTCTTTTGCCCAGGCTGGAATGCAATGGCATGTTCACTGCTCACTGCAGCCTTGACCTCCTGGGTTCAAGTGATCCTTCCCGTCAGCCTCCAGAGTAGCTGGGACCCCAGAGTAGCCAGGATGCACCACCACACCTGGCTAATTTTGGAATTTTTTGTAGAAATGGGGATCTGGCCGTGTTGCCCAGGCTGGTCTTGAACTGCTAGGCCGCAAGCGGTCCGCCCGCCTTGGCCTCTCAAAGTGCTGGGATTACAAGCATGAGTCATCACGCCTCGTCAGGGTTAAGGTTGTTTTGTTTTTGAGATGGAGTCTTGCTCTGTTGCTCAGGCTGGAGTGCAGTGGCGTAATGTAGGCTCACTGCTACCTCTGCCTCCTGGGTTCAAGCGATTCTCCTGCCTCAGCATCCCTATTAGCTGGGATTACAGGCGTGCGCCACCACGCCAAGCTAATTTTTGTATTTTTAGTAGAGCTGGGGTTTCACCATATTGGCCAAGCGGGGTAAGGCTTTGAGTTTCCTTCACATTTGTGATCTGCTTCACTCCTTCCTTTGCCTCCACATTTGTACATCTTCTCAGGAGGGAAACCATCCATTTGTTCTCTCGCCTGCCTTGGGCTCAGCCCGGTTGGTTCTGTCGGGACTGCAGTTCCCAGCCCTCAGCCCCAAGGCTTGCAGTGCCTTGGGTTCACTCCTGGTACAACCAGCCCACTACCTACCTCTGCACCTATTGGCCCTAGCTCAGATGCTACCTCCACCGTGAAACAGCTTTTCCAGGCAGAGTCTATGGTTGTCTGTGCCACGGACCCGGCGGGGCTGCCCAGTGGCAGGAGCTGGTGTTGTTCCTGGTGTCCCCAGGACTGACCGGGTGAGCACCTGGCAGCCTGTAGGAATTACAGAGGTGCGTGGCAAGGAGGAAGGCAGGCACCCGAGGAGCAGGCTGGCGTGGTGGCTGAGATTGCTGAAATAGCCTACGGCCAAATCTGGGCCGTGCCACTTACAAACCGGCCTTGGACAAGTCAGATCACTTCTCTGAGGCTCAGTTTGCTCATCTGTAAGATGGGGAGGTAAAAATACAGCCACGTGCCGCATAATGATAATTCTGTCAAGAACAGACTGCATCTATGTCTGTGGTCCGTAAGATTTAATACCATGCTTTACTGTATTTTTCTGTGTTTATATACATGAATATTTACCACTGTGTTATAGTCGCCTAAGTATTCAATAACATGCCGTATAGGTTTGAATCCTGGGAGCAGCCGGGCTGCTCCATAGAGCCTGGGCATGCAGTAGGCTGCCTCGTCTAGGTTTGTGCAAGTGCACTCTGTGATGTTCACACAGCAGAATCACCTAACAATGCACTTCTCAGAGCGTATCTCCATCATTAAGCAACACAAACTGTACCTACCTTCTGGAATTCCTGAGAATGTTCAAAAACAGGAACTTATGTGAAGCATTTAACACGATGCCAGGCACATAAGTCTCGATAAGTATTCATTTCTGTTGTGGGGATTTTGGGGGCTGGGAGAAGAGCACGCTGCTATAAACAGGCCCTTTCTGGGCCAGGATCTCAGAGGCTAAGCACTCCCACTCCCTGCCCCACCCAGGGCATGAAGGAGGAGCTGAGGTGGGGAGGGAGAGGCCCTGCTTTGGACGGTAGCCCCTCTGTGATGTGTCCACAGAGTCACTCTGTCGCCCAGGCTGGAGTGCAGTGGTGCTATCTCAGCTCACTGCAGCCTCCGCCTCCTGGGTTTAAGTGATTCTTGTGGCTCAGCCTCCTGAGTAGCTGGGACTACAGGTGCGCACCATACCTGGTGAACTTTTTTTTTTGTTTTTGAAGTAGAGACAGGGTTTCGCTATGTTAGCCAGACTGGTCTCAAACTCTTGACCTCAAGTAATCTGCCCACTCCAGCCTCCCAAAGTGCTGGGATTACAGGTGTGAGCCACTGTGCCTGGCCAATGGCTGGGCTTTGCATCTGCCTTTGGTGGTGAGGTTTGGGTTCTGCAGTGATTAGATTTTGGAGTTTGGGCTGATGGGATGGCAGGATCAGGAGGGCTTTTTGCTTTTTTTTTTTTTTTTTAATGATGCCAATTCTGAACTGTTGCTTCCTGAGGTACCATAGGCAGAGCGTCTGGGCCAGTCCAGCCTGCAGCCCTGTTTGCTGTGACCTGTATCATGTGTGTTTATTTTAATATGTGAACTAGCTGTCTCTATTGAACAATCAGGATTTTACATCCAAATCTGGTAGCTTCTTGTAAACTTGATCCTCTGGCCATCCTGAGCCCACATTCCAACAGAACAGCAAGGACTGGAGTGTGTGCCCTGTTTAGCCTGGCCGGGCCTGCTTCTCTCCTTCTCTTCCCCCTCCTGGCTCACACTGGCATTTGCATTTGTGATTCCTGAACCGCGGGGTTCCAGGGCTGGGGCACATGTGTGCTGTGGGCCCTGGGAGCTACCTCTGAGGAGCTCCCTGCTAACAATCGCAGACTATGATTCAAGGCAAGATAAGTGGCCCCAGAGAGATGTCTAGACAGTGCTTATGGCTTTTAGAAATGCTAATGTGTTCAGAGGGAGGCCATCCAGCAACTCGGCACTCGTTTAATGAGCTCTTGCCTTGTGCCTGGCACTGGCCATCCCCTGGAGGCTGCAGAGATATATTCAGGACACAGACTGTCCTCAGAGAGCCTGTGTTTCAGGGGGCAAGGGCATCCAAAATGGGCTTTCATGGAGAAGGATATTTGTGTCGGTAAAAATGAAGATGTGAAGCACTCTGGATAGATGAGATGGTGTAGACAAAACTTCAGCAGATAAACCATTTTTTGAGAGGGAGTCTAGCTCTGTTGCCCAGGCTGGAATGCAGTGGTGCAATCTCAGCTCACTGCAGCCTCCACCTCCCAGGTTCAAGTGATTCTCCTGCCTCAACCTCCTAAATAGCTGGGATTATAGGCACCCACCACCATGCATGACTAATTTTTGTATTTCTAGTAGAAACGGGGTTTCACCATGTTGGCCAAGCTGGTCTTGAACTCCTGACCTTAGGTGATCTGCCTGCCTCGGCCTCCCAGTGTGCTGGGATTACAGGCAGGAGCCACTGTGCCCGGCCAGAAGAAAAACCTTGACAGCACCCCCTGGTTTGAGCTTTCGGGGTGTGGCTCCTCCCCACAGGGGGAGACCATGGGAACTTGGTAGTTGCTCAAGAATGATGAAGGCACAGGGAGATTCAACCTGGAAAAGCACTGACTTTGGAGGAAAAGGTTCTCTTGTGTTTTTCATTTCTAAAGACTTTTAATCTATTTTTTAAGTAGCCTTTATTTTTAAGAGCAGTTTTAGGTTCACAGCAAAATTGAGCAGAAAGTATGAGAGACCCCACCGACTCTCTACCCCATACAAGCACAGCCTTTCCCACCATCCATATCCTGCACCAACATCTATTTCTTAGTATATAAAAAATGGCATATGTCATGATTTTGTTTATTGAAAATAAAATCAAACATTATAGACTGAAAATTAAGCCTTTCTTACCCCCTACTGCACACACACACACACACACACACACACACACACACAAGCATGTGTAAGTATCTATCCATCCAGGAAATCATCCCGCCTATCCTGAAATAGCTGGGGCATCTTCACCTCGAAGTCCACGCTGTTAGTACACGAATTTCCACCTCGTGCTGCAGAAACGGTCACACGGGATTCCATTTTCAGGAGAGACTAATTAATTCAGCCAGGCCCCCTGTGACGGACGCAGACGTTGTTTACGGTTTTGGTGCTTTTTTTTTTTTTTTGCTGCTGTTTCAAACAGGAGTACATAAACATCCATGTACATCTGTTCTTACACGCTTATGAGAGATAACATGTAGAAGGGATATCTGAGGGATAACATGTTATCTGAGGGGATAACATGTAGAAGGAGAATCTATGAATTTAAAATGGACATTTATGGATTTTAAACTTTTGATCCACGTTGCCACTCATCCTCTGCAAAGATCGTGGCTGTTTACTCTCCTGGCAGCAGGATGTGAGAGTCACTGGGTTACGGTGCTCCCGTGTATCAGGAGCCGGGCTGGGCTAGGGCTGGGGCAGAGTCGGGGTGGGCGCCTGGCAGCAGAACCTAGGCAATGCGTGGGAGGCAGTTGGAGGGTGTTTTTCTCCATGCTGCCTTGCACTTTCATGCACACAGATATAGCCATAGAATATATATAATTCTGCTTAAATTTCTTTTTTAAAGTCATTTATCATTCTGCAACTTGCTTCTTTCATTCAGTAAGATACTAGGACACATTTTTCTAGTCCAGCTGTGGAGCTCCACCTCACTGCTTTTATCTGCTGCGTAGAACTTCTGCAGTATGAGGCTGACTTAGCCGCCCCACCCTGGGGGTTCTGCGGGCCCCTCCAGGTGCTTCAGGGAACATCCTCTGTGGGCCTGGGTCAGGCTCGGGTGCCAGCATCCCTCTGTTTGCAGGAAGCACATTTATTAGGAAAATGGTCCCTTGTTAAGAATGACGCTGCTATTATTCCTGCTGTGCACCTGGAGTAGAGGTTGTGGTTCTTGCCTTGGCCTTGACCTTGGATCTGGCCCTTCTCTGGGTTCTTCTCAAGTTCCATGTGGGTGCAGTGAATCTGCTGACTTTGTTCCTGGGGCTGGATGGAGATGCTGGCTCAGGGCTGCTCCTAGCTCAGAGGGTAGCTGCGATGTGATTCCTAGCCCTGCTTAGCCATCCTAGCAGACTGGATTAGGTGGGGATCCCCCCATTCTAGTGATCCTGAGGCAGATCACACCCTCTCCCCAGGTGTGAACAGACCCTGACTCTGGTGGAAGGTTGGCACAAGCCATGGGGTCACCCATGTGTCTTCTTCTAGGAAGATCTTCCTCCAGGCTTAAAAGAGACCCTGTAGGGTACCTGGGCCTGGCTACAGATGTGGTGGTTGGAGGTGATAAGGAAAGAACTTAGGTACTGCTGGTGGCCAGTGCTGACAGCTTCTGGTAAGGGTGGGAGGCACTGGAAGACTTTTGAATCTGCAGAGTGTGAGCAATCAGGGAAGGCTTCCTGGAAGAGGTGGGAATAGGGCCAGTGGGGGTTTAAGAATGAAGAGGCAGGGTCTCTGGGCTCCAAGGGAGCCACTGGGCAGGGGGCAGGGGAGGAAAGAGGGTCATGCAGAAGGGCCTGGCAAGCCTTCTTTACAGGGACTCTTTGGCTACCTGTGGTTGCAGGATGACCACTTGCTGGCCAGAAAGCTGCTAAAGGGGAGATTTGGAGCTGGACAGGCTGGGCTCAAACCCTGACTCCGTTGTTACCAGCTGTGCCAGTCACTTACCGTCTCTGATCCTCAGTTACCTGGTCTGTAAAATGTGGCGGTAACAGTTCCTTCTTCACAGGGCTGGTGGGACGGTTGCTTGAGCTCGTGTTTGGAGAGTGGTTGGCCCCAATCTGCATAAGGTAACAGGTGTGGTCACACTTGAAGGTGACCCAATCACTTGAGCCTGGAATGATGGCTAGAGTTGGCCCTGGTGTCTGGGTGAGACCAGAGACACTTCCCTAGTAGAACTCCCCCGGACTCAGTCATGGACCCGAGGTGCTAGTGAAGGCGACAGCAATGATGGGACAGATTCCCTTTCCCTCTTGGGACCCACCTTAGGGGCTCACCCACCTGGGGGCCCTATCTGCAAAAAGCAATTCCTCAGGGACATTGGGCAGGTGAAGAGGCTTTGAGGGCAGGACCCAAGTTGGAAGGCACCCTGGGGTACCCAGGGGAGGAGGAAAGCCTGGCTGGCTGATGGCAGAGGGTGGTGGGGGTGACAGCCAGGCTTCAGGCTTGGTGGTTCTCTCAGAAAATGTGGCCAGAGATGAAGTCCCCAAGCAGCATTGGGCACGTCCTCACGGCGCCCTTTCTTCCTGGGTAATTAATGGTGCTCTCATCCCCCCCAAGAGGGCGGTGGTGGGTATGGCGGGCTGGCTGGGCAGGCGCCGGGCAGACAGTCAGAGCCCACTCCAGCCCTCCTCGGCCATTTATTACCTGTCAGCTTTGCTCTTTCTGGATGTAAAATAAGTGCCTGGGAGGCGGCCAGAGTGCCTGAAGCCCTGAGCTGGGCTGTCTGGGGCGCATTGGCTCCAGGGCATCATTCTCTGGAGGCTTCTGCTAAGCTCACCCCACTGAGGGTCTTCAGATAAGCTGGGACAACCAGGCTGTGGGCACAGGCTGGGTTCCTCTGTGATGTGACTGAGGCAGGCGGGTGGCAATGGGAGGATCGCAGAAGGTCAGGGCCTCGGCAGCCAGCTAGAGGCCAGAATTTGGATTCTGAGATGAATCCTCTTTCCCTTAAGCCCCCGCCTCTCAGCCAAGGCTTCTTAACCAGGGCTTCCGGGACCCAATGAGTCTCAGGCTGGAATCCAGAGTGCCCAAGAACTGGATAGGAAAAAAGAATCCCACCGTTATTTTCACTAACTACTCATTACAATTACAAATGGTAATTCCTGCAATTATAAGTGTAGGCGACCAGCCACAGCGGCATGAGCTGCTCTGTGATATTGCAGAAATCACAGGAATCGCAGAAACTCTCATGTCCTATTATCGTGGACATAATAATAAGACACGAGATACTCAGGTTTCATGGGTTTCCTAAAGCAATATTTTTGTTCCTCATACTTCAAAATTGCAGTAGTTATTAGCCCCAGACCATGTTCTGTAAGGCATTAGTAAAGAAGCATATATATTGCTATAGCATCAAAAAATTTTGATAACTATATTTCAGTGTAGTTGGTTTCCTTTGTAACCCTTGGTATGTTTATTTTATTTTATGTATGTATGTATGTATGTATATTTTTATTTATTTTTTTGAGCTGAAGTCTCATTTTGTTGCCCAAGCTGGAGTGCAGTGGTGTGATGCCAGCTCACTGCAACCTCCGCTGCCCGGGTTCAAGACATTCTCCTGCCTCAGCCTCCTGAGTAGCTGGGCTCATAGGCACGTGCCACCACACCCAGCTAATTTTCGTAGTTTTATTTATTTTTAATATTTATATATTTTTCTGAATGGAGTATTGCTCTGTTGGCCAGGCTGGAGTGCAGTGATGTGATCGGGGGTCACTGCAACCTCTGCCTCCCAGGTTCACGTGATTCTCCTCCTCAGCCTTCTGAGTAGCTGGGACTACAGGTGTGCGGCACTGCACCTGGCTAATTTCGGTATTTTTAGTAGAGAAGGGGTTTCACCATGTTGGCCAGGCTGGTCTCGAACTCCTGACCTCAGGTGATCTACTTGCCTTGGCCTCCCAAAATGCTGGGATTGCAGGCGTGAGCCACCGAGCCGGGTCTGTTTTATGTATTTAAACACATTTTTCTGAGAGGAAGTCCTGAGGCCTTACTAGAGCCCAAAGGACCCATGGCACCAAAGAAAGGTAAAGGACTCCTGCTGGGGCCCCGGGAGGGGCCCTCACAGGCTGGGGGCTACCCCACGCTGACAGGGACGAGGTGTCCGACTGTCGAATAGACTGGAGTCTTCACTGGGCTAGGCTGCTCTTTGTACCCAGCTCTGTGCTGGCCTTTGGGGGACAGCAGCTCCTGGTGAGAGAGGACCTTGCCCTCCAGGAGCTTCTGGCCTGGTTGTGGGAGGGGGTGAGGCACACAAACAGCTGAACAGCTCCCTGCACTGTCAGGAGTTCAGAGGAGGGAGAAGTCACTTCCACCACTGGGACCTTATTGGCCATCCTGGGAAGGCTTCATGGAGGAGGTGGCATTGGATTTGGGTCTTGAAAATTTTGATGTAAGAGACAGGGAAAAGCAGGTCAGGCCGAGAGGGACTAGACTGAGCAAAGAAATGGAGACCAGAAGACTGGGGTGTGAGTGGTACACAGGGAGGAGCAGGCTTCAACTGGGTTGTTTGGGAGAGAGAGCAGAGGGAGGTGGAAACGAAAGTCCTGAATCCAAGGCAAAGACGCTTGTACTCTGCTCTCCACCCGGGGAACCGGGGGCAGGGCAGGTTTGGGTTTGAGGATAGACCCGCTGGTTGCTGTCTGGAGAGATGATGGGAGAGGATGCAGAAGGCTGGGTGGCCAGCAATGAGACCGGGCAGTCATCTGATGGGGAGTGTGGAGAGCTGAACTGAGCCCAGGGTCCTCCTGACAGATGGGGGCCGTCCTAGCCATGGAATGAGGTGGAAGGTCAGAAGGCTCAGATCTCTGGGGCAGGGACTGACCACCTGGGCTTGGATCCTGCCCTCTGCACGTTACTAGCTGCATGGCCTTGGGCATGTCCGTTATGCTTGTGAATTCATTTGCTCATCTGAGACGCACGGTGATAGCAGCACCTGTCTCACAGAATTGCTGTGAGCGTGAAATGTGACGAGGCATTTATAGCTCAGCACACTGCCTGGCACAGAGTAAGTGCTGGACACGCCATGGCTGTGATTGTTTATTACCGGTGATGAAACAGATGGGTCCTGGTGATCCAGTGGATGGGGGGAGACGCAGGGACAAACAAGGCCAAGCCTGAAGTTTCAGATCAGCACCAAGGCCGGGTCTCTGCAGCCGGTATCTGAGCACAGACCAGGTCTCCAGGTGCTGTCTTCCCTGCTGACCCAAAGGGCCGGGGCCGGGACACCTCCTCCCCTGCTCTCACCTCCTCTACCCAGCTCTCCCTAGCAAGGCCTCCTTTGGCCCCTCCAGTATAGACTCCCACCCTCCAGGAAGGGTCAACACAAACTCCATCTCATTCGAACACCTCTGGTGCCAGGTAAACCCGTTCTTTTCCTCCAGGAGTTCCCAGGGTCAGGAAGGTGCAATGAATGAAGCGGGACTCAGAGAGTGACACTGGGAGCTCAGAGCAGGAAGTGTCTACCCCAGCGTCCCACCGTGAGTGAGCACTGGAGCCTCCCTGGTGGGATGCCGTAGGCAAGGCTGCGTGACAAGGGCAGAGACTTTGAACACGGGGTTTTGAACACAGGGATTTTGAACATGGCGATTTTGAACACGGGATTTTGAACACGGGATTTTGAACATGGGGATTTTGAACATGGGATTTTGAACACGGGATTTTGAACATGGGATTTTGAATATGGAATTTTGAGCACGGGATTTTGAACACGGGGTTTTGAGCACGGGATTTTGAGCACGGGATTTTGAACACGGGATTTTGAATATGGAATTTTGAGCACGGGATTTTGAACACGGGGTTTTGAACACGGGGTTTTGAACACAGGGTTTTGAACACGGGGTTTTGAACATGGGATTTTGAACACGGGGTTTTTGGCAGGCACAGCTTCACCCCTTGGTCCTGCTCACGCTGGGGCTGAAATTGGGTTCCTGGAATTCCATGTGCACTTTCCCCTAGATCCTTTCAGGGGCTCCCCCAACCCTGCGTGGCTTCGGCTCCCCCTGTCTCCCAGGTTGAGGGGTTCCAGCCCCTCCGGGCCGTGAGAGCCCACTGATGCCGGACAATGAATTTGCTGTGTTTTGCAGAGCATGTAGAAGCATATTTGGGGGTTTAATCTCCTTAATAAATGGTTCTCAGATTGTGTACTATTAAACTCCCAGAAAATTCACGAGCACGCTGGGAATAGATAGAGACCTCATTGGGAAGGTTTGACGTGAACAATACAATAAACGCAGCTTCTAAATTGGGTCAGGGAAGGCTTCGAGGCCCAGAGAGAGGACATTCCCGCTCGACCCTCCCCAGGCCTATAAATTAATCATGTGCACAATGAGGGCCTTGTTCTCTCTTGTCAGAGCCGGGGGTTGTGTCTTGCCCACTGACCACCCGCCCCCCCCCCCCCAACCAAACCACCTCTGCTGAAAACAGAGCGCCTGGTGAGGCCGTTCAGCGTCTGTACTTTGTTATTCCTATGTCTCCAAAGCAAGGTAGGTGTACGTTTCAGCAAGAGAGATGTAGGTTAGATAGGGGGAAGAATTCCTGGCTTACTGTGGGGTGGTGTGAAATCCTGGAATAGGCGGCTCAGAGAACTCGAGGAGACTCTTTTCATTAGGCTTTTAAGACCTGGCAGGCTCTGTCCCCCTTGGTACTCTCAGGCCATTGCCTAGAGACAAGTGACCAGGACAAACATTGCCCCAGCGTTTGGCCACAGGAGCTAGCCTGGATATGCCTCGTTCTGGATCATTGTGGGAGATTTAAGGCTCAGCTAAGGGGACGTAGGACAGTGTCCGCCAGGCCCAAACCCTCACCACAGTCTAAGTACATGGCATTTGGATAAGGGAGGTCAAGTTAGGTCTCTGCCATGGGTCTGGGACTGCTGCTCCCTTCCTTAACACCCTCAGCCTTTTGGAGTCCTATTCAAAGTCTTGGCCCAGATGCCACCTCTTCTGCGAAGGCTTCCTTGATTTCTCCTCGCCCTGTCAATCAAAACTGGTTACTTCCTCCCTTGTGGTCCCTCTGCCTTAGGCTCTTGTTCCAGAGTCTCTGTGGAAGTCTCTGTGTCCCACCAGACTGTCGGCTCTCTGAGGACAGGGACTGTGTCAGAGCCCTCTTAGGACACAGAGGGACACAGAGTTCCTGGAGGGTCCTCCAGGGACCGTGCCAGGACTTGCACTGATCTTCACATGCCAGCACCTAGGACGTGTCCCCTGTGCATCCCAGGGTGGGAGCTGAATGGCCTGGGTTCCCAGTGACAATGTGGGGAATCTTGTGCTTTTAAGACAGGAGCAGGGTGAGGAAACAGGAGAGGTGGAGGAGGCAGAGGCCCTGGCCGGCTGCGGTTGACCCTGCCTTTACTCTCTTGGTTCTGACAGTTCACAAGTCTTCTTTCTTCTCTGAATCTGCTCAAAGCCCTTCAATACTGCAGGTCTTTGGAGGAGGGTGAAATGCCCCCACCTCCCCAGTGTACACAGGAACCCCACCCTGAGCCAGCACGGCTCCAGGCGTCCCCTTGTGCCTAGAAAGCAGCCTCACCCCAGCACAAGCCTGGGCAGGTGCAGCCTCGGTGAGCAGTTTGGAAGGTGACGCACAGGTCTGAGAATGGGTGGGCAGTGGGGGGTGGAGTTCACTGTCAGTGCCAAAGAGGAAGGAGGAGGCCCTTGTGGGAGTGTGGAAGGAGGAGCAGCTTTCTCTGGGGAGAGCACTTCCGGGCGTTGTAACCGGGTAGCCTACCCAGACCCCCCTGGCCCTGGTGCTCCAGCCTATAAAGGAAGCAGATGGTGGCAATAGAAGAAAGCAGCGGACAGCCCTGTCAGTCCGGGTCCTGCCCCCGCCACCACCTGTGGCGAGGCTGTGAGGAAGCTGCTCATCCACCCCCACCCTCACCCCCTGGGCTCGGCTGCTCCCTGCTGACTTGGGCCTTGGAGGCACCCCCAGCCCTCCCCCTCCAGAACAACCAACACCAGGCAGGTCTGATGCCTGATGCCGTGGGGCCATGCGTGTCAGTTCGGCCCACCCAGCCTCAGACCTGTGTGTGTGTGTGTGCGTGCATGTGCATGTGTGTGCATGAGTATGCGTGCATGTGTGCGTGCATGTGCATGTATATGTGTGTGTGCATGTGTGTGTGTGCATGTGCGTGCGTGTGCATGTGCATGCATTCTGTGTGTGTGCACATGTGCGTGTGTGTGCACATGTGCATGTGTGCGTGTGCTAGGGACGCTTGGCAGAGGGTGATTATGGCGTGGAGGGGGGCTAGAGAGGCCAGACCTCCGTGTGGCCGGTCAATGCCTCGGGAGGTCAGCAGGTGGAGAAAGAGAGCCGTGTGTGGGGTCAAGGACACCTTGGGGCCGTTCACTGGACGGCACTGATTCAGTGCCTAAAAATAACCTTGGACTTGGTACAGCACGTCAGAAATTTCCAGGCTCTTTCTGACCTCCCACAGACTCAGTTCAGTCTCCAACATCCTGTGAGGAAGTTAATTCCATCCTTGTTTTACCACCAGGAACACCAAGTTCTACAGTGAATTTGTGAAGGGCTCACAGTTAGCTGGTGGTAGAACTGGAACTGGAAACCTGGTGTCTCTGGCCGTAGGTTCAACGTCACCTCCTGCAGACCTACTGTGTGCTTAGCCCCATGCAGGGGCCTGGGCCTGGAAACGGAGTGAAGGAGGCACTGGCTTTGCTGCCAGCATGGCCTGCCTGCAGGGAAGAGGGCCACCCAAGAGAGAGGTTAGGACACAGGGCAGCCTCAGGAAGGAGGGCGCTGAGATGGGAGCAAAGCTTTGGACGAGAACGGACACCCAGAGCTAGACAGGGTGGGGCTTGGGAGTGGAGGCCGTTCAAACGCAGAGCACTCTGGGTGAAGACAACACGTAGCCGTGGGCATCCTCTGCAGGGCCTGGCAGGCAGTCTGCCCAGGAGAGTCACATTTGAGGGGCCCTGCTATGGAGGATCTTCCCAAGGGACAGTCCCCTGTTCAGATGTCTATTTTCTGGGCGTCGGCGGGGGCGGGATGGAGTCTTGCTCTGTCCCCCCAGGCTGGAGTGCAGTGGCGAAATTTCAGCTCACTGCAACCTCCACCTCCTAGGTTCAAGTGATTCTCGTGCCTCAGCCTCCCGAGTAGCTGGGACTACAGGCACATGCCACCACGCCTGGCTAATTTTCTGCATTTTTTTTTTTTAGTAGAGACGGCTTTCACCATGTTACTCAGGCTGATTTCAAACTCCTGAGCTTAGGCAATCCACCCGCCTTAAACTCCCAAAGTGCTAGGATTACAGGCATGAGACACGGTGCCCAGCCTCACATGTCTTTTGAGGGAGGGACCAGTCACCCAGCCCTGTGACTCTCCATCCTCTTCCTCCTGGCCAGACCTCCTGCTCTGGCCATTTTTATTCTCCCTTTAGCATAGATGGCAAAGTGACTGGGAAGGAAACAATCAAAGGAAGAGAAGTGGTTGCCACGGAAACTATAAAGTGGAAGCAGAAACTTTCAGGAGCAGGAGGGAGGGGGACGCAGACCTGGTGGCTGGGCGGGAGGAGAGGCGGGAGGCCTGGCCCAGGCCAGCCTGGAATGCCCCTACACCCAGTCCTCACCACCCTCCCCAGCTGAGCAACGCTGGGACCTGTGCTCGGGAGCAGGAGGGCTGTCTGTTTTCTCCTAAGCCTGGGGCAGGAGGTGCCTGGCACCAGAGTGAGGTAAGCAGCCTGGGGGCTGAGGAGGAGCCCTCATCTTCTGCCCGGATCCCTGCCTGGCTCTGAGCCACCAGTCCCCTATCTGCCTGGAGGAGTCTTTGCATGTCTTTATACCATGTCTTGATTCCACTGTTCTAACAAGCCAAAATAAAACAGCACAGGACTGGGCAGTTCACCAGGCAGCTTCCTGAGTGCTGTCTCATTGGGTCTTGTGACAGTTCTGGGAGGAGAGTATTCAGATTCTACAGAGCGGGGAGTTGGGGTCCAGAGAGGTTAGGGGACTTGGCCTAGGTCACAGAGCTAAGAACCCCTGGGGGGGAGGATTTACACCCTGAACTGTCAGATCCTAAAGCCCTCAGCTCTCCTTGCCTCCTGGACACTCTGTTTTGTAATGCAGGGCTCTGCATGAAGCCGAGAGTTCCCTGCAGCCTCCAGCCCCTTCTCATCCTTCATTCCAGCAAGACTTTCCCCCAGGGAGCTGCCATTTGCTTCCTGGAGGAGCCTAGGGAAATTGGTTGTTTCTGAGGCTTGATTTCCCCATCTGTAAAATGGGTATAATAGCACCTTTTCCCCTCCGAAGGCTGTTGGAAGGATGCAATGAGACAATTCAAGTCAAGCAGTGAGCGCAGTGCCTGGCACAGAGGATACCCTTGAACTCTCTGCTGGCTGCATCTGAACCTAGCAAGCACCCAGTGGAGTGGGCAGGGCTGGGGCAACCTCTCTGTATTTCAGAGACACTACTTCATCTGTGAGACAGTTCCGATGGGTTCCTGCCTTGCTCGGGGGAATTGGACAGGTAGATTGAGATCATGGCTGTGGAGCCTTGAAACCACCGAGTCTAGTGGGGGAAGTAGCAGGGTCTCCCCCTGCTCTAAAACTAGCCCTAGAGCTCCAGTGGACATTGAGATATCTAGCCAGTGGTTGGGGAGGAAGGGAGAGGAGAGGGATTGGGACTCTGCCCAGTTAGCCCCTGAGCAGGAGGCTCAGACCTGCTGAAGATTTGGGTCTGAAATGAGCCCTTGGAATTCCACGTTGCCTGCCCCCGAATTGCAGCCAAGCCTTAGATTTCTCCTGGGAGAGTCCCAGCGAGCCAAATGTATTATTAAATGGCAGCGAGGCCGGGTGCTGCATGTGAAAGATAATGGGGGAATTTATTTGATGGGCTATAAATCACAGAATGAGAAGCCCTATAACCTGTGGGGGAGGAAAATTAAGAAGTCCTGAGCAGTGACTTGTTTGGGAATGGGGGGTGGAAGGCATTTGGCCCTGTTTTGCTGTGAACCTGGCAGCTTCATGATGCCTGAGGCCCTGGGGTCCGAGGGGGCTCCGATGCGCACACTTCCTATGTACGCAACGGTGACGCCGCCCCCCCCCCCCACTGGCAGCTGCCGTGTGACGACACCAAGCTGGGCACTGGGTTATGACCCTCCGGGAGAGCAGTGTGCCAGGAGAGACAGATGTGAGATGAATCATCAAAAAATATGCAGTCGGCCCTCCGAATCTACGGATTCTGCATCTGTGGGTTCAATCAACCAAGGATTGAAGATGGTCAGAAAAAATTGCATCTGTGCTGAACATGTACAGACTTTCTCGTCGTGATTACCTAAACAATACAACAATTTCCATAGCGTTTACATTGCATTTGGCAGGGGGGCTCCCTGGAGGAAAGGTGCAGGGAGCTCAGAGAGAGAGTTGCAGGAGGGCTGTGGAGGAGGCGCTGAACTGGGATAGGAGAGAGGTGGTTTTTCTGGAAAGGAAGAGTGAATGGGAGTCAGCCAGGTGGCTCAAGAGGCCGTGGCAGGGGAGGTGAGCTGGAAAAAGCCGCCAAAGGCCAGCAGGGCCGGGGCTGCCAGGGCACGGGCTGTGTTTCAGATTTCACTCTGGCTGTTTTAGGAGAACCACGCACTGAGGAGGCAGCGGAGGATTTGGGCGGAAATTTCGGGTGGATGGAGGTCCCCAAAGATAGAGATGATGCCTCAAGCTGGAATTTGGGGCTTAAAATAGCCCATTTCACAGAGCAGGCTCCGCAGTCTACAAAGCCTGCCCCACGTCCTGTGTCCTAGGAGGTGGCAATGATGGGAGCAAAGACACAAAGGAGAGAAGCGGTAGAGGGCTGGGGGCCAGGGTGGTTGGGAAAGGGGTAGGAGTAGGGTGTGGCAAGAGGGGAGACAGAGGAGGGACTGGGGCCATATCCACTGACCACTACCCTAGTCTAGGACTGGACTCAAGGCTGCATGGGACTGAATCCTGTCTCTGCCCCTAATCAACTCTTGTGCCTGTAAAGTGGGAGAGTAATAGGATTTACTGCTTACGGTCGTTAGACAGACTGGCTGAATTGACGCTGCCTGGCAGAGGGGGAGGTGCTGAACTGGGGTTGATAGGTATGCACCGAGTGATCTTGGGCAGCTCTCCCCTCTCTGAGCTTTGCTTTCTCCTAGCAGGTCCCTGCAAACCCTTCTGGCCAAAGTCCTCTAATCTCCCTGTGCTAGCAGTGTGCAGCTCCCGAGGGTGGCCAGAGCACAGCGCCCAGCTGGCTGTATCACCTCAGATGGGACAGTGTCCCTCTCTGCCCTGTAAGGGGTTACTATGCCTATCAGAGCTGTAAGGGGACATTTTAATCAGCCCAGGACCTGCTGAGGTCAGAGGGCACAGGGACCAGGACAAAGGGTGCCAGTCAGGGGTGCTGCCTGGCCCTAGATGACCTGCTGGGCCCCAGAATCCAGACCACATGGGGAGCCTGGGGAGGGAGGTGGAAGCTGTGGGCTTCACTGTGGGTCAGGGACTGTGCAAACTGGGTGTTCGCCATTTTGGGCCTCAGTTTACCCATGTGTACCATGAGGTTTATAACCCCTCCCTGCCTGCAGCACATGGGGTGCTGAAAAAAAGGAACAGGCTGAAGTGTGGACAAAGCAGATTCAGGTCTTTATCGGGGGCTGTGGTCTCAGAGTCTGAGAGAGCAACAGGTGGGCGAGTGAGGCTCAGTGCAGCCCATGGATGACCTGCTTCGGAATCACCTGTGGGCCCATCGCCTGCTGATGGGAAATGCAGACTCATGGGCTGTCCCCCAGACCGGGTAACCTAGACTCTGCCGGGTGGCCCAGGTGTCCACACTTTAATCCACATCCCAGGGGACTGAAACGTCCTAAATTCCAAGAGCTGAAGTTCTGGGCATCTCTTCTTTGCACCAGGGGAACAGGGGGCCCAGAGGGCATGGGGGAGCCCTATGCCAAGCCACTCAGGGGTCCTCCCTGGGGATAGCCCCAGGAGACCTGGGAGTCCTGGGGTGATGCCTGGGGCAAGGGGGACTTTAGCCTAGGGCTCCATAGACCAGCAGGGGGCAGCGCCGATCAGCACCTGCTGAGGACTCCCAGCTGCTGTGTGGGCCTGGGCCTGGCAGCAGGGATGTCTAGAAAGAGCCCACCTTGGCTCACGCCTGTAATCGCAGCACTTAGAGAGGCTGAGGTGGATCAAGAGGTCAGGGGTTCCAGACCAACCTGGCCAATATGGTGAAACCCCCGTCTCTACTAAAAATACAAAAATTAGCTGGGCGTAGTGGTGCACGCCTGTAATCCCAGCTATTTGGGAGGCTGAGGCAGGAGAATCGCTTGAACCTGGGAGGCAGAAGTTGCAGTAAGCCGAGATCACGCCACTGCACTCCAGCCTGGGTGACAGAGCAAGACTCTGTCTCAAAAAAAAAGAAAGAGCTTGCCATTGGGGGAGAGGGAGGTGTGGGCCTGGGGTGGGAAGGCAGGCCTGTGTTTGCATGGGAGCCTGGGTCAGGGTGGGTGACAAGACAGAGGAGCACCAGGAGGACATAAGAAATGCGACATCAGAGAAAGCAGGCCCAGAACATCGTGAAACTTCCTACAGCTTCCCGGGACAGAGGCTGCAGGGGAAGAGGAGAGGGCCTCTGTCACCCAAGCTGCCTCTGCAGGGCTCTGAGTGGGATTGGGCAGATTCAGGCCTCCCCAACACCCCTACAGCAGGTCCTCTGGGCTTTTAAATGAGGATGCAGTCAGAGGTCGGCCCCCCCCAAGCCCGCCCAGCATCGGAGTACAGAGGACCCAGGGGCAGGGCTGCAGGCTAAACTCCAGTCCCAGCTCTCTGATTGGCCCTTCCTTACTTTGCCTGTTACCGCTTCCTCTGCTGCTGGGAACCTGTGGGCAGGCCTATGGATGTGGGGGCTGGGTGAGTCCGGAGCCTCCTGACCTCTGACTTGAGAGTGGGCTGACCACTAGTTCTCTTGAGGCCTTCCGCAGTTTCCAGTTGTGGGAAGGCAGCTTCACTCTCAGGGGAAAGGGTGGCGGGGTGGGCGAGGCTGGTTTGGTAGTGAGCTCCCCGTCACTAAAGGTATGCTAGACAAGACTAGGTGAATTTTGCTTCCTCTTAAGCCTTTGGTGACAGGCTAGAGGGTCCTGGGCCATCCCCTCTTTATACTCCATCTGTCTATGTTATTCATTAATCTCCAGGAGAGCTCCTCCTGGGATGGGATGAGTCCCTAGCTATGGGTGATGCTGATTTCTAGGAAGACCTTGAACTTGTTTTCCTTGGCCCCAAACTTTCCGCTACTTCCTGTTTGAGCAGGTGCAGAAATTATAGGGCCCCAGCCCTTCCTTGTTTCCCTGGTAGAATTTCCAGACAAAATGCTCCTCCCAGGATAGGGGCAGGGCTGCGATGATTCTTGCTCCCAAGGGGATTTGAGGAGTGAGGGTGGCTGAAGCTCCATTTAATTCCCACCTACATGGCCTTAGGATGTCAGCTATGGGCTAGGGGGGGATCCTCAGGAAAGGCCAGTAAATGTGAGAATTGTGGCTCTGGCAGTGCTCGCCTCTCTCTCTAACACCAGCTGTGGCTCCCACTTATGTTCCAGATTGGACACAGAGGCTCTGAGTGTCAATACCCAATGGCCTTGAACACCCACCCAGGCCAACCCCATTTTGCAGGAGAGGAGGCTGGGGCTATGAACCAGAGGAGCCTTGTTCAAAGGCACATAGCAAAGTGAAGACATTTCTTCATCCATTCATTTATTCACCAAGTGCAAACTCTGTGCCAGCTCCTTCACGGTCAGGATTTGCACCTTGGCCTCCTGACCATCCTCAGCTGCCACTCAAAAGTAAACTTTCCAGCCTGCCATCCATATGTCACACCAGGCCCCAAAGGGTAGTTCCCTTGTTCCTGGTCCCACAGCTTTCTTTTCTCTCTCCCTCCCTTCCTTTTTCCTTCCTTCCTTCCCTCTTTCCCTCCCCCTTCCCTTCCCCTTCCTCTTTGTCCCTTCTTCCCTCCCTACCTTCCTCCTTTCCTTCCTTCCTTCCTTTATTTCCTCCTTCCTTCCCTCCTTCCCCTTCCCCCTTCCCCTCCCTACCTCCTTCCCCTCCCCTTCCCCTCCTCCTTCCCTTCCCCTTCCTCTTTGTAGTCCCTTCTTCCCTCTTTTCTTTCTTTCTCTCTCTCTTTCTTTCTGCTTTCTCTCTTTCTTTGTTTCTCTCTCTCTCTCTCTCTCTCCTTTATTTTTTTTTTGAGACTGGGTCTTCCTCTGTTGCCCAGGCTGCAGTACAGTGACACACTCATTGCTCACTCTAGCCTCGACCTCCCTGGCTCAAGCAATCCTCCCACTTCAGCCTCCCAAGTAGCTGGGACTATAAGTACATGCCACCATGCTGGGCAAATTTTTTTGTTTGTTTGTTTGAGACTGAGTCTCACTCTGTCGCTCAGGCTGTAGTGCAGTGGTGCAATCTCAGCCCACTGCAACCTCCGCCCCAGGCTCAAGCAATTCTTGTGCCTCAGCCTCCAGATGGGGTTTCACCATTGCTGGCTAGGCTGGTCTCGAATTCCTGACCTAAGGTGATCTACCCACCTCAGCCTCCCAAAGTGCTGAGATTACAGGCATGAGCCACTGCACCCGGCCTTTTTTTTTTTTTTTTTTTTTTTTTTTGGTAGAGATAGGATCTCACTATGTTGCCAGGGCTGGTCTCAAACTCCTGGGCTCAAGTGATCTTCCTGTCTCAACCTCCCAAAGTGCTAGAACCACAGTTTCTTTTCGTTTTCTTTTATATATATATATATATTTTATTGCATTTTAGGTTTTGGGGTACATGTGAAGAACATGTAAGATTGTTGCGTAGGTTCTTTTTTTTTTTTTGAGACAGTGTTTCACTCTTGTTGCCCAGCTGGAGAGTAATGTGCCTAATCTCGGCTCACTGCAACCTCCACCTCCTGGGTTCAAGTGAGTCTCCTACCTCAGCCTCCTGAGTAGCTGGGGATTACAGGCATGTGCCACCACACCCGACTATTTTTTGTATTTTTAGTAAAGACAGGGTTTCTGCATGTTGGTCAGGCTGGTCTCAAACTCCCGACCCAGGTGATCCACCTGCCTCAGACTCCCAAAGTGCTTATTTGCTTATTTTCTTTTCCTTTTTCTTTTCTTTTTTTTGAGACAGAGTCTCACTCTGTCACCCAGGCTGGAGTGGAGTGGCGAGATCTCAGTTCACTGCAACCTCCGCCTGCCAGGCTCAAGCGATTCTCCTGCCTCAGCCTCCCAAGTAGCTAGGACTACAGGCTCACGCCACCACGCTGGGCTAATTTTTGTATTTTTAATAGAGACAGGGTTTCACCATATTGGTCACTGGTCTTGAACTCCTGACCTCATGATCCACCCACCTCAGCCTCTCAAAGTGCTGGGATTACAGGTGTGAGCCACCCCACCTGGTCCACTTCTTTTCTTTAAAAAAAAATAATAATAATGGTAGGAGCTTTGAGCCCAGCTTCCTTCATTCACTGTGTTCATCACACATTTATTGAGTGCTGTTCTATACACTGGGCATACGGCCGTGAACTGGACTCACAAGGTTCCTGCCTCATTAAAGTTTGGGGGAGATAAATTAATGAACATCCGAATACACAGATTCGTTTCAGGAATCAATAAGTGGAAGAAAATACAGGGCAATGGGGTATCATGGAGACACTGGGGCAAAGGCACTTGAGAGGAGGTGTCCAGGGAAGGTCTCTGAGGCTGAGACATTTGAGCTGCGGCCTGAATGACAGGAAGGAGCTGCCCATCTGAAGACCTAGGGAAACAGAGATGCAAAGGCCCTGGGGTGGGACCACGATTGGCACATTCGGAGGTTGAAAAGGCATCAAGCTGAGTCCAGAACTATTTTAGCCGGTGGCTCCCCCAAGAAAGCCACTAGAAAGCTCTTTAAGAATACAGATTCCGCTGGGCACGGTGGCTCATGCCTGTTATCCCAGCACTTTGGGAGGCCAAGGTGGGTGGATCACCAGGTCAGGAGTTAGAGACCAGCCTGGCCAAGATGATGAAACCCTGTCTCTACTAAAAATACAAAAATTAGCCAGGCACAGTGGCAGGTGCCTGTAATCCCAGCTACTCAGGAGGCTGAGGCAGGAGAATTGCCTGAACCTGGGAGGCAGAGGTTGCAGCGAGCCAAGATCGTGTCATTGCACTCCAACATGGGCAACAAGGAGACGCTGTCTCAAAAAAAAAAAAAAAAAAAAAGAAAGGAAAGAAAAGAGAGAGAGAAAGAAAGAAAGAGAAAGAAAGAGAGAGAAAGGAAGGAAGAAAAAGAAGAGAAGAAAAGAACGAGCTAGGAGGGGCAGCTGCTGGTCAGTTTACACACAAGGCTTTGATCCACTGTGTTATTTGATTCTTCCACAACCTCACAAAGTATTTGTATACCCCTTCACACCTTAGAAAATGGAGGCACAAAGAGGTGAGACACTGATCTGGGGTCACACAGCAAAGAAGGGAAGGCTCATCACTCCAAATCCCCGACCTGGATGGGGCTTCCCAGGAGCTGACTACGGGGCCCGTTCAGCTGTCCTCCTCTGTGGGCTCTGCAGGGGTTGAGCAAGGCCCTTCCTTGGAACCCAGGCCAGTGCCAGCCATGAAATGGTTCACAGATGACCAGGCAGGCCTGCTTGAGAAGGGAGGGGGCTCCCTGACCTCACACTGGGACCATATGCCATCCCCTCTGGTTCCCCAGTGGGTGTGGCGCTGTCCGGGCCCATACCGAGGGAGAAGGAAGAAGCCCAGAGACGTGGAACCTCAGCCCTGGCCAGGGCCAGGGGAGAAGGAGGGGCTGTGGGCCTCAATGGGGCCCGGGGCCCACCTGGAGCTTGGCAGCGTTTCTGGGTCAGGGCAGGGAGAGGAAGTACACAGAGAGAGTGGCTCCAGGCTTGGCCATCTGGGATGAAATGCCGGCTGCTAGGGTTGGGACGAGGAAGGAGGGCTGGGGCTGGGGCCTGGAGAGTGGATTCCAGCCTCCCCTGGGCCACAGGATCGGAGCCCTCAACTTCAGAGCAGCCAGGGTGGAGTGGGGAAGCCCCCGGGCTCCTGTGGGCAGAAGGCCACAGGCATTCTGGGAGAGGTGGTCCAGGCTCTCGAAGGTAAGAGGTGGTCTTGGCAGCTGTATAGGTTTCAAGGTGGAGCCCACCCTAATCCCCAGCCCCATGTGTGACCTTGGGTGAGTCCCTCCCTCCCTTGGCTTCAACGTCCCCATCTTCAGGGAGTGCTACCCCACCCTGACTGCTCTGTGCTGGGCTGAGAGCGCCAGCCAGACCCTCAGTGATGGTAGAGTTGATGCCAGATCCTGGTATGCCATGGGTTAGGCAGGGTCCTCTGGGCAAGCAGCTGATGTTGAGGGCCTCAGCTTCCCCAGTTCCATCAGTTTCTCTCAAGGTTCCTTCTACCTCTGACATTTCGGGGTTTTATGACAGGCTGTCGTCATGTACGAGGGAGAGGTGTATGTCCTCTTCTCTGTGTTTCTGGAGGATGTGGGAGGGGACCTGTAGATGAGGGTTTGGGGGAATGGGGGAGATTTTGAGATCCTGATGGAATCTCAGGGAGGTGAGCTGAGCAGAGCTGTCCCATCTCCATTTAACACATGGAACCCAGAGACCCAGAGATCTCACACAGTGACCTCCTCTTAGAGTCCCAGCCTCTCCCCAGGGCTCTACCCTCAGCCCAGCCCTGGGTGACTTGATTTGAAAAGCACTCACACTCCCTGAGGCTCTGTCTGTGTATGTTCAAATGTCCACGCTTGACTGGTCCCCCACTTCCGCCTGTGTTGAGAGGGGCAGGGCCAGCCAAGCCTGGGGTCATCTCATCCCTGACTGCACCATTTTCTGCAAAGGATGTTGTTAAATATACCACTGGCTTTCGGGAGGAAGTCTGGGAGGCAGTGGCAGCGGTGGTCGCCTGGCCAGCCTGGAGTGCTTTAGCGTGACCTCACGGGGCTTGTCCATGCCTTTCCCTGAGCGGGGTGAGCTGGCCCAGCCTCCCCCATCTTCCTAGCAAAGACTCTGCTCCTGGTCCAGCCTTATTCCCGGACGAACAGTGGATGCAGGAAGTCGTCATCGCCTGCCAGACAGGCCACCTCCTGGGACAGAGGGCCATGACCTTAACCACGAGTGTCCCCCTGTGCCCCCACCCCCACCCCTGTCCAGAGCTCCAGAGGCTGAAAGCTTGAGACTGTCCTGAGAGGTGGATGTGTGCGGGCCTTCCTGGCTGGGGACTTCCCCTGTTGCCACTACCCACCCTCATCCCAACAGGAAACTGACAGATCTGAGCCTTCCAGACACTCATTGTGTGGGGCCTGGCGTGGGCTCCGAGGCTTCCCCCTGTCAGGACGCATGTCGCCCCTAGCCTCCTCCTGTCCCTTGACAAAGCTGGCTGTTGAAGAAGTTCCAGACTCTTTCCACTCCCCTATCTCTGCATTCAGTACTGCTCAACCTTAGTGTCTTCACTCCTTTGAGCCCCTGGTTTCAAATCCTGCTTCCTAGTCCAAGCCTGGTGACTTTGGGGAGCTCACCTACCTTCTCTCTGCCTCCTGACATTTCTTCTGGGAGAAGAAATAAGCATCTGCTTCCTAGGGCTGTTCTGAAATTAAATGAGATAATGTGGGTAGAATGCTGAGAAAGGACCTGGGGCACAATGCGCACTAGGGGCAGTTCAGCTACCATGATTAGTATGAAAGCCAAACTCCACCCTCAAACGAACCTCTTGAGGTCAAACTTGTAATCCTCCTCTGTTAAGAAGCCGTGGGTTTCTGCGGTGGGCCCACGCACGAGCATCTCTCCTGCCCCCGGGAGGCTGGTGTTTGAAGATAACTGGCTGTGGTTGCTGTTAATCATCCCCCCTGTACAGAATGGCCTGTCCATGAAGGCTGCGCTCTTCTGTTGTGTACTCAGCTGCAGAAATGGGTGATCTGCCTTAATATTGGAGGAACAGCTATGCTTTATGGGCAGTTTAAGGCTTTTCACGGGTAATTTTGGCAATACGTTTTTTTTCTCTTTCCTCACAGACCAACCCTGACACCTCAGAGGGACTCAAGACTGCCTTGGGTTAGCCTCCCTTCCCTGCATCTGGTGCCCCTGCTGACCCAGCCCTGGTCTGGCCCAGGATGTACCTGGACTTTCAGCCCAGCTCTGATGCCACCCACTGCTTCTTTTTTTTTGAGACAGAGTCTCGCTCTGTCGCCCAGGCTGGAGCACGGTGGCGTGATCTCAGCTCACTGCAACCTCCACCTCCCTGGTTCAAGCAATTCCCCTCCTTCACCATTCCGAGTAGCTGGGATGACAGGCTCACACCACCATGCCCAGCTATTTTTTTTGTATTTTTAGTAGAGATGGGGTTTCACCATGTTGGCCAGACTGGTCTTGAACTCCTGACCTCAGGCAATCCTCCCACCTCAACTTCCCAAAGTGCTGGGATTACAGGCCTGAGCCATGGTGCCCAGCTCCACTCATTGCTTCTTTTCCAGCAGGGACGCTGATGGCTTTCTGCCTAGAGGGGAATTCTTTGGGTCCATCCCTCCCTGGTCTTTACAAGTAGCCTCCTGTGTCCCCAGTATTCAAACTGACTGGTGGGGTATACCAGGAGCCAGCAGGGGACGATCTTCCTCCGGAGTCAGAGCAGACTTTTAAAGGAACATTTTGCAATTGCAAAATGTGGAACCAACTCAAATGCCCATCAATCAATGAGTGGATAAAGAAACTGTGAGATATGACGGAATACTACTCTGCCATAAAAAGGAATGAATTAATGGCATTTGCCACAACCTGAACGGGATTGAAGAATATTATTCTAAGTGAAGTAACTCAGGAAAGGAAAACCAAACATTGTATATTCTTACTTATAAGTGGGAGTTCAGCTATGAGGATGCAAAGGCATGAGAATGACACAGTGGACTCTGGGGGACTTGGGGAATGAGTGGGAAGGGCGTGAGGGATAAAAGACTACGAATTGGATTCAGTGTATATTCTGCTCGGGAGATGGAGGCACTGAAATCTCACAGATCACCGCTAAAGAACTTACTCATGCAACCAAATGCCAACTCTTCCCCAAAACCCTATGGAAGTAAAAAAAGTTTAAAAAATTAAAAAAAAATAAAGGAGGGGGATGCTTGAGGTGGGTCCTGAAGGGTAAGCAGGAATTCATCAGGTGGCTGCAGAGGGAAGAGCTTGGTGGCAGTGGTCCAGGGCGAAGGCCGGAGGTGGGAAAGAGTGTTTGGAGGATGACCAAGGGGGCTGGAAGGGGCTGGGGTGCAACCGGGAGATGGTTGCTTTGTGACACATCTTGGTCCCTGAGAGTTCGCCTTGGGAGGCTTTTGAGGGGGGTGTGAAGGTGCTGGTGGCGGGGGGAGGGTCAGATCCGATTTAGACAGCCCTATCACCCAGCCCCTTCTCACTAAACACGCACATTTCCAGGCCCCATCCAGACCCACTGAGTTAAGTGTCTTGAGGGAAACCCAGAAATATGCCTGTTTGCTGAACAGAAGTGATGTGGGGACTGCAGCCCTGTCCCTGCTAAAGCAGCACTTGGGAGAGGTGGGGAACCAGGCCTATTCAGGACCCCCTCTGGAGGTGGGAGAATAAGACCAGACCGTTAGCCCTATAGGTACTGAGGCTCTCAGATGGGCAGGGCTGGAAAGCCCAGCCTGCTGGTCTGTCTCAGGAAGCAGTGGTGGTAGTGGTGGTGGTGGGCACTGGAAGGGGGGCTCTCTCCTGTTCAGAGGGAGGAAGCCACAGGGGTGGGGAGGTGGGAGGTGGGAGCAGACTGAGGGACTAGTTCCCCAGCAAGATTGATTCCAGGTCCCCTGCCGGACCGTGCAGGGAGCAGCCTTTGTCTGCCCTGGTCCTGGGCCAGGATGGAGGACAGGAGCCTGGGCCCTTTCTCTCCTAGCTCCTGTCCTGCCCCCTTCCCACTCAGTACCCGGTGAGTACCTGCCCCAGGCCCATGGAGTTGCTTGGCTCTGCTGGTTGGCGATGCCCATTCCCATCCCAAGGCCAGAAATGCACAAGCTTTGTCCATTTCACTAACTGACGCTCCTTCCTCCACAAAACACATAGATTGGGGGTCCATAGCTCTCCCCCCTGTAGGTGGGAAAATGAAGGCACAGGGAAGGACTTGAAAAGCTGAAGTGGGGGAGACCATGCCCGACCTTTGGAGCCCAACTGTGTCTACAGATGAGGTCCTGAGTTCCAAGCTACTGCCCCCTCTCCCTGCACACACAGTCCTGACTTCCTGTTGAGGCCCAGGCCAAGACCACTTGCCCACACCACTCATAAGAGTGAGTTGGCTGTGAGCCTCCCCGTTCCCTCCAGGGAGGGCTAGAACCTGGCTGATCAGAGGGTTCCTGCTTTGGGAAACAAAATGGGCAGGATGAACTCCAGGCCCTGCGAGCAGGAGCATGCCCCCGCCCTGAGCAGGACTTCCTGGGAGTCCCTCATCCCCAGAACCCGTGGACCTGGCTGTGGGGGTTAGTCATGGCTGGAAGTGCCAAGGTGTGGACGGGTGGCGCTCGGAGCCCCACCTGCATGGGTTCTGGTGGTTTGGCCAGAGGAGGATGCATGCTAAGAAGGCCCCCAGCTTGCCTGGGGACTGAGTGACTGCGTGTGGGCTCTGTCCAGCGGCTTCTTTTAAGAACGTTCTGGCACCAAGTCTGCTGTCCAAAGGAGATAGGGCGATGCCTCCAAGCTTGTCCAGCCTGCAGCCTACGGGCTTCCTGTTGGCCCCAGATGGCTTTGAATGCCGCCCAACACTGATTCATAAACTTGCTTAAAACATTGAGTTTTTTTTAAAAAGCTCATCAGCTATAGTTATTATGAGTGTATTTTATGTGTGGCCTGACAATTCTTCTTCCAATGTGGCCCAGGGAAGCCAAAAGATGAGGCACCCGGGCTAATCCAAAGGAGGCTAAGGGTGTCCTCTTGGGCACCCCGGTTTCCCATCTTCCCGTTGACTGGCCAGTATTCCAGGAAGAGGGGGCCAGGGGGGCTGATGGCTCTGGACACCTCTGACTGGGTTTGGTGGAGAAACACCCCCCCTGCCCCTCCCCCTGGTCGGGGAAGGCGCCTGGCTTCCAGCTGTGAGACAGGCTCCTCCGGACTGGGGGCCCTCCCCCGCTGGCTGAGAGCGCTAGGGAGGGGGGCTTCCCCTGTGAGGTGCAAAACCCGGCCTGGATTCCTGACCAGACGGCCCCGCCCCCTCCAGGGCCCCACCTTTCCCGCTGTTCTGGAGGAAGACCCCCGAGATGGCCTCAGGCACCTGCGGTGACTAACACCCGCCACCCCTAAGGCTAAGACCACTTGCCTCTGCCACTTTCCGTGTGACTGAGGCAAGACCTGCTTTGCTAAGGCCTCAGTTTCCCCCTCTGTACTTCAAGGGAGGCAGCTCAGGCGGGTGTCTTAATAATTGAACCGATGAATGTTGCTAAGGGGATAAGGAGCGGGGGAGAGAGATCGCTGTGGGCCTTGGTCAGGGAAGGCTGGAGAAGCTGGGGCCTGAAAAGGTGGACTTTGGCCAGGTGGAGAAAAGTAGTGAAGAAGGCAGTCCCTGCTGGCAGCACAGCGAAGTGAGAAGTAAGGGGAGCAGAGGTGAGGCTGGAGGGGGCTTTGGTTGGGGCAAGGTTATTTGGGGTCCAAATAACAAGGAAGGATGTTTAGACGTATTGCCACTGTGCTCTGGGGGAGCCATGGAAGGTTCTTGAGCTGAGGAGTGACTTGGAGAAAGCTTTTAGCCAATGCAATAGAGAGAGTCGGCACCTGTCCTTCTCGCAGCCTGAGTTTCTGGTCCCTACAGTAGGGTAGGGATTGTTCCGCCCTGCCTCCAGGCCTCTACTTTTTGCTTACTTGAAACAGGCACCATAATTTTAATGATATAAAAATGATATGTGTATCAGACCGGACAGCCTTTGAAATGTAAATAATAGCCAAGTATCCTGAATCACAGGGGATTCTTTCAATCTGGCTGGGTCGGGGCCTGCGGAGCAGTGCGGGTCGTTTCTCAGCCCAGGGAGCCTGGGGCGGAACGGACCCTAATTGAAGGTGACCGTCCTCCAGCATGTGTCCTGCCCCGGGCTCGGGAGAGCGCACAAGCAGGTGTGCGCGGTCTACCCGTGCTGGCGGATCGGGTGCCTGGTGCGCCCCCGAGGTCGACAGGAGAACCCTCGGGGGCGGGGGTGAGAGCCAGGACCCTCGGGGGACCCGTCTGGGTCCTGGGGAACTCCGGGGCCGCCTCGCCCCGTCGACTCCAGGCCGGGATTTCTCCCGCACTGACTTTCCGGGCCGGTGCCAGCCCGGCCTCCGGTCCCCAGCCCCCGCCGTGGGGCCGGCTGCTCCGGGAGCGGGAGGGGACGGAGGCAGAGGAGAGAGTTTGAGCGACTTTGTGGGGCAGCCTGGGCCTCGGCGGCCGCTCGGGTGAGCGCGGGAGAACACGGGGACGCCCGCCGGGCGGTCCGGAGCGGCCGATGGGGCCCGTGTGAGCGCGCCCAGGCCCGGCCCGGTGCCCGGCGGGCGGCAGCATGTCCGCGGGCGGCAGCGCCAGGAAGAGCACCGGGAGGTCCTCCTACTACTACCGGCTGCTGAGGCGGCCCCGGCTGCAGCGACAGAGGAGCCGCTCCCGCAGCCGGACCCGGCCTGCCAGGGGTAGGCGCCACCCCGACCCCTGACCCCTAGGCCCTCCCAAGGCCACTAAACCACCTGGTACCTTGGTGTGCTGGGGACCCGGATCCTCCTTCCAGCCATTTGCTGGGGGTCTCCTCATCCGCCCCTTCCTGAGTCTGCCGGACACCCATACCCCGAGTTTCTGCCTCGTCCTCCCCTCTCCGAGGGAAGCCGACGCTCTAGGGTTTCCTCTTAAGCCAGGGGCAGGGAGAGGGAAGCCAGGAATCTTTCTCCGCATCTCAGATCAGACCTCCTACCCTGCTGTGCCTCAGTTTACTCAGCAGCGGGCAAAGTAACCGAGGGTGGATCTTGGCTTTCCCCACACCTTGCCTTCCCTGCCCTCGCGGACTTCTTTCTTCCCTTTCCAGGAACGTAATGGGCTCCCCACCTCTTGGGTGCTGGGACAAGTGGGTGGACCTCAGGGAAGGAACCGGGACCCCTCGAGGGGGGTGGGCGCCAGCTCCTTTGCAAAGTTTCTCTCCTTCAAGCTCAGGCGGCAGGACCAGGCGGAGGGGGAGGTGCGAGCAGCATTTTCTTTTCCAGTAACAGGATCCTCGACTGGAAATGCGTGTGATCCCGGGGCTGCGTTTGGGCGGTTGGGGGCCGAGACTTCCTTCCCTGGCTGAGTAGGTGGGAGGGAAGCCCCCTGGGAGAAGGGGGCCTTCAAAGGGGCTCTGGGGAGGCTGGGGTCCTGGGCAGAGGTTCAGGCCCACCAAGGGTGCCCGTGGGGGTGGAGGGAGGAGAAAGACGGGCGCCTTGGCAGGGACCTGGGCCGAGCTGACGCCACCAGGTTATCTTGAAAGTGGGAAGCCGGGCCGTGTGCCAGCAAATGCCAGGCGCGGAATCTGGTAGGCCCAGAGGGGCCACATCCCCACCCCGCAGGCTGCCGTTGTGTGACCCGGGCTGAGCTGCCTCTGAGCTTCAGTTTCTTGTCCGTGTGAGGGTAAATGAAGCAGGCAGGCTGTGTTCATTTGCTTCCCCCAGAATGGGGAAGACTCTCCCCCAGTCAAGGGCTGGGCAGCGATGTGCAGTGCAGGGCTTCCTCAGGAAGTAGTGAGTTCCCCATGCACAGAAGGGTTCAAGCTGAGGCTAAGGGTGTGCACAGGTGTGTGCTGATAGTTCAGTCCGCAAAGGTCTCTCAAAGCCTGTGATCCTCCCACTCCTGCCTTTCCTGAAGTGGTCCCTGGTTATCCCCTCCCCCTACCTAGACTTGTTCTGGGAGGCCAGGAATCTGGGCTCAAGCTTTGTGACTTTGGGCAAGTCATTTCCCTTTTCTGAGCTTAGCTTTCCTGGTTGTAAAATGGACCTGCCGTATGTGGAGGATTCAGTGACGAAACTGAGAAATGGGAGCTGTGAAAATGCCCAGTACTGCTCGGGCCACCCTGGGGCCTCTCCTCCAGCACCTACCTCTTCACCTCACCCACCCGCCCCTCCCTTGCCTCAGAAATGCCCTGCGTGACCTTTCCCTCTTCTCATCTCAGCCCAGTTCCATCCCTGACTGTAATGGGAATCCCACTCCTGCTCAGCTGACTGGGCAGGGGTAATGAATGTGTCAGGGGCTGTCACCTGAGCCCCATCTCCCAGACCCCCCCCCAGGCACATGATCATTGCTTTGTGCCCCAGCCTTGAAGGAGCTCACAGCCTGCAGGGAGTAGGGAGGAGACTGTCTCTGAACAGAAGTTATATCTGGGGAGATCAGGGAGAGCTTCACAGAGAAGGTGACATTTGGATGGGCTCTCACAAAATGGATAGGATTTCCCTTGGCAGAGGGAGTGATTGAGTCAGATCTGGGTTCAAGTTTCAGCTGTGCACACAACTATGCTTCGGCCAATTACCTCTCCAAGCCTCAGTGACCTTGTGTGGTCAATGGGGCTAGCAGTGACAGGGTCGCGTGAGGGCCAGAAGCCAGTGCCTGGGACTCAGGCTGCAGTTGAGGGTGAGCTACTGTCCTCTGGACAGAAGGAACAGACTGCGCAGTCAGGGAGAAGGAAAACGCTTGGGTGTTGAGTTCCTCCCGGGTTGGGGAGGGGAGTTGACTGGGAAGGGGGCTGGATGGGTGGGTGGGGAAGAGCAGGCAACATAATTAGTTTGGGTCTGATAAAGGGCCTTGAACTTTGGGAGGCCAAGGCAGGAGGAATCCCTGAGCCCAGGAGTTCAAGATTAGCCCCGGGCCACATAGCAAGACCCTGTCTCAATATATTTTTTTAAAAAGGCCTTGGGTAATAAGGAGTGAGTTAGAGTTGCAGCCAAGGTGTAGGGTGGAGGCTGGAGGCCCCCTGTCCTCCTTGGTGGGAGGCAGCTAGGGCAGCCATTGCCCTCCCTCCACTAAAGCCTCAGACACCTGACTCTGCCCCAGAGCCACAACCACCTCCTGAGGGCAGGGCCCCACCCAGGGAGAAACTCAGGCTGAGGAGGCCAACCTGTGAGCCAGTCCCTTCTGACCTTGAACTTCCGTCTCCCCATCTGCATGGGAGCTTGGTCCCATGGTGTGGTAGCATCAGACCTCAGAGGAGTGGGTGCTGCCTAGCACCTCAGCCTGGATCAGGCTCTTGTCCCCACACCCTTTCTGGCCTCTGGCACTAGTATGGAAGGAAAATGACCAAGACTCAGGCTGTGTATTTGTTCAGAAACAGAACGGTGCAAGGAAGAGTTGGTTGCTGCCAGGTTCTGCAGCTGGCCAGGCTGGGGGCAGGGAGCAGGGCTTTGTCCCGGGCTGTGAGTAAGGGACAGCATCTGCAGTCTCCCTAGTTTGACCAATAAGGGGCACTAATGGAGACTCTTCCCTTCTCTGGGTTTCAGTTTCCCCATCTGAAGAATGGGCAGAGTGAGACCTGATGTGGCGGGGAGGCAGAGCACGAAGCTGGAGGGTGGCTGGAGGAGGGGTAGAAACAGTGACCTTCGGAGGGCGAGGGTCGTTGTCTATTTCCCACTGTGCCCCTGACTCCACTTGAAGGCTGGGCATGCCCCATGGATTTAGGGGGATCCTGTCCCCAGAAAGGTGTCATCAGCAAGGTGCCTCCCCACCTGTTCACACCAAGATGAAGAAGAGTTTTGTCTCTGACCCCTCTGTTCCCCCAGGGCTGCCAGGAGAAACATTTTCCTCTAGCCCTGGTTAATGTGCTGACCTGTTCATTCAGCCAGCCAACTCCTCTTAAGCACCTACTATGTGCTGGGCTTCAGCCTGGGTGCAGGGGCACATGGAAATGAATCACACATGCTCCTAGCCCTGGCCAAGCCACCAGTCGGTTGGGGGAGGCCGGCTTGTTGGGGTGCACTAGGGAACAGGGCTCTTTCTAGACGACAGAGCAGTGGTTAGTGGGGGGGGCAGGGGTTCTAGTTCCAGCTCAGCCACGAACCGGTCGTATGACTGGGCACATCATAGGGCCTCAGTTCCCCATCTGTCGAGGGGGGTTAATCCTGCTCTGCTGCCTCTTGGAATGACTATACCCATAGCCATGAAGGGTTTTGATTATCTTTCTCATGTTTTCCTCTGAGTTTTCTAGGGGTCCGGCCACCTGGCAGGCCCTGGCTGGGCGCTGGAGGTTTTGCAGATGTTTTTCTCTTGAGATGGTCAGGTCGTCCTCCGTGCCTGTACGCACCCCTCTTGCATGCCTCTGTACCTTGTTCCCAGGGAGAGGGCCACATGGTAGGGAGGATGATGGTTTCATGCAGCTGGTTCCTAACCAAGAGAACAGTTAGATAAGGACCTAAGTGCCACCATGGAGGGTGAGTAACTTCTAAGGGGACCGTGGCTTTGATAAGGTCTGCAAGAGGCCTCTGGGGCAACAGCTTGGACTCCATGAGTTGGGCGAGCCTGAGAACAGCCGTGAGATGGGGGGCTAGTTGTGTGTTTTGGTTCCCCGGTCCTCAAATATCCCCGCAAAGGCCCTAGGCCTGGCTCTGTGCCTCCACCTTGAATGAGACCTCTGAAGTCATGATGCCCTTTTCTGCCTTGTCTCTTCTGTTTCTGCTGAGACATAATCTCATTTGGGACTTGGCCTCAGCCTTTCCAGTCCCTCCTCTCCCTTACATACCTCATGGAGTGGGGAGCTCACTCCCTCTCAGGTCATGTAATGAGGGTAAAAGTGGCTTCTTTTTGTTATGGCTCCTGTGTGC
This sequence comes from Ateles fusciceps, assembly GCA_036589455.1. Lineage (NCBI taxonomy): Eukaryota > Metazoa > Chordata > Mammalia > Primates > Atelidae > Ateles > Ateles fusciceps. Next base: position 21,070,308 of record JAZHEH010000952.1, read on the forward strand.
TGCGTGCCGACAGTGAGCTCAACTCTGAACTTGCCTTGTCTCATGCACTGTTCAGAACCCTGTGAGATGGATACTGATACTACCCGCATTTCATAGGCGAGGAAACTATAGGCCAGAGAGTGAAAGCCTTGCCCATCACACAGCTCAGAAATGGAGGAGCCCAGCTCTGCGCACCTCCAGGTCCTGAGATTCACCTGGCTATATCCATGGGCAGGCTGACCTCTCAGGTCAGGCCTTGGCTTTGATGCGGCCACCTGCCTTCACAGCCAATGACTCCACTGGGTGTTCATGGCAATCATCTCTCGCCATCTTGGTCAAAGCTTGGGAGGGGAGGCAGGGGAGTGGCCCCGCTGGCATCTGGTTGTCTCCTCCACCTGCCTGGGATAGCTCAGGTGGGACCTCCCTGGCCCGCCCCTGGCTCCTGGCTCCTGCTGTCATTCATGTCCTGCCAAGCATGCCCTTTCCCAGGGCATGTCACAGGTCGCAGGGCCTTAGCCCTGATTCTCCACCAAAGCCCTTAGTGCTGAGGGTTCAGAGTCTCCTGGTGTGAGGGCCCTGGAGCCTGGTAGATAACTGAGGCCTAATCCCCAGAGCTCTCTAGGTCCTCGAAGGAGGCCAGAGGCCCCAGTGAATCTGCTGGAATTTCAGCCTCTTGCCTTTCTCCTTCCTGACCCACCTTCATCACCTTTAATAATCAGAAAGAAGGCTCATGCCTGTAATTCCAGCACTTTGGGAGGCCGAGGCGAGTGGATCACCTGAGATTGGGAGTTCAAGACCAGCCTGACCAACACGGAGAAACCCCATCTCTACTCAAAATACAAAATTAGCTGGGTGTGGTTGTGCAGGCCTGTAATCCCAGCTACTTAGGAGGCTGAGGCAGGAGAATCGCTTGAACCTGGGAGGCGGAGGTTGCCGTGATCTGAAATCAGACCATTGTACTCTGGCCTGGGCAACAAGAGTGAAACTCCATTTCAAAAAAAAAAAAATCAGTTCCCTTTCACCAAGCTCAACGTGTGCCCAGCCCAATGCCAAGAGCTTCCCCTGATTACCTCATGTCTCATCTCAGCTCTCCAGTCCTCCTAGCAGGTAGGGGTCATTGTCGTTACTTTCCTTTGCCAGGTTAGGAAACGGAGCCCGGGGGTGTGACATTTCCCCTGCATTTTCCTCTCGGGGTGGTGAGATAACTGTTTGAACCCAGGCCACTGGACTCAAAAGCTTATGCTCAGAAGCCCAGGTGCTCCCTCTAACTTTCTTGGTCGCTAGAACTCAGAGAGCGCTGGAATGGACCCAGGATGGGCTCCTTCTCTCAGTGGTTCAGGTTTCGGTTCTTCTGTCTCCGTCCTTCTATTTAATTCTGTACTTACTAAGACCTGGGGGGGTACAGGGGAGGGGCTTGGAGCCTATTTGCCCAGCTGCTGAATGGTGAGGTTGGAGAGATGGATACTTGTGGCTCCAGTACCGGAAGTCAACTATTCCCCTCGACAACTGGGGAAACTGAGGCTCACAGAGCCAAGGCAACTTGCCCATGGTTACCTAAAGATGTGAATGAGAAATCAGGTCTGGAACTCAGGTCCCTTTGTATCCTGTTTCGGTGTTGGCGGAGTTTGTGACTTTCCCTAAGGTGAGCCCAGATAGAGAAACTGAGGTGCCTGGGCTCCTGCTTGGGTCTTCTTGGGGGAGAGAGTGGGGGATTCAACTCCCGTGTGCTGTTGAACTTGACACAAACTCTCACATCCCAGGCTGCATACGTGTTTTGCTTTGGAAATGACATGAAGGCTTTTGACTATTTTTAAGAGAAAAGCAATGGCTGTGATATTTCCCCTGCACCTCCCTCTCGGGGCCACTTGGTTAAATGTCAGGAAAGGGAGAGTATTTCCTGGTCAGGAACATTCAGAGCTTGCTGGGAGCTGAAGTTTTGTTTTCCATTAAGTAGATATTTGTGGAGTCTGTTTCCCTCCGCCTCCTCTGCTGTTTCCCGAGAAGGTTGTGCTTGACAGTTGCAGGGAGGAGGGGTTTGAGAATGAGCAGCCGAGATGCCCATGTATCGCGTGCCCGCTCTAGGAGAGGCAGGGTGGCTATTTTTAGCCATCCCGATTCAGTAGAGGCATTTCAGCGTTTGTTCAATATTTAATTATCCATCTGAAATTGGCCCATGTGGCCTTCAGTTTGGAAGCAGCTCTCTGTGCAGTGATTTCCCCATTGCATAAATAAGGAGGCAAGGGGGAATCTCAATAGCCCTCTAAATAATAATAAGAGTAGACTCTGTACTCAGTAAAGACAGGCTTGGTTCCTTGGTCTAGACAGACCACCTGTACGTTAGCAGAGAAGCGTCACCGAGGGCGCTCATCACGCCTTTGGAAGGCGGCAGTGCTCAGCCTCTGACTCTCAGATCCACAGCTGCCTGGGTTTTATATGGGATGGGTTTTCCTCCCTTTGCCAGGTTCCTGTGTTGACTTTGACAGCTGCTGGGTACCCAAGAGGTGGTTTGGGGATTTTACTTTTGAAAGTCTTGTTAGCTTTTATTTCCCCCCTCTCTTCTCCCGGCCAGACAGGAGAGTACCGTCGGCATCTGGGCTGTGCTATTTCTTTTTCCTTGGCCTTTGGAGGTGATGTGCCGACACAGCTGTGAAATGAAAAAGACAGAGCACAGGGAGGGGAGATGTGGAGGCCGCGAGGCTCTGCCTCCCTCCCCCGAGACCCTGGCTGAAGAGGGAGAGAGGGGGAGAAGAGGAGAGAGTGGGGCCCAAGGGTGCTGAGTCATCAGAAATGACTCCTTCCTGCTGTCCTGCTTGGCACAGGGATTTGTGGACTTTGAGTTTGGAGACTGGAAACCAATAAATTGGTAATCTGGAATATACTTGGTTTTCTATCCATTTATACCTCGATTCTGGGGACACAGAGTTTGGCCTAGGAGTGGGACGGAGTCCTGACTAGGTCGTAAATCTTGTGTGACTGCAGACAAGTCACTGAACATCTCTGGGCTCAGAAGCACATGTAACAGATAGACAGGACACAGCATAGGGTGTCATTATAGGCTGGGAGAATTGTCATTATTAGCTGTTCACCCAAAGCCTGAGGGGTTGCTTGCAAATCAGTTAGGGCTGATCTAGAAAGAAATCCTGATGCCAGTGGGGATTGGACCCACCCAGGTGGCTTCACGGCATCCCTCCCCCGAGAGGCTGCCACAGGACTCACTGGCACTTGTTCAGAGCAGCAGAGCTTCAGCGAGTCACCTAGTGTGTGCGAGCTCTGTGCCAGGGGCTGCCACAGCAGATACAGCCAGCCCCTGCCCTCGGGAGCTCAGAGGCCAAGGGGAGGGTATTCTTGGCATCAGGTTAGCAGATGGTATGACTGTAAAGGTAGGCAGGGCCTTGTGGTGAGCAAAGAGGGGAGGACAGCCCTTTGGAGGCCACTGGGAATCAGAGGAAGGATTTTGAAAATAACAGGAATGATGACAGTGACCTCCATGTCTTGAGCACTTACACAGCGCCAGGGGCTCTTCTAAGTCCCCTCCATGCATCCTGCCTTACATCATCATTCTCCCAGATAGCATTATCAGCTCCATTTTGTAGATGAGAAAACTGAGGCTCAGACTGGTTAGGTGACTGCTCAGCATCACCCAGCTACTGAGTGGCAGAGTCCAGGATGCTGAATCCTCACTATACTTACCAGAGCTGTGATTTAGGAAAATCCAGCAACCCGCAAGCTAGACTGCTGGGGTGCAGGGAGAAGAAAGTGCGAAGAGGGGAGCAGGGAGGCCAGTCTGCTTCCTGGGGAATCTTGAAGGAGGCCAGCAGGTGCAGGCTGGGGAAGGCAGAAGGCAGGTGGAGAGGAGCTGGGAAGTTGGGAAGGGCTGACACGCGAGAGAGGCTGCCGTGCCCATCCGAGGGCCAGTGCTGGACTCCTGCCACGATCTCTCCCTGCAGTGAAATGAGGACTGTAAGGCCGTTTGCAGCGAGTTTCCCATAACGTCCGTTCCGCTTCAATAACCCATTTTGGTGCGTCTCTTTATCCTGAGATGATGGTCTTTGGATTCATTGGGCTTAGAACGTTCCTTTTATGCAGTGTGTAAATGTCTAGTATGCACCATACTAAATGGTGTTCACTTTTTTTAAACATCAATATTTGGCAAGAAAATAAGTCAGTGGTTCTATGTGGGCTACCCCTCGTGTTATGGTACTTCATAGTTTATAAACATCGAACTGGTGCCTGGAATTCCCAAAGGATGGTAGCTGACACCCAGGAAGGAGAAGTTCAGGGGTCATCCTTACAGCGAGAGGAGTGTTGGGATGAGGCCCTTGGAAAGGCATGACGAAGTGGGAGGAGAAGGGTCAGTGAGGGCTGGGGGTGGGTGGAGCCTGGCAGGCTGTGGACATGGCTGACGGGCTGCCTTGGATGCTGATGCTGCTGGGGTCGGGGCACCAGAGTGGGCAAGGGGGCTGTTTAGGGAGCAGCTTCAGGAGAAGGTGAGAAAGGTGCTGGAGGCTGCAAGGGGTGGATTATTTGGGGGGAGAGCAGGTGTGGGGTGCAGAATAGGACAGCACTGGAGAAGTGTGGTAGAAATGGGGGGGGTGTAAGAGAAGCTTGGATTTCCCGCTAACTGTTGATACAGTCACGGTTCCACCTGGTATCTAGAAACCTGTTCACAATTGTAGGTTTAGTAGCCAACAGGGTGGAGTGAGTCTCCCCCCCATCAGCAGCAGCCTCTGAACTCTCCTGGGACCCTGAGCTTCAGGGAACCCAGGCTGTGGTCCTTGTCCCCACTCTGGCTATGCTGTCCACGGAGGGAGGGGCCGGTTTTACTAGCACAGGGAGTGCTCCAGCTGGAGAGGTTGGAGCAGCCTTTCAGGGGGACATTCTGGAAGAGGCTTTTAAGTTATGGAGGGTCCCCAGGAGACAGACCACCAGTTTGGGCCAAACCCCTCCATCTACATTAAATAATAATAATAATAATAATAATGCTTATGGCCAGGCACCATGGTTTATGCCTGTAATCCTAGCACTTTGGGAGGCCAAGGCGGGAGGATCACTTGAGGTCAGAAGTTTGAGGCCAGCCTGGGCAACATAGTGAGACCCCCATCTCCACAAAAAAATTTTAGAATTAACCAGTTGTGGTGGCACAGGCCTGTGGTCTTAACTACTTAAAAGGCTGAGGTTGGAGGATTGCTTGGGCCCAGGAGTTCTGAGTTATGATGAGCTATGATTGCCCCCACTGCACTCCACCCTGGGCAACAGAATGAGACCCTGTCTCGAAGAAAAACCAAACAACCAAAAACCCAACTCCTAAGATTACAAAAAACAGTAAATATCTATTACAGAACAGAAGAAAATAAAAATCACCTTTAATCTAGCCCCTACCAATGAGCTCTGGGGCGACTGGGGGTTATTTCTAGCCCTTTCCTTTCTTTTAAGTTTTCGAAAATTCTAAAATATTTGAAAGTAGTACAGAAAAGCATAGAAGATAATATTGCAGACACCTACCTCTCAGGTTGAACAAACCTTCACATTGTCATACCTGCTTCTCTTCTCTTTTCTTTCTGTCTTTCTTAGAAATAAAAATGACTCAGGCCCAGAAGGAGTCAGCACAGTGTGGTCTGCTGGCCAAACCCAGCCCCTCATCTGTTTCTGCTATGACTTGTGAGCCAAGAATGGTTTGTACACTTTTAAAAGGTTGGAACAAAAAGTCAGAAGAAGAAGAACATAGGGAATTATGTGAAATTCAAATTTCAGTGCCCATAAATAAAGTTTTATTGGAACACCGCCATGTTCATCCATTCATGTATTGTCTATAGCTCCTTTCACACTACAATGGCAGAGTTGAATAGCTGAGACAGAGACCATATGGCCTTGTAAGCCTGAAATATTTGCTATCTGACCTTCTAGGGCAGGTTTGCTGACGCCCGAGATTCAGCTAAAGCCACCTACTCTCTCTCCGGCCACCTAAAGGTGGTGGGTATCCTGCCTACGTGTGCTTTCTGCTTTTACGTTGACGCATATGCATATGCTTCCAAGTGTGTCGTATCGCATTGTGTGTTTAAAAATGGATATGGTAAGATTGCACATGGCAGAGAGGAGCAAACACATATCAACACCCTGAGACCTCCTTCGTTTCCTTCCAGCGGCACGGAATAAATGCCAGCTCTCTGCCAGCCCTGGGATGGGCCCTGCAGCTGCAGAGAAAAGAGTCATGGGAAGAAAATTCCAGAATAATAAATGGGGGAAAGTGACACTGCAGACTCAAATTACTAGAAATCCTCAGAAAGTAAAGAAGGAGAAAGAAACTCAGGGTTGAGAGAAGACTTCGGGCCATTGAATTCATCCTTGGAGTGTTCAGCAAATCCAGAGATTTTTGGAAGGCTGGGAATTTTTTGGCAGTGAGGTGTGTCTGGAGATGAGGAATAGGAAGGATGGACTGTCAAAAGCAATTGTTAGTGGGGGCTCAAGTAAGAGAAGCAAAAGGAAAAACTCGTGACAAGGTCGACAGATGCTGAAAACCTTGTAGGATTTCTACTAGACTACTAATGCGGCCAATCAGAGGCTAATGAGCCAGCAAACTCTTGCACTATCCTTGGAGAAAGGCCCTACCCAACATCCTGGGGATGTAACCAGGAAGGATGCGTCTCATTAGCTACTCTGCCCCACCTCTCCAGCTCCAAGCCAAATGCATCCCCCTCTGAGGAGCTGCTATGCCCTGCTCCCAAGTGCTCTATGTTGAGGATCCTCCGGGCAGGGATGGTGGCCTGGATTGCTGAGCACTTCACAGTTGTCCCCATGTCCCTCTCCCACCAGACTTTATCCCCCAGCAGCAATGGGCAGCCTCCTCTGACTCTAAACCACCTCCTAAGCTTAGAGACCATTAGAACTGGGATCCCAGTTCCCGTCAGGAGACAGCAGGCTATCACAGTTCCATGGTCTTGGGGACACCGCCCTGCCTCCAAACCCAACATCATGGAAACAAGATGTGAAATCAACATCCCTCGTCTCTTTCTGCTGGGTAGTTGGGACTGAGGTGGACCTTGGGGATATAGAGGGGGGCCAAGGTCTGAGAGTGAACTCAGCTTCCTGAGTAACTTGGGACGATCGTCTTCTCATTCATCTCTGCAGTGCCATTCCTTCCCCAAATTGGGGCAACCCTTAAATTCAGAGATATAGGGCTTGAATCCTGATTTCAGCATTTCCGAGCTGTATGGTCATGGTTTGAACTTCAGTTTCCTCCAATTAAAGATGGAGGTGATGTTTCTTAATTCAGGAGTCAATTTTAGGGTAAAAATAAAACTACATGGCACAGTCATTATCTTTCATAGATCTGTTTCTCCACATTTCCTGGTGATCCGTTTTTATTACGTAGACTACTAGTTGTTTTAGAACTACTTGTTGAAAAACATATCTTTTCCAGCATCAGTATATCTCGGCACTGTTTCTGAAAATTGCCCATGTATGTGTGGGTCTATTTCTAGCCTCTACTCTGTTCCGTTGATCTGTATGTCTATCCTTATGCTAATATAACACTGGTTTGTAAATTAGCTGTATTTCAAGACCGTGAGGTACTTCTTGAGACCAGGTAATATAACTCCGCCAACCTGTTTCTTCTTTCTCAAGTTTGTTTGGCTGTCTAGGTCCTTTGCTCTGCCATCTTAATTTAAAATTCATCTTGTCAGTGCCCTCAAAATTTTGATTTTGGATTTTGATTGGGATTATGTTGACACTATGGATCAGTTTGGGGGAGAAATGCCAACTAGACAATACTGAGTCTTCCAACCCTTGAATGTAGTATATCTCTTTATTTAGATCCTTAGTGTCCCTCAGCAGCATTTCTGAGTTATTAGTCTCTTATGGGTTAAATTTATTAAGTATATTTTGCTGCTCTTGGCTGATCACTCACATGGCTGAAATTTTACTCTACTTGCAGCTAACACGTTAAACAGGTAGATTCACGGGTACCGGCGGAAGACACGAGACACCTGGGTCAGAAACAAAGGACTCTGTGATTCATGACATAGCAGGCAGCATGAGCTTCAGGTTTATATCAATTCACCTTCCCCTAACTTCCTGGGGCTCTTGTAGAACATAAAATCATCTGTGCTAGAACATAAAATGATGATCTATTCTAGAACATAAAATGATCTGCTTTGTAATTTTTCCAAATTATAACCTCATGTCCCTTACAAGATCTGATATATAGTCGGAGTCAACTTTTCTGGAGGCTAGAAATTACGCAAAGGACTGAAATTCAGTTTTGCTTTAGTATCAAATCATTAAATTAGAACTTTGGATATAAGTTAAAATTCAACTTCCAAGTTGTCATATACAGAAAGGCAAAGAAAGTTTCAAAATTACACGGGAAAATCAATATGTACACACTTAAAACTGTATGCTTGTTTATATTTGTCAGAAACAATAAGCCTGTTATTTCATGTAGCCATGTTATTCTAATTTAATAACATAGATTTCAGACAAGCAGGAGTTGGGCGTGGTGGCTCATGCTTGTAATCCCAGCACTTTGGGAGGCCAAGGTCAGTGGGAGGATTGCTTGAGGCCAGGAGTCAGAGACCACCCTGGCCAACATAGTGAGACCCCGTCTCTAATAAAAATAAATAAAGAAAAGAACAAAAGTGCAGAACATTACTGAAGTGGAAATTTTGGGGGGAAAATGGTTTACAGTTAATGAATGAAGTGAAAAATAAGATGATTTAATAATACATGTGAATATTTAGGCTTTGATAATCATGGTTCCCTCTGGAGTGCTATAGTTAGAATGTATATACCCCAAGAATTATTATTGGTGTAATTAGTATCTATACTAAGGATAAAACACACAGAGTGAGGAGTGACTCTGTGAAAGGATAACGTGTGTACAGATGTGAAAACATCTCCAAGCTATATCATGAAACAAGCAGCCAAGGTACCACCTATTTTTGTGGTTTTCAAGCTTTATTATATGTCTTTTGATAACAAGTGCATTATGGAGAAAGAATAAAGCTTATCTTACACGTGGGAATAAGTGTGATATTTCTAAAAGGAAGCTCTTCTCTTTCCTTAAGGCAGTTGTAGATTTGAAAGAGGAGAGACGGGAGCCCTTGAAAGTCCACAATCCTGAATCAGCCAATGATCTGAACCTCTATCCTTCTATCTTTAATGTAACTAGAATATGTTGAGCCCTGAACCATGGATGTGTTTGTGCCTGTGGCTGCTGTAACAAATTACTACAAACTTGTGCCTTAAAACAACAGAAAGTTATTATCTTACAGTTCTAGGGGACAGAACTCTGCAACCAGTTTCGCTGGGCTAAAGTCAAGGTGTCAGCAGTGCTGCGTTCCTTCTTGAGGCTCAGGGGAAGAATCCGTTTCCTTGCCTTTGCCAGCTTCCGGAAGTTCCTTGTCTCATCGCCTCATGTCACTCCCACCTCTGCTTCCATCACCACATCACTTGCTGTGACCTTCCTGTCTCCTTCTTGTAAAGACTCTTGTGATTATTTTAGGTCTACCAAGGTAATCCAAGATAATCTCCCCATCTCGAGACCCTTAATTTAGTCATACCTGCACAGTTCCTTTGCCATATAAGGTGACATATCACAGGTTCTAGGGATTAGGATGCATGGTTCTTTGGGGGCCATTATTTTGCTTAGCACGGGTGGTTAAGGTTTAGTAACCTCCAAATAATACCTCTCCTCCCTGTCCCAGAGAGGGATGCCCAACGCTGAGCTAGGAGAAGTGTGCACTGGCCTGTTCTCACTCATAAGTGGGAGTTGAACAGTGAGAACACGTGGACACAGGAGGAAAACATCACACACCTGGGCCTGTCGGGGGGTGGGGGCTAGGGGAGGGATAGCATTAGGACAAATACGTAATACATTCGAGGCTTAAAACCTAGATGACGGGTTGATGGGTGCAGCAAACCACCACGGCATATGTATGCCCATGTAACACACTGCAGGTTCTGCACGTGTATCCCAGAACTTAAAGTGTAATTAAAAAAAAAAGAGAGAAAGTGTGCAGTGAGAGCCAGGAGAGCTGCCAATTTATCAGTGCATTATTTCGGCAAACTCTTTATCTGGCTGTTACCCCCACCCCCAGCCCCGACCCTCTCTCTCCCTCTGTCTCTCTCTCTCTCTCTCTCTAAGAGATGTACACAGAGCCTAAGCTGGATAGCTCTTCGTCTGGAAAGTTCTAATGATCTGAAGATTCCATGACTTGTTGCATGGTGTTTTTTGTTTGTTTTTGAGACAGAGTCTCGCTCTGTCACCCAGGCGGAGTGCAGTGGTGCCGTCTTGGCTCACTGCAACCTCTGCTTCCTGGGTTCAATCGATTTTTCTGCCTCAACCTCCTATGTAGCTGGGATTACAGGGGTGCACCACCACGCCTGGCTAATTTTTTGTCTTTAGTAGAGACTAGGTTTTGCCATATTGGCCAGGCTGGTCTCGGACTCCTGACCTCAAGTGATCCACCCACCTCTGCCTCCCAAAGTGCTGGGATTACAGGCGTGAGCCCCTGTGCCCGGCCTGCACGGTGTTTATTACCTTTGGCTTTCTGCTCAGTTCACCCAGCCCCTCCCTTGGGGGAGCACTAGCCAGTTCAGTTTCTTCTTGGGAGCTGTTTCCTCACCCATAGGTGTGTCCCTGATCTTTGGACTTCTCTGATCCACTTTTTCTATTTCCTTTCCTTTTCTTTTCTTTGTTTTTTTTTTTTTTTTTTTTTATGGAGTCTCACTCTTGTTGCCCAGGCTGGAGTGCAGTAGTGGGATCTTGGCTCACTGTAACCTCTGCTTCCCAGGTTCAAATGATTCTCCTGCCTCAGCCTCCTGAGTAGCTGCATAGCTGGAGTACAGGCATGTGCCACCATGCCCAGCTAATTTTTCGTGTGTGTGTGTGTGTCTGTGTGTCTGTGTGTGTGTCTGTGTGTGTTTTTCAGTAGAGACCGGTTTTCACCATGTTGGCCAGGCTAGGCTGATCTCGAACTCCTGACCTCAGGTGATCTGCCCACCTTGGTGTCCCAAAGTGCTGGGTTTACAGGCATGAGCCACCGTGCCCGGCCAGATCCACTTTTTCTAACTGGCCATTTTTATTGGGTCCGTTTTCATGCTGCTGATAAAGACATAACAAGACTGGGAAGAAAAAGAAGTTCAATTGGATTTACAGTTCCACGTGGCTCAGGAGGCCTCAGAATCATGGCGGGAGGCGAAAGGCACTTACATGGTGGCGGCAAGAGAAAATGAGAAAGATGCAAAATTGGAAACCCCTGATAAACCATCAGATCTCATGAGACTTATTCACAACCACGGGAACAGTATGGGGAAAATGCCCCCATGATTCAAATGATCTCCCCACCAGGTCCCTCCCACAAGTGGGAATTATGGGAGTACAATTTAAGATGAGATTTGGGTGGGGACACAGCCAAACCATATCACCATTTGGGCTATTGTTGATTTTTTATTTTTATTTTTTTGAGATAAGGTCTTGCTCTGTCTCGAAGGCTGAAGTGCAGTGACCTGAACACAGCTCACTGCAATCTCCAGCTCCTGGGCTTAAGCAATCCTTCTGTCTCAGCCTCCCGAGTGGCCAGGATGACACACATGCACTACCACACCTGGCTAAATTTTTAACTTTTCTTAGAGATGGGGGTCTCACAGTGTTACCCAGGCTGGTCTTGAACTCCTGGCTGCAGGCAGCCCTCCTGCCTCGGCATTCCAAAGTGCTGGGATTACAGGTGTGAGCCACCATGCCCAGGCTGTTGTTGATTTTAATTTGTTTTGTGTTTTTTTTCCTCTTCCTTCTATTCTTTTCTCTTCAGATGTATTCAGCGAGTACAATTTGTACTGAGTCATATCACCTATTTATATTTTAATTTTACTATTAGTTTTGGGAAGTCTTAATTACTTTTCATTCAGGAAATGGTACAGTCATCTGCTTCCATTCATAGCCCATCCCTCTCTCCAAAGGGAACGTCTGATAGCAAGTCTCTGGCTACTGTGTAATATGATATTTTTTGATGTAAGTGCATGCACATGTAAACAAAGTCAAACATCTCATAAATCACATAGACAGCAAGTGTATTTCAGCTTAAAGGGTCCATAGTAAGCCTTACCCTTTTTTTTTCTTTTTGGAGACAGAGTCTTGCTTTGTCACCCAGGCTGGAGTTCGGTGGCACAATCTGGGCTCACTGCAACCCCCATCTCCCGGGTTCAAGCAGTTCTTGTGCCTCAACCTCCCAGGTGGCTGAGATTACAAGCATCCATCATTATGCCCCACTCATTTTTGTGTTTTTAGTATAGACAGGGTTCGTCATATTGGCCAGGCTGATCTCGAACTCCTGGCCTCAAGCAATCTGCCCACCTTGGCCTCCCAAAGTGCTAGGATTACAGGCGTGAGATGCCACGCCCAGCCAGCCTTACTTTTTATTTTGAAAGAATTACAGATTTACAACCAATTGCAAAACCAGTGCAGAGAAGTCCCAAGAACCCAGTTTTCTCTGATGGCTGCATCTTACATAACTATAGGATGGATCCTCCAGCTGCAGTGCCCTCTAGCCAAAGACCCACCAAGAACACACCTCTAGTTGAATAAGTTGCATTTATTACTCATTGCAGTGAAGGAGGTCACACACCACGGGGCATCTCAGTAAGAGTGTGTTAGGAAGAACCCAGTATAGGATTTGGGTTTTGGTTGGGTGATTTGGGGGGAGGTTGAAGGAAGTGGGATTCACACTAGATGAATCGCATTCACTGTCATAAGGCAGAGGCAAATCTCTAATTGCGTAGCTTGAGTCTTAACCTCCAGGAAGAAGAGACTAGCTTTGGGGGCTAAAGCTGTGATTGGTAAAGCAGCAGCCATCACAGATTTCAGCCGAGAGAGGGTGATGGTTGGTATTTTGTGGGTGGCACAGTGACCTTGTCTTTATGGATTGCTTAGACAAAAATTATGAAATGACCTTGTTTTGTCTGATTTTATCATAGCCTCGGAGTCACCTTGTCTGAGGGTGTATCTTGTGAGATTATGTCTGAAAGGAGAGTAATGTGCCATAGCTGTGTTTGCCAAGCCAGCTTCCAGGATATCAGGGGCTTTTCTTCCAGATCTTTTGTGTACCTTGGCACCATGCGTGCTTTTAGTTCTCTGCCATTTCATCATGTCTGTAGATTTGAGTGACCACCACTACAGTCAGCATCCAGGACTATTCCATCACCACAAAAACTTTGCTTATGCTGCCCCTTTAAAATCACACTCACCTGCCTGCCCTGCCCTGCCCCCACCATCTCTAACCCCTGGCAACCACTAATCCGTTCTCCATCTCTATTGTTTTATCCCTTTGAGAATGCCGTGTACATGGAATCATAGGCTATGTGACCTTTGATACTGTTTTTCCTCACTCAGCATAATGCCTTTGAGACCCATCCAAGTTGTCACGTGTATCAATAGTGTGTTTCTTTTTTAGGGCTAAGTAGTATTCTATAGTGTGTGTATTCGTTTTCTCTGACTGCTGTAATGAGTTAAAACTTAGCAGCTTAAACAACACAGGTTTTTAATCTTACATCTCTGCAAGTCAGAACTCTGGCATGGGTCTTGCCAGACCAAAATCAAGGTGTCAACAGGCTGCATTCTTTTCAGAAGGCTCTAGGGAAACACCCATTTCATTGCTAATTCCTTGTAGGGAATTCAATTCCACGTGGTTGTAAGACTGAGGTTTCTGTTTTCTTGCTGGCTATCAGCTGAGGGTTGTTCTCAGTTTCTAGATAGAGCCACCCACATTCCTTGGCTTGTGACCACCACTGTCTGTGTCAAAGCTGGCAATAGCAGAGGGAGTTCCTCTCATGCTTAGAGTTTCTCCCGCCTCTTTTCTCATCACATTTCTCTGACTCACCTTCTTGCTTCCCTCTTCCACATTTAAGGATGCATATTATTGGGCTGGGCACAGTGGCTCACACCTGTAATCCAAGCACTTTGGGAGGCCGAGGCCAGCGGATCACTTGAGACAGGAGTTCGAGACCAGCCTAGCCAATATGGTGAAACCCCATCACTACTAAAGTTAGCTGGGCTTGGTGGTGCACGCCTGTAATCCCAGCTACTTGGGAGGCTGAGGCAGGAGAATCAGTTGAACCCAGAAGGCAGAGGTTGCAGTGAATTGAGATTGCATCACTGCATTCCATCCTGGGTGACAGAGCGAGACTCCATCTCAAAAAAAAAAAAAAGGTATGTAAGTGGAGTGCACACCGTTTCCTTTTGCAACTGATTTTTTTCACTCAACGTCATATTTCTTAGTGTTATTCATGTTGATCTCTATAGATCTAGATCCTTTGTAGTGCCATTGTGTTCCATGTGAATAGTGGCCCCTCTCTTCCTTGCTGTGTAATATTCTATTGAATGACTGTTCCCCTATTGATGGGCATTTAGGTTGCTTCTAACTTTTCGCTACTACAGAGAGTGCTGTGGTCAGTGTCTTTGTGCAGATCTCCGCGTGTGCAGGATGAGGCAGTTTTCTGACTGGGTGTGTAGAAGGGAAGGTTCCGGCCCTAGCACATATGCGTTGTCCGTTTCTACTGGCTATTGTCTAATTGTCCTTCAAACCCTTTTCACTGCACCAGCAGTGACGAAAGTGTTCTGTGCATCTCTGCCAACATTTGGGGTCACAGTTCTTTTTAATTTCCAGACTGGTTTCTTTTCCATTTCTTTTAATTAATTTCTTTTAAATTCTGGACTGGTCTAGGACCTTTTCAAAAGGTATGAAATGGCATCTGAGAGTTTTAACTTGCATTTTCCCGATCACTGCCGAGGACACAGGGACACCGCTGTCCAGCACCGCCTCGTTCTACACTCTTGCCGACTTCTTTCCTCCTGACACTAGGATTAGAGGTTGCTGCCTCTACCTGCTTTTAAGCATTAAGATCTGGGCAGTGCAACCTGACAACTGAAATTTGGTGTCTTGTCTGAAATTACAGGATGTTCCTCGGGCCGCTGTGTTTCCATGGGAACAAGTAACAGTCATCCTTCATGATTAGGTGGTATCCATGGCAACCAAGCCAGCAGCATTTGAATGAAACCGATTTTATTTTATTTATTTTTTGCAAACACATGAAGGTTAAAATGCGTTTCTCCAGCTGTGGCTTCCAAGAATAGGAAGACTGCCTGGTAAAATGGACACCCTTTCAACCTCCTAGCGGAAAGGCGATCCAGGATCAGCTGGTCCCACAGCGTAATTTTGCAGACTAGGTGACCGAGAGGTCACATAGAGGTCACACAGTGAGTCTGAGCCGAGGAGGAAAGACTCCTGAATCATGCTCGGAGGTCTGGGGCGGACTCTTAAGAGATCGGCTGGGTCTCGCTTCCTGTGATCTATCCCTAGGGATCTGCTTTCATACTGTGTGATCTTAGCAGATTCACTTAACCTTTCTGGGTTTCTACTGGCATCTGCTGTGGTGCTAGACCTATGGGGCCATGAGGCCCAGGCCTCCCAGCGTCTGTCTGCCCAAATTAAAAAAGATTTGCTACAAAATCAAAGGCCAAAAGCAGCATGCTGGGGCCTAGGACCCTGAGCCTGAATCTCCAAGGTCCCGAATTAGGACTCAGAGTCAGTTCCCTGCCTTCTTTTCCTGTGTAAAAAAGAGGGTGTGTGTATGTGTGTGTTGACTTGGTGCTAAGGACTGCAGATGGCCACTGCTCTTCCTCCCTTACTCACTGGATTGATGAAATCAGCTCAGAGAGGGAAAGGGGCAACCATGAGTCACACAGCAGAGTCAGGGTTGAATCCAGGCTCCTGGTGTCAGCCTCTGGCTCCTCGACCAACCTCATGCTCCACATCCCCTCCGCCTTCTCTGGGGCTGGAAGTGACTTTGGGGGCAGTTTAAGGGACTGTAAGCATGTACTCTTGCGTCTACCCTGGAGGACTTTTAGAGGAAGTCACTTCTGCTTCTCGGAACTTCAGTTTCCCCATCTGGAAAATGGACCTCACTATAGTTGTCCCACCCAGTCGTCGTGTGGGATCGCATTTGAAAGGGTCCAGAACACGCCTTCTCAGCGGGGGCGAGACTGCCCCCAAGTGGGCAGAAAGTTGGTTCTTGGGCTGGAAGACGAAAGAAAGCTTTCTGTACAAAGCCCAATATCCACACAGTACATAAAAGATACTGTATCATATCATAGACACGATATTAAAATTTTATGGAGGGGAAACTAGGGGAAAAGTGTGTAAGATCTTTTAAGGGAGAGTGACAATGAAAAAACATTGCGAAACATGAGTCCAGAACCCAGCGATCCGTGTGTTTTTTAACTTTGTGTTTAGAGCTTACAGCAGGCGGCTGGCTCCGTGGGGAAGGTGTGTGGGGTATCAGGTCAGAAGAGAGCCTGGCCTGGTCCAGACTCTGCCCTCGATGTTCAGTGTGACCACGGGCACATCACAGCTCCTCTCAGGGCCCGGTGTCCCCATCTGTGAGTAAGAGAGGTCCGTCAGATCAGCTCCGTGGGTGACTCCCTGGCAGTTGAGCTCCTGCCTGGCAGATCAGTTTGGGGTCTGGAGAAAAGCAGGTGGCGCTCAGACTATGGTGTTGAGAGGAGCATTTAATAGAAGGGCTGCTTACGAAGGTGTGGGCAGGCCTTGGGAACCACAGGGGCAGTGCAGGACCCCAAAGCTAGGGACAGCAGGGGCTGCTTCCCTGAGGCTCCGCGGAGGAGGGGGAGAGCATGGCTGCTAGGAGGCAAGGGTCCAGAGGGCATCTGATGGTGGCTGGGACCTTCCGTGGAGGAGGCAGGCAGCCCTGACGCCTCTCCTCCTTCCCTTCGTCTCTTGCCAGGGTTCCTGTTTGGCCAAACCCCATGGAAGCGGAGGGCCTAGAAGCTCAGATGATAGCATCTGTACAGGCCAGTGCTGGAGCAGAAGGCAGTGTGCAGAGAGGGGGAGAATAGAACTAGGGGCCGCGCAGAAGATACCTGGGAGGGTGTCCCAGCTTTCCCTCCAGCTTCCTATGGAGTGCAGGCTTGCCCTGGGTGTGGGCTGGGACACTGCGGAGGTCAGGGAGGAGAGCCAGCTGCCCTGTGTAGGCGGGAGAGTGGGCCCCTACTCTCTGCCCCTCAGGCTCTTTGCTGGCCTTCCTACCTTCTCAGGCGGAGGGGGTGCAGCCAGGGCTTCTGCATGGAGGTTTAAGACTGTTTTGGGAGCACTCTTCACTATAGACCTGTAGACTTGGCGGATCATGCACACATTTCTTTCCTTCTGGTCTCAGCTGCATCTTCTGTCAATGGGAGGTTGGAGCAAGCAACCTCTGAGAGCTTCCTGGCTCAGACCCAGGAGGCAAGAGGCAGGATTCTGGGCATCGGTGTTGGTCTCAGTGGAAAGACATCCTCACTGGCACCCGTGTTCTATCGGGACTCCATGTGCCTCTTGCCTACAGTGGTAAGGGCCCCCCATCCAAGAAAGTGCAAAGCTGTGGCCAGGTGTGTGTGTGTGTGTGTGTGTGTGTGTGTGTGTGTGTGTGTATCAGGAGAGAGAGGGTAGTTCCTGGGAGCTCCAGCTCCTGTTGTCCTGGTGATCCCGAGACCCCTGTGGGGCAGGCTGACTCTGCCAACCAGGTTCCATAACTGTGACGGGTACCCCATAGTTGCTGGTTTGATGGATGAACCTTGACTGAGCACTGCAGGGTGCCTGGCTCTGGGCGGGGGGTGGGAACAGACAACCCATCCTCCTGCCGAGACACCAAGTAGCAAGTCTGCAAAGCTGACTGATGTGCGGGTCTGTGAGTCATTCTGCCTAAAGCGATCTGGGTGCCCCCAGCATTGCCCCAGAGCACAGAAGATGACAGTTCCCGCAGGAGGCCGTTCCAGGAAGAGAATTCTAGGGAGAGGGGAGAGCATGGGTAGAGGTGTGGAGGTGGGACATTCCTGCATCGTGGCAGGTACAGTGAAGAGGGTTAGCAAGAAAAGAAGCCAGAGTGTATGGCGTAGAATGGCCTTGGGTGCCAGGGTGAGGAGTCCCTTCTTTTCATTGAGGGCATTAGAAGCAGTCGGGCTCGGGGTCCCGACTGTGCCTGGCACTGCCCATCTCCCACTTCTACTGCTTTCCCTGGCGAGGTGGCGGAACCTGGGGGTCAGCCTCTGGCTAAGGTTGGCATCTCAAGACTGAGCCCTGTGTACCTCCTATGTGCTGGGCCCTGGGCTGGGTGGTAGGGACCCACGGGACTCAGGGCTGAAGGAGCCATGGGCTTGGTTCGGACACACTGGCCCTCATTCCTGCTCTGGAGCTCAGTAGCCGTGTGACCCTGGGCTGATGACTACACCCTGAGCCTCAGCTTCTGCTCTGGTCATTGCCAGCCTGGCTGAGTATAGCAGGTAGGACATAGGTTATGGGTAGACAGCCCCCCAGAGGGAGGTGGCACGTGCTGTCACAGAGCACAGGAGGGTGCCCCAGGTGGGTGGTGAGAGGGGGTGAGAGATGAAGGCAGCCGGGGGAAGCATGGGAAGAATTTTCCTAGTGAAACCTCCAGAAAGAGTGGGTATCCCTTGAGTGTGACTAGAGAGATTGTGGAGGAGGAGGGCTGAGGACAGCTCTAAGTAGGAAGCTCCACACGGGAACAGCAAGGGCCTTAAGAGACGGATTGTGCCCGGCTGAGGAGGAGCCATGTGGGAAGGGAGCTTTCCTGGAAGAGTCGCCTGGGGCTGGATGGTCTGGAACTGGAGGTCAGCGCGCCTGAACCGGTCTCAGGCTGAATTTGCCTGTTTGGCCATGGGCAAAGGCTCAGGATTGGAGCCTGCCCGAGGGAGGGCCTCAGCTCTGTCCTTCCGTGCTTCTGTGGACTCTTGTCCATGTGACTGCGTGGAAGAAATGGCCTGGAAACTGCATGGTGCCCTGGCCTCCTATGCTGCCTTCTGGAAAGCCTGCTCCCTGTGTAAGCCCCATGTCATCTGTCCTGTGTGTGTACACGTCCCCTCCTCAGTGTGTCCCCTGGGGTGGGTTTGAGAGTGTACACATTGGAGTATCTGCGTGAATAGAAACATGAGCGTGTGTTTGTCCGGGCATTCCCTTCTCACTCCACACCCCTGTGTGTTTACACCTGCCAGCGGAACCTCAGCCCTGCCCTTTCTCTTCCTTGTGAGTCAACAGGTCTTTCCCAGGCACCCCCCACACACCAGGCTCCATGCAGGGTGCTGGGGAGGTAGAGATGCAGCTAGCTTAGGTGTGGGCGTTAGGAGTTCTGCACACAGACGCGCGCGCACGCACACACACACACACACACGTGTGCACATACACACACACACTGCAAACGAGAGCGTTGAGAGGAGACTCAGGTCTAGCTATTGCTATAGGAGCTAAAAGGGAGGCAAGAGCTGGAGGTAGAGGGGGTCACCCAGGCTCTCCACCAGGGCCTGCAGGATGGACCAGGCTGGGGGAGGGGGAGCAGGAAGGGAGTCCTTTGTTGGGGCCACCTCTGGAGCAATGGAAAAGAGGCAGGCGCTGTTGTGGAGTAATCAGTGAGGAGAGCGGCCAGGTTGGCAGGTTGGACAGATGCAGGAGGTTTTATGTAGGTGTGCTCAGGCCGTGGCTAAAGGTTTTCAATGAGCTCTCATCATTTTAGAGTCAGAATACTTCAGCCGGGCACAGTGGCTCACACCTGTAGTCCCAGCACTTTGGGAGGCCGAGGTGGGCAGATCATGAGGTCAGGAGTTCGAGACCAGCCTGGCCAGCATGGTGAAACCCCATCTCTACTAAAAATACAAAAATTAGCCGGGTGTGGTGGCGGGCGCCTGTAATCCCAGCTGCTCGGAGGCTGAGGCAGGAGAATTGCTTGAGCCCGGGCGGCGGAGGTTGCAATAAGCCGAGATCGTGCCACTGCATTCCAGCCTGGGCGACAGAGCAAGATTCTGTCTCAAAAAGAAAAAAGAAGAGTCAGAGTACTTCATATTTTGAACAACCCAGATTCTCAGCTTCTCTTGGACCGTGGATGCTATGGCTGCCCTGGGCCCCTCCTTGCAATGTATAGCAGAAACCAGTTAGTGCCGAGTGGCTGGCTGCTTTCCTGGGTTCTGGACTTCCTGCTGGCCTCTGTAGGCCTTCCATGTTTGTAGGCCCTCCAAGTTTAAAGCCTCTGGAAAAGAAGGTCTGAACTGGAAGCCAGAAGTCACAGATTCTCATGTTTGAAAAAACTTGGGGGCTGACATAGTGGCTCAGCCTTGTCATTCCAGCACTTTGGGAGGCCAAGGTGGGGTGCATTGCTTGAGGCCAGGAGTTTGAGACCAGCTTAGGCAACAAAGGAAGACCCCATCTCTACAAAAAAGTTTTTAAAATTAAGTAGGTGTGTCGAGGTGTGCCTGTGGTCCCAACTACTTGGGAGGCTGAGACAGGAGGATCGCTTGAGCCTAGGAGGTCTAGGCTGTGGTGAGCTATGATCACACCACTGCACTCCAGCCTGGGTGAAAGAGTGAGATACTGTCTCTAAAACAAACAGAACACGTCAGAGGTCATACATGCTCCCCCAGTGTGGCATCCCAGGAGATGGCTCAGTTATCTGTCTGCTTGTATGCCTCCGGTGACAGGGAGCTCACTACATTACAAGGAGTAGGGGTTTTGGGGAACCTTTTCCCCCTTTTCTTTTGAGACAGTCTCACTCTGTTGCCCAGGCTGGAGTGCAGTGGCACAATCTTGGTCCTGGCAACTTCTGCCTTCCGGTTCAAGCAATTCTCCCACCTCAGCCTCCCGAGTAGCTGGGACTCCAGGCACACGCCACCAGGCCTGACTAGTTTTTGTATTTTTAGTAGAGAGGGCATTTCATCATGTTGGCCAGGTTGGTCTAAAACTCCTGACCTCAGGTGATCGTCCCGCCTCGGCCTCCCAAAGTGCTGGGATTACAGGCATGAGCCACTTCGCCAGGCCCTTTTCTCCCTTTTCAAAAAATTGTGGTAAAAGATGTACAGTATAAAAGTTATCATTTTAACTATAGTTTTAAGTGTACAATTCAGTGGCATGAAGTCCATGTGTAATGTTATACAGCCATCACCACTATCCATTTCGAGAACTCTTAATCACTCTTTGCAGAAACTCTGGACCATTAACCAATAAGTCCTTATTCCCCTCTCTCACCAGCCTCCGCTAATTTCAAATCTACTCTTTGTCTCTACGAATTGGCATCTTCTAGATATTTTATATCAATGGGATCATACACAATATGCCCTTTTGGGTTACTCAGAGTCACATTTTCAAGGTCCATCCACGTTGCAGCTTGTATCAGAACGTCTTTGTTTTTAGAGCAGAATGGTATTCCCTCACATGTCAATACCATGTGTGTCTGTCTGTTGATGGACACTCGGGTTTCCACCATTTGGCTTTTGTGAACATTTGCGAACAGGTATTTGTCTGAGGACTTGTTTTCAATTATTGTGGGTCTATACCCAGGAGTGGAATTGCTGGGTCACGTGGCACTTGTATTTTTAATTTTTGGAGGAACTACCAGACTTTTCCACAGTGCCTGCACCATTTTCTAGGGACTAGTCTGTGTTTTCCTGGCTGGGAGGGGCGTGGCAGGAGCCTCTAGCTCTGCGGCCTTGGCTGTTCTGGTTCAACCTCTCTCTTCCCCTCTGTTGACAGAGTCGCCTCAAGAAAGGCCGGGCTCTCGGCGCAGCCTGCCCGGCAGCCTCTCCGAGAAGAGCCCCAGCATGGAGCCGTCGGGCCGCCACGCCGTTCCGGGTCACGGTAACTATCTCTGCGTCACCACCACCGCCACTGCCACCACCATCACCACCTCGCCCGGGGTGCTGCTCTGTGACCCCGCGGCCCCCCTTCCTGGAGTCTCACGGACCCGGAGAGCATCCGGCCTCCCTTGCTCTAGGTATCCGATCCCTCGGCTGCTCCCTTCTCCGTGGCTCACCCCTGGTCCCCGGGGCCACATGGGGTGTCCCATCCTGAGAGGGAGGGGGCAGGTGGAGGACAGACAGCACTGAAGGCTATGGGCCCAGCGCTGAGCTGGCCCGGGGAAGAGAAGAGGCTCAGGTCAGTTTAGATAAATAGACCCTTGGTGGGGGCACACACGCTGTGCTTCCACAACCCTGAAAAGGTGCCCTATTTTGTTCCCATGTATTTTAACACCTGTCGTGGCATACCATAATTTAAATCTTTCTTGGTGGTACATAAAATAATGCTGTATCTTACACTTGATGATGGCTTAGAACTGACAAAACACAGTATATATATCGTAGCTATTGAATTGAGTGGTCCCCACCAACACACAGACTTTTTTTTTCTTGAGATGGAGTTTTGCTCTTGTTGCCCAGGCTGGAGTGCCATGGCACGATCTCAGCTCACTGCACCCTCCGCCTCCCGGGTTCAAGCGATTCTCCTGCCTCAGACTCCTGCGTAGTTGATATTACAGGCATGCACCACCACACCCAGCTAATTTTTGTATTTTTAGTAGAGACGGGGTTTCACCACGTTGGCCAGGCTGGTCTCGAACTCCTGACCTCGTGATCCGCTTGCATCGGCCTCCCAAAGTGCTGGGATTCCAGGCGTGAGCCACCACGCCCGGCCGCACACAGACTTTTTGAAAATTACAAACCTAAACAACTTTATGGAAACAGAGCCCAATGACCCTTAACGTTTGACTGTTTATGCCCTTATGCATTGCTGTGCGAACACACACACACACACCCCCACACACAACAGAGTTTTGGGTCCCTTCGCTCCCTCATTCAGCAAGCATTAGTCTGTATACCTCTCTATAGCACTGTTTCAGGCACCAGAAACCCAGAGATGACATAGACACATTCCTTTCCCCCAGGGAGCTCAGGTCTGTAGGGCAGGTGGATGTCAGGAGGTTTGCTTGTTCATTCTTACACTCACCAGTTTTTCTGTCATGCCTGCTATGTGCAAGCAGAGGAAAGAGAGTTCTGGGTGGAGGGAGACAGAGAAGTGTGAAGACCTGGCTGTCACTGGATAGCATCATATAAAAGTGACTGGCTATTCCCAGTGGGTTGGGAGGGGGTCCCTCGGGAGCTGACTTTTGAGCTGCAACTTGAAGGGTCCGTACAAAAATGGCTAGGCAAGGACAGAGAGAGGGGGACTTCCAGGGAGGGAGAAAAGCAGTTGCAGAGGTATGCTTTGCTTGCCATAGGGCTGGCCCCACATCTTCATCTCAGGAACCTGAGGTTCAGAGAGGTGAAATTCTTTAGCTGGTGTCACTCAGCTCCTGAGTGACAGAGCCAGGCATGGAAGCCAGGACTCCCGGACCTTCACATTTTGTGTCCTTTTCTGGGGACCTTGGTCCTTAAGAGGTGTGAGTCGAGATTCTCTTCTGGGCTGGGTGCTGGGACCTGGGGGAGGGGGGACTGGAGAACTCAGAGGTGGGGATCTGGGTTTAAATCTCAGCTCTTCCGTGAGCCGTGTGATCTCAGTAGTCACTCAGCCTCTCTGAGCCTCGTGTCCCTGACAGTAAGATGTGGAATGACAGCCGTTGCTTGGCTGTGGACTTGGTGAATGTGGTGGCCCAGGTCTGACCCACGGTAGGTGCTTCATGGATGAAATTTATCATTACGATCTGAATCGGGTTTCCATTTTTGGCTGTAAAACATCAGTAAAGATCTAGAAGGGTTGGGGGACAGGCAGAGGACAAGGTGTTTGGGGGAAGGTCAGCGGTGAGCCTGGCCTGGGCCTTGGGGGACAGATCCACACACAGACCCTGTGCAGGGCCAGAAGCACCCCCCTCCCTCCCCTGTCCCGTAGCACACGCTTGCTCACTCACAGGCCCCCAAAAGCTACATCCTCACGTGCTCAGCTGACTTCTGCTCTGTGTAGACCCCCCGAGGGGAACCTGGGAAACATGGTTTTGCCTCGGGGGAGGCAGGGGAGATGCCACAGGATGTACTGGGATAACTGCCACCTTGACTGCCGTTTCAAACCCAGATGGCTGGATGTCAGCATCTCTTACAGGGGTGCGCCTTGGG
The DNA here is from genome assembly GCA_036589455.1 of Ateles fusciceps. NCBI lineage: Eukaryota > Metazoa > Chordata > Mammalia > Primates > Atelidae > Ateles > Ateles fusciceps. The sequence goes on from JAZHEH010000952.1 coordinate 21,094,207, forward strand.
AGAATCAGTGAGTCAGGGTATAAGGTCTACAAGGCTCATCCTGTCCACCTTCTCCATGGAAACCGAGGCCTGGGAAGGGCTGGACTTGTAGGGGTCACCACCCAGCTGACAGCAGTTCAGGAACCTGGGTTGTTTACACCCTCACAGCCACCCTTCCTCATTTGTGAGTCAGCCGAGGACCTGCAGCCACTCTGCAAGGTATTGAAGGTTCAGTGTGAGTCCCGCCCCTGCCTCTTGGAGACCATGTGACCCTCGGAGAGCCTCAGTTTCCCCCTTTTGTGAAATGTGGGGGGATGAGCTTTGTAAGGCAGCGTACAGTTCGGGCATACGGTAGGTGCTTAAATGTTCTGGTGCGGTAGCTGAGAGAATGGGCTTTAGAGAGTTTGCCGACCTGGGGATTCAGGTCCTCTACAGCCTCATACCAGCTTTGTGTCTTGGCCAGGAATGGAACTTTGCTGCCCATCTGGGACAACTCTCTCCCTCCTATAGGGAGAGCTGGAGGGTCGGGGGAGTGGCTCTCCGGGACCACACAGTGCTACGAGGCTGGCATGTGCCCCGCAAGTGATAGGGGCTCTGAATGAGGATGGGGGAAGGCGCCTGGTGTAGATGACCAGAGAGGCTTCCTGCGCAGCTGTGGCCGTCAGCTCTCAGGCTCCTGAGATTCAAACCCAGGTCTGTCTGCTCTGTGCCAGTAGTGTCTCCCAGAAGGGAGGGAGGGGGAGGGTGGCAGGCAGCAAGCTGGGGCCCTGGGATCCGCATAGACCAACAGTCAGGCTGGGTTTGGGGGGCTTCCCCAGGCCCTGGCCCCCCAGCAGCGACAGCATGCTGTTCTGTCTCTCTGCTGCCTCCATGGCAGAGGAGCCACGGTTTGGTTCGGGAGGGGAAAGAGCTGATGACTCTTCCTGGTCTCCCCCACCAGTTCCTCGGCCTGCCCCTTCCCCAGCCCCAGTCTTCCCTGTTGCAGGCTGGGTCCTCCCTCCGTCCCTCCTCTGCGCTCCCCCACCTCCATCAACCTTGAGGAGCACTGGCAGGCCCAGGGTGTGGGGAGGTGGCAGAGACTCTGGGAAACTTGACAGCCAATTGATTCCTCCTTGGGAAGTTGAAAGTGGAGAGTCGTGTTTGAAGGTTTAGCTGAAATGAGGTCTCAGGGCTATTTTTTGCGAGATGGAGAAGGAGAAGTGTCAGGGAGGGGGAAGGCCCAGGGGGCTGGCAGAAACTGCAGATAAACTGAAACTTGGATTGATTTCAGATGCTTCTAGGAGCAGGTCTTTAGTTTCTTTCAACAACTCACTTTTATTGGGTGCCTGGCTGTGCACATCCTGCATAGTTCTGATGCTGTGACAGAACAAGGCGCAGTTATCTCTGGCCAGGAAGGACAGAGAAGAATTCTTAGAGGAGGGACTTTTGGGGCTGGACTTTGAGGGTTGTATAGGAGTTCATCAGGAACCAAGGGAGAAGAGTATTTCAGTTAGTGAAGTGAATAGAAGTGAGCTAATGGCCTTGTGTGATTGGAGTGCTGGATGGGTTGAGGGCCTGGAGAGATGGGTGAGAGATCTTGGTGGGTGAGCTGAAGCCTTTGGACTTTCTCCTGCAGGACACAAGAGCCACAGTGGATGGTGGCTGCGAGTGGAGCTAGCAGGAGACCTCTGGTGTGTGGACCTCAGGTTTCCCAGCTTCTCACACCTCCTCTCACTCCTGTAGCCTCCCTGCACCCTCCGCCTGTTTCAGCTGTCTGTCTGTCACACAAACACCAGAAACAGGCATGCAAACGCAAACATGCCCACTAGTGGGTGACCCTCCCGCCTATGTCACCATGGAAAGGCTGTTGGAAATGATCTGGTTCAACCCTTCCCTATACAGAGGAGGGACTGAGAATCAGAGAAGGGAGGGTTCTTTCCGGAGGTCACACAGCGTGTCTGGGGTAGGGCCTGGAGTTGAGCCCAGGTCTCTGTCCCTCTCCCCCTCATCCAGTACTCCTCACCCCTTACTCCTTCCTGCCCTCTCCTCCCAGCTCCGGGACATCAGCCACCCTGTCTGAGCTGAGCCCCTCTCCCAGCCCCCATCACATTTCCTGGGAGGAATGCGTGCTCCAGCCGCCCTTGGAGCCCCCGACAGCTCCCCTCCTGCCCATCTGCACACTGCCCCCTCCTGGCCACCAGGCCCCAGGTGCAGAGGGACCCGCAGTTTGGACTGGGGGCTGCCTGAAGGAGGGACACAAGACTTGAGGTCCAGGAGGGGCATTCTCTGCTCCCTACAGAGTTGGCCTCACTGCCCCCCCGTTTGTGCAGTTTCCAAGCTACACACGCTCTGGGTGGCTGTTGGGGTGGAGAACAGAAAAGCCAGGTAGGCTCACAGATCAGAAGAGCCAGGTCTGTCCCAGGGTATATGGGGGAAACTGAGGCCCAGAGAGGAGCGGCTTGTCCAGGATACTTGCTGGGGCTCCCTCCACTGGCCCAGGCTGCTGTGGGTCCATCTCAGATGGACGTTCACGTGGGGACAAATCTATGTTTGTGGCCCATCAACCAGCGGAGGGCTGTCAGCCACGCAGCCCTGGCTTTAGCAGGGTGGCAGTGCTGGACCCCTGGGTGGGGTCCCACCGTGGGCGCCCCAGTTTTCTCCTCGAAGTATGAGGAGTTTGCTCAGTTCTGCTCTGTGAGCCAGAGTCTCCTGACCCAGCATCCGGCATGTATTCAGCAGATGGGTGGGGTGGTGGGAGAGCAAGCCCCGCCCCCTCCACCCTCACCCCCCTCCATCCCTGCCCTTCACGGAGTCTGACTGGTATTAAACTACTCAAACCCAAAAGGGACGTCACTGTCATTTTGGTCTGTGTCTGCCTTCCGCAGGGGGCGTCCCCCTTTCTGCAGAGGGAGTGTTGGAAGGTGGGGCTCACAAGTTGTCCAGGGTGGCCAGGGTGGGGCAAGGATGGTCCTCGGGGCAGGAGTGTGGGGACAGGGGGTCTTGGAGCCTCCTGAATCTAACAGCAGGCCAGTTGAGGCCTGGGACAGAGGTGGGACTGCTGCAGTATTGGTAGGATGGAGAGCTGTCCCCCACCCCTTTAATAAAAGGAAGGCTGTTTGGTGAGGTCCATTTTACAGCTGAGGAACCCAGGCTCGGGGGAGGGGAAGGGCCTGCCCTCCTCAGGTCTGCAGCGGGTGGGAGGCAGGGGCGGGAGCCCAGCTCTGCTCTGTGAGTCTCGCCACGGTGTGAACGACTTACCTTCCTCTCGCCCTTTGCCTTTCTTTATTCTTTCTTTCGCTAAATTTTTCATCAGCACTAACTGTGTCAGGGCCTATGCTGGTCATTGGGGATAAAATAGGATGAAAACGTAGTTGCTACCTGCAGAAATACAGAGGGGTCAGCTGGGGCTGGGTGAAGTCATTTCCGGGCAGGTGAAGGGGAAAGGACGTTCCAGGCAGCTGGGACAGCCCCTGCACAGGCCAGGACATGGGAAACAGCTAGGAGCAAATGACAGCAGGAACGGAAAGCAGTTTGGGGGCTGAAATGTGAGGAAGTGGCTGGAATGGAAGCAACAAGAGATCCATGGCTGTGAAAAGGGATCTGAGGCCATATTAACAGGACTATAAGGTCCTCAGCAAGGGAGGTGAGGTGGGCCAGAGTAGGCCAGAGCAGACGTGGAGTGCAGCATACTTGACCAGGCTGGAAGAGATTGGAGCTCCTTCAGTGGTCAGAGACCAAGACTGGGTGGGGATCCATCATGCAGTTCGGGGGGACAAGCAAATCGCTTTTCTCAAGCAGGTTCTCAGGAACCTGTTCCACCCTCTCACATCTGTGCTCAGAATGCCCTTGCGCAGGGGTAGGGGTAGGAGCCCACTTCAAGGAGCCCTGGAGTCTCCTGCCTCCTCCTGGCAAGAGGCAGCTTGGCTTGGGCAGCATGAGTGGGGGAGATGGAAGTGAGGGTTACAACACAGCCTCAGTATCCCCCTCCTCTTCCTGCCCTGGGTCTTCCAAATGCATGCATAGGCCATCCCTGCAACTCCGTTTCCCCAGCCCTGCACTTAAGCCTGCTGGGCAGCACGGAATCAGATGAACTGGTTGGTTCCCATTGAGGTGTAAAGGCAGCCTCCCCAGTCCCCGCGTATGTCAAGTTCAGTGACGGGGCAGGTGGAATGCTCTGTGAGGGCCTTTCTGCCTCTCTTCAAACCTACTCGGGGTCCTGGGGCTGCAGTGCTGGCCCCCTCCCAGGGGTAGTCCCCCCGACCCCAGGGATGGAGCAGGATTAGAATCTTGGCTCCGTTCTGTGGGATGGCTCAGGCAATTGCCTCACTCTTTCCCTGTCTGTAAACAGGGCAGGAACCCCTACCCACCGGGCGGCTGTGAGGTCTCAGTGCCTGGCACAAGGGAGCATTCCCCAGTGTTCACACCTGCTCACCTCGCTTGTGTGAGGGGTACACCTCCTCCCCACATTTCCCCCAGAACGCCAGGTAACTGGACAGATCCCTCCCCCTTCCACACCCCTCTGTCATGGCCCCAAAGCAACATCACCCCTGGCTAAACTTCTAGGGCTCAGCCCTGGCGCCAGAAGGTGGAGAGGGGTGGAGGGGTTCCTAGGGGACCAGAGACCAAGTTCTCAGGTGACGCGTTCAGACGGAGATGGAGGTGTCTGCGCAGGGCCGTTTCCTGCCAGTTGGGGGCAGCAGAGGGCAGCGAGTGGACTCCTGGGTGGCTCCTCCCAGTGAGTGTTGAAGTCCCAGGGGTTTGTGTGTCCGGGGCCACAGGGAGCACTAAACAAGTGCAGAGCCCACTGCTGGGGGCTGGGGGCAGCTCAGGTCTGGGACCATCTGTCATGGCTGGGCCTGGCATGACTGACTGTGCCATCCAGGCCTGGGTGGACCAGAAAGCCAGGGCTTCTGAAAGGGGGACCCTGGTCAGGGACACTGGATGGAACAAGGTCTGGGGTGGAGACAGCCGTCCACTAAGAGGAAGGGCACAGGGTGAGGTGGAGCCAGCAGGTGATCTGTCAGGCAGGGCCGCCGCACCGCGGTCACCGGGGCTGGGGCCAGCAGACACTCGGTCTCTGCCACCCTTGGACGGGTTGCAGACACCTGTTCATCTACCACTGCTTTGAGAAGGGGCAAGGCGGGCATTGTGGGAGAGGCGGGGTGGTGGTCAGGGCTTGCACCCCAAGTCCCACTGGCCCGGGTTCGAATCGCAGCTCTACCACCTCTGCTGTCTGTACGAGGGGGCTTTGAATCCTGTTCTGCACAATACTCTGGGTCAGGCCCTGTGCCGAGCACTTCCTGAGTATTGTCTCATTTAATCCGTACAACCTGAGACTCAGGTAACACAAATCTCCCTCTTTGAAGGTGACGAAATCAAGGCAGATGGGGAGTGAAGAGTCAGCCGCGGATGGCTCCACTCACGGGCCTGGGTGTTGAAGTTCTCACAGCGCCGGGCCCACGGCTCACAGCCCAGTCTTTGCTAGCCTGTGCTGTTTTCCTCTCCATCTTACGGATGAGGATGTTGAGGCCCAGAGAGGGGAGGTGCATGGTCCTGGACCACACAGCTTGCAGGGACAGACTGGCATTTGGACCCAGACCTCCCCGTCTCCCTGCCTTCTCTTGTCCTGCCCCTGCTTTGAGCAGTCCTGGCCCCCGGGGTCAGACACCCCCAGGGTAGGAGAGAACTGCTCTCCTCTTGCCATCCTGCCCTGTGGCCCTACAGGTCCTCCCCTTTCCTGGGAGGTGGGGGGACCTGCATGTCAGGGGCAAGGCTCAGATGCCTTCCTTTCCGCCACCTCCTCATGCTACGAAAATGAAACCATCAAGTGGCATTTTGGTGGGATTGCAGACATAATTACATCTGAGTCGCTGGGTGGGAATTTTTTCCAAAGCCAGGAGGCCCTCTGTGGAGGTGGCAGCAGTGGCATCTGTTTCCAGCACAAGGCTCTGCATTGGGATGAGTAACTTCTCCTGTGGAATTGCTTAGAGAACGCCTAAAACGAGCTGAGCTTGTTACTCCCCTGCTCTAGCACCTCAGATGGCTCCCAGCAGGGTGGGGGATCCAGTCCCAGCCTGGCATTCAAGCCCCCTGGGCCGTCCCAGCTTTCATGTCTTTGTGTGGACAGGTCCTTCTTCTTTTTTTTTTTTTTTTTTGAGGCAGAGTTTTTTTGCTCTTGCTGCCCAGGCCGGAGTGCAATGGCACATTCTTAGCTCACCACAACCTCTGCCTCCCGGGTTCAAGCGACTCCCCTGCCTCAGTCTCCCGAGTAGCTGGGATTATAGGCATGTACCACCATGCACGGCTAATTTTTGTATTTTTTTTAGTAGAGACGGGGTTTCTCCATGTTGGTCAGGCTGGTCTCAAACCCCCAATCAGGTGATCCTTGGCCTCCCAAAGTGCTGGGATTATAGGCGTGAGCCATCGTGCCCGGCCTGTGGACAGGTCCTTCTACCCACAATTCCTCCCCATTTCTCTGTCTCCAGAGCTCATTAGTGCCATCCAGGGCTCTGTCCAGGCCGCGGAACACCCCACCTGTACACACTCTCTCACGGACACTGTGACTTCATTATCCATCACATCTGTCTCTCCCACCAGACAGTGGTCACCTTCTCAAGGTCAGGGACTGTTTCTGATTTGTCTGAACTCCTGGCACTGGGGCAAGGCCTCACCTGTGACAGGCTCGTGAGGGGCTTGTGGAATGAAGGTGCATGTGACAGAGAGAGACAGGGAATAAATGAATTAAATGGAGTAATTTCAGGGTGAGCAGAGAAGAGGGTGAGCAGCGGCCTCTCCACTTCCACCAGCCCCACACTGTGTGTCTGAGGTCAGAGTGGCCCCCTGCCTTGGGAGGACAGGTCAAGACAAGTGACCCAGCCCACCAGAGGCCCGATGAGGACACCAGCCCTTGCCTTGAAAAGTGCTGGATGTGGTGGCTTACACCTGTAAGCCCAGCACTTTGGGAGGTTGAGGCGGGTGGATCACCTGAAGTCAGGAGTTCTAGACCAGCCTGGTCAACGTGGTGAAATCCCGTCTCTATTAAAAACACAAAAAATTAGCCGGGCATGGTGGCACAGGCCTGTAAGCTACTCAGCAGGCTGAGGCAGGAGAATCGCTTGAATCTGGGAAGTGGAGGTTGCAGAGAGCCGAGATTGTGCCACTGTACTCCAGCCTGAGTGGCAGAGTGAAACTCTGTCTCAAAAAAAAAAAAAGAAAGAAAAAGAAACTGACCTTGACTCTACCCCATATCCATGGGCCTTCTGAGGCCAGGACTCCCAGGTGAACCTTGGCCCGCAGATGGTAAATCAACCAGGAGGAGAAGTAGCCTATAAAATCCTCTCCCCCAAATGGTACATTTTGTATTCTGTAGTGAAAAGGGCTTTTAAAAGCACTGCTTACTCAGGTGGATTTACGGGGCTTCCCCCACCCCTCCCTCCCACTAGTGTTTACTGGTCCTCAGGCCCGGAGCTCCTTGGGGTTCTGTTGTTTCCTTGGTGGCTCTTGGTCCAGGGAGAGAAACCAGATAGCACCTGTTTCCTGCCTTGCTGCCCTGGGGCCACCCCGGCCAGCTGGGTGCCTGGAAGTGCAGGGCGATCCTCCCCAACAGAAGCCCCCTGTGGCTCAGCACAGGCCTAAAAGTTCTGCCATTAGTGCCCCTTTGTCCCCAGAAGATCCTTCCCATGTGTTGTGCCCTGCAAATGGGTCACCAGGGAGGCACACCCAAGCTGACAAGGCTGTAGAGATCAGCTAGACCAAATCCCCTCATTGTACAGCAGGGGAACCCGAGCCACAGAGAGGCTCAGGTGCTGGCTCAGTGCCTCAGCCCAGTAATGGAGTTACATGAGAGCTTTAGCTCTGGAGCAGCCTGTCTGCGTCGGACCCAGCCCTGCCGCTTCCTGGCTGTGCGGTGCTGGGCAAATGAGTTGCCCTTTCTGAACTTCTGTTCTCCCGTCTGCCCACTGGGTTGTGAGAATTAAACAAGAAAAGTCATGGGAAGCTCTAATACAGTGCCTGCAGCTTAGACAGGGCTTACTAAATACTTCTGACTAATTCGCAGCATCGTGTTGGAAGAGCCCTCATTAGTATTAATAGCAGAGCTGGGTTTTGACCCCAGAGTTCTAGAATCCGAACGTGGTTTTCTTGCCACTCATGCAGTGCACAGAGGACAGGATATGGGAGTTTTGCTGGGCAATGAGCGCTGAAGTCAGCAATCCGCCCTGGGAGGACTGGCTGGGACCTCAGTGATAGGGCGTGGAGGCAGGTGGAGAAAGTATAGACCCAGCTGCAGGAGTGTAGCTGCCTGGTGGAATCGGCTTCCTTGCAGCCACGTGGCCCTGAGTGTCCAACTCCCCACCCCGAGGCCAGGGCTGGCTGAGAGCTTAAAGAGCTGTTGAGGTGTTTGTAGCCGTCCAGACCTCTGGGACAGGCTTATTATGCTAAGGCAAGTGTCAGCTGGAGGATTTATGGGACAATGAGTCACTCCCTGGCTGCTCTGGTTGTCACATCCCAAGCTGAGACCTTGGGAATTCGTAACTGGTTTCTGTTTGCAGATGTCTGCTCAGTCCTGGGCACTGGTAGATACCAGGAGGGCCCTGCCGACGTCCACAGCTCCCCCTCCCAGCTTTACCTTTACCCTTTTCAAGACTGGGCTCCCCTCTTTTCCTCCGTTAGACTCTCAGTGTTCCTTAGGAGTCCCCTTTACTTGGGTGTCCTCTGCACTGGGGGAAGGGATGACAAGCCCAGGCTCAGGTGGTGGTGTGTAACTTGGAGGCTGGAGGGACCTGTGGTAACTCTCCAGGGGCCTCCCAGGGCAGCCAGACTCCCCCGCTGTCCTACTACTATGCCTCTGCTTATGCTGTGAGTCTGCCTGGAATGCCTGTATGTGGCTATCCTGCCCTAGCTAATCTCAGCAAGCCCATCTGCTGCCCCACCTTCAATGTTTCTGAAATGCCATCAAAAGCTGCCTCCTCCAGCCAGTCTGCCTAGATTGCTCCCAAGTGAAATCCTTTTGAAAAGCCCCACAGAGCACTTTCTCTGTTCCTTTTATATCATCAAATATGTGTTAATTCATTCAGGAAATATCAATAGAATAGCTGCCAGGTGTCCAGCGCTGGAGACCCCGGCTGCCATTAGCCCCTGCTCTGGAGGCTTCACAGTCCAGTATGGGGTGGGGGAGGCACTACACAAACACACTCATAATTACAACTGTGATAAGTCTACAGGGAGACCTGGCCTAGTGTGGGGGACATCAGGGGGAGGCCTCTAAGGCAAAGACTGAGGAGGTACCTGGAAGGGTGTGGAGGGTCTTCCTTCCCAGGCAGGAGGAACAGGCCAGGCCCTTCTTACTAATGGCTGGGCTGGTCTCTGGTGGTCAAAGGAAGTGATAATAAAAACTATGATAATGAAAGTGATAATGACAGCAATGACAGCAATTCGTATTTATTGTAAAGTTTCTTCCATGCATGATCTCACTGAATCTTCACAACCACCTTGTGCCCATTTTACAGAAGAGGACGCAGGCATGGAAGGTTAAGTCAGGAGGCCAAGGCCCCATAGCCATTAAATGCTGGAATCACCTGCTCTCACCCTCTTCCTGGGAAGGATGAAAGATATTTACATTTTACCTGGGGGATTCCTAGAGACTGGATTATCCTGAGAACCTAAAGAGGTGTGTCAAATGGTGGAATTTCAGGTGTGCTGATGGGCAGAAGGAGAACTGTTTAGGACAGGGACCTTTAGCTCTTGACAGGGAACAAAAGTCACATGTTCGGGGGAGGGCACCGGAGGAGTGAAGCCTCACAAAGTGAAGCCCTGCAAGAAAAGCGGGAGAAATGGGCAATTGTTTTGGAAGCAGTTAAGAGCTGTTTTCTGGCCTTGGTCCTGAGATCTGGGCTCCCAACTCAAGCTTCCTCGGCCGCTTGCCCTTCCCATCCTGGTTGTGAATTTGAGCACACGTGGGCCAGTGTGTTTTGCTTGTGTGTCTGCGCAGTTCTGTGGGTGCCTGATGATAGTTGAGTACTTCTTTTTGCGTCTGTGGGCTTGTTTCAGTGTATTTGTATGTTAGCTTGTATGTTTCATGACTGTGTATGTGTGTATTCATGTGTGTGCTGATCAGTGTGTACGTGTTCGTGTGTGTCCATATGGTGGTATTGGGGGACTTACATGCTTATGTATGCGTTTCTTTGCGGGATGCCTTTCTTGTGTGTATTTGTATTCGTGCCTGTCCTTGAACTTGTGTATGTTTCTGGCCTTGTATATTTCTCTGTGTGAACATGCTTAAGTGTGTTTTTCCAGGCAGTATTTTAACACAACAGTGACCCTTGAATGTCAGGGTCCAGCCTCTTCCTGGGGTTTCCCCCGAAGGCCCTCAGGGCCTATGAATGTGTTCTCTTCGTATGACTTAAGCAGTCTGGCTACTTTCTCTAGGTGGTGTATGTGGCGATCTCACTGGCATGAGATTGTGGAGGATTCTATGGGCATAGGGTGGCCTGTAATCCCAGCTTAACATGCCTCCCCTCTTTGCCTGTCACAGGGTCTGGCGTTCCACCATTAGTGAGTCATTCTCCAGCTGGGACCCTCTGATGGCACGTACCCTCGAGGGGGAAGAGGCCAGAGACCCTGGCAGCCTGCTGAGGGTAGAGACCCAGGAACAGGGGAAGGCGGGGGAGCAGGAGGAATGGTGCGTCTGAAGGATTTGGGCAAAGCCAGAGAATTCCCTGATGCCATTAGTGCCAAGCCTGGGGTGGCCCAGGCAGCCTGGCCCCAGCAGCTGCTCTGACTTTACAGAATCATCAAATATCAGCCCTGGAAACGAGCTTGGTGATCACTCAGCCCAGCCCCTCGCATTGCAGGTGGGAAGACTGAGGCCCAGAAACAGGAAGTGTGGGCAGCCTGGGAGGTTCTTGAAGTGGGGGATGCTGAAGATACAAAGAGCACTGGGCAAGGAGCAGGGGACCCAGGTTCTCATGGCCCCACCTGGTGACACGGGGCAGGTCCCACTGCCCTCTGGGCCTCAGGTGCTTCCTCTGTATCATGTGGGCACTGGCCTGGCTGCCCTCTGTGGGCCCTCCTGGCTCCCACCCTGTGACTCTGGAAGCACAACCTCCACCCTTTCCAGTGCTGCCAGCAGCCTGCCGCGGTGTCGGGTGGGCCTGGCAGCCTGTGCAGCTAGCATTTCTCCCCCTCCTGGAGCTGAGAGAGGTGGCAGGATCTGGATGGGATCTTCTCCTCCCTTTCCTGTTTATTTAGATGTGCTTTTGGCATTCGGGCGAAGCCCCAGAAAGATACTGAGAGACGTGCCTGTCAAAACAGCCTCCCTTCTCCAAGGCTCTCTGTTTGGGGATGGGCCTTAGAAACCGCTACGGGAGGAGCCGGGCCTGGGTGGAGGGAGGGCCCGTAGGGTTCTGTCTCCATCCTGAGTACTGTCTTGGGGTCCCCCAGTGGGCAGCTGAGGGCTCAACGGGCGACAAACGTCTGCCAGGCCCTGCCTGCCCATCTGCAGCAGCCCAGATCAGTCTGTTGAAGGGGAGAGGGTGATGAAGACAGGCCTGGAGGAAGGATGCAAGGACAAATGGATGCTGGGCTTGGGGGAAGGAACCTACCCTTGACTGAGCACCTACTGTGTGCTAGGCATGGTGCTCAGTGCTTCACATTCAGGTGAGAAGCAGTGGCTTTGAGACCATTGGCGACATGGGGTTCCCGGGTGTCCAGGTGGCGGTGCTGAAATGTAGATCCCCGGTTCCCTAGGGGCTGCCTAGGGACACAGGCAAGGACACCACTGGGCAAGGTCTCCCCTCCCTGGGGGTGGGGAGCCTCCAGGTCCCCCCTGGGAGCTCCCTGTGGCAGCCCTGCTCTCAGGGAGTGAGTGGGCCTCCCTTTCTTCCCTCCCGCCTTGGCTTTGGTCGCTGAAGCCTATTACAGTGCCTGGGGCTGAGTGTGGGGAGGACGATCCCAGCTGCCCATTCTGTTCCCCTATATGTGGGAGTCCCCCACGCTGCCCACCCCAGGGGCCAGAACTCTCCTGGTTACAGTCCCAGCTCTGCCACCTTCAGCCGGTGGCTTACTTTCTCTGAGTCTCCATTTCCCCACCAGGAAACCCAAAACATCCTGAATTCTGAAGCCCTCATCCTCCCAAGGATTCCTGATAAGAGGCATTGGGCCCCCCAGGCATCCCCTCCTAGAGTGGGGGTGACTTGTCAGAACGGAAGCTTGATTGCTGGTAATATGTCATCATCACGTGGAATTGATTGAAATGAATGAATGAAGAAGTCACGTGTCTTGAATTCTGAAAGACCTTTGAGAAAGTCATTCAGGACCTTCTGGAGAAGGAGCGGGGTTGGGGGCCAGATGTCAGGATGGTGGTGTAGTGGCAGGAACTGGGGTGGGAGAGCTGCTTAAGGATTTGGGTCCTTCCAGCCAGAGACCCCCCCCAGCCTCTCACTCCTACTCAAATTGCCCTGTGCTTTGGTCAGTGATATGATGGAAACCTAGGGGCCCTGGGGATCAGCTGGCATAGGAAGGGTGTCCAGATGGGCAGTGGGCCATCCACAGAGAGGGGCGGGGGCTACACAGCTATCCATGCCCAGCCATCAGGGAATGAGCTTGTGCTTGTGCAAAAGCCCTTGCCCCTTGTGCAAAAGCCCTGGGGCCTTGGTTGACCTCAGCGCCGTGGCACAGCTGCCTGACACGTAGATGGGGACATGGGCTGCTTTAACAAAGGCAGAGTGCCCCATCTGGGGAGGGAGCCACGGGTCCCCCGCAGACTGTGTAGGCTGCTTGCTGAGCTTTAGACATCAGTCCTTGCTCCAGTGAATGAAAGCTGAGGCCTCCATCTGAGCAGCCCTGCCCGCCCCGTGCACTTTGGACATCGGGAGTCTCTGTGAGGTTGCTTTAGGAAAAAAAAAAGTGCTCGTTTAAAAGAGTTCAAAACTACCAAACTGGATGACACTCTGTGGCTCCAGAATCATTTTGCAAGCATGTTCATTCATGTCTCTCTCCTCCTGCCAGGCGGCCTGCAGGCCCCTCGGAGAGCCCAGACAGACTCGCACCCTTGGTGGTCATTTACCCGCTGGGGCAAAAAGAGGTGGTTGTGCTCAGCCAACATCAGTATTGGTCACAATAAACCTAGCAACTACTGTGTGTAGTTGCTTAATAGTTACTGTCTTTCTGGTGACATTGTACCTCATTTCATCCTTCCCAGGGTCCTATAAAGTAGGTATCATCATCAGTCCATTTTACACATAGGGACACTGAGGCTCAGAGAGATCCAGTAATTGACCCACAGATTGAATGAAGATTTGAGGCTAAGCAATGTGAGAGGGCTGGAGCTGCCCAGAGGGGCATGGTCAGCAAGCGGGGGGCTCCTGGGGGCCAGGGCCATCTGCAGGAGAAGTGGGATACAGCCAGGCCTTAGGGGGTGTGGCTAGGGGTCAGAGTCTGTCAGTAGGCAAGGGAGTGATTATGGAGACTACTTATAATATCCTTGCAGATGAGCTAGGCCCAACATGTTACTGCAAACTGAGTGTTTTTAACAGTCCCGTACATGTATACGGGATTCCATCCGAGAATGATATGTGCCTTTGGTTGAGCACTTACTGTCTGCCCCACTCTGAGCCTAGAGCTTTATCAGTTTCTTGTTTGGTTGCTTTCTGAGATGGAGTCTCATTCTGTCACCCAGGCTGGAGTGCAGTGGCACGATCTTGGCTCCCTGCAACCTCTGCCTCCCCGGGTTCATGTGATTCTCCTGCCTCAGCCTCCCGAGTAACTGGGATTACAGGCTTGTGCCATCATGCCCGGCTTGTTTTTGTATTTTTAGTAGAGACAGGGTTTCGGCATGTTGGCCAGGCTGGTCTTGAACTGCTGTCCTCAGGTGATCCACCTGCCTCAGCCTCCCAAAGTACTGGGATTACAGGTGTGAGCCACCGTGCCTGGCAGCTTTATCAGCTTTTATCTGCCAATTTAGTCCTCACTGCAGCCCCCCACCCATTTCACAGAGAGGTAAGGGGCCTTGTCTGTCAACTCTTGCAGCGAGGGGTCTGTGGAGCTGGGTTTGAGCCCCATGTGCCTGCCTCCGACTCGGTTCTTAGCCACTGAGCTCTCATTGGGCTCCACTGGGGTCCTGGAAAGTGGGTATCAGAAACCCTGTTAAACTGAATGATTTGCCCACAGCCCCTCAGTTAAAGGTTGTCTTTGGTCTCAAATAAGAGTTTCTGACTTGAAGACCAGTCAGCCCCTCTTCCCAAGATCTGGCTATAGCTCCCTCCAGAAATCAAGTCCCAGGAGCTGCCCCTGAAGGGACAGTAGAAAAGGTTTGCCTGCCTTCATGTGGCGATGAGGGAGAGGACGCCCTTGACCCTCCACCCCCCATGAAGGAGTGCAACAAGCTGTGTGGCTGGGCAGAGCAGGGGACTGGAGTCCGAGGTCCTTGATTAACCTTGCTTTGTGACCCTGAGGAAGTCCTTTCCCTACTCTGGTCCCCAGTCACCCTCTAATGCAGCCTTTGCATCTGAGTCCCCTTCTGGTGGTGGCTTTCCAAGCTGATGAGTATTTGTTAAGTCTGTCATATGCAAGGTCCTGAGCTGAGTCCTCTGGGGGAACAGAGGTCTTTAGGTGGATGTCTGCTAGGGTGGGTGGGTGGATCAATGCGAACCCTCTCTGTTACCCGGAAGAATCACTTTTCTCATGATGTGAGCTCCCTGACCTCTTGAATATCCATCCATTGCTTACCCCATAATGTTCATGGCTCTCTTGGCCACTGTGTCTAGCACATAATGGCTCTCAAGGTGGAAGAGTGAATGTGACAGGGGGTATTAGGAGTCCCCAAGGTCACTGCCAGTTTGGGTGGGGGAGGCACCATTCCAAGTAGGCTTTAAGGAGGAGGCTGCTTGTCAGAGGAGCATCAAGTAGAGTCACAGAGGGTGGAGCGGGGAACAGGAGGTGCCACATGTGTGTCAAACCTCCTAGAGGGGGAGAAAACTTTTTTAAACTCAGAAATAGGATAAAGCCATCCATATTGCTCCAGAATGAGCTACATAAATTGTGAAACATGCTTCTTTGTTCTTTGTATCTCAAGATTGCAAAAATTGTGAAATTTCCATCAGCGTAGAAAATAAAAACCAAGCAAAAGTACAAGCCCATGGGATAACTTGCTTGACAACAACCTCTGGGAGAGGAGAACCCATCCAAATTAGCCAGGTGCAGCCCCTCCCCTATACCTGGCAAGAGGCAGAGGTTGGGAGAGCTCAGAGCTCAGAGCCCACGCAGAGGTGCAGGCCGCTGCCTCCACGCTGTGTCTCCCAGAGAGCCTAGAGGTCCCCTGGCCTGCTACCATTTGTGGTCCCCCTGCAGTAAGCATTGCCTTGTCTATGGGTCACACCTCTGGAGAAGGGTCTCTCCTGCAGCCCCTAATACCTAAGAGATATCTGTGGCGCAGATGAGAATACCCTGATGGATAATTCCAGGCTGCAGAGGTGAGAGGCATTTGGGCTCCAGTGCCTGGGATGGCCTTCTGTTGAGGTAGCATTTCGGGTGGGCCTTGAAGGACACGCAGAATTGCAACAGGTGACAACAGGGGTAGGTCTCCTGTGGACATGAAAGGGTGAGGAAAGAGGAAAAGGCAGAGGGAGAAAGAAAAAGGGAAATCTTGAGCCAGGCCCGGAAGCTGGGTGTCCTTGAGTGAGTCACTTTACCTGTCTGAGCAAGCTTCATTTGCAGAGAATGTTTTTCTGTCATTTTCTGTCTGTGCGGGTGACATGAGATGACTTGTACAGCCCATGTTTGACCTTGTCATGTTGAAGATGGACAGATGCAGCCCAGTGCCTGTGGCAAATGTCCACTGCTCCTCTTGGACCCAGAGAGGGTGCCAAACTGACCCTTTATTTTGTGATGGATGGAATGTGGTATTCGGATTATGTATGTTAACCTCAAATTAATATCCCACTTGCCACCTGGAATTGAGACTGGGGGTGGGTGAGCCCCCAGAATCCCCCCCCCTCTCAGAGGACTCTCCCTCTTCCAGTTTTCCCCTCCCTCCTCCAGTTTTCCTCTCCCTCAAGCTGCCTATAGGTTCCAAGCCCGGCAGGACCCAGGCTGTGTCCCCTGGGACCCCCACATCTATCCCATCACCTGTACAGGGAAGATCGGTTCGACCTGTGCATACTGAACGCCTGTCTCCTCTGTCTCTTCCATTAGACCAGGAGCTCTTGGGATGGGGGATGTGGGAAATTGAGCCCTGTTCTCAGTCAGTGCAAGCTGGTAGGTGGATAAATGACCTGAATAAGGTTCCCCAAATCTTGAAGCTTTTAACGGGGATACTCAGCAAACCCTTCAGCCCCTCGGGCCCCTCCCTGAGCTGGGCGCTAGGAATCCCATCCCCAAGGTGGTTGTCCTTGCTTGGGGTACGTACAACGGTTCTGAGCAGGGGCTCCACCCTGACATCGAGCGACTGCCGCTCTGGGAAGGAAAGTCGCCCGGGGATCCGGGGCTAGGTGGCCAGGGCACTGCCACGCGCAGGCCAGCCGGCGCCTTAGCCGACCACGCGCCCGCTCTCGTCGGTACCACCGCAGGCTGGGAGCAGCGACCTCGCGGCGGAGAAAGGCGCTGTGTCAATCCTCGACGGGGTGGTGGAGCGTGGATTCCTCCAGGTGGGTGGGGTGTGTGACCTCGCTCGCGGAGGACGGGCTTGGAGGCGGCGGGGAGGTGAGAGGAGCGGCCGGCCCCCGCGGTACCCGGGGCTCTCCGCCCTTCTGCAGCCCCGCCCCCCTCGTCCCGGTACTCCCCCCTCGCCCCGGTGCCCGGGGTCTCGGGCAGCCTCGGCCGCGGTCGGCGCGGCTCGGCTCGGCGTCGCCATGGCAACAGCGGCTTAGGGGGCGGGGGCGACGTGGCGGGTGGGGTGGGCTGGGCCGCGCTGCGCGGGCCGGGCCGTCGGCGCTCGGTCGGCGGGCGGGCGGCGCGGGCCGCGAGCTGCTGGGGCCGAGCCCGAGCCCGAGCCCGGCCCGCCCTCGGCCGCGCGGCCGCCCAGCGAGGGTGCGGGTCCCGCGCGGGTCCCGGCCCGCCGCCGCCGCCGCGCTAACCCCGCCTCCCCTTCCCCCTCTTGTCGCCCCGCGCGCAGGGCTTCCTCAGCCGCCGCCTCAAGGGCTCCATCAAGCGCACCAAGAGCCAGCCCAAGCTGGACCGCAACCACAGCTTCCGCCACATCCTGCCGGGTTCCGGAGCGCCGCCGCCGCCGCCGCCGCCGCCGCCGCGGACAATGAGAGGTGAGTCCGCCGCCGCCGCCCGGGGCTGCGCCCCCCGAGGGCGCGGGACAAAGCGCGAGCCCGGCCCGGGGCGCGCCACACAGGGGAGGGGACCCCACGCCGCTGGCCGGGAACTTGTGGGGCCACCTCGGCCGGACCGGGGGGCCGAGGGGGAGGACCCTGCGCCTCTCTCCGGGGTGAGGTGAGGCGAGGAGAGGAGAGCAGAGGGTGCCCCCGCGGCCCCGGGCGAGGCCCGGCACGAAGTGCCCTCTCGGGGAAGTCCTGCCTCGCCTGTCCGAGGTGAGTGGGCATTGTTTCCCCGGCCGTGCGGTGCCCGAGCCGGGGACGGAAGTGGCGCCTCCGCCCCCCAGGACCCATCCCCCTGCCTCCGGAGCCCCTGGATATCAAATACAAAAGGCATTTTCGGCCGGGTTTGGCCGAGACCGGGCGCTGCCCGTGGTGAAGGGAAGGGTGAACATCTGGAGGGGAGGAGCAGGGGGCTGGGCCACTTAGGGGGCACATCTGCTCTAAGTAGGGCACGTGCTCCGCTGGGGGGCTGGGGCGAGCAGAGCGGGCAGTGCCCAGGCCCTGAGCTGGGGGCAAAGCCTGAGGCTGGGGAGCCAGGGCCACCTCCTCTCCAGTGTGGGCAGCTGCTTCCCTCCCTCCCCTCCCTCACCTCTCCACTCTCAGGGGTGTCTCCTGCTCCCTGTTTCCTTCTCCTGGGCCAGCCCGGAGCAGGTGTGGAAATTCCGTGGGGGAGGTGGTTGGTGGGGCAGGGGGAGAGGGGAGGAGGAGGCGGTTCAATCTGCCGGGAGACGCTGGCAAAGGAGCAGGCTTCAGCTCGCAAGGGCAAGCCATCCTGTCCTCCAGGGGGCACTGGGCGGACACAGCCTCTCAGGGCCCAGGTCCTTCCCGAGTGGTGCCAGCCACAGGCACCTTTCTACTTAGGCACAGGCATGGTGATGGATTCCAGTGCCAGTTAGAACATGTCCCTGCCCAGCCTGTGGAGGTGAAAGTACCGGCAGGCACCGAGGAACCGTTTCGGCATTCAGCCCTAACATCTCAGACCGCTGGCATCTGCCTTCGTAGGGCTGTGTCTGTGTTGGCATTCCCTGTAGGGGAGGTATAGGTAGCATGAAATTGTCTCTCCCCTCCCCCCTTGATTCTAGCAGGCAGAGGAGTACAAGTTGTAGCCCAACTCCTGCCCAAGGCTGAGTGACTGTTTAACTGACCCCTAGCATCTTCCTGGAGAGAAACACTCCCACCTCCCGGTAGAATGGCTAGACCTTTAATTTCCATCGGCCCAGAGCCGCGCTCTCCAGTGCATCCTCACCACTGCCTGCAGCTGGTTTCCTGCCCCAGCTGCCAAGTCCAGCCTGAGGCGGGACCCTGTGCCTTTCTCTGATGGCCGTGGTGCCCCAGGGGACCAGGCGTGCCCTGGCAGGAAGATGCAGCCAGGCCAGAGCTCAGCGCTGGGTGCAGCCACTGCGTCTTTGAAAATCTCGCTTCCCATCTTTGTTATTGTCTGGGCGGCAGGCCACCCGGTTTGCTGCCTTCCTCCCTCCGCCCGGCCCTTGCCTTCGGCTCTCTTCCCCCAGGAACATGCCCTTCTCCGCGCTTTCCTTGGCAGGGGTCAGGACCCTCTGCACCCGCATGCGGGGGCTTGTGTACGTACCCCGTTTTGTGTGCATGTGGTGGTTGTCCGGGGAGCAGGAGAGACAGCAGGCAGTCTGGCCTCTGAGTGTGTCTGCCCTCCTGGGAGCAGGCGGCATGCATGTCATGTTTACCTCCTTACAGCGGGAAGCCTGTATCTAGAAGCCGGCAAGTGCTGGCTGGTCACCCTAGCCAGAGGTCGGGGCATGGCCAAGACCACCTTGTGCTGGTCTTTCCTCCTTTGGCCTCAGGTCAGCCTTGCCTCATGCCGAAGGGGCGCAGAGTGGGGGTTGGGAGTGAAACTACAAGCCTGTTTCTCGAAACGGTAGGAAACGGTAGCGGCTGGAGCAGAATGTCACTGGCAGCGGTGTGGAATTGTCTTATTAATTTTCTATAAACAAAATCTGGCTTGGTGGGTTCGCTGGCAAAGGAAGGGAGCCTAGATTTCCCGTGGACAAGCAGAAAGAGTGGGTTTGAAATCCCTCTACCCAGCCTTGGAGCTGAAATAGGCTTTCCCAGGACTGGAGTCTCCTGATTTGCTGCTTTGCTTAGGAATAGATTCGTCGGCTGCTACTGGGATGGATGGGCAGAAATTTCTCCGGGGCTGTCCCTGGAGTCATCCTGTTTGGAGTTCAGTGAGTAAAAACAACTATGGTGACCCCACCCCCGCCCCAGCTCATGGCCAAACCTGGATGAGAGGAGCAGTGCCTCTCCCTACTCTGATGTGGTGTGGTTGTGCTGTTGAAGGCTGGGAGGGCAGGACGGGCTGCCTTTGGCTTGGCTTAGAAGCGAGGGAAGGGTTGTGTCCTGGCTCCATGGGACTCCGGCTGGCTGCCATGCCTCTGGCTGTGGAGGGGGTCAGTGCCAAGACGCTAGCCTTAGTGAGTGGGTGGGGATAGGAGTAGGACGGAGGGTAGGGGCTTCTAGGGTGTCGAGTGGGAGCCCTGGTCCCCCATGGTCTTCCCATGTAGATGAGCAGCACAGGCACTCTAAGGCGGCTGCTTGAGTTCTGACTTTAGATGAATCTGTCTGGTTTTATATGGCTGCTGAAGAGGCTTTGTCGAATGCTGTCTGCGTGCTCTGCAAGCTGCTGTGTTGGGGAGGTGGTTTTTTTGCGCTGGAATTCTCTCATCTGGAGGTTGGAAACCAGTTTGTTCTGTGCTGGGATTTTTTGGGTCCCTGGAAAAGGAGTCGGTTTCAGGTATGGGGATGCCGAACCTGGCTGGTTGGGAGTGAGGGTTGCTGTCTGGTTGTGAGGCTGGGGTCAGGCCAGACAGGGCTTGGTGGGCACAGCTGGGCTCTAGGGGCTGGGGGCTGGGGGCTATAGGACAGGCTTGAGCCTTTGGACTTATTCTTCTGAAACGGCCTCAGGGGAGGTTGCCAGCTGGTCTCCACAGTCCCTGGGTCCCTCAGACACTCATTTCTTCTTCAGAGGCTTTGGCAGGAAGCACCAAGAACAGGTGATCATTTCTCCTGGATAACAGAAATACATGCTGCTTGGAGCGCTTTCCAGGTGAAAGGTGTGCTGGTAAAAGCATTTTCATTTTGCAGACTGGAAATGCTGCCGCTTCATTTACGGGGCTGTTTAATGTTGGTAAAAGTGATAGAGGATGTGGTTCTGCCAGCCCAGAGGATAATTTCCAAGTCATTCATTTATTTATTAATGTTCCTGAGGAGTTAGGAGGGTAGCTAGCAATATTATGCTTTCCTCATTCCTTGTCTCTCCTGATTCTGTTTCTGGGTGACTCTAGCCCTCCACACCTCCTGGGAATATGCCTCCTTTGGCATACTACCTGTCTAAACTTATCCCAGTAGTTACTCTAAAGTGGCTGTACCCTACATCGTATTCTTCCCAGTCGGCCTGGTGCAGAGCTTAGCTCATAAATGCAGGCAGCCCTAGTGCAGGTAGGCAAGGCTGCTATGTGTAGAGTTAGGGATCGATTCCTCCTTCCAGAGTATGTGTGTGATGGCTGGTGTTCCCACACCTGAAAGTTAGTAATGGTGGAATTTCAAGTGATGTGGGACTAGGGAGGGAGATACAGTACTTGGATGTTGGGGATAGCAGCTTCTAGGGACCCTCACCTGGCCCTGAGTAGGCGGGAATCAATTCTGCCCCCTGTGGTGAGACAGTCCCTGGAGGCGAGAGAGTGAGAAAGGTTGATGAGGAACAGGGGAAATGGAAGTGAGGGTCTGTTTTCCTGCTTTCCACCAGGCAGGGCTGGGCACCCACGTCTGGTGTTGCTTACCCTTGTTCCCTCCCCTACTATAGACAGGGAGGGCCTGGTCCTTTTTTTTGGGACTAGTCTGTCAAGCGTGGTGGTGTCAAGATGGTAGTGCAGTTTAGACAACTGCCGGAAGTAATGGGATGTATGCGATCTTTGGATTTGAAGCCAGGCATTCCTGGGGCTTCAAGTCACATAACCTTTCGGAGCCTCAGTTTGCTCATCTTCAGAATGGGGATGATGATAATCATGTTGCTGAAGACTTTAACATTAATACTTTCAGCACACATTTCATAGAAATTGCCCAGTTCAGTGCTGTTTCCTTGGCATTTAATACTGGGTTTTGTACATTTCTTAAATGTTTCCAAAATTCAATCAAGTAATAATGTGTGAAAGAGGTTAGGTTAATAATGTCATAGATTTTTAGTTAATATTGGTAAGGTTAAGGTTAAGCCACCGCATCTTTGGTAAGCCTCCGTTTTCTCATCTACAGTGTGGGAATAATAAGCAATCGTGTGGCCTCATCCTGAGGTTCAAGAGATAGTAGATGTTGCTGTGCCTGGTAAGGTGAATTGAGCTAGAAGAAGGATCATTATTGTCTTAAATGTAAGAAACAGCCGTTATTACTTAAAGCACAAGACATTTTCGTAGGGATTCCTGCCTGCACCTGGGAAAGCAAAGTTCTCATACGTGTTTTAAGAATCAGTTTTAAAAGTTCATTTTTCCATCTTCCGTTTGGGTCATCCGTGTTTTTAATCATTTAGGCATTTAGGTTATGTCTAGTTTTTCTTTATTAAAAATGATACTAGGATTTAAATCCTCTGTGTTTCTGATTTCTCCCAAAGCAAAATTCTTAGAATTACTAGGTCAAAAAATATGAATACTTTGAGGTTTTTTTTTTTTAAGAAAAATGTCACCCACTGAAAACCTGTAATATTCACACACCCCCAGTGATTTTTGAGAGTGCTCACCTGTTTCCTCACACCCTTCAAAACATTGGATGTCATCATTAGAACAGTCTTTGTCATTTGGATAGGCAGGAAAAGGGCATTTTGTTGTTGTTATTTGCATTCATTTGCTTGCTGGTGATTGAATACTGCTTTCCTGAGTTTCATGGCCAGTGGTGGTGCTTCTTTTGAGACTTGTCTATTCCTGTCCTTTGCCTGAGTGTTCTGACAAGCCTCTTACGGGATTCTTGGTTGCTCTATTTGGTCTTCCCCAGCTCCCGAGGAGTCCCATTGTAGGTGGATCCTACATGTGAAATGAGCCTCTGCCTTCCAGGAGGTATGACAGGGAATTCACTAATTACCTGCCAGGAAGGTTCACCTGGCTCTCCCTTCCTCCTGCGCCTCCCCTTCTCTATCCTCCTCTCCACTCCATAAGGAAATCAGGTTTAATTCTTAATCCCTATATCATAAAGAGGCCCTGTATTTACACAGCACTTTGAGAGGGCTTCTGGCCTACAGGGTAGGTAGGCAGTGAAAGGGCTGTTCTATGGCCAGGAAAACTGAGGCACACAGCCCAAGGCACGGAGGTGGGGCCTATGCAGAAGCCAGGCATTGGAACCAGATCCCCTCCCGACTGCAGCATTATACTTGAGCCCCATGGGCACCTTTGGGGGCAGGGCTGACCAGCACAGGAGCACATGATTCTGTCTCATCTCCAGAGAGGAAGGGGAAAGCCACAGAATACGACTGGACGTATAGAAGAATCAATTTATTTCATGCTTTCTCATTTTTATTGCCCTCCTTTTAGTTCTGCAGCTCCCTCGTGTACCTTCCCAAGATCCGAGCTGGGCAATATTTTTAGGAACGGTGGAAATTAGCTAGTGAGAAAGCCAGGCTGGCGTTTCAAAGGCTGGAGAAGCCTTTCTTTGCACAAGTATCTGTGTGTCTGTGTACATTTTTTGTGTGTCTTGCAAGTGTGCACTTGTCCTCATGAAGGTGTGTGTTTATGTTAATGTCCTTGTACATGTCTATGTATTTAATTGAGTTAATACAGGTGAAGTATTTGGAACAATGCCTGGCATATCATATGGGGTGAGACTTTATAAGTAGCTGTTTTTGGAGGCCAAATATAGGTAATTGCATATGATTCAATCTGTGTGTTCAGTGTAAGTGATGGCTACCATTGTTATTATGATGTGTTTTCTTCTTAGGTATACATCTACCAGTTGTTTGTACATGTCTGTTTACAGATACCCTGTTGTGCCATGTGTATAGTGTGTTCTCTATTTGAGCTCTGAGCACGCATGTGCATACCGGTGTGCATGTATTTCTTTTTCTCTCTCTCTTCTTTCATTCTTTTTCTTTCTTTCTTTCTTCTTTTTTTTTTCTGAGATGGAGTCTTGCTCTGTTGCATGATCTCAGCTCACTGCAACCTCTGCCTTCTGGGTTCAAGCGATTCTCCTGCCTCAGCCTCCCAAGTAGCTGGGACTACAGGCGCATGTCGCCACACCCAGCTAATTTTTGTATTTTAGTAGAGACGGGGTTTTACTATGTTGGCCAGGATGGTCTCTATTTCTTGAGCTCATGATCTGCCCACCTTGGCCTCCCAAAGTGCTGCGATTGTAGGTGTGAGCCACTGCACCCGGCCCCATGTGTGCACTTTCTGTCTGGGGTATGGACACTGAGCTGGCGGGTGTGTGAATAAGCTCCCCACCTTCTTGGGGAGAACTTCCCGGACAGCAACTCTTTGCTTCCTGTCTCACCTTCGGGTACCAGGCAGAGCCCAGGCCCAGCTGCCAGGCCTGAGGGGTGCCATGGAACTGCCTCCATTCTCCTCCAAGTAGCCCTGCCTATTTCCAGGCCCCATATTAGAATATGCAAATCGACTCTTTAATGGAATTCCTTTGCAAAATATTACTTGAACCAGAAAGTTAATTACCAGGCTCTAATTAATGGCTATTTTAGAAGGCCACAGAGCAGAACTGGAGGAGATCATAAGAGACCAAAAAGGCAAGAAGGAAAAGTATCCAGCTCCCCCCAGCCGGCTTGGTGACTCCTTCCAAGGTGGCAGGGTGCGCTTAGCTTCTCCCCCTGCTCTGAGCTGCCAGCCCACTCGCTTGTGGTGATTGGCTGTGGGGTAAGTGAACACACCCCTTGCATGAAGAACTCTGGTGGTTCTGGTCTCTTGGCCATCGGTGCCTCCATCTTGGAGGTGTTCTGGGCAGCATCTGCCTAGTGGTGGGGTGAGGAGGTATGGATAGCAAACCTGGGCTGGGGTGGGGCTGCACCAACCTCATAGCAGCCAGGTGACATGCCCAAGGCCTGGGCTATGGGAGGGACAGTCACTGGCCACTCTGCTTTCCCACCCCTCCAGGGGCCCTCTAGGCTACCACCTGAAGACAAGCCACCCCCCAGTCAGAGCCTGGGAGCCTGAGGCAGCTTCCCACAGCCAAATCTCCACCAAGGGCCCAACTCCCTCCTCTCTGCTTCCCTCTGAGCTCATGGTGAAGTCGCCTGTGGCCCATGTGTGATGTGAGAGCTTGTTTGCATACCCCTTCCTTGGGCTCTTGCTCAGGCCCTGCCTCTGTGACTGTGGGTAAGCCACAGTTTTTCTCTGACCCTCCTTCCACTCATCCATCAAGATGAGTGATTGTGCCCGCCCACCTACCTCAAAGGACTGGCTGGAAACTCGCAGGAGATTATAGTGATGGAAATGATAGGGAAATTTCCCCTCCCAGCTGGGGTGTGCTTGTGTTACCATCCCCCTCCTGAGATAGAGGGCATCTCTATCCTCCGTGGGCATGTGGCTGTCCTCCCTTGTGTATACAGGCCATGCTGCCTGCCACTTGGGTATGCACACGTACACGTCCTTGTGGAAGCCACCAGCGTGCACCAGATAGCCCCTCTGGGCCACGTGGGCGATGGGGTGAAACCTATGGGAGGGAGAGGGAAACAGGGTCCATCCCCCACCCACAAAGTTCCTGGCAGCCTACCTGAGAATTCCCTGGGTAAGGGGTAAGAAGTGACCCCAAGGCTGGAGGTCAGGCCCGATCTTGAGGGCAGGCCAGGAATAAGACCTCCCTTTCCTGCCCCCTCCCTGTGCCGGCTTAGGAGGCCTGCGTTCTGCAGACCCCCAGGGTCATCCCCTCATAGACCTCAGCTGATGACAGTGCCTTGGCAGTGGGCTGGTTGGAGGCACCAACAGGTGCACTTTGTGCCCTGTGCAGAGACATTTAGAGTTAGCCAGTGAATAACTGAATATGCTTAAATTTTTTAAGAGGGATGGACCAGTGGGCAGCCTCAGGCTGTACTTTTTTGAGGTTTCCCCAAAGGCGGCCTAAGTAGGTTTTTGCCACCTCCACCCTCTGCCGCCTCCCTCAGTTTTCCCATCTCTCAGGTGGGGCTGGTGGTACATCCCTGCATCAGACGCTCTGCCGAGTGAGTTACTCCTTGGCACAGTGATCTCCCATCTGCCCCTTTCAGGGGGCAGCCCCCCACGGGGGAGCAGAAGAGCCCTTCTTTCCTCCTGTCCCAGGTAACCCATCACTCCCAGCCTGTTGCCCTGAGCTTTCTGGAACAAGCAGGGCCCTTGTTTTCAGGCTGGGCCTGATTGTAAAAGAGTGCACTGGGGAGAGATAGAGATGGCACCAGGGTAGCATGGGCCCTCAATTTGATGCGACGTTGTCATGGGGAGTTTTCATACTGAGGGCAGTGAATTAGTGTAGTGTCTCCCTGTGCCCACTGACTAAGAGGAAGTTAATTTCATGCTCTGCCTTTTTGACATTCGTAATCAGAGTGTTGTCTTGCAGCTGCAGATTGTTAGCAGGTGAAGGATATGTGAGCCTCAACAATTACTGTTTCTGGCTGGGGGAGGAGATTGATTAATAGATTGTTCCCAGCCCCACCCCCCTCTGCTCCTTACTCCCCTTTGTGCTTTCTTTCCCTCTTTCCAGCTTCCCCACATTTCATCAGGAAACTAAGTGGCTATGAATAAATCCCTACTCTTGTGCTAGAAACCAAGGGCAGAGGAGGGCCCGTCTGAGGAGGAATTGCCCAGGACATCTGATAAAATGCAGATTCTTGGACTCCACCCCAGACCTTCTGAATTAGACTCCCTGGGTGAGGTAGTCTTGCTTCCCCAAAGTTTGCTCCTTTGCCCAGGCGCAGGCATTGTGCCCCAGCTGTGTGCTGGCGACTTGCCTAAGCACTTCCTGTACTGTGCTGTTACTGATTCCTCATAGCAAGAGGGCTTTTTGTTTCCCATTTCACAGATGTAGAAACTGAAATCCAATGTGTGAGTGTCCCAGAATCACACATTGGAGGAAACCCAGTAACCAGGCAAGTCCATTCCCTGGTTGATGTTAGATCCCACCGGTAGCATGTCATGCCCTTTATCTTTAAGGCTATGATGCCTTTTGAAATAAACCCTCCTCAGAGGAGTTTCAGTAGCCCCCTTCTGTGCCTGCACTGGGCTCCCTTCTGTGCCTGCACTGGGCTCCCACTGTGAAAAGCTCCTCCACACCGGTGAGGGTGCTTGGAACAGTCCTGGCATCTATGACTGATCTACATTTTGCAGCTGAGGTGGGTGAGGCTCAGAGAGGTGAAGGGGCAGAGGCAAGGGGGCTGGAACTTGTCTCCTAACTCCAGGTCCAGTGCTCAGCCCACCTGTGCCACCAAGGCCTGCTCTCCTTGCTGACTCCCTGGTTGCAGGTGGGGAAACTGAGATTCAGGGAAGTGTACTCATTTACTTAGGATCGAGCGAGTGGCAGTAATGCAATTCAAAGCCTGCCAAGTCAAATTCCATAGGATAGAACTCATTGGCATTTTAGGGCTGGACCATGTACCCTTGGCTCCCACCCAGGAGTGGAGTCTTCCAGACCCTTTGGCGGGTCTTGGCTCAGGGAAGAGAGTGACTGTCTTCGGAGAGACTAGGCCAGGTGGGGGTGGGTTGCACTCCCAACTAAGGAGGCCGGGCACCGCTAGGGTTGTGGGATGTGATGGGGGATCTGGGCCTGTGAGGCAGGCAGCTGGACTCTGAACCTAGGGCTGTCTTCTCCAAAACTCCATCCTCCATACCACCAGTTGCCATGGAGGTTAATAGCAGGTGTGCCTGCGTCAGGCTCCCAGAGCTGGTCCAAGGCCCAGCTCCACCAACTGCTTTCCCTCTGAGCCTCAGATTCTCTATTTTAGTAAAGCAAAAACAAAAACAGAAACTAATGCCTCAGGGCCTAGGATTCCTGGCACAGGGCAGGCCCAGTCTTTCCTGGGCTTTGGTTTACTACATTCAGGTCATGAAGCCCCTGGAGCTGCTGGAGGATGGAGCCATCGTAGCAGGGTGGGACGGAGATGGCTTTCATCCTGTTCTCTTCATGGCAAGCTGCTTCTGATGCTGTGATAGCCCCACCCACTGCCCTTGAGTGGCCACTCAGGATGGGCCAGGCTCTGCGCCTGGTGCTTTCTTGTGCATTTGCTCACCTCAATCTTACTACAGCGCTTTGAAGGATAGGTGCTATTACTATCCCCATTTTACAGAGAAGAAAATTGAGTCACAGAGAGATGGAGCAGCTTGTTCAAGTCCTACAGCTCATAAGTGGCAGAGCTGGGTTTCAAACCCAGGCAGTTGGCTTTATTATATAAGGCCCCCATCAAGTACCGTTCTACACAGCTTGTGCTCATGTGTCCTGTTTCACATTACATGTTCTGTCAGTGATCACATTGATAAACCA
Source organism: Ateles fusciceps (assembly GCA_036589455.1). NCBI lineage: Eukaryota > Metazoa > Chordata > Mammalia > Primates > Atelidae > Ateles > Ateles fusciceps. The sequence continues at coordinate 21,121,944 of JAZHEH010000952.1, forward strand.
CCTGGTCACTTACCAAGCATCTGTGTGCCAGGCATTATGCATTGTATATGCACTATCTCTGATTCTTTTGACTATCCTCATTTTATGCTCCCCCGCATTTTACAGGTGAGGAAACTGGCCTCAGTGTAAAATCACTTAGCCAGGATGAGCCTCGGGGTGGATTTAGAATCTAGATCTCTTTGGATCCACAGCCAGGGCCCTCTCTGGTATATTAGCTGACATGGCTGAGCACATCCTGTGTGCCAGGCCCTGCTCCCTGCACTTCACAGAGTTGAACTCACTTCACCCTCACAGCAGCCTGTGAGACATATATGGTCGCTGTCCCTGGTGCACAGCTGAGGAAGCATGAGTTGTGTGGCTGGAAATGGCAAAGCTAGGATTAAACGCAAGTAGTCTGGCTCCCCACGTCAGTGTTTTTAAGCAATGCACAGTACTGCCCTCTCCTTATCTTACAGGTGAGGAAATTGAGGTTCTGAGAGGTAAAAGTCACTTGCCCTGAGTTAGACAGCAGGTGAGTGGCATAGACAGGATTTGCATCCAGGTCTTTGTAGAATGTTTTTCTGTCTCCCAGGTGAGAGATATGGCAGCTGCCAGGAGGTTTGGAAGTGTGTCCCAAGGGCACCAGGGGCTCTGCAGGGGGCTGCTGTGGGTGCCCAAGTCCTGAGGCAGGAGGGGTGGCAGTGGAGGTGGGCCTTAAGATGGGGTCATCAGGGTGCGAGGGCAGGCCCCACTCAGTGACGGCCCCTCCTGTTTGCAGCTTATCACTTATTCAAGTGTCTTTTTCTGTGGCTCCCCCCGGGTTCTGGGCTCCCACACCTCTTTCATCTGGGCAGAGGTGATGAGCTGTGGCTGCATTTGGATCTGTTGACTTACAAAGCCGGGTGAAGGGGGGCAGGTGGAAGAAGGGGTTGTGGCTAGGCTAAGTGGCCTTCCGTAGCACTGTCCTTCCTCCAAGGTCAGAACATAGAGGTGACTTCCATCCCTACCTAGCAGGGTGAAGGCAAGCAGGGTGATGATGGTGGGCAGGGACTCCCCCCACCAGCTCTGCTCGGGGTCTGTGGGAAGATAGGTGAAGCTGGTGCTGAAACCTCCAGCCACCCTGGGCAGTACTATAGCAGACTCACCAAGGGGGTCGCCTGCTGTGCTGCAGGCCATGCTCCCTGGTGCCACCACCTTCTGTGGACTGGGTGTGATGTAGGGAAGTGGTAGTGCTAGGGCCAGATGTTCTGCCAGAAGCCCATCCAGCCTGCCTGAGGCAGTCTTGTTCAGTTGCCCTAGGATCATAAAGTCCACGAATGTGGTGGTTGTTTATGAGGATAGTGAAAACCTACTCCAGAGAATTTCAGAGTCGAGGAATAATGGAGCTGGCAGAGAACTTAGCAAGTCTTAGAGTCTGTACAAGCCAGGGGCGCACTTGAAAGGCCGTCTTCTGTACCTCTGCTGCTTATTGTTCAGAGCACCCATAGGAGTGTTTTCCCAAACTGGCTTCCATGGAACACCACATTCTTAGAGATGTTAATGGGTGTTTGGGATGAGACAATTCCATAGTCCAAAAAGGACTGGGAAGCAGTCTGTCCAGAGTTTCTCAAACTCAGTTCCAGATGTTCTTGGAGGTGAGACTTGACGTTTTACTCCAGGGGGGTGATTGTGTGCTCAAATACATTTTGCATCCTCAAATTTTGCTTCCTCATTCTTGGGAAATCATTTGTGACCCAGGAGATTAAAGACCCTGAGAAGTCCTGCAATAAAGAAATCAGTTTCGCTTTGTTTAATCCAGGGTTTCCTGTGCCCTGCTCCACCCCAGGAGCAGCTGCTAACATCTGTGGAGCAGTCATATTTTGCAGAACATTAGTTGGTAAACATTCATTTGAGATGTTATGTCTCCTCAGAAGCATGTTTTGAAGGAAGCTCTGGAAGTGTTCCCTGCCATTAGGACCTGCAGGAATAACCCTCGAATGATGGCATTGCTGGCTCAGCAACAGGTAGTGGGGCACATGTGTTTGGAAGAAGGCATCCCGGGTCCTCAACATGATTCTTCAAAGCAGCTACCAGGTCTCTGTGTGTGGGATGGGCCCTGGCTCTGGTCAGAGAGCCTTCTGTGGGGGAGTGGTCTGTCTGGGACCAGCCTAGGCCTAGGGTATGGGGGTTTATTCCCCTTTTGCAGACTGGGTGGCTCCTGTGTACCTGGCAGCTTGGGCTCTGGGCCTCCCCCATCCCCCTTCTAGACTCCCTCTGCAGAAGGCAGTGGTAGGGCAGAGGCTACCCACAGATTTGCATAATTGTACCGTCCCCTGAATAATTAATAAAGCTCTGTCCTTGCTGGGAGCAAAGTCTGCACCATTATGGATGGATTTGCCATGGATGGGTTTGCCGGAGCAATTCCAAGGGAGCCGAAGGTTCCCGGACTCCTTTGCCTTTCCTGGCACGTAGCCTCCAGAGAGAGGAGAGGGCACTGGGTTGAGGGCCGGCTCTGGTGTGTCCACATGGCTCCCGTAGCATGATAGGGCAGGTGGGGGCAGTGTGCTTTCTTCCAGGATCCACACATGGGTTTTCTAGCACACAGATGGTTTAGGATTCTTATTCTTCCTGCTTTCTGTGGTCCCACTAACCCTTTTTCTCTGAAGTGTGATCAGCTGTTGTGGGGTCTTAGCCCTCTTTTCTGGCAGCCCAAAGGGAGCAGTGCTTATGCAGAGTAAAAGCAGTGAGGGCAAGTTTTCAGATGAATAGGGGAGGGGGAGGTATTTCTGCTTGGGGCCCTTCTTCAATCCCTCCCAGTTTCTGGGCTTGTTAAAGTCAGGGGTAGCCTGGGAGTGATTCCTCTTTGGGATTTCTAAGTCCCTTTTTATGGTGTTTCATTGAAGTGAATTTTCCCTCTGACACATGGCCTTGTCTCCCTTTCACGCTAGAAAGGAGAGTAAGGGGTGGGCCTGCCCCCAACATGTAGTTGACATTGGGGAAAGTCCTAGAGTCTCTCCAAGCCACGAGTACTCTTGAAAGGCCTTGCTCCAAATTTCTGAGTATTTCTCAAAGGGGTTCTGCTGAACACATGCTTATGATGTTAATGGGTGCTTGGGACGAGGGAATTCCACAGTCCAAACAGGTCAGGGCAGCATCCAGTGAACCAAGTCAGTCAGTTCCTTCAACGCATGGCTCCTTAGAGGCTTTACTGTGTGAGTGTATGTCTGGGCCCTGGGAGGGAGTACAGGATACTCTGCTTTCCATCCACACCGGCACTCCAGAGTGCTGGCACATCTCTACCAATGGGGAGCTCTTTCCACCTGGAGTGGCCCCTGCCCTTGGAGGACAGTGCCAACTCTTGGAAACTTCCCCCTTTGTGGAGCTTCCCCAGCCAGCATTGATGTGGCACCCTGTCGTTCCCCACGGGCCCCTCATACCAGCTAGGAAGGTGGCAGGGCAGGGATTATTCCATTTTACAGGTAAGGTAACTGAGGCCCAGAGAGGGTAATTATCTCACCCAGGGGCACATAGAGCTGATATTTAAACCCATGTCTGCCAGCTGGTCCTTCAGCTCTTTCCTCTTGGCCACCAAGAAACCATTTGCTCCCTGGATAAATGTCAGTATGTTGGCTGGGGTGGGGCCTTATGACCTGTTGCTCTGACAGTGCCCTTCCCAGTTTGCTTGGAGTGTCTGGGGGGGTAGAGGTTGGAGTGAGCAAAAGCCTTGCTTCAGGGTTTCCAAGCTGTGGGACCTGGCTTTGGAGCCATTCATAGATATGGGCCTAAAACCACCAGATGCCTGCTTATTACACCTTTCCCCGACTCACCTTTTTCCTTCTCCTGCCCTCTTGTTACAGGGTGGGAATGTTTGAGGTGCCCCAGGAGCTGGGTAGGCACTCATCTTGGGCCAGTAGTGGTGGTACAGGGGTGAAAGAGTGGGGCAAGGGGGTGCAGCTGGCTTGTATTTCTCCAGGCCTGTCTGAGAGTCACTGGACAAGCCTGGTGGATGGCCAGGGGAGCCTGGAGTGAACGTGTTCACAGCAGCTGGGCTTAGAGGCTGCACCGGGGCTGAGATGTAGCTTCAGGACTTGGGCCAACTGTTCTGTATCTCAGAAATCTCCTCAGGTTATACCATACACCGTGAAAGTACTGCACTGCCACACCTGACCCTTCCATTCTGGTCCCAAAGCAAGCCACACAGGGGCTGTCTGAGGAACAAAATCCTGCTCTGCTGACCCATGGACCCAGGTGCATATCCAACGCCCCGACTTCTCTGTGGTCTGGAGCAAGTCACCTAATCTCTGAACCTCTCTCTCCTCGTTTTTAAATGGGCACTATGATTCCCAGGGTTCTGAGGTCTACGTGGGATCATGTGACATGATCATTTGATCGTGTTATCCTGCCATCACATACACTTACTCACATTCTCACACACCATGCTTTTGCTTTTCTGTTTGAGATCCCACAACCTGGCAGTACATCCAACCCAGCCTTCCCAGGGTCCACCCTATCATATAGCGAGAGATGGCCCGAGACAGACATGAAGTGATGTTTGTGCTGACATTTCTCCCACTTAGAAAATCAATATTCTGTGGTCTGCCTAATTGCTCCATTGCTGCTAAATGAGTCATTATGGAGGAAAATAGCAAATGCATTGTGAGATTAATGGGAGAAAATAGTTGGCAAATGACTTTGGTTTGCTTCCGAAACTCTGAGAAGGTGTTACTACGAGAAATCTGGAGAGCCATGCAAGGCCGAGTCCCAAGCCGCAGGGAAACAAGCAGGCAGCTATTGGCGCTATGAGCCTCCCTTTAGGGCAGGGCACCGATTGGAATCTTACAGAGGCTGGGTTCAGGAGCCAACAATGGGACAGGCGCTCTGACAGCCTGGTCTCAAGGGAGAGGATACTCTTCAGTTAGAGCCCATTACATGCCAGGCATGGTGCTAAGCTGGGGGGATGCAATGGTGAGCAGAAACAGCCCTAGCTCCTCCCCCTAGTGGAGGACACAGGCTGGAGTGCAGTTGTCCAACAGGTAACTGCGTAATTGCAATAAGGCATGTGTCATGAAGGCAGTGAGAGCCCAGATCTGGAGGGTTTCATCTGGTGGGGGTGGTGGCGATGGCCTCCCTGATGACAAAAGGAGTAAGCTGGGCTCTCAGGGAAGAATCTTCTGGGCAGTGCGAGAACTCGTGCAGACCCAGTGGGTCTTTCAGGAGGGACTGCAGGGGGACCTGTATGGCCTCAACCCTCTGGCCATCCTAGGAAATGGATATTTCTCATTTCACAAGCGAGGAAACCAGGACTGAAGAGGGTCAAGAGACTTACCGGAGGTCATAGAGCCCTTAAATGGCAGAGCCCTGATTTGAACATGGGCCTGTGTAACCCACGCTAAGGGGCATGCCCACCTGCTTCAGGGAGCTGGCCTTGGCACTTGCCACCCTGAGGTACCTCTTTTGCTGGGGTCAAGGACCTTTCTCCTGCAGGGCAGGGTGCAGCATGGTGGCTGCCTGAGTGTCTTCGGAGTGAGAGGGTTATAGGACTCTAGAAAGGGGGAGCCCTCAACAGCCACAGCCAGCCCTCTTTGCTTTCTTGGGTCTTTGCTTCCTTTTAATGACAAAATGACTTGGGTAATTTTCTGATGATTAAAATGCCAAGTCACCTGATGACCCCCCTTTGAAAAGCCTCTGTAAATAACACACTTCTCTCCCCATGAAGTGGGTCAGTTTATTCTGCCTCTAATCCCAGCTGGCCTGTCATCAGGTAGGGCCTATGAGTTGTCTGCAGAGGTGGGTGGAGGCATGGTCACCAGAAGGTGCTTGTAAGTCCTTGTAAACACCCCAGGGTGTCAGGAGTGGCAGCAGCAGATAGGGAGAGTCCAGGCGTTTCCTGTGGGCATTATAAAGGAGCACCGGAGGCATCCCACTTTGTCTTGGTGCCTGGATGCAGCTGAGCATCATAGTGCCTTGAGAACCTGGTAAAAAGATTCTGGAGACCACCCTGGGAGAGTCAGAGTCACAGGTCTAAGGGGGGCTCTGGAATCTGTATTCCTGATAAGCCCCAGGTGATTTTGAGACCCACTCAAGTATTGAGATTCCCCAGTTAGCAGCTCTGGATTCTCCCCTCTCTGAGAGGGTCCCAGGCCTCTAAGGGATGGTGGTAGTGGGGGTGTACTTTGATCTTCCTGAGCCGGATGTACCTCTGCCTGCTGTCAGCTCAGGGAGCCAGGCCACACTGTACTCCTAGGGCCACTTGTAGGGCAGAACCTGGTGTGCAGCTGAACCCCAGGTGAGGCAGGAACTTTGCCTGGGATGCTTTGCTACTGCTGGTGGCCGGAAGCTGAGTTTCATCCCAAACTCAGGTGTGCTTGGCTGTTCCCTGTCCCTTGCGAAATATGAACTGCAGCCCTTCCTGGCTGGAGGCTGTGTTTATGTGGGCTGGTTGCAGAGCCCAGCTCTTTGTCCTGCTTAGATTCCACTTCCAAAAGAATTCTGCTTAGTTCTTCACATAAACAGCAGTGCCCTGAGGGACTGGACCTGAGGGGATCCAGCCCAGTCCCAGCACCCCAGTGTGCTGCCAGGAGACACCAGTGGGCATCCTGGGGGTGGTACCTAGAGCTCTGCTTTCTGCTCTTGCTCCTGCCTCCTTGGAGGTGGAGGCCAGGAGCCACATTCCTGAGGCCCAGGAATGTGATGGGGAAACAAGTGTCCCAGGTTGGCCAAAGACCAAGGTGGGAGCCACTGGGCCAAGGCAGGCATGGTGATTCAGTGCCACACATTTCCCATGGTCATCCCTGCAGTCTCTCCCCTCCAGGTCAGAGTGGCCGCTTTGCTGTTGTCAGGTTATTTGGTGAATTTCTGTAGCCTCTAATGATGAGCGGTGAGTGGGAACTCTGTCTCCTTTGCTCCTAGCAACTACCAGGAAGACTGAGTGAAGGCAAGTCTCATACGGAGCTGGGCCTCGTGCATGTGTGTATCATAGCAAGCACTCATGAAGATGGGCTGGGGTCTCTTGTGAGCCTGGGGCAGCCCCCGGGGCATCTTGCCCTCAGAGGACTCTTCAGAGAAACACCTTGCACCATAGATTCACCCCTACGTGATGTTATACGGTTCTCATGGTAGGAATTACCAGCTTCCTCATTGGCTCAGGGGTCAGGATCTTCTAAGTGGTGGGACTTCGGGTCAAGCAGAATTCTGGACTCTGAGCGGCTTCCTAAGAATTGGCCTACTGCGTAGCCCGAATCTTAGGGCAGGTACAGACAGGATGGCGCTGCCCACAAGGCCTTTTTACCCAGCTAGCTAAAAGCCACTCACTGTGCTAGCAGAAGCACGTTTCTACACGTGAGAGGAAACACTGCATCCTTTTTGGTGCAGTTTTACAGAAAACTATTTAGTGGGCTTGCTGTAGCTACCCCTGGCCTGTGGATGCTGAGAATCCGCCCCTGGGTAGATTCACTCAGATCACACACATGGTATCACACTGTGTGTAATTGACCTTAGGATGTGTGCATATGGACAGCACAGCACTTAGCAGTGCCCTGGTCATCCTGACCTGCCCCTCCGTTGCCTCTCTGCATGTTTGCTCCTCCCTACCCATAGTTCTGGCTGCTGGGCCTGACCCTGCTGGGTGGTAGCCACATGCCAGACACTGAGAGGAGGCCCAAGTGAGAGTCTGGTCAGGGTCCTGCCTTCCTGGGACCATTATCCTTTGAACACCATCTCCCCTTTCTGTTTTCCCCTCCCCTTCCAGTCCTGGACTTCCTGCTGTTCCTGGTCCAGGCTGAGGACAGGTACCACACAGTAATGGGTGTCTTGCAAGCTGAGCCTGGGTGGTTGAAACTCCTGGCCCAGAAGCATCTAGCCCTCAGCCAGGGTCCCTGTTTGGGCTGTGTTGTGACAGAGACTTGTTTCTGGCATATCAGGTGTGACCATGCCTTCTGTCTTGGTGGCTTTTCTTGCTGGTGGCCTCCCTGCTGGGCCCCTGGCCTTCTGTGTCCAGGTTTCAGTAGGGCCAGGCTCTTGGTGGGGGAGGCTCTGGATGAATGTGCTGGTGACCCAGGAGAGAGCGACCCGTCTTCAGTCCCTCTGCCCGTGAAGGCAGACTCTCCTGCCTGCCCTGGCAACAGCTCTGTGCCAGCCTGTCTGTGTGGCTGCCGGCAGCCGCGGCTCCTGACTGGCTGCCTTCTCCCAGCTCCCTCACGCCCTCCAAGGCACTCACTCACTCACTCGCTGGCTGCTCGCAGCAGCTCAGGCAGCGTTCAGGCAGATGGTACAAAGGAGGCGCAGGCGGGGGTCCTCGGACTCTGCTTGCACGCCCCCATGTGTGGGTGAGGTCACCCCCGAGGGATGTCATCAGCATACGCTGGGATGGGCTGGGTACCATTCAAGATCTATCTGCAGGTGCAACAAAACGCGGCTTCAAGGTCTTAAGGAGTCTCTCGGGAGTCTCCAGACTTGAGTCCTTACACTGCGTCACCCACTCCCCTGAGCCACCAGGCCCTGGTCTCCTCTATGGACTCACAGGACACTGCAGGCAAATGCTGGGTTGAAATTCCAGCTCTGCCACTTGTCGGCTGTGTCTTTAGAGAACTTAGCTAACTCTGCAAAATGGGGCATAGTATCAGTTCATAGCACTGTCGAGAGGAATAAACGGGATTTGCAGCTAAATGCTTAGCAGCACCTGGCGAAGAGCAAGTGTGGGAGATGAGTTAGCCGGAATTGTGTCATGGAGTTCCCCCGACTCGTGTTGTGTCCTCTCTCTGGAATGGCGCCTTCTCTTTCCCCCTGTGATTCCTACTTTGATCATACCTATCTTTCAGATCCTAGCTCCTTCTGCTTAAAGCTGGTTCTGATCTCCCTCCCCCAGTCCTGGGCAGACTTCAAGGTCTTCACTTTGCTCTCCATTTTTTTTTTTTTTTGCCTGATTTCTGTGCTTCACTTTTGGGTCTGCTCCACCTGGTAGCAATTGGTGGTGGGGGGGAGGTGGCTCATGAGGGCACTGGTTGGGATCTCTTGATATATACATGTCCTGCCCTCCCTGGTAGAACAAAGCAAGAATCTAGCTCCTTCCTAGCCCCACAGAACCTTGGGGTGAACCTAACTATGGTCCCCTTACTCTCCCCAAAGTAGAGCACATGACCCAGCCCATTCCTAGGGCCTTAGGATGAGAAGTCACAGAGATACCTTTACAGATGGGCAGCTGAGACCAGGAATGAGGAGGGGACATACCCAAGGACACATAAGGAGTTGGAGATCCTGGCCTGCTGCTTCTGTGCCTCTCTGCTGGGGGTCGGGGGAGGAGTTGGGCCATCTCTCAAGGAATCTGGGGAAGACTTCACAGAAGAAGTGACAGGAGTTGAGGCTTGAAAGAGGTGGGTTCATCACATGACCAAGGCAGGGAAGGGCATTTAGGCAGAGGGAACCCCATGGTCCTAGTGTTCAGAGGACGAAAACCTTCCCTGTCTTCCTGGGACAGTCATTGAGACTGCAGTGAGAGGTGGGAAAGGGCCTGGAGCATTGGGAGAGTCAGAAGTCCGGAACAGCAGGAGCAGCATTAAGGAGAGGCAGAGACAGAGAAGCTGAGCTGGTTAGAGGCTTGTCCCAGACACGTGTGTGTGCCAGATTGGACTGGGGGAGGGAGGGCCCGAGGATAAGCATCCCTCTGTGCCACGTGCTTCGTTTCTTAGTCTTACAATGACCTGGGAGGGGGTGCTTGTTTTAGAGATGGGAAAACCAGATGCAGAGAGGTTTGGTGGCTTGACTGAGGTCTTATGGGCTAGTAAGAGGCAGAGGTATAATGTAAACCACCAGCAACATGACTCTCAAGTCCTCTGGTGACCATCACCTGTTTGGGATGGGGTGGCAGCTCCTCTCAGGGCAGGGGCCCTGTAGTCTACTCCCCAAACAGGTATGGCGGCCACTAAGAGAGTGTATGGCCCATGCAGGTACATTGTTAGGACCTAGGCACGTGTCCAGGTACACATGGACCCCTTCAGTGAACTGGATCGTTCACCAAGCCTGGCAACTCTCTTCAACTAGGCCTGTTGAAAAATGGGTAGAATGCCAGGCAGCCTACAGCTGGGCAGCCCCAACTCTGGCCTCTGTTGCCCAGCAGCCAAAAAGGTGAGGCTTTTGTAAGACCTGAGCCCCTCACCCCCATGTCTGGGTCCCATAGCATCAGGCTCCTTACTTCCTTGCAGTTCTCAGGTTGTGATAGTTGTCTGTGTGCCTCGTTGAATGGCAGATCTTCTGTGGACAGGGCCCAGGCCTCCTTTCTGGGCCTCTGGCACCTAGCACGCAACCTGGCCCAGCACAGGTGCCCAGTAAATGTTTGTACTGTGAATGATACATTGAGCACCTACTGTGTGCCAGGTACTGTGCCAGGCCCTGGAATAATTAACTTTGGCATGGCACTTTATGATTCACAAAGCTCCTCCCAGTCCCCTTAGGAGGCTGATAGTCTTGGATCAGGTATTTATTTTCCCATTTTCCAAAGGAGGAAACTGAAGCTCAGGGGAGAGGAGGACTGTAGCCTGAGGTTACATCTGTCAGCCAGGGAGGGGCAGAACCAGGCCCAGCCACAGCCCACTCCCTGCTCCCTGGGCAGTGAGCACACTCGGGGGGCTGACAGCTGTTTCTTTCTAACTCCTGTGAGCAAGAGATAGAGCTCTCTGGCTGGCAGGGGAAGCCAGGCCAACAGAGAATCTGTATCCCAGGAAGCAGGGCTCCTGCGGGCTGCAGTAGGTACCTGGCTTATCCTCAGGGGCGCCACCCAGCAGGAGCAGGGGCCTTGTCTGCCACTACCAAAGACCTGGTTGTTGGGGACAATTGTCTGTGTCTGGGGTAAGTCAGAGGCAGGAGAACAAAGAGAACCCTTCCTGCCAATGTGACTCTGACCTTGAAAACCCTGTGGGGTTTCATTTACTCGAAAGAGAAAAGGAAGAGTTGGTTACCAGCTTCAAAGAGGGGCAGACCTCCTGCAGGTGGGCATTGAGGAAACCTTGGCTTTGTGAGTTCTTGCTGCCAAATTTCTCCTTTTCAGTTTAACAAAAGTCCTGGGGATCACTGTCCATGGGCTGGGCAGGAATCTGGCCACCTTTTTTAGAAGGCAGGAAGGTGCCAGGATCACTCTTACTTTGGCTGGGATCTAGGTGGCACAGCTTTTGATGTAAAGATCAAATAACAATGGGGAGATCTGGATGCAGCCTGAAGGCTCACCCCAGTGTCTTGCTGCAGGTGTGCCCAGCTGTGGGACTGGGACCCCCGGAGTGCAGGGCATTGTTCTGTCCCTGCTGTGGGAGTCTCTCAGGGAAGTGGTATAGCACTTAGGAAATCCTAGGCACAGTGTAGGACTGTGTATTTATTCCTTATTCCACAGACAGTAAGCAAGTCCCTACTGTGTGTCAGGCACTGAGTGGGATTCTGGGGGGAGGTTTGCTGTGTTGAGGGTCCTGCTGGGTCCTGCCTGCTATGGCAGTCTACCATTGTAGTGGCAACTGTGGCCATCTGGAGAGTCCATGCTCTGCTGGGGGGAGCAGCAGCCACTGCACCATGGCACTGGGCATTTGGTGGCAGGCCTTTGGATTTATAAGAGAAGCCAAAAATCTAGAGGTTTTTTTGTGACATTTTAAAATTTCACATTTTTAAATGTTGGCATTTGATTCAAAGCTTAAAAATGTCAAACACTCTGTCGGCTAAACAAAACATGAATGTTGACCAAATACAGCTCATACTCTTTAGTTAAAGACCTTTATCGTAAAGGTTGGATAAAACCCAGATGGGCAGAGGGCAATGGGCAAGGCCTTCCTGGAGAGGGAGCACCTGGACAGAGGGGTGGTGGTAGGAATCTGTCTGAGCATTTTTAGGACAGTTGGGGACTGGGAGATGAGGGACAGAACTGATGGGGCCATGCCCAGTCATGAAAGCTTTTCATGCCCTGTATGAGCAGATATGCTGCAGGCCTGACCCAGGCCACCCTGAGAGCCTCCAGCTGTGTCCATCCCCTCCAGTCAGGAGCTTTTACCCAACATTGGCACATAAAGAGAGGCTTTGGCCAGGCAAGAGCTCAGGGAAGAAGGGTCATGAGTATTTAAGAGAAAACCCCAGGACACACGATCCTGATCTACAGGAAAGCTATGGAATGGGGGCCGTCCCATCTCTCCGGTGTCCACGCGTGCACGTGACCTCCTCTGCCATTTGCATTTCTCTCCTGCCAGCCAGCAGCTCCTTCAGGTTCTGGGCTGAGCAGGGAGGGCCTTCGCAGACAGGAACCTCTAAACCCTTGGAAAGGGGCTCTTCTCTCCTCTGTCTCTTCCTGTTCCTCCCCTGCAGGGGTCCTGCATTCTTCAGAGGGTTTGAACTGCTCTGGCCAAAGCCTGTCTGGGTGTCTTCCTGTTTAGGCCTGCGATCATTACGTCTCCCTTTTCCTCTGTCTTCTCCCCCTGTCTGCGACTCCCCTCCATGATCTGCATTTGAGTTTCTTATAAATGATTACCTGCAGAAATGGTCCCTCAGATTGTCCCAGAGGTTTGTCTAGGAAACTTCCATTGAGCCCCTGCTGTATGCAGGACCTTGGGCCAGAGAGGCGACTTGAAGCCCAGGGCTCCCACCGACTGGTGGAGTAGACAGCCACACAGATAGCTGGTGGTCTGAAGAAGAAACTCAAGTGTGGATCATGGTGGGAGCGGCAGACAGCGGGGAGAAACAGAGAAAAAGGGAAGTTATGACTGCAGGCCTACTTGGGAGGCTGAGGCAGGAGGATCCTTTGAGCCCAGGAGTTCGAGTCTAGCCTGAGCAATATCATGAGACTATGTCTCCAAAACAAGGTAAGTTTAAAAATATGCAAGTGTAGAGTACCAAATTCCAGGCACTATAAAGCAAGAAGTAACAGAACTTTTCATGCCACTGCCACCATAGAATCTCTTACCCCACCAAAGTCATGGTGGACTGTTGGTGGGACACTTTCTCTGAAGACTTTTCTGTGGCCCATGAAATGATCTTATCTATGTCCCTGTGCCTGGAACAGGCCACCCAGTTCCTGCCTCCTTGGCCTGCAGAAGGACTGAGGGAGCCTGGCTGCCGTGGCCCAGAGCCCTGTCTCTCAGCACCCACAGCCTTCAGTCCCACAGCTGTGGGGTGGGTGGTTCTCCACAGACTGAGTGTGGCTGTGGAAGGAAGAGGGCATGTTTCTTTTCCCTGCAGTGCCACACAGACTCAGGTCATGGGCTGCCTCAGCCAGCAGAGAGGGAGGCTGCAAGCAGGCTGGCTGGCTGAGGGCTTTGAGTGCACACAGGGCTCCCCACCAGGGATCCTCGGGATTGAGTTATTTCTGTTTTTGCTCACCTGTACCTGGCCCTGGGGACAGAGACAGGAATCAGCTGCCGTCCCTGCCTCCCTGGAGGAGCTCCCAGTCGGGTGGGGAGAGGTGCCTGCCACCCCTGATGAGACTGTCTCTACGTCGGGTCCTCTCTGCTGCTCAGAACGGCGGACAGCCAGGAGCCAAGTCCAGGGAGGAGTGTGCCTGGGCTCAGGGGAGCCTGGGAGGAAGTGAGTCATGAGCTAAGTTTGGGAGGAGCTCTCCCAACCCTGGTCTCCACCTGATGGGGCTCACAGCACCTCCCCGCTCAGCAAGCGAGGAACTGGGTGGGAAAGAACTCTAACATCTGTGCGATGCAGACACTTGGGACTGTTGTTTCATTTAGAGAACAGTGTTCTCCCCATAGAGGCCCTGTGTGGACGAAGACACAGAGCTGGTTGAGAATTGGGCCTGGGGTTGGGGCGCAGAGGAGGGTGCATGGTAAAGATTTCTCTGCTGAGGCTGGGGGAGCCCACTGGCTTAAGGCACCTTAGCCTTGCCCATTGCTGCTCGGGGACCTTGATCAAGGTACTTCATCATCAGTCAAATGGGGCAGGGAGCCCTGCCCACCTCCCAGGGCTTTTCCAAGGGGCTGCCTGACAGTCTTTCCACCCTGGGAGCCGCAGAGCCTGGGTCCGTGTTGGGGATGCTGAGGATGTTGATGGTAATGAGGATAGCGACAGGGACAGTGTGGAGGATTGATTACTGAGGATTCCCTCGTGCTGGCGCTTGAGGTGACACACCCCCGCTGTGTGCTGTGTGTCCTGCCACTGAAGCCGTAGGCTTGTCTCTCCACATCCACCCTTGCTCCCCTTTCAGTCTGTTCTCTGCCCGGGACTCACTCGTTATGACTTAGGTTCCTTCCTGTGGACCCTGAATGGGCAACATCTGACTACCTTTCCAATTATACTTTCCCCACCCCCTGCTGGTTCCCTGTCCCACGAGTGTTCCAGCACACATCTTTGTCCTTGTTCCCTCTTCCTCTCTTCCTGGAACATTCTTTGTCCAAATACCTGTGTGATTTGAACCCCCCGCTTCATTGAAGTGTTAATCCAAACACCCTGTAAACACAGCCCCCTCCCACCCTCTACTGGGCCTGGCTCTGCATTCGTCCCCGGCTCTGGAGTTCCCCCTGGTGTTATTACATACATCGTGTTCTTTTCCCACATGAGACTGGATGCCACATGCGAGTAGAACATTTATGTGTACCCTGGTGTGTCTCCAGCACCTAGAACAGGGCCTGACAGAAAGTTGGTGAATGAACAAATAAACATTTAATTGTACCCCATGACGTGGGCACATTGCTGTCTGCGTTTTACAGGTGGGGAAGCTAGGCTCCGAGAAGAGAGATGGATTAACTAGCCCAAGGTCATATCGTTGCAGCGGGACAGAACCAGGATTTCAGCCCAGTGTCTGTGGCCTCTGAGTCTCTGTCTCAGCCCGTAGACACTCCCACCTCCCCAGAATCTAGGATAGACAGGAATGGGAGGGGGCCCAAAAGAGTGGGTAGGATTTTACCCTGGGAGTTGAGGGGTGAGGCCAAGGAGGGAGTGAACCATGGGGGTCTGAGAGAGCCAGGGGCAGGTCGGGGACTTCAGTGAGGGTCAGGACGGGGGAGCCCTCGCAAGACAGTCTCTGAGGAGAGCACCCCTGGCACCAGCCACTCCCAGAGACCAGCTGCCTCCAGGCTTCTTGTGCTGGCTCTGGTTCCTGGCACGATGTCTGTCTCCCAGAGGAGCTCAGGCCTGGCCCGGCTTCCCAGGGTGGAGAAACACATGGTGAGTGAGCGTGTGTGTGTGTGTGCGCGCGCGCGCGTGCGTGTGTGTGTGCGAGTGTGTGTGTGTGTCCAGCCTTGCTGTTTGCGTTGTCGTCACGTCTTCTTAATCAGCCTATTTCTGGGAGCGATGACTTCATCTCCTGTGATTCTCAACACAGCCATTGTCAGGCGTCCATGGAAAGATTGGGCCTGGCAGTGTCCAGATTCCCCTAATGAGCCAGGTTAGGAGAGCCAGTTGGCAGGCCCTGGTCTGACCTTGCTCGGGGGCTTACAGTCAGGTCTACCTCCAAGAGACTCCACTGCCCAGGTTCTCCCTGAGATCTGGCCTCTTGACCCTGGGGTACCCAATGCAGCAAATTCCAGCCAGTGTTTCCTGCATGCTTCCTCTGTGTGCACTCTGCTGTGGGCAGGGGACAGGGGACAGTCACACTAATCTCTGCCCTCAAGGGCTCCTGCTGGCTGAGAATGCAGATGGGTCAACAGGCCTCACCTTAGAGGGTCTGGGTGTGGACAGAGAAGGGAGTGAGGACTCCACCAGGGCTCAAGAAAGGCTCCACTGAGTCAGTGGTCAGGCCACAGGGTGAAGGTGAAGGTTCCCTTGAGAAGGGAGGGGGAAGGGCTTGCTGGCAGGCCAGGTAGTTGGGTATCACTGGGCACATGGCGGCTGGGAAGGATTTTAGAAGAGATGGGACCTAGATAGATCAGCGATTTTAGAAGCAAGTCCTTGGTTGTGTGTAAGGGTAGGTATGGGAGGGTGTGACACTGGGAAATATATACAGTTATTTGGTTTCTTGGCACACAACTCCTGAAATCCTTAGAATCTCTAAAGTGATGTCTACTTGTATGCTTATGAGTTGGCTGTTGGCTGGCAGGCCCCAGGTGGCTTCAGAAAGGGGTCACAGGAAAGACCAAGGCAGGATTAGAGTGTTGGAACTTTCAGCCCACCCCCACAGCCCCTGGGGCAGAGAGAGGCTGAAGGCTAAGTTAATCGCCAATGGCCAATGCTTTAATCAATCATGCCAATGAAATGAAGCTTTTATAAAAACCCAAAAGGACAAGGCTCAAGGAGCTTTCAGATAGCTGAATGTTTGGAGGTTCCTGGAGGAGGTACCCAGGGAGGGCATGGAAGCTCCATCCCCTTGCCCACATACCTCTCCCAGTGCATCTTTTCATTTGTATCCCTTTATGATAAACTGGCAAACAGAAGTAAATGTTTCCCTGAGTTCTGTGAGCTGTTGCAGCAAATTAATCAAACCCAAGGAGAGGGTCATGGGAAACCCAGTTTATTTAATCAGTCAGTGGGAAGCACTGGTAAACCAACCCGGGGCTTGTGAATGGCATCTGAAGGATGGGGGGAATAGTCTTGGGGACTGAACCCCCAACCTGTGGATCTGATGCTATCTCCAGGTAGATAGTATCAGAATGGAACAAAATTAGAAGACACCTGGCTGGTGTCTGCTGCCCAACCGATCGCTTCCTTGGGGTGTGGGGACCACCCCTTCCACCCCCACCACATCTGGTGTTGGAAGTATTCTGCTTTGTGAGAGTATAAAAGGAGAGAGGAGAAACTGAGTTGGGTTTTTTCTACAGAAGGTGTTGGGGAGGGAGAGGAAGAAGCTGGCAACTGAGGGCTCAGCCCTGTATTCCCCTTTATCTTCAAGGGGAAGCGTCTCTCTCTCCAGCCTACTCTCTCATACTGCAGGAACCGGTGCCAAGGCCAGCTGAGCTCAGCCAACTGCTAGGAGCTCAGGTCCCCGCCCTGGAATGCTGGTGGGCTGCGGACAGGAGGTGGAGGGGGAGTAGGGATGTGGGGTGGTCTCTCAGAAATATTTTGCTGGGCTTACTGCAGGCTTATATATAGCTTTGCCTGGAGGCAGGGGGGACAGTTGGATGACTGCCAGCGGGATAAAGCGCTATGCGGGGGTGATACCTTGTGTCCTGCTCTTGGTCTGGACATTGTTACCCCCTCACCTCCATTTCCTCAGGCCCCACCTCAGAGCAGAGACACTGATGTCACAGTTGAGGCTCCTGAGCTGCACTGCCTGTGGTGAATCTGCTTCCCAGCGTTGTGGCCTCTAGCAGGTGACTTGCCCTGTTGTGAATTTTAGTTTCCCTCTCTGTCAAGTGGGGACAAGAAGTACACTCACTTCCTAGGAAACTTTCGAGGATTAACATGTGTTTTAAAAGGGAGGCTTGGCAGTGCCTACACGTAGAGGTGCCAGTGTGCCTTAGCATGGCAGTGGGGGCATGGCAAGGGTCTTCACCATAATTGCCGAGGCTCCCTTAGGATTCAAAAAGCCAGGGATCTGGAGTGAGGAGGTGTGATGGGAGGGCCCAACATGAGAGCCTGGCTGGCCAAGCAAGAAAGACACTGGGCCCTCCTCTCCACCACTTTATGACCTCAGGCAAGGCACTCATCTCTCTGAGCCTCAATTTCTGGACCCAGGGAAATTGTGAGAAAAGGAATGTTGGGGGCCTCCACTGCAGGGGCAGGTGAGGAGCTAATGTATCTGTTAACACTTGAGTATTTCCTTTTCCCTCAAAGCTGAGAATCAGCTGCTTGCCTCTCTCTTGGGCAGGCATCCAGCAGGGAAATGCTTTGAAGGGAGCCTTCCCAAGCTGGGGGTAGCCAGGCTCTCCCACCTCCATCTCCTTCTCCCACACAGGCTGCCTGCCTTCTCTCTCGTCCCTGAGCCACCACCACCATCCTTTGCATCCTTCACAGTTTCAGCTGCTCAGTGTTGTCTCTTTTGGTAAGAAAACAGACCAGTTCAGCAAACATTTAAGTACCTGTTGTCTGCCTGGGTCTTTTTTGAACTCGGGGCATATGGGGATGATTAAAGTATCAACCCCTCTATCAAGGGGAGAATATTATGGAATTGTTTTTAAAAATCCGAAGGCAAAAGCAGTGATCCTGGGGTACGAGGGCCTGGGTTCCAGGCCCTTGTTCTCCTTTCTTCCCATGAGGCCTTGGGCAACTTATGGTACTTCTCTGAATCTCAGTTTCTTCAACTCAAAACCCATGTCAGCCTGTTGATGCCTCTGGTTCTAAGAGGCCTCCTGTGATCAGTTTTGGAGAAACTTACTCCGTGGGCTCATCAGTTAGAGAGGTCTGCGGAACTCCAGTTTCAGGCCACAGCGAGAACAGCAGACCCCAGAGGGAGGAGTCTGACCCAAGTTTGGGTCCCATTCCACTGCAGCTTGCTAGTTGTGTGACTTTGGGCCCATTCCTTAACTCAAAGACTGGGTTTTCTCAGATGTAAGGTAGGCATTGTGATATGCCTGCCAATAGGGAACTCATGGGTCATATTAATGCTACTGAGATTCTCTTCTCAGATACAGGGCCTGCCCCATGCCAAGAACACATCCCCAACCCTCCAGAGCTCCTTGTATCAGAGAGGGGCATTAGTGCCCAACTTAAGAGGAGCCAGTGAGGGTGGGGAGGGCTGCAGCTGGCCCAGGAGCTCTAGAACAACTCCAGGTGGGCTAGGCAGGGGCTCCTTGATTTCAACATGCCTAGTGTGGGATTCTGTCTTGCTTTATGAAGAAAATGTTTGCTAATGATATTAATAGCGTAAATGAGATTTGGGGAGCGGGGGAGAGCCAGGGGAAAGGGTTATTTAAACACACTTCAGAAAACACCCTTCTCCAGCATTTAAGCAGCATCATTTGCATATGTAATAATTGTGCTAATTATAGGCAGCCTCATCTGTTAACAACAAGTTTGCCTGGTCGTGTTACATTATTGTAATCACCCAATCATAATTCTCTGGCATGCTTCTCACTAAAGATAACAACAACAATATTAATAATGCCTGTCATTTTTTAGTCCTTTTCTTTGTGCCAGGCTTCCTGCCAGGAACTTGACAGTCATTAATTCATTTAATCTTCACACCACCTCTGTGTCCCAAAGATTCTTATCTGTTGTGGAGAGAGGATGAGACCGAAGTACAGAGAGGTTAGGTAACCTCCCTGGGCTCACATAGCCAAGAACCAAGAGGGAAATGCCTTGGCTCACAGGCTCTTTCCACTGGGCAGCACTACTTCTCTGGGGACACTTGAAATGTGTTCTCACCCTTTATCTCTAAGCCTTCTCTTTCTCATTTGGTCCTCTCAGAAACCCCAATTTTGCCAAAGAGAAAGCCGATATCCTAGGAGAGAATTTGGGGCTGGGCAGGAGGTGAGCCCAGGTCTCCTTAACTTTGAGGACAAAACCAGCCCCAGCATACCCACCTGCCTTCCTGCAGTAAGGGATGGGGGTCAGCAGCCCCTCTGTGTTGTCCCCTGAAGTCTTGAAGGAGTCCAGCCTTGAGGAGGAGGGTGACCCTCACCTCTCCTATCAAGTGATGTAGGCCTAGCCTCTCTGACAAAGAAATTATAAGTCATTAAACAGGTGGGAGGACTCTAGCATGTCATTAATTGCTTTATATACGCTGTCATTAAATCAGAGGTAGTATATGAATGGCTGGTGGCCAGATGTAGCCCACAGACAGGTTTCCTTTGGCCTGATGGGGTGGAAAAGTTTTATTATTTTGTTTGTTTGTTTAAAATCAGTTACCAACACTAAAACATTTACCTTAAACAATCACCTGAAAATCTAGATTTCTGGCTTCTATTTTAAAACAGGTGTGGCCACAGTAGGCCTATATTCCTACAGGGCAAAGATTTGCTTTCTTCAGTTCACTCCAGACTTCTTTTCTCCTTGGAAGGCTCCTCCCAGCAACCCTGGGAGGTATGTGGGTGTGTGTGGGGTTGTAGTGTTCCCATTCTACAGATAAGGAGCCTGGGGCCCAGAGGGGACTGGCTGGGCCACTCCATAAAGCTACTGGTAAGGCCAGGACTTGAACCTCCATCCTCATCTCCACTCTGTGTGGTTCTCACTTCACACGCTGCCTCCCAGCCATGTCCAAACCCCC
Organism: Ateles fusciceps; assembly: GCA_036589455.1. Classification (NCBI taxonomy): domain Eukaryota; kingdom Metazoa; phylum Chordata; class Mammalia; order Primates; family Atelidae; genus Ateles; species Ateles fusciceps. Next base: position 21,141,946 of record JAZHEH010000952.1, read on the forward strand.
ACTGGCTGCCAAGGAAAGAAAGAAACTTTTCACAGGCCTAATGACTCAAAAATAAGCAACAGTAAGCCTGAAGAACTGTTCCTATCTCCCTCCTCTCCCCTTTCCACCCTTCCCTAGGCCGGAGGGGACATGGGAAACCTATTCATTTAAACTCAATTATTTTCTCGAAGACAGAACAGAACTGAATTGGGTCACGGGCTATATTTGCTGTGCTCAGCTGTTTTCCTGCAATAGCATCACCAACCAGGTCTGTTGCTGGGCCCTGTGCTGCCAGGCTCACCAATTATAGCTCCAGATTGGTGGCCATTGCTTGGCAAGCTTGGCTCAGGAAGAGAGGAGCCAGTGAATGGAACCTATCACCCTCTCCTTTTTCACCTGTTTTCACCCTTGCTGCAGGAGTAGGCACCCTGGGCCAGTGTAGGTTCAGGCTCCATAACTGTGTGGTCACCACCTCCAGGGACCTAGGCTTTAGGTAGTAGGCATTTACTGTCCAGCACTCATCTGTAGAGGAGGCTCATCTGCAGCAGCCTTTCTGCTGATGAGGAAACTAGGGCTTAGAGAAACGAAGTGCTTGTTGGAGAGGCAGACTTAGAATCAGACCCAACTGGCACCTTCCTAGCTGTGTGACTGGGAGCAAAGAACTTGACTGTCTTGCTCCTCAGATCCCACCTGTGTAAATGAGGCCTAATTTGACATACCTCACAGGGCTGGGCTGTCCTGATGGAGTTGGGTTGCAGTGTACATGCCAGCAGCCTGCCCAGGGTTAACCCTCCTGGCAATGAAAAGTGTGCACCGTGTGCCAGTCACAGAATTGGTGGGGACACAGATCTCAAGGATATGCTTGGACATCCTCCTGCCCAGATACCTTTCCTGATTCCCTGCTCCCAAACTGGAAATGCTCCTGCAGTCTCTCTGGGTCCCCTGTTGGGCCAGGCCTTGCCCTGACACTTTTCATCACATCTTCTGGGCCCACAGTTTGTTACATATATTTTTGTTTGGTCTTAATATTTGTATGCCTTCCCCCTCTCCACTAAACTGCCAGTTTCCTGAGGACAGACTAGGTGTCTTGTTTACGTGTTTGGTTCCTGGTGTCACTCCCTTCCTATCTGGGCGGCCTTGGACTAGTTGTTTAACCTTGGTGGGCCTGTTTTCACATCTGTAAAATGGGAACAGTGATCCCTGCCTCTGGCACATGTCATGGTGAGGAGGTTAATGTCACACATGGCAGCACTGTGCCAGATGGCTGTATGGAATGGAGTCTAGAGAAACATTGAGAGGAAACCAAAGCAGAGGCTGCCCCCTCTGCCCTCCTGGAAGCAGGGAATATCTAAGGGGGTGTGGCATTGTGGCTATAAATGCTGTCTTGTTGTAGAATTGCTGTCTGGTTACATGGAGAAGTGGGAACAGAGTGGCGGCCAATGGGCCTCTCCTCATCTCCTCTAGCTTCTTGCTGCAGAGGCCTGGGCCTTCCCCAAGAATGAACTGCTCTGGCCTCACACTAATCTCGGATTGTGCAGTGGGGCTGGGGCTGGGGCTGGGGCTGGGGCTGGGGCTAGGGCTAGGGCTAGGGTGGGCTGAGACCTACCCACAACACTGGCCTCCAGGCACCTGGGTTACAGTACCTGGCACTAGATCTCTTCTTTTGGCAGCCAGGGGGTCTAGGTGTAGAGCAGGATCTCCCTGCACTACCCCATGATATTATTGCTGGTCTCAGGGCTGGGAGTGTTTAGGGAGGCTTGAATTCCCTGATCTCTCAGGAAGCGTGCATGTGAACTTAGGCATCGGACCTGATGCAGACATGGTGTGGTGATGGCTGGGCCCTGCTCTGGTGGGGTCGGGACAGGACTTAGGGTCTAAGCAGCAAGCAGCCTAGCCAGAGACACAGACACAGCTCTGGTGGGAGCCCAGCTAGTGGCACTAGACTCTCTGGGGTCAGGGCTGAAGAGACTGCCCAGGTTGAACCTGGCGTCTTAGACAGTAGAACCAGCAGTCACAGGCTCATAAACTATAACCGTCCTCTTTCCCGTGCCTCTTAGTAGCATTCAGCCCCTGGCACACTGTGCTGAGTGTTGCCCAGCACTTGGCACTGTGACAATCAAGAAAGAAAAATGCTGACCATGTCTCACTGCTTGTTCGAGATTTACTCTATATTTTTTAGAGATGTCGCATGGGGGGGGGAATTTACTCCCACTAAATGTTTTGATGGAAACATTACATTTTTGGAATGAACATGTGTCAACATCACTGTGGGGGAAAAGGTTCCAGGATTCTCTGCCAGGCGAAGCCATTGCCACAAGACACTGGTTGGGGCCTGGCAGGCGGGAGGGGGATGCAACCAGGCTGGTAGCAGGGCAGCGGTAGCTAGACGGGGCAGGAGTCTGGCTGGCTTGTCTGGAGGGAGAAGGGGTCTGAGCTGGGGGAACTAAATAGATGGTGAGGAGGAAGGGAGTGGGGGAGGCTGTGGGCTGACACATACATTAACCACCCACACAGCTCAAAACTAGGTGAGTGGGGGAGCTTGAGGGGCAGGAACGGAGAGCAGAGGCTCTGAAATATTGAACACTGGCAGCTCAGACCCGAGGGACAGGCTGGGGCCAGATTGTTGAGGGTCCTAGGATCCCAGCACCCACCGGTAACTAGCTGTGTGAGCTTGGGCAACGTGTCCAACCTTTCTGTGCTTCTGCTTCATTTTTAGTAAAATATAGCATGGGTACCCACAGCGTATGGCTCTTTGGAGAATGAAAGGAGATAATGTCTGTAAAATACCTAGCGCTGGGCCTGGCACATAGCAGGTGCCAGGACACATTTGCTGCTTGTTGGTGATGATAAAACCACACAAGTATAGATGTGCTCACATAAATTAACAGCCAGTGCCCTGAAACTACTTCCTGAGTTGGTCCTCAATCTAATACCAAGTTTGTTTTCTCGCCTTTGGCTAAGTACAGCTGTGGTCTCTTCAGAAGCCCTTGTCCATGAACAGCCAGACCCTGAACTGACTTTGCCTCTGTGTGTTCCTCTCTGGTCCTGTACCTGTTTCTGTCCTACAGACGTATCCTGGGGCAGTTGGTGGGTTTTCGCAGCACCCTGCTTTAGAAAGAGCCTCTGTCATCTGCTCAGCCTCTAGAAGAAGAGAGACGTGGTCACCAGAAATGTCTCCTCTCCCAGGATGTGTACGTCTCTCCCCCACAGGGCTGTGCAGGCTTCCTTGGAGGTATTCCTCGATAGTTGTGGCCCAGACTCTCTTGTCATTCAAGGAAATGGGAAGCTTTTTGAGGGGAGAGGGTTCCAGAGTCCCCCAGAGAGCCTAGCCCAGTTGCTGAGGACATCTTCAGATTTGAAAGAAGACAAGACAGGAACGTCCTGAGCTCTAGGGAGAAGACGGCCTGCAGTGTACGTTTCTCCATCACTCATGTATGGGGTCCCCTAGGCCCTGAGAACCAGAGATGGACAGACCCCAAGGAAGGCCTGGCCAGGCAGGCAGCAGTACCCAGGAGAGGGGGAATCAGACCGGGAATTCAGGCAGAGAGAGGGGAGAGATTGTGCACTTTCCTGTGCTCAGGGCCACTGGGAAGGCTTCCCTCAGGTGGGGGGCAGTTGAGCTGGGCCTTGAAAGGAGAATGAAAATTAGAAATGAGGGCAGGAGGGGAGCCTAGTGGAAGCAAGGGTGTGACTGTGAGAAAGGCAGGACATACATGGGGAAGAGTAAAAAAGGAGGCAGGCCTTGTGACTGCTGCCAGTGATAAGCTCCAGGTATAAAGGTGAGGAGTGTGCCAGGACAGGTTGGACCTACTGATGGGCGAGGCCCAAGGCTCTGGGCTTGTTCTGTGGCCACAGGAGATGCGGAAACCAGGAGGGACAGGATCAGGGCAGCCTCTGAAATTCACCTAGCTGCATGTGACCAAGAATGGTCACTGTGCACTTTGAACTTTTATGTGTTATTAAAGATGTTGCTGACAGGAGCCTGTAAGCCATTATGCAGACCTCTGAGCAGGGGCTAGGAGCGGGGAGCTACAGAGGACGCGATGGCAGACAGTTAGTGAGGATGGGAGACCCACTGGAGATGGACATATTCTGACCCTCAGATGCAGGCTCATTTCTTGTTAGCTCATGACTCCCTCCTATGAGAGCTGTCATGCAAAGGAAAGGCCCTGTCATAGGGCCCTGTTTTTCTTATAACTAGATACTGTAACCGTGCGGATGAATCAATAGGGGATGGCTTCTTGCCTGAGGGAAATCTAGGAAGGCTTCCAGGAGGAAGGAGTATTCAGATTGAGGAGGGAAACAAGAGGGACAGTAAAAGGTGCAGAAACAGTTGTCTAGGGGTGAGGCACACTTTCAGATATAGTTGAGTCAACTTGAGCAAATGACTTACCTATTCCAGACTTGATTTCATCTATAAAGTGGTCATAGTATCTGCCTTGCCTGTTTGTTGCCATGATTGTGAAATCGGTGGAAGCAGACCTGACTTGGAACTTGCACCGCAGAGGCAGGTGGTGCTCAGAGGATGCACTCTGCTTTCCCCCTCTTTGTTGGCTCGGCTGCTTTGGAGCCAAAGGGGCTTCTCTGGCCCCAGGACCTCTCTCAGACTCTTATCTTCACCTTTCCCCTGCTAGGAAACTTTATTAAGACATTGGATAAACAGAGAGGAAAACTGAGGGGAAAACTCAAAAGGAAGGGGACAGAACACTATAAGTGCACTTCTGGCTGGGAGCCTTTTAGGCAGTAGGGGGAGCCAGGGTAGTCCTTTGGGCTTTGGAGGTGTGGACGGATGCAAACGTGGGCAGACTGTGTGGTATTGGATTGCCTGTGTGCACAGCAGAGCTGAGCCTGGAGCCTAGGACCAAGCAGGGGATGGAATGAGTCAGGGACCTTCCAGATTGGGAGCTGCTGCTGGGGTCACAGTAAAACCTCTTCCCAGTCCCGCAATTGCCCCCAGCCAGTCTCCTGCCTGCCTGTACACAGTAGGTGACTGACACAGTCTGCAGCTTAGTAGGAGCTCAGTATTGTTTGCTGAAGTCCTGGAGCAGGCTGCAACTGCCAAGGACTGACCTGGGGTCTGTGATGCCTTAAGGTGGAGGATGAGGAGCTGGGCAGGACCTAGGCAGGACTCCAGGTGGTGGCTTTGTTCTCCCACTGGCTTCTGTTCATCCATATTTACATTAGGAGGCTGTGCAGCTTTGGGTTCCTGGCCTCCGCTGGATTAGCACCTTTAGCTGGTGGCTGTAAGGGAGGGAGGTGTGATGGTGTGATTTGCATGTGGTAGAGACTCAGCAAGTGGATACCATTGTGGTGGCTTCTCTAGCGGGATGGGAAGAGTGGTGACCCCAGGCAAAAATACCTGGTTGGCTGGGTGTGCCCTTCCCCTAGGGGTTTTTGTTTCAGTGAGGGCTTGGTAAGTGACCCAAGGATGAATCTCCAGGCCAGCAGGTGGGTCAGGGGTTTGTCTGCCCCCAGGCTTCTGGGCTCACTTTTGAACCTGGGCAGCTCACACAGCTCACCTGTCTCCTCCCTCCCTGCACCCTCTGTCCTGCTGGACTAGCCGGATGCTTTCCAGAAGAGAAAACCGCCGCTGTAGAGCAGAAACCTGAACCCCGGGACTGCTGCATGGGAATCCAGTGCCCTTCCCAGCTTAGGCTGTTTAGTCCGAACTCGGGGTGGGGAATCGGGTTAGGTGATCCGGGTTAGGTGATCCTGGTAGGCAAGCAAACCCCTGGTCTTGTCTGGACCTCAGTTGTGTTCACTTGTTAAAATGTTTGAATGGAAATGTGAGGAAGGGAAAGCGTTTGCCTTGGTTAGATCTGGGCTGCGCTGGTCTAAGCCCGAGGAACGCGGGGGTGGGGCCGGTGGGGCCGACTGGAATGTGCCGCGAGAGTCGGGCCGCAGGCGAGTGAGGGGTTGGCGGAGTCGGTGAGGACCCAGACTCGCACGAAGGTGGGGAAGAGGTTGCAAGGCAGAGGGCCCCGGAGGGTGCCCGAAGCGCAGCGGCGGATCGTGAGCGGGACGTGGCCGCAGCTGGAAGCAGCTGGCCGCGGAATGTTACCGGCTGCGGAGCCTGGGAAGGGCGGGGCCTGCTGCTGTGGGGTGGGTGGGCGTGCCCAGAGGGCTGGGGGTGGGGCCGGCCACTTCCGGGCTGGAGAGGGTTTAGTCCCGGGAGCGGCACTCGGGGGAGGTTAGCTTGGAGCGCGTCCCCAAGTCCTTTGGTTCCCCGGCACCTGCTTTCCACCGCTCTGGCTGACCTTGCTCAGACCAGCTTGAAAAATGCATTCATTCATTCAGTCCATCTATCGGGTGCCTACTTTGTGCCGGGCTCTGGTTCGAGCTGTGTTGGGCTTATCGGGGCATGCCCCGTGTTCTCGTGGACCGGACATTTTCATGGTGGGTGAAAAACAGATACAAACAAGATGACTTCAGGGCAGTTCCGTGAAGAAAATGAAGCTGGGTGGTAACTTGGGAAGTGGGAGTTGCCCCTTTAGCTAGAGTGGTGAGGGAAGCCCTCTCCTGGGATGGGACTTTTGGTCTGAGACCAGAATGAGGAGGAACCAGCCATGTCTCCAGTCCCGGCCAGACCAGACGGAATGGAAAATGTAAAAGCCCAGAGGCGGGGCTTGGGGCTGGATATGACCTTGGGCGGAGTCAGCATTTTAAGGGAGGAGCCTGTAGGGACGGCTCCTCCCTCTTTCCTGACCCAGGGCTCTGTGCTCCGGCCTGCACCCTGCCCAGAGGCCCTTTCTTGGAGGGAGACTTGCCGTCGCTGGAAGCGGTATTTTGCTTTCAGGAGTCTTTCTCGTCTTCTTGGACTTGGAGGTTGTGCCTGTGGTTACCTGTATGGAAGACTGTAATTTTCCACTTGTTTCCTGAAGGACACGGAAACCTTTAGATGTTGTCACCACGGTGTTTATCTAAGTCATTTTTGAAATTTCAGCTTGGAAGACACAGATTCAGCACGTGCTTTTCAGGAAGGGGAAGCCCTCCTAGGCTCACCTCTTAGATGCCGGCCCCGAGAGGCCTCCTGATCTGTCCAGGAGAGGTGACTGGGTGAGCACCACCCTCAGGAATGGGCCTCTGTGGCCTTGGACTTCTCGGTGACAACTTCGGCAAGATCCTGGGCCGGGCCGGAGGGGCTGTTCACTGGAGACCTGGCCATCTTTGGAAGCCAGATCTGGCTCCAGGGCCTCCGGGGTTGCAAGTGCCCAGAACCAGGTCAGCAGAGAGGCCTGTGCCCCCGCCACAAAGGTCTGTTTGAGGCTCTGTGGGAGGGAGGACAGAAGCCACAAGGAAAATTCCTCCCCTGTGGGTGGGTCTCTAGTTAGGTATGGGGTCAGACAGGCTTTGGATGGGAGTGGGTTGGGCTGGAGGGTGAGGAGCTATTTCTTCAAGGAGGCCTGGTTCCAGAACTCAGTCCTCAGTGGGCAGGGCTTGTTGGTGTGCTGTGAAAGTGCAAGGCTTAAGGGACTGAATGGGGGATTCCCTCGGACTTGGGAGGAAGAGTGAAGGTGTGGGCTGGGGGTTGCTAAACTGGCTCCTCTTCCGGGGGAAGCAAGCCCTGGCCTCCTGGACTTCTAGCCTGGAGGTGGGAGGTGGGCTGGGGAGAAGCTTTAGGGCACAGCACAGAGACAGCCAAGCAGGCAAGGTTGTGGGGACCCTGGAAGGTGGGGCGTCCATCGGCCTGGCTGCTGACCTAGGCTCAGGGAACCATGAGGAGTGGGCCTTGACCCCAGTCTGCAGGGTTAATGAGGGACTTTAGCCAGAGGCTCCCAGCACAGGTGAGAGGGAAGCTGCCGGTGCTCCTGTGCCCTCCATCTCTCCCAGCCTTGCCTCTCTGAGATAGATTTAATAATCCACGTGTCTCTCTCGCAGTTAGTATTGCAGGAGAGAAGCTTTACTCCTAAAACTTTTATTGATCCAGACACTAATAAAAGGTAAAGGTATTTTTTCTTCTTTCCTGTTAGAACACAGAACATCGGAGCCCTAAAACAAATTTGTTTTCCTCCTCCCTAGATCTGGGAGGGAGGTGTGGGTGGCCTTGTTCGGATCTAACCTCTTCAAGAAGCCTCCCTAACTTCCCAGGTCTTCAGTCACCCATCTGTTCCCCAGCAGTTAAACAAAGCTGACACATGTGCCTCTGCCTGACCCCAGAAGGCTGGGGTGTCACAGAAGCTTTCTTTCCCACCTGAGGCCCCCAGGGGTAGGGAGAGACGCCATGGGAGGCATTGAAGACCTGGCTCTTGATGTCATGTGTCTCTCAGGGTTTAGGGTTTGGTTCTTTGGCTTCCCTGGTCTTTGTTTTTGCATCTTGATTTCCTCGGGACTTACTGAGCTCTTACACCACATCAGACCCTCTCTGAAGATACAGAAATGCAACATGTAGAGCTTGGCCACACAGAGCGTACCTTCTGACAGGAGAGGCAGATAAGAAATGAGTGGGGAAACACAGTGATTCCCAATTGGGTGAAGTTCCCTATTGAAATGTGAGTCAGGGATTTCTGTCTGCTTTGTTCAGCACCTGTCTTCCCAGTGCCTAAATAGTGCTTGGCACATAAGTTTCCACTTAAATATTTGCTAGCTGCAAGAGCAAGATGCTGTGAAGCAAACAAGCCAAGTGTTTCACTAGGAAGTAATGGGGGCAGGGCAGGACCTGTAGATGGAGGCAGTCAGGGAGGGATTGAGTTGCAAAAGATGCCAGAAGCCCGCCAATTTGCTGTTTGAGTGTGCTGGAGCAAGGAGCTGCAAGTACAAAGGCCTTGAGCAGGAAACAAGAGACTTTGCTGTGTGTGGTGGGAGGCGTTGGGTATTGCTGGATGAGGTCAGGGAGTAGGTAGGTCACGCCTGCCAACGTCTTTCACCTGGGGAGCAGTTCAGATTTATTCAGTGTGGTCGGGAGTAATTGAAGTAATTGACAGGTTTTAAGATGTGGAGTTCAGTAATCTGATTTGCATTTCTGAAGGGTCCCTCTGACTCCCAATGGCTGGGGAGGCTGCCTGGACAGCAGTCTGCCTGGGGAAGATGGAGAGGAGGAAACGGGGGTGAGGGATTTCAGAGTAGGTAGCAGCAGGATTTGTGTTGGGTTGGATTCTGAGGGCCAGGGAAAGGAAGGGCTCCTGGCTTTGCTACTGAGGCTCCATGCTGGACATTTCAGACGTAAAGCTCCGTGAGGTGTCCCGGAGGCACTGTCAGGCCGGCCTGGAGACGTGTAGGTCCGGAGCTCAGAGGAGGGGGAGGGCTGGGGATACACTTAGGAGTTGTGAGCATGCTGGAGGTATTTAGGGCTATGGGAGTGGTTAGGATCACCAGAGGAACGTGTTGTGCTAAGGAAGAGTGCCTCCAAAACAGCCCTGGGGACCTCCAGCACCCGGAGGAAAGGAAGTGAGGTGCCAGCAGCCTGTGAGGACAGAGGGAAGCTGGAGTGGGGTGGCTGGATCAGGGGGTGATAACGTGCAGAAACTGGTTGGCTTTGGCAACATGGAGGCCTTTGATGTCCTCAGGGGACCCAGTGGGGTCAGAACAGACAGGTATGTTGAGTAGGAAAAGGCGGTGAGGAGAAGGCAACAGGGGCAGCAGTGGGCAGAGAAGTGCTTGAGGACCCAGCCGGCCAGGGAGCTGAGGAGGGGGAGGGCCAGGATAGGGCCCTGAATGTTCTCTGTCCACAGTGTGGGTTTACCAGCAGCTGACCCAGTGGATCTCAGCCTAGAGATGCCGATTCAGGAGCACCAACAGGCCACCCACAGTGATCTTTCCCAGCTCTCTGAGCCCTCTCCATCCCCTCCCTGGAGGGCTCGCTGACTGTCATGTTTTTTGGACTCACGCTGAGTCTGCTGACCTTGTTTTCCCCACATCAACCCTTTTCCTTGCCCCATTCTTTCTGGGTCCATGGCCCCTAAATAAGAGTGTCCTGGAGCCTGGCTTATATCTAGGGTTTTTACCAGAGCAGAGCTAGACTTACTTTACACTAAAGGCATTTCTCTGGAAGGCTCTTTTATGTGTTTGGCTCTGGAGAAGTTTGAGATTTTGTGCACAATATTTTGGTGGCCAGGAGCTCTAACCTTCACCCCCAACAGCCCTGCTCCAGGACTTTGCTGGCTCTGTGGAGGGTTTCGAATGCATGTGGCTTGAGGGTGCAGGGTTGGCACAAAGTTGGAGACAACCTAATGTCTACTGAACCCCTGGTCGGTCCCAGAGTTTGTTGAATGAATGGCACTGAGATAATTTGAGTCTTTTGGGTTCCCAGTTGCTTTGTTAAATGCCTTTCCTGGTTAACCAGTGTTTTTACATCTGTTACCTGCAGGGGATACTGTATTACCTCATTTTATACATGAGGAAACTGAGACTCAGGAAAGTGAAAGGACTTGCCCAGGGTTCCACAGTTGCTAAGTGACACGACCAGAATTGCAGCCTGGGCCTGCAAAACCCCCAAATCGGGCCTCTCCTCACTGAGTGTCCCTGGGGGTGAGGTAGTATGGGTGGAGTTTAAGACAACTGGTCTCCTACCGCCTCTCAGGAATAGTGGCCAGATGTTCTGCCAGGGCTCCAAGGCATTCCTCCTGCCTCCCAACCACCTGTTTCCTCTGATGCTGGACACCTCATCCTCTCCCCGCATGCACATCAGATACATTCTTCTCCAGGAAGATAGGATGAGGCAAGCCTTGAACCTTGTCAGGCCTTGGGGGATGCTTGCGGCAAGCCTCCAGCATCTGGGGGAGGCTGTTTCTGCAGCAGACATGTAGGGTGGCCCTATGCCTAATGCAGAACTCCCCCATGGGTAAGGTGAACTCAGCCGGATCACATCCCGTGACCGTGTCTGGGCAGTGGAAGACAAACCCAGAGAAGTCTGGGAGCGGGTCCCCACCCAGAGAGGCGAAGCCTCATGCTGCCTCCTGACAGCCTGTGTGGCTTTGGGCTCTTGCTTCTCCCTTGCTCTGTCCCTCCTACCCCGGAGACTTTCTTAGCCTGGGCCTGGGTGGCCAAGGCAGGCTGTTTTCAGGCCTCAAAGGATTTCTCAGTGTTTTTCACCTTCTGTCTTTGTCTCCTTATGGGGCGGACAGGCATCTGGGAGGTGGCAGAGGGGTAGTCTTGCCTTGAAATCACTGAGGGTCCTTTTATAGAAAAAAACAGGCTGAGAGAAAGAAATGACTCGGCCAGGGTCACTACCCAAGAGGCTAGTTTCCTGTTTGTGCCTCCAGCTATCCTGGGGCAGCTTCCGGCTGAAGGCTGGCCTTTGTTACATGCTCACTCTCAGCCAGGCTTTGTTCCGTATCCTCTTGGCAATCCTATGACGTAAATACTATTATTATATCCATTTTATAGGAAGGGAAACAGAGAGAGGCTCAGAGAGGTGACTTAACCTGTCCAAGACCACACAGCTTACAAGTGGCAGAGTCCAGGTTTGAACTCAGTCTGGCTTCAGAGGTCATCTTCTTTACTATCAGGCTATACGTGCTGAAACTTATTTGACTTGCAGACATCATAGAAACAGAATGAGGGCGCTAAATCCTTGAATGACTCAGCTCCTGCAGAGCTGGATCTGAAGACACCTCCTGGCTTTGGCTTTTCTGATAGAAGATAACCACACTGGGCCGGGTGCAGTGCCTCACACCTGTCCCAGCACTTTGGGAGGCCAAGGTGGGTGGGTCACCTGAGGTCAGGATTTGAAACCAGCCTGACCAATATGGTGAAACCTCATCTCTACTAAAAAAAAATACAAAATTAGCCAGGTATGGTGGCACATGCTTGTAATCCCAGCTACTCAGGAGGCTGAGGCAGGAGAATCACTTGAACCCAAGAGGCAGAGGTTGCAGTGAGCCAAGATCACACCATGGCACTCCAGCCTGGGCAACAAGTGTGAAACTCCACCTCAGAAAAAGAAAAAAAAAGAAGATAGCCACACAGCAGCTACTGTGGGCCCAGCTACTCCAGGTGCCGGAATGGCCCATGCTTCTCTGAGGATACCTTAGACCAAGTGCTGAGACCCAGTCAAGTCTCTCTTCCCTTCCTCTCCCTATCCCACTCCTATTCCAGTAGCTAGTCAGGCCCTGCCCACCCTTGCCCAGGAGAAGCCCCATTCCTGTGGACAGTGGAAGGGCCTCAGCCAGCTTGCCTGAGTCCTGGCTTGGAAGGATGGTTGCCGCCATCTGCCTCAGTTTCCTGCACCTGCCTCTTCTCCCCCCACCCTCCCTCTGAAATCCCCCCATTTTCTCTGCTTTCGCCTTCCCCTAGTGTTCCTCTGTCTCCTTTTGTGTTGTGTCAGAAGCCATGATTCCCAGTCTTCTCACCTGGAAGGTGGAGGGATAGACCTGACCCCGCAGGATTCTGAGGCTCAAACTGAAAGCCTGGTGGTGGGACACCTGTGACAGGTGACTCCTCATCTCACCCCCTTCTTTCTTCCTCATGAAGGAGAGACACTGGAGGACGTGGAACGGCTGGGCCTCGTGGAGGGAGCAGGTGGGAGGAAGACTGGCCATGATCAACCTCACGGGGTGTGGTCCAGCTTTGCTGCTGGCTTGCGTCAAGTCCTGGCGAGCTGGGGAGCCCCTGTGGCCTCAGCTTCCTCATCTGAAAAATGGGGTAATGATAATGCCTGTCTGTGGAGTCGTGAGGAGTAAATGAGACTGGGCCATAAAGTACCCAGTGTTGTGCCCAGCACATAGTGCCCAAAGAGGGCCACTATCCCTTCTCTTATTCTTAAGGTTTAGCTTCCTTGTTTGGTTTTTGAGCTTTTTGGGACCTTCATGGAATTCGAAGTTTTACTGTTGTTCATTGTGTCTAAAATCTTCCTCAGAAGCCCAGGTCCTCTAACCTGATCATGAGTTTTGGAGTTTTGTTTTTTTGCTTTCCTGTTTCCTGTACAGGAAAAAGGGACCTGTACCTTTAAGACCCAGCAGGCCCAAGTAGGACACTGGCCCTTTAAAAGCACATTACAGAGAGTTGGAACATAGCCTTTGTTGAACTAACCATGATTAGTCCCAGCGGACAGGGCTGGAGTGGCGTGTCTGGGAGCAGAGTGGGGCTGGGATGGCCAAGGCCAGCAGGGAGCAGCGGACAGCGGGAAGTCTGGCCCGGCCACTCGGCTTCCCAAGCCTGGTGGCCATGCTGAGGGATGGTGAGTGGCCTGAGTGGAGCTTAGAACAAGGGAGGCTGGGAAAGCCAGGAGGAAGGCAGCCTTAGGGTCCAGGGGGACCTGAATGAGCTGGGTGGCAGTAGACACCCTCAGTGAGCGACTGTCACAGGAGCTGGTACCCAGAGGGACTTGAGAATACCCTGGGATGCCATCTCTGCCCCTCTGTGCAGACGTAGAAGCAGTTAGGATGGCCCTGCCAAAAAGCAGGACACCAAGAAGAGCACTGTTGCCGTTTTAAGTTTTTAAAATGAGAGGAAGCCCAGTGTGAGTCGCTCCGTCCCCCCAGGCGCAATGGCCCCTATGGTGTGCTCCGTTGAAAACCGGGAAATGCCAGGGACTGTTGACAAGTTTTCTGAGCTGAGGAGCTTGGCCTTTGCTCTGTCTGCCAAACCCTTGCTGGCTGGGTGGGGCTGCACTGGGGTTTGGGGGCCATGGGATCTCTGCCCCAGCCCCTCGGCAGAACTTCCTTTTCCTTCTCCCTTCCTGCTTCCACTCCCTAGTCCGTGGGGCCCAGGCGCGCTGGATGGGGTGGAGGTGGGTGGGAGACTGGGAAGGCTGTGTCTGGGCCAGGAGTGTGTTCTGGCTCTGCTTAAATACTTGAAACAGTTGTCAGAAGCCAGATCACTTTGGTGTGATAGCGTCTTCACTGGGCAAGTACCCATTTCTGGAGAAGTCAGAGGAAGGATTGGGCTTGTCACAGCCAAGTCTCAGTACAGGTTGGTCCTAATCACCTTCATTACCAGGGCTGGGGGTGGGTGAGACGGCCTGCCCGTAGGTGTCCTCACTGTTTTACAGACAGCCACCCAGGAGGTGCCAAAGGCAGGGCTCTCAGTACATTTCTGGTGACCCAGGGTTCCTATAGTTACTTAAAAGTTGTGCATTTGGTCATAGGATTTTGTAGGTTTGGTGAAAACCTGAGGCATCCACAGACAGTGAAGAGAGTTTGGAATTAGAGCTCAAGTGCCAGACGTCCTGCTCCACCTCCATGCCTGTGAATCGTGGCCTTAGGCAAGCTGCTTGACCTCTCTGAGCCTCTGCTTCAGAGCAGAGGGCGTGTGTGTAGGCGCAAAGCCTGGAGGGAGTTGTCGGTTCTGGGAAGGCTTTGCAGAGGTGGTGGCCTTTGAGCCAGGCATAGACGGATAGGCTGCTGGAGTGCAACCCCTTGAGCAGAGGCATGCAGTTTAGCGTGATGAGCCAGATAGGGCCAAGCAGGGCTGGTATGGCTGGGTTGGAACCTGGAAATGTGCCTTGGAAAGCTGGATTTTAAGTATGTTGCTTTCTCAGTTGGAATCCTGTGGGCCAGGTGACAAATGACAGACAGGGGCTAGCTTAGCTTAGCCTGGAGTCAGCTAGTGAGGAATGAGGGGGGGAAAGGGTGGACCCTGAAGTCTGACTCACTGGCCTCGGGAAGCCCCTGGAGGTCTCAGAGCCTCATTCTCTACTGCAGTTAGCTGTGTGAGGGTCACAGGTGCAGAGCCAGTGCCTGCTACGTGCACTTTCCAGGTATGTGGGCTCGCTGTGGTATGGTGGGTGAGCAGGTACTTGAGAGCCACAGGTGGCTTTGGTGCACGGTCACTAGCAGCAGGCGGAACTCAGTAACCACACTCCTGGTTTTTTTTGACATGGTGTCTCTGAGTTTCTGCCCTTGCTAATGGCCTGGGACCCTGTGGCTTACTGACAGCCACCTTCCTGTTGTCTTGCTGCTGCTGAGCACTCCTGGCTGTCTCCTGCTAGTTACAGTCTGAGAAGCAGCTGCTTTGGTGCCCCATGCGGACTTCCAGACCTCAGGGTTTGGGAGAAATGGGCAGCTGACATCCCTAGGCCCATAGCCCCACATGCTTCATGCTGACATAGTGGAGGCACTCAGTGGCTGCTCTGGTGGCTGTACAACTGCCCAGGATCAGGATGGGGAGTGCCTTACCATGATGCATCTTCAGCAAGTTCTGGCAGGAGGCAAGGGCATCCCACTCGACGGCAGAGGAAGCTGAGGTGCAGGAGAGGCCCATGGAGGTCCACACTCCTTTGACCCCGCGCTCCTTCCCTTCACATCTTCGACTCTTCTGCCTCTCTGAGCTCAGGCTGCTAACAAGGAGGGAGCCTTGTATGCCACAAAGCCCCTCTGTCCCAAATGGTGGCTGGAATGGAAGAGATAGCTTAGCTGGGGTGACCACTGGGGCTGGAGTCTAGGATGCCAGCATTTGTTCCTAGATTTGTGCATCTCTTCTTAAATGGCAGTCTTTGAGATGCCTGCTTAAAAACGGCCTGTACTCTGAAGTCTGCTCTTAGACTGACGGGGTGGAGCAGGTAAGGTGGTCTGGGGTCAGTTGGCAGAGAGGCTTTTTGAGAGCTCAGCTGTCGGGAGAGTCAGGAAGGATCTCCTGGGCAGAGTGAGAGACAGATCTTGAAAATTTCCTAGGCCCCAGAAGAAGCCAGGAGCATCCAGAGAAGTGCTGGCAGGAGGGGTGTGCGGGAAAGGACAGAATGCCCAGGGAAGGCAGTCTCAGCCTAGCCTGGATGGGCATGGGGGCAGCCAGGGCTGATCACTGGGGCTGTGTATGGAGAGTTTGCTGCAGATCAGGTGAGCCCTACAGCCAAAGGTGGTGGTGTCCCTGTTTTCCAGATGAGAAAACTGAGGCACACAGTTCAATTAATTTTACCAAAGTCACAGAGTTTTGTGTGTGTGTTTTTAAGGAACCATGCCTACTTACCACATTCAACCAGCATAGTGCTGGGAGCTGGGGTTGTGCGGACAAGCGGCTGGTCCTTGGTTGAGGCAGGAAACCTGGCCCTCAAGGATGGGGGAAGGAGGCCATCCCTAGATCACCCCAACATGAATGCCCCACATGGTCCCAGGAAGCCACGTGGCATGGCACCCAGGTCTTGGGTGGAAGAGATGAGATGGAAGAAGATGCTGCCTCTGCCTCCACATTCTGTGGGGGGTGCCGAGCATGGGCTAGGGAGGGCTTCCTGGATGTGGAGAGCTGGGAGGAATTAAATAAGTTAGAGGGAAGCACTTCCTGGAGAATGAAATTCTCACTTTTCAGCTCGTTTATTCTTTTTGTTTCATTATCATTTCCCACTTGGGTCTTGCATCCCCAGGGCTCTGAGGCGGCTGTTGGAGGTGCAGGGACCAGTTAGAAACCAGTCCCACTCAAGCCGTGATGCATAGGTGTGTTCACGTGTGAGGAGGAGCCAGGCATAGACTGAGCTCAAGGAGAGGGAGCGCCTGGGTCAGGGCCTTGAAACATTCTCAGGAGTGATCCGAGTGGAGAGACTGGGGGAGGGCAGTGGGCTAGCACATCTGTGATGGGCTCTAGAGCCTGGGAACTTCAGGGTTGCTGCAGTTGTGTCTGGGGTTGGGGGTGGGGGGGCTGTCACCCTCCCTAAACTTTCTGAGCGACTAGGCCAAGCCTGGTAGTTTTTCCTACAGGCCAGGGAGGGCTGGAGAGTTGTCGCAGCTCAGAAGCAGGAGGGGCAGTGGCAGCTAGCCCACAGCTCATTTTCAATTTGCCCACCGCTCACCCTCGTCAATGAGTGTTCCACAGATGCTCTTTTAAAATGCAGGGCACTTCGCTGTTCTGCTGAGGTTTATGAATGTTTAAAAACTGCTTTGCGGTCCCCCAAAGTAATCTGACAAGTCTGACAGCTATTGATTAAAAACCTGAAATTATTCCGGCTGCAGGATGACTTCGGGGATTAGATGGAAAGTTTTTTGTTTCTTCTCTCTCTCTCTCTCTGCATGCCCCCCCCCCCTCAAAAAAAGAAATAAGTGGAAAGGTAAATTTTGTGTTCCTGTTTTTTTGAAAACTCTGTTAGGCCCGCAGTTTACATGGGGAGAGGATGCTGAAGGCTTCTCTCACTCAGGAGCCAGTACCAGCACCCTCTCCAATCCCTGGTCTCCCTTGAGCTTTGGCCCAATTTGCCCCAGGCAGCAGTGACACGCTACTATTATGTTATTGCAGGTGCTGGTGGTGGTGGGGGTATCAGTTGTGATCATTTATGGTCCGTTATATTCTAGGGAGTTGACATAGGGTTTTTGTGGCTTTCTCTGAAGTAGCTCAGCGTGTGAGGAAATGGCACCTAGAGAGGGGGAGGAAACACATTCAAGGTCTATCACAGACCCTAGATAGAGCTGGGACAGAGACCTAGGACTCCCTCAGGGGAGAGGAACTGGCCCTTGCTGGGGTGTTGGGTGATTGAATCCCTGGACTCCAGGCCTAACCCCCTGCGAAGTAGGTGCAGAGGGTGACCAGGCCATTAGAACCCCAGCTTTCACTCCTGGACCATGTGACCTAGCCAAGCCACTCCCTGTTTCCAAGTTTCTGTTTCCTCTTTAGAGAACGTTCTAAAGCTTCCAGTGAACCTTTTGGACTAAGCGGGTGTGGACGGGAAAAGTTGCCTCATGAACCAGGGCTCGTGGGACGTGAGTCTGAATCCCAGCTCTCCCGTTCTGGGGTGGTGCTGCCTTTTGTGCAGCATTGCTGGGGGAAGGCCGTGAGAGGATCTGTGTACTTTGGTAAGGACACCTGCAGCTGGCACGTAGCAGGTGCTTAGTGAGTGGCTGTTAGGTCCAGGCTGCCACAGTATCATTCCTTCGGTCAGCCTATAGTGGGTACCACAGGATACCAGGCCTCTGGCTGCATTGTAGCCATCTCAATCAGTGAGCTGCTCCGTCCTCCTGTTTTGGTTGTAGGGTGTAGAGCCTCCTCTGGCAGCTCAGCCCTGTGATGTGGGGGAAGCACAGGCTCCCAGGGGTGAGGGCAGAAGGCCAGGTGCCTCCCCTGTCTCCCAGCTCAGGGTTCTCTGTGTGTATGGGGGTGTCACACTGGGTCCTGCTGACTGCTAGGACCTGCCCCTTACCTTGGCCTGAGGGAACCCTGGGCTGAGAGGGACCACACCTCTGTTGTCCCCGGGAAGAGTTCCCGGGGAGGGAAGCCAACCTCTCTGCCTTTTTAGGAGAGGCTCTGTCTCCCCAGGGCCCTGGGAGCCACCAGGCAGCTGCATTCCTCTCCTCTCCCCTGGGATCCTAGCTGGGCCAGGAGTGAGCACTGGCCTTCTGAGCAGCCAGTTCCCAGGCCAGCGGGGCAAGGCTGGGCTTGGGGAGAGAACTCTGCTGGACATACCAGGGAGGGCGCTGCCCTGTTTATGTCCTGCCGCTCAATTCCCAGCAGGTCAGTGCATTCATTCTGACCGTGTCCAGACTCTGTGTCCTTCCAGCGTGGGCAGAGACTTCTAGCACAGCCCCTGGACCTGCCAGCCTGTGACAGGCAGAAGCATAATTGGCACGTTCTGACTTGATTGGGCCTAGAGAGTGCTGAAATCCTGACTCCAGAACCAGCTGGCCCTGCCAGCCTTCGGGTGGGCACCGACTCTATGGAGACAAACCTTGTCCAGGATTTCTCTTCCTTCCAGATCTGGTTGGGGTAGTGGGCAGTGGCTTGGGACCACACAGGCTGGTGGGCTGGAGGCTGGGGCTGGGGACGGCTGTGCTTGGGAGTCACAGGCAGAGGGGCCAAAGGGCCCCCTCACAGGGGTCTACTACCCACTGCTAGGCACACCTTCTGCTCTTTTCATTTTGCTTCAGGAAATTAAGGGCTTTTTAAAGAAATTTGAGGCATCCCAGAGCATTTGGGGAGATATGATTGATCCCCATTTTGCAGATGAGGAAAGCTTAGGTATGGAGCACGTAAAGATTTTGAGTTGTCGGGACAGGAACAGAGAACAGCCTGGGAAGTCCATATCTTGTCACTCCAGATTGTCAAAAGCATGACCTATCCCAGAAACATCAGCCTTAGGGGATAGCAGCATGTGCATCATTTACCAGTATTGTTCATGGCTGTTTCTCCAGCTCAGCATCGTGGCTGGCAGTGAGGTGGGCGAATAGAACAGACCGAGGTGGCATGAACAGTCACAAGCAACTCATGGGAGTTCCTGACACCCTTGCCCTCCTGACTCTCTCTCCTGCATGGTCTCATTTGATCCTTAGAGTAACCCATGAGGAAGGTGTGTCGTTACCCTCACTGTGGATGGGGAAAATGAGTCCTAGAGAGTTGAATGACTTAAAGTACCCAAGGTTGTGTGTTTCATAAGGAATAGAGACTAGGTTTGCTCTACAGCCAGGCACACTTGACACTAGGCCGTCTGTCCTCCTGCCTGCTGGCAGCTGCAGGTGCATTTCTATAGCATTCACTTGTGTACTGTGTGTGTGTGTGTGTGTGTGTGTGTGTGTGTTTAATCCCAGGGCTCACTCCACTGTCTGCCTGTGTGCACTGCCCAGCCCGTTACCCTGGCAGCCCTAACCATGCAGCACGTCTTAAAGGGGCCTCCCAACTCCTGCTTGCACACTTCCAGAGACAGGGAGCCCACTCTCTAAAACCAGATGAGCCTGGCCCATTCGGGGACATCTGTGATTGAGCTGAAAGTGGCCTCTCCTGGTCCCAGCCTTGCCCTCTGGGGCTACACAGGGCAGCTCCCTCTGAGCTTTCGAGATTTGGAGGGTGACCCTGAGCCCCTTACTTTCCCAGCCAAACAATCCCACTCTCAATTCCCCCCCACACAGTAGCTGAGAATACCCTTACTGTGTCAAGTAGGGCTTTTTAATTACTATAAGTTTTGGTTTGGGGTCCTTTCCTTCCTTGGAATAATGAGTTTGCTGAACTTCTGTGTCACTAACCTTTTAAGAGAAAAAAGGATCAGAGTTGAAAAACAGCTTGTGGGTTGGCTGGAAGGCTATCAGATAAGGCTAGGCCCCAGGAGCCGGGACAATGTCCCCGTTGTTCTGCTGCTGGCCTTCACAATGAGCTGCTGTTGGGCCCTGGCTCTGTCTCCCACAGCGGGTCCCTGTGCCTTGTGCCCACGTTTCCTGGGCCCTGGGCAGGGGCTGCCCCATCCTGTATCCCCCAGCCCTTCCTTCCCCACCTGGAGTGAGTGGTTCACAGCTAGTGTATTAGCTGGCTGTGGACCTTTCCTCCCTGCCCGGCTGCTGTGGGTCACCCCTGGATGACGGAAAGGCCGGGTCGAGGCTGGTGCAGTTAGTCTTGGACTCCACTGAACTGGGTTCACATCTGACTTGGCCACTTGCGACACAAGTACTCTTGGGCAGGTGGCCTCACCTTTCTAGGTGCACCTTTTTAGTCCTGACAAGACTGTCATGAGAATTAAGTGGGGCATGTGGGAGATTGTGACCCTGAGCCGGTTTAGATAGCGTGGTGTGAGTTGTCTGCCTGGAGAGACCAGGGACTGCTTTGTGAGGGTAACATTGCGCTGGGCCTTGAAAACTGAGAGTGGACTTTGTTTGGCAGCGAAGTGGAGGGAGATGCAGAATGGGCAGGCTTGGGAGCCAGCTCGGACATGGGCCCTTGGAGGATAAGAGTTTGCAGCTTGGTCAGGAAGTACCTGGGGAGGAGAGTCCAGCTCACTTGGCCAGGATGTAGTTCGAGGAGCCTTTTAGGAGGGCTCAAACACCAGCATCTGGGACTTGATTATCTTATAGGCCATGACGCGAGAGGAGGGACAAGAGTGAGGAGGCCATGTCAGGTGGAGCGACTTGTCCAGTGAAGAGTGCCGCTGTGGCCTAGGGACATGGCCGGTGGAACTCCCATTCCCTTCTGTCCTCCCAGGCCCTGGCAGAGCTCCTCTGCTGCAGTGGAGTCCAGGGCAGGTCACCCTAGCCATGGCCTTGACTGTCCTGTGTGTGACCTGGGTGTCATGGTGCCACCCCCTTCCTGGGAGCAGGAAGAATTCCATGCCATGGAGGAGAGGCAAAGGGCCTCTAGTCCCTGGAGTGCTGTCATGGGGCTAGTGGTTTGCCATGTTTAGAAGGGTCTCAGGGCTGAGGCCGTGGGGAGCAGGGTACAACCACAGAGGATAGGATGAGCCTCTTAACCTTGAGAGGGATGGGGAAAGCGCCCCATACTAGGACAGAGCAAGGCAGGGGCATTTCCCAGAGACTCTGGAATGAACACTGGAATGCTGCACTTGGGACTTGGCCTTGAACAGGCAGCTGCTCTGACGACCCACTCTCAGGCCTTCTTTGTCTCTTCTCCAAGGGAACAACCACATCACCAGGGTTTGCAGGCTGAGGGAGGACTGTCCTTATCCCCGCTGACCTCGTGCTCCCTCTGAGCTTAGCTGACCTTGGCTGCTGGTGTGTTGGGGTTTTGGTCCAGGAACTCAAAGGCTCTGGACCTTGGAGCCAGCCAGACCCAGCCCTACCCACAGGGAGCCCCCTGCTTGACAGGGAGATAGCTCTGTGACAGACCTTCCCAGCACAACCTGGATGTGGCTGTCTGCCCAGGGAGTCCAGGAAGGCTTCAGGGAAGAAGGTGCACTGAAGCTGGGTGTTGAAGGTTGGATAGGAGAGGGGAAGGAGACTTCTGGGCAGAGAGGGCAGCATGTGCCTGGGACCCCACCTGAGACTCCTGCTCCCTGGGATGGAGGGGCCCAGCAGGCAGGCTGCTGCGAGAATGGGCCTGTTCAGCTGGGGCAGGCAGGTAGATGCCAGCCAGTGGCCCGGAGTGCCAAGTTCCAGGGCTGGCATTGAGTCCTGTGTGGTCTTGAGAGGAGATCCCTTCACCCCCACAACTCAGAGGGCTGAAGTTGCAGCCTTCGCAACAGCTTGTGTGTGTGTCAAGTGCCTGTGTTTCCTGGGTGAAGCAAGCCTCCTTCCTCCTTTTTCAGGTGAGGAGATGGACTCCAAAGGCTTGGGTGTGGCAGCCACACTAGAGCGAAGATGGGATGCTGGGCACATCTCTTGCCCTCCCTGGCAGGCCTCAGTTTCTCCTGTGTACAGCGGGGTGAGGTCAGCATCTGCCTCTTGGGCTCGTGGAGATTCTGTGAAGTGACTTGTGGGGTGGTTCCTGTGATGCGTGGCTCAAGATAAGCCTGGCCTGGGGATGCCAGCTCTGCCCTGGTGAGGAGGGGCAGACAGTGTGGAGCCCACTCCCTGGTTTGAGACCTGCTTCTGTAGTAGGCATGTGACATCCTGGCAGGGTTGTTGGAAGAAGTAGTTCACACCTGGGCCATGGAAGTGATTTGCAGGGGTGGAATCCCCATGTGAAGGCCTTTTGCCCTCCTTGGTGCCACCTTGCCTAGGGGACCAAAGCTCTAGTCTCCAAGGACCACAGGATGTCAGAGGGGGAAAGCCATCGTGAGACTGAGCTGGGCACGAGGTCGGGGTGATGAAGTGGGCCATACAGTCGGGCCACCTTCCCTCCCAACTCAGCCTTGGGCAGCAGAGAGGGACCTGACCCAGGCTGGGGGAGAGCAGAGGCCCTGAAAATAAGGGCATTGGCCCCCAGATACCACACCACACAGGGCAGCTGTGGGCAGGGCTTCTGGACTGATCTGGTTCCCCGTCCCAGCAGGGGGCCTTGAGTAGGTCGAGTAACTGCTCCTCCCTGACCCTATTATACCTTTCTGTAAAATGGGTAGATGAAAACTCCTGGCAGGGCTGTGTGCAGTTGAAATAGGAAAAAAGGGATGTGCAGGTGACCAACTGGGCGCTCACCCTATGCTGACGAGAGGTGGGTGCGTACAAGCGTCCCTCCTGGGTGTGGAATGGGAGCAAGGTAGAAACCACTGCTTGCTCACCTCCCCTTCACCTGAGCTTCCCAGGTGGGGAGGCTGCACCTAGCCCTGCCCCTTTGGAGCCTGGGCAGTCTTTGGTGCCCATCTCCTGCCCTGCCTCTGATACGCTGCTTTTTTTTTGACAAGGCAGAGGCTAGCAGTGAAAAAGGAAGTGGCCCAACAATGCCAGCATGGGATGAAGCCAGGGTCAGGGAGAAGTCTGCCTTGGGTGACTGAAGGAGCAGGTAGTCTCTGCCATGGAGTGGCCAGGGGCTGCTGCAGGCCCAGGACAGGGCTGGCTTCCCAGAGAGGCGGTTCCTGGACCATGAGTTGGTCCTGCTGGGTTCAGGAAGTGACCAAATGAACATTTTTCCTTCCTGAGCCCCCTCATCAGCTGCCTCCATGGGCACACCCTGGCAGGGTCACAGCAGACCGGCTCCCTCTGGGTCCAGATAGGGTAGGGATCAAGGACACTGTGTGTCAGGGCCTGTAGATTCCAGGCTGGTCAGGAAGGAAATGCATAGGAACATGAGTGAGAGAGTGCAGGTCCACTGGCCCTGCCTTCACCACCCAGTTGCTCTACTGTCCAGGAAGGAGTAGCCTGGGAGACCTTGCAGGAACCACTTGGCCTCTGAGGGCTTGTGTTGCCCCGTTCCCCTTCGTCCTAGAGAGTTTGGGCTGCAGGGGTGGATGCAGCCTCTGCTCTACATCCCTCCTTTGGAGAAGCCCCCAGGGAAGTGGGGAGGGTCAGGGCTGCCCAGGTAGGCCAGTCCAGGGTGTCCTAAGGGTCTTGAGCTTCCCCCCAGCCCTCTCTTCTGCCAGCATCCTTTCCAGGCCAGCCAGAGCCTGCTTGTGGGACAGGATGGAGGGGACGGAAGGGGACGACTCTGCAGCCACAGGTTCCAGGATCTGGCTGTTTTGGAGTCCGACCTGGGCCTGCTGGGCCCCTGGGGTTACAGGACCAGGGTCTCCTCAGGTTTCCCTGGGCAGGCCCAGCCTGCTGAAGCGTGCTTCGCCTTTCCTTTCCACAGGCAGCTCATTCATGCGCCCCAGGCAGGAGGCGACCTCAGCTCATCAGCTCCCCAGCTCCCACTCCGTACTTCTGGGTCCCTACCCCACCCTCCCCTGGCTCCCAACATCCTTACCTGGCAGAGATTTTCCAAGCTGGGCCAGAAAGCAGCTGGGTTCCAGATGTCAGGCCTATGGGACTATGGGTCCCAGCCCTTCTCAGCCAGGGGGACTTCCCTACCGTTAGGCAGGGCGTCTCTTCCACTGAGGTATGAAGCCCCATGTGGGAGGGGAGGCCTGGAGTCTGCCCTGGGAGGTGGGTGGCTCAGGTGGAATCTCAGCCCAGGGAGGACAGGCCCACCCACCGCATTGGCCACTGCCGTGACGGGGGAGGAGGCTGGGCTGCTCAAGCTGGGCCTTGAAGGATCATCAGGAGAAGAGGCCTGTTCCAACACAGCGGTATGGCGTGGCGGGTGGGCCACAGTGCCCCTTTGTGACCTGGGCCTCCCAGGGAGAGCGTCCCGGAGGAGCAGAGGCGCATGCTGGGCATGCCCATGGGCTTAGGCCACAGTGGGAAGCCCCAGGTGGGAGTCCTTAGGGAAGCTGGGGGAGGCTCTGCCTTGCCTTGAGCTTGTCTCACAGCCTTCCTCTGGCTCTGCCTATTCCCTCTGCTGTCAGAGGCCAGCTTCGTGCTGGACGTGGAAAGGCAGAGGGAGCCTGTTGACTGGGGCTTCTGGGCTGGCCTCTGTGGAGTATCTAAGGGTTGGGGTTCAGCTCAGACTCCATATGGCATCTAGCTTGGGACTCCATGTCAGGGAGGGTTCTTATGCTCAGAGAGCTATTGCCATGGAGATGTGGAGCTTGGGGTGGGAGGGTGGCCTCTGTCAGCCTGAGTCCCTCTGAGCAGGACTCTTCCTGCTCAACTCTGAGTTTCTGAGCACCCACGGAGTGAGCCTCAGCCCCCGACCTGGGGCAGTCACAGAAATGAATGTACAGGGTATTCACCCTCCGGGGAAGTGTCTGGTGGCTCTGTCAAGCCACTAGCCCCCAGGTCAGGGGCCGAGCCTCAGCATGGCCCAAGGTAGGGGTCTCTGGAGAGGCAGGAAGAGAATGATGGACTGAGTGCTTGGACCATTGGAGCCAGGAGCCAAAGGACATAGGGGGTTGATGGTAGGAGGTCCACGTGGGCTGAGCCTGGATCAGGTTTGTCACCAACCCCAGGGTTTGAGCGCTGGACACAAGCAGGGCGCAGCTTCTGCACCAGAGGTGGTCTTAACAGGCCCAGCCTGTCTTTACACTTTTCCTCTGCCCCACCCTCGGGGCTGGGGCTTTAGGAAGACACTGCTCTGTGCTACTGACTTTGGAAAGAGACTTTAGCTAACCCTGGAGCAGGTATCGTCTGAGGTGCTTTCCATGTGATGCACTGAGGAAACTGAGGCACAGAGGGGGACGACTTCCCCAGGGCCACACAGCAGGGGAGCAGTGGGCCCAGGCCTGGTCTGCATTTGCGTGCCAGGTGGCATCAGCCCTGTGCTCTTTGTGCCTGTGTTGGACCCGCTGGCCCGGTTCCCCAGCCCCAGCATGTTCACGCTGATGGAGTGTGTGTCTCGGGTACTGTACAGACTGCTGCATCCCTTCTGCTTCAAGACTCACCTCTCCTCACTCTCCTCATCTGTGAGATGGGAGCAGCAGGGTCCCTGTGGTTCTCCCTTGCGTGGGGCTGGTGGTGTGGGACAGCGTATGAGGAAGGGCTGGTAGCAGTGGTATGCTGGATAAATGTTGAGACAGAGTGACTGCTCAGGCTTGGACAGGGACCAGTGCAAAGGGAGGGGGAAATGGGCAAGGCCCCAGAACTGCAGGCAGCTGCCTGGGTCAGGTGGGCTTTCCCTGGGTCTCTGGGGCTGCTCAGGAGTCAAGCTGGCCCCTGCCCCACAGGCTCACTTGCTAATGTTAACCCCACAGTAGTCACCTAATCCTCACCTTCTTGCTCTCTGAGAGCCGAGCCCCAACCCAGACTCCTGCAGTGCAGAGAAGGTTCCCACCAGTCTCTGTGACAGCCCTGCCCCCAGATCTGTCTTAAGACAGAAAGGAGAGAGAGTGGAGAGAAGTGACTGCCTCCCAAGAAGGGCAGGGGCAGGGCAGATGGGTGGGACGTGGCAACCAGCTTGGCCCAGCCTGTCGGGGTGGGGCCCAGGTTGACACACCTACTGCAACCCCAGGTCCCATCTGATGCCGAGGCTGAAGGAGTCTCGCTCCCACGAGTCCCTGCTCAGTCCCAGCAGTGCGGTGGAGGCGCTGGACCTCAGCATGGAGGAAGAGGTGGTCATCAAGCCCGTGCACAGCAGCATCCTTGGCCAAGACTACTGCTTCGAGGTGGGTCCCAACTCGGGGGTTGGGGTGGACACCCCATCCTCTCCTGGCCTGGCTGGTCTCCTCCAGACATCCTCCTGGAGTCCAGTCCACTGTGGCCTCAGCAGGGGCCAGGGTCATGGGGGTAGTGGCCAGGCTCTTGGGGACAGTGGCTATTATTTACTGATAGCTTTCAGCTCCTAAGAGACCAAGTGGAGCTGGGGTGGGGGCTGTCCTTTCTGTTCTCTAGGCTCTCTGAAAATGGGCCAGCACCTGTTCTCCATGCTAACATGAAGCTGCTGGGGCCCCCGGTGGGTGACAGTGAGTAGGGGAAAAGCCGGAATTTCTGAAGCACCAGAGCCCATGTCTTAAAGCCTGCTCACCCCCAAATGCCGTGTGGATAGCACAGAGTCTCCCCTTTCTGGGCCTGTTCCCTGCAGTGAGCAATAAGAGCCCAAATCTTTCCTGTCCGGGCATTCTTCGACCTGAGGTTGTATTGCAGCGAGTCAGTGACCCACCCTGGGCAAGGGTGTTACCTGTGGATGACCTGTCTAGTCCCTCATAGTAAATGGGGATCTGAGACTCAGAGAAGGCACAAAGACATCAGAGGTCACACAGCAAGGCTGAGACCAAGCCGGGAGTAGGGTTACTATTGCTGCAGGTGTTCCTGGGAGTTCCTCCTAATTGCTTCTCCAGTTATTCGTATTGCTTCCTACTGGTTTCTGGAAAGATTCCTACCCCCAATAATCATGCATAACCAGGAGAGCTCTCTGGTAGAGGAATGAGTCTGATAATGGAAAGCAGCCACTTGGGGACTAGTGTGACAATCTCCTGGCACCCCAAGCCCTGGGGAAAAAACAGAATGGTACCTGGCACCTACGCCATACCATGTGCCCACTGGGTGCCATTTCTGGTTCAGGATCCCTGGCCAAGCTGGGCTTGATCTGGGCTCTGACTTCCTTGCCAGAGATAGGGTGAAGATGGCCCTGTCTGCTGGTTCACAGCAAGGGGTGCTGTGGAGTGTACAGGCCCTCGAATGCCTGGTGGAGTGTGCTTCCCCTGCAGAACCCTGGGTCTGCTGCTGGGGGCAGTGGGAACATACAGCAGGAATCGCCCCGACTGGCTCCCTTACCTGGAGGAGATGTCTAAGCTGGACCTGAGGATGAGTGAGAGATAGACAGGGAGGGGGAGGAGAAGGGTCAGGGACCAGGGACCCTGGGGCTTGGCACATCCAAACAGTCCAAGTCTCATTTTCCGGTCTGGCATAAAAAATATCAGGCTTATATTACCATCATTGTCACTGTTGCTTGGCGAAAGAGAACCCTCAGAGATGTCAGCCGAGGATTGAGGGACTCTGGTACCTACCTTTCATTATCTCCTTGGTTCTTGTGGTTTTGCCTTTAGGGCAAGTATGCTTGGGTTAAGCATTGCCCTCCGACCTGGGTAAGGTCTTCGTTCCTTCCCCTCTTGCCATCTCAAGGAGAGGGAGGATCGAGTTAGAAAGATGTTTTCCTATTGAACAGAGGGCACTGAAGGGTGAGTGAGGAGCCCACTGGTGCAGGACTGGGCCACTCTCCGGCTGCTGGCTTGCCCTGGACAGTGGGTCTCAGCGTGCCACCTGCAAAACATGAAATAGAGGCATCATGTGAGCCTTGTCCTGGCTCCTTCCCGAGGCTGTGATGCAGGCCTGGTGACCAGAGTCCCCTGAGCTTCAAAGGTCTTCTATCTTTGTCTGCCCTTGCTGTGGTCCCTTCCATTGTAACACTGCCTTGCCTGCTCCCCCACAGGTGACGACATCATCAGGAAGCAAGTGCTTTTCCTGCCGGTCTGCAGCTGAGCGGGGATAAGTGGATGGAGAACCTGCGGCGGGCGGTGCACCCCAACAAGGTAAGCCTGCGCCCCCTCACCAAATCATGGAGGATCAATAGTAGGCTCAGTCACAGGGAAGCAAGAGAGATGATCTCCGTGGTGTGGGCTGGGATTGGGGGTGGTCAGCCTGCATGGAGGCAGGACTCAAGTGAACAATATTGGTGGACTCTGAAAGGGACGTTTGATTGGCCAGGTTGAGACACGTGCTGCGTGCCTCTGTTCTCTAAGCTACACATTGAGGCTGGGCTGGGGAACCTGGGGTCCTTCCGCTGGCACCCCTTGTCCCTACTGCCCAGCCCCTGACCAGCTTCTGCTCATCGTCCCATTCCAGCTTAGATGTCTGCCCCTCCTCCAGGTGAGGACCCCTGTCCCAGGTTGGTGCCCTCTGTGTTCACACTGCCCCTGGACTCCTCCATCAGGTCCTAGGAGCCCCCACAGACACAGGCAGACACTGCTTCTTTGTCTGTCTCCCTGGCAGACTTGAGGGCCTGACCAAGTCCTGGTCACCATAGTCATCTCTTAAGTTACTTTACAGACCAGCAAATTAAGGAAGAGTTAATAATGGCTTCATAGCCTGTGACATGCCAGGCATTGTGCTGGCCTCCTTTAGTCTCGCCCTTCATGAGGTGGGGGTTATCATAGTCCTGTTTTATAGACAAGCAAGCCAAGGCTCCAGTTAAGTCACTTACCCAAGGTGAGTGAGCTTGTGTGAGGCTGACCAGAGATCCAGCCCTTGTCCATCAGGCCCCGCCTCATCCTGACTCAGGGCCTAGGCGCCCACTGCTGCCTCCACCTTCAGAGCTCCTCCTGGGCCTGAGGACTCTCTCAGGCTCTGGGCTCGTTGGGGGTTGCACATGGCACCCCCCCAGCTGACCACCCCGGACCCTCTCTGCACATGCAGGACAACAGCCGGCGTGTGGAGCACATCCTGAAGCTGTGGGTGATTGAGGCCAAGGACCTGCCCGCCAAGAAGAGTACCTGTGTGAGCTGTGCTTGGACGACGTGCTCTACGCCCGCACCACGGGCAAGCTGAAAACGGACAATGTTTTCTGGGGCGAGCACTTCGAGTTCCACAACTTGCCGCCCCTGCGTACAGTCACCGTCCACCTGTACCGGGAGACTGACAAGAAGAAGAAGAAGGAGCGCAACAGTTACCTGGGCCTGGTGAGCCTGCCCGCTGCCTCGGTGGCTGGGCGGCAGTTCGTGGAGAAGTGGTACCCAGTGGTGACCCCCAACCCCAAGGGTGGCAAGGGTCCCGGGCCCATGATCCGCATCAAGGCGCGCTACCAAACCATTACCATCCTGCCCATGGAGATGTACAAAGAGTTCGCTGAGCACATCACCAACCACTACCTGGGGCTGTGTGCGGCCCTCGAGCCCATCCTCAGTGCCAAGACCAAGGAGGAGATGGCATCTGCCCTGGTGCACATCCTGCAGAGCACGGGCAAGGTGAAGGTGCGTGCAGGCCCCTCAGCTCCCAACACAGGCTGGGCGACAGTGCTGGGTTACCTGCCCTTCCCCCACATCCAGGCATTCCAGGCCTAACAGAGGCCTTGAGGCACCGGTCACTACCAGATGGGCTCCCTAAACCCAAGAGTTCTGTCGTGGTCTGGGGGTGTTGTACTCCTGCTCTGTGGCTGGGGCTGATCACAGAACCTGTGTGGGGCTGATCACAGAACCAGTGGATGGGATTGCAGCTGGCAGTGAGGGAATGGGCTTGGGTTGAGGTGCCTTTTACCAGTGGAGCAGAGGACTGACCCCCTGAGGTCCGGGGGAACAGGCTGGGTGGCCTGGCCGTCCTAGCACTCGGGTCCCACCAGCCCCAGTGAGCCAAGAGTGGGTATAGAGTTTGGCAGACCTCCCCAGCAGGACACACAGATGAGCCACCATCACAGCCCCATCTCACCCCACACTCTCACCCAGACTCACAGATTCTCACACAGGTAGATGCAGTCAAAATTGTACCATTCGAGGGTTAGCCAGCCCCACCCCAGAGCCTCACAGAAGCAGGAATCATCTGAGACCCAGGCAAGCCCTCGTTCAGGGCCAGAGTTGCCCAGTATCCATCCCCATGACTCCTTTCACCTTGCACTCCTAAAGATGGACCCAGCAGTCCACCAGGCAAGCCACGCCTCAGCCCCACCTACCTGGTTTGGGGACAAAATGGACTCCTGGACCAGGGTGCCCCCAGGAAGGCAGTAGAGCATGATCTATGGGCCTCAAAGGCGACCTTCTATCTTTACACTTGCCACCTGCCATTCAGGAAGCTGCCCAAAGAGGGTGGGAAACGGGGGCTGGACTTGAGGCCTCTGCAGCGTGGACGGACCCTGGTGCTGGGCTAAGGACTGGGCCTCTGCGCTCTGGACAGTAGCGTGTTGTGAGCCAAGTGACAGGTGACTGAGGGGTGCCCTTTGTCAAGGTCTTAGGCCTTTAGCCCAGGGTCGGGGAGGCACAGTTGGGAGCCACACCCCAGGTACCCCAGGGCAGAGTCCAGGGCACAAGACTCCATGGAGGTCCCTCACCCTCTCACCTGTTCCTAGAGGCCCTGGAATGGGAAGCCATGGCTGGAAACCTCAGGCCCTCTGCAGCCTCCCTGTCTCTTGGACTTGGTGTATGCTGCAAGTGCAAGGCTGGGGAGGGGACTTCCTCCCCCGTGAACCCGCGATGGGGAGCAGTTCTTCTCCGTGGTGTTGGACTGCCTCCTCCGCTTCCTCTCCCACCGTCTTCAGACTTGGCTGGCTAGGCTGCGCGTTGGGCCAGCTCTGGCTGCCCCGTCCTTAACATGCTGGTCGACACTGGGGATATATGCTGGGAAACTGAATGAATCGAGGACCCATGGGCACCAGAGAGGGAGTGAGAGGGGCTACAGAGCCTGGAGCCTTTTTTGCAGCTGTGTCTGATGTTTCAGTACCTAGTCCCCAGCGCTGGGCTGGGGCTGGCCTAGCCTGGGAAGTGGATTCCTACCTGAAGTGGCCTGAGACGATAGGAGCGTCCAGGTGCTCATTGTGGGGGAGAGGTGAAGCCAGGGCTCCAGCCAACCCCGAAGGCCCTCAGTGGGGTCAAGGAGCAGTATATAGAAGGTTAGAAAGTAGTGCTGCTGGGGGTGGCAGGCACCGGAGCCCCCAAACCCTCACCCCTGGAATACTTGGGAACTAGCCCCTCTCCCCTCTCCACGGCTGGAGGAGTAACAGGGTCTGAGAAGCAAGGGACTTGGACCAGATCTGGCCCCAGGTGACTGTGTGGCTATGGACAAGTCATTTTCCTGCTCTGTGTGCATTGGTTTCCCCCCTTACTGGGTCCTGGCTCGGGAGGTTCTCCTCATCCCACACTGGCGCCTGGTACTCATTGCAGGAGTTCAGGAAGGCTGTGGTCCTGAGCGGGAGCCATGGGGGAGCTCCAGGGGAGATGCAGCTCTGACCTCTGCTTCAGTGTGTTCAGAGAACGAGACCCTGGAGGGTGCCTGCCGGTCAGGCAGGGGTCCTCAGGCCACATGATTCCCAGGAAGCCAACAACAGCTTCCCCTTGGCCCATGCTGTCCCTCTGTGACTCTGCTGTGCAGCCTGAGTTACTGTGTCTAGATCTCAGTTCTGTTTTAAAGGACCCCAAGGTCGTGCGCATTGGAGTGAAGAATTTCTTGAGCACAGATACCCGCTGGGTGCCTTGCAGGCTCTGTGCTAGGTGGCCCCCCTGCCTTGACTGTCACCCTCCCTTGAAATCTGACAGTTTTTCCCACCTTCCCCCGCCCCCCACCCAGCAAGACACAGGTTGTTTGTGAGCACAAGGAAGTGGGGGCTTGAGAGGGAGGGAGTTAGTATCCGCATAGGTGCTAGAGTTGGGAGAAGGTGTGGGTTCAGGCTCCTTTGCTGAGGTTTTCCCACAACACTGTGTGGGACCTGATGGGCCAGGGGCTGCTACCCTGGATTGCCACGTGGCGGTGGCGCCTCCACCTTCCCTCCCCAGCCAGTTGCACATCAGTTCCTGCTCTCCGCCTGCCAGAGTTTGGTGGCTCACCATCTCCCCGGGCATGGGGCTGTACAGAGGGAGCCCCCATCAGTCACAGGTGGATACTGGCGGCCATTTTTACCATAAGACAGGGCAGCCTCGTTTGTCCTCTTTGGCACTGATGGTGGGGGAGAGGCAAGTTCTGCTATGGTCACCGGGCCGGGCCTGATCAGGGCTGTACATGGAAATGAATCCATTCTCTGTGGTGGAGGCTGATGACTCCATGAGGCATGCTGCTGTTCAGGCTGCCGCCATCGTGGACCCAGCTCTACTGTCACCAGCTCTAGGCTCCTCCCCTGGCTGGGGGGCCTGCCCTGCCACACTCCCCAGCAGCCCCCAAAGGTGCGCACATTGTTCCTCTTGGGGCCCTCTGCTGCTTGGTGATGGAGCAGCCTTAAAATGCCACGGCTTCTCTGGCCAGGTCTGGAATCCTAGGGTCCTACATGTCAGGCCAGCTCAGGCCCTGCTCTCCCACCTCCTGCCTCCCCAGGACTTCCTGACAGACCTGATGATGTCAGAGGTGGACCGCTGCGGGGACAACGAGCACCTCATCTTCCGGGAGAACACGTGGCAACCAAGGCCATCGAGGAGTACCTCAAGCTAGTGGGCCAGAAGTACCTGCAGGACGCCCTAGGTAGGGAGTGGGCTGGCAAGGGGGCAGAGGATGGGGCAGGGCCCGCTGGGTCCTCACTCCCCCACTCCCTGCCTACTTGTCCATAGGTGAGTTCATCAAAGCACTGTACGAGTCGGATGAGAACTGCGAGGTGGATCCCAGCAAGTGCTCGGCTGCTGACCTCCCAGAGCACCAGGGCAACCTCAAGATGTGCTGCGAGCTGGCCTTCTGCAAGATCATCAACTCCTACTGGTCAGTGCGGCTCCCAGGCCTCCCCCACCCTGCCACCTTCCCCCGTCCCTCAGTGTCTGGCTCCCGCAGTGTGCCTGCTGCTCCCTGGTCCCTGAGTTGTACTGACTTGCCTTTTGCGCTCTCAGGCAGGGTAGTGTCCAGCATGTTGCTGTGGTTTCGTGGTGGTGTGGTGGAAAGAACCTGGACACGCCAGTCCACTGTCTCTGGTGATGAGAGGGGCCCCCTTCATGTGCCGGGGGCTAATGTGGGTGCTTGGACTGCAGCGGGAGTGAGACTGAAGGCCCTGCGCGGGCCCCCCACTTGGGGTGGGTGGATGGCTTCACCCGAGGCTCCTCACCTATCCCCTGGGAGCTAAGGTGCTCATGTCACAGCCTTGTGATGGGACCCAGAAGGGGCACGTTGGGGGCCTGAGCACCAGGCAGGCCTCTTGCTGGGACTAGAGAACAAAGAGAAGAAGGGATGGACTTGAAGTAGAGCAGTGTCTGCAGGCTCTGCCAGCCCCGGAAAGGAGCAGGGCACACAGCAGTGGGCGGCTCAGACAGGCCCCTCAGCAGGGCCGGAGTCAGTCCCGGGGGAAACTTGCGGTAAGGCCGACTTCACAGCCACCAGCTTGCTCCTGGGGTATGTGTGTGGTGGCCAGCCAGCCTGGTGCCGAGTACAGCCTTGTCTGTGGTGGCAACACGGGACTATTAGGAGGGCCTCGCTGTCAGCCCAAGCAGTGAGTTCATTTTCACACTAGAGGAGCTGCCCACGTTTAACCTGTGTTCCCCTCCAGCTCAGGGCTTATGGCCACCCAAGCCTCTATCCACAGCCTCTCCTGACACGACTCCCTCCCTGGCCTCACCTCACTCCTTGTTAGGTTCGCCTCTCCGCTCACCTGCACCTTGACCTGCACATGCTCCTGCCCTTCCTGCTTCGAGGCCACACAGCCGGGTCCCCTCCATCGCAGGCCTGATGCCATCAGGATAGGGTTGTACCTGTGCCTGAAATGTTTCCTGCACATGCTGGGGCACCCTGAGGGGAGGTGAGCCCACCAGCTCAGGGCTGGGCACACAGGAGGGCCAGGGAAGTGTTTGCTGCTCCTCAAGGACAGGAAAAGGCAGGGGGAATGGGCAGGGCCAGGAGGGTGGGCACCCAGGGCCTTAGCTCCTGGACTACACAAGGTGCTTGCCTGGGCCGAGTGGGCACCTCAAGATGGGCCATAAATTTGCAGCTTTCCACACCCCTGGGCCTGGGCTGGAGAGTGACTGTAGGGCCTTGAACTCTCTGGGAACGCACTTCCCATTCCCAGCTGGGCTTTCCCCCTTTCCCCTCTCTTCAGGGCAGGCTGGGCATGTGACTCAGGGAAAACATAGTTGTGGACAGTGATTTTCCATTTCCTCTTTCTGGCATTTGTCAGAGGCACCTCTCCATTCTGGACAAGGCCATTGATAGATGTTACCACTCAACACCTGCCCCCTGTCCAGTTCTGTGCCGGGTGCTGTGAGAGCCAGGGCTAAAGGTGGCTCACCTTCACTACCTGGTAGGCGTGCCCTTGATGGTTCAGCCAGCGTGCATTGCAGGAGAGCCTGCGGAGCCAGCCGCTGGGCCTGTGGGGGGAAGAAATTTCAAGTTGGTCAAGCCTATTACAGCCTTGGGGTTTTTGGCTCTGTGAGCTTGGCAGGGCAGGCCTTGCTCTCAGTTTAAGGGAGAGAAAACCAAAGCCTTCCAGTAGGGTTAGAGCCTTGCTCAGATCACCCTGAGTTCATGACAGCCAAGTGTAGACTGGGTTCAGGGACCGCTGGGGCCTGGACTGCCCCCAGGGTGAGAGATACATCTGTTAAGTAAGCAAGATAGGAAAGCCACTTAAAGATTGGCCAGGTGGGCCTGACCATGGCAGGCCAGGATGCCCACTCGAACCAGGAGCCCTGTAGTCTACGGCCAGCTCTGCCTGCTCACTCTGTCACCCTGGGAAAGTCACTACCTCCCCCTTCCCTCCCCATCTAGAGAATGAAGAGCCGTGTTCTCCACTGTGATCAGGGGTAATCCCGTCTGGTGGATCACTCTGAGCTTGTAGGAAATCCCAGATTCCTATGACATTATTCAGGCAAAGGAAGTGAGGCTCAAAGCCAGTGATGCGAACCCAAGGAATAGTGGTCTATTCCTGTTTTCCTCACTTCCCCCTAGACCCAGATGCCTGCTGTTTGGGTTGGAAAATTAAGTAGACACTGGAGGAGAAGTGGGGAGGGCTCAGGCTGGAAGCTGGAGAGGCGGTTCAGCACTGACCCTTGGCAGTTGATTCCGGTTAGGACAGAGAGCCAGCTCCTCGTGCCTCTTCTCCCATCCCACCTGCCCGCCCCTTCACTGAGAAGAACCTACAGCCTGGTGGGAGCCTGAGTCTCCCTGCTTCTCCTACTGCCTGGACACTTGCTCCAGCCGTCCTGTGCTGAGTGCTCTCCCCAGCTGGCTGCATCCTCAGAGGTCAGACAGCGGGGCTGACCTCATGCAGCTGGCAAGGTAGAGCCAAGGTTGGAACCCAGGTTCCTGCTGTGTGCACTCCTGTCCTGGTCCCCTGCCTGATGGCCAAGCCCACCCTTGTCTGTCCCTACACAGCGTCTTCCCCGAGGGAGTTGAAAGAGGTGTTTGCCTCATGGAGGCAGGAGTGCAGCAGCCGCGGCCGGCCAGACATCAGTGAGCGGCTCATCAGCGCCTCCCTCTTCCTGCGCTTCCTCTGCCCAGCCATCATGTCGCCCTCACTCTTCAACCTGCTGCAGGAGTACCCCGACGACCGCACCGCCCGCACCCTCACCCTCATCGCCAAGGTCACCCAGAACCTGGCCAACTTTGCCAAGTGAGTGCCTCCTCCCTCACCGGGCAGAGTCGGGTGAGGCTATCGTCCACAGGGCAGGCCCTGGGGTGTTTCTGCCCCCAAGCTGGGCAGAGACAATAAACAGCCCCTAGTTTTGTCCCTGTCATCCTCAGTCCTTCTCCTTCCCACTTTTTTCAAAATAAGATCTCCACACCCTATCCTTCTACTCAAAGTGCATGTCATTTGGGTGTGTTTCTTAACTTTTAAAGGTGATGAGATGAGACATTTTTTTTCCTTCTACTTTTTTGAATTAATGTATGATTATAAGGATTCTCACATATCCCTGAATATTCATTAAGCCCTGCTTGGAAATAAATGACTAATACTCCTGCAAGGGGGGACAGGCCCATATTTCCTTAACCCATTCCCTGTGCTTGGGCACTCGGGTTGGGCACCACCATCCTGGTGTAATGCTGTCAGGATGTCTTTCTTTGCTAATAAAGCACGATTGGTGTTTTCAGCTGCATCCTTAGAACAAGCAGGTGGAAGTGGAAGGGCTGGGTCATCTCACTGTTGTTCATTCTCGAAGCGTGGATTGAGCCCCATCCTGGGGCCCTCTGTAGGCTGGGCTCTGATGGTACCAAGATGAATCAGCCCTGGTGGCGCTCAGCACTTCAGCCAGGGAGACGTGTGGAATAAGCAAGAGAGCAGTGACAGACACACACGAGCCTCTTAGGAGGGCCCTCAGCTTGTTGGGAGAGGAGACAGGAAAGCCTCCAAGGTGACATGATCCCCCAACTGCATGTCAGGGTGAGACATTCATTGTCTCAGGGAAGAGGAGCAGAGGCCAGGCATGCCAGGAGGGCCGTGCCCTGCGCCATCAGGGGGAGCCGGCCATGAGACCTAAGAGGACAGCAGGGACCTGAAGGCCAGACAGGGCAATGGGAGCCACCAGAGGGTTTTAAACAAGGGAGAGGATGGCCTTCATCTGTTCTGGATTTTGAAAAGCTCACCCTGACAGCAGTGGGCAGGTGGGCTGGAGGGAGCAGGATGGTAGCCAGGAGACCTGAGCGGAGAGCATAGCTGTGGCTCCAGCAACAGTAGCAGAAAATTCGCAGGGAGGCGAGGTGGTGCAGGAGGTGGTAGCTGCAGGGGACAAGGTTAGGGGTGATTAGGGGCAACATCAGTGGGCTTGCCATTTGGGAACAAGGAAGAGCGGGACTTGACAACTGGCAGATTCTGCCTCAGGTATCTATGTGGGTAGTGGGGTTTCCGCTTAGGGTGGGGAGCTCAGGAGGAGGGCATGGGTTTGGGTGATGGTGATGACTTTGGGTATGGCCAGGCCGAGTAGGAGGGACTCTCAGGGGAGGTGCCTGAGGATATATTAACACATGTCTGAAAGCCTGTTGGGAGACCTGAGTAGAGCATCATCTGCACACCAAGGCAGTGAAACTTGGAGGAAAAGCAGAAGGACACTGTTAACAGGCAGTGTATGGGCAACACGGAACATTCCAGGTGCTGAGATAAAAGCTTCAGAAAAGGGTTGCTGGACTTGCCATGAGCAAGGAGGGCCCTGGTGACCTGGGTCAGAGCAGATTCAGCTGATTGGGGAGTGAGTGGGGTGGGAGCCGGCCATAGTGGGTCAAGTGGGTGGTGGTGTCTCAGTGGAGGGACCTCCTGGGCAGGGCCTGCCTGGGCCTGGAGCGCTCACCCAGCTGTCCTCTCTCCAGATTCGGCAGCAAGGAGGAGTACATGTCCTTCATGAACCAGTTCCTAGAGCATGAGTGGACCAACATGCAGCGCTTCCTACTGGAGATCTCCAACCCCGAGACCCTCTCCAACACTGCCGGCTTCGAGGGCTACATCGACCTGGGCCGCGAACTCTCCAGCCTGCACTCACTGCTCTGGGAGGCCGTGAGCCAGCTGGAGCAGGTGCCTGTCACTGTGGGGCGGAGGTGGGGCCAAAAGCTGCCACTGGGCTTATAGTAGTCTCCCTTCCAGAGTAACCATGGAGGGCAAAGGGTTTGCCCTTGTGGCACAATCAGGAGCTGACTGGGTACCAGCAGCCCAGCGCTCTGGCCCAGGTCCTGTCAGAACACACTGGGGATCTGTGGGCCCCATTTTCTCTGAGAGCAAATGCTGTGTTCACTCAGCAGCATCTGCCAAGTCAGCCCCACTCAGGGTACTGGGGCTGGGCGTGCCCCATGCCCCATGCACTCAGTTTAGTGGACAAGCTCCACTATGCTGTCTGCTGGAGCATGTGAGAAATGGAATCAGATCATGAATCCACCTGTATGAGGAATATGACTCAGGACCCTGTACCTCCACTTGTCCAGCAGGAAGTTGGAGACTTTTCTAGGATTGCCCTTGACCATCAATTGATAAGGTTACTCCCCAGACACCTCTGACACTGCTGCAGTCACCTGAAGTGAGCCCCCGCCAGCCCGAGACTTCACTGACCCCCAACCTCAGCCTACACAGTGAGCGACTAGTTCTTGGACTTTAGCCTGGGTCTGCCAGGAACTACTTCCCGAATATCTGTTGCTTTCTAGGGCTCCAGGGGACCACCTTACTTTTGTAAGTGCTGAAACTGGCCTGGAAGGCCCTTCATGCCTCCTGGTCCCATTCCCTAGAGGTGGCTGCTCAGAGCACTGGTATGCAGCCTTCTGGTCGCAGTCTGTGCGTGTGTAAGCACACACACAAATGCAGACGTACACACATAGAGCTCTTTCCCTTTTTCAGTTTGTTTTAAAGCGAGAACTTTGCATTTCTTACCAACTCTAATGTGGGCCTCCTTGCATGTCAGTGCAATCTGTACCACTGTCGGGGGCTTTTTGATGATTGCATCATATGCTGAAATGCTGTTTATTTCACCAGTCCCCTATTGATGGACGCTTAGGTTAGTCCTGACTTTTCACTAGAAACAGGTGCTATTGCAGAGTATCCACTTGCCTTTGGCCATGAGAGACACAGGAGGGAGAAGTGGAAATGAGGGCTGAGACCCTCCCTTCCACCAGTTCCAGTCCCTGCACTGCAGCCAGCGCCAGTCACTATCACTGCCACCACTTACCATGCCCCCGTGCCGTCCACGTATCTGCACAACCAGGCAGGTGATTGGTATTGTCACAGTGGTGATAGGGTGCAACAGGGATTTGAAACAAAACTGTTTGCCTCTCAAGTGTGTGCTCTGTTGCCTGCATGAGTTTTCACACTTTGTTTTTTGCACAGAGACCTCTGTGGAAGCTTGTGCATACACAGGTGAAGGCAGTGTCCCCCACAGCCTAGAATCCTCAGCCCCTCAAGTCCTCTAAAGTGTGCTAGCAAGGTTGAGATGGGCTCCGGCACTGCCTTCTGCGTGACCAGCACGTGGGGCTGTCGTCTTCAGATGGCTGTGTGCCTGGACCATCTCCACTGGGGCTCAGGTGCAAAAGTGGGGCAAGCCCCAGCCCATCCCATTGAGTAGGTGATGTGAGAGGGGCTGTCACAGAAGCCTCTGGATGGAGAGGTGGAGGTGTGGAAAAGCAGGGATTCCACGTGTGCATTCCTCTCTGCAGAGGCACCAGGGCAGGGCAAACTGAAGGAGAGGCTTACGCTAGGTCAGCATCTCCCCTTGTGGGCCTCCTACTCCTGCCCCAGAAATATCTGGGAGCTGGTAAAAAATGTAGATGTACAGATTTCTGGGCTCACCGCCCTCCCAGACCCCCCGGCTGACTGGCGGTGGGTGGGGATGTGCACTTCTGACAGGCTCCGCGGTGGTTTGGAGCACAGTGGCTGCAGCACGCGTAGCCTACCCATGCGGCCCCAGGAGGTCACACCTGCCTCTTGCTGTCCCTTTGCAGAGCATAGTATCTAAACTAGGACCCCTGCCTCGGATCCTGAGGGACGTCCACACAGCACTGAGCACCCCAGGCAGTGGGCAGCTCCCGGGGGACCAATGACCTGGCCTCCACACCAGGCTCTGGCAGCAGCAGCATCTCAGCTGGGCTGCAGAAGATGGTGATCGAGAACGATCTTTCTGGGTAAGAGCTGTCAGGCATGTTGGGCGTGGTGGGTGCATGTGCACACTAGGCATGGCCCATCTGTAATCTCAGATGGGTAAGAGGATGCCTGCATAGTGTTTATAAAACAAGCCTGGCAAGACTTGAGTTGTGCAGGTCCTAAGTGGTGAGCCTCCATTTGGGAAAAATCAGGGAAGCCTTCCTGGAGGAGGTAATGCTATAGGGTTGTTTTTTTTGTTTGTTTGTTTTTTTGTTTTTTTTTTAATGTTTTAGGAAAAGTAGCATTTCCATTGGTAGAAAGGCCTTCTAGGTAGAGGGACAAGCACAAGCAAAGACATGATGTGTCAAAGAACAATTACTGGTCCCAGATACCCCCAGCATTTCCAGATCACTTGATGTTTGTTAGAAATACACATATTCCCGTTATTTCCTGGACCTGAGTCAGAATCTCCAGAAGTGGTGTTTAGCTGGGAGTGTTTTCAATAGGAGTTCGGTGGCTCTGCCAGGCTTTGAGGCTGGGAACCCCAGAGAACATCAAGTGATGCTGAGACCCAGTCCTGGGATCTGCTCTGCCTAAATAAGACACACACGGCAGAGTGGGAAGCAAAACGTTCTTGAGTGTTCAAGTCACAATAGGGACATTTCCTTCAGTTCATGTTGAAGCATTTCTGTTCCACTCCATCTCTCCCCTCTTCTGCCAGGAATCCTTCTTAGCTCAGCGTGTGAGGCCGAGGCTGCAGCAGCAGAGTTCGGAGTGTGATCTCCCTGAGGCGGTGGCAGGGCAGTTTTAAGCAGGGGAGGGTGCTGAGATCAAGAACCTGCTGAGATCAAGAACCTGGGGTTGGGGGAGCCCACGAGGGGCCAGAGATGCAGGCCCACTGAGTCTTGCACTGGGTCTGTTCAGTGAACGTGCCAAGCGAGGCCAAGTAGAGTCACGTGCCAAGAGTTTGAGGGGCGGAGTGGGCGCAGCCCTTGAGAGGCTGAGAGGTGGCCAGGCCCATGAGTTGTGAGGAAACTAAGCTGGTATGTGGCCTGGGCAGCCAGGCCCCTGCTGCTGTCCGTCTCTCCCAGCTCATCTGCTCTAGCCAGCTCTCACTGGCCCACGAGCACTGCAGCCCTGAGTGGCTACCACTATGCGTCTCAGGGAGTGGCGCTTCCTCTCCATCTGAGGCTAAGCCAGCCCATTCACCGTTCCAAGCCGTATCCAGCCCTCCAAGTCCTCACTGCCTCTAGTCCCCCCTCCTACATTCTTCCCTCCAAAGCCCCCTGAGGCCCCCACCACAGTTATGCTTTCTTCCAAGGAGCCGGCTTCTAGGGAGGGGCCGGGGAGAGGCCAGAGGAAAGCGTGGAGTGAGGAGGCGGCCAGGGCAAGTGCAGCCCTCCCCCCAGCCATGCTCTCCACAGAGCCTGCTCTCATTCCTTGTTTTTGCCAGGAACTCCAGCCCCCGCCTGCCAGTCAAACAAGGGAGCGGCAACAGGAGGCTGGGCAAGAGGAGGTTTCACCGGGCTCCCACTTTAGTTACCATTCTGATGAGGAGCAAGAGGGAAGAGGCATAGGGAACCCAGTGGCTCTGAAGTTGTTCTCAATGCAGGATCCGTGGATAGTAGAGAGCCACTGAGCTGTGGCTTAGGGCTTAGCTAAGGAGGAGTTTTCCAGAGCAGGCCAGGCCTCAGCACCCATTGTCCCAAGATGCAGCTGAGCAGAGAAAGGGCCTGCCAGGCAGCGCGGCCTGAAATGTGCAGTGCTGGCTCCTAGAGAAGAGGTTCTGTGCAGGAGCAGCCGCCTCAGCCTCTGGTCCCTGGACTCTCCCACTCCTGCCACCCGAGCGCATCCACCTCCCCAGCGCTGGCTCGGGCTGCCAGGCCCCAGCAGGTTGGCGGGTGCTGTGGGTTTGGACCCGCGTGGCTGCACTCACAGCTCTTCTTTTCCCCTTCTTTCCCTGTGTGTGCTTGTCTCCCTGCAGTCTGATAGATTTCACCCGGTTACCGTCTCCAACCCCCGAAACAAGGACTTGTTTTTTGTCACAAGGTCCTCCGGGGTCCAGCCCTCACCTGCCCGCAGCTCGAGTTACTCAGAAGCCAACGAGCCTGATCTTCAGATGGCCAACGGTGGCAAGAGCCTCTCCATGGTGGACCTCCAGGACGCCCGTGCGCTGGATGGGGAGGCAGGCTCCCCCGGTGGGCCCCCGACGTCCTCCCCACAGATGGGCAGGCACCTGCAGCTCAGCTGGTGGCTGGGTGGCCAGCCCGGGCAACCCCGGTGAGCCTGACAGGGCTGGCCACGGTGCGGCGGGCAGGCCAGACACCAACCACACCAGGCGCCTCTGAGGGCACGCCAGGCCGGCCCCAGCTGTTGGCACCGCTCTCCTTCCAGAACCCTGTGTACCAGATGGCGGCCGGCCTGCCGCTGTCACCCCGTGGCCTTGG
Source organism: Ateles fusciceps (assembly GCA_036589455.1). Lineage (NCBI taxonomy): Eukaryota > Metazoa > Chordata > Mammalia > Primates > Atelidae > Ateles > Ateles fusciceps. The sequence goes on from JAZHEH010000952.1 coordinate 21,183,930, forward strand.
TGACTCAGGCTCTGAGGGCCACAGCTCCCTGAGCTCACACAGCAACAGCGAGGAGCTGGCGGCCGCTGCCAAGCTGGGAAGTTTCAGCGCTGCTGCGGAGGAGCTGGCTCGGCGGCCTGGTGAGCTGGCGCGGCGACAGATGTCACTGACTGAAAAGGGCGGGCAGCCCACGGTGCCACGACAGAACAGTGCCGGCCCCCAGAGGAGGATCGACCAGCCTCCGCCCCCGCCCCCACCGCCACCTCCTGCCCCCCGCGGCCGGACGCCCCCCAACCTGCTGAGCACCCTGCAGTATCCGAGACCCTCAAGCGGAACCCTGGCGTCGGCCTCACCTGATTGGGCGGGCCCCAGTGCCCGGCTGAGGCAGCAGTCCTCTTCCTCCAAGGGGGACAGCCCAGAACTGAAGCCACGGGCAGTGCACAAACAGGTCAGTGCCACTAGTCAGAGGGCAGGGCTGGGCACTCAGGCCCAGTGGGGCTGTCACACCCCATACCATGCTCCTCCTCTCGGTCATTTCACCTCCACCCGCACCCAGCTACCATCGCATCCCACCAGCCTGCCACATGCGCCACCCTCTCCCTCCCCCTGGCTCCTGCCTGAATCCCGTGAACCAGGGACACTGTGGCCTTAGAGAACTCCAGGCCCCTCTGTCAGTTCCCCCTAGGGGCAGGCTGGGGTCAGAGAGAGAGGAGGAGAGTGCATTCATCTTCGGTTCCAAGCCTGTCAAAGCCCCCACCCAAAGTAGGAGTCATCCTACCCCACTCTGGTCCCACGCTCCCCTCCCAAAATGTTTCCACAGGCTGGACAGGCCTCCGGGGGACAACCACCTGGAGGATGGACAGCCCCATCACCCAAGGGCTGCAGGTGGTACCTGGAATGGAGGTGCCTTGGGCTGACCACCCAGCCTGGCCCTGCCCCCCTCTCAGCGCAGCCTGCTCCAGCCCCCGCTGTGGCAGGGTCACTCGCTGTCCCCTTGGCAACAGAGTGTGGTGCCCAGGACACCACCTGGGCTGTCGGCTCTGCCTCCAGCTGCCTTCTGAGAGAGAGTGTTCCCAGGTGGGGACTGCCTCAGTAGGCACTCAGTCAGCTGGAGGTCCCCTCCCTTCACACCATGCCCCAGAGCTGCATGTCCTTGTGGCTCACCTGGGCCACTCCTGCCCCTCCTACTTGCCCTCCGCCTCCTCCAGCCCCTCACAGCTGTGTTTCATTGTAGGGCCCTTCACCCGTGAGCCCCAATGCCCTGGACCGCACAGCCGCTTGGCTCTTGACCATGAACGCGCAGTTATTAGAAGACGAGGGCCTGGGCCCAGACCCCCCCCCACAGGGATAGGCTAAGGAGTAAGGACGAGCTCAGCCAAGCCGAAAAGGTAAAGCTTGGACCCTGGCAGCTCGGGGCAAGGCGGGGCTGCCTCTCGGCAGCAGCTGGTAGGATGCTCTCCCCCAGGTCCTCCAGCAAGGGGTGCTGCTGTCCTTGTGAAGGGTCCGTCCTCTCTGAGCCCCTGTTCCCCATGAGGACAGCAGTCAGTGGGGTCTGGAAGAAAAGCAGTAAGAGGGATGGATTAGCAGCTTAGACCTGAGGCTTCCCGTATGCAGACTGGAATCACCAGGGGATTGTCTGGGATCCATACTCCCAGGACCTCTGCGGAGGCTCCTCAGCCCGGGCAGCCGAGGCAGCTGAGCTTCTGAGGACCTGGGGCTTGAGGGCTGAGGGTGCCCAAGAGGTATATAGAGCCCCGCTGAGGGAGCCTGGTACCTGAGGAGACAGAGACATGGGTCCCCAGGATGGGTGGGAGAGCAACCCCAGCCCAGCCCCGGGGGCTTGTGCCTGCCCACAGCCTGGCTCTTCTCCACTCTGGTCTCCACCAGGGCCTGGGAAAGGAACAGCAGTTACCAGCATGGGGGGTGGGGTCAGGCTGCCATTGAGATGTTTTTCTTCCCCCGGGAAAAGAATCTATTCTAAAAATCAAAGTCCCAGTCTGCCACACACATGTAGCATCTGCTAGGGCGGGGGGTGCTTCGCTGGTCTCCCAAGCCTTCCAGCTGTGGCAGCTGCTCTGGATCCAGGGGTAGTTTTTGTTTCCTGCTGGTGGCCACAGTCCAGGTAGACGGAGGAACCAGCGCAGGCCCCAGAATGGCAGGCGCTTCTCCACTCCCCTCTGGATGCTCTCGCCCCTTTGGACCCCGAGAAAGCCTGTGGCAGCCTCTCGAGCAAGGGCGTTGGGGTCAGAATGGCAGAACTCCTCCTCCCAGGCCTGAGGCGAGGCCCATCTCCATGCTGCATCCTGCCACTGCCGCCATCCCTGATCTGCTACATCCACCTGCTTTCACCATAGTTACATGAAGGGGGGACCAGGGGACAGGGGACACAGTGCTCCTAGAGCCAGAGTTTGGCTGCGGAGGGAGGAGGCCTGGCCTCCAGGCTCCTTGTGTCCCTGTGTCCTCATGGCATCTGGCCCCGCTCGGTCTCGGTGTTGGCCTTGCCTTCCTCGGCACAGAGCACCTGGCTCCTCCGTGCAGTCGCACTGCTTCCCAGCCTCATCCACATCCCTGCTCCGCCCTGATGGTCGGGGACTGTGCTGGGCTGAGGCAGATCCAGAGCCTGGACCACCTGCCTTTCAATTCTCTCTTTCTTCATTTCTTCACGCCACTGCCACCCCCTGGCTTTAGATTCAAACAGAGGCTGGGAAGCTGGGCTCTTACCCTGCTGGTCAGTTGCTCTTCATGTGACATGGTCAGCTTGTCTGGGCCTCAATTTCCCCTCCTGCAGAGCTCCCACCTCTCAGGGTGCTGTCACATGTCTTTCATATATCCAAAGGTTCTTTAACCTTTGTCATAAAAAGTTCAAAGCCCTAGTTACACCCTCACTCCTAGGATTTGGGTTTGAGTCTTCATCCCTGCCATAGCCATACAGGTCAGGCTGGGAGCTTGGAGTGGACTCCTGGGTGGGGCACAGGCATGCGTCTTGCTGCAGCTCCTGCTGGCAGGGCTCCTTGGGCGTCTCGTTGCTGTGTGAAGTGGGCGGGTCACAGTCACTGGGGCCTCCCGAGTGGGGCTCCCTCCTACCTTTCCTCCCACTCGGGCTGGCAAGGCTGTGCTCTCTGTGTCCTGGGTGCTGTGTGAAGTGGGCGGGTCACAGTCACTGGGGCCTTCTCAGTGGGGCTCCCTCCTACTCTTCCTCCCACTCGGGCTGACAAGGCTGTGCTCTCTGTGTCCTGGGTGCTGTGCCCGTGGATGCTGCCCCTTTGGCAGGACCTGGCGGTGCTGCAGGACAAGCTGCGAATCTCCACCAAGAAGCTGGAGGAGTATGAGACCCTGTTCAAGTGCCAGGAGGAGACGACACAGAAGCTGGTGCTGGAGTACCAGGCACGGCTGGAAGAGGGCGAGGAGCGGCTGCGGCGGCAGCAGGAGGACAAGGATATCCAGATGAAGGGCATCATCAGCAGGTGGGGCCCACACCTACCTGGCCTGGACACAGGCACAGACGGGGCAGCCATCGCTGCCTGCAAGGAGGCCCCTGGTGGGGGGTGAGCAGCTGAAGGATGAGCTGAGAGTGCATTGAGGAGGGGAAGCGAGTGGCTGGGCAGTGGGAGCAGCGGGAGCACAGGCCTGGAGGCAGGAGGTGGCCTGGAGGGTGAGCAGCCCACACGGAATGCACAGCTGGGGATGAGGCTGGACCAGTCATGGCTGGGTTCTGACGAGCCTGAGCCCCTACAAGGAGCTACACCATCTAGTAAGCACTCTCAGGTGCTGAGAAGCTGGATTAGGAGGTACCAGGAAAGACAGTGAGGACCCAATACAGGGTGAGGAAAGTGGGAATGAGCATCAGTTACGTATAGTAGGCAAAGGTGGAAGACACAGCATAGCCCCCAGATTCCTACGAAGAGCGTCTGAGTGTGGGCCTATCACGGTGCCAGTTACTGAGCTGGGAACTGTTGAGAGGAGTGGTTTGAGTGGGGGGATGCTGCCAGTCTTGATATGCTGAGTTTTAAGGGGCCTGGGTTATCGGGGGAAGGGCTTCAGAAGGACAGCTGGTTTTAATGCTGACTCTCATCTTTATTGAAGGCTTATGTCAGGCCCCATGTTGACACCTCCATCTCTCTGTCTCTGCCTATGGGTAGGACATCCCTATGACAGGCAAAGAGTGCAGTCAACCCACAGGGTCCTAGTCATGGAGTTTAGTAATACCAGGCACAGGAGGAGAGACAGTGTGGGTTTATGTCTTGTTTGAATTGGCCTGGTCTAAGACCCCATCAGCTGGACAGACCAAGCAGGTGTGCAAGAGCCAGGAAGGCCTCTGCTCCATGCTTTATCCATGGCATAAGCCCTTCCCAGATTCCTTCTGTTTAGACCACCTGTTTCCCTGTTCCTGACTGTTGTTTGCTTCATTTACTTGGAGTTTTGTTCATTGTAAAATAGTTAACATGAGTGGAACCAGGGTGACTAGAAACCTGCTGTTCACTTGATCTCTAGCTCTGCTCTTGGCTCACCTGTGTGTGTTTCCAAGAATGGCAAAGCCTTTCAATTTAACTGCCTTCTCCACATGGTGTTTATTCTCTGAGGTGTGCATGTTCTGAATTCAGAGGCTTGCTTAACACGTTTATTTCTACTAATCAATCCTGGTATATTTCCTCCATAATGCAAGTGTCAGTTAGGTAGATAGTGTTCAAGTATTGTGTATCCTTACTGGCTTTTCTGTTTCTCCTTTCATTCCAACTGGTGTTGCTTTATGTAGGCTGAAACTATTCTTAGGTGGGTACACATTTAGGCTACTTATGAACTATTGTTGAATTAACTTCTTTGTCATTATAAAATCACCTTCTTTATCCCTTAGAATATTCTTTGCTCTGAAATCTCCCTTGTCTGATATAAAATAGCCACCCCAACTTCCTTTTGATTCATGTTAGTATGGTATATCTTTTTTCATCCTTATGCCTTTAACTCATTGTGTTAGTCCATTCAGGCTGCTGCAAGAAGAACCCTAGACTGGGTAATTTATAAACAACACAAAGTGTATTGCCCTCAGTTCTGAAGTCTAACATCAAGATGCCAGCAGATTCAGTGTATAGCGAGGACCCTCCGCTTCATATTAGAGCGTGCTGTTGCTGTGTTCTCACTGTGTGGAAGGTGTGAACAAGCTCCCTGGGGCCCCTTGTGTAACATGAAAGCACTAATCCCATTTTTGAAGGCAAAGCCCACATGATGTCACCTCTCAGAAACCCTACCTATTAAGATAATCACCTTAGGGGTTAGGTGTCAACGTATGAATTTAGAGGGTAACACAAACATTCAGAGCATAGCATGTTATGAAGTGAGTTTGTTTTACAGGCACCATACTGTTGGATCTTGATTTTGTCTAAATGGTTCTGCCTTGTAATTGGAGTGTTTTGACAATTTACATTTAATGTAATTATTGATATGTTTAAATTTTTGCCTTGTTACCTATTTGTACCATCTGTTCCTTTTTTCCTGCCTTCTTTTGGACTGAGTATTTTTTTTATGTTTCCATTTTGTCTCCTATTGACTTATTAGCTATATCTCTTTGTCACTCTAGGGCAGGGATTGGCAAACTTTCTGCAAAGGAGCAGATCAAAACTATTTTAGGCTTTGTAGGCCATATGGTCTCTATTGCAACTGTTCAGCTCTGCTGTTATAGCAGAACTATTTGTGTGAGGTGGCCATTTACCAAAACAGGCAAGGGGCCGGATTTGGCCCTCACCCTGAGGCTGTAATGACAGGGAGTCTGTCATTGTCTTTGTTCCTCTGTACTTTTTCCCTGGCTATTTGTAAGATACTTTTTTCCCCCCTTAATCACTGGTTGTCAGTAGTTTGTGATGTTCATCGGTGTAGTTTTCTTCTAGTTTCTTGGGTCTCGGATTTGGATGTCTGCAGTCCCACCTTCTCCCTGTCTTCCTCTGGGATTCCTAGCACACGTGTGTTAGGCTGACTCATTGTCCCGTATCTCACTGATGCTCTGTTGTTTTCTTTCTTCAGTTTTTTTCCTGTTTTTTTGTGTTTGGTAGTTTCTACGACTATGTCTTCAAGTTGCTAATTATTTCTTCTTCAGCGTGTAAGCTGCTGTTAATCTGATCTAGTATTTTTTTTCACTGCAGATAATTATATTTTTTCACCTCTCAGAATTTCATTTTGCTTTAAATTCCATGTGTTTTAATTCTCATTGTGCTTTTACTTCTATTTTCTGAAACATGTAGAGTATCTTTATACTGTTTTATGAAACCTGTAGAATGTATATATGATACCTTGTTGTTTTCATGTCCTTGTCTAATTCTATCATCTGTGACATTTGAGTCTGTTTTTACTGATTAATTTTCCTCTTGCTTATGAATTTTTCTACTTCTCTGTGTATTTGGTGATTTTTGGTTGGATGCCAGGCATTGTGGATCTTACAGTTAGGTGCTGGATGTTTTTGTGTTCCTTTTAATCCTTTTTGGGGGCTTTGTTCTAGGAGACACTGAGGTCACTTGGAATTAGTTTACTCTCTCGGGATTTCCTTTTAAGCTTTGTTAGGCTGCGTCCTACAGACACTTTACTCTCAGCCTGCCGTGGCCCTGCTGGTGAGGTGGTTTCCTTCTGCGGGTCCTCTGGGATTCCCAGTGCTATGTCACTCCACTCTTGCTGGTACAACATAAACTGCTTCTCGGATTGTTTTGTGTACTCCTTTCTAATGGTTCTTGCCTAGCCTGGTAATTTCTCATCTGCATGCAGATTATTCAGTCAGAGACACAAGGGGAACCCCCAGTTGGGAGCTGTGTGGAGTTTCTCTCTGCCTCTTCCTCCTCTGGCTGTCTACCGTGCAAATCCCACACCTTGACCTTCCTGACCTGCCTGACTCCTCAGCTCAGTGAGGCTGCCGACTCTACCTTCCCCTCTGCTTCCAGGCCGTTCACTGGGCTCACCTTATTGGTTTCTCTTTTCTTAGAAATTATTGTACTGCATTGTCTGTATTGTGTCCAGTTTTCCAGTTTGTTTTTTTTTCCGGTTTTTATTAAAGAGATGGGGTCTCGCCATGTTACCCAGGCTGGCCTCGAACTCCTAGCCTCAAGTGATCCTCCTTCCTTGGCCTTCCAAAGTGCTGAGATTATAGGTGTGATCCACCATGCCCGGCCCTGTTTGTTTTTAAGACAAGAGGGTACATACAATCTCCTTCCAATCTAATTTTCCTTAACAAAACTAATACCCTCCCCCCACCCCCAACACAGGCTTTTCTCAGAGTGGTACCTTCCTGGACTGGGGGAACCTGCCCTGGAGGGTCCCCCCGCCTCTACTCCTCCTGGTCAGTGCTTCCTGAACTGCTGGGCTGCTGCCCCCATTACAGTCCCATGCAGAACCAGCCCCGCCACTGTGGCTCCCTGTGCGCCTCCTGTGCGTGGGCCTGTGCGGGCTCAGTGTGCGGCGGCTGCTGTGGGCTGGAGGAGTCATGAGGGCAGGGATGGAAAGAAGCCTTGGGAGTGAACGGGCTCATCCAAGAGGAATGCGCAGAGTGAGGAGAAGGGAGGCTGAGGCCAGTGCCCTATGGCACCCCTGTGTCCAGAGCAGACAGGACAAGGCATCTGGGAGACAGGCAGACCCAGATGGAGTCCCAAAACCAAAGGAGACTGGGAAGGTGGGAGTGCCCAGTAGTGGGAGTATCTCAGGAACCAGCCAGGTGGTGCTAGGAGGGCTCACAGGGAGGGAGCAGCAGGGCGGAGCCACCCTCTTGCCCACTGAGCGTCTTCAGGTGGGTCCTCCCACCCTCTGCCCATTGTCCTGCCTGCACACCTGTCCTTCAGATGTGTCCTTCCAATGTGCAACCCACCCCCCAAGCCCACCCTCCAGGAACAGTCCCCATTTCCAGCTTGTTGTTCCAGGGACCTGAACTTTCCGCTAGCGCAGCTGCTCTGTACAGGGTGTAGTTAGTTACCTGTTCCTCCTTCCCCTGTGAACCCCTTGAGGGAAAGTGTAAGGTATATTGTCGAGTCAAAATGAGGAAACTGAGGCCAGTATAAGAAAATGCAAATCCGATTTATTCAGCTCCCGGGCGAGGTTCTATGGTCCAAGTAAGGGCCAGAGAAGTCGCACTTAACTTTTTAGGGTAAGGGGTTTTATAAGGAGTGAAGGCATTTGATTGGATATAGGGGAGACAAAGCATAAGGCACTTGACTGGATATTGGGACCCAGGAAGTGGAGTGAAGGCATTTGATTGACATAGGGGAGACAAAGCATAAGGCACTTGACTGGATATTGGGACCCAGGAAGTGGAGTGAAGGCTTTTGATTGACACACGGGAGACAAAGCATAAGGCACTTGACTGGATATTGGGACCCGGGAAGTGGAGTGAAGGCAGTTATTACTGGTAGGTAGGTGGGATCTTCGGTGAATGGGCCGTCTTGGGGAAAAATGACCTTGACGGGGCAAAGTGCTTATCGGGCAAGGGAGTGCTATCAGGCAAGGTTTGTCGGGGCTTTCCAAAATTTTTGGGCGGGGTTTTTTCAGCGAGGGCTAGGTGTCGGGTGCAGAGTGGTGACGTAATTCCCTGTTGCCAGGAAGGATGGGCGTGTCCGAGCTCCCGGCGAGGCAACTGGCCTTGCAGAAAGGACTAGAGTTCATTCATCTTGGTATCTCAAGTGCCCAGTGCAGAGCCCACACAACTTTGTGAAGATGGCAGGGGCAGGGTGGAGAAGTTCTAGAGCCTTTCAGGACCTTCATCTTCCCCACCACTTGGCTAGCTCTAGGGGTTTTGAAGATCTAACACCCATTCCCACCCATCTTGGCTCCTGGAAGAACATTGGGAAGGGGTAGCCCAGGGGCCTCTGGGGCTTCAGGAGCAGCAGGTGTAGGGTGCTGAGGTGAGGAAGAGCAGGCCTAGCAGTGTCAGTTGCTGGGAGTCAGCTGGAGGGCCTCTGCCCCAGGCAAGTATGGAGGCAAGTCTGTGACTCGAGGAGGGGCTCTCCTAGTGTGTTCCTCATTCCCGCACCCTCCCCACCTCTGCTCCCTCCAGTGCCAGCCTGACTGTCCCTGTCTCTGGCTATAGGTTGATGTCCGTGGAGGAGGAACTGAAGAAGGACCACGCAGAGATGCAGGCAGCTGTGGACTCCAAACAGAAGATCATTGATGCCCAGGTAGGGGCTCTGGCCCTTTGGTCAGCCACAAGAGTTAAAGGGCCTGGGATTAGGAAGGGGTGACTCTAGCCTCTTCATCCTCAGTTATACCTCACTGCAGACACTGAGTGGAATAAGAAACCAGAAACTTCTCTGTCCTGAGAAGTCAGACCTGTGGTCTTAGTGGGCCACAAGCTTACTAGGACAGGCTGTGGAAAGGAGAGAGACAGCGCCTCCCCCTGCCGGGGCTCCTGGTGGGTTTGGCTTTCACCAGGAGTGCTGACCAAAGAATGGAAGCTACCAGGAGGGAAGTAGGGGTGGGAGTGATGCAGGCTGGTCACAGGGAGCAGTGGGGCTCTTCTTTACAGCTATGGCGTTCAAGCTGCACTGAGAGGAGGCATGAAAGGCACTCTGGCCCCAGTCTCCTTTACTCAGGACTGCACCCCTTTCCTTTCACTTGCCCAGGAGTAGGCTGGGCCTTGCTCAGACTGTAAACTGCACAGACCAGGAGCCGTGACCTCTGGTGTGTCATGTGCCACGTGTGAGCAAGGGTGCCTGCTCTAGGGGCCTCAGGCAGCCCATAGACAGCACTAGAACTGCTCCGTTTGGGATGAGAAGCAGGTGGCGAGGCTGCGTCCAGGATGCTGCAGAGCCTCTACCGCCTTCTGCCAGCTGCTTGCAGCCCGGGGCCTGCCTGCCCCTCCTCAGCTCCAGGCCTCCTGCTTCCCAGCTCTCCCGATGCTCCCTTGGGCCCAGGAGCCTGTCCCACGACCCCCCTCACACCCCCATTGTCCACAGGAGAAGCGCATTGCCTCGCTGGATGCCGCCAATGCCCGCCTCATGAGTGCCCTGACCCAGCTGAAAGAGAGGTACAGCATGCAAGCCCGTAACGGCATCTCCCCCACCAACCCCACCAAATTGCAGATTACTGAGAACGGCGAGTTCAGAAACAGCAGCAATTGTTAACCTGCCTGAGAGGGAGGAAGCTACCCAAGGAGAGGGGGACTATGTTGGCCAAGGGCAGGGTCTCTGCCGGGGAGGCACCCACAGTTGCAGCCCCAGTGCGGGGTGTCAGGAGGCCGAGCCTCCCCTCCCCGCCGCTGTCCAGGAGGCGGCTGCAGAGGGAGCCGCCAGAGACTGAAGCAGCATGAGGCGAGGTCACCAGCCGCTCCCTGTGGGGTGCGGGCAGAAGAGACTGCACGCTGGGGAGTGGGGGACAGCCTGGTGGGGCAGGGGCCTGCCAAAAACATGTCTGTTGGTTCCTGAATGTGGTGTGTCCTTGTCCTCCTGGATCTGGCTGAGTGCATGTGTCCCCACACCCGTGCCAGGGAGGGGGCTTCCTGGAGTGGGGAATTCAAGGGCTAGGAGCCTACACCTGTGGCTTCCCCTCGCCTCCCTGTGGGACCCAGGACTCCCTGGCAGCCAGGCCCTGTCCTGTGGATCGGGTACTTGGCAGATGGGTTGGCAGGCAGGAAGACAGTGGGGGAGGACACAGGGCAGGAGTCCGGTGTCCCCTGCCTGTCTCCATCTGAAGCGCCTGCCACTGCATGCAGCCTGTTGGGACCTTCCTGGCTGTGAGGAACTGAGAATTCCTACCCACCCACCCCCTTCAAACCTGTCCCAGAGCGCCACCTGCCACCTTCTGCCCTGCCTTAGTTGTATTGCCAGATAGACCCAGTGAGGGCCATGGCTTTTTCTTCTGGGCTCTTGTCCCTGTGGGGAGGACCACAGCTTCCCACACTTCCCACACAGGCCCAGGCTGATGCTCGAGGGCTTCCGGAAGCCAAAGATTTGAGCTGAGCCAGCCAGATTGCCCTGAGCACTGTATCTGCCTTCTCCTGGGGCCCAGCACACCCAGGGCACAGTGGCCCTGTAGGGAGTGCCACCTCGTGCTCACCCTGAGAGAAAAGGTGATCCTTCCTCTGAGTGATGGTTTAAAAAAGATTCTAATGCCTGCAGGCCCTGAGAAGGTGGATAACTGTGATTTTTTTTCCTTTCACAGTATGCATTAGAAACAAAAGCCCGCTTGCTCGCTTGCTGGAACACAGGGGCCTTTTAAGTTGAGCGTGCGCACTGCATGGGAAATAGCGGCCCTGGAGGATGTTAGACTTGCTCCCTCTCCAAGACAGCAGCAGCCTGCACCCGGCCCCGTGTGTGCGGCCGGCCTCCTCCTCACCCTTCCCGGCCCCCAGCCAAGGACCCAGGCGCTGCACACAGGGGAGGGGGCGCACCCCACAGCTGGGCCGGTTTTCCTCAGCTCTAGGCTGTTCTGTAGCTTATCTGCCCCTCCCCCCCTTTCAAAACAGATGAGCAGGAGCTCGGGTCTTCTCGGCCCCTGTCTGTTCCCAGCCCCTGCAGATTACGAGCGCAGGCCCTGGGTAACAAGGGCGGGAGCGGAGCCTTTGCCGCAGAGCCAGGGCAGGGGAGCTGCAGGAACCACCCCCTCCACCCCTGCAGCTGGAATGTGCCGCAGAGGCCCCCACCTGAAGGGTGGATGTGCTGGAGGAGTGGCCCAGAGCCATACTGCGTCCACCCTGAGCCTGGGGACAGGTGACAGCGGCTGCTCTGGGAAGGGGCTCTTAGATGTAACCTACAATTCAGTTAGGCTGGAGACAGATGCTGCTGGAGGGAGTGCTGGGCCGCCAAGGGCCACAGACCTCAGGAAGGTGGGAGGCAGGAGCAGAGGCCCTGCCCCCACCCCTTCCTGTCCCACTCCCCTGTCTTGCCCCCCCCACCCCTGCACCTGCGTGCCTGAGACCAGGGCGGCCACACAGGCAGGGCCTGGCTCCAGTCTCGTCCTCCCACTGCCCAGTGAGCCCTGCCCTCCTCCCCCCAACCCCTTCCCACCGCTGCCTCGTAGAGTGACCTCGGACAGAGCCCCCCTTAGTAATACGGGGAGGCTCCCCAGGGCCTGGACAGGCGGGCTCAGAGGCCGCCCGCTGTGGCCAGTGCCAGCTGCCCTTGAGGGGGTGGGTGAGCTCTCAGGCCGAGAGCCTTATTTACCTAGTGCAAAAACTGTAAAAGTGTACAGACTCTTCACAGATTTTTATCTTAATTGCAAGTCTGCCGATTTTGTAAATGTTCTTGGTGTTTGACTGTAATGTAACTATCTCACCTAATGGTTGTACATATCCTTTGGTCCTGGTGCTGCCGAGGGCTGGCCGGGACTGCTGCTCTCCCAAGGGTTTTTATTTTATTTCTTAATCTAGAGAACAGTATTGGGCAGGAGGAAGAGGCTTGGGGTCTGGGGTGTGTTTTCCCTGCCTGTGGCATTTATGTGTTGGCGTTGCAGCTGCCGTCTGGTTAGGGGCTGCTGGGGTGTCTTCACTGGGCCAGTCAGCGGGGGCTCCTGCCTGAGCCACAGAGAAGCTGACTTCCCGGGAGCTGGGTGCTGCCTGCAGCCAGGGCTGGGGTTGCCCCAGGTTCTGAAGGGAAGGATAGTCCCTGCTGAGGAAGAACACAGTCCCGGGGCCCCCTGGTCACCAAGACTCAGCCTCTGCTGGAGAAAGCCACGTCCTTCCCTGCCAGCACAGAGGCCTGACTTTTTTGCTTAACTTCCACATTCTGGGCGATGGGAAACTGCCAAACCTCCTGTCAGCGAGGACTCTTCTGACTGCCCAGAAAGTGGGGGTGAGGACCGAGGCTACAGCTCCACACACCCCGGTCCCCCAGAGCATCTGCCCCTAAGTACACCTCCCCCTGCGCCCCGCCCGACTGCGGGAGCCAGACTGTCCAGGGAAACAGCCCCTCTCTTTCTACGTACTCAGCCACAAAGCCCCCCAGCTCCCACACCGTATCCCAGCTCCCCCTCTTTGTAAGTATGTGAAAAGGAAAAATGCAGGCGTTGGAGCGACTTTTAACTATGTAATAATGTACAGAGGAAGCTGTTGGTGTTCTAAGACTCTGTGTGGCTGTGCAATTTCTGTACATTTGCAATTAGAAATATTAAAGATTTATTTAGCTATTTTAAGCCTGACTCTTGTCTCCATTCAGCTGTATGATGTTACAGGGGTGACTCTTGAGTACAGAGCGGACATTGTCCTTTACCAAGGGGACCCCAGCATCTGGTTCATCCTGGTGGCAGTCATGGGCAGGGGATACCCCTAATGCCAGTGGTGGTGGTCTGGCCAGCTTGGCTCACTGGGTGATCTGGGATTGCCCCTCTCTTCCTTTGGGTTGAGGGGTCTCTGCACCAGGGAGTAGAGCAGATGTCCTCTTAAAGGCTCTCCCCTGGCTCTGACATGCTCGGAAGTAAAGTCTTCGCTGGTCTCACCACCTCCTGGGAGACAGGGCGGCCCCAGCACCTTCCCAGCAGCACACACTGGCTCTTGCCAGGCCCTGCATTAAGCGCTTTCCCATCCACTGAAATCTGGCTCTGGGAGGGAAGACACCAGGGAGAAGAGGCTGGCCGAGGTCCCAGCAAGTCATGGCAGGGCTGGACTAAACATTTCCAAGCTTGCAACACCTGGAAAGTCAAATTCAGGCTCTCCCAACAGACCCACCTGCAAGGCTAAACGCAGGCCCCTGTTGGGAAATAACCAGCACCCAGGCCCCTTCAGCTGCACCTGTGAAGAGAAGCGTGCAGCCTGGGTCCCGCCCTGTGTCTGCAGCGTCTCAGGATCTGGCCTTTCAGTGCACAGTCACTCCAGACTGGCTCCAAGGGACAGATCCTGGTCCCAGCCCCAGCCCAACCCCCCTCAGAAACCAGACACTGCCTGAGCTGAGTTTCTTCTGCTGGGGGCAAGGATACCTCTGGTCACAAAGCCAGATGGAGCCCCGGCTCTGTCACCTAGACAGGTGCCTCTGGCTCTAGCCAGGGATTGGGTCCCAGAGAGAAGCCTCGGGCCTGCCCCCTGTTCTTGCCCTGCGGCCAGCTGGAAGCAGGTACAGCAGAGCCACATGTCACAGGAGCAAGGCTGCACCGTCAACCTCGCCAGCGGCCCCTGTGCGCCACCTCCCACTGTCCAGCACCCTGGCTTCTCAGGCTGTCCATCTCTTGAGGACCCCTTCCCTCCACTTGAGCCAACCACTCCTGGGGCCCTCCGTGGACTGCTATCACCTCTGACCTCCTAGGAAAGTGTCATCCATGCTGCTCACAGCGGGCACAGCTGCCAGGCCTTCCCTGCTCATCCTCCACGTCAGCACCCATCTACAGACTGGCCCCTCTCCTCCCCTGCCCGTGTGTCCTCTCTGCCTTCCCACACCAAGCCTAGCCCCTGTGGGCTCCCACCTCAGCCCTTCTCTTGACAGTCTTTCTTGACAGTATTCCTTGACCACTTCGGCCCTGGGTCCACCGAGCAGCCATCATCTCCAGGCCACCAAGCACTGCAGGAGGAAACTAAAAAACACCCCAGTTCCGACTGCCCTGTGGGTCTGTTCCCCTTCTCCATTCTCAGCTAGGCCTTCCTTCCTCATTCTCCACTCTGGTTAATCCAAACTTGTACCTCTCTTCAGATCTCCCAGCCAGCCAGCTGGCCCTTCTCCGAGCCCTGCCTCCTTCCACACTGGGGACCCCCCACCCCATCTCACTGAGCCAACCGCCAGCCTAGCTACCCCAGCCCTCAGCAGTGGCAGGAGAGGAGGTAACCTGTTTCTTCCCAAGGCAGCCCCTAGCCAGTCCCTGCACCCCCTGCCTCTCGCTGCCTCCGTGGCCTCTAAACCTCCAGCCTCCCCATCGGCATTTTAAAGTGCCAGGTTTCCAATTGGCTCCAGGCTGTGTCTGCTTTTCTCCCTTTCAGCCAAACTTCTTAAAAGTATACTGCGTACAGGGGCCTGCCGTCTCCACAGCCTCAACCCTCCTCTCTCCCCCGCCCATCAAAACCTGACTTTGACCTCCCCGCTCCTCTGCCGCCCCATTGCTTCTGCACTGCTGTCTCGTTCCTGGGCTCAGGGACCACCATCCCTCTGCTGGGGAGTTGCTCATAAAGGACGCTGAACTCAAGGAGACAGCAATGAATGGGACAAAGAAAGCATTTCGTGTTGATAGGAAGCATTTATTTCACTCTTTTACTTGTATGAATTTAAGGGATATGGGTGCAATTTTGTTACATGGATGTATTGCATAGAGACGTAAGCTGGGCTTTTACTGTATCATCACCCAAATAGTGTACATTTGCCCATTAAGTCATTTCTCATTGCCCACCCCCTTCCACCTCCCCCACCCCTCTGAGGCTTCAGCACCCACCATTTCACACCCCATGTGTGCGCATTATTTAGCTCCCACTTACAAGAGAGAAAATGCCATATTTGACTTTCTGAGTTGTTTCCAATAGGAGGCATTTATAATGAAGATACAAACGGCATGAATTTCTGTTTGTGGATAAAATCGCATCGACTAGAAAGCAAACTGCTGGAAGTGCAAAGGAAGAAACTGACAGCAACAATTGCACATGAGACGAACACACCACTGGTATTAGTTTATTACACATCAAGGAGGCAAAAAAAATAAGAACCAAGAGGATTTTAATAATTAATAAGTTTTAATAACTCGTGATACATCAAGCTCTTAACCTAGAGAGAGCACACCCTTTTTTTCAGTTAGGATTTGGAACACTACCCAAAGCTGACTGTATACTGATGTATGAAGAAGACCTCAGAAAGTTGCCCAGAGAACCAATTGAGGCCACATTCTGTGTCTTGAAGCAAAAACAAACACAAATCCAAAAACCCAGAAATTGGTAATAAGTGTTGGATTTTTTTAAACTACCGTCAGGGGAATGCTGGGAAACTCCCAGCCTCTGCCACCATCTTAAAATAAATAAATAAATAAAAGTTTAAAAACTACTGTCAATAATTTAAAAAAAATAAATGTTGAATCAGTAGATTCAAAAACAAATTTGTCTTCTAATTGAACCAGGTGTATTGGCTATTGACCACATGCATTTATCTTTTCCTCTGCAAACCACTATATGGACAAGAAAAAGAAAGGTGTTATGCTCACATAAACAGAACCAAAGACAAAAACCACATGATTATCTCAATTGATGCAGAGAAGGCCTTTGACAAAATTCAACAGCCCTTTATGCTAAAAACCCTCAATAAACTAGGTATTGAAGGAACGTATCTCAAAATAATAAAAGCTATTTACGACAAACCAACAGCCAATATCATATTGAATGGGCAAAAACTGGAAGCATTCCCCTTGAAATCTGGCACTCGACAAGGATGCCCTCTCTCACCACTCCTATTCAATATAGAGTATTGGAAGTTCTGGCCAGAGCAATCAGTCAAGAAAAAGAAATAAAGGGTATTCAAATAGGAAAGGAGGAAGTCAAATTGTCTCTATTTGCAGACGACATGATTGTATATCTAGAAGACCCCATCGTCTCGGCCCAAAATCTCCTGAAACTGATAAGCAAATTCAGCAAAGTCTCAGGATACAAAATCAATGTGCAAAAATCACAAGCATTCCTATACATCAATAACAGACTTAGAGCCAAATCAAGAACGAACTGCCATTCACAATTGCTACAAAGAGAATAAAATACCTGGGAATACAACTAACAAAGAATGTAAAGGACCTCTTCAAGGAGAACTACAAACCACTGCTCAACGAAATAAGAGAGGACACAAACAGATGGAGAAACATTCCATGCTCATGGTTAGGAAGAATCAATATCATGAAAATGGCCATACTACCCAAAGTAATTTACAGATACAATGCTATCTCCCCATCAAGCTACCAATGACCTTCTTCACAGAACCGGAAAAAACCACCTTAAACTTCATATGGAACCAAAAGAGAGCCCATATAGCCAAGTCAATTCTAAGCAAAAAAAAAAAAAAGAAAACAAAGCAGGAGGCATCTCACTACCGGACTTCAAACTATACTACAAGGCTACAGTAATCAAAACAGCATGGTACTGGTACCAAAACAGAGATGACCAATGGAACAGAACAGAGTCCTCAGAGGCAACACCACACATCTACAACCATCTGATCTTTGACAAACCTAACAAAAACAAGCAATGGGGAAAGGAGTCCCTGTTTAATAAATGGTGTTGGGAAAACTGGCTAGCCATGTGTAGAAAGCAGAAACTGGACCCCTTCCTGACACCTTACACTAAGATTAACTCCAGATGGTTTAAAGACTTAAACATAAGACCTAACACCATAAAAACCCTAGAAGAAAACCTAGGCAAAACCATTCAGGACATAGGTGTATGTAGGCAAGGACTTCATGACCAAAACACCAAAAGCATTGGCAACAAAAGCCAAAATAGACAAATGGGACCTAATCAAACTCCACAGCTTCTGCACAGCAAAAGAAACAGTCATTAGAGTGAATCAGCAACCAACAGAATGGGAAAATTTTTTGCAACCTACCCATCTGACAAAGGGTTGATACCCAGAATCTACAAAGAACTGAAACAGATTTACAAGAAAAAAAACAAGCCCATTCAAAAGTGGGCAAAGGACATGAACAGACACTTTACAAAAGAAGACATACATGAGACCAACAAACATATGAAAAAATGCTCATCATCACTGGCCATTAGAGAAATGCAAATCAAAACTACATTGAGATACCACCTCATGCCAGTTAGAATGGCGATCATTAAAAAATCTGGAGACAACAGGTGCTGGAGAGGCTGTGGAGAAATAGGAACACTTTTACACTGTTGGTGGGAATGTAAATTAGTTCAACCATTGTGGAAGACAGTGTGGCGATTCCTCAAGGACCTAGAAAGAGAAATTCCATTTGACCCAGCAATCCCATTACTGGGTATATATCCAAAGGATTATAAATTGTTCTACTATAAGGACACATGCACACGAATGTTCATTGCAGCACGGTTTACAATAGCAAAGACCTGAAACCAACCCAAATGCCCATCGATGATAGACTGGACAGGGAAAATGTGGCACATATACACCATGGAATACTATGCAGCCATCAAAAATGATGAGTTCATGTCCTTTGTAGGGACATGGATGAACCTGGAAACCATCATTCTCAGCAAACTGACACAAGAACAGAAAATCAAACACTGCATGTTCTCACTCATAGGTGGGTGTTGAACAATGAGAACACATGGACACAGGGAGGGGACTATCACACACTGGGGTCTGTCGGGGGGAATAGGGGAGTGACAGTGGGGGGGTGGGGAGTTGGGGAGAGATAGCATGGGGAGAAATGCCAGATATAGGTGATGGGGGAGGAAGGCAGCAAATCACACTGCCATGTGTGTACCTATGCAACAATCTTGCATGTTCTTCACATGTACCCCAAAACCTAAAATGCAATTAAAAAAAAGAGAAAAAAAAGTGGGGGGCAGGGGGAGGGGTCCCAGGAGGGATTTTATATTACTCTCCAAAGCC
The DNA here is from genome assembly GCA_036589455.1 of Ateles fusciceps. NCBI lineage: Eukaryota > Metazoa > Chordata > Mammalia > Primates > Atelidae > Ateles > Ateles fusciceps. The sequence continues at coordinate 21,202,346 of JAZHEH010000952.1, forward strand.
AAGAAAGCAAAATAAAAGTGATACCAAATTAAAAAAGAAAGAAAGAAAAGTGTTATGCTGTATAAGGATAAAATTGATTTGGGAGATAAGAGAATTTGGAAAACTCTGGCAGATGGAAGGGGATGAAGGTAATTCTAGCAGAGCAGAGGGAGAGACCAACTGGAAATGAGTTTATCAGGCTCCAAGGAACCCCCAGAGGCTCAGCAGTGGGAGGTCCCCCAATGTGTTTCAAGATGGGGGCTGGAGTGGGAGGGGCCTTGGGGGAAGGTGCACCAGGCTGGAAACATGGGGATCAGAGCCCGACCTCCTCCCCTGCCCTGCACAGCCAGGAAACTACTCTTTCCCCCTTCATCTCCTCTCTGGAGAAATGGAGCCAGGTATACTCTGGACTTGGGGGATGAAGGGGAAGCACAGGGATCTGTGGGGGGTGGGGCTGCTGGCAATAATGTTCCTCTCCACCCCTCGCAGCCCCATCACTGATGCCAAAGTGCCCAGGGCCACGTGTCCAGCTCCCAGGGAGCTGATTGGAACATTCTTGGAAAAACCAGCTCCCAGGTATTTCCCCCACCTGAGTCACTGTCCAGCATCCCATAGTGGTACCCACCAATCAACATGCCCTACACACACAAATATGCACGGCACGCACACACACACACACACACACACACACACACACACAGAGAGAGAGAGAGAGAACACAGCTGAGGACTCCCCAGACCATCGAGGAAAGCTAGCAGTGTGAAAAGGAGAGGCCAGTTCAACCAGCCTGTAAAAGGAAACAGAGGCAATGCAGAAAAGAGATCAGCCTTAAAAAAATAACCCACAACTGGCTAGGCCCGGTGGCTCACCCCTGTAATCCCAACACTTTGGGAGGCCATGGAAGTGGATCACTTGAGGTCAGGAGTTCAAGACCAGCCTGGCCAACATGGTGAAACCCCGACTCTACTAAAAGTACAAAAATTAGTTGGACATGGTGGTATGTGCCTGTAGTCCCAGCTCCTCAGGAGGCTGAGGCACAAGAATCACTTGGACCTGGAGGAAGAAATTGCAGTGACATCGTGCCACTGCACTCCAGCCTGGGTGACAGAGCAAGACTCTGTCTCAAAAGAAAAAAAAAAAAAATAACCCACAACTGTAATATCCTCAGAGAGAGAAGAACAGGATGCTATGAAAAAGGAACCAAGATTGAGAAAGAGCTTCTTCTTATTAGAAAATTCTTTTATAAAAATAAAATAGTTAATAAAAGTGATGCAATATAAAGTTGAGGTATTTTTTCAGAAAGTAGATCAAAATATGAGAATAAAAAAATAGGAGAAAAGGAAAAAAATCTAAAGGTTCAATCTAGGCTGGCCAATATCCAGTTATTAGGAATTCCTGAAGGAATGAAAGATTAAAAGGAAGGGAGAAAATTGTCAGAAGAATAATAAAGGCAAGTTTTCTAGGGCTCAAGAAAGGACCTAAGTATCCAGGTTGAAAGAACCCAGTACAATAGACGGAAGAGACTTAGCCCCCAGGGTACAGGACCACAGTATCCCCAGCCATGGCCAGAGCCACCCCAATCCACACTGACTAACCTCACCTAGGAGCCCAGAGAAAGGAAGGGCATCCTGGTGATGTGGCCTGAACGAGGGGATGTGATGGAACTGTGGTCCCGGAGAGCTTAGAGGGACTAATATTCCCAGGGATTCCTGGTGAGAGATCCTGGTAAAGAATTGGAAAGTTACATGGAGGCCAGTCAGCACAATTGTGTGCTTTTCCATGACTATGGTCCAAACTAGTTAATACCCTGCGGGACAATAAAATCATAACCAATGAGGTGTGCATCTTTACCCAACAAAAATGTACACACTAGCTTGTAGCTGCCCAGAATCTGGCCTTCTAATCTACAGTAAACGGCAGGGGGCATTCTGCTATGATGAAGAGTCCTTGGGCCGGCCTCTAAAAAATATTCCAGTAGGACGCTGAAATGACACTCTGCCTTCCTTTTGCCTTAGTTCCAAGTTTTTGTGTGGTTTTTTTCTTAATATACCCTGACAATATGCCATAGTCACAAACCCCAAAGCCTTGGTGACCTGGCAGGAAATGAGTGACACAAGCAGGCCTCCTTGAGATGACACCCAGACTCGGGTGTTGGGAGACATCAAGGAGGGGTGGAGACTGGAGGGAATTGGAAAGCATATGCCCTTACTAAAGGCAGCAGGGAACCATTGCTGTGGATTTACATATCATCCATTCGCTGTTGACTTCTCCATTTCTATACCAGCCTCACCACACCCCAAGGTGCAGGTTCACAGGGCTGAATGCCCACTTGAATAGTTCACAGGCATCAAACTTGTTATTTCTTAAATGGAGCCCTTGACTTCTCTGACTCCCTAACCTGTTCCTCGTCTCGTCTTCCAATCCCAGCCAGTCATCCCAAACACTCTCCTCCCCATTGCTCCAGCCAAGAGCCAAGTGTGACTTCTTGATTTTTGCGCATTAAAAAGGATTTATAGTTTTGGAACAATGTTCATGAGACATTGTAGGTGAAAAGCAAGCAGTAGATCAGTACGACCCATTCCTGTAAGGAAAAATAAATAAATTACATTGCGTACAATAAATTCCATAGAAGAACGATGTGGACGCAGACGCATCACCCCGTTTATGGCAGTTTCCTCTAGGTCGTGGGGCTCAGCAGGATAGGGAAGGAGAACTTGCATCTTCTATTTTATATTCTTTAGTATTGCTTGAATATTTTACAACCAGTTTTTGTTTCTTGTTTTGATATGGAGTCGTTTAAAAATAAATAAAACATACCCATATAATGAAACACTATGCAGCCATTAAATTTGTAGAATAATAATAAATGGCATTGAAAAATGTTAATATATTACATGTAAAAGCTAATAACAAAATTGTACGTGCAGGAGGACTCTAGTTTTCAAACTGTATTTGCAAAATCAGGTCTGGATTAGGAGAGAGTAGAGTGTAGGTAAGAGCTTGAGCTTGGACAGAAAACGGAAGTGGATGTAAGTCTTGATGGCTGTTGATTAGCCATAGAACCTTAGGCAAATTGTGAAAGCCTCTAAGTCTCAGTTTTCTCTACTGTAAAATGGGGATAACAGTATCTACCATAGATAATTCTTCTGTAAGGATTTGGAAATAACCCTTTTCAGCCCTCTACTTAGCACAGTTATTGAAATATAAATAATATGTGTGACCTATAAGAGTAATAATTTTCTAATAAAATCACAATACACTTTGATATATATCTTAAGATATAAATCACAAATAAATATAAGGTATATATTTGATATGTACCTTATGAAGATACATATCAAAGTGTTAACAAGACATTGGACCTAGGGATAATGAGATAATAAACGACTTTATTTCTCTCTTCGCTTATCAGTATTTTCTAAATTTTTTTCATTAACATACTTTTATAATAAAAACACATTTAAAAAAGAATATCTCAAGCCAATATTTATATTCAGCATCATCCTTAAGAGCAAAACATAAGAGACCTTCTTAATGAGGAAAGAAACAAGACTTGGATGCAGGTCTCTGCCACATTTCAATGCAAAAAGGCAAGAAATAAACTAATTATAGTTATTGGGAAAGAGAGACTAAAGATGGAATTGCGTTCCTAGACTTTTCCAACAGAAAAATGGCCCCTCTTAGGTAAAGTGGCTGAATAAACAATAAATATACAAAATTGAGATTTCTTCCCCCAGATACCAGTTTGTGCCCATTAGCAAGACTGCGGAGGGTGGAGGTGGGTTGGTGATGGCTACCAGGAGAGGTGGGTGATAGGGGACCACAAATCTGGACACCCCAGTAAGGGTGCACACACAGTCTGGATGGTCACCAGACCCCTGGCTAAGGTGGAGAGCCTGTCTCCAGTGCACACCCCGTAGTGCATTAGGACCCTGATCTTATTATCTGATGAAGAGTGGCATTATATAATACAATAGTTTACTTAATTTGTATTAAAACATTTATGTCCTGCGCCGCGCAATGTGGGCTGTGGCAGGCGGGCTGTGGGGCTCCCGCGCGAGTCTCCGGGTCCTGCTCCGCAGCCGCGATGCTGCTCTCCTTCCGGACTGCGCGCGGGGACTGCACAGCTCCGCTGTCTCCTGCAAGAACTGGCTCAAGAAATTTGCCTCGAAAACCAAAAAAAAGTTTTGGTATGAAGGTCCTTCCTTGGGCTCCACTTGACTTACAAACCATCCAAGTTGGAATTCCTCATGAGGAGCACCTCAAAGAAAACCAGGAAGGAAGACCATGTGCGCCTGAGGGCCCTGAATGGCCTTCTCTATAAGGCACTGACAGACCTGCTGTGTACCCCTGAAGTGAGTCAGGAGCTCTGTGACCTTGATGTGGAACTCTCCAAGGTTTCTCTGACTCCAGACTTCTCAGCCTGCCGACTGTACTGGAAGACAACACTCTGCTGAGCAGAACGCACGCACGGAGGCTGTCCTGCAGAAAAGCGCGGCGCACATGAGATTGATCAGTTACTGGTAGTCGCAGACTTTGGACCTCCGGATCAAAGAGACGACTTTGTGCGAAATGATTTCAGGAACCCTGATGCCACGCGACCCTGCGGCACCACAGAGCCTGCCACAAGCTCCAGTCTGTGTGGGATCGATCACGAGGCACTCAACAAGCAGATTATGGAGTACAAAAGGAGGAAAGATAAAGGGCTTGGGGGCCTGGTGTGGCAGGGGCAGGTGGCTGAGCTGACAGTGCAGATGAAAAAGGGAAGGAAGAAGGCCAAGCCCAACCGGGAGCAGGACAGCTCCCTCGAGTTACCTGTTAGGAGAGGAGGGCGAAGATGACCTGGACCTGGATGGCACCCTAGAGTACGAATGCTACGCTCCGGACGCAGAGGAGTTGGAGGCTGAGAGAAGAGGTAGTATAACACAGGATGACCGTGGCTGCAGAGCAAGGGGGGGAGATAGATGGCGTTGCGTCAGCTCTGCCCATCCCATGTTTGCAGGGAAAAGCATTGGCACTCGATGCAGCATGTGGCTTCATTGAGGCAGTGATGGAGTTAAAACCATCTGCTCTTCTGCTGCTTGGACATTTTCTAGCTTTTCCATGTATCTAAACACAATTTGCTCCAGAAAAGTCAAGTGTTGTTTTTTTTCCCCCCGTACACTATGTGTAATTTAAAAAATAAAGGGCCATATTATTACAGATTCTCACACAAAAAAAATTTATGTTATGTATTTAATGTAAATATTCAGAATTTACAGTCATTTTTGTAACCCTCTTGCCATTTCTTTATTTTTATATGTCCTTAAAACATTCAGAAAATAAATTAGTCTAGGATTTCTTTACTCTTGAGAGGCCTAGCCAGTCAGAAACAGAAACAGTCTCTTCCCCCAGGGGATGGTAATCTGACTTTGGCCATGCCCTTCCCACCAGCCACTGGTACAGTGGATACGAGGGGGACCAGAGGGGCCACTCACCTGAGGTGCAGGATCCCTGAGGAAACCTGGAGTGAGGTCCCTGGGGGCCTACACTTGGTAGTGTCCAGCCTTTGCTGACACACGTGAAGTTTGGCTTCATGCCCATCATGGACTGGCAGGAGGGGGGTTCAAACTACTGAGTCAGTAAGGTAGAGGGACCCCCCTGGAACTCCGAATTAGGTACCCTGGAGAGTCTCAGGAATATTTTATTTGCTTATTATCATTATTATTATATTTGAGATGGAGTCTCGCTCTGTCACCCAGGCTGGAGTGCAGTGGCACAATCTCGGCTCACTGCAACTTCCGCCTCCGGCTTTAAGCGATTTTCCTGCCTCAGCCTCCCAGGTAGCTGGGACTACAGGCATGTACCACCATGCCTGGCTAATTTTTTTTTATTTTTAGTAGAGATGGGATTTCACCATGTTGGCCAGGCTGGTCTCTAACTCCTGACCTCAGGTGATCCACCTGCCTTGGCCTCCCAAAGTGCTGGGATTATCGGCCACCATGCCCAGCCTACTTTTATTTTTTTTTAATGTTTTTAAATATGACCCTCAGTGATAAAAATAACAAATGATTGTGTTAGAGAATACATTTTTAAAACAGTAAACCCTGGTTCTCAGGAAAATATAAAATGAACATATATTTAGCATTTTTAATTCATTAATTGATGAGGGAACCAGTCAGCTGTCAAAACCAATTCAAAGGAAGATTCAAAGAACCACACTTATACAGGCAATCACAAATGTTGAAAAAAAATTACAAATAGATGCAGAATTGATCTCTCCTCAGGGCAACTATCAAGTGCATTTCACCAAATATCACTTATTTGCATTTCTTTAATTTTTTTTTTATTTTGGATAAAGAAAATGTGGCACATATACACAGTGGAATATTATTCAGCCAGAAAAAAGAATAGAATCCTGTTGCTTGCATTCCTATGGATGAGAATCACATGCACCATGATCAGGTTTTCATGACTTGCAGAGTAATAAAGCAGCTCAAGGAAAATGGAAGGCAAGTGGTAGATGTGCGACATCCAGTAATCCTTTGTGCCTATTTTATTTTATTTACTTCTTTATTTTGAGACAGGTGTGTCTCACTCTGTTGCCCTGGCTGGAGGGTAGTGGCACGATCTCAGCTCACTACAACCTCCACCTCCTGGGTTCAAGGGGTCCTCTCACCTCAGTCTCCCGAGTAGCTGGGATTACAGGTGTGCACCACCATGCCCGGCTAATTTTTGTGGTTTTTGGTAGAGACAGGGTTTCACCGTGTTGCCCAGGTTAGTCTGGAACTCCTGGGCTCAAGTGATCCACCCGCCTTGGCTTCCCAAAGTGCTGGGATTACAGGCATGAGCCACAACACCTGCCCCCTTTTTGCCTATTTTAAAGACTTTCACACATTTTCCTGCTTACAAAAAAACCTCAGAAATATATAAAGTTAAAAAGGATTTACTCACCTACAAACCCCTCCTCTGTAGATACCTATTGCAAAAATAGAATCACAGTACACACAGATCAATAGTTTGCTTTTTTCACTTGGCAGTATATCATGAACACGATAATACTACAGGTATAATTCTTTTTGTGTGTTACTTTATTATTTTTATTTTTAATCATTATACTTGCACATAGTCTAAAATTTTAAAATCCCGGGAATCAGAAATGTTTAAAAGGCCTTTTGCTTTGGAAATCATTTCTAACTTACAGTTAAGTTGCTAAAATCAGAGAGAGATCCAAGATGGCCGATTAGCAGCAGCTCAGGATTGTAGCTCTCACTGAAAGCGCAGAGAGTGAGTGGACGCCACATTCTCAGACGAATTTTCATTGCCCACAGACCAGGAGATTCCCGGCGGAGGAGCCACACGGGTCGCCAGCGCGACTCTTTGGCTGGCGCGGGCTGTTTTGCGGGCGCCACGGCGCAGCAGTTCTCAGTCCAGAGCATATGGGACTGAGTGCCCTTTTGGTTGGCGTTTGGAGCTCTGGGAAGGCAGAGTCTCCCATTCAGCTGATTGAAAAGCGGACTGAAGTGGGGAACCAGACCGGGAGATTCCCGGGCAGAAAAGCGCCACGAATCTTAATGCCGCTGTTTCAGCCGGCGTAGTGGGTCACCGCAGGGGAAGGCTGGTACCCGCCTCCACAAAAAAAAAAAAAAAATAAAAAATAAAACCAGCAGTTGGAACTGCTGAGGATTGAGAGTTTCACAGCAAGTACAGCTGAACCCGGGAAGGTCCAGCTCTGTGGGGGGAGGGGTGTCCGCCGAAGGAAAATTAAGAAACGGAAAAAAACTTTACCACCAACAAGCTGGACGTCCACTCAGAGACCTAATCTGAAAGTCAGCAATCACACAGACGACAGGTGGATAAATCCACAAAGATGGGAAGAAACCAGCGCAAAAAGGCTGAAAACACCCGAAATCAGAATGCCTCTCCTCCTACAGAGGATTGCAGTGCCTCATCACCAATTGAACAAGGCCTGATAGAAAATGAATGTGAGGAATCAACAGAATCAGGCTTCAGAAGGTGGATAATGAGAAACTTCTGTGAGCTAAAAGAACATGTTCTAACCCAATGCAAGGAGACTAAGAACCTTGAAAAAAAGTTTCACGAAATGTTCATGTAGAATGGACAATTTAAAGAGGAATATAAGTGAATTAATGGAGCTGAAAAACACAATACGAGAACTTCGCGAAGTATGCACAAGTTTTAACAGTTGAATTGATCAAGCAGAAGAAAGGATTTCAGAGGTCGAAGACCAACTTAACGAAATAAAACGAGAAGATAAGATTAGAGAAAAAAGGGTAAAAAGGAATGAGCAAAGTCTCCAAGAAATATGGGACTATGTGAAAAGACCTAATCTACGTTTGATAGGTGTACCCGAATGTGACAAAGAGAATGAATCCAAGTTGGAAAATTTTTTTCAGGATATTATCCAGGAAAACTTTCCTAACCTAGCAAGGCAAGACAATACCCAACTCCAGGTGATACAGAGAACACCACAAAGATATTCCTCAAAAAGAGCAACCCCAAGGCACATAATCATTAGATTCATCAGGGTTGAAACGAAGGAGAAAATACTACGGGCGGCCAGAGAGAAAGGTCAGGTTACCCACAAGGGGAAGCCTATCAGACTCACAGCTGATCTCTCAGCAGAAACCCTACAAGCCAGAAGAGAGTGGGGGCCAATATTCAACATCCTTAAAGAAAAGAACTTTCAACCCAGAATTTCATATCCAGCCAAACTAAGTTTCATAAGTGAAGGAAAAACAAAATTTTTCACGAACAAGCAAGTACTCAGAGATTTCATTACCACCAGGCCTGCTTACAAGAGCTTCTGAAAGAGGCACTATATATAGAAAGGAACAACCAGTATCAGCCACTTCAAAAAACCCATTGGTAAGCTGCATCCAGACCCATCTCACATGCAAGGATATACAGAGACTCAAAGTAAAGGGATGGAGGAAGATTTGCCAACCAAATGGAGAGCAAAAAAAAAAAAAAAAAAAAGCAGGAGTTGCAATTCTCATCTCTGATAAAATAGACTTTAAAGTAATAGAAACTGAAAGAGATAAGAAGGACATTGTATAATGGTAGAGGGATCAATGTAACGGGAAGAGCTAACGACCCTACGTCTATGCGCACCCAATATAGGAGCACCCAGATACATAGGGCAAATTCTTGGTGACTTACAAAGAGACTTGGACTCCCACACAATAATAGTGGGAGACTTTAACATTACATTGTCAATATTGGACAAATTAATGAGACAGAAGGTTAAGAAGGATACCCGGGACTTGAACTTAAACCTCGAACAAGTAAACTTAATAAACATTTACAGAACTCTCTACTCCAAATCCACAAAACATACATTTTTTTTTTCAGTAACACATCACATTTATTTTAAAAGTGACCACATGGTTGGGAGTAAATCACTCCCTAGCAATTGCATAGCATTTCATAGGTTTAAATGAAATATTGGTTGGCTGTTTGTTATTTTCCTCCCTTATTCCTTCCTGTCTCCATTGTATAACACAATTATTAGTATAAAAGAGCTTTTAATATCCATTTGTAGACTGCATTCTAGCCTGGGCAATAGAGCAAGATTCCCGTTCTCTCTCCCTTTTTTTTCTTCTTTTTCTCTTTATTTCATTCTTTTTTTTCTTCCTTCTTTCTCTTTTTCTCTTTAAAAAAAATAAATAAATAAAAATAAAAATAAAAATAAAAATAAAGAAAAAAAAAAGTTGCTAAAATCAGTGGTACCAGGAATACTCATATGCCTTTTACCTATAATCTCCTATTAATATTTTTATTCCCTTTGCTTTATCATTCTCAATCTGTCTCTCCACACACACATGCACACACACACACACACACACACACACATAGACACACAATTTATTTTCTGAACTGCTTAAAGATAAGTTACATGCATCGTAGTCCTTTACCCCTAAAAACTTCAGTAGTGTATTTTTACTGAGATTAGGAATATTCTCTTACATAATCAACTTCCGTCAATTTATCATTGGTATATATTTTTACCTACTTTTAACATTCACATTCCAATTTTCTCAGTCGAACCAATAATGTCCTTTTTCAGTAATTTTCCCCTCTAGTACAGGAGTCAGTCTAGGGGCAGGGGTCGCAGCGAGTAGTCACATCTCTTCAGCCTCTTTTAGTCTGGAACATTTTCATAGCCTTTTATGATCTTTTATGCCATCGACATTTTGGAAGAATACGACCAAGCACACCCACCTTTTTCAAAAATAGAAAGGCATTTGTCTAATGTTTCCTTGGGACTAGTTTTCGGTTCTTCGTTCTTAGCCCGAATCCTGCATACAGCTTATTGATTCCTTCTCAGAGCAGCACATCTGGAGGCACAGGACAGCCATCTGTCCTTCCTTGATGATGTTAATTTTGGTCACTCGGTCAAGGCGTTGTCCCATTTCTTCACTATATAATTACTGGGGGTTTTTGGTCTTCTTTGCAACTAATAAACAGTCTGTGGGGGAGACACTTTGAGACTATGAAAACATTCTGTTCCTCATCAAAATGTTCCCCTAGATTTAGCAACTGTGAATGATTCTTAATTGATCCCATCTTTACTAGGATGGTTGTAAAAGATGATTTTCTAACTCTAACAATCCTTCCATTTCACTGGTTGATTCTCAGAATTCCTCAGAAGTCCTCCTTCTCCCCCACGTATTGATACATCTGTTTACTATTGGTATAGATTCAGAAATTACCATTTTTAAGGGTTTATATTTCATTATTATTTGGGTGTTCAAATAATCCTAGATTTTGCCACTGGGAGCCCCTTTAAGCTGCTGACACGCCTCCCAAAGTGCTTTTGACCATTTCCTTACTTTCTGGCATAACAAAATGTCCCAGACTCACCATGTATCTACCCTGCCCCAGCTCTGGAATTAGTCATTTCTCTAAGAAACCCTGGGGAATGCTATTCAGAACCAAGATCTGAAAGCTAGTAGAATGGCTTTTCTTTTTGACCTTGTCAGCAGACAGAACTAGGAAATAAATGCATATATGTGCATATACACACATACCTGTGCACACAAACGTGCATGTACACATTCTACAAATCATGGGTTTACATCTGTACCTCCAATCCCATGGAATCTGAAGTTTAACAGGCACCCCCCGGGAAGCAAGCTCCTGCATCAGGCAAATCAGGAAGAACCTGTGAATGCTCATCAGAGGAGGAGAAAGCAACCCGCAGGAGGGAGAGGTGGGGCTGCTCCCTGCACCGAGCAAGGCACCCTACAGGCATGGATGAGGCCACGAACCTGCAACACAGGGCAATAGTCTTGCTTTGCTCCCCCATCAGAGCATGTCGGAGATGCAGAGCCCTCTTAATGGGTCTTAAATAAATGCTGATTCAAGTGATGTTTCATCAATATAACAGGAGTGAGTGTGCTCCTAGGAGAAAGGAGCAGGCTGAAAACAAAACTTGGAAGGAAAGAACATCATTGTTGATGGTGGCAAACAGAATGTATGTGCTGAAAAGTCAAAGCAGTGATCCATTCCAGAACGTTGGCCGGAAGTATCCAAGAATAAGATAAAAGACAAATAACTGGAAACTAAAGGGACAATAAATAAATGGGAATATGCTCATCCATGATAATAATTCAAGAAAAGCAAATACAAAGGACAAATATCTATATATATTTTTTTGTCCAGCAATGGTTAGGTGATAGAAACACAAAAGGAATCAACCTAAATGCAGAAAAATCCATGAGATCTGTTAAAGAACATAGAGGGGCTGGGGTTCCCTCTGTCACCGCATGTCACATCAAATTGTAGATTTTTAGGGGGTGGTGGTGGGTATCTGTTACTTCAAGCATTTATCATTTATTTGTGTCACAAACATTCCAATTATACTCTTTTAGTGTTTTTTGTTTTTGAGATGGAGTCCCGCTCTGTCACCCAGGCTGGAGTGCAGTGGTGCGATCTTGTCTCACCGCAGCCTTTGCCTCCCAGGTTCCAGAGATTCTCCTGCCTCAACCTCCTGAGTAGCTGGAATTACAGGCAGGTGCCACCATGCCACCTTTTAGTAGAGACAGGGTTTCACCATGTTGGCCAGGCTGGTCTCGAACTGCTGACCTCAGGTGATCCACCCGCCTCGGCCTCCCAGAGTGTTGGGATTACAGGTGTGAGCCACTGCACCTGGCCTAGTTACTTTTAAATGTGCAATAAATTATTGTTGACTGTGGTCACCCTGTGATGCTACCAAATACTAGGTCTTATTCATTCTTTCTAACTATATTTTTGTATCAATTAATTATCCCCCACTCTCCCCCTCCACCCTCACTCACCCTCACCATCCTTCCCAGCCTCTGGTAACCATCATTCTATTTTTTATCTCCATGAGTTCAACTGTTTTAATTCTTAGCTTCCACAAATGAGTGAGAACACGCAAAGTTTGTCTTTCTGTGCCTGGCTTATTTCATTTAACATGATGACCTCCAATTCCATCTGTGTTGTTGCAAATGACAGGATCTCATTCTTCTTTATGGCTGAATAGTACTCCACTGTGTGTATGTGCCACATTTTTTAATCCATTCATCTGCTGATGGGCACTTAGATTGATTACAGATCCTGGCTATTGTGAACAGTGTTGAAATAAACATGGGAGGGCAGATATTGCTTTGATATGCCGATTTCCCTTCTTTTGGGTATGTACCCAGCAGTGGGATTGCTGGATCATATGCTAGTTCTACTTTTAGCTTTTTGAGGCCCCTCCTTACTGTTCTCCATACTAGTACAAATTTGCGTTCCTACCAACAGCATATTGGTATTTATCTCCACATCCTTGCCAGCATTTGTTATTGCCTCTCTTTTGGATAAAGGCCATTTAAACTGGGGTGAGACGGTATCTCATTGCAATTTTGATTTGCATTTCTCTGATGGTATTTTATTTGATTTGTAGCTGTTGTAAATGGGATTGCTTTCTTGATTTCTTTATGAGATTGTTCTGTTGGCATACAGAAATGTTACTGATTTTTGTATGTTGATTTTGTATCGTGCAGTGTTACTGAATTTATCAGTTTTAACAGTTCTTTGAACTGCTTAGATTTTTCAGATATACAATCATATCATCTGTAAACAAGGATCATGTGACTTTTTCCTTTCGAGTTTGGATGCTCTTGATTTCTTTCTCTTGTCTTATTGCTCTGGCTAGGACTCCAGTACTATGCTGAAAAACAGTGGTGATAGTGGGCATCCTTGTCTTGTTCCAGATCTTAGAGGAAAGTCTTTCAGTTTTTTCTTGTTCAGTATGATACTAGCTGTGGGTCTGTCATGTATGACTTCTATTGTGTTGGACTATGTTCCCAGTTTTTTTGAGGGTTTTTATCATGAAAGGATGTTGAATTTTATTAAATGCTTTCTCAGCATCAATTTAAATGATTATATGGCTTTTGTCCTTCATTCTGAAGATACAATCTATTACATTGATTTACATATGTTGAACCATCCTTGTATTCCTGGAATAATGGATTGTAAATGTTGATTTATTTATGCTCTCTGTTATTAGGCTGCAGGGCTCAAGTTTTATTCAACTTAGTATAATTATCACCTAACAAGATGCTTGGCACATGGTAGTCTCAATAAAGGAAAGGCCACAGTTTTTAACCACAGAGCAATGAAAGTAGGAATTAATAACAAGAGCTTACCTGCTGCTTGGAAATTTCATCAACAGACAAATGGATAAAGAAAATACTATATATATATATACATATATATAATTTATACACACACACACGCAATGGAACACTATTTCAGCCATTAAAAGAATAAAATCTTATAATTTTCGGCAACACAGATGAACCTGGAGGATGTTACTTTAAGTGAAGTAAACCAGGCACAGAAAGACAAATAGTAGTAATGTGTGTTCTCACTCATATGTGGAAGCTAAATAAATTGATATCATAGAGATAGAAAGTTGAATAGTGGTAACCAGAGGCTGGGGAGGGGAGGAGGAAGCGAGGATAGAGAGGTTGGTTGACAAATACAAAATTGCAGCTAGATAGGAGGAGTGAGTTCTGGTGTTCACTGTAGGTGACTACAGTTAACAATTATTTATTCTATATTTTCAAATAGCTAGAAGAGGAGATTTTGAGTGTTCCCAATACAAAGAAATGATAAACGTTGGAGGTGATGGCTGTGTAAATTACCCTGATTTGACTATTACATTATACATGTGCAGAAATATCAGACTGTATAAATATTATTAGATATTGTGTCAATTAAAAATAAAGAGAAAAGATGAGATGCTGAAATAGATTGAATTATATATATAATTCTAATAAAATAAAATAAGCATAAAAAGCTTTGCATTGAAAGAAAGCTTACCTGCTGCTTAGAAATTCAAAATGCATGTAGAAATGTGTGTGGATGTATGTGCATGTGTATATGTGTGTGTGTAGGCATTTGTGTGTGTGGATATGTGTGTGTATTTGTGTGTATATATGTATGAGTGTGTGTGCATGTGTGAGGGGGGATATGTGTGTGTGCGGATGTGTATATGTGGATGTGTGTGGGTTTGTGTATATGTGTGTATGTGGATGTATGTGTGTGCTTGTATGTGTGTGCTTGTGTGTGGGATGTGTATATGTGTATATATGTGGATGTGTGTGCTCTTTGTGTATCTTCACTGGTTTATGGGTGTGTGGATGTGAATGTACTTGTGGATGTGTGAGGATGTGTGTATATATGTGGATGTGTGTGTTTGTGTGTGGATGTGTGCTTTTGTGTGGGTGTTTTTGTGTATGTGTGTTATGTGTATGTGTTCATGCTCTTTGTGTGTGTGAATATTTGTGTGGGTGTATGTGTGTATGTGTATGAATGTACACGTGGATGTGTGAGGGTGTGTATGAATGTGTGTATGTGGTTGTGTGCTTGTGTGGGGGGTGTTGTGTGGGTGTGTGTATATGTGAGTGTGTGTGTGGATGTGTATTGGGTATGCTAGCTGTGATTAAGGTGCTCTGACTTGGTGTGGGTAGGTGTAGCCATTACCTTGGAATGCGAGTGGGTATGGATGTGTTTCTGTGTGTGGTTCTGTCAAGGTGTGGTTTGTATACCAGTGTGGGCATGTGTCCCATTTTAGTTTGTGAAGAGGTATGGTAGGTGTGGTGTGTCAACTGCAGAAGGCAGAAGTCAAGGCCTGTGGCTTCCAGGAGGTGCGGCAGAGTCAGCTGCAATGTGGCCAGGTTGTAGGCTTCTGGCTGGCCCACCTGTAGCCCTGCCATAGCAGGGGGTAGTGTGGTGGGGCAAGGGACAGGGACTCGAGGACAGGGGCAGGGAGGCAGGGAGACATAGGGCAGAGGACAGGGGTAGAGGCTGGAAGACAGTGTAATGCCCTGAGATCATCTCTCTGTAAGTTGTATCCAAGTACAGCCCACAGCCCCCAGCACCTCTCAAGCTGCATCAAGGAGTGAGCTCAAGATCCTCCCACTCCTGTCTCCCTGGAGGTTTGGAAAAATAGTTCTGGCAAGGGGGAGGGGGCAACATGTTCATTATAGAAAATAAGCTGCACAATTGCATTCTGAGAAAGCTGCACAGATTTCAGAGCAGCATGGGGGCTCTCGGGCTCTGCGGGCCATAGAATTCAATATGATATGCTTCAGCTTGTCAGCTAATGGGCTGTGGCTGGACGTCACGTGACCCAACCTTCCCGGGGATGTTAAACGATGCTGAAAAGTGGCCCAGATTTATTTATTGGGACAGCGCTCCTGCCTGTGGGTGTGTGGGGTAATGACAAGTTATGAAAACAGGTGTGCATGAGCAAGGGCGGAGGCGCCAGGGATTCCACGGCTACCCCAGGTCCTCCCTCCTGGAGCTGCTGCTGGGTCTGCTGAGCACTGGGAACAGGATGTCCCACCCGGGCGACTCACCTCCCCCTACCCCACCCACAGTGTCAGTTTCCCCATGTTAAATGTGTCCATCCATCCATCCATCCATCCATCCATTCTTCCCCTCTCACCTTTCGTTCATTCATTCCCAGAACACTCCACCTTCTGTATGGAGAGCCATGTTCCCAGATGCTATGATGCAGCTTCCAATAGAATGACCAGGCTCTGCCCTCAGGGAGTTTCAATCCAGCAGGGAGTGAGATGGCAATTGAACAGCTGCCCTGAGAAGTGCTGTCACCCTGGCCCATGTAAAACCTCTTGAATGTGTGCCCTTCATCTCCAGGGCCATGCCAAGTTGGAGCTGCCGCCTCTCCCACCTAGACCCCTGTGCCCATTCCCAGCCTGCCCCTCCATGCCCACTCTTGCCCCACCCAAATTATAAGCTTGATTGTCTTTAAAAACACAAACCAGATAGTGTCATCCTCTGCACACTCTCCAATGGCAAAGAGAAAATCTGTAACGGGTGCTGTGGGGATTGGTCCTTCTCCTGTCAGCCTCCCCCCTGCCCCCGGTCCTGGCCCTGCCCTCTACTGGTAGTTAAGCCCGGCTGTCCACCAGCAAGTTTCCTTGGCCCTTTGGCTCTGGGCTGGCAGGGGCCACATCTGGTTGTGCCTGGGAGATCCTGATGGCAAAGGTGTTGGTGCCCACCAGGGTCCTCCTGGGATACCTCTCTGTGGGGGGGTCAGGGTGGGTAGGGAACCTGCTCTCTGGAAAGTCCTCGATTGCGAATCTGAAAAGCACGCTAGACCTTCCAAATAAAAAATCCTCACTGCAGACTCGAGAGGTGCACCTTAATTACCTGGGAAGGGCAGGTCAGCTACATTTTTTCAAATGTGCATTTTACAAAGTGTTTAATGGATATTTATACAAAAGAGCAGCCCATTGGGTAGGTGCATAACTTTAAATTAGGCAGAGAAGGTTCTGGGCCTTCCCTGCTCACCGCCTGAACCGGCTGAACTCGGCCGTCAGTGGGGCCTTCGGTCCCTCCCTCCCTTGTTCCTCCCACATGCAGGTCCTGAGGGTCCCTTCTGTGTCTGGCCCTGGCTGAGGGTGGGATCCAGATGTGAGTGGGCACAGCTGTGCCTGGGGTGTACCTGGTAGAGAGTCACCATGAAGTGGCTTAAAGAGACACACCAAGGGGTGGGGGAGCCACCTGCCGGAGCAGAGGCAGTGTGCAATTGAACAGCTGCCCACATGGGGAGAGGCATTAGGGGCAGAAGAAGGACCCAGACACAGTGCTGGCCAGATGACAGAGCAAGGCGCATTTGGGGGAGTGGCAAAAAGAGCCAGGAACCATGAGGGATTTGATGAGAGGTGGGCAGGGCTGCCCAGTGGGTCCTGGTAGGGGCTCCTCAATTGGTAATCTGAAAAGCACGCTGGACTCAGGGTATCTGCATGTCCCTGCCCTCTGTGCAGACCACAGCCTTCATGGCGGCACGCAGTGGTCCTGTTGGTGGGGGAGGGAGGAGGCTGGGCCCCAAGTGGGAAAGACCCCCAAAACCAGGTGAGGAGTCGAGCTGGACCTTGGTGACAGGAAGCTGTTTTCTATCTGTTCAGGGGTGATACAATCAGCTTGGCTTTCCAGAAAGGCCACTCTGGCAGCCCATGGAGAATGGGCTGCAGGTGGGGGAGACAGTTGGCTGCGGGAAAATGACCCATGTAGAATACATATTTTTCAAAACGGTGGCAAAAGCCTAGTTCATTTCATCTGCAAAGATGCTACAAATCAGCAAGAAAAGGACCAGTAGAAAAATGGGCGAAGAAAGAGGCTCAACTGCATTTATAATGTAAGAAATGGCCGGGCTTGGTGGCTCATGCCTGCAATCCCAGCACTTTGGGAGGCTGAGGCGGGCAGATCACAAGGTCAAGAGATCGAGACCATCCTGGCCAACATTGTGAAACCCCATCTCTAATAAAAATAGAAAAATTAGCTGGGCATGGTGGCACATGCCTGTAGTCCCAGCTACTCAGGAGGCTGAGGCAGGAGAATTGCTTGAACCCGGGAGGTGGAGGTTGCAGTAAGCCGAGATTGCGCCACTGCACTCCAGCCTGGCACCTGGCGACAAAGCAAGATTGTCTCAAAAAAAAAAAGAAAAAGAAATGAAAGTTTCGACCTGTGATGAGATGACGCCATGATTTTCATTTTCAACAGGTAAAAGTTCACATTCTCACAATAGGCTGTGTTGGGGAGGGCGGGAGCACTGGCCCTCTCCACATATCTAGTGGAACCAAATGGTGGTCCAGCCACTTTGGAGGACGATATAGCAGCAATATTGATTGCAATTTAAAATGCATGTACCCTTTGACCCAGCAATTCCCGTTCTAGGACACATTCACACGCACATAAATCCAGAAGAGTCCTTGCAATGCTTTTTTGTAGTAACCGAAAACTAGAAACAAACTAAATGTTACTTAATTGGGGACCAGTTAAGTAAACTACAATATTACACATAACCATCGTATAATGGCATGCCATGATGCCATTATAAAATGGAGCCCCCGGCCAGGCACGGTGGCTCATGTCTGTAATCCCAGTACTTTGGGAGGCTGGGGCAGGAGGATCGCTTGAGCCTAGGAGTTCGAGAACAGCCTGGGCAATATGGTGAAACCCCATCTCAATTTTTAAAAAGTAAAAAGAACGTGGAATGGGAGTGAACATTTTCTGGCTGGCCTTAAAGCAGAGAGCTCTATGCCCTGCACTGAAGGCCCCTCTCTTAATGAGACTTTTGTCCCCTTTCCGCCCGTCAGGCACCAGGTCACATGCAGCCTGTGAGCACAGAGAAAGTGCTAACAAGAGTGGCCTTTCCAGACTGAGCTGAAGCCGGGCACTGCCTGGGAAGCCTCTCTCGTGACCGTGGGGTTGGGAGTCCAGGCTTTGGGGCGGACTCTCTGGATGTCATTTGCTCGCACGTCGGTGGCCCCAGGTGGTTGGAGCCGAGGGACTTTCTTCTTTTTTTTAATATGGAGTCTTGCTGTGTTGCCCAGGCTAGAGTGCAGTGGCGTGATCTCAGCTCACTGCAATCTCCGCCTCCTGGGTTCAAGAGATTCTCCTGCCTCGGGCTCCCAAGTAGCTGGGATTACAGGTGCCCACCACCACGCCTGGTTAATTTTTGTATTTTTAGAGAAGGGGTTTCACCATGTTGGCCAGGCTCTCGAACTCCTGACCTCAAGTGATCCACCAACCTTGGCCTCCCAAAGTGCTGAGATTACAGGCATGAGCCACTGCGCCTAGCTGGAGCCAAGAGATTCCCTGACCTGCAGTCATGTGGGCAGCTGCTTTCTTCTCCAGTCTGTGGGGCTCTGCACCTGCTCTGGGCTCAGAGCTTCTATGGTGGCCATGCGGCCTGGGCAGGGTGGCCTTCTGTGGCCTTGGGCAAGGTAACTAACTTCTCCAAACCTGTTTCCTCAGCTGTATAAGGAAGGCAATGCCACCTGCCTTGCCACGATGGCTGGGGTGATGCTGGCACCTGGGACGAAGCTGGTCCTCAGCACATGGCCACTTTTTCCCCCCACTAGCCTCCCCCTCGCCCACTGCCTGGCCCATTTAGCCCAGAGAGGGAGGCTGTCCTGGTGAGCTCAGTGTTGTTCCCTATGTCCCTTCTGCCGTCACCTTGCTGCCGAGCACAACAGCTCACAAAAACTGGAACCTCTTGGGCAACGCTAAAGCCTGCTTGCTGTGTGAACCTCACTGAATTGGGGCGTTTCCTCCAGGACTTTGAGTTCAAAGCCTTTGCAGACAGGTTGCTATTCGAGGCCTCTCCCAGAGCCTCCACTTCCACACGTGCCTGGTGCCTAGCCCCTCTGCAGAGCCGCCTGGGCTCAATCTATGCCATCTCGGGCCCACCACTGCACCTCCGTTTCGAACCTCAGCTTCCTCTACTGTAAAGCAAGGTGATAATAGGAGTGACCACCCCAAGCCTGTTTCTCAGATTCAATGAACTAACACCACAGTGTGCCCCGCATGGGTCTAGGCCTTGTGTGTGTGAGACCCTAGCCATGAATCGAGAATGTGCTTTACATTTCCCCCACCCCCATTGCCTATGTTCATTGTGACACAACTTCCAGCAGCTACAGGAGAAGCCCGATGTCACAGGACTCACTGCCTGTGAATTCCTGGTTTTGCACAAAGCCTGCCATCCTCGGCAGGGAGCCAGGCTTTCCTGGCTCATCTATGCAGGGGCAGCTGGAAAGGGCTTGGCCAGAGCCCTCTCTCCAGGCCAGATGGTCCCTGGGGCGTGGTCTCAGTGCTCTGCTCTAGCCTGGGAAGGATCGGTACTCCTTCTGGGACCTTCAGCCCCTGCCCACTTAAGGGAAAATGTCAGCTGGCCGGCTTTGGACTAAGTCTTCCAGGTGATGGGGAAACTACTCATGGAGCTTGGAGCTGAGCTGCACCCAGGCCACAGAGCCTAGGACTGGCTTTCTTGGTGGGGAAGGCACAAGACACCCTCTAGCTCCCCTGTGGCTCTGAAGTCAGGAGACCCACGTGACCTCCATCTGTTCCAACTCAGTGGAGAGAAGGAGAAGCGGGTGGGGGCCCTGTGCGCAGCCCAGAGAGAACCAGGATCATTTCCTTGGCACAGCCATTTCATGTGAAGATTGAAGGGGAGAAAAACGTTCTTCTATTGAAACAAATAGGAATTGTGGCAAAATCAATATTATTTTACTTTTGTCTGCTTGTGTGCCCAGGAAGAGCGCGTGTCACACGGTCCTAGTACTTCCATCAGGGCCATGGGACTGCATTCTGGCCAAGGGCGTGTAGGGGAAGGTGGAGTCAGCCCCTCCCTGAACAACATCCCCTGAGGACCCCTCCTGCCCCCTCATCTCGCCAGGGGCAACTGGGAGGCTGTGGTTGAGGGGGAAGACGCCTGAGCCTGTCCGAGGAGAGCCATCCTGAGCCAATCAGACCCACTTGACCTTTTTGTTTGCAAGAAATAAACCTTGGCTGTGTGAAGCCCGGGAGCCCTGTGGGTTTATCCGTTATCTATTCAGGGTGACCTAACCTAGCCCAACTAACGTGCGGATGTCATATAGAGCAGAATGCAGTATTTACAGGACTTTTAAAGCTAACACAAGTGACTTCAAATAAATGGCTGCTTGTAGCTGGCCTCTCTGGGACATGCCCTCAAACTTCTGATCCACTAACGTCTGGGGTCTGTCTCCTCCCAGCACAGCTGGTGATGGATCCAGTAACCCACCAATGCCACCCACCACCAGCTCTGGAAATAGCTCAAAGCAGGTCTATTTACGTGGTGGGTGAGGAGCTATGATGGTAGAAATTCTTCAGTGGGTCCCATCATCCACCCTGGGTGTCTGATGATCTGCCCAGTGACAGATGAGCCCAGGGCTTGCCTCGGGGGCTTCCAACAACTGTTCTACCAGGGGTAAGAGAAGCCAGGTGATGGACTAGATGTCTGTGTCCCTCTCAAATTCATCTGATGAAATCCTAGCCCCCAGTGTGATGGGCTAGGGATGAGGGGGCCTTTGGGAAGTGATTACGTCGTGAGGGCGGAGCCCTTGTGAATAGGAATAGTGCCCTCGTGAAAGAGACCCTAGAGAGCTCGGTCACCCTCTTCCTACCATGTAAGGATACAACGGGTCTGCACACCTGGAAGAGAACCCTGGCCAGGACCCAACCGTGCAGGCGCTGTGATCTTGGACTTGCAGACTCCAGAACTGGGAAAAATAATATTTCTGTTGTCAGCCGCCCAGTCTACTGTACTTCATTATAGCAGCACAAATGGATGAAGACACCGGCCGGGCACAGTGGCCACGCCTGTAATCCCAGCACTTTGGGAGGCCTAGGCAGGAGGATCACGAGGTCAACAGATTGAGACCATCCTGGGCAACATAGTGAAACCCCATCTCTACTAAAAGTACAAAAATTAGCTGGGCACGGTGGCTCATGCCTGTAGTCCCAGCAACTCGGGAGGCTGAGGCAGGAGAATGGCTTGAACCTGGGAGGTAGAAGTTGCAGTGAGCTGAGATCACGCCACTGCACTCCAGCCTGGAGACACAGTGAGACTCCATCTCAGGAAAAAAAAAAAGACATCAAGCCAATATCCAGAGGCGGGGGGGTCCCAGCTCCTCTGTGGGTCCCAGTGTGTATCATATCAGACGTGAGCACCAGAGCCAGCGTGACACACACATCCTCCAGGGCAGGGCCGGGGGGTCCCAGCTGGGCTCAGATGACCCGAGGAAGATGCTGCTGTGGTCATGACCTTGAGTGAGTTACTTCTCCTAGGCCCCCAGCTTTGTGAAAAACTGGAATTTGCCCCACAAGTAAAATATTGGAAGTGATTATGGCATTTGAAGCTTTTCCCTTACATGCAACCCCAATATATAAAACAGCTAGCTGAGCTGCTCTAGGGTTCCACGGGATCTAGCTTGAAAAGCCCTGGGCCAGGGGCTCTCTGCGTTCCTTTCTGTAGGTATTTGGTGAGGTGATGGGCTGGGGTGGTGCAGGCTTCTGATCACACAGGGCAAAACAGATTCCTTCATGGAAGAGGCCTTAACTCATGTCTCTAACTTGGGGCATTTGGGGCAAGTCCATCCCCCTCTCTGGGCTTCCCTGCCTCATGTGTAATATCGAAAGGCTGGTGTCAGCCGTGGATACTATCTTACTGTAAAGCTCATCAGGTCAGACTGGGAAAGTTGCAGTTGCCTGGGTTACAGACAGAGGTGGGGTCTGAGCCCTGAGGGGATCCTGGGGGGCGGGCAGCTGTGTGAAAGGGCCCTCTGGCCTCCACAGTCCCCACTCAATCCCCCAAAGACATACCTGGCCCAAGTCAGCCCTAAGCTCTCACGCTGCCCTCGCTGCCTCCCCCTCCAGGCTGCAGGGCCTCGGGCAGGCAAACCCGGGTTTCTCCAGCAGAGAGTGGCCCGACAGTTGCGCCACACTGCAGAGCCGTGACCTGTGACACAGGAGCCTGGGACCGAGGTGCTGGTCCATCTGAGGAATGTGCAGAATCTGAATGGGTCATAAAAAGGCGAACTGGGATCCAAAGGACTGCAGGGGTCACCCGAGGGAACAGGGCCTGCCTAAGTGGCCTCCCTGGCCGTGGGGGACCGTGTGAAATAAATGTTTCTCCGACGCCAATGGGTGAGGGGATTTCCAGGGAGCTGGGGTCTCTATTTTTAACTCAAGGCCATCTGCTTTCTACTTGCCAAATATTCTGAAATATTCAGAGCAGACATATGCTGCTCCCCAAGGGTAGAAGGAGAGGAGGGGTGATAGGAGGGGGCGGGGACTCTGTTACCAGGGACAGAGCCACCAGCTGGACCAGCAGCCCTAGGAATTGCCTCTTTAGTGTGGGGGTGAATGGTTTAGTTCTCTAGGGAGGCACCTGCCTCTAGCTTCCCCCAGTGAGGTGAAACGTGCAACACTCACCGGTCTAGCCAGATCCGGCACTGCGGCTTCTCTTGCATGCAGCGGGCTGCAAGTGGCCATCCTCTCTCCCAGGGCAGCCACAGTCTCCACCAAACTCTAGGGACAGGTCCTCCCTCCCTACGGGAGACTGTCCCCAGCAGATCAAGGGTTGGAGGATTTTCTAAACCCCTCCCCTCTACCTCTCCCAGGATCTCACAGTTTCCTGGAGGTAATATTTAGCTTCCCAGGCAAATATTAAGCATTAAGGGAGAAAAAAAAATTAAAGGTGTCCTTTTCTCAACAATTGACCCCAAGTGAACAGGCATTGTCCACCCCAGTGGATTTGCTGTCAAAAATTATCACCCAGAACAAACTGTCAATACTTCACTGTCGTTTCTACAATGAGCCTGTGTTTAGCAACACTCAGCTTCGTTTTATTATTGCGTTTTACAAAGTTGCCAAGACAACTGAGGCCAAGTAACAGAACCTTGACTTTATGAGCCATGAAAATTTAATAAAGAATTTTTAAAGGCTTTTAAGAGGCAGGAGCTGCAGTCTCTTAAAGGCAGAGCTCAGCACGGAGCGGGGGAGGGCTGGAACACATGGGGCCTCTCACCAGACCTCCAGGAGCCTCCTCCATCACGGACGTGGAGGTGGGCAGACGTATTTCCTAGCATCCATGTCGTTTCCTTGCTTTGAGACCCTCCCTTTCTCAACAGACAGGTATTAAGACGCTTTCCAGGTGCCAAGTCCCACACCCGGCTCTTTACATACATTATGATGTGA
This sequence comes from Ateles fusciceps, assembly GCA_036589455.1. Classification (NCBI taxonomy): domain Eukaryota; kingdom Metazoa; phylum Chordata; class Mammalia; order Primates; family Atelidae; genus Ateles; species Ateles fusciceps. Next base: position 21,226,376 of record JAZHEH010000952.1, read on the forward strand.
TCCTTACTATCCACGCAAGGAGCAGGGATCAGAGAGGTAAAGTCACTGGCCCACGGCCATTTAGGGAGAGCGGGACAGACACAGCCAAGTTCAGACCCAGGTCTGACTGCAAAGCTCTCGCTTTCCAGAACAGTTCACGGCCTCCTCTGGGATTTTCAGCCCTTGTTTTTCCCATTCTGATGCAAGGGGTTCTGAAGGGAAAATATCCCTGTGGTCTGGGAGGGGCCTGGGGGAGCAGACAGTGTTCTGTGGCCCGAGACTGGGTCCTGGTTGGAATCTTAGCAAACACTTTCTTCATGCTGGAGGGAGAGGTTTCCCGTGACCCTCTTGGTGAGCATGACACTACCCTGGTGCTGCAAAGAGCCCTTTCCACACCACTCTCTAAATAAGACTCAGAAGCCAATCACCAGAAATTAGAAAAACATCAGTAATTTCGCCATTTTCCACCAAAGTTCAACAGTGCTCAGTGTGTGTGTGCGCGCGCGCACGCGTGTGTGTGTGCGCGTGCATGTGTGTGTGTGTGTGTGTGTGTGTGTATAAGCATTATGCCATGTGGTTTTCCCGGTTATATAAGAATCAAGACTTTTGGCTACTAGAGATAAAGGTAATTGAAGATGTGGCCTATTCTGCAGAGCTGCTCCAGAAACAGAAAAAAAATTAGACTTATTTTGTGAGGGAGAAATTCGTATGCCATATGGGAAAATTTCTCTCACATTCACCAAACTAAATGGGAGATTGGCAACAATATCTATCAAGGCGGGGTGGATTTCAGGTTAATACACAAGATGGTGAACGATCCCTCCATGCAGAGGACAGCGCTCTCGGCCACAGGGGAACGCCATCATTTCTGAACTTTCAGGGAAGGTGCTCTCTTGTCCTGGCCATTGCAAGCCCAATTCTCAATTAGAGGGCTGAGGAGTAGAGGACATTAGTCAAGAAATGGGGAAAAAATTAAGCTATTCTGGAGGGACACTCTGCCAATCACAAGGCACATTCCAGGTGTCAGAGAAGCAGCAGGAATAATTTCTCAGGCTATAAATGTCTTTAAATATGTGGGAATGAAGGGGAGGAGGGGAGGGGCAGGAAGAGCTGACTGGTGTGGTTTCATCTGTCTTGATGGATAACATTATTCAAGAAAGAGCTTTTACCTTCATCCCTTTATACTTTGTAGGAAGCCAGTAGCCAGGCTGAAGATAACACTGCAGCACTTTGGTTTACAAAACACTTTCACATTGATGACGTTTTCTGTGAGCTCCTCTTATGCTCCCAAAGATCAAGGAGACAGGACTTGCCACTCTCACTGAGTGGCTGGGAGACCCGGAGCCCTTGGAGGGTACCCACAGAGCCTTCCTGGGGTGCTCGGCAGGAGAGAGAGCGGGCCAGACAGCCCCAAGCTAAGTCCGCAGAACTGAGTGGAGCCAACACCCCAGCCTCTGCGGGACGTGGATTTCCACATTTGCAAAATGGGATGTTTTGGGGAGCGTTGAGGCACCATGCAGAACCAAGGAAGTGCTGAGGAAGGAGTGTGGGATCTGGAGCCAGCTGGGGGCTTCAGGGGGACCCTGGCTCTGCACTTCACCAGCCGGAGACCTCGAGACCTCGGTCAGTCACTAAGCCTCCTGAAAGTCAGTTTTCCACCCCGGGGAAAGAGAATGCCAACAATCCTCATCCTTCCTGGAGTTGGATGGATCTAAAAGTACTTGATAAACTGTGAAGGACTGAGCATGTGCTGATAAAATCATATAGGAAAGGGACTGGGGTCTAGAAAGGCCCGGAACACCATTCCAAGTGTCTGCGCCTCTACCCTCCCACTTCCTTCCCCCAGCTACCTACATGCACATCAGGAGGGCCTGGTGGGAACTTACCAACTCCATGCAAATTCAGGGCGATGCAGAGTTGAAGGGAGGCCAGCTGGAGGGGTGTTGGTGAGGACCGTCCAGCCTGGCATCCTGTCTCTGAGACTCAACGAGAAGGGGTGCCCATGGGTAAGCAGCCCAGGCCTGGCCACAAAGAACCGTGGAGAGACATCGAGGGTCAGAGGAGCCATTATCTGTTTACGGACACAGGACAGCTGCCGCATCCCAGGGAGCCAATAAGGCAGGCGGGGATGTGGAGGTGTTCAGCGGAGCGGCTTGGCAAGGTTTAGAAATCTGTGCTCTTCAAGGCACCCGCAGGCGAGGCGGAGAGCAAGTGCGGTAACACTGTCTCCTCTCCTGGGGTTGGCTAAACGTTCCTATTCGCAGCAAGCACCTGCTCTGTGCCAACATGGCCCCAGCACATGCCTGACCCTGCAGGAACGCACAACTGGGTGGGAGCCAACGCTGTGGTCCCACGGTACGCGTGACATTACAGGAACTTTCCAGTTCTTGGAAGTGTGGGGAGGGAACCGCTCACTCTGTTTGGGGGATCGCAGCAAGGACATTGGAACTGGGCCTTGAAAGTCTGTTTGCCACTGGGCAGAGGAAGGCCATTCCAGGCAGAGGGGTAGAAGACAAGGGTGGCGGGGAATAGCACATCTCCTCCTGTCTGGTGACAACAGATACAAACATTCCTGAGAGTAGGGGTAGGACAGGGGCTCAGGGGAGGCCACAGAGCCTGGCCCTGGGTAGGGTGTGGGGGCCAGGTGTGGGCCTTACGATGGAAAGAAAGGAAGGGCGCTGATGAGGACCGCTTTCAATAGGTGACTGGACATCAGCTCTGTGGCTCTCCGAGTTCCTTCCACACTGATGGGGATGGAGGGTAGGGTGTAGGGGTGGGAGGCAGGGAGGCAGTGGAAGCCCAGGCGAGAGATCATGTCTGAGTTCGGGGGAGTGGACAGAGGCTGGCAGGAGAAGGAAGAGGACTCCAGGCGGTTCGTTTTAGGGATGGACGCTCGTCTCTCCTGGAAGCCCTGCCTCTGCACGCGGGGAGGGGTCTGTTGGGACCAGCACTTGCCAACAGTGGCACTGAATCCAGTGGGTCTTTATAAGCACCTATTGCAGACTCCATTCTGGCCAGGCCGTGAGGACACGCTCCTGCCCCTAACAGCAGAAACGCTGAGCCTGTCCCCCTGGGAGGTTGGAAGGAAGGGGCAGGCAGGCTCAGCATGGCAGGAGCAAGGAAGCTGCCCAGGGGCACACCCAAAGGGGCAAGATTGGCACAGCAGGAAAGGGTGGGGTAGGCCCGGTTCTGTGGGTCTGCCCTGTTCTCCTGATGCCTCCCTCCCCAGGTTGTTCCCACTAACTTGTCATACTTGGATGTTAACTCCTCAAACTAAGCACTGGCTGGGTCTGATCTTACTCGTTCGTTCCAAGCCCTGGAGCACCCAGCTCTCCAGGAACTCAGTCAGCAGACTAGGGAGAGCATCTGTGTGGCTGGGCTGTGTGTGCACTGGGGGTGGGGCAAGACAGGTGTCAGTAGGAGGGGGAGGGTACAGGAGAGGGGGAGGGAGAAGACGCTGGAGATGGGTCCTGAGGGCCCTTCTAGGGACCGGGCTTATCCCACAGCAAAGCACAGGGGCTGCCCAGCTAAGTGCCAGGGCCTCTGGGCCCACTGGACTCCGGGCTCCGCTTCCTGTCCTCTTGGAGGAAGCAACCATCTGCTTTTGCTATCGCTTCAGTTACACCAATAAAATGAGTGGCCGACTACCAAAGGGGTAAACACAGTGGGACTCTTCTTAGGAACGGAGGAGGCGGGGTGAGTCAGCTATCACTCATTCTGATAATGCAGCAGCCTCGAAATGCTTTCGGTTGAACTGAAAAGGGGCCAATCTGTCACGACTGGCCTCTCAGAAAGTCACCAGGGAGGCTCCATGCCCTGCGGGTGGGTGGGGCTTATTCGGGGCCTTGTCGGCAGAGGAGGGGGCTGCTCCCAGGATACAGGGGCCATGGTGGACGGAGCAGCCCGCCTCCAGATAATGGCATGGGGTGGGAGAGGCCCTTCCTCACTAGGAGAGCTGACGATTTTACATCACCCCGGACAAGGTGGCTAGATTTCAACTTCTTTACTTTTATTTTTCAAAATATTCAGTGTGCTTGGCTGGTTTTGGACCTGAACATGCACTCCATTTTGGCAAATGAATACTTTCTAAAGACCAATCTCAAGAAAAGGTGTCGGGTGAGAGCTTTGTTAAGACTCCTGGTGGCTCCCAGCTCATGACAAGTGTGCCCCGACGCATTTCCTCCAGCCTTTCTCTGGGAAATCCATTTGTCCTGCCAAAGGGCACTGGGAGAGCCGCACAGAGGCTTCCAACATTGTTTCTCACGCTGGACCATTTAGGAGCCCTGACTGCCTTGTCCCATGCCACCAGACCATGACAGGCCCCAGGCAGCCCCCGAGCGGGATCTCTACTTGGAGCTGAATTCATGCTCTCCTAGGGACAAGGAGCCGACAGACAGACCTGGACCAAGTCCTGACCACGTGGCCTCCTGGGCCTTCCTTTCCTCATCTGAAAGGGGAGCAGCAGTACGGACCTGCCCTAGGACCTGGGGAACTGAGCCAATGACACCGCCACAGCGCCCCATGTAGGGGGCACTCGACACACCTCAGCAGGCATATCCTGCCCGTGCCATCTTCCCACCTGTCCCGCCTTCTGCTTGGGAAAATAAAGTCATTGCATAAGTCTGCTGACACTGAACATCCCAGAGTGGGCTCTGCTGGGCTCGGGCCCACAGTCCTCTCGGCTGGGGAAGGGCGGCAGCCTTTGGGCTCTGCTAGAGGCAGGGTACTGCACGGCAGCCACACTGCGGGGGGGAAACAGGTTTTCCTCCTTGAGAGGGTAAGCTCCTGGCAGCAAGGAGCCCCAGGCAAGGAGGAACACAGCAGCCCCTGCTCTCAAATCACTTGCCAACAATTGGAGACACCTTGGATGAACAACCTTCTCTTTGGGTTTAAAAATACTCCGGGGAGGGCGGACTCAAGTAACTTGTTTCCACAGATGCTTTTGAGTACCTGTTATGAACCAGGCTGTGGGCTAGGCCGTGAGTCAACTGCTCTTCTCAGTTTAAGGGAAGGGGACTTGGGTCAGGAGGCAGGACAGGATGTTGGCAGGAAGGAGAAAGCTACGGGGGCTTGTCTGGGATGCACCTCTGCCTCCCACGCCCCTCTCCCTGGCCATGCACACGAGCATTCTCTGAGTCTTTCTGTGCTCCAGGCAGGGTACTAGTGCCTCAAAGACGTTCCTCCACCTTGCTTGGAGCCTGATGATTGGCTCTTCCCAGGGCCCTCGGCATCCTTTAAAGGGACCCTCCAGAAAAGGGCCACATTAACCCCAAGTCCAACCACATTCTGGAGAGCTTGGCTTTGCCAGGTCCTATCTGCCTGTCTTCAATGGGCCCTGCACCCTGACGTGACCCAGGCTGTTCCCAAAACGTCACCTCCGTTGCCTCCGAGATGTTTCCTCTGAGAGGGGGGCTACCTGGGGATACAGATGGAGACAAGGAAAGGGTCTCATGGAAGAGAGAGCGCAAGTTCCCCTGTCCCTGGCACCAAGCCTGACATGCACTCCTCCTCTCGCTCTGGTTCTCATCCGTGTCTGATTTCCTCCCCTTACTCAGGGCTCCCAGCACAGTGCTGGGCACGCAGGGACCCCTGGCAGTGCTTCTTGTGGACACATGGGCCACGTGACCAGCACCCCACCTATGCAGGGGTCCACTCTGACCATCTGATCAGGGAGGCTAAAGATGGGATTCCTGCTCTGGGGTCACAGTCAAACAAAATCAAACAAAATGATCTCCGAGGCTCCTGCCAGCTCTGAGGCTCTAGGAGTCTTAGTTACTTCTTGATTAATTATTTCTTAATTAATAGCAAATCAAACATTGCAGCAACAGGCAAGCTAATGAACTAAATGAAGGTAATCTGTTCACTACATCCATGTAGCACATGATTGGGATGGGAGATTCGCAGACGCCTACTTGATATTTCCACTTCCTTCTTACGGAGCGGGCGGCAGGAAATAAACACGATGTTCCCGGGCTTTCTTCCCAGTGGGCGTTCGAAGGCCCCGGCAGATCCCAGCACTCGGCTTCCTCTCCACGGCTCTGGGCCTTGGGATCGTTTGTGTCCCGTGCCCCAAACACAACAGATTTGCCCCAGTTGGTGCTTCCTGTGAGCCCAGAATAGAAGGTGCCATCTGTCACATTTTAGATGTCATATGTCCACTGATGACTCGAAAACAGGGTGTATCACCAAGAGGTGCGGGGGAGGAAGGCAGGTGAGAACCAGCCAACCTGGTGAAGCGCAGCTCAGCCACACGCAGAGACGGTTCGTGGGGGTGGTGGCAGCTGGGCCCTTCGGCAGCCTGCCTGCCATTCCTCTGCAGGCAGAACGCCTGGGGCTCTCCAGCCCTGAAAGTCACCCTCATCTTTCATCTTCTGGGAGGGCAGAGTGGCCCTCAGGACAGGGTATGTCTGGGATGGGACAGCTTATTGGCACAGCTGGTTCGGGGTTGGTGGTTGTCCCCAGCCGGCTGGGCCGAGGGGGAGGACTCCTCGGGAGTGCCACGGTGGGCAGGTCGGCCCCCGGAGGGGACGCCCCGGGCACACACCAGGCGCTTTTCATCCAGCAGGGACAGGTGGTACTCGCACAGGTCGATCAGCGAGGCCACCTGCTCATGAAGCGGCAGCATCTTGAACTTCCTCTGAGCCAGGAAAAAGAAAGCTTCTACGAAGGCCTGTAGACACATCCCTGTGAACAAACAGACTGGATGAGGGGTGCACACTCTGCCCCATGCTGCCCTGGGAAGGCCCATCTCCGGCCCCAAGGATGTTAGCGAGAAATGGCCCTGCTCCCCCACCATCATCTCCATTCCAGAAACTCCTAACAGGGCTAACTCACAGAGTGCGCACCAGGCACCAACTGGGCGTTTTACAGCCATGTACAGACCCAATTCCTCACACAGCCCTGTGAAGTAAATTCGATTAACCCTATTTTACAGATGAGGAAGTTGAGTCTCAGTGACATCAAGAGACCTGGGGGAAAGTTATATGAGATTTAAACCTGGCTCAAAGCCTTGTAAAATGTCCACAATGAAATGCCCCCATTAAAACCCAGCTCTTGGCCGAGCGCAGTGGCTCATACCTGTAATCCCAGCACTTTGGGAGGCCGAGGTGGGTGGATCACTTGAGGTCAGGAGTTTGAGACCAGATTGGCCAACATGGAGAAACCCCATCTCTACTAAAAGTACAAAACTAGCCGGGCGTGGTGACACATGCCTGTAGTCCCAGCTACTCAGGAGGCTGAGGCAAGAGAATCACTTGAACCTGGGAGGCGGAGGTTGCAGTGAGCTGAGATCGTGCCACTGCACTCCAGTCTCGGCGACAGAGCAAGACTCCAGCTCAGAAAACACAAAAAAAACCCAGCTTCTTAACTTCTATAATCAAGGAACAAGGTTATGAAGATATGAAGATAAAACCGGTTTGACAGCAAAGTTCCATCTCAGAATAGCGATGTTGGTTACATGCGTGTATGCATTTGTCAAAACTCAAATTGTATCATAAGGCTCATGCATTTTGCTGTCTGTAAATTTTATCTCAAAAAGTAAAATAAATCCAACTGTCTTTTCTCTGGCCCAAATTGCATTCTGGAAAATATAAATAGTCATCCCTACGACACTCCTGGAATGCTCTTCCCTGGCTTAGTCTTATAAGTGACTACTGATGTTTGGAGCCTGAGCTCAGAATCACTCATTCAGTAAAACCTTCCTTCCCTGATCCCCAGATTAGACTGGGCCCCTGATACAGGCTTCCTGCCCTTCTCTTTGTAGCACCTGCTGCAGCTTGCTCTGTGTCTGTCTGTCTGTCTGTGTGGTCTCCATCCTCCTCTCTGGACTGCGTGTTTCCCCTGCTGTGCAGAGGTGCTCAGTCAGTATAGACGAATGAGTGACTGAATGAACGAGTGTACTGATGCTAGGTACTTTACCGAGATTGCCACTAATTCTCACAATACCTTTATGAGGTCAATATTATTATGCCCCGTCTTACAGAATAAGAAACTGATTAGCTAGGGAATAATAAAGTACTTGCCAAAAACAAAAAACAAAAAAACTGATGGCTGGGTGTGGTGGCTCACACCTGTAATCCCAGCACTTTGGGAGGCTGAGGCAGGCAGATCACGAGGTCAGGAGATCGAGACCATCCTGGCCAACATGGTGAAACCCTGTCTCTGCTAAAAATACAAAAATTAGCTGGGCATGGTGGTGCGTGCCTGTAATCTCAGCTACTCGAGAGGCTGAGGCAGGAGATTCATTTGAACCAGGGAGGTGGTGGTTGCAGTGAGCTGAGATTGTGCCACTGCTCTCCAGCCTGACAATAGAGTGAGACTCCTGGTCTCAAAAAAAAAAAAAAAAAAAAAAAGAAACAAAGAAAGAAACTGATACTCAGAGAAGTAACTTCCCTAGGGTCACATAGCCAGGGAAGAGTGACCTGAAAATTCAGACTGATTCCCAAGTTTTTAACTAAGTTGTTAAAAACTTAGTTAAAAGTTTTAACTGCCTGAAAGGGTCTGAGTCTTCCCAATGTCCAAGTAAAACTGAACCCTGGGATCTAAACCTATAGGACTCCCTGGGCTCCTTGGGAAAGGTGACAGTAAGGCTGGACTGAACGCCACGTGGCATTTTAGGTGAGGCTGGTGTTGAGTCTGAAATCCACACCTTCCTGGTGACCATGCGTTATTTTTACCTGCTTCTGGCACTGGCAGCAGAAGCCTGGTCTAGGGTTTATAGATCTCGGGTTACATACAGATCCTGGGATCCGAGAGCTGTTTTTGCCTTGGGAACTTGAGCTGGGCAAAGAAGTTGTTTTGTCTTCCTCCTAGTCTATCAAAGCTCTTGGGCTTGGCTTCTCTTGACTCCAGACATCCTACAAGGCCCCTGCTCTGTTTCATCCTGACAGGAGGAGCTGATAAAAAGGGTTTTACACCAGGGTTACTTTTAATGTAAACAGAGGCCTGGGGTGGACCAAGACACAGGGATGTGGGAGCCTCGGTCTGACTCAAGAGACAGATGTTTTCTAATCACTAACTCTGGGCCAGGGCTCTCCTAGGGTGGGCTGTGCCTGTGCAAGTATGTGCATCTGTGTCTGTGTGTGTGAGACGGTCAGGTGGGAGGGTCAGATACACACAGAATGAGAAGATTAGGATCAAAAGCTAGAGAAACCCAGTCCCAGCCCCCTGTTTTCCAACCATGTGATCTAAACAGTGCCACTCAAAGTGTGGCTGGCTGACAGTGCCAAGCCCACGACCTGTGTGTCCCTGGTCCCTGACAAGATAAGGAGCATGGGCCAGAATGTTAATCACGGCCCTCATCAATCACATTGTTTAGTTTTGTTGACAGTATTTAGTATAATAGCACGTCTTCCTCTATAAATGAAGCAGTGTGCTGTATACATTCTGGCTCAGGCCTCTTGTCCAGGGCTGTGACAGTCTGTGGGTTGCAACTTTGAGTAACTCTGCTCTGCACAGCCCTTCCCAGCTGTAATGTGCACTCCAATCACCAGCTTGTTCAAATTCGAACCCTGGGCTGGGGCCAAGACACCGAATTTCTAGCAAGCTTCCTCGTGGTGTTTGTGCCACACTTTGAATAGCAAGCAGCTAGCCACTCACGGCACCTCTTTACTTTACAAATATCAGTTCTGTTCATTTAGTTGAAGGTAGACTGTGATTGGAGCTATAATGCATAGAAAACATACAATGAGGACCGATTTGGAAAAAAAGAAAAGCCTGGCAACATCATCTAGAAAAAGATATTCTCAAAGGAGAAGTGGGATCTCACGGTGCTGGCTCCGCTTTCTTTCTGCTTGTCTGCATTTTGTGATTTTTCTGCAGTAAACATGTACAACTTAAACATCTGCAGGGGGAAATTGTAGTGTGTGGAAAGAGATGATGTAGGCGGAGATGCTTTTAATTATGAACCCCTTACTACGATTTGAATTTGAAATCAGGTACTCGCATTACTTTGAAAAACATACAATGCAAACTTTGTACGTATATTCTACTTAACTTTTTATCAAAATAGGAGTATTTATATTTATATATTAATTTTTATATTTATATATTTGTAAATAAATATAGAAATATAAATATATATTTATATTTTTATAAAATTTATATTTTTATAATTTAATATATAAACATTTATATATAAATATATAAATACAGATATATATAAATTTATATATGTAATATATACTTATGTATATATTATATAAATATATATAACATATATACGTGTATTTATATATATTTTATATATATTTATATATATATATATGTATACATATATATGGGTTGCTGGTCATATAAAATCATATATATAGGGTTTTACACCAGGGTTACTTTTGGCAGGGCTGAGATTTGAACCCAAGCCTCATGCACTGCTGCTTCTGCACCTTATTCCCAGAAACCCTCTGGAGCATCCCCTGCCAAGAGCGTCTGAGGATGGAAATGGTAGAACCTGCAGGAAACACGGCAGCCAATGCCTTGGAGGATCTGGGGATTGGGGCATCGGTGGAGGCTTGTGGGGAAGTGGGCATTACAGTGAGGCCTTGCAGAATGGGGAGGGCTTTGAAGGGCAGAGATGTGCTGGGAGTGGTAGGCTGGGCAGAGAACAGGGGACCTGCGGGGCAGGAAGGCCAGGTGGATGGCCCGGGGTGCCTGCTGCAGAACAGGCTGGGGAAGAGGCCAAAGGGACGAGACCCGGAGGCCATCGGTGGCCACTGCGGGGCTGGAGTCAATGCCGGATGAAGCCACTGGGACCCCTGCAGATGCTGGGCAAGGCCCGTGTGATCCGAGTCCCGTGGGTGTGGACCCGTAACAGCCTGATCACATTTTCTAGTCTGGTGATTTCTAACTATTTTTTTAAAAATAGTAATGAAGACTGTGAGGGATTCTTTTCTTCTTCTCTTGTTTTATTTCTCAACTGAAATCTGAGGGAGTCCAGTATGGCAGACAGCTAAAGGGACCCCCTCTCCCCTCTCTGTTTAAGCCAGGTGAAGGGTGGTTCAGAGCCCTGCCACACAGTCCCTCATCCCTCAGGGCCCTTGGATCTTCAGGAGCAGCACAGTCACTGTCACCCTGAGGCCCTCAAACCCCTGTCTAGCAGCTGCATTTTGCTGAAGAGTGTGGGGGGTATCTAAGGCCCCCAGTCACACTCAGCAACTGACAGAAACAGAGCTCGACCCCAGCTCTGGGACCAGAGCCCAGGGCACCCTCAAACCACATCTCCCCTTCTGAAAAGAAAACCGAACGCAGAATCAAACCAATCACTTCTCCAGCCATGGGCTGTCTTCACTGACAGACGGCCCTGCTGAATGTGTCCCAGTGAGTGTGGCTGGGACCAGGGGATGCCCCAAACTGCACACCATGAGCACACGGGCCTCCGGTCCTCACAATGGCCCATTCTAATGGCCCTGTGAGTTTGACTAGACATTGGCTTTAATCCTCAATTCATCAAGGAGGCCCAGGAAATATTCACTGACCCAGGCCAATATTCCCTGAGCTTCAAAAAGCTTAACCTTTTGAAGGTTTCAAGGGGGTGGGGGTGGAAGGAGGAGTCAGCGCACTGAGATAATTCAAGTTACGCTGCAGGAACAGGGCTGCTGGGGTTCACCCTGAGACTCCAGCTTGGGCTGTGGGTCATCCCCACCGGCTGCAGTTTCCAGCCTTTCCCAGAGCCTCCACAATAGAACTGGGGCCTTCTCCTTCCTTATGTTTACTTACTATATTGTAATGAGAATCTTGGCAGAAAGTGCAGTAGAGCCCGTGTCTGGCCTTCCCTCCAGCACTCACATATTCTTGCAGACTGACCTTCCACCTATTCTTTGTCCACAGGAAGATGTGTTGTCACTTAGTTGTGATAACACACATAGAACTTTTTATTTTTTTGAGACGGAGTTTTGCTCTGTCACCCAGGCTGGAGTGCAGTGACATGATCTCGGCTCATTGCAACCTCTGCCTCCTGGGTTCAAGCGATTCTCCTGCCTCAGCCTCCTGAGTAGCTGGGATTACAGGCACACATCACCACACCCGGCTAATTTTTTGTATTTTTAGTAGAGACGGGGTTTCGCCTCTTGGCCAGGCTGGTCTCGAACTCCTGACCCCAACTGATCTGCCCAGTTGGCCTCCAAAGTGCTGGGATTACAGGCATGAGCCACTATGCCTGGCCACGCAGAACTTTATTTTGCTTAAAATTATTAATATTTTTGTATGTTGCTATGCCGCCTTCGTAACCATTATTTTAATGGTTGTGTGACTGTCCACCAAATTTTTGCTTTCTGTGCCATTTCACCACCCCGTCCCTGTTGAACACAAAGACTACATTTGTTCACTATTGCTGAGAACATTATAATCAACACTTGGTATTTCATTGTTTTTATTTATGATTTGTTTATTCTCTTACAATAAAAGCCTTGGGACCTGGGTGGTTGTTTTTGTTTTTAATAAATGTAATGTTGGTTTGGTAATTGATTTAATGATAAAAAAAAAAAACCTAAAACCTTACAGAGGCTGGGTGAGATGGCTTAACCCTGTAATCCCAGCACATTGGGAGGCTGAGGCAGAAGGATCACTTGAGCCCAGGAATATGAGGCTGAAGTGAACTATGACCACGCCACAACACTCCCATCTAGGCAACAAACAAGACCCTGTCTTTTTTTTTTTTTTTTTTGTATTTGGGCTCTGGGGTACATGTGCATATCCTACATCCTGCAGGATTGTTGCACAGGTACATACATGCCATGGTGGTTTGCTGTCTCCATCCCCCCCTTACCCTGTCGCCTACATCAGGCATTTCTCCCGGTGTTATCCCTCCCCATCCTCCCCACTCCCTCGCTGTCCTCCCCTCCCCTCCCCTCCACTCCCCCACCTATCCCTGTGAGTGTTGTTCCCTTCCCCTGTGCGCAAGTGTTCTCATTGTTCATCACCCGCCTATGAGTGAAAATATGCAGTGTTTGGTTTTCTGTTCTTGTGTCAGTTTGCTGAGAATGATGGTTTCTAGATTCCTCCATGTCTCTACAAATGACATGAACTCGTCGTTTTTTATGGCTGCATAGTATTCCATGGTGTATATGTGCCACATCTTCTTTGTCCAGTCTATCATTGATGAGCATTTGGGTTGGTTCCAAGTCTTTGATATCATAAACACCGCCAAAATGAACATATGTGTGCATGTGTCTTTATAATAGAACAATTTATAATTCTTTGCGTATATACCCAGTAATGGGATTGCTGGGTCAAATGGAATTTCTATTTCTAGATCCTTGAGGAATCGCCACACTGTCTTCCACAATGGTTGAACTAATTTACACTCCCACCAACAGTGTAAAAGTGTTCCTTTTTCTCCACAGCCTCTCCAGCATCTGTTGTCTCCAGATTTTTTAATGATCACCATTCTAACTGGTGTGAGATGGTATCTCAATGTAGTTTTGATTTGCATTTCTCTAATGACCAACGATGATGAGCATTTCTTCATGTTTGTTGGCTGCATATTTGTCTTCTTTTGAAAAGTGTCTGTTCATATCCTTCACCCACTTTTGAATGGGTGTGTTTGTTTTTTTTTCTTGTAAATCTGTTTTAGTTCTTTGTAGATTCTGGATATTAGCCCTTTGTCTGATAGGTAGATTGCAAAATTTTTTTCTCATTCTGTTGTCTGCTGGTTTACTCTAATGATTGTTTCTTTTTGCTGTGCAGAAACTCTTAAGTTTAATTAGATCCCATTTGTCTATTTTGGCTTTTGTTGCCATTGCTTTTGGTGTTTTAGTCATGAAGTCCTTGCCTGTGCCTGTGTCCTGAATGGTGTTGCCTAGGTTTTCTTCTAGGGTTTTTATGGTATTAGTTCTTATGTTTAAATCTTTAATCCATCTGGAGTTAATTTTAGTGTAAGGTGTCAGGAAGGGGTCCAGTTTCTGCTTCCTGCATATGGCTAGCTAGTTTTACCAACACCATTTATTAAACAGGGGAATCCTTTCCCATTGCTTGCTTTTGTCCAGTTTGTCAAAGATCAGAGGGTTGTAGATGTGTGGAGTTGCTTCCAAGGTCTCTGTTCTGTTCCACTAGTCTATCTCTCTGTTTTTGGTACCAGTACCATGCTGTTTTGATTACTGTAGCCTTGTAGTATAGTTTGAAGTCAGGTAGTGTGATGCCTCCAGCTTTGTTCTTTTTGCTTAGGATTGTCTTGGCTATGCGGGCTCTCTTTGGCTCCATATGAAGTTTAAAGTGTTTTTTTCCAGTTCTGTGAAGAAGGTCAATGGTAGCTTGATGGGGGATAGCATTGAATCTATAAATTACTTTGGGCAGTATGGCCATTTTCACGATGTTGATTCTTCCCAACCATGATCATGGGATGTTTTTCCATCTGTTTGTGTCCTCTCATTTCCTTGGTCAGTGGTTTGTAGTTCTCCTTGAAGAGATCTCTTACATCCTTTGTTAGTTGTATTCCTAGGTATTTTATTCTCTTTGTAGCAATTGTAAATGGGAGTTTGCTCATGATTTGGCTCTCTGTTTGTCTGTTATTGGTGTATAGGAATGCTTGTGATTTCTGCACATTGATTTTGTATCCTGAGACCTTGCTGAAGTTGCTTATCAGTTTAAGGAGGTTTTGGGCTGAGACGATGGGGTCTTCTAAATATACAATCATGTCATCTGCAAATAGGGACAATTTGACTTCTTCTTTTCCTAATGGAATGCCCTTTATTTCTTTTTCTAGCCTAATTGCTCTGGCTAGAACTTCCAACGCTATATTGAATAGGAGTGGTGAGAGAGGGCATCCTTGTCTAGTGCCAGTTTTTAAAGGGAATGCTTCTAGTTTTTGCCCATTCAGTATGATATTGGCTGTGGGTTTCTCATAAATAGCTTTTATTGTTTTGAAATATGTTCCATCAATACGTAGTTTATTGAGAGTTTTTAGCATAAAGGGCTGTTGAATTTTGTCAAAGGCCTTTATGTGGTTTTTGTCTTTGGTTCTGTTTATGTGGTGATTACATTTATAGATTTGTATATGTTGAACCAGCCTTGCATCCCCCAGGATGAAGCCTACTTGATCATGGTGGAGAAGCTTTTTGATGTGTTGTTGGATTTGGTTTGCCAGTATTTTATTGAAGATTTTTGCATCAATGTTCATCATGGATATTGGCCTGTAGTTTTCTTTTATAGTTGTGTCTCTGCCGGATTTTGGTATCAAGGTGATGTTGGTCTCATAGAAAGAGTTAGGGAGGATTCCCTCTTTTTGTATTGTTTGGAATAGTTTCAACAGGAATGGTACCAGCTCCTCTTTGTATGTCTAGTAGAATTCAGCTGTGAACCCATCTGGACCTGGACTTTTTTTGGTTGGTAGGCTATTAATCACTGCCTCGACTTTAGACCTTGTTATTGGTCTATTCAGGGTTTTAACTTCTTCTTGACTTAGTCTTGGGAGGGTGCAGGTGCCCAGGAATTTATCCATTTCTTCCAGATTTACTGGTTTATGTGCATAGTGTTGTTTGTAATAATGTGATGGTAGTTTGTACTTCTGAGGAATCAGTGGTGATCTCCCCTTTATTGTTTTTTTATTGCATCTATTAGATTCTTCTCTCTTCTTTTTTATTAGTCTAGCTAGTGGTATATTTTGTTGTTCTTTTCAAAAAACCAGCTCCTGGATTTATTGATTTTTTAAAGTGTTTTTTATATCTCTATCTCCTTCAGTTCTGCTCTGATCTTAGTTATTTCTTGTCTTCTGCTTGCTTTTGAGTTTTTTTGATCTTGCTCCTCTAGCTCTTTCAATTTTGATGATAGGGTGTCAATTTTAGATCTTTCCTTGTTTCTCATGTGGGCATTTATTGCTATAAATTTCCCTCTAGACACTGCTTTAAATGTGTCCCATAGGATCTGGTACGTTGTGTCTTCATTCTTGTTGGTTTTGAAGAACATTTTTATTTCTGCCTTCATTTCATTGTTTATCCATTCATCATTCAGGAGCAAGTTGTTCAATTTCGATATGATTGTGTAATTTTGAGTGCTTTTCTTAATCCTGAGTTCTAATTTGATTGTGCTGTGGTCTGAGAGACTGTTTATTATGATTTCCATTCTTTTGCATTTGCTGAGGAGTGATTTACTTCCAATTATGTGGTCAATTTTGCGGTAAATGCAATGTGGTACTGAGAAGAACGTGTATTCTGTGGATTTGGGGTGGAGTGTCCTGTAAATGTCTATTAGGTTCGATTGGTCCAAATCTGCATTCAAGTCCTGGATATCCTTGTTGACTTTCTGTCTCATTGATCTGTCTGTTATTGACAGTGGAGTGTTAAAGTCTCCCACTATTATTGTGCGGGAGTCTAAGTCTCCTTGTAGGTCATTAAGAACTTGCTTTATGTATCTGGGTGCTCCTGCATTGGGTGCATATTTATTTAGGATAGTTAGCTCTTCTTGTTGCATTGGTCCTTTTACCAGTATGTAATGCCCTTCTTTGTCTTTTTTGATCTTTGTTGTTTTAAAGTCTGTTTTATCAGAGACTAGGATTGCTACCCCTGCTTTTTTTTGCTCTTCATTTGCTTGGTAAGTATTCTTCCATCCCATTATTTTGAGTCTATGTGAGTCTTTGCATGTGAGATGAGTCTCCTGAATACAGCACACTGATGGGTCTTGATTTTTTATCCAGTTTGCCAGTCTGTGTCTTTTGATTGGGGTGTTTAGGCCATTCACATTCAACATTAATATTGTTATGTTTGAATTTGATGCTGCCATTTTGTTACTGGCTGGTTGTTTTGCCCGTTAGTTGATGTGGCTTCCTCCTTGGGTCATTGTTCTTTACCATTTGGTATGTTTTTGCAGTGGCTGGTACTGGTTATTCCATTCCCTGCTTAGTACTTCCTTCAGTAGTTTTTGTAAGGCAGGTTTTGTAGTGATGAAATCTCTCAGCAATTGCTTATCCGTAAAGGATTTTATTTCTCCTTCACTTATGAAGCTTAGTTTGGCCAGATATGAAATTCTGGGTTGAAAGTTCTTTTCTTTAAGGATGTTTAATATTGGCCCCCACTCCCTTCTAGCTTGTAGGGTTTCTACAGAGAGATCCCCTGTGAATCTGATAGTCTGTCCTTTGTGAGTGACTCGACTTTTCTCTCTGGCTGCCCTTAGGATTTTTTCCTTCATTTCAACTCTGGTGAATTGGACAATTATGTGCCTTGGGGTTGCTCTTCTTGAGGAATATCTTCATGGTGGTCTCTGTATTTCCTGGATTTGAATGTTGGCCTGCCTTAAAGCCTCCAAGAACGATGGGATTATGTGAAAAGACCTAATCTATGCTTGATCAGTGTACCTGAATGGGACGGGGAGAATGCATCTAAGTTGGAAAACACTCTTCAAGATTTTTTTTTTTTTTTTTTTTGGAGACAACAAAAGTCTTGCTCTGTTGCTCAGGCTGGAGTGCAGTGGTATGATCTCAGCTCATTGCAACCTCTGCCTCCTGGATTCAAGTGATTCTCCTGCCTCAGTCTCCCTAGTAGCTAGGATTACAGGCACCCATCACCACGCCCAGCTAATTTTTTTATATTTTAGTAGAGAAGTTTAGTAGTAGAGTTTCACCACATTGGCCAGGCTGGTCTTGAACTCCTGACCTCAAGCAATCCACCCACCTCAGCCTCCCAAAGTGCTGTGATTACCCAGACAAGACCCTGTCTTCTAAAAAATTTTTAAAAATTTAACATTTTTTAAAAAATAAAATCTCCTGGAGCACCCAAATGGACAAAGCACTTCATGAACTGGCGATTTGTGTATATCAGCAAATGAGAGAGAAGACATTTGGCCCCATCCAAGCCACAGGGGCTGCTGCTCACCAAGTAAACTAACAAAAGTATTAAATGTTGATAACAGGAGGTAGAGGTGAAATTGCTACAGACTTTTGAAAAGCAGTTTGGTGAAAGTTTTAGGAGCCATTCAAACGTTTATATTAGGGAGGCTGGAAAGGAGGGAAAAAAAATAAATTTCGTGTTTATATCGTTGAACACAGTGATCACAATCCTAGGAATTTACCCTAATGAAATATTCCTTCCAAAGGAAAACAATGTATACAATAGTATTCATCGCAAACTTATTTATAGTACCACAGGGCATGGGGTATTGGGGAAGGCAGTGCTAGACTTTTAGGGTATTTTATATCTTCATCCTTTTCTGAATTTTCCAAACAAGATAATATATGCTCATTGTTGGTAATAAGTATAACACACACACACACACACACACACACACACACACACACACATAATTTCAAAAATATCTCCGACCTAGCCTCTGAGGTCACTGGTTCTGGGAATCTGTCTTTGACCATTCCCAGGTGGAGTTAATCACCCTTCATGGTGCTTCCTCTTGTTTTTCATCATATATTAGGATAAATCCATGGGTACACAGCTGTCTCTCTAATGAGACTCTGGCTCCTGCAGGTGCAGACCCTGTCCCCTGTCTTCTCTACATTCCCAGAGCCCAGCATAGCCTGGCACATAGTATGCATCAATACAGATGCATTTAACCCACTGAATAGACCGTGAACCTTGTAACAATCTTGTGATGCAGGTATCATTGTGCCTCCTTTACAGCTGAGGACACTGAGGTAAGTCAAGGGGTGAAGAAAAAAGAGACCCATGGAAACTCTTCTCTTAGAAGATTTGCAGACTTATGAATGCAATGATCCAGACCAGAGCTCTCAAACTTTCGAATCCCCTGGAGGGCTTGTTAAAATACAGATGGAGCATCCAACCCCACAGTGTCTGATTCGGAGAGCTGAGTTAGGGCCTGGGAGTTTGCATTTCTCACAAGATCCCAGCTGATACTGAACCCTGCCCCTTCCCCTCCCTGCTCTCCACTGCAGTCCGGTCTGTATAAACTTCACTCTGAAGCCCATCTGCAAAGAGGGGCTTATTTGCAAAAGGACCTGCCCCCAAACTGAGAGAAGCTTGACTTTGGGCTAAAAATGTCTACATTTTAAAGACACTCTGATTAAGAGCAAACCCAACCAGTTATTTTTAAAAGACTAATGATAGAGCTGAAAAGCCATGGAATTGTTCCAACTATGCATTAAGTTCTCTCTTCGTTTCTGAGAAACCGCACAGCCTCAGATTCTTCCAGCATCACTGCTTGCCGACTAAGTGGAGAGAACTTCTCCAAGCCATCTCCTAGGCCCTGCCCTTCCCTGTCTGGGCTGTGATAGAGGAGACCCAGAATGTTCCAGGACGCTAGGCCATAGGGGGCCTTGTAGACCATGGCAGGACTTTGGATTTCAAACTGAAGAAGATGGGAGTCCACTGGGGAGTCCTGAAGTGACATGTCACTATGGAAGCTGTGTTGAAATCCAGTGGTAGGGGCACAGGTGAGAACAAAGAGATCCATTGATGGGCTACTGTATCAGTCCACGTGAGAGCTGATGGGGTGGCTGGGACCAGCATGATACTGGTGGAGGTGGTGAGGGATGATTAGATCCTGCATATGGTCCGAAGGGAGTGTCAGTGCCCTCCGAGATTTGCCCATGGTTGGATATGGGTGTGAGGGCAAGCCAGGAATCTTACGCAGGAGGGACTCTGACACCAGGCTGAGGAGACTGGCCTTCCCCCCAAGGTCAATGACTTTGAAACATTTTATTCATAACATAATCTGGGGGACCTTGCCAGAAATGCAGGTTCCTGTCCCCTCACCCTGGGAATTCTGCCTGTTGGCAGTGAGGCCCCAGAAACTGCATTTGTAATAGCAATGTTGGGGCTTCTGCCCCAGTGAGTGATCAGGAAACAGAATGAACATGCCAACTTGGCCAGCTCTTAAAGGGCTCCGTAGGAGGCAGTGGAGTGAAGAAGTTAAGAGAATGGTCTCTAAGAAACCTCGTACTGGGCTGGCCCTGCTGTGGGTGATCAAGAGCCTTTGGGGACACAGAACAAGCTTTCTCCTCTGAAATACCACGGCTCACTCTCTGCTTCTGGTCTTAGTCTGCTCGGGCTGCAAAATACCATAGCCTGGGTGGCTTAAACAACAGAAATTTACTTTCACAGTCCTGGAGGCTGGAAGTCTGAGAACGGGGGGGCCAGCACGGCCGTGTTCTGGTGCGGGCTCTCTTCATGACTTGCAGACGGTTGTCTTCTTGCTGTGTCCTCACATGACAGAGAGGTAGATTGGGCTCTCTGGTGTCTCTCTTATCAGGACGCTAATCCCATTCAATAAGGGACTCACCCTTATGACTCATTTAACCTTAATTACTTCCTTAGAGGCCCCATCTCCAAATACAGCCACATGGGGGGCAGTTAGGGTTTCAACACATAAATTTGGTAGGAGACACAATTCGGTTCATAGCACCCCCAAAACCTCAGTTCTGCTGAGGTGCACCTAGCTCTTGGGGGACACTCTCCTCCCACTACTCAAGTCTCTGAATTTACTTGAGCCATTTAGAAAAAATATAAGCAGTCTGACCCTTCTTCCCTGCTCCTTCACCAGCACTCAGAAAACCCCTCACAGCTTGGATTGGGAGTTGAAAGGAACTCTCTGACAACATTGTCTTAATGTCCTGTTACGGTAGAAGTAATGAAAGTAAACAGTAATCATTCATATTTATTAGCCCTCATTATGTGGAAGGCCCTGGGCTATGGGGTGCCTTCGAATTATTTAATTTAATCAGACAAAAACCTTATGAAGTGGGTATTATTGACAATCCATTCTACATTCAAGAGACTTGCCAGAGTCACTTGGCTGGTAGGTGGCAGACCCCAACCCCCATGCCCTAACTCCCTTACTCCACTGATGCTTCAAGAGTTTTCCAAGATTTGGCCGGGTGTGGTGGCTCATGCCTATAATCCCAGCACTTTGAGAGGCTTAGGTGGGGGGGGATTACTTGAAGTCAGGAGTTGGAAATCAGCGTGATCAACATGGTAAAACCCCGTCTCTACTGAAAATACAAAAATTAGCCAGCCATGGTGGTGCACACCTGAAGTTCCAGATACTCAGGAGGCTGAGGCAGGAGAATCACTTGAACCCAGGAGGTGGAGTTTGCAGTGAGCCGAGATCGCACCATTGCACTCCAGCCTGGGCAGCAGAGTGAGACTCCATCTCAAAAATAAAAATAAAGTCGGAGATGGGGGTGAGTTTTCAAAGATTTGGCCAAGTGTGAATTCCAGTAATTTAGAACAGAAACAATACCAGCCTTGCAGTGAACGAGGGATGGAGCCTCATCTACCTCTGCTGGATGTCAACAAGAAGATGCAGCTGGATTCGCTGGTCTTTGCAGACAGGCTTTCCCTACCTGCCCTGCACACCACAGGATAAGCTGTTGAGTATTTTTCTAAACTTCATTTGGGTTGTAGTCTTCATTCCAGTTGTAGTCAGCCACACGTCTCTCGCCTGAGACTGCCACTAGGATATTGAGATGCAGCCCCTGACAGACGGTGGCCTCATTCTGTCAATCAGCTGGGTGAGGATGGCCCACCAGCTCCTTCTAGACCAAAGGCCCCTGCTCTCCCCTCCCGGGAAGGCATCCTTGCACTCAGGGCTTTATGAAAACATTGGGAGCTGCTTACCAATAATCTCGTCGTGTGTTCCCCAGCGTAAGGATGGGAACAAGAATAGTATCTTACATCTGCATAGCACTTTCCAGTTTACAAAGAATATTCATTATTCTCATCTACTTCTCAGAGTAATAATGGGAGGAGGACATGTTTACACGTATTCTTCATTTACAGTGGAGGAACACAGGCCTAAAGAGGCTAAGTAGCTTGTCAAGGTCATCGTCCACATGGACGAGGCAGCATTGAAAGCCACGCCTAGCTGACTTTCAAGTCCACACTCGTTTTTCTACATTACGCTTTCTTAACATCTGACATTTATGTATTATTTTACAGTTTACAGAGCACATTTGACTATATGATATAATTAAATCCAAATCATTGCCAACAGCCAGGGATATTATCCCGGACTGAATATAAGATATTTTCTTCCTCTCAGAAGTACCTGAACTTCCTTGCTAGTAATTCGGTTTCCAGGGGTTGGTGTGTTTGAACAGCCACTTGCCAAGTCCTTCTCTCTCCCCCAACCTTTAAATCTCTTTCTTATTACTCACCTAGAATAGAGGTTTCTGTCTCATCGTGCAATTCTAACGTATAAGTATACAAGTTTGCTGTTTGGAATCATCGGTAGGAAATAAAGCTGAATGATCTTGACTAGAATTAGCTTAGTGCTTCCTATCTGTGCAGTGAAATGGCCCCCAGAAGAGCTATCTGTGAAGGCTGCACAAACTCCAAGGTGGTTCATCACACGAATCTCAGCCTTCTCTCCATTCTTGCAGCCTGGCTCCCTGTCTGCTGCTGCATGGTTCCCGCAGACTTGACCACAGTCTCTCTAAGCCTGGGGCTGGGGCCTTGAAGGACTGACTCCACATGTGGTAGATCAAACCTGGGCATCTCTCAGTGAGATGGCATTCGGCTCCATGCATAGGGACTGGGACTCAGATGAGCTGGTCAGGGTCCCAGCTCTGCCACTTACTGGGTGTGAAAGCATTTCACTTTTCTGGGTCTCAGTTTCTGCATCTATAAAGTGGAGACAGTAATATCTGCCCTGAGTGGCTTTTTTTTTTTTTTCCCACAAGGTACCACACAGAAAAAGCAATACAGCGCTTAAAAGATAGCGGCATGAGTGCTTCCCATCATCATCTTCCACTAGGAAGTCTGCTCCCTCACCTCACTGGCCTAGAGGGCTATCATAATATGGGTTTCATTTTCTCTTATTGAAGTTGGCCAATTTCTTGTCACCCTGCTGGACTGAGTTTCATGAGGCCAGGAATCTGAGTTAAGGGGCCTGGCATCTCCATGGTCTCTGCCCCATACACTGCATGGCTTTGAGCTGGTCACTTTCCCTCAGTGGGCCTTACTTCTTCCCCCTCTGTAAAGTAAGGGGCTGGATGAGGTGATCTCTGAGGATTCCACAAGTATTGGAAGTGACGGTGACTTCTGAATATTTTAAGAAGTGGAGTGTCCACGTATATTGAGGACGTTCTGCCCACCAGGATTCCTACTGGGCATTACCATGTCCAGCTGCCACCCTAAGAGACTGGAATGCCAATAGTCACATTGTGCAGAGGAAGTGCTGAGCTCAGGCACCTGCCCAAGGTCACACGCCATCTGCCCAAAGTCACACTGCTGGGATTCCTCCCACTGCTGCTCTCTACCAGTTCTTCCCCAACCCAGATGGAAATCTCAAGGCCCATCCTTTAAAGAAAGAAGGAAAAAAGCCTTGCTCCTGCCACCACCCACCTCACCAGCTCAGGAACAGACACTGCACACGCGCAGTCATTGTATGAAGCATTACAGCAACAACAAGTCACTATCACCTTTGTCCTTGGCTGGATGGAGAAATTAATAAGTGTAGGACTGAACCATAAATAGACCTTGCAGAAAAATCATTACCCCCAGAAGCCTGCAGCACCCAAATAACAAATATAATCAAGGGAGAAAGCAACTATTCCATCATTTCGTTAATCACAGGTCATACCGCTGGCCAGGGCAGAGTGTCCCAGAGGTCTCAGTCCAGTCCCATCCAACGTCACCCCTGATTCCACCACGACATGAACATAAGTTCCTGAGTCACCATCTGGGAAGACAGGGCCACTGTTCTGGTCACTGCTCCTGCAACTGCTTCATGCTATTGCAGACATTTCTCATGAGATTAATGGCTGCTATAGAACCTTCTGAGGCTCAGCACTCATTCCTCAGCAAGTGGTCAAAATCTCCGGCTTAAAAAGGATTTCAGAGATAACACAATCCAGGCCCTTGCAGGGTAACCACGACACCCATAATGATAAGAGGAATTGCTAAGATCGACCTGTATACAAGAGGTGCTTAATAGCTGTCAGGCACTGTGGTGAGCACTTTATGGGTACCTCTCGTTTAATCCTCAGAACAAAATCTGGGTGGTAGATGTTTTTATGGCTGCTGATTTCCTGTGGTTGTTTGCCTTTGTTTAGTGATATGGCAAAGCTGTGCATGCGTCTTGGGTTCTGTGTGTTAGTTGGGTGTGGGCAGACCCAGCCATTACTCAGAGTCCCCCAGGCTGGGGCTGAGAGTGGGATGCAAACTGGGGCAGATAAAGCGTGATTTCTGGTCCCGTCTCTGTGTCTTTCTGTAGTTTGCCCTGTGATATTCTGAAGGGCATGGGTTGTCCTTCCTGACATTGCTAACAATGGCCATCCAGTCCCCCACTTGGTTGTTTCCAGTGATGGGGAGCTCATCACTGCCTCAGGAGGTCCCTTCTCACTGCCATGTGCTCTCTGCTCTCTGCCTGAGAGCTGAAATGTACAAAACCTCCCCTTACATCCCACTTTAGCACAGAGCAAATCCACCTCTTCTTCCACCACCACAGCCTTTCTCTACGAGGATTTGAGGATTCGGAAGGCAGCAACCATGGCGACTCAGTTCCACCAGCCCTGGCTGACCCCCCATTGTGTGGATTCGGAGATGAGCAAGCCTCCTGTGATACAGGGCAGGGAGAAGCAGGGGAGAGGGTAGGATGACCCAGTGTGAGATGGGGGTGTTAGAACACAAAGGAAGAAGCAAGTCATTGCCTGGGAGAGGCAAGAAAGGCTACAGAGAGCGCGTGGTGCACACGGTGACAAAATTCAGAAAGAGGCAATGCACAGATAGTGGAAAGTAAGGGTCCTGTTTCCCTCCTCTGCCCTGCGACCTCTGATTCCTGTGCACTGGAAGTGAATGCTGTTTGCAATTTCTGGCACGTATGCATAAAAATGAAATATATGCATTGCTGTGTGCATCAGTATCCATATCCACATAATTTTGCATACAAATAGGATCACATTATATGTACTGCGCTGCACTTACACAATTTTAACCATGTCTTGACACTTCTCCATATCCGCATATCTAGATCCACCCCGTTGTTTATAGACTGTATAGAATTCCATAGCATAGATGTACCACGAGTTTCTAAAATCCTTCCCCTACTAGTGGACACTTAGGATGTTTTTCTTTCTTCTTCTTCTTCTTTTTTTTTTTGATATTGCAAATAACACTGCAATGAACATCTTTGTGTATATATCAGTACATACTTGAATGAGAGATCACTTCTTTCTAATGGAATGTATGGGTCAAGTAGTATGTATTATTTGTACTAGTACGTTTTGATAGCTCTTGCCAAATTATCTTGGAGTTGGGATCTTCAAGGATCAGCACTGGGGAGGAAGATCTTTCTGAGGAGAGGAGCCAGTAGTACAAAATCTTGGTGCAATGAAAGGGCTTTTTTGGGCCAGGCACCATGGCTCATGCCTGTAATCCCAGCACTTTGGGAGGCCGAGGCAAGCAGGTGATGAGGTCAGGAGTTTGAGACCAGCCAGACCAACATGGTGAAACCTCATCTCTACTAAAAATACAAAAATTAGCCAGGGATGGTGGCGTGTGCCTGTAGTCCCAGCTACTTAGGAGGCTGAGGCAGAAGGATCGCTTGAACCCAGGAGGCAGAGGTTGCAGTGAGCCAAGATCATGCCATTGCACTCCAGCCTGGGCGACAGAGTGAGACTCTGTCTCAAAAAAAAGAAAGAAAGAAAGGGCTTTTTTAGGGTGTTGGGGAACAGAGCTGGTGCTGTGGGTGGTCTGGCAGGTGGGTCTTGGGTTGGTGGGGGTGAGGGATGAGGGGAGGAAAGGGAGTTTGTCTAGAGTCAGTCCTGATAATGCTGCCAGCCTGTCAGTTTCTCCCCTGCGCCTGAATGCCACCATCTGCCATCAAACAGCCCTGGGATCTTGCGTGGCTGAAAAGCCTGCCTGACACCGCATCTCTCCTGTCATTATCCTCTCTCTCTGCTCGCTTCTCAGCCAGACTGCCTGTGTCCCTCTTGGGGTGGTACTGCCTCCACAGCCTCCCTTCCAGCTTGAGAGAGGACGCCCACCCGTCTCTCCTCCTAAAGGGCCCTTGCCAAACGCCTGGGTATCTTCTACTCCTATCGCGGCTCTGAGCTCCTCTCGGCTGTCTCTCCACAGCATGTGACCATGTGGAAGCCTCCCTCCTGGAGACACAATCTTCCCATGTCTGTTTCATGTCGCTCTCCTGCCTCTCACTCCCTCTCTCTTGCTAGCTTCTGTCTGCTTTTCCTTGCTGTGGGCCCCACAGGGCTCTCTCTCTCTCTCTTTTTCCTGTCATTCATTCCCCAGGTTGAAATACCTTCAGTGAATGCATGCCCTCCAAATCATTATCTCCAGGCCAGCCTGCTTTTTTTGCCACTGGGATAGTGGATTAGCTTGTTAAAAAATGAATCTCGTGATCTTCCCTTCCCAATTCTGTTTTTCCTTGAGTCTGGCCCTTTTTC
Source organism: Ateles fusciceps (assembly GCA_036589455.1). Taxonomy (NCBI): domain Eukaryota; kingdom Metazoa; phylum Chordata; class Mammalia; order Primates; family Atelidae; genus Ateles; species Ateles fusciceps. The sequence goes on from JAZHEH010000952.1 coordinate 21,252,648, forward strand.
GTAAAATGGTCTCTCTATCCACCCAGTTGTTCAAACCAGAAGCCTGAGGTCATTTCTGAGACTTCTCTCACCTCCTCTCAACACCTCCACATCCTTAGGACCATAAACCTCTGCTCTCCTGCCCTGACTCACCTCAGCAGCTGTTGCCCCCTGAAGCCCCACAGCCTCCTTGCTGGTCTCCCTGATTCCACCATTGCCCCTTCCAGAATGACCTTTTATACACACAAATCAAACCACACACTCCCCTGCTTTGAACTCTTCAACATTTCTTGCCTTGCCCACTACCTTTCTTGCCCTGCTCTGCGAGATCGATGCCCACCTCTCCAGCTGCCTCTCCAGCCCATGTCCCTGTTCCCCGTCACCCTGCGGGCCTTGATTTCTCACAACCTGTTCCACACGTTCCCACCTTGGGACCGGTCCCTGGCCTCTGCCTGGAACACCCTGGGTCCCACCTGGCAAAGCTTCCATCTCAGATCAAACGTTACCTTCACTGACACATCTCTCTGATCCACCTCTTAATATAAACGAGGTCCTCTCTATCCTCCTCATTAAAACTTATTTCACAGAACGCATCACAATGTCCAATTACATGCATATTTCTGCATTTCCATGTTTAATGTCTGCCTCTGCTGCCGGATTTCAGCAGCGCCAGGGCTTGGGTGTTCTGTCCGTCCCTGCGTGTCCCCATCACCCCCAGTTCCCGGTGTGTGGGGGCTGCTCAGTGAACGCTAGTTGATCCACTTAGGGTAGAAAAACCTAGGCTTGATATCACACATGTCTAAGTTCAAATCCAGGGTTGGCCTCTTACACATTGCAGGGTGACCTTGGCTTACTCCCTGCCCAGTTGGGAGCCTCAGTTTCTCTCTACCCTGCTCGGCTCTGGGGGGCTCAGTGATAGAAAACAGACATGAAGGGCAGGGCCTATGTCTGGCACACGGAAGACACGCTGTAAAGGTAGCCTTCTTTCTTGATTGTCTTTAAGTCATGAGAAGGGCCAAGCCTGGCAGAATAGAGAGTTCCCTTGGAGGGCCGCGGCTCAGATTCCCATTCTATCCAAAGATGGGCAAATTGGAAGAAGCTGGGCCCCGATAACTCAGCCACCAACAGCAACCCTCTTCCCCATCCCCCTGGCCGTCCAACAGTTAACTGACAGGGCCTTCTGGAATCTCCAGAAGACCCCAGCCTCAGCCTTGGGTGGGGCAGAGCGGTGCCCACTTGCCAAGCGGACCAAGCCCCGTCCTCAAGGTGAGACCCCTCTAAAAGAGCTCTTCAAAGCTGGCCTGCCATTTGGAGCGGTGACAGGAGGCAGATCAGTGTCAAAAATAAGACAGAGCAGGGGCTTTCAACTTGACTCACATTAAGAATGTCACGTTAGAGCACAAATGAAAGGGAAGAGAAATGCTCTTTTATGCGGGAGTTTATTTTCATCACTTTGTCAGAGAGAAATTGCAGCCCGGAGGGCACTGGAGCTGCACCGAATCACCCAAAACATTAACATGCAAATTGCCTTCTTTAGAGAAGGTAATTTTATTAGTGCACGAAAATGTTTTTTCCACTGTATTCATGCCTAGGAGCGGTGCTATCTGGGGGCCGGTTAGGGCGACTGCAAATGGAGAATTAGGGAGGGTCCCGAACTCAGTTAGGTCCAGAACTCGTTACCTCCCCAGCTTGGGACCACTACGTGTCCTCGGATGCGTGGAACAAGGCACGCTGCAATGTGCACAGGCTGGAGAGGGCAAGTGACGTGCTCAAGATCATACAGCTTCTTTTTTTTCTTTTCTTTTCTTTTTTTTTTTTTTTTTGAGACAGGGTCTCACTTTGTCACTCAGGCTAGAGGGAGTATAGTGGCATGATCTCGCTCACTGCAACCTCTACCTACCAGGTTCAAGCGATTCTCCCACCTCAGCCTCCCAGGTAGCTGGGATTACAGGCAACTGCCACCATGCATGGCTAATTTTTGTATTTTTAGTAGAGATGGGGTTTTACCATGTTGCCCAGGTTGGTGGTCTCGAACTCCTGACTTTAAGCGATCTGCCTGCCTCAGCCTTCCAAAGTGCTGGGATTACAGGCATGGGCCACCATGCCCAACCCATCATACACTTTCAGTGAAGAGGCAGAGCTGAGGCCACACAGCCTGTGTCCGGATACCAGGTGACCAGTAGCGAACCGTGAGGTCCTGGAAGTAGTCGCTGTGAGAGCAAGGAGCCTAGTGAGACTCCATCTACCTATTCGTTCACTCATGTGCTTGCTTATTCAATAAGCTTTCCCTGTGCTAGGCCCTGGGCCCCAAACATGAATCAGGCACTGGCATGAGGCACCTGGCATCCACTGGGGGCAGGTGGAGAGGGGATACAGACACTTGCAAATACTTCTGATCCAGCGAGCTATGACAGCCAGAGAGGTGTGCCTGGAATCAACAGAGCACAGAAGAGAGCATGGCTGTGTGGCAGGGAGGGCAGGGAGAAGGGTTTGGAAGCTTCACAAACTAGTGTCTCCCCTGTGGGCCTTGTGCAGGCAGTCAAGGCAGGGAGGGAGGTTTCAGGAAGGAGACACTATGAGCAGAGGCCCCGAGATGGAAGCACGTTCGCTGGCCCCAAGCAGCACAGGATGTGTGGGCGAACAGCATGGCGGGAATGGGGGCTGCGGTTGTGGAGGATGGAGATGAGGCTGGCAAGACTGATCTCAAAGGCTAAAGAGCTCAGAGGTACCTGGATCCTGCAGGTAGCAGGCAAACCCTCCAGGACCCATTCAGCACAGAACCGTGCTCCCCCTGAGATTTTAGAAGGGAGGGGCTTCCCCAGGCCCTGTGTTGCCAAAATGACAGAAGGTTCTCTGAGGCTGCGCTTATGTAAGGCTTCCTCCTCCCTTCGCAGATGTGATCAGTGGGGAAGTGTGGGCAGAGACTCCCACCTGCTACCAAGAAGAACGCGCTCAGTCATGTAAGGTCTCGTGGAACAGATGAGGTGAGCTCCCTTTCTCTAGAGGCTACTTGGGGCCTCCTGGGCCGAGGACACATCTTTGTCCTGAGTCTGGTGGCAGGTGCATGGTGTGGCTGTGGTGGGACATGAAGACCTGTGACAGCAGCCCCAGGAAGCCGAAGGGGAGAAGTGGCTACTATTAACATTGGGCCAGCCCTTCTTTGTTGTGGGGGGTCTGTCCTGTGCATTTCAGGCTGTCTAGCAGCAGCCCTGGGCTTGACCCACTAGATGCCAGTATAGCAACTCCCTTCCCCCAGTGGGACAACCAAAAATATCTCTAATCAGTGGCCAAATGTCCCCTGGGGGGGCCAAAATTGTCCCCAGTTGAGAACCACTGGTCTCTCTAGACCTCAGGGAAGACATAGATGCCTGGCTGCTGGAAATGTCCCAGTTCTTCCAGTGAGATGCAGGGCACCCCGAGAGCACGCGCCTGCCTTCTCCAGCCTCCCAGGGGACAAAGGACAGGGGCAGCTTTCATCACATACTTGTGGACTATCTCAAAAAGAAAGGTGTCTAACTTACTCCTAAAAAGATCTTGTAAAAGAGCAGGCTGGGATGTAGAAAGCCAATGGACAGCAGGTGCTTCTCCCAATACTTTGCTAGGGTCTCAGAGTCCCTCATTTGTAAAACAAGAGAGGGTTGAAAGAGATGATCTTTAAGGCTTCTTCTCCTTTTTTTTTTTTTAAAGACACATGATTTCTCTCTGTCACCCAGGCTGAAGGACTGGAGTGCAGTGATGTAATCATAGCTCATTGCAGCTTTGAGCTCCTGGATTCAAGCAATCCTCCTACCCCAGCATCCTGAGTAGCTGGTCTTACAGGTGCATGTCCCCATGCCTGGCTAATTTTTTGGAACTTTGTGTATGTGTGTGTAGAGACAGGGTCTTGCAATGTTGCCCAGGCTGATCACAAACTCCTGGGTTCAAGTGATCCTCCTGCCTTGGCATCCCAAAGTACTGGAATTACAGATATGAGCTACTGTGTGCCTGGCCTCCTTCTACTTTTCGAACACTACGATTCCATGTCAGTAAGATGGATATGCAGGAAATGTTATCCATGAGTTCTGAAGGTGGCTCGTTTGGGCCAGATGAGGCTCTGTCTTGGGTAATCTGGGCATTTTCTTGATGATAAAAAACTGATCAGATGGTGTGTAAAATTCTCTCTGCTCTCTTGGGTTAAATGAGTAAGCCCAGATTTCCCCAGAGAATCTCTGAAAGGTAAACACTTCTGGAATGTTGGTCATTGCTGCAGTTTCTCAAAGACCATTAGAATCTAAAGAATTATGGCTCTACCACTCACAAGCTGGGTGACCTTGGACACATTACTTAACCTCTTTGAGCCTTAGCTTTCTTCTCTGTAACCTGGAGTGGAGAGCTTAAATCTCAGGATTGGTGGGAGATGTGCAAAATGCTAATAGAGGACTTCCGGTTTCAGCTCTGACACGTAAAGAGCTTAGAAGTCATTGCTCCTGGCTGGACACGGTGGCATATACCTGTAATCTCAGCACCTTTGGGGCCGAGGCTGGAGGATATCTTGAGCCCAGGAGTTCAAGACCAGCCTCGGCAACATAGTGAAACCCCATCTTTATTGAAAAAAAAAAAAAGAGAGAGAGAGAAATAATCACTCCCATCTTCACAACAAAAGAAAAAGCTGAACAAACTGAAAATCAATGACTTTTCTAAGATCCATGAGTACTGAGGCCACAGAACAAGCCGCTACTCTAAAAACCAGAGAGACCTATGAATATAGAGAATCACAGCTGAGCTCAGCTTACCAGGAGAAGAAGCTGCTGGAGCTAGGAGTTGATAACATTTCATTGGTAATTGATGAATTGCTAGAGACAGTGTGAGGCTCATCCTTTAACTAGGTTAAGTTAAAAATGCCTGGGGGGCCAGTCTTAGGGGGTCTCCCACCTTTTTGTGGGTGGGTTCCAGGAGCCACACCAGGTTCTTAAGAAAGAGTGGAGAAAATCTTCTCATGCTTCAGGAAGGGGTGTGGGAGGTAACTATTTTCAAATATGCCTAGGGCACTCTCCATAACAAAGGCCTGCTAACGGGGGAAACTATTATTTATTTACTTATTTTTTGTTACTATCATTATTATTAAAGACAGCGTCTTGCTCTGTCACTGAGGCTGGAGTGCAGTGGAGGAACCACAGCTCACTGCAGCCTCGACCTCCTGAGCTCAAGCCAACCTCCCACCTCAGCCTCCCAAGTAGCCTCTCAACCTCCCACTTCCTAAGTAGCTGAGACTACAGGTGTGTGACACCAGGCACGTGATCTGGCTATTTTTAAAATTTTTTGTAGAGACGAGGGTCTCATGTGGCGTAAGCTGGTCTCGAACTCCTAAACTCACATGATCTTCCTGCCTCAGCCTTCCAAAGTACGGGGATTACTTGGTGTACACCCAGCCAGAAACTACTTTAGTAGAGGCTGATCTGACCTAGGGGAAGGGCAATTAGACAACTCTAGCTTTTCTAGCCTTTCTAGCTTTCACACATAAAGGGAGAAAAAAAAGGGGCTATGAAACACTTCTGAAAGTCACAGCCTATGGTCTCAAGCCCACTAAGAACAGATTTCATCTCAAGATTGTAAAATGCTTTCTCTACCTAGCACCTTGTCACCACATCAACAGGGCTCACTCCAGTGTAATAACAGAGGATTACAACTGACGGAGATCCAAGGAAAAGACTCAATTTAAGGAGTTTTTAGGGAACTCCAAAGGCAATGGGGGAGGAAAAAAAAAAACAATTGGAGGAAACTGAAGCCTCTGGCACCTACGAGGACAGCATATATTAAACACAGCCCAGCTCCTAGCAAGACAAATATAAAACCTCACACTGAAAGCCTGATTACCTCAGTTCCTATTATCAGATACTTCATGGCTGGCTTTCAACAAAACATTACAAGATCTGTGAAAAGCCAGGAAAATACAGTGTGAAGAGACAAAGCAAGCATGAGAAACAAACTCAGGTATGACACAGATGTTGGAATTATCCAATGAAGAATACAAAATAATGATTAATATGTTAAAGTCTTTGATGGGAAAAGTAGGCAACATTCAAGAACAGATGGAAAATATAAGGAGAAGATGGAAACTCTAAGAATCCAAAAGAACTGTTAGAAATAAAAAACATCATTACAGAAATGAAGAAGGCTCTCAATGGGCCCATCAGCAGATTGGATACAGTCAAAGAAAGAGTCAGTGAGTCTGAAGATATGTTAATAGAAATGCCCGAAATTGAAACAATGAGTTAAAGAAAAAGAATACTGAAAAAAAAAGGAGAATATACAGGAACAGTGGGACCATGACAAAAGGTACAAAATATATGTCATAAGAATATCTGAAAGAGAAGAATGAAGGGAGCAGAAGATATTTGAAGTAGTAATATTTGAGAATTTTCCAAAATTACAGAGACAGACACAAAAACCACCGAACCTGAAGCTCACAGAAAACCATGCAGGACAAATAACAAAAAGCTATACCTAGGGAATATAATATTTAAACTGTAGAAAACCAGAGACAAAGAGAAAATGTTGAAAGAAGCCAAGAGAGGAAAAATAATATCTTACCTATACAGCATTAAGGACAAGAATCATACCAGCCATCTCACCTAAAACCATGCAAGCAAGAAGAGAGTGAAGTAAAATACTTAAAGTACCCCCCCCACCAACCTAGAATTCTGCATGCACTGAAATTATCCTTCAAAAATGAAGGAGAAATACACTTTTAGACAAACAAAAACTGAAGGGGATCTGTTGCCAGTAGACTTGCTTTGTAAGAAGTGTTAAAAGAAATTTTTCAGAGAGAAGAAAAATGATATAGGCCAGAGACTCAGATCTACATAAAGAAAGGAAGATTGTTAGAGAATAAATAATGGAAGATAAAATAAAATGTTTGTTCTTAGTTTTAACTGAACTAATAGATTATCGTTCAAAGTAATAATAGCAACAAAATATTGGGTGATTATAGCTTGGGGGATAAGTGAAATGAATGACAGCAATGTTATAAGGCATGGAAAAGAGAAATCGGAAGTTCTCTGTTATAAGGTACCTGCACTATCTGTGAAGTGGTATAGTGTTATTTGAAAATGGACTTATTAGCTGGAAACAAATTGCAAACTCCAGGATAATGACTATTTTTAAAAAGTAGTATAATTGCTATGCTAAAAGAAGAGAGAAAATGGAATTACAGAAACTTCTCTATTAAAACCAGAAAAGGCAGAAAAAGAGAAAAACAGAAACAAAGAACAAGTCAATGAAGCTGTTACAAACATGATACTTATCAATCCAACTATATCAATAGTTACTTTAAATGTGAATGGTTTAAGTAAATTAAAGGACAGAGACTGTTGAGAGGATAAAAAAACAAGACCTAACTGAAACACAGTTTAAAGGTAAAAAGAAACATACCTTTAACATAAAAACAAAAAAACATAGATAAAAAAGCAAAGGGATGGAGAAAGATATATCATGATAACCCTAACTAAAAGAAAATTACAGTAGCTATGTTAATTTCAGACAAAGCAGACTGCAGAACAAGGAAAATTATCAGAGATAAAGGTGGGTAATAATGATAAAGGCGACAATTCTCCAAGGAGACATAACAATCCTTAACTTGTATGCACCCAACAACAGAGTGTCAAAATATGTGAGACAAAACTGATAGAACTGCAAAGAAAAATAGATAAATCCACTATTATAGTTGGAGACTTTGACACCCCCTCTATCAGTAATTGACAGATCCAGCAGGCATAAAATTGGTACGGATACAGTTGAACTTAGCAGCACCATCAATCAACTATATCTAATTGACATGTATACAATACTTTATCCAACAAGAGTAGAATATACATTCTTCTCAGTTCACATGAAATACTCACCAAGACAAATTACATCCTAGACCATAAAACACACCTTTTTAATAAATTTAAAAGAATAGAAATCATACAAAGTATTCTCTTAGTCTACAACAGAATTAAACTAAAAATCAGTAACAGAAAGATGGTTGAGAAGTCCCCAGATATTTAGAGAATAAGTAGCACATGTCTAAACAACATACAGGTCCAAAAAAATCTCAAGAGAAATTTAAAAGTATTTTAGGTCAGGTGCAGTGGCTCATGCCTGTAATCCCAGCACTTTGGGAGGCCAAGGCGGGTGGATCACCTGAGGTCAGGAATTTGAGACCAACCTGACCAATGTGGAGAAACCCCATCTCTACTAAAAATACAAAATTAGCCGGAAATGGTGGTGCATGCCTGTAATTCCAGCTACTCGGGAGGCTGAGGCAGAAGAATCACTTGAATCCAGGAGGCAGAGGTTGTGGTTAGCCAAGATCATGCCATTGCACTCCAGCCTGGGCAACAAGAGTGAAACTCTGTCTCAAAAAAAATTTTTAAACTAGGTGAAAATTAAAATATACAACTTATTGAAATTGTGGGATGCAGTGATATTAGTGCCTAGAAGAACAATTTATAGCAATAGATTAGACAAGAAGAAAGATCTAAAATCAATAATCTAAGCTTCCATTTTAGGAAACTAGGATAAAAGCAAATTTAATCCAAATTAAAAAGATAGAAAGAAATAATAAAAATTAGAACACAAATTAATGAATTAAAATAGGAAGAAATCAATAGAGAAAATCTATGAAACCGAAAGCTGGTTCTTTGAAAAGATCAATAAAATTGACAAATTTCTAGCCTGGCTAACGAAAAACAAGCAAACAAACAAAAGCAAACCAAAACAGCAACAACAGAGAAGAGAAAAAGATTATTAGATTACTAATTAGTAATTACAAATTACTAATATCAGAAATCAAAGAGGGATCATCACTATCACTACCGATCCCATGGATATTAAAAAGAAAATAAAGAAATATTATGAATAAGTCTATGTCTACAAATTTGATTAGATGAAATAGACCAATGTCTTGAAAGAAACAATTTATGAAAACTCACACAAGAAAAAACAAATAATTTGAATAGGCCTTTATCTATTAAAGAGAATAATCAATAACTTTGTAAAGAAGAAAGCACCATGCCAGATAGGTTCATTGGTGAGTTCTAACAAACGTTTAAGAAAGAAATGATACAAATTCTTTACAATCTCTTCCAGAATACAGAAGCAGACAAAAAACTTCCTAACTCATTCTGTGAGGCCAGCATTACCCTAATACCTAAACCAGATAATGACATTACCAGAAAGAAAAACTACAAACCAGTATCCCTCTTGAGCATAGATATAAAAACCCTCAATGAAATATCAGCAAAGTGAATCATAGGCTGGGCACCAATGTAATTCCAACACTTTAAGAGGCCAAGGGAGGAGGATTGTTTGAGTCCAGGAGTTCCAAACCAGCCTGGGCAATCCAGCGAGACCCTGTCTCTACAAAAAAATTTTTTAAAAATAAATTAGCCAGGTGTGGTGGTACACACCTGTAACCCTAGCCACTCAGAAGGCTAAGGCAGAGGATAAGCCCAGGACTCTGAAGCTACAGAGAGCCAAGACTGTGCCACTTCACTCCAGCCTGGGCAACAGAGCAAGATCCTATTGCTAAGGGAAAAAAAAGAAAAAAGAAAAAAAAGGAATCATATACCATGACCAATGCAATTACTTCCTCAACTTGATAAAGCAATATCTACCAAATCCTATAGTTTAATGGAAATAAAGTAGATGCTTTCCTCTTAACATCAGAAACAAAAAGCCCCCCCTCACCACTGCTGTCCAGCATTATACTGGAAGTCATAGCTAATGTGATAAGACAAGAAAAGGAAATGAAAGGTACAGAGATTTGGAAGGAAGAAATAAAACTGTCTTTGTTCAATGGATTGTCAATGTAGAAAATCCCAGTGAACTGACAAGGAAATCTCCTGAAGTAACAAATGACTGTAGCATGGTTGAAGGATACAAGGTTATCATAGGAAAGTCAAAATTTTAATATATTAGCAATGAACAATTGGAATTTGAAATTAAAAATATAACATCATTTACATTATCACCAAAATAAAACATTTGGGTATAAATCTGACAGAATATGTGCAAGATCTATATGAGGAAAACTACAAAACTTAGATGAAATAAATAAAATAAGATCTAAGTAAATGAAGAGCTACTTCATGTTCATGAATAGGAAGATCGCTATTGTTTTTTCTGACTTGATCTATGGATTCAACACAATCCAAATGAAAATCCCAGCAAATTATTTTGTGGATATTGACAAACTAATTCTATCACTTATATGAAAAGACCAGAATAGTAAACATATCACTGAAGAAGAAAAAGAATAAGTCAGAGGACTGACACTACCCAATTCCAAAATTTACTCTAAAGCTCTAGTAATCAAAACAGTATGATATTAGTAAAAGAATAGGAACTAGACTAATGGAATGGAATAGAGGTCTTGGTAGACCCTTATAAATATAGTCAACTGGTCTTTGACAAATGAGTAAATGCAATTCAATGCAGGGAGGTTAGTCTTTTCAACAAACTGTGCTGGCACAATTGTGCACTGATATGTAAAATAAATAAATAAATAAAAGAATGTAAAAACACAGACCTTATATACCTTTCACAAAAATGAACTCAAAATGGATCACAGGCCTAAGTGTAAAATACAAAACTACAAAACTTCTAGATGATAATATTGGAGAAAATCTAGATGACTTTGGGTTTGGCTATAAAATTTTAGACACAACACCAAGAGCAAGATCCATGAAGGAAAAAAATTGTTAAGTTGAACTTTATTAAAATTAAAAAGTTCTCCTCTGAAAATACATTGTTAAGAAAGTGAGATAAGCCAAAGACTGGGAGAAAAGTATTTGCAAAATATATATCTGATAAAGAACTTGTCTTCAAAATATACAAATAATTCTTAAAACTCAACAATAAAAAAAAACTCAATTAAAACATGGGCAAAAGATTTGAACAGACACCTCATCAAAGAAGACATACAGGTGTCAAACAAGCACATGAAAAGATATTCAACATCAAATGTCATTAGGGAATCGCAAAATAAAACAATGAGGTGGCACTACATGTCTATCAAAATGGCTAAATCCAAAAAACTGAGTATACTAAGTGTTGACAAGGATGTGGGCAAAAGTAACTCTGATTTATCACTTGTAGGAATGCAGAATGGTACTACTACTTCGGCTGACAGTTTGGCATCCCCTCAGCATCCACAGGAGATCAGTTCCAGGTACCCTCACTGATACCGAATTCTGCAGATGCTCAAGATCCTTATATAAAATGGTGTAGTATTTGCATATAACCTATGCACATCCTGCTGTATAATTTAAATTATCTCTAGATTACTTATAATACCTAACACAATGTAAATGTTATGTAACTGTTATACTGTAATTTTACTTTGTGTTTTTTAAATTGTTGTATATTTTTTAATTTTTCTTAAAAAAATATCAATGCATGGCTAATTTGAATCTGTACATGTGGGATGCATGGATATGGAAGACTCACTGTATATATATATATATATATATATATATATAAAGAGAGGGAGAGAGAGAGAGAGAGAGAGAGAGTGAGATAGAGATACAGAGATAGATATTAATAGATATGAATATGTGAGAGGGGATTTATTAGGGGAGTTGGCTCAGGGCTGAGAAGTCCCACACATGACAGGCCTTCTTTAAAGTGGGGACCCTAGGAAACCAGCGGTGTGGCTGAGTCCAAGTCTAAAAGCCTCAGAACCAGGGATGCCAATGGTGTGACTCTCAGTCCCAGGCCTAAGGCCTAAGAAGCTGGGGTTGGGGGAGTTGGGGTGAGGGGGAGGACCTGGTGTAAGTCCTGGAGTCCAAAGGCCAGAGAACCTGGAGTTCTGATGTCCAAGGACAGGAGAAGAGCGTCCCAGCTCCAGGAGGGAGCGGCGGCGGAGGAGTGGAGAGGTGGGGAACAAGAGAGACAGAAAGAGAGTCATCTTTGCCTTTTTTGTTCTATTTGGGCCCCCAGCTGATTGGATGGTGCCCACTCACATTGAGAGTGAATCTTCCCCATCAAGTTCACCAATCTCCTATGGAAACACTCTCACAGATACACCCAGAACTAATGCTTTACCAGTTCTCTAGGTATTCCTTATTCCAGTCAAGTAGACATCTGAAATTAACCACTGCACCATACGATCCAATCATCACATCCTTGGGTATTTGCCCAATCGTGTTACAAACTTATGTCCAGACAAAACCCACGCACGAATGTTTATAGCAGCTTTAATCATGATTGCCAAAAACTGGAAGCAACCAAGGTGCATCTGAGTACACCTTGTACCTAAGTGAACAGATGAACAAACTGGCATATCCATTCAATGGACTATTATTCAGAGATAAAAAGAAATGAGCTAGCAAGCCACAAAAAGACATGGAGAAACCTTAAATGCACGTTGCTAAGTGAAAAGAGCCTGTCTGAAAAGGCTAGATACTATATGATTCCAACAATATGACTTTCTGAAAAAGGCTAAACTATAGAGTGAAAAGATTGTGGGCTCAGTGGGGAGGGCTGAACAGGAGGAGCACAGGGAGTTTTTAGGGCAGTGAAACTGTTCTGTATGATACTGTTATGGTGGATATGTGACATTATGTATCTGTCAGATCCCACAGAACTGTACAACACAGAGTGAACCTTAATGCAAACTACAGACTTGAGTCGGTCATAATATACCAAGGTTTTTCCATTAATTGTAACAGCACGATAATGCAGGATGGTGTTGTAAGGAAACTGTGTGCGTGGGGATGGGGGGACTATGTGGGAATTCCGTACTATCTGCTCAATTTTTCTGTAACTGTATGTTCTAAAAACATTAAGCCTATTAATTTTTTTGAAAAGGCTTTTAGAGCACCTGACCTGTGTTAGTTGCTTGATAAATGTAGTTGGTGTTGGTGTCAGTCACTGGCAATGGCACTAGGAAAAAGTCAGGAGACCTGGGTATCCGCCTGAGCACTGCAGGGGCCATTGGAGACAGCCCCTAACTGTCCCATCCTTATTCCCACAGCTTTAAATCTGGGATAAGAGAAATTCCTTCCCTCGGGGCAGTTGGGAGGGTTGAGTGCTGTATTTTGCTACAGTAAAGTGTGTACAAACATTCTACTGACTGTTCCAGGCCCGGGAGGAACGGATGAGAGGGGTGTCAGGGGAAGCCCTCACAGCCCAAGAGCTCTCTGGACACGCTGTTGTTGTTAATGCCAGACTGAGCCAGGACTAGGGGCCAACCGTCCTACCAAACACAGCTCTGCTCAATTCTTGGGCCCGGGAGCATCTAAGGGCTGGCACGGGGCTCACATTTTCATGTGCCTGTGACTGTTGTCACTGTGCAAGATAGCCCAGGACTGAGACTGGGGTGCGGCTCCTGTTCTGCCGCTGCCTGCCTGTCGAGCTGTTTCTAGCCCTCCGAGCCTTGGTTTCCTCCTCTGTAGATAGGGTTGTGGTAGAGCTCACTGGAGTGTATGCATTGTGTGGACAAGTGGATTTGGAAACGGGTTGTAGTCTCTAACACCTACACCCACCAGGAAGGATGGTGGTGGCTAGACACAGAAAAAGAGCTACCATTTGGGCCGGGTGCATACTTCACTAAATCCTGACAGCGCCCCAAGGTAGATGTCATTGGCCCCATTTCAAAGGACGCTGAGGCTCCCAGAGGTGCAGTGCCCCCCTCTCAGGGCTCCCCGATGGCAGGTAGCAGAGTATAGAAACCCAGTCTTTCTGACTCAGCTGCTGGCTTTCTGCACAACGCTGGATGCTACGGCTGCTGTTCCTGAAAGATCTGGGGATGGTGAGCAACAAGTGTGGGGGAGAGGGGGAGGCCTACATTCAAAAGAATTCAGCTTTCCCGCTTTGTCTGTTTTGGGGGGATGAGGCCAGATGATGGGGAGAGATCCTATTCTCTCCACCCTCGAGGTGACTGAGGATGAGGAAGGACAGGCGCTCCTCTGACAAAGGGGCAGCGGGTGTGACCACACCTTGCCTGGCAGCACTACCGGGGGAGAAGTGGCTTTAGCAGGGCTCGGAGATCAGGGTCTGCGTGAGCAAGGGGGAGGTGGACCTGGCATTTCTGCTGGCTCACTTGCTTTTATTAAAAATAATTCTGACGCCAACTATTTTGTAAGCATGTAGGGCACACATCCAGAGAGGCCCATCTGACTGTGAGATAATTTCAAGGCTGAAGAACGTCGTTCGTGCCAGACACCTCGCACGAGGCACTGAGTGAAACTGGCCTACTTATCTGTGGCCTTCTGTATTTCAGGGGGAGGGAGTAACCCATGTTTATGTATAAGGGAAGCTGCCCTCAACATTCCAAATAAAAATACTCTTCAATATTTCAGTGATTCTTTAATCAAATACATTTCAGCTGGGGCTCACTCCAGCCAATGAGAGCAGAGGTGTCAGAAGATTTGCAGTCAGTGACTGAGGGAATTTGGTGAGAGATGGTCATGAGGCTCAGAAACCCAAGGGATCGGCGGGTTGCCGGGGCTGAGCCCTGGTCCCTGGGACCTGTGTTTGCAGAGCACCTGCTAGATGCCAGGCTCAGTGCTTGGCCTCATGCAGGCGGGAACAGCTCTGCTTCCTGGATGTTGGCCTCACATCAGGGGCAGATGTCCAGGCTCATTCACAGTATTCGATGTGCACTGTGGTCAAGGGTAGCACTGGGTGCTGCGGAGCAGGTGAGAGGGTACTGGACCCAGCCCGAGCACTGGGGGGGGGCTCTGTGAGGAAGGGGGACTGGCTGGTGGTGAGCAAGGAGAGGGGGGTTCCTGCAGAAGTAGGGGCCCGAGGGGACCGACCACTCTGGCTGGAGTGAGTATGAGGCTAGTGATGAGTGTGGGGACTCAGAGCAGACAGAGGTCCAGCTCTCAAGGCCCTCAAATGCACCAATGTTCTCCCCCTGGGGTTGGAACTGTGAGACCAGTGACTGCAGGTAGCTGAGGACCAGCACAGGTCTGCAAGTGATTGGAGCAGCCAGGGCTCTGGCTTCCCATAGTCACGGCCAAGGCTGCCGGCGTTGCCTTTCTTCTGCCTTCACCAGCCTCACCGTCCCCACTGTCACCAGGGTGGGATGAGGAGGGCCTGGCACTCTGCCAGCCACCAAGGGAGTCTGTTGTGGCCACGTCCCAACCCTCTCATCTGGCTGTGAGGCAGGCCCTTCTTCCATCTCTGTTGCCAAAACCTGCAAAGCAGCTGGCAGGGGTAGGTGCCCCGGAAGCACTTCTCAAGAAAGGAGTGCATAGGAGCAATGGGATCATACTAGTGGCAGCCCTGCTTCCTGAGCATTTTCCATGGGCAGACAGGACCCTGCGCGCTTTCCATGTTATGTTTCCTTTATCCATCCCAATGTTTCCGTGAGGCAGGCACCTTATTATCTCCACTTTACACATGATGAACTTGAGGCCTGGAGGAAATTACCTAACTTTCTTGAGGTCACATAGCTAGCAAGTGACCAAGCACAGATTGAAAACCCACTTTGTCTGATTCTGAAGCCTGTGGCTTTGGGTATATAGCAAGTCAAACCAAGGCAGTCCCCCGGAGGTGGGCATGTAGCTCAGGAGGCAGGCATATAGCTCATCAAGCAGTGGAAGAAGCGTTTCTTATTTTGGTCAAAGAGTACTCAGCATATGTCAGACATTAAACGATGCCATTCTTATATTTCCCTCTCCAAGCAAGGGGTGTGTGGTGTTTGAGCTCTCATGGGAAGGGGGAGGTGGGGGAAGTCGCCACAGTCATTTTTTTCTTCCTTTGCTCTCATGTTCCCTTTGGTTACTAAGAGGAACCTTTAGCTTATCTCTTAAAATAGCAAAAACATCTGGCTTCAAAGTAAACAAAGTTCAGAAGCCCCCAGATGTTGGTCTTTTGTTAGATGGACAGGATGCCTGGTTGCCCAGCTCAAATGTTACCTTTGCAAGTAAAATGTTTGTCTCTCACAGCTGACACCAGTGATTTTGCCTTTAATTGCCTAATCTTGATTCTGTACTCATCTCTTACCATGGAGATGTGAAATTCCACTCTGGAAAGAGTTGAGGGCAAAGTCTCCATGATAAGAAGGAGCTCGTGAGTGTAATTTACATGAAATAAATGCATCTTCACTGACAAATTTGTTTCTTTATTTCATTCTGGGTAACGAGAGGGCTACTTGAGGGCTACAACATCCTAGTTTTGCTGATAACACCCTCATTTAGAGATCTGTGTCCTTCTGGAAATTCTAGAATTGGAAATTAAAATCCTTATCTTTTCTTTCTTTCTTTCTTTCTTTTTAAATGACAATTACATTGGCATGCTGGAGAGCGTAAGCTACATGTTAGTAAATTCCATCAAGCTCTGGAATAGTCATTGACATTCTGACAGAGGTGAAGGTGAGCCCATTTAGGGAATGATGAATCCAGGGTGCAGATGGAGAGTTCCCTGGGTGGGGGAGAGCCACATATTAGATGTAGGTCATTGTCAGGTCCTAGCTTGTGTTGTGAGCGGTGAGTTTGCGGATGCTTATTGCATTATTAAAAATAGCTAATTTAAAAAGCTAACTAAATAAAAGTAGGCTACACATAGATCATGATGGAAGTGTCTCAGGAACCAAGGGTGATGGTTAATCTAATTCTATGCACCTGAGGTCTAATAAAGCACAAAACAAACAATCAAAAGCAAACTTATTTAAAAGGATTATTTGAGGTTCAGATTTCATAATGTGTATGCTTTTTCTCACTAGTTTTGATTTTTTTTCCTAATTATTTGAAGCATCATTTTTTCTTCTTCATTTCAATAACAAGGTCCTCTTTTGCATGTTATTTTTGTTCATAGAAGTCTCAAGCATCAGGGATCTGGTTAACCCCTTCAGTGGGCACCAAAGTCTTACTAGGGCAGAAGGAAGGCCTGACTGGCTTCAGGAGAGGGGAAGATGCTTTAGCACTTTAACACAGCAGGCACTGGGTATGGGTGATGATCCAGTCCAACTGGGCATTCAGAGGAGGGGGAGGGAGACCCTGTCAAAGAGACCGCCTCTACTCTAAGCCACGGTTCTCATACTCAGGACTCCCTGCCTTGAGGACACAGGGCATCTTTTATTTTTGCATTTGTACACTCATCAAACACTCACTGGGCACTGGGCAAGATGCTTTGCACGTTCCAGGCCATGTGCTAGGCCCTCGAGGATACAGAACACACAGTGGGTGGCTTTTCTGGGTCACAGCATCCTACGTGCCTTGTATGCATTCTCTCTTAACCCTCGCAGCAATGCTCCTCTGTTGCTTCCCCCGCAATAGCTCTGGTTGTATACTACGGCAACTGTCAACGGTATGTCATATTCATTTGTGACTGAGAGACACTGGGTATAGTGGAGAGGGAAGTAGGCTCTGAAGTTAGACTGGTTTTTATTCAAATACTAGGGTCCCCCGCTGTAATGTTTTCTTTAGAGGCAGGATCTCTCTCTGTCACCCAGGCTGGAGTGCAGTGGCACAATTGTAACTCACTGCAGCTTTGACTCTGGGGTGCAGGCAATCCTCCTGCCTTGGCTTCCCAACTAGCCGGGAGTACAGGCAAGTGCCATCATGCCTGGTGAATTTTTAAATTTTGTATAGAGATGGGGTCTTGCTATGTTGCCCAGGCTGGTCTTGAACTCTTAGCCTCAAGCAGTCCTCCCATCTCAGCCTCCCAAAGTGCTAGGATTATAGGCATGAGACACTGCTACTGGCCCCCACTGTTACACTTGTCTTGTCTGTGTAATTTTACCTCTTTGAGGCTCAGGTTTTTCATCTGTTGAATGGGAATAACAATGCTTATCTCACAGGATGGTGTGAGAAGCAAATGAGGTAATTCACAGCAAGCATTTTTTATTTCTGTCCCACATAAATGTTCAGTAAATGGTCTCTTTTTTTTCCTTAAGAGGGTAGGATCTGTACATAATTTGTCTTTATATCTCTGCAGGGCCCAATACCTGGTAACACATTCATGAGCTGTTAGTTGAGTGGATTAATGAATGAATGAGTACATGTTCTCTGAGCATGAGAACCTGGGCTCTACCATTCTTCACAGGTTTCCTCCTTTCCGCCCCTCAGCAGCTGTGGGATGGGGAAAGCCATCTCCCTCAGCATGGCACCCATGCCTCCAGCTAGTACCTAACTGGATCTGAGAGCCTGAGAACCCCTTGGCTCCACACCATGGAGGGGAAGAATAGAAGACCCTCTCTCTGGCCTTTCTGCTGACACTCGGCAAAAGGAAGAATGACCACTCAACCACAGACTTCTTCTTTTGCTACTCAGTAGCTTCTTGAGTGGTCCTAAGAAGGTGGCTGTCTCCAGATGCCCCTCTCCTTGAGAATCAGGGGCTTGGACCAGCCTTGGGAAGGAGGCAAGAACTGGGCCCTGGCTGGCACCAGAAGTGGCTCCTGACACCATGGGCACAGAAGGCTTCCCATGCGTGGCTTTCATGCCCCAGCCCACTTCCTAGACCCCAGGTCCTGTTATTTCCTTCCAAGAGTGATGAAAACTCCGAGGATGGAGGAAGGGGAGACTGGTGGTTGGACAGGAACGCTCTCTACTCCAGTCCTATCCTCCCAGCAGGCTCTGTGAGTTGACATTTTGCCTCCTGCTGCTGCCATCCCCTCTGACTCCTGCCTCATGAGCCCCGCCCCTCTGCATCACTGAACAAGCAGTGTTTGGTGTAGCCGTGGATAGGGGAACAGCACCCTGGGTGAGGGGGGTAGGAGGCTTGAGTTCAAATCTTGCCTTCCTTTGCTACTCCCTGGCTGTGGGAGTTTAGACAAGTCACTTTTGCTCTTGGAACCTCGGGGTGCTCATCTGTAAAAGCTGGTGCTATTGCCCACCCCGAAGGCCTGGCGTGAGAATTTGCAGTGATATGTGCGCACATGAAGTAATCTCAAAATGCCGTTACTATCGGTGATGACCACTCCACCCAGTCAGGGGCTGAGGTCTGGAGAGAGGCCTGGGAGATCCCAGCCCTGAATTTGCTTATCAGTATGTGCTAAAAATAAGTATCGTTCTCATTTCCATAGCTTGGTCAGCAGAATGCAGAGACCCTGGCAGACCCAGAAAACCTCACCGGAGCTTGAACTGCAGACAGCCCCTGTGGATTCCGCTTACCAGGAGCAATTTAAGAGGCAAACAAAACATGAAAAACTACTCAGAATTAACAATGGGCCAGATGGTAATGCTAGTTTGCAGCAATAAAACATGATAAATAGCTCCCTGCTGCTACTCCTGATCAATTTCAATATTTAATAATTCCACGGCCACCCCCACCCCCCTCATCTGGCCCCCTCCACAGGATCCTGGATGACTCCCCCACATTCAGCTCACAGAGCAAACACTTCGCTTTCTGAAGGCGTCAGCAGAAAGTGCTGCCACACCATCATCACATGAGCACTCTCAGCCCTCGAAATGATAATTAATCTGCCTACTTCTCCTGAAGACGAAGATGCTCCATCTCATGCCTCTCCTGGTTGCCAGGGAGGGCTGTAAGGGAGCTGCCAACTGCAGAGATGCCACAGAAGCACTCACCTTGTTGATTCAATGACTGCTGGTATTTCCTGGGTTTTGCTTTTGACTTAAAGAAAGGGGAGCTGTAGGGAGCTTGGTGGTGGTCTCACTCTAGGACCAGTTAGAGGGAGAAGGCAACCTGGAAGAGGCTCAGAAGGGTTGATGTTTGAACCTTATCCACCAGCCATGCCTCTCTGGGCCTCAGTTTCCTTCTCTGGGCCTCAGTTTCCTCCTCTGAACAATGGAGATAATTGTATCTACCTCTAGGAGAATTCTAGCCGGTGCTGCATATGTAAAGTGCCTGCAGAGTGCTTGGCATATAAAGGCCAAGAACTGGCAGCCGGGAGCATCATTACTAAACAGGAAGCCAAGCTGCAAATGATGCCTGAGCACCGGTGCCCTGCAGGAAGGACCTGCTGTGTCTCTGTGGTTGGGAAGTTTCTGGCCTACATGGGTGTAGGGCAGGATTGGCTAGGGGTGCAGCAGGTGCCAGACAGATTGCCCCCAGGATTCTCCCCAAAGGGTGTCCACTAAGATAAACTGCCTTGCGCCATCAGCAAGGACTCCAAAGACCTCAGCACAGCCCTGGAGAGCAGGGCTTGTTGGTGCCATTTTACAGATGAGGAACTGGAGATTAGGAGGTGGAATGACTTTTCAAGCTGACAGGGGCAGGAAATGGCATAATCAATTCTAATCTGGATATCCCAAGCTGACTTCATGTTGTCTCCAACAACTCACAGGAGCAAGTTGCCCCACCCCTCACCACCCGGTGCCTCCCCCTTTGCAGGGGAGGCAGCCGGAAGAGGAGGTGGCATGGGTGCCAGGGTGCTGCGGGCTCACGGTTCCTGTGTGATCTCTGTCACCTGAGCTGGAGTTTACTCGTCTGTGAAATGAGACTCATAATGCCTACTGCACTGGTTCATGGGGACATTTAATGAGGAACTATGCATGAAAGGACCTCGAGGTTTGGTGATGAACTGTACAAATGTCAGTTATGGTTATTATGATTTTTATTAGAAAAACACCCTCTGGGCTGGATGCAGTGGCTTATGCTTATAATGTCAGCACTTTGGGAGGCTGAGGCAGGCAAATCACTTGAGCTCAGGAGTTCGAGACCAGCCTGGCCAACATGGTGAAATCCTGTCTCTACTAAAAAAATACCAAATTAGCCAGGCGTGGTGGCTCATACCTGTAATCCCAGCTACTTGGAAGGCTGAGGCAGGATAATTGCTTGAACCTGGGAGGCAGAGGTTGCAGTGAGCCGAGATCGCACCATTGCACCACTCCAGCCTGAGCAACAGAGCGAAACTCCATCAAAAAAAAAAAAAAAGAGAGAGAGAGAGAGAGAAACACCCTCTGTGAGGAAAAGGTCTGGAAACTCATCTACCTGAAGGTGGGCTCTTCTCACAGAATGCTTTACCGCAGAACCTAGAGGATCAAGATCAAATTTTCTTGTGTGGCATTCAAGGCTTCGACAGCTCCTGTAACCTCGTCTCTACCCCTTGTCACGTCCCTTTTTGCTCCTCCCCATCTGGGCTACTTGGTATGGTGTAAGCTTAACAGCCTCTCCCGTGTCCACGCCAAGGCCAGGCAATAGCCCTGCCAGAGTGTCTGCCCCAGCCCTGTTCACCATCTGATGCCACACAGCCTTCTCCTGAAGTCGCCCTTGGCCTTCCCTGGATGAGGATCTCCTCTGGTGGGTTCCTGGATAGCATCTCTGAGCTGCCCTCCATCCTAGCCAGCATCCTACTACCTAGCATCATTTTCTCATCTGCCTCCCAGTGCTATAGAGTTCCTTCAGGATGAGAACCAAGCACTATACCCTCCAGCCCACCCAGGGCTGGGCCCAGCATATGCTCAGGAAATGTGCGTGAGGGGTGAACGAATGAATGAATAACTGAGCGTTCCCAGTATGGATGGAATCTGAGCCTTAAGCAAAGGCAAGGAATGGCTAGTGGTAGCACAAGAACTTGGTAGCAGACAGTGCTCCAGGATTTAAATTCAGCTCAATCCCTGGGATGATGTCTCGATCTGATGGGATCATCTTCTTCCCCCATCTGGACCCTTGACAAGAAGGAACAGAAAATATGCCACCCATACCTGTCAGGACCCCACAGTCTACGGCAGAGGAATTTGTCAGGTACCTGAGTCCCGCTGGTCCAGGGTCATGGAGTTCCACCTCCGCGTGATGTCAATGTAGAGGATATCCACCGCGGCCATGGACAGGCTGCTGCTGCTGAGTTTGCAGTTCCTGCCAACAATGGGAAGTGACATGTCACTGCCAGCCTGAAGCCTGTCCTGTCTCTCTCTCTCCTCCACTCCTGTTAGGGACTGAATGTTTGTCTTCCCCAAATCCACAGTTTGAAATCCTATCCCTCCAACGTGATGGCATTAGGAGGTGGGGCCTCTGACAGGTGATTAGGTCGTGATGGTGTCGCCCTTGGGAATGGGAATAGCGCTCTTCCAGGAAGAGAGACTAGAGAGCTTGCCTCCTCTCTGCTCTCCACCATGTGAACACAGAGGAAGGTGGCTGTCTGCAAACCAGGGTGTGGGCTCTCACCAGACACCTGATCTACCAGCACCTTGATCTTGGTCTTCCCAGCCTCCAGAACCATGAGAAATAAATTGTCGTTTAAGCCACCCAGGCTGTGGCATTTTTGTTCTAGCAGCCTGAACAGACTAAGACACTGTCTTTGCTTGGATTGTGTTCTGGGTCTAGAATGTCCTCCCTTACCACAGCTGGAACTACTGAAGGGTGTCTGGCATGGAGCGGTGGGAGAGAAGGCTGGTGGTATACACGAGGTTAGATCCTTGGGTTCCTGTAAGTTCAGCCATTTGGTTAGTTAGGGGTCTAATGGGCTGGAAAGAGCAAGAACTTTACGAGAGCAAGTCTTTTTTTTTATTTGAGACAGAGTCTTGCTCTGTCATCCAGGCGGGAGTGCAGTGGTGTCATCTTGGCTCACTGCCACCTCTGCTTCCCAGGTTCAAGCAGCTCTCCTGAGTAGCTGGGATTACAGGCACCCACCACCATGCCTGGCTAATTTTTGTATTTTTAGTAGAGACAGGGTTTCTCCATGTTGGCCAGGCTGGTCTCGAACTCCTGACCTCGGATGATCCGCCCGCCTCAGACTCCCAAAGTGCTGGGATTACAGGTGTGAGCCACCGCGCCTAGCCAGGAGAGCAAGTCTTGAGTTGCAGCCTGGCTCTGCCACTTGGAAGCTGCATGGCCCTGGTTAAACCATTTCACCTTCTTGAATCTCAGTCTCCTCACCTATAAACAGGTGGTCTTTATTATAGTCATTGTGTATCAGCCTGACCTTACATGGCAATGTGGGTCCCTGCCTGCTCCAAAAGGGAACGAACTCCACGTGTCAAGAAATACCCCCATGCCCGTGTCCTCATCTTCCCATCTCTTAGTCTCCAGGAGGGGGGAGGGAAAGCTGGGCCCTCGGCACTGCCCTCTCCAGCCAGTGTCCAGGTGGCTGACGATGTCATGCTTAGATGACCCAAGGATGACAGCATGTTACCAGTACAGGCTGAAGCCATCACCGCTGTCCAGGAGCAATTCCCCACTGGAAAGGCTCACCAGATGAGTCCCTGAGGACAAATCTATGGACAAGCGTTCAAGGCTTCTGTACTTTACCTATCTTAATCTGTCACCAGAAGATTCTACATAAGCCCGAATCAGCCACACTAAGCCCAAGATTTATAGAACAGAACTGCACAGGCTGGGTCCTCGCTCCTCTGTGTGGGCTGACGTGGCATCGCTAGGGAGGTTCCTTGTTCCTGACTTTAGGGGAGTCACCTGGAAATGACAGGAGGATGAGGGGGGGAAGGCCTCTTAGCTTCGGATGTTCTGCTTGCTTAGGAGCAGGGAGGCCACAGCCACCAGGTTTTCAGTCTGATGTCAGCATTGGGACTCCCTGTCCAGGCCACAGCAGGGGTGTTTAGAATCCTCCTGCCCCTCCCCAGTCTTTTTTTGGTCTGGACATGTGAAGGGGAGAGCAGCCTTGTATGCTGAAAAGAGCATGATTTAGGCATCAGACAGATTAGGATTTCAATCCTGACCGGAACGTTTTCTAGCTGTGTGACTGTGCGGAATTTACTCAAACCTTCCGTGCTTTTATTTCTTGGGCTCCAAAATGAAAATGATAATACCTGCCCACAAGATTTCTGGGGCAATGAGTATATGCCAAGAACACAGCATGGTGCTTGTCGCCTGGCAGGTCCACAGCCATTGTGAGTTCCCTTCCCTAACTCTCTCCCGCTTTTCCCTTTTCTTCTTCTAGAGCTAGAGCCATCCCACCCCAGAGGCTGCCTGGAGCGAACCTTTCAGTGACTGACCCTGCCCATTCTGGAGAAATGGAGTGCACCAGCCGGAATGTCTGTGTACAGGGCTTGGGCTCTCTGTTCAGACTGGAAGCAGTCCTTGGCTTGTCCGGGTGCACCACTGCCCTGGGCTGGATTTGTCTAGGGAATCCTGAAAGCTAGGCCTCTCGGCCAGCTGTCAGGTTGGCTGAACTACATTCAACGCTGCTTTCAACTTTTCAAATGAATCCACATCCACTGCCTCAGCTAATGACGAAGTGGCTCTTTGATTTCCCATTTGTCATTATCCCCTGTGTGAATAGCTCTGTTAGGGACCAGACAGGGGAGGGGTTGATGGGCAAGCAGGGTTTGGGCATCAGAGGCCCCTCTCCAAACCCAAGCACACCCCTAATGACGGTGGCTGGGCGTGGGCCCCGCATGGTGCCCAGATGAGGCTGGTGCTCCTTGTATGCCAGCACACTTTCTCGTCCCCTCCTCCCCCCCTCCCTTCCTTTCTTCCTGCCTGTATTTCCCAGGCCGTCAATGCACATCCTGCTTCCTCCTGGGCTCCTGCTCCGTATTTCAATCACAAGTCACGGCGGCAGACTTCAAAGCACATCACGACACAGTTATTGAGCCCCAGTAACAACTTGTCAATGGACGCCGAGGTTTTCACATCACTTGTCACCAAGACAGCTACCCAGTGGGTTCTGTGGGACACGATGTTCCAGTCTCTCCCAAGGTATTCCAACAGCCCGCATTGCTAATTTACAAAGCTTCATTAGGAACGGCCATAGTGTCCTCTAATTATCACATCAGTGTCCTCTGGGCTACGTGTTCTTCCACAAGAGAGGAGGAAGCACTGCCTGGCTTGCTCTGTGAGTTAATGGAGTATTAAAAGGGGAACCAAGCTGACCAATGGTATATAGTTATTTTTTTTTTCTGACAGGTAGAAAATAGAAGTGTCAAACCTTTAGCAGGAGCCGTAATTTACCAAAGAAATTCTCCATTTATTCCCTTTCCAAGGTAACTCTTTCTCCCTAGTGATGCCTGCAAATAGAGTTGACTGCAATGTCTGCTACTGGGACAGAGGAGGGGATCCATGCTGGCTGTGGTAGGCAGGAAATGCAAATGCCTCAGAAGAATTTTGATACTGTAGCCATTTCTTGGGCACCATCTGTATGCTAGGGCTTTTTCTGCTCATTAGCTGTCTGGATTTTAACCATTCTTTAAGGGTGGTATTCCTAGTCCCATTTCGATGAAGGGTATGCTGAGGCTCAAGAGACGGGACATGACTTGCCCAAGGTCCTATGGCTGGAATTCACATCTAGTTCTTCCTTGGAAGGTGGAGTAGCGGGTTTGGGAGCTGTGGGGAGGTGGCTCTGTCCAGGGCCGCAGGAGGAATTCAGGAATCAAGAAACCAGGTCTCAGGCCAGGGACCAGTAGGGTTGGAGCCTCTAAAGCACTCCTGTTGCAAGCTTTGGGGTATGGGGCTCTGGCTGAGAGTCCCAGGGCACTTGGATTTGCCCTATGGTTACCAAACATTCTCAATAAACTCAAACAGGAAATGAATGACTTCAACAATCAAGGTAGCAAGACTTTGGAATGAATTTTTCATCCCATCTATCCACTCAATGTGAATGTATTTGTGCCCTCTCTGTGGAGGCAGTATTCTGGGCTCACACAGCAACGAAGAGCTGAATGGGCCTTGGATGCCGCTCTCAGAGACTGTACGTGATCTCAGAGTCTGGGGTAAAAATGTGAAGCCTTGGTGGCTCCTAATCATTGGGAACAGTTTTCCCTCACGCCTGGGGGACGCAGTTCTTCAAAGGATGGACAAATTCTTCAGTAGAGGAAAAGTCCAAGAAATAGGGTACCATGAGAAGCAAGAAAAGTTTCTAGGAAAGGATGGGTTAGAAATGTACATGGAAAAGACTAGCTTTGGAGTCAAATGCACATGAGTTTGATCTTGGCTTTGCTGTGTGACCCTGTGTAAGTCATGGAGGCTGTCTATGTTGACATTAGGAAACTGAGATTTGTACAGTAAGAATGAGGCCGCTCACCATACAACGCTCTTTCAAGGACTAGCTCAGTGCCTGGCACACATGGGGAAGTGGCAAACGGCAGTTCCCATCCTTCCTCTCTGATGCAGAACCAGTTTCAAGAAATAGTCTGGGTTTTTTCTTTTTCTTTTTTTTTTTTTCCAGAATCAAAGGAATTTGGGCACATATGATGGGAGAGACTCACAAATCATTTAAGTTCATTAGGAGTCCAAGTATAGAAAGATTCGAAATGATCATTCTCATTTCCTCTTAACAACTACTGACATCTCATGGGAAATTTAGGAACCAACTTTTTCCACTCCATAAAATCCTATTTATAGAATTTCTTTTGTGTTCCTCCTTCTCTGTTCAGAAAAGAAGCTTCTTCTTTTTTTATTTTTATTTTTCTGGACAGGGTTCTATAACGTGAAAGCTAACAAATGATCAATATATTTTTAAAGCCACACTACATAAACATGTGGCGGGGGGAGTGGCAAGAAGACAACTCCAGTTTAAAATGTATGGCTTCGAAAGGCCATTGATATCCAAGGCATGCAATATTGCTGGAAAGGGATCATCACAGAAGTGGGGGAAGATTATCAAATCACTGAGGAGTTAATGAGCAAAGGGGAAGCAAAGCCTCTTACGCTCCTATTCTAGAGCATTCTAACACACCATGTTGCCTCTCAGAGACTAAAACCCCCCGCAGCTACCCTTTATGAAGCATGTTAATATCTCCTTGTGATGAAAGGGAGTGGAAGGGGAAAGGGAAAAGGAAGAAAAACCTTCCCCTCATTCAGGAGACCCAGGATCAGAAGCCACCCAGTGGGACAACCTCACAGGAAGTAAATGCTCGTGGTACAGAGAAGAGGCTGCATTTCCTAGAAATAAAGCTGGTTTGGCAAACTGCTTAATTTCTGGGCTGCCATCATGAAAAACGCAGCATATGCAAACTGACGTCAAATTCTGATGTGGGATACATTTGTAAAAATTTCCCTTCATGAATTACATAGATGCCCCCCCCAAATCAGTAATCTAGTAGAAGGAGAATGACAAAAATGCATCTCCCTCCAAGAAAGCTGTCAAGCTGAAGAGTCAATCAGATCATGTCTATTTCTCGGGGAAAAAGATGGCTTCACACCCCAGCAATTATTATAAAATAAATGTTAACAAAGAAAGAAAAGGGGCACTTAATTCATGGTAATATGCGCTACTGTTATGTGCCTCCTGAGGAAGTGACATGAAAAGCCGGTTAGAGAGAGTTAAGTCTAGACGAGACAAGAACAGTTCATTATTTCTCATTTCTTGGTGAAAAGGAAAAATAGAAGATGGCCAGACTGGCATTAGCATAATTCACTCTGAAAACTGCTGATCTATGCAGCACATTATAAGAGATGGACACTGGAAATAAATTCAATCGGAGTGTTTATTATTTTCTTCCCTCTAGTTCTCTTCAAGGAACTTGGAGAGAGAGAGTGGGTAGAACAGATGAAAAGCAAGTTCAACTTCTGCCATTTGCGTGGGAGCACTGAGAGGAGTGTATATCTCGCCAGCCAATATGTCTTTTTCAAAGTGCTCCTGAGAAGGGCACTTGGTTCGATTTAACATATGGCATAAATATTATTAATTCATAATGAAGCAAAATTTAAACCAAACTAGAATGAAGAGAGAAAGAGTTGTTAGCAAGAGAAAACGCGTGCTGTTAAATTTAGCTGGCAAGACCGAACATACTCAGAGAAATCCAAAGGCGGAGAATATCATCTTTTATGATTAGGTTGCTGTTAGGATTTTTTGGTACATTTGAAAAAGAAAAATCTGGCTGGGCACAGTGGCTCAAGCCTGTAATTCCAGAGCTTTGGGAGGCTTAGGCGGGTGGATCACCTGAGGTCAGGAGTTCAAGACAAGCCTGAACAACATGGTGAAACCCCATCTCTACCTCAAAATACAAAAATTAGCCAGGCGTCATGGTGCACACCTGTCGTCCCAGCTACTCAGGAGGCTGAGACAGGAGAATTGCTTAAACATTGGAGGAAGAGGTTGCAGTGAGCCAAGATCGCACCACTGCACTCCAGCCTGGGCAACAGAGTGAGACTCCATCTCCACCTCCCCACAGCTCTCAAACCCACTACTCTATCTTCCGAGGAAGGACTAGACGTGAATTCCGGTGTGTGACCTTGGGCAAGTCACGTCCCATCTCTTGAGCTTCAGCATACCCTTCATCCATTTCAAAAAAGAAAAAAACAATCTATTAAGGATTGTGCAATGCTTTCTCCATTTCTTCCTGCTTTTTTAATTACTACATGCATTTGTTGAGAGGGGGAGGGAGCATGGAGAGGGCTCAGTCTGAGTCCCTGTGCCCTGGCTGCCTGGTCCCCCACTTGAAGACGTGGGTCTCAGTGTCATGGTCAGTCACCATGGCTCCCTAACAGAGCTTGGCCACTGATTGGGAATGATGGCTGCAGGAACTTAATAGTCTCTAAGGTCACAAAACCCAGGTTTTCATGCAAATGCCCTTAATTATAGAGAGCAAAAGGGTGGAAAATCATAAAGCCTATCACACGGAGACAGATGTGTCGCGATATTTTTGACCTCGACTGGTTCCAGTCTGAGAGCATGTTAGGAATCTTCCTGGCTAGAGCCATTGTCAATTCTTTCTTTCTTTTCAAGAGTCATAGCAGTCCTCTTAATAGGTACCTCCCTCCTCTAGTGCCAGAGGTCACCCACCAATGGTGTTGATGGGCAGTCATGCTTCCATTGAATCCACAGTGTTTAAAATTATTTTTCAAATTGCCAACATTTATAGATGTGTATTGAGATCTTACATAGATATTTAGGATGGAAAAATCAAAAGCTCCGGTGATGTGAACCCAGCAACGCCTTCCTTTAGACAGGGATGTGCTCTCCAGCTTGCCACAGCCTGTCTCCCTCCTCGACCTTGTCTGCCCAGCCCTCTGTGATAGCTGATGCTTCCTGCCTAACCTGTAGGCAAGTGAGATGGTGATTCTTACCATAAGCAATATTTCAAATCTCTCCTTCTCTCTTGAGTTTGGGTAGGACTTTATTAGGAGTAAAAAGGAAGCGTTTCCATTTCTACCAGCAATTTAGCCTAGATGATAAACCTTTCTAATTTCTAAATTTGGGCTATACGTGCCATCCATTCTCAGCCTCTCCCTGCTGCCCGGAAAAATCCTGCTTCTACCAGTCCAAACCCTGCCTCCTCCTGGGGGCCCACCTTGATTCCCGCATTCTGTACTCGTAGCACTCCAAATGCCGCCCTGCTGGGGAGTCCATGAGCCACCGCCCTGTGACTCTGCCAAAACATTGCATTTAATTATGTGTTCATTGCCTGCTCTCTGTTAGACTGGCAGTCCTTTGAGGGCAGGCCGGGCCCCATTATTGGCCTTCGAATGTCCCATGGCTACCAGGTGCTCAGGAACAGTTGTTAGGTCAAACCAGACATAATCCTTTATAACATAAGGTTGAGATAGAACAGATCTCACAGGACCAGGGTTCCCTGCAACTCCCAAGATGTCATCCCCATGAAGCCAAGCCCTCATGCTCTGTGATCTTGAATTGAGTCTTCTGTGTGATGGCACAAAGGCTGGGGGAGGGCCAAGAAAGCTTCTGCCTTTGCTCCAAAGGTCTGTGCCCTTATGCTAAGAGAAGCACCCCAGCTTGCTCAATCTCATCATTCTCCAGGGTCCCGAAATACTTCCACAGTGGCCTAAATGCCCTCATGACCTGGGGCCTCTGTCACTAAGCTATTTCCTCATGTTACAAGGTCCAGGAATCATAAAGGGGCAGAGCCTGCCTACCTATGTAATCTTACTTCTCTTTTTCACTATAATGGGGCAGCACTTCGCACAGTTATAATAATTCTGTTCCCCAGCTTCCCATGCAGATGTTGACAGCCAGTAAGATGGAAGGCGCAGTCACTGAATACAGCTTCCAGGAAAGCCTTTTAAAGTGATCTAATTCATCTGTGGAGGCCTGTTTTCTTCCTCCCCTTCTTCCCCTTTCTGCCTGGAACTTAACCATGATGGCTGGGCTTTGAGCAGCCCTCTTGTGACCGTAAGACAACCCTGAAGCGGAAGTACACACTTAGGATGGATGAGCAAAAAGACAGAAAGTGGAACATGGATCATACTGTGACTGAATGCGATCAAACTGAATGACTGTGGAGTCACTCACCAGCTCTAGAACCCCACTGCAAAAGCTCCTGTTGTATGAAAGAAAATTAGATTTAAGCTATTTGTAGACGATTACCTATTTCTGAGAGCCAAATGTAATTCCTAAGTGAGTCAGAGCGTATCATGTCATGCATTCTTTTCAGCGCAAATAATAAATGTGCATATTGAATTTTTGAAAATTCCCACTGCCTGATGGAAATAATAAGCACAAGACTCCCACTGAACAAGCAGCTCCCGTGAACTAGGCATCAGGCCAGCTGCTTTATAACAAAATATCCCAACCTCATAACAATCCTGTAAGGCAGGAACAATTGTTTCCATTTTGCAGATGGGAGAACTGAGTGCAGAGAAGATAAGGAATTTGCCCAAAGCCACACAGCTATGAAGCAATGTGCTTGGCTCTGAAGCCAGGCCTGTCTGATCTCAAAGCCTGTCCTCTCTCCACTGGGCTTCTCTCCCCCATCCCAGCCCTACCTCCTGAAACTAACACAAATCCCTTCTCAAAGTCACCATGCAAAAATACTACTTCAGGTGTACTGAAACTGCAAAATTCCTGCCAATACTTCTGTTTACCATCCTATCAGGAATAGCAGGGGGCTAGAGTTAGAATTTATAAAACCTCTTGCAGACAAGCTTTTGACAAAAGTGGTTTCCCACTCAAGACTTCTAATTATTTTAGTGAATAAAACTGTAGAAAGTGTGACTTTGAGGTGCAAGACAAAAATATTAAAACAGTGGTGAGAAAAACAACAGCAACATTGAGTGCTAGCAGACATGCTCCTCGGGGTGTATAGGCTACCGTTAATTGCTAAGGAGCAATTCCCTATTATAGCCGATTCTATTTGTTAAAGGGATCTAGGGTTATTAGTTGAACACATACTTAGTGGGAACCTTCTTTGATCAAGACTCTGTGTAGGATCATATATATCTATATAAATATACATATAATTTCATGAAATTCTTTTAAACTTGTAAGAAGAAACTGACATTTATTGATCAGTTAGCACATGCTAGATGTTTCTATGGAATCTTAACTAATCTTACACACACTATTGTAGGCCATAGGCGGTTTCAACCTCTTTTGTCAGGATGAAGTCATTGAGGCTTAGGGGTGCTCATTGACGTGCCCTAGGGTTTCTTGCCCTAGAAGCTAGTAAATGCTGCTGTATCGCCCCAAAGTGCTCCACAGGGTAGAGGGAAATTAACATGTAATCTCAGGAAACCAAGTGGCAATTGCTTACTTTGCAGGCTGCAACAAAGATATGATTTGTTTATCTCATGTTTTACCTTTAAACTTCATGCACATTTTGCATTATACTCTATAACATAGCCATGTTATTTTTATATTAGAACAAATGTATTAAAATATTTATCAGCTGAATTATTTAACTTTTCCCTCCTGAAACTGACACTTTGGAAAGATGTGCTTTGCTTCTCTGTTGTGGCTTCATGAACGCCAAGCACACGCCATGCACCACTGGGAGAAGCCTGGTTAAGAGGCACGAGGTCTGCCTGACTCCAAGGGGCGATTATTAATATGCGTTTTCTGGACTCAGCTCAAGGTGGGCACAGAATTGCTTTTTAATCATGAACATAAGGTTGTGAATGCTGTCACATCCATTATATTCATTAATTCACTCAACGAATGAGAGTCTACCATGTGCCAGCCACTAGGCTGATCCAAGCTCCAATGGGGTACTGATCCAGCACCACAGATTCTCCCAAGCGCAGTCAAGGAGACCCAACCAGCCAGATGTGAGATTGGACTCCACCCTGCCCAAAGCCCAGGCCAGAGGGGGCTGTTCTCACTGACCTTATGAAGGTACGAAAGCCTGTTGGTCCTAACTTCATTGTCCCCTTGATTCCCAGGAACCGGATAAACAAATTTGCCATCCTGTCCACCAGGCGCAGGTAGTTGAACTGCTTTGCGTACTTGGGGAACACCTGCTTGAGGCAAATGGAGGGCAGGTGGGCTTCGGGGTTGGTGTTGCCATCTGGAGCACTGGTCAGCTCACCGTCCAAAGCATCTTCCTTGCCAGCGAATGATTTTCCAAGTTGCTGAGACCTGAAGCACACAAGGAATGAATGATGTAGCATTCCCTGGCAGATTTACACCTCCTCGGGAGGCAGCATTACCAATATTTTTATTTTACAGGTGGCAAGACTGAACACAGAGAAGTGACCTGCCCAAGCTCACACAGCTAGCACATAGCAAAGCCAGGACGTGAAGTCAAGGCAGAGCCAGGACTGGAAACGTGTGCTTCCTCCTTCCACCCATCCTGGTTTCCCAGCATGAAAACCTTCCTTTACTGTACTCACGATTCAAGAGAATACTCTATTATGTAGCAGTCTGGCTTTGATTTCAAACTCTTACTTATGGGTAGTAATTGAATAATTAAGAAATATAAAAATCTCATTGAGGGCTGGCAAGAAGCCAGAGCACGGTTCACTGAACAATTTGCAAAGACGCATCAGCTACCGAATTCTAGGAATAGGAACAATTATGTTTCTGGCTTTACTGTTTTTTTTTTTTTTTAATTTGGAATTCATACAAAAAATGATTATAGTATTGTGATTCCTTATTCTGGATATTTTATTCAGAAACTATTTTGATATTCAAGAAAATTATCAGCTAATAACTCTTAAATATCCACCTCTAGCTTGGAATGTTCTTCTCACCTTAAACCCAGGTATTAATCCCCCTTGCCCCAAATCTATGTCCCCCATCTCCTTGAATGTCACAACCATCCGTCAATCACCCAACAGGAAAGCGTAGAATAAATGCCGACTCCTCCGCTGCCTCCGCCTGCAGGTTAGTTCTACTTCCTCAGTCCCGGAGCCAACCCCTGCTCTGCCCCAACCTGGACTGTAGCAAAGGCCCTCCTGCCTCTGGCTTTGCCCATCCATAGATCCATCCTCCAAACTGGCACCTGAGCCACCTCTTTTTTTTTTTTTTTTTTTTTTTTTTTGTGCTGTATTAGATGCCATCTTGCACTATATTCTGATGAAAACCAATAGTAGGTATAACTGAGAATATTAACATTTCCCACATCTTTTTTTTTTAGAGAAAAGAGAAGGAAGAAGATAAGAGAAAAGAAGAAAAAAAGAGGGGGGGGGGGAGAGAACGGGAATCTTACTCTATTGCCCAGGCTAGCATACAGTCTACAAATGGATATCAAAAGCTTTTTTTATACTAATAATTGTGTTATATAATGGAGACAGGAGAGGAATAAGGGAGGAAAATAACAAACAGCCAGCCAACCAATATTTCATTTAAACCTATGAAATGCTATGCAATTGCTAGGGAGTGATTTACTCCCAACCATGTGGTCACTTTTAGGATAAATGTGATGTGTTATTGAAAAAAAATGTATATTTTGTGGATTTGGAGTAGAGAGTTCTGAAAATGTTTATTAAGTTTACTTGTTTGAGGTTTAAGTTCAAGTCCCGGGTATCCTTCTTGACCTTCTGTCTCATTAATTTGTCCAATATTGACAATGTAATGTTAAAGTCTCCCACTATTATTGTGTGGGAGTCCAAGTCTCTTTGTAAGTCACCAAGAAGTTGCCCTATGTATCTGGGTGCTCCTATATTGGGTGCACATAGACTTAGGGTCGTTAGCTCTTCCCATTACATTGATCCCTCTACCATTATACAATGTCCTTCTTATCTCTTTTGGTTTCTATTACTTTAAAGTCTATTTTATCAGGAGATGAGAATTGCAACTACTGCTTTTTTTTTTTCTCTCCATTTGGTTGGCAAATCTTCCTCCATCCCTTTGTTTTGAGTCTCTGTATATCCTTGCATGTAAGATGGATCTGGATGCAGCTTACTGATGGGTCCTTTGAAGTGGCTGATACTGGTTGTTCCCCTCTATACATAGTGTCTCCTTCAGAAGCTCTTGTAAAGCAGGCCTGGTGGTAATGAAATCTCTGAGTCTTGCTTGTTTGCAAAAAATTTTATTTTTCCCTCACTTATGAAACTTAGTTTGGCTGGATATGAAATTCTGGGTTGAAAGTTCTTTTCTTTAAGGATGTTGAATATTGGCCCCCACTCTCTTCTGGCTTGTAGGGTTTCTGCTGAGGAGATGAGCTGTGAGTCTGATAGGCTTCCCCTTGTGGGTAACCTACCTTCTCTCTGGCCGCCCGTAGTATTTTCTCCTTCGTTTTAACCCTGATGAATCTAATGATTATGTGCCTTGGGGTTGCTTTTTTGAGGAATATCTTTGCGGTGTTCTCTGTATTACCTGGAGTTGGGTATTGTCTTGCCTTGCTAGGTTAGGAAAGTTTTCCTGGATAATATCCTGAAAAGTTTTTCCAGGCTTGGATTCATTCTCTTCGTCACATTCAGGTACACCTATCAAACGTAGATTAGGTCTTTCACATAGTCCCATATTTCTTGGAGACTTTGCTCATTCCTTTACCCTTTTTTCTCTAATCTTGTCTTCTCGTTTTATTTCGTTAAGTTGGTCTTCCACCTCTGAAATCCTTTCTTCTGCTTGATCAATTCGACTGTTAAAACTTGTGCATACTTCTCGAAGTTCTCGTATTGTGCTTTTCAGCTCCATTAATTCACTTATATTCCTCTTTAAATTGTCCATTCTCATGAAGATTTCGTGAAACCTTTTTTCAAGGTTCTTAGTTTCCTTGCATTGGGCTGAGAACATGTTCTTTAGCTCACAGAAGTTTCTCATTATCCACCTTCTGAAGCCTGATTCTGTTGATTCCTCACATTCGTTTTCTATCGGGCCTTGTTCAATTGGTGATGAGGCACTGCAATCCTCTGTAGGAGGAGAGGCATTCTAATTTCGGGTGTTTTCAGCCTTTCTGCGCTGGTTTCTTCCCATCTCGTGGATTTATCCACCTGTCGTCTGTGCAATTGCTGACCTTCAGACTAGGTCTCTGAGTGGACGTCCAGCTTGCTTGTGGTAAAGTTTCCTCTATTTCTTAATTTTCCTTCGGCAGATGCCCCTCCCCCCACCAGAGCTGGACCTTCCCGGGTTCGGCTGCACTTGCTGTGAAACTCTCAATCTTCAGGCAGTTCCAACCGCTTTTTTATTTTTATTTTTTTGTGGAGGCGGGTACCAGCCTTCCCCTGCGGCGACCCACTACACCGGCTGAAAACAGCGGCGTTAGATTCGTGGCGCTTCTCCCGGGAATCTCCAGTCTGGTTCCCCACTTCAGTCCGCTTTTAATCAGCTAAATGGGAGACTCTGCTTCCCGGAGCTCCAACGCCAACCAAAAGGGCACTCGGTCCCGTATACTCCGGACTGAGAACCGCCGCGTCGGGGGCGCCTGCAGAGCGGCCGCGCCCTCCAAAGGGTCGCGTTGGCGACCCGTGGGGCTCCTCCGCCAAGATCTCTAGGTCCGTGGGCTATGAAAATTGGTCTGAAAATGTGGCGTCCACTCACTCTCTGCGCTTTCAGTGGGAGCTACAATCCTGAGCTGTTCTAATCGGCCATCTATCTCTCTCGAGCCACCTCTTTTTAGGCCAACCTGGCTGAGTCACTTACTTGCTAAAGCCACTGAGGACTCCCGAGTCTGTACTGCTCACTCTGGCACTGGCGGCCCTTCCCAACTTCTTCTCAGGCCTCCTCATTTCCAATCACTGCCCTCTCCAGGCACACCATTCCAGCCCAAGCCTTGTGTGTTGCTCCAGCCTGCCACTCATTGGCCTGCCTTGGAACCAGAGACTCCATGCCCCCCGGACACCCAGGTCCCTTCCACACCCAAAGTCCCTCTCTGCAACTGCAGCTCAGTTCCCACTCCTGGGTCCTATCCTGTCGGGATCCGGGGCCAGGTGTAACCCTCTCCCACCTGTTGTGTTCATTCCTGAGACAAAACCTTGAGCATGTTATACATGGTCAGTAAATGCTGCCTGGTGGACTAACTGATCCAAGAAAATTAGAACGACATCTCATGGTACTGAGACGTGGTGCTGTTAATGGTACCAAGACCTGTTCTCTACTTTTTATTAAATGGCCTCATGCCCAGTGCTCTCATTTCTAAGCAAGCACATCATCAATGCCCAGGTTGGGCCATCTGGGTGTCTTTGTGCCTGCTTTCCTCTGGCCCTGGCCGCCTGGCACACTTCTGTTCCACTTTAAGAACCAGCTGAGATGTCTTCTTGACCACACTGGTCCCTCTCTCTCATGCCTTACTCCGTTCTTTGGACCTGCTTCCTTGTTTGCTTTGTCATGCCTGCACTGCGTTGGTTTACATGCCAGTCTCTCTCACCATTGTGTGAGCGCATTGAAGGCACGGCCTACATCTATTTCACATAGAAATTGAACTCCCGTTTCTATAGTACCTGGCACACACTTGGTGTTTGGGAAAGTTTCGTTGAATCTGTTGAATTGAAAAAGTTTGCAACATAAGCCTTAAAATATCGAGGTTACCATGTGTGGTAACCTGTAAGCTCTTTTAAATACAGTAGCAAAACCACATGCGTGACAGCCCTGCCTGAATGGGTCCTCTCTTCATCCCAGTCCAAGGAGCCAGCCTCTGGGAAAAACTCCCTTGTGTGAATAAAAAGTCCCAGAAGGCCTATTCCCGGTTCCTCTTTAGTGGGTCTTGATGCTGGTCTCAAAGCAAGGACAGGCAGAGGGCAGAAGCAGAGAAGCATGAGGGAAAAATCTCTTTGCAACTTCAACAGTGTAGAGGGTTTTAAGGAAAGAAATACTCCTCCTACAAAGAGGAGAGTCCTGCTCCTTGGGAGAGGCAAATGTGCCCAAAGGGCTGCAAGTTTCCTTTAGCTGAAATGGTTTTGTCATCATCACCTTGAACTTAAGACAGTAAATATCAGGTGGTTGCTTTTCAGATGAAATGAAATGTTTTCCCATTAAGGTCATAGGAAGAAAGATGAGAAAAAGGCGACACTCTTACCGGAAATTAGCCCTTAAATTACTGGATAAGTGGCAATCAATGACTTCATAAGCACTCAGTAAGTTTTTATTCAAGGAAAGATTTGGAAATGTACAGTTGGAATGAACTCAATAACAATCAAAATAGCTCAGAGGACTCCTCAATCAGCAGAACCGTCCCACGGTTAGGGGGGCATTTGCTCTTCACTCCACTCTGTGCAGGAGGTGGTTATGACTACGCCCCTGTTCCAGACAAAGAAACTGAGGCTTGGCAAGCTGTTGCACCTGCATGGTCTAGCTGAACTGGAATTAGAGGTCAGTTCTCATAATCCACTGCTCTTTCTATTCTACTACCCTAATTCTTCTCCTTCTTCCTCCTCCTCCTTCTTCTCCTTCCTCTTCTGGCTTCAAGCTATTCTCCTGCCTCAGCCTCCTGAGTAGCTGGGATTACAAGCGTGCACCAGCATGCCCGGTTAATTTTTTTAATTTTTAGTAAAGACAGGGTTTCACCATGTGGGTCAGGCTGGTCTTGAACTCCTGACCTCAAGCCAGCCACCCACCTCGGCCTCCCAAAGTGCTGGGATTACAGGCATGAGCCACTGAGCTACCATGCCCAGCCCTTCTTCTTCTTCTTTTATTTTTATTTTTTAGAGATAGGGGCTCACTCTGTCACCCAGGCTGGAGTGCAGTGGTACGATCACAGCTCACTGTAGCCTCAGCTTCCTGAATAGCTAGAACTATAGGTGTGCACCACCATTAGCCTGGTTAATTTTTTTTTTTTCTGAGATGGAGTCTTACTCTGTCACCCAGGCTGGAGTGCAGTGGCGCGAGATCCTGGCTCACTGCCACTGCAAACTCCGCCTCCTGGGTTCAAGCGATTCTCTCGTCTCAGCCTACCAAGTAGCTGGGATTATAGGTGCATGCCACCACCCCTGGCTAATTTTTGTATTTTTAGTAGAGACAGGATTTTGCCATGTTGGCCAGGCTGGTCTCGAACTCCTCACCTCAGGTGACCTGCCCTCCTTGGCCTCCCAAAGTGCTGAGATTATAGGCATGAGCCAACATGCCTGGCCAGCCTGGCTAATTTTTAAATTTGTCTGTAGAGAGAAGGTCTTGCTACGTTGACCAGGCTAGTCTTGAACTCCTGGCCTCAAGTGATCCTCCTGCCTTGGCTGGCCTCCCAATATCCTGGGATTACAGGTGTAAGCCACTGCGGCCGACCCACCACCCCATTATTCGAATACACATCATGATTCACATTATGGGTTACAAATCCTATGTGGAATTATTGATTTTTTATTTTAAAGAGTTGTTTAAAGATTATATTAGTAACTCATGCTCTTTGTAGACATTCTGAGAAATGTATAAAGGAATCAAAATCATTTGTAATTCTACACCCTGAGCTCAATACTATTAACATTTTGATTTCTTATCTATATTTACAAAGTTAGGATTACATTACATGCATTCCAAATCCTTCTTTTTATACCTTATATTATAAGTATCTTTCCATGGCATTAAGTGTTTTCATGAGTGTAATTTCTCATGACATGAAGTATTCTGTATTAATTAACCATTCTCCCTCAGTTAGAGATTTAGTATCACATGGCCTGTCATTTGACTAAATAGAGTCAGTGATCAGTCCCTTGAGCGATGTGCTCCTTCTCAGAAGCATAAAATCTTACAGCTAGAAGTGGCTTTGGAGATCGTCTGTCCGATGATGCCATTTATTATTCTATCATAGTATAAGAACAAACATAAAGCTCACCATTATAACCATTTTAAAGTGTACAGTTCAGTGGTATTTCAGGCAATTCACATTGTGTGTAACTGTCACCACTATCTAGTTCCAGAATATTTTTGAAATGACTTTAGAGAAGAAATTTAAACCCAGATAGATAAGGATGTTAACACCAGCCAGTGACTTGGTCAGGACATCGTCCAGGGTCACGACCTTAGCTGGGATTGCCCTGGTGATGGGAACCCCACCACCTCTGGGACACCTCAGACTAGAAAGTTTGTCCCAATGGTAACCAGCGGATGTCTTTCTCCAGGATCCAACTCCTGCCTCCCACCCTGCCTCCAGAGCCTTGCAGAATGAGTCTGTTTTTCCTTCTAGCTATAGCCTTTCACATTTCTTTCAAGGGTGGCTATATTTAGTGGATGACTACCATTTCCCATCCTTCCTGAATCCTAGTTAATAACCTCATGATGAAAAGGGTCTTCAAAGCCACAGATATTATTTTCATGAACTCAACCACAAATTCAGAGGGAGGTGGTTTTACTGAGCTGGAAGAAGGCACTAAAGATAAAGCTGATATGTAAGAGGAAATAAAACAATGAGAAATGGTATCTTTGCTGGAGATAATTCCAGTTATCACGTTGAGATCCAAGCCATCACAAATACTGTAAGATCCTGTTTTTACTTAATAGCATTTTAATGGAAATGTTGGGCTTACGAAATAAAAGTGACTGGTTAAAAAAATACATAAATCAAGCTGACTAGTCCTTTGGGATAATTTTTTTTTTAATTGTATTTGGTATATCCTTGATTCATTAAAATAGGTGAAAGAGTTCTGGAATATTTTATCTACTAACGTTTTTCAAATAAAATGGAATTCTTTTTCATTAAAACTTGCAAAAAACCACCTATTTCTATTTTGTCTGGAAAGTTTACCGTTAAAAATCACCATTTATCAAGGGCCTACTACATGTCAGACATTGCTCCAAGCAACTTACCTATATTATTTCATTCGTTTCTCATAACAATTCTACAGTGCAGGTAGAAATGATTCCCATTTTACAGATTAGGAAACTGACGCCCAGAGAAGCTGAATACTTGCCCAAGCTCACCCAATTAGTAGTGGAATCAGGATTTACACTTGGGAGTCTCTCATGACATACCTCATGCTTAGTTCACTATATAGTTTTTGTGATAATTTGATTTAAATCAAATCAGAGACTTTTCTTCTATGTATAAGTGATACATAGTTCAGAAATTAACAAAGCAGAGAAGTAGACCTAGCAAGGTCAAATTCTAGTTGCTGAGAAGTTGCTTGAGTTAATTTCCATCTCCAATTAAGCATTCCTTCAATAATTTATTCATCCATGAAACATGTTCCAAGCACTCACATGCCCCAGGGGTCTCGGATACAAGAGTGAGGTGGACACAGCCCCTGTCACCCAGAAGCATGTGACCAAGTGGGGGAAGACAAGACCATCACACTTGGCAGTGTGACGATGAGCTAGCTAGCGTGGGTCTAGGTCATATGGGACCCTGAACGTGAGAGAAGGGTGCTTGGACATAATAGTGAGGGGGAATGAGAAGGATTTGGTGGATTTTGAGGAGAGGCATGGCAAGATTAAAACTATGGTGGAGACGAATCAATCTGCCAGCACGATGTATTCTGAATTGAGAGGGGAAGGATGGATGGTATTAGAAAGCTACTGGAACAGTCTAGGTCAACAATTCTGAAAATGTGGTCCCCAGCCCAGTATGTTCGGGGCCTCCTGATAACTTGTTAGAAGTGCACATTCTTAGATCTCACCCCAGACCTACTCAGAAACTGTGAGTGGGCTGGGCAATCTGTTTTAGCAAGCCCTGCGGGTGATTCTGATGCAGGCTAAAGTCTAAGAATCACTGGTCTAGGTGAAAGAAAATGAGACCTACACTAGGGCAGTTGTAATGGGCATAGAGACAGGGGAGCTTCAGACACACAGATTTAGCAACTACTGCTTAAATATGTGGGACGAAGGGGAGAGAACACGCTGGATCATGTTTCCAGGAAATCCCGTGGCTTGGCAGGAGAGCCTTGTGGCAGTGGTGCCGCATGGCAAAGGGACAGAAACAGGTCCCCTTCCCTGCTGTTCAGCCAAGGCGAGTCTCTCGGTCACTAGCGGGTTCCAAATGCACATGTATCATGTTGGCATTCCTGCAGAAAATGCTAACCAGGCACCAGAGAAGTCCCTTAAATTAGCCCTGCTGCTAATTTAAAGAATCGGAGGATGAAGTCACTAAAAATAAACTTTACTGTATAGCCCAGCTCTGTCGTTTGATAAATCTCTGCTATCACAGAGGCCCCATTTGCCTGGTGGGTGATGCTAGGTAACTTGAAGGGAAGGCGATAGACTCTAAAACAGGGGAAGCGTGGGCTTCCAGTGACAAGGAAAGGACTTAACGAGAGAGCTCCGTCTGCCATCCAAGTCCCTCTAAGACCTAGGCCCATGCTGAGCCTACTCCCACCTGTTCCACTTCATGCAATAACCCTTCCTCCCCACAAACCCTGGCCAGGCCACTTCCACCTCACTTGATCACTTTCCACCACAACACATCATCAAACAGCGACAAAACATCAAAACTCAACAAAACATGAGGACGATGATATTAATTGCACATATGTGCTAGGAACTGCAACTTATAAAAATTTAATCTTGATAAAATCCTACGAAGCAGGTGTTATTAATATGATTCCCATTTTACAGATGAGGAAACCAAGGCACAAGGGTGTGAACCGAGATGTTGTGAATCTGGGACAGAAACCCAGACAGGCAGTTTCCGGCATCCTTGCTTCTAACCACTGCACGTACGGCTCCATACCCGGGGAGCCGTCAGGCACTGAGTACCTCGAGAGTCAGGCTGGTTATTTGTAACATCTCCTTTGACCCTAGCAAGAATCCTATGAATTAGGTATTACAAATGGTCCCATTTTACTGATGAGGAAAGTGAGCTTCAGAGAGGTTAACCTACTTTCCTAAGGTGGCTCAGCTTTGACTTAAAAGCCCAGTCGCTTTCCACCTCGTCAGGCTCACTTGGTGTGACTGCTCATTTTCTACTCACTGAACTCATTTTCTCCTCCCTTGCAATGGAGAGAAGTCTCTGACTTTATGGGGTGGTGTGAGGCATAAGCAGAAGGATGGAGCCCACGCCTAGCACAAAATGGCCACGTTGTTTAGGACTCAAAACAGCCTTTCCGCAAAGCATCAAGCTGAATCTGCTGGGGGGGGCCTGGAACTGTCCTCAGTGTGACTTCTGGGGAGGGCAGCAGCCGTTATCTGGCTGCTTCGTTTTGTTTGCCAAACAAGTCAATCTGTTACT
Source organism: Ateles fusciceps (assembly GCA_036589455.1). Classification (NCBI taxonomy): domain Eukaryota; kingdom Metazoa; phylum Chordata; class Mammalia; order Primates; family Atelidae; genus Ateles; species Ateles fusciceps. The sequence goes on from JAZHEH010000952.1 coordinate 21,294,608, forward strand.
TTACATTCCGGGCTCCCACGAATTGCTGACACGTAACGTTTGTAATGTTTGTCGACTACATGAATTAACAGAGGACCCCATGGCGACAACAGCAGACGAGGTCTCCGTCCCTGCCTGGGGATGGATTCCCAGAGCTGCCAGGCCTGGGGTTGCTGCAGGAGCATTTTCCTGCATGGCCAGGCAATGCATTAACTAAAGGACAAGCATAAAGACTTACTCTAATGCCCTGGCTCCTACAGACCCAGGACGCGTGCTAGTTCAGAGCTGGAAAGGCCTTTTGGGGTCACTGGGCCCAGCTCTCTCATTTTACGGATGAAGGAGCTGACAGCTCATTTTACAAAGACCTCCCAATAAGTTTCTTTTCCAACAGGGCTCTCCGCTGTGCCGACCCTGAGCACAGAGCGCGTGTCTTTGCCATCGTCCCTCTTGCCCAGTGGGCCTGCAACATGGTCAGAGGCAATGAAATATTTTTCACACAGAGGCCAAGGAGGCGTGCTGCCAGTTCGCTCCTCCTCCCTGGGCTGTGGGCCTGGTGGTGCAGGGGGTCTGGAGTTTGGGCTTTGGGGGCAGATCCGGGCATGGTTGAAATCCCAGCTCTGCCACTCACAAGCTGTGTGACCTCGGGAAAGTCATATAACCTCAAAGCTTTTGTTTCCTCTAATATATAATGGGACTAATAATGGCACCTAACCTATAGGACTGATGTTAAGATTAGCAGAGAAGATGGACGCAGCACCTCAATACCTGTCGGCCGCTCAGATCATGACCACTGACATCTTTCTCTCACGAGCGTCATCATCTCAGGGAGTCCACTGTCTAGTCACCAGCCCTCAGTGGGAGAGACTGGTATTCACCCCTGGGAACTCAGGAGAATATGGGTTTCTGCCTCACTCTCTGCCCCACGTAACCAAACACTAGATTATCCTTCCGCTCCTCCAACTGCTTCTCCTTGGGAAACTCACTCCAGGCTGCCCAAGACCACCTAACAAACCCTCCACGTGTGCCTCATTTCTTCAGACCTTGCTAGGGAGCTAACTGCTCCTGCTCTGACACCCTCCTTCTCTGTTGAAGATGAAATAATGCATGAGAGAGAACTTTGATACTTTGCCGCCGCCCAGGTACAGAAAAACTTAGATTTTGGAGTTAGAAGGGGCACTAGCAACGACCATGTTTCTTTTTGCTTCTGAAATATATAGGGAGTGGGGCCAAGTCCCTGGCTTGAGGTGAGGCATCCCCCAGGGGTGGCAAAGGCAGGCTAAGGCCCCTGGACTTACCGTCCAGAGCCTTTGAGATAAAAAGTGTGAAAAACAAAGGAGTGGCTCCTGCCTGTAATCACAGCATTTTGGGAGGCTGAGGTGGGAGAATTGCTTGAAGCCCTGAATTCTAGACCAGCCTGGGTGACATAGTGACTTCAACAAAAAATGAAAAATTAGCCAGCTCTGGTGGTACACACCTGTCGTCCTAACTACTTGGGAGGCTGAGGTGGGAGGATTGCTTGAACCCGGGAAACAAGGATGCAGTGAGCTGTGAGCCGTGCCACTGCACTCCAGCACGGGAGATGGAGCAAAACCCTGTGTTTAAAAAAAGAAAAAGAAAAGAAAAAAGAAAGAAAAAGAAGGGAAAAAATGACACAGCTTTTGAGCATAAACGCCAGAGTGGCCAAAATTCTCAATGAGAAGTTCGGACTCTTCTAGCCACCTTGGCAGAAAGGGAGGAGAATGCCTTTTGTCTGAAGGACTTGAGAGTCCCCCCTTTAAACCGACTGAGTAGTTGGCCACTGCCTTTCTGTAGATAAATGGCCGGTGATTAGTTTTTCTCTGAAACCCAGTGAAAGATTTTTCAAAGTATAAGTCCTGCCTGCACCAACTGCCCAAGGCACGGTGGACAAGGCCCCCAGGCCTAAGCGAGCATCCGAGGTCTGCACGGCCTGGTTGCTGCCTCCCCATCCTCCGCATCCACATCCTTCCCTCCTGTTATAAATGATCCACTTGAAAAACACTCATCTTTCAAATCTTAGATTCTCTCTCGCCTTTCCCAAAATGCTTTCCACGCTTTTGGAGATAGAATCAAGCATTCCTTTGTATATAACCTCCCTGACTCAGCACTTCATCATCATCTTCATCAAGAAATGTATTGAGAACTCAATCTGCGTCTTGCTAATGCTAAGCCCACAGGATACATTTATTTTTTCTTCAGAGTAGTTATTGCACTCAAATGGCTGTTGGCATAACTGTCTGCTTAATGCCTATTTCTTTTCTAGACGGAAAGTTCCCAGAAGGGCAGGCACCATTACTGCCTGGTTGATGACTGTATCTACAGCCCCAGAACAGCTCCTGGTACACAGTAGATGCTTAAAAATATCTGACAATAGGCCAGGCGTGGTGGCTAATGCCTGTAATCTCAGCACTTTGGGAGGCCGAGGCGGGCAGATCACGAGGTCAGGATATCGAGACCATCTTGGCCAACTGTCTCTACCAAAATACAAAAAATCAGCCAGGTGTGGTGGCACAGGCCTGTAGTCCCAGCTACTCAGGAGGCTGAGGCAGGGGGAATCACTTGAACCTGGGAGACGGAGGTTGCAGTGAGCCAGGACTGCACCACTGTATTCCAGCCTGGGAGACAGAGACTCTGTCTCAAAAATAAAAATAAAAATAAATCGACAATAAATACAGTCATTATTTCAGTGAACTCTCACAATAATCCAATTAGTTTGGCACAATTACTAATGTGAGTTTACACCTGAGGACACTGAAGCATAGGGAGGTGAAGTCAGTGGTTTAAGTGATGAGGCAGGGGTTGGAACCTGGGTGGTCTGCCTCCACAGCCCACGTGCTAAACTTCTGCACTTCCGTGAATTTCCACACCCCTTTACTTCTGGTTGCCAGAATGAATATTTTTTTCCTCTTGTTCTCTCATAGTCCCTGGGAAGAGCCTGGTCTCTACTCTGGGAGAACAAAAATTTCCTCATGGCAACAGCAAGAGGCTGTCTATATGACAATTGTAATCAGTGGTTGTATTAGCCGCTTTACCACCTCCAAAATTAGCAGAAAAGGCCAACTTGAGCTTTCATTGTACAGCTCTGCTAATGAAGGGGATCCTTTTAATTACATACTCAGTGCCTATCTGCAACACAAAGCATTTTAGTGTTTAAACACAGTTGTACACCAAAGTATAGGGCTATGTGAACACAGACAATATGAGCAGGGGAACCATGTGTAAAAGTTATTCTTTGCCTAGACTGTAATTTCTTTTTGGCATTCAATTTCATCTAAATCCAGTTCATTTTCCATGGTAATCCTAATTCTCTTCTATACACTGAGCACCCGATGAACCTTTATTCAGTAATTCCGTAGGCATATCCCAGGTCAGATACTCCCCCTTCAGACTGCAGATGCAATCTGCACACTTTGTTAATTTCACTCCTCACCGACTGATTTGCCTTGAGGGCTCTCCCCACTTACCAGCGCTGGTGCATCGGTCAATTCCTGCAGTACAGGTGTTGAACACAAAACCAGCTTCACTCAGCGTCATGCCAGGAGCTCATGGCATCTGTATCCCACCTTCCAAAGCAATTTTTGCATGCCATTCTGTATGGGATTTGCACTAAGGTGAGTGAAGCCTTATGGGGCTGATCCCACAGACCTTTCTCAGACAAGGGTATCCTGACTTTGCATTTGTATTTGGTCAGGGAGAAAAGGGAGTCACTCTTAGTGAGCCCCTCCTATGGGCCACGGACTCTAACAGGCATTCATTACCCTGGTGAAGCCACACAGAGACCTTAAGATGGGGATATGAAGATGCACCTCCAGAGCCAGAATGCCTGGGTTGGAATCCTGTTCCTGTTCCCAACTAGCTGGTTATCTTTGAAAAGTCTCTTATCCTGCTCATGCCCTGATGTCGTTATCTGTATAACAGGGATACTAATTCTCCCTATGTTCCAGCATTGTTGTGAGAATTAAGTGGGCTAATCCATTCAGAGCCATACCTGGAATGTGGCAAGCACTCAGTAACTGTTAGCTGCTGTGGCTGAACAAATCAAGCTAAGCTCGGGTTAAATACAGCACTCAAGGCCACATGCCTCCCAAACAGTATCAGCTGGTAACCATGACCTGCCTGACGCTTAAGACCCTGTTCTTTCTAGGCTTTCAGGGAGGCTAGGCCGAGGGGGCTCACTGCTGGTCCACTCCTCGGAGACTGCAGTCAGTGCCCTGGTCTGGCAGAGCGCGACCAAGAGACAGTCCTTCCATGTGCATGGTCCCCTTCTGGCCGCAGCATGAGCACACTGGCTTCTGCTTCCACTGCCCACATGCTGTTCTTCAAGAATGAGCATGCACCTCCTAATTGCCACTGATCTTTTTTTTTTTTTTTTTTGAGATGGAGTTTTTCTCTTGTTGCCCAAGCTGGAGCTCAATGGCGCGATCTCAGCTCACTGCAATCTCTGCCTCCTGGGTTCAAGCAATTCTCCTGCCTCAGCCTCCCGAGTAGCTGGAACTACAGGCATGCACCACCACACCTGGCTAATTTCGTATTTTTAATAGAGACGGGGTTTCTCCATGTTGGTCAGGCTGGTCTCAAACTCCCGACCTCAGGTGATCCACCCGCCTCGGCCTCCCAAAGTGCTGGAATTGATTACAGGTGTGAGCCATCGCCCCCGGCCCCACCACTGATCTTCTTAATCTTTCTTCAATCTTGCTTGTTCATAGCGTTTGATGCAGCTGAACACTGTCTTCCTGAACCTCTCATTTCCCAGCCCCTTCACCCACGCAGTCTCCGTGTTGTTTTTCCATCCTCTATTTTTCCTCCTCTAGGACCCTCAGTGGTAGGTGGTCCCCCAAGCCCCTGTCCTTGACCTGCTCCCTGCCCACAGTCTTCGTGGGTGATCTTAATCACACGAGATGGCTCCCAGGCCTGCACCTCGTGCCACCTCTCTGTCTGGGATGCCTCTGTCCCGCCCACCCCTTCACGACAGGCAGGTCCAAATCCTGCTCATCCTTCCACGCTCACTCTAGACGCCAGCCCACAGCCTTCTCGGATCCCCTCCCACTCAGAAATACTCTCTTTCCGATTCCCACAGTACTTCATTGTGGAATTTATCATTTTCCAAATTTATATCACAGTCATTTAAGTTTGTGCCTTCTTTTTCCTGATAGACTATGAGTTTGCCAGAAATAGAATCCATTTTTGTTCCTCTGGCAGTACTGTACATCTAATAGGTGATACAAAAAAGACACGCTGACACATGACTGCGTAAGTAAAGTATTTCTTAAGACAGAGAACATGAAGAATTTGGGATAATTTTGCCTGAAGACAAGAAAATGGGCAGGGTGACCTCTGGGTGTCATTTTCAGTTTATGGGTCTATAAACCCATCTTTAGGGTTAAAAATGCCACATTAATAATTTATGGTGATGTGAATAATGGTCATTCTGGTTCCACTCCTTACCAATTGTGTGGCCTTAGGAGAGTGGCACCAATACTCAGCCTCTGCTTCTCTTCTGCAAAATGGAGATGGACGATAGAATCTACCCTCCAGAGGTCCTGAGGGATTAGATGGGCTGGCGTAGAGAGGCTGGAACGCTGGTTGGAATGTCATATGTACGAAATAAATGATAGCTGTTATATGACTCCTTTGATATATATTTATTTAGTACCTACTCTGCAGCCAGGGATGTTGGGTCAACTCAAGCCCAACCTCCTCCAGGAAGATTTCTTGGCCTCCTTCGACCCATAACATTCTTTCCTCGAAGAATTTTGATCCTATCAAGATTAGATTTTTTAAATAATTTGACTAATAAATTAGGTACGCCTATTAGCAATCAGGTCCAGAGAGAAAGTCTTAACTTTTTTCTTGATGCAATTTGAATTCTCTGAACATAGAGTTGTTGTCAAAATCCATTAAAGTATTTGATTTCTCTTGTCACTGCACAATTCCCCAAGCAGACGTCCAGACAGTTTGCAGTGATGTTTCTCACAGAAGTACTAAATGTTTAGTTATCAAGGTACATTTTTTTGATGATGCCTCCCTGATGGCTCTGGAGACTCTAGAGACTGTGTAAGTTTAAGTGCAAGGTTAAGGCAGGCAGCCGAGTGGCAAGAATTGCAGGGAGTATGAGTCACGCAGGCCTGGGCTTTAGCTCTGACACTGCCACTTCCTGGCTGACTGACCTTGGGGAAGGTACTTAACCTCACTGAGCGTCAGTTTCCTCATTTGCAAAGTGGTGACGGCACCAAACCCACGGGGCTTTAGTGAACATGAAGTGGAATGCCAAATGTAAAGAACGTAGGAGCATGCCGACGCATCACTGGTCCTCGATACCAGACGGCTTAAAAATCTCGGAGATTTGCGGATGCACAGACTGGGGTCTAGAGGCTGCCGTCCTCCTCCCACTCCCAGAGGGACAGCCCTAAGCAGCAGTGTGTTTTTGGCGACACAATGACCAGACCCACTGGGTCCCGACTCTTCACAGCAGCCTCTCCCAACACCCATTCAAATCAATTATTACCCCACTTGACCGACTCACCCGGTGGGAGCTAAAGGTTTCCATGCCAACAGGAATGTGGTGGGCATCCCAACCCCCAAGAAGAAAACAAAAGCGACTCTTTTAGTTTCCCCACTAACAAGCATGGAGCTGAAGTCAGAGCTTTCTCTTTCTCAGTTGTCATGGCAACGTCTACTGACCTACCCCATCCTGCCAAACACACACAAGGGAGAGAGAGAGGGCAAGGGGAATGTGTGGGAGGTGGTGGACGAGGGATGAGGGGTAGGAGAAACGCTCCACAGTGCTTGGGAGAGAAGTACAAAAACACCTGCTTTTACAAAAAAAAACCCACTGCCCACTGGGAAATGCACACCCCTGGCCGGGGAATGGGGGAAATTCCAGTTTTTACTGTGTCGTTCCTTTGGCGATTATGAACAAATTTAGAGTCTGTTCAAAAGGCCAGTTCAAACCAGAAGAGGGAACAATTATTATTTCCTTGGCTATGACACAGAGACAGGGGGCGCTTCACTTACACCTCTCCTGTCCTGCTCAGCATTTGGGGGACTGGGGTTGATGCCACTCTCTGCTGTCTCTTGCCACAGCTCAGGGCACAATCTACAGGGCAATTTCCCCCTTCCTGACCTAATGGAGCCTCAGCAGCAGCTTGGGAAGAACAAAGAAGTGTGCCCACTCTGCAGGCAGGAAAACTGAGTGCTGTGACCATGAACCCATGAGTACCCACTTCTGTTTGCTGTTTCCTAGTTTGCTGTCTGCCCCCAGAAGTCTTCACCCAGGACAACACTTGAATTTGCCCAAATGGGATCAATAATTTCCCACACTCTCAGTCTGCATGTAGCTCTGAAGAATCATTTGCTGGCAGTCCAACACCTGCCAGAAAAATCCACCCCAGACGGCCCACTTGCATCTCAGTAGTCCGGTGTTCCAGGTTGAACATAACACGTCGCCTTGAACCCGCTTTTTGCTATTTCCATGTTGTTACTGGCAACTTCACCCCCCCACAGTGAGCCAAGCTCTAAACCCTGAAGTCAGACACTTTGGATTCTCCCTCTTGGTTTCTGGGGACTTGCACAGAGTCTTTCCACGGTCCTCTTTTCCATTTGGAGGCTCTGATTAAAATGTTCTGGGCGTTCTAGCAGGTGGAAGGCAATGAGCAGTGGCTAACCACAAAGGCTGCGGGGTCAGGATGCCGGGGACCCTCGCTGCTTGTACGCCTGTGTGCTAAGCACATCCTCTCATTTGATTCTCACTACAACACTTTGAGGTTAGGATTCTTCTTCATATGATTCCCAGTTTCCACAAGAGACTGTTTCCCTATGAGACAAAGAAAACTGACATAATTTGTCCAAGGTCGTCCAGCTTAGAAGTGGCAAAGCCAGCTTAGGAATCTGGATTGGCTTCACTCAAAACTCTCACTCTGAACCAATATGTATAGCTCCTTGCCACCCAGCTACAATTTTTTCTTTCTTTCTTTTCTTTCTTTGAGACAGGGTTTCACTCTGCTGCACGTGCTGGAGTGCAATGGTGTGATCATGGTTCACGGCAGCCTCAAACTCCTGGCCTCAAGCAATCCTCTTGCCTCAGCCTCCCAAGTAGCTGGGACTCCAGGCGCGGGTCACCGCTCCTGGCTAGTTTTGGTATCTTTAGTAGAGACAGAGTTTCTCTATGCTGCCCAGGCTGGTTTCTAACTCCTGGGCTCAAGCAAACCTTCTGCTTTGGACTCCCAAAGTGCTGGGATTACAGGCAGGAGCCACCGTGCCCAGCCTATAACTTTCTTAAGAACAAGGCTCATCACTTCATATTTATATCAGCGCTGACACCAGGGCCTGCCTCACAGCGCCTGATGAGTGCCACCTGATCAAAGCTCCATACACTGTCTTAGCTCAGAGCTGACCAGCCTGGGTTCATTCCCATACGTGACTTTGGGGAAGCCATTAGATAATAGCTGGAAGGCAGCAGTGGGCTGAACACTGTCCCCCAGAAGATATGAGCAAGTCTTAACCCCCAAAACCTGTGAATGTCATCTTGTTTTGGAAAAAAGAGTCTTTGCAGATATAATTAAGGATCTCAAGATCATTCTGGATTTAGAGAGGGGCCTAAATCTAGGGACAGATGTTCTTATAAGAGAGACGCAGAGGGAGAGTTGGTGCAGACACACACAGAGGAGAGGCCATGGGAAGCCGAGGCAGAGGCTGGAGTCACGTTACCATAGCCAAGAGCTACCAAATGCTGGAAGAGGCAAAGAAGGATTCTCCTCTAGAGCTCTGGACGGGGCATGACCCTGCGGACACCCTGGTCTCAGATTTCTGGCTTCCAGCACCGTGAAAGGAGACATTTCTGTTGTTCTAAGTATCGCAGTTTGAGCTAACTTGTTAGGCAGACCTAGGAAACTGATGTAAAAGCCCAGTGTCCTTATCTCCGACTGGGGTGCCCTTGGGGGTTACTGTGAGATAATGTAACTGGAAGCAACGGGAAGAGTGCCTGGTGCACAGTAGGCCCCTCAATAGATGCTAGCTGAACAGCGCTAAAACATTCTGAGCACTAAAACATCTTGGAAACTTCTTTCCCAAGGCACACCTGGCTGACTGCCTCTGTCTACATTCTCAGGCTTGTAAAGTGTTTAACTTCAGAACCCACGAGCCAGAAGGAAGAGCCACGGGGAGTATCTCCTCTGAGCCCAGCTGCGTGAGATGAACGGGCAGCCAGCAGAGACGCTGGTGTCCTTGCGAGGCTGGTAACTAGTGCTGGCCCATCTCCAGCCCAAGATGATGAGCCTGTCACGGTGGGTTTCACAAAACATCTGTTTCAGGAACAAGCCTGTTGTTTCAGGCAAGCTCTAGAGATAATAGTATGTTTTTCCTATACACAGCCATGACATGTTCACTGAAGCTGAATATCTCTAAATGTGACCAATTTCTTAAGTGGCAGAAGCCCATCAAACTCTTTGAGAACATATATGGTATGCGGGCAGCCCAAGCGGCTTCCTTTGCTGCCGCAGAGCTAAAGCAGCACTCACGCTGGCTTGCAGGGAGGCGGTCAGAGTGGGAGCGGGTAGCAGTGGCGATTTCTCTGAAGTTGGTCCCTCTAAAGGTTATGCTTAATTCTGCAAGGCAGTCAGGTCCCCAGGCTTCATGCATATGGATGGCAGTGGTGGCTGAATGATAACCTGCAATTTCTCTTCCCCACGTTAATCGACTTGGGTTGGCTACCGAGAATTTGACTAGACAACGCAATGGCAGTGCACATACCAATGATCCCAGGATCTCAGCGCAGCTCTGCCGGCTTCAACTCGATTCTGGCCTGCGATAAGAAAGCACTAGCACGGCGTCCCGTGTGAGATGAGCAGACCGTACCTTGGCATGAGACAGAGACGGCCAGAAGGCTGACCACAGCGAGGAGATCTGGGACACTTTCCCACAGGCGAGGGGGAAACTTGGGCCCATGAAGCACATGCTGCAAGATCCCCCACGGAGAAATGCCTCCCCCGCAGCAAGCACAGAAAGGCTGTACCCCGCCTTCCTCCCAGGGGAGGAGTGGGATGTGAGCTCCTTCCCTCGGCAGCACACAGATCAAGCCTGGAATATGTCTGGTGTCTGATGTGCTGCTTGGGAGTCAGGCCTGAACTTCTTGGGGGCCCCAGGCAGCCCCAGCACCCAGTAGGGGTCTGGAGTGAGTGAGCTTCCTGGCCCCGGGAGCGCAGTTAGCCCGAAGCTGCCCTGGCTATTGGAGCCTCCACTCTTAACCCCTCTGCTCACCCAGGTGGGCCACTGGCCTGCAGCCTTCGCTTGGGTCCCTTCTTCATTTCCTGGTCCTATCCCCCTCCCCTTTCTCACCAGACTGCTGCTGGGATCCTAGGATGCCACAGGGTCAAGCCCATCCTGGCTGACCAAGAAGCTTCCAAGGCCAAGTCTAGGTAGCTCAGAAGACAGTGGCTCTGGTATAACCTCCTGCAATGATCCTGTGCCCTGCCAACTGCGCCCAGAGAGCACTGGCCAAAGAGTCAACACATTTAGAGAGGAAATAACTTCAAGCCATAGACACCAGCAAGTTCAAGGTCCTCATTCTGCATGTAGATAAGTTCTGGAGATGGGAAGTGTGGCTTGTCCAAGGTTTCCTGGCACTTAGGTTTCAGGCTCAGAAAGGAACCCAGGTTTCTGCACTCCTGGTGCAGTTTGCTATGACAACATCCTTGGCTCTACTTTGGGCCAGTATCAGCTCTTTGCAGACAGGGGCTGTGTCTGACTCATTTCTGACTCTCCAGCAACAGCATGGGGCCAGGAGGGGGAATCAGTCATTGTTACTTAGACTTGGCTGAATCAGTCCCCTTTGTAAAACGAATAAATCAGACACAGACACATTACTGAAGCCAGCACAAAGGTATGACTTCAGGATCTTCAAATACCTCAACTATGAGCAGGGAGGTGCTATTTCTGCCTATAAAATGGCATGGAAGTAGAAAAAGATGTCATGTCACTATGTGACTTTTTCCTTGCATAACTGTGATCCAGTGTCCACACAGGAATAGCCGCTATGGTCTGGAGGTTGTGGCTGACACCCAGACACTGCACGGGGGGCCTTGGACACAGGTCTGATTTAGTCCTGCTCTCAACCCTGCCAGGCAGGAACTACCAGCCCAGAAAGCGTCTGATAATAGGTAGAAACTGAGGCTTAGGTTGGTTCAGTGCTTTGCCCAAGGGCACATAGCTCCCCAAGTGCTAGAGCATGGACTTGAGTCCAGGTCTGCGCTGTTTTACCTGAATCGGGCAGTTCTGTCATAAGAATAGTAATAACTAACACATTGTGAGTTTACTCCTCTGTGGCAGGCAGGTTAGGTGCATGGATTCATTTAATTCTCACAACAACCCTATGAGGCACCGCTACTTTACAGATGAGGAAAAATAGACCCAGAGAAGTGAAGTAATTTTACCTAGTAATTCCAAGCCAGCCTAAAAGACAGGGACCTGAGAGACAGAGCGAGCTCAGAATAAGAGGCGGGGGTGCACGAGGAGCTCCGGCGTTGGGCTGGATTTGCCAGCTGTGTGATTTGGGGCAAATTACTTGGAATACTTTTTTAATTTTTGGAAAACCGATATAACATACAATTTACCATTTTAACTATTTGAAGTGTATGATCCGCATCACACACACGCATTGCTGTGCAGCCATCACCACGTTCCATCTCCATAACTTTTCTCATCTCCCTCCACGAAGCTCTGTCCTATCATACAATAACCCTCGACTCCTCCACATCACTCCCAGCAACCACTCTACTTTCTGACTCTATGAATTTGACTACTCTAGATGCTTCCTAAAAGTGGAATCATGGCCAGGCGCAGCGGCTCACGCCTGTAATCCCAGCACTTTGAGAGGCCGAGGTGGGTGGATCACAAGGTCAACTTGGAGTTCGAGACCAGCCTGGCCAAGATGGTGAAACCCCGTCTCTACTAAAAATACAACAATTAGCCAGGCGTGAGGGCTCACGCCTGTAATCTCAGCTACTCAGGAGGCTGAGGCAGGAGAATCACTTGAACCTGGGAGGCAGAGGTTGGGGTGATCCAAGATTGTGCCACTGTACTCCAGCCTGGGCAACAGAGCAAGACTCTGTCTTGGGGGGGGTGGTTGGGAAGGGGGAATCATATAGTGTTTGTCCTTCTGTGTATCTAGCTTGTTTCACTTAGCATAATGTCTTAAGGGTTCATCCATGCTATAGCGCGTGTCAGAATATCCTTCCTTTTGAAGGCGGAGTCTGTTATTCATTCTTCATTGATGGACACTGTGAATAATGCTGCTATAAGCAAGGTGTACATAGGCAAGTTACTTTTAAGTCAGTCATTTTTCTACCCCAATCCTGAGCCTCCAGCTTTGTTTCTGACTCAGAGGAGGGATTCCCCACCCACCCAGTGTCTAGGTCAGACACCAGAGAGAAGAGATTAATTCTCCCTCTCCCTCTCACAATCACCAAGCCAGCCAAGTCCCAGCCCTCCTGCCACTGCAGTTCACACGCATCCCTGCCATCGCTTGTCATCTCATCATGGGTCACCTGAACTTCAACAGCCTCTTCACACTTCCAATGCCTCCTCCATGTCATAGCCAAAACCCCAAGCCTGTCCCTGGCTCACTCCCTCATTTCCTTCAAGTGCGTGTCAAAGTGTGCACTGCTAAGGCAGGCTGCCCCAACCACTCCACTTCCAAGTACAGCCCACACCCTTCCCGGTCCTCCAGATCCCTCCCTGCTTCATTTTCTCCATAGCGCTCATCACCACTCATCACAGTATAGATTTTACTCATTTATTTTCCATCTTCTGTCCTCTCATCCTCCATTCTCCATAAATAATGGCAGTTCACAAAGGCAGGGATTGTTGACAGTTTTGTGCACTGCTGACCCCTCTATCCTGGTGTAGAGTAAGTGCTCAATAAACACTGGCTGGGTGCATGAATGTATGAATGACTGGCTCCTCTTTATCTGCAGGGTGAAGTCTAAAGTCTCCAACCTGGTCAAGCCTTTCTATGCTTTGACTTTGGGTCCCTCTCTGGCCCCATCTCAGACCACAGTTCTATTTAAGCTCCAGTCATGCTGCCCTGCTCCCCAAGTCCTCCTGCTTTCTGATAGACAAAGACCCTAAGCCTTTGCAGCAACCTGGTCTCTGCCTGGACCGTCATTCCTTCCACTTTGCCCCACCCTTCTGCTGGCTTGTGGGACTCCCTTCACTAGGTTCCCATGACACCCTGGTTTTTGTCTTGTTTCGTTTTATTTTTGAGACAGAGTCTCGTTCTGTCACCCAGGCTGGAGTATAATAGCGCGATCTTGGCTCACTACAACCTTTGCCTCCAGGGTTCAAGCGATTCTCCTGCCTCAGTCTCCTGAGTAGCTGGGCTTACAGGTGCATGCCACCATGCCTGGCTAATTTTTGTATTTTTAGTAGAGACAGGGTTTCATCATGTTGACCAGGCTGGTCTCGAACTCCTGACCTCATGATCTGTCCCCCCTCGGCCTCCCAAAGTGCTAGGATTACAGGCGTGAGCCACCGTGCCCAGCCAACACCCTGTTTTTACCACTTTTGAAGCCCTTTTCACACTGTATTACAATCATCCTTGAACTCATCTCTAGCTGTTCTAAACTGCCAGCTCCACCCGGGCAGGAAGACCTCGCTCACACTGGGATTCTCAGCGCCGTGCACGGAACACATCGTAGATACATGGAAAGTATGTACTGAAAGACATCGTCAGTCTCCACTGCTTCCACCTGCAACAATGGCAATGCCACTCCTGCAGGGTTGCCCGAGGAGCAGAGATCACACACAATATGTGTAACATCTGCCACCGTGCCTGGCACAGAGCAGGCGTTTAACACTCGCAGTTCAGTGCTACCCTCTGATGCAACAGAGAGATCACAACGGTTTAGGAAGATCTGCCTTTGTTTAGAAGCCACCAGCTGAAGTCCTTCCATAATTTGTCATCTCTGGGGCCACGCTGGTAAATGTCAGCCCCAGAAAGAATTCCTGTCCTTCCTGTCTTATCCATCACATTTTGGCAGCGTGCCCACTGAGCACAGAAAACATCCAAGGACACGGTCTTCTCGATCATCATGTCACAGAATTGAGAACTTCCAGGGATTTCAAGGACCAACTGTGTTGATTCCTCATTTTACACCTGAGGATACAGGCTCAGAGAGGTTGTCTAACTTGCTCAGAGTCACTCAGCCAGCTAGGAATTTCACCTTCTCTTTCCTTTATGCACATTCTCTCAGGTTGAACCTGTTGGACCCTAAAGGATTTGAGAGTTTAGCCTAAAATTCTCACCTGGGTTCAATCCTAACTATATATATGTATATATACAAACATACATAGTGATGATAATATCTATCTATTCATCCATCTATTATGAAAGTTAAAAATGTCTCCTTCTACCTTCATATATATATATATATAATACACATAATATATATAATTTATATATTAAGTGTATTTTATAATGTTCCAGTATAATCTTCCAATCAGCAGCATCAAGTTCATTTTAGACTCTGGAAACTGTATTAGTCAATTTTCACGCTTCTGATAAAGACATACTCGAGACTGGGAGGAAAAATAGGTTTAATGGACTCACAGTTCCACATGGCTGGGGACGGCTCACAATCACGGCAGAAGGCAAACAGCACTTCTTACGTGGCAGCAGCAGGAGAGAATGAGAGCCAAGTGAAAGGGGTTTCTCCTTTATAAAACCATCAGATTTCATGAGACTTATTCATTACCACAAGAACGGTATGGGGGTGACCACCCCCATGATTCAATTCCAAACGCCTCCATGATTCAATTACCTCCCACCAGGTCCCTTCCATAACACGTGAGAACTTATGGGAGCTACAATTCGAGATGAAATTTGGGAAGGGACACAGAGCCAAACCATACTAAGAACCTTCTCTGCAACCCACACAGAAGAAATCTTACTCTTACCGTCCCTCTGAACGAATGACCTGCCATCCACAGAGGGGTGGCAATGTCACCCCAATTCTCCATGGAAGAGAAGTTCCTCCCTGGAAAATACCTCTGCCTGACTGGAAGCGGGGGTCCCCTTCATCATGGCCACCGGGGAGTTCTGTTGTTGGACTGCTTTGAGTAGGGAGGGAGGCTGCTGTGGGAGCAGTGTCAGGTCTGGCACTCAGAGGGGTCACAGAAGGATCAGGAAGGCAGTGAGGGGTGGTCCCAGCTGGAAGTGAACCCAGAACTCCCCCCTCACTGGAGAGGGAGTTCTGAGTCATCAGCCACCACCTACAGACTAATTCACAACCTCTGGTCCCAGAGGAAATCATTAGTTCTAATTATTATTATTATTAGGCATTATAACTAATTAGTAAAAATAGCTACCATTTACCGAGTGCCAACTTACGCCTGATACTTAATGCATATCATTACTTTTTTCCATTTTATGTCTTAAAGTTTATTTCCTATTTTCCTAATTATAGTCAATATATGTTCATGGAAAAAAATAGTTAAATATACCAAAAAGCAGACAAAGGGGAAAAAAATCATAGTTTATCCCCCCCACCTACCAATGATCATTGTTAGCATGTTGGTGTTTTATTTCCAGAATTTCTTCTTTGTCTGTCTGTCTGTCTCTCTAGCCTTCTCCACGTATGCATATGTGTGTGGGGGGGGGGGGCATGTGAGATTTAACATACTTGTGACTATACTTTTATAAAAGATTACCTCTAACTTCTACAACAATCCTATGAGTTGGGTACTACCGTCCCCATTTTACAGATGAGAAACCTGAGGCTCAGAGAAGATGAATAATTTGCCCAGTGTCCCACAGCAGGTCTCTGGCAGGACAGGGACTCACAGCGAGTCTCTCTGTTATCAAAACATGTCCTTTCCCAACTCTGCCATGTTCCTTCCCACTTAGCAAGGAAGAACTGGGGATCGTTTAATTACCTCTACTTCTGCCATCCCATTCCTCTGCCTGCATCTGCTGGACCACACCCCACTGAGAGATGTAGGTAAGGGAGATGAAGATGATCTCACCTACGTCTACTCAATGGGTAGTACCCAAGGATGGAAAACTTTGAGAGATTAAGCTTAGATGCAGACATTCTTAGCAGAAACTGGAGGGAATCTGTGTTTTTGGTGCATACAGATATCTGGAAAACTGAAATCAGAAAGCACAATGAACTATTTTTTGCAAGCTGTTTTGCATGAGAAAAATCTAAGTATCATCTGCAGAGCAGCTGCAGGATGGCCTGCAAAGCTGTAAGGGGCTGGGCCACCCGAACCACACCCGTGGGGAGGAAGCAATGAGCACCTGGATTCCACATTTCACCAAATGTCTGAGCAAATCCAAGGGTACTACATGTCTTCATGTTGGCACCAAGCAGATAAACATGTGACATCTCTCTCCTATATGCCAAGCACTGGGTACAGGGGCTATAAAATAAATAAGACAGTGTCCCTGCCTGCAAGGAGCTTACAGCCTGGTGCAGGAGACCCCTAAAAGAAGAAACTTACACAAGGATGTAGGAAGTGCTGAGAGGGAGACACAGAAAACTTTCTGGAGAAATAGGAATGCTTTTATACTGTTGGTGGGAGTGTAAATTAGTTCAACCATTGTGGAAGACAGTGTGGTGATTCCACAAGGATCTAGAACTAGAAATAGCATTTGACCCAGCAAGACCATTACTGGGTATATACCAAAAGGATTATAAGTCATTCTGCTCTAAAGACACCTGCACATGTATGTTTATTGCAGCACTATTCACAATAGCAAAGACTTGGAACCAACCCAAATGCCCATCAGTGATAGACTGGATAAAGAAAATGTGGCACATATACACCATGGAATACTATACAGCCATAAAAAAGGATGAGTTCATGTTCTTTGCAGGGACATGAATGAAGCTGGAAACCATCATTCTCAGCAAAATAACACAGGAACAGAAAACCAAGCACCACATGTTCTCACTTATAAGTGGGAGTTGAAAAATGAGAACACATGGACACAGGGAGGGAACACCCCACACTGGAGCCTGTCGGGGGGTGGGGATAGGGGAGGGGATAGCATTAGGAGAAATACCTAATGTAGATGACGGGTTGATGGGTGAAGCAAACCACCATGGCACATGTATACCTATGTAACAACCTGCACGTTCTGCACATGTATCCCAGAACTTAAAGTATAATAATAATAATAAGGTTAAAAAATTGGACCATCAAGGTCCAATTCCTAAAAACATTAAGATGGGAGAATTCATGGTTGAGAAGAAAAGGCGGCGGGGGTCCGGGGGAGGTGGGACCAACGACAGGAACACGCTGATTAAAGCCTATGCTCATTTAAATGAAACTATAAAGACGGGACTAAATAAAGATGTATCTTTATCTTACACATCTTAAATTTAGTAACAGTGAGTTGCCACGCTTCACTCCCTAGACAGTTTTCAGGATCTTTCTCTCTTTCATCTTGAACAAGATGTCTGGAATGTTTTGCTTTGCCGCAGATAATGCTCACAATGAACGGTGTCTGTGTGTCTGTGTGAGCTTATGTTTGTGTGTGTTTGTGTGGTTGTATTTGTGTGTGTGTACATAAGTGTGTTTGTGTGACTGTGTGCATGAGTACATGTGGTGTGTTTGTGTGTGTGCATGCATTTGTGTGGTTGTGTGTCTGTGTGGTTGTGTGTATGTGTGTACATAAGTGTGTTTGTGTGACTGTGTGCATGAGTATGTGTGGTGTGTTTGTGTGTGTGCATGTATTTGTGTGGTTGTGTGTCTGTGTGTTAGCGTGTGTGGTTGTGTGTGGTTTTTGTGTGTTTGTATGACTGTGTGACTTTGTGTGACTGTGTCTCTATGTGGATGTGTGGTTGTGTGTGGTTTTGTGTGTGTGGCTGTGTGTGGTTGTGTCTGTGTGAATGTTTGGTTGTGTGTTTGTGTGGTTGTGTGTGTTTGTGTGTGTGTCTGTGAATGTGTGGTGATGTGGGTATGTGTGACTGTGTGTGATTGTATCTGTATGTCCATTTGTGTGGTGTTTATGTGTGTGTGTGTGTGGATGTGTGGGTGTGTGTTTGTCAGTGTGTCTGTGTGTGTGTGGATGTGTGGGTGTGTTTTTTGTGTTTGTGAGTGTGTGTCTGTGTGGACATGTGGATGAGTGTGTGTGGATGAGTGGGTGTTTGGTGTGTGGTTGTGTGGGTTTGTGTGACTGTGTGTGATCGTATCTGTGTGTGTCTGTATAATTGTGTGTGTGTTTGAGTGTGTCTGTGTGTGTCTTTGTGTCTCTGTGTGGATGTTTGGGTGTGTTTTCTGTGTTTGTGAGTGTGTGTCTGTGTATGTGTGGGTGTGTTTGTGTGTGTGTGTGTGTTGATGTGTGGGTGCCTTTTGTGTGTTTGTGTGTGTGTATATGTGGGTGTTTTGTGTTTGGGAGTATGTGTCGTGTGTGTGTGTTTGTGAATGTGTGGTTGTGTGGGTTTGTGTGACTGTGCGTCATTGTATGTGTGTGTCCATTTGTGTGGCTGTGTGTGTTTGTGAGTGTGTGTGCTCCGCCATCTACAGGTTCTGTTATCTCTAAGTGAATAACCAGGAGTTGATGAATTCTGCCTCTGGCTCCCACCGAAGACACGGAATGCTGGGAATGCTTCCACCTTGGTCCAGTGCAGCAGACATCAGGAAAGAATAGACATATTTCTTACGGCACCTACTGTGGGCTCCCCTTATAAGGGCTAGGTGGCTTTAGCTTGAAGTTCCCAACTGTCGGCCAGGAACCTGCACCTCAGCCCCTGGAGGTCAGTCCCACAGCCCCCGCCCGCTGCCCTCAGCTCTCCCATCTCACACATAGTCTTGGTGCCCAACCTCTTCTGTGTCACTTTTTCTCCTACTCTTTCCTCTTGTGCCTCAACTCCCAGGTTCTCTTTCTCCTGGGAGTCGGGGCATGAGTTGGAACTCACACTTCTCCCGGGTCGGGACAAGAGTCAGGACTCACTTCTGGGTCCCAGGTTGCGCAGATGAGTGTGCAGGAG
This sequence comes from Ateles fusciceps, assembly GCA_036589455.1. Classification (NCBI taxonomy): domain Eukaryota; kingdom Metazoa; phylum Chordata; class Mammalia; order Primates; family Atelidae; genus Ateles; species Ateles fusciceps. The sequence continues at coordinate 21,313,597 of JAZHEH010000952.1, forward strand.
GCCATCTGAAGGTGCCTGAGCTTCAGTGCGGGGTCCTGGGAGGCAGCAGGAAGGACTATGCAGACCCCGGCCCTGAGGCAGGAGGAAGCACCGCCTCCATCCGTGGCAAGAGGAACAGGCATTCCAGCTGAAATCATTTCGGAAACAATGCTCCGGCAGCCTGCGAACGGGGCTGTTTGTGGGTGTCATAGCCACCCCACGCCACAAGGAAAACGCGTGCAGGGATCCGAGGCACAAACCAGCCGTGCATGACAGATCGCGGCCTCGAGTCAGCTGTAGGTCTTTTCCTTGTGACCACTTCCCAAACTGGCTCTGCAAAGTCAATGTCAACCAATCACCAATTCCACAAATTTGATTCAGGCCACATTAATTTGCGTTGACCTCACAGTCTAGCAGTGAATAGACCTATGAAGGAAACCCAAATGACTACGAATGTCAGCCAGCCATGCACACACAGGAAAAGATCAAAAGGGGGGCCTTTGTGAGGAAAGGCATGGCTCACCCCCACACAGAGGCTATGTGCTTGCAGTTTTTTTCCAGTTATGAAAAATAAAACCATACTGGTTTTCCACAGCTGATATCCACTGGGTGCTTTGAAACCTCATAACAAGTCTGCGAGGCAGGAAACTGAGGCCCATAGAGGTAAAGCAGCTCCCTCAGGATCACACAGCTAGCACGTGGTAGAACTGAGATTCAAACCTGATCAGCCTGAGCCACTCTTCACTGCTGCCTCTTCCGGGGGCTGCGGTCATTCTTCAGGCCCAGTCTTCGGCTCATTTTCTCTCTCTTCTCTCCGGGCATTCAGTGTCATCAGTGCTCTGGCCATCACCTCTGTGATGATGCCAGGTTGATCTTCGAATTTTCCCTTTCACCAGGCTTCCAGCCCGCTCTGAAAGTCCCTGCCGAATGTTGCCTCTTGGCTACCCCCGCATCCCACAAGTCCACCTTTCCAGGCGTTTCCCTCCAGACACACACACATACACACACACACACACACACACACACACACACACACACACACGCATGCACAAAGTCTCCAGCTGCCCCCGGGAAGGTGGTCTCATTATAGGAGAGCCCTTGAAGGCCACCTCATCAGGGAAGTTTTCTCTGCCCGTGTCTCCACCATGTCCAGCTAATTTATTTTTCTTTTTTGTAGAGACAGGGTCTTGCTATGTTGCCCAGGCTGGTCTTGAACTCCTGGCCTCAACCAATCCTCCTGCCTCAGTCTCCCAAAGTGCTGACATTACAGGCATGAGACACCTTGCCAGGCCCACCCTACATTTTAATTAATTTTTTCCCTCCATTTTCTCCCTCCTTCTATCCCACCACCACTAGAAGGTAAGTTCCATGGGATTAGAGTTTTGTCTGTTTCATTCTCTGTTACATTCCCAGTGACTAAATACAGGGCCAAGTGCATATTACATGCTTAGTAAACACATGTTGAATGAATAAATTTAAAAGTTACCCTTCTAAATGTCTCTTAGGGGTTTTATGTTGTATCTTATTTAACTCTGTCAATAACCCTATGCAATAGACATTATTTCCCCCACTTTACGGAGGAAGAAACAGTAGCTAATGAGTGATATGAATGGCTTAAAAAGTACATATGCCTAGTAAGTGGGATTTGAAACCAGGACAGGCTGTCTCATGCCTGTGTTTATTACACTCTCCACATCACACAAGGGTGTCTCCCAATAGTCCCAATAGCCTCTGGACCTAAATTTAGCATTTAACTACAGCATCTTGCCTTTAGCGAGGGTCTGTTGCTCCTAGTTCTCAAGGGTCTTTATTTTGCCCCTTGTCTCGAAAGGTTCATAGAGTGCACAATTCTAAGTTTTCAGTTATTTTCTCTGAGCACTTGAACAGGTTTCACTGACTTCTGAATTGCATTGTCAGTGTTGCAAAGGCAGGGGTCAGCCTAATTACCACTGTGTTTTAGCATATAATCTGCCTTCTCTCTCTGGTAGCTTTTACGATCTTTTCTTTGTCTTCGTTATTTAGCAGTTTCACAATATGTCTACCCATGGTTTTCTTTTTATTTTGCTTGAAATTCCGTGGGCTTCCTGAATCTGATCATTGATATCTTTCGTTTCTGTTCTCATCGGAAAATACTCAGCCTTAACTTCTTTGAATATCAACTCTCTGCAGTCTTTCTATTATCTCCTTCTGGAATTCCTATTGAATGTATGACCTTCTCATTCTAGCCTCCATTCTTAATATTCTTTCACTGGTTGTCCATCTCATTATTTATTTATTTGTGCTAAATTCTGGGTAATTTCTTTAAATGTATCTTTCAGTTGTCTATCAGGTCTCTAATTTCTTTTCAGGTGAGTCTAATCTACCATTAAACCCACTGAGTTCCTATTTTAGTTTTCTATTTATTTCTGAAATAGGGTCTCACTCTGTTGCCCAGACTGGAGTGCAGTGGTATTATCATGGCTTACTGCAGCCTCAACCTCCTGGACTCAAGTGATCCTCCCGCCTCAGCCTCCCGAGTAGCTGCAACTACAGGTGTGTAGAGATGGAGTCTCACCATGTTGCCCAGGCTGGTCTTGAACTCCTGGGCTCAAGAGATCTCCCGCCTCAGCCTCCCAAAGTGCTGGGATTACAGGAGTGAGCCACCACACCCTGCCTGGTATTTCACTTTCTTTGTGGCTATTGTAAATGGGATTATGCTCTTGATTTGACTCTAGCCAGGACATTATTGGTGTATAGAAATGCTACTAATTTTTGTACACTGATTTAGTATCCTGAAACTTTACTAAAATTGTTTATCAGTTCTTAGTAGCCTTTTAGCAGAATCTTTAGGGTTTTCTAGTTAGAGAATCACATCATCACTGGAGAGAAATAATCTGACTTCTTCTTTGCCTATTTGGATGTGTTTTACTTTTTTCTCTTGCCTGATTGCTCTGGCTGAGACTTCCCTTTGGATCTTCATTGCTAGGAATTCTTAGAGTCCCAGGCTTAAAGTTTATTTTATCAGAGAAGAACTGCGTTTACTTCTGTCATGTGCCTGGGAACACCAACAACTTAGAACAGCTTTAAATTAAACTGTAAGTATTCTGTTTTTCAAGTCACACAGATCATGTGAACTCCAACTCTAAACTCTTGTGAGATTGGGCTTATGGCTCTTAAAGAAGACACCGTCTTCCCCTCCCCGCAGAGCCAAGGCCAACACTGGCAAGTATCCCTACGACACCCTGCGGGATGGGTTTTTCCTGGTTCACTCGCTGAGAATGTGATCTTTCAGCGCTCCTGGTTTTATGTAGGAGTTTCCAATCTAAGTTCCCTCATTGTTCAGTCTCTAGACTTTGTCTCTTATCTCCATGTGGGCCCAAGCTCTAGGCCACAAGGGATTGTCAGATACTTGCACGGAAACCCTAGTGGCACCTGCTCACCCCCTCCAAAACTGTGTTTTCTCATTGCTTCTGGCTTCTGATGATTTTTCTTACTTTCCTGTCAGCACATTCATACATTTAATTTTTTTTTAGCCAGCATGTACTGGGGGAGTTTCTTCAGATATCTAGTCTGTAATGTTGTTAGACACAGAAGATCTATTGTGTGATTATGCAAAAATTACTTCCATTGCTTTTCTCTCTTTATAAAAATAATATATATCTTCTATAAAGAAAAAATAAAACCATGGACAATCAGGATGAAAATAAAAACCATTTCTCATCCCACAGCCCAGAAACAACCAGTTAACATTTTGGTGCCTATCCTTCCTTATCTGTATAAAATGGGTCCTCTGTATTTGTTATTTTGAAAGCTTTTTCCTCCACTCAAACTATGATGAACATATTTCCCTGGACTTCACTATTCTTTAAAAACATCCTTTTAAGTTACCAGAGTGCACAGGTGTGCCATGATGGAGGCGGTTTTGGATAAAGTCTGCCTGACTCCTGAAGTTCTTCCTTTTTCCATTGTTCTGTGCGAGGCATTTCCCTCTAAGCATTAGCTAAACCACAGTAGTTAGGAACCTTGGAGAGAAAGATGTTTCTCACAGTCTGTTTCAATTCCCTGTGTCCCACTCTAGGCTTAGAGTGTCTTTAATTGTGTGCAGCTGGATTTATGCTTGATCTGTTTAGCCTGGAGTTTCTACCGAGGTTTTTTTTTTAAAGGTCCTTAATGGGATGTTGATGGGTTTATCTCAGTCTCCTTTTCCATGCCTGTACTGTGAGTCTGAGTAAGTCATCAGCAAGCACTCCATTTGTGCGTTTTTAGCGAAGTGCGGATGCTTCTTTTGTGACACAGATGGGAGTTGAACAGCAGACCCAGGGCCACAGGAATGTTCAGTGGCCACAGGAATGGTCAGCCATGCCATTCTCTGTGGACTTCTAGTTCGTCATTGTACCATGCGTTGGGAAATTCTAGAGCCTTTTCTGCGCTGACATTCAGCAAGCATTTTCTCTCTCTCACAGAGTCACAGGTTATCAGACGGGGGATGTCTGCAGGTTCTATACTATAGACTATACTGTCTACCCCTGGGACTCTTATCTAAAATGAGCCCAGCTGCTTGGGGGCTTTCCTATGACTACTGTAACCACATTTCCTTATCCAGAAGTTCAGACACATTGTCTGATGGCCTCGGTCCAAAGGTAATAATCACAATGGGCCAACTCTCAGAGGCCTGCAATGCACCTGAAACTGCACTGTATTTCACATAGATCCTCTAATCCTCCTACCACCCCTGCGGTGCAACAGTCTCCCTATTTTATAGACAGGAAAACTAAAAATTAAAGAGATGAGCTTGCCCAGCATCACACAAATAGGAGAGTCAGAATTAGAGTCTGAGTCCCACTCTTTCCATCCTGCTGTACTGCTTTTTGCTCTTGGGTGTTTAGAACACAGAAATTCTGAGGGCATGGAAAGAACACTTAGTTAAATCTTTGGCAGTCCCTGAGGCTTGGCTGAAAAGTGCCTATCATGTGTCTGGCAAAGCTGGATGGCACTGGTAAAAACAGCACCGGCTTTAAACTCAAAACTGGGTTCAAATCCTAACTCTGTCACTGAGACACTGTGTGACTTGGGGCAATTCACTTAACTTGTCTGATCTTCTGTTTTCTTATCCTTAAAATGAGGGTAATACCTCACTTGCAAAGTTGTTGTGAAGATTAGTTGAGATTTTGTATAAATATATACATGTAACATATGACTATGAGATTATGTATATTTATTTTTATGCACATTATTTTTTATAAAATGTTTTAAACACTCATTTTACACACACATACATATCCCATAGGCACCCAGTGGCTGGTATAATGTAAGGTGGTCACTAACCTCTCTGGTTCTGCCATGTCTATACTTCATGAATCTGTCAGTAACAGCAAATTGGATAATCGAAAGGAGTAGGTAAATATGAAGCACTGAAAGAGAATACTGAGGTGTATCTTTTCTTCTGTGCTTTGAATGGAATGACATTTACCTTGTCATTTTATAGCTAGGGGTTTGCAGGGTTTTCCAGCAGAGCTCAAGGATATCAAGTGCAGTGTGGGTTAAACACACAGGCCAACTCAGCTTCACGCCTAGGCTGAGACTGTCCATGAAGCATAGATTGCTTTAATTCCCATATTCATGACAGAGTTCTCTTGGGAAACAGTATTTTCTGTTTGGAGAAAATACTAACAACTAAAACTATTTCCACATTTCATAATGATCATCCAAGGGACATCTGCAAATGCGTGGCTTTGATCCATTTTTACACGTTTAATGTGCGGCCCATCTAGAGCCGCACCAGCGGACTCAGCCCTGTTGCAGCCTTGAGCCAGTCCGGCCCCAGCAATCGCCTTTGCCCTGGTGGTGTTCTTTCTGACTTAAGTTTGGAATCCTCACGCATATGAGAAACTTCAGGCTCTAGTAGCTATCAACCCCATCGTCATGGAGCCAGGTCAATTTCCCCCAACTGGACTTCTGCCCTTGTTCCTGGTTGGTACCTTGTTTCCCGCTAGGGGAGACAACCCGACCGGGATCCCTGCCCATTTGACCAGCCCCTGCCATGCCCTTGTTTCCTTTTTTCTACAAGGGGAGCAGGTGTTAGTCCCCACACACCTTCGTGCTATCTGGGTCTGGCTATGAATAACCTGAGCTCATGAAACCATGAGGCCACCAGCATCTAGTTGCCAGGGTTGACTCATGTCTGGATGTCGATGCTCCTCCTGCCATTTTGGACCCACGGCTATTGACACATACAAATCCAAGTTTAATCTGTCATGTCCCTTCACTTTGAAAAGCCCAGCTAACTTTCTGGGTTGGTTCCCTAGGCCCTCAGAATGTGCTGGCCTATGCTGTACATTTCTAGCTAGTGGTGGTCCAAGTTGTGGGGGTTCTCTCTAATATCACTGGTTCTAACGTAATATTATATCTGTCTGTAGAAGACATGAAAAATATGGAAATATATAGGCAAGAGAACAAAACTCTCATATGTAATCTCACTATCCAGAAATGATCACTTTTAGTATTTTGATAAATCCCTTTCCACTCCTCTTAGATGCACATAATATTTTCACGTAGCTGAAGTCACACTCTATATACCATTTTAAAACCTACTTTTACATTTAACACTTTTTTTTTTTTGAGACAGAGTTTTGCTCTGTTGCCCAGGCTGGAGTGCAATGGTGCGAACCTGCAACCTCCGCCTCCCAGGTTCAAACGATTCTCCTGCCTCAGCCTCCTGAGTAGTTAGAATTATAGGCACGCATCACCACGCTTGGCTAATTTTTCGTATTTTTAGCAAAGACAAGGTTTTCTATGTTGCCCAGGCTGGTCTTGAACTCCTGAGCTCAGGCAATCCACCCACCTCGGCCTCCCAGAGTGCTAGGATTACAAGCATGAGCTACTGCACCTGGCCATTTAACATTTTATTATAAGCATTTTTGCCATATCACCAAGTTTATGTATAGACATCAACTTTAATGACAGAATGACTATCCCTCAAGCTAAGCCATATTTATGCTGTTTCCAGTTTGTCACTACTTGGATGAACTTATTTATGCAAAAAATCTTTCTCATAATTTTGGCTTATATCTTTGGTACACATTCCTAGATGTGAAATTTCTGAGTCAACAGGTATTAACATTTTAAGGCCCTTGATATACAATCCGGCTTTAGTCTATGATCTTGTGAATTGTTAAAGAATAAATTCATAGTCACCAATTCAAAGATTTTTCATCTGTAATCTTTTGTTTGCCATGAAGTTTACTACTGAGATCACCATAAAATAGGATGATACATTTTTCTGTTAATTTCAACACAAATATGGGTTTAAAAATGTTTCACACAGGAGTATGGGAAACTGGAAGTAATGAGATTAGGCAATATTTTCAAATGACCCACAGTCACTTTCCTAATAATAGGAAATAGTCATTGAGATTTGTATCTCTAATTATTTTTTAGACTCTTCTCTTCAAAGCTATGAATCTGAATCTGAGTCAGCAGCCTAAACAGCCAGAATTGGAAACAGTGAACTCTATTTCTGAGTTTCTTGTGTAGAATGGGAACTTGGGATGTCAGCTGCTCAGAATCCATTTACGTAATAATTTTTTTGAAAAAATCTGTCTTCTCTATGAACCCTCCCCGGATTCCTCCAGGCAGAATTAATCACTCTTCCTTCTCTGCCCTGCTCATCACCAGTGCCTCATTTAACACTTGTCTTGGTCTTTATCCTATCTAAGTTATTTGTTCAAGTCTCTCATTAGGCTGGGTGCTCCTGGAAGGCGAAACCTAGTGTGTTTCCCTGGACTTAGCACAGTGACCAGAGCAAAACAGGCACACACAAACAGGAGGGGAGTTTTTCTTTATCTGCTAGTAAGCATGCGGATTGTGCTTTGCTGGGAATCCTATGTGTAGGACAGATTGGAAAAGGAAAAAGGAAAGGGCCCTACATAGGGCCCTACAGAGGCCATCCATGAGCAATGATCAGAAGAGAGTATTACTTCTAAAATTTCAGTGGTTCCAAAATGAAAAGTTCATTGACTGTTTCACAGACATTTTTTGTATACTTTCCAGGGAGCAGGTATTGTGCCAGGTGATGGGGTCCAGAGAGGAGCGAAAAGCTCTATTTGCTTTTCTAAAGCTCATGGAGACCACAACCACCACAAAATATACAGATTTTGGCTGGGCGCAGTGGCTCACGCCTGTATTTCCAGCACTTTGGGAGGCCAAGGCAGGAAGATCACCTGAAGTGAGGGGTTCGAGACCAGCCTAGCCTACATGGTGAAACCCCATCTCTACTAAAAATACAAAAATTAGCCAAGCATGATGGTGCATGCCTGCAATCCCAGCTGCTTGGGAGGCTGAGGCAGGAGAATCGCTTGGGAGGCGGAGGTTGCAGTGAGTTGAAATTATGCCACTGCACTCCAACCTAGGCAACAAAAGCAAAACTCTGTCTCAAAGAAAAAAAAAAAAGAGAGATTTCAATGATCCTATTAAAAAGGTTGTGCATGGATAAAGGAAAATAAGCAATGCAAATCCAGACAGGATAACAGAGCCTGGACTTCCACTAATCAGGACTTCTACCTTTAAGGCCATTATCTAAAAATCATTTAAGATTCTTTCAGGCAATCACCATGTGTCAGCCCTGCTATCTGCCATGTCTAGGTTTTCTGCTCACTCATTTCCATTCGGTAGCAACCTTCCAAGGATAAGTAAGACCGTTGAAATCCACTAAATCTTACTACAAAATTTTTGGGGGGATGGTCACATCTGTGGTGGCTTGCCATGAAAACTGTATTATATCTAACCAAGTGGATATTTAAAACTATGTTATACATAATTGGGGAGAAATGGCTAAGGCTTAAGGATAAAGATTCATTAAGAAAAAGTGTTGCATGATAAAAAGTTGTGGAGGGACATGGCCAAGATAAAATCCTCATTCTACTGGACATTCATCTCATAGCCTTGGTAAGTTACTTAGCCTTCTGGGGCTCAGTATTCTCAGCTGTAAAATGGGGATGATGATAGCTATCTCCTGAAGAAGAACAGAAGGAGAGGGAGAACAAAGAAGGCTATGCAGGTTCAACACAGATGTCTAGCACTCAAACATATGGAATGTGGAATGCATAAGAAAAAAGGGAAGATACCTTCTTATGGTGGGTAGAAGACTGAGCAAGAAGCATCAGGTGACTCAGATTCCGGTCCCAGATCCAACCCAAACTTTCTGTGAGACCCAGGGAATCCCATTCCCCTCCAACAATTGCAGTTTTCCCATCTGTAAAGTGAGAAGGCTGGAATAGACGACCCCAGTTTCCTCCCAGTTCTGGCATTTCATCAGACCCTTTTGTTCTCTCTTCTTTTAAAGCGTGCGAGTCAGAGGACAGTGAATCAGTTAGGATTGGGGCCAAGGCAGCATCATAACATGGCTCATTCAGGCTTTCCTGTCTGCAAGTTAGAAGGCTGCCAGCCTGGCTTGCCAAGCAGAATACTTAGTACTTGTGAAAGATCCTGCCACAAGCTGGTGTTTCATGAGCAATGAAAAGAAATCCATCTCCCATTTTGACAGCGCTGCACCAGGAATTCACAAAATATTCAAGTAACTAATAAAGTCATTTTTCGATTCAGCAGTGGTTTTCTCTACTCATCTCTTCATTTGTTTGTCCATCCAGTTGGTGATTCAACTCACTGGAGCACCAATTATGAGAAGAGACATGCAGATGTGCTGCTTGTCTTCCAGGAGCTATTGTTGCAGGCCTCTCTTTCTGACTTGTAGTTGGCTGTCTTCTCCCTGGGTCTTCACATCACCTCTCTCTCTATGTGTCTGGGTCCAAATTTCCTCTCCTTGTAAGGACCTTATAAGGTAATTAGGGCCTACTCTACTTCATTTTAACTTGATTACCTCTGTAAATACCCTGTCTCCAAATAAGGTCACATTCTGAGTTACTAGGGGTTAGGATTTCAACATATGAATTTGTCAGGGGACACAATTCAACCCGTAACAGTTAGTCAACTTGTTCATCCATTCCTTCATTTGTTCATATGTTCATTCATTCTTCCATTCAACCCATAAGAGTGAGTCAACTAATATATCCATCCCTCCATTTGTTGATATGTTCATCCATTATACCATCCAACCCATAACAGTCAACTTATTGATCCATTCCTTCAGTTGTTGATTTGTTCACTCATTCTTCCAACCATAATTGAGTACCTACATTCTGGGCATTGTGCTGGGAACTAGAGACATAAAGCAGAACAAGCAGATGTATCTACGGAAGATGGTATATCTGGTGGAGGCACCATGCACACAGCTTACTCAGTTCTAGGCAAGCTTAAAGGGAGGGCTGGGCACAGGGAATGGGGTGCTCAGCTCCCATGGAGCACTCTGGGCAGGTTTCTAAGTCTTCAATGAGGTGATGGTGTTGGGGCCAAGAGGTGAATGACTTGGGTAGAGCTGAGTAGGTGGTAGGTAAGAAGAGAGGAATGCCTGGATGCCAGACAAAGGAAACTGCAAGGGAAGACATGAGGGAGTGTGGAAGGAAAGGGTACCATTTTAGAACTCAAGTGATATGGATGGAGTCTAAGATGTGGTTTTCACCCGTAACCTCACTGGATCCTCAAGGCAATGATGGAAGGTATGTAGGGCAGAAATTAACATCTCAAAATAAAGATAAGGAAACTGAGGCCAGAAGAGGATAACTAATTTGCTCACCCAATATAGCGTTCAAGTGCAAAACCAGGGCTAGAGCTGTGGTCTCCCTTGCTTTGCAGATACAAGGGAGAACAGCAGCAATCAGTGTCCTGAGGAAATTTTATCTATTTGAGTTTTGCAAATGACCTTGACCCATCTATTTGGATTTTGCAAATGACCTTGGTAAGTCTCTTATACTCTGACTTTCTCTCATGAGGTACTTCTGATATCATTTTGTTATTACTTGGGCCACGATATGCTATTTTTCCACAGGGAGCACCATGGCTTGATTTCAAACACTTTCTCGAACAATTTTTAACATTTGGCTACTAGAGAAAATGTCCCTGTATTTTGTGAATGCTTTAGAAACTTTCCAGTTCCTTCACAGTTTCCTCCGTCAGCTGAGTGTAGCAGTTCGGAAAACAGTGATGCATCATCATAGCAAAATCAAATACCAGTTTTAGCCCTTTCCAGCAGTGGTTTTCTTTAGCACACATTCATCATTAAAACAAAGGGTTGTGAGTTTGTAGGGAAAGTGACATTTGAGCTGTCAAGACAATGAAACATATTTAAGAAAACATGTCTTTTTTTTAATAGATAATGCTTGGTTTTGGGGCAAGTGCAATTTCAAAAAAAAAAAAATTCTTTCCTGTAAATGAACATTTTTAAGATAACAGGGGAAGAGCCTGGAAATCTTTGATTGTCTTAAGTATAATTGTTGTTTTGACTAATAAGTCAACTTTGCAATAACAAAAAGGCAAGTAACCAAATTAACTATGTGGATTGCATTTGTTTGTATTTTCAAAGTGTAAATCCTGAGTTTTGTTAAATAAGAGAGCCAGGAATAATCATAAAGAGATTTTTTTAATGCATGGGGAAACTGGTTTTTCAACATTGGTATAGGTTCTAAGTGGCGTATGACTGTTTTTAACAATAATAATGGTGATCACATACTATATTTAAATAAACTCTGAGACTTTACAAAGTTCTTCCACTCCTTTTATGCCCCTGGTTCTCAGAATAGCCCTATAAGTGGCCAGGTGTGGTGGCTCATGCCCATAATCCTAGCACGTTGGGAGGCTGAGGTGGGCAGATCACTTGAGGGCAGGAGTTCAAGACCAGCCAACATGGCAAAACCCTGTCTCTACTGAAAATACAAAAAATTAGCTGGGTGAGGTGGCAGGCGTCTGTAATCCCAGCTACTCTGCAGACTAAGGCAGGAGAATTGCTTGAACCTAGGAGGTGGAGGTTGCAGTGAGCTGAGATAGCGCCACTGCACTCCAGCCTGGGAGACAGAGTGAGATTCCACCTCAAAAAAAAAAAAAAAAAATTGACCCAGCAATCTCATTACGGGGTATATACCCTAAGGATTATAAATCATTCTACTATAAAGACACATGCAAACGTATGTTTATTGCAGCACTATTCGCAATAGCAAAGACTTGGAACCAACCCAAATGCCCATCAATGTTAGATTGGATAAAGAAAATGTGGCACATATACACCATGGAATACTATGTAGCCATAAAAAAGAATGAGCTCATGTCCTTTGCAGGGGACATGGATGAAGGTGGAAATCATCATTCTCAGCAAACTAACACAGGAACAGAAAACCAAACACCTCATGTTCTCACTCATAAGCGGGAGTTGAACAATGAGAACATATGGGCACAGGGGAGGGGGGACATCACACACCAGTGCCTGTCAGGGGGTGGGGGACAAGGGGAGGGGATAGCATTAGGAGAAATACCTAATGTAGACGATGGGTCCAGCAAACCACCACGGCACAGTTATGCCTTTGTAACAAACCTGCGCATTCTGCACATTATATCCCAGATCTTAAAGTATAATTTAAAAAAATTAATTTAAAAACAGAATAGCCCTTTGAGGAAGGCAGCGGACAGGTGGTCACCCCACTGTACAGATAGGACATTGGAGCATTGACAAATATTTACAAGCTTCTGCTATGTAAGAAGCCCTGGCCTGGGCACTCCAAGCTGAATTAGACACAGTGCCCCTGCTCCCAGGGAACTTACATGAGTTTGCAGGCAGGCAGACAGAGCAGGGCCTATGACCCAGGGGCCTGGGCCGCTCATCTCCTGTACTATTAGATCCATCTCAAATCTGCAGCTCTGTTAACGCAATGGTGAAATTTCCTTTGGGAAGAGACGCCTCCTAGTCTGGAGGCCATGTGGTGCCTGCCAGGCCTCTGTGGTCAACCTGAGGAATCATCCAGAACACTTCAAACCCAGGTTCCCGAGGAGGCACAAGCACATCAGGAGAGCCTCCACCCTTACCATTCCCCTGCCCCTCCTCCCTGTCCAGTAACACCACGCTGCTTATACTCCCCCAAACCTGAAATGCTCTCTGCGTCTCTGCCTTCACATAAGCTCCCCGTTCTGCTCGGAATGTCCCTCTCTGCCCCACAATCCATGTGGACCTTGTGTGACACTAGAACCTAGCACAGTCACTAAAACCTAGCACTCCCTTGCCTGAGTCCCTTCTATACTGTGTATACACATCCACTGTTGAACTTGTAACCCTAAATTGTGTCTGTCTCAATACCCTATTGGATCTGGGAGCATCTTGAGAGTGGGGGCTGTCTTTTGTGGGGGCTATCCTCTGTGGCTAGTCCAGAATCTGGCCCAGGGCAGATCTTCGACGCATTTAGTAAACACTTAGAATGCGATGCATTCTACGTACCCTCTAAGTGTGTGATCTCTAAGCCCCATAATGATCCTGGGGGAAGGTGTTATTTTCCTAATTTTACATATGAGAAACCTGAGATTTGGAGAAATTATGAGATTTGTCCAAGATCAGAATCAAGAAAAAGAAAAGTATTAGGATTCAAAGCCAGACATATCTGATTCCAACGTTCTTTCCACAAACCCACAGTGACTGCTGAATTGCCTGCAAGGTAGTTTCTCCTGCAAAGTTTGGTAAAGACGGCAGTGAACTCTGGCTGCTATAGTCATTCTCCACTCACCCTGCTCCACCTCAGACAAAGGGAAGCAAGGAGGTTTGGGTTTAGAAGTCTCCCGATGATTTCTTCTCTATGCCTCCCTTTTTGTTTGTTTTATCATAGGAGTGTTTTCCATAGCGTGAATCTGAATGACAAGACTTGAAGCACCTTGCTCTTAGTAATCTTGACTTAGAGTCTTTTTTTTTTAATCGTCTGACTGCTTCTGAAAATGGTCAAAGACCACATCTTACTGACACTAATTATTTCTTTAAAATGTGCAGATCCATCCATTGGCAAAAAGAAGACCAAGAGGCAAAGTTAAATTACATAGTACGTCACTGTCCCCAGCACAGTCATCGCTGCCACTCTGTCGGTGTGAAAATTTACAGCCCGTATTATCTCTTTGAAGGGGTTCAAGTCCTAGAAAATACAAACTAAATTTTAAGTAGAATTTTAATTTTAATGAAAGCTTCAGGGAATGCTGTTTATGTTGCTTATCTTTCATACCTGGTGATTAAGTTAATTTATGCTTAATGGAAACGGATATTTCTAATCCCCAGACAGAGCTCAACATCTGTCTAGGACTGACTTTTGGACTCTTTAAGGTGCTTGTGATGGATGTAATAAAACCAGGATGCTACTGAACTGACACCTGAAAGCTATGTGTAAAGAAGACCAGGGACATTATGTCCCTGCCTGGTGCTTGTATTGAAATCAAATCAACATCCCAAGCATTTCATTCTGTCAGCCCTTAAAATCCTGCCTCACCCTCTTTCATGGTATTTCCTGGACAGGGCTGCAGAGATGAAGCTGGGTTGTGAGGTAGGATCTGGCATTCGCACTCAGTGAAAACTAGCAGTTCTACAGGCCAGGGCTCTGCTAGATGCCGTATATACACTGTCTCGTTTAACTCTCACAATAATTCTAAAGGTGGCAATTACCATCCCCCACTTTTCACGGGAGAAACTAAGGCTCAAAGAGGTGAAATTACTTACCATGTGACCCAGCTGGTAAGCTAGTATTTGATCCTAAGACAGTCTGCTCTTGTTCTTTTCCGCATAGTATAGGCAGGAGTTGACAAACCATGGCCCTTGGGTCAAACCAACTTGCCATCTGTTTGTGTAGATAAAGTTTTATTGGAACACGGGCAGCTCTTCATTAACATATTGTCTACAGCCAATGTCATGCAGCAACGGTAGAACTGAATAGATGCGGCAGAGACAGGCTGGCTGGTAGAGCCTAAGCTAGTTTCTATCAGACTTTTACAGGGAAGTTTGCCATCTCCAGGCATAAGGCCGATACCATCACAGGGAAGTGACCTCAGCATCTATTACCTAGGAGGCCTGGGTTGGGCCAAGGCATGGAATGAAAGTTGATGAAGATACAGCCCACGATTTCAAGGACCTTAAAATCTGTAGACAGGGCCTTTGAATGAAATGGTAAACCCAGATGTTAACTATCTCGGCAGTCCCCAAGCTTCCCAGTAAAGAGACTGCTGCCTGCTCTTACTCTCCAGATGGATCACTTGGGCCTTCCTAGGCATCTCCACGAAGGGCCTCAAGAGTACCCAGCACATCCTCACGCAGCCCAGACCTATGTCATGTGGCCCCCTCCATCCTCATGTGGCCCCTCCATCCTTATCAGCCCACTCCTGTCTGCGCTCCTGCAGACTTGCAGATGGCCCATTTCCCCTGCACACCACGCTGCTGGTGAGCACTGCTTGGGAGCGCCATGCCATAACAAGAGGGGGTGGCTCCTCCTGATCCCTAGGCTACCTGGGAATGGAGCCAGATTCCATGGAGAAGGGGAGAGGACAGAGGAGCCTGTGTCACTGTGCCCCTGGGGTCCTGCTTATGCCAAGTGTGGCCCAGGTCCTCTCGCCCAGACCCATCAGCTCTACCTCTAACCCGCTCTCCACAGGGGCTCAAAACCAGTGCTAGGGACCCAGGTCAGGAACACATGCCATTTCATCTCACTTTCCTCCACCTCGTGTTGCTCTGTGATGGAAACCTCTCTCCTTAAGAATAGACAGTCACCAGCAGTGGTGGTGGGAGAGGGGAGCTGGCCAGTGATTCTATACCAATGACCACTGGACATAAAATTGGGTATTCACCTATCACAGTAAAATGAGAAAAGTAAATAAAGTGTGTGTGTGCATGCACGTGCATGTGTGATTGTGTGAATGTATGTATTGTTCTTTCATGAAATTATGCTCACAGGACTACGCTAAACCATATGAAATAGCAGATACTGGACTATTTTTACATACAAAATGCCATTTTGGAGTGCATATACTTGTGCTTTGCTTGTATACAGAACATGTCACAAGAACATGTGCACATCTGCCAGCACACAGGACGCTCCCAAAGTCAGTCCCGCCTTCTTCTGGCTTCCTGATACCTTTCGTGTTTGCTTATTCTGATACCTATCATGCTGTATTCTAACTGCTTAGGTAGATGCCTGTCCTTCCTAAAATACTAGATGTTTCCTTCTTGAATCAGAAACTTTTGTTATTTTTAAATATCTTTGCCTACCTAATATTTCCCAGTTCAATATATCTTTGTTGAATAAATGGACTGTTTTTATGTGTAAAAGAATAACAAAAAATGCTATTTTCACATGGTTCAAGCCTAATAATCAATACTTGATTTTTTTAAAAGTATCCTTACGGGGAAAAGTAAAATGTTGGCTACTTTATGTTATCTTCACAATTTGGGTTTTTCTTTTCCATTTTATTGGCTTATAAAGTCTGGAAGTCTGGAAATTACTTATCTTATACAAGCAGCAGTTGGCCCCCAAACATTCTCATAAAATTTGGCAGTAGCTATCAATATTTAAAATCACCTATTTTCTTGACCCAGCAATTTTATTTCTTTTCTTTTTCTTTCTTTTTTTTAACTTTGAGACAGAGTCTCACTCTGTCGCCCAGGCTGGAGTACAGTGGTGCGATCTCGGCTTATTGCAACCTCTAATTCCCAGGTTCAAGCGATTCTCCTGCCTCAGCTTTCCGAGTAGCTGGGACTACAGGAGTGTGCCACCATGCCTGGCTAATTTTTTGTATTTTTAGTAGAGATAAGGTTTTGCCATGTTGGCCAGGCTGGTCTCGAGCTCCTGACCTCAGGTGATCTGCCCGCCTCAGCCTCCCAAAGTGCTGGGATTACAGGTGTGAGCCACCACACCCAGCCCAGGAATTTTATTTCTAAGGGTCCATCCTGAAGAAATACTGGCATGTATAGACAAAGACACACACACACACATACACACTGAGGGGGTTCCCGGCAACATTGTTTGAAATGTGAAAAAGTAGAAATAACTTAAGTCCTCATCATCAGAGGATTGATTATAAAAAAAATGAAAATGCCCCAAACTGGAATAGAAACAGGGATGTCCAGATCTGTATCTCCTGACACGGAAAGATGTCCTTACTGTACTGATAAGTGACAACAGCAAGGCGTGGAATGTCATATGCATGGTATCATACCTAGTGTGATCCTGTTTTTATAAAAATTACCACAACAAAACAAATTTGCCTCTCTTCACAGGTTTCAGTATCACTAAGAAGGTTAGAAGGATTGAAAGCAAATTGTTTACGGTGGTTGTCACTGGGAAGTGAGGCTGGGTTGAAGATAAGCTGGGGGATGATTTGTCTTTCAATCTACAGACTTTAGAAATTGTTTGAATTATTTACAAAGAAGATGCATTACTATTTTTATAATTTTAAAAACAAAGCAATAAAGAAAAAAAAAGTCTTGATACGCAGTGGCGATTTGTGCAAAGTAGAATAAAGAGAATACAGAAAAGGGAAAAATTCATTTTGATTCTGGGGTTCTGGGAAGGCTTTCAGAGGAAGCACCTTCTGAGTTGGTCTTCAAAAGATGGTTAGAAATAACAGAACGGCGGTGCCCAGCCTGAAGGAATCATGAGAGCACGTGAGCCTTGAGGACAGCCACCTGTGTTAGAGTTTGATTTGCAGTTGATGACAGTCAGGGTTGAAAATTTTGTTATGAAACTTGATCTCCAGTTAAGATTCTTATTACTTTATTCAGACAAATCTAATTTCTCTCCAGGTAAATGTCTCTTACCTGGAACCTAGCTGCCTAGGTATTTGAGGGCTGGGAAGCTGCTCAGATACAGTTAAAGCCCACCCCATGGTGGCTCACACCTGTAATCTCAGCACTTTGGGAGGCCAAGGTGGGCAGATCACCTGAGGTCAGGAGTTCGAGACCCACCTGACCAACATGGAGAAACCTCGTCTCTATAAAAAATACAAAATTAGCTGGGTGTGGTGGTGGGCGCCTGCAATCCCAGCTACTCGGGAGGCTGAGTCAGGAGAATTGCTTGAACCCAGGAGGTGGAGGTTACCGTGAGCCTAGATCATACCATTGCACTCCAGCCTGGGCAACAAGAGTGAAACTCTGTCTCAAAAAATAAGAAAAGAAAAGAAGAAAAATAAGAAAAAGAAAGAAAGAAAGAAACAAAGAAAAGAAAGGAAGGAAGGAAGGAAGAAAGAAGAGGGAGGGAGGGGAGGGAGGAAAAAAGGAAGGAAAGGAGGAAGGAAGAGACAGAGGAAGGAAAGCAGCCGACAGCACCCAGCGAAGCAAGCATAAATTGTGAGTATAATCTCTACATCTTACATTTAAATCTCTCATTGCTCCATAGGAAATAAATTGCACTTAAAAATCTACTAGAATTAAGTTAAGCCCATATAATGGAATAAAATGGGGTCATTAAAAATAAAAGCATACATTTCCACTTTAGGCCATGAGAGAGTGATAGCAAACTTATACTCTTGCCCTAAATAACTATAAACTAGGCTTTTTTTTTTTTTTGAGGACAGTGTTTTTAAGCATTGGACAACTGGTAGTGCAGGTCCATGAGCCTTGCAGAAAGGGAAACATGAGGTGAGCCTCGGTTTACCCAGCCTTCAGCCTGTGGGCACTTTACAGACCATGGGCCAGGGATGTGGAGTGTATCAGACTTGCTGAGCTGCTGAGACATGTCGGCCTCAGGGGTGCTGGGGTGGCTAGGATTCATGGAGCAGGTTACTGGAAAGGAGTAAGTCTGTAGATGGGTTGGGGAGACTCTCCCCATCTTTGGGTGAGGGCTGGGCCATGAATGTGCACAGTGAGACTCTGTGAGGCCTAATGGAGAGGCCGCTACAGGGCAGAGCACTGACCAGAGAAACCAGAAGTCACAGAGTGACGGGAAATGTGAGAGAGTGACGGAGGGGGTGTTTTCGATGCCACTGGAACATGTGTCCCAAGAGGGTAGCAACCGCCATCTGTTGTCATGCCTGATGTGCCCCCAGACTCTAAAATGATGTCATGCCTATAGGAGATGTGTAATGCTTATTTAAATGGTGTCACCTAAGCTGGGTCTTGGGCAGATGGCTTTAAGGACAAGGTAGGGGCTGTCCAAGGAGTTCAGACTAGGGAGGGATCTGGCTCCAGGGACTCCAAGGCCAAGGCACTCAGGAGTGGAGAGGCACCATCAGAGATACGTTTTAAAATGCATTCATTCAGCTCTTTCACTTCATTTCTTCTGTTACCCATCTTACTGCCACAAAGAACCTGAAATAATAACCAAACACTGGAAATAACCCATACCATCAATCACAGAATGTAGAAATAAATTGTGGCAATGTTCATAAGATGTAATTCGACAGAACAATGAAAATGAATGAACTTCTGCTAAACCCAACAACACGGATGAATGTCACCAACAAGTTTTGAGTGAGGGGAAGCCAGATACAAAAGAGTACATACTGTATGGCAGCATTAATATGTCAAGTTCAAAAACATGCCCAAGTAGCAGATGAGGTTAAAAATCAGCATGATGGCTACCTGTGGGGCTAGTGGCAAGGGGTATGTGCAGGGCTTCTGGGGTCCTGGTAATGTTCTATTTCTTGCCCTCGATTGGGTTACTCCAGCATGTTCTTTCTATGACAATGCACGGAGCAGCACTGTTATAAATGATGCTCTATGAATGGAATGTGTCAACAAAAAGGTGAATGTCCAACTGACGTATTTTACAAGACCAGAAGTTAGGCTAAATGATGGGGCTAATGGGGGCTCATTTAATTTATTATAAACTTCAGAGAGTCCATTTTTGTGTGTTTTAATAAAATCATTATTAAATAACTTTTTTTTTTAAAGACGGGGTTTCACCATGTTGGTCAGGCTGATCTTGAACTCCTGATCTCAGGTGATCCGCCCGCCTTGGCCTCCAAAGTGCTTGGATTACAGGTGTGAGTCACCATGCTCGGCCTATTATTAAATAACTTTAAAGATGGCAATATAACTTCAGGAGGTTCATCCCTTTCATATACTTGAAAATACTGATTAAAAAAACACATATATGCTGTTTTAAAAAAGGCTGTGAAGTGGCTTACAGAGATAAACAGACATAGATAAAATGCCTTAAAATGAACCCGCATGGAAGTAGGAGGAAAGGAAGAGCAAGGGTGGAGTAAAAAGAGAAAGTTAAAGACAAACACAACGTTCAAGGGTCTGCACGGTTGTTGCGGGGGATCCCGAGAGTGAGGGCACAAATATGGCTGCAGGCTTCCTGGTAGGGGGATCCCGAGAGTGAGGGCACAAATATGGCTGCAGGCTTCCTGGTAGCCAAAGGAAAGAAGGAAAGAGAACAGTTAAAAGATTCGCTTTGTCCACAGATGTTATAACACGGAAGATGCTCAGTTGCTCAGGAGAAGTCCAGCTTGTCCTGCAAGTGAGGGCTGAGAGAAATTTCCCCTGTGGGGGAGTCAGTGAATAATACAGGGGATGATGTCCACAAGAATATCCTAGGCCAGGTACAGCGGTTCATGCTTGTAATCCCAGCATCTTGGGAGACTGAGGGGTTAGGATCGCTTGAGGCCGGGAGTTCGAAACCAGCCTAGGCAACATAGTGAGGCCCTCATTTCAAACAAAAAAAAAGGAAAGAAAGAAATATCCTAACGTTAACACTAACAGGGATGACAATGTTAACAATAATAGCTAACACTTTAATACTATTTAACTTTGTGCAAGGCACTGTTTGAGGTTCTTTGCACACGATAGTGAATTTAAAATCAATGATTTTTAGGCTGGGTGTGGTGGCTCATGCCTGTAATCCTAGCACGCTAGCACTTTGGGAGGCTGAGGGGGCAGATTGCTTGAACTCAGGCATTCAAGACTAGCCTGGGCAACATGGCAAAGCCCTGTCTCTAAAAAAATAATATACAAAAAAATTTGCCAGGTGTGGTGGCACATGCCCATAGTCTCAGCTACCCAGGAGGCTAAGGTAGGAGAATCACCTGAGGCTGGGAGGTCAAAGCTGCAGTGAGCCAAGATTGAGCCACTGCACCCCAATGACAAAGTGAGACTCTGTTTCAAAAAAAAAAAAAAAAAAAGATAAATTCAATGTTTCTGGTAATGTTTCCCATTGCGGGGGAGCACAAAAGCAGAGCCGGGATAGGCAGCCGGAGCAATGATATCAAGAAGCAAAGCCCTCCGATGGATTGGCTTGATCCAATGATCTAAACCGAATGAGCTCCATATCCCTCTGGTAAACGTTGAAGGACATCACTAGGCAGCAAATTGTGGGGGGAAGCAAATAGCCCATCTTGCAAATTTAGACCTCGTCTATTTTCTTTAACAGTTAATCAAACAAAAAGTAGGGTTGGCATCCTTTTCTAGAGTTGAGGTACCTAATGAACTTCATACCTGAAGAGATGGCCACCCCATCTCTACAGGAGCGGGCCAAGGTAGGATCTATGGACAAGGCCACGATTCACCTCTGGAAACTGGTCTATGTCTGCTTGAACACAAAGACAAGTGGGTAAGACTGTATCTATCCCCCCCGAGTTTATACCACCAAATATGGCCGTGATCATTTCAGTCTCGCAAATACCACGAATATGAGCAGCCTCCCTTGCAGGAGAGGAATTGTTCACAAAGAGGGAGGAATGGCCTTACCCACTACAGAGGGTCTAGGACCGCTTTGCCTGGGGAAGGTAAAAAGAGAGCACCTAGCTAACGCACAACAGCCGGAAATAAAACATCCTCATGCTTTTGAGTTACTTTGACTTCTACCGACAAATTTCTTTCTCTTTCTTTCTTTCTTTTCTCAGGCTTTTGAGTTACTTTGACTTCTGCCAACAAATTAATTTCTTTCTCTTTCTTTCCTTTCTTTCTTTCTTGACAGAGTCTTGCTCTGTCACCAGGCTGGAGTGCAGTGGCGCGATCTTGGCTCACTGCAATCTCTGCCTCCCAAGTTGAAGCAATTCCCCCTGCCTCAGCCTCCCAAGTAGCTGGGACTACAGATGTGCACTACTTTTTTGTATTTTAGTAGAGATGGGGTTTCATCATGTTGGCCAGGATGGTCTCAATCTCCTGATCTCGTAATCTGCACTCCCTCGGCCTCCCAAAGTGCTGGGATTACAGGCGTGAGCCACTGTGCCCAGTCCCGCCAACAAATTTCTAGTAATCTTAAAGTTAATTCATAAACTTGATCTTTGTTAACAGATGGATTTACCAAAGGATAAATTAAGAGAAGTGAATTCGGTTTTAGTCATTCATTCATTCAAGTATTTACTGACCAATCAAAGAGGAAGACCAGTGGAAACCCTCACTGATGGTATGCAAAACAGGTCCATCAGATCACACATCTGTCCTTCAGGGAATTGAGTCTAATTCACTGGTTTTACTAACTAGTTCCTTCTTTCCTTGACTCGACAAACGTGAGTTTGACATGTGTTTTGTGCCAAGAAGTATTCATATCACAAGGCCAGTAGGCAGAGGCACAAGTAATGTCCTGAAGGTGCTTAGATTAAGGAGTAGTTAACCCAGTGGAGTCAGGGGGTGAACAGAGCTTCAAGGAAGAGGGGACAGCAGAGCCCAAGTGGATCGTGAGATTCGTTTTATAAAAAAGCTCACCATAGGATTCCTCTAAGTAACAATTTTTTTCCTAGTGCCTTTCAATTACCCCTGCACTGATTTACACACCCTTTTAGAAGCACAGCTGTTGTATAAATTAAACCTCAGTAATCCCTCCCCAGTGCTGAGTCCCCTTTAGGAGAAATTCTGGCACCTGCTGATTTATTTCTGTGTACTTTCTCAGCACCTTGAGAATTTCAGCCTTAGTAATCACAAGTTATGAGTCACTCCAATTGGGGATAGTTAGACAAAGAGGGAACAGGGGATTGAAAATAGAGAATGGAAGCAAAGCAGATGGTGGAGAACGGTAGAGAGGCCTGCAAGGAAGCCTTGGGCCAGATAAAGGGAAGTAATCCTAAGCTTTAGATGTTCCTCAGGGAGAAGGAAGAAGAGCTGGGAAATGGAAAAGAGAGGCTGACTGTCTGCCCTAAAGAGCCCTTCTCCAAACCCATGGAGGAACCCGGGACGCCTGACACAGTCTCAGACTGAAAACTTTTCATCTGTGCTTCAAGGATCATGAGATAACCTTTTCAAGGAGCTTAGCACTCAACCTGGCGACCGGTAGGACTCTCTAACCACCAGCTGCTGCTGCTACTGTTCTTCAACTTCATCTCCTCAGTCCAGAGGAGATTTCAGGACGAACCCATTAGGTTGAACCGCCAAGGAGGGACAACTCTATCTCTACTCTGAACCATTTACTGATAATCCCTAGGAAATTTCTTTAGACCATAAGAATTTTGTCCTTCTCTGTTTTCACTGTACTGATACTCCTTTTAAAAGATTTAATATAAGCATGTTATTGTCCCACGATTTCCCTTTCTCTGTGTGCATTTATACTTATCATCCGTGGCCCTGGTGCCAAGTCATCACCTCAGGTGCCACTGTGGAATTTTTAATGTTGCATTTCTCATTAAAGTGTCTGAAGGAATTCTTGGGGTCCGGGAGTGCTCAACTTTGTGAAATGCTACATTAGACTGGTAACTACCTTGGAAGCAAGCTGACCTTGGGCCAGAGGAGACATAAAACACCCAGTGACACTCCAGTGCCCCCAGAATTAGTAGAAAGATCGAATTTGCTAACCACAAGTGCGAGACTCGCAAAGACTAGAATGAATTGGTTTTCTCACTTGGAAGAAACGACGCCAGTTCTGGAAACCCTGTAGCAGCCCCTACCATCAGCATAATAATGAGGGAGTATGTTAGAGCCCCAAGCAGGCCCCAAATAAGGCTTTTTAGGGCAAAGGGTCAATATTCCGTGTGAGAGAGAGAGAGAGAGAGAGTGTGTGTGTGTGTGTGTGTGTGTGTGTGCAAGCACATGCGCATGTGTATATCAAACCTCAAAATCCCAAAGGTTTACTGGACAAGGGATATAAGCAGGTGATTTCCAGGTGCCATAAATATGAAGCATAAATAGTAGATATAAACAGTTATATAGAAACATGTCCACCCTCATTAACAACCAAAGACATGCACATTTCAAAACCACCTTACGCATCCTAAGTTAGCACTTATTTTTATAAAGTCAACACCTAATGCCTTGCAGGTGAAGGGGCACACGTGGGCATTCAAGGTGGCAAAGGCAACAATTATAACTCACCCCTTGGGTTAAAGCGAAATGGCACTTTGCATCAAGATCCTCTGAGATATTCATTTGGCTCTGTGGTTCCAGAGCTGGGTTTTATTTAAAGAAGAACAGGCCAGGTGCAGTGGCTCACACCTGTAATCCCAGCACTTTGGGAGGCCGAGGTGGGTGGATCATCTGAGGTCAGGAGTTTGAGACCAGCCTGACCAACATGGCGAAACCCCGTCTCTACTAAAAATACAATTTTATTTTGTATTTTTAGTAGAGACGGGGTTTCGCCATGTTGTTTAGTAGCTGGACATGTGGCGCATGCCTGTAATCCCAGCTACTCAGGAGGCTGAGGCAGGAGAATTTCTTGAACCTGGGAGGTGGAGGTTACAGTAAGCCATGATCACGCCATTGCACTCTAGCCTGGTAGACAGAGGAAAACTGCATCTCAAAAAAAAGAAAAAAAAAGAAAAAAATTGAGCATTACACAAATGTCTGATTATGAGGATAAATTATGGTACAACTGCACACCCTAGGATGCTCTCTGTTCACTAAGATGATTAGGAGAACTGCATAGCAATGTGGGGAAAAGTTTACACCATAATATAATCTAAAAGCTGGTAGAACTCCAACAGCTTGTACATTACAAGAAAACGTTAAAGCTACATCTGCAGGTGGACAGAGTCTAGAAGAGCCTTAAAATTGTTGGTAGAAGTTAGGGTTGGAGTATTTTTTTTTCCACTTTATTTTTTAATTTTAGAAAATTTTGTTTTTAGCATAACCATTGTAATTTTTGAAAATACCTTACTGTTGTTTGTTTTCCAAAACTGCAAAGACAGCCCTTTAGAATCAGGTGAAATCAGTGCCTATGGAGACATCCTCTGAGCCAGTCATTGTTCTCAGTGCTTTAAAACTATATTCATCTTTTAATGCACCTCATTTTACAGGTAAAGAAGACACGGTCTGGTGAGAGTAAGTGGCTTGCCCTGGTCATAGAGGCTGACAGAAGTTGTGAAGGTTTCAGCCTTGGTCTGTCTGGCTCTAGCCTGAGCTTTCCTTCCTACATCATACTGCCTCTCTTTAGCTCTCAGGAAAGTGATGCTCTGGTTTTCATCCTCAACTGAAAGAATTCCTTTTTTTTAACTGCGTTTGCTTTTGTGCTAGAGAAGTAATGGTTTGGCTGTGTCCCCACCCAAATCTCATCTTGAATTGTAGTTCCCATAATTCCCACGGGTTGTGGGAGGGACCCGGTGGGAGATAATTGAATCATGAGGGCCATTTCCCCCCCCAGTTTTCATGGTAACGAATAAGTCTCGTGAGATCTGATGGTTTTACAAGGGGAAACCCTGTTTGCTTTGCTCTCATTCTCTCTTGCCTGCCGCCATGTAAGACGTGCCTACCACCATAATTGTGAGGCCTCCCCAGCCATGTGGAACTGTGATTCCATGAAACCTCTTTTTCTTTATAGATTACCCAGTCTCCGGTATGTCTTTATCAGTAGTGTGAAAACAGATTAATACAAGAAGCCTTCCCAGACACCCTCAAGTGCAGTTAACCTCTGCCTCTCTCATGCTTTCAGTACTCAGTATAGTGTGTGGCCCATTGTGGGTGCTCGGTGAGTAGTGACACTGTTGAATGTGGGCCTAGGATGTTTCCTTCCCGTCTGAGTGCCACATGCCCAGCACTGTGGCAGTGATCTCTTACGGCAAGGCAGGGGGGTGAGAAAAATGAGGCAAGGGCCGCAGCCCTGGCTGGCTCCCAGTTCCTGAGTTCTGTATGCTGCCTAATGTTATTTGTTAGTTGGTTTGTTCTAATCACAATATAGCTGAAGAGGGTTAGGAGATACTGAGAACAATCCTTTCAGAGGAAAGTGCAAAAGACTTGGCAAAGCAAGATGGGGGAAGGGGCAGGTGAGAGTTCTGGAGATGAAGAGAAGCTGGAGAACAGAGGAGAAGATGGCGGGTGGAGAGACGAGCTTCGGGAGCACCCTGATGAAAAGGCAGGGGTCAGAGTGAAACTGGGCACTTCCAGAAAGAGGAAAGAAGAAGAGGCCCAGGCAATTTCCTGCAGAAATACCTGTGGGGGATAACAAGCACTTTTTTTTTTAACCTGAGCAAAAATCATCGAGCCCAGCTACTTTTATCATCTAAAATTCGTTCCGGAGATTTCCTCCAGCTTGTGAGAGACATCTTAACTCTCCCTGAAATAGTCATTTGTCACAAGGGGCTGGAAGTGAGCCAAAATGTCTGTAAGCAAAGTCCAGGGGCCCTCTATAATAAAAAAAAATTGCAAAATATTGATTTTGTTTCTTTTCAACCTGTTTTAATCCAACAGTATCATCTTATTATGAGAATTTTCTCTCCTCACGGCGAGGAGAACAGGCTCAGCTGCAGGAGAGGAAGAACAAGACACAGGCTTTTCATTTCTCCTCTGAAAGGCTCTGTTTAGAGATCTCTAATGTCACCAGCAGAACTGCAGTTCCAATCCTCTGCCATGACATTTCTGAAGGAAAGACCAAAGTGCTGAAGAACGTGACAAATAGGATGTGTGCTTTTCTCCTAAGCTCAGAAAAAAATAAAAATAAGAACCCAGAGAAAGTGACCAGATGTCACTCAGGGTGCTATAACACCTCTTCTGGGCACTTCAGAGCCCAGGAGATGAGTCCCAGGCTCCTAGGCTGGGTGGGCTCTCAGATAGGGTGGGCGAGGCCTCCTGCTGCCTGGCCTCCATCCACCCTGCTAGCCTTCCAGCTGCACCCGCCCACCCCATCCCTAGATCATCCTCTCCTCCGTTTTCTGGACACATCAGGCCTATTAATGGCTCTGGGCCTTTGCTCATGTCCTCCCTTCTGCCTGGGAGGCCTTCTCTCCTCTTCCTCAAATGAGCATCTACTCATTCTTCAAATTCATGGGTTCCCTCCTCAACAAAGCCCTCTGGACCTACCCAGGCAGGGCGAGAGGCTTCCTCCCTAGGTTTCCCTTAGGTTCCCATGCCAACACTCTCCAGGGGCTCCTGCAGCTGTCTCCGGCCTGGACTGCACATGCCTCAGGGGCAGGGGCTGGTCTCTGAATCTCTCTGTGCCCAGAGCCTAGTCCAGAGCCTGGAATGGAGTGAATGAATGAATGAATGGCAGCGCCCTGCTCCCCCTCCTCCACCCTCACCATTTGTTTAAGAACATCAGCCATTCAGGGGCAAGAGCCTGGCACCCACGCCTCTAATCTCAGGATGAAAGGCACAGGCCTGCTCTTTAGAACATAAAGCATTCATCTTTCCTTCCATTTTTCTTGTGCCACGGGAGTTCTGAAAATCCTGCCATATCAATGTCTTCCTGGTTCTGTGTTCCTCTCAAAAATATACCAGTTTGCCCATGTGAAGGCTCTGAGGTTATTGAGTCTCTCGAGGGTTTTTTAATCTTCGGAGGCAGAAGAGGATCCTGACACACACTTTGAAGTTTCCCTTCACACGCGTCTGCCAGGAAGGAGCCATGGTGTTTCAGATGTGAGGAGTCTCTGCTTCAGAGGGGCCCGGGGCTGGGGTACACAGTCAGAACTGGCCCTGTGGGGGCCCTGCGCTGCCCACAGGCCTTTTCCAGCATGCCAGGGGTCAGGGCAAAGGATTGCCACACACTCTCAAACTCTCACTGTTATCCACACGCTCTCCCTCCAGGCCCCTGGGTCCCTGCTGACCCAGGCTTTGTTAAGAATCCGAAAATAACTCCCTGCTTCTTGTGTTCACTGCCGCAAGGCTTACTAAGGAGTCATTCACATTCATTAATCCCTTTCATTCTCAGAACAACCCGATGATGGGGACGGTGGCTGGGTGCCAGGTGCTGGGCTGAGAACCGCACAGCCCTCGAGGTGGTGCTCTTCCTGGTCCTTTGGCACAGACAAGGAGCCCGAGGCTGGGGAGAACAGCAGCTTGTGCCCAGTCTCAGGGCTGCTTAGGGGCAGAGCGGGGCTTTGGGGCCAATCCTCCATCAACAAGGCCCTCTCCTCTCTCTCGCGTCACTTTGGGGGGTTCTTCCTCCTCGAGGCTGGAGCAGGAGGCTTTGGCACGAGCCAGGACTGGCTTTGGATCCTAGCAATTCAGCTGTATATTGGCACATTGCTTGTCTTCATCCGCTCTGGCTGTTAGAACAGAAAATCACAGCCGGGGTGGCATGGAAACAACAGAAATGTAGTTCCCACAGTTCTGCAGTCTGGAAGTCCGAGCTCACAGGGCCAGCATGGGTGGTTCTGACAAGGGTCCTCTTGCGAATGCAGTCAGCCGACTTCTCATGAGAGCCTCACATGGTGGAAAGAGAGTGAGGGGGTGCTCTGGGGTTCCTCTTATAAAGGCATGAATCTCATTCATGAGGTTCTATCCTCATGATCTAATCACCTCCCAAAGGCCCTAACTCCTAAGACCATCACAAGGCGGGGTTGGGGCTGGGGTTAGGATTTCAACATATGAGTTTGGAGGAACACAAACATTTGATCTATGGCATAGCATTACTTCATGTCTCTATGCTTTCTTTCCTCACCCGTCAAATGGACAAAATAATAGTAGCACTGTTGTAAAAATGAATTGAAGTAGAGCTTATAATGCTCTCAGCACAGTGTCTGACACATAGCACATGCTCTGTGTCTGCATCTATGTAGATAGATAGATGGATAGAGAAATATTTTTATAACCATTACACTCTCTCTAAGCTTTTCCATTTCCCCGGGAATTTGATTTTCATGGTTACTCTTTTTGTTCAACAAAATCAGCACCATGATCCTCTATGAACAGCCTCTCCCTGAACTACGATGTAGCTTTTTGGATCAGTAAATCCTGCTAAGCGTCAAGCACTCTCAGGTAAAGGAATCTAGAGATATATGATAATCTATTTTCCTCTCCCCCAGGAAGGTGAAAAGAAATATGTAAACTGATCATTTTGAAATAAAATAGTAAAATATCATGAGAGCAGAAAGTGGCATTTTTTGGAAGGTGAGTGAAGGCAGAGAAGACTTCTGGGGGATACCATTCTGCCCAGGACAGTGTCAGAGGACTAGGAGTCAGCAAGGCAAAGAAAGGGCCTAAGCAGTGCTCTGAACAGAGTGGAGGGCTGCTGTAGTGCTGGGTTATTCATTTCTGTTTATTCGGTATCATAGCACAGATCACTGGGAGGCAAGAGACGGTGGCAGATGGTTTTAGCAAGGTGGAGAGACCCAGTCGTGAAGGATCTTGTACATTGCATGTTATTGGTTTTGGATCTTACCTTAGAGGCCAATAAATCTCAAACGTTGGTGTGCTTAAGAAGTCAGCATAGGAGCTTGTTAAGATGCTTATTCCCAACCCCGAGACTTGGATCTTACGGAATCTGCAGCCAGGTGGTTTCAACGGAGGTGCTCCCAGAGCCACAACTGTAAAGTATCTCAGCAGATGATGGAGAAGGGTGGGAGAGGTAGTAGCAGAGAGGGCTATGGGACACATGGTCATGCCTGTGATTCAGTAAAATCAAGAATTCTGTTTCAGGACCACCTCTCAATCAGCTCCTCCTTGATAAGAGGTACTGCTTCTAGAAAATATGATGCTACTTCTGTTCATTCATTTATTTCAATAGCTTTATTGGGATGTAATTGTTATATTAAAAATGGTACCTATTTAGTGTATACAGCCTGATGGGTTTGAACACATACATATAACCATGAAACCATCACCACAATCAAGGTAAAAGACATATTCATCACCTCTAAAAGTTTCCTCCTGCCCCTTTTTGTTTTGTTTTTTAAATGAAATGGGGTCTTGTTATGTTTCCCAGGCTGGTCTCAAACTCCTGGGCTCCAGTGATCCTCCCACCTCGGCCTCCCAAGTAGCTGAGACTACAAGTGTGAGCTACCACACCCCATCTGGGTTTGTAAAAATGCTATTTATTTACAGTCATGATAGATTATTTTTTAAAGTTTATAAAATTTTATGTGCACACACAACTTACATTTGCCACACAAGTATAAAATGAATCCTTTCTTCTCATTTGGATAAACAATAATCTTCAGCCTACAAGAGACAACCTTTGGGATTTTACATAGAACATGCAGTTTTGGACAACGTCGACCATCAAAACATGGTCTTCAAATATAAAGAGAGCCCCAAAGTCCCCCAAACCACAGAAACTTTCCATAAAAGTTACACATTTTATTTTAGGAGAGCCAGAGGCATTTGCAGTTTCTCTTTCAGTCAAGGAATATGTATGAAAAACGGGATGGGGAGGGGTGGCCACGACGTTAAAATTAGACACTAGAGCTACAAACAGAGCATGCTGAGGCCATTTGCGGGGGCACACAGGCTCATCCATTTGTTCCTTATAGCTTTTTGTGCTCACTCTGTGTGGGGGTCCCGTGCTGAGTGCTGGGATCACAAAGCAACGCCTTAAGGACAAAAAGTTGTTATAACACAACAGACAAGAAGAAAGCGTGCCTGACAGGGAAGCACGAGGCAGGTTCTGAGGACCAGCCCTCTGCCCCTCTCCAGCTGTGTGACCCCAGACAGGCCACTTCGCTCCTTTGGGTGTTTGTAGAATAAGGGGTGAGTCACGGTTCCTTTTAGCAATAAGGTCCTATGCTTTGATGTTCAGAAGGAAGAACCTAACTCACCAATAATCAAAATCAATTGCTGCTAAGAAGACACATATGTGTAAGCATTTTAAAAGATTTCAAATTTTAAATGGCTACAGTTAAATTTTGGCGATTAATGAATAAATGCCTGTCATTTGAAAATAATTCACTTAAGGGAAATACTGTATTCCCCAAAGACTCTCCCAACATTTGAGAGCTAGAAGAGTTGCTTAAAGATGACCCAATCGACTTCCATCATCTGCGGAAACTGACGTCCAGGAAAACCAAGTCTGACCAGACAGTAAGTAGGTGAGTGGCAAAAGGGAGCTGGGTCATGTTCCTGGCTGCATCAGAAAAAGACTCCCTGTCACAGTGTTGCTGTGATTTACAAATCATGGGGTAAAACATGCAGTATCAGTAACTGGGCCTGAGGCGGGAGAAAAAGGCCTTGAATTCTTCAAAGCACCTGGCCTCTATTTGAGCTCTTTAACTCAAATAGTTTGAAGCCTTAAGGGAGTAGCCCCAAATCATTTGCCTGGGGAAAGTATAGATACAAATTGGTTCATTTTCTCAGTTACACACATACTCAAACCATGTCCCACATCTTAAGACACGCCATCCAATGACAAAGTCTAATGGTTGGTGAAGAATTAAACTCAATTCCATAGCAATCAGCACCCGAGAATGCTCGTCCTCCCAGATCACCTGCAGCAGACAGAAGAGATGGCTCACCCGGGGCCAGCCAGCCAGCTGGCAGTGGCAGAGTCCTGGGCCAAGGATAAGAAGGACCAGAGCTCCTAACTCCCTAGGTGGCTGCTGTCCCAGATCGGCCACACCCGTCAGGTGGTCCTGGTGGTCACTGCACCATGCTACGTTTGGACCTTTGCATCTCTAAGACGGAGCTGATATACTGTCCACGCTTCACAGGGCAGTTGTAGGACACGTGTTTAAATGCAAATTTCCTCGCACAGAGTCTGGCACTTAATAAGCGCCTACTTATTTTAATGTTTTTAGTCAACAGCAGTTATTAACATTATGGGTATCCCAGTCTCACACTGCCCTCCTTCCTGGTAACTGAATTTCTACTCAGCGGTACACAGTGAGGAGACAGGATGTGCTCAAGTGGGAAGCACAGCCAGTGGCTTGGAATCCATCTAATTACTTGTTTCACTTTATTCTACCATTAACTGGTAACATGGCAAGGTTCAAAGACCTAACGATTAGTATGAGCTCTCCCTGCTCAGTCAGGCCAGCTATCTTCCTGCTCCACCTGGCTCAGCCATTCACTGGGAAATTGCCTGAGTGGCACCTGTCCCATTTGTCAAACACCGAAGCGCTAGGTAATGATCTAACGTGCTTTGGGCAGAGAGCACATGCTAATGGCAGCAGGCCAACCCACGTCCTCAGAGCCCCTTGAGGCATGCAGACCTCTCTCAGGTAGAAGACAGAGGAAGCTAAGTGGCTGCAAGGTTAAAATTAGGTGTGCCGTGACTAGACTTCTTGTTGGAGCAGGAGTAATATGTTCTCCAGTTTCTTTCTCCCACACTGTCTCACCCCTGCCTTTCTGGACTATAAGAAATGTTCAAAAGGCAAGTGCAGTGGCTCACGCCTGTAATCCCAGAACTTTGGGAGGCCGAGGCGGGTGGATCACTTGAGGTCAGGAGTTTGAGACCAGCCTGACCAACATGGTGAAACCCTATCTCTACTAAAAATAGAAAAAATTAGCCAAGCATGGTGGTGCATGACTGTAGTTCCAGGTACTCAGGAGGCTGAGACAGGAGGAACACTTGAACCTGGGAGGTGGAGGTTGCAGTGAGCCAAGATTGTGCCATTGCACTCCAGCCTGGGCAACAAGAGAGAGGGAAGGGAGGGGGAAGGGGTAGGGGAAGGGGAAGGGAAGAAGGGAAGAAGGGAAGAAGGGAAGAAGGGAGGAGGGAAGAAGGGAAGAAGGGGAGGGGAGGGAGATTCAAGCCCCATTTTGGATGGAACTAA
This sequence comes from Ateles fusciceps, assembly GCA_036589455.1. Taxonomy (NCBI): domain Eukaryota; kingdom Metazoa; phylum Chordata; class Mammalia; order Primates; family Atelidae; genus Ateles; species Ateles fusciceps. The sequence continues at coordinate 21,346,237 of JAZHEH010000952.1, forward strand.
AATGCCCATGAACTATTTAAACACCTCAGTGCATGCTGGGAACAGGACTTGTGGAACACTAGAGGCTCTTGGAGGGCCCCATCCCAGCAGACTAGCTTCCTGACACCCCGGATCACCCGCCTGCTTTCCAGAGGAAGCCACTGGTCCCTCTGCACTTTCAGCAGAGAAGTAATGATGCCAACTGTGGCTCTTCTCTCCCCTTCCTCCTTCATGCCTTTCTCAATGATGTCAGCACACTGATTTCTCTCCTCTCTCTGAATTCTTGCAGCATTAGTGTTGGACCTCATAATTCAGATTGATAATAGAGCATCTCTTTCAGGAAGCCTTCCCCAAGTTCTTCAATCAGATCTTGTCACCACTGCCAACCTGACCCACTTCTGCCCCTTAGCCTCAGTGCACCTTGTTCTGTCCTTACCTGCATCCAATGTCCTACATAGCAAGCTTTGGGCTGCATATTCTATTTAGCTCCATTACAAGCTTATGAGTTCTTGAGAGCTGACCTTTGCACACTCTTCTCCTCTGCCTCTGCTACACCCCAGGATGCAGCAAGGGGTCTGGCCTAGGCTGGACATTTATGATTGATTGATAGATAGATAGACAGATAGACAGATATGTATTATATATATCTATATCTATATATAGATATATATAAATTAGCTACTGCTAAGAAGACAAATACGTGTAAGCATTTTAAAAGATTTCAGATTTTAAGTGGCTACAATTAAATGTTGGTGATTAATAAAACAAATGCCTGTCATTTGAAAAGAATTCACTGAAGGGAAATATTGCATTCCCCAAAGACTCTCCCAACATTTGAGAGCTAAAAGAGCTAGAAGTGTATGTATATATGTGTGTGTGTATATATATATAAAATATGTATACTTATATATATACACATACATATAATATATATAATACTCAATATATATATACTTATATATGTGTATATATACTTATATACATGTGTACATATATACACATATATAAGTATATATGTGTATATATGTACACATGTATATAAGTATATATGTGTATATATATATGTGTGTGTGTGTATATATATATAAGTATATATATAAAATGAATATTCTGCATTGTGCCTGAGGTTGTGGCAGATTTAAATATTTTGTTTCTGAGAACACTATATTCTTCGTTTCAGACACAGGCTGTGTTTTCTCCGGCATCTGCACCCCCTCCTCGGTACCAGGCACAGCCTGAGTACATAACGGGTTCTCAGGATGTGTTTGGATTACAGAGTTTGAGAGTAGGATGAGCTTTCACAAATATCCAGGCCATCTACTTCACAAATGGGAAAAACTAGATCCAGGGGAGGAAAAGCAGCTCGTCCAGGATCATTAGCAGCCAGTGGAAGCTCCATTCCCACCTCCTCAGCCGACAACATGGAGAGCTCGTGCTATTACAAAGGCTTTCTTAACAGTTCAAAAAGAAAATCTTGTCAAACCTCTCATAGTAGTATGGCAGGCTGATAGATCTAGATAACCCACTTTTTTTGCAAAGGAAAAACGAATAATAAGACTAATTCCCATTGATCCTGAGGATCGGTGAGGTCTGAGTTTAGACTTCAAGAGGATGGAGCTCAGAGAAAAGATGATGTACCATTAAAATGGGAAGTTTGGCAGATGCAAAAAAATAAGCACACATCTCAGAGATTCCCAACTACAAGAGACAAGAAAATCGGCCTCATTAATGACAAAATGCAGATGCTTTTCTTCCTGAGCAGGAAAAGAACCCACAGAGTAAATTATATCCGAGCCTGTAAAGAGGTATGTGAGAACCTCTTAAAAATGTATGATGTCTCAACGAAAAGACTGATCAACTGGCTCCCTGAACATTGAAAGTGTCGGTTAGTTTTTCCTGTCTCTTGTATCAGACAGGTGGTGATTAATATAACACAGCGAACAGCGAAGGAGGTGAAACTTGTAAAATAGGTACAAAGGGGGAAATGATCAAGGAGGGACATAATGAGAATTTAAATCTGAAGGTAGAGAACATGTATGAAATATATTAACATGAAGCCTACGGAAGGGAGAGAATGTGAGCGGGTACCACAGATGCAGGGAAGAGAAAGCTCTCCCGGGCTGTGACGGTAAGAGTGAGGAGAGGTGAATTACACAGTGGAGAATGGGAAGCAAACGGGTTTTCAGCAGAAGAAACTATATATGCCAAGGCCTTGGAGCACAAGGGAGTCAAGCTGGAGTAACTGATGGAGTAACGGAAAGGTGATAGTTTGAGGGAGTTCTGGGAATACTAGGAGTGACGTGAGATGAGTTAGATACCTGGACCTCTGTCTACTGTCAAGATCGGTGGTGTTCAAAGGTTTTGATCTCAAGAGTCCTTTATTCTGTCACTATCAATTTCCAAAATAGAAATGAAGGCATAGAACTTTAAAAAATATTCACTCATTTAAAAACAATAATAATAAATGCATTATGTGTTAATGCAAATAACATATTTCTGTGGGAAATTATCATTTTTCCAAAACAAAACAAAAAAAGTGACAAAAGAACGCTGCTTTACATTTTTTGCAAATCTCTTTAATGTCTGGCTTAATAAGAAATAGCTGGATTTTCATGTTGGTTTCTACATTTGGTCTGCTGTGATATGTTGGTGGGTCTGATGTCATATGAAGAAAATCAGGCATGATGAAATCTGGTCAGGCAATACTTTCTTAAAGGTTAGTTGCAATACGGAAGCTGAAGCCATGTCAATAAACTTTTCATACTCTGTTGCATGTAAATCTGTTGGTCCACCTTGTGCTTTGGATCTTTTACCCGTACCAAACTGTGTAACATCATACCTGCGGCACTTGGAAAATACTGGTTTACATACCTCCTCCGAATGTCGTGGATTTCATTATACATCAGAAAATCACATTCATTAATATCACCAACTGATCTCAACAGAAAAGTCTTTAAATATTGTGAAGTTGTCAAGCTCATGGTGGCAGATATGAGTTTTCAGAGATTCCAATTTTTGCTTAAAACTTCAATTTTTATCATTGGCACAAAAGTTGTTGGCTGTTTTCCTTGAGGAAAAGGCTTACTTATTTCAGTTTCAGGAACGTGCCTGCAAACGTCCAAACCTGAACAACTAGAGTTTGTCTGCCAATAGTTCTTTCCACGAATAACATTCCAATTGCTTCAAGACGAAAGGGGCTCATTCAGCTTACAGCCCAAACAATCACTAGAGCTTGACTGTTGGCTCACTGCAACCTCCGCCCCCCGGGCTCAAGCCATTCTCCTGCCTCAGCCTCCTGAGTAGCTGGGATTACAGGCATGCGCCACCACGTCTGGCTAATTCTTTTATGTTTTTAGTGGAGACAGGGTTTCACCACATTGGCCAGGCTGGTCTTGAACTCCTGGCCTCAAGATCCACCGGCCTTGGCCTTTCAAAGTGCTGGGATTACAGGCGTTAGCCACCGCGCCCAGTCAGAAAATTTTTTTTACTGTTTTGTCAAGGACCTTCTTAAGTGAATCTGGCTTTTTGTTTGTTTTAAACTTCAAAGTATGTGGCAGTGATGAACAGAGTGACTACTGGTCCCAGTGCCGCTGTCTCAGGTAGTAATAAGCCCCCAGCAGTCTGACTCATCACTGCTTTTACACCATCACTGCAAAAGTCAATACAAGAACAAGGCAAAGGATGTCTTAGCATTATTATGATGACAAGTTTTGACCCCATCGATATCCTGACAAGATATTGGGGAACCTTGAATGTTCAAGGACCCACTTAGAGAACTGCTGGCCTAGTCTAGATCAGACAAGGCCTTGTCAGGCATTTAAAAATTTTTTTAAATTTTATCTTTCTCCTATGGGGAAATGAAAAGCCACTGAAGTGATTTTAGCAGGAACTTAATCCAATTAGATGTTAGTTTTGAAAAGATCACTCTGGCTGCTGTGTGGAGAATGAAACAGAATGAGGTTAAGAGTGGATGAGGAGAAAATAAGTTAGGAGATTCTTAGAACTCTCCAAACTTGAGACGACTACTGGACAAAAGTGGTAAAGACGGAGAGAATGACAAAATTGAGAGATCTTTAGGAGTTGAGCTCAAGGGGGCTCATTGAGAATTCATGGTAACCGCCAGGGGTTCTGGCTCAGGTACTTGGATGAACTGGGAGAAGAGCTCAACGAAATAAACGATGTGTGTCATGTGCAGAGCACAGAGCCTCACTCGGTGAGTGCCAGCTGCCCAGGCCTGGATGCAGCACAGCCCCCACAGGTCTCCAGGTGCCCTGACCCTCTCCTGGCTGTTTCTGGGAAAAGCAGCCTTAGGTAGTAAACTGTGTAACCCAGTCTCTTAGTGACTGGCTGGAACTGAGCTATTAATGCCTGCCAAAAAGAAATACCCTACATCAAGGGTGGCTTGGCCAACTCAGTTAGATCTCCCCTGCTTGGAAAATGGTAGATGAGAGACAGGAGAGAGGAAGACTCACAGTGGTGGGGTGTGAGAAGAGAATCTCCTGAAATAATCAGATGAATTCAATTATTAAAGGGTGACAAGAGTCCACATAATTAAGACCTCTTTTTACTTTTTTTTTTTTTTTTTTTGGAGACAGGGTCTCACTCTGTTTCCCAGGCCAGAGTGCAGTGGCTTGATCACAGCTCACTGCAGCCTCGATGTCCCAGGCTCCAGTGATCCTTCCCACCTTGGCCTCCTAAAGTGTTGGGATTGTAGGCATGAGCCACTGCCTCAGACCAATTAAGAGCATTGATATCAAGCTGGATTGCAGAAAGAGAAGACACAAGACTTCACTCCTCTTCTGCCCTCGAGGACCCAGAAATCCTGTTTCTAAAGCCCCCACACCAGCTCCAGTGTGTGCCTGTCAGTAGGGGTCCTACTGGCACTGAGTCTTCTGGGACTTGATGTCCTCGCACAGGTATAACTGGAAGGCCCTGGCTCCCTCCCTTCCTTGCCAGAGCAGGCTCACGGTAGAAACTTGGAATACACAGAAAAGCTTAAAGAAAAAAGCTAAAATTATAATCTTACAGGTCAGAGATCATCATGATTAACATTTAGTGTGTTTCCTTCCAATATATTGTATGCACACAAACCATACATTTTAAAATAAAGTTGGGGCTATATGCACATAGTTATAAAACATTTGACTACATCATTACATGGACTTTTAAAACATAATAATAACACCTGAATATTATTGCTAAATGATGTTTGCAGTCCTTTCTCTGCTCCCTCCTTATGAGACGTGCTAGGCTGTTTCTCCGGACCTTTGACATGATTTCAAATTTCTGTAATGACACCACTAGATGCAGACCAGAATTTTGGTTTAAACCATCCCAGAAAATGACATTGCTTTCCCTTTGCATGGTGTTCTACATTTATCAAAGCCTTTTTACACATATTAATAAAACCCAACATTTTACTGAATGTTCCCACATGCTCCTATGACAATATCTGTCAAATGGTAACAATAATCTATCTCATAAAGCAATTGTCAGGATCAAATGGAAAAATGGACATGAATAATGACAGCTATTTTTGGTTGACTTTCACACTGTGCCAGATACCGTGCTAAACATTTTATATCACATACATTCAAATGTAGTCTATAAGGTAGATCCTGTTACTATCTTGCTTTAAGAGAAGAGGTTAACTGGGGCTTTAAAAAATGAAGTAACTTGGCCGGGCGCAGTGGCTCACGGTCTGTAATCCCAGCACTTTCGGAGGCCGAGGCGGGTGGATCACAAGGTCAAGAGATCGAGACCATCCTGGTCAACATGGTGAAACCCCGTCTCTATTAAAAATACAAAAATTAGCTGGGCATGGTGGCACACGCCTGTAGTCCCAGCTACTCGGGAGGCTGAGGCAGAAGAATTGCTTGAACCCAGGAGGCAGAGGTTGTGGTAAGCCGAGATCACACCATTGCATTCCAGCCTGGGTAACAAGAGCGAAACTCCATCTCAAAAAAAAAAAAAAAAAAAAAAAAAAAAAAAGAAGTAACTTACTAACTTGCTTACAGTGACATAGTTAATAATTGATGGGGCCAGAATTTGCATCCAAATTCATTTGACTCCAAAACCTGGGCGTCTGGCAACTCCCCCTGATTGCTTTGCTGTGCAAAGGCTTTGCAGACATCAAGAACTAACTGTATAACTGTATTCACCAAACACTGAGTTCACGGAGTCCAGAGATTCCTCTTGCCCACCCCCCCCCCACTCTTCTCTATTGGTATATAGCAGTTGCTTAATAAATGTTTGGTGACTCAATGGCTATGGAAATCAATGGAAGCAAAATAAAGAGACTCTGTGAAAAGTATTAAGAGATGTCCCTCCCTAGAAAAAGACCAGGGAAACCAAAAAATCCTGAAATGAGAATATTCAAAATAATTAAAATTTAAAAGAGAGAACATCAAACCCTCAGGGAAGAAATGATTAAGAAATAAAACAATAAATCTAAGAAAAGAACCAAAGAGAATATCCAGAAATAAACCCAGTGAAACATGAAAAATAATATATAATACCCAAGGTTTATCCTAGCATTGCAAGGATGGTATAAAATCACCTGACAAGATGCCTACCAAACCCCACAGCTGGGCTTTCGTACTCATACTCATACTCGACAATAAAATGTAAGAAAGATTTTCTTTAAAATCGGGAACATGACAAGCATGTCCACAATCCTAATTCTCACAATTAGGGAAATGAGACATTAAAAAAGAAATAAAAGGTATAAGAATTAAAAAGGGAATAAAACGATCATTCTTAGCAAACAAAAAATAAGACTATATAAAATTGAAAACTTCTATTTATCAAAGGGCAAATTAAAACAAGGTAATAGACAAATTATAGCCTAAGAGACCATATGTATAACTCATAAAACCATCAAAGCGTTTTATTCAAGATAAATAGAGCATTTCTACAAACAAGAAATTTCCACAAAGTTTCTTAGAGCATTTCTGCTCTAAGAAAACAGAAATGGCAAAGAATATGAACAGATAATTCATACAGAAAGAAATCCAAATGGCCAATAAATCTACAAAAAAGCCGTAAACCTCATTAATGATCACAGGGATACAAATTAAAGCAATATGACACCATTTGATATGCACCAGATTGGCCAACATTGATAAGTTTCATAACCAGGCGTTGGCAAGAATGTTGGAAATGGAAATGCTCATATAAACTGGTGGGAGTGTAGGTTAGTATAGTCACTCTGGGGAGTAATTTTTCAGTGTCCATTCTTTTAACAAATATTTATTGAGTATTTACAAGGCACTGTTCTAGGTGCAAGGGATAAGGCAGCAAACAAAAGAAAGTCCAATATGAGAAAAATAACCAATAAAATAGAAGATGCCTATTTCCATTCTAGGTGTTAACCCCAGAGGAACTTGCGCATGTGAATGAGAGACACATGTAAGGACATTCACCACAGCTGTGCTTGTAATAGCAGGAATGCAGAACAACTTGGCTTAGTAACAGTAACCTAACAAGGAGGGATTCCTGTATAATATTTCCTTTAATAAACCCTAGTATTTGTTTATAATAAAACTGGGGTTTATTGAGGGAAATATTAAATATTATAACCCCAGTTTATTTATAATATAACTGGGGTTTATTAAAGGAAATATTATACAGCAGTTAAAATAAATGTGGCTCCAACATAGATCCAAATATATCATATTGGACAAATATCAGAAAGATGATAAGCAGAAAGGCTGGTTGCAAAAGGATACATGGATTGTATCATTTATATAAAAGGATATTGTATCATTTATACAAAAAAGTGACACATTAGTCACTTTGTTGATAAACACACACATATACAGTAAAAGTAAAAGAACACAGTGATTCTCTGGGGGCCGGGGGAGAAGAATGTCATACTTGTAAATGATTTCTTTATTTTTAAAAAAGCAAAAGAGTGAGAGATCCTAAGTAGGTATGGCAACATGGTTCACATCTGCAGAATCTTGGTGGGGAGTGCATAAATATTCATTATATTGTTTTCTGAAAGTTTAAAAGGTTTCACAATCAAAAACAATTTTAAAAAAAAATTTTATAAAAGCAAGAACAAAACAAAACATCAGCCTCCGGCACTGAGATCATCACTGGTGCTCACTGCGCCCACCTTCCTGCACCCAGCCCAGCCTGTGGATGGCAGGTCAGGTCAGGCACCTCTGGGATGCAGTGGCAGCTGTGAAGAGCATTTCAACTGTCCAGGCTTGTATGCATTCGCTCAGCAAGGGCTCAGCAAGGAGAGGATGAAGGCAGCAGAAGGCAGAGGGGGAGCAGGGGAAGGAGGCTGGGGGAGGGCTGGTGAGGATGAGAGGTGAGTGAATCTCTTGTACTACCTGAAAAGGTGACTTGCTGAGAAAGGACAAATGCCTTCCCTCCTCCAGCATTCTGAGAGGACTGGCTCGCCTTCCTTCATTACTGGAACTTGACAACCGAGCTCATTCTCAGATATTCCAAGAAAGGCACAGGTCAAACATTTATCCAGTCTCTCAAGGCTCAGCTTACAAGCAAAGGGCTTGTAATAGCTGTGTGATATTTTTTGAATCTTGTTTGAGTCATAGTCACAAATCCTCTTTCTAAATTAGGTGAAATTATGGGAAGCCTGCAGGCTCTTCCCTCACCCTCCTTCTCTAAAACTCTCTCCCTCCCTTTGATTTCTAACCATCTGTGGTCTATGCCTATCTCTCTCTTGGTCTATCCCTCTCCTTCACTCGCCCACACCCAATCAGCCACCACAGGAGAGGTAAAAACACGTCTCAAAGCTGTCCACAGGAGCGGTGCCGTTGTTCAGGCCTCCTTGGCTCCCCCTGGACCAGAGTGAAGTTCTCCTAACCGGCCTTCTGTTCAGATTGGCATTTTGCCCTTTTTTTGCTGGTGTCCTTCAAGGCCTACCTCAGCTGTCACCTTCTCTGGGCAGAGTAAGCCACTTTCTGATCTGAGCTCTCCCAGCACCTTGTGTTGACACCACTGCTGCCCTGTCTCCTCCCTCCAGTTGCAGACCCTGAGCGGCCTGAGGGCAGGGACCATTGCTTTCTGTATTCCGAAAATCTGTCTCTAGCTCATTGCACAGTAGAGAGCAGGCTCCATGGGACATTTGCTGATCTCCGCTTTTTCTATTTCATATAAACTGGAAATATAATTTTAATTAGATTACTAACTTCTTAAAGCATGCTTCAACTCTAATTAAACAAAGAGGTCTTTATTCACCACCAAACCCAGAAACGTTGACTAAAGAGGTAGCAGGAAAGCTGGAGGCTCCTCGGAACTCCAATTAAGGCAGGAGCCGGCTATATTTGGGAGCCAATTAATTTCACAATGTTGAAAACTAATGCATTTAAGATTCTGCCGTTCACATCCATTTTTCTCCACTAAAACATTTTAACTGTGTTGTGCCTGTCATCATCTTACCCAGAGTAAGTGGGTAAGAACTTTCATGTAAGGAGGACCTCAGGATTGCTAGAAATATATAACCAGTGGCTTACTCTTTACCTTCTAAAATTGCAGTCAATTTTAAGGCACTTTCAAGTCAATCCACGTTCATCACCAAAGTGAGCCCTGAGCACTGGAAAATGCCTTTTGCACCAGCTTCTAAATGAAGTGGAGGTGGGAGCTGCTTTCCTCCTCTAACCTCCCCTCTTGAGCTTTCCACTGGTGGACCTCACCTTCTGCTATGACCTCAACTACCTCTGACAGACTGATGGCTATGAAATCAGTGATGATGGTGACAACGGTAATGACAACAGCCGACATCTGCAGAGTGTTGACATGTGTCTTAAAGTCGACCTCTCCAAAACTGGACTTCTTTTCTTCCCCTGGAATCTATTCCTCCTGTTGCATTTCTCATGTAAATTAATTGTTTCATTCTCAACCCCATCATTCTCAAATTTCTCAACTTCTTAGCTCATCAGATCCCACTGATGATTCCTCTGCCTGCTGAGTAGAGCCAGGAATGATGGTCTCTCTGGCCAGTTCCCTTCCCCGGCTCCCCTGCCCAGTGCCTTTGTTCAGTGGGCACACTTCTCATCTGCCAAGTGGCCCTGCAGTCTTCTAGTTCTCACTGACCCTGCTCATCCTCGCGACTGTTCCCAAAGGATATTTGTGTGGCACAGATTGGTACTCCTCTGTGTTCCTTGCCTCTACCCAGTCGCTCAGGCCAAAATCCCTCGAGTATTCTTGATTTCTCTCTCCCTTTTCTCCCTCATTGTACCCAGCAGGAATCCTGCCACCCCTGCCTCCAAACACCCTTACCCTGCTCTCTTTCTCTTTCCCCACTTCTGCAAAGCCTGTTCAAACCATCACCATGCCTCCTGCAGGTCCCAAAATAACCAGGAGGGCAAGAATAACCTGCCCTTCTCACACGCAGTCCATGGAGTAGCCAAAAAGCAACTAATGTTGCCGAGCAACTCATGTCAACCTGACCCTTGGATAAAATCTATATTCCTGCTCTAGCCTCCGCAATTCAGGCCCCAGCATCATCTCCTACCATTCCTGCTCTTGCCCACCACCACCCTCAGCCATGCTGCCTTTGTGTCTTGGTGAACTTCAAATGCACCAGACTCAACCTGCCTTAGGATCTCTGTGCCAGCTGTTCCTCGTGCCTGGCAGATTTTCCCTCAGTTCCTTGCACGACAGCCTCCTCTTTGACACTCGGGTCTCAACTTCAATGTCACCTTCACAGACAGGCCGTTTCTGATCATCCATTCGCAAACAGTTTCCCAGGCACTAGCACATCATCCTAGCACTTCACTGTTGACTTATTCGCTCACTTGCGTATTGTCTGTCTGGGACCTTGCAACGACCATCTTCCTCCAGTGCAACCCTGTAACCCCAGCTCCTAGAAGAGTGCTCGGTACACAGCAATTGCTCAATACATGTTTGTAGAGTGTTGAATGAATAAACAGGGATGTCACCCTCTAGTTAAAAACTCCCTATTATTCCCACTGCCATGGACTCTAGTCTGATCTCTGAGCCTGACATTCAGGTTCTTGCAGTCTGGTGGCAACCTGCCAAAATTAATCTACTACTCTCTCCTTCCTCACGTTTCTAACCTTTTTTTTTTTTTTGCCTGAATATAGCAAGTGCTTTCACACTTTCCTGCCTTTGCAAATGTGGTTCTCACTGCCTGATGTTTTCCCTTTCTCTGTCTGATGAGCTTCTCTCATTCAGCAACAACCAAGCTCTAACATCCCCTCATTCAAGAAGGTGCGACCACGTGCCCCCAAGTGAGGGAGCTGTTCGCGGTTCCCCTGCCCTTGCTTGCCTGTTTGGAAGGGGTACAGCAGACCCTTGGTGCTGGCAGTCCTGAAGGTCACGTGGCATGTGCTGTGTGGATGAAGATAATAATCCTTATCACACGATCCTGAAATGAGATGATAAGTGCAAAGCACCTTGCGTGACCTTGACTCACCCCCTCCCAGAGGCAGGTCTGAATTAACAAGTCACTTAACTAGTGAATGAGCCCACCTGACCAATGAATATGTGCATAACAGTCAATTTACGGAGTCCCAAAGGTTTCTGGAGGTGAGCCTGGTGACAGTCAAGGGCCAACTGTATTATTATTATTTATGTATCTTTTTCTCCCTTCTCAGAAACAGGGATGAGTAGCCTGCCTCTTCTTAAATGTGTACAGACCATAGCAGACACTAAGATAAAGGTTTGTCGCATTAATAATTGAAATAAGACCCATGTGGATGTGTCAGTCCGTGGTTGCCGGAAATACTCACCACTTCCCCAGACACTTACCTCGCCTACTTGTAAATGCCCAAATTATTATACCGAGAGACAAAACCTTTTCTTTTACAATGGAAGATCATTTAGACTTCAGCAAAATGACAAACTGCTACATTTCTCAGATCTTCATGGTTGCTCAAGAATGATCGAAATAGTACACGTTAAACCTGCAGGTGTCTAGAAGCCAGAGTTTGCATCTATTCTGTTTAAGTATCTGTCTCTCCACTCTACAGTGAGCACCTCAAGAAAAATACAGTGTCTCGTTGTTCCCCTCTCTGTCCCATCACCACACTTACTGGCCTTGCTGCACTTGTTTTCTTTCTTTGTATACTTGTGTGACTCCTACCTACCTCCTTTGAAATCCAGGCTTCATGGGAAGAGACCTTCTAGTTAGCCTTTCAGCTCTCACCCCACACAGGAGATGTTCAGAAAGTGTTTGTTGAATAAATGAATGAATAATTCTATAAGCCTGCCCATTTCTTTCTTCATGTCTGATCAAAGAAAAATCAATCCTTTATTATGAATAGCTAACAGTGAGAGAGTCAAAACCCAGATTAATGTAACGTTTACAAATCCCTGATCAAAAGTGATTCTATACCATTGCCATTTTCCTGAAAGGAAGAACAGATTATGAACAAATTAACAAAATGATAAATACAGCATAGGAAGTGTGGTTGCACCATAAATCATTATTGAAGGATTAAACTTTTGCCCTTCGGGCAATTTTAGAATTCGGGACTTCACTATTATAGCAATAAAATATTGGGTTTCGGGCCTGGCACGGTGTCTCACACCTGTGCTGAAATCCCAGCACTTTGGGAGGCTGAGGTGTGCAGATCACTTGGGGTCAGGAGTTTGAGATCAGCCCAGGCAGCATGGTGAAACCTCGCCTCCACTAAAAACACAGAAATTAGCCAGGCATGGTGGCAGGCACCTGTAATCCCAGCTACCCGGGAAGCTGAGGCAGGAGAATCGCTTGAACCCGTGGGGTGGAGGTTGCAGTGAACAGAGATCATGCCACTGCACTCCAGCCTGGGCAACAGAGTGAGACTCCATCTTAAAAAAAAAAAAAAAAAAGAAAGAAAAGATTGAGTTTCTTTAAGTGAATTGACAGTAGTGGTGTTTAATACACAACTGTAATATACTTAAGCTGTATTTTCAAATTATTTTTTATTATTTTCCAGAAGCTTTTAAAGTAAAATACAAATTCCTATGTCATAAAGCATGGTCCATTGGCAAATGGAGAGCAATAAGCAAATGACAGTGAAGAAGCTGTAGAAAAGGACAAGGACAAGGGCCAGCCCTGGGCTGAATCCCAGCCTGGGCCACATTGGCTATGTGACTTTAGGCAGTGACTCAGTTCTCTGAAACCAGGTTTCCTCTTCTGGAAAAGCAGTATTTGCAAAATCCTGTGAGAAATCGGCAAGATAATAATATTTTCAAAGAACCCACACTGCCCCTGGCACCACGTGTAACAATAACATTCATCTCAGAAAAATGTGGCATCAGCAAAGAACTGGATATGCTTGTTTTCAGGGTTAAAAAATACCATTAGGGTTTCTTCACTAAATAAACTAGTAATTTCAGTAGCCTGGTCTGAAGGCCTGTGGTTTAACAAGCAACTAATTAGAAACTGGTGCTCCCTAAGCACTGAATGACACCTGCTTTTAAAACTGTACCCACAGAGAGGGGTCAGGTGCAAGGGACAGTCACTGGCTGTGCTGTCTCCAGAAAATACAGCTAGGAGCGAGCCCCAAATGATCCCTTTTAACAAAATCTTCTCTGAAAAATACATGGGTTAATAATATGAACAAAGGAGGTTTGCTAAGGTCCCATCAGTTTAATTCCACCCAGCATCAGATTATTCCTGCCAAGATGGGCTGTGAAAATAATGAAAGCAATAATTAAAAGTAAATTATGCAAATGGCAAGGGCAGGAACAGAAGATTGGGGGGATTGCTCAGAAGGAAGAGTGATTTGATCTGATCTGTTCAAGGGGCCGACCACAACGATGCTCTCACCCACCCACTGGGCGTGCCTCTGCCACTCTTCCTCTAAAGTGTCCATGGCATCCTCCTCTCTGCCCACAGGGCAGATCTAAAGCTCCTCAGCCTGGCATCAAGATCCTTTATAATCCAAATCCCTGCCAATCCTTCCAAACTCATTCCCTCTGCTTCCTACATCACTCCTTCCATCCATACCAAACTACTTACAATTTTCCTAACTCACCCTGCATTTAATGATTCCATCCAGGACAGTGTTGGAGAGAAATTTATTTTAAAAGTTAATGTCTAAGTCCCTTAAAGAAAGTGATCCACAATTTAACAATCATGGTTAAATCCTGCCATGGGAACTGAATCTCCCTGTGAAATTTCTGGAAATTACAAACACATTCCACTTACCTGAAAGTCACCCTTTCATAAACTTATCCCTCTAAGTCACAGTCCTGAATACAGAGGTAAGATAGAATCGCCTCCTGTCCACCCATCCTTCCTTCCATCTTTTGAAAATATTTTTAAAAACCTCTATGTGCCAGGCCCCATGCCAAATGCCAAGGGCACAGCTGCATCCGATGTGGTTCTGAGCCTTGAAGAGCTTACAGTCAGTATGCTTAGCCCATAAATCCAGCACGCCTTCTGCTGGGTTCATAATGGGCACTAAATAAGTATTTGTTGAATTAAGACAAGCATGTAAACTAATAATGACGATACCATACAGGAAGTGCTGTGCTGGAGTGGGCACAGAGGGGAGCGCCCTGGGTGGGGTGGTGGGGGCGGGGGTGAGATGTGCAAAGGCATAGAGGCATCAAAAAGCATGGCATGCTTGAAGGTCTCAACAAGCCGACAGGGGCAGGGGAATGGGGTAGGGAGAGAATGGCGAGTAGAATTCCAGAATCCTTTGCTTCTGAGCCCGGTTTCCCCTGGCATGACCTCATCGGTTTCCATTTAAGATCCACACAGGCACAAAACACACAGCCCTCTGGTTCTGCCACAGCTCACGGCCCACTAGACAAAGCAGGTGGAGCTTACAGAGACAGGGGCTTTGACCACAGGAATAATACCTGGGGCCAGCCTTTAAGATTTAGGAAGATAAAAAGCTCTTGTGCAGAGAACGTTACCAGGTTACCACACGGTATAAGAGGCTGGGAAGGCTATCCTAGTAACCGCTGCTGTGTGCCAAGCCGTTGACTTATTTTGGAGGTGACAGGCATGCTCACTACCCACAAGTGTCTGTCGGGACCAGTGGTCTTCCAATGTGACTCTCGCATTTGGATCACCGGAGGAAAGAGTGTTCTTTTAATTTTTTTAAAAACTATGTTCAGTCTCCACCCCCAGAAATTCTGGTTTAATTGGTCTGAGGTGGAGCCCAGGCAGAAAAGAAGTTCCCCATTAATTCCAATGTGCAGCTGAGCTTGAGAACGACTGTTTTTGGGGTTTTCTAGAGTCCCCACTCAGCCTACCTCATTCATTAGATCATCTACTTGGTCTCGACAGCACTTAGAACCCTGACCTCTGCCACCTTCTCTGGTCCTCACTATCAGCCGTGGTGTAGTCATGTCTAGCTCAGTTTATACAAAACTGAGCTAAAACTCAGGTTAAAGACCCTGCCCCAGGTAAGCCCAGCTCTCAAGCACAAAAAGGAGGACATAAATCAGGCGTGTCCAGGTCTAATAACCATGTCCTTTCCCCAGTGCTACCTACGCTGCTTCCTTGCAGAGCTGAGCTCAAGCTGTCCACAAATACTCAAGAGTCTTTTGAGCTGGTTGTTAAAAACCACTGATAGCCTGAAATTAGTTGTGGAGGGAATATTTACACCATGGAAACAGACAAACACTACCCTTTGAGAGGTATTTGTTTTGTTTTGTTTTTTTTGAAACCAGTTTGCCAGCACACCTCTTAATTCTAAGGCACCAAGAAAAAAGAAAAAAAGTCAAATTATGTTCCTTTGATTTCAGGAAGCAGCTGTATCATGCATTTTAGGAAGATTTCAACTCCAAATAGTTAAAATGGAAAGAACTTTTTGAGTTTAGAGAGATAAACCTCAAGTGTGTGAAAAATATACACCTGTAATTTTTATTAAGATGCCACATGGGTACAGATACATTTTGCATGCTGCTGTGGGTTGGGTGCATTCGGCTTAAAGTCACTTAGTGCCAGTGAAAAGGAAAATACAAGTGTGAAACAAGGTCTCTGGAGGTGCTCCCTATCTCAGCCGCAGGGAGCATAATAGAAAATGTTCTCTGAAACAGGCCACCTGGTAGCCCACCTCTGTCTCAGATACCTTGAGATGTGGAGTTTCAATACTGGAATGCTGGATGGGAGCCTCCTATTACAGAATAACAAGAGAGAGTAACAGGAGTTACTCACTCCCAGGCATCTCCAGTACCACCGCAGAGCTCAGCTTTAAGTGGTCCCCACTGAACAAAGAACTGTGACATTTCTCTTCCCAGCATGGTTCCTCTAACAGCAGGGCTGATAGCTACAAAGCCTGGTTATACTGGTACAGTGCTTTTGGAGGAGGGAAGATTGTAAATTGAAAAGGAATAAAGAAAACTACCGTTTACTGACTGTCTACTCTTCAACTAGGCACTGAGCTAGACACTCTCAGACCTGGCACTAGAATTGACATTTACTGACTATTATATGTCAAGTCCCCTATTCCAGGCCCTTAGCTACATTACCTCATTGCATCCTCTTAATGACCCTATGAGGTGGCTCCAGTCATTCCTATTTTACAGAGGAGAACGTAGAGGTGAAGATAGCTGAAGGCATTTCCTAAGTTAACATGACTGGACCATGGCAGGGCAGGACGGGAACCAGAGCAATGATCCTGGGGCTGCTCTCCTGAGAAACGGAAATGCTTCTGGCAGACAGGAAATTGTCACTGACTTAAACTCTGGTCCTCAAGTATTCAATAGTTACCAAAAAACTAACCATGCACCTCAATATCACAGTGACAGAGAAATGGTTTTTACATATGTTTCTGTAATTAGCAAATTATAGAAACAATTTGTAGGCAGCTACTGTTCATCAAGCAGTATCTACCATCTCTGGGAACTCTGCCGGTCACTTGATGATGGTAATTACATGCCGCTCTCTAAGCCTTTCCATATACCAGGAACAGGACTAAAAAGCATTTAACATCAATTCTCACAATCATTGGATGAGGTAGGTATTGTCCCAGTTTACAGATACTGAAACTGAGGTTTGAACAGCAACTTGCTCAAGGTCACAGAGCCAGGAAGTGGCAGAGCCAGGAAGTGGCAGAATCAGGCTGGGATTCAAGATCTGGGGCTTCAAAAGCTGTGGTCCTAACTTTAAGTGCCAAGCATGTGGGCTGCAGACTGGGTTACACCCTTCCTGATTGGGTGACATTGCATGGCTACTCAGGGGTGAGTAAAGTGCTGTTTTCTGAGTTCCCACTGCATGAAGCTAGTGCAGACACAACACGGCACAGGAGCAAGAATGTGACCTGATTCAAGCTTTGGGCACAAAGGACCGAAATGGGAATGTGTCTTCCCTGGTCATAGGGCTCAGCATTTCTCACCAAGGCATGGCTGCCCCAGAAATGCGGAATCTTGGAGGTGAGAATGACCCTCAGGTCAGCTGGGCCAGCCTCTCACACAATGTTTGTGTCACCACTGCAATCCTGAGTCAGACATTCTGCCACTCACACTTGTGAAATGGGGCCATCTCACAAGATTGTGACTATTATGATTAAATGAGATATTAGTAAAAGTGCTTAACCCAATGACTATCATATTAGTTAATAGCAATTAACATAGTCAATCCCGCCCTCATCCAACCACTCAATACATTTTAAATTAGAGTCTATTACGTACCAGGCTTGGTATAAGACCCATGTTCAAGCTTCAAGGGTGATTTGCAGGGTAGGGGGGAATCACTGATTCATTCATTAATTCATTCAACAAACATTTACAATTATATGATAGCACTAAGCTAAAAACTCTAAGACAAACTCTTTGTCTTAGATGGAATCCAAGACAAATTCATTGGATGACTAAGACATATTCATCAGTAATTACCAGGAAATGACAATAAGCATAATAACTAACACTTTGTGTGATGTCTCATAGTTTATAAAGCATTTTCATACTTGTAATTAGGCCCTTGAAAGAAATGCAGATTCAGATGAATCAAGTGACCTGCCTGGGTCATACAGCCAGTGCAAAAGTTTGATTCAAATCTAGGTGTCTGACGCCAAAGCTAGGCTCTCTCTCCCCTACCATCTGCGTCACCCAGAGCTGCTTGGGCCCATCAGTCTGCATAGTGGCAGCCGTGTTCCACTTTTAGAAAACCTTGATTATGGCCAGGCGTGGTGACTCACTCCTGTAATCCCAGAAATTTGGAAAGCCGAGGTAGACAGATTGACCAAGGTCGGGAGTTCGAGGCCAGCCTGACCAACATGGAGAAACCCCATCTCTACTAAAAATACAGAATTAGCTGGGCATGGTGGCACATGCCTGTAATCCCAACTACTCAGGAGGCTGAGGCAGGAGAATCACTTGAACCTGGGAGGCAGAGATCGCACCATTGCACTCCAGCCTGGGCAAGAAGAGCAAAACTCCAACTCAAAAAAAAAAAAGAAAAGAAAGAAAGAAAACTTTGATTGTAAGAAGGTTTTTGCAAATATTCATTAAAAATTCTGCTAAATTCTATCTTGTTACTCTTAGCTCTTCCTTCCCTCCAGAGCCATACTGAATAAATGTTCCTCTCCCTGTCCTCAGAGAAATTTTAAGATAGTCTTGCTAAAGTCTTCTCTGCTCCAGGCAACATGTCCGGGTCTTCCGTTCTTCCTGTTCTGACCGAGCTACTAATCCCTCCCCAGCCTGCTCTGTCAGCATCCATCCAGCCTCTACTCACACTCCCTGGCTTGGCTGAGGTTGTCTTTTCCTGGGAGTCTTCCAATGACTCTTCACCCAAGATCCAGTTCCGACGCTCCTAGGCGCTCCGTACCCTGTATAGCTGCACTCTGCAAATGGTGTTGGCATCTTCGATCTGTGTGTTACTCTGCAGGCAATGAGTTCCCTGAGGCCGTGGGCTGGTCTGTAGTCATAATCACAGCACGGCCCTTCTCCCTAAGTGCCCACCACATCCTAGGCACAATTTAGGCACCTTCCACTGAGTGCCCCAACCATACGAGACTGGTGCCATTATTAAACTAACTCCTGCCCTGAGGCCTGACAAAGGGCAAGGATTCATAGATTTTTTTCAGAATTGAAAGAAACTCCAATTTATTCATATCCCCAAAGACTGGTTGATGTCAAGGGTGGTTTCTCTGACCAGAGCAAGGCGGAGTCTGACCTGAGGCCAGCATGTGCCACAGGGGTCCTTCAGAGAGCCCGGCTTCTCCCGGGAATGTTCAAGTGCTCACTGGGCAAGGAAGAGAAATGAACCGTATCAAAAAATGTGGGCTGTGGTGAGACATCAGCAACAATCACTGCCAGGAGAAGGGAAACTGCTGGCTAGCACTGAATGGCAATGACGGGAAAGCTGCAAGGGCCTGACCGAGCCTCCGTCCAGGCTTTGAGGAGCTTGTTGCCTGGGCGCCCCAATGACACAGGCACTGTGAGGAGCCGCACCTGGCTCAAATCATGACTCTGCCCATGACCGGGAGTGAAATGAAGACAATAATACCTTATAGGGTTATGGTAAAAATTAAACCCAAAAACACATGGCCACAGTAACCCTCGATCAATGTGATGAAGATGATGATGGGGATGCGGAGGCAGCAGAGTGAAGCTACAGCCCCCTGCTAAACCTTCTTCCCGGGCGAACTCACTGCAGGGCCGCCTCTGGCACACGAAGCTGTCCCTTAAAGCCTGATGACGGAACATCGACTCGTGAACACTTCGAGCCTGTGTCAAATTCCCACTAATGATTTCTCAGCATAAATTAAATGGCGTGAAGACTTTCTAATGGCCACTACAGAATTACATGACAGCTTCCAGGAGAAGCCACAAAAATAGCTGGAATCAGAAGGATGGTCATTCAAATGCCTGCAAGTTTCTCATTAATTTAATTTCTTCTTTCCTCCTGGCAACTTTGTAAGAGCTGACAGAAAAGAGATGCATAACAAGCCACCAGGTACTCCCAGCCTACTTAAATAAGTCTACAGAGAGAGCACTGACCATATTGTATAGCAAGTGGAATCCAGCATTACACTAAAACCACCATCATAAATAATAAAGTTTATTTATGTTTATATAAACTTGCATAATTTAAATGGGACATTTATATATTTGTCTTTGTCTCATTTGACCTTCTATAATTTATGGAGCACTTATCATGGGCCTGGCATTTGTAATATATTATTTCACTTAATTTTCACAGTGACTATTATCTCTATTTTATGGGCAAGGTTTAACAAAGTGGAAGAATTCCTCTGGAATCATACTGTACCGGAAAGGGGTCCTGATCCAGACTCCCACAAGAAAGAATTCAGGGCGAGTCGGTGGAGTAAAGTGAAAGTAAGTTTATTAAGAAAGTAGAAGAATAAAAGAATGGCTACTCCATAGACAGAGCAGCCCCGAGGGCTGCTGGTTGGCCATTTTTATGGTTATTCTTGACTATATGCCAAACAAGGGGTGGATTATTCATGCCTCCCCTTTTTAGACCATACAGGGTAACTTCCTGATGTTTCGGTGGCATTTGTAAACTGTCATGGACCCGGTGGGAGTGTAGCAGTGAGGACGACCAGAGGTCACTCTCGTCGCCATTTTGGTTTTGGTGGATTTTAACCAGCTTCTTTACTGCAATCCGTTTTATCAGCAAGGTCAATACGACCTATGTTTTGTGCCCATCTCCTGTTTCATCCTGTGACTTAGCATGCCTTAGCTGTCTGGGAATGCAGCCCCAACAACACAGCCCAAAAGTGGAGGACTAGGATTTGAACCTGGGTCTGTCAGGCTCCAAGGCTTATTCTTTGGGCTCGTTACCCAGCTTCTGTTTGGGGTGCAGGCACTTTTTCCATACCCTTGCTAGTTCTTTCAGCATGAGAGGAACACCTTTCACATAATGTTTCTGGCCTCTCTGGCCCCACACTCCCTGTTCCCCTGGGGAAATACAATGCCTTGTTTGATTGGTGAGTTTGCAGACACTGGCAGACGCACTCAGCCCCTTCCTCTCCTTCCTCATGGAATTCATTCCTGCTGCACTCCAGAGCCTGGCTCTGGTTTCCACAAACCTGCCTGGGTTCCAGGGGGAGCTGCTGTCTGTTTAAGTGGAGCTCCAGATTCAGCCTCAGGAAGCTCATTTGCCCACAGATCTGACACATTCCCCAGCAGCACCTTTTTCATAATGAAGGTGATATTTTGGCCCTTATCCTCTTTATTCCTTTATCTTATTCTCAAGTAATTCAGAACCTAAGTGGAAGAGAGGAATATTTATTGGCCCTCCTTCAAAGATTCTAATGATTATGATCCTTGTTTTACAGATAAAGCTCTTTCCTAAGAAAAGAGTTGAAATGTTGGCAGACGTGTGATAAATAGCCCCATACATTATTATGCTATGTGAATGCAATTCCTTTAGTTCAGATTAGTACATGTAATTTAAGGATAAGGAAAATGGACGACTGGAATGATACCACCAAAAATGACTCACATGTAAAACAAACTAAAGAAGAAAACACAACTTCATATGAGCACATCATAATTTAAGAAAAGCCATCCTCCACCAATTTAGAGATCTTTGTCTGCGGTACTATATAAAGTAGATTGAATGTCAGTAAGAGCCCCAAATAGAAAATTAACCAAAGTAGTCAGGCACTGTGGCTCACGTCTGTAATCCCAGCACTTTGGGAGGCTGAGGCAGGCAGATCACTTGAGGCCAAGAGTTCAAAACCAGCCTGGCAACATGGTGAAACCCCACCTCTACTAAAAAATACAAAAATTAGCCGGGCATGGTGGCACATGCCTGTAATCCCAGTTACTCAGAAGGCTGAGGTGTGAGAGTAGCTTGAACCTGGGAGGCGGAGGTTGCAGTGAGCTGAGATCGCACCAGTGCATTCCAGCCTGGGCGACAGAGCAAGAGTCCACCTCAAAAAAAAAAAAGAAAAGAAAAATGAAAATTAACCGAAGCATTTCCCAACTACCAAGAAAGAACGAAGAATCAGTTTATAGAGACCAAACCCTTCCCCCAAAATCCACAAAAAATAAACAAAGCAAACAAAAACCCAACAAACCTTGCATGGGGTACAAAAAAGCTCACAATCTAAGCATGCTTTTTGGAGCCATCTGCAATTTGGAACCCATCCAGAGATTTACCTGTTGCTGGAGTTCTACCAAAATGGCCAGCTATATAACAGGCGTGAGGCTTACTATTACTATTATCAGTAAGTGAGTTAACAAACAGAATGTTAGGACAAAGTCCTCAGTATTCAAGCCAAAGCCCTTGCTGAAGAGAGAAGGCGCTAATGACAGAGCTGGCAGAGGGAGCGTCCCCCGAACTACCTGTGCATCCACAGGACCCAACACAGCCCCAGGCCCACTGTATGTGAAAAAGAAGCCCATCAGTGACAGGGCCAGGGCTGGAACCTGGGTCTCCCAACACTAGCATTGCTTCCTTTTCTTACAATGCATCAGCTACAGTGACACTTGTCTGTTCACTTCATGGCTGTCGTGTATTCGCTGTTGTGTTATCATAGACCAAGTCAACAGGCCTATGGACCAGAGGAATGATCTCTCACAAACAAACAACTGGCCGAGCGCAGTGGCTCACACCCGTAATCCCAGCACTTTGGGAGGCCAAGGCGGGCAGATCACTTGAGGACAGGAGTTTGAGACCAGCCTGGCCAACAGAGTGAAACCCCGTCTCTACTAAAAATACAAAAATCAGCTGGGCACGGTGGCAGGCACCTGTAATCCCAACTACTGGGGAAGCTGAGGCAGGAGAATGACTTGAACCCAGGAGGGAGAGATTGCAGTGAGCTGAGATTGCGCCACTGCACTCCAGCCTGGGCAGCAAGAGCAAAGCTCCATCTCAAAAAACAAAAAACAAAAACAAAAAACAAAACTGGTATAAGGTGCTAAGATTCAAACTACGGGCGATACTGAACAATAGCTGAACATGGAGACAAGCCCCATTCTATCCCCCTAGTTACAAGCACGGGATCACCGAAGATGCTAGCAATGAACCCAGCCGAGGATAAATGCAAAACCTTGTAATATCACTCTTGTAAAGCACTCAGATTCTAAGAGAATCAAAAAATGGCCTTCTGTATCCAGAACTATTTTTAGAAACAGAATCCTATTTCTCTTCTTCAAACTAATTAGCGTTCATAACCAGAACTAGAGTGTTTCTTCTGAATATAAGGGAGAAGCAAACCTTTTTTTTTGGAAGCAAGAAGCTAGATGGTGAGAGACTGTCAAGAACGCATTCAGTGCAAGCACACCCACACACACACACACACACACACACACACACACACACTCATTTCTGATACACTCCAGATGATAAACACAGCTTCCAATTAAGCTGGCTTCAACTCTTGGCACCTAATACCTGTTGGTTTAAAAACAACTGGCAAAATTTGCAGTCTAAGGGTTTTTAAAGGATGAAATCTTGCTTTTAATTTTTTGTATTTCTCTTTTTAAAGGGAATAAATCACATGCATTTACAGAATTGTAGCATTTTCACACAACAGCTGTCTCTAGAGATGAACAGATCACAGCCAAGGGAAGTGTGGGGGACCGGCCCTCAGTCAAGCTCAGAGTGCAGTGGCCCCAGGGCAGACATGCAGCCCAGAACCTCAGCTCCCAGCCAGGTTCCCCACGTAGTCAGAGCTGCCTTTCTACATCGAAGAGAAGTTCATGAAAATCTATGGAGCCCATTCTCAATGTGAGGTGCAAACTGAAGAAATGTTTTGCATCAGGGATTATCTTAATTAAACTATTTATTACGAGCCACGTTGGTTTACTTCAATCTTCCTGAACTTCATTAAGCTTTCCATTTACTTATATAAATTCCCATCTTAAAAAATAAAACTCATATAGTTTGTGTGGTAGAAAACTGTGTATTTTAATATATATCCATGTGTAAAAATTGTGACGATATTAACAATAGTAAAACTAAAACTCATTTGTTAA
This sequence comes from Ateles fusciceps, assembly GCA_036589455.1. Classification (NCBI taxonomy): domain Eukaryota; kingdom Metazoa; phylum Chordata; class Mammalia; order Primates; family Atelidae; genus Ateles; species Ateles fusciceps. The sequence goes on from JAZHEH010000952.1 coordinate 21,370,060, forward strand.
ACCGCATTTGGGCTCAACATTGTGATAGGGAATTTATATGATTGCAACAATAAGAAAAATCACAATATAAATTTAGTACCACTCATTAAATGCTTCTCATGCTCAGGTAGTATGCTGTGTAGTTAAGAACTATAATTCATTTAATGATCACCATAATCTTGTTAGGTAGCTATTACTGTGATTCACATCTTACAGATGAAGAAACTGATGTTTTGAGAAGTGAAATCACTGCCCCAGATTTCACAGGGAGCAAAAGAAAATGTCTGGAGTCACACCCAGGCTCACTGGACCCTAAAGCCCTTTGCCTTTTCCACTGCACAAAGCTACATCCCCATTTATAAAAGGATTATTTTGAGCTCCATTTCCAGCAAGGACATTTCTAGATCCAAGGACAAACTAAATGGTACAAAGATGACCTGTTCCCAATAAAGGCCTTGGACTTCTCTATGGTCTGGAACAAAGTAACTCTGCTACTGAATTTTCTGAGGGAAAATAGAGCTCATAGCATCAAAGTAATCAGATAATGCTTAAATATGAAGTGGTTCAGAACCACTGTGAAATCTGGGAGTGAAACGTAATTTGTCAATTATTCCATTTTTAAATATTCATGAAGCAAGGAAGCATTGCCACGTTCAATAATTAAGTGGTTAAAATCTGCATCCTGATATATGTACCGATCATGAATGACGCACTCCTAGAAGGACCTAAGTTCAAATTAGCAGCCCCACAAGCTGCCGTGTTGCAGTGTAAAACCAAACAAATGAGACAGAAATGTTGCTGCTGCCTGGAGAAAACATTTTCCCCACCACTGGCTCTGCTGCAGAGAAAAGCTGAGTCCAAATCGAAAATACACCCAGGACGTTGCCTGAAAACCAGTGAATTAAGACAACAGAGGTAATATGCAAAAGGCACCGTGAAGACACGATGTTTCTGTGCCCAGCCACTGAGCCAGCAGGCGGGGCCGAGCTCCGTGAGCATGCCGAGGTGGGACAGGGTTAAGAATGTGCCAAAAGAGGAGCAAGAGCCAGGATCTGAACCCAGACCTCCTGTCCTGGGCTCACCCCACTTCACCACAGTGGCCACCTAAATCACTTGGTATAGACAGTGTCTAGTCCATATATGGGGGCCAAACAGTCCCGGTCTACTCTGTGGAGCAATTATTCTTGTAATGGGCCACACCCCCTCATGAGACCACAGTCCATGCACCCAACTACCTATTAGATAATATCCCTGGAAGTCTCAGGGTCCTTCATCAGGCCCTCACAAAGCTGTTCCTTTCCTGGGTCATGGCACCTCCGTGACTGGCACCCACGGCCACCCAGTTGCTGAACCTGAGCTTTAAAAAACCCTTCAGGTGATGCTGGCATCCACCAGCTCAAGCCTGGGTGGCCTCTCCTTTTCTGTCCCTACTCAGCTGCAGGCTTGGAGTCAGCTAACTGCTCCCTGTCGAGGTCAGCAAGGTTGTAGGACTGGATGGGGCTCCAAGATTCGGCATCCAGTGCATCTGCCCCATCGCACTCACATCTCAGATCCAATCCATCACCAAGCCCTGTCCCTCCATCCTCCTAAAAACGTCTTGATACAAACACTTCTCTCCATCCCTACTACTACCACTAACTCACACGACCGACATCTCCCGAAACTCGGAACTGTCCCACGTCCACCCTTGCCTCACCCCAGTTTGGCTTTCATGCTGCATGCAAAGCGATGGTTTTAAAACATAAACCTCATCGTGTCAGCCTGCTTTTAAAATCTGTCCATTGCTTTTAGAAGGAAAAGCCAAATTCTTGGCCTGACCCATGAATTAGGCCCTGCAGCTCTGGCCCCATCTCTTGACACCGTCCCTGCTTGCTCTCTGTGATCCTGTTATTATACATTGGACTTCTTTATTTTCTTCTGTAAAATTTTCAAGTATCACACATATACAAGCCTGTATAACATAGATGCGTACATTTAAAGAAAAATTCGAAAACCTATACCGCCACCACCTGGGTTAAGAAACAGAACATAGCCAGATCTCAGCCTACACCTGTGACCCTCTCAGATCACACCTCCCTCTGCCCATTCTTGCTCAGAAGTAACACCTTAAACTCTCTGATCCTTCCTTCTCACTTTTCTTTGTATTTTACTACTTAGGGTTATGCCTCTATAAAACAATGCTTAGTTTTGCCTGTTCTGAATTTTGTTTCGTTGAACTGTACTGAAGATGTTCTTGTATGACTTGCTTCTTTTGCTGTACATCAGTCTCAATGCACAAAGCTATAACTCATGCATTTTCATTACTCACTGCCTCCTTCCTGCCCTGCATCTCCTCATGCCCAGGCCTAGCTCCCCTGGCTGTTGGTGCTCCTGCTGCCTCCTGTACCTCACAGAGGCTACGGGCATCACCAATCCAGCCTCTAGCACAGGACCTACGTGTAGCAAGCCCTCAGCACTCATTTGTGCACTTATGCGTACTTGCATTCATTTACATGTTAGCAGTTTCTCGGGACTGGTCTATGGTGCTGCAGTGGCATAGTGCAGTCTGGAGGAAGAAAATGATCCTCTCTAAGGAAATAAAGGCATCTCCCCCTGAAAGGAATTGCGCTTCCAGGAAAGCCAGCCCCACAGCTAGACACAGAAGGCTGCTGACTCTTACTCATGAGACGCACGCCCAGAGAGGATGAGCCTGGGGGCGGAGCCCGGGTGGACCCTCCTGCTCTGAACTGCTCAAACTCCACCCTGTCCCTGCTCTCCCATTAGCCTCTGTGATGAGGGTTGCAGAGGGCTCTTAGGTTGCTTGAAGTGAAGGAAGAAATGGAAATTGCATGAAAAGAAAAGGAAGGAAAGCAGTTAGAGAACACTGCCAAACACTTGGTGTGATAACCAAGGGCTTTCAAATGATGACTGAAACTGGCTTTCATTTTGATCTTTCATTTCTGATAATCTAACAGATCATTGGAAGAAAATCAAATCTATCCTCATGGTCGAAGATGAACCTGGCACTGCTGTAGCTGTCTTCCCACTTTACCACCTCTTCCGCCACACTTTTTTCCTCAAGAAAAAAAAAACCTCCAGGTTACATATATTGTTCAATTTATTTAAATACATTCAGATTGGATATTTTCCATGACAAATACTTTCTTAGGAATAAGCAACATATTCCCTCTCTCCAAATTAAGAACTTCTCATTGCTTTGTAGGTTTAAAAACATCCAACTGAAAACTCCCTTTTATGGATTGAAAAAAACCAAAGTACAGAGAGTGGGAGTCTCTGCCCCATTTATGGTGACAAATGCCAGAGCCAAGATCTACCCCAAGAGTCTCAATCCCCGGCCCCAACCCTCACCTGCTCTGCTCTTCTACTGTACATTGAAAACCAGAAATCTCCATTCCTGCTGCCCCAGGGACTCTCTCTACCCTACGACGCCATTCTCATTGCACACAGAGCTTTAAGCACAGATGCTAGTAATGAACCAACATTCCCCCGATAGGGAGGCAAACTCTGATCCAGTCATTGATGAAAATGATGTTCATGAAGAGTTGTGAATAAGAAAGGGCAACTACTGCCTTATAAAAAGAAGAAAAATAGGCCAGACATGGTGGCTCACGCCTGTAATCCCAGAACTTCGGGAAGCCAAGGCGGGCAAATTACCTGAGGTCAGGAGTTTGAGACCAGCCTGGCCAACATGGTAAAATCCCGTCTCTACTAAAAATACAAAAATTAGCCAGGCGTGGTGGCGGGTGCCTGTGATTTCAGCTACTCAAGAGGCTAGGGAGGAAATCACTTGAACCCGGGAGGCAGAGGTTGCAGTGAGCCAAGCTTGTGCCACTGCACTCCAGCCTGGGTGACAGAGTGAGACCCCGTCTGGAAAAAAAAAAAAAAAGGAGAAAAATAAAAACAGCATACCAAAATTACACAGACAGTATGGCTTCAACTATAAATGACAGAAGAAAATCATACTATTTTTATTAAGTAAAAAGTTAATAAGGTTAGCTCTCGGTGGCTGACTTTGAGGGAGATGTGCTATGCACTTTTCAGTACTTCCCAATTTTTCTACAATAAGCACACATTACTTTTATAATGAGGAAAATATTTAAATAAGAAAGGGGCAGCAGGGAAGTAGCACCTGTCTTCTCCACCCCAAAATGCCCTTTTGGAAGTATGATGGGTGGTCCTGACTCACCACTGGTGCCTCCTCAACTTCACCCAACCCTGTCACCTCCTTCCTGCCTCCATCCTTCCTCTCCCAAGCCTACTTATATATTCTTACTTATCCAAGCCCAAGCTAATGCAAGCCCCACCTTCTTCAAGAAGCCTGTCTTGACCATTCCCAGCCAACTATTAGGTTAACCATATGACATTGTCATTCTTGTATTCCACACATTGTCTACTATAGGCGATTTCATATGACTCAATCTATTCCTTGGCTCAACCTATTCCTTTTTTTTTTTTTTTTTTTTTTTTGAGATGGAGTCTTGCTCTGTCACTAAGCTGGAGTTCAGTGGCACAATCTCTGCTCATTGCAACCTCCGCCTCCTGGGTTCAAGCCATTCTCCTGCCTCAGCCTCCTGAGTAGCTGGGACTATAGGCATGTGCCACCATGCCCAGCTAATTTTTGTATTTTTAGTAGAGACGGGGTTTCACCATGTTGGCCAGGATGGTCTCAATCTCTTGACCTCGTGATCTGCCCGCCTTGGCCTCCCAAAAAGCTGGCATTACAGGTATGAGCCACCGCACCCGGCCAGCTCACCCGATCTTCTTATGAAACTTCGGCCTGTTCCCAGCTCTGGGACGCACAACTGCACATGGGGGAATTTTCTGTCTGGGACTATCTCTCCTGTCTCATGTGGGATCCTGCTTTAAGTCACTCTTCTTTATACATTGGCTTACATTATATTCATTCTGGTTGTGAACATTATTGAAAATAAAGCCACCACCTCACTAGCCACAGACCTTCCTCACTCATAAGCACCTGCTTGGGTTCTGCGCTTGGCGTTGGAGACAGAGACATGAGTCCCTGCCCCAGAGTTTACAGAGAGAGAAAGAGCCTTGGATAGGCATGAAGCCAACCAGGGAATGCTAACACCTTGCAGGCACCCATCTCTTTAACGTCCGGAATACCTGCACGTCAGTTCTCTTGCAGGGCAGGAGCTAGACGGACCTGTCTTTAAATCTAAGTCTGTCTCTCATAAGCAGGTGGATTTGGCCATGCCACTCAACCTCGGTGTCCTCATTTAGAAAATAGAAGTAGTCATAGCCCCTACTGCAGATCCTATGTGAGGACTAACTGGGAGTACATGTGAACATTTATCACCATGCTATACATAGTCATACTCAAGAAGCTCTCCCGGCCTGGCACAGTGGCTCACGCCTGTAATCCCAGTGCTCTAGGAGGCTGAGGCAGGGGGATCACAAGGTCAGGAGTTTAAGACCAGCCTGACCAACATGGTGAAACCCTGTCTCTACTAAAAATACAAAAAAAATTAGCCAGCATGGTGGTGCGCACCTGTAATGCCAGCTACTCAGCAGGCCAAGGCTGGAGAATTTCTTGAACCCAGAAGGCGGAGGTTGCAGTGAGCCAAGATCACGGCACTGCACTCCAGCCTGGGTGACAGAGCAAGACTCCATCTCAAAAAAAAAAAAAAAAAAAAGAAAGAAAGAAAGAAAGAAACACTCCCTGTGAACCAGGCAGTGCAGAAACTATTACTCCTTTTATTTCCTAATGAAGAAACTGAACTCAAGAAAGTCTAAGTGAATTTTCTGAGACCAAGTGGCGCTGATACTAAAACCTTGGTCTCCTAAGCCCAGCGTGTGCTGTGTTTGAGGCTAACATCTGCTGATTCTAAAAGCACACAAACATTCAAGGCTCACTGGTGCAACTCCTAAGGAAATTTCCAAACACATTTGCTACCTCGTCACTACCTGGAATAACTTTGGAAGGGCCCACAAAGAATTCAGCACTGCCATTTCCCCATGATGATGACTGACTGGCCATATGCTCGCCTAGTTTCCCATCTGCTCCACGTATGGCAAGAGGGAAAGTCTGCCTACCTGCCGGCGGAGGGGCTCAGCTCCTGTCTAATGGCCCTCTGGAATGACATTCTCACATCAGCTCAGGAAATTCCACCTTCCCCATACGTCTTGGAAATGGTTCCCTCTCAACAGACTTCCCACAAATAAGGCTTTTGCTGGTTACTTCTGACTTAACGCTTATAAATTTTCAAATGGAAGAGAGTTGCCTGGTTTTACTTTTTGCACATAAAATAATGTACTTATCATTAGTCATCTCCTGCCTGCTCACATTTGAAAATGTATGCACATTTTTCTAGTTTGCTATCATCTGAAACCCGAGACCTTTCAAGGTATGGGGAACACAGTGTATCTTGAAGCCAGGAACCTCAGACAAGTTGTTGTGGCTTTTTATAGCCTCCAGTGATAACAGGATGACAGTTTGGTTCTTCACTTTTTGAAAATATGATGAAACTTCTGGCCTTTGCTCCAGAAAAAAATACACATAGACACAAAATCACAGATACCCTTCAAGACTTCATGCATTCCAGATAGAAAAACAGCTCCATAACAAACCTGCTCATATACCCCCTGACCCTGAAATAAAAGTTGGAAGAAGAAAAAACGTTTTGAATATTGTGCCAAGGATTCAGAATAAAGACTGTGGCACATTCATTAGAGGAGAGTAAAAAAAAAATCACACATAAAACCAAGTTCACATTTCTTTTCCTTTTTTCTTTTTTTGTTTTGAGACTGAGGCTCCCTCTATTGCCCAGGCTGTAGTGCAATGGTGTGATCTCAGCTCACTGCAACCTCTGCCTCCTGGGTTCAAGTGAGTCTCCTGCCTCAGCTTCCCAAGTAGCTGGGATTACAGGCACCCACCACCATATCTGGCTAATTTTTGTATTTTTAGTAGAGAGAGGTTTTCACCATGTTGGCCAGGCTGGTCTCGAACTCCTGACTTCACAAGATCTGCTGCCTAGGCATCCCAAAGTGCTGGGATTACAGGCGTGAGCCACTGTGCCTGGCCTCAAATTTCTTAACTTGACATTCAGGGTCATAAACCTCTGGCTGTGGGTTTCCATCTAGTTCCCAGCTTCCTCTCTCCTAATCCACTCCAGGCACCCATCCCTCCTGCCTAACTGGCTACCCGAACAGAGCCTTGTGCCCTTGTTTCCTTCACCAGGGACCTCCTGTTTCCTTCACCAGGGACCTCCTTCCCCTCATTTTCATATTTCAAATCCCACTCGCTTTAAACCTCAGCTCGAGTGCCACCTCCTTGTCAGGTTTTTAAAAGTTCTTCCCGCCAGGAAATAACCTCTCCCCCCGACACTTTCCTCTCTTTGCAATTTGTCTTTATGCTTGCAGTACTTAGCACATTCCACCTTACAGATATTGATGCATGAGTCTTGCCGCCCCTACTGGCTGGCGATCTAATTCACTTCTGCAGTCTTCCCCTGGCACACAGTAAGTGCTCAATAAACACTCGAAATAAATGAATATCTGTTTCTCTAATCCACACATGGTGCAAATGAAATGCAAATAAATATGCAACTATTCATTTCTCTGTGGCCCAGACTTTTATTTATGTAAAATTTTCAAACGTGCCTGGGGTCAATGTGTGCTTGTCTGTAGGGTCAGGGTTCCTGACTGAACCCTCATGTATTAGTGTTTTCACACTGCCATAAAGAACTACCTGAGACTGGGTAATTTATGACAAAGAGGTTTAACTGACTTGCGGTTCTGCAGGCTTAACAGGAAGCATGACTGGGAGGCCTCAGGAAACTTACAATCATGGCGGAAGGTAAAGGGGAAGCAAGGACCTTCTTCACAAGGTGGCAGGAAAGAGACAGAGAGAAGGCAGAACTGCCGCATACTTTTAAACCATCAGATCTCATGAGAACTCACTTGTTACCATAAGAACAGCATGGGGGAAACTGCCCCCATGATCCAGTCACCTCCCACCAGGTCTTGTGGGGATTACGATCCGAGATGAGATTTGGGTAGGGACACAGAGCCTAACCATATCACCTCAGGAATGAGTTGAGCCCAGAATTTCAACCAAAGGTCAGTAGTACACATGAATGGGCCATTCAGCAAAATAGCGGATGATTCTCCTGGAAGAATCTATTCTCCAGTCAGAAAGATCATGTTCTACATTTATGACGGCATGCTTAATCTAGATAGTTAAGAACCCCCTCTTCCTTATTTTTGAGGGGACTTCAATAACAGGTGCCACCAATTTAAGGGGCAGGGTTCTGGGTCTGGAGGATGTCTGATTACGGTTTCTCCAATCTTCTCCAGGACTGGACAAAGCCACATTCCTTGGTTGTATGACAAGGCCCAGCCACAAAACAGAGGCCACTGCGAGATTCCTTGTTCTCTCTTCTCTGAGATTGTTTCACCTTTATTCCAGATTCTACACAGAATCTACCAGATTTGGGGATTCATCTACTGGCACTAAACATGGCACAAGGCCCATGAGGCGTGCTTGGAGTCAAGGTTAAGAAGTACAGCCTGAGCGCCCAATAAAACCTTTAGTGGACAAACACCTCTGAATTAGGACCACAGCTGCTCAGCAGGCTGACTCCTCTCTTTACAGCAAACCTGGTTGTTATGGTGACAGGAAGTAAATGAAACCGGGAGAGGATGGTGAAATGTTACTGTGGAAAAAGGGGCTTCTGGGCCTTATATAAGTCATGTTCCAAATATATACCTTTGAATAAGAGGCAAGAAGTCCGTAACCCAGCTCCTAGGCATTGCGTGGCATCGTGATATCAATAAAACCCCCTCTGGTTTTCCAAGCCTGCCTCTGCCTTCATTTATATTACACTGGGGTCCTGAATGGTTATGATTCTTGAGAAAGGAGTCCAGTTCCCTGAAATATCTACTTTCAGGAAAAGGAACCCAATACTAGTAAAATGGTTCCCCTGGGAGCCAAAAATTAATCAATCGATGGAATAAGCACCTTGTTTTAAGAATACCCGAGACTGCGATTTATTTACTTCTGCCTCTGATAGAAGTTTTAGAAAGAAAGACTTAGGCTGCCCAAATACCTTTAGTAAAAGGAGAAATTTTCCATTGATTATTCTTATTTTTTTTTCAGTTATCTTCAAAGTTAAGCTTTGAATTCAAAGTGGAAACTGGAGCCCAAAGCAGCCTCATGGCCAACTGAACACTGGTGTAGAAGTCAGGCCCAGGGCCCAGTTCGAGTCTGCCTCTCACTAGCTTTGGGACTTGGGGCAAGTTTCTTACCTCCCTCCAGCGTAGCTTCCCCACGTATGACTCAGGGGGCCAGAACCATTGTATCCACAACTCAAACAGCTTGCCTCAAGAGCTGGTGACTTTTTTGTCACCATCAGCATGATTTTAAAGGAAAGTCTGATTGACGACCTGGTGACCCTAAGAACTAGCTGTTGTCTAATGCTCTCGGATTCCATGGGGCTCTCTCACAGGCGTCATTTCATATCATGACCATGACAATCCAGCCAAGGAGGTACCTTGATTCCCATTTTACAGACATGATCAGACCAAAGTGACTTGACCACCAAGCTCATAGTGCAATGATCAGAGATTAAGGACATGATCCCAGGCCTGACTGATACCAAGTCTGGTATCTTGCCAGGACACATTCTGCTCCTCTATCAGTGATGCTTCAGAGGGAGAATTCTTGAACCAGGGAACTGACCAGAATGATGAGTTCTAAGGTCTGTGCTTCTAGCAATAAATGAGGAGGCTGTATGAAAACAGGGGTTCTAAAAACTTCTCATAACAGGAAAAACTTCTCACAGAAAACTTCTCTAGTCCCCTCTCTTGAAATGAAATCTAACAAATCTAATGTAGAATGCCAACATGTGAAATAGATAATTGTAGCATCCCCTCTGGTTGAAAAAGAGATGGCATCCGCCCAAATATCCATCCACCCAAATGAATACTAAATGTGGTCTATCATCTTATGGAATATTACTCAGCTGTAAAAAGGAATGAAATACTGACACATGCCACAACAAGGGTGAACTTCGAAAATATTACAGTAACTGAAAGAAGCTGATCACAAAAGACTGCATATGGTATGATTCTATTTAGATGAAATATCCAGAATAGCTGAACCCACAGAGACAGAAAGCAGACTGGTGGTTGCTGGGGACTTGGGGTGGCTGTTGGGGGATGGAGAGTGATTGCTTGATGGTTTCCTTTCTGAGTGGCAGAACGTTGCGGAGCTAGCTAGCAGTGATGGTTGCACAACCCTGTGAACGTACTAAATGCCACTGAATTGTATGCTTTTAAATGGTTCATTCTATCATATGTGAATTTTACCTCCATTTATATAATGTTTGCAGATTCCCACCCCATAAGCCTCCTCCTTCCCATGTCCCTAAAGAGCCTCCACAGAACCCTAGTAAGAAAGTCAATTGAGTCACTAGATATTACAAAACACTACCTTCGCCAAAATAGTTCACATGTGACAGATGTTTTCCGCCTTCAGGAGCCAAAGGTAATTTCTCCTAACACATGAAATAAATACGAGCCAGTGACATCTTGCTACCTGGAAACAGAACCTTCCATTGGTAACCAGCTCCAATGTCGATTCTAGTCCACGGTAATCAAGCAGCTTCATTTTTAGGATACATTATTGGTTTTAAACTTTAAAAATCTACTTTAAGTATACCAGGAAAGAGAATAACAACCAAGCATTGTTTTTTCTTTCATGTCCAGTAGATACTTTCACTGTTGAGTAGTAAACTCAGCATTATCAAGTGCCTACTATACATTAAAAGTTTTTCTCATTTATTTTTATTTTTATTTATTTTTTGAGACACAGTCTTACTCTGTCACCCAGGCTGGAGTACAGTGGCACAATGTCGGTTCACTGCAATCTCCACCACCCGGGTTCAAGTGATTCTTGTCCTCAGCCTCCCAAGTAGCTGGGATTACAGGTATGCACTACCACACCCAGCTAATGTTTGTATTTTTAGTAGAGATGGGTTTCACCATGTTGGCCAGGCTGGTCTTGAACTCCTAACCTCAAGTAATCCGCCCACCTCAGCCTCCCAAAGAGCTGAGATTACAGGTGTGAGCCACGGCACCTGGCCTCTCATTGTTTATTTGAACATCATCATCCCCATTTTATAGAAAAGGATACTGAGGCTCAAAACAGCTATGCAACATCTCCAAGGACTCCTCACCAGTTGGTGAGAGAGTCAGGATTGGAATCTCAAGCTTTTCAGCTCCAGAGAAGGCACTCTCAACTATGCCAAGGTGGGTGTAGCAGCGTCAAGTTCGTCCCCTGATAGACTGCCTGAGGACTACTATCAGTCCCCCAAGAAACTGACCCCAGGCTACAAAACCCAGAGGTGGCAGAGATGCACGATGCATGGACACAGGTCTGGGGCCCCTTCTGATGTCTCCTCTGCATCTGTCCAGAGCAGTTTGGGGAGATGAGGCGTTAGTTCAGGGTATCTACTTTTTTTCTTTAGTCTGTGTGGGGAAGTAAAGATCCACTTCAGCAGTCTTGCTGACAAACTGTTCTCAAGAAATAACTAATGATGGACAGACACTTCAGACCCTCTCTTGCCAAAGAGTTGAAGGGAAAGCCTGGGATTCCATTTGTTTTTTTAAAAAAATAGGTCAGATTCTGTGCAAACGCTAGAAACTCTGGCTTCTAAAGGTAACTTTTAGCCTGGAAGTCTACATGACATCATTTTATGCAGTTGGAGTGACATAGTCTCAGATTTAGACACAGGATTAGCACTACAACACGGTGCAGCATAAACTGGGTAACTTTTCAACTTATTTGGAAACATTTCTACACAAAGGAGTTGAGAATAATTTCAGCCTTTTCCTCTGCATGGTAAATTTATCAAAATGATCATAATCCCTTACATATAAACACACTTTATGCATTACAAAGTACTTTCATGGATAATCCTTGCTGAGTTTTTTTAAAAAAGGTGAAATTAAGAAAAAGTATCAGTAAATGGCACTGAGCTATTATCATATACCTTTATATTGTAGGTAAGAAGAGGATGAGATGAAAGGGTTTTATATTAGAATAAAAGCCAGGTTCCAACTTCTCACTATTCCTGGTTATCAATAAAGTCAATGCTTTTTAAATTAAAAATGAGGTGCTGCTATTTATGACTTGATAAGTTGTAAAATGCCTTTCCCATCCTTCCCAATGGTCTTGTGTCCCATTACTATTAAATTCTAGGCCTGTAGCCCATACAGATCACACAGAAGGCAGCGCCTATGGATTATATAGGTGTAGGTAAAGAAAAGCAACTAGAACAAGAAAAATAAAACTAATTTTGTTTCACTGTCATTTAATGAGAATACAGTAGAACCCTCTATCCCCTCACATTTAGGTGGCAGAGCTTAAAAAGACTCAGGCCATACAATGGCTCTTGAATTCTTGTTCCCACCAAAGGACTAAGAATGCTGATATGTCAAGGTCATCCTAAAAACACTGTACTGCCCTGCCATACCGGCATACACCACTACCCAAATCTCCTGACAGTACCCTATGGTTTCTCAGAACGTAGTCTCTGCCGGCGAGACCAATAACTATTAGAGAATAGATTTTTGAGGAATGAGTTTTATTGCAGCAATTCTGACCAAATGGCAACTAATCTTTGCTTTTCCTTTGAGACGGCTAAAGAAAGCGGCTGCAGATATACATGTACTGGCGAACACATTCTTTGGCTGCCGTCGGGTCTGTGCTGCTCAGAGGACAGCTTTGAAGCACTCACCAGTGGAAGCCACACCTGGCGGGATTGGCCCTTACAAGCTACAGGCAAACATTTTCAGCTGAGCCTTGCCAACAGCGGCAATCTGTGCCTCACACAGTCAAGACTCTTGAAAAGAACTCAGCCGGGCAGGCGCCATCCAGCCTGACTCAGAATATGACCAGTACTTCTTCAGGGTAATATTTCCCACAGGGCAGTGGCACTCAACCTTGGCTGCACAGTAGAATCACCCAGGGAACCAGGAAACTTTCTGTGGCCAGGCCTTCAACCCAGGCCAATCAAAATCAGCACCTCTAGAAGTGGGAACTCTACCACTGGTATTTTTGAAAGCTGCCCGGAGGGTTCTAACGTGCAGCCAAGCATGAGAAGCACTACCATAGGGTGATATTTGGGCCTGAGCCCAGGTGGTGAGAAGCCTTGGCAGAGGAACCTGCAAAACACCACTTTCTTGGGGAAGTCTGCATTCCTCCCAGTCTTGAACCATCACTGACAAGTGCTTCACCTGTCTGCGCACATTAGGGTCAATCTGATTTGTCTAGAGGTACGGGAAGTGCTATTTGAGATGCCTGTCTTTGATTTTTCTTCCTGAAACACTGACACAATGATATGTACTCAACCCTTACTTTGTGGGAGCCTGGAATTTGGTAAAAACAAAACAAACAGCATACCCAAGTAAAATATCATTCATTTCTGGGGTGATTCCATGGAGGGAGGGCAGGGCACATACATCCACCAACAAGGTAATGTAATGTGCCACTGAGTGGGTGGTGACGAAGCAGAATTATAACTGTTGTAAATATCATAGAACTGTCATTAAATGGGGTCTGCCAATTTTGAAATGAAAAGTTTATACTGCAGGAGTGTAAACATGAAGAAAATAAAAAGGAAGGAACTCTTACCATGTCCTAGTTACCTGTGGCCCTCTTCTCCTGCATTTTACTGTGCTCTTCCTGTGCTTGAGGATTTCAAAGAGAAGCACTACGTGAACAATAGCAGGCAAGTGGGAGGCCTATCCCTGAGGGGAGCGTGGCTTCTTAGAAGAGACATTCCAGATTTGGATAATAGAAATTCATCAACGGAAGCCCATTTGTCAGATTACCCCCCGATTTGAGTCACTGGTTGTTTGGGGCTGATATTTATAAAATGAAGACATTTTATTAGAATTGTTTAAGATGTAAATCTCACAATGGTAAGAGGTTCCAGAACGTACCCGCTTAGGATATGAAGCAGAGTTAGGAAGCAGAGCTGACAGAAAGGAATGACATAAAAAAGCACTTACTGGTTCTCCCTTTTCTTCTTGAGTGGGTCCATGAGGCGCAGAGTGTCTCTGATCACAGCCACTTTCACTTCTTCATCAACGAGGCTGGGGACGTTTTCAAACACCCCTGGAGAAAGCTTGAATGGGTAAGGATTCTGTGTCACAGTGGAGACCGTGATTCAGTGCCAAGTGGCTATCAGCATCCAACCCTCCAGCTAGCTCCAGGGGTTAAACTATTCAATTTTGCTTACCCTAATCTATAGAAGAAAATTTTTAAAGACTTCCTTTGTACTACCTTAAGAAGATCAATTTCCTTTTATAAATTAACCAAATATATGAAGAGAAAAAAATAATTTTGAGAAAATTATCAAAATGATACGTGCTCACCTGGAGAAAATTAAGAAATATAAAAAGGGGTTAAGAAAACTAAAATAATCCAAATAATCTCCCCTAAACCCAATATTGATATCTGTTGTATTTCCTTCCAGTGTTTTTTAAATGCATTTTTTGGGGGAGGGGGAGAAATATAGAACCACTGTTAAATGTACTATTTATCTTAGTGATTCAAGTATGTCAACATGACTAAATCATATACATAGAATTTCAATTAGTTCATCTCCTGAGGTTAACTAATTAGTTCACGTCAAACCTGATGGGAAGGCTCAGGTGCTTCTAAGTTTCCAGACCTTAAAAATTAGAAAAATGGCATGCTGGGAAGTTACTGTAGGTCAGATAGGTCTTGTATTAATAGTCTATGTTCAGAGCTCAACAAAACTGAAATTATTTGACTTGAGCAGAATTTGGCTATGACAATTTGAGAATGTTCAGTCTTGTTAAGTGAGCAGCACGAGGGTAGGAATATTCGGCTGTATGGCAACATAGTCAATGAAATGCTCAACATACTTACTTCGTGCTCGTGTTCGATTCTCATACTGGGATTTGCATTTACTTCAAGTAGTATAGGCTTCAGATTTTTCATTAGAAGAATGTCAAAGCCTAAAATCTGGGCAGGATAAACACAATTCAGAATTACTCTCTCTATTGAGTATGGTATTAGGGTCATTACGTTGAAAATAAATTCAAACTCAGTCCCCAACCTTGGCCTTGACCCTGGCTTCTCTTGTCCACAGCCCCTCTTCCTCTGGGTGTACTTGTCAGATCAAATGGACAGCAGGAAATTTTATAGGAACCTTGATAATGGGATGAAGTCACGCAGTGCATTTCAGCACCGTCTTTGTTATCTGAAGGGCTGTGAAGTTGATGACCTCTTTCTTCTTTAACAGGTTTTTTATTATGTTGAGGATGAGTAGTAGTCCATCGATTTCTCCCTCTGCCTTTTCTTCTGCTCTCCTTTACTAAGTGGCTTCTTAGCTTGCTCTCTGAGAACCTAAGGCTGCTTTTGCGAACCTGAGGTATACATCAGTGTCATACAAGGAACCCTTTCAAAACCACCACACTGGCCAGGCACGGTGGCTCACGTCTGTAATCCCAGCACTTTGAGAGGCTGAGGCAAACAGATCACCTAAAGTCTGGAGTTCGAGACCAGCCTGGCCAACATGGTGAAACTCTGTGTCTACCAAAAATACAAAAATTAGCTGTGTGTGGTGGCACCTGCCTGTAATCCCAGCTACTCGGAAGGCTAAAGCAGGAGAATTGCTTGAACCCAGAAGGCAGAGTTTGCAGTGAGCCATAGATGGCACCATTGCACTTCAGCCTGGGCGACAGAATGAGATTCTGTCTCAAAAAACAAATATGCACAACCCCACTACATCCCTACAGAGTCAGAAGTGCTCAGAGCAGAACCCAGGTGAATGTATTTTGGAAAAAAGCAAATTCCCCAGGTGATTCAGATACACCCTCTTAGTTAAGAAGACGGTAATACTGATTAGGCACCTACTAGGCACCTATTACTATACAAAACACTGATTATTCATAGTCTCATTGAATCCTCATGACAGCGTATTTGAAGGAGGGATTATGCACTCCACTTTACAGAAGCAGAAACTGAATCTCAGGAAGGCCAATGGATTTCCCAGAGACCGCCTCGCTAGTTAGTAAATGACAGAGCTGGCTTTTTCACCCAAGCAGGACTGACTACACAGTTTGTGTGACCTAGTGCAACATGAAAACGTGGGGCCCTTTGTTCAAAAAGGATGAACAGTTTCACGATAGGCACATTAAATCAAGCTCAGAGCCCTTCTAGCGCAGGGGCCCTGTGTGACCGCGCAGCATAGTTGGAGGTCTTCAACACCATTTGCTTCACGCCTGCTCTCAAATCCAGCACGCTGCCTTGGGTGAGGCTTTGTCTTCCAGCCACTCTGGTTTCTTTCCATTCCTTACAGACCCTACAATCCGGGCCAGCCACTCGTGAGCATCTTGTTCTCTCTGCCTAAAACAACTCTTCATCTGGATAACTTTTGCTCATTCTTGAGATCGCTGACCCTAATGAAATTCTCATTCAGATGACAAGGACTTCTGATTCTCCAGAGGACTCTCGTTATCGCTACAAGAGTGATAATGCAGAAAGTTTCTAACATAATTAATAGAACCCCAAAGTCTCAAAAAATAATGTGGAGAATAAAGAGAATAAAGAAAAAGGGTCGTAGACTCCCCTCCTCTGTGGATTCAAGGAGGAAAGATGAGGGAAATCCATTTACTTGTCTATATAGAATATGCATAGGTTAAATGATAATTATTAAACTGTAGCTCCATCCTTATTAATGAAATGAGAGCCTGAATGACCATTTTTGGGGGGTGATTCAAGATGAAGTTATTTTTCAATGAAGGCCAATAAGGATGAAAAGTTGGGAAAAGTCATCCTCCTCTATTTTTCTTTCCTTGGTCATGAAAAGAAAGAAATGGAAATTCAGTAGAAAATGTTACATGTATTATAGAGCTGCTTAATAATACATGACAAGTGGAAGTGAGTGATGAGGCCTTTTAGAGACTCTGGTGACATCATCAGTCTAACTTCAGACCTGGTTGGAGACATGTGATGTTGATGAGGTGGCAGAGAACGGCAGGCTGTGGTGATGACGCTTATCATCCTTAGTCATCAACTCTTACTTTTTGGTATATTTTGTACTTTCTCAGCCTGGTGGACTCTTCCCAGTTCAATGCCCAGTGGTTTCATGAATGTAAAGCTGGGAATGCTGGGAGCTGGAGCAGTAAAGCCTCATCAGCCCTATTGGTCTGCACTCACCAGTGGCATGAGATTTTCCAGAACCTAAACTTGGGTGCATGGTTTTGAATATGCTGGGTCTTGTACAGGAATGCTTTGGAGTCGGAAAGACCTGGGCTCCAACCCCAGCTCAGTCCCTTACACTAGCTAGATGACTCTAGGTAAGGTGCTTAGCCACTCTGAGCCTCAGTGATCTCATCTGGAAAATGAAGATAACAATAGCTATCTGTCAGGGTTGTTGATAATGGTAACAACCATTAATTTTTTTTTTTTTTTCTTGAGACAGAGTTTCTCTCTTGCTGCCCAGGCTGGAGTGCAATGGTGCCATCTCTGCTCACTGCAACCCCCACTTCCCAGGTTGGGGGTCAACCATGTTGGCCAGGCTAGTCTCGAACTCCTGACCTTAGGTGATCCACCTGCCTTGTCCTCCCAAGGTGCTGGGATTACAGGCATGAGCCACAGTGCCTGGCCCAGAAAATATTTATTGAATGCTTTCTATGTCCCAAGAACTATTCTAGCTGCTGGAAATACAACAGTGAACTAAACAAAGTCTTACACTCCAGTAGGGGAGATAAGATCAAATAAAGATAATGCAATATACATTTTTTTGCACAATGCTTGATACATAGAAAGTGCTTAATGAAAGCCAGATATGACGGTTTTTCATAAGTTCAAGGAAATATGCATGATTTTCTTTCAAAAGTCCAATAAAATATGTAGCATCAATGGATCTGAATAAACAGAATCACAGAACTGGGAGATATGTAGAGTTCATCTTGTCATAAAATCACAGAATATCCCAGTTGGCAGAAAATCAGGAATTTACTTCGTCCAGTGGTTTTCAAAATGGGGTTCTTTTTTGGCATCCCAATGGGGAGGCCAACCAGATCAGACCAAATTTTACCTTCTACCTATGTGGTATCTGGGGTTCCCAGGGAAAAAGCTTTATCTTTTTTTTTTTTTTTTTTGAAAACCCACTTTGTGCAGACAAGGAAAGTGCAGCTTAGAAAGGGGAAAGCCTCTTTCCAAGTGCCTCTAACAGAGCAGGAATTGTTAAACGGAGAGAGTTTTCAACCATGTGACATTCTGCCTCCCCAAGTAATTCAATCAGCAATTATGTGTTGAGCACCTCCTACTTGAGGGGTTTCCTTGGGGATTTAATGATATCTGTCCTTCATTCCTGACCTCTAGAAGCTTCAAATCAAGTTGGGGAGATTCCTGAGCCATTAATTATAAATTCATGCAAAGGCTCCAAACTACCTCCCAACAAGAGGGTTAGTTCCTGAGCCCCACATCTACACGTCCATCTGCATCCAGAATATCCCCACCTGGGAGGTCCTGGAGTCCACAGATTCACTGTATCCAAATGCACTCTGTGGCCGATTGTCTCTAAGACACTCCTAATAATCCCTACCTCCTGATATTCATAGCCTTTGTGTAATCCCCCCCTCACACACGATGGGGTGTGACCTCACTTAGTGACTTGTTTCTAACAGATAGAATAGGGCAGAAATGATGAAAGGTCACCTCTAATATTGGGTTATAAAAAGACTGTGGCTTCTGTCTCAGGGTGCTTTCTCTCACTCTCTTGCTCACTCCCCTCGGAGGGAGGCCACCTGCCATATCATTGTGAGCTGTCCCACGGAGAGGCCCAGGTGGCAAGGAACTTGATTTCTCTAGCCCACAGTCACGGTAGCTGAGACCTGCCAACAGCCACCGGAGTGAGCTTGGAGGAGGAGCTCTCCCCATTTAAGTCCTGAGATGACTGCAGCCCTGGCCAACCCATTGGTTGCAGCCTTGCGAGAGACTTTGAGCCAGAAGCAGTCAGCTAAGCCTAAATCCTGACCTATGTATACTGTGAGATAATGAATATTCGTTGTTTTAAGCTGCTAAGATTTGGGGTAATTTGCTACACAGCAATAGATAATAAATATACCATATTTTTTTTTTCTAAAATCTCCTTTGCTTTCTGTATTCCTTATCCACCCAATAACACAAGTCAAAACTTGCCCCTTCATCCCTTACAACCAGCTGGTCACTAACACCTGCACACTCTACCTCCTAAAAAGCTTTTCTAGACCTGGCCCATCCCCCTCTGCTTCTACTCTCCACAGGTCTGTACCATCTCTCGCCTTTCCCCTGCTCTCAAACTCACTCCTCTAATTCATCCGACACAAGGAGCCATTTTTCTAAAATAGAATATTAACACTCCTCTGCCTAAAATCCCTGCCTACAGAATGAAGCCCAAGTCCCACAGCATGTCCTACAAATTGCTCTGTGGCCTGACATCTGTCAACACTCCAGGTTTATCTCCTCCCACTTGCTACTACACATCTTGGGCTCTCATTGTGCTGAACCATTAGTAGTTCAAGGATGCTTTACTGCTCTCTGCCTTCATATTCTTCTACCTGAAGGCATTACTTACTTTGTCAGTTATTTATTGAGCACCTACTAAATACCAAGCACTGTTCTTGGCACTGAGCATAAAGCAGTGACAAGACAAAGCTCCTACCCACTTGTAGGTTTACATTTTAGAGGGGAGAGATACCACAAGCAAGCCAATAATGAAAGCAAGGTAAGAACACAGAGTGTGATACAGTGGGTGGAGGGGAGCATCTGGGGATCTACCTAGGAGGGCCACTAAGGCCTTTCTAAAGAGGAGACATTTGTCATTTGTCATTCCATTGCCTCTGGCCAGAACAGTTTCTGATGAGAACGTTGTGGTTATTCTTTGTTCTTCTGAACATAGTGTGCCTTTTCTTTCTGACTGCTTTTAAGATTTTCTGATCATCATTGGTTTTCCAACAGTGTTGATGATAATTTGGGGGAGTGTGTGTGTGTGCATGTGTGTGTATTTTACTTGGAATGTCTTGAGCTTCTTAGATTGTGAGTTTATAAGCTTTTTTCAAATTTGGAAATTTTGGCCATTATTTCTTCAAAAATATTTTTTATATTCCCTCTCTCTTCTGCCCTGAAACTTCAATTACACGTATATTAGACCACCTGCTATTGTACCCTAGTCCACTGACGGTCTGTTCTTCTTTTCCTTGTCATTTTCTTGTGTTTAATTTTGGACACATTCTATCGCTATGTCCTCAAGTTCACTGATGGTTTCTTCTTCAGTGTCTAATTTGCTGTCAATCACATCCAGTGATATTTTCATCTCAGATTATATTTTCTGTTACAGAAGTTTCACTTGGTTCTTTTCACTAGTTTCCATTTCTCTCTTCACTAAGCACATATGTTCAAATTTTTGTATAGAGTTATAATAGCTGTTTTCATATCCTTTTCCTGCTAGTTTCATCATTTCTAATATTTCTGGATCTGTTTCTCTTAAATGATTTCCCCACTGGTGAAGGTGACCTTTTCCTGTCTTACGGAATGTTTAGAGACTTTTTATAATTGAATGCTGGATATTTGTGATATTTCAATGCTAAGTGTCTGGACTTGGTCTTCCTTTTAAAGGGCTGGGCTTTGTTTTGGCAGTCAGTTATTTGCAAATCAGCCTGATGCCTTGAAAGCCTTTTGCTTAAGATGAATAGGATGAGTCTAGAGTAACCTTCATTCCAGGAAAGATTTAATCCTCCCCGTTACGGCAGAACTTCTTTGGAGTCTCCATTGAATGCTCCCAGCTATCACCACGGACCCGTCACTCTGACTGTTCAGCACTGGAATGCCTCCCTGCCCTGTGGTTCAGCTTATCAATTCCCCCGGTTATTTTTTGCCCAGCTTTGTGGATTAACACTCCATGCATGCACGGCCTAAGACTCAGCAGAGACCTACTGAGATCCCATGCAGCTTTCTGGAGCTCTTTTCCTGCTTAGCTCCTTCTGTAATTCTGCCCCACAACTTCCAGCCACCTTAGCCTTCCCAAACTTCAGTCTTCACCTCCTCAACTCAGTGAGGTCACTGGACTCTGTTTAGGTTCACCTCCTCTGTGTCCATATTCCAAAATTGCCCCCAGACGAAAAGCTGAGGCAACCATAAGACTCACCTCAGTTTTCCCCGCCTTTCCCAGAGATCACAGTGCTGAGCTATCTGTGGTTCAAAGCCTGAAAACGCTTCTTTCGTTTACATATTCATATACATTTCTGGTAGTCTAGTCGTTTGAAAAAGGAGGTTACATTTAGTCTTTGTTACTCCCCTCATCACCAGAAGCAAAAGTCTCAGGAGGTGACATATGGACAGGGGCTGAATAAAGTGAGAGAATAAGTCATTTTTAGGCCAAGCACAGTGGTTCACACCTGTAATCCCAGCACCCGAGGAGGGTGGATCATCACCTGAGGTCAGGAGTTCGAGACCAGCCTGACCAACATGGTGAAACCCTGTCTCTACTAAAAATATTTTAAAAATTAGCCAGGTGTCGTGGCGGGTAGCTGTAATCCCAGCTACTTGGGAGGCTGAGGCAGGAGAATCGCTTGAACCCTGAAGGCAGAGGTTGCAGTGAGCCGAGATGGTGCCACTGCACTGCAGCCTGAGTCAGCAAAAGGTGAAACACCATGTCATAAAAATAAAAATAAATCATGTTCGAAGAGCTGGGGAAAAGCAGTCCAGGCAGAGGGGAAAAGCAAGAACGAAGGCTACTTCTGAAGAACAGCAAGGAGTGAGTGAGAGGGAAAGCAGAAGATGAGGTCAGATAGACAAGGGGCAGATGGCGCTGCATCTTATAGACCATGAGAAGGAGCCCAGGATTGTTAAGTGCAATGAAAAAGCTATTGGAGGGTTTGAGTGAGGAAAGTAACTGGATCCACCTTATGTTTTAAAGCATCTCCTTGGCTACAGTGAGAAAAATAGGCCATAGGCAGCAAGGGTGCCTATGGCAGCCATGTCAAGTGCGAGGTGATGGCTGCCTAGACTTGGATGGCAACAGTGGAGTTGGCCAGAAGTGGTTACTTTTGGGAATATTTTAAAGTATATTTGCAAGAGTTGCTTATGGATTGGAGGTATGAAGGAGGGGAAACAGAGAAAAAGAAGGATGACTCAGGCTTTGGTCTGAGTGACTGACTGAATGTCATTCATTTACTGAAACAGTAAAGATGACGGAGTGTAGGTTTGGGAGGGAAGTCAGGAGCCTGACTTTGGACATGTTCAGTGTTTGATGGTTATTAACCATCCAAATAGAAAATTAAAGTGGACAGTGGGATACACCAATCTGGAGCTCAAGGAAAGGTCAGGACTGGAAATACAGTTGTAGGCGCCAGTAGCATAGAGCTAGTGCTTAAAGCCATGAGGCTATGTGAGATCATTTAGGAGTGATTGTGAATATGGGCACACCTTTCAAAGGATTGAGCCCTGAGACTCTCCAACACTGACAGGTCCAGAAGAAGAGGCTGAGAAGCAGCAGCCAGGGAGGTAGGAGGGAAACTTGGGAGGGTATACTTCTATCATATTCTGCTCGGCAAACCCTTCATGCTTTATGCTCCAGCTTAAGCATCTCCACCTCAGGGAAGCCTCACCTGACAGGGTTAGGCAAAGTTAACGACTCCCTTTTCTGGGCTCTCCCAGCATCCCACAGGGACCCTCTCATGGCTTTTCTTATGAGGGACTGCAGTTCTCACGAGTCAGCCCTCCCCACTACACTGTGCACCCCCTTGGAGCAGGGACCTTGTCCTATCTGTAACCACACGCCCATACTAGCTCAGGGCTTATCTCAGTAGTGCCCAGGGCATGTGTTAGAGTCCAAAGGAAGAAAAAGCTGAACTGTCAGAAGTGGTTTTTGGAGGAAGGCTTTATCTAGGAGGTGGGGGCTTCAGTAGCACCTTGGATGGCCTTGACGTTTAAGAAACAGCGAGAATGGGAGAGAGCATGCCAGGTCAGCCGAGACAGAAGAGAACCAAAGAGCAGAAATGGGAAGCACAAATTATGTCTAGAGAAAGTAATCGTATCTGTTTTGCAAGATTGCAAGTCTCAGGGTGGGTACAGTGAAGCTAGACTGGGGCCGGGGTCAGGGTGACACATGCCAGGCTAAGGAAATGGTTTGCAACTCTGCTCCTTGGAACACTGGTGTTCCCGTTAAGTCTAAGATGTGAATATTTTCATGGTTTCTTATAACATCAAGGCACTTCTTCATAGACAAATTTGAGAACTGTTGTGGTTACAGAAAACAAACAATGGAATAATCATAAAAACTGTCATTTATTGATTCCTATGTGCTAGGTGCTGTGCTAAATATTCTTCCTTGCTCTTATTTGCGCTTGCAATAATTCTGAGAGGTAGGTACAAATATGATCTCTAACTGCAGATAAAGAAACTGAGGCTAAGGATTGCTAACTTGCCAAACAGACTAACTACAGGTCCCAACCCCAGGCCAAACCCAGGCCGTCTAAGAACCAAATCCAAGCCCTTGACCTCTCACTGTATTGCTCCTTGGTCATCTTCCCTTGGGGTGACCAGGCTGAAGGGTAAGGGGGAGGTAAAAAAAAAAAAGAATAAAGAGAAGAAACATCTTAGGATTTAGGAATAGCATCTCCTTCAGGCATCTAAGGGGAAGGATCGTGGGCCAAGGAGAGAATTAAACACAGGGAGCTATAAGAAGATACAGACCAAGCAATGGAACTGGGAAAGAACGTTCTTGAAAGCTAAGCTGGAAGCCCTTCCTCCGCATGTGTTATTTCTGCCATATAATTCATCTACACTGAGGCAGGCCTCGCTGTTTAAACCAGAGTCATACTGGTGACCTCAGGAAGACTGACATGAGGATATGTCACTGGGAGCTACCTAGGCAATGACAGGGGACAGGCTGGAATGACAGGGCAGCCACGTTCCTCAGCAGCAGATTACAGGAAACCTGCCCACAGCCCAGGCAGTGCCCACAACTGCTTCGGGCCATCACAATTTCCCAAGTAGTTATTATGGCTGTGATTGAAAAGGGTTCACTGTCACGTGTTTAAGATACACGTAATTTCTCTAGCTAGATTTTATGTTCTGGAATACTGCAATCTGGGCCAAGCCCAGGCAATGAGCGGGAGAGGCTGTACGGCAAAGAAGCAATGTGTTCTATCTGCACCAAACATTACAGCTTGAAAAGCCATTCATAATCTTTATCTCACTGGAATTTGACAACAACCTTGTGAGGTAGGCAAGGAAGTTGAGGCACAGAGAAGTTAAGTGACTTATACAAGAACACACAGCAAGTCAATGGCAGAACCTAACTGGGTCCCTAAATCTCTAGGTTCCAAGTCAGCTCAGGTATTTGAGAACCCAGCTGAAAAGTATTCTTACAAGTGGTAAGAATGCAGTAGGAGAGGGCTACAAGGAGAAAAGGATACCATTTTCTCCCTCGACGACTGGGAATCTGAAATGTATGGCCAGACAAATTCCAAACATCTAACACCTTATACCCTGTCAAAGCGCTGTCACCTACATTACATAAAAGGCAGGCAGGGAAGTGATTCACAGAGAAAGCAGCAGAGGCTCAGCGTGGTAAAGAAACGAGCTGGAGCTTGCACAGCTGGAAGAGGAAGAACGTTTCCCTCTCGCCTGGCCTCTAACGCTACGCTCCTCCTCTCACCCAGGCCTGGAAGCATTTAGTGTGGTCAAGCCGTGGGAGACGGTCCCAAGGCTGTGGTTCCATCTGCTAGACATGATCTGACCAAACCAGCGGCTCCCTCCCTGTCTGCCCCTTCCACCAGCTCCCCACAGTTTGGGCCCCACCGATGGCTGCCCCATGTGGCCTGTCCATAGCAAGACAAGTAGCAAAACAACCAGCCTGGCCCTCCACCCTGCCACTCGGTCCAAGCCAGGGCTCTGTGGCTTGGCTCTGCATGCTGGGCCCACATGATACTCCTGGAATAGCTGTCATTGTCAAACAGATGTGACCACATGGTCCCCCAGGATGACCCCTGGACATGTCCACGTTGCAACTTATCTCCTTGACCCTAACGTTTTGCTGGCTTAGGTCGGGATTTGTTTGCTCTGGTCCTACCTCTAAGTTCTGCCTTTTTCTTCTTTCTAATGTTTTAAACCACCTACCTGATGGCTGAGCTGTCCATCCTCTCTGGGAACCAAAGACTAGGGGTCTCAGTTTCTAGGATAGATCTCTGGATGACAATTACCCCCCTGCTGGTGCTGATCCTGGCCTGAATTGCCCTCCAAAGGGTCCCACCAGCCTGCCTGTAAATCCTGCTGACTGGTGCCCAGCCCCCGAGGCGGCCTCTCTGGGTTTGGGGCTGCATTTTAGGACCAGCCTCCTCTTCTGCTGTTGAATGAATGCCCCATCCACTAGAGACACTGTCCCACTCTCTCCCTTCTCCCGTCTTGTCCCAAGAGACCTGTTATCCACCTGCGAGAACTGGAAATAACCCAAATGTTCTTTGACAGAAGAACTCATAATAAATTGTGTATGTTCACAATGGAATCTACAAGAGTGCAAATGAGACAGTGCCCATGACCCCCACCAGCATGGGTGGACCTTTGAAACCTTATGTGTAGTGGAAAAGAATGTTGTAGAAGGCTCCACACTTTATAACAGCATTTTTATAAAACTCAAAAACAAGCAAAACAAAACAATACATTGTTTAGGGATACATTCACACCTAATGAAAGTATTTTCTAAAGCAAGGAAATAATAAACATAAAATTCAGGGTGATGTTTACCCCAGGACTGGACAGGGACCTGGTTCTGGGGGAGAAACACACTGCCTGGAGGTCTTGGGCTGGGAGGAGGGTTTGGGATGATCATTTTGTTATTTGGCTTCATGGCTTACAAATATGTTCCATGTATTATTTTTTCATATCTGTCAAGTGCTACAAAATAACTTTAAGAATTAGATGGAGAGGGTCCCAGAGGTGTCCCTTCCTTTCTTCTCCTCCCCCACACGGATTGATCTAAGGGGCAGGAAAGTGTGTGTGCCTTTGGAGTGTCTGGATGCCACGTCTCCCCCACCCGGCACTGTCACAGCTGAATGGCCTGTAAGCAGGTTCCAGCCTCGCTCCTCATTTCCTTCCCTCCCACACTCTGAGTCCACCAGACTCTGGCTCCACTGCTCTGCTGAAGACAGTTCTCTCTCATTCCCTTCCCTCCCACACTCTGAGTCCACCAGACTCTGGCTCCACTGCTCTGCTGAAGACAGTTCTCTCTAAGTCTCCAGTCAACCCCTTGTGGATGGAGTGGACAGTTTCAGTGCTGGTCTTGCCTGGCATCTCAGCAGCATTGGACGTGCCAACCCCTGCCTGCTTCTCCAAGCACCTCTTCCTTGGCATTCTGGGTCTTTCTCTGGTATTTATCTCAAGACACTCCTTCTCGGCCTCCTTTCCTAGCTCCCCTCTCCCTCCCCTGCCTGTCCCTTAGTTAAACAGTGGTGCCTACAGATGTCTTCTCAGTCCTCTCGTCACTCTCTTGGGTCACCATTTGCTGATGAGTTCCCATCTCTGTCCCCAACCCAGACCTCTGTCTCCTGAAATCCAAGCTCCAAGCTCCAAATATCCAATTGTCCCCTCAACCTCTCCACTTGGATGCTTCATAGGCACTTCAGGTCCAACTCCCAGCCATCCCCCAACAGCCTGGTCCTCTTCCAGGGGCCTCTATCCATCCATGCAAGTACCCAAGCCACCTGCACATCAGTCTCGGTTCCTCCCTGCCCTCACTGCCACCGTCTGTCATCTCTCTCCAGCCTCATTCAGTCACCAAGTTGAGCCCTTCTAGCTCCTTCCCTGGCACCCAAATCTGTCTATTCCCCCTCCACGCACCACAACCTTCCCAGTCCAAACCAGCATCCTCTCCAGCTTCTGTGAAAGCAACTGTCTCCTAGGGACCTCCCCCACTTCCAGCCTTGCCTCAGTATATTCTCTACCCTGCAGACATACTGTTCTTTATAACATGCAAATCTGGGTGCATCTTTCCCCTGCTTAAAATTCTTCAGGGACCCCTCATGCCCAGGCTCTCCATGACACAGCCCCTACCTTCCTCTCCCCTCTCACCTTCCCTCATCTCCCCCTGACATCTCTGCCTTACACCCCACCCGCCAACCACACGGAACCTCCATCAGTGCCTCATGCTGCCCACTCACCTCTGGCTATAGCACGTTTCCACCTGGAGCCCTTTGTCTCCCTCACCCTTACCCAGTTTCTCCTGCTCCGACTAACTCTCACTCCAGGTTCCAGTTTGACTGTCTTTTCTTCTGGGAAGCCTTCCCTGACCATGCCACTCCCGCCTAGAGAATGTGACATGGCTCCACCATCTCACAGCACCTCAGACGTTTCCTATGCTATTCTAGCACTTGTAACCCTTTGTAATCATTGCTTTTTAAATTATACATCTCTCACAACAGACTCTATGCGCCAGCCAGCAGGGCCCTGACTTACTGTCTCAACAGAACCCGGGACAATGCCTGACCCCTACTAAGCATGTGGCAAAAGCTGTGGAATGAGTAAGTGAATGAATGAATGAGTAAACAAACGAATGTAAAACTCTGCTTTACATACGTTATCTCATTTAATTCTTACAAGAACCTTTTAAGGTAGGTATTCTCCATTTCATTTTACAGGTAACAGAGGGAAGCAGTTTGCCCCAAATCACAGCTAGCAAACAGAGAGCTGGAAGTTGGGCCCAGGTTTAACATCAAAGCCCACAGCACCACCACTCCTGTCCCCCTCCTCTGGCCACCCCACCCCATCACTCATCCCACACGAAGCCAGAGAGCCCTCTTGAGGCTGGTCAAGGCTGGAAACGCAGGGTGAGAACTGTTTACCTGGAAGCACGTGGGGCCTGGCCTCCCCGTGGGGGATGTCCGACTGGTAGAAGACCTTGAGCTCTGGAGTCAGTGCGATGACAGTCTTTATCACCAGGGAGATGATGTCAGACCAGACCTTCTTGATGTCAACGCCTTTGGAAGACAGTCTACAAAGGATGCTGGAAAAAGTCCTTTTGCTGCCTGTGCTAGCACTGTCCGAATGGACGAAGTTGCCGCTGTGGATGTTCAGGGAATAGTTGGTTAAGTGCATAAAGATGTGATGCAGGTTTTTGGGGGTGGGCTCCTGATATGGCTCAGTACAAAACCTGGAGAGTCCATCTTTGGCTATATAAATCTCTAAGGGGTCTAAGGACTTGAGTAAGACATACAGACGAATATCAAACTTGAGCTTGTCGATAAGGAGAGGTTTGCAGATGTACTCCTGGACCACCGCCGGCCTGCTCTGGAGGGTCCCTGCCAGGCGGATGTCACTGGGGTCTTTAATGAGGTAGATTCCGTCACCCTGACAACCACCATCAGGTTTCACGATAAAAGTGGGCTTCCAGGAAGGGTCACCGTCTTTCACCATTCGAACCTGGAAGGGGGAAAAAAGGATGGCTGACATTATATTCTTTTCCCTCTGGATTCCTAGCACAGAGCAGGGCCTTAGCAAATGTGTGGTGAGTGAGTGACAAGATGGTACCTGCCGATCCGACCACGTGCCGAGCATCTTCCATGGAGAAGACACTGCACAAGGTACTGAGATCATGACATCAGGATTGTCCCCCGTCTTGTGCTCCAGAGTGAGACGGAGCTCTCTTGTGACGTGGATTGGCAGTCACAAGACCTGGGTTCAAATCCTGTTTTGCCAGTTATTAGCTTCTACCTTGAACTCATCATGTAACTAATAATAGTGCTGAGAACAATAATGAGGGTGAGCTAACATCATTTATGAGCGCCTGTGAGCACTATATCAGGCACTTACCTAATTAGCTCATCTAACCCTCACCAGAAATATGGTTGTGCCTTTTTATGTCGGGAACAGAGAGGGTACAGCAGTTGCTAAGAGCACGGGTGTTGGAGTCAGATGGCCTGGGCTTAGACACTGGCCCTGTTCCTTATCCTATGGCCTTGGGCAAGTGACTTAAGTTATCTACACCCTTTCCATTTATGAAATAGGAGTAAGGTTGTTTTGAGAATTAAATGCAATAGTAAATGCAAGAGGCTAAGTATCTAGAATCTGACAAATAAAAGACAGTCCAAAGCCTGGTTGTCACTCTTTTTAGAAGATGAAGTGGCTTGACCAGGTGCAGTGGCTCACGCCTGTAATCCCAGCACTTTGGGAGGCTGAGGCAGGTGGATCACCTGAGGGCAGGAGCTCGAGACCAGCCTGCCCAACATGGTAAAACCCCATCTCTACTAAAAATACAAAAAATTAGCCAGGTGTGGTGGCAGGTGCCTATAATCCCAGCTACTCGGGAGGCTGAGGCAGGAAAATCGCCTGAACCCAGGAGGCAGAGGTTGCAGTGAGTGGAGATTGCACCACTACACTCCAGCCTGGGCAACAAGAGCAAAACTTTGTCTCAAAGAAAAATAAAAATAAAAGAAGATGAAGTGACTTGCCAGCTAATGGGGTTAAAATTGGGATCGGAATCTGAGACTGATGACTAAAGCCCTCAGATCTTCCTCTATCCAACCATGTCTTGGTTTCCTCACTTTAAAAATGGGGATATAGACACCTACTCTCTTTGGGTCATTGTAAGGATGAAATAAACTAAAGCGTGCAAAGGACCAAGTGCAATACCAAACACAGAGCTGGTGCACAGGAAATGTCGGTTTCATGTTTACGCCCCTTCTTAAGTTCATCTGGTAGACCTGACCAGTCCTCCCATCTGTTGAGATCTTTTTGAAACAAGATCCTGTCGTCCGGCAGTATTTGCTCCCCTCCCAGCTCCAGGTCAGCAGAACACTCACATAATTAACTATCTGGGCACTTGACCATCCAGATAGTCTGGACCTGTGGTTCTGCATAATTCATCCTCACCCCATTGCCCCCGATGCTGGTGAGATGCTTCCTGCAGCTATGGAGAGTGGATGGACTGAAATGGCAGGAGAGGAGGTTTTCACCAGGAGAGAGAAGCTGGAGGAAATATAAGGATGGATTTCAAAGAGGAAGCCATGCTCTGTGCAGCTTCTTGTGTGAAAGTTTCCCTCTGAAATCTGAGAGCAGTGCCTGGCAGGCTGAGTTGGTGGGTGCCCCAGTGAGGGACTCCTCTCAGCCCTCCACCTTTGCTGTGTAAGCCCAACCCAGGACAACTGCACTCTCGGTTGCACTTATCTCTTTGACCAGCCTATATTTCTAAGTGAAGCTTTTGCCAATTCCTTGGGCGCTATCAGTTATTCCAGGCTTGTAAAAGATCTTTAACAATGGAGAAACACTTAAAGCCTTAATAACGGTCCACATCAATTGTTTGCCCCTGTCAGCAGGATTCAAGAATGGAACTTCACAAGAGATCAATGCAAGCCTCCCAGGGCCTTCCACTGAGGCTTTCTTGCAACTGTGACCTTGACGTTTATGTAGTTACTTAATATTCATCCAAAGCATTTGTACACTCGGCCCTTTACAGTAAATATAAGCATGCTGGACAAATGGCAGCTATGGATCAGGAAGTGAAAAATGGCAGGTTTGCACTGATGGGAAATTTTTCCCTCTGGAAAGCTTTTGCTATGCCGAAGATACTAACAGTTCAATAGATTATCCAAAGCAATATTTTTTCCTTTGAACTCCATGTATATGCCTTAAATAAATTAAACTACATGGTCAATAGTCTCAGTCACTCACTGGATTCCTGAATACTTCTTCTGCTCTTTGCCAAAATAGTGCCATACAAATCAAGATTATTAAAACTCATAGAGTCATTGAAATTTTAGAACTAGAGAAATCCTCAGAGATCAACATCACCCAGTGCTTTCAAAATTCAAGGGGGAAACTGTGGCTCAGAGGTGACATGACTTCCCTTGGGTCTCATAACCGGCTAATAGGATGGTCAGGATGAGAACCTAGGTCTCCTGACCCCTCCTTAAGTTCATGGTGCCATTTTCACCTCTAAGATAAAACTGCAGATCTCTTTTTCCTCTTGTTACTATAGTAAAGTTCCTCCTAATATGTCAGGTGTTCTGGCCTCACCCTAAAGATTTTGGCCCTGAGTATGGCCATCCAGGAACTGTATCTGTAGATCCTGAGTTGGCCAGACTGCCCCAGTTTCAAATCTTCTGTCTGGGTGCCTGACTTGTTAAAGCACAGGTGTGATCTATAGGAAACCCTCACAATTGTTCAGAACGTGGTTCCCGTAGACACCAGACCCTTCCACCACTGCTACCCTAAAAGAGAAACATTTTTCAGAATTCATATTTACTCTCCTCTGAGGTTTTTCAAGAATGACCCTTTCCCAGCAAGTTACTAAAGTTAAAAAGTAACACACTGGCTCTTAAAAAGAAGTGATGGACCGGAATGAAAATATCATCCATATACCTCAGCCCCAGCCTCAGCAATTCTGATTTAATCAATCTGGGATGAGACCAGGTCATGTGTATTTTGGAAAAAATCACCACAGGTGATTCTGATGTGCACTCTGTCTGAGAATCACTGGACTAAGTGAATTAAATTAAAATACCATCTGAAACCAACATAGTCAATGAAGTATTCTGCACAGAGGCTAGCCGGAGTGTGAGGAAGACTTGCACTTAGGCTATGACTGATGGTATCTCTAGTTTTATCCAGAGCCACTGTTGGACCTGAAATCCATTACCTTGTAACTGTATACACGGATGGCTGAAAGAGATACACAGAGGAGGTAGTGGCCTAATTGCCTGGCACTCCTTGGGCCTATTGAAAAATTTATGTGGTTTTTACTGCCCCCTAGTGGGCATTTAGAAAACGCTACTGGGAAAGTCCCTCGGTTCAAAATTCCAACACTACTGAGCAGTACGATATTCTATTAAGACATTAAAATGGTCTTAAAGAAACACCACTACAAATGAAATATTATTCAGCCTTAAGAAGGAAGAAAATTCTCACACATGGCACAAAATGAGTGTATTCTGAGGATATTACGCTAAGTGAAATAAACTGGACCCCAAAAGACAAATACTGTAAGAGTGTACTTATATGAGCTGCCTGGAGCAGTCAAATTACAGAGACAGAAATTACAATGGTGTTTTCCAGGGGTTGGGGTTGGAAGGAATGGTGAGTTAATGTTCAATGGGTACAAAGCTGCAGTTTTGCAAAATGAAAAAAATTCTGGAGATGGATGGATGATGGTTACACAAATATGTGAATGTACTTAATGCCACTGTGCACTTAACATACATACGATGCACATTTAAAAATGGTTAATCTGATAAATTTTGTCATTTACATTTTACCACAATCTTAAAATTAATTTTTAATTTTTTTTTGTTTTTGTTTTTTGTTTTTTGAGACTGAGTCTTACTCTGTTTCCCAGGATGGAGTGCAGTGGTGCAATCTCGGCTCACTGCAACCTCTGCCTCCTGGGTTCAAGCGATTCTCCTGCCTCAGCCTCCCAAGTAGCCGGGATTATAGGCATGCACCACCACGCAGAGAGGGGGTTTCACCATGTTGGCCAGGCTGGTCTCGAACTCCTGACCTCAAATGATTCACCTGCCTCAGCCTCCCAAAGTGCTGGGATTACAGGCGTGAGCCACCGTGCCTGGCCAGTTTTTAGTTTAAGTCACAGCTTTCGGTAAGTTAGAAATAGTACCATAGTGAAAAACAGAAAACCTGGATTTTAGTCCCAATTGTTTCTGACTATGTGGCCTTGAGAAAGTCACCTAACTTTCTGGGCTTTGTTGTACTCACCTACAAAATAAAGGGGTCACACTAAGGTCTCTGGCTTCTGCCAGAGAGCAAGTGCTGAACCATGATTTATCTCGACATCACCACGGTCGAGGGCTGCGTTACAAACACGCAAGAGGCATTCATCACGCTAGAGAGTTCCCACTGTGCTGCTGGGATCAGCACATTGGGATGATCTGTAAGTGGAGGAGATTTGGATCTGAGATTTATGATGCATTTGAGGAAATCAGCAGGGCATTTGGAGGAAGCAAGCTAAAATATTTGGAGGGAGAAATTCAGCAACTGGAATATCAAGGCCCAAAACATTATTAGCAGTGAGGGGCAGGTGAGAGGCCAATTTCTGAAGAAATACTGTGTCTGCAATACCGGGGAAGTCAAACCCAGTTAGGGCAGTCCTTTGTCACTCAGGTGGATTTGCACCCAATCTTAGCAACTCAGACCCTTGATGTCACAGGCACGCGCTGAAGATCTCAGGAAAAAACAAGCCTGTGGGAGACAAAATCAATGTCACACAGTGCATGCCAGACAGGAGGCAGGCCCAGCCACTGCTAGCCTTAGGGATATGAGCCTGGTACCTAGGGCAAATTCCTACCTCAATGTTCAAGGCAATTTCTGAGTTCAGTTAAGACGGAAAGCAGTCTGCAGTGAGGTCACCTAGGGCCAGATGGAAAGGGCAAGAATGGCCTTTTGGGGCAGAGTGGGGGGATAGAGCAGGGAGGCGGAGAGGAAGAACTTGAGCAGATGACGTGCTGCTCTGGTGGGGTCAGGGGTGGGCAGGACACTTCTGGGAAACTGCAGATATTTCTGATGGCAGGAGAATAAAAAGTGAGTGGAGGGGTGTGCACATGGAAACCCCACTAGTGAGATGGGCAGGGACAGATACCACCACCACCACCAATAATAATAATAACATTAATAATAATAACTTACTGAGTGCTTATAATGGGTCAGGCACTGTCTAAGCACTTTGGAGGTATTATCTCATTTAATCCTCACAATCCTATTTTACAGATAAGGAGAGGGGAGGCCCAGAGATGTTAAGTAACTTGTCAAAGGTTACACAGCCAATAGGTCACAAGGCCAGGATTTGAACCCAGGCAGGCAGATTCCAGACCCCACGCTGGAATGAATGAGGAATGTATGAGAAAAAGGGATGGAGGAAGATCTCTTTTTCTAGGGTAAGGTAAGGGCCTCATAGGGAGGCCCTCAAATGTTGTTTTAGGGAGTTTCGAGCAATGTCCTCAAATGATGGATGCTCTTTAAAAGGTTTTGAGAAGAAAGCAACTTAATTAGATGTGGACTATGGGAAGATGCCTCAGGCTGTCACACAGAAAATGTACCACTACACTGAGATACCATCTCACGCCAGTTAGAATGGCGATCATTAAAAAATCTGGAGACAACAGATGCTGGAGAGGATGTGGAGAAATAGGAACACTTTTACACTGTTGGTGGGAGTGTAAATTAGTTCAACCATTGTGGAAGACAGTGTGGCGATTCCTCAAGGACCTAGAAACAGAAATTTCATTTGACCCAGCAATCCCATTACTGGGTATATATCCAAAGGATTATAAATCGTTCTACTATAAGGACACATGCACACGAATGTTCATTGCAGCACTGTTTACAATAGCAAAGACCTGGAACCAACCCAAATGCCCATCGATGACAGACTGGACAGGGAAAATGTGGCACATATATACCATGGAATATTACGCAGCCATCAAAAACAATGAGTTCGTGTCCTTTGTAGGGACATGGATGAACCTGGGAAACCATCATTCTCAGCAAACTGACACAAGAACTGAAAATCAAACACTGCATGTTCTCACTCACAGGCGGGTGTTGAACAATGAGAACACATGGACACAGGGAGGGGGAGCATCACACACTGGGGTCTGTCGGGGGGAAATAGGGGAGGGACAGCACGGGGTGGGGAGTTGGGGAGAGATAGCATGGGGAGAAATGCCAGATATAGGTGATGGGGAGGAAGGCAGCAAATCACACCACCATGTGTGTACCTATGCAACAATCTTGCATGTTCTTCACATGTACCCCAAAACCTAAAATGCAATGAAAAAAAAAAAAGAAAATGTACCCAAGTGGGTGGATGGTCTGGGGCAGAGAGGAAAGGCCCAAACTGAGGCTGGCAGTGAAGTCAGAGGGAAGGGGAGAGGTTTGGGAAATATTTTGGAGCTAAAATCCACAAAGCTGAGTGACTGGGAGAGGGACACAGAAGCATATAGGATCATTCCCCAATGTCTAGGGAGTCACAGGGAATATAAGGGGAGGAGGAGGCCGGGTGCGGCGGCTCACGCCTGTAATCCTAGCACTTTGGGAGGCTGAGGTGGGCGGATCATGAGGTCAAGAGATCGAGACCATCCTGGCCAACATGGTGAAACCCATCTCTACCAAAAATACAAAAATATTAGCCAGGCGTGGTGGCACGTGCCTGTCATCCCCCGCTACTCAGGAGGCTGAGGCAGAAGAATCACTTGAACCCAGGAGGCAGAAGTTGCAGTGAGCAGAGATTGTGCCACTGCAATCCAGCCTGGGCAACAGGGCGAAACTCCATCTCAAAAGCAAACAAACAAAAAACAATAAGGGGAGAAGGAAAGACTGGGGGGTAGGCAGCAGGAAGATGATGAGCTGGGCAGAGGACCCTGGAGGGCATGCGCCTGGAGAGGTTTGTGGTCCCTGGGGAAATGTGTGTCTGGAGCTTAGGAGAGAGATCTGGGGTCGTCAGGCCCCTGAGGATGGCCAAGGCCCTTGCAATGGGCCAGATTACGCAGAGACAGGATAGAGAGGAAGAGTGCACCTGGGAGCCAGAGGCTGGAACAGGCAGAACAGACCACAGAACACTCTTGTATTTACACTTGATCTGCAGGCAAAGGATGGAGTTTCAACTGGCCAGTGACATGCACCCACATCACCAGGGCACCCAGGAGGAGGGCAGTTTGGAAGGAATGAGACCAGGTGCAGGAAGCTTCCGAGGCTATCAAAGGTCCGAAAGCCTGAGTTGGGGGCAGGGACAACAGGGTTGAAACGGGGAGCTGAAAGAAGAGGTAGAATCAGGGCACCTGGTGACTGGACAGCTGTGAAAGGGGAGAGAGGAAAGGGTCATGGGCGAGCTCATGGTTTGGGGCTTTAGCAATCTGGGGAGGGGTGATGGTACCATGAACAGATTTAGGGACTGCAGGGGAGAGGAGCAGGTCTCATTGGAGGAAAGTGGGGGACAAGGAGAGGAGGAATTCACTTCATCACATGAGTATTATTTGCACAATTCCAGCCACAGAGCTAATGCAGGACTTTATAATATTCTGCAAACCCTTTACTGTCCATTGGAACCAGGCCTGGTTGTCCGATATCTCCTACAGATGATGAATTCTGATACAACAACTCTCTCATGCTTAGAAAGAATAAGAGCTGCTGTCTGGCAAGGATGAGACTCAGACTCTAAACTCAGATGAGGCATACCTTGAACTGGAGCACAGGTATCTGCACGGACCTCTCGGTTCGCGGTGAGTGCGGACCCACGGGACGGTGGAAAGGAGGCGTACCTGCCACCATGCGTCAAACATTTCCACCACTCTCTGGTTTTGGAACAGTTCCAGTTAAGAAAATCTAAGTGGCAAAGAAAGCAACCCTGTTCAGCCTATCACTGATGAGGTATCCTGAGTTTACTGGGCGCTGGCATCAATTACCCCCAAGGAGTTGGGGCTGAGCCCTCGCATGCACTCCTCCACACGGCCTGGATGGTCCTCCCTTCCTTGGCAGCCAGCACCAACGCACCCTGGCAATCTCCCTCCTGCCCTTCCCTCCCTTCCTCTTTCTCACCTTGATGCCTTTACACCAGCTTCCCCCGTGGCCTCCACCAGCCTCCTGCGTCTTCTTTGCCTGTAAAGCTCCTGCCCATCATCTATGGTCCCGTGGGAAGTTCCCTCTGAGAATCCTCTCCTGGCCTGCAACCCTCTATAGATATCTTTTCCTTCCCAAAGTCCTTCTCCATATGGAGCTTCCCCCTATCTTCCTGACCAGCCCTTCGAGGCCCAGGAAAGACTTATCACTACACACACACACACACACACACACACACACGCACACACGCACACACGCACACACATGCATACACAAGTACACACACGCAAGCACATGCACATAGTTTATAAACAAAGAAACTGAGGCCAAGGGGCAAGGAGACTTGCCCAAGGCCACATAGCCAGTAGCAGAACTAGGACTATTAGGCTGATGCAAAAGTAATTGCAGTTTTGCCATTGGAAGTATGTGAAAACCGCGATTACCTTTGCACCAACCTAAATAAAACAGTAAATCTTCTGATTTTAAACCGTAAGCTCTTTCTACCATAATTAATACAGGCATCTGAAGAGGTCTTTCAGAAGAAACCTTGGAATAAGTACTCTCTCTCATTCTCATTCTGAATACATCTGTTTGCTGCTATTATAAATTTTGATGCTCTGCAAAGATATTACTCCATGTAATTGCCAACCCTCCACTCTATGGAGAACGAGGAAATTGAGGCCCACAGTGTCCATTGAGAAATCTACAGTCACCTAGCCAGAAGGCGGAACCAAAGTGTCAGTTCTGGGCCACGCTGCCCTTTCTTTGCAGGTGTTCTCAAGTTCACTGTGGAGGTGGACACAGCATCACACGGCGGCTCGAGGCAGCTGGTGCCTCTGCTCAGGAAGCTCGAGGGGCAAGGAGCAGCCTCTCCGCATGCTCTGCCCCAATGCCAGCCTGCTGCCAATGCAACTTAATGGACTCTGCTTTTGGAGACTAGCAGCCTTCTGTGGGCCATAATCTACCCATCATTAGTGAACAACCAAAAAGCGCCTCTAGAACACGCCTGGGACGTTGAAACCTGTTTAATAGGAAGGGCCCAGTCGTACTGTGAGACTGTCCATGTGGCTCTTGGGTCCCTTCTCGGACCCTGCCCCTAACTGCTGGAGCTGAGGGGAGTGAGCCCTGCCTGGCCTCCCCACTCCTTCCCCACAGTGCAGTCCCAGCCAGCCTCTGTCCGGCTCCACCTAATTCCCCTACCATGTGGGTTCTAAGCCCCGCTTGTTTGGCCTAAAGCCTAGCTTCCTAAGGGCCCTGGGTGACCCTGGCATGAGTGGGGGCCCTCAGACTGCAGCTTCCCTTTACCTCCACCGAGTCCACACACTGGATGTCTGCGAGGAGCAGTGGCAGAGAGGGCATGGGCTTTGGAGTCAGACGGACCTGGGTTCAGAGCTCAGCTCAGCCACTTCCTAGCTATAGATTTACTCCCTCTCAAGGTGCCATTTTTAGTATTTCATCTTATTTGTCTTAGTCTGCCTTGGTTTCCTGGTCATCCTCCTAGGCTATCAGATTTCCAGGTGAGGCTCATCCCAACCTACTTGGCCAGAGTCTCAGCACCTGCCTACCTATCTTCCAGTGCTCACCCTTGGGTGACTGGGACCTGTCTCCTGAGCCTCGGCTGTTTCCTGGGTCCACCTGTGTGTCAGTCTCTCACTTCCCAACTCCTGGGGGCCACCCATCAGAGTCCAGCCCATAGCCTGCCTCATCTCCCTGGCCCACAGCCTCATTCTCCTTCCCCAAGTCTCCTACTGAGAGTCCAGAAGTCATCACAGCTGAGCCCACCTGGAACATGAGACTCCACTGCTGAGTAAGCTCCCCTTGCAGCTAAAATCGTTTTTTCGATAGTGAGGATTTCTTGCTAATGAACTGGCTAAATAATCTTCAGCTCACTTCCGAATGAATACGACTGGTTATAGTCAAAGGCGCTTCGGATCACTGGGCCTAGCTTCTTCCTTCCCCACATCACAGTTCTATGTCCCTTGTATTCCTGCCATAATTTACACATTAAACTTTTTTTTTTTTTTTTGAGACAAAGTCTCACTCTGTCTCCCAGGCTGGAGTGCAGTGGTGTGATCTCAGCTCACTGCAACCTCCGCCTTCTGGGTTCAAGTGATTCTCATGCCTCTCGAGTAGCTGGGATTACAGGCACCTGTCACCATGCCCAGCTAATTTTTGTATTTTTAGTAGAGACAGGGGTTTCACCATGTTGACCAGGCTGGTCTCGAACTCCTGATCTCATGATCCACCCGCCTTGGCCTCCCAGAGTGCTGGGATTACAGGCATGAGCCACCGTGACCGGCCTAAACATTTTCTTTTTAATGCAAGAATATCAATGTCTTATTTTTGCAACACTCAAACAAGGTGCCCCTCCCTCCCAGTGCTCTTTTGGCTAAACTAGCAGTATTGATCAATTGCCGTATTGAGTAATTGCAGTACTGATCAGTGCCAGGCACTGTGCTAGGCATGTCAATATGTATACATGAGATCTAATCCTACAAGACAGGTAATAGCATTTTCATTGATTTATTTATCTGTTTTTTTTTTTTTATTGTTTTTGTAGAAATGGGGTCTTGCTCTGTTGCCCAGGCTGGTCTCGAACTCCTGGGCTCAAGCAGTCCTCCTGCCTCAGCCTCCCAAAGTGCTGGGATTATGGGCATGAGCCACTGTACCTGATCCAGAATTTTCATTTTTAGACTTTGTAACTGGAGGTTTTTTCCCATATTCCAAGACCCTACAAAAAAGCAACAGAATTAACTACACTGCTAAGTCCTTGAAGGCAGGGGCAATATTGCCCTCATCCCTCGATTTTCCTGCCCTCTCTGTCCCCAGCTAACACAGTAAGAGCCTTAATGGAGAGGGACTCAGAAAATGCTTATGGGAACCTGCCTCTGTCTCATTTTGTTCAATGCTGTCATGTTCTATCCAGGATCACAGGTGACATTCCTTCGAATGCTAATCCTGAGTGATTCCAACCACTCCCTGGACTCTGGTTAAAGTATGCTCCAAAAGCAGATAACTCCCCACTCTCTGTCTCTGGAGCATACCTCTCTTGGGCTCCAGACTCATATAATCAGACATGTCAAATTTGACACATCCAAAACTAAATTCACTGTCTTTTCTCTCAACTCTACCCTTCCCGTGTTCCCTCTATTGGTAAACATTACCACCATCTATCCATGTCCCCACGCCAGAGATCTGAGATCACCTTCTCCCACATCACCCACCCCTACCCAGTCACCAAACTGACATTTCTACATCTGAACACACCTTACAGTCCCTCAATCATCTCAGCATTTCTCACGTGAATTGCTGCAATAGCTTCCTAGGTGACCTGATAGACTGTAGTACGGCTTCTGTGCTGGGCACTGCTCATACATTATTTTCCATTCTAATAAGCAACCCTGTGAGATAGGCATTAAAGGGTGAGCCACATGAAACCGTCATTTTTATAAGTCAAACCCAGCTACACACACACATACAAACACCCACTCCCCCCCCCCCACAACATATACATTTGCAAGTGATTCAACCTAACACTACTATTATTACCGCCTCCCCACCACAGGCCAGGGGAAACTGAGATTCAAAGGGTAATTTATTTCCCCAAGGTCACACATTTTATACCCTGGGGAGCCAGGATCTGAACATGGGTATGTGTTCAAATTTTCAAAGGCCACATTTTTCTGCTAAATCATACCATCTTCAAGTCCATATATCGGTTCCTAGAGGAATGCTCACAACCCTAAATACATTACTTAAGAGTATTAATGTATCTTAATACTTTTATCAGAGGCGTTTGAACTAGAGCAACTCCATCTTGAATAGGATCTGGGCAAAATGAGGCTAAAACCTACTAGGCTGCATTCCTAGAAGGTGAAGGCATTCTAAGTCACAGGATGAGACAGGAGGTCAACACAAGGTACAGGTCATAAAGACCTTGCTGATGAGACAGCTTGCAGTAAAGAAGCCAGCTGAAACCCACCAAGACCAAGAAGGTGACAAGAATGACCTCTGGTCGTCCTCACTGCTACACTCCCACCGGCACCATGACAATTTACAAATGTCATGGCAACTTCAGGAAGTTACCCTATATGGTCTAAAAAGGGGAGGCATGAATAATCCACCCTTTGTTTATCACGTAATCAAGAAATAACCATAAAATGGGCAACCAGCAGCCATCGGGGCTGCTCTGTCTATGGAGTAGCCATTCTTTTATTTGTCTACTTTCTTAATAAACTTGCTTTCACTTTATTCTATGAACTTGCCCCAAATTCTTTCTTGCACAAGATCTAAGAACCTGCTCTTGGGGTCTGGATTGGGACCCCTTTCTGGTAACACTTTAAAATGTTATTAATAACACACAATTATAACAACTACCATTTATGGCACCTATGATATGCCTTACAATAGTTATTTCACTTAATCTCCACAGCTAAGCTATTTGAAATCTACTAATACTGGGGTTTTTTTTTCTTTTCTAGGTTTTATTTTGTTTTGTTCTTCGGCATGTTGTTTGTGTGCCTGTCTGTGCAACACTGCTTTTTGTTTTTTTTTTCTCCAGACAGAGTCTTGCTCTGTCACCCAAACTGGAGTTCAGTGGCAAGATCTTTGCTCACTGCAACCGCAGCCTACCAGGTTCAAGCAATTCTCCTGCCTCAGACTCCCAAGTAGCTGGGATGACAGATACCACCATGCCTGGCCAATTTTTGTATTTTTAGTAGAGATGGGGTTTCCCCACGTTGGCCAGGCTGGTCTCGAACTCCTGACCTCAGGTGATCCGCCTAAGCCTCCCAAAGTGCTGGGATTACAGGTGTGAGCCACTGCACCCAGCTGCAACACTGTTTTTAATAATGTTACAAATGAGGATTGAGATTGAGTGAAGCCGGGCGATCTGCTGGTCACACAGGAGGTGGTGAGCCAAAAGGCAGGGGGTGGGAATCATGAAGAGCAAGAGGGGGGCAGGACAGGGAAGCTGAGCTAACTTCAGGGGCCAAGCCCGCCAAGGTGGACACTTGCCCTAAGTCAGCAGCATAGTCTGTGTTTGGGTCAGGTTCAAAAGCGGAAGGTGGGCAAAGACAGCAGTGCAGAGCTGGTGCTTCTGGGCAACAGTGCTGACCTCTGAAAAGAACTGGCTGGAAACCAACACACCAAGAGGATCATTTTAAACACACAACCAGCCACTCAGAGAGCCTGGTTAGGGCAGCCAAATGCCCCAACCCAGGAAAGGGACTCTCAGCCTGACCATTTACACCACGAGAGTGAGAACAGGATCTCCTGCAAGCCTCTAGATTTCAACTGCTGGTTTAAATTTCAAGGAGAAGCATGAAGGTGTTGACATGTAAGGAATTACTTGTACATGCCTTTGATCACCCTGAAGCTCTGGGGTGTTCCAAATGAGCGTGCTAGTTGGAAGCCAAGTTGAGCTGAGTTTTTACAAAGGAACTCCTACTGTGCCACCTTAGGCCAGCTACAGAAGCCATGTTTCCTTAAATCAACACTGCCTATTTTCCCCCCTTTCATTTCAATGGCATCAGGTGGCCACAGGACAACAGGACCTTGGGCTAAGCCCACTTGCAAGAAATGTTAGCCTGGCACCCACTTCCTGACCTCTGGCCAGTCACTTCACTTGGGTGATCGGTCATTTGCAAGGAAACCTCCCTGCTTCCTTAATAAGTCAGAGAGGGGCAGTGGAAGTCTCTTTGGGGGAAACAGATGCCCCGAATGCTCTCCCAAATTTACTTTCCCTTTGGGGATATCTCACTAGCCGCTACCACCACCGCAACAGGCTTAGGACAGGGAGGGAAGTTTTGATGCCCTTTAATGTTCTGGACAACACCTGGGCTCCGACTTTTTCATTAGGCCCCTGTAGCCATGGACATAGCTGTTTTTTGTTGTTTTTTTTTTGTTGTTTTTTTTGTTTTTGATAGAGTCTCGCTCTGTAGCCCAGGCTGGACTGCAGTGGTGCGATCTCGGCTCACTGCAACCTCTACCTCCCAGGTCCCAGTTCAAGCAATTCTCCTGCCTCAGTCTCCTGAGTAGCTGGGACTACAGGAATGCACTACCATGCCCAGCTAATTTTTGTATTTTTATTAAGAGATGGGGTTTCACCAAGTTGGCCAGGCTGGTCTTGAACTCCTCACCTCGTGATCCCCACACCTCAACCTCCCAAAGTGCTGGGATTATAGGCGTGAGCCACCGCACCCGGTCTGACACAGCTTTTAAGACTTTATTAATGACTCAAGGACAGCAGAAAGGAAATAAACAGAGAAGAGCATGCAACTTGATAACTGTGTTTACAAGACACTCTCATCACAGCATGACAGCGCTCTTTAGTTTGCCCTTAGATGGCAGAGGCAATGTTTTCCCATCCCCTGGGAAAACATCCAGATTCCCTGCAGGCTCAGTTTTAAGAGATCCCCAGCCCGTTGAGCCTCCCCTGCCAACTCACATTGGAAAGTCCACCCTGCTTAGAGAAACCT
This sequence comes from Ateles fusciceps, assembly GCA_036589455.1. Taxonomy (NCBI): domain Eukaryota; kingdom Metazoa; phylum Chordata; class Mammalia; order Primates; family Atelidae; genus Ateles; species Ateles fusciceps. Next base: position 21,413,119 of record JAZHEH010000952.1, read on the forward strand.
CACCTATGACTCACAAAGACAGAACAGCTATATTACAATCTCGACAGGACAGCTGTTTCAGGATGTCAAGATAGAATACCATCAACTGATCAGCCGTAGAAGAAATATGTTTAAGAAATAGCAAGGTATGTGTTACTCAATGGCATCAGTATCTTCATCTGTCAAACAGAGATTATCATAAAACCTCTCTGGTCCAGCATTTTCCAGACTTGTGTTGTCAGGGAATGCTTTTAAAATTATAAAGTACTCGGGGGACACCAATAGGCACTCACACATATTCAGACTAATAATGTGGACTGATTATAATGTCAATATATAAGATATGGTGATAAGGTGATGTTAGTCAATGGTGACGTTAGTCAATATATAGTATAACATTATAGCAATTAATCTGTGAGATCATTTACTTTTTTGCCTTCAACTTTAATCGAAATACACAAAGTGTTCCTTGTCTGTGTTTTGTCTGTACAAAGTTTAAAGTATCTCATGGTTATCTAACCAAAGGGTGAAATTCAAGAGCAGCAGAGGTAAATCTGGCTGATTTTCCTGTGATAAATCATTTTATCCTGAGCTTTAAGTCCTTTCTGGAAGATGCTCCAAACATATCAGACTGGGGAAAGGAAAGAGAAGAGAAAGAAACTAAGCATTGAGCATTGTGGTGCTGAATACTTTACAGAATTTTTTTTTTTTTTTTTTTTTTTTTTTGAGACTGAGTTTCACGCTTGTTGCCCAGGCTGGAGTGCAATGGTGCGATCTTGGCTCACTGCAACCTGTGCCTCCTGGGTTCAAGCAATTCTCCTGCCTCAGCCTCCCAAGTAGCTGGGATTACAGGCATGCACTACCACAGCTAGCTATTTTTTTTTTTTTTAGCAAAGACAGTGTTTCACCATGTTGGTCAGACTGGTCTCGAACTCCTGCCCTCAGGTAATCCACCCACCTCGGTCTCCCAATACAGCATTCTTATTAATACACTCTCTTGTTCATCTTCCCAACGCCCTATGAGATAGTCATTATTTGAGTTTGATAGACTGAAAGCAGTACTGCGAGGCCACACATGTCACCATGGATGGAATCAAATGCAGCCTGGCCAGCCCCAGGGCCCCGAGTCTTTCCATGATATCACACTGTGAAGGCCATGGGGCAGCGAGCCTCAGTGCACCTCTCACACTTGTGTAGTCTTTGTCTTCCTGCTGTAATAAAAGCTCCACAAAGACAAGAACCACATCAGGTTAGTTCATCACAATAATCTCAGTGACAAGTACAATGGCAGAGACTGAAGAAAGTCCAATTTTGGCATTTCTAAAGGGTTGTCATAGGGGCTACAGGGAACATACATGTCCCATGGGATCAAGAGGGCTAAACTGTACCCAGAGAGAACGGAAGGGAGAACGAGACACAGGGAGAAAGGTGTCACTCAGAATATTTTGAAAGTGAGAACAGTCCCATTATGTGACAAAGTACCTTGAGAAATATTAAACTGCCCATTTCTGAAGATGATCAAGTACAGGCTGGAGCCTGACCATCTGTCCGGGTGTGGAGAGGATTCACCCAGGAGGGGAGTGGCCTGGATGGTCTCTCAAGTCCTTTCCAGTCCCTAAGATTAAGTTATTTGTTGGTACTGACTTCAACTCAAGGCCTAATTAATGTCTGACTTACTGTGTGACTCAGCCAAGTCTCTTTCCCTCTCTGGGTCTCAGTTTCCTTATCTGTACAATGGAGGCATCTGTATGTTCTGCTTAGGGCTTCCAAGATCCTACACACCCTCTGAAGAACAAGGGTTATGATAAGGTTGCCTGCAGGGTGGCATTGTGCTGAGAGGTCACAAATCTTCCTGCTGGTGCCCCCTCTGCACGCAAGTCCTGGCTATCCTGGCAGTGAACTCAGGCCACTTCCCCAGCCAGGCAGGGAGAAAGACCAGGTCCATTCTGATTCAGAAAGTAAAGTGGGAATCAGGCAAACCCATAGTGTTAAACATAATTCTAGAATGTGTCAAAAATCAAATGCCCTCCAGCAATATAACAGTATGTGTTTCAACAAAGAGAGATGAAAACGCTTCTGATCCATAGGATCCAACCATGGTACTCAGGGGGCTGGTACTGCCACCCAGGGAGGGTTTTGGAAATTTCCAGGAGTGTTTTTCATTGTCGCAGTGTATGTAAGGTATTACTGGGCAGAGGCCTGGAGTGCCAGCCAGCCAGCCATGAGCTGGGCAGTCCTGCCACACTTTAATAACGGTGAAGAATCTATCTGTATATAACATGCCTAGAATCTAACGCCATGTTACATATAAAGTGTTTTTACAGGGTTCAAACTGAGTATCACAATATTCCAAGAAAATAAAAATCACGTAAATAAGGGCCAAGTGTGGTGGCTCACACCTGTAATCCTAGCACTTTAGGAGGCCAAGGCAAGTGGATCACTTGAGGTCAAAAGTTCAAGACCAGCCTGGCCAACATGATGAAACCCCATCTCTAATAAAAATACAAAAATTAGCTGGGCATGGTGGCAGGTGCCTGTAATCCCAGCTACTTGGGAGGCTAAGGCAGGAGAATTGCTGGAACCCAGAAGGCGAAGGCTGCAGTGAGCTAAAAATTGCACCATTGCACTCTCCAGCCTGCGTGACAGAGCGAGACTCCATCTCAAAAAAAAAAATCATGTAAATAGAGGGAAAATAAAGCTTTGCTTTTTTTCTGGATGTTTTTTAGTCTATTTGATATTTCAGAAACATCACATCACTAATGATATTGTGGCTCCCAGTATTTGACTCATTCATACAACACCCAGTGATTACATAGGAAAACAGTTTAAAATGTTAAATATGAAGAAATATTAAAGAGAGAGGCTATAATAACTAATCAAATATTGTCTTGCTTTTCTTGTATCTAAACTTATTCATTATAGGTAGTGGTAGCATCTGACCACTTTGTTATGTCATAGAGTATAACAGTGCCAAAGTATTTGCTTATTGAATTATATAGTATTTCATTATAAAGAACTTTTCTGGCCACATGTGGTGGCTCACGCCTGTAATCCCAGCCTGTTCAACTGAAAAAACGAGGCTGAAACAGGGAGCCAGGTGATCTGGCTCGGCCAGTTCCACCCCCACAAAGACCAGCAATCTGAAACACTCTGGACTGAGAGTTTCACAGCAAGCACAGCTGGACCCAGGACAGTCCAGCTCTGTTGGGGGAAGGGCATCTGCCATTACCGAGGCAGTCCACCACTACCAAGACAGTCCGCCACTACCGAGGCAGTCCGCCATTACTGAGGCAGACTGCCATTACCAAGGCAGTTCTAACTATACCTCTATAAACAAAACTGCAAGGAAGTTCACACAGCAGCTGGGCAGAGACCACGGCAGCTCAGCAACACCTCTACTGGCAGACTGTGGCCAGGCTACCTCCTCACTGGGCAGGGCATCTCTGAAAAAAGGCAGCAGCATGTCAGGAACTTATAAATAAAGCCCCACCTTCCCAGGAAAGAGTACCTGGGAAAAAAGGTAGTTATGAGCTCCGCTGCAGCAGACTTAAACGTACCTGCCCAGCAGCCCTGAACGGAACAATGGAGCACACAGCTCAGCACTTGAGCTCCTATAAGGGACAGACGGTCTCCTGAAGCAGCTCCCCCCGACCCCCGTGTATCCAAAGAGACACTTCATAAAGGAGAACTCAGGCTGACATCTGGGGGTTATCCTTCTGGGACAAAGATAGAAGAAGAAATTGGCAGGAACCCTTACTGTTCTTCAGCCGCTGCAGGTGATCCCCAGGCAAACAGGGTCTGGAGTGGCCCTCCAGCAGTCCTATAGCAGAACGGCCTGACTGTTAGAAGGAAAACTAAAAAACAGAAAGAAATAACTTCATCAACAACAAAAAGGATGTCCACTCAGAGACTCCATCTGAAAGTCCCCAACTACAAAGACCACAGGTAGATAAATCCACAAAGATGGGAAGAAACTAGTGCAAAAAGGATGAAAACACCCAAAACCAGGATGCCTCTCCTCCTCCAAGGGATCACAACTCCTCACTAGCAAGGGAACAAGGCTAGATGGAGAATGAGTCTGATGAATTGACAGAAACAGGCTTCAGAAGGTGGGTAATAACAAACTTCTGTGAGCTAAAAGAACATGGTCTAACCCAGTGTAAAGAAACTAAGAGCCTTGAAAAAAGGTTTGACAAAATGCTAACAAGAATAAACAGCTTAGAGAGGAATATAAATGAATTGATGGAGCTGAAAAACACAAGAACTTCACAAATCATACACAAGTTTCAGTAGCCAAATTGACCAAGTAGAAGAAAGGATATCAGAGATTGAAGATCAACTCAATGAAAGAAAATGAGAGGGCAAGATTAAAGAAAAGAGTAAAAAGAAATGAACAAAGCCTCCAAGAAATATGGGATTATGTGAAAGACCTGATGTACGTTTGATAGGTGTATCTGAATGTGACAGAGAGAATGAATCCAACCTGGAAAACACTCTTCAGGATATTATCCAGGAGAACTTCCCCAACCTAGCAAGGCAGGCCAATATTCAATTCCAGGAAATACAGAGAACACCACAAAGATATTCCTCAAGACTCCCCAAGAGCAACCCCCAAGGCACATAATCATCAGATTCACCAGGGTTGAAATGAAGGAAAAAATGCTAAGGGCAGCCAGAGAGAAAGGTTGGGTTACTCACAAAGGGAAGCCCATCAGACTCACAGCGGATCTCTCGGCAGAAACCCTACAAGCCAGAAGAGTGGGAGCCAATATTCAACATCCTTAAAGAAAAGAACTTTCAACCTAAAATTTCATATCCAGCCAAACTAAGCTTCATAAGCGAAGGAGAAATAAAATCCTTTACAAAAAAGCAATTTCTCAGAGATTTCATCACCACCAGGCCTGCCTTACAACAGCTCCTGAAAGAAGCACTAAACATAGAAAGGAACAACCAGTACCAGCCACTCCAAAAACGTACCAAATGGTAAAGAGCAGTGACACAATGAAGAAACTTGTGTCAACTAATGGGCAAAACAACTGGCTAGCATCAAAATGGCAGGATCAAATTCACACATAACAATATTAATCTTAAATGTAAACGGGCTAAATGCCCCAATCAAAAGACACAGACTGGCAAATTGGATAAAAAGTCAAAACCCATCAGTGCGCTGTATCCAGGAAACCCATCTCACATGCAAGGATACACACAGGCTCAAAATAAAGGGATGGAGGAAGATTTACCAAGCAAACGGAGAGCAAAAAAAGCAGGAGTTGCAATTCTAGTCTCTGATAAAATAGACTTTAAACCAACAAAGATCAAAAGAGACAAAGAAGGGCATTACATAATGGTAAAAGGATCAGTGCAAGAAGAAGAGCTAACAATCCTAAATATATGTGCACCCAGTACAGGAGCACCCAGATACATAAAACAAGTTCTTAACAACCTACAAAGAAACTTAGACTCCCCACACAATAATAGTGGGAGACTTTAACACTCCACTGTCAATATTAGACAGATCAACGAGACAGAAAATTAACAAGGATATCCAGGACTTGAACCCAGATCTGGACCAAGCAAACCTAATAGACATTTACAGAACTCTCCACCCCAAATCCACAGAATATACATTCTTCTCAGCACCACATCACACCTACTCTGAAATTGACCACATAATTGGAAGTAAACCACTCCTCAGCAAATGCAAAAGAATGGAAATCATAACAAACAGTCTCTCAGACCACGGTGCAATCAAATTAGAACTCAGGATTAAGAAACTAACTCAGAATCACACAACTTCATGGAAACTGAACAACTGGCTCTTGAATGTTGAGTGGCTAAACAATGAAATGAAGGCAGAAATAAAGACGTTCTTCGAACCCAACAAGAATGAAGACACAACATCACCAGAATCTCTGAGACACATTTAAAGCAGTGTCTAGAGGAAAATTTATAGCAATAAATGCCCACATGAGAAGGAAAGATCTAAAATCGACACTGTATCGTCAAAATTGAAAGAGCTAAAGGAGCAAGATCAAAAAAACTCAAAAGCTAGCAGAAGACAAGGAATAACTAAGATCAGAGCAGAACTGAAGGAGACAGAGACACAAAAGAGCCTTCAAAAAAATCAATAAATCCAGGAGCTGGTTTTTTGAAAAGATCAACAAAATAGACCACTAGCCAGATTAATAAAAAAGAAAAAGAGAGAAGAATCAAATAGATGCAATAAAAAACAATAAAGGGGATATCACCACAGATTCCACAGAAATACAAACTAACATTAGAGATTACTACAAACAACTCTATGCACATAAACCAGTAAACCTGAAAGAAATGGATAAATTCCTGGACACTTGCACCCTTCCAAGCCTAAACCAGGAAGAAGTCAAAACCCTGAATAGACCAATAACAAGGACTAAAGTTGAGGCAGCAATTAATAGCCTACTAACCAAAAAAGCCCAGGTCCAGATGGGTTCACAGCTGAATTCTACCAGACATACAAAGAGGAGCTGGTTCCACTCCTTCTGAAACTATTCCAAACAATCCAAAAAGAGGGGAATCCTTCCCAAATCATTTTATGAGACCAACATCATCCTGATACCAAAACCTGGCAGAATCACAACAAGAAAAGAAAACTTCAGGCCAATATCCATGATGAACATAGATGCAAAAATCTTCAATAAAATACTGGCAAACTGATTGCAACAGCACATCAAAAAGCTTATCCATCACGATCAAGTAGACTTCATCCCAGGGATGCAAGGCTGGTTCAACATACGCAAGTCTATAAATGTAATTCACCACATAAACAGAACCAAAGACAAAAACCACACGATTATCTCAACAGATACAGAGAAGGCCTTCAACAAAATTCAACAGCCCTTTATGCTAAAAACTCTCAATAAACTAGGTATCAACAGAACATATCTGAAAATAATAAAAACTATTTACAACAAACCCACAGCCAATATCATACTGAATGGACAAAAACTGGAAGCATTCCCTTTGAAATCTGGCACTAGACAAGGACGCCCTCTGTCACCACTCCTATTCAATATAGTATTGGAAGTTCTAGCCAGGGCAATCAGGCAAGAGAAAGAAATAAAAGGATATTCAATTAGGAAAGGAAGAAGTCAAACTGTCTCTATTTGCAGACGGCATGATGGTATATTTAGAAGACTCCATCGTCTCAGCCCAAAATCTCCTTAAACTGATAAGCAACTTCAGCAAAGTCTCAGGATACAAAATCAATGTGCAACAATCACAAGAATTCCTATACACTAATAACAGACTTAAGGAGAGCCAAATCAAGAATTAACTGCCATTCACAATTGCTACAAAGAGAATAAAATACCTAGGAATACAACTAACCAAAGATGTAAAGGACCTCTTCAAGGAGAACTACAAACCACTGCTCAAAGAAATGAGAGGACACAAACAGATGGAAAAACATCCCATGATCACGGTTGGGAAGAATCAACATCGTGAAAATGGCCATACTGCCCAGAGTAATTTATAGATTCAATGCTATCCCCCATCAAGCTACCAATGACTGTCTTCACAGAACTGGAAAAAACCACTTCAACTTTATATGGAACCAAAAGAGAGCCCACATAGCCAAGTCAATTCTAAGCAAAAAGAACAAAGCTGGAGGCATCACACTACCTGACTTCAAACTATGCTACAAGGCTACAGTAATCCAAACAGCATGGTACTGGTACCAAAACAGAGATATAGACCAATGGAACAGAACAGAGGCCTCAGAGGCAACGCCACATATCTACAACCATCTGATCTTTGACAAACCTGACAAAAACAAGCAATGGGGAAAGGATTCTCTGTTTAATAAATGGTGTTGGGAAAACTGGCTAGCCATGTGCAGAAAGCAGAAACTGGACCCCTTCCTGACACCTTATACTAAAATTAACTCCAGATGGATTCAAGACTTAAACATAAGACCTAACACCATAAAAACCCTAGAAGAAAACCTAGGCAGAACCATTCAGGACATAGGCGTAGGCAAGGACTTCATGACTAAAACACCAAAAGCATTGGCAACAAAAATCAAAATAGACAAATGGGATCTAGCTAAACTCCAGAGCCTCTGTATAGCAAAAGAAACAATCATTAGAGTGAACCAGCAACCAACAGAATGGGAAAAAATTTTTGCAATCTACCCATCTGACAAAGGACTTATATCCAGAATCTACAAAGAACTAAAACAGATTTACAGAAAAAAAAAACAAACCCATTCAAAAGCGGGCAAAGGATATGAATAGACACTTTTCAAAAGAAGACATATATGAGGCCAACAAACATATGAAAAAATGTTCATCATCACCGGTCACTAGAGAAATGCAAATCAAACTACACTGAGATACCACCTCACACCAATTAGAACAGCAATCATTAAAAAATCTGGAGACAACAGACGCTGGAGAGGATGTGGAGAAATAGGAACACTTTTACACTGTTGGTGGGAGTGTAAATTAGTTCAACCATTGTGGAAGACAGTGTGGTGATTCCTCAAGGACCTAGAAATAGAAATTCCATTTGACCCAGCAATCCCATTACTGGGTATATATCCAAAGGATTATAAATTATTCTATTATAAAGACACATGCACATGTATGTTCATTGCAGCACTATTCACAACAGCAAAGACTTGGAACCAACCCAAATGCCCATCAATGATAGACTGGACAGGGAAAATGTGGTACATATTCACCACGGAATACTATGCAGCCAAAAAAAAATGATGAGTTCGTGTCCTTTGTAGGGACGTGGATGAACCTGGAAAGCATCATTCTCAGCAAACTGACACAAGAACAGAAAGCCAAACACCGCATGTTCTCACTCATAGGCGGGTGTTGACAATGAGAACACATGAACACAGGGAGGTGAGCATCACACACTGAGGTCTGTTGGCGGGGACTAGGGGAGGGACAGTGGGGGGGGTAGGGAGTTGGGGGAGGGAGAACATAGGGAGAAATGCCAGATATAGGTGATGGGGATGGAGGCAGCAAACCACATTCTCATGTATGTACCTATGCAAGAACCTTGCATGTTCTTCTCATGTACCCCAGAACCTAAAGTGCAATAAAATATATATATATAAAAAGAAAAAATGCTCAAAATTACTAATCATCAGAGAATTGCAAATTAATAACCCAATGAACTATCACTTCACACCTGTTAGAACAGCTATTATCAAAAAGACATCAGCTATTATCAAAAAGACACCACGTTGGAGATGATGTGGAGGAAAGGGAACCTTTGCACACTGTTGGTGGGAATGTAAATTAGTAAATTCATTATGAAAAACAAAAAAATTAAAAATAGAACTACCCAGTATGATCCAGAAATCCTACTGGGTTTTTATCCAAAAGAAATGAAAGCAGTATGTTGAAGAGAGATCCGTGCTCCCACGCTCACTGCAGCATGACGCGCAGTAGCCACCTGTGCCCATCAGGTAATCTGTATGCTAATTAGCTCAATTTAGCCATTCCATAATGTATGCATATTTCAAAACAACATGTTGTACATGATAAATACATATAATTTTATGTCAAACATTCATTTTAACATAACAAAATGATAATTCTATTAAGTAAACAATAAAAATAATTTATTAAAATTTTAAAAAGTTTAATATCTACTCACTGTTAACTTCACCAACTTTTTGGTATTACCTTTTTTATATTACCTTTTGATGTGAAAATTTAATAAAATGAATGATGCATAAATATTTATCTGTGCATATTGTTCTCTATTCTCTGTAGAGTATATATATGTAGACATATTATACATATGTATATATAAACTACCTGTACTATATATACTAAAATGTGTACATAAACACATTTACTATATAAACACTATATATATGAGTAGATATATACACAGAACATACACATGCACATATATATAATACTATATACCATCCAGAGAAGAATGAACATTGTACATATATATGACTTTAAAATATATATATGACTTTGTATCCACACACATACACAGTCATTTTAGTGTCTGCTTCATAAAACTATAGCATAATAGAGATGTACTAATTTCAAGAGCTTATATGAATCCATTGCATGATTTCAGAGAGTTAGAAATCTAAATCCAGTCCATGAAGGCTGATCTATTTTCTTCTTTGCTATCTCTAGAGATGGCTAATATATAGAAATAATTTTAATAAATAATTTCCCATAAACTAAATACATTTAATTCTCTAATATTTGTTTCTTTTCTTTCTCTTTCCTCTTTAGCTTTGTATTTCTCCAAGAGAAACTGTATCCTAGGTGGTCATTAAATCTGTATAGACGGACTAGTATTGAGCTTTACTCTGTTTTTCTTAACGTTATTTCATGTACTAATATTCTCTCTGAAGTGCCTTCCAATGTTTAGTTAATCTGACAGGTCAGACATTCTTCCTTATAAATTACCTTTATCATTTAACACAAGTTCCTTTCCTCTTAATCATCATTTAATACAAATCACATGAAACGAAAGTTGTATTAAGTGAAAATGAAAACCATGTCGACTCCCTCCATTTGTAAAAACGAGATTCAGGTATTGCTTAAAATGAAAATATATCTATTTTTCCTTCCTGCAATTGTAGCACCTTTCTAGAGCCTCCTCAGTGAAGTGAGATGATTTTCTACCGCTATCTCAGGAGCTGGAAAACTCTGGAGCATGGTTCCAGTACACCATTGCCTGTTTTGTAAAAAAAGTTTTCTTGAAACACATCCATACTCATTTAGGTATGGATGGTCTGTGTCTGAGTAATTAGGACAGAGATTCTATGACCCACAAAGCTGAAAAGAGTTACTATCTGGCTCTCACAGGAAGTTTGCCAACCTCTGCATGTGGATGGACATCTAACCATTAGTAATACTTCCACAAAAATAAGCATTCACATACAATATTGTTAGCTGTCTTGACAAATGTATCCAATCGAGGGACAGCTTTCCATGGGCATTTGAATATTTCATATAATACCTGTTTACATTTAATTGCTTATTTCCAAGATAATTCTCTCTAGAACCAAAATCTGCCAAAATTTCCTCAAAATCAGAGTTGCAGAAATATCAGTTTACATGATAGTTTAATATACGGCTTTCAGTGTCTGACAGGTCATGACTTGAAGCAAGATCTGCCACTTAATGGTTGTTTGTACCTGCTAAGTACCCAGAGAGGAATGCATAAGCTTGGGCATGGCACTTGAACTCTCCAAGCCTTTGACACGGTTTGGTTGTGTCCCCACTCAAATCACATCTTGAATTGTAGCTCCCATAATTCTCACATGTCATGGTAGGGACCTGGTGGGAGATCACTGAATCACGGGGGTGGTTTTCCCCATACTGTTCTTGTGGTAGTGAATAAGTCTCATGAGATCTGATGGTTTTATAAGGGGTTTCCCATTTCTCTTGGCTCTCATTCTCTCTTCCCTGCCACCACATAAGATGTACCTTTTGCCTTCTACCATGATCGTGAGGCCTCCTCAGCCTCATCAAACTATGAGTCCATTAAAACTCTTTTTCTTAGTAAATTAGTCTCAGGTATGTCTTTATCAGTAGCATAAATACAGACTAATATAGACTTATTTTCTTCTCCTTATTTACAAAATGGAGGTAATAAGAGTATCTATCTTATAGGTGTAATTCAAGAATTAAATAAGAAAAAAAATGTATGTAACGTATTCATGACTATAGCCAGAGCATGTGATGTATGCCCCATAACCAGTGTGTTTTTAAATAACCCAAGTAAATATATAAAAAATTATAATTTAAAAATCTGAATAAATTCTGAAAATAACACTAGATAACTGTTGATTTCATGATTTTGATAATGACACTGGTTATGAAAGAAAGTGCCCTTATATTTTAGAAATACACAAGAAGTGGTAAAGGGTACATATAGGAACATCGTGTATGCAACATACTCTCAAAAAGGAGAGAGACAGCAGATGTAAATGTTAATATCTGGGGTTGCGTGGAGGGTATGTAGAAATTATTTGTATTATTCTTAAAATTTATCAGTAAGTCTAAAATTATGTCAAAATAAAAAGCTAAATGAAAGTGGAAGGGATTCTTAAGTCTAAACACACAGAGAATAACTGTTACAGATATATTCTAGCCAAACACATCCTTCTATCTTATTCTTCTAATCCTTCTAGCAAATGTACAGGGTTAATTTCAGAAGGAAGGTGGGAGAAGAGGGTGTATGTTTGGGTGAGGGGAAAGGACAAGAGAATCCTTTCATTAGCAAGGCCAGAAAATTTGATTACACCACCTTTCTAAATTCAAATCTCTACTTTGCTTTGCCTTTCATTAGAACCCCTCCAAGATGCAATTACACAGAAAAGAAGTTGAACAAGAAACAGAATAGGAGAGATTTCTTTATTTCTTTGGAGATGAGGAAAGAGGGTAGAGGCAGAGCAATTTTTATAATTTCCTTTTGAAATAGGCATTGAAGTCAAGATTGGCTCTACTATTTTCTTGTAGAAAATTAGACATCTCTAGTCAAGTGACTCAGGTGACATCACTAAGAACTTTTGCAAAATGAAATGAAAGGACAAAAATTGAAGGGTGAAAGATGACCTTCTACTTCCTTTGGGGAAGCAAGGTTTTCTTGACCTTTAAAATAGTCTCTCCCAGAAAAATGTTTACTTCTCTTACTTTTTCTTTTTAAAAGCTTACCATTAGAGAGAGAGGGGAAAAAAGCACATTAAAGCAGTAGCCCTCTAATGATCACATTCATCTCAAAATTCCATATAATAAATCAGTACAGCAAAGGAGCAAGATTGTAATAGTTGTGATTTAAGACATTAAATGTATTTGGGGGGCAAAATGAAGTTTAGAAAATTAAACAATAAGCTCCTAGCATTAGAAGTGTTACTGCACAGGACTGTCTCTGGTGGGGGGGAAACATACACACACACACACACACACACACACACACACACCCCAAGTTAAGCGCCAAACTGGGATACAATTCAATTCAGTCAAAAAGAAGCCTTAGCTCTTTTCTTCTCCTAAATGATCTATCATCATATAATGAGATAATTCATCTGAAGATCAGATTTTTATTAAAAATTAAAATACATTCATTTCCACATTTTCAAAAAGCCAGAAACGCCCAAAAGCATTCTTAGCTCCAGCTTAGATTCCAATTTGAAACTGCAAATCCTTTTTTAATATTCATTCATTTCACACATACACCTGAAGGTCCCCTTTGTGTCGGGCACTAGGGAGCAGAAATAAATCTGAGCAGATTCCAGTTCCTCAAGGACCCCCAGTTTAACGGGGAGCGCAGATAAGTAAATGTCCACTTAGTGAGGGGATACAGTGTGATTCTCATAGCAAACCTAGGATGCTGCAGATGAGGAAACTGAGGCTCAGAGTATAATTTACCCAAGGGACACACTGAGAAAGTCATGAAGAAAGGATTTCAACCTAGGTCTATTCTGACCCCAAATTCTTGCCTCACTGTCTCTCAACCTGGAACACTGCAAATACAGTATTTTAGGGTCCTTTAATTGAGAGAGTACAGGATTGGGATCAGAGGACAGAGCGGTCAACTGTCCCACGATCAAGGCAGCAAGGGCGTAAGAGGTGGAGTAGGCAAGGAGATATCAGAAAAGGCCTTCACAGATTTGGAGACATCAGCTCTGAACAAGGATACATAGCAAAGGCTTGTGCAGTGGAGAAGAGCAGGAGGGTCTCCCAGCAGAAGAAATGGGGGCAAGGGCAACAGCCAAGAAGTATGAGAACCTTGATAGATATGAATCTTTCTGAATGGCCTTCATAAGGAGCCAACAGGAAGGATGCCTTGGCTTAGCCAACATCTGCTAGTCTCAGCCAATCACACCACAGGGATACTCGGCAAGGAATGTGCAGATGCAGCTTTAGTTCCTCGCCTGGGGAGCAGGTGGAGCACAGGTAAAGGAATTGCAATTCCCCAGGGGTGGCCACAGCTAGCCCCACAGAGGTAGCTGTATTGCAGTCTTCATTATTGGCTGCTATGCTGAGCCCCAGGCTACACTGACCCCAGCAGTAGCAAGATGATGGGTTACATAAGGCCCTTTGTGCTCCAGCTGAAACTCTGGCAGCAGAAATCTGTGCAGAATTTTAACTCCAATGAAGAGTTTTATGGAAGTCCAGGAAAGCCAAACCCATGGAATCACAAAAGATTGGAAGAAAGGGATCTTAGCGAATAGCTATAATCTTCTCCTTTTGCAGAAGAGGCATTGAAGAAGCCTTCGCGGGTGGGGGAAGGCTAGATGACTTGGCCAGGGTTTCATAATCAGTAAAAAGGTGAAGTCATGACTTGAACCAAAGGCCAGGCACGGTGCCTCATGCCTATAATCCCAGTACTTTGGGAGGCAGAGGCAGGCTGATCACTTGAGGCCAGGAGTTTGAGACCGGTCATAGCCAACATGGTGAAACCCTGTCTCTACTAAAAATACAAAAATTAGCCAGGCGTGGTGGCGCAGGCCTATAATCCCAGCTACTCAGGAGGCTGAGGTAGCAGAATTGCTTGAACCCAGGAGGCAGAGGTTGCAGTGAGCTGAGATCACACCACCACACTCCATCTTGGGAGACACAGTGAAACTGTCTCAAAAAATAGAAAATTAAATAAAATAAAAAGACTTGAACCTAGGGTCTCCTGACTCCAGTTCAGTGTTTCATTTCACTTGAAATGACTGCACAGGAACTTTTCCTGACTTCTCCACCTTCCGACCTTTCCCACTCCATGTTATGCTGGTTTCCATAATGCCTGTGTTTAATTCCATCCCAGCATGGACCATCCGCCTCCTCTGCTAAGCAGGACCCTTCATTGGAAGCCGAGACTACATGTTTTGTCTGACTTCCCACTCTGCCAGTGCTGGAAATATAAAAGGCACTTAGTAAATATTTGTTCACACTAAAGGAAATTGTGACCACTTCAGAAGATGTGGGTCCTAGTCCCAGCTCCATGAACCTATACGCCATGGGACTGTGGGCAAGTTACTCAACTCTCTGAATCTCAGCTTCCCCATCTATAAGATGATGAATAAAAACATGGATAGTGGAAAGACGATGGAATATAAAGCCTATAAATGTCCAACTGAATGAACAGATGATCACCCTTATATAGCAGAAATCCTAAGAGCAAGGAGATTTCTAACTTGTTTTGTACCCTTAGCACTTGGCACTTAGTGGGCCTCTAGGAACTGATTGCACTAAACCACATAAGAATATCTGAGTACACCAGCAGTTGTATAACCAGGAGCAAGTACCTGTGATTCTGAACCTTTATTTCCTCATTTGTAAATTGGAGATCATGATATGTTCCCAAACTGAGTGAAGATAAAAGAGGTCATATAGATATAAATCACTTGGTAAACTGGAAGCACAACACAGATGCCAGTCGTCACTTGGGCTGTTTCAAAGGACGTCCTGATGAACAGCATCTAAGTATGTTTTCTAGAAAGGAAAAGTTTCTGGATGATATTGTTTTCCCAGTAAACACATTGAACTGTTAAGCAAGGGGCACAAGAACAGCATGACACATCCGAGCAGGAGGTGAAGTTCTAATTTTGGCAACAAAGGAAATAACACTGGAAGCAGATGGAGAGGTGAAATCATGGCTCCTACGGAGGCCCTGCAAGCCGCTTTGAATCATCTGCCTTCTTCTGACAGCTGGAGTCCCCTTTCTTCTGTCTTTGCTCTTTTACTAGTTACGTACCAGAATCCAGGGCCACTGCATCGGCCTCCAGGGATGCTATGCTTCAGAGGCAGAAGACATTGTGTTCTCCAGATCAGTTCCCAGCCCTGCTGCGGATGCATAAGGGCGAGGTGTGTCGCTGAAGGTCAGGTCATCACTAGGGAAAGGCTGGCTGGTGACCACCTGGTGCTCCCACTGGATGCCATCACTTTGGTAAGTTTCTCATGGTCCCAGTCTGGCCCACCCTCTTGTCAAGTGACAGGCTGGATCCAGCAGATACCCCTGGCCTCAAAGAGCCTAAATTTTAATGACTGAACTCACAAGAGACAATAAAAAGTAAACCACAGCATATACACATTAATTTGCAACTCAATTTGGCAAATATGCTTGAGTTCCTACTGTGTGCCAGGCACTGTGATAGGCACGGGGGAGATGATGATGAATGAGATCCATCTGGTCATTCCCCTTGTGGAACTTACAGTAGGAGAGGAAGGTACTTAAACAGGACTAGACAGTGTGATTAGCATAAGTACCATGAAAAGAAAAACAAGGTGCTGTTGAGAACTTGCTCCCGATGTGGGGGGCAGAGTAGGCTTACAGAGAAAATAAGAGCTGAGCAGGGGTCTGAAAAATAACAAAATTGTCAGGTGAAAAGCAGCAGCTTGGAAGTGGAGGGGGTACAAAGAATGAAGATGGGTGCTCCAGGCAAAAACAAAGGCGGTCAGAGGTAAGAGAGGTCTTGATGCCATTGAGTATCTAATAAAAGGCTGACTATGTAAGCACCCAGGAGGAAGAGTTCAGAAATGGGGAGAAGTGTAGCCGCCGAGGTGGTCAAGGGCTCTCTATAAGGCATGTGCAGGAGTTTAACTGCATCTTTTTGATAAGTCATTCATTAGGTTACCCAAAGTCAGTCAAATCAGTACATTGTCTACAGGAAGGAAAATGATGCGAGTAATCCATTTACCGGAAGGTTATTCGATAAGTGTGGAGTCAGGACAAAGAATATACACTTCACACTGCGAGTTTTCTTTCTGCCTTGACTCTGACCCACTTATAACGCCACATTTTCCTGGTTCCTAAACCCAGTGGAGAACATAGTTCTCTGGGGGGTCTTTGCAAATAATGCACTTCATTCAGTCTTGAGGAGCTGAATCAATAAATGCTAACTTGGGGTGGTAACTGGAGAGGAAAATGAAAGAATCTCGTGCTT
The DNA here is from genome assembly GCA_036589455.1 of Ateles fusciceps. Lineage (NCBI taxonomy): Eukaryota > Metazoa > Chordata > Mammalia > Primates > Atelidae > Ateles > Ateles fusciceps. The sequence continues at coordinate 21,430,019 of JAZHEH010000952.1, forward strand.
GCTGCTTCCCTCCAAGAAACTGCAAAACATTATTGAACAGGTTTTTGGCTATATTCAGTGAAAAATTCTTCTGCTGAGAAATACAAACTCTTTCACCATAATAAATACTGTTTTGATAACAAAACTGTACTTTTCTCAAATACCCAGATGGAAGACCATATGCAAAATAAACTCTAAGGAATTTTTTTATTGGCCATCTGCTAAAATTGGAAAGAAAGCCTGTATCCGCCTCAACTCTTCACAAAAATTTTCACTAAGAATCCCACTTGCTTCCACGTGGTGCCACCTGCTGATCTTATTTGAGCACCTGTTCTGCAAATGAAGAGCAGGGTAATGTGGATCTCTCTCTTTCTTTAATGAAATAAACTTAATCCTAATTAGTGTGAGAAATAACCTGCAAAGTGTCAGGCTTTCAGTTGTTTTACCGAAACTCACACTTCCTCCTGTTGTTGCCAGGAATCACAAAGCAAAGCCCTTGCATGCACACACCTCTGAGACCTCACTTCTGAGGCACTGTCAGACATTTTTTTGCCCTCAGGATTGAGTACACTACCTCTAATAAAGCCCTGTGTTTGGCTTTCACCGGTCAAAAATGTCCATGTACTATATTCTTTAGTATATATTTCCACTTTGAGATATCTATCCAAAGGAGAGCTGGCACAGGTGTATGAAGGCATGTGAGGATATTCCGCATCGTTTGGTGAACCAAAAAATAGGAGAATGCCTAAATGTCTATCAACAGGGTGATGATCTTTAAAGCCATAATGCATTCATACAATGAAATACTATGATGCAGCACTGACATGGCACAATGTCCTAGACACATTCAATGGAAGAAAATGAAGGCTAAAGAAAAGAATGGATAGCATAATCCCATGTTTTTAAAGAAAAACAGCACGGTGTGTTATAGCTCTATTTGTTTATACACAGGAAAAGGTTGAAAGGATACACACTAAACAAAAGGAATTTCTGAAGAGTGGGGGACTTTTTCCCACTTTTTACTTTACACATGCCTATATTATTTGAATTTTTACTATCAATGCATTGTATTAAAACAAAGGAGCTACTAAAATAATAATGCCACATTCTTTAAAAATCAGATTTGCAGCCAATAAAGCATTTCATCATCACATGAGATAAAATGTGATGCTTTGCTTCAGAAGCAGGAGACACTGTATTCACTGTATTTCATCGTCGCATACTCACTGGGTGCTCACTCGCTCTAAGGCTAGGATCACTTTCACATTTAAGAGATGAAGAAATGGGACTGAGAGGAGAAGGAACTGAGATCCTGTAAGAAACAGATGACAGTGCCAGGGCGCTCCAGCAAACGACTACTGAGGGGTTTTTAGAGTCTTATTCTGCATGTGCCAGGCCCTAAACCAGCAGTTTTTAAATGGATTCCACTATGTGGACAAAGAAATCCTCCTTTAGAGAACTACATAGTCCTGAGGACTTTCAGCGTCAATCAAATGGGCTATGAAACTTCAGGGCCTAGAACATTAAAGCGGGAAGACCAGAGCAGTCACCTAACTCAGCCTTCCCATTTTAATGATGAGAAGAGTCTCTCTGAGGCAGTCAATACTCGAGCAACAAACACTTGCCATCTCCAAGGAGTTAACTTTCCTTCTTCTCCACTAAACCCGCTCCTCCTCTTGGGTTTCCCATCCTGGCAAATGGTAACCCAGCAGACTCCTGAAAGCACTAAGTCTGACTTCTTCCTCATCCTCAATTCTATTTGTCTCCAAATCCTATTGATGCCATGTTCCAAATATTCCTCACCTCTGGTCCTTCTCTGCATAAGATTCCTGCCTGAGTGTCTCCATACAACCGTTAGCATCTCATCTCTTCTGCCTAGATGAACAGAACAGCCTTTCTAATAGGTCTCACCCCTCTTCCCTCCCAATCTACGCTATCTCTCCAACAGACCACCTTTCTAATACCAAAACCTGATAATATACCTCCCCACTCTCTACTTAAAACCCTTGCATGGCTTCCCCTTGATAAGCACTTTACCCTGGCATTCAAGACCCTCTGTGAGCTACCCTCTACTTCTCACACCTCATCTACGGTCAAATCCTTTTCAATTATTTTTATTATTTTTTCGAGACAAGGCCCACTCTGCTTGCCCAGGCTGGAATGCAGTGGCGTGATCTCAGCTCACTGCAGCTTGATCTCCCGGGCTCACATGGTTCTCCCACCTCAGCCTCCTGAGTAGGTTGGGACTACGGACACACACCACTACACCCAGAAAAGTTCATATTTTTAGTTGAGACAGAGTTTTGTCATGTTGCCCAGGCTGATCTCGAACTCCTGGACTCAAGCAATCTGCCCGCCTCAGCCTCCCAGATGCTGGGATTACAGGCATGGTATGATTTGGCTGTGTCCTCACCCAAATCTCATCTTGAATTATAGCTCCCATAATTCCCACGTGTTGTGGGAGGGGCCCAGTGAGAGATAATGAATCATGAGGGCGGTTTCTCCCATACTGTTCCCGTGGTAGTGAATAAGTCTCACAAGATCTGACTGTTTTGTAAAGGGTTTCCCTTTTCACTTAGTTCTCATATTCTCTCTTGCCTGCCACTATATAAGACGTGCCTTTCACCTTCTGCCATGATTGTAAGGCCTCCCCAGCCATGTGGAACTGCGAGTCCATTAAACCTCTTTTCTTCATAAATTACCCAGTCCCGGGTATGTCTTTATCAGCAGCATGAAAATGGACTAATACAAGGTGTGAGCCACTGTGCCTGGCCTAAATCCATTTCTCTTAAACTTTAGTGACTCCAAACTGCTTATCATTCCAAAATGATAGGTCAGGAGTCACTTCTATCAGAAAGCTTCCTCTCTCCCTCTATTCCATTTGCCCTCAGCCCTGTCCATCCCTGCTCCCCATCACCAGCAAAGTTTTATTCCTTTTCTCTGGAACATTTTGTACCTTATACACACATCTATTTAAATATCCTCCCACATTATTACACAGAAGGGAAAGTATTGGTTGGCTCTTAAGCCAGTCTTCCAAACTGTGTTACCCCGGCCAAGTGACTTAACCTCTCTGCACCTCAGTTTCCTCTCCTACGAATAATAGAAGAATCCTGTGAGGGTTGCTAAAGAATTTTAAATTAGGTAATTGTTATGGACTATATGTTTGTGTTCCCACCCCACCTCTGAATTCATATATCAAAACCCTAACACCCAAGGGGATGGTTTTAAGAGGTAGGCTCTTTGGAGGGTAATTAGAACATGGAGGTGGACCTCACACGAAGGGATTAGGATCCTTAAAAGAGGAGGAAGACAGATAGTCCTCTTTTTCTATTCCAGGTAGGCACACAATGAGAAGGTGACCATCTATAAACCAGGAAGAGGGCCCTCACCAGAACCCAACCATGCTGGCATGCTGATCTTGGACTTTCAGCCTCTGGAACTGTGAAAAGAAATGCTTGTTGTTTAAGTCACCTAGTTTATGAGATTCAATTGTAGCAGCCCAAACTCCCTAAAACAGTAACCTAGATAAAAATACTCAGCAAATGTTGCTACTGTTATTGTTATGTATTCATTCTTTTAGAGGACTTCCACTTTCAGCAAAGTGTAATAACAGAAACTAGATTTACTCTTGTCCTGCATAGCTCAAGCAACCGAAAAGTAGACAAAATACGTTAAACAACAGTTTTGAAGCCCTTGACATGAGGCAACAAAGGACAGTGATTCCTGAGATACAGGAATCAAATGATATGAGCCCTAGGATTGCCCCAGATTATTGCCTTGAGAGAGACTCCAGGCTGCAGTACAGAGTGTGGGGACAGTAGGACCTCAGTGAAGCCCAGTGGACACCCTGAGTTGAGAAAATGGAACTGCAAGTCAGGGGAGGTTGAGATAGCCAGAGTTCTCTGGACAGAGTATTGGGAAGGACAGTTTTGTACAGAGAACTCTGGAGTGTCTCCCTTAAATATTTTGCTGGGTACAGATCAGCATGCACGTGAGGAAACTACCCAAGGCCAAACTACCTGAAAAACACCCCAAGAAAGCAGAGGTTGCAGTGCCTGGTGTCCACAAAGAGCCAGGAGTAGTGTCTTTCTCACCAGCCAGACTAGAAAACATCATGATTCACGGAGAACTGGCTAGAGCCCACATGAGATTATTGCTGAGTAGTGAGGGATAGTAAGCCTTAGACTGATTACCGCTCCAGTCCTGCCTAACAAATCTTGAAATAGACCTGAAATCTATTTCCAGGTAACTTAACTGAATCCTATGACAAAGTTCAAGAATATGTGCAGGAATGCGGAAATATCCAACATCCAAATAAGGTAAGATTCACTATATCTGTCACTCAGCTAAAACCTACCGGACATGAAAAACACATGGTGATATGTGCCATAATGAAGAGAAAAATCAAAACCAACTCAGAATGGACAGAGTTAGAATTAGGAATCAGTGACATTAAGACAGCGATTACAATGTATTCCATATGTTCAAAAAGTTAAGTAGAAATATGGAAGATATGAAAAAAGAATCTAATGTTTAGAAATAAAAAACTACAATGTGTGAGATAAAAAAGAGACTGAATGGAATTATTAGACAATAATGAAAAAATGAGTGAATGTGAAGACAAAATAGCAACTCTCCAAAATGAAACAGAATGATTTTTTTTTAAACGAACAAAACATCAGTGAACCGTGGGACAACTTCAGATGGACTAATATGTATATAATTAGAGTGGGGAGTGGAAGTGAAGAGGCACAGAAAAAAAATATCTAAAGAAATAATGGGCAAATATTTTCCAAATTTTATGAAAATTATAAACCCACAGGTCTAAAAGCTCAACGAGAAACATGAGCTTTAATATGAGAAATATGAAAGAAAATTACATCAAGACACATCATAATCAAATTGTTCAAAACCAATGATAAAGAAAAAATATTAAAAGCAGCAAGAGAAAAAGAATATGTTATATATAGAAGATCAAAAATAAGGAAGAAAACAGATTTCTTGTCAGAAACAATATAAGCAAGGAGAGAGAAGAGCAATATATTAAAAGTGCTGAAAGAAAAACAAAATGTCAACCTAGAATTCTGTACCTAGAGAAAATATCACCCAAAACCAAGCACAAAATAAATTTCAAGAAATATAAAAGTTGATAGAATTCATCACCAAATGACCCTCACTATGTGAAATGCTACAGAAAGTTATTTACACACACAAAAATATGATATCTGACAGAAATGTGAATCTACACAAAAAAATAAAGAACACTGGAAATGGTAACTATATGAGTAAAATATTTAAAATTACTTCCTCTTGTTTTTTAAATCCCTTTAAAATAGAGTTGATTGTTAAATAAAATTAATAACAATGTAGTCTGGAGTTTTTATATATTATACTAAATATAAAAGTAAAATATATAAAGACAATAGCATAATAGCTACGTGTGGGAAAATGGAAGTACTGTAGAGTGTGAGAAGGTTCTCATACTAAAAATAAAATGGTACAATATAACTTAAAGGCAGATTGTGATAAGTCAAAGATGTATATCATAAATTTTAAAGAAACCACTAAAAACAAAACAATTGTAGCTATTATGCCAACAATGGAAATCAATAAAATTGATAAACTTCTAGCCAGACTGATCAGAGGGGAAAAAAAGAAAAAGGAAAAACAGATTACAAATGTTAAAACTAAGAGGTATCATTAGTAAATGTAAAGGCAGATTATAAAAGGTAATATTATGAATCATTTTACACCAATAAAAGTGAAAACTTAGAAAAAAATGGACCAATTTCTTGAAAAACAAACTATTAAAGCTCATTCAAGAAGAAATAGATAACATGAACAGCCTTTATCTGTTAAAGAAATTGAATTTGTAGTTAAAACTTTCCCATAAAGAAAATACCAAGCTCACATGACTTCACTGGTGAATTTTACCAAACATTTAAAGAAATAATACCAACTCTGCAAAAACTCCTCTAGAAAATTTAAAAGTAGAAAATACTTTATAATTCATTCTATGTGACCAGCATTATCCTGATAACAAACCAAAGACACTGCAAAAAAGAGAAAACTACAAACCAATATCCTTCATGAATATAGATGCAAATAAAGACAATGTTAGCAAATTAAAATCCAACAATATATAAAAAGGATAATATGTTATGCCTAAGTGGAGTTTGTTTGCAAGTTTTGTTTAATATTTAAAAACCAATCAATACAACTCAACCACATTAACAAACTATAAAAGAAGATACATATAATCATCTCAGTAGACACAGGGGGGGGGGGGGAAAAAAGAGTGACAAAATCCAACATCCATTCCTAATTAAAAACAAACAAAATCCATGGAAACAAGAAATAAAAGGAAACTTCATCAATCTAATAAAGAACATCTACAAGAAACCTACAACTAATACAATACTTAATGATGAAAGACAAAATGCATATCCCCTAAGATCAGGAACAAGTCCCAGACATCTGTTCATACCACTTCTATTCAACATTAGATGGAGGTTCTAGCCTGTGCCATAAGGCAAGAAAAAGAAATAAAGGGCTAATCATAAAGTAAAACAAAAACCAGTCCATATAGACAATCCAATGGAAGTACAAAATAAGCTACTGGAACTTGTTAAATAAGTTTAACAAGATTGCAGGATACAAGATCAACATACAAAAATCAATTTTATATTGACACACAATGAACAATTAGAAATTGACATTTAAAAATAAAACACTGCCAAAGTATCACAAATTTGAAATCATGAAGGAAAATTGTGACAAAAGATGTGAAAGACTTGTACACTAAAAACTAAAAAAACACTGTTGGAAGAAATTAAAGACCTAAATAAAAGGAAAGATACACCATGTCGATGGGTCAGAAGACTCATTGTTGTTAAGATGTTGATTCTATTCAAAATGATATATAGATTCAACACAATTCCATTCAAAATTCCAGTGGGCTTTTTTTGTAGATATTGACAAGCTGGTTCTATACTTCGTATGGCTTATCAAAGGACTATAATAGCCAAAACATCTTTGAAAAAGAAGAATAAAGTTGGAGAACTTATACTACCTGATTTCAAAGCTTATTATAAAGCTATAGCAACCAAAACAGTGAGGTTTTGGCAGAAAGAGAGACAAATAGATCAATGACATAGAATAGACAATTCAGAAATATACCCACACATATTTGGACAACCATTTTTAACACTGGTGTAAAGGCATTTGAAAGAGAAAGATGAGTGCTCTGATCAAATGTTTCTGGAACAACTGGATATTCATATACAAAAAGTGAACTTCAATCCATACCTTAGACCATATACAAAAATTAACTCAAAAAACAGACCTAAATTTGAAAGCTGAAACTATAAAACTTTAAGACAAAAACATAGGAGAACATCTTTGTGAGCTTGGGTTAGACAAAAACTCCTATATATGACAAAAAAGCACAATCTATAAAAGAAAAATTGATAATTGAACTTTATTAAAATTAAAAACTTACTTTTTAGAAGATAATAAAGGAATGAGAAGACAAGACACAGAATCAAAACATCTCATGTACCCCATAAGTACACGTACCTACTATGTAGACACAAATATTAAAAATTAAAAAATAAAAAAGACAAGGCACAGACTGGAAAAAAAATTATAGTTGGTATATCTCATAAACACCTGTAGTCAAAATATATAAAAACTCTCAAAGCTCAATAATAAAAATAAACCACCCAATATAAAAAAAAAGGCAAAACATGTGAACAGACATTTCATCAAAAAATGTATTTGGATGGCAAACAAGCACATGAAAAGAATGCTCCACATCATTAGTCTTTAGGAAGTGCAAAATAAAACCAGTGACAGGCCACTACATACCTATTTGAATGGCTAAAATTAAAAAGACCACTGGTCCCAAATGGTGACAGCAGGGAGCAGTGGCTCACGCCTGTAATCCCACCACTTTTGGAGGCTGAGGCAAGTGGATTGCTTGAGCTCAGGAGTTCAAGACCAGCCTGGGCAACACAGTGAAACCCTGTCTTTACAAAAAATACAAAAATTAGTCAGGTGTGGTGGCTTGTGTCTGTAGTCTCAGCTACTTCGGAGGGTTGCTTGAGCCTGGGGGACAGAGGCTGCAGTGAGCCGTGATCGGGTCACTGCACTCCATCCTAGGCAACAGAGCAAGACCTCATCCTAAGTAAATAAATAAATAAATAGACTGACCATTACCAAATTTTGGCAAAGATATGGAGGAATTGGAATGTTCATACATTGTTGATGGGACTGTAAAATGACACAACTAATTTGGAAGACAATAAATACTTTCTTTAAAATTAAATGTATGCCTATTGTATGATCCAGCCATTCCATTTTTAAGCAGTCACCCAAGAGGAATGAAAACATGTCCACACAAAGACTTACACACAGATGTTCACGGTGTATTTGTAATAGCCAGAAACTGGAATCAACCCAAATGTACAGCAGCAAGAGAAGGTCTAAGCAAACTGTAGTATAAACATTCAACAGAGTACTCCTCAGCAATGAATTATTGACAAATACTACAAATATGGATGAATTTCAAAATAACCAAAAGAAGCCAGACCTCCCCTCAAAAAGGAATGCCTGTTATATAATTTCATTTACATAAAATTCTACAAAGTGCTAAGTTATCTTGACAGAAAGCGGATCCACAGTTGCCTGATGACAGGAGGGGGAGGAAAACAGGGAAGAAGGGAAAGCAGGGGCTGGGTGTAGTGGTCATGCCTGTAATCCCAGCACTTTGGGAGGCCGAGGCGGGCAGATCACTTGAGGTCAGCAGTTCAAGACCAGCCTGGCCAACATGGCGAAACCCCGTCTCTACTAAAATTATGAAAATTAGCTGGAGGTGGTAGCAGATGCCTGCAATCCCAGCTACTCAGAGGGCTGAGGCAGGAGAATCGCTTGAACCTGGAAGATGGAGGGTACAATGAACCAAGATTGTGCCACTACACTCCAGCCTGGGCAACAGAGCAAGACTCCATCTCAAAAACAACAACAACCACCAAAAAAACAAAAAACAAAGAAGGGAAGGACAGAAGGATTACCAAGGGACACGAGGAAACATTTCAGCGTGATGCATATGTTCATTATCTTGATTGTGGTGATGATTTCATGGATTTTTACATATATGAAATGTATCAAACTGCATGTTCTAAATATCTGCAGTTTGTTCTATGTCAATTATATCTCAATAAAGCTGTCTGTTTAAAAGTATAAGACAACTAGGCTCTCTCAGAATTTCAAAATATCTCCTTATCAAACGGTTAATAATTACAAAGGGAAAAAATAGTAACTTTATAGTGGAGAAATCTAGCAGACACCACTGTAAGTGATCAAAGTTAACATCACCAGGAAAAAGACATCTTGACATCATGTACCTAACAACATCACTTTCATGGTATTCTTGCCAAAATTGTCTAATCTGAACCTAACATGAGAAAAATCAGACAAATCCAAATGTAAGTTCATTCTAAAAAGAAAAAAAAAAGATAACTAATTAGTTGTATTAGACTGTTGTATTAGACTAGCTAGTTGTATTAGACAGTGCTAGCACTGCTATAAAGAAATACTTGAGACTGGGATAATTTATAAAGAAAAGAGGTTTAACTGGTTCATGGTTCCACAGGTTGTACAGGAAGCATAATGCTGGCACCTGCTCGGCTTCTGGGGAGGCCTCAGGAAACGCTCAATCATGACAGTAAGCAAAGGGAAAACAGGCACTTCCTACTTTCTCTCCTAGCTGGAGCCGGAACAAGAGAGAAAGGAGGGGAAGTGCTACACACTGTTAAAGAACCAGATCTCGTGAGAACTCTATCACTATGCAGCACCAAGGGGAGAAATCTGTCCCCATGATCCGATTACCTCCCACCAGGCCCCACCTTCAACACTGGGGAATTACAATTCAACATGAGATTTGGGTGGGGACACAGATCCAAACTACGTATCACCAGTACTCTTCAAAAGAGTCAAAGTCGCAAAAGACAAAGACAGACTGGGGAACTGTTATAATCTGGAGAAGACTGGGAAGACATGACAATTAAATGCAATGAGGGATCACGTAGTGAATCCTGTACCACAAAAAGGGCATTGGTAGGACAACAGGCAAAATGCAACTAAAGAGTGTAGATTATTTCATAATATTATGTCAACGTTAATTTCCAAGTTTCAGTCATTGTATAAAATGTTAACATTAGAGGAACCTAGATGAAGAATCTATGGGTGTTCTCTCTGTCCTATTTTTGCAACTTTTTTGTTAAGTTTTAAATTATTTCAAAGCAGCTTAAAAACTGAAGGCAAAATAAAGACATTTTCAGACAAATAAAAGCTGAGGGAATTTGTCACCAGCAGACCTGCACTGCAAGAAATGTGTTAAAGCAAATTCTTGAGACCAAAGGAAAATAATACCAAATGGAATCCCAGAGCCATTCAAAGGAATGAAGAATGCTGGAAATAGTAAATACATGGGTGTCTATAAAAGACAAATGTACTCATTGTTTAGTTTCTTTATAGGATAATTGACTTTTCAGAGCAAAAATAATAACAATGTATTGTGTGGTTTATAATATTGTTAGAAGTAAAATAGATGAGAATAGCCCAAAGGATGAGGGCGGGAATGGAACTATCCTGTTATAAGGTGCTAATGTTTTTCTTGAAGTATGTAATACTTAAAGGCAAATGTGGTAAGTTAAGGATGCACCATAAACCCTAGCTACTAGGGCTAGGACAAAAACTAAAAACATTTTTAAAAGAAGTATAGCTAATAAGCCTAAAGAAGAGATAAAATAAAACACTAAAAATATTCAATTAATCCAACAGAATAAATAGAAAAGAAATAGTGAGGTGGTAGACTTGAATCCAACAGTTAATATTATATATTAAGATTAACTGGACTAAACACACAAATTAAAAGGCAGAGACTATGAAACGGAATAAAAAACCACACCCAATTACATGCTGTCAACAAGAAGCACTCTTTAAAAATGCAGATAGGTTAAAAGTAAAATAATGGTAAGAGATATACCATGCAAATACTAAGCCAAAGAAAACTGGATGGGCTAAATTAATATCAGACAAAATAGACTTCAGGACAAGTTACTTATAAAAGACTCAAATAATCAAGCTAACAGAGAGCTTCAAAATACATAAAGAAAACACTGACAGAACTAAAAGGAGAAACAGACAATCCAAAATTAAAGCTGGAAATTTCAACACTAACTCAGTAACTGATAGAACAAGCAGGTAGTAAACTAGTAAAAATGATGTGAATACCACCAATACCAACTTGACCTAATTGACACTTAGAAGATGCTACATCAACAACTCCAGAATACTTATTATTTCCAAGTGCCTAGGAAACATTCATCAAGATGGACAATACGTGAGCCATAAGAAAATTCTCAATAAATTTAAAGAGACTGAGATAATACAGAGTATACTCTCTGATGTCAACAAAATTAAATTAGAAATCAGTAACAAAAAATATTTGGAAAATCCCCAAAATTACTTAAAAAGTAAACAACACATTTCTACATAACCCATGGGCAGAGGAGAAATCCCAGGGGAAGTTAGAGAATGTTTTCAACTGAATTATAATGAAAATGTAATATACAAAAATTCCTGAGGTAGATCCGTAGCAGTGCCTAGAAGGAAATTTGCTTTAAGATTTAAAAATCAGTGATCTCAGATTTGCAGCACGGCGCGTTACTCATGTGTTCATAGTGTTGCAGGTGTAAACAAACCTACTGTGCTGCCAGTTGTATACGTGCAGTATAGCAATACCGTTATGCACAGTACATAATACTTGATGATGACAATAAACTATGTCACTGACTTACGTATTTACTATAGTATAGTTTTTATTGTTATTTTAGAGTATACTCCTTCTACTTCTAAAAAAAAAAATAAAAGTGAACTGTAGAAGAGCCTCAGACAGGTTCTTCGGGAGGTATTCCAGAAGAAAGCACTGTTATAGGAGATGACAGCTCCATGCATGTTACTGCCCCCTGAAGACCTTCCACTGGGATGAGATGTGGAGGTAGAAGACAGTGATATTGATGATCCTGACCCTGTGTAGGCCTAGGCGAACGTATGCGTTCGTGCCTTGGTTTTTTAACAAAAAATTGTAAAAGTAAAAATAATTTTAAAATGTAAACACAGAAAAAGGCTTACAGAATAAGAATACAGAGAAAGAAAATATTTTTTTGTATAGCCGTACAGTATGTTTGTGTTTTAAGCTAAGTGTTATTACAAAAGAGTCAAAAGGTTTTTTAAAATTAAAAAGTTTAGAAAGTAAAAAGTTACAGTAAGCTAAGGTTAATTTCTTATCGAATAAATTTTTTAAAAAATAAATTGAGTGCAGCTTAAGTGTCCAGTGTTTCTGAAGTCTACAGTAGTCTAATGTCCTGGGCCCTCACAGTCCCTCACCACCCACTCACAGACTCACCCAGAGCAACTTCTAGTCCTGCAAGCTCCATTCATGGAAAGTGTCCTACATAGGTGTACCATTTTTTATCTTTTATACAGTATTATCCCCTTTCTATGTTTAGATACAAAAAAGACTTACCAGCATTAAGCCCAGTACCATGCTATTCGGGTTTGTATCCTAGAAGCAATAGGCTATACTGTATAGCGTAGATGTATAGGAGCCTATACCGTCTACGTCTGTGTAAGTGCACTCTATGGTGCTGGCACGATGAAATTACCCAGTGACACTTTTCTCAGAATGTATGCCCGTCAAGTGACTCATGACTGTAGTTGAATGCAGAGCTATAGAGATGGGAAGGAAAGGTATTCCACATAGCAACAATAGCATGAGCAGAGCCACAGAACAGAGACATGGGGGGTAATTATGGAGGAACAGCTGAGAGTTATCTTTTAAAATTAACTTTATTGAAACATAGTTTGCATACAATAAAATTCACCCATTTTAAGTTAATAGTTTGATGAATTTTAAGTAATATATATAAACCCATGGGACCACCATCTCACAGAAAACTTCTTTTAAAAAATTATCACTTCAAGCTGTTATTGTGTTTAGTAAATTATAATTTTATTACAAGTTTTATAATTCAATATTAAAACCAAGACAATACAGAGGCAATAAGACAGACTATAGAAAGCATAGGCCTTGGAAACAGCTCTAGGTTTTAAAACTTACTTCTCAAGCAAGTTGCCTAATTTTTCAAAGCCTCAGTTTTCTCACCCATAAAATGGGGATAATAATAAAACCAACCTCACAAGATTGCTGTGAAGATTAAAAGAAATAATGTGGGCTGGGCGTAGTGGCTCATGCCTGTAATCCCAGCACTTTGGAAGGCCAAGGCAGGTGGATCACTTGAGGTCAGGAGTTTAAGACCAGCCTGGCCAACATGGTGAAACCCCTGTCTCTACTGAAAATACAAAAAAAAAAAAAAAAAAATTAGCTGGGTGTGGTGGCGCGCATCTGTAGTCCCAGCTACTCAGAAGGCTGAGGCAGGAGAATTGCTTGAACCCAGGAGGCAGAGGCTGCAGTAAGCCATGATCACACCACGGCACTCCAGCCTGGGCAACAGAGCAAGATTCTGTCTCAAAAAAATAAAAATAAAATAAAATATGTTAAACTTCTAGCACAAAGCCTGGAACGTAGCAGGACCAGTAAATGGTGTTAGCCTTATCACAATTAGACAGGCACTGGTTGTACAGGTACCCCAGAGTTATGAAACGGACTGTGGAACTTGTACACAAGTGCTTTGAAAGGGTCCTAAATGAAACTGTTAAAAGGCTAACAAAAATGGCAATTCTGAGTTCTGCTTCTCTACTGATTCCACTTCATAATCAGTGGTGAAGACTCCAGTGTATTACCTGCTCAAATGTAGTGCTTCGAGATGGAATGGGTCACTTGACAATTGATTCTGTAACAAGTTTAAAGCAAAACACTTACAAGGTTCCCCATGAGTTTGTCAGACCTGCCGCTGCCCTTTAAACAGAGCCTGACCTTGCACGTCTCAGACCACAGGAAGTCGGGGAGGCCAGAGCTCTAGGATTCCCCCAGTGGCCCCGTTCCCCTGCCCAACCACCTGCTCTGGCTCCAGCTCCCTGGCTCTCCAGCATCCTGACTCCATGATCCAGCTCTGATACCAGCCTCAGGCCTGTCTCCTTGTGTCAAGACCTGTTTCATCAGTTTACCTACCTGTTACCCTACTCGTTCAACTCTGCAAGTTGTTTTGATAGCTGCCAACACCTACTGTGTGCTGTTAACACACTTCCTTAGTCAGTCTCAGCTTCCTGGGACCCCCTGCCCCAGCTCCCAGCACACAGGACCCAGGACACAGTTGCAACCATAATATAATTCAGGGGTCATGGGGACGGAGTGCCATCTACCTGAGCAACAAAGAGCTGGAACTCGTCAGGCAGAATCCATGAGCGAGGGTAGAAGTTGTACTCCTCAGGAAAGAGATTCTGCATGGTTCTCACTGCTCTGCTCAGAGTAATTTTACGCACCATCTCCGTCATGCCTGGGAAGAAGAGACGCTGTGAGGTTTTAACAACAGTGGGCTACTAGCTATAAAACAGCCATTATTTGGGACTTTTAAAACCACCCACCCGACATATTCTCTTTTTCAGGCAGGATTTTTTTTTAAAGTCTGAGTTATTCCCCCACAGCGGTGACTCATGGTTTGGAAAGAACTCCTGAGTTAATGATAAACTTGAGGTAATAGACGGGTGTTCTTTTCTCTTTATAAAAATGAAGCATCAGTTTGAAAGAATGAGTTTTCACCTAGTTTATTATTCTATTCTTTGTCATCCCCTTAGGTAATGAATAGGGAAGCATTTATATCTTGCACTTAAAATTTAATACCTTCTTTAATTTGGGACCACCATACACGCTTCTGGGATTCCTTCCATCTTGTACCCTAGAGAATATTATCTAGTGGACTCTGGTTACATTATGAGAGGCTTAATTAAGTTTCTTTCTTTTACTGTTTCATGAGTATTAAAGGCATAAAAACAGAAAAATGCACATCTTTCAGCAAAAAATCTGTCTCCTTGAATGAAGGACAGGAAATAAAAAGAATACCATAATTTATACTTCAAAGTGAAAAATGCAATCTGTAGGAGTTCCTCAGTTATAAGGACTGACACTGACATTGATCCTATCTCATTAATTTGCCCAGAGGGAATTGAAATGTCTCACTGTTACAAAACATTAAAAGAATGGTAGATTTTTTTTCTTGTAACATCATTAGTAACTCTGACAGGAGAAGAAACTGAGTACTATATATTGCAGCAAATTTTAAGCAAATAGGTAAAAATTATTATCAATTTTAGCATGCTTCTTTCTTTCTTTTTCTGAAACAGAGTCTTGCTCTAGTGTACAGGCTAAAGTGCAGTACATAATCTCAGCTCACTGCAACCTTCGCCTCCCAGGCTCAAGTGATCCTCCCACCTCAGCCTCCTGAGTAGCTGGCTAATTGTTATATTGTTTTTTGTTTCTTTAGAGGCAGGGTCTCACTATTGCCTAGGCTGATCTTGAACTTCTAGGCTCAAGCAATCTACCCACGTTGGCCTCCCAAAGTGCTGGGTTTACAGCCTTATTTCTTTTTTTTTTAGGCAGAGTTTTACTCTTGTTGCCTAGGCTAGAGTACAATGGTGTGATCTCAGCTCACTGCAACCTCCACCTTCCGGGTTCAAGCAATTCTCTTGCCTCAGCCTCCCCAGTAGCTGGGATTACAGGCACACACCACCATGCCCAGCAAATTTTCGTATTTTTAGTAGAGAAGGGGTTTCATCATGTTGGCCAGGCTGGTCTGGAACTCCTGACCTCAGGTGATCCACCCGCCTCAGCCTCCCAAAGCGCTGGGGTTACAGACGTGAGCCACCGCGCCCAGCCATCATGCTTACTTCTTAAGGCAAATATCACTGCTAAAAATGGGGGCTAAAAATGGCCTTTACCCTGAAAGAGACCAAACAGTTCCATTACTGACACCAGAAATGTGCTTAGCAAAGCTATTTTTAATAGAAAATACAAAGTTTCATGTCAGCTTGGCATGCCCAAATTATCACACATTCCAAATGGGCAATCAGAACGAATGAGGTTCCTCTAAACTCCCACGTTCAGACAGCAAAGGGTAAACATCTGAGAAGGAAAGTTTTAAGAACCAACTTCTTCTTCCGTCAGCATATTAAAAAGTGCAATAAATCTAAAGATCACAGCTTCCAGATGTTAATGCCCAGGTCTTAGTTGTTGTTTAGAAGGATCTAGGGAAGGATTAAGTAAGAAATAAAGGTGCTTAAAAAGCACTAATAAACTATGCTCTAACATGGACTGTTCAATAGTCAAGAAAACTCACTGAGGACACTGTTCTGTGCTTCCCAAGAAGGGTGTCTGGAAAATCACAGCTATTTCCTTTCATTCCCTCACAAAATTAGAATTGCATTATAAACACTAGAGCTGACCACAAAGTAAATGAAACAAAATTTCAACTTTTTTGGAATCCTTTTGCTTGAGGTGTACTAACATTTTAGTTACCGTATTGAACTGAAAGCCTTCATAACTAACTGTAATACAGCACCTTACTCCACGTAGAGGATCCCTGTTGACCAAATAGCGTTACGGTATTTTCAGCACTTTAAGGTCATCGGGCGGGGGAAGGTTCTCTTTCCAAATCCCTCAGCAGATCAGACGGGCTCGCACAACCCAGAGAACTGTGAGTACGTGAGGGTAGTCTGGATGCTCCAGAAAAGTTTTGTGAAAATCTATGTCCAGCAAATTGAGTCAATATTCATTTAATATTGGCAATGGCTCCTTCTGTAATGTGCATCATCAAGCCCCGCGCCAGCTAATAGGTGCTTCCAAGTTTACCTTTGCGTCTCCAGACGGTTTTCTACTGAATATAGCCAACTTAAGAAGCGCCCCTGGAAGCCAGGCACCTCCTGCCTGCAGGCCACAGGCAGCTCACCCCAGCGCGCCTGAATGCCTGTCTCTAGGAGGCACGGGTGTAGACCTCTCTCAATCCGCTTTGCTCCTCCATATCTAAGCTGTGTTCCTATCCAGTGCCACCAGGGAAAGAGTTTCTGGGCCCTCACTAGAACCCACATGGAAGCTGCTGGCATCTCCACCTCTGGAGGTGGCTCAGAGACAGGTGTCGGGGGAGCAGGGTTTCTAGCTGATCCAGGGTACACGTTCCCAGATAAATCTGTGAGAAGGGAGGTTACGGCCAGCTCTGCTGACTTCAGGCCCTGTCCCCTTTCCCTAAGCAGCTGCAGCACCTGACCCTTTGTCACCTGTGTCCCCTCCCTGGGCTCTAGGACCAAATCTGATCTGAGATAGAAGATATAGGTCTAACCCTCAGCTCCTTTCTGCTAAAAGTCTCACCTGGATTTCATATTCCAATCAGATAAGAAGGATTTTACCCATTTGTTCCATGCTCTATTGCTTATCCCCAAATGTTGGTGACCTTATCTTTTGCTCCCAGTGCCTGAGTGGCTGCTTTAGCAATGCACAGAGCTGAGGCCTTTTCCTTGTTCTCTCCAATGTCCCTCCTCTCCCCAACCACTCCTCTGTTCCTTTCAAGCCCACCCTGCAAGGGCTGGAGTCCTCCTGTCTGTGGCTTTAGCCCAGTGTCTGGGGTCCTGCCACCTAACAGCTCCTTTTGAGGTTGACTGCCCACCTTAGTTTCTCAGTAAGGTTTATCCCTAGATGTCCCTACAGGGGCAGTTCCCCTATCAATTGGGAAAACCTCCTAATTCAGGTGGGAGCTTCTGACACCAAGAGCTTGCCTCCTGCCCTCCTTCTGAGGACTGGGTGCTTCTGTTTGCTATGCTGGAGTCTCAAGGCCTGGTGGGTCTCACCCAATTCAAGTTAACCGAGAGCATAACAGTTCAATCTCAGGCCTGCCCATGCAGCCCTACTTAACCCAATTAACGTAAAACAAAGCAAAACAAAACTGAGCTATACTTGGAGCACTGTTCAATCAAAATATTATTTGTAAGAATAATTCTTGACAAAAACACATTACAACCACCAAACAACAAATAAATACTTTCTGATCCCTCCTATTCTCTCTATTCCCTTTGCCACTGATTCATTCACCTCTTGGGTGGATGCTGCAGCAGACTCTTAGCTACATCTCTGTTTCTTCTCTCAGCTGTCTCACCCGTTTCTAATTGTCCCTCTGGCTGACCGTGCTAACATGCAAGCTGGCCTGTGTCACCATCTGGCTTAAAAATTCCTCAGTGGTGGCCAGGCGCATTGGCTCATATCTGTAATCCCAGCACTTTGGGAGGCTGAGGCAGGCAGATCGCAAGGTCAAGAGATCAAGACCATCCTGGCCATCATGGTGAAACCCCATCTCTACTAAAAACACAAAAATTAACTGGGCATGGTGGCGTGCGCCTGTAGTCCCAGCTACTCAGGAGGCTGAGGCAGGAGAATTGCTTGAACCTGGGAGGCAGAGGTTGCAATGAGCCAAGATCATGCCACTGCACTCCAGCCTGTTGACAGAGCGAGACTCTCAAAAAAAAAAAAAAAATCCTCAGTGGCTCCCCATGACCTTCAGGCTCTAACAGTGCTGTACTTGGGTTCCTGCTCATCATCGCCCCCCCTGCCCCGCTCACCTGACGCCCTCTAACCATGGTGGCCCACTGCCCTTTGCTGAATGAGCAATGTGCTCAAGGCATTCTGTCTTTGCACCAACTCTGCTCCCTTGCTCCCTTGTTTGGCATGGGGATTGGGCCCATCCACCCTGGAGGCTCAGTTTCCACGCCAGTCCTCTTCTCTAGGCTCTCTCTCCCTGTTGCTTCCGCAGCAAATCTGGGTTTGGTTGCCTGTCCTTGCTCCAGACTCCCACAGCATTCCAGCTTCCTCCAGCACAGCCCTTTGGTTGTATTTTTCTTCTCTCTTTACATGCCTTTCTCCGTCTTGACCGATGCTTGACAGATGGCTGTCCCTACAGGTTCCTCACTGAAGCTCCCCTCCCTCTCCAGCAGAAAGCCCCTCCTCAGGTGGGCTCTCAGGTACCACCTGCCACGTGATCCCATACATCTCAGACCCTGAAACTCGGCAAAGACCTGCTCAGAAGCTGAGAATGGACAGTTTTGGACTTTCTTAAAGCTAAATCTGCTATGTCTAATCTGATATGTCTGATTTAGATATGTCTAAAGAAAGTAGATATTAGATATGCCTACTTTCTAAAGTAGAAAAGTCTTTAGAAAAGTCTTAATTCATCAGCTAAAATATAATAATGTGGTTTTTTTTTTTTTTTTTGAGATGGAGTCTTGCTCTGTCACCAGGCTAGAGTGCAGTGGTGTGACCTCAGCTCACTATAACCTCCACCTCCCGGGTTCAAGTGATTCCCCTGCCTCAGCCTCCCAAGTAGTTGGGACTATAGATGCACGCCACCATGCCTGGCTAATTTTTTGTATTTTAGAAGAGACAGGGTTTCACCATGTTGGCCAGGATGGTCTCAATTTCCTAACGTTGTGATCAGCTGCCTCAGCCTCCCAAAGTGCTGGGATTACAGTTATGAGCCACCATGCCCAGCCCATAATAATGTATTTTGAACCAGGAAATTGCCCATAGAAAAGTAACTAAAATCTAATGTGCTGACACAAACAAAATTAATCACTTCCATATGTGTGTATCCAAACATTTTCAGTTTATTCAGCAAATAAACTTGCCTAGGACATCCACTAGAACTTACCCTAAGTAATATACAATGCATAGGAAATGCATTTTAGAATAACGGGATATATGAGAGACAGAAGATAAGCCTGGACACAAACCGGTGTCAGAGGACAGACTGTTCTGGAATCACCCCTCTGCTGAGGATTACTACCTTTCATGGGGCAGAGGGTGAGGCAACACTGTTCCTCTGCCTAGAGGTTCAGGAGCCTGCTTTGTCATTAGAACTAATTCATTTCTGTTAGTAAAGTGGAAAAGTCTATGTTCCAATCACTGGCATGTGGAATATGAGATGGGGCAAACCTGCTCCTTTGGAATGAATATCCTTTTATCACCTGTAATGAGACTCGTCCTTTGGGGGTACTTCATTCTATATTTCTAATTTGTATTCCAAATGCAGATCTCAAGCTACTTCTTTCCTACTCTCAGCCACTAGATGAGGCATGAGCAAATGGGGAACATGTAAATGAAGCCTCATTTGATGATTCATGTCTTAGAAACTCTGTCCTCATTCAAAGTGTTTTCTCTTCCAAATTGTATCCTCCCAATATCCTAATAAGTCCTTTAAGTGGCATCAGAAAGCATCCTTTTCTGAACAGCAAGACACAGAAAATAACAGCTATCTCATTAAACTGTTGTGCAGGAATTCTGGCTGCAAGAATCATACTTGTTCTGAAACAAAACCCTTTCTCCTTCTCTAAGGATAAATTTGACCTTGGGTTAACTTTCTGTCTCTGTTCCCCTAGAAAACAATGAAGGTAGAATGTTAGCTGAATTACTAGGCATATGGTTAAAATGATCCCTGATTGGTAAATTGCATAAGTATCTAGTAGAAAGCCATAGCTCTAGGCTTTTCTGAGTGAGATGATTCTTGTAACTTAATATGACCCTTGCTGGGACCTTAGAAGCCATACTATGGAGCAGTTCTAAGAGAAACTGACTCCTGTGGGGCATCTAAACCAAGAAAGCCTCACATCCACCAATGTGAATCTTGTCCTTTTGCACCTGAGCTTTCACTTGAGGAGCCAGAGACCAGTCTCTGGAACTCTCACAAATACTCCACTGAAGAGAAATGCTTGACACTGACTGGCCGGCAAGCTGTTTCCTGCCCTATACCCTTCTAAGTGAATCTGAGCCAAGTGTGGCCTATGGTAGTGAACTTGTAAGACTGCTTAGGTGCTTAGGTGCTTAGGTGGAAACCCCTAGCAGATGTGGCATAACTACTAACCAGTGTATAACGTATGGCTATTGGGTTTTCTGCAACATTTCCTTAAAGGCATGGGATAGAAGGTCAAGGAAAAAGAGTAAATTGATTCTCTCTTTAAAATAGGTAAAACTGATAAAATGCTAAGAGAAAACACCTTATATTTAGGCAACTACACTGTGACTGCAACCATGCAAAAAGGATGAGTCAACACTGGAAGGAAATATGGAAATATTCCCATTGCTGTTTTGTTAAATGAGGAATGTGATTCAGGGTGATGTTCTTTTTAAAAATTATTATTATGGCATTGTAATATGGTCTGTGTAATATATTAACATTTTAAAAAATAAGTGGAAGACCCTCTGACTGTATCACACCCAGCTTAATCCAATGCTCCTTCTCCCTAAGCTGTCCTACCATCTTAAATACCCTCTTCATTCAGCCATCAAAAATAATGAAGAGACTGGGCACAGTGGCTCACACTTGTAATCCCAGCACTTTGGGAGGCCGAGATAGGTGGATCACTTGAGGTCAGGAGTTCGAGACCAGCCTGGCCAACATGACACGGTGAAACCCTGTCTCTACTAAAAATACAAAATTAGCCAGGCGTGATGGTACAGGGCTGTAATCTCAGCTACCCGGGAGGCTGAGGCAGAAGAATTGCTTGAACCTGGGAGGCAGAGGTTGCAGTGAGCCAAGATTGCACTGCTGCTCTCCAGCTTGGGTGACAGAGCAAGACTCTGTCTCAAAAAAAGTGGTAGAGATTAAAATGCAAAACAAAAAAAGTTGTATTGGGAGGTTGGTAGTGGAGTGAGGGGGGATATCTTAGTGCTGGTTATGACGCTTTTCTGGCACTAAGATTTCTCCTTATAGGGTAAGTCTGGCTGCGATGATGTCATTAGGCAAAAGGCAGAGGTTACCTGCAGCCTATAGTACTTAGTATGGAGACTGATACATTTGGTTTTAAAAATCGTACCTCCAATATAATACTTAAAGAAAAGGGAAGTTGATACCCCATTTCTATGACATATTCCTAGAATTCTGGTACTTTTATTTCCTGCAAGAGTGAAATGTTCTATTTTTTTCATTTTCAGAATATAGTCCTCTCATTAAAACCCCATATTATATGTATAACCCAAAAAGTGAAAGCCATGTTCTTCCACCAGTGGACTTTAGACCAGGAAAGCCTGTCTTTGATTCTTTAAAAGCCTGTCTCCAATCCTTAAACCCTTAGTGGCTAGGGAACACAGCAATTCCCAATTCAGAGTTCTCAAGTTTGGTCTCAAAAATAACTGTCATGTTTTTGTAGAAGAGTGTACCTGAGACTTGGCCCTAGTAACATTTTTAAATGTCGACAATAATAGCAGATACCTGGAAACTTGTTCACTTGACCGGAGAATATGTCATTGTCATGAAATGAAACTCCGTGCCAGTAGATGTCACAAGGCAAGCGTCGGCCAAATGGGAACTAGAAGAGAAAAAATGTGACTCGTACAAAGAATAAGAACAGCAATCACACTGAGCATCCATTATGTACAAATTTCTGGCACGCTGTTGTACTCACCATGGTTTAATCCTTATAATACACATGTGAGATAATCAATATTCCTTCCCATTTTAAAGATGAGGAAACAGATTCAGACAGGTTTAATAACTTGCTCCAAGTGGCAGAGCTCTGATTACATGTGGCAGACACTACACTCCTGGCTTTGCAGGCACCACTTCACCTTAATCCTTATAACTACCCTATAAAGGACTACTCCCATTTTGCTGATTCAAAACTTGGGGCTGACAGAGGTAATTTAACATGCCCAAGGATCACACACAGCCGTAACGGGAGGAACCAGGATCTGAGTCCAGGTCTATCCGAATTCCAAGCCCATACATCCTTTCCTCTGAAAATTACAACTCTCAACCAAGCCCAAAGAATAAGTTTTCAGAGTCCTCTCTCTCTCTCTCTCTCTCTCTCTCTCTCACACACACACACACACACACACGCTCCATGTGGATAAGATGAATCCCAGTGCCTGTGACAGTTCCAGAAACTCATAAAGACTTCCTGAATTAATAAATGAACAAATCAGGCATGGTCATCTGACTCAAGATGAGATAACCAGATTCTCTCTGCCAGGAATCTGGAAATCAGAGATGCCAGACAACCTCTGCTGGCCCTTGAACTGGCAGGGATAAAAAGGCAGAGCCAGGCAGCTGTGCTTGGCTGTGTGCACAGGAGCAGAGACAGCCAGTCTGCTGAGAGACAAGAAAGGAGCTGGTGTGGGAGGGAAAGCAGAGATGAGACCACGTAGCCCTAGAAACTTAGACTGAGTGGCCTCAGACCCGCATGAGCCTGTAAGATAGCCTTGTATCCTGAGAATACCTTTTTGGTCTTCTAAAATCCTGTTTGGCACAAGCTACAGAGTTTCAATTATTTGCAGCCAGGAAATCTCTCACTGAGACAAAAGAGCCTGTTCTTTCCACTACATCCTGCTGCTTCTCAAAGTTATCAACAAGCTCTGCATTTAATGAACATATTTTTTAAATCTGTAACTCAGATGGATGACCTTGTTAAAGGAGAAAAGAGAGGCCATGTTAGTTCATATTCAGAACTTGCTTGTTAAAAGTGCACACGAATAGAAATGCCGACATATTAAATAAAAATCTTTTGATTTTCCCATTCTAGGACTATAGGTAATCAGAATTTTTATCTACTTGGAGTTGAGGGGCCAAGGTCCCATGGAAGAACATAGCCTTACTAATGAAACGGTGGTGACTCAATGCTGTCTATCCATTCCACATTAAAATGAAGCCAGGCTCAAGTCCTTTAAATCAGTCACATTACTTCAAAGCTGTGCACAGTGAGGCATACGTTGTACACTCTACTCACATTAACAACTTCCATCTATAATTTATAGCATTTTGCTCATTTTCCTTTTATGCAATAGGCTGTAAGTTATTAATTCAGTAGTCATAAATACACAGAGATGCAACATATGTTATTTTCTTCTAGTTGTTAAGTGCTGATACAGAGAGGGAGAAAATAACCAGAATTAAGCAGGCTATCCAAGCAAAAGGTAAAGTGACTTTGTTGCCCACAATGAAGAACCAACACCTTGCCAATGGGCAACCCAATGACTCTTATCTCCCTTTTCATCACTCTCCATTCCTTCCCATCCTCATGAATACCAGATTGCCCTTCCATTTAGAAGCACTTTAGCTCATTCAGTTTCGAGAAACTACCATTTTTAAAAACATAACCATTCACTCAGTAATTACTACATGCCAGACACTGTGCTGGGTGCTAGACACATGGAGGACATAATTTGAAATAAGTCCCAGGATTCACAATCCTACCTCTTTTAAGCTCCTTTAAAAAAAAACTGTCTGCTTACACAGCTAACATCATACTCAATGGTAAAATACTAAAAGCTTTTCCTCCATGATAAGGAATAAGACAAAGTTGGCCACTTTCACCACTTCTATTCAACAGCAACATAGTATTAGAAATTCTAGCCAGAATAGGCAAGAGAAAGAAATAAGAGGTGTCCACATTTGAAAACAAGAAGCAAAATTATCTGTTTGTAGATGACATGATCCCATATGTAGAAAACTCTAATGATTTCACAGAAAATATTAAAAGTAATAAACAAATTCAGCAAAGTTGCAGGATACAAAATCAACACATAAAAATCAATTGTGTTTCTATACACAATGATGAACAATCCAAAAAGGACATTTTCTAAAGAATCCCATTTATAACAGCATCAAAAAGAATAAAATACTTACGAATTAACCAAGGAGGCGAAAGATTTATACACTGAAAATTATAAAGTATTTGTAAAAGAAATTGAAGAAGATATTAATACAAATAAACAAGAAGATATCCTATGCTCATAGACTGGAAGAGTTAATATTGTCAAGACGTCAATATAACCCAAAATGATCTACAGATGCAATGCAGTCTCTACCAAAATCCCAATAACTTTTTTTCAGAATTAAACAATTCATCCTAAAATTCATATGGAATTACAAGGGACCCCAAATAGCCAAAACAATCTTAAAAAAAAAAAAAGAACCAGGTGGAGGTCCCACACTTCCTTTTTTTTTTTTTTTTTCTTTGAGACAGAGTCTTGTTCCAGGCTGGAGTGCAATGGTGCGATCACAGCTCCTACTGCAACCT
Source organism: Ateles fusciceps (assembly GCA_036589455.1). NCBI lineage: Eukaryota > Metazoa > Chordata > Mammalia > Primates > Atelidae > Ateles > Ateles fusciceps. The sequence continues at coordinate 21,455,072 of JAZHEH010000952.1, forward strand.
CTGCCTCCCGGGCTCAAGCGATTCTTCCACCTCAGCCTCCCAAGTGGCTGGGATTATAGGCACCCGCCAGCACATCTGGCTAATTTTTGTGTTTTTAGTAGAGACTGGGTTTTGCCATGTTGGCCAGGCTGATCTTGAACTCCTGACAACTCAGGTGATCCACCCACCTCAGCCTCCCAAAGTACTGGGATTAAAGGCCTGAGCCACTGTGTCCAGCCTGGAGGTCTCACATTTCCTGATGTCAAAACTTGTAACAAAGTATACTACGGTAACCAAATAGTATATAAAATAACAATGAGTTACCACCAGACACCTATTAGAATGGCCAAAGTCCAAAACACTGACCACATCAAATGTTGGCAAGGACGTCGAGCAACAGGAACTCTCATTTCTTTCTGATGGAAATGCAAAATGGTAAAGTCACAGACTCCCCTCTGCCAGCCTTGTCCACCTCAAGTTGGGTTGCTTCTCGGGCACTTGCACTGTCACTGTGACTACTTTCAATCCTTTAAGGATACAGCACTTGATTGTTTGGTGGCCTGGGTTTCTTCATGTCATCCTTCCATCTGGGATCTTCCGGCTGGGCTTGCCCATCCACTCCCACCTCCATGATGAACCCTCAGCTCTCTTTTCTGTGGCGTCTGTTGCTAGACCCATCACAGGCCATTCTGCAACATCTTTATTTATCTGTCAGCCTGGCCACTTTGCAAACTCTTTAGGTACAAGGGGAGTCCCAGGATCATCAGTGTAGCCCTAACACCAAGTCTTCGGCACACTGTAGGCTTTGTTTTTAACCTTTCTGGGGTCATACATTCCTTTGAGATTCTTGCCAGAAAAGCACACACATGCACAAAATCTTCCATGTGAGTTTAGGAGATTCAAAGACTCCCTACGGCCCTTAGTTGTTCTCAGATACCAGTGTTAGCAATGCCTGCAGTAATATTTCATGAATGAATGAACTCACAAACAGCAGCCACTCAAATACATGTCATCATCATCATCACTGCATTAGCATTTGGTAATGCTTACTCCTATGTCTATGGGTTAAACACTTTACATGTATTACCTTATTTAAACCACAAAACACGATAAAGGTGCTACTATTAACCCTATGATAAAGGTTATGATATAGATGCTACTATTAACCCTATTTGCAAATGAGGGCATCAAGCATTAGGAGAGTAAATAACTTTCCCAAGGTCACAGAGGTATGATAGTAAGGGCAGAGGCAGGATCAAATCCAGGTCTGCCCAATTCCAAGGCCCACGCACTTAAGCACTACAGATGTCTTTTTGAAGATCATTATAGTCTTATCTACTAGTTACACATGAATCATGTAACTAACCTACCCTACATGCTACCATCTTTGTCACAAAAAAAGTTCCTCCCCCAGAGTATACACCTGGGTGGACCCGAAATCTTTTCCCTCTTGACCAGAAGAACTAAAAACAAACTTGCAAAATGGTCACGTTCAAACAAGAACTGAAGCTGTTAAAATGTTCTTTGAGCAAATCTGTGTTTAAGGAATTGATGTTCTGGTCCCTCTTCTAATGGCCCAAAGAGAAAGTTCAAGTCCCCCCTGGGGATTTTGCAAAATGAAATTTCACACTTAACGCCGATGAAAGCACAATTCACATTTCTGTCCTTTGTGAATGATTTTCTTCATAAAACTTCTCTATGAAGAGACAGCATTTCAAGTGACTGAGCATAAAGGTGGCAAATAAGCTTTGATATAAGCAAGGCTGTGTGCAATGCATCTGCAGGGGGAAATGGTCCAAATGGCTGCTCTAAAATGAGGGGTCCGAAGTACTCAAAGGAAACACAGGGAAGGTGTGGTGGCCGAGGCACCAAGCATGGACTAGCAAGACCCCGGCTCAAGCCCCAACCCACCATGTCCCACTCAGAGACTCTGACACGGTGACTTTGCCCCATAAGCTTTTACAACTCAGCCGCAACAGAGAAAAACAATAGCAATAAAACCTGTCCACCTCCCAGGGCTGTTATATGAACTGAGATAGTGCATGGGAAAGCACTTTGCAAACAGTACATTGCTGTTATATGAAACAGGTTATTATTTTTAATGTCCAAGGAAATCACCTCAACAAGTAACTTCAATTTAAAAAGACGCCAACCAAGTATCACGTATCATTAGGACAGCTCTTGAGTAAGGACACTGCGGGGGTGCCTGTACTTGGGAAACCTTCCATGATGCCTTCAGGCAGGTTAATAGAGTTCTCTCCAGTGTCCCCCCTGGCATTCCGTTGATGTGGGTAGTACAGCCACTGCCTTACAGGGCATTTATGTTTACATGACTGCCTCCTCGACCTGACAGAGTGCTTCAGGGGCAGAGACATTTTATTCTTCTTTCTATCCTCTCCCTCACTTGTGGTCTGAAGCCTCCAAGATAGTCCCCAATGATCCCTGCCTCCTGGAATTCATTCCCTTGTGTGTCCTCTCCCACATTGTCACAGGTTTGGTCTAGATGACCAATGGCATACAGCAAAAGTGATGAGCCGTCACTTGTGATATTTTCGGATATCTTTGTAAAAAGACTATGGCTTGGCTGGGCACGGTGGCTCACGCCTGTAATCCCAGCACTTTGGGAGGCCGAGATGGGTGAATCAGGAGGTCAGGTGTTCGAGACCAGCCTAACCAACGTAGTGAAACCCCATCTCTATGAAAAACACAAAAATTAGCTGGGTGTGGTGGCATGTGCCTGTAATTCCAGCTACTCAGGAGGCTGAGGCAGGAGAATCGCTTGAACCCAGGAGGCGGAGGTTGTAGTGAGTCAATATCATGTCACTGCACTCCAGCCTGGGTGACAGAGTGAGACTGTCTCAAAAAAAGAAAAAAAAAAGCCTATGGCTTCTGGCTTGGTCTCCCCCACTCCCCCTTGCTTTGGGAATACCTAAGGAGGCGCTCACATGGTAAGCAATCGAAGTCACCTGCCATCAGCCATGTGAGTGAGCTTGGAAGTGGATCCGTCAGCCCCAGTCAAATACTCAGGGTCTTCGGCCCTGCCCAACAGCTTGACTGTAGCCTCATGAAAAAGCCTAAGCCAGAACCACCCAACTAAGTCACACTCAGATTCCTAACCCTCAGAAATGGTGTGAGATCATGGATGTTTTTGTTTTAAGATGCTAAGTTTTGGGGAAATTTTTTACACACCAATAGATAATGAATGCATCATTTCAGTTTTCAGTTTTAGAGCAAGGTCCCAGAGAAAGAACATGTTCTGAGAATGAAGGAATTTAAGATCAATATATCCTTATAATATAATGAATATCTTAATTACTATTGAGTACTTAACTATATGCCAGGTGTCTTACATAAATGCCTCCAATTTGCAGATGAAGAAATACAATCCCATTGCTAATAAGTGACAAAACCAGAATTTGAAGCCACGTTGGTTTATCTCCAAAGATTGCACTCCTTCAGTTCGACTAAGGGGGATGGATGGATGGATGGATGGATGGGTAAAATGAGTACATACAGCAGACAGTTGTGACAAACACTTCAAAGAAGATGCCATAAATTTATTTAATATGCACTGCAGTTTCTACCATGGCATCCATTCTGTGGCCTGGCATAAGTTATTTGAAACCCAGTCATACCACATCACCTTTGGCCTAGTTAAAACTTTCCCTCCCATGTGGCTGTGATACTGCCTGCTTGCTGCTCATCCCCACGGACCCAAAACCCAACACACTCACAGCTGCTGACCACAACAAAACTTAATCACCAACACCAGAGTCAGTCTGTTTCTATCTCTCTCTCTCTCTCTCTCTCTCTCTCTGTCTCTCTCTCTCTCTCTCTCTCTCTCTCTGTCTCTCTCTCATGCTCACTCACTTGCTCTTATTTCACATTCACTGGTTAAGCTCTCTGTCCCCTCCAGACTTCCAGATGGTCCACAGTCAGTACCCCTAACCTCTCTGGATCCTCTGAGTAATAAATTTCTTCTGTTTCACCTCCTCATTGTGTCTCATCTGACACACACCCAAACCTAACTTTCCCCTGGTCAGGGCTCTCCTAGAGAGTGGCTATATTGGCTTGTGGCCACGCTCAACACAGAGACCTCAAGACCAAATTAGAAAGAATCCATAACATAAAGATCACAAAAGAAAAACAGCACAGAAAAGTCCAGAAGAGGCCAATTAAGACAAAGAAGGGACTAAGTAACTCCCCCTTCAAGAGTGGATGAAAAAAAAATCTATCGGTCTTCTTCAATCAAGAAAATAAGTCAACTAAGAAAGTACTGGTGGAAATTGATAAAATCCTGAAGGGTGTGACCGGATGGAACACAGTTCTATCTGCCAAATGTGAGCACATCAAAAGGAGGCATGTCCCTTTCAGGCCTGAAAAGGGAGGCCCGCTCACTTCTCTGCCTTGCTTCTCACATCTCAGTGAAAAGCATTGCTCCCCAGAGGAGAAATCCACCCCAACTGAGGGGCTCAGGAAAATGCCAGGTTCACTCTTGCCTATGGAAAATGGGGCAGGTGAGAAAAGATTTCCTCATGCTGGCGAGGGACCAGACAGCTTCCTGACTGCAGTGTCTTTGGATGGGGCTGGTGGGGAAGCCTACCTGTGGGAGCAACTTCAAGCCTGTTTCTCTATGGGAAAAATAATGTCAACTTGATTGGGTCACCAGAAGGATTAATAATATGTTTGGACCACCTAGCTCTGGGCCTGACACACAATGCTTGATGGATAGTAGGTGTTCAAAAACGCTGTCTTCCTTCTTCTCTTCCATTCTTTCCTATCATTCTTCACCTCATACTTATTGGCTGATAAGACTTTTTGAAACTCCTCCTTCACCCATCTTTCTATTACACAAAGAGCTAGGAGATGGGGGTACTGCATGGCTAGCCTAAGTTTAAATGTGCACATGGTACAATCAGGGTATTAAAGCCATGTGAGTCTTCATGAGTAGGCACACAACCTCTGGAGAAAGCCCGCAAGTGCAGAAAGGCTCCTTCCCTCGAGTTCAGGAACTTGGTTCAAATCTCAGCCCTGCCAACTATTAAGGGCCTTGGTTTCATCATCTGAGAAAGATGAGTAGCAGAGCCTCCCTCAGAGGGGATGTTGTAAAGATGAAAACAACCGCATAGGTGAAAGTCTGTTTGTGAACAGCCTGGTAGACAGTGGGAGTTAAATTAGTCCAATTAGAGATTATTGAGAGCAAGCCTCCTGGTTGTTCACCTAATTAAGTCCCTTGGTGAGAAAGGCAGAGAGAAAGGGTCCCTAGACATGCCTGATGGCAGAGAAAGCAAAAGCTGGCCCTCCACAAACCCACCTCAGGAAAAACAGTCCATCAAGCATGGCTCCAGTCACCAGGGTTCCAGGAGCCGGGTCGGGGTAGAGGCAGACATGTGGACAGATCTGCAAATGCACTCCACATGCCAGAGTGCTGTGTGAGAGTCTGGAGGGAGGAGCAGTGGTTTCTGGTCTAGATGAGAAAAGCTTAACCAAGGAGGGGCCACTGGAGCAGGGCGTCAAGTAGGCCTTTGCAAAGGAAGAGTCAAAGGGAAATCAGGCAGAGGGATCAGTGCACATGAATTGGGGAGTCTGGGACAGCAGAGATGTCCCATGTGCCTGGAGCCTGGGAGGGCAGGGGAACAGCCAAAGCTGGAGAGGTCCAGACAGCCCACACAGATCACTGCAGGCTCACAGGGCAAGCTGCAGAGCTGGAGCTTGACTCTGCAGGTGAAGGAAGTGCCCAAGCAGGGCTATGTCAGACCAGGGGAGGATGGAGGGTGGACGAGGGGCAGAGAGAGACTGAGAGCAGCCAGGACTGTGAGGATGCCAGCCAAGGCTGGGAGAAAGGGGAGGGAGCATGGGGATGACTGGGCCCAGATAAAAGTATGCACAGGGAAGGCATGGGGGAGTAAGGGCAATCATGGGCTCCATGTGCAAGGACTGCTCTGCCAGTCCATGCACTTCACAGGCCCCTTCCCTTTGTCCGTGGGCTACATTCCTGTCTCACTGCCTACAGGTTCCTAGTCGTTCGAGGTTCCTAGTCATTTGGGAATCTGAAGGGAGAGGCTCCCCACAGGGATAACTATCGCTCTGAAGAGCTTTCCAATGTAATAAAGGTGCTGTCTGGCTCCAGTGGGTTTCCCAGGAACACAATGATTACTCATCCTCTATTAGAGCCAATAAATATCGCAAGAGGATAAGTAATTAACAACCTTTTGCTGGAAAGTAGCAATTCTTGTGATCTATGAAGTTTCCTTTTCCTGTTCACTTCTTCTTCATTACTGCAAATATGATACCCTGGGTAAGCATGCCATTCATCCTTCACTGAGTTAACCACCAAAGCATGTTGTATTTTTTATTAAATCCATTCATTATAATTGACTCATATGAATGAAAGCTGGAAGAGCCGCGGTGAGGCCCATCGTCCACCTTGCTTCCGCTTGTGATTGCAATACTTTTAATGAGATCAAAATTGTTACCAGACAATTTAACAATGGGGAGAAAAAACCCTGTTAGCAGGAGAGGAAGATAACCTCGCTCCTTTCATAATTTCAGTGTACCACAGCAATCTCCTCAAGCTATTTATTCTGCTGTCTAATTTCCCCACCCATAAAGAATCTTTATTAGTAGTAATTATATTATTAGGCAAGAGAAAAGAAAAACTTCACAAACTTCTAAAGTGATTTACACCTTGGCTTCTAGTTTTAATTAAAATTCGTTTATTTAGCAAATAGCTCTGAAAAGATTAGATACCAATTTACCACTATGTTCTTTTCCACTTTCCAATGCATAAGGGTATCACAAACAACAAAATAATCTCTTTAAATGACTCTTACTCCATTCCATCATAATTCAGCCTATGGAAGAGAGCTCCAATATCAATTATAAATTATAAATTAACTCCATTATACCCTGCAAATTATCAACAGTAATCTCCCAGTTCTCTGCTTCCTCACAGTTGGTAAATTGTATCAGTTAGCCACTAGGCCTCAAATTACCCAGACTCTTCCACATCAAAACTTTAAATGGTTTATTAACTGAAATGGAAACAAAGAAATCAGGTTTCCATTTGAGCAACACTTACCTCCCACCCAGGATATCAGACGACTTTATCCAAAGTCACACCTGACTTCTCTTAGGGTGGCTCTCCCCAGTTAACCGGGAACCCAGGCCAATTCAGTACTTTCCCCAACAACAAGTCCCACCAGAGCATCGGTCTAAAGGCACGTGGTGTTGCCAGCCCGTAAATTCATTTATTCAACACATAAGCAAGTCATGCCTTTGAGACAGGTAGTATGCTCGGGGAATGCACAGAAGTTCCACACACAGGAGGGAGGGTTAGTGGTGAGAGGCAAAGCTGAAGGGGGGGATGTACTAGTCAGGGTTTTCTAGAAAGACAGAACTATTAGAAAGACAGAATTTATTAAGGAGCATTAACTCACACCATCACAAGGTCCCACAATAGGCTGTCTGCAAGCTGAGGTGCAAGGAAGCCAGTCCGAGTCCCAAAGCTGAAGAACCTGGAATGTTCAAAGGCAGGAAGCATCCAGCACGGGAGAAAGATGTGGGCTGGGAGGCTAAACCAGTCCAGGCTTTTCTTTTCTTTTTTTTTTTTTTTTCTTTTTTTAAGATGGGGTTTCACCATGTTGGTCAGGCTGGTCTTGAACTCCCGACCTCAGGTGATCCGCCCGCCTTGGCCTCCCAAAGTGCTTGGATTACAGGCGTGAGCCACCACGCCCGGCCTTCTACCAGGCTTTTCATATTTTTCTGTCTGCTTTATATTCTAGCTGCACTGGCAGCTCATTAGATGGCCCCCACCCAGATTAAGGGTGGGTCCACCTTTCCCAGCCCAGTGACTCAAACGTTAATCTCCTTTAGCAACACCCTCAATCAATACTTTGCATCCTTCAATCCAATCAAGCTGACACTCAGTATTAACCATCACAGGGAACAAAGGAGGATGAATGAACCAGTGGACAAGCCAGACAAATAATGCCTGCAGTCACCATGTAAGTCAAGTTTTTTACCTATGCTGTCAAATTTCCAGTCAGAGCTCCACACCACCTTGTAAATAGCCGTCATATCCCCCATTTCACAGAAGGAGCAACCAAGGCTTGGAGAGGCAGAAGCTATTTGAACTGACTCTTGATTTAAAAAAAAAAAAGAGGAAGTTACCAAAAGACTGGGAAGGGAGGGTTTTTCCCTCAGGAAGAAGCAAATCTCATGGACAAAGACTGAGCAGAGAGCAGCCAGGAGCCCCAGGAGCCCCAGGAGCCCAAGGAGCCGGTCCTGTCTGTGGCCACTAACTTGCTGAGCCGCCTTGGGCATTCACAGACCTCTTCAAGCCTATTTCACCATTTGCCACATACAGGATATTTCCCATTCTGCAAATCGACAAGGCCCTGCTCTTCTTTTCCAGCAACTGACAATGACTTGTGCGGAGCCCAACATATCCAGTGCTGCTAAAATAATGTACCCAAGGGAGAAAGAAGAGGTTTCCTAGAGGACTAACTAAAGGTCAATGGGCTCTGCCTCCCTCCAAATTCATTTGCTCCTCCTAATCCCAAAAGCCAGCCTGAATCTCCCAGAGATGTACAACAAGAGCCTCAAGTCATACAATCACATATATATTAACAAAAATTAATATTATTGTACTGATAATTTCTGTAATAATAATGAAAATGGTGACTACTATTTATGTGCTGTGTATACTACATGTGCTATCTCAATTCACCCTCACACCAACACTATGAAATAGGTACATATATTATTTTCACTTTATCTAAGTGAAAAACCTAAACTAAGAGCAGTTAAATAACTGGTTTATTTACCCCTCTGGTACTGCATCCAGGAAGTAGTAGAACAAGAACTAGAACGCAGCCCCATTAAATACTTAGGCCCCACAGAACTGAGCCTAGGAGAAATGAATGAGGTTCCTTTAACTATCACAGAACTGCAGTGATGATGGAGTGTGTACTGAGTTCCTAAGCATATTTGCGCGAGAAGAGTCAGGGGAGGGACCCGGCCCCACCTAGGAGCTCTCCAGAGTGCTGAACAGACTGCCAAAGCATTCCCACTCAAAGCACTGCATCTTCCACCAGGGTGCTTCTGCCTATGCCAAGCCTCACCTCTTGAAATCAGTGCCCAACAGAACCACTAATGCAATCGTGTTGGGAATGGGAGTATAAACAGGAGAAAAAAATAACTTTTAGAAGAACTGAGCTAGAGGGGACAACAGGACATCAATCAGAGGTATCCCACAGGAACTGGAAATTCAGGAACTGGAGTAGACAGAAGCCAAAGCAAGAAGGGCACGTGTCTGCTTCATAGAGAAATCATAGAGAAGAGAAGTGACGAATGGATGGATGTGTTACCGGAGTGATTACTGAGAAAGACCAAAGGCCAGAGGTGGGAAGGGAAGGAGACTCCTTTCAGCTGCCCTAGACAGTTGATGCCAAAAACAAATATTGCTTAAAACCCCACTATTGTATTAAAGGTGTTCAGGGAGAACAGCATTTTACTGCCTGTAGATTTGAACCTGTGAATAAATCCCCACTACCACTCCTAAACCTCCAGTAAGAAAGAACAAGAAATGACAAAGTGTTACAGGGAAAAATAGAAAGTGATCTGCTGTAAGGTGACATGACTCAAGCTCAAATCCACTCTTTTTTTTCTTTTCTTTTCTTTTTTTTTTGAGACAGAATCTCGCTCTGTTGCCATGCTAGAGTGCACTGGCACGACCTCAGCTCACTGCAACCTCTGGCTCCCAGGTTCAAGCGATTTTCCTGCCTCAGCCTTCCAGGTGAGCAGCTGGGATTACAGATGCCCACCACCACACCTGGTTAATTTTTGTACTTTTGGTAGAGCCAGGGTTTTGCCATGTTGGCCAGGCTGGTCTGGAACTCCTGGCCTCAAGTGATCCGCCTGCCTTGGCCTCCCAAAGTGCTGGGATTACAAGTGTGAGCCACTGCACCTGGCCAGTCATATCCACTTTTAATTGAAGTGAAAACATCTTAAAATTTTGAGAAGTCGCTTGGAAAGGCCCTGAGCTTCTCTTTGGCCTTCCAGACCATAGAAGCTAAAGGCTTACATAAAGGGATATTTATAAACACACCTCTCCCTCTGGTGGTAAAAGAATATTTAAAAAGCACATTTATTCTCTGGCTCCATCCCCACCTCCACCCTCCTACATACCTTACATAAGAATAGTTACGCCCTTTTATGAACTAGGTCTTTCATTCAAGCAAACTTCGTTATGCATCAACTCAATGTCAGGCACTGGGGGGTTCAGAAAAGAGTAAGGTTCAGTCCCTGTCTTCAAGATGGACTTGTAAACCAATGATAATGCAAATTAGTAAATGTTCTAGTAAATGAGGGCCACAGGGCTACAGGAGCATGAAACAGAGTGTGAGTTATTCCACTGGAAGGAAAGGTGTGGTTTGGACGAAATGTCAAAGGTGAGGTGAATTTGCCAAGTCTAGAAGCCAGGAAGGTAGGGTAGGCATGGGACCATGAGGGAGCATGATCGTAAGTTTCCTCGAGGCAGGGACACCTTAATGATCCCCACGCTGCTGGTGCCTAGCCCAGTGCCTGTGAGGGAACAGGTACGAAACAGATGCTAGACGAATGGCATGTAGCTCAATGTGGAGCAGGAAAAGCATGCCCACAAGACCTTGCAAACAGACAGGGAACTCAGTGGAGCCGGAATCCATAAGCCTCAAGACCAATTTTAATGTGAAACTGCTCAAGCCTACAGCTGTCATGTGCAGGTTTGGTCCTTCATTTCCCCAGCCAAGGATTTAGTAATAATGTTCATGTCTACCTCACCCCCGGGGAAAGGAAATATATGACCACAGTGTGGTCCAGTTTCAAGAGGGATAGGCCAGCTCTCAGCTGCAAGAGGGAGAGTCCACTCTGTTGTTTAGAATTTTAAAAGGTATCATCAACAATAACTGCCCAAATTTGATGGGAGAGGCGGCTAGCACATATGGGCATCTTTATCAAATTTTGGAGTCTCCTTTCATTTCTGATGTTGAACTGTAAGTTCCAAATCTTCTCATTTTTCACAGCTCAATACAGTTAATAGCTGTGGCCAAATCCAGTGCTTTCACTAGCTCCTTGAGATGAGAGCTGTTATTCCTCTACTAAGTATTTAAGCAATACCTTTTAATTTACTTAATGAACTCAGAACAAACTGATTGATGGCCCAGCTCAGTTGGCAATGACAGCTGGCATTTCCCTGACGACCAGATAATGAGGCAATTGCATTAAGTGTGTGTCACCCTGATCAGCTGGCAGGGTCTATTAAGGCAGAGCCAGGCCACATATGCTTTCAGTCAGCTTCCACAGCATGCAGGTCCTTAAGCACTCTGGGACTGGCTTAAACACCTCTACGTTACCATGCTGTGATAAATCTGATGCTTTCTTGGTGCATTTGAGGAAACTGAGCCAGTCAAGTTAGCTTTGGAAAAGCCTGTATCCTATTGCAAATAATGATTAGAAGAAATATTGTAGTCCTGATTAATTCATCCACTTTTCAAACATTAATCAAAGGCCTAGCATGTGTTAGCTACTAGGCTAAGTGCTTGGATATAAAATAAAAACACTATCACCACGTTTGCTGAGCATTTACTATGTGCCAGACATGACTCTAAACACTTCCAATGTATAAAGTCACTTAAAACTCCTAAAACCCTAGAGGTAAGTATTATTATCATACCCATTTTACAGATGAGGAAACTGAGGCACAGAGCAATAAAGTAACTTGCCTCAGTTTTCAACCTCATAAGTGGCAGAGCCAGGAACGAACCCAGCCAAAATGACTCTAGAGATGAATGAGACGCAGCTCCAGTCCTAGAGAAGCTCGAAGTTTCTTGGAGAAATATACAGACATGTAGACATGTACACATGTGCACTTAATGCTCTGTGATCTAGAAAAAAAATGCATAACCTGTATTAACTTTCTATTGCTGCACAAAAAAATTAATACAAACGTGGTGCCTGAAGACAACACCTATTTATTAATTCACAGTTCTTTAGGTCAGGAGTCCACCATGGTGTAACTGGTTTCTCTCATATGCCTGCTCATCCCAGGCACATCCCACTCTATTAAATACAGCAGCTAATCTCATGGGCACTTTGTTGTTATACCTCAGCATGCACTGAGGGCTCGATCTCATACAAAACCGTGACACTGCACTGTTTAGAGGAGGCTGTTGGAGTATGCTATCCACCACATCAAACAAGGGCTCCTTTATGAAGCTCTCTGGGGGAGTTTCTCCCAGCCTCAGTGCTAGGAAAAGACAGACTTCTCTTCAACATCTTCTATTTGATCTGATAGATATGACTTATAACTTGGTACATTTCTGTTTTTCCTTGGCAACCAGAAAGCTCAGAACCAAATCTGTGTCCCATCATAAAAACTGTGCAAGATCTTTATATTATGCATTTTTTTTTGAGACAGTCTTGCTCTGTCACCCAGACTGGAGTGCAGTGGCATGATCTTGGCTCACTGCAGCCTCCACTTGCCGGGTTCAAGCAATTCTCCTGCCTCAGCCTCCCAAGTAGCTGAGATTACAGGCGCCCACCACCACAACTGGCTAACTTTTGTATTTTTAGTAGAGATGAGGTTTTACCATCTTGGCCAGGCTGGTATCAAACTCCTGACCTCAGGTGATCCACCCAACTCGTCCTCCCAAAGTGCTGGGATTACAGGTGTGATATATTATGCATTTCTAGATAATTAACTTTCCCCAGATTTTTTTTTTTTAAAGAGATGAAGTCTCACTCTGTCACCCATGCTGGAGTGCAAAGGTGCAATTATTGCTAGCTGCAACCTTGACCTCCCAGGCTCCAGCAATCCTCCCACCTCATCCTCTCCCATAGCTGGGACTACAGGTGCATGCCACCATGCCTGACTAATTTTTGTATTTTAGTAGAGACAGGATTCTGCTATGTTACCCAGTCTGGTCTTGAACTCCTGGGCTCAAGAGATCCTCCCACCTTGGCCTCCCAAAGGATGGGATTGGTTGTGATTACAAGCCTGGGCCAGCGCACCTGACCTGAGTTTATCTTATTATATCATCTTAATTGATCCTTTGCCCTAAATTTTTTACCTAAATTTTAGGAAACCAAAAACTTATAATAATGTATGTCTTTTTGAAAGCCATTTTACATACTTTTTAGGGAGAAAATAGGCATAAATCCATATTTAAATAATTTTAAATTTTACCTCGTGAGATTTAAATAATATACAACTTACATGAGTTAAGGTCCTTACTTCAAAATCAACCTATTTTATAATCCACATACGATAATATCAGATCTACTGTTGATTTTTAACTAGAAAAAAATGCTTCAAACATGGACTATGCAAAACATATCAGTAATGCTAGAAAACAGGTCACTAGCAGTAGCCATTCAGGTACAGAAAAGATAGGGTTGCATTTTAAAATGCAATACTATTTATTTTGAAATCACTATCATTGTGATGATATATACAATGGTGCAAAAGCCACTACATTTATTTAAGACCATCTGTAGTTAGTTTAGTAGCTTTTAAAAGCAAACTGATTTTCAAAAACGTTCACAGAATTTCTTAAAGGCAATTTTAACTTCTTATGGTTCCTATGTTTCTCAAAACAACAACAACAAAATGTTAATGCTTAATTCATCCAATTCTTTCTCCAAGAATAGGATGGCCAACTAATTCATCCCAGTTTTCCCAGGACTGTCCTGGTTTTAAAACCGAAGTCGAGTGTCTTAGGAACCCCTTCAGTCATGGGCAAACCAGGACAGCTAGCAATGGGGCAGCGTCCTTTGCCAATGTAAGGAAGAAAGAGCCTATTAATAGCAAGCCCTTCTCATACACTTCAAATTTGAAAGGCAGTCATGTATCTGAAAGGTATTCCTAAGTGTTAGGAAACAATAAAATTCTGAATTTAGTTCACTGAATATCAGCCTTGATTTCACAATGGATTAGAGAGACTCTTCACACATCAATGTTCTTATTCTCTTCTAAAGAATTCCAGGAAAAAAGATTCCATAAAGCTATCTTTGAAATCCATTCTGCTGTCCATAATCGTTTTAAAATATTAAATTCTATCTACAATTATCTCATTTTCCTTCTCAGCACCAAACTGAATAAAGAAATCTTAAAGATATGCTATCCACAGGAAATCAATTAAAATTATTAAAGACCTCAAAATGGGTCACCAGAACAAAGTTAAAAGACAGTGAAAAACATTCTTTTGATTTGGAGATGGGAGAGAAAAAGAAGACTAAATTCTGAAACGTTAAGAATACTGGAAGCTTTTTAGGATAGTGGATCAAGCAAAGACCCTTAAATCCTTGGTTATAATCTACTCTATTCAGCACAATAACCATGAATGAGTTCCTCAAAAGAAGGCAAACACTAACATTTATTAGATGCCTACTGTTTATTGGTTGCTCTCACGCTCAGTATTTTAATCTCCCTATGCCCCTGTTGATCAATAGCATTTATCCATTTTACAGATGAAATAAATTAAGACTCTGAGTCATTCACACTACACTGTGCTGGGTGTTGGATGTGCAATAATAAACATTAGAGCCATGGTTTCTGCTTTTGTGGAGCTTAGAGTCTAGTGGAGAATGACTGACACAGGAACTCATTACAAAAATAATTATGAGTGACCCAGCTTGGGAGGAATCAAGAAATGCTTCCCTGAAAGCTGAAGAGTAAGAAGACAAAAGAGGAGGGATGAGGTGGGGGAGAGAAAGAAGAACAATTTTTTCTTTCTGGGCAGAGAAAACGGCACACAGAGGTCTTAAGATTAGAACACTCAGTTATGTGACCAAGAGTAACCCAATTCATAAGAGGGCAGCTTGGGGTTCTGAGTCCTATGCTCTCTGACTCCAGAATTCACATTCCCTCCACTGTAATACAATGTGAGCCTTGGTGCTTCAATTCTAAAGAGGATGGTCCACAAAGGGGACCAAATTCCCAGCAACAGCACTCAGTGTCTCCCAATCTAGTTGATGGGAAGAATCACCTAAGGAGGCTTGTTAAAAAAATAAATAAATAGTCCCTGGGTCCCACCCCTACTGACAAATCAAATTTTAACAAATGTTCCAGGTGATTCTTAGGATCAGACCAGTTTGGAAGATGCTAAGTTACGACTTCAGGAAACCTAAAACTCAAAACATGTGTTTACTTAACTGCAATCTCCTGGCCAATTTTAAGAACTAGGTAGAGTTTCTTGAAGTAATTTAGCATTGCAAGAAGAAAAGGAATGGATAAAAAATAAAAACCTCTAGAGATCAATCAGCCAGCCAGTCAAATAAAAATGCGCCCCTCCTTTCTTCCGGATTTCCTATGGTTTTTTACAGCCTCTCATTCTAGATTAAGTAATGTCTTCTTAGTATAGGTTATGTGACTTATGTCAAAACAAAACTGATTCCCACTCCAGGAGCCTCAGTAACACACTACTAATTTGGAGTCATCGCTAATTAAGGATTTGAGTAGACTTCCAGAAGCAGCAAGATAATAAGAAACTACAAGCCTTGGCTTTCAGCTGGGAGAGGTTATGGATTTAGAATCCAAACAATCGGGGTTCAAATCCCAGACCTACTACTTACTAGACAAACATAGATAAGTTAATGAACCTCTCTGAGCTGTATCTTCCCCAACTGCGCATGGGGCTAACGACTACCTCCATCGTAGACTTATTCTGAGGAGCAGGTGAGATAATGGAGGGGGTAGCAAGACACTATCAGGTCCTTAACAAATGTTTGTCAATGAATAATAAAACAGGAGTGAACATATAGTCCAGTAAGAGAGGGACTGTGCTAATATGCAATCAGCAGTTAACAAAGACACATTAAATCTTAAAAACAGAGACTCACAGGCACAAAGCACTGATTCTAAGCTATATTGCAGAAAAACAAGCCCTTCCCAGTATAGAGTGGATTGAATTACAGTTTGGTTCTTTGGATAGGATGTTCTTAAATGAGGGTGGAGGGGAAGGAGGAGAAGCGTTAATGTGCTAATTTTGTTCTCAGGTAATAGATTTCCTGGGAGCTGTAAAAACTGAACCCAGATTCCAAAAATGAGAGCAGACCACAGATTGAAGTGACACCAGCTCAAAGGCTGGTGGACTCGGGAGCAGAGTGGTGCTGTGATGGTGGTGGTGGTAGGGTTTGCAGGTCACATTAGTAATAATAATGTCATCCAATTTAGAAAGTGCTGTAAATGATTTCCCTTTACTAAGAGACAGAAGACACAAGAAGAGAAGTTTGATCAAAGGTGATGGGGGGTGGGGTGGGAGACAACAGGGAAGGACAAAAAAAATTACTGAGCCAGAGTCCAGGATCATACCCACAGCAATCTGGCCTTAGAACTAAGGGGTGGAGACCATGGAAAGATGGAAACCAGCAGAGCTGACGGTAAAGACTGGACTAGTCACCTGAGAATTGCTGGATCCATGACTTTAAGACTAAGTATGCCAAAAACCAAGCTTGGGGCCATAACAGACAGGACTCCCTTTCTCCACCAAGCTTAAAGAGGCCACAGAATCTCTAAGAAGCACTGCAAATCAGCAAATGTCTACACAATAGGTAAAACTTATTTGATAACCAGGAAAGTTCTGCTGAATCCCCTAATTAAGTCCAGAGTAGTATGGTGTATTAGTCCATTTTCATACTGCTATAAAGAACTGCCCCAGACTGGGTAATTTAGAAAGGAAAGAGGTTTAACTGACTCACAGTTCAGCATGGCTGAGGAGGCCTCAGGAAACTTACTATTATAACGGAAGGGGAAGCAAGGCACCTTCTTCACAAGGCAGCAGGAAGGAGAAGCGCTGAGCAAAAGGGGAAGAGCCCCTTATAAAACCATCAGATCTCATGAGAACTCACTCACTATCATGAGAACACCATGGGAGAAACTTCCCCCATGATTCAATTACCTTCACCTGGTCTCTCCCTTGACACATAGGGATTATGGGGATTACAATTCGAGATTTGGGTGGGGACACAAAGCCTAACCATATCATAAGGACATCAAGACTTGAGTTCAAATCCTGGTTCTGCATGCCTTGGGCAAGTCACTCAACCTTTGTGAACCCATCCCTTTCTCTGGAAAACAGGAATAATAATTGCACTTCAAAGGATTTGCAAGAATTCATAAAATAACCTATAAAAACTCCCTAAAACAGAAAAGTCCCCAAATGTGTTTGCTTCTCTACCACTCAAAACAAAAAGAAAAGATACACTTTGTTTCTATTATGGTGAATCTGACTTCTCTGACAGGTGTGGGGTTTGGAAAGCTGGTAGACAACTTATTTATGTGGGAAGATGAACTCTGGCAGTAAGAGTAGGTTTCCATTGGTTTATAAATCTGCCAGTATTACTGCTGCAGAATCTAAATCCAAGGCACCATGAGAAGATAATACAAAGGTCTGTATGAGTAAAAGGTTTTTTATTTAATAATTTATTGAGACAGTCTCCTCTGTCACCCAGGCTGGAGTGTGATCTCAGCTCACTGCAGCCTTCGTCTCCCAGGTTCAAGTGATTCTCCTGCCTCAGCCTCCTGAGTAGCTGCATTACAGGCACCTGCCATAATGCCCAGCTAATTTTTTTTTTTTTTAATTTTTAGTATAGACAGAGTTTCACCTTGTTGGTCAGGTTAGTCTCGAACTCCTGACCTCACATGATCCACCCACCCTGGCCTCCCAAAGTGCTGGGATTACAGGTGTAAGCCATGGTGCTGAGCAAAATGTTTTAAATGTAAACAATGTACTTAATCTCCCACCTTCTCATGACAAGCCAAATCTCAAGTCCTAAGTCTTTCTCTCCACAACAGTCACCAGAGTGAAACATTCCAAATTGTATACCTTAGTTTTGAAGAGAATTAAATGCATGGTGTGATTCCTAGATTTTTATCCTACAGATATTGTTACACAAGTGCACAGAGACGTATATACAAGGATATGGTCATTGCAGCATTACATACGGTGGTAACACCCTGTAAATGGCCAGTGTGTGTCAATAGGGCATTAATTAAGTAAATGATGGTAGACTTGTATTACGGAATGTGATGTAGCCATGAAAAATGATGCAATAAATCAATAGATAATGATACGAAACAATAGCTAAGTTATATTACTAAATTATATAGAAGGTACAGAATTGAGTGGATTATATGAAAGCATTAGGTACATAAAAAGGGCTATTTATACAATATATACCTAGATATGTATATCTCAGGAAACATATCGAGAAAGCTGCTTAAAGTGGTTTGCCTTTGAGGAAGGGAATTAGGTGGGATGTACTGTTCTGCTATGTAGATTTGTTATGATGTGCATGTTATTAAATTGTTAATCAATAAAACTGAGATACACAGTAATAATAAAGATAATAATCCGTATAGTATTAATAGTCACAGTTATAACATTGTTGGATACCTATTAGTACCACTGGGACTGTCCCAACATTACCTCTCAATTATCCTCTGAGGTGGAGGTTATTATTCCCCATCACTCAGCTGAGGACATTAAGGTTCAAAAGAAGGTAAATCACTCACCCAAATGCACTCAGCTCCTAAGAAGCAGAGCCTGGATTTGAAGGTGATTCTGGCCAGCTCCAAATCCTGCTCTTTTTCTGCACTGCATTGTGGCAGATACTGCGAGTTGTTCACCAAAATCCATTTCCTCTTATTCCTGGACACAACACTGGGCTACATTTCCCAGTCTCCCTGGCCCTTGAGTGTGACCAGCTGCCTGAGTTCCAGCCAGTGGGATAGGGACAGAAGTGACATGCACCACTTCCTGGGCTCACTTATAAAAACCTCCTGTATGTGCTTCTCTGTGCTGTGTACCCTCTTGCTGCCTGGGTGTAGGTGATGCAGCGACCCCGGGGAACAACAGAGCCACAGATGGATGGATCTTGGGCCCCTGAATGATGACCCTACCAAGGTGAAAGGGGCACATATCACATGGGTAAGAAATAGCCTTCCAGATGTTGAGACCTTACAAATTTGGGCCTACTCGTTACAACTGTTTATCCTACTCAAGTGAATACACATAGCAAACAAAGAAAACAAAGACCAAAAAATGCAAAACCCTTTTGTGTTCAACAAATCATCATTAAGTGCTGGAAACAGATGCTCTGTGCCACAAAGAAAAATTACCACTGAGACAAAGGATCTCTCCGCAAGCAATTTTTACTTCCTGGACTTCAGGAAGGGTACTCTCGCTAGCCATCTTGCCACAAGAGTACAAAGAACAAAGGAAAAGCATATTTATCACTTACTCATTTGGTGTCGTCCTTACTGCTGTGTCTGATCTCCGTTGGAGCCAGACCTCACAATCTAAACTAAAACCCAATTGGCTAACAACTTTAAACTTTTCTAAATAGGTAAAAGCAATGGCAAGCTGGGACATGCCTGTGAGCACGTCCAGCGCAGATATCTTGGTTAAAGTACAAGGACATAGAATATACTACGTGCCTATAAGCATGGTATGTTTAACAGCCACATAGGATAACGCTTAACAAAGAGTTATTAGCACACTTATGATTTATTCTTTAACAAGAAAGGAACTTTAAAGAGGAACTTTTCTACTCCCCACATTGAGCAACTCCTGGGAGTCAGGCACTGTTCTAGGGCTGGGAATACAGAGATGACAGGGATGATCCCTACCTGTGCAGTGGGAGACTCCCCAAGTATTTGAGCCCTACCTCCTCAAGCTAGGTCAGAGACATTTCAAAGAAAAGGGAACATGGCCAATTTTCATTTGTTCACTGCTAATCAGCCAAGGGTTCAGGATAGAAGAAAAGAAAGGCTGGCAGAGGCTGGGCACAGTGGTTCACACCTGTAACCCCAACACTTTGGGAGGCCGAGGCAGGCAGATCACCTGAGGTCAGAAGTTTGAAACCAGCCTGGCCAACATGGCAAAACTCTGTCTCTACTAAAAATACAAAAATCATCCAGGTGTGGTGGAGCCCGTAGTTCCACCTACTCAGGAGGCTGAGGCAGGAGAATCGCTTAAACCCAGGAGGCGGAGGTTGCAGTGAGCGGGGATTGCACCACTGCACTCCAGCCTGGGTGACAGAGTAAGACTGTCTCAAAACAACAACGAAAGAAAGGCTGGAAAGGATGGGACTCTGGGGGGAGGGTCTGGTCACTCTCCCAGGTGAGGGTAGGTGAAAATGCCTGCTGAACAGCCCCAGAGAAACCCAGCAGCGTGACCCCCCACATAAAAGCAGCCTTTCCTGGCAGGAGGCCCAAGGACAGAGAGAGGAGAGTCATAGGACCGGACTTGGGCTCATCATGGCATCACTCACCCAGCCTTACACATTCTCACATTCTCCTTGGTCACAATCCCTTCCTGAGCACCTACTCTAGCCCAGGCATAGAGAACTCTCCTCTCTCTCTCTCTCTCTCTCTCTCTGTCTCACACACTCACACACACACACACACACACAGAAAGAGAGAGAGAGTGCAGAACACCATCTCTGTCCTCAAACTTCTTAGGGTTTAGTGACACACGGCTCTTAAGCAAATCATTATTCCCCCACGGAAAGCAACGTATAGAGGGGAGGGGACACGCCAAGGGCTCTGACAACACAGGAAGCAGGGGCTCCTTCTGCAGGGCAGGTGAGGCTTCACGGTGCAGCTCCTAACTGAGCTGGATATTGAAAGGGGCTCCAATTCAGCCAGCAGGGGGTCAGGGGAACAAGAGCTGTGTGTGAGCAAAGGTTGGCACCACAACTACCTCGGGCTGTTAGGCCACAGCATAACGGGGAGGGTGGAGACATCAGCAAGCCTGGCAGGGGTCAGGCTGGCTAGGGAGGGTGTGAGGTACTTTTCCAGGACGTGAGTAAAAACTGAGTGTGAGAACATCACCTCCACAGCCCTCATCCCACCCGAGGCACCTTGTCCCCTCGGCCCTTGCAGACAATGTTGTCATCCAGAGTCTCCTTTTAAATGTGACACTCCGAGAAAGAATCACAATCTGATTCATCCATCTGCTCTTTACTACTCAGCAAAGGTCTCAGGATGGACTCAAACGATCTTCCAATAGGGCTGAATGAGTGTCTCTCAGGGGACAGAGGAGTGAAGGAGAGGGAAGGACAGACAAAAGGAACATGATGAGAGGGTGACAAAGGCCAGTGCTCGCCTCCTCGGGGCGGGAAGAACCTACCAGCCTTTATCCAGTGGTGTGTGCAGTTTCATGCCAGGGTATGGGGACAGACAGAGGGGTTCCTGCCCTCAGGCAGTATATGGTTGACCCAGACACAGGCTGCTGACCTCCCTGCTATCCAACCTTGGCACAAAAAGCAATCATTACTTGTCTCACAGAGAGGACAGAGTCCACAGGAGGGCAGCATGGTATCATGGAAGGAACAGGCACCGTGTGATCAGAGACCAAGGACTGAGAGGGTAGTTCTACCTCGAATTGGCCGGTTACTCGGGCACTCCATTTCCTCACCTACAAAACCAACAGCACAGTCTCTGCTTGTCAGCGTTCCTGGAACTTTTAAGCAAGAAAACTACTGCAAAAGCATCTATCCAGTGCCTGGCTTAGAGCGGACCCCGGATCGTGGCTCATTCCCTTCCCCCTTAGGAGAGGGCGTGCATGTGAATAGTCTCTTTAGGATTTTATTTCCACGTGGTCTGAATTTGATTTAACTCTGCATCTTCCTCCTCGGTGAGGTTGAAATATATCATTGGTTACTTAATGGCCCTTCAAGCAATGAGGCCTTTATTAAATAGCAGCGTGATACCCAGGCAATGAGGATGCGAGCCACACACAAATCTCTCCCTGCTGCTTCCGTGAAGACAGCATTCAGCTGCCCCCTGGGTCTCCATCTCTCTCTGCCTGGAAGGAAACGTAAGAAGGGGGCACCATTGCCTGGAGGGGACACATGAGATGGCCATCTGTGGCTGGAAGCCTGGAGATGCCTATTTGGGCCCCTCCCTTGTCAGAAAAGAGGAGGGTGGTCCCTGGAGAGGAGAGACACCAGCAAGCCGTGCTCTCCCCGGCACTGCTGCCCCACCCAGCCCAGCCCCTAGGTGCAGCACGGGACAGAGGAGAAGGTTCTTGGCCTGCCATCCACAAAGACTATGTGACTAGGGACACATCCTCTAGCCAGGCCAGGACTCAGGTACCTGGCCTGAAAAGTAGAACTAATGCTGTTCCCCTGCTCACTGAGAGGATTGCAGAGTAGTAAAGTGACGGTGGTGATTCTGCTGCCATTCTGCAGTGAGGGCTTTTGATTCCTACTTTGCTGTCTCTGCAGATTAACTCCATCACAAAGCACCATTTCAGTGCTTACTGGACACCAGCTGCTCACCAGATGTTAGAGATGGAGGAAAAAGCAGTTCTCTCTGCCCTCAAGGAGGGTGTCCCCACTTCCAGCTCACCACCGCAACCCCAAAATACACTCCACACCACAGCCAGAGGAGTCTTTCTAATATACAAACCAGATTTTTCACACACACAACACACACACACCCCTGTTTAAAACTTCCCAGTGGAGGCCTGAATGATGGTGTGCACCTATAATCCCAGCTACTCAGAAGGCTGAGGCAGGAGGATCACTTGGGCCCAGAGTTCAAGGTCAGCTTGGGCAATACACCCAGACCCAGTCTCTAAAAGTTTAGAACAAACACCTTTCAGTGGTTCCCTAGAGCCCTCCGCTTGCAGCTCAGTTCTGTATGACTTGGCTTCTGCATACTTCTCTGATCCATTCCCTTCACTCTCCTCCCACATCCTGTGATCCAGCTGGAGTAAAATATTAGCAGTCTGCCAGGCACGGTGGCTCACACCTGTAATCCCAGCACTTTGGGAGGCCAAGGTGGGTGTATCACCTGAGGTGAGGAGTTCAAGACCAGCCTGGCCAACATGGTGAAACCTTGTCTCTACTAAAAATACAAAAATCAGCCAGGTGTGATGGCACACACCTGTAATCCCAGCTACTCGGGAGGCTGAGGCAGGAGAATTGCTTCAACCTGGAAGGCTGAGGTTTCAGTGAGCTGAGATTGCACCACTGCACTCCAGCCTGGACAACAGAGACAAGACTCTGTCTCAAAAAAAAAAAAAAAAGTTTGCAGTCTTGTAAATACCCAGTGCTCTCGCTTGCCACCATGCCACTATCCATGCTGAGCCCCTCCCCCCTGCTACCTTGCTCACCCCTCATCCTCCAGACCCAGCTCAGAGGCCCCTCCTGGAGGAGAACCTCTCTGACCCCGAACCTAAGCCAGCCGCCCCTCCCTTCCCCCTCTTCCTTCCCCTCTTCCTTCCCGGTAACAGCGCTCCCTACCCTGGATGGTAATAAGCAGTGAGGGAGCTCTCCAGGGAAGGGACCCACAGGGTGTCATTTCTTGTTTTCCCAGTGCTTGGCAGGGTCCATGGCACAAAGTAAGGGTTTAGAAAATGTCTGAGGAATGAATGAGAAAATTGCTTCAGCCAATATTTATTAAAATCTGATTATATCGTGTATCAGGCACTGTGCAGTATGAGGATCCAACAATAAACAATAATGAACAAGACAGATGCAGCTCTTGGACTAGTTGAATTTAAAATCTGGTGAGTGGCTGAGCGTGGTGGCTCGTGCCTGTAATCCCAGCACTTTGGGAGACTGAGATGGGCGGATCACTTGAGATCAGGAGTTGGAGACCACCCTGGGCAACATGGTGAAACCCCATCTCTACTAAAATACAAAAAATTAGCCAGGCATGGTGGCACACATCTGTATTCCAAGCTACTCTGGAGGCTGAGGCACAAGAATCACTTGAACCCTGGAGCCAGTGGTTGCAGTGAGCCAAGATTGTGCCACCACACTCTAGCCTGGGTGACAGAGTAAGACTCCATCTCAGAAAATAAAATAAAATCTGATGGGAAAGAAGGAAAATCAAACAAGCAATAACCACGATAAAGTTGATTCATGCTATGATGGGAGCTGGGGGGAGCACAAAGCAAGAGCATCGACCCAAGGCGGGGGAAGGAAGGAACCTGGAAGGCTTCTTAGAGAAAGTGAGATTTAGGCTGAGACCTGAAGACAGAGGAAGTTGCAGGCAGGCACAGAGAATATCAGCATAGGCTAGCTAAAGATAGAAACCCCTTACCAATCTGGAACACAGCTATCTCATGTGTCCAGAAAGTAGCCAGAACCAGGAAAGGAGGCTTAAAGGCTACTTATGGCCAAAATATGTCTAAAAGACCATGGACCTTACTCACCCCCGAAGTCTCTCATTCACACAAGCATTTCTCTACCTCCAGCCTGACCTCATCTTGCCTTCCTCTGTCACCAGCCACATTTGTGTATACTTCAGTAGGGCTCTTAGCAGCCCACAGAGGACTCATTAGCTATGTCTGCTCCCCCAGCCCAGGGCATCCAAGGCCACCATGTGTGGCTTTTTAAGTCATGCACAAGAGTGCCATTATGTTGGCCAGGCACAGTGGCTTATGCCTGCCATCCCAGCACTTTGGGAGGTCAAGGCATGTGGATCATTTGCGGTCAGGAGTTCAAGGCCAGCTTGGCCAACATGGTGAGACCCAGTCTCTACCAAAAATATAAAAAATTAGCCAGGTGTGATGGTGCACGCCTATAATCCCAGCTACTTGGGAGGCTGAGGCAAGAGAATTGCTTGAACCCAAGAGGCAGAGGTTGCAGTGAGCCGAGATTGTGCCACTGCACTCCAGCCTAATAAGACTCGATCTCAATTTTAAAAAAAGAGTGTCATGATGCTGTTCACGGGTAAACATCTGTAACATCTGGAATATTTTTATAATTATATTTTGAACTGTATAACAAATGGAGTATTTCATGATAACAAATACGAGTCATTGTATAATACTTACATATTGTCATCAGGAAGGTACTTTTTGATTTAAACTGGGAATTGAGAAATATTTCAGTTTTGTAAACAAACATCAGATGATTTTATTATATTTGGGTGTTTTTTAATTTACAACAAGAATTTTCTGGCGATGGCAGTTGTGTCTTATTTTAATAAGCCAGTATCTATTGTTCTCCTTTGACAAATTTGATAATCAAAAGACCATGTTGGGCTGGGCATGATGGCTCCCACCTATAATCCCAGCACTTTGGTAGGCTGAGGCAGGAGGATTGATTGCTAGGAGTTTCAGCAACCTGAACAATATAACAAGACCTTTGTCTGAAAAAAAAAAAAAATAGCTGAGTGAGTTGGCATGTACCTAGTCCCAGCTACTTGGAAGGCTGACGTAGGAGGATGGTTTGAGCCCAAGAATTTGATATTGTACCACTGCCCTCCAGCCTGGGCAACACAGCAAGACCCTGGTCTCTACAAAAAAAAAGGTCTTGTTGATGTAATCATGTCTAAAATAGTCTGTGTTTCTAAATAGGGATCTGCTTTGATATCTGATAGATGATTAATGAGTCCCTTTAATTTTTTTTTTAAAAATCCCTCATTGGTATCAGTGCACTGATTAAATTTGAAGATTCATATTTATACTGTAATTCAATCATCTGCTGTTTGCTCATTGTGCCAGAATACTTCTGCATTTCAAGTTGAAATCAACAAATACTTCATTATGATACTATATAAATATTATTTAATAACTGATATTCATTTATCATTAATAATCCATTGCTGTAACAAATTTGCTGTTGATATGTAAGTGCTACACTGACGAATTTAATATTCTTTCCTTGAGGAACGGGCATCTTTTTCTAATTCACACAAAAGAACACGATGGGTGAGTAGGGATGACAGGGTGGTGTCTGATAGTGATCACCTGTACCTTGCACAGGCCTTGGGCCATAGTAGACATTCAACACAGATATGTTGAATGAATAATAAAGACCTTCCAGGCCTCAAAACTTAAAATCGCACATGTATGCTTTATTTTACCATATCTTCTAGAAATGCTTCTGCACATTTAATGGAATAGTATTGCATAAATTCTTAGAACAACAGTTCTCAGTGACCAGCTAAAGCTTATTAAACTGTCACACAGAAGGAACCACTTGCCTCTCCCTTCGTTCCCTAAACATAGAGCACTTTTTCCAAGAAGAACGCCTTAGAGGAAGAATATTCATAGCTGTAATATATCATTAGAGGAACATCTTTGCAACCTGCCTAGAGAGTCATAAAGTTTAGTAATTTCTAAGAAAATGTCATAAAAATCCAGTAAGATGGTGAGGTTTTTGTGTAAGTAATCTCAAGCAGAGCCGGAGACTCCTTAAGTAAGGAACAAGTGCACAGGCTAAAGAAAGCTATGTTATCATGGAAAGTCAACGCTTCCAAAACCTAAGGCTTTTGGGCTTACAAACAGCTGGCTCTCTATTTCTGGCCTGGGCTTTGCAATGCCAGAGACAGGCATGAGTTCACTGCCTGGAATCCCTTCATGTCATTTCCCTTTAAGGAAAATAGTCACTTAGAAGGTAGGGGGGAAAAAATCAGCTCCAGAACCATTACTGATTCCACAGTTCAATTCAATCAGCATCTGTGAATGCCTTCTCTGTGCCAGGCATTGGAAGGACTCAAATATGAAAAAGACATCTTTGTGATGATACTCACCCTAAGACTGAGTATCTTACAGTCTATGGGAAGAGACACACCATCTTAATCAATAACCTTCCCCATCTAACACCATTCTGTCTGTCCCAGCGGGGCAACACCCCTCTCCTGAGGTGTATAACAGCATTCTAACTTGCCTCTCTGCCTCCACTCTTCAAGCCCTCTGTAACCTATCCTCCATAAGCCAACCGGGGCAATCTTTTTAAAAGTGTAGTTATTTTGCTCCCTGTACATGTTGGCAATGGTCTGGCCTCTGCATGTGGTCTGGCCCCTGAGTGCTGGCAAGGCAAGAATCAGATTGGAAACTCTCATACCAAGCCAGGTCCTCTGAAATGCCACATCCTCAGTGGGTGAAACTGGCAGAAAACCTTCTGTATCTTGGCCTTGCCTCAGGAAAGGGGAAATAAAAGGAATAAGACTCTTCTCCGAATGTCTAACCATAGTACCTTCCTAATGCCAAGTATGGAGTCAGAATTTATCCTACAGCTATAACCCAAAAAATCTAACACCAAAAAACGTAGTTTTAAGTGTGCTGGGTAGTAGAGGCTTCTGAGGCATCTGTATAAGAGGAAGATTCTCACTTGAAACCCAAGCCTCAAAGAATGATCAGCAAGTAAACTTCCAAGGAACGTAAGATCACCATCAAAAAAACGCCTAACATCTAAATCAGAATTCCAAAAAGAGAGAAGAGAAATAATGGAAAAGAGACAGTATTTCCATAATTGATGAGATACCAAACCTCAGAGATAAGAATCCCAATAAATCCCAAGAAGAATAAATCAAAAGAAATCCTCACCTAGAAATGTCTTAGTGACAGCGAAGACATCTAAGACAAAGAGATTTTAAAAGCAGCCAGGAAGAAAGACATTTTACCAGCAGAAGAAAAAATTAGACTGACAACTGACTTCTCAACAGCAAAAATGGAAATGAAAAAATAGTGGTATACCTTCAAAGCACTGAGACCCTGTAACTATCAACTTAGAACAGTATGCATAGCGACACTATTTTTCAAGAATGAGGAGGAAATGAAGGTAATTTTGGACAAATAAAAACTGAGTTTATTACAACATAGTGTCTCACTAAAGGAACTTTTAAAAAATTACTTCCAAGAGAAAGAAAATGATCCCAGAAGGTAGGTTTGGGTTGTAAAATAGAATAGCAAACAAAGAAAATGGTTAATGTGGGTAAATCAAAAGGACACTGAGACTACATAAAATGCCAATAATGTCTAATTTGGGAAGTTCAAAAAAGAATAAGATAGGACTAAAATATTGGCTACCAAAGGCGTATACATCAGAAGTGATGTGGCCAAAATCAAAAGGCATACCAAGATCCTTGTGTTGTTAAGAAGAGAATTAAGATACTAACCTTAGGCTTTGTAAAATTATATACACATATTAAATTTTCTAGAGTAATCAATAGAAGAATAAAAATAGAATGTATAATTTCCAGACTAGTGCAGAGACAAAATGGACAAGAAAAAAATCAATTAAAAAAGATATGAAATCCACAATCACAGAAGAGATTTTTAACATAACTCTTAATAGATCAGACAAAAATTAGGGCTATACCATTTATATAATGCAATTCACAAGTAACACACATATGTAAAATGTTGGACAAAACTCAGGGCTACAAAAATATAATGCAATTCACAAGTTAATCTAATATACATATATAAAATGTTGCAGTAAATAACTAAAGAATGCATATTGTTTTCAAGTATACCTGGAACATTTGCAAAAACTGACCATGTATTAGGCCACAAAGCCAAAAACTGCCAAAAATAAAATGGGGGGAGGGAGGAAGGAAATAAAGAACATCCTCTAACTACAATGAAATTAAGTTAGAAATTAATAACAAAAAGATAAGTAGAATAATCTCATGTGCTTAGAAATTTTTCAAACCACAAATCTAAATAACCCATGGATAAAGGAAGAAATCTTCATGAAAACATAAGATACACAGAACTCCAAGGTGATCTTTAAAATACTGCACAATAAAACTTGTAGGTGTCTAAAGCAGTAGTTAGGGGGAAATTTGTAGTCTTGAGTGCTTTTATTAGCAAAGCAGCCAACTTAATATTGGAAAAAATAAACCTCAAAAAGTAGAAGAGAAGAAGTAATAAAGAGTAGCAAGTCATGAAATAGAAAAAAAGATACAATGGAGATAATAAAGTCAAAAGTTGCTTCTTTGAAAAAACTAATGAAATTGAGATACATACAAAATACTTTAAATTACCCAAGGAAGGGGACTTAGCCTAACCTGGGGAATGTGTGTGGGAGTCAGGGGAAGACTTATGGAAAAGATGAGCTAAAAGTTCCTTCTTGAAGGATGTGTAAAAGGTAGCCAAACAGAGGGAGGGAGCATTCGGAGAAGGAAAAACATGAACAAAGGTCAAGAGGAATAGCACAGCATGAAGGCTCAAGCAAACCACATCAGTAGTGCATAAAGTTCAAGGCAGGGATTACGGGAAATAAGCCTAGAGGTTAGGGCCAAGTGTTAATTTTTTAAAATATTCAACTGAGTCTTCATTATGTACCTGGCACTTTACATGATTACAGCTTTTTATGCTGGCAATAAATAAATCCATGAAGTATGGTTGTCTTATGCCCATTTTATAGACAAAGAAACTGAGTCGCAGAATAAAATATGCCAAAAGTTACATAGTAAGTTATTTCAAACCCCCATCTGTGTGGGTCTAAAGCCCAAGCTTTCAACCACCAGGACATAATGCATCTCAGCATCATCTGGAGCTTTCATAAGGAGTCTAAACTTTGTTCTTCAGGCAAATATTCAAAATTTCCCTAAAAAAACAAAACTTATTCTTATGAAGAAAGTTAGGAGTGCTGTTACAGCTTCAACCAAGTTGCATACTACCTTACGCATCCTGAACAGAACTGCATACTACCTTATGCAAACTGAACAGGACTGCATTAGCTACATTAGCTACCAGTATCCAAGGAGCCACGGTACCTGTAACAGGCAATATTTGCAATACAAAATTAACAGGAGGCACAGAACTTCAGTCCCTGCTGCAAACTGCCAATTACTACCTAGGAAACAAATACTATTCAATGACAAGAACTGGATAAGCATATGGCATTTTTAACAGCTTTATTGAAATATCTTTCACATACCACACAATCGACCCATTTAAAGTGTACAATTCAATAGCTCTTAGTATACTCAGAGTTGTGCCACCGACACTACAATTAATTTTAGAACATTTTTATCACCCCAAAAAGAAGCCTTGTACCCACTAGCAATCACTTCCCGCCTCCCCCCACCAAATTTCTCTCCCACCTCTAAGTAACTACTAATTTATTTTCTGTCTCTATAGATTTCCCTGTTCTGAATACTTCATATAAATGAAATCATACAATATGTGGTCTTTTGTGCCTGGCTTCTTTCACTTAGGATAATGTTTTCAAAGTTCATTCCTTGATATGGCTGAATAATATTCTGCTGTTTGGATAGACCACATTTTATTTATCCACCAGCTGATGAACATTTGGATTGTTTCCACTTTCTGGCTGTTGTTAATAATGCTACTATCAACATTAGTTTACAAGCTTTTGTGTGCACGTATGTTTTCGTTTCTCTTGGGTACATATCAGGAGTGAACTGCTAGGATGTTTAACATTTGAGGAACTGCCAAACTGTTTTTCAAAATAGCTGCACCATTTTACAGTCCCACCAAGAGAGTATGAGGGTTCCCATTTCTCCATATCCTCACCAACATGTACTATCTGCCTTATTTATTATAAATAACCCAATAGGTATGAAGTGGTATTTCACTGTCATTTTAATTTTCATTTCCCTAATAGCTAATACCCCCCTTTTTTTTTAATTGCATTTTAGGTTTGGGGGTACATGTGAAGAACATGGAAGATTGTTGCATAGGTACACACATGGCAGTGTGATTTGCTGCCTTCCTCCCCATCACTTATATCTGGCATTTTTTTAAGCACCAGAGATATTTTGACAAAACCTAAAAAATCACCCATCAAAACTTTTGGCAATAAAACTGCCAAAGTATGTGAAATGCTTAAGCCTTACCTCTGGGTCGAAGATGAGGGATGATACAAGAAGTCAGAAGTAACGAGAAGGTCAAGGATGAGCCAGGCGTGGTGGCTCACACCTAGAATCCCAGCACTTTGGGAGGCCGAGGTGGGAGGATCACTTGAGGCTAGGCATTCACGACTAGCCTGGGCAACATAGTGAGACATCGAAGAACGATAAGGACAAAGAGAAAAGTCAAGCGTGTCTACCGAATACATTATTTGAGAATTAAAAAGCATCACTTTACATTTTCATATGGCTGTTTGAAATCAGACATAATCGCCACACCAAAGTAGCTATATCAAAATGTCCTGCTTTGAACTACGCACTGATGATTAGAATTAAGTATTTGGTGAAGACAGGACCCCTAGGTTGGAGAAGATTCATTTGTTTCACTCTCTTTTCCAGTATTTGTCATTATATTCTTCAAAGGCAAGTATTTATAGGAACTCTCACAGAGTTGAGCATAAATTGCTGAAACTCTTTTGGAAAGCAATTTGGCCATATATTCTAAAAGCCTTAAAATGTATATTCTCTGTGGTCTGTTTATTTCATTTTTGGAAAGTTATCTTAAGAAAATAATATGAAATATGCTGGGTGCAGTGATGCACTCCTGTAATCCTAGCCATCTGGGAGGCTGAAGCCAGATGATCATTGAGACCAAGAGTCCAAGACCAATCTGGGCAACATATGGAGACCCCATCCCTACAAACAAACAAACAAAAAATACAAAAATTAGCTGAATGTGGGGGGTGCACGCCTTTAGTCCTAGCTAGTTTGGAGGCTCGGGTGACAGGATTACTTGAGGCCAGGAGTTCAAGGCTACAGTGAGCTATGTTCATGCCCCTGCACTCCAGCCTAAGCAACAGAGTGAGACCTTGTCTCTAAAGATAATATATATGTGTGTGTGTGTATATATATATATACATATATATGAAATATAGGAAGGGGCCGGGCGCGGTGGCTCACGCCTGTAATCCCAGCACTTTGGGAGGCTGAGGTGGGCAGATCTCGAGGTCAAGAGATTGAGACCATCCTGGCCAACATGGTAAAACTCCGTCTCTACTAAAAATACAAAAATTAGCTGGGCGTGGTGGTGCGCGCCAGTAGTCCCAGCTACTCAGGAGGCTGAGGCAGGAGAATTGCTTGAACCCAAGAGGCGGAGGTTGCAGTGAGCCAAGATTGTGCCACTGCACTCCAGCCAGGCGCCTGGTGACAAAGCGAGACTCTGTCTCAAAAAAAAGAAGGAAGGAAGCACATTCCTGAAGAATTTGTAACAGAGGATTCAATCTAAACATTTAATACTAGAAAAATAACTAATGAAATACAACTCACTGAATGAAATATATTTTAGCAATTAAAATGACATTGATAAGTTGCATAGCAAGGAAAAATGTTTAAATTATAATGTGGACATTAATGTTAATGATATAATAAAATTGTATCAGCTTTGTAAAACAAAACAATATATATGCCCAGAAGAAATACTGGAAAGAAATGCTTCAACGTGAATGCCGTCATTGTATCTCAATGGTAGGACTATAAATGTTTTAAAAATATTTTTTTCCAAATTTTTAAGCAATGTACAAGGATTATTTATACAAGCGAGAAATGTGCTTTTTAAATAAAACTAACATCCAGGCTCAAAGCCCAGTCCTGCACTGAAGGACTTACATAAACACTAACTTCTAATGGTCTTATTTCTAAGGGGCCAGGAATGCACACTCTCTTCAGAGGAGCAGTACAGTCCACTAGAGACAAGACCTGGCCTACGAGCCAGAAGAGCCAGTCTCTAGTTCTAGGTTATGTGTCTCTTACCACTTCTGAAGGGTAGAAGAGTTGAAAGAAAACAAACACTGATTGCATACTGACTTTCATTTCATTATTTCTGTTGTACAGAGGAGGATAGTTTGAGCCCAGGAGGCGAAGGTTGCAGTGAACCAAGATCGTATCACTGCAGTCCGTATCACTCACTCACTCTGCGACAGTGAGACCTCTCTAGATAAATAAAATATATGTATATTTATATTTATATACAGCATATATTTGTATCTCTACATATGATTTATATTGTGGTGATAATTAGCAGTTTACCGAATAACTTGATTCTCTTCTTTACACCTTCATGGTGAAACTGCACATCCCCATTGCTCTGAGGTTAGCCATGGCCATACATATATGATTAACATGGAACAACTCCCTAAGTACCATGATGCCCCATGTGACAGAACTAATATGTGGTGGGGATTCAAACTCAAATCTATAGAGGCAGAGACATCTATACAATAGAAGTAATGAAATCTACCATACTTACTGCACAAAGTCAAAGTCATGTTAGGTAAATCCATGTAAAAGTTTCATATAAAATATCCAGTTCCATGGACATGTAAAACTCTAAGGCTTTCCACACAACCTCTTAATTCGCTAGATATTTCATAGCACCTGAAGGAATTATATGTTTCTTCTGCCTTCTTAAGCTAACAAGTCAAAAGTAATTAAGGACTTTTTTTAGTGAATGAGAAGAAGAAATTTTTTAGTTATAATGCAGATCATGGAAGGCAAATGATTATTTGGTAAACATTTAAATAACCAAGGGTGAAAATATTTACAATGTATATGAGATAAAAAGTAACTATCCATAATATTTACAAACCAAAAAGAAAAACACATAAACAAAACAACCCAAAAGATGAAAAGAACAAAGAATACATTCAGTCAATTCACAGAAGAAGCAAGACAAATGAACTAACTTATGCAAAAAGTTCAACCTTGTTGACAATCAGAGAAATGTAAATTAAAAGAACACATTTTTACCTGTCAGTCTGGCAAAGACACACAAGATGAACAGTATATAGTATTGGAGCAGATATGCAAAGACAGGCAGTCTCAAACCCTGCTGAAGGCAATTTGATAGTAACTACCAAAATATAAAGTACATATGCCCTTTGACCCAACCATTCCTAGGAATTTATCCCACAGAAGTATTTGCACAAACACATACTTAAAATGCCTGAAAAGGCCAGGTGCAGTGGCTCACACCTGTAATTCCAGCACTTTGGGAGGCCAAGGGGGGCAGATCACTTGAGGACAGGAGTTCAAGACCAGCTTAGCCAACATGGTAAAACCTTGTCTCTACTAAAAATACAAAAATTAGCTAGGCAGGCTGGGTGCAGTGGCTCACGCCTGTAATCCCAGCACTTTAGGAGGCCAAGGCAGGTGGAGGTCAAGAGATCAAGACTATCCTGGTCAACTCGGTGAAACTCCATCTCTACTAAAAATACAAAAATTAGCTGGGCTTGGTGGCGTGCACCTGTAGTTCCAGTTTATTTGAGAGGCGGAGGCAGGAGAATCACTTGAACCCAGGAGGCGAAGGTTGCAGTGAGCTGATATCGTGCCACTGCACTCCAGCCTTGTGACAGAGCGAGACTCCGTTTCAAAAAAAAAATTAGCTAGGCATGGTGGCACACGCCTGTAATCCCAACTACTCTGGAGGCTGAGGCACAAGAATCCCTTGAACCTGGGAGGCAGAGGCTGCAGTGAGCCAAGATAGCACCACTACACTCCAGCCTGGGCGACAGAGCAAGACTCCATCTCAAAAAAAAAAAAAAAACAGTCTGAAGAGTGATGTTTACTGCACCACTCTTTATAATAGCAAAGAAAACACATGGAAACAACATGCATCAGTAAATTATGGTACATCTGTAAAATGGACTATTAGGTTGTTAAAATGAAATGAATCTAT
Source organism: Ateles fusciceps (assembly GCA_036589455.1). NCBI lineage: Eukaryota > Metazoa > Chordata > Mammalia > Primates > Atelidae > Ateles > Ateles fusciceps. The sequence goes on from JAZHEH010000952.1 coordinate 21,489,400, forward strand.
GCATACTAACAGAGAAAGGTGTACATGAGGTACTGCTAGAAAAGCAGTTGCCAAACACTATATACAGGGTATAACTGCAGCATTTTAAAAAATGAAGTATCTGCTGGGTATAGTGGCTCACACCTGTAATCCCAGCACTTTGGGAGGCCAAGGCAGGAGAATCACTTGAGTCTAGGAGACTAGCTTGGGCAACATGGCACAATGCTGTCTCTACAAAAAAATATAAAAAATTAGCTGGGTATGGCGTGCACCTGCAGTCCCAACTCCCGGGGGCAAGGGGAGCTGAGATGGGAGGATGGTTGAGCCCAGGAGGCGGAGGTTGCAGTGAGAAAAGATAGCAGCACTGCACTCCAGCCTGGGCGACAGAGCAAGACCCTCTCTAGAAAGAAAAATAAAATATGCGTATATTTATATTTATACATAGCATGTATTTTTATCTCTACATGTGATTTATATCATGGTGGTAATTAGCACAGTCTACCCAAAAGCCTGATTCTCCTCTTTACACCCTCATGGTGGGACTGCACATCCCCATCCCTCTGAGGTTAGCCATGGTCATGTAACTTGCTTCAGAAAATAAAATGTGAGCTAAAGTAATACATCACTTCTGGGCAGAAGTTTTAAAAACCCATGCAAATTCACCGCCACAAGACTTTTCCCTCCCTCAGTGACTCCTGGAAGCAGGTGTCACAATGGGAGACCAGGATCTCAATAACCAAGATGATGAGAGACCCCTGCTCCCCATCCCCACCAACCCCCACTGAATGCACAACATGGGCAAGAAATAAACTTTGGTTGTATTAAGCCACTGTTATTTTGTGGTTGTTACTATAGCACATTTAGCCAACCTGATATATACAAGAATAAGAAAAAATATGGGCCAGGCATAGTGGCTCATGCCTATAATCCCTGCACTTTGGGAAAAGGCGTGTGGATCACAAGGTCAGGAGTTCAAGACCAGCCTGGCCAACATGGTGAAACCCCGTCTCTACTAAAAATACAAAAATTAGCCAGGCATGGTGGCCCACACCTGTAATCCCAGCTATTTAGGAGGCTGAAGCACGAGAATTGCTTGAACTAGGGAGGCAGAGGTCACAGTGAGCCAAGATTGCACCACTGTACTCCAGTCTGGGCAACAAAGCAAGACTCCATCTCAGAAAAAAAAAAAAAAAAAAAAAAGAAAGAAAGAAAAGAAAAGAAAGAAAGAAAGAAAAAATCTGGAAAAATACTTATCAAATTGTGATTCTGGTATCACCTCTCAGAAGTGACGTACAGGGGAAGAGGGAAAGGGAGCGAGGGTGGGGTGGGGGTTTTGTTTTAGTTTTTATTTTATATGCTTGGGAACTGTATAAATTTTCATAAGCACATACTGTTTCTGGAATTGGAATAAAGTTATTTACACATAATCTAAGATGTCCAGAAAATGGTCCACTGTTGCTTTTTAAAATTCCAACAACCCACAGTTCTGACACAAGGAGCAAGAAAATCTCTCTATGAGCATAAAGAACGAAATAGGAAAACGCCTTCATCAGAGTTCTAGGCAGATGCACTGAGGAATTTGTTTGAAAAGCAAAAAGATACCCAGGGAAGACTACACAGGAGATAAACTGCCTGTTCTTCCAACTTCATTAGGGTGTGAAGGTTTTATTCAGATGACAGAGAAGCATATGGGAGAGGGGAGCAAGCCTCCAGAAGTGCCTGCTAGGACTTATAAAGCATTTATAAAAATTACTAGATAATGGTTCAGAAACACCCAGGGAAACAAACACGCACGCAAACGGCAGCGGCAGCAGCTGGCAAGGCGCAACTTGACACAAGGAGGAAGCAGAGATGGAAGTCCACCTGGAATATGGAAACTGAATCATTCTCTAGAGCAAAACAATAACCTCTGTGAAGGAATCTCGAGGGACATGACTCAGCTTCAGAGGAGCAACCACAAGGAAAGGAGGGGTTCAAACCTAATTAGAGGTTGGCAAGCTGATCTTCCTGCTCACATCATCCATTTTTCTGTTGACAAAATTTAATTAAGATATCATAGAGACCACCAGAGGGAAAGCCAAACCAATATGTATTCTCTTAAAGTGCCAGGCGCTTTTAAGATTTTCTGACTTTGGCGGGAGGATCCCAAGATGGCCGAATAAGAGGCAGCTCCGGAAAGCAGCTCGCAAGGGAGAGAGACGCAGAAGCCGAGTGGTCTCCACAATTCCAAACAAGGTACCAGGTTCGTTTTGTGGGTCTGGTTGGACAGTGGGTATATCATCAAAATTGAAAGAGTTAGAGGAGCAAGATCAAAAAAACTCAAAAGCTAGCAGAAGATAAGAAATAACTAAGATCAGAGCAGAACTGAAGGAGATAGAGACACAAAAAACCCTTTAACCATAAACTCATTTGAAACTGAGAAAAAAAAATTAAAGGGTAAAAAAAATGTTTGGTTTTAAGAAGTCAAACTGCTATGGAAGGTGCTTTACTCAAAAACTTGGTCCACAACCTTCATTAGATTATCTATCAGGGCAATTAAACTTTGGCCATATGCATTTGTCCCTTTTTGTAGAAATATAATTTTGACTCAATTATCTTTTAGAAACTAGTGAGTATATACTACTATTTCATGACTAAAATTCTGAAATTAAAGCACTCTAAGATAAAAAAAAAAAAAAAAAAATCAAATCCAGGAGCTGGTTTTTTGAAAAGATCAACAAAATAGATAGACTGCTAGCCAGACTAATAAAAAAGAAAGAGAGAAGAATCAAATAGATGCAATAAAAGAGTGATAAAGAGGACATCACCACCGACTCCACAGAAACACAAGCTAACGTCAGAGATTACTACAAACAACTCTATGCACACAAACCAGTAAATCTGGAAGAAATGGATAAATTCCTGGACACTTGCACTCTCCCAAGACTAAACCAGGAAGAAGTTGAAACTCTGAATAGACCAGTAACAAGGGCTGAAGTTGAGGCAGCAATTAATAGCCTACCAACTAAAAAAGCCCAGGTCCAGACGGGTTTACAGCCAAATTCTACCAGACGTACAAAGAGGAGCTGGTACCATTCCTTCTGAAACTCTTCCAAATAATACAAAAAGAGGGAATCCTCCCTAACTCATTTTATGACACCAACATCATCCTAATACCAAAACTGGGCAGAGACGCAACAAAAAAAGAAAACTTCAGGCCAATATCCATGATGAACATCGACACAAAAATCTTCAATAAATACTGGCAAACAGAATGCAACAGCATATCAAAAAGCTTATTAATCATGATCAAGTAGGCTTCATCCCAGGGATGCAAGGCTGGTTCAATGATTCGCAAGTCTATAAATGTAATCCATCACATAAACAGAACCAAAGACAAAAACCGCATGATTTTCTCAATGCATGCAGAGAAAGCCTTTGACAAAATTCAACAGCGCTTTATGCTAAAAACTCTCAATAAACTAGGTATTGATGGAATGTATCACAAAATAATAAAAGCTATTTATGACAAACCCACAGCCAATATCATACTGAACAGGCAAAAACTGGAAGCATTCCCTTTGAAATCTGGCACTAGACAAGGATGCCCTCTCTCACCACTCCTATTCAATATAGTATTGGAAGTTCTAGCCAGAGCAATCAGGCAAGAAAAAGAAATAAAGGGTATTCAATTAGGAAAAGAGGAAGCCAAATTGTATCTATTTGCAGATGACATGATTGTATATTTAGAAGACCCCATCGTCTCAGCCCAAAATCTCCTGAAACTGATAAGCAACTTCAGCAAAGTCTCAGGACACAAAATCAATGTGCAAAAATCATAAGCATTTCTATACACCAAAAACAGACAGAGAGCCAAATCAAAAGTGAATTCCCATTCACAATTGCTACAAAGAAAATAAAATACCTAGGAATACAACTAACAAAGGATGTAAAGGACCTCTCCAAGGAGAACTACAAACCACTGCTCAGTGAAATAAGAGAGGACACAAACAGATGGAAAAACATCCCATGATCATGGATGGGAAGAATCAACATCGTGAAAATGGCCATACTGCCCAAAGTAATTTATAGATTCAATGCTATCCCCATCAAGCTACCAATGACCTTCTTCACAGAACTGGAAAAAACCACTTCAAACTTCATATGGAACCAAAAGAGAGCCTGCATAGCTAAAACAATCCTAAGCAAAAAGAACAAAGCAGGAGGCACGACGCTGCCTGACTTCAAACTATACTACAAGGCCACAGTAATCAAAACAGCATGGTACTGGTACCAAAACAGAGATATAGACCAATGGAACAGAACAGAGGCCTCAGAAGCAACACCACACATCTACAATCATCTGATCTTTGACAAACCTGACAAAAGCAAGCAATGGGGAAAGGATTCCCTGTTTAATAAATGGTGTTGGGAAAACTGAGTAGCCATGTGCAGAAAGCTGAAACTGGACCCCTTCCTGACACCTTACACTAAAATTAACTCCAGATGGATTAAAGATCTAAACATAAGACCTCACACCACAAAAACTCTAGAAGAAAACCTAGGCAGAACCATTCAGGACATAGGCATAGGCAAGGACTCCATGGCTAAAACACCAAAAGCAATGGCAACAAAAGCAGAAATAGACCAATGGGATTTAATTATACTCCAGAGCTTCTGTACAGCAAAGAAAACAATCATTAGAGTGAACCAGCAATCAACAGAATGGGAAAAAATTTTTGCAATCTACCCATCTGACAAAGGGCTAATATCTTACAAAGAACTAAAACAGATTTACAAGAAAACAACAAACAAACCCATTCAAAAGTGGGTGAAGGATATGAACAGACACTACAAAAGAAGACATCTATGAGGCCAACAAACATATGAAAAAATGCTCATCAACTCTGGTCATTAGAGAAATGCAAATCAAAACCACATTGAGATACCATCTCGCACCAGTTAGAATGGTGATCATTTAAAAAATCTGGAGACAACAGATGCTGGAGAGGATGTGGAGAAATAGGAACACCTTCACCCCATTGGTGGGAGTGCAAATTAGTGCAACCATTGTGGAAGACAGTGTGGTGATTCCTCAAGGACCTAGAAATAGAAATTCCATTTGAGCCAGCAATCCCATTACTGGGTATATATCTAAAGAATTGTAAATTGTTCTATTATAAGGACACATGCACACGTATGTTCATTGTGGTACTGTTTACAATAGCAAAGACCTGGAACCAACCCAAATGTCCATCAATGATAGACTGGATAAAGAAAATATGGCACATATACACCATGGAATACTACATAGCCATAAAAAACAATGAGTTCGTGTCCTTCATAGGGACATGGATGAATCTGGAAACCATCATTCTCAGCAAACTGACACAAGAACAAAAAACTAAACACAGCATGTTATCACTCATAGGCATGTGTTGAACAATTAGAACACATGGACACAGGGATGGGAGCATCACATACTTTGGTCAGTTGGTGGGGCGCTAGAGGAGGGACAGCGGGGGGGGGTGGGGAGGGGGGGGGAGGGGATAATGAGGGGGGGAAATACCAGATATAGGTGATGGGGGGATGAAGGCAGCAAACCACCTTGCCATATATGTACCTATGCAACAATCCTGCATGATCTGCACATGTACCCCAGAACCTAAAGTACAATAAAAAATATTTAAAAAAAGATTTTCTGACTTCATCCTCACAATGACTCGCTAGTATTTTATACTCAGCCTTAGAAATGAGGTAAAGCAACTTGTTCAGGGGCACAGAGCCACTATGTGACCCAGGAAATTTGTATCTTTTCCACATAGCTGGTAGATACTTTCATGCAGAATAACATCTGTTTTCCCTGTGAAACCCACAAAGATACTGATGTCACTCAAATGGTTAAAATGAGTTTCCCGTGGTGATGTACATAATTAATATACCAAAGTACGAGACAGGTCCAGCACGGTGGCTCATGCCTGTAATCCAGCACTTTGGGAGGCCAACGCGGGCAGATCATCTGAGGTCAGGAGTTCAAGACCAGACTGGCCAACACAGTGAAACCCCGTCTCTACTAAAAATACAAAAATTAGCCTGGCATGGTGGCAGGCACCTGTAGTCCCAGCTACTCAAAAGGCCTTTTGAGACAGGAGAATTGCTTGAACCCGGGAGGCAGAGGTTGCAGTGAGCCAAGATTGCACCACTGTACTCCAACCTGGGCAACAGAGCAAGACTCCATCTCAAAAAAACAAACAAACAGACGAGAAACAAAGTATGAGATAGGCACCAGGTCCAGAATGGAGACTTTAAAACATTCAATTAGACTCAGGAAACTTTAAAAGTATAATTGATTTAAAAAGAAAAAAACCATGAAATCAGTGTTATTTTTAACATCTTAAACCTGCACTACATCAAGTTGACATTCACCCAGAATGCAACTGTCCCTTACGCTGCAGCCATCTGTGTGTGGCTGTGTCATCTGCTGTATCCCCAAGATGCCAAATATGGCCTGGCAGAAAGTAGATCTCAAAATATTTATTAAATGAGTTAAATTAGCTGGTCATACCTGCACTGATTAACCAGTAACCTACATATATGGACTACATTTTATAATACATTTCCGCCCCCCACCCCCACCAGTTTAAGAAAAAAAAAATAGATCAAATAACCAATGCCTTTAATTACACAATAGAAAGAAAGGACTCAACACTAACTGAATATCTACAGTGTGCCAAACATTGGGTTAAGGCAATTTACATACATTCCTTCATTTACTCTCACAAAAATTCTGTGAGATGGCACTAGCCCATTGCTACAGTTGAAGAAACTGAGTCTCAGAGAGGTTCTGTATTTAGTACACAATTTAGTCACACAAGCAATCAGAGGCAAGGATTTTAACCTACATCTGTCTGATTTCAAAGCCCATGCCAACTACAAGATACAATACTTCCCCTTGAAAGAAAGCACTTAAACGGTGGTCGATTACTTTTACAATATGTTCAAGAATAGACTTAAATAAAAAATAAAATGTATGATTGAATTTTCGCCTTAAACTTCCACTGATACAAAACCAGAATCCAAAACAGTAGCAAAATTGTGGCACAGTAAACTGTATGTTTTATAACACGGAAAACAGCCTAACAATTGCAACACCTGCTTAAAAACACACAGACACGATTTTAATTTATAGGAGTTATAGAACTTGAATGTGAGCCCCTTGAATTTATTGTCTCTTAAAGGACTATTTAAGGAGTTGGTGTGGATTCATGAAGCTATTACCCGATTACCCGGGTTGTATTGTTCAAACAACAGTGGATTGTGATTTTTATGTTATGACAAGTATAACTTGCAACAGAAAAATTCCAATAGATTAGACATTAAAATAACATATATGTTGAAGGAGAACATTTGATGGCGTAAGGTATATAATATTTTTTTAAATATAGTGCTATTTTTAAAAAATGGGAAGTTAGTCGCAATGGCCATCATTGAAAATAGAAAGGGAGGGAGGTTAGACTACCCAATATTTCATTTTATACTCTGCCTTCTTCCAGAAGGAATCCAAAACAGAAAGATTCAAATAGCTGGCTTACATTCCACAGAGGAGGAAGGCAGCCCAGCTAGTCAAATGGCACAGGAATCGCATCTCCCCTGTGGGCAGCAGCAAGACAGAATTTGGAAGGCGCAGGCACCAAATGCTCCCTCTGCCAGGCAGGATATATTTCAGTGTGTTTTATTTTAAGTCCTGTTTGCATTATTACTCTCCTGATTCTGACTGACTCCAATGTCACTTGAGTTATGGGTCAAATGAGGAATGGGAAGGTTAAGAAATGGAGAATCATAAAACACACTTAAACGTGGGCTTTGGAACAAAATAAAGACTACTGTTTGAACCCTGGCTTTCTCATTTACTTGCTGTGCCCACCTCAGTTTCTTCTGTTGTTACTTGAGAATGATAATTATGATAGTGATGGTAATAGAATAACTTCTTGCAGAATGGTTTGTAGCAAAGGATTAGCAAAGAAGGAGGTACATGCCTGAAAACTGGTTACAAGCCCAAGCCCTAGATGGCTCTGCCACTGGTTACCTGTGTGGCCATGGGTTGGCCCTGTACTGGCCTCTCGCTAAGCCTCAGTTCCCTCATCTGTAAGTTGAAGATGATAATGCAGTCTATTTCAGAAGGTTGTTGTGAGGATTCCATAAATAATGCATAGTAAATACTCTATACAATTATTTTTTGAGACGGAGTCTCACTGTGTTGCCCCGGCTGAAGGGCAGTGGCTCCATCTCAGCTCACTGCAACCTCCGCCTCTCAGGTTCAAGTGAATCTCGTGCTTCAGCCTCTCAATACAATTTTTCATGAGCAAAAAATACTTAGTACAATGCCTTGCACATAACCCATATTTAATAAACAGTAACTAATATTATACACGGTGTAAATAGGTCAACATAGTAAGTGTATACTTGTTCTAAGGAAAGGCTGGATACATTTCAGGAAACAATGCATGATTTGGAGTCTCTGAAACAAAGACTTCATATTGTAATAGATCTCAGGACAGGGGCTTATTCAAACTATCATCAACAAAGGTCCCTCTATGAAATCTCTCAGAGCCCTCATTCACATTAGCTGGTGGCCATGGAACCACTGTGCACATATACACAACCTACATCTCCAAGGAGGGCAGCTCACAACAAAAGCGGCATCTATTCTCCATGGTGTCTTTCCTCTAAGGTGTTTTTTAATAAGGATAGGAAAATGACAGAAGAATCCATGGGGGATGGGGAGACTTCACAGGATGGGAAGAGGGCCATACAAATCCATAAACATTGAGCATCTGCTGTGAGCCAGGAACCATGCCTTTCTCTCATGTTGCAACTTCAGTGGTGACTCTGTAAACATGATTTTGCTATTTGAGAATAACTTCAGTCTTGTCTACAAGTTTACAGAGCTCACATCTGTGACTCTTCCCTTTCAGAAACAAATTTAACACTGTGGACACAGTTAAATTAGACCTGACCAGAACGGGTATGACTGCAAACGGAATCATCTGCGAGCTGGCAATGGTTCACTTGGGACTGAAGGAGAGTGGGCAAGTGAGGCTGGGTCTATATATGGCAAGCAACCTGTGATCAAACTCAGTCAGAAGCGCAAGCTTCTTGGCATGGCCTTCAACATGCTCTGTGATCTGGCTCCTTCTTCATCGCTCTCCACTGCCCCACATGCTCCCTAAGCTGCCATCATCCCACCCCGCCTATAAAACGTGGTCCATACTGCCTGCCTTGTTGTCCCTACCCTGTATAGAACGTCCTTGACTCACTTACCTCCCAGACCAAACTGCAACTGTCTGCTTACATTTATTCCTCCTCCTACACTAGGAGCTCCTGGAGGGCAAGGAGTGTATTGTGTTCACATCTACATCTGTGACCTCCAGCCCAGTGTTCACCAATAGAGAGCACAGACTTGAAGCCTGATGTCAAATGGAATGCCTATTTCAAATGCTAGCTCTGTTCCTTACTAGCTGTGCGGCCTCGGGTAAGTTAACCTCTGTGTACTTCCATTTTCTCATCTGTACAATGGACATAATAAGGCACTTACTTTACTGAGTTGTTGGGAGAATCAAATAATTGTATATATGTAGAGCACTTAAAACAGCACCTGGAACAGAGTAAGAGCTATATGAAGATTTCTTATCATGGTGGTGGTTGTTGTTGCTAAATATATGTGGAATAAAGAAAAGTGAAAAAGGGGCCAGAGTGGTGGCTCATGCCTCTAATTCCAGTACTTTGAGAGCAGGTAAATCAGTTGAGGTCAGGAGTTCAAGACCAGCCTAGCCATCACGGTGAAACCCCATCTCTACTAAAAATACAAAAGTCAGCCAGGCATGGTGATGCATGTCTGTAATCTCAGCTACTCAAGAGGCTGAGGCAGGAGAATTGCTTGAACCTGGGAGGCGGAGGTTGCAATGAGCCAAGATCACACCACTGCACTCCAGCCTAGGTGACAGAGCAACACCCTGTCTCAAAAAAAAAAAAAAAAAAAAAAAAACTGAAAAAGGAAGGAGGGAGATTGTGTGCCCTGCAGCTGAGCAAACTTCTGAATTCACATGCTGGTTCAGTCCTACCCTGTTAAAGTAGACAGTGATATATAGCTCCTCATTACGCATGCATAAAAGGAGACGCAGCTTTCACTCTGGTTGGTGTTCATGACCTTATTTCTTACCTGGGCTACCTATCCACTCCCACCGAAGCCAGCCACCTGGGTACTCCCCAACCCTGCAGCCACACAGCATGACATGCAAGAGACACTGTTGCTCACTCCCTTGCCCTGCAGGCCCCAGTAGAAGTTCTTACTCCTAGAACATCAGTGCTTGGGAGTTCAAGATGATCTTATCCAATATCACCCCCGTAACAGATGGGGAAAGACAGGCCTAGAGAGGTCATGTGTTTGCACTTGCTAGTACCAGGAATATACATATGCTACTTTTCATACAGTCAACTTTGTAGGAGGTACTAAGAATACTAGTACCTTAAATTTTATTTAAAATTTAAATAAATGTTTAAAGCAGGAAGGAACTTTAAGGTTTAGCTACTCTGGCACTTTTTAACCTCCACACTCTGGGGTGTCAAGATGTGATATAAGCTCTGTTGCAACTATTCCATAATTCATTTGATGAATATTTATTGAGCACCTACAATGTACTGTACATTAGGGACATAAGTCAGCTACCACCCCTGCCTTCAGGACTTCATACACTAATGAGGGTGATATTAATAATCACAAGTCTAACAGTAGAGTCTTATTGTTGCAAGTGAATGATGTTATTTTAATTTTCAATTTTTTTTTCTTTTTTAGAGACAGGGTCTTGCTCTGTCACCCACGCTGGAGTACAGTGGCACAATCATAGCTGCATCCTTGATCTCCTGGACTCAAGTGGTCCTCCCACCTCAGCCTCCCAAGTCGCTGAAATTACAGGCATGAGCTACCACTCAGCGAATTATATTTTAAAATATACTAGAATAGGCATCTCCACCTATATGCCAATGTGCTCTCTGAGCGGGAAAAAAAGGCAGGGTTGGAGGTGGAAAAAGCAGTTACAGGTAGTGCCCTGGAAACTGCCTACTGCCCAGGGTTGACCAGCGCAAGAGTCTCATGTAGATCAACATTACCATTATGTGGCTGCTGAAGTAGAGAGACTGGAAACCACTGAACTAGCTCTGCCCACCCCTGCTTTACAGATAAGCAAACGGAGGCCTGAAGGGTTTAACTAACTTGCCTTGACAAATGGAAGAACATTAAAATACTGTTAATGGCTCACATAATCTTCCTCCCCAAAACAGGTCCAAATCCCTTCACATGGCATGTGATCTGATCCCTGCTCATTTCTGCAGCCCCATCTCTCACCATTCCACCTCCCATGCTATGATCCAGCCATACTGAATTATACACAAAGTCCTGAAAGGCCCTCTGCTTTGCCCATACCACTCCTGCAACCAGGGATCCAAAGTCCATGGCCCCTAAATAACTCCAGTTCATTTTCAGCACGCAGGACTCAGCTCCAGTTTATCTCCTCCAAGAAGCCCTTCCTGGGCTGCCCTTCCTGTACCTCCCACAGCACTTCTACTTTCACATAGAAACACTTATCACATAATGTATTCATCCATTCAGCAAATATTTATTGAGCAGCTTCTATGTGTCAAGCACCTGCGGGTACAGCAATAAACAAAACAAAGCCCCTGCCCTCACAGAGCTTACCTTCTAGTGAGGGAAACAGACAATAAATAACAATATATAATATAATGCCAGGTGAAGTTTAGTACTATGGAAAAAAAAAGACCAAAGGCTGGAGACTGATGGGAAGGTATCATCTAAAGAAGTGACAAGAGTAAGCCATGCAAATAACTGAAAAGGTAGCATTTCAGGATGCAGCGGCAATGGACCTATAATGACCACAATTATTCCTTTACTTGTGTTTTATTCCCTATTGAACTATACGATCCTTGGGGGCAAGGATCACATCTTAAGCATGTTTGATTCCCAGGGCCCAGCATAGAACTCGGCAGCTCCATAGTGGACATTTACAGAATGAGTGAATGAACCTGGGCTGGGATGTATGAGTCCATCTGGCCCCATCTCTCCTAGCAAACAAGATCTGGCCTGCTTCATGTCTCTCTCTCCCCACAGGGCTAAGCTAAGTGGAGGCCCCACTTGGGCCAATCTGCCTAACCTGATTCCATAGCCTGGATTCAGCTGCTGGATTCTCACTTCATTAGGACCATGACACTGACAAGTTGTCCAGTTTCTAGCCCTTATATCTCTGGCCTGGACCTGGGACCCTGTCTAGAAACCCAGATACTTTAGAACTGAGAGCATGCCCTTGTTTTCTCCAAGTTTCCCCAGCATGAAAGTTCCCCTCTGAATCCCAAGCCCCAGGGCTGAGGGCCCAGACACCTGGAGTCAGACTTCCCCAGTGCCTAACCTCTATCCACCTGGAAGTCAGTTCTGCCTGATCCAGAGTCAGACTTCCCCAGTGGCTAACCTCTATCCACCTGGAAGTCGGTTCTGCCTGATCCTTGACTTCCCTCTGAACCAAATGAGTTCTTTCCTACTGGAACATCAACGCTCTGACCACATTAATCCTTTCTGTGGCCATCTCTCTGTGTGTTCCAACTTAATGAAACCATTACCGAGTATCTGCCATAGCCAAGGCACAGGGCTAAGTACCTGAGTTCTCTGTTGCCTGTAGCAGATCCCTGTTCCCACTGGCTGTGTCCACACTCAGCTATCCTGACTCAAACTCCTGACACTCCTGAAAGCGCGTTCAATACCCTAAATGCTGCAAATACAGTCAAATGGCTTTATCCACTCAGCCAATTGCAGCAGACACCTCTAGAGTCATTGGTACTTCCTCCCATCCCCTGCCAGTCTAAAAGGAGCTCAGGGATCATAACTCATATCTTCATTCACCCTTTGATTCACCACTTACTGACACCTGCTGTATGCCAAGCTTGGAATATAAAATACAGTGCCTACACACATGATGATGACAGTGGTAGTCCCGGTGGTGGTGATGAGGTTGAGGAAGAGAGAAGGAGAGGGGTGGTAACATAAGTTACCACTTATTGCAGACTTGTGCTATAAAACACTAAGCAGTGAGTCTTCTAATGCTAACAAGATGATGAGATAAGTATAATTGGCCTCACTTTACAGAGAAGGGAATAAGCTGAAGAGGTGAAGCAACTTGCTCAAGGTCACACAGCTAAGTAGCAGAGTGAAGTGAGACCCTAGGCCTGCCTGCCTCCAAAATACAAACTGTTCCACTGTCCCAGAGTCACACAGCAAATGTTAAACAAATATAACTTCAGTGAAGAAGTGAGAGAGCCGATCCGGGGCCCCAGGGGCTTACAAGCTGCTGGGAGACAGACATACACATATACAACAAGCAGACGCGAGTGCTGATGGCTGGGGACAGATAAAGAGCTGCAGGGGAGCCAGAGGAGGGAGTGGCTGACTTGACCTGGAGGGGTCTGGAAAGCTCTGTTGGAGGAAGTGACTTAAGGAGTAGGCCTTAGAGGATGAGCGGTTTGCGGCTGACAAGCAAGCAGGTCGAGCATGGTGCACGGCAGGAGCTCATCCCTCGCCCGCCGACCTGACCTGGGCCGTACCGGGACCTCTGAGGTCGTCCTGTCCACCCCACTGTGCCCACGCGGCCGGGCCGGGCCTCACCTCCTTCCACTTGAGCTGGCGGATGCTGATCTTCAGGGCATCCAGGGAGGTCCTGGCCTTGGAGCTGTCCACGGTGACCGGCCGCTGGTAGCCGTTCTCGCCGGAACGGTGGCCCGAGCTCCGCTTGCAGCTTCGGCCCTTGCTCAGGGGCTTCCCGTGCAGGCAGAGGCCCCGCGCCGGCTTCTGCTTGGACGGGGGCAGCGTGGGCGGCGGCCGCTGAGGGACCTGGGCGTCCCCCTCCTCAGCCGCGCTGGGCTGCGTCGGGGCCGGGGCCTTGGGCTGCTCCTCCCCCGCCTTGCGCTCCGGTTCCCCGGCCGCGCCCGAGTCCACGCGGACCTGTTCCGCCGCCGTCTCCGCTGTGGCCTCGGCCTCAGCTTTGGCCGCCGCTTTGGCCGCGGCCACCGCCTCCGCCTCCCCACCGGGCAGCCAGCTCACTCTCGGAGCTGCCCCGCCGCATGGCGCTCAGGGCCGGCGCCAGTGCCAGTGCCGCCGCCGCCGCCGCTCCGCCACCCCAGCCCGCCACCAAACTGCCGCCGCTGCCGCCGCTGCCACGCGCTCCCCGCCCGAGCCCGTTGCCATGATCGCTCAGGCTCGGGTTGACAGCGGCAGTCACCGCCTCGAGACGGGATCCGGGAAGGGACAATTGTCGATCCAGCCCCAGCGACCTCATAGGCGAGGCTGCCCACGTGACCTTGCCTGTCACAGAGGCAGCGGCGGCCATGTTGGAAGAGGGCAAAGAGCCGCCGGGGCCCGCCCACACCGTAGAAGCGCTGAACCTCCGCGGCCCCGAACTCGGAGTGGCGAGGAGAGGCGGGAGTACAGATGGAGTGCGCATGGGGCTCCTGAGCCCGGGGACTGGGGGAGCAGAAACATTCCTGAGCCCGGGAACTGGGGAGCAGAAACAGCTACCTCAAGCAGGAGGCTCACTCCCCGCCAGCACACTCGCTGGGATAACTCTCGATAGGACTGAGAAGGCGCCCCCCGATGGGAACCTCCTCAGTGCGGTGGATGTAACCAGCCCAGGCCTTAGGGGGAGCAGAGAGTGTTCCACTGAAGAAACTCTCTGCTGGTCCTTTGAGCGCCCCCCAGATAAGAGGGGGAGGGCACTTTTCTCAGGGAACTCCCAATGGGATGGGGAAGCCCCCTACAGATTCCTCCCACTCGAGTCGAGTTGAGGATATTACCGATTTTTCTTTTCTTTTCTTTTTTTTTTTGACAGGGTCTCGCTCTGTCACCCAGACTGGAGTGCAGTGGCGCGATCTCGGCTCACTGCAGCAGCCTTAACTTCCCGAGGTCAAGCGATCCTCCCACCCCCAACCTCCCGAGCAGCTGGGACTACACGAACCCACCACTACGCCTGGCTAATTTTTGTATTTTTCGTAGAAACGTGGTTTCGCCATATTTCCCAGGCTATTCTCAAACTCCTGACCTCAGGTGATTCGCCCGCCTTGGCCTCCCAAAGTGCTAGGAATACAGGCGTGAACAACCACGTCCAGCCTGATTGCTTTTTCTTTTCTTTTCTTTGTTGTTGTTGTTGTTGTTAAGATGGGATTTCGTTCTTGTCGCCCACGCTGAGGTGCAATGGTGCGATCTCGGCTCTCTGCAGCCTCCACCTCCTGGGTTCAAGTGATTCTCTGCCTCAGCCTCCCGAGTAGCTGGGATTGCAGGCACCTGCCACCATGCTGGCTAATTTTTGTATTTTCAGTAGTGACGGGATTTCACCATGTTGGCCAGGCTGGTCTCGAACTCCTGACCTCAGATATCTGCCCGCCTCAGCCTCCCAAAATGCTAGGATTGGTTATAGGCGTGAACCACCGCATCCAGCCTAATTGCCTTTTTTTACTTTTTGTTTGTTTGTTTGTTTGTTGTTGAGACAGAGTTTCATTCTTGTCGCCCAGGCTGGGGTGTAATGGTGCGATCTCAGCTCACTGCAGCTTCCTCCTCCCGGGTTCAAGCGATTCTCCTGCCTCAGGAGATTCTCCTGCCAAGTAGCTGGGACTGCAGGCGCCCACCACCACACCCGACTAATTTTTGTATTTTTAGTAGAGATGGGTTTCACCATGTTGGCCAGACTGATCTCGAACTCCTGATCTCAGATGATCCGCCCACCTCAGCCTCCTAAAGTGCTGGGATTACAAGCTTAAGCCACTGCGCTCAGCCTGACTGCTTTTTCTTCTATCACTTTTTTTGTGGTGGTAAAATATACATAACAAAGTTTGCCATTGTAACATTTTTAGTATACGTTCAGGTGGCATTCAGTACGTTCATATTGTAGTTCAACCAGCACCACTGTGGGTCTCCAGAACTTTTTGATCTTCCCAAACTGAAACTTTGTGTCTGTGAAACAGTAACTCCCGATTTCCTTCTCCCCTAGTCTCTGGGAACCACCATTCTACTTTCTGACTATAAAGTTGACTATTCCTGGCCCCTCATGTAAGTGGAATCATGCAGTATTTGTCTTTTGTGTTCTGACTTATTTCACTTAGCATAAGGTCCTCGAGGTTCCTCCATGTTATAGCATGAGTCAGAACTTCACTCATGTTTAAGGCTGAATAATATTTCATCATGTGCATACACCACCTTGTTTTTATCCAATCATCTGCCAATGGACATTTAGGTTGTTTCCACCTTTCGGCTATTGTGAAGAATGTTGGTTAACACTGGTGTGCGAATACCTGTTTGAGCCCCTGCTTTCAATTTTTGGGGGTTGCCAACTATTTTAAAGCCAAACCAAGGAGAGAGCTCTCCCCCTCCCACCTGAGGGAGCCACATTTTTTTTTAGGAAATGGGGTGGAGAAGCTGTAACAGCACCCCAGACTAACGACAGAGGCCATGACTGCACACAGGGGAACTTCGCCTCGTTCTGCACTACAGGGTGAAAGAAACACAGAAGATGTCAACGTGGTCCCTCTTCCTCTCTCATCTCTCCAGGTGTCTTATTTCTTTGCTTTAGTCCAAGGGTTTCACTTGCTGAATAAACTGCCTTGAAATGTCCAAGTTATAAACTCAAGAGGCCCAAACCTCCTTTTTAGCAGCAGATGGCGCTCACATCTGTTCTCTTCGTGACTTTATTTTGGAGTTTCTTTAAGTATGGTCATCTGGCCACTTGCATGGGAGCAAGCTGGGGTGTTTATTTAAAATGTGGGCTGCTGGACCCCATCGCCAGAGACTTTGATGCAACTCATCTGTGCAGACCTGGGAGTCTGCCTGTTAAATTAGCTCCTCCCCTAATTCTAAGGCAGCTGAGACAAGAAACACGCCTGGAGTCTGTTTCAAGTCCTCTGGAAATTGTTGGAGCTGTCCGTGGTACTAGTAAAAGCCCTCACTGTCCCCCCATCTCTCTCCACCAACATGCCCCCCAAATCCTGTCCCTCCCCCCTGGTGTCCTTTAATCTAAGCAAGTGCCCCCCCACTTCATTCAGTCATCCAGGTGTGAAAATTGCAAGTCTTATCCCTCTCCCTGGCCTCCTAAAGCCAGTCCATCACCACGTCTTACAGGTTTTATATTGAGATCTCAGTTTCTGGGCCAGGCATGTTGTCCCACGCCTGTAATCCCAGCACTCTGGGAGGCTGAGACAGGAGGATCGCTTGAGGCCAGGAATTTGAGACCAGCCTGGCCAACATGGTGAAACCCCGTCTCTACTAAAAATACAAAAAAATTAGCTGGGCATGATGGCATGTGCCTGTAATCCCTGCTGCTCAGGAGACTGAGGCACGAAACTCATGAACCCAGGAGGCAGAGGTTGCAGTGAACTGAGATCGCACCACTGCATTCCAGCCTAGGCAACAGAGTGAGACTTTGTCTTTTGAGAGAGACAGACAGAGAGAGAGAGAGAGAGAGAGAGAGAGAGAGAGAGATCTTCCTCTTTCCTCTCTCATCTATCTCTATCATCACTAACCCAATTCAGGCTTCTGCTGTTAGCCCACCTCCAGTCTCTGCCACACACCCACCCATTCTCCACACCAGAACTGCCACTGTCCTATTTAGAAACCTCCCCTGGTTTGTCACCATCTACAGATAAAGTCCAAGAACATTGATTGTCCTAAGAGGCCCTTTCTGATTGCAATTTTCAAATCGCCCCCCTTCTCCCTGCCTCCACGCCTTTGTATACACTGTTCCTTCTGTCTGGACTTCCCCTGCCTCCGTGTCTCAGACAAGGTTTTCTCAGTGCCCCAGGCAGAAATAATTACCCTCTGTACTGTTCTACTGACACCCATAATTCTCATCCACACCTCTCAACCATGGTCTGTCTGTCACACCGTCTAGAAATCATCTCAGCCTCCACCATGAGTCTGGGTAAGAACAAATCTTGTCTGGTTCATCTCTGCATCCCCGTCTCTCGGGTCTTGAACACAGTGCCCTTGCTTTATTTATAGCAGTATGAACAAAGTAGTATGGATGTACTAATGAAGGAGTCATTTTCAGCCTCATATGTCAAATCTGTAAGGCCCATCCCATATAGAAATATTCATTTTGGCTTCAGATCCCAAGACCTCTTCTGCCTCAGAGGCTTTGCACAAGCCCTTCCCTCTGCCTTTCTTTAGCTCTCTGGCTACTTCTCCTTCAGCATTCAGTGTAAATGATACATCTGCACAGACACCTCTGATCTCTCCATCTAAGCCAGACTTCTTCAGATGAAATGATGATGCAAGAGAGGAAAACAGGAGGTATCATGAGGGAGTATATGATTAAGTGCCAAGGAGGCAAAGAGTAAAAAATAAAATTTATCCAGTAGCTCAAGGAATAGAGAGTTTACTGTGAATTAGAAAATCAGACCAGGCTTCCTATAAGAGAGAGATTATAAGCTAGTCTTCAAGGTGGACTAGGAATCAGGTTGATAGAAAGTTGGGTGGGTGGTCGTTGCAGAGCTATGGATAGGGCAGCTACAATCATGCAAGGGACCTTGCGGGCGTTGAAATCCAATGTGTGCAAAGCCTCACCCATCAAGGCTTTGTCCATGGGATGGGGATGCTTTTGCCCATAGGCTTAAAGACTCCCAGGGCTCATGGAGGCCCTGTGCTGAGAGGGAAGATGAGGAAAAAGTGAAGCAAGATTTAAGAAGGGGATAATCATCTACTTCTTCAAGGGGGCAGAGAGCAGACTGGACCGGTTGAAACACAAGCCTCGGAGAAAGGGAGAAAAGAAAGGAAACAAGGCCCACTTGAGCCCGACTCTCAGGTCTTTGAATACCAGGGCACCCTTGATTTCTCAGGAAATTCTAAAATGTGTTAGTGGAAAATCCAAACCCACACAAGACTCCTCCAAGAAAAGCTTCAGCATGTCTGCTGAGAAGCAAAAGCAGTTTAGATTTCAGGACTAGGATTACTTCCAAAAAAGACACAAATGTGAAAATAAAGTTATTCTCTCCGGGAGTTCTCTCCTTTTCCTTCCCAGCACTCACCATAGTTTACAGTTGGAGTGTTACTTGTTTGCTTACTTGTTATGGCCTGTCTTGCCAGCCAGAGTCTGGGTGCCAGAACTAAGGGGTGTATTGTTCTTGTTGACCACAATATCCCAGTGCCTAGTTCAGTGCCTGGCAGAGAGTAGGCATTCTGGAACTGTTTCTTGAATGAATGAATGAATGAAAAATTAGACTGCCCAGATAGTCAACAATTAAAACATGGTTAAGTGAATTATGGCAAATGCTGTGAATGACAGATTTAGCCGCTTAGGAAAATGTTGATGATGTAACAGTAAAGGAACTCGTGCAAGCATTGCAATTACAATGCTTAAAAAACTGCTCTGCGTAAACAGGGCCTGGAAGAATATAGAGACAAATGAGAACAGCTGTGGGTGCTGGAGACACGAGATCTGGATTGAAATTTTCCACTCAGTTTTGGCAAACTGTAGGAACCTTGTGGCTCTTCATATCCTTGAACCCAACAATCAATCTCATTTCTAGAGATTGCTGCTAAGAGTCAGAAAGACAAAGCTTTACGTAGTAATCTATTACTGGTGAGTAACCTCTCCGTGACAGGCACTGCCCTAAGCATTTTGCATATATCATGTCATTTAATCTCTAAAACACTCTGGGATGGGTCCCATTGTTGATCACATTTTACAGATGGTGAAGGAAATTGCCACTACTCCGAGAAGAGAAGGCACTTGCCCAAGTCACAGCTACTAAAGGCAAACTCAGAGTGGTCTGACACCAGCACCAGCTCCCAACACTCACACTAATCCCCACACCAAGCCTGTGTCTACAAAAATACTCAACATACATTTAAACATCCGCTAGTTTAATCCCTATGAAAGTTATATGCAGAGAAAAACACCGGAGGCAAATATGCCAAAATATTAATAGTGGTTATTCTGGGTGATGAAATTAAGGGTCACTTATTTTTCTTCTTTATTCTATAATTTCCAAATTTTCTACAATGAGCATGCATTGCTTTGATAACTGGAAAATCAATGTACCTTTTTTTTTTTTTTTTTGAAACAGACTTTCACACTTATTCTTCCCAGGTTCAAGCGATTCTCCCTCCTCAGTCTCCCAAGTAGCTGGGATTACAGGATGCGCCACCATGCCCGGCTAATTTTGCATTTTTAGTAGAGACGGGGTTTCTCCATGTTGGTCAGGCTGGTCTCAAACTCTCGACCACAGGTGATCCGCCCGCCTCAGCCTCCCAAAGTGCTGGGATTACAGGTGTGAGCCACCGTGCCCGGCCCAATGTACTTTTTAATTAAAAATGTACCTCAGTTGTTATCTCTCAATGCCCAGAGCGTTCTTTCCGAAATAGAAATCTGACCATGTCAATCCTCTGTTTAAAACCCTCCTGGGGACCCCTGAAACTATGGGAAGGAGTTTGTTTTGTTTTTGATTTTGTTTTTGAAACAGGGTCTCACTCTGTCGCCCAGGCTGGAGTACAGTGGCACAATCTCCACTCACTGCAACCTCCACCTTCTGGGTTCAAGCGATTCTCATGCTTCAGTCTCCTGAGTAGCTGGGATTACAGGTGCTCACCATCACACGGGCTAATTTTTGTACTTTTAGTAGAAATGGGGTTTCGGCCTTTTGGCCAGGTTGGTCTCGAACTCCTGACCTCAAGTGATCCGCCCGTCTCGGCCTCCCAAAGGGCTGGGATTGCAGACATGAGCCACTGCGCCCGGCCAGGAAGGGGCTTGTTTTGACACTTACCTCACCATGTCTTTACCACTCCCATCCCATCCACATCCCAACATCTTCTTTCCCCATAAATGGACTTGCTGTAAAATGGACTTTTACAGCTGCCAAAGTCGATTGACTTTTTTAATTTTTCATTTGACGTTAACAGCTGTAAAAGTCCATTTTACAGCAAGTCCATTTGTGGGGGAAAGAGACAGGAGGAACAAACGATCCAGGAGAGAGGGGTGTGGGCAACTTTTACCCCACCTGGTTGTTTCTGCCCTGTTAGTATCAGGGGTCGCCACCAGGTGGCGCCCGAGGTCCAGTTTTTAAGAGGAAGAAGGCTAAAGTGCGTCTGAAGCGCGAGCTCTGCCTAGCTCAGCTTGCAAACACACACACTTCTGCGTCTCTGGGCTTTTGCCGCTATTGCTCCCTCTGCCTGGTGCACCCTCCCTCACCGCTCACCTGACCCCATCTTCTCAGTTTATCCTTCAGACCCAGCTACAAAATTTCCTTCTTAGGGTATGGCTGAGCTCCCAGGGGCACCCAGTTCCTGGAAGGGGGCGTGGCCAATCTGAATGAATGAGCAAAAGGCGTCATGTTCAGTTTCAGGTTAACTTTTTATCTAATAGGTTGTTTCTTTCTTATAGTCAATAGTAGCCATTGTTCATGGAGCACATCTGCATGTCAAGCCTCGTGTATTTAATTGAGCATTATTTTCCCCACAGCACCGTTTAGCCTGGAGACTGAGCAGGAGTTCTAAAGCTGACCGCCTGGGTTCCAGTCTCATCTCTCCCACTTCGTGGCTGATTATACTTAGATAGGTTACCTGGCTCTTCTGTGATTCTTTCCTCACTGTGAAAAGGTGAAAATGATAGTACCTACCTCCCAGTGTTCCTGTCACTTTGAGGATGAAGTTAGCCACCACAAGGAAAAGCATTTAGAACAGAAACAGCCAGCAAATACCAAACCCTCAAATAACCTGTTGATCTCTGTTATGTCCCTATGTCCCTCTTGCCTTTATGATTCTCTAGAAAGCAGTGTCATCCCCTCCTCTTTGATCTGCTTTTATGACCTCTCCGCCCCATGCTAAGCTGCATGTATCCATCCCCCACAGATGAGGAGTTCCTGGAGGACTGGGCTGGGGTTGACTGAGTCCCCCGGGCCTCCAGCGCAGGACCCAGCACCAAATCAATTGCGCTTATGGAATTGGATTATGAATTATTCAGCCTGGGGGATCGTTGCATTAGGTATCACAGTTCTGTGTCTACAGGTATGTCAAGGGGTGTAGGGGTGAAGAAACAAAACACAGTTTTGACATTTTTATTGAAGGGTAATATATACATAGAAAAGTTCAATGGATTTTCATAAACTGAACAGACCCATGAAACCAACACCCAGACCAAAAATCAGAACATCCCCAGCACCCTGGAAGCCCCACCCTAGGGTAACTGCTTTCCTGACTTCTAATAGCATGGATTAGTTTTGTTTAAAATAAGATACATTTTAACTGATTCCAAGTTTTAAGAACCCACACCATACCATGTCTGCTTGGGTAGACAGGCATAAGGCCAGGGGCTATTTTTAAACACAAAAGGGGACAGTGGGACCCACAGTGACCAAAAGTCCACTAGGATGGGGCCCTGCTTCATGGCTTGTGAAATGCCACGTGATGTCTGTACACTGAGTACCCCTTCCCACTTCTGCACACCCATGTGTCCATCTGTGCATGGAACTCAAGGGGGGGCGTCCCAGAGGAGGGGACAGGGACAAGAGCAGGGTGCCTGGCAGAACGATCACTCAGGGAAAGGCCCCGACTGGTGAACTGGGGAATGTAAGGGGGTGCTGGGTGTGGGCAGGAGGGATAGTAAAGCCATGGTGAGGCTGGCAAGCTCAGTGTCAAAACAAGCCCCATCACTGCCGCCCACAGTGGCTCACACCTATAATCCCAGCACTTGGGGAGGCTGAGACAGGCAGATCATTTGAGTTCAGGAGTTCGAGACCAACCTGGCCAACATGGCAAAACTCTGTCTCTACTAAAACTACAAAATTTTTTTTTTAATTTTTAAATTTTTTTAAATGTAGAAAAATTAGCTGGTGTTGTGGTGTATGCCAGTAGTCCCAGGTACTTGGGAGACTAAGACATGAGAATTGCCTGAACCCAGAAGGCAGAGGTTGCAGTCAGTGGAGATCGTGTCACTGCCCTCTAGCCTGGGTGACAGAGTGAGAGCCTGTCTCAAAAAACAAAAACAAAACAAGCTCCCTCCCATAGCTTCAGGGGTCCCCAGGAGGGTTTTAAGCAGAGTACTGACATGGTCAGATTTCTATTTCAGAAATAACACTCTGCACATTGAGAAATAAAAGTAAGTCAACATTTATGGTTCTAAACCCTTTCCTTGGATTATCAAGTTTACGGCTCACAGCGACTGAGGAGGTAGACAGCATTGGTCTCCTGCATTTTATACATCAGGAAGCAGCCCAAGGAAAGTGAGTGGGTGCCCAAAGTCACGCAGCTGCCAGTTCTGGAGCTCGTAAGCCAAGCGTGGCCCAGAGCCTGGTCCTTCACTTCACTCTACCTTGGAAGAGGGCTCAGGGGGCAGGATCAGGTGGGGAGACCAGTGAGGAGTCTACTGCAGTCAAGCAGCAGAGGTGGTGGGTGGGGCTGTGGGAAGGGGACCGAGATGAGAGGGAACTGGGGCCCTTCCTGCTGCTCAGGCACATCAGCATTTCCCTTTCCTTAGGCACCAGGAACGTGACCTGGGCTCCCCTCTCCCCAGCCTAACTTCAGAGACTCCCAGTTTCCTACCCCCTCGCCCACTGTCCCCAAAAGACTCATCCTTTCAATGGTTTCACTTTGCCAAGGAAGACATTTGGGAGAAGGCAGTAAGTGTGGGGTCCCACAACCCTGGTCTCTGCCCCAGGGCTCCTCAACCTCATGAAAGGGTGTCTGGAAGCACTGGGGACCCTGCCCCCGTCTAGTTGTCCCGAGGATGAGTGGGGGTAACCCCAGCTTCTTTCCCCTGGGCCTCTTCCTCCAGAGCACCCCTCTCCCTGGGAGATTAGCTTGAAGCTGCGTCAGCCTTGAGGCTGGCAGCCCCTCTTCTTGGGTGGATGAATGGCCACTAGGAGACCTCCAGACTAGCAGCACCTCCCGTGGAGCCCCTGACCTGGGAACCCTGGAGAAGGCTGATGGAAGACAGAGGTACCTTTGGGCAGCCACGCCTGGCACCTGGCTGACAGACATACCTGGAGGGGCGGGCCGGAGGGGAGGTGAAGATGGCTTTGGGGAGAAATTGGAGCTGCAGATGGAGGCCTAATCTTGTCTGCTCTGAGAAAGACCCCTAGGAAAGAAAGAAAGAGAGAGAGGAGTGGTGGGAGGGAAGGATGGAAGGAGGGAAGAGACTAACATTTGCTTAACACTTCCAGTATATTGGGAACTTGATATAAACAAACCTTCACAGCAAGATTATAAGCCTCCATAGTCTAGAGCAGGAATCAGCAAATCTTTTCTGTAAGGGCCATATGATAAATATCGTAGACTTTGTGGGTTCTGTCACAACCACCCAAATCTGCCATTGTCGTGAGAAACCAGTCATAGACACACTGAATGAACTAGCATGGCTGTGTTCCAAACTTTATTTACAAAACAAGCAGGAAAGATCCTCAACGTCATTCGCCATCAGGGAAATGCAAATCAAAACCACAGTGAGATGCTGCTTCCCATCCACTAGGATGGTTAGAATCAAAAAGACAGGAAGTGTGAGGATGTAGAGAAATTGCAGCTCTCATACTGCTGGTGGAAATGCAAAGTGGTGCTTTGTTAACAGTCTGGCAGTACCTTAAATGGTTAAACATAGAGTTACCATATGACCCAGTGACTCCACTCCCAGGTGGAATGAAAATCCAAGAAAAATGAAAACATGTGTCCACACAAAAACTTGTACATAGATACACATAGCAGCACTATTTCTAATAGTCCAAAAGTGGAAAAAAATCCAAATGTCCATCAAGTGACAAATGGATAAATAAAATGTGATACATCTATTCAATGAAGTTTATTTAGTAATAAGAAGGAATAAAGTAGGCCAGTGCAGGGGCTCACATCTTTAATCCCAGCACTTTGGAAGGCCAAGGCAGGTGGATCACTGAGGTCAGGAGTGCCAGACCAGCCTAGCCAAAATGGTAAAACCCCATCTCTACGAAAAATACAAAAATTACCTGGGCATGGTGGTACGTGCCTGTAGTCCCAGCTACTCCAGAAGCTGAGGCAGGAGAATCACTTGAACCCAGGGGTCAGAGGTTGCCGTGAGCCAAGATCACACCACTGCCCTCCAGCCTGAATGAGAGAGCAAGACTGTCTCAAAAAATAAATAAATAAATAAAAATAAAAAGGAATGAAGTAATAGTTAATGTAAGAAATTTATCAGTATATAATGATATTAATTTCCAAATTGAACAGGCCCATTGTGCTACCCAGCCCAGTGAACAGAATAGGTACGTACCAAGTCACATCATGTTAAATTATAGTACATTGAGAAATATAATCCTAAATATATCCAGAAAAAGAAAATAGGAGGGACAGTAAAAACACAAAGAATGGGAAACAGAATGACCTGGGATTTCTCAACAACACAGAATCTAGAAGATAGCGGGACAGTGCCTTTAAAATTATAAGTCAAAGTGACAGAGAATTCTATACCCAACCAAACTATTGAGTATGAAATTAGAATAATATTTTCAAACATTCCAGGCCTCAAAAATTTGTATTCCAAGTACACTTTTGAGGAACAATTGAGAATCTGCTCCCCCAAAATGAGGGAGTAAAATAAGAAAGAGGAAGACTTGGGATTCAGAAAGTAAGATTTATAGCAAACATGGAAATTTTTTTAAAAAAGGAATAAAGTACTGATGCATGAACCTTGAAAACATTATGCTAAGTGAAAGAAAGTCAGACACGTAAGACCACACATTGTATGATTCCATTCATATAAAATGTCCAGAATAGACAAATCTACACAGAAAAAGTAGATTAGTGGTTTTCTAGGGATGAGGGGCATGGGGAAAATGGAGAGTGATGGTTAAGAGGTTCAGGGTTTATTTTTCAGAATGACGAAAATAGATTGTCGTGGTGGATACACAGTCTTGAATATACTAAAAACCACTGAACTGTACATTTTAAAGACATGAATTGTATAGTATGTGAATTATATTTCAATAAAGGTGTTCAAAAAAACAGGCACTGGGGCATATTTGGTCTACCCATCAAAGTTTGCTGACCTCCGATGTGGAGTAGTCAGACTGCCTGGGTTAGAACCTGCGCTCTTCTTTACAACGTTGGGCAAGTTTTATAACTTCTCCGTCCCCTGCTTTCCTCATCTAAAAAGTGGAGTGGGGCCGGGCATGGTGGTTCACACCTGTAATCCCAGCACTTTGGGAGGCCAAGGTGGGAGGATCAATTGAGCCCAGGAGTTCAAGACCACCCTGGGCAACATAGGGACACCTCATCTTAAAAAAAACTTTTTTGTTGTTAATAAAAATTAAAATTGGAGTGATAATTATATCTCCGAATGTTGCTATACAAAGTAAGTGAGTTGAAATATGTATGGCACCTGCAACAGAAATGCTCTGCAAAGGCTGGTGATTATTATAGTTTCCATTTTAGAACTGAGGAAGCTGAGGCTGAGACAAAGGAAGGCTTTTATTCAGCCGCAGGTGAGTAAGTGACAGATCTGAAGTTCAAGCTTCAGTCTGTCCTGTGCTAAGTCGTGTTTCTTCCATTCCACCGTTCTATTATACTGTCCCCTGCTGGCCATGCCCTAACTCACTGAGAGACCCTGGCCTGGCCCTGCACCCTCTGGCCTTTCATTTTCCCCATGCCAAGTAAAGAGTTTGGCCCAGATGCCCCTTGCATTAGTCTGTTTTCACACCGCTACAAAGAACTGAGACTAAGTAATTTATAAAGGAAAGAGGTTTAATTGACTCACAGTTCAGCATGGCTGGGGAGGCCTCAGGAAATGCACAATCATGGCAGAAGGCAAAGAGGAAGCAAGCACCTTCTCCCCAAGGTGGCAGGAAAGAGAATGAATGCAGGAGGAACTACCAAACACTTATAAACCATCAGATCTTGTGAGAACTCACTCACTATCACGAGAACAGCACGGGGGAACTGCGCCATGATTCAATTATCTCCACCTGGTCTCTCCCTTGACACATACGTAAGGATTATTGGGCTTACAATTCAAGATGAGATATTGGGTGGGGACACAGCCAAACCATATCACCCCTTAAGAGCTCTGTTATCTATGACATTTTACAAATCGGTGAAGAAGATGTTATGGAAATACCGTGTCTTTGGCCAGGCCCCATGCACCAGGCATTCCCGTGCCGTCGTCACTAAGCCTCGGGGGATGATTTCCCATCCCCCTCACTGGACTCGCATGCCAGCCACCGGAGGAAGAGGAGATGCACCATACTTTACCTACAGGTGACAGAATAATGGCCAGGCTTGGGCATCAGTAAGCTGGAAAGAAAATAACTGACAACACGATACCATCTCGGATTCTCCAGGCACTCTGTGAAGGCAGAGAATAAAAACCAAATTTCAAAGTACTTTTCCTAAAAGGTCAAGAGAAATTGAAAGCAACTGCACTCGCCTAACAGCAGCCTTCTCTCTTGGAGAGCTGTCAGGGTTTAAAAATATTTTACAAAGCAATCATCTGCATGCAATCAAGAGAGATGCCTCACTCAGGTCAAGAAGCAGGGGCTGTTGAAATGCGTCAGTGGAGTTGTGCTAGGAAAAACCCACCACCGATAACTCAATTCTAGCCTAACTTTGGAAAGCAAGTTAAACGCAAAAATAAAAATAAAGGAAAATTAATCCCAAGTGTTCCCAAGTGGCCCAATTTGAGAAGAAATCCTTTTCCTTGTTGGTTTAAGGGGCAAACTGGATGGTCAAGATAAAGGTACACGATGCACGCTCCCGCACCTGTACATGGCCTTCCACGTGCCTCGGGCTCAACTGATGCTTCCTTCATTCCGGCCTTCCATGGTGCTGGGAGCTCCACCCAGGGATGAGTAAGACAAGCCCCTGAGGACACGCTCTGTCCACTGAGAGGCCAGGTGCATCCATAAATAACAGTGGCACTTGAAATGATATAGACAAACAGGACGGTCAAATTGGGCCTCTTAGCCAGGGTGCCCTTTGAACGGGCTCTTGCAGCAGGGAGAGCTCACCAGGCAGATGGGGGAGGGGTAGGGAGGCCTTCTAGGCTCAGGCAAAGACAGAAGCGTGAATCAGCCTGGTGCAGGTGGCCAACAAGAACGGTGTTATGTGGGACGTACATATAAAGCTGTGGAGCGGGGAGGCTGCAGAGGCAGGCAAAGCCAGTGAGTGACACAGGGTCTTTCAAGCCTAGAGAGTGAGTGTGAGCAAAAGCCTGAGCTCAGCAGTGGGGCACTGAGGGTTTGGAACCAGAGCAGGACAGGACTGGATCGAACTTTTCTGTGTGTTTCTGGCCACCGAGTAGAGAAAGCCTTGGAGGGAGGGAGTCCAGAGGCAGCTGCTCAGAGCCTGAACTAGGCATTCATTCAATACATGTTCATGGAGCACCCACTGTGTGCCAGGCACTGCTTCTGGTGTGGGGCACAGTTTGGACAGTGGGGGATGGAGAGAAGGGGGCAGACCTGGAGACGTCTGGAAGGTCACGTGGGAGGTGAGGAAGAGGTGGAAGTCCAGAGGACTCCCTGGCTGTGGCTTGCCCGACTGAGGGATGGATGGAGGTGTTATTGGCTAATATGAAACCAGAAGGAGAAGCAGGTTTGGGAGACAAGAGTGAGCTGAGTCGTGGGGTGTTGAGTTTGAGACATCTGCAGAGCAGTGGAGACCTCTCCCTGCCTACATTTCCATCAGTGCTGCGGGACGGCAGCCTGGGTGTTGGGGTTGTCAGATATTGTCCCTGTCTTCAACTTTCCCTGGTCTATATTTCTGGAGCCAGAGAAGCTCCAGGGATGTGCCCAGGCAGACTTGGGGGGAAACCTGTGGGAGTTTGCTCGTTCAGAGGAGACAGGATGGGAGAGAGGGAAGCCGGGTGTGGCTGAGGCATCTGGGGGGAGGAGAGGGTCTTTGGCAGTCTGTATGCCTGCAAAGGAAGCCATGGAGCCAGGGGACAGACCCTTCCAGCCTCAATTTTCCGTCTATAAATAGGATTGATAAAATTGTCGAGGATTAAACCAGACAGTTCAGGTAAAATTGGTAGCAAGAGGCCAGGTCCATAACAACGGATCTCTAAGCGGCTGATGTCTTTATTAGCTTATTGGGCCCCTGGAAGCAGCTAGGACACAAGTCCAGAGGTTTGGGGATGCATACTCAGCTCCAGGCCAGGAAGAATCTTAAAGGCCTGGGAGGGAGCGAGGAGAAAGGGAGAGGAGTGAGGGAGATGAGCGGATCAGCTGGGAGCCGCGGCCCCCCCCACCACTCCATCCCCAGCCCCTACTCCTGGTTAGGGCCTGAGGCTGCATGCTACCACCGATCCCCCTCTTCGCCCCCCAGCCTGGGAGCCAGGTACCTGTGCAGGGTGGGGCAAGGAGGCGGCAGGGCGTACTGGGGGAGCCAGGAGGCGGCAAAGGCTCGTAAGAGGAACACAGCTGGAGGGCACTGGCGTGTGAGAGAGGAAGCTTGGTGAGGGGGCAGCTTGGGCACCCTAGGTGTGAAAGCCCCATCTCTGCACCCGGAGGAAGAGGCCCAGTGAGGAACTGCGTAGAGGCCAAGGCCTGCCGCACCTGGTCTTGCCTTAGGCAGGCTGGTCTCAGGCAGGGGAAACCGACTCATCCCCCGGCACCACCACCTTCAGGGATACCCAGTTCCAGAGTCCAAAAAAGGTAGACCAGACCAGATCAGCAACAGCCCACCACCACCACCACCTCAAAATGCAGCCTTTCCAAGAAAACCACCCCAAGCCAGTTCAGGGCACGTCCCTGACAGGCGGATAGAGACACCTGGCCACTGGCTTCCTGGGCCCAGCTTTTGCCGGATCCCGGGGGAGAGGGTGCTTGGGGGCTGGGGTCTCTGATCAGCCCCATGCTGTTGCCCCCCTGTCACTCCCCATTGAGTGTGGGCGGGGCTTGAAGAGAATCCCCCTGCTTGGGGGGTGCCAGTGACATGGGGGCCCTGTGTCTGCTAACACCTCTCACTTTCTCCACTCTCCTGCCCTCATACCATTTCTGGTTCTAACATGAGGGTCAAATCTATCTGGAGGTCAAGGTGAGGCAGCAGGAGAGACCTTTCAGGTTCCTTCCAGCATCCCAGACCTCTGTTGCATTCAGCAAGCACACACTTGAGCCAGGCACTTGGACAGAGACAAATCCTCTTGCCACACTGGCCCCCAGGTATAACACTTCCATTCTCCTGGGCTGCCTCCACCAATGTCTGCCTGTGAGAGTCTTATCCATCCCACAAGGATGGGCTTCAAGGACACCACCTCCAGGAAGTCTGCCCTGACTGAACCTCCTTTTCTCTCCCTATGTCTGCCTGAGCCAGAGTGATACTTTCTCCTTTGAGCTCTCTCATCCCTTTCTCTGATCCTGGTTTCAGGTTTATTCATGGCAGGGCAGGCTCCCCCAAGAGGCCATGAGCTCTGAGAGCATGCTTTTTGTGTGTGTGTGAGATGGAGTCTTGCCTTGTTGCCCAGGCTGGAGTGCAATGGCACAATCTCGGCTCACTGCAACCTCCACCTTTGGGGTTCAAATGATTTGCCTGCCTCAGCCTCCCAAGTAGCTGGAATTACAGGCACCCACCAACATGCCCAGCTATGTTTTGTATTTTTAGAAGAGGCAGGGTTTTACCATATTGGCCAGGCTGGTCTTGAACTCGTGACCTCGTGATCCACCTACCTCGGCTTCCCAAAGTGCTGGGATTACAGGCGTGGGCCACTGCGTCCAGACCAGGGGATGCTTTTTAAGCACCTCCTGAGCACCAGGTACTGTGTTAGTGTGACATGCTCCACCTCATTGACATTGACCCTTCACTCAGTGCTGTGAAGTGGGCGCTGAGACCATCCCCATTCTACCACAGAGAAACTAGGCCACTGCCTTACAAGCCAGTCATGGGAGCAGGGAGCTTATCTGCCTTGCCCAGAGAAAATAAGAATGGGCGGGACCTGGCCGGCTGTTCTGCAGCTCTGCCCAGTGCCATCTGCCTGGAGCCCACTCTGCTGCCACCAGTTCTGCTCCACCTGTTCCTCCAAGCTCCAGCCTCTGTTTTCTGAAGGGCCCCTGGCCAGCTGGGAGCCTCCCTCCCAGGGCGTGGTATAACCTGGGATTCCTCTCAGCTGGAGCCCTGGACGGCTGGGTCTGGGGGTTTCAGGGTCCACCCAACCTGCTGGCAGCCAAGGTGCTGGCCAGGCTGCATCCCCCTGACTCCACATCTGTGCCCTGCTGCCTGGCCCTGGAGCTGCCGCCTGCTTTCAGTCTTCAAATGGCTTGTGCTTTGAGGACCCCAAGTTCTGCTGGCCACATCCCTGGCCCCCAGAAATACCTTAAGGTGGCCCATGGGCCCTGGATGATCTGCTCCCCCACCACTTCAGCCCCCTATCCTCACATTCCATTTCCCAGCCATTGCTCCAAGCACCAGGTCCGCCCACCTGCTGGCTTCTCTCCTCAAGGTCATGACACCCAAAGCTTCCTCTTCCCGGCCAACTCCATCGTCCTCCAGGTCTCTGCTCCGCAGTCCCTTCCTAAGGGAGGCCAACCCTGAACCCCAGAGTAGATCTCCCAGCGCCCTGGGCCTTCTTCTTGTCCTCATCACACTTGGCGTGACACTTCAACAGCCTCCCCCATCGGTGTGAGAGTGAGCTCCATGAAACAGGGTACTGGTTCCTCCTCCGAGCCCAGCACAGTGCCTGGCATACAGCAACCACGCTGAGGACAGGACACGCAGGCTCCCGAGACACCGGGGAGGGAAGGAGAAGATGTCCTTAAGTGAAGGTTGGGAAAAGCAGCCCACAAGACTGGCATCTGAGCTCATACCCAGGTGGGCAAGGCAGGAAGGGCATTCCTGAGGAAGGGAGCAGCCTGGGCAAAGGGTCGAGGGGGCCCCGTTATGCTCCCCACCAGACAGATGAGAGACCTGGGGCTTGGCTGGATTCCACAACCTGCCCAAGTTGGCCCTGTTAGCAGCAGAGCCTGAGTTCAAATTCAGCCAGTCTGATTCCACAGGCTACGTCACCCATCCTGGCCCATCTGGCACCCTGGCCCACCGCCCATGCCATCCTGTGGCTGCAGTCCATAGAATGACTCAGGGGAAAGTGCCTGAGCCCCCATAAAGAAAACCACATTCCAGGCTGAGCTCCAGACCACAGCTGCAGAGGAAGCTGAACAGAATTCAGGGAGAAGGGAAGCTCTGGGCTGGGGGCTGTGGTCCAGGCCTGGTGAGGGGATTGGGACCCCTGGATGGGGACCTTCTCTGTGCCTCCCCATCACAACCCTTCCCCGCCCTCCCCCCAGCCTCAGTTCTTTCACCTGTTCAATGGCACCAACCATGCCTACCTTGAGTCGTTTTTATCAAGCGAGGAAATGGAAATAAAACACAAAGTCTCCTGCAAATGTCAATTACTGACATAAACATTTTTATTATAATGACTGTTAGGAATACGATTGGTTTCTGATTCCCGCTCCGCATTGCGCTTTATCAGAGGCATTTGGGATTACAGGGGAGACCCCTTCTTGGCAGCAGCAGCACCAGGCCAGGCGCCACCCTGAGACAGACTCCATCATCCCTACCCTGTCCTTTCCGTCCCAGCCGACTGGCTCCATGCCTTGCTCAGACTTCGGGGTCTCAATCCTTCTGGGCCATTCTTCTATCCATTCAACTCAGGAGCCTTTGCTGGCTGCCCGCCCTGGACAGGGTTTTCTGCTGGAGGAGCCAGAATACCAGGCCCTGTGCTTGGGGGAGTTACTGGGAAAGACAGAGAACACCAGCAGAAGAGCCAGGGCCGTGCTGGGGGAGGCACTGGGTGCCCAAACAGCACAGAGGCCCCAGTCCGGCCTCTCTCCTGACCTGGCATGGGCAGGAGTTGCCACTTCAGGGCCCTCCATCTCCACTGTTCTGATCATCCTCAGCAGCTGTAATTCGGGGGCTCAGTCTGGAGTTCCGGGTTGTCCCAGCCTGCTGTCTGGATCTTGCAGGCCTGTGGCTCCTGCCTTCATCACCTCCACATCCTTCCCCTCCTCCCATCCTGGCATGCAGGCTGCTCCTTTGGGGAACTCTCCAGGTGTTCTGCCTGAGGGCATCCCATTAGAACAGCCTTGGGGGAATTCAGTCCCCCTCAATAAACATTGACAAGCATAGTACGTACTGAGAGTCAGCAAAAAACAAACTTGGATCGATCCCCACAGCTGCCCTGGGAGAGCAGAATTACTACTACCCCCATTTAACAGATGAGACATTCAAGGTTCCATTCATTCATCTCTCCCCATGTGCTGGAGATGCAGCAGCAACCATGCAATCAGGACCGCTGCCCAGAGGAAGTCCAGGGACCCTGAGTGAGTCGTCCTAATGAGACGACAAGAGGAAAGGGGGCCTGGGAAGGGGGGACTGTAGGGAGGGTTGGAGACTTGGAAGACGAGGGGTGGCAGAGAGTGGTGAGTCAGGATGGAGAAGCCGCACAAGTTACGATTTGCCCAACTCCAAGTGAGAGCCACAGCTGGAAGCCACCAGACTCCAAGCCCAGCGCTCTTCCCATAACGTCACGCTGCCATACTCGACCGCCTGCATGGCCATGCCCCGTCCTGGG
Source organism: Ateles fusciceps (assembly GCA_036589455.1). NCBI lineage: Eukaryota > Metazoa > Chordata > Mammalia > Primates > Atelidae > Ateles > Ateles fusciceps. The sequence goes on from JAZHEH010000952.1 coordinate 21,522,975, forward strand.
CCCTGTGAAGAAGGACATGCCCACAACGTGCCACGAGTGTCGGTGTGGACACTGCTCTGCGAGCCCAGAGTAGGGAGTTTGCCTGGGAAGACTGATAAAGGTCTAGAGTGTTCCAGGAAAGGGCTCCCAATCCACACCCCGAGAGAGGGGCTCTCGGATCTCGTGCAAGAAAGAATTCAGGGCCAGTTTGCGAAAGTGAAAGCAAGTTTACTAGGAAAGCAAAGGAATAAAGAATGGCTACTCCATACATCAACCCCGAGGGCTGCTGGTTGCCCATTTTTATGGTTATTCTTGATCATACGCCAAACAAGGGGTGGATTCTTCATGCCTCATCTTTTTAGACCATACAGGGTGACTTCCTGAGTTGCCACGTCATTTGTAAGCTGTCATGGCGCTGGTGGGAGTGTAGCAGTGAGGACGACCAGAGGTCAGTCTTGTCGCCAGCTTGGTTTTGGTGGGATTTAGCTGGCTTCTTTATCAGCAAGGTCTTTATGACCTGTATCTTATGCCGACCTCTGATCTCATCCTGTAACTTAGAATGCCTTAATCGTCTGGGAGTACAGCCCAATAGATCTCAGCCTCATGTCACTGAGCCCCTGCTGAAGATGGAGTTTCTCTGATTCCAATGCCTCTGACAGGAGGGCTTCACAGAGGAGGTGACGTGGAAGCTGGTCTTTGGAAGATAGGTAGGAGTTTGCCAGATGGAAGAGGGCTGTCCGTGTTCAAAGAGTAGGGTGTGCAAAAACTCAGAGATGAGAATATGATTTGCATTTTGGGGACCTCACTGTGGGGAGATGAGTGAAGGAAGGGCCCTAAGAAGTCAGCCGTCAACCCCTGTGGCTCCATCAAGATGTGAAGGAATCGGGTAGAGGAAGGAAGAACTGAAATCGAGAAGGAGAGCTAGGAGCCGGGCTCTGCTGCTCGGGGAGGGGGACCAGCTGCCAGTAATTGAGGCGTGTTGTTGGCTCCTCCATTCATTCCTGTCTCTCTCGGAAGCTGATTAGCAATTGTTCCTCCAGCTTCTTAAGAGGCCAGGGGATTGCAGGGAGGGAGGGCGCGCCTGGAGAAGCTGCCAGGCTTCCGTGGAAGGATCCAGGCACAATTTGGGAGGCACAGGAGGCCCCTTGACCTCAGACACCTACTCCTAAGCCCTCCATGGTCCCTCCCTTTCCAACCGAACCTGGGAAATGGAGGAGGAGGAAAACACCTAAAAATACTGAGACACACGGTAGGATTCTCAGGCAGAGGCATTTAAATCTACGGAGCAATGGAGCAGTGGGAAAAAATCCTTGGATCACACCTGGCATCGTGGTCCATGCCTATAATCCCAGCATTTTGGGATTTGTGAGGCCCGGACTCCCCCACAGTCTGCCCTTTGCTTAACATCCACCCTAAATACCCAACTTCTGCCTCACTGGAGCCCCTGTGTGCAGAAGCGAAGCGTGAGAGTGAGGACTTGCACTGAGGGTGTGTGACTGCCGCACACCTGGTCCTCCAGAAGTCGGCGCTCAGCCTCAGCCAGTGCTGGCCCAGGACTCACCCCGGAGGGAGATGACAATGGTGGCAGAGTGCAAGGTTGGAGCCCCTAGCTTGGGCTCAAACCCTGATTCTGCCACTTTTTGGTTGTGTTACCTTAGATCAGGGCTTCTCAGCCTCAACACCAGCAACACTGTGGGTTAGAAACTTCTGTGCTGTGGGGGGTGTCACACGGAGGGTATTTAGCAGCGTCCCTGCAGCACCCCTGAGATGTGACAACCACAGCATCTCCAGACATTGACAAATGGCTCCCCAGGAGTACAATCACCCTGGCTGAGAACCACTGCCTTGGACAAGTCACTTAAGTTTCTTTAACCTTAGTTTCTCCATCAGTAAAATAGGAATTAATTGTGATAAGGACAAAAGCTAACTTGCATTGTTTACTAAATGTGAGAAATTGTTCTAAGCGCTAGACATGTTTTAAGTTTTAATTCATTGTATCGTTGCTGCTGCCCTAAAGGCAGGTATTATTCTCCCCATATTCTGAGGAAAGAAAGAGAGACACTAAGAAGTTGAGTAACTCTCCAAGGTCCTACAGCTAAGAAGGCTGCTGTTTAGTCCATTCTCACTCTGCTATAAAGGACTGCCTGAGACCGGGTAATTAGAAAGGAAAGAGGTTTAATTGACTCACAGATCAGCATGGCTGGGAGGCGTCAGGAAACTTACAATGGTGATGGAAGGGGAGGCAAATACATCCTTCTTCACATGATGGCAGGAAGGAGAAGTGCCGAGAACAAGGGGGAAAGTCCCATATAAAACCATCAGATCTAGGCTGGGCATGGTGGCTCACACCTGTAATCCCAGCACTTTGGGAGGCCAAGGCAGGAGGATCACCTGAGATCAAGAGTTTGAGACCAAACTGGCCAACATGGTGAAACCCATCTCTACTAAAAAAAAAAATACAAAAAAATTAGCTGGGCATGGTGGCACATGCCTGTAATCTCAGCTACTCGGGAGGCTGAGGCAGGAGAATCGTGTGAACCCAGGAGGCAGAGGTTGCAGTGAGCCAAGATCACGCCACTGCACTCCAGCCTGGGTGACAGAGTAAGACTTCATCTAAAAAAAAAAAATCAGATCGTAAGAGAACTCACTCTCATGAAAACAGCATGAGGGTAACCACCCCCATGATTAAATTACTTCCCACTGGGTCCCTCCCATGACATGTGGGGCTTATGAGAACCACAATTCAGGATGAGATTTGGGTAGGGACACAGCCAAACCCTATCAGCCACCCAGCTCAAACCTCAAGCCCATAACCTTTATGCTTGTCCTCCAGGGCATAAAAAGTTCAGGAATGAATGAGGCAATGCATGTAGTGTGCACTGTATCTGGAATTATCTCAGGCTCAATAAATGGTATTATTAGTCTCAGCAAACCTCTGCAACCCAAATGCTGGCCCTTTATGCAAATACAACAGGTTGTATCTCCTGTTGTTTCTGAGTCAGCTAATGGTTATTGCAGTCAGGCACAGTGGCTGATGCCTGTAATCCCAGCGCTTTGGAAGGCCAAGGGTGGAGGACTGCTTGAGGCCAGGAGTTCGAGACCAGCCTGGGGCAACATAGTGAGACCCCTGTCTAAAAAAAAAAAAAAAAAAATGGCTATTGAGCCAGTAGGCTGTGCCAGTTATCACATTCAATCCCATGAGAAATTTCCCTGCCCAGGTTGCAGAGGAGAAAATAATGATCCAGGCAAGGGAAGGGACTGGCCCAGAGTCACACCACCAGGCACAAGGCAAGCACCGGGCCTTGGGGCTGCCTGGATAGCATGACCCCCAGCAAGACCTGGGTACCCACTGGCAGGCTCTCTCTGCTTCTGCAAGAAATGTCAGGGAGAAGATGAGCAAGTGGTATTGGACAGAATGGCAGTGATGCTGAGGAAGAAACCAAAGGTGAGTGCCCCCTCCCTTTGCGTTAAACCAAACTTTCCAGGCTCAGGGCCTGCAGCCTGCACAGTATTGAAAAATAATTGTCATAAGCTGTTGACACTTGAAAACATTTAGACTTGTGAGATTTCACATTAAAATCTGTATTACAGCCTTCCTTTAAAAATTTGGAAGAGGGGGCCGGGCGTCGTGGCTCACGCCTGTAATCTCAGCACTTTGGGAGGCCGAGGCAGGCAGATCACCTGAGGTTGGGAGTTTGAGACCAGCCTGACCAACATGAAGAAAATCCTTCTCTACTAAAAATACAAAATTAGCTGAGCGTGGTGGCTCATGTCTGTAATCCCAGCTACTCGGGAGGCTGAGGCAAGGAGAATCACTTGAATCTGGGAGGCAGAAGTTGAGACAAGCCGAAATCACACCCATTACACTCCAACCTGGGCAACAAGAGCGAAACTCCATCTCAAAAATTAAAAAAAAAAATTGGAAAAGGGAATGCAACCTGTATAGGTGGATAGGAGCAGGAGCTCTGAAGTCGGATCACCTGGGTTCCAGTCCTAACTCTGCCACTAGCTTGCTGTGTGTCCTTGACCGAGTTACTTAACCTGTCTGTGTTCTGCTTCCTTCATCTGCATAACAGGGATAATAACAGTACTTTCACCAAGATTGTCATGGAGATTAAATAAGAAAGTGCCTATACAGCACTTCTTTAGAACAGCACCAGGCACAAAAGAAAGAAGTGTGCATAATGCTAGCTGCTGCTACTTGTATCGTTTTTTTTTTTTTTTGAAATAGGGTCTCTCTCCATAACCCAGGCTGGAGTGCAGTGGCACAATCATTGCTCACTGCAGCCTTGACCTCCTGAAAAGTGATCCTCCTGCCTCAGCCTCCCAAGCAGCTGAGACTACATGCTTGAGCCAGCGTGCCCGGCCATTTGTATGATTATTTACGGTGTTTAGTATTAGGCAATGCTGACCCCCGCATTCTGTCCTGGGCAGAGCTGAGTAATAGCTGCCCCTTTAGATGTAGTGTGAGCTCTTCCGTTGTCCACAGCCCCCAACCTCAGGGACCAAGGCTGAGGTCTTCAAAAGGGCAACACTGTGTAGGGGCCTGACTCCTGGTTGCTGTGACTTTGGACAGTCACTCCATCTGTCTGGGCCAGCGTCCTCACTTTTAAACCGGAAGCACAGAACACTGAAAACATTATGCTAAGTGAAAGAAGCCAGACACAGAAGGCCACATAATGTATGTCTATTTCTACCAAATGCACAGAATAGGAGAATCCATGGAGACAAACAGTGAATTATTAGTGGTTGTAGGGGCTGAAGGAATGGGGAGTGACACCTGATGGCTACAGGGTTTCTTGTGGGGCCACAAAAATGTTCTGGAACTCCATAGTGGTAATGGGTGAACACACTCGCGCGGTGCTTAATGGCAGGGATACGGCCAGGTGCGGTGGCTCACACCTGTAATTCCAGCACTTTGTAATCGGCTATGCCATGTGGCCTAGGTGTGTGCAGTAGGCTGCACCATCTAGGTTTGTGTGAGTGCATTCTATGAAGTTTGTGCACCAAAACTGCCCAGTGACACATTTCTCAGAATCCCCATCTTTTTGGGGGGGGGCGGACCACCTGAGGCCAGGAATTTGAGACCAGCCTGGCCAACATGGTGAAACCCCGTCTCTACCAAAAATGCAAAAATTAGCCGGGGGTGGTGGCGCATGATTGTAATCCCAGCTGCTCAGGAGGATGAGGCAGGAGAATCGCTTGAACCCGGGAGGCGGAGGTTGCCGTGAACTTAGATCTCACCATTGCACTCCAGCCTGAGTGACAGAGTGAGACTCCATCTCAAAACATGGTGAAACCCCGTCTCTACTAAAAACTACAAAAATTAGCTGGACATGGTGGCAGGTACCTGTAATGCCAGCTACCTGGGAGGCTGAGGCCAGAGAATCCCCTGAACCCAGGAAGCAGAGGTTGCAGTGAGCCGAGATTGCACCACTGCACTCCAGCCTGGGCGACAGAGTGAGATTCCATCTCAAAAAAAAAAGAAAAAGATGGGGATCTGTGCACATTTATAGGTCTTTCTACCCAACCTGTGTTGTGGACTGTGCCTATGTCCACCTTGACAGACTTATCAATGTTCACACACTGGCTACACCTGTACATCGTCTGTATGTGTGGTTGTGTGCATGAGTCCACTGGAGCGTGTGTCTGCACTGAACAAGAGGGGCTGTGCTCACGTGTCTCCTGTGCGCATGTATCTCTTCTGTGTGTGCCAAGGCAGGCTGCATGGGCATGAGGACCACAGCCCAGGCCTTGGAAGCTTTCCATGAGCTTAGACTTCAGCACCAACTGCACGAGGCAAATGGCACCAGTGACCTGCCATGGGAGGCGCTGATGCCAGAGGGCACCACTACTTCAGCGGGAGCGACACCAACCAGGCCAGCACCAGCCCCACCCTGGCCCCCTTGAGCAGGGATACGTGGGAGAGATTCTGGAGCCTGGAGAGCCCAACAAGCTGGCAGCTCCGGGCTCCTCGAGGTCCCATGGACAGGCCAAAACCCAGAGAGCGGGAGGGCACAGCATAAGCTGGAGCCTGGGGACCAGGGGCAGTTTGGGGGTGCTCCATGGGGCCCCACCCCAAGCCTGCTCCACATATTCCCCTAGGGCTCCAGAGGTGTGGAGAGCCGTGGGTGGGGAAGGCTGCCCCACAGGTGCACAGGTACAGGTGTGAGGCTGACACAGGTGGGTGAAGGATCAGAATCAGGAAGAGGAGATACTTCCTGCCTGGCGAGTCTCTAGCTGCCCCCTCCAGGGCCTAGCCCCCAGCACCTCCCTCTCTCCTGTCTTTGGGGCACCCGTCCATGGCCCCAGCCCCTCAGGCTTCAGCAGCAGCAGCAGATGCAGGAGGCTGAGGCTCAAGTGAGAGTAGCTAGGGGGCAGGTGGAGGTCAGACTGCCCTTTCCCATCCCAGCTGGCCCAGGCTGCAGGTGCCACTCCATGAGGCCCCCGCTAAGCACCAAGACAGCTGCCCTCAGAGAGGCCATGCCCGCCAGCTCCCTGCACCAGCTGGAAGATCCTGCGGCACCTGGCACCACTCAAGGCCCACCTGGGAAAGAGAAGCCTCAGGAGCCAACTCAGCCTGGTACCCAGGAGGTGATGGTCTGGTGAGACGTGGGAAGCTGAAGGTCCTACCCCAGGTGGGAACTCAGAGAGATAAAGAAATGACAGCTCAGAGATGGGAGGGGATTGCACAGGCTGCCTGTCCAGGCAGCAGCCAAGCTCCTGTGACTGCAGAGCCCTTCATTAGCCTTTTTCACCCCCAAGCAAAAATGTGGGTACCAGTGGGTACCAGGACCCAACTGACTCAGATCCATCTCCAGTTGCCCCTAGATACCCAGTGGGCTCCAAGAGGCCAAACCCCAGGGACTGGAACTCTAAGACAAGTAGGTGGCCCAGGGTTGCCTGCCCTTCTTTGCCCCAATATAGGTCAAAGAGCCAGAGCTTTGCCCTGGGGGTAGACAGAAGGGGCAGAAGCAGCTCCACCCCCTGCCCCAGTACTCCCTGTAAGAGAAAGCAGAAGCCACCTTCAGAGACCGTCACTGCAGGCAGGTTTAATTCAAGGTCATGGGATGGTCCGTCCTCAGTCAGCAGACCTTGCCCATGCCTTAGGCCTCCTCGGGCTAGCGTTCTGCTTTCTCGCTCACATGCTGTACCTGTATCATTGACCTTACACACGCACTTTTCACACTTACTGTGGTCAGATGGGGGCAGTGTCACATTGGGCTGGAAGGGGGGTGAGGGGGATACAAAATGAAGGGGATCCCCCAACAGGGCCCAAGAGAATATGATGTCCAACTGCCCCACTTTGCAGAGAAAGAAACTGAGGCCCAGAGAGCCCAAGGACGCCATCACAGATGAAAACAGCATCTGGAAGCCGAGTCCTTACAGAAGCCTGAGCCCAGGCAGGACCTGTTTTTACGCTGCCCCCTTGTGGTCAGAGGAGGGACTGCCATCCAGCGGCGCCCCTGCCTTGAGCCCACTGAAATACTTGGTCTCCTTTTCTCCTTCTGAAGTCAGCTCGCATTGACCCTACCCAGGGTCCTATTCCCTCCTTGTTTGTAGGTCTGGAGGATCCTCAAGGGCAAAAGGCACACAAGTGTCCCTACCCAAGACTGGCCCCCTTGAGCAGGGATACGTGGAGACGTGACCAGCTTTGCTCTGCTGAGCCTGCCTGGCAGCGCCACAGTGCCATCTGGGCCCCGTCTTCAGTCCTCATCTCTGCGCCTTCTCGTTTCCTATATGACTGATCATGTCCTCTTTCTTGGAACCCCCTCCTTCCTTGGCCCAAGTGATGCCACCCTCTCCTGGGTTTCCTCTCTTTGTGGGCGTCTTGCTCCCCTTGGTCCCAGCCTGTTGATGCCCCCTGAGCCTCTTGCTTTGGCCTGGATTTGGAGCTGGGTCACCTAGCCGGCAAGCAGGTAGACACCTCAGGGCACCATCAGACCAGGAGCATCAAACAAGGAAGACAGGGAGGAAAATGTGCAGCGGTGCCATCTCGACTCACTGCAACCTCCGCCTCCCGGGTTCAAGCGATTCTCCTGCCTCAGCCTCCCGAGTAGCTGGGATTACAGGCGTGTGACACCACATCTGGCTAATTTTTGGTATTTTTAGTAGAGACGGGGTTTCACCATGTTGTCCAGGCTGGTCTCGAACTCCTGACCTCAGGTGATCCACCCACCTCAGCCTCCCAAAGTGCTAGGATTACAGGTGTGAGACACCATGCCAGGCCAAAAGTTTTGTAATACGTGTTAAGTGTTACATTTTATACTTTAGTCTCCTTTTTGACTCAGAGAGGTGAGTGAGCTCCATGACCTCTTCGGTGCTTAGGGTTTCCAAGGACCCTTCCTGGGTGACCTCAGCTGTGCACCACCTTCAACCACCTGTCAGTAACCTTCCAACTCCCACGTGGCTACCTCCAGGCCTGACTTCAGCTGCCTCCTGGATACCTCTCGAGATGTCCCCTTGGCTGTCAGGCTCTACAGAGCCACATCACACTCATCATCTCTCCCCCCAGGCCCCTTCGTCAGCACTGATATGCCCCGAGGTAACTTCATCTTCTGGCTCCATGCCCACCATGGCCAATTCCTCACCAGCCTGGCAAGTCCGTTTCCTTAATAGCTCTGGAATCTGTGTCATTCTTGCCACCTCGCTCCTACCCGTGTCCTGGTCCAGGTCACCACACCCCTCCTGCCTGCCCTCCTGCCTCAGTCTCTTCTCCTTAGCCGGTGTTCACATACGCTTCCCTCTCTCAGCCTGTCTCCAGACCCCTGTCTCCCAGAATGAAGCCCACACACCTAAGACTGGCCTTGAAGACCTCCAAGGGTTAGCCTGGCCACCCTCCACAGCCTCATCTCCTGCCACCCAGGATCTCACACTGCTGGTCCAGGTGCTGAGATGCTCCCAGAGTTTGATGGTTGACAAATAAATCACACAGGAGAGGGGCCGGGCAGGGGTGAAGTAGAAGGCTAGACATACCAGGGCTCTTCAAGCTGGTGTTGTCCGATAATGAAGTTATCCACTCTGCCACTAAAGACCACCAACCTGCCAGTGGCCCCAGCCTAACCTGTGCTCCTACCATGACAGGGAGCTCCGCCCCTCACCACCCCTGGACTGGTCCGTGAGCAAGTTCTGCTCGCATGTTCTGTGGTACATGCAGAGTGGGGTAGGGACTCAAACGCAAAAGATCCTCGACCCTAGGGACACAAATTCCTTTTCCTCCCTGAAACCCCATCCCTGGGAGTCCCAGTTCTCTGGGTCTGGGCCTCAGCTCCTGCACGTGGCTCAGCTTTGGCTCTAGGAAGCTAGCGTGGGCCTGACAGCGAGATTGCCAGGAGAGCCGCCAGAGGGCAGTGCTGCCCCATACACGCCCCGGGGCCAGCTTGCCTTTGTGTTGACTCAGGCTGCGTGGGTCTTTCAAGGAGAGGCTGCGAGTCTGTGTTTGTGTGTATGTGACTGTGGGAGTCTATTACTGTGTGAGTCTCTGGCGCATGGTGAGGGGTTGTCTAGGCCAGTTGGTGTAGGTGGTTGTCCATTTTTGCTCCCATCTGAATCCCCCCAATTTCCATTCCAGGAAGGGATGCAGATGCCTGTTCACTCGGTGGGGTCCCAGGGCAGGATGGGGGAGGAGCACGGCCATCCTCTGGAGAGCCCTCACCACCATCCCCCCCCCCCAACACCGGGTCTCCAGCCACACTGGGCCTCAGGTACCTGTCACTTAAGTCAATGACCCACTGACAAGGACCAGTTAGTTGTCCTTGTCGCTGTCTGGAACCTAGGGCCAGTCCTGGCCTGTGGCGTCCAGGTGCTGCAAACCCCCAGTCCCTCCCTCCCAGCCTCCTCTCCCTTCCTGCCCACCATCACCATACAGCAAGGACAGGGAGACTACACCCCCATATCACGGTGGAGGTGTCCGTTTGATCAGCCCTGAGCTGGACACCAGGACTTCCTGGTGACTCATGGGCAACCTCCAGACAGGTCAGGCCCAGGAGAAGGACACCAGTATACCCTGCCTGCCTCTGTAACTGAAGGACATGCCTGTACACCAGGGTGCTGGGGCGGGAGCTGTCCTGATGCCTGCGGTGATGGGGACAGGGGAAGGTTGCTCTGAGCTGTACTTGGGATGTGTCTGGGAAGACAGGAAGTTCGTGCCACCAAGAGAACAGCGTGTGCAGGGCAGGGAGGTGTGAGGGCACAGCCTAGGCAGCCAGGGGACCTGTGCCGCAGGATGGGTGGGTCTGGTGGCATGCAGGAGACCGCAGAGGCAGCGGGCAGAGAGGGGCCTCTCTCCCCAGCAACTTGGTTAGGGGCACGAGACAAGCCACCCCATGCTCACAGCCAAGGCAGGGGTCTTGGGACCCGCCTCATACCTCTGTGATCTCAACGGAGCTGACAGTCCCCGTTACTGCCCCTACTGTCCCCAGGGACCAAGGAATGCAGGGAACGTGCAGCTGGAGGGGGAGGGCCAGCGACTAACATTCTAGAACGCAGATGCGCCCAGTGAGAGACCTAGAGCCAGGAGAGGAAGTGTCATCAGGCTCGGAATAAGGAGAGAGAGAGCAGAGGGAGAAAGAGACACCAGGAGGCAAGAGGGACCGAGACGGGGAGTCGGAGGAACCGAGGCAAGGGGGTGCCAGGAGGAGGGGTAGGGAGAACTTTCTTGGCCTCCCTGCTCGCGCCCTCCCGGGCAATCAGGCCGGCAGGAGGCAGGTGGTCCGGGGCAGACAATGGCACGGAAGAGTGCGGAACCTGGGACTAAATTTGGCGTTGCCTTTGCAGGGCGCGGGGCGCCCGTTCATCTCGATGCAAAGGAGAGACGAAATGAATATGCAGCGCGGGCTGTAATTGGGCCGCCGCGGCCGCCGCCGCCGCCGCCGCACTATAATTTTCCAACAGGATCTTGCAATCAGGGCCTTATTCATTAGCGCATAAACAATTTTGTTTCTCGGCACTCGAGCCTGTCAATCACGCGGAGAGGGAACATCTTGGCCGGAGGCGCGGGCCGCCGTGCGCGCTCCCACGCGCGCCCCCTCGAGCGCCGCCAGGTGGCTTTGTGTCCGGGAGGCCCTTGGGTGCTGGGGTCGCTGGGGGGGGGGGGGTGTCCGGAGCACACTTCGGGGTCCCCACCCCAGCCCGGCAGATGGGGGTGGGCGGCCTGGGGGAGCACAGGTTTGGGGGCCCACCGCCCGGGCTTGCAATTCAGCTTCTGACCTCACCGGCTCTGACCTTGGCAACCTCCCTCCTCCTTCCCAGCCTCAGTTTGCCCGCTCTAAGACGTGCTCAGCGCACTCAACCTGCAGAACTAGAGGGGGCATCGGTTGGAATAATGGATGCTTTGGGTGCCGAGGCTGGGGGTGGGGTGCTGGGGAGGGGCCTTCTAGCTCCTTTATTAAAGGAGGGGGATCAGAGGCCCCTCTGGGACGGTGCCTGTGACACTATCTAGTGAGGTCTCAGAGTGGTTCTCTAGGAGCAGGGCTGGGCACAGCCTGAGCTCCCCCCACACGCTGGGGGTGGGCACACGTGTGAGCTCCCATGCTGGCTGGCAGGAGGGCTGTGCATCCCGGGGCTCCTGTAACTCTACAAGCCCATGTGTGACTGTGCCACGGGCTTTGTGCCTGTGTGTGGTTGTGTCTGTGTGTGTGTGAGCAGAGGTGCTGTGATTGTGTGTGCAGCTACTTGGCTCCTGGTGAGACCACGGACCTGAGTGTAGCTACTTAGCAGTAGCCAAGTGACAAGGACTGAAGGGGGTTGGTGAGCCGAGCTGTGGGGTCTTTGGGGCCCAGGTGACCTGGTAGGAACTGTGGGGGGGGGGGGGGGGGGGCACCAAGCACTGAAGGACTGTACCTTTCAGGACAGATGACAGCTCTGTCCTCTCACCTCCTCCCTGGCCACCCCCTCCATCAGCCCCATGTCCCCAGCAGTCATCCAGGGTGCCCAGGCTGGGGGAGATAACAGCCTGGTTTTGCCCTGCTGCCAGGCCTTTCAGTGTGGAGGGTTCACCTTTTCCACCTCTCTGACCTCACCCCCAGCCCCTCAGTGCCTCCCTCAGACAGTACTGAGACTCAGTGCCATGCTCCCACCATCAGGGGAGCCCTAAGGCCTCTGGAATTTCAGGGCTAAATGTTCTAATCAGCTCAGCTTTACAGAGATCACAGCAGGTCAGAGCCGGACAGACCCATTGCACGGATGGAGAAACAGAGGCCCAGGACCAGAAGTGGGAACCATAGAGGCCTGAGATACCCCCAGCAAGTGGGGGAGCAGAGCTAGAATCTGAATTCCTGTCTCTGGCCCCAAAGCAGGGGGCAAGGACCTGACTTCCCAAAGACACACACCCCCTACAAGCGTAAGCAAGCCTCCAACAACCCGCCACGCCTCTCTCCCACCCCCCCACCCCTGCATACTCCTCCTCCACTGTGCCCAACCCCTGCCCCCTCCACAGTCCCCACTCCATACAGAGACAAAGAATTTGAGGATGTGCTGGCAGCCAACTGACAGGCCATCAGTCTCTACCCAGACACTCTCTTCACAGCTCTAGCCCCAGCCCGGATGCCACCCCACCCGCAAGTCACCCCCAGCACCGGGCCAGGAAGGGAGGTGGCCCGGGAAGGGGCTGTGGGGGAAGGCACGGAGTCCGGAAGCCCAGAGGAACAGTCTTCAACCTGTGAATCCGGCCACGCCTGGCCCTGCAGCCTCCCAGGCCCAGCAGCCTCCCTGCTCCTGTGTGTCCTGATGCACGATGCACGGCTGACCCCAGCCTGCCAGGGACCCAGGCCGTCTGTGAGGCAGGTGTCATGAGTGACTCCTGGCAAACAGCCCATTGGCACCTTCAAGTGCTGGACGGAGGCCAGAGGCAATGGCTTTGGATGAGGAGACAGAGGTTTAAAACCCAGCTCTGCCACTTTCTGGCCGGTTGACCACGGGCAAATCACCAGACTTCTCTGTGCCTCGGTTTCCTCATCTGGAAAAAGAGCTATTGAACTCACTGGGCACCCACTCGGTACTCAGTGCTCAGTACACAATAGGATGAAGAAAAGGAAGGCACAGAGACTCTCCCACCTGCAGGCCAGACTTAAACCCAGAGCCTAGACCCCAGACACGTGTTCCAGAGCTTTCATGCATGAGGAACCCTTGCCACGCCCCCACCTGCTAGAGGCAGCCGTTTCTAAGCAAAACTCACATGGGTTTGTCTTTCTTGAAAAGCAGTCCCTTTCCAAACCCTGTGTGACCCTTCCTTATGGACCATGTGCTCTCAGGGCCCTCATCCTGGGAGGTAGGTTACTCTGCTCATGTAATGGGGGCAGAACTGACCCCAAAGGGTCAAAGCCTCTTCCCCAAGGTTCTTCCTTAACTGGGAAGAAAAGGAGTCAGGACTTGAATCCACGCTTTCTAGTACTCCCATTTCTGTGTCCATTCTTCTGCTGCCTTGGTGGGGATGGGCCTTCCAGCTGGGGACACCTGGGTTGCTCTCAGTCCAGCCTCCAGAGCTGCCAGGTCAGCAGTGTAACCAGTCACTGCGCATCCTGCAGGCTTGCTAGGCTGTCATCTAGGAAGAAGACCGTCCAAATTCAAGTTCATCAGGAAGTCCCGGTTCTGAGGCCCCGCTGAGCATCAAAGCTCAAGCAGTTGCGAGAGAGAAAACTGAGTGGGAGGGGGAGGAACCAGTTCTCTAAGGAGAACCAGGTCTCTAGACCTCCTTAGAGACCTGAAGGCACGAGTTTCCTTGGGCATGTCCCTCTGTAGATCTTACCTCGCTCCCAGCCTCCTCTCTCCTGGGGGCTTTACTCACATGTCAGTTATCTATGCAACATGGAGTGGGAGGAAGAGCTCAGAGGGTTACCAGCTACGTGACTTCCAGGAAGTCATAACTTCTCTGAGCCTAAGCTTTCTCATCTTTGAGAATGGAATAGTATCCTAATAAGAATGACTACTCCATGCCCAGTATACTATTCCAGCCCTATCACCTAGCATGGTGCCCTGCACAGAGTAAGTGTTCAATAAAAGTCTGCTGAGTGAGTGAGTAAGCGAGTGAACTGACGAAAGAGAAAGCAGAAACCCATCGCCCACGGGGCTGCCTTCTCCCCCAACCCCAGCCTCAATCTGCTGGTGCCCTGGAGGCCCTTCTGCAGACTCAGCCCCACCCAGTACCTCATTTCTGCTGGGGGGGGGGGGGGTTGGCTGCCTCCAGGGCCTAGCGCTGCCGTGTCCAATGCAGCAGCCGCTGGCACATGTGGCTCCTGAGAACGCGACACGTGGCAAGTCCAAAGTGTGCCGTAAAAGTGTAGGATACAAACCAGTTTTTGAAGACATTGAACCCCCTAAAAAAGCAATGTAAAATATCTCATTTAATTTTTATATTGGCAACAGGTGAAATAACATTGTGGACATGTGGGGTTCGGTAAAATATGTAATCAAAACTAACTTCACCCACCTCTGTTTACTTTTTTAACGTGTTACTAGACAATTTAAAATGACACATGGCTTGCATCCGTGGCCTGTGCTACCTTTCTATTAGACAGCGGAGGTCTGGAAGATGCTACGGATGCCAGCCCCTCGAGGGTTCAGGTGAAGATCCTGGACATTCAGTTACAATGATCCCAAGACCCCTCCCAGTGCACTCACATCTAGTGCACAGGATGTGGCATCTGCCTCTGTTTCCCCTATCCTGCCCCCAGTTCCTCGTCTGGCCCCAGCATCCTGGAATCACCCCACGGTCTCATTCCTGAGCTAGAAAGGCATTTGCACAGGGTCACACCCACAAACTCAGAAGTTCCTGGGGGGGGCTCAGGCATGTGTCCACCAACCTTAACCCAACCAGTCCTCTTACCTTCCACACCTCACTCTGCCCTTATACTCGTCTCCTTCCCGTAGGCCACTCCACTAATCCAGGTCTCATCCATTCATTCAGCAAGTATCTACTGAGCACCGGTGTACCAGGTACTCTTGCTGGGCCTTGGTATACTTCAGTCAACGAAGCAGACAAATCCTTCCACTCTCATGAGCTGGCATCCCAGTGAGGAAAACAGAAAATAAACAAGAAATCTAAGGCAAGTATATGGTACATGTTAGAAGGTGTAAATGCTAATGGGGAAAAAGAATAGAGGGGGAGTAAGGAAGATCGGCACCACACTGACCCCCTGGCCTCCAGGCTCTCCTCTGATCCATCCTCCGTGGGCTGCTGGAGGGATCTCAGATCCGACCATGCTACTTCCCTGTCTGGGAGCCCTCACTGGCTCCCCCAGGGCCTTCAGGCGAAGGTGCAAGCTCTTTAGCCTAGCAATGCAGAGCGCCCCATGATCTGGCCCTGCCAACTTCATCTTCCTGCCAGCAGCTCCCGGCATGCTCTCTAGCGCCACCCTGCCTTTCCCTCTACCAAGAACACCCTTCTCACATTCCTGAGTCTGTAAGCTTGTTCTCACCCTTAAAGGCTCCTCCCACTGTCAGGCAGGTCTGTGCCCAACACATGTGGGTCTCCACGTCCTAGGCCTTGTGGATGCTGTGGTTACACGCCTGCCGCTGCCCTCGCTCTCACATGCGTGTGCAGATTCTCTGTGAGCAGGCACGCCACATTCCCTGTGTCCTCCTCCTCCTCAGAGAGGCCCAGGCGGGTGCAGGGGCTGCCCAGGTAAGTCTGACTTCCTAAAGCCTCAGCGGGAACAGGCGCTGCGATTCCGGAAGTCGCCATGGCAACCGCAGGGCCCTCCTGCCATCTCCTGCAATGAGCGCTGGGACCCAACCACCCGCTGGGCTTCCTGGAGATTCATTCCCTGTGATTTGAGGCTGGGGGAGAAGAGGCATGGGGGAGTCTCTTAGCACCCCCCCTACCGCCCACCTTTCCTAGCCCATCCTCTCTTTCCCACCCCAGGATGGCAGGGCTGCTGGGCTGGAACAGTGTGGTGTTTGGGAGAGGGACCCCCTGGACTGGAAGCAGGGACTGAGTTTCAGGCCCGAATAACAACTTGTGTGACCTTAGATAGATCCCTTCCTCTCTCTGCACCTCCATTTCCTCACCCATGAGATGCCCCTCTTATAGGGTCTCTGTGGGGTCTGGGGCAATAATGTGGCATGTATTAGATGTTCAACTAATGCTGTCATAGAAACTGAAGGTCTAAAACAATCTGTGACTTTTACTGAGTTTTAGGGCACTCTTCCATCTCTTAGTCTGCCACAGCCCTTGAGATGAGCTTTTCATGACAATTTGACAGAAGAAGAGCCTAAGGTCAGAGAGGGGGAGAGAAGGAGATGGTGGGAGAGAGCCGGGTTGCTGGGGAGCCCCAGGGAAAAGACTGTCTGGGAAGAATGGTGCTTGGGATGGTTCTTTCTCTGCCAGCACACACAGGTGACCCTGCCTCCCTTCCACTTCCTGACAAGAGTCTGGCACTCCTCTCAGGCTGGAGTTGGGGAGCGAGGGGCCTCCTAAATCCCAGGGCCCTCCTCAATAGAAAGAGCCCTGGACTGGAGGCAGGAGGCCTACATTCCAATCCTGACTGGCTGTGTGACCTGCGGGAGGGGGGAGAGGAGCAAGGGGTCACTTGCTGTGTCTGAACCCCCTAGATTAGAGGATAAGCCAGATGACCCTAAGGGCACAACCTGCTGGCGTGGGCTGTGGTTCCAAGTCTAGATCAAGACAAGCTTTTGGGCCATTGCAATCCTGGGCTACGGTGACCTGTGAGTTTGCCCAATACCATGGCACAGACCTCTCCCACCAACAGATGGGCCTTGCTTCACGCATGCTCTTGGCGAGACTGGAAACAGAGCAGTATCTGTGTTCTCCCGGCTCCACCAGAGCCTTGAGTTTCTTAATCATGATGCTGTAGTGTCTGTTTCTCCATCTCTCTCCAGTTCTTGCTGGGAAAGTCACCCAAGTGAAGGAAAAGGCACGATGTTTGCCACTAGCCTCGGTCGCCTTTCATGTCCATGGTCCCATCTAATCCCTACAACCATTCTGCAAAGTAGTCCTTACTGCCTGCATTTCATGGGTGAGGAAACGAAGGCTCAGAGTAGAGTGACTTGCTTAAGGTCACACAGCTAATAAATAAGTGGCCGAGCTGGCATTTGAACCCAGGTCCCCCTGATCCCAGATCCTAGTAGAGAGACAATTCTTGATTTCTGCTTTACCTAATTGCCTGGTCCCACTCTCAGTGACAGCTCTTCTATCTGGAACTCCTCTCCCTCCTCTTTCTGGGGCCCCAGGTACTGTTCACGGCACTGCTTCCTCCTTATCCAGACAGGAAAGGTGCTTAGACTCAGAAGTACAGAGCCAAAGAGCCCTTTGAGGGGACCCAGGGCAGCCCTACATGACCAGCTCTGCCTCGAGACAGATGAGAAACTGAAGCCAGGCTTGAGACCCAGATTTTTTTTTTTTTTTTTTTTTTGAGACAGAGTTTTGCTCTTGTTGCTTAGGCTGGAGTCCAGTGGCACGATCTGGGCTCAATGCAACCTCCACCTCCTGGGTTCAAGCAACTTTCCTGCCTCAGCCTCCCAAGTAGCTGGGATTACAGGCATGTGCCACCACGCCCGGCTAATTTTTTTGTATTTTTAGTAGAGATGGGGTTTCTCCATGTTGGTCAGGCTGGTCTCGAACTCCCGACCTCAGGTGATCTGCCCACGTCAGCCTCCCAAAGTGTTAGGACTACAGGCATGAGCCACCGCGCCCAGCTGAGACCTAGAATTGAAGGTGCGGTCTCCTATCTAACCATGAGGAATGGTGGAAGATGAATGTCACCCAACAGGATTCTAGGAGGCATAGGCTCTCAGAAAGAGGGGGAATCTGCAGAGAACACATCAAGGGATGCGTTCTATGGCAGGCAGGTCTGCTGGTCAGGGCTTTAAGGTTTGAAATGGGCTCAGAGAGAGGAGAGGGAACAGGCCAGACCCGACGGTGGGGGTTGGATGGCTGGCTGAGCTGAGGGGTCACGCAGCCTTGGCCAGGCTCCCATCTCCAGCCCCAGGGCGAGCGCGTGAGGTGGAGCTGCAACATTCAAGCAGCTTCCTCCCCTTTGTTGGGGAGTGATGTCGCCCATTTCCTGGATGTCCAAGAACCGGCTTCGAACAATAGCGCTGTCAGGAAGCCAGGAAGGGGCTGCTGCCCTGCGCCTGGTCCTGCCCCATCCCTCCCCACCTCCTGAGACCTGGCCAGGCCATCCTTTATGCTTATCTCTTTGAGTCTGATGCCTCTGCCACCAGGCAGCTGTGTTTCTGCAGGCAGGTCACCTAACTTCTCTGGGCCTCAGTTCTCCATCTAAAACTTGGGGAACAGATTCTTACCTAGCAGAGCTGGCACATGGATCAAAGGAGGTAATAACAATAGTAGTAGCGGCGGTGGCCAACACACCACACGTAGATAATGCGTGTGGAAACGCGTGGCACGTGGTGGGCTTGAAAAATGTGAGTTGACAATTTTCATGATTCAGACTCAATTCACCTTTTCCAAATGCCTACTGAGCGCCAGGCATTTCCACATGCATGATCTATGTTTGGTAGGTTAACACTTACGGTTTTGGAGTCAGACAAAACTGGGTTTAAATCCCAGTTCTACCACTTACTATGTATAACCGTGTGACCCTCGATAATGACGTAACCTTTCTGAGCCTCAGCTTCTGCATCCACAGAATGGGAATAACAGGAATGCCTGTTTCACGAAGTCACTGTGAGAAATAAATGGACCAATACATGTAGAACCCTTGATGCAGTGCTTGGCAAACAGCAAGTACCTCATAGGTGTTCGTAGTTATTATTTCCACTGTGGGCTTCTACAGGCCCATTTCATATCTCTGCTCACACTGCTCTCGCGCCTCTGTCTGAGCCCTTCCTCTCTAAATGTTATGCAGGCATCCAACTCTGCACAACTTTTAACATCGAGTTACAGGCCCACAGGAAATCCATAGTAAAGGAGTCAGAAGTCTAGGTTCAATCGTAATTTCACTACTATCTGAACCCCTCCCAGCTTTGGGCCTCAGTTTCCCCATCTGTGAAGGAAAGGGAATTTAGAGTTCTCTGAGGGTCTTGCAATTCTGATGCTACATGAGTTAGTCCAGTCCTCTAACACCGGGCCATCCCTGACACAGGACTTGGCAATGGGTCAAAGCCCTCACCTGGCACGAGAGGGCGACTGCGTGCTCAGGTCACCCACAGGCTGGAATCCTCCCCAACTGCTTCAAGTTGTCTCCAGGCTTGGAAGCTGGGTGGATGCTTTTGTCAAGAAACATGGCCTTTTCATTAATGCCACTGTCTGCCAATTAGCCTAAAGCTGACTCACAGGGGAACCCCATGCCGGGGGGGGCCTCTATTCAGACAGCCTGTGGCTGGGGCTTTGTGTTCTGCCAGCCCCTCTCTCTTGCCTGGAAAAGCTCTGCCCTTGCCTGTCCACCTTGCCTCAAAACCCACTGCTGGATGCACTTGTCAGCCTGAGAGGTCCCATTGGCCACACACCTACTTGGTGCAAGGCAACGTACGATCATCTTGTCACGGAGTCAACAAAACCACTCCAGAAGGGCGGCACTGTTGTTATTCTCCTTTCTCAAAGGAGAAAAATAACCTTCAGAGAAATGAAGTGTGTTTCTCAAGTCCCACAGAAGACTCAACTGTCTCATGAATCTCCAGACAGAGTGGCTATTTGGACTGTGTTTGCCAAATAAGCTTAGAGCTGCATGGCCTGCGCAAGACGCTTCACTCTCCACACTCTCTCCTGTCCGTCCTCATGCTTCCATTACCAATCATCCCATTCACCAACTCCAAACTGATAACTAAGAGGGAAGCAAAGGGCCTGGGTTTTGGAGTCAAACAGCCATGGCTTATTTATTTATTTAGAAACAGGGCCAGGTGTGGTGATTCATGCCTGTAATCCCAGCACTTTGGGAAGCTGAGGCGGGCGGATCACGAGGTCAGGAGTTCAAGACCAGCTTGACCAACATGGTGACACCCGCGTCTCTACTAAAAATACAAAAATTATTCGGGTGTGGTGGCGCATGCCTGCAATCTCAGCTACTCTGGAGGCTGAGGCAGGAGAATCGCTTGAACCTGGAAGGCGGAGGTTGCAGTGAGCCGAGATCACACCACTGCACTCTAGTCTGGGCAACGGAGCAAGACTCCATCTCAAAATCCCACACAACACACACACACACACACACACACACACAGGATCTCGCTGCATCACCCAGGCTGGAGTGTAGTGGCATGATCACAGCAAACTGCAGCCTTGAAGTCTTGGGCTCAAGGGATCCTCCCACCTCAGCCTCCCGAGTAGCTGGGACCACAGGAGCATGCTACCATGCTCAGCTAATTTTTTCATTTCTGCAGAGGCAGGGTTTCACCATGTTGCCCAGACTGGTCTTGAGCTCCTGGGGTCAAGTGACTCTCCCACCTTGTCCTCCAAACTGCTGGGATTACAGGTGTGAGCCACCATACCCAGGGGGTTTAATTCTGCTTCTGCCAGATAGAAAATACACATAGTACCTGCCTTGAGAAACTCAAGTCAAGAAAGGGAGGTAAAGTAGAACAGTAAACAAATGATCACCATGTAATTTGACAGACAAGAGAGCTGTACCTCATAGAAATTTCCCATAATCTAGAGTCACTTCAGTCCTTTTACTGGCTGTTCAAGACCACGCTGTGTGGCTCTACTGCAACTCATCTGACTGTTCACTACTAATGAACACAAGCTTCTCTCTCTCTCTTCACTTTTTTACAATAACGCGAAATGAACATCCTTGTACACAGCTTAATGTACTTGAATCAGTGCTTCTGTGGTATAAATTTTGACAGGTGTGAAATGGTACACACATTATATTTTGATATATGTACCAAATTACCTTCCAAACATAATGTATCAATACAACAATGTATACTCCTCCCCTTAGTGCAGGAGAGTACCCGTTTCCCCCACTTCTGGGTCAATACTTGATATGATCAACTTTTTATATTTTTGCTGAATTCATTAAATGGCATCTTATTATGGTTTTACTTTGCATTATTCTAATTGCTGTTGAGGTTAAACATCTATCACGTGTTTATTGGCCATTCTGATGCTCTCTCTGCAAACTGCCAGTTTATAGCCTTCATAGTTTTTTTTTCTTTTTCTTTCTTTTTTTTTTTTTTTTTTTTGAGACGGAGTCTTGCTCTGTCACCCAGGCTGGAGTACAGTGGCGCAATCTTGGCTCACTGCAACCTCTGCCTCTTGGGTTCAAGCAGTTCTCTTGCCTTAGCCTCCCAAGTAGCTGGGATTACAGGCATGCATCACCATGCCTGGCTAATTGTTTTGTATTTTTAGTAGACACAGGGTTTCACCGTGTTGGCCAGGCTGGTTTCAAACTGCTGACCTCAAGTGATCCATCCACCTTGGCCTCCAAAAGTGCTGGGATTGCAGGTGTGAGCCATGGCGCCCGGCCACTCTTTGTAGATTTTTCTATTTGGGTATTTATCTTCCAACTTTCTGCTTCGGTTCTGTCTCAAATTTTTGATCCCACTCGTGCCCATTAAGCTTCTGATGCTCAGGTCTCCTCCAGTATCCCAAGCACTGCTCCCACTCCTATAGTTTAATGTTCCCGAGCCATTCTTCCACACAGTAGCACTAGCCGCCAGTTTCAGCAGCCTGAATCCAGGAGGGCAGAGAAATTCAGACTGAATTTGGCCCAATCAAAAGGCAGTTCAAGTAGGAGATGATCTCCAAAACGCTTCTCTTCTAACTTTTAAGATCAAAGACCTCATAATAATCCTCTAAACAAACTCAGCCTCAAACACCAGCAAAGTTACATGAAACAATTTCTTTTCCTTTTTCTTTGAGACAGAGTCTCACTCTGTCTCGCCCAGGCTGGAGAGCAGTGGAACGATCTCAACTCACTGCAGCCTCTGCTTCCTGGATTCAAGTGATTCTCCTGTCTCAGCCTCCCAGAGTAGCCGGGATTACAGGCATGTGCCACCATACCTGGCTAATTTTGTATTTTTGTAGAGATGGTTTCACCATGTTGGCCAGGCTGGTCTCAAATTCCTGAACTCAAGTGATCCACCTGCCTCGGCCCCCCAAAGTGCTGGGATTACAGGCGTGAGCCACCACGTCCAGCCACATGAAATAATTTCTAATGATGGAAGTAGCTGACGAAATCTCGGAATCCCTTCCATATCTTGTCCTTCAACTGTCAGTGTGAGTGATCTATTTAAAACAGAAGCCCAAAATGCCCTTCTCATTTTAATGAAATTCCCAGAATGAATTGCCCAGGTGATTAGCTCTATTTCAAGAAAATATGAAAATTCCACTGTCTCCCCCAGCAAGCTGGCTAATGAGAAACTATGTTTCATACAATTCTTGACATGGAAAAGAGCCTGGATACCAACGTGGTCCAATTCTTTATTTTACAGCTAAAGAAACTGGCTGAGAGGGGGAAAGTGACTTGCCAAGGCCACATAATAAGGTCAGAGGTGGAGACCAGCATAGCATCCTTTTCCTCCTTTTCCTCTTTGCCCAGCCGCCCATCACAGTGATATGGAAGAAAAGATGCTAAAGGACTTTCTGGAAAGTTCTTTGGTATAAGTTCACCGCTAAGATCCTTGGAAACAACCACAGCAGCCTAAGGGTGCTGCATGTTCAACAATCAAATACATAAAGCCTTTAAGTCAAACCACTGTCACATGACATAATACCTCAGTTTTGGGGGAGCAAGGGAAAGGAACGGTATTATCATTTTCTTTCTAACATCAACTTTTCCATCAGAGCAGCAGAATTGATTAAAACAAGGCTTCCAGAAAGGGCATGCCTGCTTAATTTGCATTCAACCCTCAAATTAAAGGAATACCAGCATGCAATTTATATTTCTTGCATGCAATTTATATTTCTTATTACCACAGCCTAATTTGACCTTTTATGCAACCATCCTCCCTTCAGTTCACAGACAGCATTTATACTGAGACTCTGACAGAGATTGCTGGGCTTCTTTTTTTTTCTTTTTGAAAACACAAAAGCAAAAAGCTTGCAAGTCCCCTGTCTTTTCCAATGGCATTAATCATTAAGGTAGAATCCCGGGTCTCCCTTTGCATAGAAAATGCCCTGGTGTTTATTCTGTATAGAGTGATACACATTCAATGATTAATGAGGCTACTCTCTTTTGGAGAGGTGATGGCTGAGCAGCATTCATTCAACAAATAGTTATCAAGCACTGTGTGCTGGCTGCTTTACATGAAGGAGAAGATACAACTGCAAAGGAGATGCAGTTCTTGCTCACAAGGAGTGTCATACAAGGCAGGTCATGCCCAGGGTGCTCCTGAACACGGAGAAAGAGGTGATTCCCTTCCTGGGGGTGGGGATGTTGCCAGCCGCTTCACAAAGGAGACAATATCTGTGAGACAGGGTTTCCCCATGTTCTGTCTCAAGTTTTTTATCCCATTCCAGCCCTTTAAGCTTCTGATGCTCAGGTCTCCTCCAGTATTCCAAGCACTGTTCCCACTCCTGTAGTTTAATCTTCCCGGTCCATTCCGCCACACGGTAGCACTAGCCACCAGTTTCAGCCAGCCTGAATTCAGGAGGGCAGAGAAATTCAGATTGAATTTGGCCCAATCAAAAGGCAGTTCAAGTAGCAGATGATCTCCAAAATCACGTGAGCTGAATCTCCAAGAAAGGGTTCACCAAGAAGAGGTGAGGGAGACCATCGGAGCAGAGGACACAGCAAGAGGAAAGGCACAGATGGGGGCTCAACACGGATGCAGTGTGGGGGACAGTAGTGGGAGATGATGCTGGAGCATTCCGAGTTAGACTGTGCGGAGACGGCACAGTCACACTGGAGAGACTGGACTTTACCCAGCAGACTGCAGAGACGTCTACGGCAGGAAATGTCCCCATGAGAATAAAGGTGGAGGTATTATCAATAGGCTGTGGCCTGCATCAGGCTCTTCCACACAAAACCACACTCAGGGCAGACGAGTTTCCTCTCTGTTCCTGAGCACAATGAGCCCGGCCTTGCCTTAGGGTTTTGCTTCTGCCAAAGGGTTCGTTTCTGCAGACTAGGACACTCTTTCATCCGCTCTTTTCAGTGACTGGTTCCTTTCACACTCCAGAAGAAGCTCAAACCTCGCTTCCTCTGAGAGTCCTTCTATGGCCTGTCTTCCTAAGCGTTCCCTCACTCCCTAGCTATTCACTATTATACTGACCCTGTTTGGTTCCTTCTCAGGATTTATCACAACCTGAAATCATCTTGTTTCTGTATTGCCTGTTCATTGCCTCCATCACTGGAATGGAAGTTCCACGAGGAACTTGAGGGCCTCCATCTTGTTCACTACCATGTCTAGAAAGGCAGGCTGTAAAATAAATGCTGAATTAACTAGTTAATGTGTTTCCAGAGTTCTCGCTGCAACTACACCCCTTTTCTCCAACTGAACAAAATATTTATGAGTATAAATGAGCAAGAGTGATAGTACTCACTACAATGTCTGTATGTCCAAGCCACAGCACACACCAGTTTTTTGTTGTTGTTGTTGTTGGTTTTGTTTTTTTTTTTTTGAGACAGAGTCTCACCCTGTCACCCAGGCTGGAGTGCAGTGGCACAATCTCAGCTCACTGCAACCTCCACCTCCCGAGTTCAAATGATTCTCATGCCTCAGCCTTCCGAGTAGCTGGGATCACAGGCGCGCACCACCATGCCCAGCTAATTTTTGTATTTTTAGTAGAGACGAGGTTTCACCATGTTGGCCCGGCTGGTCTCGAAGTC
Organism: Ateles fusciceps; assembly: GCA_036589455.1. Classification (NCBI taxonomy): domain Eukaryota; kingdom Metazoa; phylum Chordata; class Mammalia; order Primates; family Atelidae; genus Ateles; species Ateles fusciceps. Next base: position 21,547,640 of record JAZHEH010000952.1, read on the forward strand.
CTGACCTCAGGTGATCCACCTGCCTCAGCCTCCCAAAGCGCTGAGATTACAGGCATGAGCCACCACAGCCGGCCCCCAGACCAATTAAGTCTGAATCTCTGGGGGTGAGATCCAGACAACAGTATTTCAAGGTCCCCTTGGGTGATTCCAATGTGTATCCAATGCTGAGACCCTAATACTTCTGAAGGACAAGCACACGGCTGTTGGGACCCGACTATCTTCATTTTGTTTCCCAGACCTACCAGTTTTCATACATGAAGCCTGGGCCATCTTACTTAGCTACTCCCTAATCTCTTGAATCTGTCTTATTTTTTAAAAGTAAATAAATTTGCAAATTTCAATATCTTACTTAAATTACTTGTGACACACATCACAAATAATCAAGACACAAAAAGGCATCACAACGTCAAACTGAGACTTCCAAAATAGGAGAAGCAGCTTTTAAAGCCCAAGTATGTCATGATCCATTTCGGGGCATTAAAAAAAAAAATCCTTTATTATACCCAAAGCATTTCAGCTAGGATTTGATATCTACGAAGATGGCAATTTAACCTCAAAGAGTTAGCTGCACTTCTATATAGGAGTAATTTATTGTTTGTGGTTTTATAGCACAGAGAGGGTTTGGAAGTCCTTTGGAAAGGTAAACTTCATGTACAGTTCATCATTTCCTGGATGTTTACCATAAACTGGGCACTGGGATATAGAAATAAGATAGAAGTCCAACTCTTGCAGCTCTGAGAACAGGAGAGGTAAGACACAGCTAGTGTCATGACAGGTGTTACTCAAATAGTCTTATAACAATGCTACCATTTATCAACCCTCTACTATTCATTTTGTGTGTATAACTCACTATATATTAATAGCCATCCCACAAGGTAGGTACTATTATTGTCATCTCCTCCCCCTCCTGTTTTACATATGAGGTCTATGAGGTACAGAAAGGTTAAGTATCTTCTCTAGGGTCACACAGCCATTAAATGACCAGAGCCTGGATTCAAAACCAGACAGCCCAACTTCAGAGCCCTCATGCCCAACCATCATACTACATTGTGTCACGGGAACAAAGGGGCAGGAAAGACCACTTCTGGCTGTAGGAAGGAGATACTTCCTGGGAAAGACAGCATTCGTGTTTGCCTTGAGAGATGGGTAGACTTTCAAGAGGCAGATATGGGGAAGGACTGTTTCCCGGCAAGGGGATAGCATTCATGAAGATTTAAAAATTCTTGATAAATGACATGTTGTAGAGTGTAGGGTACATAAGGAGAAGTAAGATAAGGCTGGGTGCAGTGGCTCACACCTGTAATCCCAGCACTTTGGGAGGCCAAGGCGGGCAGATCACGAGGTCAGGAGTTCTACACCAGCCTGGCCAACATGGTGAAACCCCGTCTCTACTAAAAATACAAAAATTAGCCGGGTGTGGTGGTGTGCACCTGTAATCCCAGCTACTTGGGAAGCTAAGGCAGGAGAATCACTTGAACCTGGGAGGTGGAGGTTGCAGTGAGCCGAGAGCACAACCATTGCACTCCAGCCTGGGCAACAGAGTGAGACTCTGTCTCATAAATAAATAAATAAGAATTAAGATAATGATGGGAAGCGGGTTAGGCTAGGTCCAGATTATATGGAGTGTCAGAATGCTAGTAAGGATTTGGGCTTGAGTTAGCAGTCACTGGGGAGTCCCTGAAGGCTTCTGAGTAGCAGAGCACGTGGAGCAAACTGGAGGATGGACTGGAGGGGGAGATGGTGATGGGAGACCCCTTAGGAAGTCATTTTAATAATCTATGCGAGGGAAACAAAAACAGTCTGGGAATGTGACAGTGAGATAAAAGAGGAAGTAGCAAATGTGAGCGATTACAGAAGAAACTCCACAAGACTTGATGTTGGATTGGAACTTGGAGTAAACGGAAGAGTCAAAGATGCATCTCAGGTTATTGACGCTGGGAGGATGGAGACACCATTAACACAGATAGGGAAGACAGGAACAGCCTTGGCAGTGGAAAGGAGGCAGATACATTTCCTTTGGGGATATAAGGAATTCATCTCATTATTCTCAAGCCAAACCACCAGGAGGATGTTCTATTATTTGAAGCCCTGTTCAGGAATCCTTCACACTAACTGCTTTCCAATTGTTCTGTGACCTTTTACCTACTAAAATTGAGACATGCATTTGTTATGAAAGACTTAAGAAATTATTATATTTAATTACTTAGACTCTTCTGTCCTAGAAGGCTGATGTCGTGTAATCCCATTCAGAGTACAGGAAAGCCAAAAGTTAGTTTCTTTGTTCAAGGAATTCAAAGCAAGGTGGGGAGGGGGGAAGGCAAGAACTGCTGTCCAACTTGGGCAAAAGTTACATCCTAGAATTGAATTTGAAACCATTAACAGTTCAAGATGTGTTGCTTTGATTCTACAGAGGTGAATTCACATTTGGGGAGTGAACAGTGCTAGAAGCTGCGGCAGGTAAATTAGCCAGACATAGATCCTACTCAGAAAGACAGTACAGTTTATTCCCCTCATTTCCCATGTGATCCACGGACCAGTGCCATTAGCATCAAGAAACAGCTTATTAGAAATCTCAGGCCCTACCTCAGACCTACTAAATCAAAAATAATTAAAATCGCCAGGGGATTCATATACACTCATTTATTTTGAGAGCAGGGGCTTTGTAATCAGATGTATCTGGGTTTAAATCTCAGCTTAGCCACTTACTACTTACTGGCAGGTAGCCTCCTGTACCTGCTTCCTCATGTCTAAAATCATGTGGTTCTACACCTTGGTTTCACATTAGAGTAGGCTGGGAGTGCTTTCAGAAATTCCATGCCCAGGCCACACTATACACCAGTTACAACAGAATCTCGGGATGGCATCCAAACATTGGATGATTGGTGATTCCCAGGTGATTCCAATGGGCGCTCAAGGCTGAGAACCACTATGGCTTTGAAGAACAGGAGTGTGGCCAGTGGAACCAGACAATACTCACTTGTATCCTGTATATCCTGTATCTACTACTTCTTATATATGAGGCTGGGACTTCTTTTTTTTTGTGAGACGAAGTTTCACTCTTGTTGCCCAGCCCAGAGTGCAGTGGTGCAAACTTGGCTCACCGCAACCTCAGCCTTCTGGGTTCAAGTGATTCTCCTGCCTCAGCCTCCCGAGTAGCTGGGATTAAGGACATGCGCCACCACACCTGGCTAATTTTGTATATTTGGTAGAGACGGGGTTTCTCCGTGTTGGTCAGGTTGGTCTCCAACTCCCCACCTCAGGTGATCTGCCCACCTCAGTCTCCCAGTGCGCTGGGATTACAGGCATGAGCCAGCACGCCCAGCCTTGAGACTGGGGTTTCTTAACCTCTTGCTAAGCTTTAACTTCCTTCATCTGTGAAATGAATATGACCTATAGTACCTTGTTCAAAGGACTCTAGGTATTGAAGGAGCTGAAACATGTAAAGCACTTAGCACAGTGCACAGTGCTCAATGAATGCTTATTATTTACATAAGGCACAGCTGCCTTTGCAGAAGGAACCTAGGAAGCAACATGGGTTGAAGTATCATATAAACACCGATCTGCAGCCATGCTCATACTTCACCCACCAGAGGTGACTTCCAATTACTTGGCCACCAAAAGGTTAATGGATTTTGCCTCAGTGATTGAAAAAAAAGTGCGAAAAACTATTTTTCATTAGAGATTCTGAGGCAAAAGTTGTCTGGCAAGTAACTTTTGCATAACAGGTGAGGGTTCTGCTGGAGCACCCAAAATGCTTCCAGCTGTGGGGGCAGCACCAGATGCAGAAGCAGGCATGGCAGATCACACAACGCTTTTTATCTGAACTGTCCTAGCACTGCAGGCATCAGACCCTGCACCTCATCTGTCCAGTGCCTCACGGCAATCTCCCAACTTAGAAAATCTCGAATGAGCTCGAAGGGCCTTTACAAAGACTCTTGTCCAACTGCTTTGCTTTTTAGAGTGCTGTAAAGAGGTAACCAAGGCCCAGGGAATTGAAAAGACTTATGCAGGGTCACAAGTCTATGCAATTTAAAGCCATAACCAGAAGGCACAAAATAACCCAGTCAGATGTAGAGGAAACAGCCTAGTAGTGAAAAGGAGTTGAATGAAAGGGGTAAAAAGACATAATAGTGCTTTGAACCAAAGAGCTTTATAAACACTTGTGGCTTTAACCTGCCCAGGAGGTAGATAAGCATATGCCCTTTAGTTTGTCCTCAAATTCAACCTCTCACAAGAGGTTAAGGAACACACCCAAGGTTGGAATTGACACTCAGACCTCCAGACTTCCTGGCTTTGGAGCTGGAAGTTCAGCCTCCACCTCCCTTGTCTATCAGGAAAAACATCTGGGTTATAATGCTTGAGGATGGGATATCAAGGGGAAGTGGTGGAAGTTCGGTTCTTCAAGAAAACTTTGAGCAACACTGCGTAAGACCCTGCTAGGAGCCCCTCCCATTCCGAGTCACGCCTCAAAGAAGTTTCTGCACTTCTATGCTGGAGGCTCCCCTTGTGTGACCTTTAGGGAAATCTTTTTGCCTAAGATGTAGGATGGAAGCAAAGAAAGCTGAGACTTCAAAATGTGTGAACACAGAGACACCCCAAGGAAAGCTGCCTTTCCTTCACACGGCCACTTCTCCCTGTCTCTAACAGGGATCCCCAGCCAGGGGTGCCTACTTAAAGCAAAGCAAGAGGAACAAGAAGAAAAAGCAAGGGGAAGTCATCTTTAAAGGCCAAAAGGTCACATAAAACATAATAAAATACAACTGTTTCCTTTAAAAATTTTAATGGACAGGAAATGGTATAGAATAACTGCCAAGTCACATAAATTAACTTTTTTGTTAATGTTTGTGATCCCGGAAAGAACACACTATCAGTCGATGCAAACTGCTTGGGCGTTTTCATCAGGCGTTGTCTGGGCATGTGACTGACTATGGGCCATGGACCCATCTTTACCTGGTCCAGAAAGACAAGCGGCTGCCATATAAGGCAGGCTTCAGATTTCCATCGTACTCAGGCTTGGGCTCTGGTCTTGGTCTTGAGTGATAGGGATTCTCTGGTAAAGGCCGATCTGTTTTCACTTTGGTGACCTGGGAAGGGTGAAGATGGCAAAGGCAGAGTTGAAAGCTCGGGTGGAGGAATCTATAACCAGCAGTGCGCCTCCTGGTGTCTTCCCCGTTGCTCCCACTGCCACCAACTGCTCCCTGACTTAAATCCCCAGCAAATTACATTCAGACTTATTTAATCCTAACACTCAGTAAAGCCTACTTTATATCATTCCATGTGGTAGAAACTAGGGATACAGAAGAAAACAACATACACACTGTCCTCAAAGGGATCACAGTCTAGTGAGGGAGAAAGCCAAAAATAACCACCAAGATTTCCCAATTACCCCATGCCTAATGGCAATGATGGACACAGGAACTGCCTGCTCTAGGAGCAAGGACTGTGCACATCTAACCCATCCTGAAGGCTGGGGGTTTGGACTATTGTTGAGGAGGTAAGACTCAGCTTAAAGTCTGACAAGAGCCAGTCAGAAAGACAAGGGAGGAAAAGACATTCCAGGTAAACTGTCATATGAAGATAGACAGGCATGTCTTCAGAATGGCTGAAACAAAGGCTGCATGAAGAATGGAGGAAGACGAAGCATTTCACCAAGAACTTATTGTTAGAAATGATGTTGAGCACATTATTCCATTCCATTTTCATACTCTTATGAGGTCATTCTGCAGGGGCTCACTGAGGCCACCCAGCTAATAGTGGAAGAAAGAGTACACAAAGCCAGATATGCCTACTCTAAAGCCTGTGTTTCTTAATACCACGCTACAGTGGTGGACAGGCCAGATAAAAGGTATTAAATGATAAGCAAAGGTGTCTGCATTTTAACCTGATGGTTAACAGGTGCCACTGAAGCAGGGCAGTAACTAAATTCCATCTCTGTTGGCTGTAAAGTGTGAAAGCTAGAATGCAGAGAGGCAAGACTCAAACTGGGAAGCTGAGCCAATAAGCCAGGAGAGTGGTGAAGCACTAAATTGCAACAGGGGAGAGAGATAATTTACACTCACAGTACCCCTGATGGCCACAGAAATCTCAACTGGAAAGCCAGCAGAAACTGTTGTCATTTTCAAGATAAAGAAATAGGCCCAAAGAAGTAAGAAGACATAAAGGACACAGTTGTCAGCAGTCTTCTGATTATTCCTCTACTGATCTGAACTCTTAAGTCACCTCATGTAAGATGACCAGATTAATCTTTCTATATGTATACATTCAGAAACCATTTACTGGGAACAGAGCTTTCGGGTATAGAATCACACAATTATTATTATAACTACCTTATGAGGCATTATTATCTCTAGTTCACAGATGAAGACCAAGGAGGCTGGCATGCCTAAGATAGAGATACACAGTAATGTCAGAGCTAAAGCTGGAACCTAAGTCTTCAAGTCTACTAGTTTTGTTTGCTTGCTTTTGAAAGTTTTCCCACCTCCCTGTCATACTTAGAGATGGTTCTTAATGATCCACTCATGGTTCCTTAGTATGTGCAGCTCTTTTAAGGAATTAAAGACATTTATGAAATTGGCTGGGCACGGTGGCTCATGCCTGTAATCCCAACGCACTGGGAGGCTGAGGCAGGCGGATCACTTGAGGTCAGAGTTCAAGACCAGCCCAGGCAACATGGCGAAACTCCATCTCTACTAAAAATACAAAAATTAGCCTGGCATGGTGGCAGGCACCTGTAATCTCAGCTACTCAGGAGGCTGACACAGGAGAATTGCTTGAACTTGGGAGGCAGAGGTTGCAGTGAGCAGAGTTTGTGCCACTGTACTCCAGCCTAGGCAACAGAGCAAGACTCCACCTCAAAGAAAAAAAAGGAAAAAGAAGATATTTATGAAATAAATCTAGAAAAATGTTTCTCAAACTTAGAGAACCCCTTCTGAGGAAAGAACAAAAAAACAACTTCCTCTTCTGTACCATCCCTAAAAAAAAAAGGAGCAGATGCATGTGATCAAACTAAGTACTGGGTAAATGACTTTGGCCAGCCGACTTATCCTTCAATTTCCTGTCTGCAAAAGGGGGCTATTAGTAGCTCACAGGGTGACTGGGACAAAGCAGGATAACATGTGAAAACTACTTGATATATAGTAGGTGCTCCAAAGTTATTTTTAATATTATCAGGATGGTGAGCTTATGGGTGAGAGAGAGCAATTCTGCCTAGGAAAGTCAGACACTTCAAAAAAGGACATGACATTTGAGGTGAGAGTAGGTGAGTGAGCAGGAATTCACCAAGGGAAGGTTCAAGAAAAGGGCAATCCAGGGGAACAGAGCGCAGAAGTGAATGAAGCTAAAATGTAGGCTTTATGCAGCTGATTATCATATTTCCAGAAAGAAACTGGATACTGAATCTAAATATAACTAAAACCAATAATCCTCTTAAAGAAACACTTTTTTTTTTTTTTTTTTTTTAGCTGAGGTTTTACTCTGTCGCCCAGGCTGGAGTGCAGTGGCACGACCTTGGCTCACTGCAACCTCCGCCTCCCAGGCTCAAGGCATCCTCCCACCTCAGCCTCTCGGGTAGCTGGGACTATAGGAGCACACCACCACATCCGACTAATTTTTTGTATTTTTGGTAGAGACAGGGTTTTGCCATGTTGCCCAGGCTGGTCTTAAAATCCTGAGCTCAAATGATCCTCCTGCCTCAGCCTCCCAAGTGTTAGAATTGCAGGTGTGAGCCATGGCACCTGACCAAGAAATACACTTTTGAAAGAGTTAGGATAATTTTTTTTTATCTTACAGAGTTTAAAAAAATGTTAATACAAAGATTCAAGAATAAATATGCTGTTTAACTATCATGACTTGTTATTTCTCCTTTTATAAGAGTCAGAAATGAGAAAAGGTAGTTTTATTTGTTACATGTATAAATTCTACCACTTTCCAACCTAGAATTATCAACTATTGAAAATAATATGTTCAGTACATCAAAAAGTACCTGAAAATAATCATGCCAGATACAAAAGACAAAAAAATTGCTAAGTTATCACTTACGACACTAAGCTTATAATCCAACTATTCACAGATGCTATATACAAAGAGAAGGGAACCAGATCAGGCACAGTGACCTGTAATCCCAGCACTTTGGGAGGCTAAGGTGGGAGGATCACTTGAGCCCAGGAGTTCAAGACCAGACTGGGTAACATAGCAAAATCCTGTCTCTACTAAAATACAAAAATTAGCCAGGCATGGTAGCCTGTACCTGTAGTCCCAGCTATTCGGGAGGCTGAGGTGGGAGAATCACCTGAGCCCAGGAAGTCAAGACTGCAGAGAGCAGTGATCATACCACTGCATACCATCCAGCCTGGAAGACAGAGTGAGACCTGAGTTTTTTCCTCCACACCTTGCTACGCTACCTGGGCTGCCCCAGAGGGAACTGAGGGAGCTGAGACTGAAGAAGCAGAGACCGGTCAGATCATAAAGGGCCTATATGCCATGTTATAGAGAGGATGCTTTATCTCACCAGCAATGGAGAGTCCCTATACAGTTTTTAAAAACACAGTGACAAAAGATTTACTTTCCACACAGATCACTCTTATTGTGGAGGTGTAACCTAATCCTCAATTCTTCAGTTTCAGAGGACACACTGTCTTCTAAAGCCCACACTGATCCACTCTCCGCTTCCAGAAATTCATGTACCCCAGGTTAAAAACTCCTGTCCAAGAATAAGATAACAGCAGCAGGAACAAGAGGATTAAAAAAAAAAAATCCAGGAGATGCTAATCTATAGGAAGTGATGACTGCATGGAATCAGAAGAGTAGGGAATGAAGAATTCAGGTTTCTAGCTCTGATGTTTCAACAGATGGTGGTGTCACAACTAAGATAGGAAATATAGGAGAAAGAGAAACACTTTTAAAAACAATTGTAAAACTAAAAGCATGTCATTTTTAGAAAAATCTTAGGTATGTTCCTGAAAAGGCACATACCTAAGCCTGATCCTATTTAACCTATAGGGTAAGCCTGATCCTATTTCCCCAGTGAATTCCACAATAACCTCCACCATGTTTCCAACTGACAGTGTTTCACTAATACTTTATCTTCCTCTACTCCCTTCTGTTCTTTAATTAGCTAATTAACAAAAAACAAATCTGTACATGCTAGAAGGTCTAGTTAAAGAAATGGTTCTATTTTAAAAAATTCCTTTCCGGATCATATATAATCACTGCCTAATTAATATGTTTGGTAAATCTGGTAAGTTCTTTTATGTGTATTCACAGAGACCCTTTTCTGACCACCTACTGCCTTTATCCCACCCCTGAGTCAGGGAGTGAGACCTCCAGCAGGAGCCTTTTTACCTTTGACAGTTCTCCCAGGTCAGGCCGCACCCAGCCCAGTTTGTCCAGCACACACTCATCAAACTTTGCCTGCTGTTTGCGACAGTGACGAAATAACTGCTGGCCGGAATAATCAATGCAGGTCCAATATTCCGTAAAAGGCTCTGCACAGTGACGTTTTATCTGCCTGGAAAAGAGGGCTGGGTTAGGAGCAGCTCTTTGCAAAACAATGAAAAACAGAAAAGTGAGAAAAAAATAGGTACAGATTTCAAATACAGAGCCTTGCTTTTTGAAAGGTATGGGAGTAAATATTCTTACCGCACTTATAATACAACTTCAAGATCCTCAAGTTGAGAACGAGTTAGTATACAAAGATTTCTGAGGTAGAAAACCTAATTTCTTTATGTCGTAGGAAGAAGAGTGTAGCATAATGCATACATATTTTACTCAGAGAAGAACTTCTTTCTTGGGTCCTATTTATACTTCTCATTAGACCCAATTCCTCTAAGGAGTATCGGCTTAGCAAATTTAGAAAAGAAGGAGACATAATTAGATAATGGACATGCTGAGAGAAGTCAGAGGTGACTGCCAATGGCAAAGGAAGAGGCAGAATTATAAAAAGCAAATACACAAACTAACAAGCAGAAGATCCTGGGATCATTCAGGTATAAAGACAAACTGCACTCCACTCCTCAAAAGCTCTAGGTCCTCACTCTATTAACATATTGAACAAAGCCAGATATTAATCCCTGCTATCAGGGACAAAGTTATAGTATATTTGGTGTTCTCTGTTAAGAAGCAGGGTAGCATATAATTCATTCTGTGGCCATCAAAAATGGCTACAGAAAATGTAACTTCTGGGTATAAAGGTTCAGTTTTTTGCAAAACCCCCCTTTTCATTCAACCCTGGTAGCATGCATGTTCCAGCAAGAATAAAACACCATCATTTACGTAAAAGCCATACTTGAGGCAGTGGAAGAAATTCAGAACACCTCTTTCTCCCAGTGGAATAATAATTTTATTTTTTAAGTGCTTACCTGCCATACTCCAGAAATCTAGCTATACCCTCACATGAATCTTGTTTAATATGGATCAGGAAGGAAGAATGTCAACGATGGCCTAAGGAAGTATACAGTGAAAAGTCTGCTCTCCACTCCTGCTCAGTAAGCCACTCAGTTGTCCTTCTGGAGGTCCACGAATGTCACCAGTTTCTTAGGTTTCCCTTACAGGTATTCTAAGCACAACCTGCACCCACCTAATTTCTATTCAAAAATCACTTTGGTAGAAAGCTACCACTTCCAAGGGGAATTTTATATTTCTCCAAAATGCTGCAGCAGCAGAAGGGCTACAAGCCACCTCTCTAGTAGCACGGATCCCTGTTCCCCATAACTAACAATTATCTACTAATGCCTACAACCAGCAACTTCAGCAGTGAGAAATTCCTCTATGGAGGCAGTTAGGCACCTTGGGAATTTGTGAAATCCAAACATTCGCCCCTTAAAATGTACTACCTCTGGGCCGTGGAAAAAATGCTTTGCCAAAGTTCTCTAGAGAATACAAATTGTTTAGGCTGGATGTGGTAGAGGCCAAGGCGGCCGGATCACTTGAGGCCAGGAGTTCAAGACCAGCCTGGCCAACATGGCGAAACCCCATCTCTATTAAAAAATACAAAAATTAGCCAGGTATGGTGGCACACACCTGTAATCCCAGCCACTCAGGTGGCTGAGGCACAAGAATTGCTTGAACCCGGGAGACAGAGGTTGCAGTGAACCAAGATCACACCACAGCACTACAGCCTGGGTGAGAGAGTGAGATCTGTCTCAAAAAAGAAAAAGAAAATTTGTTTAAACACACATACAACCTCACTGGCAATCAAATCAATGCAAATAGAAACATCCAAAAATATCTGCATCTACCAAATATTTAAATACTATGCATACCAGAATCCAGCATTGAGGACAGCATAAATTGATCCAACATTTAAAAACAAAAGCAATAAAGTTTAAGAGCCATAAATAATGTTCAAAGCCTTTTATAGAATAATCTCACTGTTAGGAAATTTATGCCGAGGAATTAACAGATGAAAAAGATCTATATGCAAAGGTAATCACTGCAGATTTATCCAAGATAATAAAAAACTGAAATCAATAATGATGTTTGATAACAGGAGTTGGTCAGGTATGTACGGTTAGTTTCTCTACTGATGGAATATTATATAACCTTTAAAAATGATGATCATGGCTGGGTGTGGTGGCTCACGCCTGTAATCCCAGCACTTCGGGAGGCCAAGGAAAGTGGATCCTTTGAGGTCAGGAGTTTGAGAGCAGCCTGGCCAACATGGTGAAACCCCATCTCTACTAAAAATAAAAAATAATTAGCCAGGCATGGTGGCGCAGGCCTCTAGACCCAGCTATCCGGGAGGCTTGAGACGCGAGAACTGCTTAACACAGGAGGCAGAGGTTGCAGTGAGCCAAGATCGCACCACTGCACTCCAGCCCGGGCAACAAAGTGAGACTGTCTCAAAAAAAAAAAGAAAAAGAAAAAAAATGATGATCATGAAGACTATATAGCAACTTCAAAGAATGTTTCCAATAGTGTCAAGTGAAAAATGAATCTCTCCATGTATACATACTACCAGTATAACCACAAAAATATCTTTGCATAGGGAAAAAGACAGCAGAAGCAAGCAAGAAGGAAGGCAGCTACTGTGCTCAGGTATCTAATTTTCTTCTCTAATGTAATTGTAGTGGACATCAGTGGTTTTTGCCTAGCCAGCAGTCATTCCCCATTTTCTGTAATATCCTTCTAATTTTCCTTTGGGAACAACCCCTCCCTGTCTCTCAGCAATGTGGTTTCGATGAAGTTAAGTCTAATTCCCACTTCAGGCCTGACCAATCAGAGTTTTTTTATCTCCTGAAGCACAAATGGTGCAATGATATGTATACAAAGTAAGCCAGCCAGGACAATTAGACTCAGTCCAGGAGCTTCTGCTCACTTCTGGATAAAGGGCACCCTTTGTCTAGGTTTGCTAAGCACGTATTAACAGAATAGCAACTCCGAAGTGACTCGTGGCCATTTTTGCAACAGCAAGGTAAGAGTCTTTCTGAAATGAGGTCAGCAGAGAAAACCAGAACCAAGAGATTGTGATTTGAAAAGGAGAGGCAAAAAGACATCAAGTAGTTGTGAAATTCTTTAAACCCTTGAATCCAGTCCTGCCTGATGCCAGGTCTATTTCTGGACTTTGGAGTTATAACAGCCAATTCCCTTTGAATTGACTTTCTCTCCTTTTAAATAGAGTGCTAATATGCTTGTTAAAACATTTTTCTACAACTACACAATTTAATTTTTTTTACTCACATTTTTTTCACTCAAGCACAGTGGCCTACCTAAAACCTAACTCTGAATACAGTTCTCTTTCCATCATACCTGTGTTCTGTAGTAATGACAACAATCTAGCTAATGCCTGATTAAAAAGGACCGTACTAAGTTGTTTTTACATGCCTTTTCCAATTTTTCACAGCAAAAAGACTTTCCCCTTGCTGTAGCAAAAATGGTCACCAGTCACTTCAAGCTGCTATTCTACTTGCTTACCAAACCTAGATAGGTGTTATTTTACCCTCTGGAAACTGAGATTCATGGAGATTAAAGAACTTGCCAGATAATAAAAACAAAACTAAAAATAACTATCATCTTTTGAGTGTTTTACCTTGGTCTATCTAATTTCAAAGCCTATGCACTTCCCACTAAAATCCACATTATTAGCTGGCTGTTCACTTATTCATTTAAATCTTTATGCTTCAACCAAGTAGGCACTTATACCAAAAGATTTTTACCTAAAGAAGTCCAAAGCACACTTGTTGACCAGCTTGCCTTCCTCTAAACACCGCCTCGGATCTTTCTCTTCCCAGCGGCAGAGCATAAACTCCTTGTTGGGCTTATCACACTGAGCTCCATAGTGATGGGCCGCAGCCTTAAGCACAGCAGAACTGACTTTCACCTGGGAAAGGAAGATGGGACAAAGACCACAGACTGTGAACCAGAATACACTTTCTCAACTTTACCTCATGCAGGTCAGAATACAGAACAAAAGAGTAGCACTGTTCTGATGTTACTACGAAAATTAAACACTGTCATAATAATATATATATATATTTTTTTGAGATAGGGTTTTCCTCCCATTGCCCAGGCTGGAGTGCAGTGGTATGATCTCAGCTCACTGCAACGTCCGCCTCCCAAACTCAAAGGATTCTGCTGCCTCAGCCTCCCAAGTAGCTGGGATTACAGACATGAACCACCTCACCTAGCGATTCTTTACAGTCTGTGGTGATTTAGAGATCATAAAGCTCCTTCACATATATTATTTTCTTCACTTTTACAATAATCTCATGAAGTTGATATTACTATCCCCATTTTAGAGTGGAAGAAATGGCAGCCCTAATAGAATCTTTAGATATTTATGGTAGAGAGAAAGGGGGTGTAGAGAAGGATAGAGACTTCTAGGATGTAGGGAGAAGAAACAACTCTGGAACGCTTCGCTGAGTTTCTGCTCCTGTAACAAAATTAATAGATATATAACACTGTGCAAGGTGGCTCACAGATGTAACCCCAGCACTTTGGGAGGCCGAAGCAGGCAGATCACTTGAGGTCAGGAGCTCAAGACCAGCCTGGCCAACATGGCAAAACCCCGTCCCTAGTAAAGATACAAAAAAATTAGCTGGGAGTGGTGGTATGCACCAGCTACTCGGGAGGTTGAGACATGAGAATTGCTTCAACCCAGGAGGCAGAGGTTGCAGTGAGTCAAGACCATGCCACTGCACTCCAGCCTGGGTGACAGAGCAAGACTGTCTCAAAAAAAAAAAACAATTAAATTAATGGATAAATAAAACTCCCAGAGGACTACAGAGTCACAGAAGATGAGGCTGGAAGGGATCACAAAGAGCATCTCATCCATCTAGTAATAGTCCATCTAGTAATAACTAATAATAAAGTATTAAAATCTGCAAATTAAAATCAGAGCATATCCAAGGTTGCCAAGCCTTTACGTCCAGCAGTTTCCCTCAATAGCATTTTAGTGGTATTTTCTTGAGAAGATACACAGTGCAGATACAGCCAGCTCAGGGAGAACTGCAAACGGTCCAGGGCTTACTAACAGCTGCTGCAGTTAGTTGGGTCCTGCTGGTCTCTTTTCTGTACTACCTTTTCTTATACCAATAAATACCACGATGTTTTAATTATTGTCACTGAAGAGAATATTTTGTTATCTGGGAGAATCATCCTCCTCATTCTTCCTTTTCAAAACTTTTTTGGCTATTCTTTTAGATGAACACCTTCCTCCAATAATTTGCATTCAAATTGTATTAAATTTAGTTATATATTAAATTAGGGAACAATGGGCACTTTCATAATACTGGGTGTCTGCTCAAATTTCACATCCTCAGAGAGCCTTTCTCTAATCTTCAAATATAAGCTAGCATCAGTGGTCACTCACATGGTCTGGTCTTATCACTCATGTGCTAAGTCTGATCAATTCTAGATATACTTGTTCTTTCCTCTCTGTAAGCACAGTTCCTGTAAGCACCAATTACATTGGTAATTAACATGTTTCTCAATAATTTTAAGAATTACTGAGTGGTCTGTGTGTGACCACTAGAATATAAGCTCCAAGAGGGTAGGGATTTTGTTTTCAACAGAGATCCACTACTGTAAAGATGTCAATTCTCCCTAAATTTAGCTATGGTAATTAAATATAATGTTTACTATGGTACACACCAAGCACCCAAAATAGTGGCCAGCACAAGTAGCTGTTGAACACCCACTCTTAGCTAGAAAATGGGGATACAGGAATTAGAAAACAGATATGAATACATGAATCACATCTTCTCATCCACAACACAGTATTTCTCTCCATTTATTCACATTCAGGTCATTCTTGTCCTTTGGTTAAAATTACAGTTTCCTTCATTTAGAGGGACCTTGAACATTTCTTGTTCATTCCTCAGTATTTTAGCACTTTTGATACTATCTAAATAGGATAGTTTTTCTATTAGATTTTCAAACTGTTTACTATTTGCTTGTACATTCTCTCCAGACATCTTACTGAACTCCTGTTAGTTCTGATACAAAACTCAAGAGGATTAACAGAAAAACTTCCATTTACAAATAAAAACTGTCTCTTTCCCTTCTGATACTTTAATTTTTTTCTTCTTATTCTCATTTCCTATTTTATTGCTTTGACCAAACCCTTCAGGACAATACAGATGAAGAGCAATGACAGCAGACAACCTTGCCTTTTCTACAATTTAAAGCACAGTTTGGTATAATATTTGCTGTTGGTATCTGGGACAGAGTTGTTTGGATATTCCTTGTTAAGAAAGCTTCTTTCTAATTCTAATTAGTTTTGCTTTACTGTTGTTTTCTATACCAGAAAAGACTAAAATGTTTAGGGTTCATTTTTATTAATTTATAAATGTAACATAGAGCATTAACAGATTTTGTAAAACTGATGCACTGTATTTCTAGAATAAAATCTAATCTGTCACAATGTATTATGCTTTAATACACTCCTAAATTTGATTTGTAAAATTAAAAATTTCTGTGTGACAACACTCTGTAATTTTATTTTTTATGCACTTTATGCAGCTAAGTTAATAAAAGGCAAGGAAAGGTGACAAGAGTAATTCATCTACACACTATAGAAAGGAGAATAAAGCTATGACTGTCTATTAATAGTGCAACTGTTATAATTATCAAAGCAAAGATAAAATTTTGAGATAAGTGAAATCTGCCATGATGACTCTAATAAATTTGTTTAAAATCTGTAGTTTTTGCATTAAAGTTTTTGAAAATAAAAGAATGTATTAAGGTCAACTGAGTGGCACACATTTGCTTTATTACCTATAAGCAGATAGAAGAATAAAAACTAACACTCAAACTTTTTAAAAAGCTTATTTTAATAATTAAATTAGTTATATTTACTTGTCATATGTCTTAAAATAGCTTTAAGTAGCTGATTCAATTATTCAAATGCCCAAAGCTATAAGGCCCAAAAAAGCCTGTTGCGTTATTTATCTCCTTACAAATGTGGAAGTCTTATCAAAATGAAGATACACTCATGTCATTGAGCATATAAAACACCATTCTGTTTTGTAATTGATGAAAAATAAAGGAAGGGATGTGCTACAGGCAACACAGTGAGTCAGTGGCAACCCCAGAACTGAACACAGAGACTGTGACCTCCAATCAGGCTTCCTCCCATTGTATCACCATCACTGAGGTGGATGAACCTGAGATGTCACCATATCCCCTCACCTGCTTCTTCACTAAGACTGATGAATTCCAACAGAAACAACTCCTTTCACAGCTGTTTACCGTGAATACCCTCTCAAATTCATTCAGCTCTCTTTGTCTCAAAGAACACAGAATTTCAACCTCTTTTCTCATTTATTCTCACAACAGCCTCACTATACAGCAGGGTTGCACAGTCTGCAGGTGTGGAAAGTGAGACAAAGTCACCATCTGGAGCCAATCAACCTTCTAGTCCTGTCCTTGCCTCCTTAAACATGCAGAATTGTCATGCTGCAAATCTGACATTGATTCTTCAACCTTCCCTGCCTCCAATATCTAATCCATTGCTGAGTCTGATCAATTCTAGATATTCTTTCCTCTCTGTAAGCACAGTCTCTGTAACCACCAATTACACTGGGAGCATGAACATCTTTCTCAATAATCTTAATCGCCACTTCGACCAGTCTCCCTGCTTTTCTTTTCCTTTCTTCAATCCATTTTTCACACAGCTGCAAGAGAGATCTTCCTAAATGATAATTCTTATTATACTCTGCTATTAAATTAGCAACTAAACTCTCATTCAGCCTTAACAGCAGAATAAAGCCTAAACTTCTTAACGTGTATCGAAAGGCTTCTAGACCCAAACTATCTTTCCAGCCTTCTCACCCACAACACTTCAAAAAGGGACTATTTACTGTTCTTTAAAAACACTGAACTCTTTGCCGGGCGCGGTGGCTCATTCCTGCAATATCGGCACTTTGGGAGGCCAAGGTGGGTGGATCACGAGGTCAGGAGTTCAAGACCAGCCTGGCCACATGGTGAAACCCCGTCTCTTCTAAAAATACAAAAATTAGCTTGGCATGATGGCACATGCCTGTAATCCCAGCTACTCGGGAGGCTGAGGCAGGAAAATTGCTTGAACCGAGACCAGGGAGGCAGAGGTTGCAGTGAGCCGAGATCGCGCCACTGCACTCCAGCCTGGGATACAGAGTAAGACTCCGTTGCTTTTAAAAAACAAAAACAAAACAAACAAACAAAAAATACTGAACTCCTTTTTGGCTCCCTGCATTTTCCCATCTTCTTACTTCTGCTCAGACCCTACCCTAACTTACAAGGGTCTTCTCTCCATCTCTGCCCTTAAATGCCATTTAGCCATGTCTTACATTATGCCCCAAAAGTGCTTTCTCTATTCCCTTTACAGCTTCAAAGAATTTTAGAGCTGGGATCACCTCATCTTACAAATAACCATGTCTTCAAATGCTAAAATCAAGTAATCAAAGTGACCAGCAGGTAGGCCTAGAATTTAGATCCAACTTCAAATCTTCTTTTTTGGTTTTTTGTGTGTCTGTGTATGTGATGGAGTTTTGCTCTTGTTACCCATGCTGGAGTGCAATGGCATGATTTCAGTTCACCGCAACCTCCACCTCCCAGGTTAAAGCAATTCTCCTGCCTCAGCCTCCCAAGTGGCTGGGATTACAGGCATGGGCCACCATGCCCGGCTAATTTTTGTATTTTTAGTAGAGATGGGGTTTGACCATGTAGGCCAGGCTGGTCTCAAACTCCTGACCTCATGATCTGCCCGCTTCGGCCTCCCAAGGTGTTGGGATTACAGGTGTGAGCCACCGTACCATGCCCAAATCTTCTTTTCTTAAACCACGTCTGCCCCCTTTCATAGTATTTAATCACACCTGCCTTGTATTTTAGTTATTTAATTATCTGTATGTTCATTCAATTGTGTGAACCCTAAAGGCGAATTTATTCCAGATGTATCAGTTGTATGAAGCAGAACCTCAGATGTTTGTTGAACCAAATAAAAACAGCAACAAAAAATACAGCAACTCAAGATGAACCCAGCTACATGGGGTCGGGGGGTGGAGGGGGACAACAAAAGACTGGTGGCCACATGGCAGCTCCACTCTGCCACCTCAGAGTAAATGTCGCTTTAATATAATAAAGTCCCTGAACATAGCTAATAATTTCTTCCTCTGAGGAAAATAGCAGTTGCCACTCTCACAGGCATCTAAGACTAAATGAAGCATTGCAGGTAAAACACTTACCATAGTGCCTGGTATATCATTTCTAGTCTTGGCCTTCTTCTCCTTTAATATAGCCTGTTCTACTATCCAGCCCTGCCATGACACTCCTCTGCCTTAAAACCTTCCACCTCTTCCCACCACCTCCCCTTACTGGATAAAGTCCAAACTGTTTGGTCTGACCTTGTGGAAGCTACTTCCAAGTCCTATCTCAGCCCAAGTTGCCTCTCCAGGCTCAGCACCTGCTGCTTCTCACCACCAGTCGTGTCACATCAAACTGTACTTGGCTCCCTAAACACACAAGTTCTGTTAGGCCTTCCCATTCTTTTGAGCTTTCACCCATAATACAGTGGAAAAGCATTGGTTTTAAAATCAGACCTGGGTTCACTTCCAGCCCTACTACTTACGTGCTCCGTGACCCTGAGACAAATCATTTCTACTCTCGGGGCCTATTTCTTTATAATATGTTAAGATCAATTGTGTATATCCTACCTTATAGTGTTGCTGAGAGGATTCAATGAATTAATGCATAGAAAGAAATTAGTAGCCTGCTTGGAATCTAGAAAGGGCTTGATCATGTCAGCTATAATTAGTAGGGTATGTTTCTACTTCACTTCTCACAGCACTAACTACACTGTACTGTGATTGCCCCTTTATGTGTCTGTCTCCCTTCTAGATGGTAAACTCCATGAAAGCAGAAAGTATATCTCTTCCAGCATTATGGGCACATGTTAATTACTCAAATGATATCTCCTGAATAAACGAATGCTTTAAATGAGTCCTGTTACCAAACACCTTCCCATGGCTGTGACTAGATGCACGCTCGAATACCATCTCATTTTCCCGCGGCCTCCTCGCCCCACTCTACGCACTCTGCACCGGTGACACCACTTTAAGGTAAGTCACGGTCTCCCTCGACTGTGAGCCCCTGGGGCTGTATACTCACTTCGCATGCAAGTTTGAGGATTAAGCCACATAAGCTAAGTAAAATGACCCTGGTTGGTGCTTAATAAAAAGTATCACTATTAGTCACGGAAGGGGAAGCAGGTCGCTGTGGAGGGCGAAGGGGGGAGAATTCTAGAGCCACTGCCGGATGTGACAGGGTGAGCTGGAGAGGGGAGGCAACTCCCAAAGCTGCGGAGGGGACCTCCGGGGGTCGACCTGTATATGTGCTGGGGACTGGGGGAGGAGGGCCCGGGGCCCAGGGTCCGCTGAGCCCAAGCGGGGCTGGGTCCAGGCCCGAAAGCCGCAACCCCATGTCTCCCTTGCCTGTCCTCCGGACAGCCTCACCTCTTCCACTTTCAGCTCCTCTAGAGTGGGCAGCTCCACTATCCCCGGCATGATTGCTGCAGCCCTGACCCCGACGAGGAGCCCTCAGCCGCGTCGCCCCTGTCTCCTTGAACTCCCCTTTCGACCGCCGAGCGCCACACGGCACCTGCGCATGCGCAGCCGGCAACACGCAGGCGCACTGCTCTACCCAACTGCGAGCGAGGGAGCGTGCGCAATACCAAGAAGCTTGCCGCCTCCGTGGGGGCGGGGCTTCGATTGGCTCCGCCCACCCCCTCCTAGTTGTCATAGTGATGCCATATCCACTGAGACTCCGGATCCTAACAGCTGGAAGCTAAAAACAGGCGCCATGGAGTATACAGGGAGCAAATATATCGGGGAATATGTAGATGGGAGGTAAGGGCCTCATTTGATTCACTCACTAGACCCTGAATAGCTGTGACTGGAAAAGACGGCTGTCTTTTTGCTTCTTCGAAATACTTTGTGCCAGGCACTTTCACAAACTTGCCCGAGTAATTTTCTCAAGGACCATATCTAATAAGCAGCAAAGCTGAGATGCATTCATTCCATATATACTCTGTGTGTATGTGTGTGTGTGTGTGTGTGTGTGTGTGTATGCTATCTGCCAGTTTTAGACATAGGAATAAGAATATTTAAAATGTCAAGATCCTTGCTGTTAGGGAGTTTATAATCCAGTTGGAGACGTATTGCCAATAAACAAATAAGTGATAAAATAATTACAGATAGTGGTAAATGCAATGAAAACAAACACGAAGATTGGGGAAGAGAGACTGTGGCTAATCTGAATCTACATGGTTGCCCTCCCTCCAGGAGTTCACAGTTCACAGTCTAGGGATTATTATAGAGGATTATATACAAAAATCACTGTAGTGGACTAGTAGTAAAAACAATTCAACAGGTTTCTTTCTTTCTTTCTTCATTGTTTTTGTTTTGTTTTGAAACAAGATCTCACTCTGCTGCCCTGGCTGGAGTGCAGTGGCCTGTTCACTGCTTACTGCAGCCTTGACTCCCCTAGGCTCAAACAATCTTCCCACCTCAGCCTCCCAAGTAGCTAGGACTTCAGGTGTGCACCACTACCCCCAGCTAATTTTTAAATGCCTTTTGTAGAGACCAGGTCTTGCTATGTTGTCCAAGCTGGTCTCGTACTCCTGGTCTCAAGCAATCCTCTTGCATGAGCCACGATGCTCAGCAATTCAACAATGTTGGGTGGTTACTGAGTACCAGGCCCTAGAATTGACTCTGGACACAATCCCTGATATCCTCAGAAAGTTCATTCAAACGTGGTGGAGCAAGTAGACATAACAGATCATTGCAATTCACTGTGGTAAGAGCTGTGGTAGAGAGAAGCAGAGGAAACACAGAGGTGGCCACTCTTTCTTGCCAACCACCCTGGATGAAGAAAGTGGAATCTCTGTTTTTATAGTTGGGGAAACCAAGGCTGGACAACATGAAGTAGTTTGCCAATCCAGTGCTAGTTGTCAGGACTGTAAAGCACTCCCACCTGGGCCCTGTATTCACAAGTTGGTGGACTTCAGGGGCATTTTGAGTTCATAGGAAAAGGGATCTGTGGTCTGGACAGGGATAGGGGATAGATTCCTAGAGAAGGTGGTGGGGATAGATTCCTAGAGAAGGTGGTAGGGATGCTGTGAGACGCTATCTCGAATCTTTACATCAATCTTTCAAGGAAGATGTTATTATCTTTCTGTGTAAGAAAGGTGACGCTTACAGGGCTTGAGACACTTATCCTACTCAACAGGTAAGTGGCAGAAGTGCTTGGTGTGTGCTCCGTCTCACTACTCAGTGAGATCGTTCAGGCTGACCTTGCAAATAAAGGAACAGAAGTTAAGAGAAGCAAAATGACTTGCCCACCATTATGGATACACAGCTAGGAAGTAATGGAGTCAGGATTTGAACCCAATCCTTTGTTCAAACCACGTTCTTACTTTTCACAAGGCTCTGCTACAATGAAGGTGGTAAAGTTTTAGCAGATAGAGATGGAGTATTGGGCATTCTGGGCACAAAAAGTTGAGAAACTACATTAATTTTCAATGGGCTGTGTATGTGTGAGAGAGAAACACACAGACGAGGTAAGAGGGAAGAGTTTCAACCATTTGCCTTTGGCCTTCTGTGTATTTTTCATTGGGTTTGTGTATTGTATCAGCCGTGTCCATGCTTCTGTCCCTAGGAATTTGGGTTTTGCTTGGGATTGTTTGGTACCTCTGTAACCATAATAGGGATTCCTAGACCTGAACAGAGCTTCCCAACTTCCCATAACTAGCAAGAAGTTAGCAGTTTTTCACTTGTTATACTTCTTTTCATAAGTTGGACATGTGTTCGGTATTGATTTTGTTCTTTTTAACAAAAGTTAACTAGAGTTCTATTTGGAGCACCTCAAATTTCAGCATGTAAGAGAGAGAGACAACATAGTAGAGGAAAAAGACTTCAGCATGAGACAGGTCTGGGCTCAACTCTGCCACTTGCTTCTTGTTTAATTATCCATCCATACCTCAGTTTCCTCATCTGTGAAATGCGAAGGCAATGCTGAATGTTCAGCAGCAGTGTTCTGAGGAAGATGTCAGGATCATATATAGATGTTATTTACCTATGGTAGACAATAGATATTTTTTTAATTTGGGGAGGGGATATTTTCCTTTTGGAGTTTAAATGAATAGAATAACTTCTCTATACAGTAGGAAGTTGATATTTAACATTTGATTTAAAAAGTCTATATAGACTCCCCCACAGCTGATGGGAATGTCAAATGGTACAACTGCTTTGGAAAAGTCTGGCAGTTTCTTAAAAAGTTAAACCACCATTCCACTCATAGGTATTTACCCTAGAAATGAAAGTGTTTATCTATACAAAGACATGTATACAAGTACTCATAGCAACCTTATTTATAATAATCAAAACTAGAAACAAACCCAAATGTCATCAACAGGGGAATGAAGAAACTAATTGTGGTATATCCATTCATTGGAATACTACTCAGCAATAAAAAGGAGTGAACTATCGGTACACAGGACAACATGAATGAATCTCAAAGAAATTACACTAAGTGAAAGAAGCAGACAAAAAAGAGTAGATACTGTATGATTCCATTTATGTGAATTTCTAGAAAATGCAAATCTATGGTGACAGAAAGCGGGTCAGTGGTTGCCTAGAGATGAGGATTGTGGGCAGGGGCAAGGAGGAAGTGTCACAGAAGGGCATGCAGAAACTTTTGGGGGAGTAGATATGTTGTCTTGATTGTGATTATGGTTTCCCAGGTGGATGTCAAAATATATCAAATTGTATATTTTAAACATGTGGCTTATTGTATTCCAATTACACTTCAATAAATCTGCTTTAAAAAAACTTGAAAGAGACATGATTTCCCCATATCATGTGTGAATATTTAAAAAATAAAAAGTTAATGTAGGATCCGTCTGACCTCAACATCACGGTTTCTTTGGAGTAGTCACACAATTGAGTTCCAGATAACTCCATTGCAAAGCACCACAAGGTAAGTGCCAGAAAAGACCTACAGACACAGGGGAGAAAGGAATGCCAATAGAATTTATGTAGCAACTACTGTGCTGTGGGTGGCTTTGCCTGCATCTTCTCTTCACAGGGACTCTTTGAGATAGGTATCATTATCCTGTTTTACGGATGGGAAAAATAAGGCTTGGAGGGATTATATAACTTGCCCAAAGTCACCTAGTTAGCATTTGGCAGAGCAGGTATTAAAACCCAGGTCTATCAGACTCCAAAGCCCATGTGCTTCCCACAGTAGAGCCCTGCTGCTGGGCCCCTTCAGAGGAAATGTACAGTTGGAGCCATCCTTAAAGCCTTCATGGAAGAGATATTTGACATGGGCCTTGAAGGTTGGGTAGTATTTAGGTGGTTGGAGATACAAGGTGAAGAATGTTTCTAAGCAGAGGGCATGTATAAAGTAGAGCTGGCAGTTCAGTTTGTGAGGAGAGTGGGTTGTGTGCAGAGGAGTCATGTGAGGGGAAGTTGGACAGGCAGTCTGTGCTCTGGCAAAGAAATGTCAATACCGTGCACAATTCTGGAGGTGGAAGAACCCCTGATAGACCCTTGGCAGGGCCAAGGAAATAAAACTTATTTCATCTGTGTATCTCTCCTCATGGTACATATATGTGGTAGGGACTCAGTAAATGTTGGCTGAAAGAATGATAGGTTTCAGGTTTTGTTTTGTTTTGTTTTTTTGAGCCAGGGTCTCACTCTGTCACCCAGGCTGGAGTGAACTGGTGTAGTCTTGGCTCACTGCAACGTCTGCCCCTCCGTCCCCCACCCCCTCCCCACGGACTCAAGCGATCCTCCCACCTCAGCCTCCCAAGTAGCTGGGACCACAGATGTGCACCACCATGCCCAGCTAATCGATAGGTATTTGAGATCTGGTAATCATATCCTTATTGAAGTCTTCATTATAAAGTGGCTTTTGTCTTCTTTTTAACTTACTTTGAATGTACAAGGCAGGCTTTTCACCTTGAATGAATTTTTTTAAATGGAAGAGAAGGAGGGAAAAAAAGGAAAGGAAGGAGAGAGAGAGGGAAGGAGAAAAAGAAGGAGGGAGGAGAAGGAGAGAGGGAGGGGAGAGAGAAGAGGGAAGCAGGACAAGTAAAGATGGGGGAGATCAAATCAGAGCTCACTGCAGTTGTCCCAGTAAGAGGCAGCAGAACCCTGGGCCAAGGCAGAGGCAGTGGAGCTACCGGAAAGAGAAAAATGTAGAAGAGATTTGGAGATTTTACTGCTAGGAGTTGGCAGCTGATTGGCTCCAGTCCTGTCCAGAAATGACTTACAGCCCAGCCCAGGGCCCAGCTCCTGGCCTTGAACTAGAGGATTCTGATACCATTCATGGAAGTAGAGAACTCTAAGGAGGTGCTGCTTAGGGGAGGAGGGGATGAGTTCTGTTTTAGGCGAGTTGGAGATGTCTGTGAGAGTTCTGAACAGTGATGTCCAGTTCGAGGTAAGAAAAGGGGTGGGGGTCTAACTTCAGAGAAGGGTGTGGAACTTTAATATGGAGACAGTGCTTAGAAATGATAGATGTGAGCTCAAGCCAAGAGTAGCGGAGGGAAGGAGAAGAGGAGTCTCCCTTCCCCCATGTCTTACACTAGAGTAAAAGGAAAATAGTTTTCAAGTTCTTGCTCTATGCCGGGCATTCTGCTATGGTTTCACATCCATCATCTCACTCAGCTATCTCAACAACTTTGTCGTCCATTCTGTTCACTCACTGGTCTTTCTATTTCCTTCATTCTTTACTCAGGAGACATTTATGAAGCACCTGCTTAGTGGTTCTAGGAGCTGAGGATACCAAGGTCTTCCTCTAAAGAAGTTTTAATTAAATGCAGGAGCTAAGATATTGAATTACAATACAAGGTAGAAAGTGTTATGCATTCCAACAGAGATACTAGCAAAAGCCTAAAGAAGGTCAGAGTTAGGAGAGGAGCCTTCAACTTGTGGGGGAGGAATGGACAAGGAATGAATGAAAGCATATTTATTAAGCACTCACTGTATGTCAGGCCCTTTACTAGGAAAATCATTATATGTTACCTGGATTAATCACAGCCATTTCACCCATAAAGAACTGGCCAGCCCAGTGCAGTGGCTCACACCTGTAATCCCAACACTTTGGGAGGCCAAGGCAGGAGGATCACTTGAGCCCAAGAGTTTGAGATCAGCCTGGGCAACATAGAGAAATCCTGTCTCTACAAAACAAAACAAAAAAAATCTTTAAAACAGCCAGGTGTGGTGGGGCACCCCCTGTGGTCCCAGCTACTTGGGAGGCTGAGGTGGGAGGATCACTTGAGTTCAGGAGATTAAAGCTGCAGTGAGCCATGATCGCACCACTGCACTCCAGCCTGGGAGACAGAGCGAGACCCTGTCTTGGAAAAAAAACAAAAAACAAAACAAAGAAACTAGTCAACTTATCAAGCTGGTGTCCCTGTCTTGTTCTCCTGTATGGACCTGTCTTCCTCCTGCACAGCACTTACCACACATTGTATAATTGCTTGTGTCCCCCACTAGACTGTGAGTCCCCCCGAGGACAGGGACTGCATGTACCTTGATCACTGTTGAATCTGTATTGTATTCAGCAGGTTGGACTATCAGCATAGTCCCTGACAAAATGTAGGTACTCTGTAAATATTTGTTAGGAAGAAAAGAAAGAAGGGAAGGAAGGGAGGGAGGCACAAGCAAAGAGGTTTGGGAAAGTATCTTTATTAGTCCGTTCTCACACTGCTATAAGGACATACCCAAGACTGGGTAATCTATAAAGGAAAGAGGTTTAATGGACTCACAGTTCCACACGTCTGGGAAGGCCTCACAATAATGGTGGAAAGCAAAGGGGGAACAAAGGCATGTCCTACATGGCATCAGGCAAGAGAGCATGTTCAGGGGAATTTCCCTTTATAAAACCATCAGATCTCATGAGATTTGTTCACTATCACAAGAACAGAACAGAAAAAAGCCACCCACATGATTCAATTACCTCCCACTGGGTCCCTCCCATGACATGTGTGGATTATGGGAGCTACAATTCAAGATGAGATTTGGGTGGGGACACAGCCAAACCATATCAGTATCCAACATAATATATTTATAAAATGGCGAAGTAGGCCAGGCGCAGTGGCTCACGCCTGTAATCCAAGCACTTTGGAGGCCAAGGCAGGCGGATCACCTGAGGTCGGGAGTTCAAGACCAGCCTGACCAACATGGTGAAACCCCCGCCTTAAAAAAAAAAAAATGATGAAGTAAGATTCAAACCCTTATCTCATATCTCTAAATTTCATATTTTTCCAAATATTCCACTGGTGGCATAATAGGCAAGGATGGGTTGGTCATGGGGGACAGAGAAATCACAGAACCATCTGCCAGAAAACCTGGGCTCTAGTCTCCACGGTTTTTACTGTGTGGCATTGGGCACATCTCTACACTCTCTGGGCCTACCAAGGGGGTGTATTTCAGAGGGCAGTGTGAACTCCAAGGTGAGGGTGAGCCTCTGGGTGAAAGGGAGAATGCACAGAACAAACTCTATTCCCCTCTTTTCATTTTTGAGCTTTTGAGGGAAACAAAACAAAAATTTTGTTTGCAGCAGAGTACTGCTGGGACGATAAGGATGAGGCTGATGAGAATGGGGTTCCTGCTCACTCTGTCCCTTGCCAGCCCTGACGCTCCAGCTGTCACACAGGGCTCAATGATTTCCCTGTGTCTTTACAGGATGGAGGGCAAAGCCAAGTACATCCTCCCTACCGAAACAGTATATGTTGGGGAAATGAAGGACGGCATGTTTCATGGCGAAGGAACCCTGTACTACCCCAACGGGAGCCAATACGAGGCTGTCTGGGAAAACGGATTGGCCATAAAGGTGATCATTGGGGGGGGGGGGGACACTGTGGAGGAGAAATTCTCAGGCAGAAAGAGCCCTACCCTCCCTGTCTGGTGCCCCACCTCCTTCCATTCCCTCTCTTCTCTTTGCTTCTCCCTCCACTTTTTTTTTGTTTTTTGTTTGTTTGTTTGTTTGAGAATGAGTCTCACTGTGTCGCCCAGGGTCACCACAGCTCACCACAACCTCCACCTTCTGGGTTCAAGCTATTCTCTTGCCTCAGCCTCCTGAGTAGCTGAGATTACAGGTGTGCACCACCCTGCCCAGCTAATTTCTCCCGGCTTCTGGATCTCCCAGGGCTCTAGATTCCACTCCCTCTGGATCTGGAAGGACCTGTGAAGAGGCCATGATGAGTTTGCATCTGTTACACCCCTTACTGCCTGATACCGGGCCCACGACTTCACCTCCCTGAGAATTCTTCACCTATCAACTTGGAACAGTAGTTGCATTAGTGACCTACTGGTGCTATAACAAGTTACCACAAATTTAGTCTTACATCAGCACAAACTATTATCTTACAGTTCTGGGGCTCAGAAGTCTGAAATAGGTCAGCCAGCCTGCATTCCTCCCAGAGGCTCTATGGGAAAATCTGTCTCCTTGCTTTCTCCAGCTTCTAGAGGCTGCCTGCATTCCTTGGCTCATGGCCACACATCACTCCGACCTCTGTTTTCATCATCACATCACCCTCCGTCCCTCTGCTTTCATCATCATCTCGGCTTCTCTCACCCTGACCTTACTACTTCCCTCTCATACGGACTTTGCAATTATATTTGGCTCACCCAGATATTCCAAATAATCTTCCCACTTTAGGACCTCTCATTTAATTATATCTTCAAAGTCCCTCTTTCCATGTAAGGTAGCATATTCACAAGTTGCAGCAGACACAGACGTCTACGGGGGACCATTACTCAGCCTACCACAATAGTACAAGGCGCTTCCTGGGATGGTCATAAGAGTAAATAAGGCAAGATACACAAACACTTTGCTAAGTTCCTGGCACATAGAAGCACTTGATAAGTGTTAGCTCTTCCTACCACCACCACTGCTGCTATCCTTATAATTTCCCTAATCCAAGGATTCTTAACCTGATATTTGTGGGTCATGAATAGAATTCAGGGAGTCACTAAAACCTCGATTTATATTCAAAAGTTTCTGTGTAAAGGAGACTAAGTTTTTCTCCAGGAAAAGTATCTATAGTTTTTATAGTTTCACTAAGAGCATGTTGGGGCCTGACTCATGACCTAAAAAAGTTAAGAAATGCTCCTTGTTTTATAGCTTGGAGAATCTAAGCCCCAGGAAGGGGATGTGACTTACCCGAGGTCACACAGTGAATTAATAGTATCACTGGAATTTCCACCCAGGTTTCCTGATGTCCAGGCCAATGCAATTTCTACATCCTGAGGCTTCCTTTAGCACTAAGGCAGCAAAAGCAGAATGTATGTGTTTGGACAAAGGGCCATGGCTGATGGCTCTGACCTTTCCAGCTATAATAATAATAATAAAAGAATAATAACATCTGTTGAGTGCTTATTTTGTGTCAGTGTGTCAGTCAGGGTTCTCAGAGAAACAGAACCAATAAGATATGTAAAGATGTATGGAAAGAGATTTATATCAGGGATTGGCTCACAAGATGATGGAGGCTAAGAAGCCTCCCAGTTTTCCCTCTGCAAGTTGGAGGCCCAGGAAAGCTGTTAGTGTAGTTCCAGTCCAAATCCAAGGGCCTCAACTGCGGGGGGGTCAGTGGTTTAAGTCAAAGTCAGAGTTCAAAGGCCCAAGAACCAGGAATGTGGGACGTCCAAGGGTAAGAGAAGATGGATGTCGCAGTGCAAGCGGAGTGAGTGAACTGGGGCTTCCTCTCCCTTTTTGTTCTATCCAGGCCTTCAACGGATTGTATGATGCCCACCCACTTTGGTGAGGGTGGACTTCTTTGCTCAGTCTACCAATTAAAATGTGAATCCCTTCCAGAAACACCCCCATGGACACACCCAGAAATGGGTTTACCAGCTATCTGGGCATCCCTTTCCCCTTAACCCAGTCAAGTTGTCACACAAAATCGACCATCACAGCCTGGCAGCCTGCTAAATGCTTCACGTGTGCTATCTCATTGAATTTTCAATCAACCCTATTTCGTGTACACCATCATTAACTTACAAATGAGGAAATGAAGGGCCAGAGAGAGTGGGTCATCTGTCCAAGTTCATCTGCCAAAGGGAGTTCACCTACTTTGAGTGGCACGGACAGAGCTCAGCACTTACACCCATTCCCTCTCGCCGTCACAATCATAATAATTGTGACAGTTACCACTTCTTTACTGTGGCCATTAGAAAGCCCCCTCTTCCCTTGACATCCGAAACTCTTGGCCAAAAGCCTTCGGCCTCCTCACACACACGTGTGTGCTCCTTGTCTTCCAGGGCACATACACCTTCGCAGATGGGCTGCACTATGACGAGAAGAACTGGCATTACTGCGATGGCTACGATCGGAGGTTTTTCACAGAGATTCGCAATGGCTTGAAGCCTGCAGGTACCCAAGCACCCACCCTTTCCTTCATACTCAAAGAGGGAAACTAAGGACAGTTTCAGATAAGTGGACTGTGGCCTACTGAAGTAACTTTTTCTTTTTCCTTTTTTGTTTTTTGTTTTTTGGTACTATTGAGACGAAATGAATGTATTCTACTGAAGTAACTTAAAGGGGAAAGAGGAATTGAGCAGGCACAGAAGAATACAAAAGAGCCAGTAAGGCCAGTCCTCACATCTTATCTCCACTGTGCTAGCCAGAGGACCATGGGCAAGGGACTTTACCCACTGCACCTCAGTTTCTCCCCTTAGAAATGGGGTCAATGAGCTGGGCGTGGTGGCTCATGCCTGCAATCCCGGCACTTTCAGAGGCCAAGGCAGGTGGATCACTTGAGGTCAGGACTTCCAGACCAGCTGGCCAACATGGTGAAACCCCATCTTTACTAAAAATACAAAAACACACTGGGTGTAGTGGCATGCCTGTAATCCCAGCTACCTGGGAGGCTGAGGCATGAGAATCGTTTGAACTCAGGAGATTTCGGTGAGCTGAGATCGTGCCACTGCACTCCAGCGTGGGCGACAGAGTGAGACTCTGGTCTCAAAAAAAAAAGAAAGATCAAAATGGGATCAGTAGCATCATCTACCTCCCAAGAGTGTTGTAAATAAGATAATTCGTGTCAGGTGTTTAGAACAGTGCCTTGAATGCATGCAGGTACACAGTACATGTCAGTTGTTCTTATTTGTAGTACCTACTGTAACACTAAAATTATGTAAATATTTTAAAAAGAAAGAAATAAGGGCAAAAGCAGTACTGACAGAGCATGTGCTTTGTGTATCAGGTGCTGGGGAGGCTCTCTGTAATCTCTGTCTCCCTAGTGTCCAGATGACCCCACCCAGTCAGCCTTCCTAGTCCCATGTCACTCCAAGTTGAGGCTGTGGAGTCCAGATATGGTTTCCAGTGGCAGAGCTCACTGGAGACCCAGTCTTCCTCTCTGAGGTCCACTGTATCATGCTTCCTTTCTGCAAAATACCATGTTCCATCACGGAGGGCTACATTTGGGCCACAAGCCTGGATTCAGAGAGTGGCACCTTAAAAGGCTCATCTGAGTGTTTCTGGGATGTGTTTGAGATAAGGGAACCTCAAGAAGAGTGTAGTTTTTGGCACAGCAGAAATAATATATCCAAAATGACAGATGGGCAAACAACTCTGTATACTATAAAAACAATCCCAACTTAGGTTATGAGAGACCATGTGCTATAGTTGGCAGAGCATGGAGCCAGAAAGTGTGGGTTTGAGTCCTAGCATTCCCTGTCCATAGCTGGATGACCCTGCACAAGTCAACCTCCATCAGGACAGAAGTCTCCAGGAAGCCCCCAGGCACTGGAGTCAGGCAGACCGGAGCTCAAACCCCCATCTCCTTCCCTTCCTGGCTTCATGACCTTGGGTCAGTTAATTGACCAGGTGAACCGCCTTCTCTCCCTTTGCCCTCCTGACACTTACTCCGCTATTTTCCTCCCATCCCCCAGTCTTCTTCGCCAATACCTCCTCAACTTCACCCCGCCCCATTATTCATGTTGAGGTTCCCGGAGCTCTCTAGCTTAGGCACTGTTTCATTATCATTCTATACACTCTTCCTGAACAAGTTGACACACTTCTAAGCCTTCAACTACCATCAGCTTCTAAATTGAAATCAGAATCCCTGAGCCTCAGGTCCCTGCATCCAGCTTCCCTGACACCTGTATTGGTCGTTCCCCAACTTCTCTGCACTGAATTCATTATCACTCCCACCGTGATGGCTGCCTCACTGAATACGGCATGCCCATCCACCTAGGTAAGCCTAATCCTCCCTTCCCCCGTCCCCTAAGTGCAATCAATCGCCTGGCCCTACGGACTTTACCTCTGAAATGTATTATTTCATTTGTTTATTCAACAAATATTTATTGAGCACTGCCACATGCCAGTCAGCATTCTCTTCATACTCTCTTCGCCACTGCCCTGTTCCAGCCCTCCATCATCTCTCCCCTTGATGAACTGACTTCCCACTTGACCCCCTTGAGGTCATTTTCCATTCTGCAGTCACTTCCATCTTTATTTATTTTATGTTATTTATTTATTTTTGAGACAGTGTCTTGCTCTGTTGCGCAGGCTGGAGTGCAGTGGTGAGATCATAGCTCACTGTAACTTTGAACTTCTGGGCTCAAGCCATCCTCCTGTCTGGCTTCCTAAGTAGCTGGGACTATAGGCATGCACCACCACTCCTGGTTAATTTTATTTTTCTTGAGTTTCTTATAGAGATGGGGTCTTGCCATGTTGCCCAGGCTCATCTAGAACTCCTGGCCTCAAGCAATTCTCCCTCCTTAACTTGGGATTACAGGTGTGAGTCACCATGCCTGGCCACTTACATCTTTTAAAGTGTGAATCTGATTGCCGCCTGACCCCAACACCCTTGAGTGCCTCCTATACCCTCAAAATAAGGTTTCAAATTATCAGAAATGCTGACATTCCCTGGCTCCTGCTGATATCCCAGCCTAATCCTGGGCTACCCACCCTTCTGTTTTTCTCTGCCCCTCTTGCATGCTTGCTTTCTCTCTGTTTCTCAAAGAGACCACACTTTTTCCTGCCATTCTCTCTGCCTGGAATAGTGTTTTTTTTTTTTTTTTTTTTTTTTAAGACAGAGTCTTGCTCTGTTGCCCAGACTGGAGTGCAGTGGTGTGATCTCGACTCACTGCAACCTCTGCCTCCTGGGTTCAAGTGATTCTTGTGCCTCAGCCTCCCTGAGTGCCTGGGATTATAAGCGCCCACCTCCACGCCTGGCTAGTTTTTGTTATTTTTAGTAGAGACGGGGTTTTGCCCTGTTGGCCAAGCTAGTTTCGAATTCCTGACCTCAGGTGATCCACCCGCCTTGGCCTCCCAAAGTGCTGGGATTACAGGCATGAGCCACCATGTCCAGCCTCTGCCTGGAATACTTTAACCCTCTCACTTTACCCAAATAACCCCTTCCCATCCTTCGGGTCTCAGCTCCATGTCCTGAAGCTGGGCCCCCTTCCCTGAATTCCCACACCAGGTAAGGTCTCCCTGGGGAATATCAAAGAGCAGCCATGATCTCCCCCCATGGCTTGGATCATGAGTTTTCAGCTCATCTTCCCAAGCCAGCTGTGAGCAACATGAGGGCAGGGCCCTAACATATTGCCTGGCGTACAGTGGGTGCTCATTAAAGAGTTATTGTCAAACAGGGATAATGATATTGACATCACAGTGCAGGGTGAAGTATGTGCGTAGGGGAGTTAAGGCAATGACATTAAGAAACATTTCCTAAGCTCCTACTGTACGTCAGACACTGGCTGGCCCCAGGGAGACCCAGAGCTGAAAGGACATCATCTCTTCCTTCAAAGAGCTGCCAATCTGGCTGCAACTTTGGAACCTTGCAAATCGCTCCTCCCCAATTACTTATGATGGGAGGCCTGGACTTTGTCATGGGCTGTTCACCCTAATTAAGGCTGTAGGCAAAAAGCCCTCAGCCTTAGGCCTCCGCTTTCACACATTGGCTGGTTTTGCCAAAGCTGAGCCTCTGCCAGTCTCGAAGGCAGTGTCATGGCTCTTCCCAAACCTGCCTGGCTCTCCCCTTCTCCTCCAGTGACCCTCAGCAGAGCAGCTTGATTCTAAGTAGCTACTTCCTTCCCTTGTTACTCCACACTTTGCCTCTTGGGGCTGGCATTGTTAGGGCAACTCTCCCTGCCTGCAAGGCAAAGTGAGGGTTAAAAGTGTCCTGCGACCAGGCATGGTGGCACGTGCCTGTAGTCCCAGCTACTTGGGAGGCTGAGGTGGGAGGATCACTTGAGCCCAGGAGTTCCAGGCTGTAGTGCGCTATGCCAATCAGGAATCCGCACTAAGTTTGGCATCAATATGGTGACCTCCCACGAGTAGGGGACCGCCAGGTTGCCTAAGGAGGGGGTGAACTGGCCCAGGCTGGAAACTGAGCAGGTCAAAACTTCCCATGCTGATCAGTAGTGGGATCACACCTGTGAACAGCCACTGCACTCCAGCCTGGGCAACATAGCAAGACCCCATCTCTTAAAAAAAAAAAAGTATTCTGTGACCTCTTTGAGCATCCATGAGATGGGCATTGGCATGAGGCTTCAGTGAGAGAATGACTGTAAAGTGCTTGACATGGAGTCAGTGTTCAGTAAACATTAGCCAGTACACATGGGGTTAGGGTTAGGGTCAGGGTCAGTGTCAGGTTTGGGGTTAGGTATGTCATTAAACAACACAAGAGCGCCTACTAGCTGGCTGCAGTGGCTCATGCTGGTAATCCCAGCACTCTGGGAGGCCACGGCGGGTGGATCACCTGAGGTTGGGAGTTCAAGACCAGCCTCACCAACATCAAGAAACCCTGTCTCTACTAAAAAAAAATACAAAGTTAGCCAGGTGTGGTGGCACATGCCTGTAATCCCAGCTACTCGGGAGGCTGAGGCAGGAGAATCGCCTGAATCCAGGAGGCAGAGGTTGCAGTGAGCCGAGATCACACCATTACACTCCAGCCTGGGCAACAAGAGCGACACTCCACCTAAAAAAAAAAAAAAAAAAAAAAGAGCACCTACTGTGTGCAAGACACTGAATTGTGGACATGGTGCTGTGAGCTCAGTGGGCATCCAGCTCTCAGTCCAGAGAACAAGGAATTATAGGAACTATAGTTAGAAGGAAACTCAGAAGTTATTTATTCCAACCTCTCTCTTTACCTGAGCCGTGGCATTTCAAGATACACACACCAGCACTTTGGGAGGCTGAGGCAGGTGGATCATGAGGTCAAGAGATCGAGACCATCCTGGCCAACATGGTGAAAACCCGTCTCTACTAAAAATACAAAAAATTAGCCGGGCGTGGTGGTACGTGCCTGTAGTCCCAGCTACTCGGGAGGCTGAGGCAGGAGAATTCCTTGAAACCAGAAAGCAGAAGTTGCAGTGAGCCAGGATCATGCCACTGCACTCCAGCCTGGCGATAGAGCGAGACTCTGTCTCAAAAAAAAAACAAGATACACACACATAAGGTGCATGACCTAAAAGGTGCACTCACTCTTCTTCCCTCCCAGAGGTCCCAGTGTCCCTGGTCCTGTGGCTGCACCTAGGCTCTCTCCTCCCCTGATATTGGTAGCTGAACATACAGGTTCCAGAGCTGGACTGCTTCCTAGCTGGATAACCTTGGGAAAGTTACTTTAACTTCTCTGAGCCTTGGTTTTCTTATCTATAAAATGGAGCTGCAGAGTTGCTCTCAGGATTAAATAAAATAGGAGCGCAATGCCTGGCACATAATAAGCATTCAGTAAGTGGCAGCCACCATGTAATTTGGGTGAGAGTCAAGGTTCTTAACCACCTACCTGCCCCTTGTCCCTGATCCATTTCTGTAGTGCTGTTCTCCTTCACACGTGCTCTGCTCTACAAGGTTTCCAGAGTGAGGCCTAAGGATCCATGCCTCTGGCCTCTGCCCATGCTTTGAATGCCACCCTTCTTCTGGACATGATGCTCTCCTATCCATCTGTCAACTCTGACTCATCCTCAGGGTCTGTCTGACTTCAGAACCTGTGCCCTTTGTCATGGTACCCAAGAAATGGAGGAGAATGGGGTCAAGGAAGAAGAAGACAGAGGGTCTAGTTCCCAAGACCCTGTTCCCAAGAGCCATTTTTCAGAAAGTTCCTTTGGGGCACTGTTTCTGCTGGGTTTGCTCCTTGCCCTGAGTAGAGGGTATTTAAGTTCAACAATGGAGCCAGATAGTCACATGAGCCATCAGTCACAAGTGGACCTCACGGGAACATTGGGTTTGGATTTGGCCTTGATGGTGAACTAATTGCCCATTATGTTCTTTCAAGGTATGGCTCAACTCACCAATATGGACCCACCTAGAAAAATCCCCAAGGGCTGGTATGATTGCGGAGATGGCTTCTATAACCCGGTTACGAGGGTAATCAAGGACTATAGGAATCGCTTTCTGAGAAACGCAGGTAGGTTTCTCCCGACACTGCAGCTTGTTTCTCTTCACCCACATATAAGTATGCGCATCTGTATGTACAAATTACGCATGCACTTGATGAGAAAGAAGCTTTTGCTGGTAAAAGACAAAAATTGATTACCTGAATTTTTTGGACTTCTCGTGGCTGGCAAATCTGTACCTAGTCCTAGAGTGAGGTAAAAGGACTTTTGTGGTCTAGCTGTGATGGCACATAAAGTCACACTGAAAGGATTAAGGTACTTGTTTTTGCATAGATTCCTTCTATTTAAATGGGCGCCTACTGTATGCTAGGCACGTGCTTGGTGATGGGGGAAAAGCGAGCAAAGCTGGACACAGTCTACCTTCTTTGTGGAGCTTGCATTCTAAAGGTGGCAGAGAAATACTATAAATGGTTAATTACATCATGGGACAAACATAATGAAGGGAAAAACATGGTTCTGCAGGGAAGGGAAAGTAGGAGCCCCAGAGGGGTGGGATAGATGCTGTCGGAACACAAAGAAGGGGTATCAGATCCTCAAGTGGTAAGTCAGAGAAGGTTTCAAGGAGGAAATGACTTCTAAGCTGAGACCCGAAGAGAAACTGGGAGTTGATCGCAAGGCTTGGGGAGAGGGTTTCCCAGCGAGAGGAAATGGCACAGGCAGTGGCCTGGAGGGGGGTGATCCCTTGAGGTCCAAGAAGGTTGGTTAGTACTTTAGCCGGGGAAGTAGGTACCTTGGAGAACCCAGAACCTCAGTTTGGTGAGTCAACACAAGGCCGATTAGACTGAGAAGAACCCATTGACAGTCACCACACTCACAGGAGATCAATATACAAAATAATAGGAACACTTTCCTTTAATGCAGTGATTCCTTGCCTTTCCCTTTTCCGGAGTCACACTCCCACTAGGAATATCAAAATATATGGACCCTCTTGCCAGAAAAATGTCCGTGTATGCATACACATAAGCACACATGTGCGCACACACACACGCACGCACACACACATTTTGTAGATAGTCTTAAGGGATGGATGGTCCCTTTAAAGACCTAAGTCAAGAAACCTTGCTCTATAATGGGAAAGAAACTGCCAGGTAGACCAGAACATCTGCAGTGGTGAATGAGAGTATCCTCTCCCTACAGGGAAATTTACTCAGTGAGTCAGTGATGGCCAGAAAGGTGCCTTGTGGGGTGAGAATAAGAGCAAGGAGGCTGGGTGCGGTGGCTCACGCCTGTAATCCCAGCACTTTGGGAGGCCAAGATGGGTGGATCACCAGGTCACGAGATCAAGACCATCCTGGCCAACATGGTGAAAGCCCATCTCTACTAAAAATACAAAAATTAGCTGGGCATGGTGGCACGCACCTGTAGTCCCAGCTACTCAGGAGTCTGAGGCAGGAGAATTGCTTGAACCTGGGAGGCGGAGGTTGCAGTGAGTCGAGATCGCGCTACTGCACTGCAGCCTGGAGACAGAGGGTGAGACTCAATCTCAAAAAAAAAAAAAAAAAAAAAAAAAAAGAGCAAGGAGAATTGTCAGCTGATCCTGTGACTGGAATCCTGGAGCTGAGATGCCCCTAACCCACTGGATGCTACTGGAGGAACATGGCAAATGCTCACGCTCCAAGTCCCCTGGCTCACATTTTCTCAATGACTTCCCTTTTCCATTTGCACAATGCACTACTCTGTAGCACACTAACTCTGCTCGGTGCTCATAGGTTTACCATCAAGTTTCTCGGTCAAATAAGACAAGAAGTTGCCCTAAACAATGCTAACCAGGCTTATTTACTGCAGAACTTCTCAGGGCCTTTAATATGCTAATATACTTTGTGCTTTTCCTTCACGGCACTTATTTCAATATAATTAAATATAATTATTTGCCTAATCTGTATCTCTCCCACTAGACTGTAAGATCTGTGTGAGAAAGAACTCTGCATTATGTTTACTTGTGTCAGTAAGAGTTCAGTTAGAAAAACGGAAAGCCTTTGCCGGGCACAGTGGCTCACGCCTGTAATCGCCAGCACTTTGGGAGGCCAAGGCAGGTGGATCACAAGGTCAGGAGATTGAGACCATCCTGGCTAACACAGTGAAACCCCGTCTCTAGTAAAAATACAAAAAACTAGACAGGCATGGTGGCATGTGCCTGTAGTCCTAGCTACTCAGGAGGCTGAGGCAGGAGAATTGCTTCAACCTGGGAGGCAGAGGTTGTAGTTAGCCAAGATCGCACCACTGTACTCCAGCCTGAGTGACAGAGCGAGACTCCATCTCAAAAATAAATAAATAAATAAAAGAAAAATGGAAAGAATTTAATATCAGGAAATTGGTGGCTACCAGGGAACTGGAAAAGCAAAGGAAGACATTGAGGTAACAGAGAAAGTAACTGAAGGATGTGGACACCCCTCAAGGACTGGGGGACAAATAGTAAGAGATTAGGTTGTGAGAACCTAGAAGGTTAACAGAAGCACCCCCAGGACCTGCCACCCAGACCCCTGAGCAGAGGGCAGCTGGGGCTGGCTCCTGGGAGCTCAGAGCAGGGCTCCTGCAGAGCTGGGACCCAGACCTCTAGCAGGGGGGGGAACACTGCCCAGTGGAACCTCTAAGAGAGAGGAAGCTGATTCTAGGAGTGTGGGAAAAACTGGAAACTGGAAGTGAAATGACACTGCTGAGATGCCCCTGGCAAGAAAAACAAGGACAACAGAAAGGAGCGAGTCTTTGTCCGCCTACAGCCCCTAACAAGGAGCCAGCTGGTAAAACTAACGTAGTTCAGACAGTTGTGGTCCCAGCATTGCCAAGTTGTTGCCCAGGCTGGAGTGCAACGGCAGGATCTTGGCTCACTGCAACCTCTGCCTCCCAGGTTCAAGTGATTCTCCTGCCTCAGCCTCCCAAGTAGCTGGGATTACAGGCATGTGCCACCATGCCCAGCTAATTTTTGTATTTTTAGTAGAGATGGGGTTTTGCTATGTTGGCCAGGCTGGTCTTGAACCCCTGACCTCAGGTGATCCACCCGCCTCGGCCTTCCAAAGTGTTAGGATTACAGGTGTGAGCCACTATGCTTGGTCTCTTTTGTTTTTTGTTTGTTTGTTTTTGAGACAGTCTCACTCTGTCACGCAGGCTGGAGTGCCGTGGCGCAACCTTAGCTCATTGCAACCTCCGCCTCTCGGTCGGTCTGTCCATCTCTTCTGTCTCACACTCCACTGCTGTGTCTGGGTTGGGCATCCCTCCTCTGTGCTTTCCAAATGGGTGTATAGATGAATAAATGGAAAGATAGATGACATAGACATAGATATACATGCACATACAAGCAAGGAGAAAAAACTGTTATCACTACTATAGTTCTCTTTCTGTAACTGGTCATGAGGCTGCAGTTAATATTTATAAATTCCTTCTTTATATATATATATATTTTTTAATTGCATTTTAGGTGTTGGGGTACATGTGAAGAACATGCAAGATTGTTGCATAGGTACACACATGGCAGTGTGATTTGCTGCCTTCCTCCCCATCACCTATATCTGGCATTTCTCCCCATGTTATCTCTCCCCAACTCCCCACCCCCTGCTGTCCCTCCCCTATTTCCCCATGTTCCATTTGCCTTCAGCCCACCCTTCCATTGGCCTGGCTTTTCACCTAGTAGAGTGATCAAAACCTTCATTCCTGAAGGGTCCATACCCTTAGTGGTCCTGCCTTTGTTGGTTATGTAGTTGGTTGGGTTAGTTTTTTATTAATTTTTACTATGGTCACTGGAAGTACCAAGAGGTGTCCTGGAGAACTGCTGGTTTCCATACAGCCTTCCCTTTCTTCTAAGGGACGGCAGAATTATCTTCTATACCCAGTCTTCTCTCAGGGGCCAGGAGAAACTGATGGCAACATGGATCATAACATCGTAGAGCTGCTGCCAGAGAACTCAGCAGGGATACTTTACCCTGGGGCCTGGTAGGCCAGGGAGGTTTCCTGGAAAAGGAAGATCTACTCTGTAATCTAAAAAAGAGCCGACAAACGCAGCAGGGTTGGTAAGAGTGTTAAAGGCAGAGGGGACAGTATGATCACCGTTGGGAGAGGACATGTCATATCTAGGGAGCTCCAAGTAGTTCAGGAGCATGAGCTAACAGTAAAAAAGGGGACGAAAGGCAAGAGAGGAAGCCCGCGAGGTGGGCGGGGTGAGGGCAAAGATTATGGGTGTCTTTCACCCTAAGGCAGTGGGGAGCAAGGGAAGGCTTTAGGCAGGTAGCATCGTAAGTCGTTTGTTCTTTAGAAAGATTTCTTTGATTACATATAGAGAAGAGGCCAAAGGAGGTAAGATTAGGTAGGAGATCCTTCTGGTAAGATGATGGGAGACAGGAGCACACCAAGGACCACGGGCTCAGGGTGATGGGGTAGGTGACCTGGGTTCCGGGTCCTGGCCCCAGCTCTCAGGCTGCCTGCTGGATGACCCGGGGCCAATGCCTTCCCTCTCTGGGCCCCTTTCTCTTCTCTGTAAAATGAGAGCGTTGAGCTGCATAATTTCTAGGGCCTTTCCAACATTAAGTAAGAGTCTATGATGGAGGAGAAAGGTAGCTAAGGAGTATTTTGGTCCTGATATTATAGGACAGATGAAGTTCAGAGTGTCCTGAAAAACCACTAAAAAGGAGTCTCTGTTTGTGGCCACCTAGTCATTACCCTTGACTCACCTCACCCTGTGAGGGACTGATTCAGGCTCCTGTCCCTCTTCTGTTTTCGCCAGGGACCTCTCTCCCCTGCATTCCAATCTGCCCCCCACAAACAGTGCTTCCTGTTGGCCTCCGGGCCTGAGATGGGTGACTAAGGCCATCCCAGAGTAAACACAAGGGCCTCAGCCACTGCTATTATGAAGCACATGCCACCTGGGGTGGGTCAGAGCTGGGAATGCTTATTGTACAGCAGGTCATGGGCTGGGCCACCGGAAGAGTCACTTTTGCTGTGAGATTTTAAATCCATCCTTCCACGTATCAGAATTTTTTGAAGCCAGGCTTTGGGGTTCAGGGCAGGCAACATAGTCTAACAATAGCTCTCAAACCTTTGATCCACAGTAAGGAATGTTTTACATTCCAGAATATACACACGTGCACACATGTGATGTATTTTGTACATGCAATATTCTATGATATTTTCTTTTTTTTTTTTTTTTTGAAATGGAGTCTCAGTCTGTCACCTAGGCTAGAGTGCAGTGGTGTGATCTCAGCTCGCTGCAGCCTCCAACTCCCAGGTTCAAGCAATCTTCCTGTGTCAGTCTCCCGAGTAGCTGAGACTACAGGCATGCACCATCACACTCAGCTAATTTTTGTATTTTTGGTAGAGACAGAGTTTCACCATGTTGGCCAGGCTGGTCTTGAACTCCTGACCTCAGGTGATCCACCTGCCTGGGCCTCCCAAAGTGCTGGGATTATAGGTGTGAGCCACTGTGCTGGACCTGATATTTTCTATTCTATTTATTTTTTAAAATGCTGTTTGCTAGGCACTAAATTGATTTCACAACCTTCTCAAGGGTCGGACCAGCTGTTGGTAGACCATTGTTCTAGGCAGGCTTCCCTGACCATCTCTTCTGTCCCCTACTCCACTGCTGTATCTGGGTTGGGCATCCCTCCTCTGTGCTTTCCAAGCGTACCTCATAGCACTTAGCCCTGGAAAGCAGAAGTATCTTTATTAGCCTATCTCTCCCACTAATCTGGGAGCAGCTTGAGGGCAGGGACCATGTGACTATGTCTGATTCATCACTGTGTCCCCCCGCATCTCATGCCGGCCTCATGAGTTGGAGCTGATTAAATGTTTGTAAAGACAAAGCAGGCAGGCAAGCAGGCAGGCAGAGCACCTGCTCCCAGGTCCCTCGTACTATTCAATTAATTATACCAAATTCAATACCTGGCACATGATAGACAACTTATAATTTTGTATAATAAAAACAATCCATTATATTTCTATGCACATCCAAGTTTTTAAAGCAGTTTAACATCTGTCAGAGGTCTCAACCCAGTGGCTCTCAGGACAAATCTCGTTGCAGTTTTTGTCTGGTTGGTCCAATTCTTGAAGTTGCTTGGGTTTGAGCACCTAGGTGGGGCATGCACTGCCCAGATCCCTACCGCTCCCTGCTGTGTGACCCTAGCAGCATCGGTCCTTTCTGGTGCCCACCTTAAAGCCTTCAAGCTCATGGGCCTCGCATCTCATAAACTTCTCACACATCCAGTGAGCTGAGAACGGGCTCATCCTGAGATTGGGAAATGAGGTCTTGGAATGATGAATGACAAGACTTGTGATGGTGAAGCTTAAACACAAACCCACTCCCATCTAACCACAGCCCAGCGGTCACTCTACTACACCCTACTGCTGCTTACACTGCGACTATAAAGCCATAAATGATAGCGACTGTAGACAGTTATTATATATTCTAATCAGTGCTGCGAGACTGAGTTAGGATCTCTTGCCCCACAGAGGCTGGAGAGCTGGGAGAGGTGAGAGAGACAGCATGGCGTGGTGGTGAAAAGCCTGGCCTGGAATCCATGCCGCAGGCTGGCCTCTAGTCCTGGATCTTCCACTGACCAGCTCTGCGATCATGAGGTTACTTTTCCCCTGTAGAGCCTCAGTCTCCTCATCTGTAAAAGGCGCATTGTGGTAGTACCTACAGGAGAAATTATGGTTAGAAAAAAATTAGATTAACTATTCAAAATACATCGGACAGCACCTGGCCCAAGACAGGTGTCCTGTGATTAGTAATTGTGGCTGTTACCATTATGATAATTACTGACTGAGGCTGGAGAGAAAGAAGTGAGTTAGACCCTGGGATTTGTGAAGCTTTCCCTAAGTGCCCGAGAGGAGTCTCTAGGGAGACAGATGGGCCTGGATATGCTGTCTTTCTGCCTCAAGAGTTTTGCTTGGAAAATAAGGTGCTGCTGAAACTTTGGGATCTGCAAACACTTGATTATGGCATTCAGAGCCCCAGCCTAACTTTGAAGGTCCGTGTTCCATCCTGCTGTCTTTTCCGCCCCACGTTCTAGTCCGACAGGACCAGCTGGCATCCGTTGATAAACACACCAGCACTTCCTAGTGCCTATTCCCACCTCATCTCTCCCCCAGCACAGAATGCCTGTCCCTCTTTTCTCCACCCATCTCAGTCCTCCTCTTCTCTCAATGCCTAGCACATAACAGAAGGCCATGAAGATTTGCCTGTACCCCTCAAAGGAGGGCACATGGCTTTGCCTGTGTATCCACAGCTCAGGGAGACAAGCTGGGAAAGGAATGCTTATCGTGGAGGATACTTGTCAGGCTCTGTGCCAAGCACCTTAACAGCTTACCTTGGCTGAGGCAGGAGAATTGCTTGAAACTGGGAGGCAGAGGTTGTAGTGAGCTGAGATCGCACCACTGCACTCCAGCCTGGACGACAGAGCAAGACTTGGTCTCAGCAAACAAACAACAACAACAGACAGCTTACCTCCTATGCTCTTCTCCACCACCCCAAGTGGGTAATTTGCATGAGACACATTTTACAGTTTGCAATGAAGACGCTTGGTCTCAGGTTAATAACTTGCTTGTGTCACACAGCTAGTGACAGAGTCAGATTCAAACCCCAATCTTCCCAAAGCCTGTCCTGTTCGTTCTTCTTGATAGCTATGTGGTCCTGGTTTATTCTGTATTCATCTATCTCCTCTCTAGGTAGGGGCATGTGTGATTGATAGTTGTTCCTCCACCAAGCACAGTTCCTGGCACCCAGTGGGAGCTCACTAAGATTCCTAAGTGAATGAAAAGGTCCATCCTAGAGCTTTAAAACAAAAACACCACAGTCCCCACAATCAGATGTTACTTTATTTGAAAAGGGCTCCTTTATACACTGTGAGCTAATAAAGAAGCATTTGGAGCTATTTGGGTGAATGACCTTTACTATGATGGGAAATTGGGAGATGAACTTCAGCCCTTCCCTCTCCTACGTGTCCCTGTCAGTCCTCTTAGGAAGGGTAAGCTAGAGCCTCGCTGGCAGTTTGTATGAGTATCTCTTTCATGTAGCTGTTGCTTGCCTCAACGTTACTAGTAGTAATCATTTGCAAAATAACTGTACCACTAATCTTTACTCCCTCCTCCCAATTAATGATACCCCATGCAAGTGTCTCAGATGAAAGACACATTATTAATATTCAAAGAAAAAACCCTCGTAACCATTTTAACATATACAACGAACAATGAACTAGATTTGCTTTGTGGAAGACAGAGAGTGAGCATCCCAAATTAGTTTATGTAAAAGCTGAAATTCTTCCCCGAAAGGTCTCAGTACCATCCTCAAAGAATATCCTGATCATCAGAAATGCCGTCAAGATTCCCGCCAACATTATCCCCTTTGTTGTCTGAAATGTCGAATCAAGCACATCTGGCAAATGTCCTAGAGCTCACAAATCTTTCAAACAGCGTATAATTCCCAATGGTTAAAGAGATAACGCCACCGCTTAATCGTGCTGCTCTTCAAAATAGCACAAACTTTCCTTCAATCAGAAACAATGGCTTTGGCTTCTTAAAAATATCACACACCAGTGATTATTTGCAGAGAGGGCCCTTTTGCGTTTGAACCTGTGGGTTCCAGACAGAATTCAAAATCAAGACCACAAGCCTCATTTGAATGTACACTCCATTAAATGGATGATGAGAATAAGGGGTGTGAATTAGGGTGTGAAAAGTAACCTGGCTTATGTGACTCGGCTGCCACCCCCAGAATAATGAGGAAGATGGCGATGATGGTGGTGGCGAGAGCTAACAATGACTGAGATTTTGCCACACACCAGACCCTCACCTAAGGGGTAGGGAGTACTCCTGTGATCCCTGTTTGACAATGAGGAAACTGAGGCTCATGGGGTTAAAGAATTTCCCCAGGAAATTTGGCAGGAGCCTGAATTCACACTCAGGCTTGATTGCCTCCCCAAGTTTCCCACTTTCCACTTCTGGCCAGCTCCAAGATCATCTGTTGAAAGAGGCGTGGGAGGCCAGGCACGGTCGCTCATGCCTGTAATCCCAGCACTTTGGGAGGCCGAGGTGGGTGGATCACAAGGTCAAGAGATCGAGACCACC
Organism: Ateles fusciceps; assembly: GCA_036589455.1. Lineage (NCBI taxonomy): Eukaryota > Metazoa > Chordata > Mammalia > Primates > Atelidae > Ateles > Ateles fusciceps. Next base: position 21,592,516 of record JAZHEH010000952.1, read on the forward strand.
CTGGCCAACATGGTGAAACCCCATCTCTACTAAAACACAAAAATTAGCTGGGCATGGTGGTGCATGCCTGTAGTTCCAGCTGCTCAGGAGGCTGAGGCAGGAGAATTGCTTGAACCCGGGAAGGCAGAGATTGCAGTGAGCCGAGATCACGCCACTGCACTCCAGCCTGGTGCCTGGCAACAGAGCAAGACTCTGTCTCAAAAAAAAAAAAAAGAAAGAGGTACAGGTGAAAAGCTCCCAGACAGGGTTTTTATCTGCTTCCCACCCAGCTTTAGAAAAGGGTGAAATCTAAGCTGCACAGTGAACACCTAGAGAAGAAAGACCACTTTTATCTTCTAAAGTTTCTCTGACACTGTTTGGACAGTTGAAAACTGGAAACATCCCCAGCGTCCAACACGAGAGGACTGGTTAAATAACATATACTTTATTCTTACTATAGAATACAATGCAATCATTAAAAATGGCAGCCAAGAAATAGATCTATTGATATATAAAGGTATCCATATACTATTTCAGGTGATAAAGCAGGATAATAATAATAGCCAGCATTTACCAACTGCTTACTGTGTTCCAGGCACTGGTCTAAGCACTTTACATATATTTTATTTTATTTAATCTCCACAGTAACCCCACAAAGTAGTTATCCTTGTTATTCCCACTTTACAGATGATGAACCTGAGGCAAGGTGAAATGCCTGCCCAAAGTCAAACTGATAGCAAATGGCAGAGCTGGAACTGGAAGCCAGGTCCAGTTGACTCCAAAGCTAAAGATAATGTTAGAGCTGACTTTGAATGAGAAACTGGAGTGTACGAGTGAAAGAAAGAAACAACCGAGGGCCTTCCTAGCAGCCCTGTATTTTATAGAGATATAAAAAGTACACATCCAAAGAGTGTAAGGTTGCAGATGACTATTCCCAAGATAGTTCTCTGCCCACTTTCTTGCTCAAAAATTGGCCAATAAACAAGTCTTTCAATGCCACTGACAAACCAAGACTCCCCTCGTCTTGAAGCCACGGCCTTCGCCTGACAGATGAGAAATCTGAGACCCAGAGAGGGCAAATCACGTGTCCAACCCCATATAGTCTGCCTGTGCTAGAGCCAGGGCTGGCACCCTGGTTTCTCACTGCTGGCCAGAAATCCTTCTGCAAAACCAGGCTACCTTGCCACAATGCCTCCCCAGTGGTTTTTGCAAAATGGCCGAGTGAGACTCCCCCACAGTCCCCTCCTGCTGTCATCCCTCCAGCGAGACAAAAGGCAATTTACCGAAATGTTATAATCACCTGGAAGCTGGCACGCAGGGACATCCAAGCTTTATCTGCAGTGTTGTTAGCAGCACCGTAATGAAGGCTTTGTGGAGGGATAATATGCTGTAACTGCCAAATGAAATGCCCGCACCAATCACACATCCCTGCCAGCAGACTTGGGCATTTGCTGTAAGCAAAAGCGGTAGGAAGGAGTTATGAGTACTGAATGCCTCCATGGTGCCAGGTACTTACCACATCCCAGTTCTTTGAGGAATAGACCCTTATTCGTATTTGGCAGATGGGGGAAACTGAGGCTTAGGAAGGAATTATTTACTGATGATCAAGCAGGTAGTAAAGGGAGGAACCAGGATATGAACCCAGCTCCCTCTGACACTGGAGACCATGCTCCGAACTGACGAGATATGCAGTGGCCTTTTCTGAACCATGAACCTTTCTGAGAATCTAGGCCCAGCTATGGACTTCTCCCCCAGAGAAATACACTGGAATTCACAAACAGAATTTTGCCTACAGAGAGCGGGATTGGTCACTTAGAAGCCATCCATAGAGCCCTGTCAAGACCTTTGCTCTAGGAATAACAGTCTGCCCAGCTTGAATTGCCCGTTGCCATCCTCTCTCCCCACCCCAATTCCAAAGGCCCTGGAAATTCCCCTTCCAGCCATGGTGCCCATCGGATTCTGATAACAATACCTCCCTTGCCCCCCCCCACCCCCCATGGTAGCCTCCTGGAGGCATTTGAAGGACACAGCTTCCCTTTCCGTGGCTGGAGTCAACTCCAGCCAGCACTATAATGGTTTGTTTTGTCTCCTTTAATAGAAGTGAGTGGAAAGCCAGAGCCCATGGGGCAGGAACCTACTCTCTTCCTCAGCCCAGGCTCTGGAACTCAGGGCTGTTGACTGAAACCCCCCAGGTCCAGGAAGGCGGACAGGGCTATAGGCAGGGATTTAGAGCCAGCCAGATCTGCAAGCAGATCCCAGTTCCGCCACTCACCAGCTGTGTGACCTTGAGCTAGGCCCTTAACTTCTCTGAGCTTCAGTTTCTTCATCTGAAAAAATGGGGACAGAAATAGACCTCCCTTCCAGGATTGTGGCCTGAAGTGAGATGACAGGCATGAAGTGAGATGGTGTCATCTCCAACAGGAACAGCAGCTGGCCCAAGTGAAGGCCTTGGTGCATGTTGGCAATCACAGTTGTGATCCTTTTACACCCAGGGTGAAAAGGTGGAAAGCAGGGGCCTCCTTAACTTCACATCCCAAAGGGAGGAGCCAGTGTTACCATGGCAGACTGCACTCTGGTCTCCTCCCATCTGCTTTTGATTCTAGTTTCAAGACAGGACTAGAGGCCTGTGGTTTTCTGATCTGTCTACCCAGCCCTGGGCATTCTGTTATGGATGTGTCCCCCGTAATCCTCATCATTTCTTGTGCACCTAGAGCCTTAAGCCTCCAAAGCTCCCCCCCAGACACAGGCCTTTGCTGAGGCCCTGCATCCACCAGGGTTTCACATGGGGGATCAGATCCCATGCTTGGCCCCCACCAAAACCAGTGCAGGGCTAGAGGGAACATATACATAAATAGACAGTCACAGGACTGGGGTGGGTGTGCTCTGGACAGAGGCCTGGGCCCCTTAGGGAGCCTCATGTTCAAAAGACTATAAGGAAACTCCCACCCTTCAAAATATAGTTTAGAAATCAAAATAACATAAACCATAAAAAAGGTAGGAAGCAGTCCAACACAATTCTATATTCCCTATGATGTTTAACTTTAAATATTAAATATGAGATTCTTTCCAGAAAACTGGGAATGTCCATTTCAGTGGTGCCAGGAGCTACATTCACAGTGTGCCACACACACAGAGAAGAACATCAGTGTGTCCCAAGCAGTCCAGATGGTGTCCTGGAAAAGGTGGAGTTTGGCTAGGTCTAAAAGGATGGTGGGTGGATTCTGCTGCATGGAAGGGAAGGAGCAACACGGGCAAAGGCCAGAGAGACACAGGGGTACGGGGTGCCCCAGATGGAGCAACTGAGAAGGCTTATGTGTTGGGGAATGGGGAAGGTGTCAAGGAGGCCTCACTTGGGCTGTGATGGGCAGACTGGGCTTTGATGAGTATGGAGGAGTGGGTCTCCGCTGGACATTCAAGGCAGAGGGACCCAGTGTGGGCTGGAGAGACAGAGGTCAGGAGTTCAAGACCAGCTTGGCCACCATGTTGGTAGAGACCTGTCTCTTCTAAAAATACAAAATTAGCCAGGCACAGTGCAGGCACCTGTAATCGCAGCTACTCAGGAGGCTGAGACAGGAGAATCACTTGAACCCGGGAAACGGAGGTTGCAGTGAGCCAAGATCACTACACTCCAGCCTGGGTGACAGAGCGAGACTCCATCTGAAAAAAAAAAAAAAAAGGAAATTATTTCCACATATTAAAACAAAGTGTATCCACAGGAAATATAAATCCCACATTCAATGTAAAAATATTGCTGTTGCTTGGTAAACTGTTTCATGACGAGTCTTTAACAATTGGCCATGATTTCCTGAGAGTCATGCATACTGGAGGATTCTCGAAAAATGAGGAAATGGAGCCTACAAATGGATTTCAAGTGTAATAAAATTGTTTTGATTTCTAAATTTAATAATTAAGTCTGAATGCATTAATTATAACATTTATTAATTTCACTTTTGTAGTTTTTCTTTTTTTTCTGTTAGAGCCAATCATCTTTTTCTAAGCCTTTTACATTTGAATAGGCCTTGAGAAGCTTGTGGGTGCTTGGCCCAGCCCTCCGCCCAGCCCAGAAGATGCTCTTGTATGGGGAAAAGCCAGAGCAGCCCCAAAGCCTCCCACCTCCCTACCCTGTGGCAGGCTCTGCCTAGGCAATGACTCCTCAGTCAATACTGATGATGCTGTGGCCTTGGCCTCTGGCCACCACCACTGCCAGCAAAGTTCAAAGCCTCTTTCTTGTCAGGAGTGGTGATGGGGATGCCTGAGCATTGCCACCCTCACTGTGGCACTGCCGTGGCCCTGCCCCACCAGCTCACATAGCCTGCATTTGCACAGAGGGTGTGGCAGGGCGGTGGATGGGATCCATAAGTGCCCACAAGCTGGGGAGCCTGCTTTGCAGTGCACCCCCCATCCCAGCCTGGAGCCCTCTGAAGATGGGCCTAGACTCCGCAAAAGACGACAGCCTCTATGATAGAAGCTTCCTTCCCCCAGGGCCTGGCCCAGCCCTGTGCTCACTGCCACCCTGGCATTCACCATGAGCCCTGGGCTGTCTCTGTGGGTTGGAAATGCCTCTGCCCTCTGCATGTGATGGAACACACTGAGACTTTAGGGGCTCACATCTGCCACACTCAGCCAGTCACATGAGTCACACACCATGTGCACACCTCCCCTCTGCTGCAGCCAGTCACACACTCTCTGTCTCTCTCTCTCTCACACACACACACACACACACAATCTCTTCATGCTTATGCTGGTGTGAGAACAGTTGGATGTAAATATACACACCCGTGCCTGCGCACACACTGGCAGCTTCACCGAGCGTGACTTGGGTGCCAGACACACTGAGCCCTTCCCTCTGGCCTGATGGTAGGAATTGGGGCAAATCATCTCACCCCCAGTTTTCTCATCTTAAGTGGAGACAGCCCTATCTCACTCACTGAGGAGAGGACAAGTGTGGCCCCCCACATACACGCGGAGCTGGGCACCTCCTAAGTGCCCGGCCAGTGTGAGCTCTGCTGCTCGCCCAAGGCAGACGCTTTGTTTCATCTTGGTCTCTTCCCTTTTCTAGTCCCCACCCCAGCCCCCTCACTCACATAGGGTGGGAGCTGCATAGCAGCAGTGACCGCAGGTGTGCCCAGCCCAAAGGCGTGCCAAGAGCAGGCAGAGCCCAGCCTGTGGGTGTGCAGTGACCCCAATCTGCCTGCTTGCCTTCCCTGGGCTCGCCTGCCCCGGCCTGCCCTGCTGCCTTTGAACAAAAATTATTAGCTGAGCTGTGGCCCTTGATCTTTATGGCACTGATCCTTGTGTGAAGGCCTCCTCCTCCCGTGGGCTCCCCCCTCCATCCTGGCAGGGAACCAGAAGTCCTAGCGATGTCCTGAGCAAGTCCCTGAAAGACGCTCCCTTACAGGCATCCCGTTTGGGAATGCAAGACCCATCACAATGGTGACTGTAGCTTCCATTCCTGGGTGCCCACCGAGTGCTGTTCATCCTGGCCGTCCTCACTCCGCCCTCTGCGGAAAGTCGGGTGAAACCTGCTGCAAAGATGAGGAGCCTGGCTCAGAGACGGGAGTGACGTGCCCCAAATCACCCAGCGAGTTGGTGGCTCAGCATCCAACCCAGGCTTGTTTGGCTGCGGGACTCCTGCCGGTCTTTGCTCTGTCACCACATGAGCCCTAAAGTCCCACCTTCCAAAGATAATTTCTGGCGTTTCTTTGGTTTTTGGCCTTTCCTGTGCACCAAGTGCTATGCTAACCTCTTTTTTAGGAATGATCTCACTTGGTCCTGATGCAAGCCTTCAAGGCAGGCATCATTGTAGATGAGGAAATGAGACCCAGGGAGGCGTGAGGCCACTTGCTCAAGGTCTCTGAGCTAGTGGCACAGAGTTCCAACGCCCGCGCTCTTAACCATCATTCCACACTGCATCCTCCCTGCTAACCCTCTGAAGAGCTGATATTTCCTTGCAGCTGTTCTGAGACTTTCAGGATCTCTTTTCCCCCCAGCTCTGCATGGACCTGCAGGCTGCACTAATGTCACCCAGTGACTTGGACACAGCTCAGCAGGCCTGGCACAGCTGTGGCCTGTACAGGTCAGCTCCTCCCCCACCTTCACTGAGAGGCAAGTCCCAGGCCAGCCAGGATCTGAGCTTCTTGAGTGTGGTCAGTGCCAAGGTATGACCCCATACAACCCAGCCTTTCCATGTGGTAGGGCTGCCCAATATATTGCCTCAAGTCACAAAAGGAACCAGCAGCTGGCAGCCTTGGACTTGCCCTTGGCGTGCCTGCCTTGCCCTCTCAGCAGCTCCATTTGCCCAGGGTGGGGAAGAAATTCTTCCTCCTTTGTCAAAACCTCACAGGGTAAACCTATTACTTTTATGTCCTCCAATTTACATTTCTTTATTCATTATTCACTATGTATTTATGAAATACTTTCTAATTGCCAGATCTGTGCTAGGCCCTGAGGATCAAAAGTAAATGGGACAGGGCTGCCCCAGGCTGGAGGGGGTCACCATGACCAACACTGTGACCTCGTCCTGGCTCAGGGAAGGCTGACATCCATGCAGGGTCTGTGGGGGTAGGAGACGGCCAAGAGGGCATGAGGCCCAGCCCACACATTCATGGGGCTTTTAAGTGTGGATTGTGACACGACTGAAGGAGGAACCTGTTCATCAGACAACTTGAAATTCATACCCCCTTTCCTGACCATACTGCCTTCAGCACACTGTGAACTTAAACTTTTTTGGGAGAAATCCTAAAATAATACACTCATACTACATTTCGGTGTTTGTGTTCAAAGTAGTCATTTGTCAGCCGGGCGCAGTGGCTCACACCTATAATCCCAACACTTTGGGAGACCAAGGCAGGCAGATCTCAAAGTCAGGAGATAGAGACCATCCTGGCGGACATGGTGAAACCCCAGCTCTACTAAAAATGCAAAAATTAGCTGAGCTTGGTGGCACGCACCTGTTGTCCCAGCTACTCAGGAGGCTGAGGCAGAAAAATCACTTGAACCCGGGAGGCGAAGGTTAGTGGGCCAAGATCGCAACACTGCACTCCAGCCTGGGAGACAGAGCGAGACTCCGTCTCAAAGGAAAAAAAAGTAGTAATTTGTCAAATGTAAATATTTAAACTATACTGCCATTGTTATCATCTTGCTCAGGCCTGTCTTCAATTTTATGTATACTAATACCAGAAAATGGAGAGTACCTCGGGCCTCTGTTGTGCTCTGAGAGGCTCTGGAACAGCAGATGCAAAGGCACAGAGGCACTGGCGAGCATGCACTTGTGGACTACTGCAATTCCTCCAGTGGCTGCATTTTAGTGTGAGGGGAGCTGTGAGGGAAGTGGGGGAGGAAAGCAGGGGGGACCAGGAGGCCTTAAGGGCCAGGCTGAGGAATGGGGAACCTTTTCAGGGAAGTTTTCCATTGGGGTAGCTCATGGTCATAGTTGGGGTCTCTCTCTCAATAAGTTCCTTTTCTTCTCTATAAAAAGCCCAGTTCTCCTAATGACCTATGGGGGCAGGGCATGCAGGTGGCAGCAAGGTTACTTCCAAAGCTTCAGAACTGGAATAAAGACATCCTTCTGTCCCAAAGATAGACAGATCTAAACCTGGAGTGTACCTAGGTCCTGGCAGTGCTCTCTGCTGGCCTCAGTCCCATCTGTCCCTAGCATTGGCCAGGGCTGACCACAGAATTGGGCTTGCCAATTCATTCATTAATTCAAAAGATATCAACTGACAACCTACTATGTGCCAGATGCTCTCCTAAGCCCTAGGATATCATAGTGAACAAGCAGGCAGGGCTCCGGTCTTGCCGGAGCTTACAGTCTGGACGGGGAGGGAGATAACATGAATGTAAACAAATGTATATGCAGGGAGTGGCTTATGCTATGGAGAAAATAAAATGAACACAAGATGGAGTGACTGGGAGTGGAGGTGGTTAGATTAGGGTCATTGAGAAGGTGACATTTCAGTTGAGACCTGGATGCCAAGAAGGGGGTGCATAGGGAATATTTGTTGATGGCAATTGATACAGTCAGAATGAAAAAGGCTTATTCCAGACTTCCTCTGGGAGAGAATTTATTAAGCACCTACTGTATGCTGGGTCTAGTGGTCAACAAATCAGACATGGTCTCTGCACTGACAGCTTACAGTCTAATGGAGAGAGAAAAACATTATATAAGAAAATATGCAGGCAGGGCATGGTGGCTCACATCTGTAATCCCAGCACTTTAAGAGACCGAGGCTGGCGGATCACCTGACATCAGGAGTTTGAAACCAGCCTGGCCAACATGGTGAAACCCCATCTCTACTAAAAACACAAAAATTAGTCAGGTGTGGTGGCAGGTGCCTGTAATCCCAGCTACTCGGGAGGCTGAGGCAGGAGAATCGCTTCAACCAAGGAGGTGGAAGATGCAGTGAGCCAAGATCGCGCCACTGCACTCCAGCCTGTATTTTTTTTTTTTTTTTTTTTTTTGAGACGGAGTCTTGCTCTGTTGCCAGGCTGGAGTGCAGTGGCGCGATCTTGGCTCACTGCAACCTCCGCCTCCTGGGTTCAAGAGATTCTCCTGCCTCAGCCTCCCGAGTAGCTGGGACCACAGGCACATGCCACCATGCCCAGTTAATTTTTGTATTTTTAGTAGAGACGGGGTTTCACCATGTTGGCCAGGATGGTCTCGATCTCTTGAACTCATGATTCACCCGCCTCAGCCTCCCAAAGTGCTGGGATTACAGGTGCGAACCACTGTGCCCGGCCATATATATAATTTAATCCAATATATCCAAAGTGGTATCACTTCAATACACAGTCAATATAAAAAAGTACTATTTTATATTGTTTTATTTGCAGTATGTGTTTGAAATCTGGTGTGTATTTTACACTAACAGCACACATCAGTTAGGACTGGCCAGATTTCACATATTCAATGGCTACAATGTGGCTAGTGACTACCATGTTGAACAGCACAGCTCTAGAGACTGAAAGCACAGCTTATTTTGTATATATGGATGGCATATTTCTATTATCATACCTAGAAGAGTCTTAGTGAACAACTGGCCAATCAACACTTCCCGTCCACACTATGCACTGTCTCTCATTGGCCAGTCAGTGAGATCTCACGCCATTACACTCCAGCCAGGCAGTAAGAGCAAAAACTCCATCTCAAAAAAAGAAAAAAAGCAAACAAGTATAGATTCAAAAATTGTGATATGAGGGGACCATGAATGAAAAGAGAGTGAATGACTTCAATTTGGATGTCTGGGTCTGTGAAGGATTGTCCACTCCTCTTAGAGAACATGAGAATCTCACCTTTTAGGGAGCACATTGGATTTTCATGTATTTCTTAAAACTGTTTATTTGATAGCAGTTAAATTAACAGAATTCTCGCAAAGACAGTACAGAGCTGTCAATATACCCCACACTCAATTTCCCGTTATTACGGTCTTATATCGGATGGCACATCTGTCACAATTAATGAACTAATATTGATGTTATGATTCACTAAAGCCCATACTTTTTACAGATGCCTTTCCCTGATGTCCATTTTCTGTTCTAGGATCCCATCCTGTCTCCTTAGGCTCCACTGGGGGATAAGCGTGGCTTAGGCTTTCCTTGTTTTTGATGACAGTTTTGGGGAGTCCTGGTCAGACATTTTGTAGGATGCCCCTCAACTGGAATCTGTCTGATGTTTTTCTCATGATTAGATTGGAGTTGTGGGTTTGGGAGGAAGATCAGAGAGGTAAAGTATCATTTTCATCCCATCCTATCAAGGGTCCAGACTGTCACCATGACTAACCAATGTTGCTGTTGACCTTGATCACCTGGCTGAGGTAGTGTTTGTGAGGTTTCTCCATTATAAAGTTCCTTTCCCCCTGCTCCCTCTCCACACTGTACTCTTTGGAAGTCACTATGCACAGCCACACTTCAGAAGTGGGGATTTTTGCTGCAACTCTTTAAGGGCAGACTACATAAATTACTTGGAATTCTCCTGCACAGATTTGTCTATTCTGATTTTTATGCATTTTTACCAATATCTTTATGCAAGTTCTTTTTGCTTTTCAGGAGTTCAAGAGCCCTGTTGGTATTTCTAGGAACCTAGAAGTATTATTTTATTTATTTAGTTAGTTATTTAGAGATGGGGTCTCAACTCTGTCACCCAGACTGGAGTGCAGTGGTGTGATCACAGCTCACCACAGCCTTGACCACCTCAGGCTCAGGTGACCCTTCCATCTCAACCTTTCCGAGTAGCTGGGACCACAGGCGCTTGCCACCACACCCAGCTAATTTTTCTATTTTTTTGTAGAGAGGAAGTTTTGCCACATTGCCCAGGCTGGATTCAAACTCCCAGGCTCAAGCAGTCTGTCCACCTCAGCCTCCCAAAGTGCTGGGAGTACAGTTGTGAGCCACCATGCTCAGCCAAAATATCCTATCTCAATTAACAAAATGCATGAAATTACCAAGACATTAAATTGGAGGGTAGGAAAAAAGCCAATAATTATTTCAATTTTTTTTCTATTGTCAATACCCGTTAGTGAAAGAAGATTTGGGAAATAGAAGAAAGAGAAGTCTCTCGTCCCACTACTCAGGGCTATTATTCACATTTCAATTTATCTTTAACTTTCTTCTGTGCAGTTTTTACGCAGCATATATTATGTGTAATTTTATTTCTTGTCTTTTCTTGCCTTTTTTCTTTTTCTTATTATCACATCAAAAATATTTTCCCCATGTTGCTATACAAACTTCCTAGCAATTATTTTTCAAGCTGCTAAATATCCCCTCACGTGCCTTACAGTATCCACCTCCCCGAATTTAGCACCACGCCTGGCACATAATTATTTGTTAAATGAATGCATATACAACAAAATAATCATTTCCTCATTTTCAGAAAGGTAGGTCATTTTCCTTTTTCCTGATTCTAAATAGTTCTGAGACAAATAGATTATCCCTTTAAGATAGTGTCCCAGAGTGGAATTACTGGGCCAGTGGGGATGAAAAATTTTTAAGATAAATAGACCAAACCAGAAATCTTCTTCCATCTCTCTGCACCACTGGCAGTTGTGCCAAGGGTAATAATTTACAATTGATTAAAGAGTTTGTGGACTGTTTTTTCCCATCTTTTTTCTCCCTTCTCTCCCTCTCCCCCTCCTACCAAAAAGGAGGGAAATAATCTGAGAAGGTGAAGATGTTCTCAGACAATCATATTAACATATTCCAACAATCACAATTTGCAAAATAGTAATCACAACTCCCAGGATCTGGGAGGCATTAATCAAAGCTGCAGGTTTAATTCCATTTTAAATATTGATGAAATGTGTTTCGGCAGCCTCACCCTGGCATGGCAGGGCCAGGGGGAGCCGCAGAGAGGCGCAGGGGAGGCGGAGGGAGGGTTGGGGGAGCAGCTGCTGGGAGGGGGAGGCATCTGTGATTCAAATTGGTGGCTGTACAGCCAGGTAGAGAGTGAAAGGGGTAGTGAAGAGGGCTGTTAAGTCCATTGCTGTCAATTTTTAACGATCAGGGAGGGGCCTGAGGACTGGTTCAGCACAATAAACCCAGTCTGTCTGGTTTCAGGGGTTACTGCTGAAGAGGTTGCAGCTGCACTGACTCGAATAGCCTGGAGACTTCAGAACTGTAATTACCAACCAGGCTGCTCACAGTGTGGCAAAGTGGGCTCCACCAGCGGTTAACTCCTTGTGTGCTGACACATCATCGCTCTTTCCCCACCCCTGGGTTTCCCAGCCTCAGCGGGGGACTCCCAGGCAGCCTCCCCCAGAGGCAACTGAGGCTCACTGGCTACCTGCCAGAGTGTGCCTGGCAGCAAGCCGTTTTCCTGAGGTCCTGTGTAAAGAAATGGTGGGGAGGTGGTTGGTGATGTGGCGGCAGCCTCAGCTCCTGGTGTGCTCACATCTGCCCTGGGGTGAGAGGTCAGGCTGCAGAGCCTGGTGAACCTTGGTTTGAATCCTTAGGATAAAGCTCTCCCCCTACCCGACTGAGCTGTTACAAAGATCCAATGAGACACAGTCTCTGCAAAGCACCAAGCACACATAGGCTATCTGTGAGCCTCCACCTCTCTGCCCCTGGGTCTGGTGCCTTTCACAGAAGAGGAAGGCATCCCTGGCAGGGGGATCTGGTTCAGGAAAGCTTTCTGTGAACCCTCTGTGTTTCAGCTCTCAGGGAGTGCCCTTGTTCCCAAGCATCTGTCATTTGTCACCCAAGGAGGGTGGGCAGACCCATCCTTCCTTCTCTTAGGCAGGAGGCACTGGGCTAGACACAGGGTAAGGAGAGGAGGCAAGAACTCCTCCAGTGCTGTGGCCTTCAGGAGAACTGGGTAGGCAGGGGTGGCACCAAGGGAAGGGAGGGGTGGTGGGAAGGTGGAGAGGCAGGATGGCAGGGAGAAGGCAGCCAGCATGGTGTGAAAGAGCATGGGCAGCTGGAAGGACGGTGTGGGGAGGATGTGCAGGGCTCCATGACCCTCCTCCCGGAGGGGAGCGTAACCCTGGAGACATTCTCCATGTATCTATGAAGGGGTGCGCCCAGGAACGCTTGTCCCAGCATTGTTCCTGGTAACGGGAGTTGCAGGCAACCTCTGTGTCCACACCAGCACAGAGAGGAAAATGTGATGGAAGTCACGCATGGAATATTAGGCAGCAGTAAGAAGCAAAAAGCTGGATGTACACACAGCAGCAAGAATGGGTCTTGCGTAAAAAAAAGTGAGACATATGGAAGCCAAAGCACAATGCCATTTCCGTAAATTAAAAACACATTGGTATACAAAACAGCAGCACGTATTTTACAGAGCAACATGTATTTTTCGGGGTCTCTAGCCCATCATTGGAGTAGGTCCCTGCAGTGGTGGAGGAGGGGCCCAGTGTGGGTTTGGAGGTAGGAAAAATGAAAACAAAGTGAATCCATGGAGGGTTCTTCCACAGAGAGACAATGGCGGCCGCTGTGGACTGAAGAGTGAGATTCACTCAACTCTCTCCATTGAGGTTTAAAAAACAGAAGAGGCTTTGTAGCTGAACAGTCCTAGGTTCCAATCGGAGCTCCCCCCACATGCTGACCCTGTGGCTGTGGACAAGTGCCTGGACCTCTGTGAGCCTCTGTTTGTTCATCTGTAAGATGGCGGAGAACTGCACTGGGTGGTTGGTTATGAAGATTAAACTAAGGAGACCCTGCGTCTAGGGCCTTCAGGGCACAGCAGCAGCTCCTGCTCCTCTCTGTTCCCCACTGAAAGGCCTGGAGTAAACAAGAGCGTGTTAGTCCTCTGGGGAAACCATGGGTTCTTTAAAGGTCAAGAATGGAGAGCCTAGAAAGGAAAGGAAAATCTCAGGACTCTGTCTCCTAGCACCACCACGCTGTCCCGGGGCTGCCGTGCGTGGGCTGTCAGACCAGGCAAGTGCCTGACTGTGAAGCGCTGCTCTCTGCCTGTCAGGATCAGTGGAGCTCAGGGCAGCCAGACCTCCTCATGCTTGCCTCCCACCAGCAGCACCCACAGCTAGAAACCCTTTTGTGTTCAATTTCCCCCAAGACCAGGCACTTCAAGGCATTCAGTGTAAATGAAAGGTCTGTTCCTCCCCCACACAAAGCTCAACAGACTGGCCATCAACAGACCATCCCAGTCCCAAGGCCCTACCTGGAGGACCCCCAGGCCAGGAAAGGTCCCAGTGAGCACCAAGCATGACCAGCTCTTCCTCTTTCCTTGCAGATGATGACGAGCATGAGTGGATCACCCGTACTTGTAGAAAGGGCTACAGCGAGATCGTGGGTCACAGGCCCAAGCTGTGAACTCCGTGGCTGCCTCCACCAGAGGTTTCCATCTGCCCTACTGGCACTGGCTGCCCCGGGGGACAGGCTGTCGTTCTAGAACCTGACTTTTAACTCAGGAATAAAGACTTTCTGTGGTCAGAGGCCCCAGGTGTATTTTCCTTAAAAGCTTGTTTCTCAGTGGGCATCATTTCACCTGGACAAAAGTGTAAGCTACAGATATCCCTGGGCCCCACCCTAGACCTGCCAATCAGAATCTCTGGGAATGGGGCGGGCCTAGTAATTTGCATTCCCAGCATTTCTCACACATCTGAACATTTGAGAAACACCCCCTTTATAATAATAGGTGGGTGTAATTGAGCACTAACCGGCATAGGTAGTGTATGTGCATTATCTCCGCTCCTCACAACTGCCTTGCAAGGGGAAGGCTTTTGCAGATGGGGAATCTGAGGTTCAGAGAGACAGTGACTTGTTTGGTCTCAGAGGGCAGTAGGACCTGATCACTGTGCCCAGACCTGCGGCTGGTGGCAAGGGTGTCCAAGGGAGAGAATACAGTCATGGGTTCTTAGTTTCCGTTTCTGGTTGGGCCGGTGAAGCCCCTTCCTCATCCCTTGTTTCCAGTTATCACTAGAGACAGAAACTAAAAACCATGGCTTCAGGCTGCTGAAAGCCTAAAACAAAACAGAACAGAAAAACAACAACAACAAAATAAGGTGGGTTGGACAAGCTGGGCCCAAGAATGATTACTTAGGTCTGCCTTTCCCTGCTGGCAGCTCCCCATTTGAACCTCACATCCTAAGCACAGAATCAGCATGGTGCCATAGAAAGAATGTGGCTTTGGAGGGCGGGTGTGGTGGCTCATGCCTATAATCCCAGCACTTTGGGAGGCCAAGGCAAGCGGATTACATGAGGCCAGGAGTTCGAGACCAGCCAGGCCAACATGGTGAAACCCCCATCTCTACTAAAAATACAAAAATTAGCCAGGTATGGTAGAATGTGCCTGTAATCCCAGCTACTTGGGAGGCTGAGCCACGAGAATTGCTTGAACATGGGAGGTGGAGGTTGCAGTGAGCCGAGATCGCACCATTGTACTCCAGCCTAGGTGACAGAGTGAAACTCTGTCACAAAAAAAAGAAAAGAAAAAAGAATGTGGCTTTGGCATCATACAAAAAATAATTATAATAATGCTTTAAAACAATACAGTAGCTGTGTGGTTAAATGAGATGATACAAGTAAAGGACTTGGCGCATAGCAGGTATTCAATATGTGTTTGCTTTAAAGAACAACTTGTTAGTGTTGCATATAATCATTCCTCAGCGTCACCCCAGAGATCACATTTGTCAGCTGAAAATCAGAAGAGGAAGCGGCAATGTGTTCCAGGGCCACACATGGGCCATATGCATGCTGAATCTTTGTCTAACTGTCCCTCCTTAGTGGCTGCTAGATCCTGTCACCCCCTGTGCTCTGTCCCCTGGGACACCAGGGCTACCCAGTGGAGGCAGAACAGTGACTCAGGTTTGGAGGGCAGGAGAGGAAATTAGATCTCAAACTAGGGACCCAGAGGCATCATGCTGGGGCAGAGCCAGGAGCCAGTGTGAGAGGAGGCCTGGGCTCACTCTCAGCTGCACCAGGGAGGAGACGGGAGAATCGCCTCTCCCCAAGACTCCAGTTACTTTGATAGATAGGGTTGAGCTCCACCGGTAGTTTCCAAACTGTACTTTGAAAACAGAAGGTGCATTCATGTAAAGAAACACACAACTACACTCCTATTTTTAGAGATACACATATATCTAAACATTTGAAAATGGATTGGAAGAGCAGATATATGAGGATCAGGGATGGGAGATTTCATAACTAATAGAATAAAGAGAGGGGCCCTGCTTCAGTGATCATGTGCGCCGCGAGCCGAGGTTTCCGAGCAGCTCGTTTCTGTGCAGGGCCGCGGCAGGCCAGGGAAGCCGCTGCATTCTGCAGGGCAGCTCTGCCCTCCACACCAGGAGCTTTGGCTTGAGCAAACAATTTTGCTGCTGAAAGAAATTTGACAACCACCAGAAAGATGCTCTCTCTCACTCCTCAGGTTATGAGGTGGCTCTGGAGCCTGGCAAAACCACTATAATACCCAGTCTGGTGCAGAAGCTGGGGCCCTGCTGCCCATCCCATATTCCCTTAGCTTCACCTTACTAAATTCTTCCCCATCTTCCAGACAGGCTCCTCTGCACCTCCCTCCCTGCCCCACCCCCCACCTAGTCTGTGACCTCGTCTGATAGGATCCAGCTCTAATACCCAACCCCTTGGCCCCCACAGCATTTCCCAGACGGAGAGCTCCTCCAAGGCAGGGTCTGGCTGGGAGCCTTTTCCGAGTGTGCAGAGCCAGCACGGGGCCCAGCAAAGAGTGTGTGTTCAGACACTGGAACGGAGGGCATCGACCAGCCTCATTTCCCCCCAGAGCTTAGATAAGAAGCAGGTGTGACTGAGTACTTCGAGAAGAAACTCATCATCAGGTCTTTACAATGCATCGTTGACTAACTGGGAAATGGAACCAGTTTTCCAGGAAGGAGGATTGCACTGTCCAGCAGCCCAGATATTCTGGGAGCCAGGGACCTAAGCCCTTCACCAGAGAGTGGGAAATAAATGGAATCCCATCATGTTGTGGATTTCAGTGCCAGCACTTCTACTTGCATTAACTTTATTACACAAATAAGACATTTACAAAGCACGACATGAAAGGTATGTAACAAAACAGACATTGGTTTTACAAAAAAGTGCTTACATTTTTTTTTCCGTGTGTGTGTGTGTTCCCCTTTTTTTGTATTTAAATAAATAGTCTGATGGCCTGTACGTTCCCAGGCTGCTCTTTTTAACAGGGTAGTGGAGACATGTTTGAACTCTAACATGCTACGGCCACATGATCCACGCAAGGAATAGACCCTGAGGAGAGGCTCAAGGCAGAGTGGGTGTTGGGTGACCCTGGGCAGGGCTTGGCTGGCCACTTACCACATGGTTGCCACTGGGGCCTTGATGATCAGGAGCAAAAATCAAAGGAAAGATGTGAGCTCCCCCAAGGCCGGGGGATTGGGCTCTGGTTGCTCCTGTTAATGTCAGCGCCTAGCACGGGGCTGGGCGCAAGTTACCACTGGATGAGTGCCGAGTTGAGCTGGACTCACCACGTTCTGAGTGGTGCCTTCTCTTTGCCCTCAGGCAGCTGTCACCATCTTTGGAAAGGAGAGGAAGTAGGTTCCCTTCTTGGGCTGCACCTGTGCCTAGCCTGCCTGTAGATCCCAGAGCAAGAATGACATAGGCTTTCATTTCAAGTGCCAACTTCAAGCATTTGAACTCTGAAACCTTATCCAGATTCAGTGAGATAGAGCTGCCATTGATTAGCGATGTCTGCCATGCGTAAAAACAGAGACAACGGCCGCATATGTACCATGGACTTGCTTTCCCTGTCCTAGAGTCTCCTTCTAAAAGCAACATAACAGGTTAACCACAGCAGGAAGGCGGACTTGGGCTAAAACATGCTGACTAGCAACCTCTAGTGGAAAATGCATCAGGACACCAAGTAGTTCTAGAATTACAGGATAAGCTTGGGACAAATGGGCATCCCCTGAAAACATAAATCATGGTCGTGTGTCACCCAAGCCCTTTTGTTTGGGGTGGAAGAGTTGTAGCAGGATGGATGTTATGCAGCTGTGTGTGGCCTCTGTTCTCAAGGGTGGGTGGGGCTGGCTCCAGGAAGTATTGGCGGGGAAGCTCAGAGGTGCCAATTGGAATCCTGAGCTTGGCACACTCATCTACGCAATGGGCACCCTCTCTCTACTTAGAGATGGACCCAGGGTTAACATTCTGACTGCCATTTCACTGGGCTCTGTTCCTTTTCCCCCATGAGGGATCCCCACTCCATCGAGAAGACCTGGCCCAAGTACCCCTATGAGAGGTCAACAAGTAGACAACAGGGGTCCCCAACTCCAACCTGTCCAAACATTCAGAAGAGTCATGGCACAGATCGAGTACCATCTCTGCTATGTTTCCTGCATATAACCTGGATAAAAATTAGATGGGGTCTCTCCCTGACCCTAGAAGTTTCTCTTTCCTCTCCTTAAAATGGCTAGTGCCTCTTCTGGTCCAATATGCCACCACCCTCTCCTTGATTTCCAAACCAATGGGGGTCTCTGTTTGCCCCCATTCCCTGCCTATGCCCCCCTGCCTCCTAGTCTGGGTAGGCCTCCATCTCTGCCCTGTTGGGCCTCTCAGGGTTGGTCACTATCTCTTCTCTTCCTGAATTAACTTGACATAACCAGACAGATGGAAATGATAAAATCAGAACATAGCTTTCCTTTGGGGACATCCCACAAACACTGTAGAGTTTTCCAGACAAAAGCAACAGAGTGAATAACATTGGGGGTTGTCAGCTATTCAGAATTCAGAGATGGTTCCAAGGAAGTAGCAAATAAAGGCCAATGTCGGGGGAAGAAAACCTGTAAATTAGAAGGCCGTTGGTGTCGCACTATTCAATTCCGCCTTTTGCTATTGTAATCAGCTGAAGTTGAAGAGGACTCCTGTTTAAATGGGAAAAACAGGCTGTTTCCACCCTGATTCCAGACTTCAGGGAGTTCTGCCTTCCAAGAGGAGGACTCTGTGGTGCTCCTGGTGGGTTCTGGTTCTCAGCAGGAGAGGGAAAGGCCAGGCCTCGGGAACCGACCTGGTGGCGGGCAGGATGGCGGACGGGGGTGGATGCGAAGGTGGGTGGATTCCTGGCTGCAGCTTGGACACTGGACCTCAGCGGCTGAGGGGCAGCTGTGGGGCGCCCACAGGCAGATGCGGAGTGCCGGCAACGTTAGTACTGAAAAAGGATGACCTGCAAGAGGAGGGCATGGGAGGTGGCTGAGCTGGGGGCCTGCCCAATCCTCCCCTCCCCAGAGAACCTCAAAGGCACAGAGAAGAAGGGTGGGCTCAGGGCCCAGATCTGAGTTTAAATCTTGGCTCTATCAACTGACATGCTGTGGGTCTTTGGGCAACTCACTTCACCTCTCTGAGCCTGTTTCCTCACCTGTAAAACGGGGATGACAAAATCTCCTTTCTGAGAATCAGAAAGACTCAATGAGCTACAACAGAAGCAGCAAAATCCTACCAGACATTTCACCTTGCACCTTCTGTGTCTTATTTCACTGAAGCCACACCACAGCCCCGCCTGTGAGGGAGTTCCACCATTCTGTTTTACAAGGAGGGCACTCAGGCTCAAAGAGGTGGAAGCAAGTGAGCCTGTGAGCACACAGCGAGGAAGAGGACCTGGCACTGGAGGCCAGGCCTGGCTCACAGCAAACTCTCCTTACCATGGCACATTGCCTCTACCTCTCTAAGGTCACCAAGACCATGGTGGCTGATTGCTTATTACCCACTGGACCACAGGCTAAGCACTTCACATGCACTTAATCTCCACATGCACGAAGCCTAGAGGTGCGTGGCTCAGACACGCTAGGCGCCTGATACACAGTGGGAGATCAGGATTGTCTGTCCCTCTCCCCTTCCCACTCCCGCCTCTAGCACTTGGTTGACGTCTCACTGCTGATGACACAGCCAGTTCCCTGAAGTTCAGGTCAAAGATCACTGGCTGGCTGGTCAGTGGTGATGTGTCATTTCACAGTAAAGTGTGAGGAGGGTGTTGGTCCAGGGGCATCTGGTGGGCATGACCACATGGCTGTTCCCTTTTCTGATCAGGAATGTTACTTGCCCAGAATTGGTTATCACAAGGAGGTGATGGAGAAAAGCAATGAGGACGATCTCCATAATAGGGATCGTGATAATAACTAACACTTAGGGGGCATTTTCTGTGTACCAGGCACTGTGCTGGGCTCTTTACACACATTATGCATTTACTCTCTGCAGTAACCCTAGAGGGTGGTAACTATTATTATCCCCATTTTGCAGATGCAGAAACTGCAGCTCAGAGAAGCTAATCGTATTCCCAAATCTGCCAGGAAGGAAGTGGCAGAGCTGGGATTCCGAGCTGAGTTCATGGGCATTCCTCCGCACCCTGGCCACTGCTCCACTTTGGCCTCCAGGATGCCTGGCTCTTAGCCCTTATTAAGAGAAGCTTTCTCAAAAACCCTGGTAAGACCCTTCCCCCTCCATGGGCCTCAGTCTCCCCCACTGATCAATGACAGCTTGGCCCCAGTTTTTAAGAACTTTCCAAGTGTTGGATTTGTGGGATCAGGGGACACAACCAGGAAGAAATGTGGCTCTGGAAACCCCCAGGCATGTGTGGCCAAATCATGATGCGGAGGAGGCAGGGGATGCTCGCCTGAATGCTCAGAGTACTGTTTTCCTGGCCAGGCCAGTGCTGGTCTAGATGAGTGGGTTCAGGGGCCAGCCCCAGGGGGACACTGAGACGCCTCACAGCTAGGCAGGCTCAGGCCCGGAGGACTTGGAAGAAAGCCCAGGCAATCCTGCGCTGGCCACACACATCCCACACCCTGCCGCCCACCAGGCCCCAGGAATTTGACGAGTTGTGGACAAGAAAAGTCCCTAGGAGCTGGCAGAAAGGCCTGACAGTGAGAGGACAGAAGGTCATGAAGGAGGAAGACACACTTTAATGTGGACTTTCTGGATGCAAAGTTGAGGACACAGCCCAGCAAGGGAAAACTCTGGTTCAGCAGCCAAACCCAGGGGCCAGAAACAGTCTATAGCCAAAACTGACAGCCCCCAGCATGGCTCATCCCTCAGGCTGAAGCAGACAGAACCACAAGCGTAGGTGAGCAACCAGGAGGCAAAGGCTCCTCTCCAAGCAGAGTCCAGCCCTCTGCATTTCCAGGGCCCACTTCTTGCCCTCCATATAATGTCCAGGACCCTCTCTTGATGATCCTTTGTTCTGTGGCCCCTGTGAGCTATCCCCACTTCCCTGGACCTCAGCCACACTGAACACACCCCGGGGTCCCCCTCCAACCCATGCTCCTCCATGCCTCTGGGCCTTTGCACATGCTGTTCTCTTGATGTGGAATGCCCTTCTTCTCGTTCTGTCTCTCCCCCTAGAGCTCACTGCCGCCTCTTCTGGGTCCTCTAAGGCCATATTTCTCACCTACTCCAGCTGTCCATTCCCCTGCAATGTAGCTGCCCACATCCTGTGCTAAGCCACAGGCTCCCTGAGGACAGGGATCACATCAGCTCACTTCTGTAGTCCCAGAGCCAGGTCTAATAGGACGAATGCCCTCCTACAGGAAGGGACAGCTCTGAGGCAGGTGGCCCTAGAATCCAGGCCAGTTCTGCCCATGCTCACATTGTGATTCTGGATGAGCACTGCTCTGCCTGAGCCTCAGTTTCTGCAAGTATGAAATGGAGGTAATCACAACCACCCTCCCCGGGAGACTGTGAAGGATGAGGTCAAAGAGAGGGCTGTGTAAAGAATGAAGCGCTGCACAAAAGGAAGCGATGCCTGAACCACGCAGACCGGAGTCCGGCAGACTCGCTGCATCCCTGGACAGGTCATGTCACCTCCCGGAATCTGTTTATCTCTTTACAATAAGGAGGCCATCTCTATGTCCACAAAGGGGCTGGGAGGTGTCGACCAGATGCCATGTGACAAGTAGCGGCCTTGAACAGAAGGAGCTCAGCAAACAGCAGCTCTTCCTGTGAATGTGACAGCCTCAGCGGCAATGATGTTCCTGTGGTGTGTTCACTCACTATAGATTCTGCGGGATTTTGCGTTAGGCACTACCATTTACTTATAAGTGTATCTGTCCAGGGCCGTCTGTACCTCCACACCATACACATTTCCCTGTGGCGCCTGGCACAGAGAGCTCAGCACACACTAGGTATACTTAGCTCAATCAGGAGGCTGAGCCAGAAGTACTGTCCTAGAGAAGCAGTTCCCACACCTGGCTGCCCATCAGAATTGCACAGGCTGAGTATTACACACACAGATCCCTACCTCCCACTCCACCAGACTCTCTGAGAGCGAGGCTTAGGAATCTCTGTATCTTTACAAGCTGCCCAGGTAATTCCATGCACACCAAAACCAGGATCCACTGGACTGGAGGGCCCCTGACTCCAGCTCTAATGCTGTGACCCTCTCCCTCAGGATGGCCACACTCACTGACCTCCAGGGCTCCCTGCCTCCGACTGGGTGTCCTCCAACCCAGCAGCCTCTGAAGACTGCTACAGTGATGTTTCTGCAACAGGCCTTCCAGGTCCCCGCACTGCTGCAGGATAAAATAAAGACTCCGGCCAGGTGCGGTGGCTCACCCCTGTAATCCCAGCACTTTGGGAGGCCAAGGCGGATGGATCACAAGGTCAGGAGTTTGAGACCAGCCTGGCCAATATGGTGAAACCCCATGTCTACTACCAATACAAAAATAAGCCGGGTATGGTAGCAGGTGCCTGTAGTCCCAGCTACTTGGGAGGCTGAGGCAGGAGAATCACCCGAATCCGGGAGGCGGAGGTTGCAGTGAGCTGAGATCGCACCACGGCACTGCAGCCTGGGCGATTGAGACTCCGTCTCAAAAAAAAAAAAAAAAATACAGACTCCTCCACCTGGCAGCCCCAAGACCCTCACTTCCCTCCTCTCTTCCTCCCAGACCTGTGTGCCAACAGTGCTGAATGTCTCAAGGTTCCCTGAGAGCCCTGGTATCTCAGGCCTTCCCTGATACCTCAGCCTGAGCCTGGCCTTAGAGGTTGCTACCTCTGGGAAGTCTTCCCTGCCTCTCTCCTTTGCCCCCTCCGCCCTCCCCAGCTCCCACGGCTTCCCCCTGTCATACTGTATTGTAACTGTTGGGATCTGTCTCCCCCTCCAGACTGTGGCCTCCTCAAGGGCAGGGACCACACTTTACTCATCCCCACTCCTGGCGGCAGACTCAGATATGCTGGGCACAGTCAGGACATAGGAAATGTCTCCAAATAAACAAGTAAGTGAATGAAAAAAAATGCAAGGTTCTCACCAGTCTCTGACCTGGAGCAATCTGGGCCTCAATGTCCCCATGTCTAAAATGAAGGGTTGGCTGAGCTATCTGGGCCTCAATGTCCCCATGTCTAAAATGAAGGGTGACTTTCAAGGCTAACTGTGAGGTGCCTTGGAGCTGGGAGGGAGGTGAGGCTCTTCTTCTCTCCATGGTTTCACAGAGCAGCTCCGTCCACCTTCATCTGTACTATGGACAAGTTTAAACAAAGGGCTGCATGCTTCAGAAACAATACCTTGAAGCCCTGGAATAGGGACATCTAAGCACCCTTCTAGAAGTGCAGTCCTAAAGCCTGAGCCAGCCAGAAATCCCAGCTCCACAGAGGAGGCCCTGCCAGTTGACCAAGGTCACTGGCTGGCCAGCTATCCCTGGGCCCCACCAGCTCAGGGTATTCACTCCCAACAGACAAGAATGAAAAGGAGGAACCAGTGAGATGATGGGAATTGAGGTGATGAGTGATATAAGCCCTCCCTGGAACCTCAAAGCTTGAGTAAAGGAAATTCACAAATCTGAGACAGAGAAGGGCAAACTGCCAGTGGGGGAGCTGCAAGGAAGCCTTTGGAGTGGCTGTGCACACAGAACATGCCAGAAGCTGCTCCAGCGACTGCTGTGGGGGGTGCAATGGGGGTCTAAGCAGGTCGGACAGAGAGGATCTGCCACAGGGCAGCATGGTACCAAATAATTAACAGGGGCTGCTGCCAGGAACCCATTCCTGGCAGGGTAGCTCTGACCCACCAGACCCAGCCTGGCTCCATTTACCTTCTCACCCCGGTTGGAGAGCGGCCCATCCATATCGGCTTTGAGGTGGACAGGGGGTGCGGTGTAAGGCAGCCGGCAGTGCACCTGCCCGCACTGTACCTGACCTGTGGACGAGAGGATGCCTTGGAGCTCATCCCCCAGGCTGTACACAGGATCCCACCTGCCCGGTGCTCTGCAAACTGGAGCTCTGAAACTAGTTTCATCTCTGCCACTTACCTCCTGGGTAGCCCCGGGCAAGATTTCAGTAGGGTTGGTTGTGATGCTCTTTATAGTCTATAAAGAGCTATGTGACGGTGAGGTATAACCATCTAGCTCCCTGATAAACACTCCTAAATAAATATATGCTTTCATACTCATGCACATGCAAGCAAGGTTGTACCTCACCTATTCAGACGCTGCAAGCAAGGCTGTACCCCATCTATTCAGACGCTGCAAGCAAGGCTGTACCCCATCTATTCAGACTCTCCTTCAGTAAGTTCGTATCTCTTAGGTATCACCACTTTACCCATGCCTCCTAGAGGACTCTGTACTCGTATGTCACCACTCTACAATTGCAATCAACACCAACACCTACTCCCTACCCTTCCTGTCTTCCTCCCAGCTTTATTTTATTTTCTTAGCACTTATCATCTGACTTAACTGCATTTTTTTTTTTTTTTGAGACAGGGTCTTACTCTGTTGCCCAGGCTGGAGGGCAGTGGCATCATCTCAGCTCACTACAACCTCTGCCTCCCAGGCTTGAGTGATTCTCACACCTCAGCCCCCCCAAGTAGCTGGGACTGCAGGCATGCACCATCACGCCCAGCTAATTTTTGTATTTTTTGGTATTGAGGGGGTTCCACCATATTCGCCAGGCTGGTCTCAAACTCCTGACCTCAAGTGATCTGCCTGCCTCAGCCTCCCACCTTCTAAAGTGCTGGGATCACAGGCGTGAGCCACCACGCCCAGCCTGACTTATTGCATATTTTTATTATTTATTTGATAAGATCTGTCTTTGCCAACTAGAATGCAAGCTCCATGAGGGCAGTATTTTTTGTCTGTTTTTTAGATTCTAGATCTTTGTGGATTTCCAGCACCTAGAGTGAGGCATGGCATTTAGTAGGTACTGTAAAGTATTTGCTGAATGAATTTCCATACCATATTCCAACATCTTAAACTGTTTGAGAAAGTCCACCTTTGCATTGGATCCAAATTTCTCATGCTTCAGCCTGTTTACCACTATGGTGGAGAAGTCCATTGCTTGTCTCTTCTTTTTTTTCTTTTCTTTTTTTTTTTTTTGAGATGGAGTCTTGCTGTGTCGCTCAAGCTAGAGTGCAATGGCATGATCTTGGCTCATTGCAACCTCCACCTCTTGGGTTCAAGCAATTCTCCTGTCTCTGCCTCCCGAGTAGCTGGAATTAGAGGCACTTGCCACCATGCCCAGCTAATTTTTGTATTTTTAGTAGGGACAGAGTTTCACATTGGCCAGGCTGGTCTCAAACTCCTGACCTCAGGTGATCCATCCGCCTCGGCCTCCCAAAGTACTGGGATTACAGGTGTGAGCCACTGTGCCGAGCGCTTGTCTCTTCTTTAGACTTCATTCTCTTTGGTCACTGGGAAAGACCATTGTAGAGAGACTTATACCTGATATATAAACTGGGACAAGTCACTCTTCCCTTCTGAGCCACAGTCCCCCCATTTGCAGAATAAGGGAGTTATATTAAATTGGGAGTTCTTCACCTGGGGTGTTCAAGGAGTCCACATGCAACTTCAAATTACTTGGAAAATGTAGTACGTCTGCATCTTTCTAGGGTCTGGTTCCAAAGCTTTTATCAGATTCCAAGCTCTAAGCCTCCAGGAAACTCAGTATTCTGTGACTTCAGTTCACTGCAGAGCAAAAGTTCATTTTTCTGGGGTCTGGTTCTAACACTTTCATTAGCTTCCCAGCTCAAGGCTTCAGAAAATTCACAACTCCATGATTTTAGTTCACCGTAGAGCAAACTACTGTGGTGACTATCAGTCAGTCACGCAGCAAGAGGTGCAGGTGCAAACACCCCCCAACCTCTTCTTCCCCCAAGCTGAGTTCCACCACCTCAGCCTCTTCTCTAAGCATCAAAGACACATCTAAGTTTGGTCAACAGAGTGTGTGGCCAGAGTCCTGGAAGGGACTCTGGAGGTCATGGCCTCAAGTCCAAAGAGGTCATCTAGATTTCTTATTGACTCTATACCAAGTATTAGCAGGTAGCTCAGACCCCCTGGCACCGTTAGAGCCCCTGATCCTTGGCACCTTTAACAGGCTCTGTGCAGCCTGAATATAAGTTATCGTTTAGAAAAAGAAAGGGGAGAAAATGTCACTCCTACTGAGCAGATAGTTCAGAAATGGAACAATCTAAAGAGACATGGTTTCCAACTGGCAGCCTGGTGCAAAGACAGGGCTCTCTGCTCTCCTAGTTCTGCCAACCAAAACCACTCCCACCATCACAACAGCAGCCAATACTTATGTGGCACTTGCTAAATGTTGAAGACTTTAAATCGGTTATCTCATTTGATGCTCAGAACACTGCTTTGAGATACTCTTGTTGTCCTCATCTTTACAGATGAGGGAATGAGTATTCAGGAAAGCTAAGAGACTTGCCCACTGTCACACAGCTGGTAAATGGCAGGGCTAGGATGTGAAGCCTGGCCATCTGACACCAAAGCCCACACTCAATCATAAGACATACCACTCCCACTAACTTACAGTGGGCCCTTGGTCTCCTCATCTATTCAAGGAGATGGTGGCCTCTGATGTTTAGAGACGCAGTCAGTAGAGTAGATGGCATACAGTCAGTAAGCAGCAGTTCTCTCTCTGATCTCCCTTCTTTTTCCCTTTATATGGAGCCAGAGAAGGGAGGATTTGCATGTGTGTGTATATGCATCATGGTCATCTCTATTTTTTTGGTCATGCCCAGCTTTGAGGAAACAATTGATGGGAACAACTTCAAAGAGAAAGACAATCTGTGATAAGCATCTGCTCAGCAGCAGATGCACTGAACAATTATCCTCCAGAAATCCCCGGGACTCCTCTCACTCCTCCAGGTCTCCTGTTCACAAGTCATTTCACCTGACCCACTTGCCCCTGCATCCCCCGCCACAGTGCTCCCTGCCACAGACATGCCTGCTCCCTCCCTTATGACGTTATGGTCTCTCCAGTATCTCCCACACTGCAGCGCAGCAGCTTTGGTCTACTGTGTTCACTGTGGTATCCCAGTGCAAAGAACACAGAAGGCACTCAAGATACAGCTACTGGATGCATGAATAGAGTCTCACAACACTGTGAGCCAGGCATTAGTGACATACCAGGTTACAGATAAGGAGACCAGGGCTCAGGGAGGTTAGGTGACTCGCCTAAGGCCTCACAGCCCTGGACACTCCCACCACACTTTTGCTCCCCCAGGACACATCCATGCCACCATGCTTCCTGGGCCAGGGCCTGCGTGCATTCCGTTCCCCCACTCCAGGTACGTCACTAAATCCTATCTATCCTTTCAGTCTCTGCTTGCTGAGAGGCAGCCCAGCCCCTTCCCCTCCACCTGCCCCAGCATCTCCAGTCACTCCTATCCAGCACCTTTCCTACGGGAATCATCCCAGTTAAAACGACACACTCATCTGCCTGGTTATCTTATCCACGCCCACCAGAATGCAGGCTCCACAGGGTAGGTACCTTGTCCACCCTGTTCTTTCCCCCAGTCTCCAGGCACCGGCACAGACTGGGTGCCTTGAAATTATTTTTTTAACGGCTGAATCGTTTGTCTCTACGAGAGGGGCCCCGCCCCACTGAGGCAACTCCTAGATCCAAAAGACGTCGGATCCCGCTTCTTCACCCACGAGGCTCTCCAAGGCCCCCCACCCCAAGCCTCAGCCTCAGCCGCCCACGCGCGCTCCTCCACGCCCACTCCCTGCAGGCCCAGCAGCACCAGGGGCTGCGGTCACTTACTCTCGATGTAGCCGTGCAGGGGTGACCATGCGCGCCCGCTCGGGCTGCTGAACGGGGTGTAGTGGATGTCGTCGGACAGGGCGGAGGGAAGGCGGGGATGGGGGCGCCCCCGAGGGCGGCACTGGGTGCTGCGGCGTGTGCTTTTTATGACGCGCCCGGCAGTTTTTGAAACCACACCTGGAACGACAGCCTCGGCAGCCTCAGCCTCGCGGAAAAGAGTCGGACGCGCCGCCGGGGACCCCAAGCAGGACGGCCTCGTCGCCTCCTGGAGAAGGGTGGCCACGTGCACCCACGACCCTCCGCGCCGAGCCCAGCTACGAGCTTCGGGGCGTGCCCGCGGTCCCCAGACCCCGCCCACCCCCGTCCCACCTGGATGACTCTCCGGCTGAGGCCTGTCATGTCCGCCAGCTTCTGCAGCGTCTGAGCGTCGGGGTTGTTGTCCTGCGCGAACTGCGCCTGCATAACCTGCGGGGCGGGGGAGGGCGGTGAGGCGCCCGCACGCAGAGACTCCGAGACCCCGGCCCAATCAGAGGCGCCAGCCCGCAGGCCACGCCCCAGGCAGCTGCGGCCCCGCCCCCGCCACCCGGGTCCGGGCAGAGGGGGCGGAGCCAAGAGACCTTATCGGCCCCGCCCACGCCCCGGCCGCCGGCGGCCTGCCGCGGTACCTGCAGCTGTTCCGCGGTGAAGGACGTCCGCGCGCGCTTGGCCGGCTTGGGCTGACTGTCCTGTTCCGAGGGCACTGCCCCCTCCAACGTGAGGCCGTTCCCTGAGGGCGATAGAAGCGGCTGACCACGCGTCCCATGTCTTCTAATGGCAGCCTGGAAAGGACGGGGGTGGGGGGAGCTTGTCCCTGGAAGGGTCAGGAGCGGGAGTTGGCTGGGAGCGGGGGATCCCAGGTCCTAGTCCCTGAGCTCAGTCTTTGGGGCAGGGGTTTCTTAGCGTCCTCTCAGTACTGGACACTTCTTACACGACTGGACCACATCTTACAGCCCTAACGAGAGGTGAAGTTGCCCCTATTTTACATGGGAGGAAACTGAGAGAGAAGGAAAGCCCCTGCCCTGGACCTTTCGACTAGAATCTAAAAGCCAGCTGACCCTAATGCCCCAAACTGGGCTCCCTCCTGGCGAAACTGGGGGGAAACATAGGCTAGAGGATATACGAAGCAAGCAAGTAATGGAACTATGATCCTAATTTCATAAAAATAAGTGGAAGAAAAAAAGTTTGTAAGAATATACAACAAGGTGTTGGCAGTGGTTTTCTTCCTAGGAATCTTTTTACTTTCAGTATTCCTGTAACTTTTGAGGTTTTTAAAAACAATCATGTGTTGCTTACTTCTCTAAGGTTTAATTTTGTTAACCGGAGTGTATATTAGATATTCTCTTTCCACTCATGTTACTTTTACAATCGTACTAAAACACTAACTATATTCCCATTTTATTTTAATACTTCATTGTTTTGAATATCCTCAAAATCTCAGAAAATTTCCATAAGCACAAAGAAGAAAATAAAAATACCAGTAATTCCAGCACTCAGAAATAACCATTGTTCACAATTTATTGTAATTTTTTAATTAGGAAAAAATTACGTTGAAGGAAAAAAGCAAACACCATAACATACAATGGAAAAAATCTGAAAAGATACACATTAAAATATGAAGGAAGGCAGCATTTGGAGCGATCGTTATTTTCTTCTTGTTGCTTACCATCTTTTCTTATTTTTCTGCAGTGGAAGAGTGTGTGTGTGTGTGTGTGTGTGTGTGTGTGCATGTTATGTTTAAAAAGTGAAACAGGAGCCAACACTGAGGGCTGATCAGTAAGAGATCAGAGGCCCCAGCCTTCTAGTTCCTCAGTATGGTAAGAATTTGTGGACAAGTGCCGCTGTGAGAGCTAGGATGAAATTGGCAAGGCTGTGACTACAGGTGGTCCTGATTGGACCATGTGTGAAAGGAGCCTGTGGTCACTGATGGACCACAGTGTGGGAAAGCTCTAAATCCTGGGTTTCCATCCCAGCTCCACTGCTGACTTGCTGACCACTGCAGACAGTTTCATAGCCCACCACTCCAGATAAGTGGGCAGCAAGTGAAACCCAAGTTCACTTAGACCCACGTAGTCCTGATACTGGCAGGAGAAAATGATGGCCCTGGTGTGGCCATAGCCAGGAACATTCTAGTGGTCCCTGACTAGTCCCCAGGCTGGGACCTAGAAGTTGAGGCAGGGTGGTTCATACTCTTCCCCAGAGAAACTGGGGATTGGGTAGACACTCTGTGTTATTAATGTCCCCTAGGAAAGCAGGCAGGGCAAGGAGTGGTGTGTTGGTTTTTTAAATGGGAAACAAAAACAGAGACAGCTACATCCCAGAAGCCTCCTTGGCTTTATGAGATCTGATTAGGATGCCCGAGAGCTTAGGTCCAAGGTGCTATGGGATGGTATGGTGTTAAGAGCCTGGCCTTTGGAGTCAGGTAACTCCTTGTATGTAACTTTCGGCAAATCCTGTTTCTTCTTCTGTAAAATGGGGATATCCCACCTACTTCCTAGGGCTGTTGTAAGGATCACACAAAATAATCCACGTTACTGGGAAGTTAGCAACTTTCACAGACCCTAACAGGGGAATTAAAGAAAGGGTCCCTGCCTCTGCCCACAGCCAAGCACTGCCCTTCCCCAGCTCCATCTGGCCTGTAACTCAGTCCCCCAGGATCCCTGGAAGACCTGGATCTTGTTCCTGGGCAGTCTGGGGAATCCCAGTGTCAGAGCCAGAAGAGATTTAGGAATCATTCTAGCCCAGTATCTGTCTTGCACAGATGTGGGAACTGAGGCCCAGAGAGAAAAGGAAACTTCTTCTGTCAGCCCAGTATGTGACAGCCTGGTCTCCAGACTCAGAAACCTGGTCCTTTCCCCTTGTAGTTAGATCCCTGGTCCAGGATGAAACCCTCCTCCTCAAACCTCTGGCTTGGAGCTGCTAGAATAGGAATTGGGAGAAGGGGGGCCAAGTCATCTTTCTAGCACTGTCCCAAGCCTCATCCCTGGCAACTGGAGGGGGATAGCACCCAGGCCGATGAGAGCTGTCCAAAGGTGGAGTCGGCTGCCCCATTGTGAGAACCATCTCTAGGATTCACTGAGTGCCTCCTGGCTTTACAACACATCAGCTCATCTATCTTTGGGAAGGTATCCTATCATTAACGCCATTTTACCGATAAGGAAACATTGTTGCAAAGGAAGGCAGTGACTTCTGACTCCTAAGCAAAAGATCTTGGAAGTGCAAGACCTGTGCGCCACTCCACCCCTATGCTGTCTGCGGGGCGGTACTGGGAAGGCCCAGTTGGTAGAGGAGTGTGAGTGGTTCCTGGGGTGCTGGGGTGGGGTGGGGTGGGCGGGGAAAGGGCTGGGGGCAGAGGTGCCAGGCAGAGCAGGTTGGGTACCGTTCTCGGCGGCCCTCTTGAGGTTCTCGATCATAGTGTCGTAGTGGATTCGGCAGAGCACCTTCTCCTCCACCAGGCCGAACTCCTCACCAGTGGACAGCTGGCGCTTGCATGAGAAGCAGGCGAAGCAGGCCAGGTGGTAGGCGTTGCCGCGAGCTCTCCGCACCCAGTCGCTGGCGTAGATCTGTCGGCCGCACCGGGCGCACTTGGTCCCGAATCGGCTGCAGGTGGAGAGGACAGGCACGGGGTGGCGAGACTCAGACAGGCCAACCTTTCCCCTTCCACCCCCAATGGCCCGCCAGCTCCCAGGCTCCTGGCCTCTAAGTCTTCAGCTCAGGCATTAGCCTTAGCTTGGACGTACCAACCCTCTATACCTAGTCCCAGCTAGGAGGTGAACTGGTGGGTGATTTTTATTTTCTTCTTGGTGTTTTTCTGAATTTTCCAAATTTTCTACAATGGTCACTTCTATTTACATATTAATTTGTTTGTTAAAAATACATCACAAGTTAGAAAACCCATAATAATAGTAATAATAGTCAAATTGTGGAGCACTTACCACTTGCGCAGCAAGACTCTAATTGTTTTACGTTGATTATCTCAATTTATCCTCATTTTTCAGGTGAGGAAAATGGGAACCAGAGAGGCAAAGTAACTTGCACAAGGTCACATGGCTTGCAATGACAGAAACCCTAGCCATCCTGACTCCAGAGATGAATATAAGCTATAGCCCCAGGTGTACAGCAACCCTGTTTCTCAGAAGAACAGACAGATAAGCACTTACCGGCTTTGTGACCCTGGGCAAACGGTTTAACTCTGAGTTCTCATTTTCCTTGTCCTGCACTGAACTAGATGACAACAGCAATGACCACTACTGTTTGTTCAGAGCTTTGCAGTCTGCTAAGTACCCAGCGAGTCCCTCTGGTGCCTGTGACATTCTATTAATAATACTAAATGTTAAAAAGACAAAAATAAAAAGCCTGAATCGGATGTCTTCTTACCCCATAAGCCTTCCTTGATTCTACCTCTTCCCCCTTCTCCCTTCCAGTTTTGTAGTCTGGCAATTTGGGTGCAGCTGCCTCCAACACCAGACTGGGAGCCCCTCCAGAAGGGAGCAGAGTCTGGTTTACCCCATCCTAGAAGTCAGTCCAGGGCCAGACCCGGGGCACCAAGGAAGGTGTGTTCTTTAAAGTGGATGACTCACTTGCGACTGTGTCCCAACCCTGGCACCCTGTTTCCTCTGGTACACCCTCTGTTTCAGAGAATGGTGCCACCACTCACCCAGCCCCTGAAGCCTGAAAATCATAATCATGCACTCCTCTGTCTCCTCAACCCCACATCCAGCCAATCATCATATGCTGTTGGTTCTGTTTCCCAAGTATCTCTGGGATCCATCTCCTCCTTACCATCTCCACTGTCGCCCTCCTAGGCCAGGCTCCCTTCGTCCTTCCCTCACTATCAACCTCCTCCTGGGTCTCCCTGTTTCCAGTGTCACCCCTGCCAACCCCCTCCTCCACACAGCAGTCACAGCGAAGTTTCCAGCATGCACATAGAATCCTGGCTCTGCCTTGCTTACAATCCTATGGTGGCTCCACTCTATCCTCAGGATCTGGTCCAAAACTCTTGGGGTTTGCAAAACCCAACCGACCACATCCTCTTCAGGCCCATCCCCTCCCTAAACTTCAAGATGTGCCGCCCCACCATCCAGGCAAGTGTCCCAGTCAGCCACAATGGAAGGTCACTCCCAGGTCTTTATGGCCTCCTCTGAAGCACTTTCCCATTCCCAGGCCTTTGCACTGACTGTTGCTTTTCCAGACCTACCCTCCCCCAGAGTCCCAGGGCCCCCGGCACCGCTATCTTAGCGCTGACCGCACTGGTTTGCCAATGTTTCGTTTTGGGCTCTTCCCTTCCACCCCTTCCACCTTCCTAGAGCTGGGGGCCCAGGGTTGGGGCTGGGGGGACCAAGGAGATTTGCCTCTGCATCCCCAGGGCTGGCACCCTTCCACCTGGGGGAACATTCGGAATCGCCTTTGTGTGCACAGAGGAAACAGCCCAGCAAAAACTTTCTGGTTACAGCCTGCCTGCTTTGGCAAATTCAAGCAACTGTCGGTTGAAAAAAACAGCGTTGGGCTGGACTGAGTGCAGGAGCCCAGAGGCTTCTGCCAGTCCCCGCTCGCAGACTCATTCCCAACCCTACTGTCTCCGACAAGGAGCACGAGAAGACCCTTCCGCGGGAGGCGCGGTTCGCTCAGCAGGCGCTGCGCACCATGTTGGAGTCCACCGCTCCGCCAAGCAGAGGCGGTTCCGGACCTCGGAAACGCGGTTTCCCCAGCGGAGTGCCCAGCCCAGCCCAGGGTCCCTGTTCCCCGTCCCGCAGTAAAGGGGAGAGGAAACCGTTTTGCCCAACCCAGCCTACTCCCGGCGAAGGGCCGACCCCAGGTTCCGCCGCGCTGCTGGTGGTATCCGGACTGGGAGCACTTTCTGGCCTCGGAGGAGAGTCTGGCTTCCGATTATTTGTGCTGCAGGAGGAGGGGGTGGCCAACCGCGCTCAGAGCCCTTACTACCGGCCGAAGTCCCGGGGCGCAACGCCTTCATTGCACCCCCCTCGGCTTCGTCGCAACTCGGTGAGGTGGGGACTCTGGCATCCGTTTATCATACGAGGAATCGAAAGTTCAGAGACGCCGAGTGACTTGCCCGAAACTCCACAGAGTGTACGGCTGGGTTTGAGGTCCCCTCTAAGGTGCAAAAAGTACCTAAAACCTGCGGAGCAACTGGACTGGAGACGAGGAGAGCTAGAATCCCGCGTGGATTAACAGGAAGCGGGGCTGGTCAGGCAGCGCCGCGTCCCCACTCCGGGCTGCTGGTTCTGGAATCTCCCGCACGCGGGGCCAAGGACCCACCCACCTCGAGAAGGCAGTGAGTGCATCCTCAGGGAGCGGACAGAGCCTGAGCAGGGAGGGTCTTGGCCATCAGAGGCCGGGCGAGAGCAGCTGAGCCTTCTGTGCGCCTGGCTCTGTAGGATTCTCTCCCCTTGGCCAGGGACGCGTAAAAGACGCGTATCTGCCTGTTCTTCTAAGAAACTGCACTTCTGTACACCTGAGGCTATAGCTTATATTCATCTCTGGAGTCAGGATGGCTAGGGTTTCTGTCATTGCAAGCCATGTGACCTTGTGTACGGCGATCCCGCCCCGCGGGTCCCGGACGCCCGAGTCCGTTCTGCGCCTACACAGGTAGGTCACAGTGTCCTCACATCCTTGGTCGGAGGTAGGCGCCGCTAGTGACCTCTCAGCAACGTTCTCATGCTCTGCGTGTCACCCCAAATGCCGGAAGCTGTCCCAGCTCTAGAATCCTCCTGCGCTCCTGGTGGCTCATCCCAGTCTACGAAATCGTACTTGCGCTGGATCTTTGGGGTGGGGGGTAGGGGGATTATGTAGGTTTGGTTGCATTGCAGACTGCCCTGCAGCGTGTCCCCCACCCAGGACAGGGATCAGCAGCACGAAGGGCGCGACGAGGCTTATCGATCCAGGGTTTGACAAAACGACAGACTCCTTCCCAGGCGGGCTGCGAGACCCGAGCCACCGGATTCCGGAAGCAGCGAAATCGGCGACGGAGACAACGAAACTTCAAGAAAGAGATGTGCAGGAGCTGCCACCAGAACGCCAAAGGGATTAGGGGGTGTGCCTACTGCCACCCCAGCCTTGCTGTGAGGTCCAGACCTTGCGCGTCCCCGGATCCCGGGGTGCGAAGCGCCTAGGTGCAAAGGACCTGAGGCGCTTTCGGGATAGAGAGGTATTCGATAGATATTGCTCATACTGGCAACTGCTAAAAGGAATAGGGTGGGCATCGCGCACCGCGGGGCCCTCTACCTCCTGAAAGGAGGGCAGAGATATCTGGGTACCAGTGGTTGTACCAACGGAGCTCTGCGCCCTTGACCAAATCAGACTCACTTTCCCAGCCTACTACCTGGATACCTAGTAAGCGCTTGGTAATTATTTGTTGGATGAATAAGCCTCAGCGAAGGAGCCCATCGGAGTTTCACCTCAATCCCTTCTCCCACTATTAAGCTACCCCTTTTCTGTATAAGGAAACCAAACCTTAGCGTGGAAACGCCAATGTTAGTTACCAAGCTATTGAGCCGAGAGGCCGCAACTGAAACGGGACTTCGCTTATCTTAGGTTCAAGACGTTCTTGATGGTCTTAGATCCTGTGAGCGGAACAAGGTGGGTTGGAGGTGGAGTCCCACCTATTCTCTCTGCGCCTTCCCTTCTAGGTAAACCCGTAGGGGAAGAAGCCGGGGGGAAAAAACAGAACCAGCAATTAAGAGGTTAAAACGACCGCTTCTCGGAGGTCCTGGCCCCAAGGCTCCTCCCCCAGCTCCCCTCTCAGCTCCCCCAACATCTGTCCCCCAACAGCTGGCCGACGCTGGGCCGCTTTCTGCCGCGGTGGGGGGTCGCTTTCCGCTCAGAGCCTCCCCCAGGGATCCTCGCTCTGCGGGAGGGGGGTAGGGTTCTCCCGCTGGAGCCCGCGACAAAACTTGGGCTCAAGGTAGAAGGCCAGGGAAGGCTGGGGGCTTGCCTGAAGTCCTTTGGGCCTAGCTGGGAAGAGGATCTTTAGCCTCCAGGGCACTCACTGAACCCCTATCCCCATAAACACAAGGGGAGGCAGTTAACCCTTTACTCCCCCACTCCCATTGTCAGAAGGCCTGAGGGCCAGGAACTGCAGTGACCTGATATTGACAAAGTTACTCCACTCACAGGCTTCTGAGGTCACTCTTGTCCTAGTGCTCCCAAAAACACCCAGGGAACCACACATCAGAACACACAGTGGGTGTGCCAACCTAACTGGGCAGGGAATCTTAGGGACAGCAGAGAAGGGCCCCATGATGCACAGATGGGTGGCTGATATATCTCACCTATAGAAGAGTATGGGGGTGTTTAGGGGAAGGGATGGTGGAGCCAGGCAGCTGTAGGGCTTATCTAGACTCTACCGCTTAACTGTGTGACCTCATCAATCAGGGTTTCAGTTCCCTGATCCCACCCCCCACACTGCCGTCACGTAGGATTATGAGAGTATCATACATACAAGGTAGACCTGAGAATTGAAAGAGATAAAGCAGGTAAAGGGTTAGCCCAGCTCCTGACTTAGACAAGAACTCCACACATTCTGATGACTGGTGCCCTGCATGACTGTAAGCAATGACACTTCCCCAGGACAGTAGTCGCCCCAGCTATACAATGGGCATGATGTTCCAGCAGGCTGGGGGAAGCCAGGAGGGCACTGCAGATTGGGTCATGCCCTATTGAAGGGCAGCAGCTGCAGATATGGGAAGCTGTCTGGGGCTGTGGTTGCTGGTAGCAGGGGAAATGTGAATGTCCCAGAAAGGAGCACTGTTTTTCCCCCCAGAATTTTCTTCCGTTTTTGGAAGAAAACAGAAAGAATGATCTTAACAAAAGAGGAAGAAATTAAGAGTCCTATCACATTTTTCTGGTGGTAATTTTTTTTTCCCTGCTGGGAACCTCAAGCAGTAAGGGGAGATAGGGATCTGGTTGAAACCACAAGGGCTGGTAAGGACCCTGTTTAGAGGGTGAATTGGAGAAACAGAGGCAGAGTCCAGTGGTCTGGCCAAGGACACACAGCCAATGAAAACCAACCTCTCCCAACAATGCAAATCAGCCAGGAGCAGCACTGGACCTCCATGTCTCCTCTATGCTCTGTAGCCCCTCTCCCTGGTGAACTTGGAGTTTCTTTCTGACCTTTAATTCCCTGAGCCACCAGTGCTAGCTCTGTCAATGGAGACTGAAGGAGCGTCTATAAGATGATGTCAAGGAGGGACAAGATGGGGAAGAGAACCTAGATCCTCTTCCCAGGGGGAAAAGACCAGAGGTTAGAGGACCAGGGGATCCCCATGCTCCCCCTCCATGGGGCCTTGGCCACTCCCTTCCTCCCCTGTGCCCTATTGGGAGCTCTTGGCCTCTCTTTGGGCAGAATGCTCCAGTCCACATCCTACCAGACCCTTGACCCTGGGCTTCAGGAAACAGAAGCCTAGAGAATCTCAGCATGTGACCCCTCTCTGGGCCCCAGCTCCTGAGAGGAAAATTCTGCCTCCCACGCCATCATTCACACTCTCTTCAGGAAGAGCTTCCTCATAGCAGCCATCCAGAGCCTGGGCTGCAGTGCAGTGCAGACAATAGTCCTTGCCTGGCACTCGACCGGCTTTTTCTTTCCCTTTTTGTGGGTTTTATTATTTTTGTTGCAGGTGGGGCTGCCAGGGATGGGTTATGCCTGCAGGGGAGATAAATGATCAGAAGAGCCACAATTCTACCCTCAACCCAGAGAATGTGAGCTTTTATTACCTCCATTTTCTTAACCAGAAATCTGGTTTAGTTTTGTTTTCAGGGCTCTTGTCACTGGAAAAAGATTACTGCTCAGAACCTGCAGCCCAGAAATGGCCCAGTCTTATCCCTCCGGGGGAGACTCTGCTCCTCCGACTGTGTGGGGGAAATGCCATTATGGGCTTGTGCCCAGCATCCACCCTGCCAATGATGACAATGCTGATAATCGAGGCATTCATACCAACCGCCATTAAGGGAGACTTTACGGAGACGTCCCCCCCCCCAACAGTGGCCTCTTTGGCAGCCCTGGGAGACAGCCTTGGAAAGGGTGAACTAAGGGCCGAGAGATGCAGCAACTTGCCCAAGGTCACAACTGGCCAGACTGGGCCCAGTTTCCTGCCTGTTCCCACAGTGGCTGCATACCCTACTCTATCCCATTGCAGTTGGAAGAGGACTCCAGAATGAATGGAGCCTCTGAATAGTGGAGTCAGGATCTTGTTTTAACTAGTTTCAAGGTCTAGTAAAGCACAGTATCCAAGGAGGCTCAGTCCAGCATGGGCATGAGCTAGGGCTAGAGAAGCAGAAAAGAAATCTGGGCAAGTAGTAAATAAGACTGCCAAGTCCATTGTCAGGAGAGCCAGGAGAGGTGGCCTGTCCTGCCTTAGTCTATGGGAGAGGCCCAGACACCATCCTGCTGCTGGGTTTCCCAAGCTGGCACCCCGGAATTTAGTAGCTGATAAATCCAAGGAGCCCTCAAGCATCATCTGGCGTTTTTTTTTTTTTTTTTTTTAGACAGAGTCTCGCTCTGTCACCCAGGCTGGAGTGTAGTGGTGCAATCTCGGCTCACTGCAACCTCCACCTCTCTGGTTCAAGTGACTCTCCTCCCTCAGCCTCCTGAGTAGCTGGGCCTACAGGCACGCACCACCACACCCGGCTAATTTTTGTAATTTTAGTACAAATGGGATTTCACCATGTTGGCCAGGATGGTCTTGATCTCCTGACCTTGTGATCCACCCGCTTGGCCTCCCAAAGTGCTGGGATCACAGGTGTGAGCCATTGCGCCAGGCCCATCTGGCATGTTTTAGACCAACTGGAGTCAGGCCTACAACAGGGAGGTGGCTAGACAGTGACTGTAATTTCCATTTCCTGTCCTGGCCAAACTAACAGGGAGGGGAGACATCACACTCTGGTTACACACCACTAAGCCCCTTCTGACTACACACACACACACACACACACACACAGCCGTCCAGATTCACAAATACATTCACATCACACCCTTCGTCCCTCAGTGTGTGGGTGGAGGCCCTTAAGCAGGAATGGCCCCTCAGAGGAGAAGGTTTGAGGGGAATGATGGGATTTCAGAATCCCCTCACCTCACCTCACCTCCCACCTCCAGATCCTACTCCAGATGTAATCCTGTCCTCACCACTTTGCATGCACGCACACGCACATGCACACATACATGCACACATACAGTCCCAACATTCACATATAGACACCCACTCTTGACACCCACACATGAATTAAAAGACAAATGTTGGTCCGTGAAGGAACACACATGCAATCCACACACCCCCAACCCTGCTCAGTGATGCTTTCCCCAGCACTACTGCACACATCCCAGACAATACAGACACACAGGCGCTCCTTGCACACTGAGCCCTAGGCCACCTGGTCGAGCACCCCACCCCCCCCAACCCCAGCTACACACTCTTTCACATCCATCCCATAAAGGAAGAGTCCACCTCTTTAACCATGCTTCCTATGGTTTCTTCAGAGTACCCTTGCCCCAAATGCTGCCAACCTCTCCCTAGACTCAAGATCTCCTCTTTCCAGATCCCTGGAGGCTCAATGCCAGTGCATGGAAGGAGATCACCTTCCATCATATTCCCTGACTCTCAGAGGCTCTTTCTAGCACAGGGGTCTGGCCAGGAAGACTGAAGCCATGACGTCTTCCTATGCAAGGATGGGAAGGATGTCTGTGGGTTGGAGGGTAATTATAAGGAAGCAGCTTTCTCCACTTTTTGAGAAAGCGCTTGGGAACAAGCATCCTTCTCAGAAACCAATTCCCCACCATCCTCTTCGGATCCCATACGCCTGGTGGTCCAACCCTCAGGCCTGGTTCATGCCTCCCACTGGGATCAGCAGACAAGGCCGTGACCCTGCAGTGACCTCGACCCCATCATCAGGTCCAGGCTTCATGGCTAGAAGCGAGGCCCAGGCAAATGGCTGAGACGCGGCAGAAGGACAGGAGGATGCGCCTGGCTGCTGTTGGCTGCCGGGACGCGGCCTGCGGTGCGCGAAAAGCGCAGCCCGTGGTAATCCTACTCTGTGCTCTGGGCTGCAGTGCCCGGTTCTCCCCCTTCCCATCCCGGCGGCCCAAAGGCAGGGCCTAGACCCTGGAGAGGCCGAAGCCAGGCCGAAACAACAGCGAAGCTGGGAGTGGAACAGGCGCCGGGGACCCCGCGCAAGACCCTAGACCCGTAATGCGACACTCCAGTGACGCCGGGGTATGAGCTGAGATGGAGCCGGAGACCGAGGTTGGGGTTCAGGAAGAGGCGCTTGGGTATGGGATCGGATCTGAGACGGTTTTGGCGCTGGTGCTTGGGGCTGGACCAGACTCGAACGCAGAGCGGAGCCAGGGTCAGAGCCAGGGCAAAGTCCGGAGCCCAGCTCAGCGTCCAGCCTGCGAGAGACCCCAGCATGACTGGCGTACGAATAGGGTTGGAACCCCCGAAGCCCGAGCGCACTGGAAATGCAGCCAGACGGCGACTGGGATCCGAGTGGGTCCGGGCCAGAGCTAGGGACGTCAGAGCTCCACCGAGGCGCTCGAGGTCGGAACTGGAGACTCAGGCAGGACCCGAGACAGAGCCAGAGACGATACCGAAACCCAGATCCGGGGCGCGAACCTGTGCAGGCACCGGCGAGCTGCCTGAAGCTCTGGTTTCGCGCCGCTGAGCGCCCGCAGGCTGGGCCCGCGCTGCGGGTCGGAAGTGCACTCGGGATGCCGAGGTTCTGAAGCCGGAGACCACACGCCGCAAACGTGGCCTCTGAAAGCGCCCAGGGCTTGCCCGCGGGGACACTGCTGGCCCGGCGGCCGCAGCCTACCTGAAGTAGTCCATCTTGCAGAAGATCTCCTTGTTCTTGATGTAGCAGCTGTTTTGCTGCCTCAGCGACGTGCGACAGACGGAGCACTCGAGGCACCGCACGTGCCAGATGAGGTTGTTGACCTGGGGAGGGGGCGGGGACGGGGGTCGGCTCAGCGCGGGCCTCTTTCACGCGGGGCCCTAGCCTCCCCGGTCCCATTTGCAGTCAGAGACGCTGAAGCTCAGAAGGTGCATGCGACTCCCCCTACTTTTTCTTCCATAATACTGAGCCTCAGGGAAATGGAAATAAACTCTTTCTATTTTTCAGACGGAACCCGGGGACGCAGGCAGACCCTAAGACTTGCCCAAAGCCTCCCAGTCGGGCAGCGGTGTAGCCAGAATTTGGAAGTAAGTGGACCTGGAGCCGGCGGTGCTTCCCCTCAGTCTCCTGTGCTGAGTCCCACGCCCCGACAACACGCACGCAACACCTACCCCTGTCTCACCTTGAGCAGATACCGGTCCAGGATCTCGAGGCCGCAGCTGGAGCAGATGTTCTTGCCGGCAGACGGCACGGAGGAGGCGGCAGAGGGCGGCGAGCACACAGATGGCGTGCTGGGTGTACATGGCGAAGCCCGGCCCTCGTCCTTGTCCAGGACTCCTGCCAGGGCCTCGGCGTCAGACTGAGCCTGCAGCGGGGTAGAGAAGGAGAGAGGAGCGCTGAGCCGGGCACCCAGAGTTGCGGCTGCCTCGGGAGACAAATCTGGAGCCCCCGAGCACCAATTGACAACGAAATCTCCCTGGGACGATGAGCCGTAGACAGGAGGACAGGGATGGAAGGGCCTATTGGAGAGGAAGGGACGGCCCCAACTTTTAACACGCGCATTCTGGATGCTGGGAGCGGTTAAAGCCAACGTTCCCTGCCGGAAAACCAAGGCTCAGAGAGGGGCGGCGCCCTCTGGGAGTCCCCCAGAGTGTGGGCAGCGGTTTGTAGCCGGAAAGCCTGGCCAGGTCCCCAGGGCCGGGCCGCTGGAGGACTGGGCACCGCAGGCAGGGCCAAACGGACTCACCATGGCGGGCGGCGCGGTCCCTTCAAGACAGCGGGTGGTCGCTTTGCAGCCGGACCCTGGCTGGGCCATCACCTGGGGGAGGGGGAGGGAACGCAGGCGGCGGCGGCTGCTGAACTGGCTTCGCGCAGCCTGAGCCCAGCGCCTCCCCGCGCCTGTTATATAAACCGGCGCCGAACAATGAGTCCTAACTTTGTAGTGGGCATTTAAAGCCCTTCCCCCACAAAAGCGGTGTCTCTCTAATGAAGCAATTTGAATTTGGATTGGATTTTTTCCCTCTCTCTCCCCCCCCTCTCCCTGCACTTAACCCGTGGCTCTTGAAGTAATCGCTTAGTTCCCTTGCAATCCAAGCCTCTGAGGGGGGAAAAAAAACACGCGCACACACACACAAACTACCTGCAATTAGAAATTGTCGTGAATGCCCAAGATAAGAGGTAGCCAGAGTGTCAATTCCAACTGTCAATCAGTGAGATCCATCAGGCCGCCCAAAGAATTGCAAATTTGATTTTTTAATGGTAGTAATTAAAAATCGAATTTTTTTCTCTCCACCCGCACCCCCCCCCTTCCTCGCTCCCTTCTCTTCTCGGCACAAAATGCAAAAAGGAGAAAAAGAGAGAAAGAAAGAAAATAAAAAAGAGATGGGTGAGGGGCGGGGGGTGGTTGAAGAAAATAAAACCTCGAGCGCGGTGAGCACCCGCCCGCCCGCCCGACACGCGCCGCGAAATTGAAGCGGCGATATTGACACGGATTCAGGCGCCTTTCGAGGGCCAGTCAGAGGGAAAGCCGGAGCAAAAAGGGAGCGAGATCGGGGGCGAAACGGGACCAAAAAGAGAAAAGAGAGGCCCCCAAAAGGAGGAAAAAGCACCCTCCAGCCCCTTGGCGCGCCCAGGACCGGCCCCGCGTCGGGATTCTCAGCGCTGCGCCCGCACAACCCCCGGCGCATCGGCGCTATCAGCGCCTATTCAGACGGACAATACTGGCCTCGCCTCCTCTTGATTCGCCTGTGTCTTTACTAAATCGCTTTTTGAGAAATTCCTCCAACATTTGCATAATGTGTTCCCGCTTTCCGCGACCCCCCCCTCGCTCGCGCGCGCTCGCACACTCACAAACACACACTCACAGGCACACTCTCGTACCCCTCCTCCCTGCCGCCGCCAGCCACCCGG
Source organism: Ateles fusciceps (assembly GCA_036589455.1). NCBI lineage: Eukaryota > Metazoa > Chordata > Mammalia > Primates > Atelidae > Ateles > Ateles fusciceps. Next base: position 21,634,960 of record JAZHEH010000952.1, read on the forward strand.
CTCGGCCCGCCTGGGTCCCGGACCCTGCCCAACCCCGGCCCGGGCCGCTCACCCAGTCGTTCGCCGGCTCACCTGGTCGGTGGCGGGGCCGCCCCTCGGCCGGCAGCCGGCAGCCCTCGGGCAGCGCCGGGGCGGCGTTCTCATGCTTCCAGTACATGGGCCGGGGAACCGCGGGATCAGCGGGCGCGCAGCGCGGAGAGCCGGGCAGAGGGGGGCCACGGCCGCAGTGGGAGCAGAGGCTGCTGCAGGAGCAGGAGGAGAGCGGAGGCGCCTGCCCCGCCGCCCCGGGCCCGGCCCCGGCCCCTGCCCCTGGCCCGAGTGCAGCCCCGGCCTCCCTGGCTGCCGCCGCCGCTGCCTCGGGAGAAGGTCCCGACAAACTTGGAGAGGCCCCCGCCCCCTCCTTCTTCTCCTCCTCCCCCTCCTGGTAGTCCTCCTCCTCCTCTCCCTCCTCCTCGTCCTCCTCCCCCTCCAGCTGCAACGGCGGCCGCCCTGCCGCTGGAGCCCCGCTCGGTTCAAGATGAGTCATGCGTGACCAATCCCCTCCCCGCCAAGGGAGAGCAAGACACACACGACGAGGCAGAGACCCAGGGAGAGACACACACACACACAGACACAGAGACACACAGAAACTCAGAGCTGCCAACAGAGAGACTCGGAGACACGCAGGCACACAAAGGCACCGGCGGGCACACATCCACCCAGCTCTCACTACCGCCCCCTCCCTCAAGGGGCACCCATCTTCCTCAGACACTGCCCCACTCACAGGTACAGGAGGGACCCATGGCCATACCATCTGCGGAGATAGATTCAGTAGGAGGTCACACGTTATTATACTGTGTTGATGCAATCCCATGCCTGGTACATTTGTTGAAACACTAATGCAAGTGATTACCTGTTCACAACCTTTACACAGGCATGAGGCCCCACACTTACTCTCACACACCTGCACAGATACCTCTGCTCCATAAGAACCAGACAGTGCACCAGGTCCCAGGGACTGAGTGGGATCAGGTGGGGTGAGATGGGAGGGTAGTTCCACTGAATTCTCTTGGGAGGGATTGCTTGGCACATCCCCCTTCCCTTCAGGATTTGCTTAACCACACAGTCTAATGCCCATCTCATCTTCTCTAGGGTTCTACTGACAGTGAGAATGGTAGGGAAGGCAGGAAGGCCCAGGCATTTAGACAGGAGACACTGCCTCCAGACACACAGACACAGAACCTTCAAACCCAAAGACAGAGCCTTAAACACACTAACACCCTACAGCATACACAAGTGAACACTTAGAGCCTCAGCCCCCTTCTCCACACACAAGCTGAGCCTAAAGAGACACATGTAAACTTACATCATCTTCTAAAAACAAATAAGCACACCCAGACATAGATCCAGCCCTACAGACACCATGATAGTCTACCCTCACCACATCACACGTCATCACCTCCATAGTTGCCCTAATTTACAGATGTAACACCCCCCCCACACACAACTGCTCTTTTATTTGTACACACATCCATACTCAAGAGGGCACAGACTTTCACCAAGCTCCAAACCCATGTATAACCTTATGTCCTCTACTCAGATACCCTCAAATATGTACTTACATGCTTACAGATGGTGAGACAACCATTGATAGGCATTTATAGGCAGACACAGCACACACACTTCTACAGAAATAGATTCCCAATACTTACAGTCTCAGTTTGCACACACAGGCAGGTTCTGACATGTGCGATTAGCAGAGGATGGCTGTGCACCAACACGATACTAAAGACCCACATCCATATCCCCCAAAGATACAAATATCTGTTCCTTTACTGGCACCAAGTGCACAAAAACAGCCCCAGCCTCGGCTAATGGCATTTGCCACCCTCTGCATCCCAGTCATTCACTGATCTCAAACACAGAAATTCAGAGTGAAAAGAGTTTCTCTTTGAACTCTAATCTTTTATACAAAGAGAACAAGTTGCAATGTGAAAGTGGGTGAGGCGTATGCATAGATACACATGTGCATGCACATACACATGCATTCTCAAACATGAACACAGAAGAACAACCCCTCGCCCTCAAATATCTCCTTTGCACATAATAATTTCAGCTACTGATGGGATTATTTCCAGCAACTACAGCTACTAATCTGTGTCAATCTGTGCCAGGCATGATATCAGGCATTTTACAATCATGATCTTATTTTCCTTTCACAATAATCCCATGAGGTAGCATCTCTCAGGGTGCTTGTTTTATTGATAAAGAGACTGAGGTCCAGAGAGTTCGTGTGAGAGATCCAAAATGGTGCACATGGCTAATTGCCAGAACCAAGGGCTTAAAACCAGATTCATCTGACATTACAGCTCATACTTTTGATTTCTAGGCTACGGACATGACCATGTTTATTTTCTACACACATACACTCCACATTATCTGTTAAAAGACCTGGATGTGACTCTCAGACTCACCACTTATGGGCTCAGCTTGCTTTTCTCATCTGCAAAATGGGAATAACAATAGGACCTGCTTTATGTCCTTCTCTTCCTCCCCTCTGGTGGTGGGGGAATTGAGAGGTTAATAAACATTACAGAATGCTGCAGATATGCTAGATTTGTGAGGGCAGAAGGACTCCAGGAAAGAAGACCATGAAGACTGCACTGGCTTTGCAAAACTTCTTAGACTCCAGGAAAGAAGAAGATCACGAAGACTGCACTAGCTTTGCAAAACTTCTTAGACATGAGCAGTGGAGGGGGCTTGAGCTAAAACTAAAGGGCAGGTGAAATTTGGATGGGTTCAGGGAGGAGTAGAAAGTGTTTCAGGTACAGAGAGGACCACAAAGGTTTGGAGCCTGTACAAACAAGTTGTTGCACTCTAATGAAGAGGAATGTGAAGCATGTGCTCCTACATTGATAATAATAATAACTACCATTTATTGAGCATTTATGTGCTAAGCCCTTTGTTTTACATGCATTATCCTTTTTAATGCTTGCAACAACCCTACAAAGATGTTGTATTATTATCTTTCTTTTACGATTGAGGAAACAAGCTTACAGGAGCCCCATTTGAAGCTCTGGCACTCAGATTTTAGAACCCAAACTCTTACCTACTATGCAATTATGCTCCTGAATTCTGATTAAGTGCTCAGATAATAAAAACTGAAGTAAGAGGCAGTAAAGTCAGTAGTGAAGCAAAAAGAGTCGGCCAGGTGGCCTTGACTCCAACCTTGGCACTTCCCTTTATTATTTGGGTAATCCTGGACAAGTTCTTCAGTCACTCGTCAGCCTCAGTTTCCTCATCTGTAAAGTGGGGATAACAAAGTTCAACTCCTATGGTTGTGAAAGTTACACAAATTATCCATGTAACAGAGCTCAGAAATATGTCAGGGACAGAGTAAGCAATCAATAAACATTAGCCATCATTGGCTGGGAGCGGTGGCTCATGCCCGTAATCTCAGGACTTTGGGAGGCTGAGGCGGGTGGATCATGAGGTCAGGAGTTCAAGACCAACCTGGCCAACATGGTGAAAGCCGTCTCTACTAAAAATACAAAAATTAGCTGGATTACAGGTGTGAGCCACCACACCTGGCCAAAAACTAATATTTAAAAAGTGTGGTACTTTATTCATTTATACATCCCTGAAGCTGTATTAAGCACCCTACATGAATAGTGGCATCTTCTCACTTTGCAGTTCTTCTCTTGGTTCACTAAACAGGATGTGGTCATCTGGTCCAATGAGGTGAATTTTGCCATCTTCCCCCATTTGAGTCTAGGTCCAAGTGTTCAGTTTGAAAGAGGCTTCATTAGTAACTGGATAATTCTGTGGGAGGCCCCCAGCAATGGTTCGACCCTGCCGGGGAGTAATTCTAGGAAGGTAATGTGAGCTGGGGGAGGCTGGAGACCCAGCTTCACATTTATTTACTTTGACAGCTAAATTGGTGAGCAAGGGGGAAATCAGATGAAAGCCATTTCAGAGTAAATACTAAATATGAAATTTAAACATTCAGGTTGTGACAAATGGGAAAGGGACAATGGGAAGAGACACGGGCAGCACCCCCCTTCCAAGCCTAGGACCCTACACTCGGCCCATCCCCTTCCTAGGTATTTCCTGTTTTAGGAAAGAGCACAGAATGGGGTACAAATTATCTGACCCTAGGCCAGCAATTTACTTCTCTGGCCTCAGTGTCCTTGTTTGCAAAATGCACGTATGAATCAGCGATGTGGAAGTGATGGAGAGAGCCTGGGAGTTAAGACCACAAATCCCAGCCCGGCCACTTCCTGGCTGGCTGAACTTGGAAAAGTCACTTACCTGAACTTCATTTTTCTCAGCATTAATATCTGGGACAATATCAATCTCAGAGGAGTAAATAAGATAATCAGTGTTAAAGGACTTTGAGAAGCACAAAGACTCTGGGGCCAGATGGCCTTGAGGCTAACCTTGGCACTTCCCTTTATTACTTGGGAAACCCTGGACAAGTTCTTCAGTCACTCATCAGCCTCAGTTTCCTCATCTGTAAAGTGGAGATAACAGAATTCACCTACTGAGGTTGTGAAAATTATGTAAATGATCCACGTAACAGGACTCAGAAATATTCCTGGCACACAGTAATCAATCAGTAAACATTAGCCATCATTATAGCATAGACTGGTTGAATTTTCTGATTATTTTTCTACTAGGCACCACATCAAATTCTTTGTGAAGGCAGGGGACAAATCAAAGCTTCAAAGTATATTGCAAAGTAATATTGCATACCTCAAATCATATTGCAAATGTGAACAATTACAGTTACTGAAGGTCCCCTTCTGGGAAGTTTTGACGTTCACTAAGTAAGTTCAGGTCAGCAGACATTTGTGAAGGATTTACTACATACCAGGTTCCATATTAGGCCCAGGAAATAGAGGAAGCTGTCCTTGTGTCCTTGCCCCTGCCCTTGAGGAGCCTACAGTCTATTAAGAGAGAAGAAAGCCAGCCACTCAGTGCAGTGTGGCAGGTGCTAGCTACAAAGGGTGCAACAGAAACAAGGAGGAGGGGCACTTAACCTGGCTTACAGGTGGTGGATCAGGAAGGCATCCTAGAGGAGGTGACGTTTCATATACGTCCTGAAGGATGAGTAAGTGTGGGACAGGCAAGCACTGAAGGGAGTTGGACCAGGATGAAGAGTGGCTGCCCAATTAGTGTTTGCTGGGGCCACAAAGGGAGATGAGGCTGGCGAGGTAGATAGGAGTCAGATTGTGGGGGGCTGCATGTTCAAGAGTTTAGATTCATCTTGGAAGCTGGAGTCTACAAGCCTCCAGTGCCATAGGAAGCAGCATCCTGCAGGGGTTGCACAGCACAGTGGTTAAGAATTCTGGGCTTGGAGCCAGGTAGCCTACGTTGATAACCTGACCCTGCTACACACTGGTTGTGGGGGCTGAAGGCAAGTCACAAACTCTATGAGCCTTAGTTTCCTCAACCATAAAATAGGCCTTAATAGATAACCCATTGACAAGTGCTGTGACGATACCAGATCACAGTGCATCTGTGAGTTAAGGTCTTCGGCACCAAGAGCCATTGTTATCACTAAGATGAGGTAATGAGCACACAGAAGGGACTAGCTAAGTGGGGATCTTCAAGGTGCTAGATGTTCCCTCCTCAGAGAATTCTACCCTGACCACACTATTTAAAATAAATCCCTATGAATCTTTCTCCAGCAGAGCGTAGATACAGCTTACAAATAGCCTCACAAATAGTATTCTATAGATGCTAAGGAATTTGAACTTCAAAACAGAAACTATGAGGGGCCACCAAAGGCTTGTAAGCATGGAGATGACATGGTGAAATTGGAGATTTGGAAAGATGATTTAAGTAATTGATTTGAAGATAGAAGGGGTAAGTACTTCATTGATTGGAACAATACTGAAGGTTTAGTAATAAGGGAGAAGGGATGAGGCAGCTGCAGGAACAAGGAGGATGAACAGAAAGAATATAATTAAAAGTTTATTACTTTACTTTATTATGTTATATACGATCATATATATATATATATGTACCTACAACACATCCAGTTTCCTAATCAACTTTTTTAATTTTTTTCTTTGAGACAGAGTCTCATTCTGTCACCCAGGCTGGAGTGCAGTGGCACCATCTTGGTTCACTGCAACCTCTACCTCCTGGGTTCGTGATTCTCGTGCCTCAGCTTCCTGAGTAGCTAGGGTTGCTGGTGCGTACTTCTGCGTTCAGTTAATTTTTTGTTTTTGTTTTTTGAGATGGAGTTTTGCTTTTGTTGCCCAAGCTGAAGTGCAATGGCCCGATCTCAGCTCACTGCAACCTCTGCCTCCTGGGTTCAAGTGATTCTCCTGCCTCAGCCTCCTGAGTAGCTGGGATTACAGGCATGTGCCATCATACCCCATGGAGATGGGGTTTCTCCATGTTGGTAAGGCTGGTCTCAAACTCCTGACCTCAGGTGATCCACCCGCCTGGGCCTCCCAAAGTGCTGGGAATACAGGTGTGAGCCACCGTGCCTGGTCAATGTTTTGTATTTTTAGTAGAGATGTGGTTTCACTATTTTGCCTGGCTGGTCTCGAACTCCTGGCCTCAAGTGATCTGCCTGCCTCCGCCTCCCAAAGTGCTGCTTTTACAGGTGTGAGCAGCCGCGCCCGGCCAACTTTATATACTAAGGTTATATATATAGAATCATATATATGTAGTATATATGGTATAAATACATACATATATATGATATTATCAGCTATATAACATTTAGGAAACTGGAGATAGGGGAGCGGAAAATGTCTAAGATAACTCTCAGGTTTTGAATTTTTAATTAATTTTTTCCCAACGACATGGGACACAGGAGCAATTGAGGAAGGGCAAGAGGGATCAAGGAGCTCAGTTTTGAGTCAATGTACCAGGGGAATATTCAAGTGGAGGTACCCAGGAGTGAATGGGACATGTGGATCTGCAGCTCAGAAGACAGCCTGGATCTAGGAGACGGAATTTCAGAGATATCAGTGTAGGGATCGAAGCTAAAGCCTTGGGAGTGAAGATTTTACAGCAGCTGGAATTTACCTCATCTATGAGAAGAGAGTTGACTTGTTTGCTTTCTGGGAGGTAATTTTCCCCAGAAACTCATCTTATTTTTAGTGAGAATTGTTTCTTAAATTATAAAAGCACATTATATGTAGTAATAAGTGCTAAAACAGACCCAGGTAGTTAAGACACAGAAAGGCAATTAACTGCCTTAGGGGAATGAGCATGGGTGGGAAAATATCTGTTAGACAAGTGGTGGGGTGGGGATGGGCAGTAGGGACTTTCCAGGTACAAGGCACATCTTGTACAAGAACAGGGGGATCTGGGAGATTCTATCATGTTTGGGGTGCACAAATGGTTTAGTCTGGCTAGGAGAATGCCTAGTGGGACTGATTTGGAGAAGGCCTCATAAACCTGGCTTAACCTATGGGTCTAGGTATTTGGAAGTATCCTAACTCCTTACTTAGATTAAATCTCAGTTTCTTTCACCTCGGGCTTTGTTCTTTGTTCAATGTTCCCCTTAAACCCTTTATACAGCTTATTAACTCAGGGAACATCACCTAAGCCACCATGTCCCACTTCCAGCCTGGTCCCCATGCTCTGGCATCTTGAAGCTGCTGAGTCATATCTTTATCATGGCACATCACAGTGCACAGGGCTCCGGGGATGAGGTCACCTACCAGAAAACTTCTCAAATGGGATAGCCTGTTTTCAGAAGAGAAAAACATAATTTGCTTTATTTTTTTAAGGCGAAATTTTAAAATTATATTTCTAGTTTAGAAAAGTCACAGGGCATGTAAAAATTAAATGTCATTTGGTATAATCAGTAATCCTAGCCCAATAAGGCTGAATGCAGAGGAAAGAAGATATAGACCTGTGTGCTGGGTAAATTCTGAGAGATCTGTATTTTTTATTTTTTTTCTTTTTAACCTGGGATTCAAGAGACCTCTCCAGAGACCACAAAGAAGAGCCTGCTTGAGAATGAAACTAACCCAGAGGAAAACACAGTCAAGAGATAGACAGATTCCTACCTATATCATTGAACACCTGGACTTTTCAGTTACATGAGCCAATACATGTTCTACCATAAGGGAGTTGGACTGGGGTTTTTGTCACTTGAGCTGGGAGTACTGTAATCTGCTTACATAGCTGGGGCTACAAGTCTGAGGCAGGCATACCTGATGCCCAAGTTCTTACGGCCTTAGTTTCCTCAGAGGGACAATAAGAGGATTTAGCCCACATTGATAGCCCTAAGCAGTACAATGATGCCACTAGGCTGGCATAGTCAGTTCTCTATCCCAAAGATGTATAAGGGGTCAGAGACACTGACTAAGGAACAATATTTAGTGCACATCATTCTGTCACCTGTTGCTTTTATTCGATGCATTAATGCCAGAATTTTGACCCTACACTGGTTTAGAAAAGACATTTCCAGTATTGGAATATAGTTTACATTAGGGCTTGACAAATTTTTCCTGTAAAGGGACAGATAGTATATTCTTTAGGTTTTGCAGGCCACAGTCTTCATTGCAGCTATTCAAGTCTCCTATTATATGGGGAAAACAGCCTCGTGTAAATGCCTGGGGATGGCTGTGTTCTAATAAAAGTTACTTTACGCATACTGAGATTTGAATTTCCTATCATTTTCATGTCACAATATAGTATTTTTTTTAAACTTTTTTTTCTCAACCACTTGAAAATGAAAAAAAAAAATACGTTCTTAGCTTGTGGGCTATACAAAGAGGTGGCAGAGGTCAGTTTGCTGAACACTGGACTAGATGCTTGCAGGCCTGGGTTCTACCTAAAGTTCTCCCATTAACCACGTGACCCTGGCCAAGTCACTTTGTCCCTCTGGGTTCCCGTTTTTCCAATCTGGACAATGAGGGGGCTATATGAGATGGTATCTTAAGGCCTTTCACTCTCAAATACCAGAATTCTTGTAGTTCATTCAACAAATATTTATTGAACATGTATGATGTACAGCCATTGTTTTAAATGCTGAGGGTACAGCAGTGACACAGAGTTCCTGCTTATATGAAACTTACATTCCAATAAAAAGAGACAAAAAAATTGAGATATAATGTTGGTTAGGGCTAAGGGCTTTTTAGAAAATGGTGAGAAAGGGATTAGATAAGGACAGGGTTGTAATTTTAAAAGGGAGGCCAGGGACTGCCTCTTGATTATTAACATTTGAGCAGAGACATGAGTCAGGTGAGGAAGTAGGCTCTGTGGCTATCTGGAGAAAGAGCATTCCAAGCTAAGCTCAGGCAACAGCCAATGTAAATGCCTTGAAGTAGAAGCTCCCTTGTATTCAAAGAATAGCAAGAAGGCCAGTGTGGCTGGAGCACAGTGAGCAAGGGGGAGAACAGTAGGTGATAGGGTCAGACAGGTGGTAAGGGGACAGGTCATGAGGGCCTTACAGGTCTTTGAATTTTTTCTAGGTATGATGAAAAGCCACGAAGAAGAGAATGACATTTTAAAACAATTGCTTTGGCTACTGTGCGGAAAACGGACCCTAAAGAATCTATATCGGAGGCAGGGAGATAATTAGGAAGCTATTACAATAGTCCAGGGAAGAGATGATGGTGGCTTTAACAAAAACGGTGGTAGTGTTGGAGGTGGTGAGATGGCCGGGATCAAGATGCATTTGAAAGGTAAGAGTTGACAGGATTTGCTGAAGGACTAGATGGGAGCTGGAGAGAAAAAGGGGAAACAAGGATAAACATGCTGAGACTAAATCATATTTTAGGAACAAATGATTATATATAGGAAATGTTTGACATTTAATGTATAAGGCAAGAATTACTCCTGTTCCTTTATATAGCAGTATAAAAGAATCACAAATATATTTGTTGATTCAGAAATTGTACATATCTTAATAAACGAGACAGAGCTGCAGAATACCTGCTTCCATACAACTTGTACTGCTGAGTTTTGACATGCTTTGTTTTTGTTTGAGATGGAGGCTCACCTTGTTGCCCAGGCTGGAGTGCAGTGGCACAATCTCAGCTCAACGCAACCTCTGCCTCCCTGGTTCAAGTGATTCTTGTGCCTCAGCCGACATGCTTTGAAAAATCTTTGCTCATGTGATACTCCTCCCCAGCACTGAGATACCAATTATAGAAAATCAGCTGGTTAGAATTACATTTTGCATTTGATAAAATAGGAATTGAGATAAAGAAAATAGTTCATACCTCTCTCCTCAATATTTCCTTCAATTCTTCACTCTTGTGTATAAACCAAAATTATAAGTAACATAATTTTAGCAAAATGAAAGAATTAACCAGTAAACCAAGAATAATTTTACTTGAAGTACAGAGAACCTTATAACAAAGAGTTGAACAAGTTAACACCTGAAATTTAAAAACCTTTCATCAGACTGCTTTCAGCATATTTATGATACATATATTTATTCCTTTGAAACCTCTACTATGAGAGACTAAACATGGTACGATACTTGCAGAGATTTCCATTAACAACTTCTTTTCCAATAGTGACATTTGCAATGGAAACAGCTGGCCTCTCTTCTCATCTCTAACAACAGAGGTAGGCAGGCATAAAGGGTAAAGAGAGTTGCCTCTGAGTTTGACTCTCTAGCCAGAGTCCTCTGCAGAGAAGGCACTTAGAAGCAGCACCCCACCTTGACATGCCGGCCCGAGTCCTGAGTGGAAACGAGCCTGCCAGAGAACTGCAGTCTATGCCAGTAAATGAATGAGAGAAGATATAACCACAAAGACACTGTCTTACATTTATTCACACAGAGGGATAAGAGTCAGTACAAATAATAAACATTGCTTTAAATACACATAAATAGCTCTGGTTTCTAAAGGAAACAACTCTATATATAATTCTAAGTTTTTTCTAAGTTCCTATTAAAAATAGAAGACTATTTTGCATTATGTAAGTTCTACTCCACCATAACCCTTTGAAGACTTATGGATAAAATGGTGAATTCTATACTCCAAGAAGTCACCAGAAAAATGGGAGATAATGCTCCTACCTCTCTGAACTATCCCCCAAATAGGAGGAGACTTACTTCCATCATAGACAGACACAGCTAATAAAGTATTTGATGTCTAGAGATATTTAAAAAGATTAACCTTGGGAAAAGTAATAAGCACTTCATCGAACCAGTTTTATGAATTCTAAAACCTCCCTCTACTGAAGTTTTGATTCAAATGTCTTAAATTCATTTATACTCATGGGAAGATGTTAAGTTCCTATAATGAAAGTTTCCTTTTGCTAACAACGACAGCGATACACAGTATGTCATCACCAAGAAGGGCACCTGAAGTAACAAAGCGCTACAAACCTGGTAAAGAATCAAAGGTGCCGCCCAATTAAACAGTATGTCAAACTTGGCACCAAAATGACCAAAATGTGAAGAAACACCTCCCCAAATCTGTTGGTTGACTTATCTTTCTCTATCATTATATTTAGAATGCTTAGAGTGACAAAAATATCCAGAGGCAAGTATGTTCTCCAAGTGAAGAATCATTTTCAAATCACGTAGTCTGTTAAAACTACCTATCACACGAAGTCATTACAGTCTTGGTGCTACAGCAGTGTCTGCTCCGTGGACTTTTGGTGCCCGCTGCATGTCCCCTTCTTGTCCTGCACAAGACAATGCAATCTCTTCCACTTAGACCCGTACACAATTATCAGAAAATCGTATGTTTGATAGTGACCAATATAGCAATGCTTAGGTTTTCACAAAAATTTTGCTTCTATTTAGACTGACCATGATACAATTCCAAACAGAATATTTTCATGCTATAAAAACAATCCCATGCAATAAATGCAATTTTAAAAGTCCCATAATAGCAACATTTGGTATTATAGAAGGCATGGTTATTTAGATTTGAAAAGAAATGATTGCTACCGAATAAAAGTTCAATTTCCAGGTAGAACTTGTGTTGTGGTATAAAATGTTAAATTTGATTCTAGTTTTGTCAACGCAAACAATTTTAAGATATACACCATGTTTTCCTAATTGGGATTTTGAAACAATAAGCATAATTCTTAAACAGATTATTACAACATTCGTTCAAAGAATCAGCTCCCTTTTGCCAAGAACTTTCTCTTTTTCAGTCGAGTTGGAGGGATTTCCATAGCAAATTCTGGAACAACAGTTCTAACGTGATTTAAAAATCTGTCTCTCACTTCCCTCCCTGTCTCTTACTTTTTCTTTATGTTGTAAAGACACATGAGCATAGAAAAATGCTCAACTTTTTAGTAGACGTTAATATATTTAGTTTCCTGATTTAAATAATAACATTTTGTGTATTTGCCTTTTGCTCTGGCACACTATAGAATGTTTCTGGAGTTACAAATCCAAACAAACCAGCCAATTAGAGCATCCCAGGGTTCAAATCACAATTTGGGGATACAATCCTATTTATTCTGGATGATGCTCAATTCCATACATAGTTCAGGGAAGAAACATCCATAAGAACATCCAAAAACATTGTTACCAAACGCTAACATGTGATTGTGCTCTGTTGAATAGTACCATTCACATCTACAAAGTACAAAGGCAGACGATTTTAGGTGTGGAGACCAATTTGCTTTTGCTGCTACAGTAATTCACAACCATCATCTTCGAGATTTCCACGCTGTTCTAGAATATGGAGTAGTCCTTTTTTTATCCGGTGGCTTAAAGTAGGAATAAACAGGTGCTGCTGGATACTCTGCATCAGGATTTTCTGCCATCATTTTCAGTTTTGCTTCAATGGCTTTTATCTTTGCAGTGACACTGGAAAAATGATAGCAGAGGATCAGAGTGGACCTAGGTACACTTAGAGAATACCTGTAGAGTTCATCTCCTTGAGCCTCTTGGGAATATTAGAGAAGCAACAAGATACTAAATTACAAACATTTAAACATTTCATATAAAAGCCAGAAATAACTAATACTCTCATTCTAAGAAAGAGACCAAGTCTGAGCCATCTATTAAATTTTTAACACGAGCCTAGGCATTGTTAGGAGTACTTCATACAGTTTTACATTTAATCCTCAGATGCAGACACTGTTCAGCACCATAGTACTTGGCAGAGAGTAGGCACTAAAAATAATTCTTGTAGAATTGAAAACAATATTATAAGATACGTTATATTCTTTATTTTGCAGCTAACAGGCATAGAAAGGTTCATTTGCCCAATGTTACACAGCGAGAAAGTGATAGAGATTTCAATACAAACTGACTCAAAAAGCCCAGGTTTTACCTGAATCACTGAATAAAAATGGAAAAAAGAACACATTCTGGAAATCCTATTCAGTCTCTTTTACTGATGAAGGCGTGTTAATAAAGGCTATCATTTACAAAGTGCTTACAATGAGCCAGGCACAGTGCCCAGCATTTTACTTACACTATTTTTTTTTTTTTGAGACAGGGTCTTGTTCTGCCAAGGCTGGAGTGCGATGGTGCCTTCAGAGCTTACTAAAGCCGTGACTCTGAGCTCAAGCTACCCTACTGCCTCAACCTCCTGAGTAGCTAGGAATACAGGCACACACCACCACATCCAGCTGATTTTTTACACTTTTTTTGTAGAGATGGAGTCTCGCTATGTTGTACGGGCTGGTCTTGAACTACTGGTTTCAAGTGATCCTCTTGCCTCAGCCTCCCCAAATGCTGGAATTACAGGCATGAGCCACTGCACTCGACCTACTTATAAGGTTTGTAATCCTTGCAATAGCTCTACATGGGTTATCATCCATGTTTTATAGATACAGAAACAAATGCAGAGGTAGTGATATGACCAAGGTTCACATAGCTAACAACCTGCAGAGTGAGGATTCAACTCATCACCAAAGCCCTCATTTTTTTCTTCTCCATCAAGTTAAGAGCAAAATAGTCCTATATTACACAGGAAGGGTGAGGAGATGCTAGAGAAGTGAGGAATTTGCTTTTGATTGAGGTCATTGCTATCCCTGGACCAGAATGCAAAGCACTCAGGCAGCAGGTAGTTTTTGGCCTGTGGCTACCTTCATTTTCCATTCTTGATGCTGTTAATAGTCTATATAGCCAGTGAGAGAAACTTGGAAGGAGTGTATACATGGCCTTTTGGAGATCCTCAAAAGGTATACATGGGCAAGAAATTTAAAAACTAGTTACAATAAAAAGAACACTGATGTATTACTAAGATGCATTCTGGCCCCTGTTCCATTAATGGCACAGCCAGTCACTGATTTTGTATAAGTCACTGGGAAGCAACTTTCTCTCATTAGGCATAATGTTAATAGAGAGATACAAGCTGAGGTCCTCTGGATAAAAAAATAGATGGAAAACCTTAGGCTAGCTTGTAAACAAGTGGCATACACAAATCATAAGAAACTTGTTTGTTGTAACATGAAGACCATCAAGCACAAATGCAGTCATCTCTTTCCAACAGGAGTCGGATTTATGAAAACCTTCATAGAAATCAATCTATAATTAAGGAGTTCAAATCTTATGAGAAAAATAACACAGTGGATATATGCTCCCAGTAAATCTACACAAGTCACTTAATTCCCTGGAACACAAAATTAAAAAAAAAAATCAATATATATAACTTAAATTCGTAACTATAAAATTAATTTAAATGTACCAATTTATCATTCCTGAAAACTTTCAGGACTACCTTCCCTTGCAGTTGAATGAGATGCTTGTAAATCTGTTTTGTTGGGTGTAGATAATACACACGAAAGGCATTTGACCCCCCCTGCTCGGTGCTCCCCTAATAAGCATCACCTTCCCGACTTTAGAATTGTTGGTTTCTGATCCTTATGTACACTGATGCTCCTTCACAAATTTTCTTCCCCAGCCCCAGAATAGGTTTTAGAATTGCAGTCCTGAATTTACGGCCTGGAGCTTTTTTGACGTAGTACTAAAAGACTGAATTTTGAAGTCTAATAGACCTGGCTTTGAACGCTGACTCTGTTATTTGCCATCTGTGTGATATTAGCCATCAGTAAATGACATACTGCATGTAAGTGTTTAGCATAGTGCCTGCTTCCTAGTAAGCTCAATAAATTCTGGCTATTGTTATTGTTATTGCTAAAATTTCTCCCTAGGCTACAATGCAAAACAAAACAAGAAACAAACAAACAAAAAACCCACCTTCTACTTCTGCCAAACCATCCACTTAACTTCCCCTTTTTCTGCCCAACCCTTAGTTCTCCTGTTTTAAACTCCAAAGAAATAACTAACAATTCGTACAAAAACTGTTATGGCCACTGCAATAGTACACAGAATCAAACATCTGCAAACCAAAATTCCGCATAAGGGAACTTAAGATTGGGGGAAAAGCTAGTATATAATAACAAATGCCAAAGAGACCCAAGGCCTTATTAAAATGCTTGTTTTCAGAGTAATGACTGCTCTGTCTTTGTATCCTCAGTGCCAAGCACAAGGCTTGGTGTGGAGTAGCTACACCCAGTTTTTATCGAGGGAATTCTATAAATGAGGAGTACATGATCTTAGGTGGATGGAAGGAGAGGAAATGTATACATTCTGGAGATTAACTGAACATCTCTCTCAACAGGTCAAGTTAATAAATTCTAAGAGTCTGAAGACTCACTATTTTATGAAGACATGGTATGATGCAATGGCTGACGCTCCTGAATTACTGTGTCTTTCTATGTACACCATCTTACCTTAGGTTAGATTGAGTAGGCTCAGTGCTTGAGGACGGCTCAAGACTGATTGGAAGAATCTTATCATTCTTGTTATGATCGTATCTCTGAAAATGAGAAACAGAGAAATTACTTCACTTGAGCAGAAACCAGCCCTTTACTGTAGTGCATGAGTTCAGAAACTAATACCATCAGTGTATCATCAGCTTACTTCTAGACAATTTTAGGACCACTTTACATGTAGAATTAATGAAACACTTCACACAGTTTTGGCCTAAAAGCTGTAAGTTTAGAAAAAGAAGCTTCCATCTAGCCATCAGTTCCTCCTTATTTGGTAGGAAAAAAGGTCAACTTTCAATTTCCCAGATGGTACAAACACACAGGAGGGTTGTCTTCTTATATTCTTATTTTAACTGTCACGCATCACCTCTTACAATATTTATTTCATTAAAAATACTTTAAAGTGGCCAAGCATGGTCTCTTGCGCCTATAATCCCAGCACTTTGGGAGGCCAAGGTGGGCTGACTGCTTGAGCTCAGGAGTTCGAGGCTAGCCTGGGGAACATGGCAAAAACCCTGCCTCTGTGTTTAAAAACAGACAAAAAACAAAAATTAGCTGGGCGGGCAAGCTGGCACATGCCTGTAGTCCCAACAACTCAGGAGGCTGAGGTGAGAGGATTGCTTGAGCCTAGGAGGCAGAGGTTGCAGTGAGCCAAGATCTTGCCACTGCACTCCAGCCTGGGTGACAGAGCCAGACCCTATCACAAAAAACACAAAAACTTTAAATTTTGCAAAGTACCCACCAAGCATGATATTTAACTCTTAACAGTCCTGAGTGGAGAATAAAAGTAGTAATAACTTTCAGTTGTTAATACAGACAACATTCTACAGAAAAGTAGTAATTTAATTTGATGTCAGATAATTACATAATTCTTTTTTTTTTATTTTAAATTTTATCAGAAAAATAAAGACAGGGCTTCCCTATGTTGCACAGACTGGTCTTGAACTCCTGGGCTGAAGTGATCCTCCTGCCTCAGCCTCCCAAAGTGCTGGGATTACAGGCATGAGCCTCCATGCCTAGCCAGATAATTACATACTTCTTGTAAAAGTAAATATAATATTGAAGAGCAGTCAAGAGCTTCTGGTCAAAAAAGATTTATAGGAGAAGAGAACCGTGAAGCACAGAGATTTTCAAATGGAAGACAGGAATGGAGGATGATTTCTCTTGCGTGCTTTTTCAATGAGATGCAGAACGAGAAAACGAGTTTAGTAAATGAGACTTGATTTTTCCCTTGAGTAAAAAAGCATTTGGTAATTCTCCTTGTTGTTTCTATTTTTAAGGCAATGTGTCCTAGAAATTGAGAAGGCTCTGTGATTACCTGAAATACTCATAAGGATCTAAAGTATCTGAACTTCGTTTTTCAGCTCGGACATTGAGCTTAAATGTCTGTTTAGTCTCTATGACTCTTTACTGGGAAGTTTGTAGAGTTTCTGATCAAAAACCGTGTTTAGAGCTAAAGACTTCAGCTCCTACTCAAAACTGTCACAAATCTTTGTGCAGGCAGGTTTGTCAAGTGCCCACTGCGGAAGGAGGCAGATCAACTCTTGGGACTGCTCCAGTCAACACACTTTACCACCTCTGTGCCAGCTGGAACAGAATGCTATTTGTTTTTCTTTTTTTTTTTTAACTGGCTGAATCTTTTCTAGTGCATTCTCCCAAGAGACTAATTACAGAATGAACAGGGCAGTGTGCTACTTCTCAGGACTTAGACACAATACAGGCACTACAAAGTCCCACGAACCCACACCCTAGTAACTCTCAAGATTTCTGGAGTAAGGAGATGCCAGTGCTTTAAGCACTCATACAAACTACCCATTCCTCAAGCATTTAGAATAAACAAATTCAAACTCTCCACAGAGTCAGAGGCTGGGAAGAGTCTAATAATGCCTACAGCAACTGATTTTAAAAATAAACACATTTTTTTCCTGCAAAAAACAACTCTCCACCAAAGAAAATGACAGAGGTCTGAGCATACACACTAGCCACATGAGAAACTCAATCAGAACCAGGGTCTGTGGGCATGTGGAGAGAAATAACCAAGGAACTTCATCCCTCCTGAGATGTTTCACAAAAGAAAAATCTGGCAACACGCACGGTAAATACAAGTAGGAGACTGAAGTATGGCTGTTTCAGGCGTGAGAAGGTTGGGATATAAACAGGTAAGTGGAGCCTCTCAGACATACCTTTACTTGAGCATGTGCCCATCGCACCACCAGCTTCTTGGACAGGGCCAGCTTGCCATTGAGACACTGAATGGCTTGCTCTGCTTCCTGTCCAGGAAAGGGACAAATGTTAGTTAAAAACTGAAGTGCTTGACTAGCTACATGTATTCTCACAGGGCCTCACTAGCTTTGATGGCTGAGTTTCTAACCAAATTGTTTTTGGTAAATAACTGGCAAGAGTTTACAATTTTAAAAGGCAGAATTTTAAAAAGGGTATGAGTTTTTTAAAGTCAGTCAGACAAAAATTCAAATCCTGGTCTGTCATTTGCTGGCAGTATGATATTTGGCAGGTCACTTAAATGTCTCTAGCTTTGTCACCTGTAAAATTTGGATAAATAATGTATAATTTTTTTAACGGATAATATGGATACTTATTCCTCAGTGGCTGTGAGGACTCAAAGAATGTATGTAAAGCATGGAGCATATGATATACACTTAACATATGTTAGTAATAGTGCTGTTCCTATTAGGTGACACCCATATTCACACTTCTGTTAGTTAGGTAGTACCTCCTATGTCAAGAAACTACTCCTCATAAGGGTCCTGGAACCACAACCTCGACTGGGGTGTACTCCCTGGATTCATAGTGAGTAGTAACTGCTTTAAAGGGCATGGGAGGAAACTAGGCCGGAAAAGCAGGAGTGAGTCAAAGAGACTGTGAGCAAGGTATCTGTGTGAGTCAATGTACGCACCTGGTTTTCAGAATCAAAAGTTCCTTGACCCTTTCCCCCATCAGACACAGGAGTAATAAGGTTGAAAGGAATTCCTGAAGCTGGCTAACAGTCACTCTAGGTCATTTCCAGGAAATCTGGCTGTACTTTCCATCCTGCCGAACCTTCTTTGCCCCATTTGTATCCATGAGGCATTTGGCCAAGTGTAACCCATGTTTAGTGAGGGTGAAGAAGCCCTTAAGGAACAGAGGAGAAATAGGATGTCCCAGGGAGCAGGGAGAATCTATAGAAGCCAGTAGGCATTCTAGTTTGGTTTCACTGGTGATTCTCTAGTTCCTCCAGAACCTACCAGTATGACATTTAACAAATATTTACTGAGTTCTCACTGTGTGTCAGGCATTGGATATTCACCAGTCATCCTCACCCCACTACAGCACACAAAGCTAGAATGACAGGTAAAAGACATTTTATTCTTTTAAGCTTCTCTTGGTGAATAAGAACTTATAGGGCACTCTATTAGTTCCAAAGTAGCAGCAGTAATACATTGCTAGCAGGGGCATCTTATTTTTAAATGTTTTTAAAAATAATTTCCTACCTGTATACATTATTTCAAATTTCATGTATTCAAAAATATTATTAAATGCCAACTAGGTTTTCTTATACTTTCATCTATTCTCCCAACTTCCTGTAAGGTAAGAAGGATATATATTCTTAATTTCCATTCTTAGATGAAAAATCGAGGCCAAAATAGGTTAAAATAGTTGCTCAAAGTTAACAAATAAAAGAGCCAGAAATAAAAACTAGGCTTTGTATTTTAATCCAGTGTTTTTAAACCAACGTCTATGTCCAACATGACCAGTGGATTTAGTTGTCTGCAGCAATTCCCAGGCCGGGTACAGTGGCTCACGCCTGTAATTTCACCACTTTGAGAGGCCGAAGCGGGCAAACTGCTTGAGCCCAGGAGTGTGATCACCCTGGCAACACGGTGAACTCCAGCCTCTACAAAAAATACAAAAACGAGCCAGTGGGTAGTTTGTGCTAGTGGTCCCAGCTACTTGAGAGGCTGAGATGGGAGGACTGCTTGAGTCCAGGAAGCTGAAGCTGCACTAAGCTGTGATCGTGCCACTATACTCCAGCCTAGATGACAGAGAGACCCTGTCTCAAAAAAAAAAAAAAAAAAAGGAATTCTCACCACGCTTTATCATTAAGAAAGAATAAAGTATTTTAAAATGCTGGTCAGGTGTGGTGGCTCACACCTGGAATCCCAGCACTTTGGGAGGCTGAGACGGGCAGATTGCTTGAGCCCAAGAGTTTGAGGCCAGCCTGGGCAACACGGTGAAACATCGTTGCTACAAAAAATGCAAAAATTAGCCAGGCATGCTGGCATGTGTCTATAGTCCCAGCTACCGTGGAGGCTGAGGTGGGAGGATCACTTGAATCTAGAGGTCAAGGCTACAGTGGGTCATGACTGTGTCACTGCACTCCAGCCTGGGTAACAGAGCAAGACCTTATTTCAAAAAAGAAAAAAGAATGCTAATTCTATAGTGCATTATTTCACTTCCCTCAAAATTCTGGAACAATTACTTACTGGCTATCATATTTACAAAAATTAGAGGAAATAAAAAATACCCAGCACTGGCAAGGAGAAATCACACTATCATAGTCTCGGCACATACTGATACATCATTTCTTGAAGGCAATTTGGCAGTTGTATTAAGAAAAACTATGCATGGACTTTGATGATGCCATTCTATCTCCACAAATGTGGCAAATATACATAATTAGAACTGTAAAAATACTCTTGTGATATTTATACTAGTGAATCAACCCAAATACCAGCAAAACAACCCAAATAGCTAACAATTGGGGACTAGTCAAATATCATATATTCACATTATGTAGTCATCAAAAATGATTAGTTTTTAAATGTAGTCTAAGTCATATACAATAAAATGCCCAAATCTCAGATACAAATCAATGATTTTACACACACACACACACACACACACACGTACATACAAACACCAGTGAAGCCATAATATCAGGATACAGAATGTTATCTTGATGTGATTAAATGGTAGAAAAATTTTAGTATACTTTGAATGATAAACATGATAACGATTCTATCTCTGTGTTAAACACTGTATATGTGTTTATGTGTGTGTGAATGTGAAGAGACCAAAAAAGACTGAAAAGATGTATGACTAAATATTAACAGTGATTATTTCTGGGTATTGGATCAAGTGATTTACATTTTCTTGCTCAGTTACCTATATTTTCATCTATAATATTCACACATTACTTTTAGAATAAGAAAAACACTCATACAAATTATTATCATTACTATTATCATTAAGAGATGGAGTCTTGCTCTGTTGCCCAGGCTGGATGGAGTATAGTGGTGTGATCATAGCTCACTGCAGCCTTGAATTCCTGGGCTCAAGCGATCCTCTTTTCCTCAGCCTCCTAAGTAGCTAGAACTACAGGTGAGCCATCACACCTAATTAAAAAAAATTTTTTTTAGAGACAAGGTCTTATTATGTTGCCCAGGCTGGTCTCAAACTCCTGGGCTCAAGCAATCTCCCCATCTCAGCCTCCTGAGTAGCTGTGATTACAGGTGTGAGCCAGGCCTAAATTATGAACATAACGATAACTATGCAATGTTCTTACATATGACGAATACAATTATAGAATACCATGCAGCATCTCTACATTTAGTAATAATCAAATTCAATTCCTTTATCAATACACTTGCACTTCAAGGACTAAATTTTAATACAAGGAGATCCATGTATATATCATGGTTGAAGGTGAATGCTCTCTTCTACATATATTAAAATTTATATGCATTTGTTCTGAGACCTTGAGAAGAAATAACAAAAGAGTCTCTGTGGGTGTCTCATCACAGATAGGTTTCTGTACCACTGGGCAAAACTACTGAAAGCAAAGAAAGCTTTGTCAGTTGGCCAGCCAGTAAAGGAACAAACAAAAGAGAACAGGGAGGGAGACGTCCATGTGCTCAATGTGGGCATACTAACGCATTTGGCCAAAAATGTAGGTCAGTCAGTTGTCTTAAACCTTGGCCAAGGGAGGGTAAATTGTGAAAGTTATTCACTGATTCATTTGTTTATTGAGGACGACCTCTTTAGGACTCAGTGTAAGGCACACAGATGAATCAGACATGGCTCCTGCCTATAGCGAAGTTCTATTCTAGCAGGCAAGAGAGATGCACAGATAATTATGACAGAGCTTGATAAATACTATGAAAGGGGGAGAAAGCTCAATTACCTGCTTAGTTTCAAAGTTAACAAAGCAGTAGCCTCGAGGCTGTCCCTCCAAAGCTCCTGACTTGTGGAAGAGGAAGTCAAACTGCTTTACCTTGCCAAACTTCTGGAGGAGTTTGAGGAGGTGGTATCTGCAGAGAAAGAAGAGCCCATGAGTATGCTCTGGGAATTCTTTTGGCCACTCAGCCTGAAGTGCAAGATAAAAGCAGGAGATAATTTACCTGAGGGATAAAATCTCTCACCCCAGCCCCCTGCCTTCCTCCAAACTGCTATATTAGTTTATCTGGCAAACAGAGTTGTTTGCCTCCATTTGGAATGAGAACTAGAATTGTCATGGCTATGCATCTGTCCAACACAAAAATACCAAACAAAAAACCCACACCTTACAAACAGCTGTCTGGCCTACAAGCACTATTTGTTTTTCTTTTGGAGAAAAGCTCAAAAATAGTGTTTATTTATTTATTTTTAATTCCTTGGCAATGAAACGGCATTTGAGAATAACTGTAACTCCATCAGAAATACACATCCACCCTTCAAAAGCCAAAGCCTACCCTATCTCAAAAATAAACAAAGTAACAAACATATATGCATTCATGCAAACAAACAAACAAAAAATAGTCCTGGAAGATCTTCCTATTCGATTATGTAGTTAATTCTTAGACACACATTGCGCTTGTGAGAAACTGCCATTAATCACATCACAGCTAGTGATATTCCACAGCACTTGTGAGTTTCAATCACTGATGTGACTGAACATTAGGACAATGTGGAATCACTATGTGACTGAGGCCAGTTTCACAAAGGGCAGGGGAACCTGGCCGGTCCAATAATTCATTCAGCTATGGGTAACTAACCAACCTCAGCTGCCTTAACACAGTTTATACTCTAGGGTACGGTGAAGTAAAGAATACAGATGGTCAAGGAAGACATTTATTCCTGACAGGATGTTCACTCCAAGCTATTGCTTGCCACTCTGCCCCTCATCCTCTTCTTAAATTCCTTACTCGGTTTCCATAGAGCTTTTAAGTTATTCAAACAGATGTGGCCTTAACAGGTTGCTGTGGCCAATCTCAATTCCGACTTCCTGTCATCTGATGTGGGGGGTGAGACAAACCAACAGCTCTCCCATTTCCTTTCCCTTTGGCCTTCCTCCTGGCATCCTCCGTGCTATTCAAATGGAGTCAAGGCTTTCTCTAAACAATGCTGTCCCTGTGATACTAAAAAGGTATCAGCCCACATGCTAAATCTGTTATTACTGGGAAGTCTACCCCACAGGGAGTCAGTGAAGTTTCGTTATAGCCACATTTATATTCACATTGTTTTCTAAGAGAAACTCATCAAAATTTTATTCTTGAGTAAGACTCTCCTTTGGGAGGCAGAAAGATATGAAATGGACCATACACTATACTAAATTTGATACTAATGCACATCAACAAGCAAGTCCCATTATCCTGGATCGAGTGTCTGACACAGTGGAACAAGAAAGACATAATACAGGTTTAGTACTGGGACAATGCAAGGATCCCAAGGCATATTGTGGATATTACTCTGGTTTATTTTGAAAGGTAAAACAACCATGATCCCCTACTTTCTAACTTCCCAACTCCCATCAGGACACCTCAACCACTAGAGAGAATGTAGGAAGTGACTTCAGGGGAAAGGAAGACACCTTAAGTGCAAATTTGTGGTTTTACTTGACTTTTTGAATAGGTTTACTGCAAGGGTGAGTGTTTCACACATACAGATGGGCTAGAAGAGTCTCCCCCCAGGGCCTTAATTCACAGCTGCATCTTCCAATTACTAAACCCATTTAAATCTTAACACCATTCCAGTTGCCACAGAATGGGGAGTCAAACCTATTCTTAAAAAAAAAAAAAAAGGCTGGGCGCAGTGGCTTACTTACGCCTGTAATCCCAACACTTTGGGGGCTGAGGTGGGCAGATCATGAGGTCAGGAGATCAAGACCATCCTTGCCAACATGGTGAAGCCCCGGGAGGCTGAGGCAGGGGAATCACTTGAACCTGGGAGGCGGAGGTTGTGAGCCGAGATCACGCCACTGCACTACAGCTTGGCAATAGAGCAAGACTCCATCTCAAAAAAAAAAAAAAAAAAAAAAAAAATCTAGGCCAGGCGCAGTGGCTCATGTCTATAATCTCAGCACTTTGGGAGGCCAAGGCAGGCGGACTGCCTAAGGTCAGGAGTTCGAGATCAGCCTACCTAACATGATGAAACTCTGTCTCTAGTAAAAATACAAAAAAATTAGCTGGGCATGGTGGAGTATGCCTGTAGTCCCAGCTACTTGGGAGGCTGAGGCAGGAGAATCGCTTGAACTCAGGAGGCAGAGGTTGCAGTGAGCCGAGATCGCACCACTGCATTCTAGCCTGGGTCGTAGAGTAAGACTTAAAGAAAAAAAAAATCTAAGGCTATTGTGGGCTGGTCATCTTTCATTAGCTCCTTTCTGCTTAATAGCAGGAAGGTAACATGATTGGCATTTCCTAAGAAACGAATTTTAATTTACTCAGAAAAAAAACACACCAACAAAAGATTACTCTTTGTAAAGCTAACAAACACAATCTGCCCAAGAAGTGCGACCTTAAGATTCCAGGAACATCTGCTTAGGTCTGTGTCTTTCAACTTCTCCAGGATTTCTTTTCTTGTTTGATAATTTCTTAAAATTATCGGAACACCGAAACAAAAGGAATGAAATGTTTACTATTTTGCTTCCTGGAGATGGGGACTGCAAGCTCTGATAGTGAAAAAAGCCTCAAGGATCTTGCTTTCACATCTGCAAGCACTTTTATCTGTTGCTGAAGTGCGGAGAGCACACTACTCAGCAGAGGCTTGCTTCTCTTAATGAAATGTGCGCCCTGTAGCCTTCAGGAGCTGGAAAATTAGCACACCAGTCCCACACATATATCTGCAATTTAATCAGTGTTTTCTGTAATTGTTTTTTAAGACAGTTTTTCTGCCTAATGGCACAGAAGTAATTATACAAATGTTAAAATAGGTATCTACAATGTGTCTAGAGCCAAGCAGGCATATGGACTATGCAGATGAATAAAACTAGGTTCCTGCCTTCAAGGACCTCACATTCTAGTTGAGAGAGAGAAATGTAATCAAACATTTACAAAACAATGTGATGCTTGTACACAGTTATGAATAGGAGCGCACAGAATGAGGACCAATGGTGCAGGGAAGGTGGTGGTGAAGGAAAGCTTCATGAAAGGAGTGGTATCTGACTGGGTTGTGTCAGTGTGAGTGAGTACTAACCAATGTGCAAAGACATAAAGGTGAAAAAAGGTCTGATCCATTGGACTAGAGTGAGGGTAGCCAGTAAGATGGGGCTGAAAGGTAGGAAGAGGACAGGTTGTAAAGGATGTCATGGGTTGAGGGAACTTTAATTTCACGTTGTAAGCAACTGGAAGCCCATGAAATGACATTTAAGATTATTTTTGGCGCACAATTTGTTGTAGAGAAAATTTTCTTTATAAACGTACATAGAAATTACTATGAGATGGGTCTTTTATGTTTTATGCTACGCATATTATTAAATGGTCTTATTGTGTTTCCAAATTAAGTAACTAAACAGTGAAGGCTGTTTCATGCGAACCAAGACATAAAAAGATGTATGGACAATGAAGGAGACATAAGGAATGGGCTGAGAAATGGGTTTCTTCAGGGGTGAACACATTGTTCTCGCAAGCTCACGCATTTATTTTCCCTTGCAATCTAGCTTACCTCGTTTATCCCTGAAAGTCTTTATCTGAAAGACATTTCTACCTGGATGGCTCTCCAAACTGAATACCTCAAACTGAATTCCTCCCTACCACAAACTGATGATCTTTCCAGCTATCCCTCTGGTCTGGGGACATGATCTTTTTACATTCCTTAGGCAAGAAACACCAGGATCACCTCAACCTTCCACTCCACTTCAATCACTTTCTTCATCTCTCAGACTCACCCATCAGTTTCCAAGTTCACTGTCTCCACCTAGGTGATAACTGCTGGCAAGACTGGTTCATGGCAATCTCTTTCAGCTAATCTTCATCTTCAGTTTCTGCCCTTCCAATTCATCCTACATATTGATGTAAAATTTCTCTATTAACACATCACTGTCTAGCCTGGGCAATATAGTGAGACCTCGCAAAAAATTAGCTGAGTGTGGTGGCACATGCCTGTACTTCCAGTGACTTGGGAGGCTGAGGTGGGAGGATTGCGTGAGCCTGGGAGGTAGAGGTTGCAGTGCTGAGATTGAGCCACTGCACCCCAGCCTGAGCAAGAGTGAGACTCTGTCTCAAAAACAAAACAAAACAACAACAACAAACAAACCCACAACACTTCCATGATATCAGTCTCCTGCTAAACACCCAGAATGTCTTTTTCATGTAATTCAGACTTGTCTGAATGAATTTTAAAGATTCTGTCTTAACCTGAGAATATTCTATCTATTCAGCCACTATTTTCATTCCCATCTAGTATTCAACCTTTGCTTAAGTCAAAAAGATCTTCTTGATTTTCTACCTACACATAATAATCTTTCTTATTCCTACTTACAGACCTTTATTAGCGATTTTCCCACCACTCAGAATGCTCCTTCTATTAGCATTCCTACCGACTTGGTTCTCTTTCATATTTGTATATGCTAATACAGCGGTTACAAATTTGGCATTTTACACAGCACATCTAATATTTGAAAAAGAAAGTCAGTATTAGCCCTTTTAGAAAAAAAACATAGTGTAGAAAATAGATAATGTCTTAGATCGGTAACTTTCAGCTTCTCTGCGGAGGCACTAACAGTGATATTCAGAGGTATTGCTTACCCTTAGCTTGGGTCTCACAACAATAAAAAAGAAATCCTTACATTTTGAGATTTAGGACAGAGTATGTTAGGTTATGACTATTCAACAATTAGAATATTTGTGCAAAGAATACTAAATTAGGCACTGGGAAACTATCATTAACTACTTCAGTATACTGAGCCAACTCACTTCACTCTTCATTTCCTATATAACAGGGAAAATAGTATCTGTTCCACTTACCTCACAAAGTTTTAAGGGGTTATGTAAGAGAGACTCTTATAATATTAGAGCTAGAAGTAATGCTCAGATCATTTAGTTGAACATTCTCATTTTGTAAGTAAGAAATTGTTACATATAATATAGTTGACAGGAATCAGAATATAGTGGAAAGAATATAGGTTTGGAATCTGCTACCTCCATGAACAAGAATGCATCATCACTCCCTTAAATCCTAATCTCCAAGATGTACTTAGTCATACAAATATTTCTGGCACCTAACATAGCCCTAAAATGGTATTACAACCACAGAGTGAACACAAACAAACAAGAAGAGCAATATTAGAGAGCTAGACAGCCAGGAACGCATATTCTGCTGGGAGGAGGCTGACAGACATCCTGGTGTAACTTGAGCAGGACTGATTAATAACCAACAGGCACACACACATGGAATGACTAGAAATAATTACAGAATAAACTAAAACACTAGGTGTAAAAGTGGTTATTTTTTAAAAATTGCCACTGTTTTACATTTACTGTCATTCATGACAGTAAGTTTATAATGTCTTCTAACAAGAGGTAAAAGAATATTTGAATGAGCGAGGTATTCAAATCAGTTTAGAAAGAGATCAAGCAGGGGTGGTGGGAAGTAGGGATACATAAAAGAAAGAGAGAAGTAAGGGTCTGTTGAAGGGGGGAAATGGTAGGAACTGGAAGCAATTTATGGATAGAAGGTAGGTTTAAACAGGAAAACTGGAGGATGCTCGGCAAATTTCTGTTAAGAGTCATTAGAAGTATAGAGATTTGGATTTCACTAATACTTTTTGAGACTGCACTACAAGACAGATACCATAGAGTCATCTAAGTTACATATGTAATTGTATAGTTCATCCCGGCTCACCATTACGTGCTCTGAGAGAAACATGATCCAGAAGTTTTTGTATTTCAAAAATGTGGAAGGAAATCATCTATTTCTGTAAGATTTACTTTACTAAAATGTCAGGTGCCTTTGCTTTAATTAAGTAAATTAAATGAGGTAATACTAAACATTTCATGTTAACCGTAAGCTATGATTGCAGTTATCTCTCTTTTTTTTTTTTTTTTCCAGACAGAGTCTTGCTCTGTCACCCAGGCTGGAGTACAGTGGCATGATCTTGGCTCACTGCAACCTCTGCTTCCTGAGTTCAAGCGATTCTCCTGCCTCAGCCTCCTGAGTAGCTGGGAGTACAGGTATACGCCACCACACCCAGCTAATTTTTGCATTTTTTAGTAGAGATGGGGTTACACCATGTTGGCTGGGATGGTCTCGATCTCCTGACCTCGTGATCCACTCGCCTCAGCCTCCCCAAGTGTTGGGATTACAGGCATGAGCCACTGCGCCAGCAGTAGTTATACCTTTAAGAATAAATTTATTACAATTTAATAAACCAATCTGTTTGACAGATGAAATGTTTTAAGGTAAAGAATCTATAGGATGGCCGGGCATAGTGGCTTATGCCTGTAATTCCAACACTTTGGGAGGTTGCGGCAGAAGGAGTGTTTGAGCCCAGGAGTACAAGACCAGCCTGGGAAACATACTGAGACTCCTGTCTCTACACAACAAAAACACAAACAACAAACTAGCCAGGCATGGTGGCAGCACCTGTAGTCCCAGTTACCCAGGAGTTCCAGGCTGCTGTGAGCTATGACTGCACCACTGCCCTCCAGCCTGGTGACAGAGCTGTCAAAAAAAAAAAAAAAAAGAATCTATAGAAAAAAAATAATAAAATGGTCTTTGGTGATACAGAAGTGGAGAAGCCAGCCACAGGGAAAGCCCAGCACTTCCAGCCAGCATGCTCTGATCTACGGTTTATTGCTTGATGTCTACTTCTGGCCTGATGTAAAAAGAGCAGAGATGTCAGTGGGAAAGTTCTGATTCAATGTTCCTGCCAATGTTCTAATTGAAAAAAACATTCACACACTCCAACTTATGACATAAACTGAGGTGGCAAATGCCCATTTGAACCTTCCTGTCAGCCAGCAGGACACAATTAGAACAAAAGTCTCATTACAGAGAAGTGCGGCCAACACAACCAACATTGTTTCCACGCTTTAGATTTCCATTTAGACAGGCAGAGGTGGGAATGGAAACCACTATGAGCATCCCCTCATAGCTTGGGTTTTGGATGATGGAAAAAACTTCTCTGATGAAGAGACACTAATTGAGAGGACTCACCCTCAAAAACTATGAATCATAAAAGAGAACCGAAATAAATGCGATCTACTCCAGGGTCCCTGTGACCAAGATAACATAGTATGTGGGCAACCCATCTTAAATACAGTCATAATTTCTGCAGGGACTCAAATATATTTACATTTGACTGTTATGAGCTTGAGCAGGTTTAAGGGACTTTCTGTTACAATCCTGATTTATAAGTTTAGATCCTTTTTTTCCTCTTTCCTAATCCTAACTCTCATATATACCTGTCTCATCCCACACTCAAAGAAGCAGGTTTCCTTCTCTCCACCCTTCACCTTTTTTTTTTTTTTTTTTGAGACAGGGTCTCCCTCTGTCGCCCAGGCTAGAGTGCAGTGGCTCAATCTCCGAGTACTGTAAACTCTGCCTCCTGGGTTCAAGTGACGCTTGCACCTCAGTCTCCCAAGTAGCTGGGACTATAGGCACACAACACCATGCCTGGCTAATTTTTTCATTTTTAGTAGAGATGGGGTTTTACCACGTTGGCCAGATTGGTCTCCAACTCCTGACCTCAAGTGATGCGCCTGCCTCGTCCTCCCAAAGTGCTGGGATTATAGGTATCAGCCACTATTCCGGCCTCCCTTCATCTTTAACACTATTCCAAAGGGAGTCACTTCTATGACTGATGATACACTCAAAACGTGCTTTCAGCCTGGCACAGTGGCTCAAGCCTGTAATCCCAGCACTTTAGGAGGCCAAGATCAGCCTGGTCAACATGGTGAAACCCCAATTCTACTAAAAATACAAAAATTAGCCGGCATGGTGGTGCATGCCTGTAGTCCCAGCTATTCGGGAGGCTGAGGCACGAGAATTGCTCAAGTCCAGCGGGTGGAGGTTGCAGTGAGCCATGACCACGCCACTGCACTCCAGCCTGGGCAATAGAGCAAGACTCTGTCTCAAAAAACAAAAAGAAACAAAAACACTTGTTTTCAGCATTGACCTCCTACAGGCCGATCCACTCATTCTATCCTGCCACCGACCACCACCCTCCCCCTATCAAACAACTGGCAGAAGGGAAAAACCTCTCAATTTTCCCAGCTAAGAAATTCCTTTTTATCTTAATGGCTGTGAGGTAAAAGAGCAGGGAGTCAGGGCAATTCAATTAATTTCCTGATCTTGGGCAAGGTACTTCTGTCTTTTGGGACTTGGTTTCCTCTACAGAAGCATAAAAAGCCTGGGTCCCATCAGAGGTTGTCAGGTGTGCTCCATGGAGCCCCAGAAGTTCTATAGAGCCTCAACAGGGATGGCCAAAGAAAGGGTAGTAGTTGACAAAAGATTCTGGCTCCATCTTCTCCCTTTTAGTCAGAGCGACTCTGAACTCTTATTTTATATATAGCTTCTGATTACTTTTACTGCTTAGCATGGCACTTAAATCATTTAGTGAATGAATGAAAACCAAAGGGACAGGGATGATTTATAAGGTTCCTTATACCTCTGACCTTCTATAGTTCTATGGCTGCTTAACATGAATTACAGTCAAGTTGTACACCTCTGCCTATTTGCAAAGGTACCGAGACTTCTGCTTGTTCCTTAATTCTGGATAAGAATGTATGCCCAAGGCTGATTCTAGAGAATAATTCCCTAGAGCCACTAGGTACAAGGATTCAAACAGTTGGAAATGGGAAAACATCTTTGGCAGATAGGAAAAAATAGGTATATGGATTAAAGGATACCCAAGTCTGTGTCCCTGCAGTAGCAGAGTCCAAATGTAAGAAAAATGACAAGAGGCAAACAACAACATCTTATCTCTTCAAAGACAAAATGTAAGTAACAGGGTCAAACTATATCCCACACCCCTTGAAAATTCTTCTTGACATCATCACTGCAAAACATCCCAATATTGTAGGTAAGGAACTAAGGTAATTTAGACTTACTCGGTAATTTTGGGGTCCAGGTTGCCAATCCATAATCGGTGTCCTTCCTGCAGAGAGCCCTCTGAAAGGATGGATGCATTCTCCAGGGGAAGAGTTTTGGTTTCTGCTTCCATCAATGTCTATGAAATACTAAAGTAAATGTGAACATTCAGGCAGGAGAGGAGTAACAATGTGTGAACACAAGACTTCAAATTCAACTCAACAAACATTTATTCAAGGAGGGCATGCCCTCTGGGCAGTCCTTCAAAGGCCTCAGTTATTCCACAACCAGGGCCCCAGAACCAGTTCCCCTTGGGATAACTCCTCTGGCAGCCAGAGCACACAAGCTGCCATTTAAGGTGAAAGGGGCGTGGTTCTGTGTAGAGAAACTAAAGTTTTCCTCCTCTGAAGCCAGAGGCTGACTGGGCAGGAGGCCAAAGTCTCTATTACTACATGATACTTCAGTTCAACAACTGTCACCCAAAGTAAGCCCTGGAAACCACCAGGAAGAGTCTCAATGGCATTAAAAGGGATGGGTAGGGAAGAGCAGCATTCCATCCCTTTTCCTCTTGGAATAGGCAATAGAGTAAAGGAAAGAGGCAATATAAGAAATGTGTTTAAAGCATAGATAGAACTGGGTTTGAAAGCAGGTTGTGTGACGTGATGAACTTTATAGGTTTCAGTCTCCTCATTATCTAGAAAAATAATAGTGCTTATTTTATAGAGTTGTTGTGAAGATTAAAGACAGAGAAAAATCACTAAATACTGTATCTAACAACATACATAATCAATAAATACGAACTATTATCATGCTTATTCTTTTAAGATGGACCAGGAAGAAGAGACTAATTTTCTCCTTAGTTATTCAAGTTCCAACATTTGCTGGCTGTGTAGCGCTGGGTAAGTTACTTAACCACTGTTGGCCTCAGTTCCCTCATGTGTAAAATGGGGATAATGTCTCATGAAATTACGGTGCACATTCACTGAGTTAATACACCTAAAGCATTTAGAACCGTGCATGGCACCTAGGAAGCATTCAACTAATGTTAAATTATTACTAGTCTTAGTTCCTGAAATGTCTCATCTCACAGCCAAGGAGAAAAGACGATTATGATGGAGGCAGCAGTAGAAAGAACAGAAAACTTGGTGTCAGAAGACATTGTTTCAAATTGTGGCATTTCTTCCCCCGCCCCCAACTCCCCAAGAGTCTCACTCTGTTGCCCAGGCTGGAGGGGAGTGGCACGATCTCGGCTCACTACAACTTCTACTTCCCGGGTTCAAGCGATTCTTGTGCCTCAGCCTCCTGAGTAGCTGGGATTACAGGTGCATGCCACCATGCCCGGCTAATTTTTGTAGAGACAGGGTTTCACCATGTTGGCCAGGCTGGTCTTGAACTCCTGACCTCAAGTGATCTACCCACATCGGCCTCCCAAAGTGCTGGGATTACAGGTGTGAGCCACCATGCTCAGCAAAAATTGTGGCATTTCCACTGGAAGTTATTTCTTTCTGAGCTTCAGTTTCCCCATCTTTAATAAATTTTGCCCTGTTTATAACTTAAGGCTTCAAGGACCCAAAATGAGATGACAGATGTAAAATAAAGCTTTAGGGGCTGGGAAGACAGCAGGCTGTGCCAGAGTTCAGAAGACCCTGCTAGGAAACACATGTCCTATACCCAGAAGTATCTCAGAGGTCAGCACTACAGGAACTGCGGGGTCAGTAACAACAACTGCCATTACCTCTTAATCATCTCAGCACACCCTATAAAGTCTAGCACAGCAGTCCCTAGGTAATTGTTATTACGTCTAACCCCTGCACATGAGGGAATTTTTTTTCCTTTCCCCCTCACATCTTTAATCTGTTCAGCAATGTAAGTTAAGCAACTAGGAACCGTTAAACTCTGGGCTATGTACTGAAATACAGAAATGAATGAGCCACAGCTCTTGTTCTTAACTCGTGGGAGGAAGGTGAAAGACAGAAATAGAATCCCAGGGGAGAACCATTTTGTCTTCTCTCTGCTTTCCTTTCCCTCTACTTTTTAAACAAATCAGTCATTCAAAAAATAAGTTTACTGTTTCTATTTTCTAGGTTTTATCCAGTTACTGGAATCAGAGCAGTGAACAAGCAAGGTCCCTATCTTCTGGATACTTATATTTGGAAGGGGAACAGGATAAAACAAAAGCAAAATAAATAAGATATAATTAGTGACACATGCCACAAACACAATTAAGAGGGGTGATGTGAAGGGGGCTAGATGACTTTAGAGTGAGTGGAGGGAAGGTCTTTCTAAAGGAGATAACATTTGAGACTTGAATGATAGGACAGTCTGATCTTCTCCTGTCTAAAATCAGCAATAATACCAATAGCTATTAATCCTTATTACCACAAAAAGGTACAATGTTTTACTGGTAAGAATGCAGGATATGCGGGTCTGGATTCAAATCCTAACTTTCGCACCTAGTTACTGTGCCTTTGACAAGTCACACAATCTTTCTTTTTCTTTTCTTTTTTTTTTTTTTTTTGAGACAGATTCTTGCTCTGTCACTCAGGCTGGAGGGCAGTGGAGCGATCTCCACTCACTGCAACCTTTGCCTCCTAGGTTCAAGCAATTCTGCCTCAGCCTCCCAAGTAGCTGGGATTACAGGCGCCGGCCACCACGTCCAGCTAACTTTTGCATTTTTAGTAGAGATGGGTTTCACCATGTTGGCCAGGCTGGTCTTGAACTCCTGACCTCGTGATCCACCCGCCTCAGCCTCCCAAAGTGCTGGGATTACAGGCGTGAACCACTGCGCCCGGCTCACACGATCTTTCTGCATCCTCTCGACAGAAAAGCTTTCCTTAACAGAGCCCCTTGTTAGTCTGTATCATAGCCACCTTTCCACATTTTTCCTCCTACCTAATGCGAATTCAACGTATTACTTAATGTTTTCTCTTCTGTTTCCTTCACTAGAACAGGACAGGATCTTGCCTATCTTGATCATGGTTCTATTCCTAACACTTACGTACACTGCCTGGCTCACGGTTGGTACTCAGTATTTACTAACTGAAGCAAGCCACTTCTCCACTCGGAACCTCAGTTTCTTTTTCCTTCCTAAAATGGGTACAACTATCCCTGTCTCACGAGGTTGTTGTGAGTATTAAATAAGACAGTTTTGGTGATAGCTCAGTATATGACTTCTTGAGAAACGGTAAAGGGTAACAAAAGATCAAGACGGCATGGGACTATCAAAATGCTTTGTGTTTGCAATAGCAACAATCCTTTAGATTACCAGAGTTCACAAAACGCGGTTACATTTATCCTCCCAGCTGAGCTGCAACAACCCTAAAAGCCAGAAATAGTCATTTGGGGAAAGTACAATCCAGAGAAGAAGAGACACTTGATCCTAAAAGCTAGTGGTGGGGTCAAGCCTGGAACCCTGGCTTCCCGATTTCAGGCTGCGAATTCCCACATGCGAGGGGTCATTACTCGATTGTTATTTCCGGGCCAGCGGCAGGACAATCCGGGGCGGGGCCAGAGATGCGGTCCTGCGAGGGCGGCCTCCTGTAAGACCTCCTTGAGGACCCATCGCCGAGGTGCAGGGACACGTCGCGGCCGGACTCACCTCGTGGCCTCGGCGTGGTGCCCTCAGCTCACGCCCCGAAACCAGGTCCCCACTCCGCGGTCAGACGGACCTCTGGACGCGTCCGCCTCAATGCCGCCAGCTGCCAGGCCACCCGTGACGCGTTACGCCTGCGCCGCCGCCTCGCCCCGTGACGTCACGACGCCCGCGCCGCTGCGGTCGCCGCCGTCGCACGAGTCTTTCCTAGTAACCTGGGCGATAGCTGGTGAGTGTCCTTGACAGGGCCTCGAGGCGCGCGTGTGGTCTGGGTGCCAGAGACCCTTACTCAGGGACCTCTGGGGGATCTCAGGGGGACCAGACTACCGTCCCTGACCTGTTCGAGCCCGGCTTGACATTGAAGGCTGGGGGCGGGACCTTTGGCATCAGAGCGAGTCTCATGGGTGGGGGCGGGGCTCATTTTACCAGCTAGGAATGTAGGCGATGCTGGGGGAGCTTACTAAAGAGTAGTCGCACACGACGAGAACATTTGATTTTCAGACCAGTCCCGAGAGAATAGCTATTATTATCGCCAATAATGAAGAAACGGAAGCTCAAATAGATAATTTTGCCAGGGTCACGCGGTCAGAAAGTGAGGGCGCTTAAATTCAAATCTAGGTCCATCCGACTCCTAAGCCTGAACTTTTAACCACTGCTCTGTGCCACCCAGTGGCAAAACAATTGTCATTTTAGTAGCCCTTCTCCATTTATATAACTCTGACAAATAGTGTTGTCATTTACGTTTTACAGATGAGACGGAGGTCCAGGGAGTTTGACGGATCTAAGGTCACGTGTGTAGGAAGTATTGGAATCAAGATTCTTTCCCCGAGTCTTCTCTAAGTTTAGTGCCTTTTTTTTTAAACCACACTATTGCATTTTCCCCAATCTTGGAAAGCTTTATAGTTGGAAAGAATGAAAACCTGATCTGACCCCTTCATTTTATGACTGAAAAAAATCTAGGTAGGAGAAATCACTTGGTACAAGTCACAAGTCAGTGGTAGAGCTGCCACAAATGCTTTTTGAATACGGGTGATTATGAATCTAAAGGGTGGATGGCAGGGAGTGATAAGGAAGGAATATTGGAATCCAGATCTCTTAACTCTTAGGCAAAAGCCCTTTCTCTACCTGTTAAAGTGTCTCATTCCTTCTTTGGCCATGCCAGGTGCATAAGGATTCTGTGTATAGATACTACAAATACTTTACCTGGCACTGCATTTAGAGAAGAGCATGCTCTACTATCTCTAAGCAAAAATCTGGCAAACCAAGAGACAGTGGAGGCAATGCTGGGAAGCCCAGAACCTACCATCATAGTAAGGGTAGATTCCAATCCGATTCTGGTTCCCTCATCTTGACCCTGGACAAGGACTTAATCTTTCTGGATTTTCACTTATGTATTCATCACATTTACAGCGTCTTCTGTGTTCAGGCAGTGTACCAGGTACTGGGGATACAAGAGTGAACAAGAAAATCATGGATTAGTCCTTGTAGTGCTTATAATCATATGGAGGGAATTAGATAACAATCAAATAATTACACAAATGTTAGCTTGTATTGTTAAAAATTAAGTGCTGTGAGCTGGGCGTGGTGGCTCACGCCTGTAATCCCAGCACTTTGGGAGGCTGAGGTGGGGTGAGGGGAGAATCACCTAAGGTCAGAAGTTCAAGACCAGCCTGGGCAACATGGTGAAACCCCGTCTGTACTAAAAATACAAAAATTAGCTGTGCACATTGGCACGTGCCTGTAATCCCAGCTACTCAGGAGGCTGAGGCAGGAGAATCGCTTGACCCTGGGAGGCAGAGGTTGCACCCTCATTGCACTCCAGTCTGGGTGACAGAGTGAGGCTTCATCTCAAAATTAAGTGCTATGATGAAGTAAAGGGTGTTATAAAAGCAGACTATGGGACACTTGACCTAGTTGGGCTGTAGAAGATGGCCAAGGAAGGCATTTTCTGAGGAAGTGATGGTTAAGCTGAAATCTGAAATTAAAATGGGAGATAGTTAAAAGAGCTGAGGGAAGATCATCAAGAAGATTCCATGGCATGTTTGAAGACCCCAGAGCAGGGGGAGCATTGGAGAAGTGAAAGATCATTTTGCTTATTTTGTAAAATATGGGTGGTGATGATCACTCTTTAGTTATTGTGAGAAATAAGATGATACATGTGAAAGTACTTTATATACAAGGGCCTGGGTGTGTGCACACTCATAAAAGTGCTTATGTTATAAGCTAGTATACAGTTGTATTGAAAGGAGCTGTTGGGACAGTAGACAAGCCAGGACTTTGGGTTCATCATCTAACCAAAATTCGAAGCACCTTCTGACAGGGAAATCCAAGTTTTGAGACCCTCAACTTTGGAAAAATAATGTGTGCTTCAAGTAGTTTAAAAAAATATTTCAGGTCGGATGCAATGGCTCACACCTGTAATCCCTGCACTTTGGGAAGCTGAGGCTGGTGGATCACCTGAGGTCAGCAGTTCAAGACCAGCTTGGCCAACATGGCGAAACCCCATCTCTACCTAAAAAATAAAAAAATCAACTGGGCGTGGTGGTGGGCACCTGTAGTCCCAGCTACTCAGGAGGCTGAGGCAGGAGAATCACCTGAACCTGGAAGGCAGAGGTTGCAGTAAGCCGAGATCATGCCACTGCACTCCAGCCGGGGCGACAGAGTAAGAGTCTGTCTCAACAACAACAAAAATTCAGTAGTTGGGATGCTACAGTTTATTGAGTACCTGCTGGATGCCAGGCATTGTACTGTGTGTATGTGTTTTGTTGTTGTTTTAAAGAGACTAGGTCTCACTATGTTGCCAAGGCTGGCCTTGAACTCCTGGTCTCAAGTGATCCTCCTTCCTTAGCATCCCAAATAACTGGAACTATAGGTGCCCACCACCATTCCCAGCCATGCTGAGTATTTTATATGCATAGTATAGTGGCTAATACCATAGACTCTGGAGCTAGACTGCCTCAGTTCAAATCTTGGGCAGAGTACTTATCTGTGCTTCTGTTTTCTTATCTGTAAAATGGGAATAATCATAGTACTTACTTCAGGGTTGTCATGAGGCTCAAATGAGTTAATATGTGTAAGCCACTTAGAATAGTTTCTGTCACATAGTTATATAAATGTTAGGTATTGTTGTCATTATTATTGTTATCTTTAAAAGCCTCATAAATATTGCTATAATGGTGATGTGGAAGCTGTTGCTCAGAGAGGCTAAATGACCTCCCCAAGGTCACACAGCTGGTAAGTGGGGGAACTGAGATTTCAGTTCCAGACTGCGTTCAAAGCTCAGACACTTCCCCACATTGTTTCTATGTTTAGGTTAATTTTGTTGGCTAATGCTTGGGATCTCAATAAATTTCTCTTCAACTTTAATTCTTTATCTGTGCTGAACTGAATGTTAATTTGCATACCCTTAAGGTAAAGGACCACCTTTATTGAACTTCCACTTTGAAATTTCCTGACTTCTGTGCAATGAAAATCTATGCCTTAACCATTTCAGCAATATGGTTTATTTATAGAATTGTCTTCCGGTTCACGTGTACTGGGTCTGCTTTTGGGTGCTGCGTTTTCTGTCAAAGGTTGTTTATTTCGAACCCATTTTGATTTCCTGTTGCTTTGTGAATTGGTATTATGACTTGCAACAGGAATACCAGGAAACCTGTCTTAAATGGAGCAGCCAGATTGAGGCCCTGTAGACAAAAATAAAAAACTACACATTATTCTACAGCCATATTTGGTTGTAAGTGCGAGTTAGGCATTGGTTTTATTAGGGAAAACCCTAGATATAGAAACTTCACTCTGAGCCAAACTTCTGTGAACAGTTCCGCTAAAATAGAGCTGGGCTATTAGCTCCATGTCCTTGGACAGTGACTTAATCTCTCTGAACCTCAGTTTCAACATCTAAAATGGGGGATTATTATACGTTCTTTGTGGCATTATTGAGAGGATTAAGTGAAATAATATGGTTAAAGCAAGCAGTCCAAACTTGACCTCAATTAATAGTAGCTATTGATACTAATAAAGAAGAAAAATATTCCTTTTTTAAAAATCACATCTGTTTTTATAGACTTCATACACTGATCACTAACTTCTAGTATCCCTCACTGTTAAGAATTCCATCATGAGAAATTATTTGCCTTTGTGCTACTCATTTGCTTTAAAAATGATAATGATAGCCACTATTTATTAAGCTACTATATTCCTGGCACTATGTTAGTTGTTTTACATGTATTCATTATTTCATTTTATTTTAAAGTCAAGGTTATTTTTATCATTGATGAGGAAAGTGATGCCAGGAAAGAAGAGTTAATTGCCTCAAGTTGAAATTTACATCCAGGTCTGACTGATCGTCGGCTACCTTGTACATCATTAGTAACACAAAGTTTCTTTATCATGTCTGATCCTGGCATAAAAGTTTTTGAGGCGGGGCAGGGTGGCTCACGCCTGTAATACTGGCATTTTGGGAGGCCAAGGCAGGTGGATCACCTGACCTTGGGAGTTCGAGACCAGCCTGGGCAACGTGGCGAAACCCTGTCTCTACTAAAATTACAAAAAATTAGCTGGGCATGGTGGCATGTGCTACTAGGGAGGCTGAGGCAGCTACTTGGGAGGGTGAGGCATGAGAATTTCTTGAACCTGGCGGGTGGAGGTTGCTGTGAGCTGAGATCGTGCCACTGCACTCCAGCCTGGGTGACAGAATGAGACTCAGTCTTTAAAAAAGATAATAAAGATAATATTTTTAAAAAAGTTTTTGAAAGAAAAGGTGACAGTTATCAACAGGTATTATTTTGGGGGCTCCTGCTGTTTGCTAGGCCTGTGTCAAGGGTTTTACCTGCATAATCCCATTAATTATTCCCAACCCTAAGAAATAAGTACAATTATTCTCATTTAACAGTTGAGGAAATCAAGGAACAGAAATATTCAGGAGTATTTAGTCAGTGATGGAACTAGGATTGGCTTCCAGGTCTTCCTGGCGGCAAAGCCCATGCTCTCATTCACTGCATTATGTTGCATCAAAATTTTAGGATGGGGTTTTTTTTTAAATGAGGTGTGGTACTGCTACTCAAAAGAAGCAGCTTCCAGGTATTTGATACTAACTGTTTTTAATTTTTAGCTGAGCCCAGCAACATTATGGGCAGACGCTATTAACGATCTATTTGTCATTTAGCTAGGGCTGTGTTTGTTCTATCCTGAGGTAGTTGTAGGCGATGGCATCTTTCCATGGTCAGAGACCTCAGTTGTAGAATGCCTGACTTGTGTTAACACAGTGAAGGGTCGCATTTTCCAGAGCTCTAGTTTCTATACCATGGAAGACCTCAAACCTCAATCATGCTTTAGACTCACATTAAAGGGCATTCTAATTGGTAATCAGTGCATAAGGAACCAAAGAAAATTTTAATTAAATGCTGTTGTGTGAATTTTCCAGTCATTTTATGCCTGTTGAGATGGTTTTCTTATTTAAAGTCCTCTTCAAGAGCTCTGCCTTCCCTCTTTAAACTTTATCAAGATTTTGTGCTGTTTCTCGTGTAAGGGTTTAATTAGCATCATTAAAGTTTTAGTATGCTGCATGTTTGCTTAATGGGCATTTTGGTGAAGTGGAAAGAGCTTGGGGTTTGGAGTCCAAAATGGACCAGTTACTGAAATCGCTGTGAGCCTCAGTTTCTTCATTCTGTAAAATGAGGCAAATAACATTTCTTCTAGGGCTATTGGGAAAAGGATTAGAGGTAATGTATTTAAATTGCCTAGTACTTAGCTTAGTTTATAGAAGTTGTTAGATAATTGGTACGAATTATCTGAAGTTGTAATACGGTCTCTTTTACTTAGATCTGCTTTTTGTCTTATTTTTTTAGTGGATGTTTTCTAAGGATTGTCTTCAGTCATGGCCTTGGGGGCCTTGGGATTAAAGTGCTTCCGCATGGTCCACCCTGCCTTTCGCAATTACCTTGCTGCCTCAATCAGACCTGTTACAGAAGTTACACTGAAGACAGTGCATGAAAGACAACATGGCCATAGGCCGTACGTGGCCTATCCAGCTGTACCAGTCCGCCATTTTGCTACCAAGAAAGCCAAAGGTAGAGACATGTGACATTCTCTCCTACTTCACCCCTTTCTTTTATTTGGCCCTTGAATTACAGCTGGCAGGTATCTCAGATGTACTGAATTCACCCCTTGCCAACACAAGGAAATGATGCCTCAGCTATTTCATTTGATTGCCTTAAAAGGTTACAGTGGCAGAGATGGTGTTATAACCCAGTGCTTCTTTTCTCATTACCGTGCTGCCTCATATGTTTTCTTGGTAGCTCAGATAATGCCTAATTTCTTTCTTTAGATTTAGAATTAGAGGTGTAAGTGCCAAGCAAGCCAGAATGCTTGTAGCAGGGATCAATATATTGTCTCCTTATAGGAAGATGCATGTTGGAAGTATAATTAAGACCAGAAGGTTGTTGGGCAAAGCGGGTATTAGAGCCATAGATTTAGATAGATGATCTTAATGGCTGTGTCATCCAAGAATGAGACTTTGATGTACTGCAGGTCTCAGCTTAAATGCTACTTCCTCTGGGAAGCCTTCCCTGACCTCTTAGACTAGGTCAGGTCCCCTGTTACCTGCACTCGTGCATTCTGTTATTTTACCTTTGATGCACTTAGAACAGCAGTGATTAATTAATTAAATACAAGTTTCATTATTGTTGATGTGTCTTCTATGCTGGACCTGATGAAGGTAGGGTCTATGTCGTTCTTATTTAGCACCTAACAGGGCCTGGATATAGTATGTATTGACAACTTTTGTTGAATGAAAGAATGAGTGATAGAAAATTGTCAATCAGACCAGCAATTTGCAGTGGTGGGTTAAGGAGTCCTCTCCCAAGAATGGCGCTAGATATATGCTGCTGAGTATCTCCCCACTGATTCTCCTTTTCTAATTTCATGCAGACCTTCCCCGTTCTGTAATAGGAACATTAACAAATTGCTGAAAGAAAAGTAATGCTTAGAAGACTTATATTCTGTTAATACTGTTAGTAGTAATAACCTTTGATCTGTTTTTTTGCATTATATTTTTTAAAGTTTCCATATCTTTACTAATTTTATCCTTATAATTATCCATTAAAGGAATTATAATTTTCCATTGAAGAAATCCTTATAATTATCTAGTGAATCCGGATCTCACCATTTTATAAATGAAGAAACTGAAATATATTTATGAGAAATTTGTCCATGGTCCTATCTAATTAGTGGCAGAACCAGAAACTTGAGCTCCTGGTATCTACAGTACTGCACTTTTCTAGTACAGTATACAGTAACTATAATGTGTAAGCAGCATTTTTTCATATTTTGTGGGCTATTGAGTTTTGTCTTCGTTGATCGCCTCTTTAAAAGTTGGTTGTTTAAGCCAAGTGCTGTGGCTCACATCTATAATCCCAGCTACTCAGGAGGCTGAGGCAAGGGGATTGCTTGAGGCCAGGAGTTCAAGAGTAGCCTGGGCAACATAAGGATACCTTGTTTCTTAAAAAAAAAAAAAAAAATGCTGGGCCTAGTGGCCTATACCTGTAGTCCCAGTTACTCAGGAGGTGGAGGTGGAAGGATTGCTAGAGGTGAGAAGTTAGAGGCTGCAGAAGTTGGATGTTTGACTTTTTCTTTTAGATTTATTGGATTCTTTCTGTTGTATTAGGGATGCTTATTCTTTGTCTCTAATATGTGTTACAAGTATCTTCTTTGCTTTTTACTTTGTTTATGATGTCTTTGTTGAACATGAGTTTTAAGATCATATTTTCCAGTCCTTTATCACTTGTGTCTTCTTTAAGAAATACCCCTCTATCTCAAGGTAATTTATTTCTGAATAAAGTGTGAAGTAACCTAATTTTTAAAGTTTCCTTTCCAGATGGATAACAAGTTGTTTCTAAATCGTTTATTGATTAACCTACTCTTTACTCCTGGATTTGTAGTGCCCCCTGTTGTGTTGTCAAGTTTCTTTATATATATGGTATTGTTTCTGAGCTCTTGATTTTATTGAACTGCTTCTCTCTCCCTGCACTAAATTTCATACTGCCTGATATACTGTCATAAAGTTAAATTTAGTGGTACAGATCTTTCCCCCTCACCACACATATGCTTTTCTTTTTCTTCTTGACTTTCTCCTCTTCTTTATAAAATTTATGCTCATATTGTCAAGTTTTCTCCAGACAGATCTTGCACAAGGCCAAGAGTGGTGGCTCATGCCTGTGATGCCAGCACTTTGGGAGGCCCCCAAGGCGATTGGATTGCTTGAGCTCAGGAGTTCAAGACCAGCCTGGGCAACATGGGGAAACCCTATCTCTACATAAATTAGCCAGGTGTTATGGTGCACCACTGTGGTCTCAGCCACTCAGGAGGCTGAAGTGGAAGCATCACTTGAGCCCAGGAGGTCAAGGCTGCAGTGAGCCGTGATCCTGCCACTGCTGTTCCAGCCTGGGTGACAGAGTGAGACCCTGTCTCAAAAAAAAAAGATCTTGTACAGTTCTTTAATCAGGTTTATTTCTGGGGGAATCCTATCTTTTTTTGTCACTTTTATATATATTAGTTTTTTGAGTTATAGATAAAGTATGTACATAAATCATAAGTTTGTACGTCAGTGAATTTTCACAAAGTGAACACAATCATGTAGTCATCACCCA
This sequence comes from Ateles fusciceps, assembly GCA_036589455.1. Lineage (NCBI taxonomy): Eukaryota > Metazoa > Chordata > Mammalia > Primates > Atelidae > Ateles > Ateles fusciceps. The sequence continues at coordinate 21,678,139 of JAZHEH010000952.1, forward strand.
AGTCAATAGACTGTCACTTCTATTTTGGAAACTTATCATATGTCCCTTTGAGTTGTTACTCCCCTACTGTAAGGATAGATAACCCACTATATTGACTTTAACGCCACGGATTAGTTTTGTCCTTTGTGAAGTCAATATGGATTTTGTGTCTGACTTCTATTAGTAATAATCTATTTGTGAGATATGTCCATGTTATGCATATAATGGTTGTTTGTGCTTTTTTAAAAAATGATATTCCACTGAAAGTATATACTACAATTTAATATCCATTCGGTAGTTGACAGACATTTGGGTTGCTTCCAGTTTTGAGCTAAAACAAATAATGCTAATATAAGCATTCTCGTACATGTGCTGTGGTACACATATGTCCCTTTCCCTTCTTCCCCCCTCCTGTCCCATACCCTCCCTTTTCCTCTCCTTCTCCCCCTTTCATTGGATTGGCTAGGAACTCTAGTATAATTTGCATAAATGTGATTGGTGATAATAGGCATCTTCGTTTTATTCCTGACTTTATAGGAAACACTTTTATATGTTAATGTTAAGAATTATGTTTATGAATCATAATTCTTAACGTTAACATATAAGAAGTTAACATATAAGAAGAAATCATATTACCTGACTTCAAATTATACCACAGAGCTATAGTAACCAAAACAGCATGGTATGGGCATAAAAAACAGACACATAGACTGTTAGTCCATTCTCACACTGCTATGAAGAAATACCTGAGACTGGGTAATTTATAAAAGGAAAAGGTTTAGGCCAGGTACGGTGGCTCATGCCTGTAAACCCAGCACTTTGGGAGGCTGAGGCAGGTGGATCACTTGAGGTCAGGAGTTCAAGACCAGCCTGGTCAACATGGCAAAACCCTGTCTCTACTAAAAATACAAAAGTTAGCTGGGCTTGGTAGCACATGCCTGTAATCCCATTTACTCTGGAGGCTGAGGCAGGAGAATTGCTTGAGCTCAGGAGGCGGAGGTTGCAGTGAGCTCAGATCGTGACACTGTACTTCAGCCTGGGTGACAGAGTGAGACTCTGTCTCAAAAAGAAAAAATAAAATAAAGTAAAAAGGAAAGAGTTTTAATTGACTCACAGTTCTGCATATCTAGGGAGGCCACAGGAAACTTACAATCTGCTTCTTCACAAGGCAGCCGGAGAGAGAAAAAGTGCCCCAGGGAAGGGGGAAGCCCCTTATAAAACAATCAGATCTCTTGAGAACTAACTTACTATTACAAAAACAGGATGGGGAAAACCACTCATGATTCAGCTATCTCCACCTCCCCCACAACAGGTGAGGATTATGGAAACTACAAGATAAGATTTGGGTGGGGACACAGCCAAACCATATCATTCTGTTCTGGTCCCTCCCAAATCTCATGTCCTCACAATTCAAAACACAGTCATGCCCTTCCAATAGTCCACCAAAATCTTAACTCATTTCAGCATTAACTCAAAAATTCAAGTTCATAGTTCATATGAGACAAGGCAAATCCCTGCTGCCTAGCCTGTAAAATCAAAAGCAAGTTAGTTACATCCTAGATACAGTGGGGGTGCAGGCACTGGGTAAATAAATAGGAGAAGTTGGCTAAAACAAAGGGGCTACAGTCTCCATGCAATTCCAAAATCCAATAGGGCGGTCATTAAACCTTAAAGTCCTAAAATGATCTCCTTTGACTCCATGTCTCACATCCAGGTCATGCTGATGCAAGAGGTGGGCTCCCACGGCCTTGGGCAGCTCTGCCCCTGTGACTTTGTAGGGGATAGCTCCCCTCCTGGCTGCTTTCATGGGCTAGCATTGAGTGTCTGTGGCTTTTCCTGGTGCACAGTGCAAGCTCTTAGTGAATCTGCCATTCTGGGATGGAAGACGGTGGCCCTCTGGGGACTCTGTGTTGGGTCTCTGACTTCACATTTCCCTTCCACACTGCCCTAGCAGAGGTTCTCCATGAGGGTCCCGCCTCTGCAGCAGACTTTTGCCTTTTCATACATCCTCTGAAATCTAGGTGGAGGTTCCCAAACCTTATCTTCTTCACACTCGCAGGACCAACACTATGTGGAAGCTGCCAAGGCTTGGGGGCTTGCACCCTCTGAAGCAACATCCTGAACTGTACCTTGGTCCCTTTTAGTCATGGCTGGAGCAGCTGGGATGCAGTCCCAAGGCTGCACACATCAGGTGGGCCCTTGACCTGCCCCAGGAAACCATTTCTTTCTGCTAGGCCACTGGGCCTGTGATGGAAGGGACTGCTAGAAGGTGTCTGACATGCCCTGTAGACATTTTCCTCATTGTCTTGGTAATTAACATTTAGCTCCTCATTACTTATGCAAATTTCTGCAGCCGGATTGAATTTATCCCTAGAAAATGAGTTTTTCTTTTCTGTTGCATTGGCAGGCTGCAAATTTTCAAACTCTTATGCTCTGCTTCCTCTTGAACGATTTGTCACTTAGAAATTTCTTCTGCCAGATACCCTAAATCATCTCTCTTAAGTTGAAAGTTCCGCAGATCTGTAGGACAGGGGCAAAAAACCGCCAGTCTCTTTGCTAAAGAACAGCAAGAGTCACCTTTGCTCCAGTTCCCAAGAAGTTCTTCATCTTCATATGAGGCTAGCTCAGCCTGGACTTCATTGCTTGTATCACCGTTAGCATTTTGATCAAAGCCATTCAACAAGTCTCTAGGAAGTTCCAGACTTTCCTACATTTTCCTATCTTCTTCTGAGCCCTCTAAATTGTTCCAGCCTCTGCCTGTTACCCAGTTCCAAAGTTGCTTCCACATTTTCAGGTACCCTTATAGCAGCACCCCACTCTTCCAGTACTCTATTAGTATTTACTGTATTAGTTTGTTCTCATACTGCTAATAAAAACATACCTGAGACTGGGTAATTTATAAAGAAAAGAGATTTGATTGACTCACAGTTCTGCATGGCTGGGAACTCTGGAAACTTACAATCATGGCGGAAGGCACCTCTTCACAAGGTGGTGAGAGAGAATGAGTGCCCAGTGAAGGGGGGAGCTCGTTATAAAACCATCAGTTCTCTTGATAACTCACTCACTGTCACAAGAACAGGATGGGAGAACAACCCTCATGATTGGATTATCTCTACCTGGTCCCTTCTACAACACATAGAATTATGGGAACTACAATTCAAGATGAGGTGTGGGTGGAGACACAGCCAAACCATATCATAAACCAGTGGAATTGAATAGAGAACCCATAAACAAATTCATACACCTACAGTAAACTCATATTTTGACAAAGGTGCCAAGAACATACATTGGGGAAAGGACAATCTCTTCAATAAATGGTGCTAAGAAAACTGGATATCCATATGCACAAGAATGAAACTTGACTTCTCTCTCTCATCATATACAAAAATCAAAATGGATTAAAGACTTAAATGTAAGATATCAAAACTATTAAACTACTACAAGAAAACATTGGGGAAACTCTCCAATACATTGGAGTGGGCAAAGATTTCTTGAGTAGTACCCCACAAAGACAGGCAACCAGAGCAAAAATGGACAAGTGGGATCACATCAAGTTAAAAAGTTTCTGCACAGCAAAGGAAACAATCATCAGAGTAAAGGAACAACCCACAGAATGGGAGAAAATATTTACAGATTACCCATCTGATAAGGGATTAATAACCAGAATATAAAAGGAGCTCAAACAACTCTAGGAAAAACTCTAATAATCTGATTTAAAAATGGGCAAAATATTTATATGTCTTGAAAGAAGACATATAAATGGCAAACACGCATATGAAAAGGTGCCTGGTATCATTGATCATCAGAGAAATGCAAATCGAAACTATGAGATACCATCTCACCCCAGTTAAAATGGCTTTCATCTAAAAGTCAGTCAATAACAAATACTGGTGAGGATGTGGAGAAAAGGAAACCCTTGTACACTGCTAGTAGAACTATAAATTAGCACAACCACTGTGGAGAACAGTTTGGAGGTTCCTCAAAAAACTAAGAATAGAGCTACCATATGATCTAGCAGTCCCACTGCTGGGTATATACCCAAAAGAAAGGAAATCAGTTCTCATGTTTGTTGCAGCACTGTTCACAATAGACAAGATTTGGAAGCACCCTAAGTTTCCATCAACAGATGACTGGATAAAGAATATGTGGTGCATATACATAATAGCATACTATATAGCCATAAAAAAGAACGAGATTCTGTCATTTGCAACAACATCATTGGACCGGAGGTCATTCTGTTAAGTGGAATAAGGCACAGAAAGACAAACTTTGCTTGTTCTCTAAGTGAGAGCTAAAAATCAAAACAATTTTTTGGGTCCAAAAATCAAAACATTTGAACTCTTGGAGTTAGAGAGTAGAAGGATTGTTACCAGAGGCTGGGAATGGTAGTGGAGGGGTGAGAAGAAGTTGGGGATTGTTAATGGATACAAAAAATATATACAATTGGAAAGAATGCATAACGCCTAGTAATTAATAGCAAAAAAGGGTGAATAAAGTCAGTGATAATTTAATTGTACATTTAAAATTAACTAAAAGTATAAATTGAAATGTCTGTTACACAAGGGTAAATGCTGGAGGGGGATGGATATTCTCTTTTCCATGACGTGGTTATTATTATTGCGTGCATATATCAAAGTATCTCATATAACCCAGAAATATATATACTATGTACCCACAAAAATTTTTTTTAAAGTTTTTAAACAGAAAAAAAAATATGTTTGCTTTGCTGTTGGTATTCTCTTTTAAGCAAATATCATTTATCCCTATTTTACTAGCAGCTTGTTTCAGATGGATATTAAATTTTAATCAAATGCTCTTACTGCATTTATTGAGATGATCTTTTTTTTTTCTCTTGTAATCTATTAATTGACTCAACATCAATAGTTTTTTATGATGTTAAACCACTTTTGCATTCTTGGTATGAACTTTACTTGCTTTTGATACATAATCTGTGTATACATTGTTGGATTTGGTTTGCTAGTATTAATGTAGATTTTTGAGTCTATATTTGTATGTGACATTAGCCTTAATGTAACTTTCCAGTATTCATAAGCATAGTTTTCTAGTATTATTGTTCTCTGCTCTTAAGACTAGCTTAGCCTCATAGTGTGAGTTAGGGAATGCATCTCTTTTTCTTAATGGGATGGTCTATAAAAAATCAGGATTATCAGTTACTTGCGTGTTTGATAGAACTTGCCTGTAAAGTAACATGGATTTGGGGTGCGTGTGTGTAGGTAGACTTTGAATAATAGAATTGGTTTCTCTAATGATTGTGAGACTGGTTAGATTTTTCTCTTCTTGATTTAGATTTAGTAAGTTGTATATTTTAGGAAATTTTTCATTTTTTCTGACTTTTCAAAGTTGTTGGCATAAAGTTGTCCATAATAGTCTCAAGATTATTAAGATTTCTACTGTTTTTATAATCATGTCCATTTTTTCTTTCTTAATAGTATTTATTTGCATCTACTTCCTTCTTTTCTTAATTGTTCTTGACAGAAATGTGTCAATTTTATAAACCTTTTAAACCTTTTAAGAGAGTCTTTGATTTTTTCATCTCTGTTTTCTGAGATTTTATGATTTCTGTTCTTTATTATTTACTTTCTCCTGTGTACTTTCTGTCTTCTGAGTTGGACAATTAGTTCATTAATTTTTGGCCTTTGCTGTTTTCTTTAAAAATTTTCATCATAAACATGATGCTTTGATATGCATACAGTGAAATGGTTACTTACATGCAAATTGGCATATCTATCATCTTACATAGTTACTCCCTCCCTTTTTTTTTTTTTTTTTGGCAAAAGCACTTAAAATCTGTCTTAGCAAAAAATCCAGAGTATAATACAGTATTACTAACTATAGTCCTCATATTGTACATTTGATCTTCAGATTTGTTCATCCTATATATCTACTACTTTGTATCCTTTGACTTCTATCTCTCCATTTCCTCACCACCACCACCACCCAGCCCCGCTGACCCATGCTATGTATTATTTTATTCTCTGTGTGTATTCAGCTTTTTTGTAGATTCCACATGTGTTTAGGCTGTGGTGGCTCACGCTTGTAATTCCAGCACTTTGGGAGGCCCAGGTGGGTGGATCACTTGATCCCAGGAGTGATCTATTAAAAATACAAAGATTAGCTGGGTGTGGTGGTGCCTGCCTGTAATACCAGCTACTCAGGAGGCTGAGGCAGGAGAATCACTTGAACCCGGGAGGGGGAGGTTTCAGTGAACTAGATTGCACCACTGTACTCTAGCCTGGGCAACAGAGCAAAACTCCATCTCAAAACAAACAAACAAACAAAAAGAAAAAACCCCACAACTTTAAATGCTTACTATAAGGTTATTTATTTATTTATTTATTTTAGAGACAAGATCTTGCTTTGTTGCCTAGACTGGAGTGCAGTGGCACATTCATAGCTCACTGGGAACTCCTGGGCTGAAGTGATCCTCTCACCTTGGCCTCCCAGAGGTGTGAGCCACCGTGCCTGACTTGAGTTTTTGATATTCAGTGTTTTTTTTGATATTCAGTATTTTTTTGATACTCAGTATTTTTATTATGGTCATTTCTCAATATTTAAAAATTTTCATTATGCATTTCTCTGTAGTTCATAAGTCCTATATTATTAAGAAGTGTTTAAAGTTTTTCAAACATGGTTGTTTTGAGGTTAGCTTAATTCTACTCTGTTCAGAGAACATGTTCTAAATGATACAGATTCTTTTATCTTTGTTGAGATTTGATTTGTGTGTGAAACATGGTTGTTTCATAGAAAGTCCAAATGTGCTTGAGAATAATGTGTATTTTCTTATTGCTGGGTGTATTCTATTTGATCAAATTGGGTAATTTTGTTGATCAACTTTTCTGTTTTACTTTTTAATTTGCTCACTTATCAGTTATCAAGGAAGGTATATTAAACTCTACTGGTATGCTTATAGATTGATCATTTTCTGTCTCTTTTTTTTTTTTGAGACGGGGTTTTGCCCAGCCTGGAGTGCAGGGGCACAGTCACAACCCACTGCAACCTCAATCTTCTGGGCTCAATTGATTCTCCCACCTCAACCTCCTGAATAGCTGGGACTACAGGCACACGCTGCCATAGCTGGGTATTTTTGTATTTTTTGTAGGGAGTGGGTTCCTATAATGTTTCCCAGACTGGTCTTGAACTGCCGGGCTCAAGCAGTCCACCCACCTCAGCCCCCCAAAGTGCTGGGATTACAAGTGTGAGCCACTGCAGCCAGCCAGTTTCTTCTTTTAATTCTGTTAATTTTGAGGCTATCTTATTGATATATTTAAGCTTAGAATTGTTATATATCTTTCTGGTAAATTGTTCCTGTTATCATTTTGAAGTTGTCTTCATGATTTCTAATAGTGAATTTTGTGTTAAAATCTTTTTGTTTGATGATAATGTAGCTAAACCAGCCTTCTTTTGATTAATGTTTGCCAGGGTTATAATTTTTCCATCTCTGTACATCAAACTTTCTGCAATCTTATATAATTTTTAAAAACTCCCATGTTATATTTGATTAGATTTTTAAAAATCTTACTGAGAATCTCTAACTTTTAACTGGTCATTTTGATTCATTTATATTTATTGTACTTACTAAGTATTTGTGTTATTATTTTATTTTGTACTACTTTTTTTTTTTTCCTTTTTTTGGGACAGAGTCTCACTCTGTCGCCCAAGCTGGAGTGCAGCAGCGCAGTCTTGGCTCACCACAACCTCCACCTCCCAGGTTCAAGTGATTCTTGTGCCTCAGCCTTCCGAGTAGCTGGGACTACAGGCATATGCCACCATGCCCAGCTAATTTTTTGTACTTTTAGCAGAGATGTTATTTCACCTTGTTGGCCAGGCTGGTTTCCAACTTCTGGCCTCAGGTGATCCACCTGCCTCAGCCTCCCAAAGTGCTAGGATTACAGGCATGAGCCACCAGGCCCAGCCTTATTTTGTACTTTCTTAATTATTTTTTTTCCTTTTTTCTTTTGTTTTCAAGTCCATATTTTTATTTTTAAATTTTTTATTGATATATGTTTGTACATGCTTATGGGGTATATGTGATATTTTGTTATATGCATAAATGATTGAGGTAGGGAATATGGGTTATCTAGCACCTGAAGTTTTTAATCATTTTTTTGTTTTGGGAACATTTGAAGTTCTGTCTTTTAGCTATTTTGAAAATACCTTTTTTTCCTTCCTCTTTTTCTATTGGATTAAGTTTCTTTATTCCTCTCTTTTAAATTCTGCTGATTTGGAAGATATACATCTAATCATATTGTTTTGATAGTTACCCTTAACCAATTTTTTTAACCTTTTTATAGAAATAAAAAAGTACTGTAGGAAAGTTCAGCTATCATGAATTTCACAAGCTGAAATCACTTATGTACCAGCACCCAGATCAAAAAACAGAACATTCCTAGCATATCAAAAGTCCCCTTTGTGCTTCATTCTAGTAAGTACTACCCTCAACCCTTTGCAGATAACTATTATTCTGACTTCTAGTAGCATGGATTAGTTTTGTCTGGTTTTTTACTATTCAGTTTATATTCTCATATCTGGCCTTTGTACTGTACAGTTTTGTATTCTTGTGTCTGGCCTCTGTGTTGAACATCATGTTTGTGAGACTCAAATTTTTGTGTGTAGTTCATTCTTTCTCATGGTTGCATAGTATTTCATTTATAAATACTACTATTCATTCTAATATTGACAGGCATATCTTTAAATTTTTAATGTTCATATTTGGTTTTAAAAGTTTAAAGTTGAGGATATTATTTCCATTATTTCTGGCTTCTGTTGTTGCTCTTGGAAAGTATTCTAAGTTTTAATCCTTCATGGATAATTTGTCTTTTCTCTTGGGCTTTTATAAAGATCTCTTTGTCCTTTGTTTTCTGTATTCACAAGATGTGTAGGTATGGATTTACTTTTATTGTCCTATTTGAAACGTGTTTTTCAGTCTGAAGATCCACATCTTTATCAGTTAGGAAGAAAACCTAAGCCATTGGTTTCAAAGCATAGTGGTAACTTGGGCAAATAAATGTTTTTAAAAAATCACTCTGTTGCTTACCAGTTGGTTACTTTGGACGAAACATTTAAATGGCTTGTGCTTCAGATTTCTCATCTGTACAATAGGGACAATACTAATTGCTATTCTTCCTACCTTGGAGAGCTATCTTGGATAGCAAACAGGAGCATGTACTTAAAATTGCACTGCAAATTATAATATGTTACACGAATAGTACAGGATTGAGCTCCCTGTAGATGTTCAGCAAAATTTATTGAATGAATCTCACTAAACATTTGTTGACTGTTTAATGAATAAACAGTATAAGTATTAAAGTTTTACTCTTTTTCTCTTTCCCCATCCCCCATGAAAGAAATGCGAGAATATTTGCATCACTCACAGAAATTATGTATACACATATTATAGAATGTATATGAAAAATCACTAGGATGATTTAGACATAAATTCAAATTGTATTCAGCTCCCAATGCTATTGATTTTCTAAAATATAAGCCACTGTCTCTACCATTGGTAGTGTTTAATGTCTGTAAACTACTGTTGTTCCTTTTGTCTGTACCAGCCATCAGATATTGTGTGCATATCCTTGTCTTCTTATTCATTTTTTAATGAATTAATGTATTTTCTGTCTTTCTAATTAGATTTTGTGGAGATGGGCTAGTGGAAAGTTCATGGGTTTAAAATTAGGCAGATCTGGAACCAGATCTTGACTTTCCCGTTTCCTGACCTGTGACATTAGGCAAGTAGCTTTACCTCTCTCATCTTCTGTTTACTTTTCTGAAAAGTAAGGAATTAATTTAGTTATGGATTCCCTGCTATGTGAATAGTATTCTTTTAGGTGTTTGAATGATTTAATTTGTATCCTTGTAACAACCTTGCAACATTCTTTTACAGGTAGGGAACTTGATACTCAGATAACTTGCCTAAGGTCATAAAGCTATTATGCATTATAGCTAGACTTTTAACCTGGGCTGTCTGATTTTAAAGCCTGTCCCCTCAGTAATACCTGAGAAGGTGTTTAGCACAGTACGGGAAATCCAGTTGACATTCAGTTAATATAGGCACTTTTCAGTGCAGTGATAGTTTTATAATTTTCTAACACTTTACATTTTTCCTTGTGCATAGTAGGTACTTTCTTCACTAATTGCTTATTGGCTCTGTTTATGCTGCTGTTCTTTTATTCACTGAATGTTCACTTTTTAGCCAAAGGGAAAGGACAATCCCAAACCAGAGTGAATATTAACAGTGCCTTGGTTGAGGATATAATCAACTTGGAAGAGGTGAATGAAGACATGAAGTCTGTGATGGAAGCACTCAAGGATAATTTCAATAAGACTCTCAATATAAGGACCTCACCAGGTTAGTGACTGAACCAATGTTCCCGGGAGGGATGTAATGGAAAGAGCATGGCTTTGGCAGAGTTGAGTTTGAGTCCCAGCTTTGCCACTTACTGACTGGTGGCCATGGGCAATTACTTTACTTTCCTGGTCCTCCGTTTTCTTGTTTGATTCTTACCTTACAGCTTTAGGGTGGGAATGAAATAAATGAGGTAACATATATTGTGGTCTAACACAGCGCCCGGCATATAGTTAACACTATATTTATCCGTGTAGCAAATTTTTGTCTACTGTGGAACTAGGCGTTGTGCTAGTGCATAGTAGTGAACAAAAAACAACAAATTGTCTTTGCTATCATGGAATTATACTCTCAAAGAAATGAGACTTTTATTACGAATGTACTATAAACACATCTAGGTATTTAGTCTCGTAGTAACTGACATCTTTGGTCCGATTTTTCCAATTTGTCCTATCTGGCAGCTCTATCCCTTACCGGGAACCAAATGGATACAGACCTGCCCAAGTGAGGCATTTCTGTACCCCTGAGCTTGACCAGGAAGATTCCGTTTGGGTTAATAACTTCCTGAAAGTGGCTTTTCTAAGTGGGAAATGTCAGAACTGTCTAGGCGAACTGTTTGCAGATGTGATGGAGAAGTGAGTTGTCAGCTGATGGTGTAAGCAGGCAGGAAAAATCCAATTGCTGTTAAATTAGCCTTTTGCAAATTGTCATCATCCTAAAGTTAAACCTGAGACCCCCCTCTGAAGGTATCTGGGAGCTTGGGCTGTTCCTACTCACATCTTGATTAGGGTAGTTCATAAGAAAACTAGAAATATTTCATGAACTTGCTCTTAAGAAAACCAAGTGAAAAATACACAGCTCCTTACAAACACTATCAGAAACATACCGAGTTCAGAGATGAGATCCAGTGTGAAACTAGAAGACTGTTCCCGTCATTTGTCAACCTTTGGACTGGGGCATTTCTGCCTTTACTGACAGTAGAGCGTGCCATTCAATCTCTCTCAACTGTTTATTTTAAACTTGCTTATTATTTTAGGTATGAAACTGATAAAGTGCTCTGTCTCCCTTGTGCTTTCTGGCCTGTTAACATTCTGCAGCTGAAACCAGAGAGCAGTTTGAGAGGAGCTCGGGGAGAAATGTGATACTTAAAATTAGCCAGCAAACTCCACTCTTGTTGAACTTAAAAAGATGATGGGCCTGGAAAGAGGTTGGGAGTGTAATTTGTTAAATGTTAACCTCTGAGAAATGAGGGGCAGGAATGAGGCTGAGGGAGATTCTCGCTGGGGGACAGATTGAGGGAAAAGGATTTGATGCATTACGTCGATATGGATTTAGGAACGGTAACCACCACAACTGCATTCTGAAATGCCTGTGTTGGGACTTCTGTGGCAAAGGATCTTATGGCAAATCAGGAAGACTGAATTAAGATCCATTTTCAAAAGGCCTCCTGTTGGTATTTCCTCTTTCCTTTCTCTTCAGGATTATGTTTGTATAACATTCTATGTAGAACTTAGGGCCATGAAGAGACTGGTTGAAACAGACTAAACTTAGCTAGTCTCTTTTGCCAGATTCTTCCATTTTATCTTTCATTACTATCTGAACCAACAGGTACTTTTCCCCTTATATTTTGCTCTCTCTCACAGCAATTTCTGTCTCTGAGGTCACTGACACCTTTTAACAGTTGTTTAGATACAGGTTTATTTGCTGTCCTCTTCCCTTTCATCATCCATGCTTACATTCATTTACTATCAAAGCATTATTGAGCACTTTTTCTGTGCTGATTGCTTTAATATGTGCTGTGGATACAGAGAGAAAAGATACTGTCCCCACCTTCCAGTAGCCCAGAACCTAATGTGAAGGGTCAAACAAGTAAACCAATATGTGTAAAAGCATACAACAAAGCTGAGTGGTGAAGACCAAATGACTTTGGAGTTGGTCAGACCTGGGTTTGAATTCAGGCTCCATTAAGAGCCATTGTGATCTTGGGCAAGTTACTCTGTATCCCTCAGTTGCCTTGTCTGTAAGGTAGAAATAATAATAACTATCTCATAGAGTTATTGTGATATTGACAGCAAATACATTATAGAAAGCATTTGTCATGATATCTTGCTCATAAGAAGTATTCAGTAAATATAGGCAATCATCATTATTATGGAAATATGCTCAGATGCTGGGGGCTTATAAAAGGGATTTGTAATCCAGCCTAGGAGGTCAGACAAGATTACTGAGATTAGATGCCACTATATCTGACTGTTAAGGAATAAGCAGGATTTAGCTGAACAGAGAAGAGTGTTCTCAGTAAAAGGACAATTATATGCAAGAGTCCTGAAGCAAGACAGAACAGAGTACATTAGAGAAATTAAAACAGAATGTCTAGAAATAATAATAGTCAACATTTATTGGGACACAGTTTAAGTGCTTTTCCTACACTCTGTCATTTAATCTTCATAAAAACCCTATGAGATAAAAGTATAATTTTTGTGTCCCATTTAGAAATCAGGAAACAGAGGCCAAGAAGACTAAAGGGATCTACCCACGGTCACACAATCAGAAAGGGGCAGAGTTGGTATTTGAATGCAGGTCTTCAGAATAACAAAGACTTTTACCATTATACCTCCTGGACTTTTCCAGGTTGAAGCCACTAGTGTCAGCAACCTTCTGTCTTATGATGGCATTGAATCTGGTTGAGTACCTCAAATCAGATCTTTGGGCCATGGTATGGTACTGCATTATTCTAACAACATATTGCTAGGACAACTCCAGTTTGTTTAAAAGACTCCATTTCCCCCCCTTTCTCTTTGTGTCTCAGAATGAGCCATCCTTGAGTGGTTCCTACTGTGAATGGTAAGGTTTTTCTTCTAGTTCTCATTTGCATAGGAAATAAGGGAATTTGAATAATGCCTCTTTTCCATCTGTAACTGTAGCTTTATTGCATGCTTTCTTGCATTTTCGAAAATTTTTCCCAGGGTTTTCCAGAATCTAGATGCGGATAAAGATTATATCCAGGATAATAGGAAAATGTTAATGGTTTTTGTTGTTGTGTTTTGTTTAATGGGCTTGTTTCTAAAGGGGATCTAAGTACCAAAATGAAGGGTCATATAAGCAAATGGTTCCAAATCTGGCTGTCAGACTCATGTGCTGAACCTAAAATAAAAATTACAGGCTCCTCTAAATCACAGGCTCTGAAGCCTCTACAGAATCAGGATCTCCTGGGGTGGGGCCCAGGAATCTAATTTTAAAAGCTCCCTGGTGATTCTGATGCACACCCAGTTTTGAGTTCCATTTGTAAGGGAAAGAGCCTTGATTGAAATCAGAATTAAGCACACCTGAGTTTGGTCGTGGCTCTTGTTTTGCCTTTTGTTACTCCTATGATCTTGGCATGTTTATTCTTCTCAACTCTTATTTTCTCATCTATAAAATGGGGGTAATAATGCAGTTGTTACAGGGTAGTTGTAAGGACTAAAAGGGATAATAAGAGGTACCACTTTAATGCATATTTTTTGGTGTTTATTGTATACTTGTTTATATTTAGTTAGACTCCTTTAGCCACAGTCCTCACTCTGATCCTCTAAGATAATTATTTTTTGACTGAATTAGAAACCAAGGCACAGAGAAGATAAGTAACTAACCCGAGGTTTCATAGCAAGTAAATGTCAGAGTTGCTTGTGAGGCTGATCAGCCGTTTCCAGTTTTCGTTCTAAAAGTCCTGTCACAGAAAATTCTTCAGCTGCAGGCAAACCAGGATGGTTGGCCACCCTAGTTGCTAGTGAGGAATTCCAACCTAGTTCTGTCAACATTTCAAGCTTTTCTATCACATGATACTGCTCTTCCTGTGAAAGCCCCTTGTACACTCTTGTCACATTGATAAGAATCCCTAAATGTTTGTTGAATCTGAATTATTACTATTATTTTGAGACAGGATCTCACTCTGTTGCCCAGAGTGGAGTGCAGTGGCACAATACAGCTCCACCTCCTGGGTTCACGCAATCCTCCCACCTTAGCCTCATTGCTAAGTAGCTAGGTTTCCAGGCACATGCCACCATGCCTGCTAATTAAAAAAATGTAGAGATATGATCTTGCTATTTTGCCCAGGTTGGTCTCAAACTACTGGCCTCAAGCATTCCTTCCACTTTAGTCTTCCAAAGCTCTGGGATACCAGGCACGAGCCACTGCATCCAAACTGAATCTGAATTAGACAGGTACTTAGATGTGGGGCTACTAAGATTCTTTGGAATTCTAAAATTCTATTATTTTTCTTTTAGGATCCCTTGACCAGATTGCTGTGGTAACTGCTGACGGGAAGCTTGCTTTAAACCAGATTAGCCAGATCTCCATGAAGTCGCCACAGTTGATTTTGGTGAATATGGCCAGCTTTCCAGAGGTAAGGTGGCCTTACTAAAATCCCTCTCCATGGGCTCTTTTGGCATGGAAGAAACTGGGTCATATCAGGAGGAAGTGTTCTCTTCAGCCAAGAGTGAAACAAGAGAGAAGACATAATAAAGAGAATTTAAGAATAAGGAAAAGCTCTCTTCCCGTTTCCAAATTCCTTTTCTGTTAAACTCAAATGCTATAGAGGCTAGGTAAGTCGTTTAAATACCCAAACAGGCCCCATCTAAGAAAAACAATACTGAAGATGCAGTGATTGGTGCTTGGCCAGTGTGGAAAGGCTCTGGTGACCTGGAGAGCCTGTGCATTGTCTGAGGAGGGTGCTTCTGCCCAGCTCCTGCTGATCATCCCAGGCAGAATGTAGGCTTGGTAATCAGTGTTACCTGATATTATGATTTTTATTTCCAGAAGCTAGTAACACAGATATTTATGTGAGATATTTATTCTTTAAATGTTGATGACTAATTTACTTCTTTAAAGACTATGAGGCAAATAAAACCATATTTTAATGAGCCAGATATGGCCTGAGGGCCACCAGTTTGTGACCTCTGAATTAGTATTTGGAGCAGACCCTCCAGGAAGTCCTTTCATACTAGACTGGCCCTTGCAGAATATTGCATGGAACACAGTGCTTTTTTGTATTAGGTCATTGCATCATTGAGGCTTTATGATTTTAAGTGTAGTTGAGGAAGGTAATTGGGCTTTTTCTTATTGGTCCACTAGGAATTGGCCTGGATTAGGAGTCCTAGAGTACCTGGAATCGGGTCCCATCTCTGCCACCAACTGGCTGTTTGACCTTGGGCAAGTTGCTTCACTCTCTGGGCCTCCATTTCCTCATCTGCTAACATGAGGTGAAGGAATCCTCCTGTTCTTACTGTTTATTTCAGTAGTTGTATTCCAAAGTCATAGACCAACATTGGACCTGTTGGATTTGACAAACTAGGCTAAAGATAGGAGAAAGGGAAAAAGACCTTGCTGTGAACACACTGTTTCAAATCAAAGGGCTCTGATAGCTAATGGGCCAGGCACACACCTGTGGGGTGATGTTACCACTGCCTTACCCCATTCTCCATACTACAACCAGAATGAGTTTTTGAAAAATATATATTGTGCCAGGCTTGGTGGCTCATGCCTGTAATCCAGACACTTTGGGAGGCTAAGGTTAGAGGATCCCTTGAAGCCAGGAGTTCAGAACCAGCCTGGGCAACATAGTGAGACCCTCACTCTACAAAATTTCAAAAGTAAAAAATTAGCGAGGTGTGATGGCACACGCCTGTAGTCCTAGCTACTCAGGAGGCTGTGGTGGGGGGATGGCTTGAGTCCAGGAGTTTGAGGCTGCAGTGAGCTATGATCACTCCACTGCACTGCAGCCTGGGTGATAGAGCAAGACCTTGTATCTTAAATAAGATATATATATAAAAGATTGTGTCATTTTTCATTCCCATGATTTCCATTATTGGTGTCTTCCAGCAATCTTTAAGAAACAGTCCAAAATCCTCCTCACTGTGGCCTATATGGCTTTGCTTGATCTGGCCTCGCCTGTCTTTTCAGTTTTGCCAGTCTTATGCCACTGTCATCCTTGTACAATGCTTTAGCCACACTGGTCTTCCATTTCCTCAAACACGCCAAACCCTTTGCATCCTTAGAGCCTTTGCATACCCTGTTCCCGTTGCATGGTTCCACTCTTGCCTGGCTAATTCCTACTTACATTTTGAATCATAGCTTAAATGTCATTTTGTAGGGAAGGCTTTCCTGAGCTCTCCAATCTAAATTATTCCTCCACACTAAGTTCTCCTATACAGCACAATTCTTTATCTTTCTTGCACTTATTACTAATATACATTGGTTTATGAATTTATTTTTCATCTCATTTTTACTAGAGTGTAAGCTTGGAATGTAGGAATGTCGAATTTGCTCGTTGTGTCCAGCACCAAACACAGTGCCTGGCACATGGAAGCATTCAGTAAATTTTCCTTGAATGGGTGAATACTGGTTATTAGGTTAATAAAGGGAGGCACTCATTCCTGGTGTTACTGAGGAACAGAGAAATGGATGAAAGGGAACTGTCAACTCTTTCTCCTTCTGGCCCCCTCTGAACCACTGAGGCCTCTCCGCCTTGTTCATCGAATCCCATAGGCACTGCGGGCCAATTTAGGGAATAGCCTCCTAATTACACAGCTTGAAGACCTCATCAGGCAGATTGCTTTTCAGAGCCAGCCACTTCTGTTATTAAATAGCAAATAGCATTCACAGAAGAAGCACCTGATTGGCCACCGGAGCATCTTAGGAAGCAGGAGGAGATATTAACAGCTTAATTTTTTCTTAGGAAGTTGGAGTATATCTTCATTTTTCAACCCAGACATCTTTGCCATTTGTTCAAGTTGAAATTCCGTGGGTTTTGAAAAAATCCTTGCAAGTGTCTCGGTAGAGAGGTTCATTTATAGGGACAGAATGAGGAAGTGTGAGTTACATTGTCTTTTGAATTCCTTTATCTCATCTGTTGTATATATTAAACAAATAGCTCTAACTAAATATTTCCTTCCTCCAGCTTAGAAGCTGCCCATAGAGTACCTAGGTTCATAGCTTCAAATGCTGAGCTAATCCTCTCTGTGTTTACATAATTTCTTTCTGTTTCACATGCAGTTGGCTTTCTTTCCAAACCTGAGCATTTCCATGGCATGCTGTAGTGACACGATGCAGATTTACATGGGTAATCTTTTTGAATGCATTGAAGACAGAAAACTGTGTTGCATTTGTTTAACATGTGTCCCGCTTGATAAATGATACACATAGTTGCTGCCTTCCATAAACTTGCCTGCAGCTAAAGTTAATGATGGGAAAGAAAGGAAGGGAATAAAAACCACAGCATGATTTGGACAAAACAAGGCAAATGAAAAAAAACCAACAACAATGAAAAAAACCACAACTCTGCAGGCACCATTATTGCTCTTGTGGAAGGAAGAAAACGAATGTGTATTGATTATCTCCTTTGTCGCCAGTCTATTTCTCATGTTTTGTTTCATATGGTCAACACAGGTACTCGGTAAAATTAGGCATTATTTATTTCATTTTATAGACGAGGAAACTGAGGCTCAAAGAAGTAAAATATCTCCACTAGGTTCACACTGTTGTGACAGAGCCAGGATTTGAACATATCTCTGTTTGACATGAAAAAGCCTGTGCTCCTTTCATCATTCATTCATTAATTCAGCACATATTTTTTGAGTCCTCACAAGTGATTAGTTTCTATTTGAGGTGCTGGGAATTCACTGATTATGAAGACAGACTATGTGTCTACTTACATAGACCTTACATTCCAAGGACTTACTGGGATATGAAGAAAATAGAAGGCCAATAATTGATATGGAACTAGCAGAGTCGACTTGAATCCAAATTATCAAAGACTTGTTCACCTGTTTACAAAAGTCTTCCCATTTTTTTTTAAATTTAGCACAGATTAGCTTAGAATAACAAAAGCAGACACTACTAATTGATCACATCACTCTTCTCTGCCTGACCCCAGATGGGATTTGTGATCTTCCTCAACACACTGCTCCAAGCTGCCACAACCAGTTAGTTATGTCGTCATTTGAGAGCAACCCATTTGCCCTGGGATACTGTCGAGCATCCTCTCTGCAAAGGGATGAAGCATAAGAGATGGAAAGTCTATAGGAATATATACCTCTTTAGTCTGAACCATGAGTAGTTTTTCAGCTGTCATGTGGGAAAATGACTAATTCCCTGAGGTTCAGAGTCTACCATGTCAAAGGAAAATATATCTAGAATATCCTAGAAGAGCTGCCTCTTTCAGTAGGTTTGTTTGCAAAATGAAACTTTGATTCATTATTTTTCTGCATATGAAAAGATGCAGAAAAGTTAGATTTTGAGCCGCTATATACATGAGGTAAAGGAGATGAGTTTTTCTAATAGATCTGAACCAGATCACTGGTATATTCAATCAACAAGCTTTTACTGAGCACTTACCAGGTACCTGACACAACTTGTACTGGGAAGATGTAAATATTGAGACATAGTTCCTGCCCAGCTTGGTGTCAGTAATCGGTGCTCTAGTGCCGATAGGGAAAGGTTTTATGGAGACACTTTGGTCAGCTTGTGAAAGGGAGGTAGTAGTGATAGGGTGTTAGAGTAGTGATTATCAGTCATTCATGAGAAGCTGTAGAACAGGGTTGAAAGACTTGAGATTGGACTACTCCTTCATAGTAAAGATTCCCTCTTTATTGTTAACTTTATAATCTGTGTTTTATTGAGGAAAATGGCATTTCTTTTACAGAGAAAAATTAATTTCATTGTGTTGAGCTGGGGATCTAGAAAAAAAAATAAAGGCAGAGCAGCATCATTGGATTGAATCTCCATTCAGTCTCCTCTTAACTCTGCTAGTAACTGGAAGTATGGTGGGTGGAGGTCCCCAAACCATCTCTCTTGGGCTGTCAGGGAAGACCAGCCTACCCTTGGGGATGTGACCCTATTCTACAAGTTCCTGTTCACGTAATGAAGAGACTTGGTTATGTCAGAGATCCCTTCCAGGTCTGATAATCTGTGACCAGAGGTACTATTTTAAGAATGTACTATTTTAGGAAGTGGCCACAGTGTTAGATTCTGTGTACAGCCTCCCAAGAGGATTCTTCATCTGTATGTGGAAGTTCTGGTTTGTCTTTGTGACCTTATAGTAACACCTCATGTAGCTGTACCAGTAAGGTTATTTAAAAATGAAATGAATGGAGCCGGGTGAAGTGGCTCATGACTGTAATCCCAGCACTCTGGGTGGCCGAGGCAGATGGATCAGGAGTTCGAGATCAGCCCGACCAATATGGTGAAACCCTGTCTCTACTAAAAATACGAAAATTAGCAGGGCGTGGTGGCACATGCCTGTAATCTCAGCTACTCAGGAGGCTGAGGCACAAGAATAGCTTGAACCCGGGAGGTGGAGGTTGCAGTGAGCTGAGGTGGTGCCACTGCACTCCAGCCTGGGACAGAGCAAGACTCTGTCTCAAAAAAAAAAAAAAAGAAAAAAATGAAATGAATGAGTTTTATAGGCAGAAAACCTAGAAAAGTAAAATAGGTATGGATCAACCCCCGTTCATTTGAACTAGAAAGTCTAGGAGGAGCTCAAGTGTAGGAATTGGCCTCTGAATCCAAGTGCTGTGAATTGGCTCTAGTCAAATCTAAAATTCTTTTGAAAATGTCAGGCTTTGTTTTTGTGAATTCCACATTGTCATGTCAACGAAAGGATCTCTCTTCCACACTGCTTTCTTGTTATTCTTTAGGATTGCATACCAGGTGTAGTTATAATGTTGCTTGAGTGTGAGGTGAGGCACTTTGGGAAATGAGTGTGCCAGTGTGCCAGCTGGAACATTAGTAACCAAACTGTCCGAGAAGGCCCTGAAGGATGTTGGGCAGGATAGCAGTACATCAAGCTACATGAGGACATCAACTCCACCTTGTTTGGGGTTTTATGCATTCTTACCTTTATATAATAAATGTATGTAATGTGTATAATAAATGTATATAATGCTTATATGACTGCCCTTGCCTGAGTATTACTATGTGCCGGGAACAAAGCAAGATGCGTCGCTCATGTTACTTCACTACCTCTCTGAGGTTTAGGTGCCACATGGTCTCAGATGATGAAGTATAGACTCAGAGAGGTCAGGGATGTGCCTAGGGTCACATAGTTACCAGAGCTGGGATTTGAACTCTTTCTGACCCCAAGCCCATGCTTTAAACTAGTATACCACACCACCTTTGCGTGAGCATGTAACAGCAGAGATGGCTCATTCTAAGATGTGAGTGAGTTTGGTGTGAGTGCAGATGTGAATGAGTTAAATTTACTTACTCATTCCAAATCGGCACTGGTATATTTTGAGTGTAAAATGTCAACTGGATTTTTTTTACGTATGAAATCTTTCATCTGTCTTTACACCAATCTTAGCAGAGACCAGCCCCCCCTCCCTTGAGGATTTATTGTGGTTTTGATCTGGGTTGCCTCAAACCATTGAAATCTTTTCAAAGAAGCAAAGCTGTTTTTTTTTTTATTTTTTCTTCTTTCTTTTTTTTCCCCCTGCAGTACACTGGTACCAGGAGTGGACATAGTTTGCTATTCAGCTTGATCAAAGCACTCTACACCAATGTAACTTCCTGATCTTACTGGTAACAGAACTAAATGTTTCCATGTTCTGCCAAGATGGGTTGCCAGTTATCGACAGAGGGCTTGCATCTGGTAATAATTATTTACTAATTCTGTTTACCTTTTGATCTGGTTTTCAGTGTACAGCTGCAGCTATCAAGGCTATAAGAGAAAGTGGAATGAATCTGAACCCAGAAGTGGAAGGGACACTGATTCGGATCCATTCCCCCAGTAAGTTTGGCTGAAATTCACATACTTTGATGAAATGGGGTGGTTGTCCTTGGAAGGAAACCAGCAAACACCCTACTGTACTGTTAGGCCATTAACATACCTTTCCTGCACCTTTCACCCTGGCAAACATCTTTGGAGATCACTTTACTGATTCAGAAATACATATTGAGTGCCTGTTATGTACTAGGTGTGAGGTTTGCAACAGTGAGCTTGAGAATTTGTTGTCCTTTCATAGTTTACATTCTTGTTGGGGGAGGTAGGACAAATAAATAAAATTCTTCCAGATAATGAAATGCTATGAGGAAAGAAAAGGCAGTGGGATCCAAAAGAGAGTGACTTGGTGAGGATGATGGTGGCAGGGGCACCTTTAACCTGGGAAGACTCTTTTTTATTTTATTTTTATTTTTTATTTTTTAAAGGGAAGACTCTATGCAGGTAACATTTTTAGTGAGAGCTAAATGATGAGGAACCAGTCTAGGGGAGAGCATTTTGGGCAGAGTGAACAGCAAGCACAAAGGCCCTAAGTCTGAAAAGAGCTTGACACTGCTAGTCTCTAACTTAGATTCTTTAAAGAGCTGTTTTTTACATTAGCCGTTGCTATGTAAAGGCTAATGTAAAAGAATTATTTGAAGAATTATTGAAGAATTTTAGACATGAGAACAGAATATTATTAATTATATAAATATATAGAACTTAAAGTTTTAAGTGGATAAAAATAAAATGTTCATTTTTAAATTAAAAAAAAAAGAAGAGAAAATACAGGACCTTGTCCTTTTTGAGAAAGAAAAAAGCCAGTGTGTGTGTGAAATGCAGGGAGAGAGGGTGGTAGGAGAGGAGGTTGGACTAGTCAGTCGAGGCTGACGGTTTAGGCTTTATAAGTCATGGTGAGCATTTGGGCTTTATTCTCATTGTGATGGGAAGTCAGTGGAGGAGTTTAGGAAGGGGAATGACCTGATCTGATGCTGACTATGTGAGAGTCTCTCTGGCTGCTGGTTTAACAAATGGACTGTAGGGGGACAAAGTGGACACAAGGAGGACAGTCAGGAGGCACCTGCAGCAGTCCAGGTGAGACACATCTTCTCAGATTCCACAGCAAAGGATTGAAATCCCTATTCCTCCACAGTACCTCACATATAGCAAGGCCCAAATAAGTGTTGAATTAACTAATTCAATCTTTCAACAAATATTTATTAAGCACTAATGACATGCCAGATACTTTTTTAGTTGTTGGAATATAGCAGTAAACGAAACAAACAATGAAAAGTCTCTCTCTTCCTCAGGCCTCCCTGAGAGTTGCATAGGCACAGTAAATAGAAAATAAATACATAATGGAATGTCCAGTGATGGTAAGGACAATGAAGAAAAACAAGCAAAGTAAGGGGATAGGGAGATTTGGAGCTTTTATTATAGGTAGGGAGGGTCAGGAAGAAAGTGACATTTGAACAAAGACCTAATGAATGAAGCTTCCAGATAACTAAAAGGGAGATGGAATTGAACACTAGTTGAGCGTCTTTTTGTGCCACACATTATCCTGTATTCCTTTACATGTATAGCCTCATTTGTCTTTAATCCCTGTAAAGTAGGTTTTTCCTAGGTATGGAAATTTAGGCTCAGAGAGGTGAAGTAATATCTTTGAGGCCACGTAGGTTGTGCGGAAGCCACACAGCTTGTGCTGAAGCTGGGGGCTCAAACCCAGGTTTAGTTGATTCCAAAGCCTCATGATATACCCATACCCACGCAGACAACAAGAATCAGTCTCAACATGGGGAGTCCAGAAACTTTCCACACTGAACTTTTTCCTGCTTCATGGCCAGAAAATGGCTGTCTTGTTCCATTGTGTTCTCAGTACTCTGGGAGGCTGAATTAACACTCTGCTTTGAAATCATGTAAACTGGGAGGAATGTAACCTAATGTTTAAGAAGCAAATAGACCTGGGTTCAAGTCTAGTATCTGTTTGTTTGGCAAGTTCATTGATTTGCTTGGTGAGTTTTCTGAGAATGTGTGTGTGCCAGATTCTGTGCTGGGGACGTATAGGTCTGATGTATACCTCATGGAGCTCACAGGCTGTATGCCAGGCTTCTTGTTTATATTGCCTCCAGCTTACTTGTGCAAGTTGCTAGGACCCACATTTATAGACGAAAAATGTGAAGTTCAGAGAAATTAAGGGACTTGCCCAGATCATATGACCGGTAAATAGCAGTAGGATTTGAAGCCTGAGTTTTTCTGTTACTTTTCGCCTGCATTTTCTATGTCGATGCATAATTCTGGAAAGTGGTAAATGTACGCATGGACATTAGAAGCAAGATTTACAAAGGTAATAGTAGTCAGCAGGTTTATTTTCTAGTTTTTGCTGTCCTGTTTGTGAAACCTTGGACGGCCACTTAACCTCCCTAAGCCTTGGTTTTCTGATATACCGGATGAAGGGGTTGTTCTTAGTGGCCTGCCAGGTCCTTTCTGAAGCTCCAGAATTCTGTGAGGCTGTGAATTTGTGCTACCAAATGCTCATTGCTGATTTGGATTCTTCTTAGGGTGACCCAGTCGTATATCACATTTTTCTTTCAAAGATCTGGTTGATATAATATTCATTTCTGCAGCCCCACAGTAGTAAATGATCGCTGTTGGTGCATTGTATGTAGGTTTGAAAGATCAGTGAGTTTAACTCAAATTTCCAAAGATAATGGCGATCTGTGACATTATTTTTTACATTATGTTACTTTGGCTAAGGGGCGTAATCCAAGAGAAAGTTGATGGACCAAAACCATCTGCTCCTGCAAACCTCATTTTTTATAAACTTTCTTCCCTTTGACAAGGTGGTGGGGTCATGAGGCCCCTTACTGAATTATAATGTTTGGTAGTTTTCCAGATAAAAAAATGAATGATCTGTTCTTTATTATGGAGGCTGTGTCACGTGAGAGGATAAAGGTTGATTTATAAGTAAGAGGATCAAGGTTTTTACTTGGTTTTAGCAGTGACTTCCATATGACTCTGGGCACATTGCCCTAGCTGCTTGCTGCCTTTTAGTTCCTTATTTGTAAAATAGGTGAAATAGCGCATAATGATAAGCAGAGATGTTGTGAAATTAATAGAGAAAATAAATTAAGTGGTATGATTTCCTGTATAAACATAAGATATAATATTACTTTAGTAAACTTTTAATTTTCTACACATTATATAATTTTAGGAGAAAAAGAAGGAGGAAGGAAGGGAACTAATAGGTTGAGCATCTACTATGTGCCAGGAATGTTAGGTGCCTTACATATTCAGGAAAGCAGAAAAGTACAATGGTTAAGTTTTACCTTGGTGTCACATAAACATGAAATTGAGTTCCAGCGCTCCCTGCTTTTTAGCTGTGTGACAGTGGCACCTGTCTCTGCCTTTCTCTATCTCAGATAGCTCAACTGTCAAGTGATAATTTACAGGACTTGCCATATGTGGTTATATGATTATTGGGAGATTTCAGTGAGATAATATACATGAAGCTTTTGATGCTTAGTAGGCACACAATTAATGCTAGCAAATATGCTGTTCCATCATTCCCTTTCACAAATAGGAGCATCATTCCTTTTCAGGGATGAAGAAAATGAGATTCAGAGTGGTGAGGCATTGGTTCTGGGTCACACAGCTGGTAATTGACAAAGCTGTGAGAAGGAAAATAACACATCAAAGCTTAGGTTGGGACTTTGAGGGGTAGGGGGAATAGGAAGCATAAATTCCTAGGATCAGTTTCTTTTTTCTTTTTTTTTTTTTGAGACGGAGTCTTACTTGGTCACCCAGGCTGGAGTGCAGTGGTATGATCCCGGCTCACCGCAACCTTCACCTCCCGGGTTCAAGCAATTCTCCTGCCTCAGCCTCCCTAGTAGCTGGGATTATAGGTGCCCGCCACCACACCTGGCTAATTTTTGTATTTTTAGTAGAGACAGGGCTTCACCATGTTATCCAGACTGGTCTTGAACTCCTGACCTCAAGTGATTCAGTCACCCAAAGGGCTGGGATTACAGGTGTGAGCCATCACGCCCGGCCCCTAAGATCAGTTTCTGATTTTAAAAGTTCGAGTTTAGTTCTAGGAAAATTGGCCTTCTCTGATTGACCCGGATTCTTTCACTGCCTAGTGATAGTCTGTAGGTTTGCTTTTTTGCCTTAACTCTAGATACCCAGCACTAAATTTTATTTTCAACTGAAGCAGATCTCACCTATTACTTCACCTTCATTACAGTCCTTACATACATTACATGATTCTTACATTCTTATTTAAATGAGTCTACTGAGTATGTGACTCTAAACTATAATCTGCCTCTGATCTTTTGGGGAAGAAGGTAGAAGATAAATCCTAAATCAATAACAGATCAGGCTTGGAGCCTGAGTGGTCCTTATCACCAAGTCCTCTTTTACAGCCTCTGGGACTCAGCTCTGCGTGGCTGTGTGCAAGTTTTCTTATCATGACTATCTCCTCAGGTAAATAACTACTGAGTCTCAGGGACTCTGGATTATATCTTTTCTCACTGACAATGTGGATAGCTTTTGTTTTCTTCTTTGGCAATGATTTTTATTTAGATAAGTCAGTCAACTGGATGGGTTATTTTGGAACATTCCTGTTAATGGAGATATACTGAGATAGTTTTTTCTGTTTTTCCAGTTTATGGAATTACATTTTGGGTACCATTTATCAACTACCTAAACTAGGGGTATAATGCCTGGAAGTGCTGACCTGAGCACTTGACAGTTTCTCCCCAAATTCTTACAGAACTGTGGGGGTGAAGAAACTATTTTAGGTTCATTTGACCGACGAGCGTCCTGAAGCTCACAGAAGTCAATGCCCAGTATCAGATAGCTAGTAAGTGGCAGAAGCAGGATTAGAATTGGGATCTTTGTCACTGCCTTTCTTCCTGTTCCTGTCTCCTGGTAAAAGTTCTGTCTGAAATACCAGTCTTTCACTCCTTAATCAGAAGCCCTGAAAAGTTTTGATCAGGGGTTCATTTTGTTCAGGCCAGGTTTCTGCCTCCACCTTATTCACGTCATTGTTATGCCCATAAATAAGAATACACTCTCCTACTCACTGTTTTACCAAACATCTATTGGAAAACCAGACTAAGTAGAATAGTGGTGCTTTGGTTTGAGATTGCTGAGTTCATGCCTGACTTTAAATAAATGCTATAAGGAAACTATGACTTCTCGGAGGCAAAAGTACATGTGATTGACTCACTACTCACAAAGGTTGTATCTTTCCTTTTTGTCTTTTCTTCTTTCATCAGTGTCTCTGTGGTTATATTTTAAATAAAATTACATACAAAATATTTAAATGAGGCCAAGCATGGGGGCTCACACCTGTAATCCCAGCACTTTATGAGGCTAAGGCGGGAGGATCACTTGAGCCCAGGAGTTTGAGACCAGCCTGGGCAATACAGTGAGGTCTTGTCTCTACAAGAAAAAAAAAAAATTTTTTTTTCAATTAGCCAGGCGTGGTGGCATGTGCCAGTAGTCCCAGCTACTCGGAGGCTGAGGCGGGAGAATCTCTCAAGCCAGAGGGATGGAGGTTGCAGTGAGCAGTGATCATGCCACTGCACTACAGTCTGGGCAACAGAATGAGACACTGTCTCAAAAAAAAAGAGAAAACACCTCCATCCTTTGTTCCTTAGGGATCCACTTTTAATACCTGGATTTTCTAGATTTTTTCCAGTGCAAAGTCAAGTATATGTCTGGTGTCTCCTTCATTTTTCTTGTAATGACCTGGGATTATTATATACGTGATGTTCTGTACTTCATCAGAACAGAAAACAAAAACTTTAACAGTGTGCCATTGCTCTCTGTTGTGAGAATTCTTCCTTACTTTTTTCTAAAGGTTGTGTACTATTGGCATTTTATACTTAGCATTAACCAGTTCCTAAATGTCAAGTATCTTAGTTTAAATTTTTTCTCTTTTGCTAACCATGCCTCAGTGATTTTCTAAGGCCTACTTCCTGTTCTTCCGCTGGGAGTGGGAAGTGGTGAGTTGGGGACTGTAGTTGGGAAAGAAGTGAATGCAGAATGTGGGGGGATACTATGGCTGCTGCTCTTGATTGAGTGCTTGTTTGCAACATCATTGCATAGTACTGTGCTTCTTAGAGACATGGACATTTCAGGGCCAAAAAACCATCTGCAACACACCCAACTGACCCCTCCACTGATACTTAGACCCAAACTTGATGTGGCTCTTTTCGGAAACCTATTGGTATTTTAATGCCTCTCCTGGCTCACTGTATGGCAATAATAATATTAAGGAAAGTGACAATGTTTACCAGGTGCATACTGTATTCTAGGCTCTGTACTCTTAATGAACTCATTCTGTTCCCTATGGTTTTTTTTTTTTTTTGAGACAAGAGTCTCGCTCTTTGCCTAGGCTGAAGTGTAGTGGCACAATCTTGGCTCACTGCAACCTCCACTTCCCAGGTTCAGGCAATTCTCCTGCCTCAGACTTTTGAGTAGCTGGGACTACAGGCACATGCCACCACACCTGGGTAGTTTTTTACTAAAAATAGTAGAGACCGGGTTTCACTCTGTTAGCCAGGATAGTCTCGATCTCCTGACCTCATGATCCAGCCCGCCTTGGCCTCTCAAAGTGCTGGGATTACAGGAATGAGCCACCACGCCTGGCTGTGTTCTTTATTTTTTATACATGAGCAAAGTAAGCCTGAGTTGTTAGATAACTTGCTTGGGTTCATTCAGCTAGTAAAGGTAGACTTGAGCAGGATTCAAACCTGGGTCTGTTTTACTTGTAAGTCTGTGTTCTTGCATCCGTGGACTTCTGAGAGTACTTTCTGCTTTTGTTTTGTGTTTGTTTCTTTGTGTTTGTAGCAAAGGACAGCAATTGGCATTTTTAAATCTAATTCTATAATGACCCAAACTATGTGGAACATAATTTACAAAGCTCAAATCATGATGCCTAATCTGACAGTGAACTTATCTGCCACTTTTTGGTTCAACAAGCAGTCTGAGATAAAGGGTATTTATTTATTCTTATTCAATTTTATTAAGATATAACTTGAATTAAAAAATGAATCCATTTCAAGTATATGTGATGACGGGTTTTGACAAATGTATATGTCCCTGTAACTACTACCCTAATCGAGATGTAGAGCAGTCAGTCACCCTAAAAAGTTATCCTCTGCCCCTTCGCATGTCAGTCTTTAGTCCTCTTTCTCTGGTCGCAGACAACCACTTGTCTGCTTTCATGAGGATATAGAGTTTTTATGCTGAAATGTAAACGTTTTAGGACATTCATAAATTTACTCAACAGACATTTATTGAGTACCTATTATATGCCAAGCATAGTGTTAGACACTTATGATAAAGTAGTGAATAAGCCAGACAAAGCCTTTGCCCTTAATGGAACATCTACAGGGGGAGATGGTTAACAACACACACATGTAGTTTGTGTGTGTCAGATGGTCATATTTTTCTCTACAGAGAAAAATAAGGCAATAAAAGGAAATAAAGGATGTTGTGAGGTTGGGAGTGGGGGATGGTTCAGTATTAAGTAGATGTTCATGAAGTGTTCAGAGGAAGGTGATACTTGAGCAGATAATTGGAGGGTGTGCAAGAACAAACCATGCCTGTATCCAGCACTGAGGCAGAGGAAGTAGGAAGTGCAAAGGCCCTGAGGTGGGAGTCTACCTGGGATGTTCAAGGAACAGCAAAAGGGCTCATGTAGCTGTAGCAGAGTGAGTGAGGAAAGAAAAACAGAAGATGAGGGCCAGGCGCCGTGGCTTGTGTCTGTAATCCCAGCACTTTAGGACGCTGAGGTGGGCAGATCACTTGAGGTCAGGAGTTTGAGACCAGCGTGGCCAACATGGTGAAACCCCATCTCTACTAAAAATACAAAAATTAGATGGACATGGTGGTGTGCACCTGTAATCCTAGCTACTGGGGAGGCTGAGGCAGGAGAATCTCTTGAACGCGGGAGGCGGAGGTTGCAGTGAACTGAGATTGCAACACTATATTCCAGCCTGGGTGACATAGTGAGTCTCAAAAAAAAAAAAAAAAAAGAAAGAAAGAAAATAAATAGAAGATGAGGCTGTCAGAGTGGAATGGGGAAGCCAAATCATATAAGGACTCACAGACCATTGTAGGGAATTTGGCTTCTACTTGAAGTGAAATGAGAAGCTATTGGAAGGTTTTGAGCAGGGGAGGAATATAACTTAGGTTTTGAAAGGATCTTTCTGGCTGCCATTTTGAGAATTATACTGTAGAAAGGCAAGGCTGAAAGCCAGGGACCAGTTGGGAGCTGTTGTGATAATCCAGACAAGAGACATGGATAACTGTCTTAATGGTATACTGTTGTAATGGTGGAGTTGGTGAGAAGTGATTAGATTCCAGATGAATTTTAAAGGAAAAGCTGCCTAGATTTGCTGATGGATTGGATATGGATTTAGAAAGAAAGGACTCAAGGATGAGTCCAAGGTTTTTGGCCTAAGCAACTAAAAAGGTAGAGTTGCCATTACTGAGATAGGGCAGACTATGGGTGGGTATGAGGGAAGGGTTTTTTTGTTTGTTTTTTTGTAGATGTATTCTCTCTCTGTCGCCCAGGCTGGGATGCAGTGGTGCAATCTTGGTTCAATGCAACCTCTGCCTCCTGGGTTCAAGCGATTCTTGTACCTCAGCTTCCCGAGTAACTGGGATTACAGGCGCCTGCCACCACACCTGGCTAAATTTTTTTGTATTTTTAGTAGAAACAGGGTTTTACCATGTTGGCCAGGCTGGTCTTGAACTCCTGACCTCAAGTGATCTGCCCACCTCAGCCTCCCAAAGTGCTGGGATTACAGGCATGAACCACGGTGCCCAACGGAAGAGAAGATTTTGTCCATATTTATTTTCAGGTGCTACTGGACATCTAAGTGGAGAGGTAAAGTAGGCTGTTGGATATATGGACCTGAAGTTCAGAGGTCAGATGTGGGCTATGAAGAACTTGTAAAGGAGGTCATGAAAATAGGTGAGATTACTTTAGAGAGTAAATGTAGATAATGAAGAGAAGAGGTTTGGGGACTAAGCCTTGGACACCTCACTTCAAGGTTTAGGGATCAGAGAGATGAAGAGGAACCAGCAAAGGAGACTGAGAACAAGTGACCAGTGAGGTAGGAGGAGAACTAGGAAAGTGTAGGGTCCCGGAAACCAAGTGAAGAAGGTTTCTCAAAGAGGGGGAGGGAGTAATGGAGTCAAAGAAGGTAAGATCTGAGATTACTGGACTTAGCAACATAATTTATTGGTCAATTAATCTGTCTCTGTGACTAAACAGAGATTGATAGGCTTTGGGGTTCAGATCCTTGTTCTGTCACTGTGGGTATGTCAGCTTGGGTCCTCTGAGAAGCAGATGCCAGGACGGAATTAGATGTGCAGAAGATCTCTGTGAAAGATAAAGGGAAGAGGGAGCAGGGGTAGACAGAGTGTAGATGTGATACTGGTAGAGAAAGGGAAGGAAGAGGGCTGTGGGGAAGGAGACTCACACTGCAGTGCAGCCAGGTTGATGGGGCATTCCTGAGCGAAGGTACCTCTGCCATGCATTGTCATTGACTGGGAGAAGCGCAGTGGATGTGGGCTCAGTGTGATCTCATCATGAATGTCACAGTGGATCCGAAGGTGTGGGGGCTGGAAGCTGTCAGGCCTCTGTGCCCCTCAAAGCAGGTTCTTCCTGGAGGGTGATCTGAGCAGCATACCTTCATGCCTACTACGGTGAACTTGGGCAAGTTGCCTGATTTTTGAAGCTTCAGCCTCCTTATCTGTAAAATGGCAATTGTATCTATGATTTTGAGAAGTAATAGGGTATTACGTGTGAGGCTCATAGTGTGAGGCCTGGCATATCAAAGGCACTTAAATTTTAATTCCTTTATCTCTTCGAGTATTTGTTATTGTCTAATCTTCCTGGTTAAGGAGTTCTTAGAAATGTCCTTTTCCTGATTATTTGGGAATAAAACCAATAAATAACATTTTATTTCTGTTTGCTAATTTCTCTTTTAGTCCTTAATGCCCTTCTTCCTTCTCTTCCTCACTAACCCCCTTCCCGAAGCCCCATGTTCTTTTTTCCCCATCTTTTCCTCCATTTTTACAGATGGGAGGAGTTGAATCATTACGTTGGAAGTATCCTGGAATTTAAGTTGCTCGGGCATACTGTAGTTTGCTTGTTAATAAGCACATGGTTTGTTCTTTGAATATGAGTTATGTGTGAAAGAGACCTCCTGGAAGATACATCCCAAATAAGAAAATCTAGTGACCAGTCCTTCCTATGGCATGAGAATTTCTTTATGTTCCTGATAAAGGCAAGAAGACCTGGCTCTCTCGGCACTCTGAGCCCACTGAACTGCTTCCTAAGGCTTCAAGGTCGTTAGATAGTCACCATCGTCATTTTCCTCTGGGCATTGTTGGAGATGATAGACCTTATGCCTAGACTTGGCTCTTTCCCCTAGATGACTTTGTTCCAGGGTGATAGGAAGGAGAATGCCACTGAAACCAGGGAGTGTCCTGGATAACAGTAAAAAAGCCCTGCGTTATAGTTCCTCAGCCTAGATTCTGTCTTTCTCAGGTGTTTATTCCCCCCCATATGCTGATGTGCAGTTTCTCCCAGATTTCTCCAGGGAGAACAAGCTGGGTAAGTCAGGGCAGGACGGTCCCCAGGCTGAGGTAAATGCAGAGGGGTAGCTGTGTAGCTAGAGAGAGCTGCACTTGGCAGGAGCCAAGGTGACAGAAAAACTCAAAAACCAGGGAAGAGCTTTGTGCCCTCAGTCTGCTTATTTGAACTCTGACTCTTGGTTTCCTCACCTAAAAATGGGGATCATAGAATATTACTTTTGTGAAGATTTGTTGGGAGAAACTCCTGTGAAGGATAGAGGGGAGAAGGGAACAGGAGTCGACAGGGAGAACCTTTAGACAGCGCTATAAGTCTGACACCAGTGAAGAAAGGAAAGAAATTCAGTAAATGAGAGTTAATATTACTTTTTAAATTGTTGATATCAGGTTAGCCATTGTTACTGAGTATTCCTATGACCTTTCTGCATGGTAATTTTTTTTTTTTTTTTTTTGAGACACAGTCTCTCTGTTTTGCCCAGGCTGGAGTGCAGTGGCGTGATCGCTCACTGCAACCCCCACCTCCCAAGTTCAAGCGGTTCTCCTGCCTTAGCCTCCTGATTAGCTGATACTACAGACATGCACTACCACACCTGGCTAATTTTTTTTTTGTTTTTTGTATTTTTAGTAGAGATGGGGTTTCGCCATGTTGCTCAGGCTGCTCTTGAACTCCTGGCCTCATGTGATCCACCCGCCTCAGCTTCCCAAAGTGCTGGGATTACAGGCATGAGACTGCGCCTGACCTGAGTGGTGATTATTAACTCTTATGGGGGAGTATTGTCTGTCTCTATTGCCATGAGGTGTGCTGCCTGTCATCAAGCTTTCTACCTAGGATGCAAGTATTGTTCAATGGTGAGAACTGGATGGGCATATGGTGTTTTTGCCGCCTTCACTGAAATATAATTCACCAATTGAAAGTGTATAGCTGAATGGTTTTTAGTACTATTTATTCATAGAGGTATGTAACCAGGTATAACCACAATCAATTTTAGGAAATTTTCATCATCATCCCAAAAGACACTGCCCACTAGCAGTCACTCCTTACTTTCCCCCTAGAACCTTCTCCTAGGGATTGCTCTAGGCTACTACTACTAATCCACTTTTCTATCTCTGTGGGTTTTCCAGTTCTGAACATTTTCTGTAAATGGAGTCACACAATATGTGGTCTTTTGTGACTGTCTTCTTTCTGTTTGCATAATGTTTTCAGGGTTCTTCCATGTTGTAGCATGTGTCAGTATTTCATTTGCCAAATAATATTCTATTATATGGCTATGCCACATTTTATATATCAATTCCTCAGTTGATGGACATTTGGGTTTTTTCTGCTTTGGGGCTGTTCAATGAATGCCGCTGCCATCAACATTATTGTACAAGTTTTTTATGTGAACATGCTTTTAATTCTCTTGGATATAAACGTATGAGTGGTTTATGGCCAGTTAATTGCTGGGTCATATGGTAACTCTGTGTTTAACTTTTTGAGGAACTTCCAGACTTTTCCACAAGGACTGCACATTTTACATTCCCACCAGCAGTATATGAGGGTTTCAGTTTCTCCATTCTGTTGCCAACACTTGTTATGATTATCATCCTAGAGGGTGTGGAGTGGTATCTTATTATGATTTTAATTTGCATTTTCCTGATGACCGATGGTGCTGAGCATCTTTTCATGTGCTTATTGGCCATTTGTGTATCTTCTTTAGAAAAATGTCTATTCAAGTCCTTTGCCCATTTTTTAATTGAGTTGTCTGTTCTTGTGTTATAAGATTTCCTTATATATTCTAGATATTAGACTTTTATCAGCTATATGGCTTTCTTTTTTTTTAATTGGAAAAATAACATATGTTTGTCACAAAAATTCAAATCCTATAGAAATATAAAGAAAAGTTCATTTATTGTTCCCCCAATTGTTCTTCCCAGAAGTAACCATTTTTAGTATATCCTTCCAGATTTCAAAAGATGAATATGCAAACCTAAATAAATATATTATATATATGTATATATTTAGTTTACATAAGTGGATGAAATGTCTACAGTACCACAACTTGCTTTTTTACCCCTTTGACTTAATATCTTATGTACTTTTTAATTTTATTTTTTTGAGACTTTGTCACTCAGACTAGAGTACAGTGGCACAGTCACTGGACCCCTGACCTCCTGGGCTCAAGCGACCCTCCCACTCAGCCTCCTGAGTAGCTGGGACTGTAAGCACGAGCCACGAAGCCTGGCTGACTTTTAAACTTTTTGTAGAGATGAGGTCCCACAGTGTTGCCCAAGCTGCTTTTGAGCTCCTGGGCTCAAGCAGTCCTCGCCTCGGCCTCTGAAAGTTGTGTACATATTTTCGTGGTGGTCACATTGTTCATTTGGCTGCCTAGAAATGCCCTTTTGAGATGGATTTAATACAGATGAGAAAACTGGGGATCAGAAAGTTTAAGTAACTTGCTCACGGTCACAGATTAGTAAGTGAAGGAGCTGTTATTCAAACTTGAATCTGTTTCCAAAGCTGGGGCTCTTGCCATGTTATCACATTTGTTCCTTGGGCTGCCGACATGAAGCCTACTTCCTTTCAGTTCTGTGGCCTGCCTGTGTTAGCTATCTTGTTACAGAGTAGTGTCTGTAGTTTGCACACTCCAGGAAAACTGGTAAGACCCTTTTCACTCACTCACACACACACACACACACACACACACACACACACACCCTTTAGGGATCTTGAAGAAAACCCTAGGGATTCCCACACACACACACACACACACACACACACACACCCTTTAGGGATTTTCACACACATACACACACACGTAAGACCCTTTTCACTCACATACATACACACACCCTTTAGGGATCTTGGAAAAAAACCCTAGGGATTTTTCTCAACACACACACACACACACACACACACACACACACCCTTTAGGGATTTTCACACACATACACACACATGTAAGACCCTTTTCACTCACATACATACACACACCCTTTAGGGATCTTGGAAAAAACCCACGAAGATAAATGCCTGATGACCTGACTTGGGCTGGGGCAGCCACAAACTGCATTTGAGCAACTGCAGTTGCTTTTTAGCCCTTTTATTCCCACTGCCTGCTTGCCATTGCCGCGTTTTCCCTGGTTTGTTCCAATACACTGATTCTTTCTACTTTCCAGGCCTGGGTAAGCTTTCATGCAGCTTTTGGACACCATCTTTTGTTCAATGTTGCTTCCCACCTGGCCTGTGGCTTTTTAGGAGTGCGTCTTGCTATTGCAGGTCCCAAGTGTGTGGAATGGGGCTCCTTCCCAGTGTTATGTACTGATTGAAACACACAAGGACGTTCAGTCAAGAATTGAGACTGGAGGATGGGCTGAATAGACAGTTGCCACCAACACTTATTCAAAAATTGCACGCAAAAGGACAGGCTCTTCTTGTCCCTGTGCCTATTCTCTTCTCCACACCTTGTATCATGCACCTGTTTATGATACCTAGCAGTTGACTGCCATAGATCAGATCACTATTCCATTGCATTCCTCCATAAATTCCCTCTCTTCTTTCTCCCTACTGCTCTTGGATGTGTAGGGGAGTAGCATGAATTATATATTCAAGCCAGTATTAATGTAAGAGTAGTACTATTATTACCACCACTGATAAGAATAGTTGTTAGATTTGTCTAGCGCCAACAAGGGAGGAAATACAGCAGAAGGCCTGGAATTCAGGAGTCAGGCTATACTGGGCTTAAATCCCATGTCTGCCAGGAACTTGTATGACCGTGGGGCAGGTTACTTGATCCATCTAAACCCTCATTTCCCCAATTTTTTTTTTCCCAGACAGGGTCTTGTTTTGTTACCCAGGCTGGGGTGTGGTGGTGTGATCATAGCTCACTGCCACCTTGAATTCCTGGGCTCAAGGATCTTCTGGCCTCAGCTTTCAAGTAGCTGGGAATACAGGCATGCCCCACCATGCCCAGCTAATTATTAAAAAAATTTTCATAGCTGGGCGCTGTGACTCACACCTGTAATCCCAGCACTTTGGGATGCTGAGTCAGATGGATCACCAGAGGTCAGGAGTTCAAGACTGGTCTGGCCAACATGGCAAAACCTCGTCTCTATTAAAAATACAAAAATTAACCTGGTGTGATGGCATGTGCCTGTTGTCTCAGCTGCTCAGGAGGCTGAGGCAGGAGAATCACTTGAACCTGGGAGGCGGAGGTTGCAGTGAGCCGAGATCATGCCACTGCACTCCAGCCTGGGAGACAAAGTGAGACTCCATCTCAAAAAAACAAAAAGAACCCAAAATTTTTGTAGAGATGGGGTCTCGCTATGTTACCCAGGCTGTCCACTTTCTCATCTATAAAATTCAGGTAATAAAAGCACTAATGCCGTAGGAATGTTATGAAGATTTACTGAGTTAATAATGCATAGAGAGTGCATCAGCTCAGAGCTTGACACATGGAAATGGCTCTGCAACAGTTAGTTGTCATTATTATTAGTATTGAAGGGGAGCAGATGACACTGAGGTCAGATGACTGGGCAAATACAAGTGGGCCTTACTTATATGGTCTCTTCTTATCTCCTCTTGCTTTATTTTCTTCATACGCTATGTGTCCTTTTATCTGCTTGTTTACTGTGTCTCTCTTTCACTAGAATGTGAGTGCTTTGAGAGGAAAGAGGAAGAGCTGTGTCAATTTTGTTCATTGCTGTATTCCTAGGCCCTCAGACAGGGCCTAGCATGTAGTAAGTATGCAATAATGTAATCATTGTTTCTGGAACATTGTGCCAACTGCTGTTCCAGGTGCCATTTATGTATTAGCTAATATATTCATAAAAACCTTTTGAGGTCAGTATGTTATCTCTATCTTACAAATGAAGTAACTAAGTCACAGAGGAATGGGATTTTTTGTGCCCAGTGTCACACAGCTAATAAGTGAAACAATAGGCAATCTTTCTCTAGAGCCTGGGCTTGTAGCCACTATGCTGTGTTCTCCCCCAGTAGGAAACATCACAATTACTTTTATTAACGATATTACTGATAGCTTAAAATAGTTTATTGCCTACATATGCAAAGTTCTTCAGCCATCTTCTCTCATTTGCTCATAACACTGTGGAAAAATCCTGTATGGCCTCCCCTACCCCCCCTGCACTTAACAGTTGAGGAAAAAACAGGTAATGCTTATTGAGTACATCCCATGTACTCCAGCACACTTATTAACTTGTTTAATCCTCACAATAATTAAGTTGTTGTAAGAGGGACTGAATGGGAACAGAGGAGAACAATTAAGTAAATTGTACTGTACACATTTGACAGATGGGAAAACTGAGGCAGACGAAAAATAACTTCCCCCAGGGCCACAAAGCTAAAATATGATAGATCTGGACCTCAAGCCCCAAGAGTCTGGCTTCAGAGGTTATTCTCTTAAGTGCTTCACCTGACAGCCTTGCATTCAGAGAGGAAAAATTAAGTTCCACAGGTACTCAACTTGTAAGTGGCAGAGCTGAAATTGAAAATCAGGTTGGCTTGGACCACCAAACGTGCTTTTTCACACGTATGATGGAGCTAAGGAAACAGTTATGTCTACTTACCCCAAAACTTGGGTTTCCATCCTTCTTGTTGGCTATAGGGAAGAAGACAAGTGACTTAAGACCACTCAGCTGGGAATGTGGAGCTGTGACCCCTGACTTCAACCTCCTGTTTCATTCCGTCAGGCTGGGCTGTCTTTCAGGATGATATGTTTGGTTTAACCAGGCATCAGTCACAGAATAGTCCTTTGAAGCAGGTGGCCAGTTGTGTCCCCAGAGAGAACTGAAATTACTACTGGTGTTAGAAGTCCTTCCAAAATGTCTGATTTCCTTGGGACACCTACAGAAGATCTAATGTCTTTATGAGGCATTAATGCATGTAAGACAGGCTAGTAGGATGAGGCAAGGGTGGTGTCCCTAGAAGCATAGGAAATCTGGCTGGACTACACAAACAAAAACATTTCCTTCAGGACTGGCAGCCCCAAGGAATGGGGCAGCTCCCACCAGCAAACGGTGAAGCAGGGCACGTGATGCTGCTGATTGCAGGCCCATGCTCCTGTAAGGGGGGAGTCCCGGAAGCCCAGGGAGGAGGTGGCAAGGTTTCTGTCAGTGGCAGGGGCAGGAACGTATTTTGATATGCCATTCCTTGAAAGTGCAGCTTCCTTCTCCCTTAGCCTGCTCCCCCACAGCTGCTGGAGCAGAATTCATGTTCCTCACTTTCCCCGTTGCCTACTGCTCTCCTCTGTTCCCGTTTGTTTCTCTCTGCTCCCTATCTGCTCAGTTACCTAAGCTCCAAGTGGCTAAATCCTTTGTGACCGTTTTCTCTCTCACCACTCAAATCGTATTCTCCCCCAAGTCCTGGAGATTCTATAGTAAGAGCAATAACTCAGCCATCCTTTGTTGAGCTCTTACAGTGAATACATGCTGATAGCATACCAGGTACCTGCCTCCCATTATTTCTTTTAATCCTCACTTCCGCCCTCTTTCTAATATTCTTACTCCCATTTTATATAGGAGAAAACTGAGTTTGCAGAGGTTCAATAGCATGCTCAAAGTTCTGAAGCTAACAAGTGGCAGAGCTGGGATTTCAGCTTAGGTCTTCTTGGCCCTAAACCATGTCCTTTCTACGTTTTAACGCTCCCTTTAAGTGTCTAAAGAGCCTTCTGAAGTTGAGTGTCTGTTGCATTACAACTTTTTTGCTGTCATTACCTGAGCTGAGCATGGCTTCCTCTGATACACACCTGGCGTATAGCTTTGTACATGTGTCACATTCTCATTGAAACAATAGGAAGTATCATTTCAGTCAGTGGGATTCTCTGTTGTGTGAGTTAGCAGTGGGGCATGTCCTCTGCTTATTGTTCATAGAAACATGCTTAAGGAATTTCTCAGGAAGGCCCCCATCCAGGATGTTACTGGAAGGTCTGCCTGGCGGAACTTGTACAAACAAAGTATGACCCTGCCAGCTCAGCCAAAACCACTGCCTTATGCTAGAGGCTCTCTGACCCTAGTGGAAAAGGCTTCCTCACCCGGCCAAGAAACTGCAACAGGGTGAGTCCTGAGCTCCCCATCTGCCTTCCTAGAGGCTCCTGGTCATACTTTTGCCATGTATTTAGATCTGGTTCGTATATTGCTATCTACACAAACTACAAATCTGATCAAGTTTTTTCTTATTTTAATGTAAAATACACATTTTTAAAATATACTATTTTAGTCTTTTTTGGTGGGGGGGTCAGGCCAGGCATGGTGGCTCACACCTGTAATCCCAGCACTTTGGGAGGCCGAGGGAGGCAGATCACTTGAGGTCAGGAGTTTGTGACCAGCCTGGCCAACATGGCGAAACTCCATCACTACCGAAGATACAAAAATTAGCCAGGCATGGTGGCTTGTGACTGTAATCCCAGCTACTCAGGAGCCTGAGGCAGTAGACTCGCTTGAACCCAGGTGGTGAAGGTTGCAGTGAGCCGAGATGGCACCGCTGCATTCAAGCCTGGTTGACAGAGCAAGACTTCATCTAAAAAAAAAAAAAAAAAAAAGATGGGGTCATGCTGTCTCCCCCAGGCTAAAGTGCAGTGGCATAATCATGGCTCACTGCAGCCTCTAGACTCCTGGGCTCAAGTGATCCTTTCACTTCAGCCTCCCAAGTAGCTGAGACTACAAGCACACACCATGAGGCCTGGCTAATTTTATTGTGTGTTGTAGAGATGTGGTAAGTTGTTCAGGCTTGTGTTTTAGTCATTTTTTAAGTGTTCAGTTCAGTGGCATTAAGTATATTCACATTGTTGTATGAGCAATCTCTAGAATGCTCTTCATCCTGCAAAGCTCTATACCTATTAAACAAATCCCCCACTTCCCTCTTCCCCCAGCCCCTGGTAACCACTATTCTACTTTCTGTCTCTAGGAATTTGACAACTCGTAAGAGCTTCATGTAAGTGGAATCATACAATATGTGTCTCCATGCGTCTGGCATATTTCACTTAGCATAATGTTTTTTTGCTGAATGTTTTTTTTTTTTTCTTTTAAGGTTTCACCATGTTGGTCAGGCTGGTCTTGAACTCCCGACCTCAGGTGATCCGCCCGCCTTGGCCTCCAAAGTGCTTGGATTACAGGCGTGAGCCACCATGCCCAGCACTAAATGTTTTTTATACTAAGGTTCATCCATGTGATAGCACATATCACATTCTCATTTCTTTTTAAGGCTGAATAATGTTATACGTATATACCATATTTGTTTATTCAGCTCTCAGTGGATCTACTAAGACTCACTATGACATTGAAGGGCTTACAAAGCCTTGCTCCTGCCAGCCTCTCCAGCCTTCTCTTTTGGGATAGTCTTTGCCCTCTTCTTTCTATACTGTCACCTTTTCTCATCTTATAAGAGCTATATTCTTTACACATGCCATTCCCTCTGGTGAGAATGATCTTCCACTATCCCCCCCAACTCTTATGCAACTTAATATCACTTAGCCTCAATATCTCCACATTTAGTTCCTGGGGTCCCACAAAGAAAGGTTGGTCAGACTCCTTTGCTCCATTAATTATTTTTATAGAACTCTATATATCTTTATGGTGCATATTACAACTGTAATTTATTCATTAATTTGCCTGTGTTTATATAATGCCTTCCTTCCTTGCCAGATGGTAAACTGTATTTAATGCTATCTCCCTTTTTTCTGTCATGATGTCTAACTTATAGTAGGTGCTTAGTAAATAGTTGTTGAATTAAGGTATAGATTGAATGAATGAATGAATGAATACTGAAAAGAGAAAATTTCAGGGCTACATGCTGAGAGCATTTGGATTTTAAAATGTCTGTGAGATGTTAAATTACTAGTGAGATCTCAAAAAATCATCTTGCCAGAGCATAGATCTTTGCTCTGTCATTTCTTTGTTAATCAAAAACTTTCATGAATAGATTCTTCCTTATTTGAAGATGCTTCAGGGCTTCCAAAAATGTAACCAACAACAGCAGAGACAGCTTACATTTCCTGAGTGTTTATTCTCTATCAGGCTTTGCACTGGATGCTTTCCATGTATTACCTCATCTAAGTCTCACAATAACTCTGAAAGGGAGGTTCTGTTTCATTTGTTTGTTTTTAATTTCTATTTCCAAATGAGAAGAGCAAGGCTCAGAGAGTTTAAACAACTTGTTTAAGGTCACTCAGCCTGTAAGTGGCAGGCCCAGAAGTGGGGGCGGAGCTGAGTTTTGTAGCCTGGGATAGAGCCCACCCCCTCTTCTTCATCAACTGGAGTAGTTGCTTTTTATCTGTTTTACAACTGGGGCCTCTGCCTCAGTTTTCTTTGAAGCCAGGTGTTTGTGGCTAAAGAAGAATTTGAAAACTCCAGGCCTGTAGAATATATTTGACTGGGATGTACCCTTTTCAGCTTCATGCTCTCTCTCCTCTACATCTCCCACCGTGCTTCCCAAAATACAGTTTGCTTTCTTCTGCAGCTAACAAGTTACTGTGCATCCCTAAGGCAGTTTCCAAATCTCAAGATAGAAGTGTTATGTTTTCTGCATGCTCCTCCCACAATAGATTCATCCTTCCGACCTAGCAGCAGTCATCCTCTTTCTAAATAGTGGCTGATGAGTTTGTCTCTACCACGAGTCTGAGCCTCTGGAAAAGTTGAGCCAGCCCTGCCTCTTCTGGAGCTCCTCGGCCTGGCCCAAGATCTGGCACAGAGCGTAGGAGGCTCAGCCAGTGCCTGATGAGTGAAATTACACCAACTTAAAGTGGGTGCTCAGAACTGACCGGCTGAGTTCAGAAGCCTGGAGTACAAACTCTGCTGTATACTCACAGAACCCCAGGAATGCAAGGTAGAGATGATCAGATGTATTCATCACTGGTTTGGAAAAGAATGAAAATATTTCCATAACAAAATATGTTACTTTTCTAAAACAGGTGTGCTCTCATTGTTTCATGAGGAAATAATTAAATATGTTTGATTAAAACATTCATAAACACTATCATTTAATCAAGGCTACTGTATAGGCTGCTCTCTTTATTGGTACTTTATATCTGTTGTGTCTGCTTCTCTTAATCCTGTAAGGTGTCTTTTTAAATCTTCATTTTAGAGATAAGGAAACTGAGGCTCACAGAGATTAAGTAATTTGGCTAAGGATAGCCAGTTTCTGAGCAATAGATACAGGTATGAACCTAGTCTGTCTGACTTCAAAACCAATGCCTTACCATCACCCTAACTGCTTCTCTCTTCTATTTTAGATGCTTTTCAGCTCGTTACCCAGAATCAGCACACACATGCCTTTCTTCCTCTCAGCCCTCCCTGTGCCCAGTATGGTTTGTCTTCCTCCCTCCCTTCCCCCTCCTCACAGCACTCCTCCATGTCCTTCTAGTATCTTTTTGATTATTGCCTCTTTGCATCCTGAAATGGAAATATTTTTGACAATGTCAATGATTGGACACTATTGTTAATAGTGTGCTAATGTCACATTTGCATTAATAAATACAAAATAATACATTTTATTAAGGCCAAATTACGTGTGTTATGATTTTGTTTTCTTTATATAACTGTTAATTCTTAAGATTTTTTTGTCTCATTTTATATTTTTTAAATGTGTGCTTTTCCTCCATTTAAAATACAACAGTGTAGTGAAAAGTTGATCAGATAAATTTTTTTCTTTCTTTTATAAATCATTTTCTAAACAGTGGGATACCTATTTAAAATTTAAAATGAAAATACAAGATTGAAATACTTCAGTACGTTTTTTCTGGAGAAGTTTATGAGGTTTCTTAAAGACTTCGTTTATTTTCTGCCCCCTTAGTATTTCAGCAGGATTAAGTTTTTTGAATCAGTGGATCAAGTTTTAATTTTCCTGTTCCTTCCTTATACTGACATATGCTTTGGCAGAACAAAAAAGAGACCTAAACATGTCAGCATGATTTTTGTTCAATGAATTAAAAACCGTAAAAGTAACAAGATCTGATTCAAATCCCTAAACTCCTGACATGGTGGTTTTGTCCTTTTCAGTCCCAAGCTTCATATTACTTACTTTGAAGAGCTTTCTGCCTGGAAGCAGAAGTAATGGCAGCAGTGCATGATTTACTTGAAATAGATTACAAGAGTAGCGGCAAGAATACAGGCCAGAAAGATTGGGATTTGAATCCCAGTTCTCTCACTCAAGCTCATGGACAAGTCACTTAACATCTGTGAGCCTGTTTCCTCATTTGATGAGTTGTGAGGACCAATGAAGTAATACACTTAAAGTACTCACGTGGCATAGGGGGGTTTAATAATAGCAGTAATTAGACTCATTGTTATTTTGAGAATACCTTCAAATAGCTGAATCCGAAACGATTTACATAAATATAACTGTTCACTTAAGAGCTTATTCTTTCTCAAAATTCTTTTTTTCTCAGCAGAGAAAATATCAGGTAGATGCTACTAAATCTTTTTTTGAGACGGAGTTTCACTCTTGTTGCCCAGGTTGGAGTGCAATGGCACCATGTTGGCTTATTGCAACCTCCGCCTCCCAGGTTCAGGTGATTCTCCTGCCTCAGCCTCCTGAGTAGCTGGGATTACAAGCATGTGCCGCCATGCCTGGCTGATTTTGTATTTTAGAGACAGGGTTTCTCCATGTTTGTCAGACTGATCTCAAACTCCTGACCTCAGGTGATCCACCCACCTCGGCCTCCCAAAGTGCTAGGATTACATGTGTGAGCCACCGCGCCCAGCCGATGCTACTAAATCTTGAACAGCTGCTTAGCACTCTTCCACACTGAACATGTACCAGAATTTAGGATTGTCCTTCCTCAGCAAGAACTGTGGAAGCATAAGCATGTCCACTTCAGTACCCACGGTGGCAGAGGAATGTTGTCATACTAAGACCATTGGCTTTTGTGATAGGCCCGCTTGAGTATAACTGGGTTTGACTTTGTATAAGGTACCAAACTTCTTTGGGCCTCATTTCCTTCACCTGTAAAACATGATTTGTGATCTTACAAGACTCTCTGTGATATGGCTTCCCAGCCTCTTCTCTTGTCACTCCTTTCTTTGTTGTCAGTGCTCCAGCCAATTCCTTAAATCAAACGTGGGCTTTTGGTGGTTTTGTCCTTTTCAGTCCCAAGCTTCATATTACTGTCTTTGAAGAGCTTTCTGCCTGGAAGCAGAAGTAATGGCAGCAGTGCATGATTTACTCGAAATAGATTAAAAGAGTAGCGGCAAGAATACAGGCCAGAAAGATTGGGATTTGAATCCCAGTTCTCTGACTGGGAAGTTTGATACCTTATACAAAGTCAAACCCAGTTTGCCCATGTTTGGGCAGCTTAAAGCCTTTATACATGCTCTTTCCTCTTTCTGGAAATTCCAGGAATTTAGCCCACAGAGAGGAAAGTTACAAACTGCTGAACTGGTTGACAGAGTGATGTGAAATTCTTAGCCAACAGTTAATATATAGAATGATTTTGTTGAATGCTTTTTGTCTTTTATCAGAGTAACCAGAGAGCACAGAGAAATGCTGGTGAAACTGGCCAAACAGAACACCAACAAGGCCAAAGACTCTTTACGGAAGGTTCGCACCAATGCAATGAACAAGCTGAAGAAGTCAAAGGATACAGTCTCGGAGGACACCATTAGGCTAATAGAGAAACAGGTACTGTTGCCAACAGATGTAGTAGTGTCTGTGTATTCAACACAAGGAATCATTTGTTCATATTTGAGGTGAGGACAATTAAAACAGAATACCTCTGATCTTTCACTCACATTATCAACATTGACTGAGTGTCCTGGGCCTAGCCTAATGCCAGATTTAGAGGGAACCATGCAGGAAGATAAGACACTCTTGACTTTGTATAGTGTGCCAGGTTCTGTGCTGTGCTGAACACTTTATGTTATTTCATTTATCCTCATCACTACAAAACTATGAGGTAGGTAGTGAGGAAACTGAGGTTGATATAAGTTAAATAAC
This sequence comes from Ateles fusciceps, assembly GCA_036589455.1. Taxonomy (NCBI): domain Eukaryota; kingdom Metazoa; phylum Chordata; class Mammalia; order Primates; family Atelidae; genus Ateles; species Ateles fusciceps. The sequence continues at coordinate 21,722,758 of JAZHEH010000952.1, forward strand.
TTGCCCAAAGTCACATTGCTGCTAAGTGCTAGAAATAGGAGCCATACTCAGGCAGATTGATTTCAGAGCCTCTACACTAGTGCTCTCCTGTCTGGTTCTCTGGTTGCTGAGAAGTGAGCACTTAATGTTCTCAGTGTGCTGAGTAGTGGCACTTGAATAAGTCTTAAGCTAGTGGAGTGAAATAGTAAGAGACAAGGGGGAACGGTATAACCATATGTACAAAGGTATGGTAATATAAAAACAACATTCAGTTAGATGATTGGGGCTTGAATGTAGGATAAGACTAGGAAATGAATAAAGAAAACAGAGTGGCTAGATCAGAGAAGGAAGGTCTTGTACACCAGGTTTAGGAGTTTGAATGTTAACCTACAGACTTTCCCACATTGGCTATGCCTCTATATTAGTCATTTATGGCCACAATAATGGTACGTAACTACCCCAAAACTCAGTGACTGGCAATATCAAAGCTTTATTTCTTGTTCCCATTTCCATGGGCCAGCTGGGGTGTAGCTATTCTAGGCTGGGCTCAGTGGGTTTGGCTCCAGATCTTGGATTGGGTTCAAATCTGCTTTATATATCTCTCAATCTTCCGGAGCCAACAGGTTTCCTAGGGCCTCTTTTCATGGTAACAGCAGATGCCAAGATCATAAGCCCAACCACTCAAGTACATTTTAAACACCTGCTCTTATCACATTTGACTGGCCAAAGGCAGTCACATGGGCCGAGCCCAATATCTTTGGTACAGGGAAATATATGTATTTATGATGGTCTGGGGAAAGAAGTGAATATTTGCTGAACAACATCTAACCTACCACAGTAGGTAGCTTAAGTAACTGATAAAAATCACTTAGGTGGCATAAAAATCCAGGTATCTGGGGCCCCATTTCAAGAGATTGAGTCAGTGAATCTGGGATAGAACCTAGGAATCCGCATTTTAAATGCTTCTTAGGTGATTCTCATACAGTGACATGCTTAAAAGATTTTTTTTAGACGGTCAGAGAGCACATCTATGTTTATGAAAGATGACTGTGGTGGCCCGGTGGGCCACAGATTGTAGGGGGCAAGACTGGAGGCAGGGAGACCAGGGAAGCTGTTGCAGAAATCCAGCCAGGAAGTGATGGTGGCCTGAACCTGAGTGGCACCTGTGGAAAGAGAATTTACCAGTATTTAGGAGATAGAATTAGTAATGTTCAATGTAATGTAAAGGGTTTTATAGGCCTTAAAGCCTCCCCATCCACAATAAAGCATTATTTTAGGGAGATGGAACAGATGTGTGGGCTGGATAGGGAGTTAAGAGAGAAGCGAGAAGCAAGAAGAAACCTTAGGGGGACCCCTGGAGAAGTCCGTAAATTGACTAGCTTTTCCCCTTCTCCTCCACCACCAGCAATGAAAATGTTAGTTGTAGGACAGCCACAACAGTCACCTGGGGGGGGAAATTTTAGGTGGGTTCCTGGTCCCTGCTCCTGCATTTTCTGATACAGTAGCTCTGCCTGGGAACATATATTTTTACTTTACTTTATTTTATTTAATTAATTTAATAAATTTTTTCTTGAGATGGGGTCTCACTATGTTGCTTAGGCTGGTCTTGAACTTCTGGGCTCAAGCAATCCTCCTGTCTCAGCCTCCCAAGTGCGCCCAGTTGGGATATATAGTTTCTAAAAGCTCTCAGGTAATTCTGCAAAAGCACATGTAGAAGATAATGACCTAGAAGGCTTATAGTGTACCCGTGTAATGACACTAGAGTTAGAAAAAGATTGTTCTGCACTTGATGTCCTGTGACTTTGGGAAAGTTGCTTGACTCTTTGGAGTCTGTTTTCTGTAAAAAGAGATTGGTAATTTCTACCTTGAATGGTTTCCTTGGTATGCTAGAAAGCACCATTAGTGTACCTGACACGCAAACCCTCAAAGTTCCCCTTTTGCCATCTCTCTGCCCTCCTCTTTCCCTATGTCAGCTAAAAGAGGAGGTTCAGAGATTAGGTGGGCCTTTCCTGAGCACTGACCAGGCCTCATTAATAGTCTGGGACCTGGCTTCAGCTGGGCCAGCTCCTTGTCTTTGTCCCAGGGGATTTCTTCGCTGCTTTGCCTTGTCATTGCTTCTTAGTGGTAAGCCTGTGGACCTCCAGGGCCTGCCAGGCACTCCTCACTCAGCAAGCCAGGACATCTGCCTCAGGGACCAGAGTCCACAGCTACTTGAAAGAGGAAGAATGATCAGATAGCAAGCATTGTTGATAAAACCCTCTTGACAAAGACCTTGCTGGAAGCCTTCACTCATTAGCACTGGCTTTTCTCCATCTTCTTCCGATTAGTTTTTCTTTCTTTGTTTCTCTCTCTTTCTTTCCTTCCTTCCTTCCTTCCTTCCTTTCTCTCTCTCTTTCTTTTTCTTTCTTTCTCTTTCCTTCCTTCCTTTCTTTCCTTTCTTTCTTAGATTTTCTTTCTTTCTTTTTCTTTCTCTTTCTTCCTTCTTTCTCTTCCTTCCTTCCTTCCTTCCGTCCTTCCTTCCTTCCTTCCTTCCTCTCTCTCTCTCTCTCTCTCTCTTTGTTCATTCATTCGTTTGTTCGTTCGTTTCCCTCTTGTTGCCCGGGCTGGAGTGCAATGCCGTGATCTCAGCTCACCACAACCTCGCCTCCCAGGTTCAAACAATTCTCTTGCCTCAGCCACGGCCGGCTAATTTTTTGTATTTTTAGTAGAGGTGGGGTTTCTCCATGTTGGTCAGGCTGGCCTTGAACTCCTGACCTCAGGTGACCTGCCCACCTCAGCCTCCCAATGTGCTGGGATTACAGGTGTGAGCCTCTGCGCCCAGCCAGATTAGATTTTTTTTCCTTTAGTGCTTCTTACTGTTGATTTTTTTTTAAGTGCAAATACCTGTATTCGTTTTGCTGTCAAAAAAAAATTAAAGTAATTGAAATCTCATCACTCCGATGACTATTAACATTTTAGTGTAGAACTTCAAGTTATCTCTCGAAACAAGAAAAGTGTCATACTATTTATATGACACAATATATCTTAGATATCTTTCTAAAGATAATACTATTTAAAAGTTTATTCTTTTTTTTCTGTCACATAGGCTGGAGTGCGTGCAGTGGTGTGATCTCAAGTGATTCTCCTGTTGGGATTACAGGCGTGTGCCACCATGCCCAGCTAATTTTTGTATTTTTAATAGAGATGGGATTTCACCATGTTGGCCAGGCTGGTCTTGAATTCCTGACCTTAGATTAGCTGCTCACCTCAGCCTCCCAAAGTGCTGCTGGGATTACGGACGTGAGCCACTGCACCTGGCTAAATGTTTATTCTTAACCAGGATTGTTAATAACTTCGTTTACTGTCATACAGTTAAAAGTTTGGAATAGGAGAGAGCCTTATATACACTTCATGGTGTTCTTTCTGCTGTCAGAAGGCACCAAACTGGAATTTTTAGGGGGTGTGTGTGTGTGTTTTAAAGATAAAAAGAAGGGTATGGCTGATTGTTGCTTCATCAGCTTTAAAATTTTGTTTACTTTTGTTCCTTATTATCAAAGTAATATATGTTCATTGCAGAAAATGTAGAGTACAGAAGACTGTTTAAAACAATGGGAAAAAAATTATCCTACCATTCCACATTGGAGAGGCAACGATTCTTAACATTTTGGAATATTTCGTTTTTCCTTTTCAAAAAAAAAATCTGTATAGTTTTAAACATGATTGAGAACTTATAGTATATATACAATTTTGTATTCAGCTTTTTATTTTCTGTTTGTCCTCAAAGGCGTTAGCATTTTTTGTGTCTTGAAAACCTCCTTGTAAAACTCTTTCTAATGGCTGCTAAATAGTTGGTGTTGTGGTATTCACTTTCATAAGCTCTCTTTTGGGACATTTTAGTTAGTTTTTTGTTTTTTTTTTTTAAAGTCCAAAATGCTTCCTTTATTACATAAAGCCAATACTGCTACTTCTAAGTTCAACTGTGTATCTCTCTATTGTTCAAAGTGTTACGCCTGTGATGTTAACAATGACCTCTTCCAAGTGGAAGTGAACAGTGGCTCCCTGTGAGTGTCATCATGGGTTGCAGTGAATTTTATATATAAATCTTTGTTGAGATGATTTCCTTGTGCAATTACTGTACAAAGGAAATGCATATTTTTTATAAGATTCTTGGTACAAGGCTGGGCATGGTGACTCATGCCTGTAATCCCAGTACTTTGGGAGGCTGAGGCAGGTGGATTACCTGAGGTCGGGAGTTCGAGACCAGCCTGGCGAGCATGGAGAAACCCCGTCTCTACTAATAATACAAAAATTAGCCGGGCGTGGTTGTGCATGCCCGTAATCCCAGCTACTTGGGAGGCTGAGGCAGGAGAATCACTTGAACCTGGGAGGCAGAGGTTGTAGTCAGCCGAGATGGTGCCACTGCACTCTAGCCTGGGCAACAAGAGTGAAACTCGGTCTCAAAAAAAAAAAAAAAAAAAGAGATTCTCGGTGCAGACTACAGTGTTTGTAGAATATATGAATGTGTGTGTATGTGTGTGTGTATTTTTTTTAATTTGCCTTTTGTAACCCCTAACACTTGAACCTAGAATTTTTCATCTGAGCTGAAAATGTTGCTTATCTGGGAAGTGTTGCTTTTACTTTCCTATTCTACAGAAAAGATTGTTATTCTTTGTATAAATCCATACAACCTTTCTAGAGAATAATATATACCAAAATCTATACATTTCTGATTTAGTGACTTAGGAATTTGCCCAAAATAAACAGTCAAGAACTGGCCGGGCGCAATGGCTCACACCTGTAATCCAAGCACTTTGGAGGCCAAGGCGGGCGGATCACCTGAGGTCGGGAGTTCAAGACCAGCCTGACCAACATGGTGAAACCCCGTTTTTATTTTTAAAAAAAATTAAAATAAATAAATTAATAAATAGTCAAGAACCTTATCTATAGGAATGTTCATTGATATATATATAGTAGTAGAAAACTGGAAACTGTCTAAATTTCTGACTGTGGGAAGTAAATTATTTACACTCATTAGAATCTATATAAAAAGAGTTATAAAAATATAGACATGGTAAATTTTTTTGGAATTTGTTTTTAAAAGGTAGATTATATAGCAGTGTGATTTTATTTTTATAAAGAAAAGTCATATGTACATGGGGTTGGCAGTTTATACATGTCAGAATATTAAAGGGGGTCATTTCAGGTGATAGGATTATAAACAAATTTTATTTTGTGTGAGATTATCTTTTTTAATTTTTCAAAAATCTTTTGAGGTCAGATTTTCTAAAGCTTTATTATAGAAATGCTTCTTTAATTTTTGGCATATAAGAATGAAATGATTCATTTGTAGGTTCTATCCATGTAGTCATGTTTGACTTCTAAATTTCCTCAACTGCCTGCCCCCAGCATACCTCCCAATCCCTATTCCAGGCAAGCTCCGCTGAAGAAGGACCGAGGTCTTCCCGCTCAGAACTCTGACATCTGCCAGCCTGCTGTTTCACCTTTGCTTTGGTTTGCTATAAATGGGCCTGCTGAACGTTAAAGCACTTGGCAGAAACCCCCAGTAACTCTGGCCATGATCCTTTCACTGCTGCCTTTCTCTGAGAAACAGAGCTGCTCTGAAATGAGCAAAGCTCAGTGCTAGCAGAGCTAAAGGAGGGGAAGGCTCCTGGCAGACAGGTGGCAGGCAGGGAGGCTGGTCCAGGCAAGGCAGCGGGTGTTTTGAGCCAAGCCTCAGGAAGGATGGCTGGTAGGCAGGCCTGCCCTAGGAGTGTACTCTGTGCTCCTGTCATTCCCCTCCTCTGTCACTGCCTTTCATTTTCCTGAACTTGTAAGTGGCAAATATGATGATAACGATGATGGCGATCTTATAATCTCTGTGAGGCAGTGTATTAGAAAGGGTTCTTGCTTTGTAGTCAGACAGGTCTGAATTAAAATCCTAGCTCTTTTACATCTTAGCTGTTAACGCCAGCAAATGGTGTCATCTTTCTGAGCTTCTGTTTCTTCATCTACAGAGTAGGAGCACAGGATTGATAAGAGGACCAAATGATGCTACATACTTAAAAGTGGCTAGTGTGGTTGCTGGTCCTCAGTAATTGTTCACCCTATTTCTTTATCCTTCTCTTTTCCCCAGTCTTTTGACTTTAAATGTAGAACTTGGATTGACTCTTAATGTTCCTAACACAGCTTGTCTGGAATGAGAAAGGACTAGGCGAGGTGCTATGGACCCCTCCAAAAGGGAATAAAAACCTCAAACTGGCCAGTAAGGTGGATGAGTTCTTGGCTCAGCCATACCACTGACTTTTTATGTGATCTTGAACAGATCAGTTAACATTCTGTGCCTTGATTTACTTGTCTGTAAAATGGGGATAATACCTGTTCTACTTGCTTTATAGAGGTTATGTGAGGTTGTTGGATTTGAATGAAGTAACAGAAGATAAAACACTTTTGCATTCCTACTATGCATCTGTCAAGTAAAATAATGTTCATTATACGGTAAAGAGAGATAATACTATTTCCTATGTTGTAGGGATTATGTGCAATAATGCACGTAAAGTTTTAGCCAAGTGTCTGACGTGTACGTACTCGGTGAGTGGAAGCTGTTGTTGGCCTTGTTGCTATTAATCATTATTTTAAGATGCCTGATAAAGATGAAAAAGATGAACTTACAGGCCAACTGTCCCCAAGGGCACCTTGTGCTTGTACTGTGGTAAAATGTTAGTAAATATTTTCATTAATTTTTTTTTTTTTTTTTTTGAGAGAGATTCTCTGTTGCCCAGGTGGGAGTGCAGTGGCACCATCTCAGCTCACTGCATCGTCCACTTCCTGGGCTCAAGCTATCCTTGCATCTCAGCTTCCTGAGTAGCCAGAACTACAGGCATGCACCACCATGCCTGGCTAATTTTTTGTGTTTTTTGTAGAGATGGGGTTTCCCCATGTTGCCCAGGCTGGTCTCAAACTCTTAGGCTCAAGTGATCCTCCCACCTCAGCCCAGAGTGCTGGGATTACAGGTGTGAACCACCACATCTTCCCTATTTTCATTAATTGATTAACTGGAAAGAAATCAGGAAGTGATAATCAGAGTTATGGTAACACAGCCAATATTTGCATAGCAATAACCAGTTTAAAATGTGCTTGTATATCCATTTGCTAGATGAGGAAACTGAGAATCAAAGTGGGAAAATGACCTACACATTTTCACCCCATTAATTTCATCCACAACCCATGTTATCAAATTGTTACCCTAAGTACTCTCTCTCTTCCCAGTCCCCATCCCTGTCCCCAAACTACCCTCAAAGCCATTTTTCCAGAGGATGCTGGCAGCCATCATTCCTGGCTGTCCCAGGCTGCCAGCCTCCAGGTGTTGGAGTGCTGCTGGGCACCACGCCACACCCCATGCAAGACAGCCACAGGGGGCAAAAGCATCTCAAGACTTTGTGGCTGGCTGAGTGAGGAGGGACCAAACTGCCATTCTGAGTCCAGCCGCTTTTCCAGAGTGTCTGGCAGCCCCCAGGTACTTTGCTTTTCCAGCTGAAAAAATGCACAGCTGTTGCTATGGCGAGAGCTTGGCCACCTCCCTGCCTGGACCAATTGTTCTAAATCCTTTTTAGTTTCTACCCTTTTTAGTGCATTTAGTTCTCAATTCCTAGCCAAGGCCTGTGGTCTGCAAATAAAGATGTCCAGCAGCCGCTATGCTGCTGAGCGTGCAGATCCTTGGCACCATGCTGCAGCCCTCAAAGCCTTCTGCCTCAGGCTTCCTGCTTTCAGTCTCTTTTAGACATAGGGAGGAGGCTGCGGCAGCCACTAAATTGTATTTTTTGTTTTTCATTCTTAGAGGGAGTACATGTTTATTGGAAAAAAATATAGAAAAGCACAGAAAACTTTAATAATTATTCGCTTAGTGTGTTTTTCCTGAAAACTTGATATGTGTTAGGTACCAGGCTGGATGTGACAGAGACGAACATGAACAATACCTGTCTTCCCATCACTAAAATATAACCACTATTAATATTTTGACAGGTTTCCTTCCATTTTTTAAAAATACACGATTTTTTCTTTACATATTTTAGAGTTCATTTCTACTATGTATATACACAATTTTGTGTCCTGCTTTTCTTCAATTCAAGGATAATGTGAGCATGTTTCCATGATATGTACTGGAATGTTATTCATATTAACACCCTATTCTTGAGAAGTAGAAAATCTAACCATTTTTAATGACTGTATATATTCAGCTACTTCCCCATTCTATAACTTTAGGTTTACTAATTTTTGTGTTATTAAATATAAAGCTAGGATAAATATCTTTGTGTATAGAACTTCAGAAAATTTTTTCAGATCATGTTCATGTGATAATTTCCCAGTTGAGAGATTTTGGGGTTAAATGGTATGAACATTTGCATCAATTTGAATTTCTATCAGTGATATATGAGCTTACCCATTTCATCATAGCTTGCTGGCATTGAATATTGTAATTAAAAACCACAACATCAAATTTTGCTATGATAGCTGAATTGTATCTTGTTTTAATTTGCATTTCTTTGATGTCTATTTTCCGTGTTTGTTAACCAGATGTACCTCATTTGTGTTTAAGGCTTTTTTTTTTTTTTTTCGCTTGACTATTGGGATTTTAATATTCTTATCAATTTGTATGAGGGCTTTATATACAAAGTGTTGGAGATGTAGGAAATTCTAGAGACTCATTAAGGAACAGATAAGACTAGCTTCTCTATATCGTAAAATAATAGTTAAGAATTTTGGGCTGTGGAATCTGAAGCTTAAATTTTGTGGATTAAATTTTGTCATTCCCACCTTCTAGCTATGTGTCCTGAATAAGTGATTTAAATGCCTCTCAGTTTTCTTATATGCAAAATGGGGCTAATAATAGTATCTATCTGATGAGTTTGCTGTTTGAGTTAAAAAGAATGTATAATAAAGTTCTTAGTACAGTGCCTGGCTAGTACTTAATGTGAACCTTGTCACTATTATTATTTCTCATATAACCTTTTCATGTTTCTGGAATATTCGTCCCCTACCCTTTTCCAGCCCCAGTTAATCAGGCTGTCTCATTTTGTGTTCTTACAGATCAACCAAATGGCTGATGACACAGTGGCAGAGCTGGAGAGGCATCTGGCAGTGAAGACCAAAGAACTCCTTGGATGAAAGTCTATTGGGGGCCAGCAATACTCCCGAGCCCAGTTTCTGGTGGATCCCATGGGTGGCACATTGGCACCTCTCTCCCTCCCCCCATCCACACAGAAGGCTGTGACCATGCTGACAGAAGGCTGTCCTTGTGAGGCCCAGTCTTCCAGTGGAAAACTCAGACTCGTTCATTCTCTTCCTCCTTCTGCTCTGGGCCTTCTGGCATGGGTGGCTCTCAGAAAATATTTGCTGCTGGTAAAGGGCCTTTACTCAGGCATTTCTTTGACTCGATGTCGCCAAGAGACTGAGGCCATTGGCAGGCTTCGTCCCACCTGCTCCTCATCTTAGGACCCTCCTTTTCAAACAGTTAGGCTCTGTTCCCATTTTAAAACTCTGTTTGGGCTGATGTTGGCCGTCACCTGTGACTGGGCACTTACTAGAGGCCCATTTTCACCAAACAATAAAATCTAAATAAATTGGAAAGAATAACAGCCTCAAAGGAAAGAATATAGTTGGTCTGGATTGATGATCACTAAGAATCTGTATGTGAAGCACCCAGAAGAGTAGTTTTGCCTGTGAGTCGTCTTCATACATGCTCCTTCTCTGCCTGCATCCCTCTTCCCCTCCTTACCTGGCCGGTCCTGTTTATCTTCAGGCCTTGTCTTAGATAGCACGTCCTCTGGAAGTCTTGCTTTCCCTTCTAACCTTGGACCCTCATTACTGGCTCTCATAGCACAGTCTACTGCTTTATATGAACTCTAAGTATTCTTTTTGCTCATTAGCCTGCATATCCTGAGAACTTTGTGTAATGCCTGGAGCATAGTAGGCAGTCCTATGTTGAATTGTGAATAAATTGCACATAGTAGCTACCCAGCAAATGCTGACTTCTTTTCTTTCTGGTCTTAACACTGTCTTTCATTTTCCACTCTTGTACTTGTCCTCAACATTTACTTGGTTGTGAGACACCTTTCCCCCCAGTGCCTGCTCATTGTTGACAGACAAGTGGCTTACTGTGGCTTATCTTCGGATACTGAGTTGTTCGAGTTTTTTTTCCTCCAGTTATTTTTTTATTCATTCATTCATTCCTAATATAGCCATTATGAGTTAGGTATAGTTTTTTTTTTTTTTTTTGAGACAGAGTCTCGCTCTGTTGCCCAGGCTAGAGTGCAGTGGCGCGATCTCAGCTCACCACAACCTCCTCCTCCTGGGTTCAAGTGATTCTCCTGTCTCAGCCTCCTGAGTGGCTGGGATTACAAACATGTGCTACCATGCCCAGCTAATTTTTGTATTTTTAGTAGAAATGGGGTTTCACGATGTTGGACAGGCTGGTCTTGAACTCCAGCTTTTTTTCCTTTTTACTCTCACACTCAACATGAAACACTTCTCTGACCGGGGATGTGAGGTTGTTTCCCCCACACACCAAGCAATTCTCCAGCAGACACCAACTGGGTATCCTATAATTCAATTCAGTTCTGAGATCACCTGGAAATAGTGTCAGATCCCACAGGTTGAGGGCTCCACCTCCCAAGACTGCCAGCACTTTCCATGCCAGTCACGAGTCTGGGCCACCCATACTCCTGACTGAGCAACTACAAACTAGAGTCCTTGACTTCCTTGGGTTCAATTAATTTCCTAGGACAGCTCACAGAACTCAGGGAAACCTGTTTACTGGCTTATTATAAAAGGTACAGATGAACAGCCCAATGAAGGAGGTACATAGGGCAAGGTTTAAGGAGAGGGTGTGGAACTTCCATGCCCTCTCCGGGCTCACACTCTCTCAGCACCTCACCAACCTGGAAGGAACCACTGTATCCTGCTGCCTTATTAGCATTTAGTGAGCACCAACTGTTTGTCAGGTACTGCACTATGTACTGGCGATACAAAAATGGGTAAGATATGACCCCTGTTTTTGAGGGGTACATAGTGCACTAAACTAAATTGCTATCTATAATAATCTCTTGGGTGGAAAAGAAGGAAGCTCATTCCAGTTCTGCAAGGGATCTGCTTTCAGAATGGAGCCCACTTTGGTGGTGGCAAGACCTGGCTGAGTTCTTTCAAAGCAGCATCCAACTTCTCTTTGCTCTTTCACTTTCTCCAGATTCTCTCCTGTCCTGGAGGTAATAAGGATTGCACTTCCCCCTTTACTTATACGGGTGAAACATGCAGTGAGGATTCAAGGTCAGAATTGGGTCGAAGTTAAACTAGCACGGTCTCCTGCACCGCTTAGGTGTCCTCCAACCCCATTCACCAGCCCTAAGTGGTCACCACACGATCAGAAGTCAGCTGGGGGGAGAGCAGAGCTAGATACAGCAATTAAGGAGCCTCTTTTGGGGTAAGCCACATGACGGGCTTTGCAACAGTCTTTCATGAGTGCTCGAAATCCCCCCACTCACTGCAAATGTGCTTCTCAAAGATACAGGATTTTTTAATAAACAGAGGAAATGATAAATTATGTTGTAACTCCACTCCAAAGGCATTTGGTTCTTAACAGCCAAATCCTCTGTAGTCTTTAAATAAACAAAAACTTATTTGGTGAACAGACATGGAGGAAAATGAAAGATTTTCTGTACTTGGTTTCCACATGTCAACAATTTCTCTCCTGTGTGTATGTTGGCCAAAGCTGTATCATGATAAATGAATAAAGGAAAACCTCAAGCCCAGGGCAGTCAGACAGCTCAGCAAATGGCTTTCAGCTGATTACTCAATTTCATTTGACATTTATCGAAGAGTTTCTCTGTTACTTTGTGTGTCAGGGCTGCAGTGGTGACAGGGACAAGAATGAGACTACCTGTTTGGATGTGCTGAGTAATGAGTAATGCTGGAGCGATTCATTCTCCATTTCTTCTCTCCTTCAGTCCCTCTCAAAAAGAAAAAAGAAACGCTGGGTATGGAAATTCTCACACTTGCCAGAAGAATTAACCACCTCTTCTATTCAGTTTAACGGCTTTTTCGTATTTCATGAAATATTCAGGCCAAAGAGAATTTGAGAATTTTTTCGTGTTTATTTTTTTCATGTGTATGTGTGTGTGTGTCTGTATGTTGGAAATTACAAAATAAATTAGAATGTAAAAAGTTAAAAAAATTACAAAATAAATTAGAATGTAAAAAGTTAAAAAAACTTCTCGCCAGTCCCCCAATCCTACTTGCCTTTAAAATTAGATATATATTGGCCGGGCGCGGTGGCTCACGCCTGTAATCCCAGCACTTTGGGAGGCCGAGGCGGGCGGATCACGAGGTCAAGAGATCGAGACCATCCTGGTCAACATAGTGAAACCCTATCTCTACTAAAAATACAGAAAAATTAGCTGGGCGTGGTGGCGCGTGCCTGTAGTCCCAGCTACTCGGGAGGCTGAGGCAGGAGAATTGCTTGAACCCAGGCAGCGGAGGTTGCAGTGAGCCGAGGTCGTGCCACTGCACTCCAGCCTGGCGCCTGGTGACAGAGTGAGACTCTGTCTAAAAAAAAAAACAAAAAAAAAAAAAAAAACAAACTAGATATATATCCTTCCAGACTTTTCTTTCTTTGTGTGTATATATATATGTGTGTGTGTTTTGTTTTGTTTGGCTTTTGAGACAGTGTCTCACTATGAACATCGTGCAGCGGCACAATCAGCTCACTGTAGCCTGGAACTCCTTGGCTCAAGCAATTCTCCCGCCTCAGCCTCCTGAGTAGCTGGGACTGCAGGTATGCACCATGTGCACCACCACTCCTGGCTTTTTTTTTTTTTTTTTTGCTTTGTTGTCTAGGCTGGTCTCAAACACCTGGCTTCAAGCGATCCTTCTGCCTCAGCCTCCCAAAGCGCTGGGATTACAAGTGTGAACCACTGTGCCTGGACATCTACAACTTTTGTTGTTGTTTTTTGACACAAAGTCTCGCACTGTTGCCCAGGCTGGAGTGCAATGGTGCGATCTCGGCTCACTGCAACCTCTGCCTCCCGGGTTCAAGCAACTTTCCCTGCCTCAGCCTCCCGAGTAGCTGGGATCACAGGCACCTGCCACCACGCCTGGCTAATTTTTGTATTTTTTGAACTAGACACAGGGTTTCACCATGTTGGCCAGGCTGGTCTTGAACTCCTGACCTCATGTGATCCTCCTGCCTCAGCCTTCCAAAGTGTTGGGATTATGGCGTGAGCCACTGTGCCTAGCCATATAATTTTTTAAAAGGAGAGAGGGGAACTAATCATATTCTGATGTTTGCTTTTTTTCTTCCCCCCCCCCCAAAACAATCATGGTCATCTGTCCATGTGTGTAAATCAATTTATTCTTTCATTGTGATGCAGTATTCCATAATATGGATCTATCATAACTTATTTTGCTGTTACCTCATGACACTATTTAAAAATTATTTCACATACAGTGGAGGATGTTTGTATTTAAAGATGATTTTTTTTTTTTTTAAGAAAAAAGGCCCCTATTCTAAGATTATCGGATAAGGTCTGCTCTCTCTCCCTCAGCCTCAGACTAACATTTATTAAATGCCTACGGTAGACCAGGTTCCATGGTAGACCCTCTACATGTGTTACTATATTGAAACTTCTGAACAATCCTTGTTAATGGAGGTGTTAATGATTATCTGTGTTTTTCTATGAAAACAATTGAGGTTCAGAAAGGATATTTAACTTGCCCAAGGTCACACAGGTAATAAGTGCTAGAATGAAATTTCAAACCCACATCTGACTTTGAAGTAGGTCCTTAATCAGTGTGCCCATGTTCCCGAGTCTTCGCTGAACACTTACTCAAAAGGGACCTCGCACTGTTCGGGATCTGGACGGTGATGTGAGAGGCGCAGAAGTCTTGCTTTCATGAAACAAATAGCAAGCTATTCCTAATAAATGACTGCGTGTAAACAGCATAGTAACTGGCACATTGTAAACACCAAAGAAATAGTAGCTCTTATGAAGACAGTAAAGATTACATATTAATCCCCCACCTGTTTGGCCAACTTCTCTAGAATACGCTAGAATCAGAGAGAAAGTAAAATGTTCACCAAACAGTGAATAGTGATAATAACAACAATAACAGTATTGACAGTATCTAATACTTTCTTGGTGCTTTTTAGTTTTCAAACTCTTCCTACATTCTTTACTGCATTGAAACCACTCAGTGAAACGTTGCGGTCAGAGAGTGATCATAAAAGCTATCCTCAAAAGCCACTGTGAGGCTTTCTTTTGCCCTAATAGATGGTCGTTTTTCATGATGTGCGTTTGAAATGGTATGTTCCCTACTTCGGGGTACAAATTTTGGTATGTGTGCAGGAAATGCAGCTTATAGATTATGTTGTTTAGGTTTTCTGTTATTTTTGACCCTTTGACGAGTCTTGGACTGAAAGTGATGTGTTTCAGACCCCTGTTATTAACATTGCTATTTCCTCTTGCATTTTCTGCTTTATGAAAATGAATTCTGCTTTGTGAAAGTACTGCTGTGTTGTTTTATACATGGCGCTCCAGACGCTTACATCTTCTTTATTTCATTCAGTGCTCTTCATCTGAATTTTTTCTTGTTGTCTATCAGGATTACAGCTCTTGCTTGCTTTTTGTTTACATTTGCTTTCCCCTTTTCTTGATTTTTAGGCTTTCAGAATCACTGTTTAGGTCTTTTTTTGGAATTGGGTTTTGTTCGATGAACCATTCTGAAACTCCTTTTTTCTTATTTTTAGTTGTGGTAAAATATACATAACACAAAATTTACTCTCAGCCATTTTTTTAAGATGGGGTCTTGCTCTGTCACTCAGGCTGGAGTTCAGTGGCATGATCTCGGCTCACTGGAGCCTTGACCACCTGAGCTGAAGCAATCCTCCCACCTCAGCCTCCCAAGTAACTGGGACTACAGATGCGCACACCACCACACCTGGCTAATTTTTTAAATTATTTGTAGAGACAAGGTCTTGCTGTCTTGCCCAGGCTGGTCTCGAACTCCTGGGATCAGGTAATCCTCCCCCTTGGCTCCCAAAGTACTGGGATAACAGGCTTGAGCTTCTGTGCCCAGCCTTAACCATTTTAAGTGTACAGTGCAGTAGCATTTAGTACATTTACATTGTTGTGCAGCCAGTTCTCCAGAACACTTTTCACCAGGCAGAACTGAAGCTCTATACCCATTAAACAACCCCGGTTCCGCCTTCTAGCCCCCAGCAACCACCATTTATGAATTTATAAATTTGGGAACATCATGTAAGTGGAATCATACAGTATTTGTCTTTTTGTGACTAGTTTATTTCACTCAAGCGTGATGTCCTTAAAGTATATCCATATTGTAGCATGTATCAGAATTCCCTTTCTTTCTAAGGCTGAGTAACCTATTGTATATATGTATAAGTATTTGTAAAACTCCTTTTAACAGACACTTCATTTAACAGTTATTGATAATAGTGGTAGGTTTAGTAGAACCCATTTACTTTTTCTTTACATTCAGCATTAATGTAAGTGATTTGATGTTTTAGCCCTCAGCAGAGTAAGGATTAGAGATTAGAATGAGGAAAAGGGTTGCTTCACATAGAAGCACTACACGTTGAAGTGATGATCTCTGTCTCTCTCTCTCTTTTTTTTTAAGAGATGAGGGGGTCTCCCTACGTTGGGCAGGCTGGACTTGAACTCCTGGGCTCAGGTGAGCCTGAGACTGCAGATATGCACCGCTGTGTCCGATGATCCCTTTCTCTTACATTCCTTTCTTCTGGTCTGTGTTTGAATCCATCCTACACTGTTATGTTAGAACAACCTGAAACATAGCTTTTATCATGTCGCTCTTCTCTCAGAAACCTTCAGTGGTTCCCTGTTGCCCGCTGAATGATGTAAACTCTTCACTCTGGCATTCAGTAACTTCTGCATTCTGGGCTTGATGGATTCCTTTCATTCTGGCATCTCTTATAACTACCCTGATACAACCGGTACTTAAGCTGAATGGAATTATTAGCTTTTCTGAAAGCTAATAATTTTGTGCTCCTCTCTCTCACCTTCAAGCCTTTTCTTAGGCTCTTTTCTTTGCCTAGTATGTGCTCCCTTAAACCCCTGCCCCACCAGCAGGAAAAACTTACCTAGTCTTATAAGCCCTTCTTGGTCCCATGTTCTTCCTTCACTAACTCATTCATTCATTATCCATCCCGATGCTTCTCCTGATCCCTAGACCTGGATATGCCTATTAAGCATCCCCCACTTGGATTTCCCTCAAGCATCTTACGTTCAGCCACCCGCCTGTGTTTCCTCTCTCAGGGAAAAGCCTCACCATCCACCCAGGTGCCAAGCCAGGACACTGGGAGCCACTTTTGCCTCCCCTCTCTCTCAGCCCTCATCCAATAAGTCACCAAGTCCTGTCGATTCTACCTTCAACATACCTTTCCTTTCCTTTCCGGGCACACCCTTGAGTGGTGCTCACCAGGGAACAGATGTGGCAAATGTTCCAGGCTTGCCTCACTCGGGTCTCTGGACACTTGGCTCAGAAGCAGAACATGACTAACCCTAGATAAGCCTTGCGAGACTTCCTGGCAAGAAGGTCCTCTGCTCTCTTAGTCTGTGCATTCTCTGACGATCACAGTGCTTGGCACAGAGCAGGTGTAGAGGAAATGTTTGTCCAGTTCTAAGGGGCCTGCCAGGCCTTGATACAAATGGTGTCACATTTACACTAGAGATTAGAATGAGGAAAAGGGTAATTAGAGAAACTCTGGGTTTCTCGCCTCCCTGCCCAGGACCTTCAACCTCATCTGCTACATCAGCCTCAGGCATTTCTAGACATCTTAAGGCACCACATGGCATCCAAGGCCACTGGCACCTACTGTACTCCTTCCCACCGGTGCTTCTCTTTGCTGGCAGCTGCAGCCACAAATGCCACTTGAGGGGGCTTTACCTCCACTCCTGGGAGTGTAAGTGTCTGTGACAAAAGTGCTGGTTCCTGGGCGGGGGGCACCTGAGCATGCTGGGTGGAAGCCCCGAAGAAGAAGGGAGAAGGTCTCTGCCCTCATCCCACACCTGCCATGCATCCCTGAGTTCCAAAGCAGCCTTGCTAGACTCCAGAGCCCCGAAATCTCCCAAGATAGCAGCTTCTCCAAGACTGGCTGCTGCCCCTGACGGAGGCTCACAGCTTGCTTAGGGGAGGGCAGAGCAAAAATCCCTGCTATTCTGTTCCTTTCCTGGCTCAGGCCTTGATCCAAATAGCTCCCCTTCTTCCCAGACACTACTCCCCAGGCCCCTCTTCCTGATGATAGTGGCTAACAAGTTTTACTATTTTAGACAACTCAAGGAGCTAGCTGGTATTTTGCTCATTCTACAAGTGAGGAAGGAAGCAGAGACAGTGGTTAAGTCACATGTCCAGAGACACACAGCGGGCTGGAATCCCAGCACTTTGTGAAGCTGAGGTGGGCAGATCACTTGAGGTCAGGAGTTTGAGACCAGCCTGGCAACATGGTGAAACCCCGTCTCTACTAAAATTACAAAATTTAGCCAGGCGTGGTGGTGGGTGCCTGTAATCCCTGCTACTTGGGAAGCTGAGGCAGGAGAATTGCTTTACCCAGGAGGTGGAGGTTGCAGTGAGCTGAGATTGCACCACTGTACTCCAGCCTGGGCAACAGCGAGACTCTGTCTCAAAAAAAAAAAAAAAAAAAAAAGACACATGGAACAGAGAAACACTTGGCATCAGGGAGTCTGGTGTCTGACCCCCAACTAGGCAGCCTCACATGTTTTCACTGAGAGACCAGTGAGGCTGGAAAGGGACTTGTGAGGTGCTGAGTAACCAGTGAGAGCTTCTAGGTCCTGTCCCAGTTTTGCCCTTTCTTCCCTTAAAAAATGGTCTCTCCATTTCACTAGTAACCAGGGAAAGGCTTGGGCAAGATCTCTGGTTTCCAACGAGACCAGGGAACCTGTGTCGATACTGACATCTTCACCCATTTGAGGCAAAATAAGTGACATAAAGGTAATGGAGCAAATGGTTTTTATGAAAGTCTTTATTTAAATTAATGGACTATTATCTATTCTTAGAGCTTTCTCTTTTGTTTTTGAAATTAAACTATTCTTTCTATTATAAAATGGTAAGTTGGTGATTCTTTAGAAATCCTTATTTAGAAAAATAATTGGTCCCATTCTGTGGGTTCCTTTCATTCCGTTTTTCAACTTCACAGATGTATGAATCCCAAAGTCTGGGAGCTATGGGACCTCACGCCTACTCCTAGTTCTAATGTCCCCGAGGCTGTCATCAGGGGAAGCTGGAGCTGTAACTAGTAACTAGGGAGAGAAGCAAGAGAGGGAGGTGGTTTGACCTGTGTAGGTGTTGGGGACCTGTGGGTGAGTGAGCAGTGGCAGTGAGGCAGGGGTTGGAAACAGGACAATAGTCAATCAGAAGGGTTCAGAGACCCACAAGGGAGGAGGGACAGGTGGGGAGAGGTGAGTCAGAGAGAGGAGAGAGAGACAGAGACAGAGATACACAGAGACAGAGGGAGGGAGACAAAGGCAGAATCAGAGACAAAAATAGGAACACACACATGCACATGCATAAGCGCAGAGATCAGCAGATGGAGAAAGACACAGAGACAGCCAGGAAGAGAGATGGAGACAGTCCCAGAGACAGAAAACAGACAGGGACAGTGAGAGTCACAGAGACAGAATCATCTGTAGAGATACTCTGGAAGAGATACCCACAAAGACAGAGACTGAGAGACAGACACAGAGGGGGACAGAGAAGAACACACAGAGAAGGCAACAGAAACCAGGAAGAGAAACAGTTTAGAAAGAATGGAAGGGAGAAGCTTTTCTCTTTGTTCGAATCCCCCCCCACCCCCCGTCTCTAAGCGGGGAGCTGTTTTCTTCCTTTTTCCTCTTCCTTGTCTATTAAATTTTTTAAACCTTAAAACAAAAAAAAAAAAAAAGGAGGGGAGCAGAGAGGAGAAGAGAGACACAACTATAGGATATAGGTGGAGACTGAGAGAGGCAGCTGGGGATGCAGGGGAGAGGGAGGGCGAGCCAGGCCTGGTGGCTTAGGGCAGCCCCAGGTTCTGGCACAGGGTGTGGGTGGAGGAAGTGTCGCATCAGCCCAGGCCGGGGCTGCAGGGACTAGATAAGGATGCCTGCCAAAGGAAAGCAAGGGAAGGAAGACGTTTGCAAATCCCCCCTAGGGGCAAGGCCAGGGAGGCTGCCCCAGGCCCAGAGAACAATGGGTACTTGACTTCAGTGGGTCATTAATGAGACAATTAATGGAAAGAGTAACATAGACCTCTCTGGGGAGGACTTGGAAAGTGGCTAGTGGAATTATTGAGGGCTTGTGGTGGCTCTGAGTGGGGGGCCTTCTCCCAACAACCCCACATGTCCCATGTGCCAACTACACTTCCTCTGCCTCCTCCAAATATGCCCAGTGCTCCCCTCCGCCCTGGACCCCCCTGCTCTTCTATCCCTGTGCTCTTTGCTTCTGCCACATCCTCTACCTGTATACCTCCCCCGATTTACTCCATCCATGGAAACCCCACCCTTCAGCGGGTAAGAAACATGATATATCCATATGGTGCAGTGGTTTCAGCCGGGGTCATATGTTTCAACAAGAATAGGGCCCTCAACGCATGATGGACAGTGGAAGAAGCAAGCAGAGTCCTATTACAGCAGGGTGCTATTTATACGAATCTGGAATTACATAGACACAAAGCAATTCCTTTAAAAACGATGCCTACTTTGCATTATAAAATGTTTAAAGGGCAGGGGAATTGTGAGGGATACTTGCTCAATTCATAGTGGTGATTGACACTGGGGAGTGTGGGGAATACTTAAGCATACCCTAAAGTCATTGTGTGTGTGTGTGTGTGTGTGTGTGTGTGTATGTGTAGGTGTGTACATGAAAACTTGACATAATGTGAATCTGGAGCTGTGAAAATAGGTGTGGTTGTCTGACCTCATTTTCTGTTTTTATTTCCCCCTGTACTTTTGATTTTTTTTTTTCCAGAGAAAGAGTGAGAGAGATTCTAGCTATCTTCCACACCCAGCCCAAATACCTCCGACTACAAGAAGTCCTCCAGGAATGCATCCCACAGATCAGACATGGTCTCCCTTCTTCCCCTGTACCAAACTCTCAGGGCTCTGAGTACTTTCCCCCCTCGTGTTTCCCTCTTGTGGTGTTCATGTGCTGTCTTCCCCCGTTGAATGGGACAGAGGCGTCCGAGACTGAGTCTCTGTCTTCCATCCTATCACTGCAGAAGGCAAACCAGGAAGGTGCTGACCATTTCTCAGATCTGAACACCCACAATCCACTAGGGTGTGGGGAGGTGGAGAGGGGCTCCTGAAATTCAAAGCATGGCTTCTAGAATAAGGATCCACCTCTAGTGGGGAGCTGCTATTCAAAGCTGTTCAGGGAGGAAGGAGGATGTCTTGTTTTGCTGCGGCCAAGGAATTGCTTTGCTGCTTGTTAGCGGGTGGTCCACATTGCTAACAAGGCCTCTAGCCAGCAGTGTCCCCAACACATCCCAGTGGGCTAGAGATGCATTTAACCCCATTCCACCCAAAGCTACAGATTAAAAAATACATTCAAATTCCACCAGCCCCCAGTGAATCCCAGTTGTTAGTTAAAATGGAGCCATTGTTGGCCAGGCCTGGTGGCTCACACCTGTAATCCTAGCACTTTGAGAGGCAGAAGTAGGCAGATCACCTGAGGTCAAGAGTTTGAGACCAGCCTGGCCAACATGGCAAACTCGCCTCTAATAAAAATACAAAAATTAGCCCGGCATGGTGGCAGGTGTCTGTAATCCCAGCTACTTGGGAGGCTCAGGCAGGAGAATCGCTTGAAGCTGGGAGGCGGAGGTTACAGTGAGCCGGAGATCACGCCAGTGCACTTCAGCCTGGGCAACAGAGTGAAACTCCATCTCCAAACAAAACAAACAAAAACTAATCCCCCAGCCCCCAGTGAATCCCAGTTGCTGGTTAAAATGGAGCCATGGTAGAGAGGAAGGAGAAAGGACCTGAGTCCCAGCCCACTCATCCAGGTAGCCTCTACTTACGTGTATTTACTCGCTGCTCGGCCCCTAAGCCACATTATCTAACTTAATTCCCACAACAGCCCTTTGGGCTTAGACTTTTTTACAGATGAGAAAACGGGCTCAGAAAGGCTAAGTGCCTTGCTCAAGTCCCAGGTGGCGGGGAGTGTTGGAACTGGAACCGCCGTCTGACCTGTTAGGACGTGGGTATGTCTCGGATCTGCTATAGCCCTTCCCGCTTCTAGACAGCTCCCTGTTGTACAAGTGAGATACTGAAGCACAGAGAGGGGCAGAACTCATCCATTGGCGACACAGCCAGTGAACAGCAGAGCTGGGACTTGAACCCAGATTTCCTGATTCCTCCTGCTCCTGTGGCTGCCCAGTGGAGTCTAACAGACTGCAGGTCAGACCACATCTTGGGTTTTTAAGCCGCTGAGCTTTTGAGATGTCTTTAACCCTTCATATGGCAAAAAATTGCAGGGTTTGGGGAGCAGAGAAGGGTCTTAGGATAACCTAGTTTGGCGCCCTCTTTGTAGTGATGAGGAATTTAAGGCCTAAACAAGGCAAATGACTCACAAGAACACTTCGATGTCAGAAAGTCCACGCCAAAATTAGCAGCTCATGATCCAGAGTCTGCTGGAGTCTCAGAACCTCTGACTCCAGCTTTAGAACCTGTGTTAATAATAGGTAGCTTGATATCAAAACCCAGGGCAGATTGAAAACTATAAATTAGAATTTGAAGAAGGGCAGCTTTCACACTGAGATGTCTGTTGAATGAGGAATACACGAATGAATGAATGAATGAACTGCCAAGCTAATTTCTGGCTCCTACCTCACTTCTCTTCCTCCCCTCTATCTCTTGCCGTCAGATTAATCATCTTAAAATACAGCCTTTGCCATGACGTTGTCCTGCTCTAAAACCTTCAATGGTTCCCCTTGCCTGGATGACTGAACAGCCTCCTAACCAGTCTGTTCCTCCTTCCTGGCCATTGGATCCGTTTTCTCTAGAGGGTAAACTTTTCAAATGCAAATCAGGCCACTAACCTTCAGAGGCTCTCTATTGCCCCCAGGAAAAATCCAAAAATCTTAACCCAAGGTCTTAACTCACGGTTTGATCATCTCTCTGACCCCGTCTCACTCAGCCTCTCCTTACTCTGGCTTCTCTGGGCTCCCCCCGCCCCCCCCGCCCCGCGCCCGTGACTGTCACTATACATCCTTTAGCTCTCAAGCAAATGTCACTGCTTCTGGGCAGCCTTCCCTGACTTCCCCAGATTGGGTTTAGCAGCTCTGAGAGCCTCTGGTCATCCCCCAGCACTGCACTATCCCATCCGATTATATGTAACGTCTTTCATGTCCATCTCCTGCCCTGACTGTGAGCTCTGAGAAGGCAGGGGACTGTCTCATTCACACTGCGTGCTCAGTGCCCAGGATGAAGCCTGACACACACCGTACACTCAACAAGTCTTGGTGAGTGCACAAATTACATGTGGCTGCCTAGTGAAACTGATTTAGCCATTCAACAAATATTTAAACATCTTGGTAGATGCTTACTGAGCACCTACTAAGTGCCAGGCATGGTTCTCCACACTTCACAAGGTGAACAAAGTCCCTGCCTTTGCGGAGTTCATGGTCTACTTGGGAGAGGCAGGCATTAAATGCATAGACAAATAACACAGTGACAGGCATAGCTGAGTGCTGTGAAGGAAAACAAAGAAGGAGTTAAAGAATTGGGAGGGTGGTGGTGGTAGGGGGCGATTGTCACTTTAGATGGGGCAGTCAGGGATTGCACCACAGAGGGGGTGACATTTCAGTGATGAGCCAGGGCTTCTGAGAGACACAGACCCTCCCCTGCCTGGGGCTGGCTGGGCCACAGGTATGTCCAGGTATGGCAGGCCCAGGTCCCCAAAACCTTCCTGTCTCTCTGTTGGAGCAAGGAACCCAGAAGAGGCCTTAGGTGAGGCTTTTGAGGCTGGTGCAGAAGCCTCAAGCTGCTCCTCACAACAGCCGTGATTGTGCTCTTTCTGCATGGCGAGAGGCAGCGATTGCTTTGTGCGCCGAGGACTCGGCTCATTGTGGTGGGTGCCGGGCGATTGGCACCCACAGACCGCGGCCACCAGGGTTTACCACGTACCCCCAGCACCGCGGCGGGCCGTGCGCAACGTGCCAGCCCAATCTCGCCTCCTATATTCAGAGTTGATTAGACGCTATTTCTGCCTGGATTTTCAGAAGGCTCAAGAGCTTTTTTAATCACTACAGTGGCTCATTACGGTTTTGCAGTGACACTCATGTCCTTCAGTTCTCTTCTCAGATTAGATTCTATAGTCAGATGAATATTGGATGATTTCATTACATACAAATGCAATCAACAGTTTTGCATAAATTTCTTCTCTTTTCTTGAGTTTCAATTGACCCCAGCACCCATGGTGGCAGGCGCGATCCACATGCAAATGAGCTGGGTTTGCAGCAGAGGAGAGGGGCCGGGAGGAGGCGGGCACTTGCACCAGCCCAGGGAGGCAGCAGCCTTGATTGCTCAGGCTTTGGGAGAGGGGCCTTGGAGGAGGGGGGCACCCTGCAGTGGGCAGCCTCTGTGGCCAAGGCTGGGCACCCCATTCAGGATGGTGTTCCTCCAGGTGAACTGAGGCACAGGGGATGCTCCGAGTGGGATAGGCTTTCTCTCTGGAATGTGGAGCTAAGGCCCTGGCAGCTGGGCTGGCGGGGGAGGGGGTGGGTGGTGCTCAAGGTGCTTGGAGCAGTGGCTATTTAACAACTGGTGTGGACATGTTTCAGTCTTTTAACAACTGGTGGGGCTATAGCAGTGCATTCCTGCTGTGTATTTGCTGCTGTTATGATAATCACTGTCGTTACCCCCCTCTGGAGGGCTTGAGCTGTGGCCAAGGGGGCAACCAGTAAGAGTCAAAAGCCAGCCCGAGGCAGGTGGGAAATTTTGGAGCCTGAGGCAGTTGTCTCCGGCATCATTTTCTGGATTTTTCTATTGCTTTGTTGGGTGGAGGGCCAGGATATTCTCAGAATCGGGTCTCAGCAGGCTCCTAATCCATCCCTTATCTGATGCTTGAATCCCTTCTACGACACTTCTTACACAGTTCCATGGTGAGAAGGTGCTTTCTGTGACTCCTGAAGCCACCCTCCCCAGCCCTGACCATGCGCTCTGGGCCCCACAGCCCATGTCCGCTCCTTTGCCCCGTCGTAGCCCCTGAGGTCAGCAGCTGGTGACTGTGCTCTCCTGAGTCACCTTCCTGGGGCTGGTCTTCTCAATTGCTACAGGTTCCACTCCCAGAAGGCAGCCTCCAGCCTCCTACCCTGGTCTGTCCTCCAAATGCTTCTGGTAGCTGTCACGATTCATAGTCCAGGCCTGGACTCAACACCAGGCACAAGGCTGGAGGGAGGTGTGGGGAGGAAGAGGACCCAGGGCTAACAGCTGTGCGTCCCCACGCGCTAAGCATCAGAGCTAAGAGGGGTCTGCACATTGCAAACCTCACTTCCTTTGGGCAGCTTCTTTATAAAAGCTCCAAACATAAACACAGACCTGATGGGACCCAGAGAGAGACGTGTGGATTCACAAAGAGGCACCGAAGCTACTGCCATCACGGACGCTATGAAACCTGGAAGTAGCTAGGGCCGTAGCCAACCAGGGACGGGAACGAGACATACCTGTGAGCCACCGCTCCAGGCTCAGGTTCTTTCTTGTCACTGCCCTCAGCTCCCTAGCTTGGGGTTGTAGAGACGCAGGAATCTGAACTGAAGCAGAGAGCACCTGTGTGGCGGGTGGGACTACTGAAGTCTGGAGAGGGGGAGGGCTGGGCAAAGAGTCACACAGCATCGAAGCCAGAGTCTCCTGATGCAGCCTGGGGGCCACTTTCTTGCTCCTCTGGCTGCCCCTAGGGGCCATTCCCTCATTATTTTGTTCTTCTGTGTGCAGTGAGGAAGGTGTCTTCGTTCCTGGCTGAATGGACGCCCCTCTCACCCACTCACTGCCCACACCTCTGCCTCCGCTTTTGCTTTCACTCGGCCTCCCTAGGCTCTTTCTGTTTACATCTCTGTGTGCATGTCTCTCCTGTGTCTCCCTGTCTCCGTCTCCCTGTGTGTCTTCTTGTCCCTTTCTCTCCCATCCCTTCCCTTGCCTCCCTGTCCATCTCCCCATCTCCCTGGGTCTGGCTGTCTATTCCCTTTGCCAAGCCACATCTGCTCCTTTGCTCTCAGATCATGTGTTGCCCAGAGCTGGCCTCTATCTGGGATTGGCAGGGCTGAGATCCCCAGGGCTGCTCCCCTTAGAGCTGTGGCCCCAGAAGGAGGAGGTTGGGAGAGGCTCATTTCTGAACTCTTTGGAGCCTTCCTACTGTGACCGGCACTGGGTCATCTGTCCTTCCCTCCCAGGATGAGGAAAGGATGGCATGGAAGCAGCCAGCTCTCTTTCATCACAGACCTAGTCTCACTCTGGCTGGAAAAGGGGGCTGGATTTGGGGTGGGGAGGGTTCAAGAGGACTCCCATTGACTGTTTAAGCAGACTGGGTCCATCCCAGACAAACCCGCTGCTGTCTGCGGTGGGCTTCCCCCAAAGAAGTTCCCCCTCCTGCTTACCCCTCCCTCCACGTTCTCCTGGCAGAATGAACCTACCTCACCTCTCCTTTCCCTACTCACCTCTCCCACCCAGGTGCAGAGGGCTGCCTTCCCCCTACCATGCCTGCCTTCCAACCTGTGCATTAGCACACGCAGGGTGGAGAGGAAACAGCTGGGGCTCTGGAGGCTGATAGAACCATGCCGAATCCCAGCTCTACCACTTGCTAGCTGTGTCATCTCAGGCAAGTGACTGAACCTCTCTGAGCCCAGTTTCTTCCTCTATAAAATGCAGACAATACTCCTTCCCTTTCAAGGCTGTCATGAAGATTAGCTTACGTGAAAGTAGCTAGTACAGAGCTGGGCACAAAGTAGACATTCAGTAAAGCATTTGTTATGAATAAATGAATGAGTAAATAATGAGTGAATCATAGAATTGAGACATTCATAAATGGGGCATGGAGAAGGAGGGCCTGGTGAAAAAAAATGGTACAAGTAGAGTCAGGAGATAAGAAACCCTGGAGAGGGAACAGGGAACCATCAACATGCCAACTACAAATGTGGACTCAGGGGTCGCAAAAGAAAGTCTCAGGACATAAGGCAGAAATGGCAAGGGCCACATGCTGGCAGTGCGGAGAGCCAGGCTCAGGGCCTCTCTCTTTCTTTTCTTTCCTTCTTTCTCTCTCTCTCTTTCCTTTCTTTCTTTCTTCCTTCCTTCCTTCTTTCTTTTCTTTCTCTTTTCCCTTTCTTTCTTCTTTCTCCTTCCTTCCTTCCTTCTCTCTTTCTCACTTTCTTTTTTTCTTTCTCTTTCCTGAGCATCCCTTGTAGCAGGGAAAGGAATGATCAGAACTTACTGAAAAATAACAAGGAACCAGGCATCTAAGAGTGATTATGGCAGCAGCTACCACGAGTACAGGCCTTGTGTTGGGGCATCTGACAAGCATTGCCTCATTTAGTCTCTGCAACAGCCCAGTGAGGGAGATGCTATTACTATTGTTTTCACTTTACAGATCAGGAAATTGAGATCTAGAGAAGTAAAATGATTTTCCAAATCATGCAGCTAATAATGATCCCAGCCAGGATTTGAACCCTGGTCTATTCTGGCTCCAGAGCTGGTGCTCAGTCCCTGGGCACCGCTCTGCCTTCCAAAGGGAGGACCCCCACATCCCTGGGCAGGGGAGGCCATCTGAGTAAAATGGCTTAAAAATACTTTGAGTTAGTGAAGGAGAATACAGAAGGCATGATCAGAGCGCCTGAATATAAGGAAGACAGAAGCTTGGCTTGGAGGAACCAGGGCAGGCTTTCTGGAGGGAGCTAGGCACAGAGGCAGAGGGACAGCCCAGGAGTGAGGCTGAGGCAGCCCTGGTGGGGGGCGAAGGTGGGGTGGGGGCTGCCACCCAGGACCCAGAGTATAGTAGCTGTGCTCCCTGCATCCTGGGGCTGCCTCAGGTGGACTCTTGACCAAGATCTGCTTTTGACTGGGGGTCTATTTCCTTAGCCCCACCAGGCCCAGCGTGTGCCTCATCTGCTGGTCCCCAGAAAAGCAAGAAGAGCAGGGTTCTGGTGGCTCCAGACCCAGGCCCCATTCTCACTTCTGCTACCCTACCCTTTTTTTTTTTTTTTGAGACAGAGTCTTGCTCTGCCACCCAGGCTGGAGTGCAGTGGCACGCTCTTGGCTCACTGCAACCTCCGCCTCCTGTGTTCAAGTGATTCTCCTGCCTCAGCCTCTAGAGTAGCTGGGATTACAGGTGCGCGCCACCATGCCTGGCTAATTTTTGTATTTTTAGTAGAGAGGGGGTTTCACCATGTTGGCCAGGCTAGTCTCTAACTCCTGACCTCAAGTGATTTGCCTGCCTCAGTCTCCCAAAGTGCTGGGATTACAGATGGGAGCCACCACGCCCGGCCTGCTACCCTCTTGCTGCAGAACTTTGGCCAAGCTGATGCCTTTTTCTGATCCTTACTTTCGCCACCTCCAAAATGGGGCTAGAAATACCCACAGCTGGGTGCAGCCAACAGTCAAGGCCAGCAGGGTCCACACAGGGCCAGATTCAGAGCGAGTGCTGACAGTGCTGGCTCCATCTATCACCAGGCGCCTCTTAACCCTGGCCCAGGCCTGGACCCCATTCCAGTGCATCAAAGGCCAACAGAGAGGGTGCCTGCTAGCTGCAGAGGTCAGACTCCGAAGCCAATGCAGTCCGGACCCGTATTGCCTGGGTGTATATTGTTGTGTGGGTCTGGAGTAGGGTACGTCACCCAGCTCTATGGCAGTTTCCTCATCTGTAACATAAAGATGGTAAGTCCAGAGTCCCTTCTCTAAAACCTGGAAAGTTCGATGAGTTTGAGTTTTTCTTATTCTAAGACTAATGCAGAACATATCCCATGTGCTGTGTGACCTCTCAGTGGGGTCTAGGGCATTTCTTATAATTAAACTCACTCATGTTTTTCCCCAAAAACATATAAATATTCATATCAGGTAATGAAATGAAGACCCAAAACAGCCTCTCCTTAGGCCACGTCAGATGTAGCACCAGACCTATGGAAAGCCTTTTTGGTCAGTGAAGCTTTTTGAATTTCAATCTTGTGGTTAAGGGATCATGAGCCTGGAGTATTTGCTCACGGGGCTGATGAGAGGTTAAGACGAGTTCCTGTACATAAGGTTCAGAACCACACCTGGCACACAGTGAGTACCTGAGACATAAATGGTAGACAATGGGTTCCTCCCTTGCTCAAAGCCTTCTCATGGCTCCCATGCCCTCAGGATACAGTGCAAACAATTTTGAAGCTTTTTTTTTTTTTTTTTTTTTGAGACGGAGTTTCGCTCTTGTTGCCCAGGCTGGAGTGCAATGGCACGATCTCGGCTCACCGCAACCTCTGCCTCCCAGGTTCAAGCGATTCTCCTGCCTCAGCCTCCGAGTAGCTGGGACTTCAGGCATGCACCACTACACCTGGGTAATTTTTGTGCTCTTAGTCTCTACTTTAGTAGAGACTAAAAACACAAAAAATTTTCTCCATGTTGGTCAGGCTGGTCTCGCACTCCCGATCTCAGGTGATCCACTCGCCTCAGTCTCCCAAAGTGCTGGGATTATAGCCATGAGCCACCGTGCCCAGCAAACAACAATTTAGCATGGCATTCGAGACCCTTTATGCTTGGTGTCCTGCTAAGCTGGATTCTCAGGTAGCCACTGCCCCTCACACACTAAACTTTAGATTCATTCTTTTGTCAATTCCTCAGTCACATCAGACCCTCTTCTCTGCTGGCTGTTGCACTTGCTGTATTTTCTATCTGAAATGCCCCCGCCTTCTCGAAACCTCCTTTCTCCACTCTATCATCCTGCGAACCTCACCGCCCTCATCTAAGCAAAAGTCACCTGCAATGACTATTGCCTACCTCCCCCGTCCAGACTGTGGTCTCCAGGAAGGCAGGGGCCATGGGCATATTCTTCTGTGGCACACAGTGGGTGCTGAATGAATGAACATCCTCACCCATCAATGGTGTTGCGTTTAGCTCAGGGGCTGAATAGCATTCTTTGGATGAAATGAAACACAGCTTTGGGAGGAAGATCCCTAGAGGAATCTTCCATCCCTACCTCCACATGCACCCCGGGGGGAAATTCCTGGAATGCCTTCCTCCTGCCCTTTCTAACTCTCAATCCCTTCAGATTCCTTAAGTGATTTTAAAACCTGGGACCCAGTCCTTGCAGGGGGCCAGTGGGGCCTCCAGAATTGCAGGGCCTGGAGGAGGTAGTCAGTACATTAGGCAGAAACCACTTGTCCGGGGTTGGTAGAGGCCTCAGGGGCCTGGGGAGCAGGGGGTAGGGCGAAGCAGGCCTCCAACACTCTGGAGCAATTGATATAAAATAAACTCCATAATCAGGTAAATGCATTCGTGCGGGGGATGGTTCCCATGCAGCTGTGGGCGTCCCCCAGCCGGAGGGGACCTGTCTAATCTCAGGGTAATGAAAACGTGGGTCTAATTACCACAGAGGGCCGAGGCCTGGGCCGCGGCCGGAGTTGGGGGAGTGGGGGCCCTGGCAGCGGAATTAGAACATTTAAGCTGTCACACCAAATCCCGGGAGAGGCCTGATTACCTGGCCCTCGAAGAAGCCGCTTTGGTTTGGTGTCGACTGTAATTTCCTGGCCGCCAGCCGTGAAGCCAAGGGCCACCTTCCCTCCCCTGTGATTGGGGTCCAGGTTCTGCCTCTTTGACCCCCCCACCCTCACATCAGACCCACCCAGAGGAGCCTGCCTGGGCCTCCCAAGCTGCCTGTGTGGGGTAGACAGGGGGAACAGGTACACTAGCTGCACATACTGGCTATGTGTAATACGTGCACACAGGTTATAGGTAAAGGAAAGTGTGTGTGTTGGCAGAGCATGAATGACGCATGCACAGCAGGTATATATGGTACATGTACGTTTGTTGTGTGCACCCTCTATTATTATTATTATTTTCTTGAGATGGAGTTTCGCTCGTTGCCCAGGCTGGAGTACAGTGACGTGATCTCGGCTCACCACAACCTCTGCCTCCTGGGTTCAAGCGATTCTCCTGCCTCAGCCTCCAGAGTAGCTGGGATTACAGGCGCATGCCACCACGCCCAGCTAATTTTGTATTTTTAGTAGAGAAGCAGTTTCTCCATGTTAGTCAGGCTGGTCTCAAACTCCTGACCTCAGGTGATCTGCTCACCACGGCCTTCCAAAGTGCTGGGATTACAGGCATGAGCCACCGCACACAGCCTATTTGTTTATTTAGAGACAGAATCTCACTCTGTTGCCCAGGCTGGAGTGCAATGGCACGATCTCGGCTCACTGCAACCTCTACCTCCTAGATTCATGTGATTCTCCTGCCTCAGCTTCCCGAGTAGCTGGGCTTACAGGCACGCACTACCATGCCCAGCTAATTTTTGTATTTTTAGTAGAGATGGGGTTTCACCATGTTGGCCAGGCTGCTCTTGAACTCCTGACCTTGTGATCCACCCGCCTCAGCCTCCCAAAGTGCTGGGATTACAGGTGTGAGCCACTGCACCTGGCCTGCTACCCTTTTGCTGCAGAACTTTGGCCAATCCCACACTCTACTTTAGAGTGTATGTGTTGGGGGCAGGTACAAGTGGCATGAATATATTTGGTGTGCGTAAATGATGGATGTGTCTACATGGGTTATGTGCAGGTAATCCACCTTTTTTTTTTTCCAGAGACAGAGTCTTACTCTGTCACCCAGGCTGAAGTGCAGTGGTGCAATCATGACTCACTGCAGCCTCAACCTCCAGGGCTCAGGTGATCCTCCCTTCTCAGCCTCCTGAGTAGCTGGGACTACAGGTGGGCACCACCGTGCCTGGCTAATTCTTTTTATTTTTGTAAAGATGATGTCTTCCTATGTTGTCCAGGCTGGGCTGATCCATCAAGGGGCAAGTGAGTGGTTCATGCAAATGGGCTGTATGTTCATGATGCTACCTATGGGAAATGTACACACAGCAGGGCCACATGTATGCAGGTGGTATGCGTCCACAGTGGTGTGTGCTGGTAAGTGCCATGAAAGCAAGGAGCAAGTCTGTTTTGCTGACTGCTGTACCCCAGCACCTAGCCTGGTACATGGTGAGTAGCTGTTGGTTACATAGATGCTCAAGGACTGGAAGCTATTATCCTCAGCAAACAAATGCAGGAACAGAAAACTAAATATTGCATGTTCTCACTTACAGTGGGAGCTGCATGATGAGAACACATGGACAGCTGGGGAGGGACAACATCTATACACTAGGGCATGTCAGAGGGTGGGGGGTGGGAGGAGGGAGAGCATCAGGAAGAATAGCAAATGGGTGCTGGGCTTAATACCTAGGTGACAGGATGATCTGTGCAGCAAACCGCCATGGCACATGTTTACCTGCGTAACAAACCTGCACATCCTGTACAGATACCTCTGAACTGAAATTAGTTGGAAGTCAGGCTGGGCACGTGGCTCACACCTGTAATCCTAGCACTTTGGGAGGCCGAGGCAGGTGGATCACCTTAGGTCAGGAGTTTGAGACCAGCCTGGCCAACATGGCGAAACCCCGTCTCTACTAAAAATACAAAAAATTAGCCAGGTGTGGTGGCGGGTGCCTGTAATCCCAGCTACTTGGAAAGCTGAGGCAGGAGATTTGCTTGAACCTGGGAAGCGGAGGTTGCAGTGAGCCGAGATCTCGCCATTGCACTCCAGCCTGGGCAACAAGAGTGAAACTTCATCTGAAAAAAAAAAAGTTGGAAATCTAAATAAATAAACAAATTAATATAACTATAGATGCTCAATGAATTTATGTCTGTGCGACAGGTACAGGGGAACTATGTGATGCACGTGTTAAAGATATGAGCAACTGGAGTCTACGTGGAATGTGCCTGGTTTGTATGTGTATGTGTGTGTGTATGTGTGTGTGTGTGTGTGTGTATTTGTCCCCATTGTGTGACTGGGGGGCACAAGCTCCGGGAGAGAGTACCGTGGAATGCTGAACTGCCTCCTCCACTTACAGGTTGTCTGACGTTAGGGGAATCACTTAACCCCTCTGAGCCTGACTTCTCATCTGGAACATGGATACTAATAATCACAGCTAGCATTTCCTGAGCACACAGTCTATGTGTGGCATTTGTGCCGTACGCTTCTCATGCATGATGATCTCATTGACTTCCCAACAATCCGAAAAAGGAGGTACTACTCATCGCCCCGTTTTACAGACGGGGAAACGGAAGCGCGCCACAGGTTAGATACTGGCGAAGCCAGGATTCACTCAGGTGATCTGACTGTGGCGTGAACTTTTAGCTGCCAGACTAAATGAATAGAACCTTCTGTATAGGCCTGTCAGAAGGATTGAATGAGATCATCCTCCCAGCACTGCATATGGCACATAGTAATCAGTCAGTAAATATTATTGCTATTATTTGCACATAGATATAGGACATTTAAAACAGCTACAAGAATGTGTGGGGAAATGTGCATGTCATATATTTGGGGAGAGAAAGAGATATGTAGGTGTTTGTGTGGTGCGTATAGACATGCATTTACACAAGGTTTATGACACATGGATTTGGGAATATGCACATATGATATATTTTACATGATGAACACAAGCCATGTAAATCCATGTATTATCATGTCTTTGGATGTACTATATCGACATGTGGCTTATGAAATTAGACAAGCACATCCTTGAGGGGTGTGATACTTATATGGCCTACCTGGGGTCTGCATATGTGTACCTCTAAGGTGCAGGCACGGGCATAAATGTGCACATGGTACACAGCAGGACCCCTGTGTGCATAGAACTGATACATATTACAGATGCAGTTGCCATAGATACAGATCAGATGTAGGCCAGGTGGTGGCTCACGCCTGTAATCCCAGCACTTTGGAAGGCTGAGGCGGGTGGATCACTTGAGCTCAGGAGCTCAAGACCAGCCTGGGCAACATGGTGAAACCCGTCTCTACAAAAAATAGAAAAATTAGCCAGACGTGGGGGTGTGCGCTTGTAGTCCCAGCTACTCAGGAGGCTAAGGCAAGAGAATCACTTGAGCCCAGGAGGTGGAGCTTGCAGTGAGCCGAGATCATGCCACCGCACTTCAGCCTGGGTGACTGGAGTGAAACCCTGTCTCAAAAAAAAAAAAAAAAAAAAAAAGATACAGGTATGCATGTAGCAGATATAGTATGCACGGAGCATACTAGACTGTGTACATACTGTATACCATGCGTTTATATGGCCTAGTATGTGCAGATGTATGTGAGGTGCTTATGCATGGGATATTTATTTATTTTTATTTATTTATTTTATTATTTTTTTTTAAAGAAAGAAAAGAAAGAAGAGAGTAAGAGCGAAAGAAGAAAAAAGAGAATGAAAGAAAGGGAAAAAGAAGAAGAAAAAGAGGGAGAACAGGAATCTTGCTCTATTGCCCAGGCTAGAATGCAGTCTAAAAATGGGTACTGAAAATTTCTTATATACTAATAATTGTGTTATACAATGGGAGACAGGAAGGAATAAGGGAGGAAAATAACAAACAAACAGCCAACCAATATTTCATTTAAACCTATGAAATGCTATGCAATTGCTGGGGAGTGATTTACTCCCAACCATGTGGTCACTTTTAGAATAGATGTGATGTGTTACTGAAGAAAATGTATGTTTTGTGGATTTGGAGTAGAGAGTTCTGTAAATGTTTATTAAGTTGACTTGTTCCAGGTGTAAGTTCAAGTCACAGGTATCCTTGTTATCCTTCTGTCTCATTAATCTGTCCAATATTGACAATGTAGTGTTAAAGTCTCCCACTATTATTATGTGGGAGTCCAAGTCTCTTTGTAAGTCACCAAGAACTTGCCCTATGTATCTGGGTGCTCCTGTATTGGGTACGCATAGACTTAGGATCATTAGCTCTTCCTGTTACATTGATCCCTCTACCATTATACAATGTCCTTCTTATCTCTTTTGGTTTCTGTTACTTTAAAGTCTATTTTATCAGAGATGAAAATTGCAACTCCTGCTTTTTTTTTTTTTTTTTGCCCTCCATTTGGTTGTCGAATCTCTTCCATCCCTTTGTTTTGAGTCTCTCTATATCCTTGCATGTGAGATGGGTCTGGATGCAACTTACCGATGGGGTTTTTGGAATGGCTGATACTGGTTGTCCCTTTCTGTATATAGTGCTTCTTTCCGAAGCTCTTGTAACGCAGGCCTGGTGGTAATGAAATCTCTGAGTACTTGCTTGTTCGTAAAAAATTTTATTTTTCCTTCACTTATGAAACTTAGTTTGGCTGGATATGAAAATCCGGGTTGAAAGTTCTTTTCTTTAAGAATGTTGAATATTGGCCCCCACTCTCTTCTGGCTTGTAGGGTTTCTGCTGAGAGATCTGCTGTGAGTCTGATAGGCTTCCCCTTATGGGTAACCTGACCTTTCTCTCTGGCTGCCCTTAGTATTTTCTCCTTCATTTCAATGCTGGTGAATGTAATGATTATGTGCCTTGGGGTTGCTCTTTTTAAGGAATATCTTTGTGGTGTTCTCTGTATTACCTGGAGTTGAGTGTCCTGCCTTGCTAGGTTAGAAAAGTTTTCCTGGATAATATCCTGAAGAATATTTTCCAGCTTGGATTCATTCTCTTTGTCACATTCAGGTACACCTATCAAACGTAGATTAGGTCTTTTCACATAGTCCCATATTTCTTGGAGACTTTGCTCATTCCTTTTTATCCTTTTTCTCTAATCTTGTCTTCTGTTTTATTTCGTTAAGTTGGTCTTCGACCTCTGAAATCCTTTCTTCTGCTTGATCAATTCGACTCTTAAAACTTGTGCATAGTTCACGAAGTTCTTGTATTGTGTTTTTCAGCTCCATTAGTTCACTTACATTCCTCATTAAATTGTCTATTCTCCTTAGTATTTCGTCAAACCTTTTTTCAAGGTTCTTAGTTTCTTTGCATTGGGTTAGAACATGTTCTTTTAGCTCACAGAAGTTTCTCATTATCCACCTTCTGAAGCTTGATTCTACCAATTCCTCACATTCATTCTCCATCAGGCCTTGTTCCCTTGGTGATGAGGAACTGCAATCCTCTGTAGGAAGAGAGGCATTCTGATTTCGGGGTGTTTTCAGCCTTTTTGCGCTGGTTTCTTCCCGTCTTTGTGGATTTATCCACCTGTCGTCTGTGTAATTGCTGACTTTCAGATTAGGTCTCTGAGTGGACGTCCAGCTTGTTGGTGGTAAAGTTTTTTCTGTTTCTTAAGTTTTCCTTCGGCGGACGCCCCTCCCCCTACAAAGCTGGACCTTCCCTGGTTCAGCTGTACTTGCTGTGAAACTCTCAATCCTCAGCAGTTCCAATTGCTGTTTTGTTTTGTTTCTTTTTGTTGGGGGGGGGCGACCAGCCTTCCCCTGTGGCGACCCACTACGCAGGCTGAAACAGCGGCATTAAGATTCGTGGTGCTTTTCTGCCTGAGAATCTCCCGGTCTGGTTCCCCCGCTTCAGTCCGCTTTTCAATGAGCTGAATGGGAGGCTCTGCCTTCCCGGAGCTCCAACGCCAACTAAAAGGGCACTCAGTCCCTCATACTCCCAACTGAGAGCCGCGTGCCGGGACGCCTGCAAAACGGCCGCACCGGCCAAAGAGTCGCACTGACGACCCGTGGGGCTCCTCCGCCGGGAATCTCCTGGTCCTTGGGCAATAAAAATTCGTCTGAAAATGTGGCATCACTCTCTGCGCTTTCAGTGGGAGCTACAATCCTGAGCTGCTGCTAATCGGCCATCTTGGATCTCTCTCTCCATGCATGTGGTATTTATAGCCACGTGGATGTAAGCAGAGTATGTTTGTGTAATACACATACTTGGGGGTATATACTGTATATACTTTTGAGATGTATATATTTGTGATACATATTTTGTGCATCTTTGCTCCAGTGTCACCTTAAGTTAAAAGATCTATAGCCACCCTGAAACAGCCCCCGTTTCCCACCACAGTCCCTTCTTTACTTGTCTCTATGAAAGTATGGATTTTCAATATTCCATCTAATGCAGTAATTTAGGATGTTCTGTTGTCTCCTCCCTCACTAGAGCATAAACTTTAGAAGTCCAAAGCTTTTCTCAGTTTTTATTGGATTGGCCCTCATTGATCACAGCTCATCATCACAGCTCACTGCTCATGGAACTCATGGGCTCAAGCATCCTTCCTCCTCACCTTCCCAGTAGCTGGGACTACAGGCCCGCACCACCACAGCCTGCCAGCTTTTCTGTTTGTTCAAGCTGGACCCCCAGTGCCTGGCACAGGGCCTGGCCCATGGCAAATGTCCGCCCACCCACCCAGCCACCACGTGTGGAAGCAACACGTGGATGTCGGCACAGGCAGTGGGCTGTGTGGGGCACCTGCCGCGTGCAGTGGAGACTTAGGTGGGTGGCACAGACCCGCATGTCACAAGGGACCCTCTGCCGCCTGGCCATCGCTGGATCACCTCGTACCCTCGCCCGGCGGCCCTCGGTGGGCGGACCCCCGGTGGGCTGCACTGCTAGTCTCCCGGGGAGCGACCCCGTGTACCCGCGTGGCGGTCCCGGGCTGCGGTCATTTCCGGGCGGCGGCAGGGCGGGGAGTGAGTGGGCCGCGGGCCGGCGGGGCGGGCAGGAAGTGCGCATTGTTCGCGGGCCGCGGCCCGGCGGGGAGTTCCCGGCCCCGCGCGGACATAAAAGGAGAAAGAGCGCCCGCGGTCCGGCCAGGCGGCCGGGGGAAGCGCGGCTCCGCGCTCCGCTGACCCCGGCGTCCACTGCCGGCTCCGCCCCTCGGCCTCCAGGCGCGGGTTCCAATCCTGGCTCGCCGCCTCCCTGAGCCTGGGAAGGGTACGTTGACTGCTGGAAGCCCATCTCAGGGAAGACCCTCGTGCTCGCCCCCTCCACTCCTCGAGTCCAGTTTCCTGCCCCGCTAAAAACCCAACCCTGTGCTACGGTCCCTCAGCAAACCCAGGATTTCGGGGGAATGTTTCACCAGCTAAGAAACCTACCACTGTAGCGTGAGCCACGCCCCACAATTCTGACCTAACACACCCTCTTCTGAGCGGAACGTTGTCTGCAGGCACCTTTATGGATGGGAAACTGAGGCCCGGAAGAGGAAAAACTTGCTCAAGGCCATCAAGAACAAAACCCTATTGTGCAAAATTTCTACAAACCCAGGGGCTTTCTCCCCTGTGGAGAAGCATAGCCACGTTCGTGGTGCTTGTTGATTGAAAAACTGATGGAATGGTCACTTACTGGGTGAACCGGCATCACACCGGATACTCACTGAATCCTCACGCCCCTTTTGGAGGTGGACATGAGTAAACTGAGGCCCAGAGAGGTAAAGTGTCTTGCCTAAGCTGGTTGAGGAACGGGGGCTTGGCCCTGGTCTGTTTTGGGAGATGTTACTGTTGACAGTGCTGGCACCATAATCTTGGGCGGGGACATATTTGCATAAAGGTTAAGATCTAACTAAGGCAGGAAAAGTAAGGAGTTAGCAACTCCACCCATTGTAGCCCAGCCCAGCCCATAGAATTGAGCTTTGCCCTCTTGGCCTGGATTGCACTCTTGCCTCTTTTGGGGGAAAAGGTGGGAAAGGAAAAGGTTGAAGCTTCATAGTTCCCACAGGGGCCCAGAGAGGTTAAGTGAGTGGCACCAGGTCACACAGCAAAATGGCTGTGAAACACAGCCTCCACCCACACACAGCCAGATCTCTCTTTTGGGGGGAGAACCCTCTTCCTGCCTCCTGAAATTTCGGGAACCTGTCCTGCGGTGTCTTCACCCACTGGGCCAGGAGATTCTGATTACGGAGAAGCGGCCTCCCCCTCCACCCCTGCCCCTGCCCAGCCGGGGAACCCTACACCCTGGGGTAATTGAGATCAGATGCAGCTGTGACCCACAGAATGCTCCCTGGGAACCTGGAAGCATTTACTGTCTGGAAGAGAATCCAGGGCCGTCCTCCCTCCCTTGCTGTCCCCCTCCCCCAAGTGGCCCTGCCGAAGGTGGATCGGGCCTGAGGAGCCTCTGGTGCTGCCTGGGGTTAGAGCAGCGGCCTTGATGAATACGACTGCTGAAAGCGCCTTCCTGGCTTCCTCCTTCCTGGGGATATGGTTACAGGGGGCCAGACTTCCTGCCCAGCCTGCCTTCGCCTTCGCCTTTCTGGCACGGTGTGGATCTGCAGGCTCTCCTCCTGCAGGCAGCTCCGCACGCCCAGCCCCCTTGCCTTGCAGCTGGGGCACTGGCCGGCCCCATCTCATTCAGAGCTCAGCTCAAATGTCACCTCCTCAAGGAGACCCTCCCTGGCCACCCTATATGAACCAGCCCACCTACCAGCAGTCCCTCCCTCTCACCCTGTTTAATTCTCTTCATATCACTTATCTTTAGTTGGGTGGTTCATTTATTTTCTTTTAATAATGTTTATTTCCTCTCCCCACCGCAAGAATGTGAACCCTGGGAGGAAGGGGACTTTGTTCTGCTCACTGCTGCATCGTAAGGCCTGGAACTGTGCTTGGCACATAGTAGGTGCTCAGTAAATACTGGCTGAAAGAACAAGGCAAGGACTGAGTGCCTATTTCTGGCTTCTGAACTTAGAACTTGACCTTGAATCACTTTGCTCTGAGGTGAGGTTTGCAGTTTCTGATCTCTACCCTCTGGCTTGTCTGGATTGTACATCTCTGGTATAAAACCCCACTTGCTTTTTTTTTTTTTTGAGATGGGGTCTCACTTTGTCACCCAGGCTGGAGTGCAGTGGCATGATCTCGGCTTACTGCAACCTCTGCCTCCTGGGTTCGAGCGATTCTCCTGACTCAGCCTCCTGAGTAGTTGGGATTACAGGCGCCCGCCACCACGCCTGGCCCTCGGTCTCCAATTCCTTGTGTCTGGTTTTTCGTTCCCTCTCCTTACTCAGCAAGTGCATTTTACATGGCAGGGCTCTGAAGTCTTGGGCAGGGTGCCTGCTGGCCAATACCATACCTTTGTCTGTCTTGAGAAAAGGTGCCCCCTGCTGGGAGGGTGCAGTCCTGCCAGTCCCAGTTTGACCAACAGAAAGTGACCTTACATGAAGAAAAGGGATCGTCTTTTTTGGCTGATAAAGCCCCACACTTGGGCACAGGTTAGCTGATTTCAGACCTCTTGTGTAGCGCACAGATTCCACAGGTGCGACTTGTGCTTGGTTTAATGCTCGACTGTCATTGTCTTGAATTTTTTTTTTCTTGAGACAGTTTTGTCCCTGTTGCCCAGGCTGGAGTGCAATGGCATGATCTCAGCTCACTGCAACCTCCAACTCCCAGGTTCAAGTGATTCTCCTGTCTCAGGCTCCTGAGTAGCTGGGATTACAGGCATGCGTCACCATGCCCGGCTAATTTTGTATTTTTAGTAGAGATGGAGTTTCTCCATGTTGGTCGGGCTGGTCTTGGACTGCCTACCTCAGGTGATCTGCCCACCTTGGCCTCCCAAAGTACTGGGATTACAGGTCTGAGCCACTGCGCCAGGCCTTTGAAATTTTTAATATTTGAACAAGGGGCTGCATATTTTCATTTTGCACAGGGCCCCTCAAATAATGCAGCCAGTTCTGATTCTACACACAGTCCTGATTAGGTGTTAACTGCCCCCATTATACAGAGGGAAGAAGCTGAAGCCCAGAAAAGATGACCACTAACGTGGCTCAGTGAAGCCTGGGAGGGCAGAGGCTGTTCTGCCGGCTCCCAGCTGAGTGAGGCTGGGCACACTCTGTTATGGGGGAACCAGTTATGGTCTACCCCCGCCCCCCCGCAGTTGCTCATGATCAGAGAGAAGAGAGATGCTGTCCACTTGTTTGCATTGCCTGGATACAGCAAGTACTTGGTACCTGTGGGGGACTGAGGTGCCAGGGCAGTGTGGTAGAGGGAGTGATGCTTTCCATTAGGGGCTTTGGAGAAGGCTTCCTGGAGGAGATGTCAAAGGATCTGACATTGAAGGATGAGGAAGGTTTGAATCAAGAGAGGAGGGGGATGTTCCAAGAGAAGGTCCAGGATGGGCAAAGATCACTTGGTCTGAATAGGACAATGAGGATGGCACTGGAGAGGTAGGGGCCTCAACGGCAGGGTGAAGATTTTATCCTCTGTGTGGGCTGGGGAGAGTCCCCAGCTTCTACTCCAACTAGAGCAGATCAATGTAAACATGTTTTCTGTTTCATACATGGGATCGAGGTGCAGGGGGTGACAGGGTCTTTGGATTTTGTTCGTAGAAAAAGAAGTTGCCTCTAAACATGTGTTTAAAAGTCATAGCTGTTGGGATGGAAAGCAGAGAAGAATTAAAACTCCATCTGGCCGCTCTGGCCCTCTTTTGTAAAGAGGGTATTGGCCCTCTTGAAGGAAAACCTGGAGCCTCAGAGAGGGGCAGGTGTCTGCTCTGGGTCCCTGGTGTATCTAGAATCCAGGTTTTTTGACTCTGTAGCTGCAGGGACTCATCCCCCACAGGCCTGTGGTCCAGTTTCCGTGGTCTCGCGGCAAAGCTGCATCTCCAGCAGAGATAGATGCTCCCTTACTCCTCTGGCCAGCTCACCAGGCCAGCCCTGGAAAAAGGCGGCCTATGCTGCCACCTGGTGGCCACTCACAGGTAGGGGAGGGTGCCGCTTCTCTGATGGGAGCTAGCGACGCTATCCTGGTAACTGCTGGTCCAGACAAGGGAGCCTGTGCCTGGGTGGGGGTTGCCCTGCTCTGGGGCACTGACTCCTTTGGAAATTGGGGACCATCAGTGGTGGTATGGCCCACCTCAAATCTGTCCTTCCTTCTGCCTTTCCCAGTCTAAGGGACTTAATACCTTGTCTAATCTGGAAGCCTGGGTTTTACCCTTGACTCTCCCACTCCCTTTTCCTCTAAATCTGGTCTGTCCCCCAAGTCCTGTCAAGTCTGCCTTTTAGGCTCATATGGGAATGTGCCCAACGCTCTCTATCCCCCAAGACCACGACTCAGGTCCAGCCGTGTCATTGTCCTCACCTGGGCTGTTGCAGTAGCCTCACATCTGGTCTCTCCCCACTCAGGCCTGTCTGCAATCCACTCCCCAGGCCACATTCAGAGAGACTTTGTTAAAATGCACACTTATTTCCTCCTTGAATAAAACCATCAATATCTCCCCGTTGCTCCCAGGAAAAAACTTAGCCTTTTTGCCAGGAAACCCC
Organism: Ateles fusciceps; assembly: GCA_036589455.1. NCBI lineage: Eukaryota > Metazoa > Chordata > Mammalia > Primates > Atelidae > Ateles > Ateles fusciceps. Next base: position 21,763,975 of record JAZHEH010000952.1, read on the forward strand.
TCTGAGGGGGAACGGTCCCTTGCAAACCCTCTAGCTGTGCCTCTGACAGGCCCCCTCCTTCCCCTCTAGTTGGGCAGCATAGCACAGTGGTTACAGGAGTAGATGCTAGTGCCTGGCCACCTGCTTTTAAATTTCACCTTTGTCATTTGATAACTATGTGACCTCAGTCAGGTCCCTTAATTCATTTTCCCAATCTCCAAAATGGGGTTAATGATAACAGTGCCTAAGAGGGTTTTTGTGAGGATTGACTGAAATATTGTGTAAGAAATTGTGCTGCTGGGCATGGTGGCTCACGCCTGTAATCCCAACACTTTGGGAAGCTGAGGCTCATGGATCACGAGGTCAAGAGATCGAGACCATCCTGGCCAACATAGTGAAACCCCGTCTATACAAAAATTAGCTGGGTGTGGTGGCATGCACCTGTAGTCCCAGCTACTCGGGAGGCTGAGGCAGGAGAATTGCTTGAATCTGGGAGGTGGAGGTTGCAGTGAGCCAAGATCACACCATTGCACTCCAGCCTGGCGCCTGGTGACAGAGAGAGGCCCTGTCTCAAAAAAAAAAAAAAAAAAAGAAAGAAAAAGAAAAAGAAAGAAAGAAAGAAAAAGAAATTGTGTTAAGTTCGGGCCAACAACAAGGTTAGAGGGCAGAGTCTCTGCACAAGACCATCTTCATTTCTTTAAGTTTTTTTAATTAAAAAAATTTTAAAAACTTTTTTCTTTTCTTTTTTTTTTTGTTAATTATTTCCCAAGAGATGAAGTCTCACTATGTTGCCCAAGCTGGTCTCAAGCTCCCAAGCTCAAGCAGTCTCCCCCACCTTGGGCTCCCAAAGTGCTGGGATTACAGGTGCATGCTACTGTGCCCAGCCAAAAATTTTAATGTTTTAAAATTTATTCATTTATTTGTTTAGTATTATTTTTGAAGCAGAGTCTCACTCTATCACCCAGGCTCGAATGCCGTGGTGTGATTATGGCTCACTGCAGTCTTGACCTCCTGGGCTCAAGTGATCCTCCCACCTCAGCCTCCTGAGTAGCTGGGCCTGGGACTACAGGCATGCACTACCATGCCAGGCTGATTTTTTATTTTTTGAAGAGACATAGTCCCATTATATTGCCTAGCCTGGTCTCGAACTCCTGGCCTCAAGTGATCCACTGGTCTCAGCCTCCCAAAGTGCTGGGATTACAGGCCTGAGCCACCATGCCTGTCCACCTTCACTTCTGACACCAGCTGGAAGTTCAGGAGGTTCCCCAAACCACCCTCCAGTTCTATTATTTGCTAGAAAGACTCACAAGACTCACTGAAAGCCATTATACTCATGGTTGTGGTTTATTACCGGGAAAGGAAACAGATTAAGATCAGCCAAAGGGAGAGATGTACAGGGCAGAGCCCGGGGGGTTTCTTTCAAACATAAAGTAAAGCTTCCATTGTGCTTCTCATGGAATCAGGATGTGTCACTCTCCTAGTATCAATGTGACGATATCTGTGGAATATTGCCAACCGGGGGAGTGCCCTGAGCCTCAGTGTTCAGAGTTTTTATTGGGGCTCTATTTTCTTTTCTCTAATTTTCTTTATTGTAAGAATACAGCATATAATGTATATGTAGCATATAAAATATGTGTTAATCAATGGTTATGTTATTGGTGAGGCTTCAGGCCAACAGTAGGCTATCAGTGGTTAGGTTTTTGGGGAGTCAAAGTTGTATGTGAATTTTTGACTGCCTGGGGGTCAGTTTCCCTAATCCCTGCATTATTTTTACTTTTTTGAGACAGAGTCTCATTCTGTTGCTGGACTAGGGTGCAGTGGCACGATCTCAGCTCACTGCAACCTCTGCCTCCCGGGTTCAAGTGATTCTCCTGCCTCAGCCTCCGAGTAGCTGGGTTTATAGGAGCCTGCCACAATGCCCAGCTAATTTTTGTATTTTTGGTAGACACGGGGTTTCACCATGTTGGCCAAGCTGCTTTTGAACTCCTCACCTCAAGTGATCTGCCTGCCTTGGCCTCCCAAAGTGCTGGGATTACAGGCATGAGCCACCATGCCTGGCCACCGCTGTGTTGTTCAGGGGTCAACTGTACTAGCTGTTATCCACCTGAGCTGCAGTCTGCTTCTCACAGTTCCTTGAAAGGGGGAACTCTCTGTCTCTGGGCCTTTGCACGTGCTGTCTTCTCTGCTAAGGACACTTTTTCTCTGGGAAGACCCTGGGGGACTGAGTTAGGTGCCCTGCATGTGCCTCACCTGCTTCCTCTTCTCCTCTATCCCAGGACTCATCCCATGGTCACTGCCCGGTCAGTGGTCAATGCCTGCATCCCCCATCAGAGCGTGGGCACCTTGCGGGCACAGAAGCTTCTGTTTCATTCTTCCCTGTTCTAGGTGCTCAGTACAAAGTAAGCGCTAAGGAACTGGCAGTTAAGTTAAACTTTGAACTCTGCGCTATAGGACAGAACTTAAAATTCAGATTAGACCCAGAAAGGATTTGAAAATAAGTAATACAAATCTGGTGAAAAGCCATGGCCAGAACAGGGGCATTTCTCTACTGCCTAATGATATTAACCATTTAAATGACAGGCTCTGCGCCAGGTGCTTATCCATGCTACCTCTTTCCCCCTGAAAGCCCGTGCATGCACTTACCTCCATGTTGGTGATGAGGGCTTGGCCGTTTAGGGAGGCAAGGTGAATTGCTCAAGGTCACACAGCTAGTAAGGGCCAAGGCGGGACTCATGCCTCTTGGAGGAGCTTGCACTCATGGCCTCTGGAAACAGTGATACTGGCAGGGAAGGTGAATACTGCTAGCCTGACTCTGAGGGCCTACTGGGCAGAGAAAATGACCTGTGCTGTGGGCCCCAAGCAGCAGCAGGGCCAGCGGGAGGCTGGGGGAGGCAGATTTCAGTTTCCTGTGTCCAAGAATGCAGACTGCCTGACGGGGTGGCTGCAAATGAGCTCTTGCTTTGCACGCCTGCCACCCACGTGCCTTGAGGTCCAGGGCTGTGCTGAGATCCCTCCTCTCTGTCTATCCCCCAGTGCTGCTGGGGGTGGGGGAGAGGGGTGCTGGGGAAAGAGGAAGGAAGATCCACTCCAGCCAGAGGTCAACAGAGAAGCAGGAGGAAGAGGGAAAGAAGAGGAAAGGAGGGAGGGCTGGTCCTTCCCAAGGCCTCTTGGGTGAAGGTGCTGGGATTCCCTCCAGTGCCTGAGTTCGTGGGTTCTGAGAAAGAGGACGTTCCCCGGGTTGGGGGTGGGCTGCCTGAATTGGACCTTTTGGACAGATAGGGCAGAAATCAGGGCACCAAACAAACTCCATTTTGAGAGCCAACTGAGGAAGGACCCTGGCCTGGGGGCCAGGAGCCCTGGATTCCAGCTCCTTCTTGTTCTGTGTTCTTGGGCAAACTCCTTCCTGCTGTAGGCCTCAGTCTCCTGATCAGTTGAATGGAGGTTTGGGCTCAATGACTTGAGGCACCCCCTACAGAAAGGCAGGAAGCTGGGGCTCAGAGAAGGGCTGGGGAGGGAACTGGAGGTTGGGTCAGGAAGGGTCCTGATGGCGCCAGGGCCTAGAGCCTAGTTCCGCAGCCACCCCTCCCCCTCCAGTTTCTCCTCTGCCCACCACACAGACCACAGCCTTCTCTTCTCCTTTTCTATATTCAGATATCCTAGAGTTCTGAGGAAGGCCCAGGCTGGTGCTGGGAACTCTGAGCTGCTGAAGGAGCAACTCTAGCTGGAGGGATTGCAGTTAGAGGTACAGCAGGTCACAGGCTTGGGAGGAGACAGCGGGGCCGCAGGAGGGGCCACCCCCAGTGCTGTGGAAGTGGTGAGGGGCCTGCCTCTGGCTCAGCAGCCACACCCCAGCACTGGTTACTTCTGGAGTCTGGACTACCCAGGAGGCTGGTAGTCGGGGGGCAGCGGGTGTCGTGGTGGTGGGCGGGAAGGAAGGCAGTCCTGGCCTTGTCTGAGAGGAAAGTCGTGGAGGCTGTGCCTTGCTGGCTGGCGGGGGGGGTCTGCGGCCAAGCGTGCGATGGCTGGATTCTAGGTTCGGTCTAGAACTAGAACTTGAACTGAATTTGGTAGAGTTAAACTGAGCTGGGTTGTGTTGGGATAGGTTTGTTGGGTTGAGTTGATGGGAGTTGAGTTTGATTGACTTGGGTAAGGTTTGATTTGGGTGGGCTGAGTGGGAAGTAAATTGAACTGAGTTGGCTTGAGTTGAATTTAGGATGGTTGAGTCTTAAAACCCCAGCCCCTGTCCCTCACAAGCAGCCGCTCTGTGGTGGGAGGCCAAACCCCTGCTTCCTCCTCTCCCCCGGGCCTATGAGGCCTTCCCCCTGGTGCCCTCAGAACGGTGCCTGGGGTCCCAACCCCAAGAAGTGAAAGGGCTGGGGTGAGTGGGTGGTGGATGACTCTCACCAAAGGGACACCCAGAATGCTTCTTGGCTCACCTCCTCCCCCACCCTCCAGAGAATACATTTTCCTGTGAGAGAGGTAGAGAGAAAGGCACAGAGGCAGAGACAGAGACGGAGGAAAAAGAGAGCCAGGGAGGCCCTGCTCCGAGCCAGTGATGGCATAGCGATGGGTACTTCTGTTCATAGACAGCTTCTGGCGACAGACACTGTTGTTTTACCACCCACCTCTCAGCCTGATGCTCAAATCTCTTTACTCTGGGTTCAGACTCTGGGCTCTCCAGCCTCAGGAGGGCCTCATTCAGATTCCACTAACTCAGTATGATCTGGAGCGAGCCTCTTCCAGTTTCTGGGTCTCTGTTTCCCCATCCCTAAAATGAGAAGATTGGCCTCAGTTTCCTTCCAGCTCTATTGCGTCTAATGCTAATTTCCTGACTGGGGAAGTAGCTTTAACTCCTGGTTCTCAGGCAGCCAGGGCTGACCTGTGGCTCCCCTGGTGGGGAAAGGGTGGAGCGGATGAAGGGACGGAGGCATCTCTGTTCAGGAGGAACAATTCTCAGCCAAAGCTTAGAACATGAAGCAGATTGTGCCAGAAACAGAGGCAGAGAGGGGAAGAGTCAATGAGAGGAAGACAGCAATACAGAGATACTGAAAGAGGAGGAGAGTCCAAGACACACACAGGCAGAGCAGAGATAATGAGGGAGCAGGGAGAGAGAGCGCACAAAGCTGATAAACGCAGGCAAAGGAGGACTGCACCATAAAAAAGAAGGAAGACAGGCCGGGTGTGGTGGCTCACACCTGTAATGCCAGCTTTTTGGGAGGCCAAGGCGGATGGATCACAAGGTGAGGAGTTCAAGACCAGCCTGGCCAAGATGGCGAAATCCCGTCTCTGCTAAAAATGCAAAAATTAGCTAGGAGCGCTGGCAGGCACCTGTAATCCCAGCTACGTGGGAGGCTGAGGCAGAGAATTGCTTGAACCCAAGAGGCAGAGGTTGCAGTGAGCCTAGATGGTGCCATTGCACTCCAGCCTGGGCGACAGAGCAAGACTCCAGCCTGGGTGACAGAGCAAGACGCCATCTCAAAAAAAAAAAAAAAAAAAAGAGGGAAGACAGAGCCAGGTGGATGGAGCAGAGAGGTCAGGGACAGAGTTTCTGCTCCCTGGAGGTCAACTCAGACTCTGCATCTCCCTGCAAGGTGTTCAGTCCGGTTGTCCCTCTTCTGCTCATCAAATTCCTTTTGGAATTCTCCCCGCCTCTCAATCTAAATCTCCTCCAGACCTCACCTCCCTGGGGGTGGTGTGGGCAGTGGTGAAAACCCCCACAGGCCTGAGGCTTCGTGGCCTTGGGGCTTCATTAAAGGGTAGCAGTAAATGGCAAAGTCAGGGACGAATAATAATGAATCTGTATGGGGATGTGGTTAGAACTGGGAGAAGAGCAAGGAGAGGCAAAGTCCAAAGAAAAATCTCCCCTTCATTCTTTTTTTTTGAGGCAGAGCTTTGTTCTTGTTGCCCAGGCTGGAGTGCAATGACATGATCTCAGCTCGCTACAACCTCCACCTCCTGGATTCAAGTGATTCTTCTGCCTCAGCCTCCCGAGTAGCTGGGATTACAGGCATGTGCCACCGCGCCTGGCTACTTTTTGTATTTTTTAGTAGAGATGGGGTTTTTCCATGTTGGTCGGGCTGGTCTCGAACTCCCAACCACAGGTGATCTGCCTGACTCAGCCTCCCAAAGTTCTGGGATTACAGGGGTGAGTCACTGTGCCCAGCCCCCTTCATTCTTTAGATCAGGCATTAACTCTATGCCCCACCTCCCCACCAGATATCCTGTCATTTATGGATAGACATTACTCTGGGTCATTTAGGGAATGACAGGATATCTGGTGGGGGAGGTGGGAGGAAGATATTTATTGTTAGAAGGAAGGAGGAGATACAAAGGGAGAACTGAGCTGGGCAGGGATGACTTTAGTTGAGTTAAATTATGTTGAAGGGAATCGATTTTGTTTGTGTAGAGTACAGAGGAGTAGAGTTCTGTTGTGTCATATCAGGAAGGACTGGGTCAAATTTAGTTGAGTTGAGCTGAATGAATGGAGTTTGATTTGGGATTGGTTGAGTGGAGATGAGTTGGTTTGACTTGAACTGAATTTAATAGAGTTAAACTGAGTTGGGATATGCTGGGATGGGCTGGGTAGAGTTGACTGGAGTTAAGTTTCATTGACTTGGGTAAGGTTTGATTTGGGTGGGTTGGGTGGAAGTAAGTTGAACTGGGTTGGCTTGAGTTGAATTTAGGATGCGATGCATTGAGTTGTTGAATTAGGTTGGGTTGGTTGGGATAAGAAAGTTAAAAGACTCCTAGGATGGGATTACAGGCATGAGCCACTGCACCTGGCCAAAGATATTTTTACGACCTAAATACATGGAAAAATATTTATTTATTTATTTTATTTTGAAACAGAGTCTCCCTCTGTTGCCCAGGCTTGAGGGCAATGGCATGATCTTGGCTCACTGCAACTTCCACCTCCCAGGTTCAAGCTATTCCCATGCCTCAGCCTCCTGAGTAGCTGGGATTACAGGCATGTGCCACCACGCCTGGCTAATTTTTGTATTTTTAGTAGAGACAGTGTTTTACCATGTTGGCCAGGCTGGTCTCAAACTCTTGCCCTCAAGTGATTCACCCACATTGGCCTCCCAAAGTGCTGGGATTACAGGCGTGAGGCACTGTGCCCAGCCATGGAAAGACTTTATGTGCTCATGGACTGGAAGACAATATTGCTAAGATGGCAATGCTCCCCAAGTTCATCTGCAGAGTCAATGTGATCCCATTTAAAATCACAGCCGGCCACTCAGGAGGCTGAGGCAGGAAGATCGCTTGAGGCCAGGAGTTCCGGACAAGTCTGGGAAACATAGTGAGACCATATCTCTACAAAAATTGAAAAAACAAAAAAGATTGGCTAGGTATGGTGATGCACACCTGTGGTCCCAGCTCCTCGAAAGGCTGAGGCAGGAGGAACACTTGAGCCCAGGAGTTCAAGGCTGCAGCGAGCCATGATCATGCCACTCCATTCCAACCTGGGGGACAAAGTAAGACCTGACTCCAAAAAAAAAAAAAAAAAAAAAAAAGAAAACAAACAAACAAACAAAAACACTCACCTGGTTTATTTTGCTGATTTTTTTTTTTTTTTGAGGTGGAGTCTTATTCTGTCAATCTGCAGGCCTGAGTGCAGTGGTGCGATCTCAGCTCACTGCAACCTCTACTCCCCAGGTTCAAGCGATTCTCGTGTCTCAATCTCCTGAGTGGCAGGGATTACAGGCACCTGTCACCACACCCAGGTAATTGTTGTATCTTTGGTAGAGACGGGGTTTCACCACTTTGGCCAGGGTGGTCTCGAACTCCCGACCTCAAGTGATCCCAGAGTGCTGGGATTACAGGCATGAGCCATCACACCTGACCCTATTTTGCTGAATTTTGACAAGCTGATTCTAAAGTTTATGTAGAAATGCAAGTGAGTGGAAAAAATAAACTCAAGTTTCTCCTACTAAAAAAAAAAAAAAAGACTCCTGGGAGACAGATCCAGGGGGATTTGTGCCTTCCTCAATTGTGCATTGAGCAAGGAGAGACCTGGTGAGAGGAAGTGTCCATGGCTGAGATCTAAGCAGAGTGTGAGTCTGAGATGATTTGGCATGTAAATGATTTATCTCAGTGTTTCTCCATTTTCTTTTGCATTCTCCATTCTCATTGGTAATGGAGGCTCATGATGGCATGAGAAGAAAGGAATATCAGAATCTCATTGCATGTGTATGTGTGCTCATGTGTATGTGTGTATAATTTGAAAAAATACCCAAAGGTGGTTCTTTTTTTAGTTGTCCCTTTTTTCATTTTTAAAATTAATTTATTTTTAATTGACAAATAATAGTCATGCATATTTATGGGGTACAATGTGTATTAGTTTGTTTTCAGGCTGCTAAGAAAGATGACATACTCAAGACTGGATAATTTATAAAGGAAAGAGGCTTAATGGACACCCAGTTCCACCTAACTGGGGAGGCCTCACAATCATGGAGGAAGGCAAAGAAGAGGCAAAGGCACATCTTACATGGTGGCAGGCAAGAAAGCTTGTGCAGGAGAACTCCCATTTATAAAACCATCAGATCTTGTGAGATTACCATGAGAACAGTATGGGGGAAACCATCCCCATGATTCAATTATCTCCACCTGGCCCTGCCCTTGATATGTGGGCATTATTACAATTCAAGGGGAGATTTGGGTGGGGACACAGCCAAACCATATCAAATGTGATTTTTTCTTTTTTTTTTTTGAGACAAGATCTTGCTCTGTTGCCCATACTGGAGTGCAGTGGCATGACTGCAGCTCACAGCAACCTTAATCTCCTGGACTCAAGAATCTTCCCATCTCAGCCTCCTAAGTAGAACTATAAGCACATGCCACCATGCCTGGCTAATTTTCTTTTTATTTTATTTATTTATTTTTTTCCTGCCTCGGGTTTATTTGTACAAACAGCACGGGAGGACCCCGGCCCCATGCAGATGGCAGCCCTGGGGGTCGCACCAGTCCTTCTGTCCTCACGTTGGCAGAGCGAGATCTCTACTCTGAAGCCTTTGTAGGGGCCTGGGCACCTTTGGGAGCCTGAGTTGGAACTGAAGCTGGAGCTGCAGCCTGGGCCTTGGTTTCATGCTTGGCCCTGGCCTCTGGCCAGCAGAGCCTGGGCCCCTTGGCAACGCTGGCACGAGCGTGCTTCCCAAGCTTGGGGTGGGCAATGTAGGCAAGTCAGCGGAGCTTGTGGCTGACACCCTTTGGGATCTTGGGCTTAACCTCCTTGGGCTTTACGAGGGCCCTGATGGCCTCGGCACGGGCACTCATGGCCTGCGTCTTCTTAGGCCCTTCTTGTTGTGCTTCTTGGCAAAGCCCATGTTCCTCAGGAACTTGGGGTCCACCCTCTTAAAAGGTTTGCATCTTTGTGATTGGGGTTTCTTAATACCATTTCTGTGCCATTTTTGGGACTGGTTGTATTTGGTGTGGTTCTTGGACTTGGCCATGTCTGCACCTAAGCCGTGGCTCCCGAAGCACCTAGAACTGGAAGAGAAAGAGCTGTTTTTATTTTTTTTAAGAGACAGGGTTTCACTGTGTTGCCAGGCTGGTCTCAAACTCCTAAGATCAGATGATCTGCCCACCTCGGCCTCCCAAAGTGCTGGAATTTATAGGTGTGAGCTGCTGCTCCTGGCTAATGTGATGTTTTGATCTGTGTATTTGTTGTGGAAAGATTCAATCAAGCTAATTAACAAATCCTTCATCTCACCGTCTTATAATTTTTTTTTGTGGTGAGGGTGTTAAAAATCTTTTTAGCAATTTTGAAGTATATAATACATTATTATTAACTGTGGTCACCATGCAGTGTAATAGGTCACTAAAACTTCTTCCTAACTGAAACTTTGCATCCATTCATCAACATCTCTCCTTTCCCCATCTCTCCTCTTCCCCACCTCCCTCTCCCAGCCTCTGGTAATCACCTTGCTATTCTCGGCTTCCATGAGAGTGACTTTGTAAGATTCCACATATAAGTGAGATCATACAGTACTTGTCTTTCCGTGCCTGGCTTATTTCACACAGCATAATGTCCTTCAGTTCTATGCATGTTGTGAATGTTGCCATCTTTTTAAAGACTGTGTAGTATTCCAGTGCATCTACAGACCACGTTTTCTTTATCCATGTATCTGTTGATGGACACTTAGTTTGCTTCCATATCTTGGCTATTGGGAATAATGCTGAAACGAACCCAAGTGTGCAGATATCCCTTTGACACACCCCAAAGGTGATTGCTAAATGCCTCCCAGGCTACAACATGTTCCAGTGGAGAATCAATATCCCACAGAATCTTCACTCCTACAGAGAAGTTCTGTTTGGATGAATCCCTGGAATTTTTTTTTTTTTTTTTTTTTTTGGAGATGAGTCTCGCTGAGGTTGGAGTGCAGTGGCGTGATCTTGGTTCACTGCAACCTCTGTCTCTGAATTGGGTTCAAGCAATTCTCCTGCCTCAGCCTCCCAAGTAGCTGGGATTATAGGCGCATGCCGCCATGCCCGGCTAATTTTTATTTTTGTATTTTAGTAGAGATGGTGTCTCACATTTTTGCCCAGGCTGGCTTTGAACTCCTGAGCTCAGGTAATCCACCTGCCCTCGGCCTCCCAAAGTGCTGGGATTACACATGTGAGCCACTGAACCAGGCCAGAAAATTTTTCACGGAGAATGAAAGGAGAACATAAAGGTCAGAAAGTCTCCCTTCCCAGTCTCTTAACCCAACTCTTAGGTAGCAGCCTTTGAAGAAAAGAAAATGTCGTATTTATTGAGCACCTAATATGTGCTAAGTATTTTTGCTTTCATTGTTGTATTAAATGTTCACAAAATACTTCCATTTTATAGTGGGGGAACTGTGGTCCAAGGAATTGAAGCAACAGGGCCAGGGTGACACAGATAGTGTGATGTAAACCCAGGTCAGTGTGTCCCTTTAGACAAGGAAGTGACAGAAAACCATAGATGGTTTGAGTGGCGGCAACCAAAGGATGGGAGGGGGAGGTGAGTGAGAGTGATGAGCTAGGGCGGCTGGGGGCGCTGGGGGACTGACGGTGAGAGTCAGAGGAGACTGGGGTGCAGACAAGTGGGCTGAATGGTCTGTCAGAGAAGAGGTGAGGATAAGGGAGTGGGCAGCCCAGAGACGCTTTGCAGGTGGAGGCCTAGTCATGGAACTCGTGGACCCAGTGAGGTGGCAACAGGCCAGGTGCTGGTTTGTGGACCTTCAGCACTTCAGAATTGAGATCCTCCTAAGAATCCGGGCAGGTGAGTCCCTGCAAGGAGGTTCCCAGCGCACTGCTCTCTCCTTTGTCTTCTCTCTTCCTGAGGCTCACCCCATCATCTCGGAGCTCCTTGAGAGTGGAGGACTCCAGGCAGGGGCCTGTCTGGGGGTTGGCCAAGATGCCAGATGCCATGTTCTGAGTATTTGCAGGATGGATGCAGTGGAACTGAAGGGATCTCAGAGCAGTGAGGTCACTCCTGTGTGCTGGGTGCGGGTGCCCCGAGGAGGCTCCCAGTTTCTGTCCTGAGGGTGTCCTGGGAGAGGGGCTCAGGTTTGGGGTCTCTGGGGTGCTCACAGAGCCAGTGCTCCTCTCCTCAGGAGTGGGTGGCTGTGGGCAGGCAGCTGCACGTCCTACTCACCACCCAGTTCTTTCTTGTGGGCCTGTGGTCCTGGCTGGGTGGCTGGGCCTCCTCCTTCCCCAATGCCTTGGTGACTCACATACCCACACCCACCACAACACACCACACTTACCCCACACAACCGCTGGGCAGCCCCACGAGAGAGCCCCGGGGTGGATGGAGGGAAGACTGACTCCTCACAGCTGTGAAGCCAGGATAGCTCCCCCCTGTCAAGCTGCTCTGAGGGGCTGGGATCAGCTCCTTCATTCACTTGTTCATTCTTGGCTTAAAATATGTATATTTGTGGGGACAGCACACATAGAGAGAAGCCAGAGCCTGAAATGTTGGAACTGCAGTAGAATAAACAGAAGACTCGCGCCAAGTCGCCTCGTCGCTGTTTGCCTGAGTTTCCTCATCTGTAAAATGACCATAATGCTTTCTTGCATTATGATAACAGAGAGGATCAAACAAGATAACAAAAGCCGAAGTGTGTGTGAACTGTAGTCAGAGTTTATAATTTATTAACATATAAATAGTCATTCATTCGTCCATTTAACAAAGACTGATGGAATCCTTATTAAGCACCAGGCGGAGTCCTAAGCCTTTTACAGGTATTAACTCATTTGATCCTCCTAACAACCCTATGAGGATGGTGCTAGGATTGCCCCCATTTTATAGACGAGAAAACTGAGGCACAGGGGGTTAAGTAACTTGCTCAATGCCATCTAGCTAGTAAATGGTACAGCTGAGATTCACACCTAGTTCTTTTTGATTGACTCTGGAGTATTCCATTCATTCATTTAGCAAACATTTATTAAATACTTTTTCTCTTTTTAGTCTCGTTTTGTCACCTAGGCTGGAGGGCAGTGGCACGATCTTGGTTCACCGAAGCCTCCACCTCCCGGGATCAAGCGATTCTCCTGCTTCAGCCTCCCCAAGCTGGGACTACAGGCACGTGCTACCACCACACCTGGCTAGTTTTTGTATTTTTAGTAGAGATGGGGTTTCATCACGTTGGCCAGGCTGGTCTTAAACTCCTGGGCTCAAGTGATCCTCCCGCCTCGGCCTCCCAAATTGTTGGGATTACAGGCATGAGCCAATACACCCGGCCAAATGCTTTCTCTGTGCGCGTCCCTGGGCCAACACAAAGGAACCAGAGTTGGTGAGGGTGGTTGACATTGTCTTCCGGGGCAGAGGTAGCCTCCTGAGGGCGGAGGTCGGATATGTGCGGTGCAGGAAGGGTTGCAGTTTTTGGTAGTTGTCACGCCTAAGCTTGCTCTTAGCCAGCTAAGATTTCCACCCTGTGCAGGACAGTCCTACACACATTGTCAACAGCACCCCGCTGAGAATGCGTTCGAGAAAGGAGCACAGGCTTTGGAGTCATCCCAGACCTGGGCCGAGTCCCAGCCCTACCATTCCAAGACTGTGTGACTTGGACAAGTCACTTTACATCTCTTAGCCTCAGTTTCCACCTCTGAAGAACATGATTGGAGACCTTATGTATGTGAAGTACCAGAAATATCTGGCATGCCTTGGTTGCTCCATAAACATGAAAGTCTTTTCCTGTTCAAGCAAATGCCAAGAGGTAAGGAGAAGAAGCAGTTTTGGCTTCTAGCATCCTTGCAGTCCCCCTCTCCCTCTCTCTTGAGGAGGTCTGAAGCAAGCGGGGCTCCGGACATGCAAGAGCGCCCTCACCGCATGGCCCTTCCTCTTGTCTCCATCCAGGCCCAGGGCCCAAGACCAGTAAGCCTCCTAACCTACCAGCGCTGAGGCTCCAGGCAAAAGCCACTTCCCCTCTTGGAGCCCTGGCTTCTTTGTCTGTCAAATGGAGAAACGCAGTGCTGGTGGCCATCAGTTGTTCCTGCCTGTCCTGCACGCCTTCCCTCTTCTTTGGGTGACTGCACCCAGTTATCTTTTTCTTTTTCTTTTTTAATTGAGACTGAGTCTCACTCTGTCGCACAGACTGGAGTGCAGTGGCACGATCTGGGCTCACTGCAACCTCCGCCTCCCAGGTTCAAGCGATCTTCCTGCCTTAGCCTCCCAAGCAGCTGGGACTATAGGCGCACGCCACCACGCACAGCTAAGTTTTGTATTTTTAGTAGAGATGGGGTTTCACCATATTGGTCAGGCTGGTCTCGAACTCCTGACCTCGTGATCCACCCATTTTGGCCTCCCAAAGTGCTGGGATCACAAGTGTCAGCCACCATGCCTGGCCAACTGCACCCAGTTTTTTATTGGGGAACATCCTGTTCCCACTCTCAGTCACCTGAGCACATGGTCTGGGACCAGCCAGTCGGCATCCGGACATTCCGTCTTCCTGGTCACAGCCGTTGGTTCAGGGATAGGTGCGTGAGCTAAGCTGGGGCAATCACAAGCGTCCCGGGAACTCCTGGTACCAAGAAAAGGCCAAGAAAGTGGCATTCTCTTCTCATATGGGATTGCGGCATGAGAGCAGTGTAAGTCTGGAGCTGCCTGAGACCTCAGTAACGTCACTTGGGAAGCACCTGCCTGAGGATGAAGCCAACAAGAGGAAAAGAGAGAGGAAAAGGAGAAGGAAATGAGAGGGAGAAGAAGAGAGGGGGGTGGAGAGAGAGGGGCAGGGGTGGGTAGGAGAGAGAGAGAACCCAGTATGATTTCTGGATACAGCCTTGCCTGTCCTTGGATTTTCAGCTTGAGAGAAAGTAGCTCCCTTTCTTTGGAAAAATTAGTTGGAATTGTGTCTGTTGCTTGTAATAGAAATAATCTTCACTTATTCAGGGGCTAAAAACACCTATGTGGTCCAGGCACGGTGACTCACACCTGTAATCCCAGCACTTTGGGGGGCCAGGGCAGGCAGATCGCTGGAGCTCAGGAGTTCAAGATCAGCTTGGGCAACATGGTGAAACCCTGTCTCTACAAAAACAAACAACAACAACAACAAAACAAAAGTTAACCAGGCATGGTGGTGAGCGCCTGTAGTCCCAGCTACTTAGGCGGCTGAGGTGGGGATTATCGCTTGAGCCCAGGAGGTCTAGGCTACAGTGAACCATGATCGTGCCACTGCACTCCAGCCTGGGCAACAGAGCGAGACCCTGCCTCAAAAAACAAAACAAAACAAACACAGAACATCTACATCAAAAGATTGTTGTGTGGATCAGAGGGGAAGATAACGTAAGCAAAAATGTTTCTCTACATTGTATATGGCTGAATGACAGTAAGTTATTAATGAAGTGTTAAAGCAGGAACACACATTCCATGCAAATGATGAGTCAGTCCAGTTCTGTTTGAGAGGCTGGAGAAAATGGACTTTTACAGTTCTTGCCTGAGAACAGAAGGAAATTCTGGAAGTGCGAATTCTTGTCCCCTAAATTTTCAGTTCATTGGGTGCAGCTTTTCTAAGGACAAGGTGTCCTTGCGTTGGGTCACACTGTTTTTTTTTTTTAATTGCACTTTAGGTTCTGGGGTACATGTGCAGATCATGCAGGATTGTTGCATAGGTACATACATGCCAAGGTGGTTTGCTGCCTCCATCACCCCGTCACTGATATCTGGCATTTCTTCCCATGTTATCCCTCCCCAATCTCCCCCACCCCCGACTGTCCCTCCCCTAGCACCCCCAACAGACCCCAGTATGTGATGCTCCCCTCCCTGTGTCCGTGTGTTCTCATTGTTCAACACCCACCTATGAGTGAGAACATGCGGGGGTCACACTGTTTCTTATGTGACTTGTTCCAAGGTTGGTTACTTTACAAGAGGCCCTAACACAGTAAGGAAAGATACCTGGCCTGTTTGGGCAAGTCCCTGCCTGGCTCTGAGTCTCTGATTTTGTCACCTGCGTGGGGCTGGATTGGGCCTTCTCCTGGGGGAGCACGTGGCTCTGACCCACTCTGGTCCTGCTATTCCAGACCTTATCCCAGGGCAAGAGAAGTCTGCTCACCTCTGGTGTCTGCAGCATGCACTGGTGCCTGGATTCCTGGATTCTCAGGAGAAGCCACGCATCAGAAACCACAGCCCATGCCAGAAAGAGGCTCTTTCTGGAGTCTGGCAGATATTTCCAACTCACTGTCCCTTCCCTGTCTATTCCAAAAAATTCAATTTCTCAACCTGGTTTGCAGCCAACTGAGGCCATGTGACACGATTCTGGTGAAAGAAATGTAAAGTGGAAATCTCCTGGGGTTGCCTCTTCCCTTTCCAGCCTTTTCCTGTTTGGAACATGGGCATGAAGTGCTTAGTGCGAGGACAAAAACTATTTCCGGAGCAGAAAGATCTGGACTCCTGATGGCACTGCTGAGAAGCCACCACAGCTTTGGGCTGCTTACCTCTGGGCTTGTCAACTGAGAGAAAGAATCCTCCCTCCTTCTTTGGGCTTAAGCCTCCATATTTGGGGTGTTTGATATGTGTAACCACATGCATTCCCGACACACTAAGCTAGCACTTACCTGCAACCATTCTCTGTCTCTCTCTTTTGTTTTTGATTTTAGAGAGATGAGGGTCTTGCTAAGTTGCCCAGGTTGGTCTTGAACTCCTGAGCTCAAGCAATCCTCCCACCTTGGCCTCCGAAAGTGCTGGGATTACAGACATAAGCCACCACACCTGGCCACTATTCTCTCTTAGTTCTTTCTAGGTGTCTAGTCCAACTCTTTTTTTACTTGCATCTGGGACCACAATGACAGAATTGGAGTAATTTTATACTTATTAATTATAATAATTCTACCAGTAATCATTATTTTTGAGTGCCTCCTGAGTACTAGGAATTGAGCTAAGTGATTTTATCCCCAATTCAATGGTCCCAGGAAACAAATACTATTATTTTCCTCATTTTCAGATGAGGAAACTGAGGCTCAGAGATGACAAATGACGGCTTCCAGTTCACACAGCTAGAATTGAAGCTGGGCTCTGCACCTAGGTCTGCCTTACACCAAACCTCCTGCTCCTCATCCTTAGCAGGCCTAGTTCACCAGGCTTAGTTAACAGGTAGGGAAACTGAGGCCCAAGAGGAAGAGTTACTTGCCCAAGGTCACACAGTAATTTCAGGGAGTCATGTTACAGGAAACTAGATCGACTGGGTCCCCGTTCCAGGGCTCTTTCTGTGATATCCTGCTGCTTAGCAAATGCCAGGGCCTGAAGACCAGGCTGAGGTCTGGATGATGGGAGCTATTGAAGGTTCTAGGCAGAATTAGGAGAGTGTTCCACATGACAGGGGAGGGCTGTGGAAACACATCCTCTTCCTTCAGCTATGGTGGAGAAGGAAGGGGGTGAGAGGACTGATATTTTACAGCCCCAGCAACTTCCTGAGCAATGTTCCTTGGCCAGACAATGGCTCTTTCCCCTGGTTTGTCCGTCACAGGTGGCTGGGTCCCCTGATCCCAGGAGCTGATGTCTGATGCTCTGCAGATTACATTGATGGTGGGGGCCGGCTGGGGAGGATGCCGTGGCATGACCACTCCGCCATCCTATGCCAGTCAGATGGTGCTGGCTGCCTAGTGCAGAGGTCTGCGGGACAGGGGGATCCTGCAGTGGAAACTCCCCAGATGAACTTGGGGACTCTCCACTTACAGTCTCCTGCTTGTTTATCGTCTTGGCCCATCCCCAGCAGGATTCGGGGTGTTTGTTTAAGTATTCAGGCTTTGGGATCCAAGAGAACCAGCGATGAGTGTAATAGGGAGTTACGCTTGTAAATGCGGAAATCACACAGGCCAGGGCTCAAATCCCAGCTCTGCCACCTGTATATAGCCTGTGGTATAGACTATAGCAAGTCAGTTAATTTTCCTGTTTACAAAAATGGGAGCAGAGGAAAATCTACCTCATGGGGCTGTTAGGAGCGATAAAGAAGGTGATTTAGCCTGATGTCCGCCTTGGTAAGCGCTCCAGAAGTGGTTAAAACTCCGCCCACCCTTCTTAATGACACGCTTCTGGTGAAAGAAATGTAAAGTGGAAATCTCCCAGGGCTGGGCCCATTAAGGGTGGGCGGAGGTTTAACCACCCTCTCTGCATAATCTAGGGAAATCTTTGAGCCTCATTTTCCTCTTTTGCAAAATGGGGATCATGATGCCTTCTTCTTCCAGCTACTGTGAGGGTTTCAGTGAGAAAGGGGTGTAAACACATTTGGTGGGCTGGATGTGGTGGCTCATGCCTGTAATCTCAGCACTTTGGTAGGCCAATGTGGGAGGATCACTTGAGCCCACGAGTTCAAGACCAGCTTGGGCAACATAGTGAGACCCCCATCTCTACGAAAAACAAATAAAAATTAGCTGGGCATAGTGATGTGCACCTGTAGTTCCAGCTACTCAGGAGGCTGAGGTAGGAGGATCGCCTGAGCCAGGAGATCAAGGCTGAAGTGAGCCAAGATCACAGCACTGCCCTCCAGCCTGGGCAACAGCATGAGGCCCCGACTCAAAAACAAAACCAAAACATTTGTTTGCGACTCTCAGTTCTCAGCTTCTCAGCTGAACTATGTTGCCTAAGTTGGATCCCCCACCTTGCCCACAAGCCAGCTAACCACCCTGACAAAGCATGTCTGCTTCCTTTTAACTCCAAACACTGGTTGGTTAGGTGGGGGCTTGGGTGCACGTACCTGGTATTCCAGAACAAAGGGATTGGGCCTTGAAACCCCGACTCTTCCCTTGGACAAACTGCTTCAGCACTGGGCCTCAGTCTCTTTCTCTATAAATGGAAGTGATAATACTGACTTCGTAGGGTTGTTGAGAAAAATCACATGTAACTGTGCATTTAAAACACATAGCACTCTGTCCTGCACATAGCAGATATTGAAGAAATGTTATTGTTATTATTAACTCCAATGGTCAACCTTAGCCTGGTTCTGAGTAGGTAAAGAGGAGGGGGAAGGGAGTTTTTCATGGAATCCTCTTGCTCAGGTAGAGAGTAGAAGGGAGGGCCAGAGCTCCTACTGAATGCTGGGGACGCTCACGGGGACCAGCTTCCCTCATCCTCACAACAACTCTTTCAAGAGTGGCATTATTAACCCCGTTTTTACAGATGGGGAAACTGAGGCCCACAAGGGGCAGTTTGCTGCTTAAGGTCACACAGAGAGGTCGGGTGGGGATGGGGGACTGGGATTTTGAAGAGATAATCCTGAGTCCAGAGCCTTCTTGCCTGACTATGAAGCTGCCTGCAGAGGTGGGGCCGGGTGGGGCTGGGTCCATGAGTGATTCAGGTAAGAGTCAGCTCTGGTTTTCCAAATAGTGGGTGGGGCCCAGCAGGAGTGAGACCTCTCCAGAAGCATTACAATTCAGGCTCTAGCTAGGGTGAGCAGGAGGGCACGTGATTGGTGTGCATAATGGGGGAGGGGGCTATGCAGAGAGAAATCCTACCGCTTGTCACTAGTTGGGTATAGGGAAGGAGGTCCTTGCTGCCTTAGCTGGGAAGGGCTCAGGGCCTGGGGTGAAGCTAGACCTGTGGGACAGTGGTGGGGGGCTGGCCCATGGGACAAGCTGGAGAAGTCAGGGAAACTGAGGCAGCCAGTGATACTTTTGGTGGTCGTCACAGAATATGGGTGGGTTGGCAGTCACTTCAATGTGGCTGGCCCTGGACCTGGTCTGTTTTTTTAATGCATTCACAGCTCCTGCAGATACCCATTCATTACTTTGTTCAAGCAACCAACATTCCCCTGGATGTCTTTTATCTGCCAGATCCTATGCTTGGCCTTGGGGCTACAAGAGTGACCAAGACTCTCATAGCCTCATAAGGGGGGGGCGGGGGAGCAGAGGGACCATGTGGTCAGGAGTGGCACTGCTGTGGCCAGGGAAGGCACAGGGGCTTCCTAGAGGAGAGAAAGGGGAGGAGGAGGTGTGTTAGAGGAGACCTCCCAGGGGACACAGGAGGTAGACTTGCCCTATGAGTGGAAGCTCACCATACTGAGGACTAGGATGGTGACACCAGTCCTAGACACTTAGACTGTAGGCTTTGCAGTAAGGAGCAGGCAAAAGTGGTCTCTTTCCCAGGGCTGGGCCAAGGGCTACCCCAGACCTCTCCCTTGTGTATCCACCTGCATGCTGGGACTGTTGGGGGTGCTGGCCCATGGGCCAAGCTGGGAGAAGGCAGGGAAGGTTTGATCCTCCTCATCCCCTGAGGTGGATCAAACACGAGAAGCCCAAATTCAAATTCCACCTACCCATGCCAGCTCCCCCTTCCCTGGGTATTACCACCAGCATTGATCCAAAAGCTAGGTCTCCTCAGTACCTTTCTTCCTCTAAGCTCTAGTGCTAATCGATCACCAAGCCCTGGCACTTCTGCCATCATTTCTCTCATCTAACTTCTCCCCACTCCATGCTCTTCATCCAGCCCCATCCCTGGAGGGCTGCCCCGGCACCCTGCCTGCTCTCTCAGACTCCGTCCTCTCCTGCGTCGCAGCTGTGTTGACATCTGCAGTGCTGGTCACAGAGCCTGGCCACAGAGAGGGCTCAATTGCTCCATGCTGGAACTGGACCAGTCCTCAGAGGCCATCTGATCTGCTCACTCTGTTGTTCAAGTGGGGAAACAGAGGCCCAGTGAGGCCTAGAGGCTTGTCTATGGTCGCAACATGGAAGAAGTGACTTGGACTCACTTCTGATTCTGAGGCGGGAAGGCTCTTCCCATCAGTGCCAAGGCCACACAAGTGTTTCTTGTTTTGAGTGCAGATGGGTGGCTTGGAAGTCAGCAGGCGGCACAGGTGTGGTGACTTGATGGGCTCAGGGCCCAAAGGGAGGGAGGCCTGGGAGTGGAAGATGGAACCTCATTCAAGCCCATCTCTCCTTTCTACCAGAAAGTCCCCCTTCTTTGGACAACTGAACCCCACACCTCCACCCTGTCACCAACCCTTTTGCTGATAATCCCACCTCCTTGCCCTGTGAATGCCAGGGGTCCTTGATCTGGGGAGGTAGGGAAGGCTGAAGCTGGTCTGGGCGCCCTGAGAGCCCCACGCCCTCTGCCTGCCCCACTCCTTCTTGAGGTTTGCCCTGGCTTGCTCTGTCTCCCTAGGGCAGCTGGCTTTTGTCCCAGGGGGAGCATGGGAACAGCTTGGATGAGAATGGGGAGGGGGCTTCCCAGCAGGTCTCACCTCTCCCACCTGGTGTAATTTCTACCCTGCACCCAGTGATGCCCAGCAGCCAGCACAAGAAACTCTGAGCCCTCCCGCCGGCCTTCCCCACTGTGGGGCCCACAGGATGGCTGGGTGTGCTGGAGAAACTGAGGGAGAGGACTTGTGGGTGCCAGGACCAGGAGACTGTGGGTGACTTTGAGCCTATCCCTTCCTCCTACGTGTTTCCTGAGCTGGAGGAAGGGGAGCTGGATGCTGGGATTCTGTAAATTCAGTGGCGGACGTGAGTCCAGCTAGAGCATGGACCCTGGCAAGCCCTGGAATCTGAGCTCAGAGATCTTTGAAAAAATGCTTCCTGATAACTGAGCACCTACTACATGCTGGGCCCTGCACCAGGAGATTTGTGTGTATTACCTAATTGAATCTTACAACCACCCCCCTGGGATGGTTTTTGCTATTGAGCTGATTTTATAGGTGAGAACACTGAGGGCTAGAAAAGGTAAGTACCTTGTGATGCAGCCAGTAAGCTGTGCAGTCTGGGTTTGAACTAGGCTCTCTTGGACTTTGGAGCCCCGATCTCTTCATTTATGGCAGAGAAATGTGCTTTCAGAGGGCAGAGAGCAGCCCATGGGGGAAGTAAGTCCTTCCGTTCGCTCTGTCTGAGGACTAGCGAGTTTCTTGTCTAGGAAACCACGTGCACACCAGGCTGGACTGCCCCGCTTCTAGCCCCCTTTCTTCTCTCCGCGGCAGGGTGTGTGGTTCAGACCAGCAGTTTCCATCCTCAGTTCTGTCCCCAGGCGCTGGGTGACCTCAGCATTGAGCATGACTCTGAGCCTCAGTTTCCTGTCTATATCTAGTGCCAGCAGGCATTAGAAACTCAAGTGCTTCAAGGATCTCGGGTGAAAAGCCGTCTTAGTGACGATCATACACTAATTAATAAAATGCCTTGGCCAGGGCTGGGCAGAGGAAGTAAGCGGGCGGTCGAGGTGACAGCTGGAGGGAGGGGCGGGGGTGGAGCCGGGGGAAGGGTTGGGAGGGATGGGCCAGAGCTCCGGGCAGTGTGCGAGGCGCACGCACGGGAGTCTGCAGTCTGCGTCCCACACCCCAGCAGCCGCGCCATGAGCCGTGAGTGCGACCCCCCGTTCCCCGCGCGCCCAGGAATTTTCTTGGCCTCCTGGCGGAGCCTTGAATGCCAGGCTCAGCCCCTCGTCTCTCTCCTCTGCAGGGAGTCTCTTGCTCCGGTTCTCGCTGTTCCTGCTTCTACTGCAGCCGCCCCCTGGTCCTGCTCGCGGACCCCGGGGCGCCCACGCCAGGTAGGCGACCATCTCTCCCCACGCTAACTCCCGGTCCTGTGCCCCTGGACTGGTTCGACCCCCTCCTCTCCCCTCAAGCGGGCTCAGCTTCCCCTTTCTGCTCGCGGTGCGTGAGAAAGGGGACTGAAGCTGAGTCTGTTGGTAGGATGGGAGCTCTCTGAAGCCCCCTGGGGGTGTAGCCTTGGCTAATGGGCTATTGAGTTCTTTTAGGGGAAACGGCAAACTGGGATCTGGTGCCGACGTGGGGGAGAAAGGACAGTCCCTATCCATCCCCCTCACCTGTTCTGGGCCCCCAGATGTCTAAGCAGCCTCCGCGCCCGCAGCCCCGCTGTTTCCTATAGGGGCCTCTTTGGGAGGAAGCCGCAGGCACCAAGGGGAAATGAATTCCCTTTCTCCAGCCTCTAGCCGTCTGGGAACCATCCTGATTCCTATTGCCAGTGGAGACGGTCTCCCCCTCGTGAAGACTTCAGGAGCAGATGGGAGATGGAAGTACAATTAGGAGCCAGGATGCTTCCTCTGGGGTTTAACCCTCACCTAGGAGGCGCCCACTGAGCAGATGGGGAAACTGAGGTTCAGGAGGTGCCATGATCCCCCCAAGTTCACACAATACATGGTGGGCCCAGGATCTGAACTCAGGTCTGTCTGCCTCTGCACACTTCGCAAGGTCTTTCAACAGAAAGCTGCTTCTACCCACAATGGACCCTGAGCCACTTGGGGAGGTTGCTGGGGGAAATTCCACCCCTCCCTCCCCCATGCATGTGCCAGGTTCCAGGTGAAGGAATTCAGCTCCTCACTCAGCCAACTTCCTCCCCCCAGCTTACTGACTGTGTGTGTGTGTGTGTGTGTGTGTGTGTGTGTGTGTGTGCGCGCGCGCGCGTGCGCATGTGTGAGCGTGGGTCCCAGCTGGACATCGTTTCCTCCACCACCTAGCTGTGTAAAGTCTCTAAAATGAGGCCCAGAGAGGGCAGGAGGGGGCAGAGGGGATCTGCGCTTTCTGCTGTGGTGCTCTAGGGGTCTGTGCGTGGAGGAGGGAGGGAAGATATGCACATGGACTTGGGATCAGAGCAAGTTTCCTGAAGGAGAGGCTTCGGGTGGGTGGTGTTTAGGGAACCCAAAGAGAGGATGGAGGGTGCTCTAGGAAAGGATTTGGGTTGAACAAAAGTCTGGTTTGTGGGCGGAGGAAAAGAAGACTCATGCGGCCAGCACTTTAAAGTTTACAAAGGTTGGTTGTAGACATCCACTTCTTTGGTGCTCTCAACAGCTCTGCCAGAGAGATGCGTTAGACTCACTACAGAAGGGGACTCTGAGACCCAGAGGGAGTGAGGCCACTTGTCTGAGTCCTCGCAGTGAGCTGGTGGTAGGGAGGAGAAGGGGCTTATCAGGCTGGCTCGCTGACCCATCTTGTCAGTCCCTAGATCAGCCCAGCACTTCCTCTGAGGCCCCATCTGGCCCCATCCAGGCACCCTGGGTATACAGCCTGCCCGCCTGTTTCTTTTTTAGTCCATTCACCAAGGCACAATGATCCATGGTCTGTGCTATTTGGTTTCTTGCCTTTTCTGTTTCCTTTTATATAATAAATATTTAAATGGAATTGTTTTTTCATTCCCAAGGGCTTGCTTATGCCAGTCCTTGGCTGGGGCCTGGAGACACAGAGCTGGGAGGAGCTTACAGGCGATGGTGGAGACAGAAACGCCAACAGACGGTCCTGCAAGGGGACCAGGAGTGTGCGGAGCTCAGGGAGGGAGCAGCTGCCTCTCAGGGCAGAGAACTGAGGGAGGCTTCTTGGATCTGATGACATTTGGACTGGACCTTGAAGGAGGCAGTGGGTGGGGGAACACTGAGAGACTCGACCACGAAACACCGTAGGGTAATTGGGAGCAGGAGACTGAGGATGGATGCGTCACGTGGAGGTGAGACTGGAGGCCGGAAAACTGGTACAGAGGCTCCTGCAAGGATCTAGGAAAGAGTGAATGACAGGTGGAGTGTAGGGGCAGAAGGTCTGGGTTGCCCTCGTATTGCCAAGTCTGTGAGTAAACTGAGGCCCAAGCTACTTGGGCATCTGCTCCAGGAAACCAAAGCCTGTGTTTTGCCACTAGAGGCAAAGGAGATGAAGAGATGAGGGCTGTATTCACCTGAGAGGGCAGGCTGTATACCCAGGGTGCCTGGATGGGGCCAGATGGGGCCTCAGAGGAAGTGCTGGGCTGATCTAGGGACTGACAAGATGGGTCAGCGAGCCAGCCTGATAAGCCCCTTCTCCTCCCTACCACCAGCTCACTGCGAGGACTCAGACAAGTGGCCTCACTCCCTCTGGGTCTCAGAGTCCCCTTCTGTAGTGAGTCTAACGCATCTCTCTGGCAGAGCTGTTGAGAGCACCAAAGAAGTGGATGTCTACAACCAACCTTTGTAAACTTTAAAGTGCTGGCCACATGAGGAAGAGAATGCTGCTTCTGCCTCTCTGGTGGGGGAAGGAGATAGAGGCCAGCCTGAAGGCAAGGCTGTGCCGGGCGGGGGGACCCTGAATGCTCAAGTCCTTCCCTTCTAGTCCCTGGACTTGACTCAGTGCCCATCTCCTAGATTGGGGTAGGGCATGACCTGGCAAGCAAAGCTGCATACTAGGCAGAGGGGCTTCAGGCCAGCTGACCCCGGCACGTGGGGCAAGATCCCAGCTGCGCCAAGGCTGCCCTGCTGCCTGTGCCTGCTCTCACCAGCACCAACTGTGTCTGTGGGCCAGGCGAGGGCTTCCCCCTCTAACTGGCTCTTCCAGCTGTGGGGCCCAGCTGTCTGAGTCTGGTGTGGTGGTACTTAGGTGTGGGAACTGGGGCCCAGGCTGGATCAGTCAGGGTCCCCCGCCTTTTTTCTCTCTGGCTGCCAGGTCCCCCGGAGCCTCTCTAAATATTATTCTTTAGGGGATTTGGGTCCTGCCTCTTTACTGGGAGTAGTGCAGCCTGACGCCTCCGCATCCTGGAGGACTTGGTGTTCCCTGGCTCTGCCTGTCCGCTAGTCACGCTCGGTCCTGGACCTGAAGTTTTGACTTTTGGGCTAGGGGATCTTTCCTTGCTTAAACGCTTGGAAAGGTTCTGGAACCAGGCAGTCCTGGACGGTTGTCTTCTGTGGGGTGGGGACTAGCAGCTCAGCCTTTCGAGTGCGTGCGTCTTGTGTGCTGTGTGATGTGCTGTGTGGTGTGCTGTGTCGTGTGCTGTATGGTGTGCTGTGTCGTGTGCTGTGTGGTGTGCTGATCATCCCTGCCTCTGTGTGTCTTGGGGACTCAGTGAGAACAAGCGGAAAGGTTCTCTGCTGATGGGGCCTTGGGTGGAGGGTTGTATCAATACAAATATTGGAGAGGGACAGATTGGCTCTACCCAGAGTAGAGGGCCTGGTCGTCGGAATGGAAGGCTTCCTTTAGCCCACCTGCTGCACCCGCCTCATGGGATTTACAGAAAATTGAGGTTCCAGGGGGTGGAAGGGACTTGCCCAAGGATGCACAGCCAATCAGAGCAGCCACTCTCTAATAACAGCTTTCCTGAGCAACTGCTTGGTGCCTGGCCATGTGCTGGGTGTGGGGGACTCAAAGTGAATTAGACTCGGTGCCTGCATCTCCCTGGTTCTTGATGAACGGGGCTGTCCTCCACTGAGCAGCAAACTGAGCTGGTATGAAAGCATGCAGGACTGATGTTAGACCGAAGAAAGGCCTTCCTGCAGGAATACTTCCTAAAGATCTGGTTGTGGCAGGAGATGGTGATCCCTCTGGGGGCCTGGTTTCATTCGTTAGGATTTTCGAGGTTCCCTTAGAAGGAATGTGACACATCTTCCTCACCTGGGTTAGTCCCAGTCCGTGCATGAAAGTGACTCTCCCTTTCCATTCCTTCTCCAAATCCAGTCCTGGGCACCTCCAGGAGGAGGAGGAGGGAGTTCAAGTCTTGGCTCTGCAACTTCAAAGCAGGAGAACCTGAGCAAGCCTCCTGTTTTCTCTGGGCCTTGCATTCCTCATTGTGAATGGGGAGTCTCCCCCTACCTGTCCTAGGGAGTGCTGGGAAGATAAATGAGTGCTGATGTGGGAAGTTGTGGACTTGGTTGGCTAGAGCCCCCGGCTTTCTGGCTTGACCGTGAGGGTCCGGCTGCGGTCTAGTGGCACCCAGTGTCCTCTCCGCCCACCCTGACACCCTGGGGCACCAGTGGCAGGCCCACCGTTGTCCTTCCTGGGAGAACTTTCCCTGCCCCAGAGCAGCTGGTGTTTATGGAGAAAAAGTGGGGGAGAAGGAGGGGGAAGCTGGACGGCTGGCCTGGGAGGGGAGGAGCCTCAGCTCTGCACAGCCTCTCTTGGCGGGGAGGGCGTGGGCAGCAGTTCCAGCTTCAGCGTCTGGAGCTTGCAGCTCTTCTGCCTGCTGGGACAGAGCTCTAGGGCCAAGGCAGGAGGCCTTCCGGCTCCACCTCAGACAGCTGCTGAGGGGGCATGGAAGATGAGGGACTCCCTTTGGTCAGGCTGGGGGTGGGCCAATCTCCCCCACTTCATTTTATTTATTCCAAAAACATTTGTTAAGCTCTGGCTACCACATCTGGATCTCAGGCCTGGGTTGAGCCCCAGCTGTGTGCATAGCCTGTGCTGAGGGAAGAGAAAGTTGGGGAAGGGAAGGGAGTCCCTTCTCCTGGAAGCTTACGGTGGACAAGAGCAGGCTGAACTGGAACCCGGAGCCAGGGCAAGGGAGAGTGGGAGGAGGGAGAGTGTGGACATTCGGGGGAAGGCTTCTGGGGGAGGCAAGGCGTGGGCTCAGCTGATTTGGAGGGAATGTATTCAGGAGGCCAACAGCCTGGGTGAAGGTTGGAGACGCTGAGGGTTTGCGGCTTGGGGACGGGCTATCGCAGAATGTTTGAGCTGCAGGGACCTCTGGAGTTCATTCTGAGATCCGTGCTGTGGTAGGGATGGGAAATTGATCCTGGGGGAGGCCTGACCCCTGTGCCGTTAGAGTGATAGAGCTGGACTGGCCTAGGGGGGCTTGGGTGCCAGGGTTGGGAGCTGAGCAATGGGCACTACGGGGGCTCCTGGGCAGGTGAGCCAGCCAGCAGGAGGGGCAAGGAGGAGAGTTCCAGCAAGTGTGACAAGTCTTTTCTGGGGGGAACCAGATCTCTGAGCCAGCACGGGGGCTGATCTTGAGGCCTTTGGCCTTTCTGGGCCTGTGGCTGGAGGAGGCGGGGGCTGGGATGCTGCCAGGCCCTTTCCCTGGATCCTGCCTGCCAGGTTCGCCTGTGGCTGCCTGATAAAGCCTTTTTGTTCAGCCTTCTTCCCTCGACCCCTCCCTCCTACACCCCTGCTTGGGCCATTGTGGGGCTGTGGGGGAGTTGCCCTTAAGCAAAACTATTTGCATAATTCTTGTGGTCCTTGCTTGTGCATGTGTGTGTATGTGTGTGTGTGCATGTGTGTGTGTGTGTGTGTGGGTGGGTGCCTGGGTGGGTGGGTGGTGTTGTCCTCTTTGAGGTGGGGACCAAG
The DNA here is from genome assembly GCA_036589455.1 of Ateles fusciceps. Lineage (NCBI taxonomy): Eukaryota > Metazoa > Chordata > Mammalia > Primates > Atelidae > Ateles > Ateles fusciceps. Next base: position 21,791,358 of record JAZHEH010000952.1, read on the forward strand.
AGGACTCTGCTGCCCGGGTCAAGCCCTATGCTGTAAAGGGAGGAGACTGGGACCAGGATGGGGATTAGGGGGCAGGCCTTGCCCAGGGTCATGCTCTCTGATCCTAGCACCCTGAAATGAGTGTTTCATCCTCAGCTGCTCCCGCCTTTCACTATCCTTTTGACCCACAATAACCAATTGCACAAAGAATAAACGTTCCCTATGACGCTGGCTTTGAGGCCAGATAAGGAAGTATGTTTGCAGAAGGGAGCCAGCCGTTTTCTGTGTGAGGCTAGAGAAGGAGCCTCCTGCCAGGAGCCTGGAGTTTTGGGTCTGCCCGGCTCTGTTGTTTCCTTGGCCAAGTTGTCATCTCTCCCTGAACCTCAGATTCCTTCACTGAGCAGGGGTGGTGGCGGGGGTGGGGGGGAGGGATGGCGGATCCTACCAAACCTGAGGCATCTCTCACTTTGCTGCTGAAGAATCACTGAGGCAGTGCAGATTTAGCAAGGGGGTGGCAGTCAGAGGGATCTGGGTTAGATGCAGGGAGGGACTTCCTTACAGTTTCTTCAGGAGGCCGCAGGGCGGATGCCAGAGCTCCACGCGTCCTCTGAGGAGGTTTTCCAGCCCTGTCTCTCCTATTCTCTTGGTCTGTGACTTTCCTCAGGATCCTAGAGTGCGGACCCTACCCTGATGTGGGCCAAGTCTGAGCCCATCAGGAATGGGCGCTGAGGCAGCTGAGAACTTGGAGTTCTCCTCCTCCTGCACACCCACCCTCTGTCCCCAGGGTTCTGGAAGTCCCTCCCTGCATCTAACCCAGATCCAATCACCCCACAAGTCTCACCAGACCAAATACCGGTCACCTCCACTCCACCCCCCACAGCCTCAGCAGCCAAGTCTAAGGAAGAAGTTTTCCAGAACCCTGGGGACAGAGGGTGGGTGTGCAGGAGGAGGAGAACTCCAAGTTCTCAGCTGCCTCAGCGCCCATTCCTGTTGGGTTCAGACTTGGCCCACATCAGGGTAGGGTCCACACTCTAGGATCCTGAGGAAAGTCACAGACCAAGAGAATAGGAGAGACAGGGCTGGAAAACCTCCTCAGAGGACGCGTGGAGCTCTGGCATCCGCCGTGCTGCCTTCTTCCTTAGACTTGGCTGCTGAGGCTGTGGGGGTGGAGTGGAGGTGACGGGCATTTGGTCTGGTGAGACTTGCGGGATGATTGGTCTGGCTTTCCCTTTCTGGCCTCAGTTTCCCCATCTGCAATGTGGGCATTATGATACCGGCTCTTCTCTCCCTTCTGCAGAAATGGAAGGATGGTGAGACGTCTCGTTTTCCTAGTGCCCAGGTGCTCAGAGCTTGGGGTGGTGGTCTGGGAGAAGTCCCCCTCCTCATCCTTGTCTCTTTCTGACCATCCCCCCACCCTGCCATGCCCTTGCTGCTGGACTCTGACCAGGCAGGAAGCGAATGCTCTAGAAGCCCATGGCTGCAGTGTCTTATCAGCTCTTTCCTAACCTTCAGTGTCATAGCCTGGGTTCTGGACTCTTCCCCCTGCTGCCATTTGGTGGCAAAGGGAGGGAGGGGGACTTCCCCTGGGGGCCTGACGTGGGCTAGGCTGGAGTTCCAGAGCAGGGCCTGGAAATGGCAGGGTGGGGGAGTTTACGTTCACAGCAGTGGGAACAGGGAGGGCCTTTGGGGGGAACTCTGAAGTTCTGGCACCCAGTGACTCAGGGCGGAGCTGCAATTCAAGTCCATGCTTAGGCCCCTCATTCCCCCATCACGGCTAGATGGGGGTCAGGAGGCCACCCTAGCATGGTCTCTGATTGCCATTTCTCACCCACAGTGAATCCCTGTTGTTACTATCCATGCCAGCACCAGGGCATCTGTGTCCGCTTTGGCCTTGACCGCTACCAGTGTGACTGCACCCGCACGGGCTATTCCGGCCCCAACTGCACCATCCGTGAGCTGGGCCTTCAGCCCTCACTCCTTCTCTCCTGAGCCTTCCTGCTCCCTGGGCCCCTTCTCCTAGACCCCAACTTCCTACCCTCCTCTCTGGCCATGGCTCTGTTCTCCTTCCTTGCCTGGCTCTGCCCCTCTCTCTGACCTGGCTTCAGTATGAACTCTCACTCTTGGTTCACCCTCCCTGCTTCTGGGTTCCATGGGGAGTCTTCACCACATGCCCTGGCCCCTATCCTCATGCCTGGTTCTGGCTCTGTCATGTGTCATCACTCCCAAGGTTCCATCCTTACCCGCTTCCCCATAGGTACTACCTTGTTCCATCCCGGCCCTCATCCTCAGTGCCCCATCTTCCACCCTGGCTACTTTGGGTCCTGCCAGGAGGGACCAACTGAGTGACTCCCACTGCCCCTGCAGCTGCGCTGTGGACCTGGCTCCGGAATTCCCTGCGGCCCAGCCCCTCTTTCACGCACTTCCTGCTCACACATGGGCGCTGGTTCTGGGAGTTTGTCAATGCCACCTTCATCCGAGAGATGCTCATGCGCCTGGTACTCACAGGTGGGTATGGGGCAGGGCCCCTGACCTGGGGGAGCAAGCAATTCTGCTAGTCCTTTGGATTCTTGGCATCTGATAAGGGTAGTGGGTGGGGCAAATCTATGATGCCAGATAAAATAAGCCTCAACCCAGGAGGAGGCAGGAAGAAATGGGTGGAACTCAGGGTGGAAACACCCTTATCGTTAATATTTTTGCTTTCTGCAGTGCGCTCCAACCTTATCCCCCAGTCCCCCCCACCTACAATGCAGCACATGACTACATCAGCTGGGAATCTTTCTCCAATGTGAGCTATTACACTCGTATTCTGCCCTCTGTGCCTAAAGACTGCCCCACACCCATGGGAACCAAAGGTAAAATGGGATGAGTAGCTGGGCCTGGGGATAACAGGAGGTGCTCAGTTGTCCTCTTTGGGAAAAATCAAGCAGAAGAACAACTATTGACCCATTCTGCAGATGGCTAGACCAAGGCAAGACATATGACATGTCTAGAGCCTGGGCTGAGAACAGGAAAGGGCAGCAGAGGGTCTTGCCTGAGGTCACCTAGAGTCAGACCAATGTTTCCATAGTTCCAGGGTGCCTCTTTGCTTAAGACAGGGTGGAAGTGACTTAGAAGTTGAGATGTAGGAAGGAATGAATAGTGAGCTATTTATTGGGTGCTAACTCTGTGTTTGGTTCCTTACAAATGTAAATAGTTTTACATGCTTCACCAGTGTAGGGTACAAATAAGTCACATTTTTTTCTTTTGTTGCTCAAGACTCCACTTGACCACACTGGCAGGGGTTTTCCTTGTAAGACCTTCCCACGACACCCCTAATTATTCAAAAACCTGGGATATTACTCATTTGAGACCCATCAGTTCAGCTTCAAGTACAGAGAAGGAAAGAGGCTCATCAGTCCATTGCTACTGTACTTCAGTTCCTGCCACATGATGGCGCTGTTGAACGCCAGCCCTGTGCAGCCCCATGGTTGTGTGCTTTTACAGGTTCACAACCTTGCACCTGTATTAATGTCCCCTATGTGGGTCTTGAGAGCACTACTCTGATGGTATTCAATCACATGGTTAGCTGTTATTCCCAACGCATGACCATTCTACCAGGATAGCTGGATCTTGCCAACTTTGCTGAAATCAATTCTTTCCCAGTGTCAGTGAGTAATGATTCCAAATTTTGGTTGACAGATCACTCCCTCTAACTTCCCTTTTGTTGGATTTTCTTTAGCAGTACTGATATTTTTTCCTGCCAGAGGAACCCAGTCAGCCATCTTAATCCAAATAATTTCTGTTGATCTTGAATCTTCAACATCAGGGCTCACATGATGATGCATTGTGAAGAGATGCCTTTACCAGAACTCAAAAAGCTATATTCCTTTCTGTGAGGGTATTGGGTAACAACTCATTTGAATTGACATAATTAAGGAAGGCCTCTCAATACTTACTCTAAGGATGACTTGTCTTTACGCCAGACATAGAAAGATTGGCATCATTTAAAATAGGTTGACAGGGCCAGGTGTGGTGGCACATGCCTGTAATCTTAGCACTTTGGGAGGCTGAGGTGGGTGGATCACTTGAGCTCAGGAGTTCGAGACCAGCCTGGATGACATGGTGAGACTTATTCTCTACAAAAGAATACAAAAGTTAGCTGGGTATAGTGGTGTGCACCTGTAGTCCCAGCTATTCAAGAGGCTGAGGTGGGTGGATCAATTGAGCCCAGGAGGTCGAAGCTGCAGTAAGCCATAATTATGCCACTGCAGTCTGGCCCAGGCAATAGAGTGAGACCCTGTCTCAAAAATAAATAAAGAAAGAAAATAGGTTGGCAAACTACAGCCTGCAGGCCAAATTCAGCTCACCTCCCCTTTTGTAAGTAAAGTTTTATTGGAACACAGCCAGACGCATTTGTTTATGTATCATCTATGACTGCTTTCTTGCTATAATAGATGTGACATGTCTGTATGGTCTGCAAAGCCTAAAATGTTCACTATCTGGCTTTTCCAGAAAAAGCTTGCTGACCTTTGATTTAAAAAATTCTACCCACCGGTTCTCTGCTATGCCTACATTATCTCTTGCAATCCTCAGATCCACTATATCAAATGGGTATCGTTTGGCCTTTTTTAAAGATGGAGAAATTGACACTCTGAGAGATGAGATGACTCATCTGTGTTCACACAGCTAGCAAATGGCATAGTGAGTTGCAAGCGCAGGCTACCTGGACTTAGGGCAAGGGAGTTCATGTTTGTTTTTTTCTGTTTCTTTATTTCTTTTTGGTGAAATGTTTCATTATGGAAAAATTGCAAATATACACAAAGATTGAGAGAAAAGCAGAATAAATGGTGTACCCATCTTTCAGTTTCAAACATATACCCACAATTTCTTTATCTTATTTCATCTCTTTCCTCTCATATTTTTATAAGGTATTTTAAATCAAATTCTAAAAAGCATGCCACTTCACCCATAAATACTTCTAGGGTCTTTTGGTAGAGAGGAGGTTACCTGGTGGTGGTGGGGGAGGTGGTCCTGAGGAGGCCACTCTGGGCTTCCTTCTGGGCCAGTTTGCCTGGTGAGCCCAGATATCCCCCAGGGCAGCAGGATTCAGACAGGAGAAGCTATTGCTGTTTCCTACCTCCCAACCAGGGGAAGAAGCAGTTGCCAGATGCCCAGCTCCTAGCCCGCCGCTTCTTGCTCAGGAGGAAGTTCATACCTGACCCCCAAGGCACCAACCTCATGTTTGCCTTCTTTGCACAACACTTCACCCACCAGTTCTTCAAAACTTCTGGCAAGATGGGTCCTGGCTTCACCAAGGCCTTGGGCCATGGGGTGAGTTCTTGGGAGGTGTTTGGGACTGCTCTGGACCTAATTTGGCACACACATGTCATGGACAGTGGGCCGGAACCCTGGTGACCCGAGGGAACCCCCTCTCTATCCACAGGTAGACCTCGGTCACATTTATGGAGACAATCTGGAGCGTCAGTATCAACTGCGGCTCTTTAAGGATGGGAAACTCAAGTACCAGGTAGTGCTGGGCTAGAGGGTAGGGCAGAGGGGAGGGTCTCCCATGGTCTCCCCTGGCGAAGACTGCTTGGGGGTCTGGGTCATGTCCTGAGAGGGCCAGCCCCAGAAGTGGGAGGCATGTGCCAGGAGCGACAGTATACCCTGGGAGGAGGCAGCAGGTATGAGAAGCCAACAAGGAGCAGATGTGGCCCTGCCGTGTCAGCTCGGGAGGTGGATTTTTTTTTTTTTTTTAATAAAGACAGGGTTTCACCATGTTGGCTAGGCTGGTCTTGAACTCCTGACCTCAGGTGATCCACCTGCCTCGGCCTCCCAAAGCGCTGAGATTACAGGCGTGAGCCACCAGGCCTGGCTGGGAGGTGGATTTTGGAGCTCAACAGGAGATGAACATTTGCAGTCTGCATTTATTTATTTAATTATTCCATAATATTAATTGGACATGAGAATATACCTGGCACAGGTGATTGAGCAATGATCATTATAGTTTTGGGCCCTGGCCTCAAGAAACCACAGACAAACTCTAGGATGCTCATTCTGTGAGGGCTTTTGTCTAAATCAGCACTGTCCAACAGAAATATAATGTGAACTGCATACGTAATTAAAATTTTCTAATGTCCATATTAAAAGAGGGAAAAAGAAACAGGTGAAATGGATTTTAATAATACATTTTACTTAAGGCAATATGTCCAGATTATTAGCATTTTAACATGTAATCAATACGTTATTAATAAAACATCTCACATCCTTTTTTTCATATCGAAGCTTCAAAATCTGGTGTATTTTTCACACTCACAGGACATCTCAATTTGGATGCTCAGTTGTCATTGGAGTGATGGAATCTGTATTTAGATTTCATAAAATGTACAGCTAAAGTAGAGTCACATGTCCAAATTGTTCCACACATACTTAAAGGTTTTCCAATAACTGAAGTATCTGTTTTAAAATTCAAATAGAAATTTTAAAAAACCCAAATAAATTAAATTAAATAACATTCAGTTATTCATTTACACTAGCCAAATTTCTAGTGCTAAGTAGCCACACCTGGCTAGTGGCTACCATATTGGATCGTGCAAATCTTAGGCGAGCACCAACGCAAAGTTTGATGCTGAATCTTTATGGCTAAGAACAGTACTTGGCATATAGTAGTCTCTTGGTATATATGTAATGAATGAATGAAGAAGCTGCCATATAATTAGGTACACTTGTAGCCGCCACCAAGCCGAAGCTGTTAGTGCCACTAGAGTGTTTGGATGGTGGGTAAAACTTCCCTAGGAAGTTACAAATAAGCCCAGAATGAAGGATGAGGAGGAGTTAGGGATGCTAAGAATGGAGGAAGGCTTTCCAGGTAGAGGGTTTAGCGGGTACAAAGGCTTAGAGGTAGAGAGCAGCTTGGTGACTTGGAGGGATTGTAGGAATGGGAGGGTTTGCTGAGCCTGGTGATCAGCAAGAGGGTAAGAATGACTTTACAGGAAGGTGGAGATGTTTGTGGGGGACCACGTTAAGGAATTCTAGTTTCTGCCAAGAGCAGACAGAGTATTTGGAAAGGTTTTAAGTCAACTCATGATGTAAGATTTTCTTTTTTAAAAGGTTTTTTTTTTTCCTTTTCTTTCTTTTTTTGCTTGGGTGCAGTGTAGAAACCGGCCCATCTGGGGATAGGAGTGGACATAGGGAGCCCACTTCGAGAGAGGAGTCGGAGTGGAAGATGGGGTGGGTTGCCTGAGGTAGTGGTGGTAGAGATGGAGAGCAGGGGACTGATTTTAGGAGAGATTTAGGAGGTGGAGTCAACAGCCTCGGCTGAGGGGAACTGGCAGCTGGAGGCAGGAATGGGAGGGGGTCGACTGCGGGCAGCTGCGGGTGACTCCCCAATCCCAGGTTGCCAGGCGGCCCCATCCCACAGGTGCTGGATGGAGAAATGTACCCTCCCTCGGTAGAAGAGGCGCCTGTGTTGATGCGCTACCCCCGAGGCATCCCGCCCCAGAGCCAGATGGCTGTGGGCCAGGAGGTGTTTGGGCTGCTTCCCGGGCTCATGCTGTATGCCACGCTCTGGCTGCGCGAGCACAATCGTGTGTGTGACCTGCTGAAGGCTGAGCACCCCACCTGGGGCGATGAGCAGCTCTTCCAGACGACCCGCCTCATCCTCATAGGTGAGGACTCCAGAACTGCCCTGCCCTGGAAGGTTATGCCCTCCATCATGAGAAGCAGGGGGTGGGGGACTTAGAGGTGGAGGCTGAGACTAGAATCCTTGCTCTCTGCCCTTGAGCAGGCCCCTCTATCTCTGTGAGCCTCGGTCTCCAAATCTGTACATTGGGGTGAATGATTGTAAGGATTTGTTGAGATGATGAATGGGAAGGCACCTAGCGCATAGTAGGCCTTCAGAAAATGGATGACTGTGATGGTTGATTATGAGCTGGGTGACTCATAGCACATCTGATTAGCCACCCTGAGTCTCAGTTTCCCCCGTGTACTGCACCCAGATGCACACTTGTGGTCCCCAGCATGTGCGGGGTCAAACTCCAGCTTGCCAGACCTTAGAATCTTCCTGCTCCCTTCCCTGCATGTATCTACCTTCCTGCAGTTTGGTAGCTTCTAGGTGACTCAGGGACAGGATATTTTTGTGTTCCCTACGGGGGCGAGTCTGCAGCCTAAAATGTCAGATGGTTTCCTGCTCGGGAGCTTGACCCCTGACATCTCTGTCCAGACCATATTCGCTCTGAGTCACCAGTAACTCCCTCCCGCCACCTCTGGGCACCACTGGGCATGGCTGGTCCCAATTATAGACCTAATTTACTGGAGCTATGAGGAGCCAGGCACTGGGAATAGGAACAGTCATTAGAGGGAAGAGGGGCTGGTTCTGAAGTTTCAGCATCGCAGAGACCTTGACCAGAGAGAGCTGGAGGCTGCCCAGCACACTGGCTGGCAACGAAGCTGTGACCAAAGGCAGGACTCCTAGGCCACCGCACATCTAGTGCTTCACTTAACTCCCCTGCAACCTCATGAGCCAGGTATGATTACCCTGTGAAAATCATGATTCAGAGAGGTTAAGTGAATTCTCCAGGGACACTCAGCCGATGGAGACTTGAGGTCTGGTTGCCACCAAAATGTATGCTACTTCCACTCCACCACAAGGGGGATCTTCTTGAATGGGAGGGGGTTGCAAGCCTCAGTCTGATCTTCCGTGACAAGGGAGTATTGGAAAGGGATTCTCCCTTGCGTCTACACTTAGTATTCCTACTTCCAGCTGACATATATGGACATCCCCTCTTATGCCAGGTGCTGTGCCAGCAATTTCACTGTATTTACTGTCTACCTCTCTCAACAACCCTAATATAGTATTGCACTGATATTATTATTATTATTATTATTTTTATTTTTGAGATGGAGTCTTGCTCTGTTGCCCAGGCAGGAGTGCGATGGTGTGATCTCGCCTCACTGCAACCTCCACCTCCCGGGTTCAAGCAATTCTTCTGCCTCAGGCTTCTGAGTAGCTGGGATTACAGGTGCCCACCACCATGCCTGGCTAATTTTTGTATTTTTAGTAGAGACGGGGTTTCACCATGTTGGCCAGGCTGATCTTGAAGTCCTGACCTCAGATGATCTGCCTGCCTCAGCATCCCAAAGTGCTGGGATTACAGGTGTGAGCCACGGTGCCTGGCCGCACTAATAGTATCATCACACACATTTTATAGTTAAGGAAAGTGAGGTTCTGAGGGATTAAGTATCTCGGCCCAAGCTCAGTTGGCTGGAAATGGTAAAGCCGAGATTTGAATCCAGGTCTGCCGATCCCACGTCTGTGGCTCCCAAGTCAACTTGCGAAAGCCAATTTGTCTAATGGCTAATTGGTCTAAATATCATTTTCTTTCAATATCTACTTGCCCAGTTTTAATTTGGTTACAGAATGTTCAATTTGCCTCTTCCCTGGCTTTTTGCTTTCTAGCTGGTTATAGCTACAAAGGGGGCAGAGGAAAAATTTATTTATAAGAATTCTGTTATATAAGAACACATAGGAAATATGTTTTTTGAAATATATTTAGGGCTAGGCTCCCCTTCTGTCCTTGGTATTCTCTTTTGCCACTGCAGCAGCTCTGAGTGGTCTCCTCGAAGTCCCCCTCCATCACCGAGGTTGTCAGCATGACGACAGCTTTCCCCAAGTAAATCCTCCACTTTTCCATCTTTCGTAGTCTCTCCAACTTCTTTTAATGGGCTTTGGGAGGGAGGTCACAAAACCAATTCCTAGACACCTCCTTTGGATGTCCTGCTTAGCTGGCCTAGAACCTCCCTCTACTGGGAGTAGCTGGTGCTCTTGTCTTGAGACCTCGGTCAAAATAGACCAGAAGTTCTATTTTCACATCCTGTTACAAGGAGACAAAATGGAAGTGGCCAAACAAAATTCGACATCAACAGCGAGGCCAGGTGTGGTGGCTCATACTTGTAATCCCAGGGCTTTTGGGAAGCTGAGGTGAGAGGAGTGCTTGAGGTTAACAGCTCAAGACCAGCCTGGACGACATAGCAAAACCCAATCTCTTAAAAAAAAAAAAAAAAAAAAAAAAGCTGAGTGTGATGGTACACACCTGTGGTCCCAGCTACTTGGGAGGCTGAAGTGGGCAGATTGCTTGAGCCTGGGAGGTCCAGGCTGAAGTGAGCTCTAATTATACCACTACTCTTCAGCTTGGTGAGCTCTAATTAAACCACTACGCTTCAGCTTGGTGAGCTCTAATTATACCACCACGCTTCAGCTTGGTGAGCTCTAATCATACCACTACGCTTCAGCTTGGTGAGCTCTAATTAAACCACCACGCTTCAGCTTGGTGAGCTCTAATCATACCACTACGCTTCAGCTTGGTGAGCTCTAATCATACCACTACGCTTCAGCTTGGTGAGCTCTAATTAAACCACCATGCTTCAGCTTGGTGAGCTCTAATTACACCACTATGCTTCAGCTTGGGTGAAGACCAAGACCTTGTCTCTAAAGCTAAAAACAAACATCATCAACAACAACAACAACACCACCAACAAAGAGACCAAAAGCAAGCTCTTCTCATGAACTGGGCTGCTTTCCGAGCTGGGCATCTAAATCATGGTGCTTGGCTGACCTTATTTCCAATCTTCCCCTGCCCAGGAGAGACCATCAAGATTGTCATCGAGGAGTACGTGCAGCAGTTGAGTGGCTACTTCCTGCAGCTGAAGTTTGACCCCGAGCTGCTCTTTGGTGTCCAGTTCCAGTACCGCAACCGCATTGCCTTGGAGTTCAACCAGCTCTACCACTGGCATCCCCTCATGCCCGACTCCTTCAAGGTGGGCTCCCGGGAGTACAGCTACGAGCAGTTCTTGTTCAACACCTCCATGCTGGTGGACTACGGGGTTGAGGCCCTGGTGGATGCCTTCTCTCGCCAGAGCGCTGGCCGGGTAAGCCCCAGAGGAGTGCTGGTGAGGGCAGGTGGGTCCAAGTCCCAGGTTCCTCTTCTGTAAAATGGGGGATAATGTCACTTTCACAGGGCAGTTGTAAGCATTCCTGTGTGAATTCTTTTGTTTATTTGTTCATTCCACAAAACCAGACATTACTCCAGGTACTGAGGATGTAGTGGGAACAAGACCTATGTGGTTCTTGGCTCAGCTTTTAGTGCTTACACCCTAGAAAGTGGTGGCAGTCATGTAACAGCTAATAGCATTAGGGCGCTTACTGTGTGTCAGGCACTGTGCTCAGAGCTTCTCCTAAGTTATCAGATTTCTAAGAGTGTGTTACAAACCACAGTACAAAGGCCCACCATGCTGTGGGGAGTCAGGGAGGTAATTCTGACCCAGAGTTGGGGGTTATGGGAACAGAACGTGATGTCTGAGCAGAAATCGGAAGGAGGGGAGAGAGATTTCCCAGGGTAAGAGGTGGTGTTAGTGGCAAGGGATGGCTGTGTCCCAGATAGAGAGGACGGTGTGGGTGAAAAGCCTGGAAGTCAGATGGCATGGCAATTTAAGGAACAGGAGGACATTCAGGGCATGGTAACATACGTAACAGTACCTGCCTATGGTGTTTATTAAATCATAAGCCTCTACTATGGGCTGAATTGAGTCTCCCCCAAAGTTCATGTGTTGAAGTCCTAACCTCCAGAACCTTAGCATGTGACTGTATGTGGAGACAAGGTCTTTAAAGACGTAATTAAGTTTAACTGAGGTCATTAAGGTGGGTCCTAATCCCATGTGACTGACGTCCTTATATAGATCACACACACAGAGGGAAGGCTACATGAGGATGCAGGGAGAAGACGGCCGTCTGCAAGCCAAGGAAAGAGGCCTCGGGAGATACTAATCCTGGCGACACCTTGATCTTAAACCTCCAGTCTCCAGATGGAGGAGATAATTTCTGTTGTTTGAGAACTCAGTCTGTGGTACTTTGTCATGGCAAACGAACACATTCTCCTTCCCCGGGAATTCCTAGCCAGCTCCTTCTTCGATCTCCCCTTCTCCACATTCGGAAGCTCCCATCTGCTTCATCCCAGTCTCTGACACCCCCATTGCCTCCCATTCCTCTGCTTCTCTCTATTCTTTGTCCCGAAACCCTGCCATGAAGTTGTGGCACACGTGAGTTTCCATTTCCTTCTGGTAATTTGACTGAAATTAGCATTGCTGCTGCCGGTGGGCAGCTGCTGGCTGCTTTATGGCCTCTTTGTGGGTTTCTTTATGGTTCTTTGTGGGGACACAAGACAGGAACAGAGACAATGGCCTCTGTGTGGGGCTGGATGGTTTTCAAAACATTTTCAAGGAATGACCATAATGATATGTGTGAAAAGCCCTTGCATCGTACCTGGCACAAGGCAGAAAGGCCACAGAGATGTATTGACTCCCAGGATTTTTTTAAAAATAGAGATGGGGTTTTGCCATGTTGTCCAGGCTGGTCCTGAACTCCTGGGCTCAGGCAATCTGCCCACCTAGGCCTCTCAAAGTGCTGGGATTACAGGCGACTCTCAGGATATTAAGAAGAGTGAATAATGATAAGACAGGGCTTCCCCTGATAACCCTCCTGCATGTCCACCCCTTCAGGGGTTCCCATGTGACAGACACTGAGATAACAGCTTTGCATAGTTTATCTCATTTAGATTGACCACAGCCATATCAGGTAGATGCTCTTCCCTTCCCCGTTTTTACATATGCGGGAACTCAAACTTAGCTCCAGTAGCTGCCCAAGGTCCCTAGGCTTAGTTTCCTCAGGCTGCTGCAACAGAGTACCATGAACTGGGAAACTCAGAACAACAGATGGAGGCTGGAGGTCTGAATTCAAGGTGTCAGCAGGGCCACGCTCCCTCTCAAGGCTCTGTGCCTCCTTGGCTTCTGGCGGTGGCAGACAGTCCCTGGCGTTCCTCAGCCTGCAGGTGCATCACTCCAGTCTCTGCCTCTGTCATCCTGTGGTGCTTTCCTTGAGCTTGTCTTTCCTTATCTTAGAAAGACACCATTTATTGGGTTGGAGCCCACCCTAATCCAGTAGGATCTCATCTTAACTTGATTACATTTGCAAAGACTTCATTTCCAAATAAGGATGCATTCACGTATGCAGAGAGTTAGGACTTCAACACATAGTTAATATTTTGGAAAACACAGTTCAATCCTCAATAGCTCTGTAGCTTGTAAAGCTGGAATTGGCACCAGCCTCTGCTTGCTTTGCTCGTATGATTTATGATTTCATCCAATCATGCCTTTCTTTTCTGCCCAATTATACTGTTCTATCAAAGTGACTATCTCTTAAGCATTAACGCTATTATTTCATCCTAAGCACCAGAGCTTTCTTTTCTTTCTTTGCTTCTTTTCTTTTTTTTTTTTTTTTTTTGAGACCGAGTCTCACTCTGTTGCCCAGGCTGGAGTGCAGTGGCATGATCTCTGCTTACTGCAACCTCCGCCTCCCGGGTTCAAGTAATTCTCTGCCTCAGCCTCCCAGTAGCTGGGATTACAGACACCTGCCACCACGCGCAGCTAATTTTTGTATTTTTAGTAGAGATGGGGTTTCGCCATGTTGGCCAGGCTGGTCTTGAACTCCTGAACTCGGGATCCACCCACCTCAGCCTCCCAAAGTGCTGGGATTACAGGCGGGAGCCACTTTTTTTTTTTTTTTTCCCCCAAGGTGAAGTCTTGCTCTATTGCCCAGGCTGGAGTGCAGTGGTGTGATTTCGGCTTACTGCACCCTCCACCTCCCGGGTTCAAGCGATTCATCTGTTTCAACCTCCCAAGTAGCTGGGATTACAGGCACCTACCACCACACCAGACTAATTTTTTTATTTTTAGTAGAGATGAATCTTTGCCATGTTGGCCAGGCTGGTCTTGAACTCCTGTTCTCAAGTGATCTGCCCGCCTCGGCCTCCTAAGGTGCTGGGATTACAGGCATGAGCCACCGTGCCTGGCCAGCACCAGAGCTTTCTTTAGACTAATGTGCCTTAACTGTTAGTAATCAGAATCTTTTTCTGCAGCCTTCTTTATCTCACCAGGCAACCTGGGCTTTGAATCCTTATCTTCCCTCCCTTCACAGGGAGGGAGGGGGAAATTACACCTCTTGGTGTAATTCAAAGGATTGGGGAACAGTGTGAGCCACAAGAGAGGTCCTCCTGGCCCACTCCACACTTGGTGGCTCATGCCTGCAATCCCGGCATTTTGGGAGGCCATGGTGGGAGGATCGTTTGAGGCCAGGAGTTTGAGACCAGCCTGGGCAATATAGTGAGACCTCCCCTCTACAAAAATAAAATAAAACAAAATTAGCCAGACCTGGTGGTACTTGGCTGCAGTCCTAGCTACTTGAGAAGCTGAACTGGGAGGATCGCTTGAGCCTGAGAAGTTGAGGCTACAGTGAGCGAAGATTATGCCACTGCACTCCAGCCAGGGCAACAGAGTGAGACACTGTCTCAAAAAAAAAAAAAAAAAAAGCCCACAAAAATTAGGAAGCTGAGACTCAGAGGGGTTTCCTGAGAGAGCATGACAGCAGCAGGCCTGGGGCCAGGTCTGTAGCATCACAGCTGCCAGGCTGCTCAGTGCTCTCCATCCTAGCTTAGAAAGGACTCCCAGTGGAAGCTCTTGCCTCAGGACCTTACGCAGGCTCCAGGGCAGCCTGGCCTGGCGCCCAGACCACTGCTGTGCTTATCTCTTGGCAGATCGGTGGGGGGCAGGAACATGGACCACCACGTCCTGCACGTGGCTGTGGATGTCATCAGGGAGTCTCGGGAGCTGCGGCTGCAGCCCTTCAATGAGTACCGCAAGAGGTTTGGCATGAAGCCCTATACCTCCTTCCAGGAGCTTGTAGGTGAGCAGCTGTTTCCTGGATGCACTCCCTGCCCTTGAGGGACTGGCAGCAAAGTCAGGGGAGATATCAAGGAAACAGAACGGGACAATACCTGTGTCAATGTGTAACAACCAGACTTACAACGGGTGTGGAAGCGCCATGCTGGGTGGTAAATAATCCTGCTTGGGGGAGAGAAGGTGACTTTTCAGCTGGGTTTGGAGAATGAATGGTGTTTTCCAGTGGGAAAGAGAGGGAGGAGTATTTTAGGTGGAGCAAGAGAAAGTACAAAGGCACAGAGGTCAGACAGTAGGTATCTGGGGGAAACAGTTGTAGATGTGGCTGTAGCAAGGATCTATGTGGTGGCGGTGATTAGTGATGGGAGGTTGGTGCCCAACCGTGTAGAATCTTGGTTTCCATACTAAATATTTTGGGTTTTATTCTGTCTAGTGCTTTCTAAGTACCCACTTATGGGCCAGCTGCATAAGAATCATTTAGAAAACTGATTAAAATACCAAATCTCAGATGCCTCTGCTATAGATTCTGGTTCAACCAGCCTGGGTGGTGCCCAAGAATCTGCATATTCATATGAATAGAGTATATATACATATATATGAATATATATTTGTACATGAATAGAGTATATTTATGTATATACATTAATATATACATATACATATCTATACATCTATACACACACACACACACACACACACACACACACGTATTTCCCCTGAGATCCTCAGATGTTGGGCAGCCAAGTTGCCAACCCTTGTCACATATAATGGGGAGCCACCAAAGCAGGGTGTGACATGGTCCGTGAGAGTTCCCAGTGGAGGACGGATATGAGGAACCGGGCAGGGAAGCAGGGGAAGCTCCACATCTGTCTGCCCTTGGCCACTATTGTGAACATGTGGGTACTGCAGAGTGGAGCAGATTCTGGGATCAGTGCATGAGTTTCCTGTGATCCTGGAAAAGCAATCTTTGTTATTCTTTAATCTCCCATGACAAATGGTCCCCAGGGGCAGAAGGAACACTGCCACTGAACTTCTGTTGAGCTTGGACATGTTACATCTTTGAGCTCTAGTAATGAAAGGGCTTGGCCCAGGTTAAGGTCTTGAAGGAAGCAAGATGGGGAGCATTCTCCCTGCTGTAATGATCAGGTAATTAGGGCCCAGAGAAGTGGGTTGAGTTGCTTAAGGGTATAGGCTGTTTGGTGACAGATCTAGGCCCCTGACTTTCTCTTTAGTAGCATTTTCCTTCCCTAGATCCAGTCCCTGAGGAGGGGCAATTTGTGCTTTCCTTCTTGACCCTTTTCTCCAGTACCAACCAGGCCAAATTCTAGGGCACATGCTCAGTGGCTCAAGTTATTCTCCTGGAGTCCCTGTTATCCCCAGAAAAAGGTGGACCTGGAAGGGTCCCACCCCAGGCTGACCTTAATGGCATCATGGATCTGACGCTAGCTGTTTCCCCTTTTCTCCTTGTAGGAGAGAAGGAGATGGCAGCGGAGTTGGAGGAGTTGTATGGAGACATTGATGCACTGGAGTTCTATCCTGGGCTGCTTCTTGAAAAGTGCCATCCGAACTCTATCTTTGGGGAGAGTATGATAGAGATTGGGGCTCCGTTTTCCCTCAAGGGTCTGCTAGGGAATCCCATCTGTTCTCCGGAATACTGGAAGCCGAGCACATTTGGCGGTGAGACGGGCTTTGACATCGTCAAGACAGCCACACTGAAGCAGCTGGTCTGCCTCAACACCAAGACCTGTCCCTATGTGTCCTTCCGCGTGCCGGATGGCAGTCAGGATGATGGGCCTCCTGTGGAGCGACCGTCCACAGAGCTCTGAGGGGGCAGGAAAGCAGCGTTCTGGAGGGGGAGAGCTTTGTGCTTGTCATTCCAGAGAGCCGAGGCCAGGGTTTATAGTCTTAAATGCTCGTTTTCTGGTTTGGCACGGTGAGTGTTGGGGTTGACATTTAGAATTTTTGAGTCTCACTCGTTATCTGCACTATTGCATTCTGTTTGTCCTTCCAGAATGCCGAATTCCTTGTTAGCCCTTCAGATGGTTAGGAGTGGCTCTCATTTGGCCTGCCAGAATACTGGGTTCTTAGTTGATGACCTAGAATGTCAGATTGCTGGTGGATTTGTAACACCGGCATTCTAGAATGTGGAGCTCCTGATGAAATCTTCTAGAAGGTTCGGGGGTTCTTATTTTGCATTCCAGAATCTTGACTTTCTGATTGGTGATTCAGAGTGTTGTGTTCCTGGCTGCTGATGATCCAGAACAGTGGCTTCTATCCCAAATCAGTCAGCATCTGAATGTCTAGAATGTGGATTTGATTCATTTTCCTGTTTAGTGAGATATCATAGAGCGGGGAGATCACGAATGTCCAACAAGACTGTATTCCCTGACTCTGTGCCTGCACTGAGGGGCGAAGGAGGTGGGGTTTTCCTCTTGGGACCCCCCTTACATCCTGCTCTGAGGATGTAGAGAGAACAGGTGGGCTTTATTCATGCCATTGGTTGGAAGCTACCAGAGCTCTGTCCCCATCCAGGTCTTGACTCATGGCAGCTGTTTCTCATGAAGCTAATAAAATTCACTTTCTAAAGTTGCCTGTTCCATATCTCTTTGGCCCCGTCCCCCAAAGCAGAGGCAACACAGGAACGTGGCTAGCCTTTCTGCTGGCCGCAGCTGGGTGTGCTGGAGCTTGTGGCACGAGACTCCACTGGGATCCTTGGGCCCATCACCGTGTGGATGTGTTACTGCTCGTGCTTCATTTCTCCCTGCGGGCCAGGCACTGGCCTTTTCAGGATGCTCTCCTAAAATACCCATTGCCGCAGCCCCGGGAGATGTAACATTCAGTTCCCACCACCTGACTAAAACAATTTCCTCCCTTACAGAGCGTACAACAGAGGAGGCACCGGGGAGGCGAGCACGTACTATGTGCCAATTTCACACTTTTAATTCTCATTTGTTCTCACACCAACTGTGTGAAGTGCGTGGTATAATCTCCATCTCAAAACCGAGGAAGCAGCCTCAGAGCTCAGGCTGAGTCCAGAGCCTGTGCTCCTCTTGATTCCCGTGTTGACTCAATTCCAGGCCTGATCTTGCCTTTCTGACTCAGGGTCAGAGACAGAATGGTGGCGTGTAGCCTCCACTTATATTCAGGCTACTCATTCAGTCCCCAAACGTGTATTTTCCTAAGTGCTTACTATGTGCCAGTTCCTGTAACAGGTGTGGGGACACAGCAGTGAGTAATCAATACAGACAAGGCTCTGCCCTTAGGGAGCTCACACTCTAGTGGCAGAAAAACAGACAAGAAATAAGGAAACAACGAAATAAGATACATGCAAGGTGAATGTGATTTCCCTTCTAACCCCCTCTGCTCTGTCCTCCCCTACTGCACTCTCAAGACCAGAGACCCAGTAGCAGTGATCTCAGGGCGGGCAGTCCCCTTTCCCTCCACTTCAGCCCTGAGACCTTTTTCTCAGGACCTCTGTAGGAAGCAGAGAGAGAAGAGACAGAGTGGTAAGATGAGGGGTTGAGGGAAGGTTCTTCATGATCCACACTTTGGGCTTAGCAGGAAGATCTATGGCCCAGGGGGAAATAAGAGTTCAGTCTGACAGTCCTTGGGGTTAAGTCTCCTGTCTTATAGTCCAGAAACTCCTGTTTCTCCTTAGTTGGCTGGAAACTGCTCCATCATTCCTTCTGTCCCTGTTGAATGCAGGGAATGCAATCCTTCCCTGCTCTCGCGGTTGCTCTGACGTGGAAAGATCCTTCGGGTGCCGGAAGTGTCCATGAGAGAGGTTGTGTCCTGTCCTTGCTTGCAGATTTTATTCCCCTCTTCTACTAATACCTCTTACTTTGCTTGAGAATCCTCTCCTCTCTTATTAATTTCAGTCTTGGTGGTTCTATCAGGGGTGCATTCTGGCCAAGGGGTGCGCCTGTGAATCAATCCCCGGCAATCAGACACCCTCTCCTTCAAAACTGGCCCTTGGAGATTGAGGTCATTGACGCTGATTCATCCCCACAGCTGGGTCTGACAAGATGGTCCATTTGTTCCTGCTTCTGAGATCCCCAGGGCAGCCTGGATTCCTAACCTTCTCAAGACTTTAGCTTCTCCTTCCATCCAGTGGCCTACTCCAGGAATTCCTCTTTTGCTTAAATCAGTTGGAGTTTGTGTCTGTTGCTTGTAATCAAGCCTTAATAGCTGCTGGGCTGAGTGACACAAGCACTTTAATGGGCTGGAGGGACTTTTAATCAGTGAAGATATAATCAGATGAATGTTTTGGAAAGAGCTCTCTCAGGAAGGGTGGACGGCAGAGCAGGAAGGGACAGGAAGCTGGCAGAACTGAGAAGGCTGCAGCTGTGGTCCATCCAGGAGCTGATGGCAGCTGGGGCCAGAGGAAGGGCTTTGGGGATGGAAGAATGGGATGGGTTCCAGAGGTATTCGTCTCTTGAATGCAGGTGCCTAGATTAGGTAGACTTTGCTTAGTGTGGACAACTGCACGTGAAAGTTTTGCAAAAAGCAACAGGCTAAATGCACCAAGAAAGCTTCTTCAGAGTGAAGAATCTTAATGCTTATAATTTGAACACTTGTCCCTGGAGTTGTGATTTGGTGGCTGTGAGGGTTGGTTTTATTTGTCAGTTTGGTTGGGCTGTAGCACCCAGTTGTTTAATAAAACACTAATCTAGGTGTGGCTGTGAAGGTATTTTGTAGATATGATTAACATCTACAATCAGTTGACTTTAAGTAAAGGAGATTACTTAAATAATTTGGGTGAGCCCCCCCTAATTAGTTGAAAGACTTTAAGAACAAAAACTGCAGTTTCCTGGAAAAGAAGAAACTCTGCCTCAAGACTGTAGCCATTGACTCCTGCCTGAGTTTCCAGCCTGCTAGTCTGCCCTATGGGTTTCAGGTTTCCCAACCCCAACAATTGTGTGAATCAATTACTAAAAATAAAGCTATATACAGCCATCCTTTGGTATTTGTGAGGAATTGTTTCAGGGATCTCTATAGATATCAAAATCTGTAGTTCCTCAAGTCCTTATATAAAATGGTACAGTATTTGCATAAAACCTACGTGCAGGCTCCTGTATACCTTCAGTCATCTCTAGATTACTTATAATACCTAATACAATGTAAATGCTAGTTGTTATACTGTACTTTTCTTTGTATTATTTTATTGTATTATTATTTTGAATATTTTGATCTACAGTTGGTTGAATTCACAGATATGGAATCCATGGATATGGAGGATCTATATCTATATTTATATCTATATCTATGGATATGGAGGAGATATATATGTATATACACATATATATATGCTCATGGATATGGAGGAGATATATGTATATATATATCTCCTCTGTATTATTCAAGACTGAATATATATATATATTTCATTATAGGACATATAACAAATATATATATATTTCTACCTCTCTCAGTAATAATACAGGAACAGAAAACCAAATACTGCATGTTCTCACTCATAAGTGGGAGCGGAATGGTAAGAATATATGGACACATGGTGGGGAGCAACACACACTGGGGCCCTTGGGAGGGTGGGAAGTGGGTCATCAGGAAGAATAGGTATCGGATGCCGAGCTTCGTACCTAGTTAATGGGATGATCTGTGCAGCAGACTACAATGGCACATGTTTACTGACGTGACAAACCTGCACATCCTGCACATGTAACCAATAGAATATATGTGTATTATTATTTGAGTTCCAATAATCAAATATACACAAACCCCTGTATTATTTGATTATTGGAAATAAAATAATATAATAATAATATACATATATTCAATTGGTTTTACTTCTCTGGAGAACTCTGACTAATACAGTGGGTGGTTCATTCAGGACTGATTCATTCAGGACTCTCAGTGCAAACAACAGAACCCTCTCTATCCTGTATAAGCAGGAAGGAATGTATTATGGGACATTACATAGCTTATGGAACCACTTGGAGGACCAGGGAATTAGGCTTGGAGGCTTTCACCTAGGAATGGTGGCCACTGTCCAGTGGCAATGCCTCTACTACTGCCATGGACGCAGACAACTCAAATGGCACCTTTGCTGCCCAAACCTCACTATTGCTGCCCCCAAAAGCAGGCTGCTTCTATGGCCACATTTGCCGGGGAAATGGATCCTGCATGATGCCTGCTTCCTCTCTTTTCTCTACTTAGAATTAAAATTATCTCTATTTTGTGTCTGATTGGTAGAGCCTAGCTCATGTGTCTGTACTGCAGCTACATGGGAAAGTGAGTTTTCTGGTTTGTGCCTTGAAGAGGAGGAACCCATAATGTGGGAAATTCGTCATGCATGGGAAAGGTGTTCAAAGGGACTGGGAAACATGGAAAGTGTACCTCCATGAATCTGAGTGTTCTTAGTTCTGTTCTGCCTTTGTGGGCCTTATCCCTAGAATACTACAAAGACCATCACAATGGCCTCGTTGTTGACCTGGTAGCAGCTCAATATAGTTGCAAGGAAAGAGCTTAAGAAGTGAAGTTATCTAATTACAGAACAACAGAGAAACAAAAACTGTTGGGTACACACAGTCCACTCTTCTAGTTATTTCTGAGTAAAAAATGTGTCAAAAATGCAGGAGGCAGAGCACGAAGGCAGAATAGAAGCTTCTACCAATTGTCTTTCCCACAGGAACACCAAATTTAACAACTATCTACACAAAAAATGCACCTTCATTAGAACCAAAAATCAGGTGAGTGATTGTAGTACCTGGTTTTTTGTTTTTTTTTTTCTTTCTTTTTTGATGGAGTCTCGCTCTTGTTGCCCAGGCTGGAGTGCAATGGCACAGTCTTGGCTCACTCCACCTCTGCCTCCCGGGTTCAAGTGATTCTCCTGTCTCAGCCTCCCGAGTAGCTGGGATTACAGGTGCATGCCACCATGCCAAGCTAATTTTTGTGTTTTTAGTAGAGACAGGGTTTCACCATGTTGGCCAGGCTAGTCTCGAACTCCTGACCTTGTGATCTGCCCGCCTCAGCCTCCCAAAGTGCCGGGATTAAGGCGTGAGCCACTGCACCCAGCAGTACCTGGTTTTAACTTTATGTTACTGAAAGAGGTGCTGAAGAGGGTAGGAAAGATGGTCTTGAATTGCCAGAGCCATCCCTCCCCACTCCCTGGCAGCAGCCACATGGCACAGAGAATCCGTGTAGGGATAATGTAGTAATTGTAGGTCTGTGTTAGAACTCAGTGTTGCCTTGTTACCATGGAAAGCAACACCAGGCAGAACTCAGCTAATACCCATCTGGGAGAATTTAGACCAGCCCTAGCCAGAGGGGGAATCATCCATCCCAATTGCTGAACTTGAGTTTCAGCAAGCCTCATCAGCACAGGCCAAAGGGCTCTGGGGTTCTAAATAAACTTGAAAGGCAATGTAAGCCACAAGGATTGCAACTCCTAGTCAAGTCCTAGTACTGATCTGCGCTTGGAGCCAGTGGACTTGAGGGGCATGTGACCTGCAGAGACAGCCAAGGGGGTGCTTGCACCACCCCTTTCCCAATCCTGGGCAGTGCAACTCACAGGCTCTGAAAGAAGCTCCTTCCTTCAGCTTGAGGAGAGAAGAAGGAGTAAAGAGGACTTGTCTTGCAACTTGGATACCAGCTCAGCCACAGTAGGTTAGGGCACTGGGCAGAGCTCTGAGGCACGCATTCCAGTACCTAACTTCCAGATGACATTTCTAGACATACCCTGGGCCAGAAGGGAAACTGCTTCCTTGAATGACCTTTCATTCAAGGATCTATCCTGATAGTATTCACCACCTGTTGACTAAAGAGCCCTTGGGCCCTGCATAATCAGCAGCAGTAGCCAGGTAGCACACACTATGGGCCTTGAGTGAGATTCTGAGCTGTGCGGGCTTCAGGTGTGACCCAGCACATTCCCAGCGGTGGTGGCTATGGGAAGACACTCCTTCTACTTGAGAAAAGCAGGGGGAAAAGTAAAGGGGATTTTGTCTTGAAGCTCAGGTACTAGCTTGGCCACAGTGGGGCAGAGCA
Source organism: Ateles fusciceps (assembly GCA_036589455.1). Classification (NCBI taxonomy): domain Eukaryota; kingdom Metazoa; phylum Chordata; class Mammalia; order Primates; family Atelidae; genus Ateles; species Ateles fusciceps. The sequence goes on from JAZHEH010000952.1 coordinate 21,814,104, forward strand.
CCAAGTGGGCTCTCAGGGTCCCTGATTCCAGGCTTTGGCTCTTGCACAGCATTTCTGGACCTGCCCTGGGCCAAGGGGGAGACCACTTCCTCAACAGGTTAGTCCCAGGCCTGGCAGCATTCATCACAAGCTTACTGAAGAGCCCGTAACCTTGTATAAATGTTGCTGGTAGCCAGGCAATACTCCCCATGGGCCTGTGGTGGTGGTGGCCATGAGGAGAGACTCCTCTGCCTATGGGAAGGGGAGGGGATGAGTGGGAGAGACTTGTCTTGTGGCTTTGTCTGCAGCTCAGCTGCAGTAGAATAGAACACCAGGCAGATTCTTAAGATTTTCAACTCCAGGCCCTGGTTCCCAAATGGTATCTATGGACCTGCTTGGGGGAACTTGCTGCCCTGAAGGGAGGGGACACAAGCTTGGCTGACTTCACCGCCTGCTAACTGTAGAGCCCTAAAGCCTTGAGTGAACAAAGGTGGTAGCCAGGTAGTGCTTATAGTGGGCGTTGGGTAAGACACAGTGCTCTGCTGGCTTCAGGTCTGACCCATGCATCCCAGTGGTGGTGGCCACAGGGGTGCTTATGCCACCCCTTCCCCAGCTGCAGGTAGCTCAGCACAGAGACAGAAAGACTCTGTCTGTTTGGGGAGAAAGTAAGGGAAGAGAATAAGAATATCTTCCTAGTAATCCAGAAATCCTTCCAGATCTTATCCAAGACCATCAAGGTGGGACCTCTGCAAGTCTGTAAGAGCCTACAGCATTACTGGGCTTGAGGTGCCTCCTAATGCAGATATGACCACAGTGACCGAAAACTTAGATCACGACACCCAAGTCTCTTTGAATACCTGGAAAGCCTTCCCAAGAAGGGTGGGTACAAACAAGCCCCGGACTGCAAAGATTACCAGAAATATCTAACTTTTCAATGCCCAGACCCCAGTGAAAATCCACAAGCATCAAGACCATTCAAGAAAACATGACCTCACTAAACAAACTAATTAAGTCACCAGGGATTGATCCTAGAGAGATAGAAATATGTGATCTTTCTCTATCTCTCAGAGAAAGATCACATATATCTATACCTCTAGACCTTTCAGACAGAGAATTTGAAATAGCTATTTTGAGGAAACTCAATGAAATTCAAGATAACACAGAGAAGGAATTTAGAATCCTAACAGATCAGTTTAACCAAGAGATTAAGATAATTAAAAATAAGCTGAAATTCTGAAGTTGAAAAATGCAACTTGCTACTAAAGAATGCATCAGAGTCTCAATAGCAGAATCGTTCAAGGAGAAGAAAGAATTAGTGAGCTTGAAGATAAGCTATTTGAAAATACATAGCCGGAGGAGACAAAAGAAAAGAAGAATAAAAAACAATGAAGCACACCAACAAGATCTGGAAAACAGCCTCAAAAGGGCAAATCTAAAAGTCATTGGCTTCAAAGAAGAGGTAGAGAGAGACATAGGGGTACAAAGTTTATTCAAAAGGATAACAACAGAGAGGTTCCCAAACCTACAGAAAGATGTCAATATTCAAGTAGAAGAAGGTTATAGAACACCAAGCAGGATTGAACCCAAAGATGACCTCAGGCATTTAATAATCAAACTCCCACAGATCAAGGATAAGAAAGGACCCTGAAAGCAGCAAGAGGAAAGAAACAAGTAACATGCAACAGAACTCCAGTATGTCTGGCAGCAGACTTTTCCATGGAAACCGTACAGGCCAGGGGGAGAGGGACATATTTAAGATGCTGCTGGAAAAAACTTTTACCCTAGAATAATATATCCAGAAAAATTTTCCTTTAAGCATTAAGGAGAAGTAAAGACTTTTACAGACAAAAACTGAGGGATTTCATCAATACTAGATCTGTCCTACAAGAAATGCTAAAGGGAGTTCAATCGGAAAGAAAAAGAATGTTAATGAGCAAGAAGAAATCATCTGAAAGTATGAAACTCATTAGTAATAGTAAGTACACAGAAAAACACAGAACACTGTAACTGTGTTATACTTAAGATATATACAAGTGGTGTATATCTAACATATATTTTAAGTATACTTAAGGTATACTACTTATATCTTAGAAAGACTAAAAGATGAACTGATAAAAATAATATAACAACTTTTTAGACATAGACAGTACAATAAGATATAAATAGAAACAACAAAAAGTTGAAAAGTGAGGGGAACAAGTTGAAGTGTAGAGTTTTATCAGCTTTCTCTTTGCTTATTTGTTTATTTATGCAATCAGTGTTAAGTTGTCATCAGTTTAAAGCAATGGGTTATAAATATTATTTACAAGCCTCATGGTAACCTCAAATCAACAAAATACAATAGATACATAAAAAAATAAAAAGCAAGAAATTAAAACATACCATCAAAGAAAATCACCTTCACTAAAAGGAAGACAGGGAAGGAAGGAAAGAAGGAAGAGAAGACCACAAAACAATCAGAAAACAAATAGCAAAATGTCAGGAGTAAGTCCTTACTTATCAATAATAACATTGAATGTATATGGACTAAACTCTCCAATCAAAAGACATACAGTGGCTGAATAAAAAGACAAGATCCAATGATCTGTTGCCTACAGAAAATGCACTTTACCTATAAAGACACACACAGACTGAAAACAAGGGGATGAAAACGTATTCCAGGAAAGAGAAACCAAAAAAGAGCAGGAATATCTATAGTTTTATGAGACGATAGGCAATAACAAATGCTAGAGAGGATGTGGAGAAAAGGGATCCTTTGTACACTGCTAGTGGGAATGTAAATCAGTACAACCACTATGGAGAACAGTTTGGAGGTTCCTCAAAAAAATAAAAAAAGAGCTACCATACAATCCAGCAGTCCCACTGATGGGTATATGCTCACAAAACGGAATCAGCATGTCGAAGAGATATGGGCACTCTCATGTTTATTTCAGTACTATTCACAATAGCCATGATTTGGAAACAACCTAAGTGTCATCAACAGATGAGTGGACAAAGAAAATGTGGTACATATACACAATGGAGTGCTATTCAGCCATAAAGAAGAGTGAGGTCCTCTCATTTGCAGCAACTTGGATGGAACTGGAGGTCATCATGTTAAGTGAAACAAGTCAGGTGCAGAAAGACAAACTTTGCATGTTCTCACTTATTTGGAGAGCTAAAAATTAAAACAATTGAACTCATGGAGTTAGAGAGTAGAAGGATAGTTACCAGCGGCTGGTAGGGGGTTGGAGGGAAAGGAGAATGTTTAATGGGTACAAAAATAGAAAGAATGAATAAGATCTAGTATTTGTTAGCACAACAGGGTGATGATAGACAATAACAATTTAATTGTATATTAAAAAAATAAATGAAAGAGTAGAATTGGATTGTTTGTAACACAAAGTATAAATAATTGAGGAGATGGATACCCCATTTACCCTGATGTGATTATTACGCATTGCATGCCTGTATCAAGACATCTCATGTAACCCATAAATATACACACGTACTATGTATCCACACACAAAAATACGTTAGACATGCCTACAACCCACTTTTCTACTTTCTCATGCTTTTCCTATAAAAATGGACTCTAAAAGCAGCTATGTGTGAATGACAGGAAGAAATACTAAAACTTAAAAGATATTTTTACTAAATACTATTAAGAAAATCACAATGAATCACTTTCCTCATTATCATACCTGTTATTTATGTTTCATTCAAAGTTGATTTCCCTCCACATTTGGTCAAAATACGTCTTTTGCTTTCAATCTTTATCCTTTGGTCAAAGAGATTTTGAACCATGTGTACAACTGAGGCTTGGTATTTGGGGTTTCAGAACAATGTGGCAGTACACCCTTGCAGATTTCTGTGGCAGGTCGGTCTCCCTCCTGCCTTCAACTGGAGTATAACTTACAGCAAAGAGCACTTATCGTATGTGCATAACTCGATGTATTTTTACACATATATAAACCCAAGTAACTGCCAAAGAAATCATGATATAGAATGTTCCCAGCACTCTAGAAGGCTCTTTTGTGTTCCTTCCCAGTCAAAAACCAATGAAAGGTAACCGCTAATCTCATTTTTACACTTTTGATTAGTTTCGTCTATTCACGAACTTCATTTGAATAGAGTCATAAAGCACGTACTTTTTGTGTGTCTGGCTTCTTTTGCTCAACGTAACATTTGTTGACATCCATGTGGCTGTGTATATCAGCAGTTTGATCTTTTTATTGTTGTGTAACTGACATCGCAGTAGACTTGTCTAGTGTTGATGGACATTTGGGTTGTTTCCATTTTTAACTATTACGAATAAAGCTGCCCTCTGTGGTAGATTTTAATTCTTCTAATGAGGGTTATAATTAAAACATCATTTTTACATACACTTATTATGGGAAATGGTTCTAGTTCTCTTCAAAATTCTCTTTTGTGTCTTCTCTTGTTTCATGGACTGATGGGAAGAGAAAATGGATTCATGAGTGCACACGTACCATTAGAGAAAAAGTAAGGGAGAATGTATATAGATATTTGCTAATATATGTATTATATTATTATATATATATTATAATATATATAATATAATATAATTTATATATTATATATTAGCAAATATATATATATATATTTGAGACAGAGTCTCGCTTTGTAGCCCAGGCTGGAGTGTAGTGGCACGAACTCGGCTAACTGCAACCTCCCAGGTTCCAGGTTGAAGCAATTATTCTGCCTCAGCCTCCTGAGTATCTGGGATTACAGGAATGCACCACCATGCCCAGCTATTTTTTTTTTTTTTTTTTTTTTTTTGGTAGAGATGGGGTTTCACCATGTTGGCCAGGATGGTCTTGAACTCCTGACCTCGTGATCCACCAGCCTTGGCCTCCCAAAGTGCTAGGATTACAGGCATGAGCCATCATGCCTGGCTGCATATATTTATTAGCTATCTACTCTGTGGCATGTATTTTACCTGTGTATTTTATTAACTCTTCATAACAACTTCGTAGATAGGTTTTCCTGTTTCACAAATGATGAAATTGCGACACAGAAAAATTAGGTAACTGTCTGGAGTCATACAGCTACAAAGTGGTAGGAAGTTGGATGAAGTTCCAAAGCGTGGCCTTATCCCATCATGCGTCCTGTCCAAATCATCCAGAACCAGAACCACAGTAGGGATGGGGGAGTGGTGGGTGGTGGGCATTGGTAATATTGATACACTTCCAGGTGATTCTATCCATAAGCCTTGGAGGGAGCCCTCTGTATCATGCTGGAGCCCCAGTGTATCATGCTGCCTTGTGGTCATTCTTTTCCCTTTAGATGAATGACGTTTTCTTTCCTCTCCCCATGATTCACTTTATCCAGGCTTGCTGTCTCCTTTCTGATCTAATGACTCACACTCTGCACTCCTCAATGATGTTCACTGCACATAATTGGTTCCCTGAAATCTCAAAGCAGTGCCATCTCTCTCCCTGCCCGCTGCCCACTTGTTCTTGCCCCTTCCCTCACCAAGTGAGCCACACTCAGTGAGGCTGCAACCCAAGCTCTGCTTCCCTCACCGTGCTGATGCTCAAATGCCTGCTCTTGTTGATTCTCAGTTCCTGCCCTTATGGGAGAGATTCAGGACAGATCCTGGTTTCCTCCTTCTCCCCACTTACCCTATGGGGGTACAGATGGTCTAGCAGTTATTTTTCTTTTATTTTGGTAAAATAAATGTAACGTAAGGTTGATCATTTTAAACACCTACAGTGTGCAATTGAATGGCATTTAGTATATTCACAATGTGGTGCAACCATCACCAATACCTAGTTCCAGAACATTTTCATCGTTTCAAAAGGAAACCCCATACCCATTTTCAGCAGTCACCCTCCATTTTCTACTCCCCCAGCCCCTGGCAACCATTAACTTTCTTTCTGTCTGACAGTGTTTGAGACACTCACTACATGCCAGGCATTGTGCTAATATCATGATACACATACCTTATTAATTCTCATGCAAGCAGCTCTGTGAAATTGGGCTTCTTCCTTCCATTTCACAGATGAGATAATTGAGGCTCAGAGAGAAAATATTTATGTGAGTTCACAAAGCCTGTAAGTGGCAGAACCTGGATGAAACCCCCTCCAGCCCAGTGCTATTTCCAACCGCTGCTAAATGATGACTGAAATCTAAGAGCCTTTCCTGTGATAAACATGAATGCTGCAGGCCTGGGCAACTTCTAAGCACGTATATTTTCCATTCCATTCTGAAGGTCAGTGGTAACAAAAACCAAACAAACAAACAAAACCGCAGTGAGCACACATTCAAATACTTACTATCTAGGAGTTTTCTGGGATCTGTGGCCCCAGAAACTGTAGTTGACTTCCCAAATTTTGGGATGATATACAGGGCAAGCAGAGTAAGAAATAAAGTGATTCCAAATGCATCACAGGCTGAGGAGGTCTTACGAAGGGAAAGGCTCTAACTGGTTGCCAGATGGCTGTTTCTCATGCCTGGTCGCCTAAGATTCTTGCTTCAAGAGCTTGGGTTCTTGGTTGCTAGGACCATGTAGGCTCACTTCCATTATGGTTCCAGAAATGAAGGAAGCAATTGCAATCCCCATGTCCATTAAAAAGGAGGAGCTTATTAGACTTAACAGAAAAGCTACCATATGACATGTAAGCAAGGCCATGTTCTAAATGTACCCATATAGAACATTTAGCATAATTTACATATGTGTAATTTACATACATATGTTGAGGTAGTTTAGTTGACTAACATAATACCATTTCTAGACATTTAATTAAACATTTATAATTTTCATTTTGTAAGTTTTTGGGATGGTACATTATTTCGTCCAAGTCTCAAATAATTCCACAAGCCTTTGAAAAGGTCAGTGACCATCAGGCATTGTGCATTGTGTGGGTTTCTCAACCAACCTTGCGTTGTGAGCCTCTGTGCATGATTACTGTGGTCGAGTAGCATTCTGGTCATTGTTCTGAATATGATCACCTTTATCATTCAGCCAGACAAAAGATCAGAGGTAGAGTCTCTGCTGATTTGGAAAAATATGGAACTTAAGTTCCCAACTAAGTGTTCCAGTAGATTATTTTTACATACTGTGCTTCATAAATATAGCTGAACTTTGTAGCTGCCATTCAAATAGGAAGCTGGTCCCCACAGGTATGCAAAACCACACCAGGCTAATTTATTTTTATTTTTTAAAAAATTTTAAATATTTTTATTTATTTTTTTTTTTTGGGGGACTTGCTTTGTCACCAGGCTGGAGTGCAATGGCACGATCTTGGCTCACTACAACCTCCACGTCCCAGCTTCAAGTGATTCTCCTGCCTTAGCCTCCCGAGTAGCCGGGACAACAGGCATGCGCCACCGCACCCAGCTAATTTTTGTATTTTTAGTAGAGACGGAGTTTCACCATGTTGGCTAGGATTGTCTCGATCTCCTGACCTCGTGATCCACCCGCCTCAGCCTCCCAAAGTGCTGGGATTACAGGCGTGAGCCACCACACCTGGCCTATTTTTATTTTTTGTAGAGATGAGGACTTCCTGTGTCGCCCAGGCTGGTCTTGAACTCCTGGGCTCAGAATCCTCCCACCTCAGTTTCCCAAAGTACCACAATTACAGGTGTGAGCCATTGCACCTGGCCCAGCTTGAACTTTTTTTTAACATAAAGAGGTAACTACTAGTTTGACTTCTAACACCATAGATAGTTTAGCCTGTTCTTGAACTTCTTACAAATGGCATCATACTATATATATTCTTTATTTTTAATTTCATTTATTATTTTTAAGAGACAGGGTCTCACTCTGTTGCCCAGACTGGATTGCAGTGGTGCAGTCACAACTCACTGCAGCCTTGAAATACTGAGCTCAAGGGACCCTCCTGCCTCAGCCTCCTGAGTATCTGGGACTACAGACACATACCACCACACCTGGCTAAGTTTTAATGTTTTTTTGTAGAGATGGGGTCTCACTGGTCTTGAGCTCTTAGGCTCAAGTGATCCTCCTGACTCAGTCTCCCAAAGCACTGAGACAACAGGCATGGCCACCACATCTGGCCTATATATATTCTTTTTGTTTCTCACTTCTTTCGCTTGATGTAATGTCTTGTGAAATTATCCGTGTTGCTGCGTTTATCAGCAGTTTGTTCCTTTTAAATCCTGGGTGGCATTCTCTTGTGTAAACATACAGCAATCTGCTTATCCTTGTTTATCATTTAGATTATTTCTTGTTTTGGCTATTGTGAAAACAACTATTGTGAGTATTTGATGCAAGTCATTCGTGAATATTAGTCTTCCTTTTTGTTAACTAAATATCACAAATATTTGTAATACTTATAATTTCTAATAGTGATAAGACACCAAGAAGGCAAAAGATTTGAGCAGACTTATCAAAAAGCAGATATGCAAATAAATCAGGTAATAATTTACTCTAAATAAATATCTGGAGTAGAATTTTTAGATCGTATGGTAGATGTGTATTTAATTTTAAGAAACTGCTAAATAGTTGTAATGTGTTATACTCCCTTCAACAATGCATGTGAGTTCTCGTGGTTCCACACCTTTGGCAACACTTGGTTCTCATATCTTTTTAATTGATCCATTTTCCTGGTGGTGGTGAAGTGGTATCTCATTGTAGTTTTTTTTTTCTTTTTTTTTTGAGATGAAGTCTCCCTCTGTCACCTAGGCTGGAGTGCAATGTCGTGATCTCGGCTCATTGTAACCTCTGCCTCCTGGGTTCAAGTGATTCTCCTGCCTCAGCCTCCCAAGTACCTGGGATTACAGGCGTGCACCACCACACCCAGCTAATTTTTGTATTTTTAGTAGAGTTGGGGTTTCACCAGGTTGGCCTGGCTGGTGTCAAACTCCTGACCTCAGGTGATCCACCCGTCTTGGCCTCCCAAAGCACTGGGATTACAGGCGTGAACCACCACACCCGGCTCTATCTCATTGTAATTTTAACTTTCATTTCCCTGACAACTAATGATGTTGAATATCTTTTCATATATCATTGCTCATTTGCATATCTTCTTTTATGATGCATCTGTCTGAATCTTTTGCCCTTTTATTGGGTTGCCTTATCACTATTATAATATTGCAAATATTTTCTCCTAGTCTGTGGCTTGCTCTTTTATTTTCTTAACAACACTTTGAAGAAGTTAATTTAAAACATTTTAATAAAGTCCAACTTACCCCTTTTTCCCTTATGGTTAGTGTTTTTGTTTTTTGTCCTATCTAAAAAATTATATTTACTGCAATGTCACAAAGATATTCTCCTGGCCGGGCGTGGTGGCTCACGCCTGTAATCCAAGCACTTTGGAGGCCAAGGCGGGCGGATCACCTGAGGTCAGGAGTTCAAGACCAGCCTGACCAACATGGTGAAACCCCGACTTAAAAAAAAAGAAAAAAAAAAAAAAGAAAAAAAGAAAAAAAAAGATATTCTCCTGTTTTTTCTCTAGAAGGGTTTATAGTTTTATGCTTAGGTCTCAAATCTATTTTAACTTAATTTTTGTATATCATGAGCCAAGGCTGTGATACAGATAGGGCCAAGGTTTATTTCTTTCCCGTTTAGACATCTAGTTGCTCTAGCGTTGTTTGTTGAATAGATGACTCCTTCCCCCATTTAATTGCACTAACACCTTTATAACAGCTAAGTGACTGGATATATGTGTGTCTATTTCTGGACTCTCCATTATGTTTCACTGATTTATTCATGCTTATGACAACATCACACAGATTTGTAGCTTTATAGGAAGTAGATAAATAGCTATTTAGTCAGTCTTGAAAATGTTTGGTATAAGTTTTCCACCTTTTTTAAAAAAATTTTTTGGAAGGTGATTTTTGCTTTTCTAGGTCCTTTGCATTTCCATAAAAATCTTATAATCACTTTGTCAGTTTCTATAAAAACAGCTGCTGGGATTTGGGCAGTGTTGAATCTACAGGGAAGATCTGACATCTTAATATTGAGCCTTCCAATTTAGGAGCATGGTGTATTTTTTCCTTTACTTAGATTTTTTTATGTCAGCATTGTTTTGTAGTTTTCAGTGTACAGGTTTTGTATGATTGTGTTAAGTTTAGCCAGAAGTATTTTAAAGTTTTGACGATATTGTAGATGAAATTCTTTTTTTTTTCCTACTTTCATTTTAGGTTCAAGGGGTACATGTGCAGGTTTGTCATGTGGATACATTGCTGAACATTTTTTTAAAAATTTATTTTGGCTTTTTTTTTTTTGCTTCATGTATAGAAATATGATTGACATTTTGGATCCTGGAAACTTGCTAAATTTACATTTTGGCTTTAGTAGATTTTTTTTATTGCATATTCTTTAGGCCTTTCTATGTATATGATAATATTATCTTTAAATAAGAACAGTTTTACTTCTTTCTTTTTAACATGTGTGGCTTTTTACTCTTTTTCTTGCCATGCTGTATAGCTAGGATCTTTAGTACAATTTTTTTTTTTTTTTTTTTTTTTTGAGACAGAGTTTCACTCTTGTTGCCCAGACTGGAGTGCAATGGTGAGATCTCAGCTCACTGCAACCTCCGCCTCCCAGGTTCAAGCAATTCTCCTGCCTCAGTTTCCCAAGTAGCTGGGATTACAGGCATGTGCTACCACACCTGACTACTTTTTGTAATTTTTAGTAGAGACAGGGTTTCACCATGTTGGTCAGGGTGGTCTCGAACTCCTGACCTCATGATCCGCCCACCTTGACCTCCCAAAGTGCTGGGATTACAGGCGTGAGCCACCTCACCTGGCCTTTAGTACAATATTTAGTAGACTCAGTGAGAGAAGACATCCTTCCCTTGTCCCTATCTTAGACTGATGGCATTTAGTCTTTTACCATTAAGTGTGATGCTAGCTGTTTTTTGTGGAATGACCTTTCATCAGTTTGAGAAAATTTCTTTTTATTCTGAGCTTACTGAGAGTTCTATTTATTGTTGATTTTTTTTGCCATATGCTTTTTCTGCATCTATTGACATATTAAAGTTTTTTTCTTTTTACTCTATTGATATGGTAAATTACATGAATTGATTTTTAAATGTTGAACCAATTTTGCATATCTGGGATAAACCATCGTTGGACATGAGGTCTTATTCTTTCTATTTATTGTTGGATTCAATCTGATACTATTTTAAGTAGATTCTTGTTTATATTTACATTTTTATGTTTATTTTTATGTTTTATATTTATGTTTATGTTATCAGGGGTAATGCTGGTCTCATAAAATGGATTGGGACGTGCCACACCTCTACTTTCTGAAAGAGTTTACATAAGGTTAGTATTATTTCTTCTTTAAATGATTACTAGAACTTATTAATTACTTATTAATTAGAAAGCTGAGCAAAAAAAAAAAAAAGAAAAGAATTATTAATGAGGCCATCTGAGGTTGGAGGATCTGTTTGGGGGAAGGTTTTAAGTCATTAATTCGATTTTAAAAGGAAATACAAAGTTATTTAGATTTTCTATGTTTCTTGAGTCTGCTTTCATAATCATGTCTTTTTAAAATATATATATATATTTTATTGCACTTTAGGTTCTGGGGTACATGTGCAGAACATGCAGGATTGTTGCATAGGTACATACATGGCAATGTGTTTTGCTGCCTCCATCCCCCATCACCTGTATCTGGCATTTCTTCCCATGTTATCCCTCCCCAATCTCCCTACCCCCAACTGTCCCTCCCCTAGTTCCCCAACTGACCCCAGTGTGTGATGCTCCCCTCCCTGGGCCCATGTGTTCTCATTGTTCAACACCTGCCTATGAGTGAGAATATGCAGTGTTTGATTTTTTGTTCTTGTGTCAGTTTTCTGAGAATGATGGTTTCCAGATTCATCCATGTCCCTACAAAGGACACGAACTCATCCTTTTTTATGGCTGTATCATATCCCATGGTGTATATGTGCCACATTTTCCTTGTCCAGTCTATCATCGATGGGCATTTGGGTTGGTTCCAGGTCTTTGCTATTGGAAACAGTGCTGCAATGAACATTCGTGTGCATGTGTCTTTATAATAGAACAATTTATAATCCTTTGGATATATACCCAGTAATGGGATTGCTGGGTCAAATGGAATTTCTATTTCTAGGTCCTTGAGGAATCACCACACTGTCTTCCACAATGGTTAAACTAATTTACACTTCCACCAACAGTGTAAAAGTGTTCCTATTTCTCCACATCCTTTCCAGCATCTGTTGTCTCGATTTTTTAATGATTGCCATTCTAACTGGCATGAGATGGTATCTCAATGTGGTTTTGATTTGCATTACTCGAATGACCAGTGATGATGAGCATTTTTTCATATGTTTGTTGGCCTCATCAATGTCTTCTTTTGTAAAGTGTCTGTTCATATCCTTCACCCACTTCTGAATGAGTTTGTTTGTTTGTTTGTTTTTCTTGTAAATCTGTTTTAGTTCTTTGCATAATCATGTCTGTCAAAGAATTTGTCCTTAGGTTGTTGAGTTTATTGGTAGAGAACTGTTCACAAAATACCTTTATTATACTTTATTATTATTATCATTATTTTGAGATGGAGTCTTGCTTTGTTGCCCGGCTGGAATGCAGTGGCACGATCTCAGCTCACTGCAACCTCTGCCTCCCGGGTTCAAGCAATTCTGCCTCAGTCTCCTGGGACTACAGGCGGATGCCACCACACTCAGCTAATTTTTTTGGTATTTTTAGTGGAGATGGGGTTTCACTGCATTGGCCAGGATGGTCTTGATCTCTTGACCTTGTAATTCGCCCGCCTTGGCCTCCCAAAGCAATGGGATTACAGGCGTGAGTCACCACACCCCGCCTATTTTTGTTTTTTTGAGACAAGATCTTGCTCTGTCACCCAGGCAGGGGTGCAGTGGTGCAACCACAGCTCACTGCAGTCTCCACCACCCAGGCTCAGGTTATCCTCTCACTTCAGCCTCCCGAGTGGCTGGGATTGCAGGTGCGCACCACCATTCCCAGCTAATTTTGTATTTTCTGTAGAGGTGGGGCTTTGCCATGTTGCCTAAGCTGGTCTTGAACTCCTGGTCTCAAGCAATTCTCTCATCTTGGCCTCCCAAAGTGTTGGGATTACAGGCATGAGCCACTTTGCCCAACTCCTTTATTATACTTTTTTTTTTGGTGATGGGAAGACTGGAGTTTCATTATTACTCCAATCAGTCTCCCAAGCATTCAAAGATCAGAGTTTTTAAGGAGGACTTGGTGGGTGGGGGGAAGCCAGTGAGCCAGGAGTGCTGATTGGTTAGGTCAGAGATGAAGTCACAGGCAGTAGAAGAAGTTGTCTTCTTGTTCTGAGTCAGTTCCTGAATGGGGGACACAAGATTAGATAAGCCAGTTTATTGATCTGTGTGGTGCTAGCTGATCCATCAAGTGCAGGGTCTGCAAAATATCTCAAGTACTGATCTTATGAGCAGTTTAGGGAGGGTCAGAGTCTTGTAGCCTCCAGCTGCATGACTCCTAAACCATAATTTATAATCTTTTTTTTTTTTTTTTTTTTTGAGACAGAGTCTTACTCTGTTGCCCAGGCTGGAGTGCAATGGCATGATCTTGGCTCACTGCAACCTTTACGTCCTGTGTTGAAGTGATTCTCCTGCCTCAGCCTCCTGAGTAGTTGGGATTATAGGTGTTCACCACCATGCCCAGCTAATTTTGTATTTTTAGTAGAGATGAGGTTTTGCCAGGGCTGGTCTTGAACTCCTGACCTCATGTGATCCACCCACCTTGGCCTCTCAAAGTGCTGGGAATTCAGACATGAGCCCATAATTTCTAATCTTGTGGCTAATTTGTTAGTCCTAAAAAGTCATTCTAGTCCCCAGGCAAGAAGGGAATTTGCCTTGAGAAAGGCCTGTTCTCATTCTTTGTTTTAAACTATAAACTAAGTTCCTTCCAAACTTAGTTCTGCCTATGCCAATGAATGAACAAGGACAGCTTGGAAGTTGAAAGCAAGAGGGAGTTAATTAAATGAAAAACCTGTGTCCTTGAACAACAAGGACAGCTTGGAGGTCGAAAGCAAGAGGGAGTTGTTTAAGTGAACAACACTGTCTCAGTTACAATTTTGCAATGGTGGTTTCAATTTCTCCCTTTGGGTTTTATAACATGTTAATCTTAAGGTCTTGGCTAAAGAAGATGAAAAAAGGGTGAAGGTTGCTCTAACTCTTCCCTGCTGATCAGGGTGTAGTAGGGGGTAGGTGTTGATCCCAAGCTGAGAGGAGTGGAACCACTTTGCAACTGTCTGAGCAAACTCATGCAGGCCTGGCTGGGATTCCAATGCTGGCATGGCAAAGGCATTAGTATTGTCATCTATAGTTTTAGTGCCACATTTAAGAGAACAACATATTATAAGGAAAATAATGAGTACTAGGGTAAGGAGTGCAATTCCCAGTTTTAAAAGTAAAGATTTGAAAGCATTAGTTTGGAGACTTGTACCCCACAAACTTTAGGATTTAGTCCAAACTGCAGAAAAAACTCAAGAACAGCTAACAACAAGTGTATTATTGTTTTTTGAAAGCATAATTTTTCTCTTACCAGTCTTCATTTTTGTTAAAAACAAATAATGATAGAACTGATTTGTTTGTAAAATAAACTTTAGTCTTACTATATTTGGCCTGATTATTTGCATAAAGTGCAGCAAGAATAATGATTTTACACGTAGGCTTTTTAAATTGGCTTTGATGGAACTATGTTCCATAAGGAATCTCAGATAAGATTTTTTAAGGAGGGAGGATCCAGGATGGCGGATTAGATACAACTCCAGCGAACAACACCCAGCGAGAGAGCGCAGAAACCCAGAGATCTCCTAGCTCCAACCAAGGTACCAGGTGCATTTCAACGGGTCTGGTCCGTGGGTGAGCAAAGCCCACTCAGGGCAGACCAAGGTGGGGAGGGGTACTGCTTCACCCAGAAAGTGCATCTGACTGGCAAATCGGAGGCTCCACCTCTGGCGCTCCAGTCCAGATACAGCGCTTCCCCAAAGCCTCAGCAATACACAGAACAGGGGATCTTTGCCAGTCAAGCACCAGGAATTACAAGTGCGGAGTTGAATAAGAGTCTGCAGACTTGAGCTATCGCCCCATCCCCCCTGCCCGGAGAGAGAGGGAACTGTAAGTGGGGGGAAGCTGGGCGGCCCCTACCCCATGACCCAAGAGAGAGAAAGCTGAAAGGGGGAGACTGCCAAGTGTGGCTGGGCAGGTCCTTAACCTCTCCCACAAACCCCAGAGGGCTGAAGCTCTGACTCTAGTGGTTTGCCTAGTCAGTGCCACAGTCTGAGATGAACCCTGAATGATCCAGCCCAGTGGAGGAAGGGCACAACTCACCACTAGAGGGGTGGGACTGGGCTACATGTTTTAACAAAAAACACAGGAAGCCTATGTAGCAACAGGACAGTGTTCTTGACAACCCAGCAGAGCCTACAGGTCAGCGGAAGAGGCGGGCCTAATCTCCTAGCAGAAACAAAAAAGACACAGGAAGCTTCCCTAGTAAACTGAAGGAGTCCCTAGAAACCCAGTAGTGCCCCCACAGGCAGACAAGAGATCACATCAAGCAGCTCTCTGATACCACAGCCAGGTAAATCCACAAAGATGGGAAAAAACCAGCACAAAAATGGTGAAACCATCAAAGACCAGAACACCTCTTCTCCTTCAACGGATCACAACTCCTCAACAACACAGGATCACAACTTGACCAAGAAGGAGTGCGAAGAATTGACGGAAACAGGATTCAGAAGGTGGATAACAACAAACTTCTCGGAGCTAAAGGAACACGTTCTAACTCAATGCAAAGAAACCAAAAACCTTGAAAAAAGGTTAGATGAAATGCTAACTAGAATAACCAGCTTAGAGAAGAACATAAACGACTTCATGGAGTTGAAGAACACAGCACAAGAACTACGTGAAGCAAACACAAGTTTTAATAGCCAAATCGATCAAGCAGAAGAAAGGATATCAGAGATTGAAGATCAACTCAATGAAGTAAAAACAGAAGGCAATACAAGAGAAAAAAGAGTGAAAAGAAATGAACAAAGCCTCCAAGAAATATGGGATTATGTGAAAAAACCTAATCTATGCTTGATCGGTGTACCTGAATATGATGGGGAGAATTAATCTAAGCTGGAAAACATACTCCAGGATATTATCCAGGAGAACTTCCCAAGCCTAGCAAGGCAGTCAAATTTCAAATTGAAGAAATACAGAGAACTCTGCAAAGATATTCCTCAAGAAGAGCAACCCCAAGGCACATAATTGTCAGATTCAGCAGGGTCAAAATGAAGGAAAAAATGCTAAGGGCAGCCAGAGAGAAAGGTCAGGTCACCCACAGAGGGAAGCCAATCAGACTCACAGCAGATCTCTTGCCAGAAACTCTACAAGCCAGAAGAGAGTGGGGGCCAATATTCAACATCCTTAAAGAAAAGAACTTTCAACCCAGAATCTCATATCCAGCCAAACTAAACTTCACAAGTGAAGGAGAAATAAAATAATTTACAGACAAGCAATTATTGATTTTGTCACCACTAGACCTGCCCTACAAGAGCTCCTGAAAGAAACACTAAGCATGGAAAGGAACAAGTACCAGTCACTGCAAAAGCAAACCAGTTGGCAAAGACCAAAAATGCAATGAAGAAAATGAGTCAACTAATGAGAAAGAAAACCAGCCAGTAACAAAATGGCAGGATCAAATTCACACATAACAATATTAACATTGAATGTAAATGGCCTAAAAGCCCCAATCAAAAACACAGACTGGCAAACTGGATAAGAAGTCAGAACCCAGCGGTGTGCTGTATTCAAGAAACCCATCTCACATACAAAGACACACATCATAGACTCAAAATAAAGGGATGGAGGCAGATTTACCAAGCAAATGTAGAACAAAAAAAAGCAGGGGTTGCAATCCTAGTCTCTGATAAAATGGACTTCAAACCAACAAAGATCAAAAGAGACAAAGAAGGACATTACATAATGGTAAAAGAAATCCAACAGGAAGAGCTAACGATCCTAAATATATATGCCCCCAACACAGGAGCACCCAGATACATAAAGCAAGTTCTTAATGACCTAAAATGAGATTTAGACTGCCACACAATAATAGTGGGAGACTTCAATACTCCACTGTCAATATTAGACAGATCAACGAGACAGAAAATTAACAAGGATAACCAGGACTTGAATGCAGAGCTGGACCAAGCAGATCTAATAGACATCTACAGAACGCTCCACCCCAAATCTACAGAATATACATTTTTCTCAGCACCACATTGCACTTACTCTAAAATTGACCACATCATTGGAAGCAAAACACTCCTCAGCAAATGCAAAAGTATAGAAATCATAACAAACAGTCTATCAGACCACAGTGCAATCAGACTAGAACTCAGGATCAAGAAACACACTCAAACCCGCACAACCACTTGGAAACTGAACAACTTGCTTCTGAATGTTGACTGGATAAACAATGAAATGAAGGCAGAAATAAAGATGTTCTTTGAAACCAAAGAGAATGAAGACACAACTTAACAGAATCTCTGGGACACCTTTAAAGCAGTATCGATAGGGAAATTTATAGCAATAAATGCCCACCATGAGAAGAGAGGAAAGATCTAAAATCGACACCCTATCATCAAAATTGAAAGAACTAAAGGAGCAAGATCAAAAAAACTCAAAAGTTAGCAGAAGACAAGAGATAACTAAGATCAGAGCAGAACTGAAGGAGATAGAGACACAAAAAACCCTTCAAAAAATCAATAAATCCAGGAGTTGGTTTTTTGAAAAGATGAACAAAATAGACACGCTAGCCAGATTAATAAAAAAAAAAAAGGAGAAGAATCAAATAGATGCAATAAAAAACGATAAAGGGGATATCACCACTGATCCCACAGAAATACAAACTACCATCAGAGATTACTACAGACGGCTCTACTCACATAAACCAGTAAACCAGGAAGAAATGGATAAATTCCTAGACACTTGTACTCTACCAAAACTAAACCAGGAGGAAGCTGAAACCCTGAATAGGCCAATAACAAGGGCTGAAGTAGAGGCAGCAATCAATAGCCTACCAACCAAAAAAAGTCCAGGTCCAGACAGGTTCACAGCCGAATTCTACCAGACATAAAAAGAGGAGCTGGTTCCATTCCTTCTGAAACTGTATCAAGCAATACAAAAGGAGGGAATCCTCCCTAACTCATTTTATCAGACCAACATCATCCTGATACCAAAACCAGGCAGAGACTCAGCAAGAAAAGAAAACTTCAGGCCAATATCCATGATGAACATGGACACAAAAGTCTTCAATAAAATACTGGCAAACAGATTGCAGCAGCACATCAGGAAGCTTATCCATCATGGCCAAGTAGGCTTCATCCCGGGGATGCAAGGCTGGTTCAACATATGCAAATCCATAAATGTAATCTATCACATAAATGGAACCAAAGACAAAAACCACATGATTATCTCAATAGATGCAGAGAAGGCCTTTGATAAAATTCAACAGCCCTTCATGCTAAAAACTCTCAATAAAATAGGTATTGATGGAACATATCATAAAATGATAAAAGCTATATATGACAAACCTACAGCCAATATCATACTGAATGGGCAAAAGCTGGAAGAATTCCCTTTGAAATCAGGCACTAGACAAGGATGCCCTCTCTTACCACTCCTATTCAACATAGTATTGGAAGTTCTAGCCAGAGCAATCAGGCAAGAAAAAGAAATAAAGGTATTCGATTAGGAAAGGAGGAAGTCAAACTGTCTGTATTTGCAGATGACATGACTGTAAATCTAGAAGACCCCATCGTCTCAGCCCAAAATCTTCTCAAACTGTTAAGCAACTTCAGCAAAGTCTCAGTATACAAAATCAATGTGCAAAAATCACAAGCATTCCTATACACCAGTAACAGACAAACAGAGAGCCAAATCAAGAGTGAATACCCATTCACAATTGCTGTAAAGAGAATAAAATACCTAGGAATACAACTAACTAAGGATGTAAAGGACCTCTTCAAGGAGAACTACAAACCACTGCTCAATGAAATAAGAAAGAACACAAACAGATGGAGAAACATTCCATGCTCATGGTTAGGAAGAATCAATATCGTGAAAATGGCCATACTGCCCAAAGTAATCTATAGATTCAATGCTATCCCCATCAAGCTACCAATGACCTTCTTCACAGAACTGGAAAAACCCATTTTAAACTTCATATGGAATCACAAAAGACCCCGCATAGCCAAGACAATTCTAAGCAAAAAGAACAAAGCCGGAGGCATCACACTGCCAGACTTCAAACTATACTACAAGGCTACAGTAATCAAAACAGCATGGTACTGGTACCAAAACAGACACATAGACCAATGGAACAGAACAGAGACCCCAGAAGAAACACCACACATCTACAACCATCTGATCTTTGACAAACCCAGCAAAAATAAGCAATGGGGAAAGGACTCCATGTTTAATAAATGGTATTGGGAAAACTGGCTAGCAATGTGCACAAAGCAGAAACTGGACCCCTACCTGTCACCTTACACTAAAATTAACTCCAGATGGATCAAAGATTTAAACATAAAACCTAACACCATAAAAACACTAGAAGAAAACGTAGGCAAAACTATCCAGGACATAGGCATAGGCAAGGACTTCATGACTAAGACACCAAAAGCAACGGCAATAAAAGCCAGGATAGACAAATGGGATCTAATTAAACTCCCATCATTAGAGTGAATCGACAACCAAGAGAATGGGAAAAAATTTTTGCAATCTACCCATCTGACAAAGGGCTAATATCCAGAATCTACAAAGAACTAAAACAGATATACAAGAAAAAAACAAACAACCCTATTCAAAATTGGGCGAAGGATATGAATAGACACTTTTCAAAAGAGGACATATATGAGGCCAACAAACATATGAAAAAATGCTCATCATCACTGGTCATTAGAGAAATGCAAATCAAAACCACACTGAGATATCATTTCAAACCAGTTAGAATGGCAATCATTAAAAAATCGGGAGACAACAGATGCTGGAGAGGATGTGGAGAAATAGGAACACTCTTACACGGTTGGTGGGAGTGTAAATTAGTTCAACCATTGTGGAAGACAGTGTGGTGATTTCTCAAGGATCTAGAAATAGAAATTCCATTTGACCCAGCAATCCCACTATTGGGTATATACCCAAAGAACTATAAATCATTCTACTATAAAGACACATGTACACGTATATTCATTGCAGCCCTGTGTACAATAGCAAAGACCTGGAACCAACCCAAATGCCCATCAATGATAGACTGGACAAAGAAAATGTGGTACATATACACCATGGAATACTACGCAGCCATAAAAAACAATGAGTTCGTGTCCTTTGCAGGCACTTGGATGAATCTGGAAACCATCATTCTCAGCAAACTGACCCAAGAACAGAAAGCCAAGCACCATATGTTCTCACTCATAGGTGGGTGCTGAACAACGAGACCATTTGGACTCAGGGAGAGGAGCATCACACACAGTGGACAGTTGGGGGGCGTAGGGGGAGAGACAATGGGGGGTGGGGAGGGAGGGGAGGGTGGGAAGGGATAACATGGGGAGAAATGCCAGATATAGTATGCACCTAAAGTAAAATAAATAAATAAATAAACAAATAAATTTTTTAAAAGCTGAACCCAGCCATGGATTTGTACCCTCAAATTCCTGTGAGTTGGGTATATTCCTCTCCTCTTGAGGTCCCAGGATAACTTGGGGCCCTTGGCCTATTAGAAAGTGACATTCTTTACTTACCACCTATGTGGGAACCCTATACAGGGACTGTATATACAAGGTATAAGGCCAGTTTTCCCAAGGGGCTTTTATTGGCTCTATAAGTCAAGTTTGATTCCTTAAAGGAAAACCTGCAATTCCAGCCTTGGTAAATAATCAGTTTCTCCAACTGTGTCCTGTTACAAAAGAAAGCAGATTCTTATTGCACTTATGCCAATAACTATACTGTCATAAGTTGAGAATACTCAAATAATTTTCAAATTCTGGAGAAATCAGGTAAAGAGAAACAAATATGGTCCAAATTTTGTTCACAGGAGTATATTTTACTCAATTGTTAAAAGCTGTAAATAGCTCAAAAGAAAAGTTTTCTTGGTTCTGGAAGAGAAAAGGATCAGCAATGTTTTTAGCAAAAAAGTGAAAAAAAAAAGAGATTACTTCCGTTTCCTATTAGTTCAATCCATTCAGTTAACTCCTGTTCTGCTTGATATTCATGAACATTTCAGCTTTCCGTGAGAGTCCAAAAGTTTTCACTCTATTCTAATGTCACAATCTCCAAAGTTATTAGAACCCTGCATTCAAGAGCACCTCTCAAAGTCCTACAGCCTATTATAAAACACCTTTTGAAGAGGATTCTAACATGACAAAATTGTCTGTGGATGACAGAAAGTTTTATGATAGCCATTATTAAAGCCACAGTTGACTAAGAATTTTGGTTTCCTCTGTGGTACACAATAATTTAACATAACAATTATAATTATTACTAATAGTATATACTGAGTCATATCAGAATTAAAGGAGTTTCACATAATTTTGGAATATATACTTATAACACCTTTACACAAATGTAGCACAAAGAAAGCCAAACACCATTTCAAATTTGACAGTGCTTCCTGTATGATTTTTATAGCAAATAAGCCAAACACATCATTTTTAGACTTCAGGGGACCTAATACCTAAAGAATTAATTAGATCAGAAAATGACATAATTTATAATTTGATTTTAGAAAGGTTGTCATATCAAAGGTGTAAAACACTGGCTATCACAAAATAGTATCACACGTTGTTTATCCAAAGTGGTAGCTCAAAAAAACTTTTTTAAAGGCAAAAATCTTTATAGAAGAGGCATAACTTTCCAAATAAGACTGAATGAAGTTAGCATGAGACCATCTGAATCTTTGTCTTTTCTCTCTCTCTTTTTTTGCTGCAATTTACCCAAAGGGGAAAACAAAAACCTTTCATTGTTTTTTAATATTACATAAAGATCTTTTTCAAAGGAGACAACCATATTTTATGTTTGCATTACTGCATCTTTAATTCTAAAGCTAGTTTTTAAATAAAATTTTATATATCTATCTAGTTTTAATTAGTTTGACCCTCAGGTAAGATTTTCATAAGCTTTTTAGAACCCTTTACAATTTTCTGTTAAACAGCAGATCAGTTTTCTAAGAATATCTTGTTATTTGGACACTTGAGCCCTGCATTAGCAATCTTTTATTTTAATGTTCAACCTATGGAAAAAAATTAAATATTCCCCTTCAAATCTTAGCCAACTTGCTCATACTCACAGAACTTTCTTTTTTTTTTTTTTTTGGATCTCTGTTATTCCATTGGTCTATTAATCTATGCCTGTATTACTATCACACTGTCTTTTTTTTTTTTTTTAGGAAAAAGAGAAAAAAGAAAGAAGGAAGAAAATAAAGAGAAAGAAGAAGAAAAAAAAGAGGGGGGAGAGAGAATGGGAATCTTACTCTATTGCCCAGGCTAGTATACAGTCTACAAATGGATATTAAAAGCTTTTTTATACTAATAATTGTGTTATATAATGGAGACAGGAAGGAATAAGGGAGGAAAATAACAAACAGCCAGCCAACCAATATTTCATTTAAACCTATGAAATGCTATGCAATTGCTAGGGAGTGATTTACTCCCAACCATGTGGTCACTTTTAGGATAAGTGTGATGTGTTACTGAAAAAAAATGTATATTTTGTGGATTTGGAGTAGAGAGTTCTGTAAATGTTTATTAAGTTTACTTGTTTGAGGTTTAAGTTCAAGTCCCGGGTATCCTTCTTGACCTTCTGTCTCATTAATTTGTCCAATATTGACAATGTAATGTTAAAGTCTCCCACTATTATTGTGTGGGAGTCCAAGTCTCTTTGTAAGTCACCGAGAAGTTGCCCTATGTATCTGGGTGCTCCTATACTGGGGTGCGCATAGACTTAGGGTCGTTAGCTCTTCCCATTACATTGATCCCTCTACCATTATACAATGTCCTTCTTATCTCTTTTGGTTTCTATTACTTTAAAGTCTATTTTATCAGAGATGAGAATTGCAACTACTGCTTTTTTTTTTTTTCTCTCCATTTGGTTGGCAAATCTTCCTCCATCCCTTTGTTTTGAGTCTCTGTATATCCTTGCATGTAAGATGGATCTGGATGCAGCTTACTGATGGGTCCTTTGAAGTGGCTGATACTGGTTGTTCCCCCTCTATACATAGTGCCTCCTTCAGAAGCTCTTGTAAAGCAGGCCTGGTGGTAATGAAATATCTGAGTACTTGCTTGTTTGCAAAAAATTTTATTTTTCCTTCACTTATGAAACTTAGTTTGGCTGGATATGAAATTCTGGGTTGAAAGTTCTTTTCTTTAAGGATGTTGAATATTGGCCCCCACTCTCTTCTGGCTTGTAGGGTTTCTGCTGAGAGATCAGCTGTGAGTCTGATAGGCTTCCCCTTGTGGGTAACCTGACCTTTCTCTCTGGCCGCCCATAGTATTTTCTCCTTCGTTTCAACCCTGATGAATCTAATGATTATGTGCCTTGGGGTTGCTCTTTTTGAGGAATATCTTTGCGGTGTTCTCTGTATTACCTGGAGTTGGGTATTGTCTTGCCTTGCTAGGTTAGGAAAGTTTTCCTGGATAATATCCTGAAAAATATTTTCCAGCTTGGATTCATTCTCTTCGTCACATTCAGGTACACCTATCAAATGTAGATTAGGTCTTTTCACATAGTCCCATATTTCTTGGAGACTTTGCTCATTCCTTTTTACCCTTTTTTCTCTAGTCTTGTCTTCTCGTTTTATTTCATTAAGTTGGTCTTTGACCTCTGAAATCCTTTCTTCTGCTTGATCAATTCGACTGTTAAAACTTGTGCATACTTCTCGAAGTTCTCGTATTGTGTTTTTCAGCTCCATTAATTCACTTATATTCCTCTTTAAATTGTCCATTCTCATGAACATTTCGTGAAACCTTTTTTCAAGGTTCTTAGTTTCCTTGCATTGGGCTAGAACATGTTCTTTAGCTCACAGAAGTTTCTCATTATCCACCTTCTGAAGCCTGATTCTGTTGACTCCTCACATTCGTTTTCTATCAGGCCTTGTTCAATTGGTGATGAGGCACTGCAATCCTCTGTAGGAGGAGAGGCATTCTGATTTCGGGTGTTTTCAGCCTTTCTGCGCTGGTTTCTTCCCATCTTCGTGGATTTATCCACCTGTCGTCTGTGTAATTGCTGACCTTCAGACTAGGTCTCTGAGTGGACGTCCAGCTTGCTTGTGGTAAAGTTTCCTCTATTTCTTAATTTTCCTTCGGCAGATGCCCCTCCCCCACAGAGCTGGACCTTCCCGGGTTCAGCTGCACTTGCTGTGAAACTCTCAATCTTCAGCAGTTCCAACCGCTGTTTTTATTTTTATTTTTTTGTGGAGGCGGGTACCAGCCTTCCCCTGCGGCGACCCACTACACCGGCTGAAACAGCAGCATTAAGATTCGTGGCGCTTTTCTGCCCAGGAATCTCCCAGTCTGGTTCCCCACTTCAGTCCGCCCTTTAATCAGCTGAATGGGAGACTCTGCTTTCCCGGAGCTCCAACGCCAACCAAAAGGGCACCCAGTCCCGTATACTCCGGACTGAGAACCGCCGCGTCGGGGGCGCCTGCAAAACGGCTGCGCCCTCCAAAAGGGTCGCGCTGGCGACCCGTAGGGCTCCTCCGCCAAGAATCCCCTGGTCCATGGGCTATGAAAATTGGTCTGAAAATGTGGCGTCCACTCACTCTCTGCGCTTTCAGTGGGAGCTACAATCCCGAGCTGTTGCTAATTGGCCATCTTGGATCTCTCTCAGAACTTTCTTTATAAGATCAAGCCTTCACAAACCCTTCTCACTTTGCTTAAACCTTCAGTTTTGTCCTATTACTCTTTTAGGTTAAGATGATCTTTAAAACTCTCTGAAGTAGACAAAATTACATTCCCTTTAACAAAAACCATATTCTCATGCCTTCTTATAATCTTTTACCAAAAACACATTCTACTTTCCCTACACACTTTGTATGTAAAATTGTTTCTCTAGTAGTCTCAATTACATGTTACAATGTTAACTCTTAGCAACTTTTATTTTTGGTAAAAAAGCTGATAAGTAAGTGATTTTAATTACGTACTAGGGATGGAACCTAGGACATCAGACAGAAGTGCACATAAGATCTGATTCTTTTCAGCATAGCTGAGGTGGGGGATGGTAACATGGTTAACTACACATGCCCCCAGGCCTTATCTGGAATCTCACGCTACAAAGGAGGTAAACTGAACATTTATCAAAAGTCAAAGAAGCATCTATGATCTTAAAGCATTTAGCAAATCTGATATCTGACATTAAATTTAGACCAAATGCCTATGTTTTGAAGACATTTTAATTTTACCAATAATCTTTAAAACTGCCCTTTTTCCCAAAAGATTACTAAAGTCATTGTGAATAAAAAGCCATTAAAGGGTCTATTTTTCTGAAAAAATATGATTTAAGCACTTATTTTTCTAAATCAATCAGAACTCTTTTATATAAATATCACAAAAACCACACATAAATACACAGAAGGACAGACACAGAAGTGCTTAAATATGATTTAAGCACTTATTTTTATTTATTTATTTATTTATTTTTTATTTATTTTTATTTTTTATTTTTTTTGAGACAGAATTTCGCTCTTGTTACCTAGGCTGGAGTGCAATGGTGCAATCTCGGCTCACCGCAACCTCCGCCTCCTGGGTTCAAGCAATTCTCCTGCCTCAGCCTCCTAAGTAGCTGGGATTACAGGCACGCACCACCATGCCCAGCTAATTTTTTGTATTTTTAGTAGAGACGGCGTTTCACCATGTTGACCAGGATGGTCTCGATCTCTTGACCTCGTGATCCACCCGCCTCGGCCTCCCAAAGTGCTGGGATTACAGGCGTGAGCCACCGCGCCCGGCTAAGCACTTATTTTTCTAAATCAATTAATCAGAGCTCTTTTATATAAATATTACAAAATCCACACATAACACACCTGTAATCCTAGCACTTTGGGAGGCCGAGGTGGGTGGATCACCTGAGGTCAGGAGTTCAAGACCAGCCTGGCCATCATGGTGAAACCCCATCTTAAAAAACAAACAAACAAAAAAAAAAAAACAAAAAAAAACCACATATAAATACACAGAAGATAGAGCAGTGGTAAGATTTTTCATTGCTAGTTTTTTCAGTTGGATTACTGGCTTCTGGGTGGAGTCCTTGGAGGAAAATGGTCAGGAAAGCATGAAGTTTCTAGGGCCTACTAAGGAGGCACAGCTGGAAGGCAAAGACAGATCCCCAAAATTAAGGATGACTTTTTTTTTTTTTTTTTTTTTGAGATGGAGTCTTGCTCTGTTGCCCAGGCTGGAGTGCAATGGCATGATCTCAGCTCACCACAACCTCTGCCTCCTGGGTTCAAGCAGTTCTCCTGCTCAGCCTCCTGAATAGCTGGGATTACAGGCATGCACCACCATGCCTGGCTAATTTTGTATTTTTAGTAGAGATGGGGTTCTTCTATGCTGGTCAGGCTGGTCTTGAACTCCTGACCTCATGTGATTTACCAGCCTTGGCCTCCTGAAGTGCTAGGATTACAGGTGTGAGCCACAGCACCTGGCCAAAGGCTGCTGTTTTTATTTTATTTTATTTTATAATTTATTTTGTTTTGAGACAGAGTCTTGCTCTGTTGCCCAGGCTGGAATGCAGTGGCACAATCTTGGCTCACTGCAACTTCTGCAACCTCAAGTGATTCTCATGCCTCAGCCTCCTGAGTAACTGGGATTACAGGCACCTGTCTCCATGCCCAGCTAATTTTTGTATTTTTAGTAGAGACAGGGTTTTGCCATGTTGGTCAGACTGATCTTGAACTCCTGACCTTAGGTGATCTGCCTACCTTCGCCTCCCAAAGTGCTGGGATGGGGTATTATTTTATACTGGAACCTGGATCCCCCAAAAAGGAGGGAAATACTATGAGAAAAGATAGTGCAGTGCTTCTACCATGTATTTCAGTACAAGGCAACCCAAAGCCAATCAGCCCATTTTGTAATCAGCCCATCCTGCACAGGAGTTTATGTCTCAGTGGGGGTTGGGGATGTTCCCATGTCTTCCAGGTGGCCAAAAGCATGCTTCTATGATCCAGGAGTACAAAGAGCCAAGTATCCCTCCATAACTGCCATTAGCTATATCATAAAGTATATTTCCTACCTAGTATTACATACCAAGGAATGCCAGAAGAATGAAGTGGCTTTTGATGACCCTGCTTGCTGTACCATAGCTGTAGGGGTTAACAAAACTTTTTCCCTAGAGTTTCCCCTCCCAATAATTTAAAATTATTAATATGAGATGCTCAGACAGAGGCAAGATGCTTTGCCATTACTGCAATTGGAATTCTATTATCTTACTATATATTTTCTATTTATCCTGCCTGAGTTTTGTTTTGTTTTTTCTGTTTTCTTTTAATTTTTTTATTGTTCAAATTTTGCCCTTCTATTAGCTTAGTTATACATTTTATTCTCTTAGTTCTTACCTTAGACATTATACTGTATATCTTTTACTTATTTTTTGTTTTTAAGATGGGGTTTCATCGTGTTGGTCAGGCTGGTCTTGAACTCCCGACCTCAGGTGATCCGCCCACCTTGGCCTCCAAAGTTCTTGGATTATAGGTGTGAGCCACCACGCCTGGCCATATCTTTTACTTATTAAAGGCCAATGTATTTTTATATTTTTACCATTTCATAGTAAATGCAAGAACTGTAGAACACTTTAACTCCATTTGCTCCCCTCCTGCCTTTTGAGTTAGAGTTTTGATGTATTTTAATTAAATACACAATTTAAACCTCACAAGACATCCTTACTATTGCTTTTAGTAAGTAATATTCTTTCAGATTATTCAGTTTTTTCTTTCCATTGCACTGCACTGCTTGCATTTTGTGAATTTCACCTGCGATCATTTTCTTTCTTCCTTTACTGTGGTTTTTTTTTTTTTTTAAGTACAGTACTTCTGATGATATATGATTTACTCAGGTTATGCTTTCTTCATCAATTCCCCATTCTGCTTTCAATATCGTGAGCTATTATGCAGCTAACCCTCACTGGTAACTTTAAGGAGGAGAGCCTCTCTTTCTTTCTCTGTTCTTAGGGGTTATATCTTTTGTCTATTTCTTGCTATAAATACCTCTATTCTTTTTGTTTTCCTTTTCCCACCAGAGTCATTACTGGTCTCTTGTGTCTTCTCATAGCATTCACCAAGAACTTCTCTCTAGAAGTTATTCTTGTAAGCACTCCAATTACTTAATCAGTGCAATAATTGAAACAGTAATCTGATGTTAAAAGTACAATGGAGAAAATTATTAATTTCACTTGAACCCAAGGATAAGGAAAGATGCTCAGAGAAAGCTATAGAGAAGTCAGGCTTTGAAGGATAGCAACTAGGCACAGACTGGGTGAAGAGAAGCAATGATATTGCAATGACCTACAAAAACATGGAGGTGTGAAGAAGTGTTAAGTGCTCTGGGAATACAGCATGGTTCAGGATTTGGAGTAGAGCAGAGATTGAGAATATATAGCTTTCACGCTATAGTCTCCCCCTTCCATGTTCATGGCAGACATTGCTAATTTATCAAAATTGCATTATTTCTCACTGGGATTGATTTGAGCTTTTGAGTCATTCTCAACTTAGCACTCCATGCAGCTACTCTTAGTTAAATAGTGCAAGGTAAGAGATGAAACCTATTTGTTATTCCTGGGAATGGAGAGAATGATAGATCATGAAGATAAATGAGGCCAGGGAGTTAGGCAGGGTCCAGCTGGGAAGATGTTTTGGGTAATGGTGTTGGTTGGTGATCAGAACCTCTTGAGGAAGCCAGGAGGCTTTGAGTGTAAAATATCAGAAAAGTTTCAGTGCTCATGTAGCTACCTCTGTGGGGCTTGCTCCATCCTTGTTAACGAGGCCCCAGAGAAACTTCATTTGAGAATCTCCTGGCTCATTTTCTTCAATACTAATTAGCCATGCAGAGAAGGTCTCTGTGGTTTAATTAAGTGGCATCTGTGGTTAAAAGTTTGTCTTCACCTAAGGGAGCAGTAATTAAAAATGAAGCATAGTGTTTCCATGGATCAGTATCTTCACTGGAAACACAGCCTTTGGCTGTCACCACCTCAGAGTATTGAAGAAACAGGAACTTCTCTCTGAGGTTCATCTGCAACCCAACTTCCCAGTCCAAAAAGGAGGGCCTACCTGGGTCTGGTCTGGAATGACACCTAGAATTGAGGGACCAAGTTGGGAGAGATGGGTCTTGCATGGCCATCATCAATCTTAGTGATATCCTCTGTGTTGAAGGAGGCATAAAATTATAGAATAGGATTGATGAGAGCCCTGAGGTAGTAGTGTACCTGATGTATTTGAGGAATAACAGACCAGTGTGGCTGGACTGGACTGACTGAATGAAGAGGGGCAGGAGGTGAGGTCAGAGTGGCCACAGGACCAGTTTACATAGAGTCTTGTAGTCAGATCATTGCAAAGATTTTGGCTTTAATGTGAGCCAACTTTATCAATATTTTGTTTTTGCTGCAAAATTAGAAAATCTTTCCATAGCCCAATTTCTAAAATATGATTACTTTTATTTCTACAAAGTGTTTTTTCTAAAATTAGGCTTTCTAAAAGATAATTTATAAACAATAACATTTATTCATGGGAAGTATTCCATTTGATGAATTTTGACAACAGTATGCTGTTATGTAACAACTACAATGAAGATACAGAATATTCTTATTGCCACAAAAGTTCTCTCCTACACATTGGTAGTCATTATCCTCCCACTCCTAGCCCCAGGCAAACACTGATCTGATTTCTTCCTTCCTTTTCCTGAATGTCATACAGTTAGAATAATATAAGATGTAGCCTCTTTTGGTCTAGCTTCGATTTAACATACTTCTTCTGAGATTCTTCCAAGTTGTTGCACATACCAGTAGTTCATTCAATTTTATTGCTGCACATGGAGGTACCACAATTTGGTTAACCATTCAGCGTTGGTGGACTGTCTCCACTTTTTGGCTACTATGAATAAAGCTACTATAAACATTGGCCTACAGTTCTTTGTGTAAACATATAGTTTCTTTTCTCTTGGGTAAATACCTAGGGATGGGATTGCTGGGTTGTATGGTAGGTATGTGTTAAACTTTTTTTTTCTTTTTTTTGAGACAGAGTCTCACTCTGTCACCCAGTCTGGAGTGCAATGGCACAATCTCAGCTCACTGCAACCTCTGCCTCCTGGGTTCAAGTGATTCTCCTGCCTCAGCCTCCTGAGTGTCTGGGATAGTAGAGACGGGGTTTTGCCATGTTGGCCAGGCTGGTCTTGAACTCTTGACCTTGTAATCCGCCCACCTCGGCCTCCCAAAATCCTGGGATTACTGGCATGAACCACTGTGCCCGGCCGGTATGTGTTAAACTTTTTAAGAAACTGCTAAACTGTTTTCAAAAAGGGCCACTCCATTTTGCAATAGATATGATTTCCAGGTGCTTCTCTCACCAGGGCTTGGTATTAGCTGTTTTCGTGATGTGTAGTGGTATTTCATTATGGTTATGATTTGCATTTCCCTAATAACCGACCAGTGGTGGCAAGCATCTTTTCATGTGCTTATTTTCCATCTGCATATCTTCTTTGGTTAACTGTCTGTTCAGATCCTTTGCCCACTATTTGAGCTGTTTGTCTTGTGAGACAATTGATTGTGAGAGTTCTTTTTTCTAGGTAAAGTCGTTATTAGGTATGAGTTTTGGAAACGTTTTCTCCCAGCCTGTGACTTGTCTTTACATTCTCTTAACAGTATCTTTCAAATAGCAGAAGTTTAAAATTTTGATGATGCTGAATTTAGCAGTTTTTTTTCTATTATGGTTTTTGCTTTTTGTTTCTTATGTGAAAATTATTTGCCTAATCCAAGGTTACAAACCTTTTCTTTTATGTTTTCTTCTAGAGTTTTATAGTTTTAGCTCTTACATTTAAGTCTATGATCCATTCTGAATTAATTTATATATATGGTGTGAGTTAAGGATTGAATTTTTTTACGTGGATATCCAACTGTTCCAGCATCAGTTGTTGAAAAACTATCCTTTCTCTGTTGCATTGCAATTTTTGTCAAAATTGACCATATAACTGTAGATCTATTTCTGAACTTTTGTTTGAGCTATAAAACCAAAAGTACACTGTCTTGATTATTATAGCTTAGTAAGTCTTGAATTGCATGGTGTGAGTCATCTTTTCTTCCCCAAATTTGTTTAGGTTCTTGTAGATTCTTTGCTATTTCCATACATTTTTTTTTTTTATTGCATTTTAGGTTTGGGGGTAATGTGAAGAACATGGAAGATTGTTGCATAGGTACACACATGGCAGTGTAATTTGCTGCCTTCCTCCCCATCACCTATATCTGGCATTCTCTCCCATGCTATCCCTCCCCAACTCCCCACCCCCCCACTATCCCTCCCCTTTTTCCCCAACAAACCCCAGTGTGTGATACTCCCCTCCCTGTGTCCATGTGTTCCCATTGTTCAACACCCGCCTATGAGTGAGAACATGCGGTGTTTGATTTTCTGTTCTTGTGTCAGTTTGCTGAGAATGATGATTTCAGGTTCATCCATGTCCCTACAAAGGACACGAACTCATCGTTTTTGATGGCTGCATAATATTCCATGGTGTATATGTGCCACATTTTCCCTGTCCAGTCTATCATCGATGGGCATTTGGGTTGGTTCCAGGTCTTTGCTATTGTAAACTGTGCTGCAATGAACATTCGTGTGCATGTGTCCTTATAGTAGAACGATTTGTAGTCTTTTGGATATATACCCAGTAATGGGATTGCTGGGTCAAATGGAATTTCTATTTCTAGGTCCTTGAGGAATCGCCACACCATCTTCCACAATGGTTGAACTAATTTACACTCCCACCAACAGTGTAAAAGCGTTCCTATTTCTCCACATCCTCTCCAGCATCTGTTGTCTCCAGATTTTTTAATGATCGCCATTCTAACTGGCGTGAGATGGTATCTCAATGTAGTTTTGATTTTGCATTTCTCTAATGACCAGTGATGATGAGCATTTTTTCATATGTTTGTTGGCTTCACGTATGTCTTCTTTTGTAAAGTGTCTGTTCATATCCTTCGCCCACTTTTGAATGGGCTTGTTTGTTTTTTTCTTGTAAATGTGTTTCAGTTCTTTGTAGATTCTGGTTATCAGCCCTTTGTCAGATGGGTAGACTGCAAAAATTTTTTCCCATTCTGTTGGTTGCCAATTCACTCTAATGACTGTTTCTTTTGCTGTGCAGAAGCTGTGGAGTTTGATTAGGTCCCATTTGTCTATTTTGGCTTTTGTTGCCAATGCTTTTGGTGTTTTGGTCATGAAGTCCTTGCCTATGCCTATGTCCTGAATGGTTTTGCCTAGATTTTCTTCTAGGGTTTTTATGGTGTTAGGTCTTATGTTTAAGTCTTTAATCCATCTGGAGTTAATTTTAGTGTAAGGTGTAGGAAGGGGTCCAGCTTCTGCTTTCTGCACATGACTAGCCAGTTTTCCCAACACCATTTATTAAACAGGGACTCGCTTCCACATTGTTTGTTTTTGTCAGGTTTGTCAAAGATCAGGTGGTTGTAGATGTGTTGTGTTGCGTCGGAGGTCTCTGTCCTGTTCCATTGGTCTATATCTCTGTTTTGGTACCAGTACCATGCTGTTTTGATTACTGTAGCTTTGTAGTATAATTTGAAGTCCGGTAGCGTGATGCCTCCAGCTTTGTTCTTTTTGCTTAGAATTGACTTGGCTATGTGGGCTCTCTTTTGGTTCCATATGAAGTTTAAGGTGGTTTTTTCCAGTTCTTCAAAGAAGGTATTGGTAGCTTGATAGGGATAGCATTGAATCTGTAAATTACTTTGGGCAGTATGGTCATTTTGACAATATTGATTCTTCCTAGCCATGAACATGGAATATGTCTCCATCTGTTTGTGTCCTCTCTTATTTCATTGAGCAGTGGTTTGTAGTTCTCCTTGAAGAGGTCCTTTACGTTCCTTGTTAGTTGTATTCCTAGGTATTTTATTCTCTTTGTAGCAATTGTGAATGGCAGTTGGTTCTTGATTTGGCTGTCTTTAAGTCTGTTATTGGTGTATAGGAATGCTTGTGATTTTTGCACATTGATTTTATATCCTGAGACTTTGCTGAAGTTGCTTATCAGGTTTCAGGAGATTTTGGGCTGAGACGACTGGGGTCTTCTAGATATACAATCATATCGTCTGCAAATAAAGACAATTTAACTTCCTCCTTTCCTATTTGAATACCCTTTATTTCTTTTTCTTGCCTGACATACATTTTATTAAAACATTTTCAACTTATGAGGGAGCCCAATAGAATTTTGATTGAGATTTCATTGAACCAGTAGGTCAGGGATTGCCAAAAAACACTTTCACAAAAATACACGGAATAATGTTTGACCAAACACCTTGTTACCATGGCCCAGCCAATTTGACACATAAAATCAACTATATAGTTGAATAGTGTGATCTTTACCTTCAGTCTCCATTAATGGACTACATTTTTACCAATATTTATAACAAAAATTAGAATTTCATAAAAATATGTTTTCATACTTATAAAAGAAAGAAAGTTTATGGTCAGGATGTGAGATCCTTTATGAAGATGCAAATTTTAAAAAAGGCTATACTTCTGCTACCCAGAGGTAACTATTGTTTCTACATTTTGGTGGATTTCCTTAAATCTATTTATACCAAGTCTTATTCCTAAAGCATTTAAGGAAGCTTAGAAATACATGTA
The DNA here is from genome assembly GCA_036589455.1 of Ateles fusciceps. Taxonomy (NCBI): domain Eukaryota; kingdom Metazoa; phylum Chordata; class Mammalia; order Primates; family Atelidae; genus Ateles; species Ateles fusciceps. The sequence continues at coordinate 21,847,878 of JAZHEH010000952.1, forward strand.
AAACACAAGATAAGATAAACTGAAAATGAGGTTAGAAAAGAACAAAAGAAGGAATAAACAAGGGTGGAGACATAAAATTGAGCCAGGAATGACTCCAAAAGTGCAGTGCAGATTATGATGACTCTTGTTATGGGTGGGCCTCAGATTTGGCTCAAGCTTTCTGGTCAGTCACACAATTCACAGGGACCAAAAATAAAAATACACCACTTGCTTAGGTGAAATTATACCATCTGCAGTTCTAAGAACAGACAAATTGCATGGGGTTTTTAAAAATCAGTCTTAAATATACGCTTTGGCAATAACACGGGTGTAAAAACTCACAGTTTTTACAATATGAGCAATAGCTCATAGGCAAAAATAATGCTGTCAGTGTTCTCAGATTTCCAGTGGTTTGGATTGATAACATACTGGATTTTAGACTTGCAGGTAAGTATGGATGACCTGCATGTCCTTCGAGCAATAGTCCCTAAATATATTTTCTTTTTAGTTAAACTTCTGGTAAACGCTGAGTATCAGTGACCACCAACTAATAGTCCCTCGTTGATAAACTAAGGTGCAGCTGGTGTCTATTATCAATCAAGTAGAGGTGAATCCTATTTAGAGTTGACGATCAAGCAACACACTAGTATTTAGTGCAGGGTTTTGAGTCAGACGGACATTTCAGATCCTAACTCCGTAACTCAACTAACTGCAGTAATAAGCAAGTTAAAAATTTCATGAAGTCTCAGAGTTCTCTTCTACAAAATGTGAGTAACTTTAGTATCTGTCTTGTAGGGTTGTTGTTGGGATTAAATATGGTTATACAAGTAAAGTATTTAACATAGTAACCGGTGTATAGTCAGTGCTCAATAAATATTATTATTATTATTATCTTTATAAAGCTAAAGAGCCTAATGAGGACTTGTGTCTAGAAATCAGGCCATCAGACATCTGCTTCCAGGTGAGCTGAGACAGCACCCACCAAACGTGTTCCAGGACCCAAATAAAATCTTAACCTTAGACTACATAGCTTTTGAATTAACTCCTAGATTCCAGTGTATTCTATACCAGTGCATCTCAAGTGTTAGTCTGTGGATCAGTGTTTGTCCATAATGAAGTTTTCATGGGTAAGGTGAACAACAAAAACAACAAAAACCTGCATAATTAGATTGGCTGTGTTCCCAGTACCTTTCTCTATCTTTAGGTTAATTTCTGTTTCTTGTAGAAAGCATTTAGTTGGAACTTTTCAAAACCATGGTGATAATCTCTGGTTTTTAAACCTCTGGGAAGGGAGGTAGTTAGAATATCTACATTTAATGTAATTGGTGATAGTTTTGAGTTTAAACCTACTTTTTTATTTTGGCACTCTCTCTCTCTCTCTCTCTGTCTCTCTGTCTCTCTGTCTCTCTGTCTCTCTCTCTCTCTCTCTCCCCACCCCCACCCCTTGACGGAATCTCACTCTGTCACCCAGGCTGTTGTGCAGTGGTGAGATCTCAGCTCACTGCAACCTCTGCCACCAGGTTTCAAGCAACTCTCCTGCCTCAGCCTCCCAAGTAGCTGGCATTACAGGCACATACAACCACACCCAGCTAATTTTTGTATTTTAGTAGAGACAGGTTTTCACAATGTTGGCCAGGCTTATCTCAAACTCCTGGCCTCAAGTGATCTGCCTGCCTTGGCCTCCCAAATTGCTAGGATTATAGGTGTGAACCACCGTACCCAGTTTTGGTGTTTGTTTTCTATTTGTTGTGTATGCTTTCTATTAATCTGTTTTTCCTTTCTTGCCTCCCTTTGGGTGGATCAATTATTATATTTTAAAGTATTATCTTTTATCTCCTCTATCTCTTTTTAGTTATGCCTTTGTGTTTATGATTAATCTAGAGATTATAATCTTCACTTTCACCTATCACAGTCTACCTTCAAAAGGTATTCTACCACATTACAAATAATGTAAGCATCTCATAACAGTACACTTCTGATTCCTCTTCCCAGCTTTTGTACTCTTTAATATCATGTTTTATTTCTACAAATGTCATAAACCACATGATTCATTGTCATTTTTACTTTCAATAATCAGTTGTCTAAGAGAGATATATTCTTTAAAGACATTATATATGATTATAAACATTATTTACAACTCATTTCTATGTAATTACAAATAAGTATTTTTTTAAAAAAAGGTTCTTTATATTACCTACCTTTTATTTTTTCTAGTACCTTTCTTTTCTTCCTATATATTCATATTTCTATCTGATGTTATTTCCCTTTAGCCTAATACACTTCTTTTAGCATTTCCTATAGTGTAGGTCTGGTGGAAACAAATTATCTTAGTTTTTGTCCAAGCATCTCTTCATTTCCTTTCAGATTTAAATAATATTTTTGCTGGATATAAAATTCTAGGTTGATAGGGTTTTCTTGGCTTATTTTTTAAGCACTTTAAAGTTGATGCTCCATTATCTTCCGACTTTCAGTATTTCTGATAAACACTCAGAGATTATTTTTATCTCCTCCTCCCCTTTCCCTTGCATAGGATATGTCTTGTTTCCTGTGGCTGTTTTCAAGAACATATTCTTGCCTTTGGTTTTACTGGTATGCCTACATATGCTTTTCATTTTTGTTTTATTTTATTATTATTGTTTATTATTGTTTATTTTTTTGTAAAGACAAGGTATCCTGTGTTTCCTAGGCTGGTCTTGAATTCCTGGGCTCAAGGGATCCACCTACCTTGGCCTCCCAAAGTGCTGAGATTACAGATGTGAGCCACTGTACCTGGTCAGTTATTATTTTTTAATTTCAACTCTTATTTTAGATACAGGGAGTACATGTGCAGATTCATTGCATGGGCATTACACCCAGGTAGTGAGTATTACACATGGTTTTCTTTATGTTTATCCTCCTTCAGTTTCAATGAGCTCTTTGGATCTCTGGGAGAAGTCTTAACAATCATCTTTTCAAATATTTCTTCTGCCACATTTTCTCTCCTTTCTCATTCTGGAATTTTGATTTTAGATGTTATACCATTTTCTACTGACCCACATTTACCAAATGCATTATCCCCCCCCATCTTGTGTTTTAGTTTGTATAATTTCTATTGACATGTCTACAAATTCATTGGTTCTTTCTTCTGCTGTGTTCAATCTGATAAGGAGCCCACTGAACATTTTTTTCTGTCTCAAAATTAGTTGTTCTCTTTTTTGATATGTATTTAAGGTGTATGACATGATGTTTTGATATGCATACACATAGTAAAAATTCTTTATATCTGATATTCTATTTTTTCTAACATTGCCATTTGGCTCATATATTTATTATAGAGTATCATATATAGTACATAATATAAAAATATAGTATAGTAAATATATATTATATAGCATAGTACAGTAATATGTTTTATATACAGTATAGTACATATATACACTTATATGAATATAAATATATACTAAAGTATAAATATATACTATATATATAAAATATATATTATATATACTATAAAGGTTTCAATTTCACTTCTGAAATTTCATCTATTCAAGCATGTTGCCTTTTTCAATACACTCTTCTTTTTTTATTTTTTAATTAAAAAATTTTTTTAAAGAAAAAGAAAAGAAAAAAGAAGGAAAAAAGAGAATGAAGGAAAGGGAAAAAGAAGAAAAAAAAAGGGAGAGAGAACGGGAATCTTGCTCTATTGCCCAGGCTAGAATGCAGTCCAAAAATGGGTATCGAAAAGCTCTTTTATACTAAGAATTGTGTTATACAATGGAGACAGAAGGGAATAAGGGAGGAAAATAACAAACAGCCAACCAATATTTCATTTAAACCTATGAAATGCTATGCAATTGCTGGGGAGTGATTTACTCCCAACCATGTGGTCACTTTTAGAATAGATGTGATGTGTTACTGAAGAAAATGTATGTTTTGTGGATTTGGAGTAGAGTTCTGTAAATGTTTATTAAGTTTACTTGTTCGAGGTCTAAGTTCAAGTCCCAGGTATCCTTGTTAACCTGTCTCACTGATCTGTCCAATATTGACAATGTAGTGTTAAAGTCTCCCACTATTATTGTGTGGGAGTCCAAGTCTCTTTGTAAGTCACCAAGAAGTTGCCCTATGTATCTGGGTGCTCCTATATTGGGTGCGCATAGACTTAGGATCATTAGCTCTTCCCATTACATTGATCCCTCTACCTTTATACCATGTGCTTCTTATCTCTTTTGTTTCTATTACTTTAAAGTCTATTTTATCAGACGAGAATTGCAACTCTTGCTTTTTTTTTTTTCTCTCCATTTGGTTGGCAAATCTTCCTCCATCCCTTTGTTTTGAGTCTGTCTATATCCTTGCATGTGAGATGGATCTGGATGCAGCTTACCGATGGGGTTTTTGGAATGGCTGATACTGGTTGTTCCTTTCTGTATATAGTGCCTCTTTCAGAAGCTCTTGTAAAGCAGGCCTGGTGGTAATGAAATCTCTGAGTACTTGCTTGTTTGTAAAATATTTTATTTTTCCTTCACTTATGAAACTTAGTTTGGCTGGATATGAAATTCTAGGTTGAAAGTTCTTTTCTTTAAGAATGTTGAATATTGGCCCCCACTCTCTTCTGGCTTGTAGGGTTTCTGCTGAGAGATCTGCTGTGAGTCTGACAGGCTTCCCCTTATGGGTAACCTGACCTTTCTCTCTGGCTGCCCTTAGTATTTTCTCCCTCATTTCAACCCTGGTGAATCTAGTGATTATGTGCCTTGGGGTTGCTCTTTTTGAGGAATATCTTTGTGCTGTTCTCTGTATTACCTGGAGTTGAGTATTGTCCTGCTTTGCTAGGTTGGGAAAGTTTTCCTGGATAATGTCCTGAAGAATATTTTCCAGCTTGGATTCATTCTCTTTGTCACATTCAGGTACACCTATCAAGCATAGATTAGGTCTTTTCACATAGTCCCATATTTCTTGGAGACTTTGCTCATTCCTTTTTACCCTTTTTTCTCTAATCTTGCCTTCTCATTTTATTTCGTTAAGTTGGTCTTTGACCTCTGAAATCCTTTCTTCTGCTTGACCAATTCGACTATTAAAACTTGTGCATAGTTCGTGAAGTTCTCGTATTGTGTTTTTCAGCTCCATTAATTCATTTATATTCCTTTCTAAATTGTCCATTCACGTTAACATTTTGCCAAACCTTTTTTCAAGGTTCTTAGTTTCCTTGCATTGGGCTAGAACATGTTCTTTTAGCTCACGGAAGTTTCTCATTATCCACCTTCTGAAGCCTAATTCTGTTGATTCCTCACATTCATTCTCAATCAGGCCTTGTTCAATTGATGATGAGGAACTGCAATCCTCTGTAGGAGGAAAAGCATTCTGATTTCGGGTGTTTTCAGGCTTTTTGCGCTGGTTTCTTCCCATCTTTGTGGTTTTATCCACCTGTCGTCTGTGTAATTGCTGACTTTCAGATTAGGTCTCTGAGTGGACGTCCAGCTTGTTGGTGGTAAAGTGTTTTCTGTTTGTTAGTTTTCCTTCGGCGGACGCCCCTCCCCCACAGAGCTGGACCTTCCCTGGTTCAGCTGTACTTGCTGTGAAAGTCTCAATCCTCAGCAGTTCCAATTGCTGTTTTTTTTTGTTGTTGTTTTTTTTTTTGTGGGGAGGGACCAGCCTTCCCCTGCGGCGACCCACTACGCTGGCTGAAACAGTGGCGTTAAGATTCGTGGTGCTTTTCTGCCCGGGAATCTCCCGGTCTGGTTCCCCACTTCAGTCCACTTTTCAATCAGCTGAATGGGAGACTCTGCCTTCCTGGAGCTCCAACGCCAACCAAAAGGGCACTCAGTCCCGTATACTCTGGACTGAGAACCGCCGCGTCGGGGCGCCTGCAAAACGGCCGTGCCGGCCAAAAGTGTCGTGCTGGCGACCCGTGGGGCTCCTCTGCTGGGAATCTCTTGGTCCGTGGGCAATAAAAATTCATCTGAAAATATGGCATCCACTCACTCTCTGCGCTTTCAGTGGGAGCTACAATCCTGAGCTGCTGCTAATCGGCCATCTTGGATCTCTCCTCTCAATACACTCTTTTTTTTTATCATTGTTATAATAAAGTCCTTCTCTAATAATTCTAACATTAAAGTCTTCTTTGAGTCTTGTTACATTGACTATTTTCTCTCTTGATGGGTCACATCTGCCTTTATCATATGTGTAAAATTGTGAGAATATATAAATAATATCTAGGCCCCCAAAAATACATGCCTCATTTTGATTATGGCCATTAGTGTGGGAAACTGAGTCAAACTAAGTTAGAGATGAGCGAAGTCTGCACCTTTTTGTGGCTTTAGTGAGATACAGTTCACTATTGACTGCAAATGAGGGCAAGATTGCAACTTTCCTTTAAGAAGGGCTTGTGTACGAGTAAATGTGGGGTTTCTTTTACTTCTCTTTATCTTCTCTTATCCTTCAACCAGCCCAGTGCATATTTGCCTGGTGAATAGGATGGTTCTCTCTCAGCTCTTCAGCCTCTTCTCCAGCCATAGGCAGCTGCTGTCTTGTATGCAGTGGAGGCTTGGAGTGACAGTGGCCATGTTTCTCAGTTCTATGGCTCTCTCTCTGCTTGTGCTTCAGGTGGCGGTCTCGCTTTGCTTTCCTACTTCCTTTCCCAGCTGTGGTGGCTGCTGCATAAAACTCAGTGAAGTCCTGCTGTGCCTGAAGGTTTCCTTCTCAGTTTGTCTGTTCTGCCCCAAGATCTCACCATGCTCTGTGCTCCTGCGTGCTGTGTATAGGAGGAGAGGGCAGGTGGTCTTTCTCAGATTTTCTTCATCTCCTTCAGACACAGACAACTGCTGCCCCATAATCTGGTTTAAAGGTATTGTTAAAAGAGATTGCTAAGTTACCAAACTACCTGTGTGAGGTTGATGAGTTGCTACAAAAACCAAATCCAGAACTACCTTTGTGAGTTGATGAGTTACTACAAAAATCAAGACCCAGGAGGTGGTCACAAAGAAACTTGTAAAATTTAACTTATGCTAATTTTCTCATTAAAAAAAAGCTTAGTGACATACAAGCTATAAATTCTTTTAGGTAGATAGAAACATTGAACATGGGAATATGAACTTTGTACATAAATTTCTACAGGCCAAGATCTTGGCTGCTACCTAGGTGACTCACTTCTAGATTTATAAAGCAAGGTCAACTTGGTTTTGATCTGTTGCAAGCCACGTACTATATTGGGGCTTGAAACAGTGCCTCACGTTGTATGGTGGATATGGACTTAAGCCAAAACAATGATCCCATTCAGAACCACAAGAAGATAAGTTACTTAGGAATTGTGATGGTTAATTTTATGTATCAACTTGACTGGTTTAAGGGATACCCAAGTATTTGTTAAAACAGTATTTCTGAGTGTGTCCATTAGGATGTTTCTGAAAGAGATTAGCATTTGAATCAGTAAACTGAGTGTGAATAAGGTCCACCTTCACTAATTAGTTGGGCATCATCCAATCAGTTGAGAGTCTGCAGAGAACAAAAGGCAGAGAAATAGCTAATTCATTCTCTCTTCTAGAGCTGGGACATCCATCTTCTCTTGCCCTTAGACCTCAGAGCTCCAGGTTCTCAGGGCTTTGAACTCCAGAACTTACACTAGTGGCCTCCCTGGTTTTCAGGCCTTTGGACACAGACTGAGTTACACCAGACATCCCTCGTTCTCCAGCTTGCAGACAGCAGATTGAGGAACCTGGGGCTCATAATCACATGAGCCAGTTCCTATAATGAATCTCCTCTTAGATCTATCCTATTGATTCTATGTCTTTGGAGAGCCAGGATTAATATACGGGAATAAAGTTAATAAGATATATATACACACACACACACACACACATATATATGATATAGAAGTTAATAACATATGTTATATACACACACTATTTATATATATTATATAATATAATTTAAATATATATAATTTAAATATATATTATATAATATATATAATTTAAATATATATAATTATTATATATTATATAATATATATAATTATTATATATATTATATAATATATATAATTTAAATATATATAATTATATTATGTATATAATATAGTGTGTGTATATATTATAACATATATATGTTATGAACTTTTATATCATATATATATGATATAGATAAAAATACATAAAGTATATATATATATACTTTAATGAAGACAACTTTAGACATTTACTTCCATTTAGGATGTAGAAAGTCATAAGAGAATATTGCTCCCACCCTAACAGTGCGAACTTTTTCCTTTTAGAGTATAAATGCAAAACTATGTAAATGAACAAAAATACAGAAAATGATGAACTCCTTTAAGGCAATGTATTTACGTCTGTTCTCACACAGCTATAAACAACTACCTGAGACTGAGTAATTTACGAAGAAAAGAGGTTTAATTGACTCACAGTTTCACAGGCTTAAAAGGAAGTATGGCTGGGAGGCCTCAGGAGACATACAATCATGGTGGAAGGTGAAGGAGAAGCAAGAAGCTTCTTCACACTGTGGCAAGAGAGAGGGAGGGAGAGAACAAAAGGGAAATGCCACATACTTCTAAACCATCATATCTCCTGAGAACTTATTCACTATCTTGAGAACAGCAAGGGGAAATCCACCTCCATAATCCAATCTCTTCCCACCAGATCCCTCTCTTGACTCATGGGGATTACACTTTGACAGGAGATTTGGGTGGGGACACAGAGTCAAACCATATCAGGTTAGAAGAGTCACAAGGCTTCATTGACCCATGTTGAAATAGCGGCACAAGGAGAAAGATGAGAGTAAGAAGAAACAGTTGAATTTTTTTTTTTTTTTTTTTTTTTTTTGAGCTGGAGTCTTGCTTTATCTCCCAGGCTGGAGTGCAGTGGTATAATCTCCGCTCACTGCAACCTCTGCCTCCTGGGTTCAAGCAATTCTCCTGCCTCAGCCTCCTGAGTAGCTGGGATTACAGGCATGCAGCATTATGACTGGCTAAGTTTTGTAATTTTAGTAGAGACAGGGTTTCACCATGTTGGCCAGGCTGGTCTTGAACTCCTGACCTCAGGTGATCCACCTGCCTCAGCCTCCCAAAGTGCTAGGATTATAGGTGTGAGCCACCACGCCTGGCCCAAAACAGTTAAATTTTTAACAAATATTTAAAGGCTACGTGTGGGCTGGCATGATAGTCTACAATTGGAGCCTCACCACGGAGAACTTCTATAGCCATCAACCTTCTCTTTCCCAAGAACCTTCACCAAGGACTCATGGGAAAGACAGGGCAGAGATGGGGTGGAACCAGAGATCTGAGAGACAGCCCCCTGAGGCATGCTGGACTGATGAAAGCTGAAGTCAGGGCATGAAACCTGACAGTGATGTATCTGAGGTTTGTTATTATTTTTCTCTTGGAAAGCAGATGAGATTACCAGACCATGAAAGATATGGCTCCAGTTCTCACTTTGTTTTCTCCATGCTCTTTTCTGTACAACCTCATGTCTTCCCATTTATGCTTGACACTCCCATGCTCTGTTTCAACTGCTACCCTTTTCTCTTCCCCCTTCAAAAGTAACTGATATCCTGACTTCTAATACTACAGTTTAGCTTTTCTGTTAAAATTATATACATAAATCACATAGTGTGTATTCTTTTGTGTCTGATTTCTTTCACCAAACATTGTACTCTTGAGAGTCATTCATGTTGGTACACGTGCCTGTAATTTGTTTATGTTTCTGTAGAGTATAAGTGATATGGTTTGGCTGTGTCCTCACCCAAATCTCAGCTTAAATTGTATCTCCCAGAATTCCCACATGTTATGGGAGAGACCCAGGGGGAAGTAATTGAATCATGGGGACTGCTTTTTCCCTTGCTATTCTTGTGATAGTGAATAAGTCTCATGAGATCTAATGGGCTTATCAGGAGTTTCTGCTTTTGCTTCTTCCTCATTTTCTCTTGCTGCTGCCATGTAAGAAGTGTTTTACCTCCCTCTATGATTCTGAGGCTTCCCCAACCATGTAGAACTGTAAGTCCAATTAAACCTTTTTTCTTCCAGTCTTGGGTATGTCTTTATCGGCAGTGTGCAAATGAACTAATACAGTAAATTAGTACCAGTAGAGTGAGGCATTGCTGAAAAGATACCTGAAAACATGGAAGCAACTTTGGAACTGGGTAACAGGCAGAGGTTGGAACAGTTTGGAGGGCTCAAAAGAAGACAGGAAAATGGGGGAAAGTTTGGAACTCCCCCAGAGACTTGTTGAATGGCTTTGCTCAAAACGCTGATAGCAATATGGACAATAAGATCAAGGCTGAGATGGACTCAGGTGGAGATGGGATCTTATTAAGAACCAGAACAAAGGTGACTCATGTTATGTTTTAGCAGAGACTGGTGGCATTTTGCCCCTGCCCTAGCAATCTGTGGAACTTTGAACTTGAGATGATTTAGGGTATCTGGCGGAAGAAATTTCTAAGCAGTAAAGCATTCAAGAAATGACTTGGGTGCTGTTAAAGGCATTCAGTTTTAAAAGGGAAACAGAGCATAAATGTTTGGAAACTTTGCAGCCTGACAATGTGATAGAAAAGAAAATCCCATTTTCTGAGGAGAAATCCAAGCCTGCTACAGATATTTGCATAAGTAACAAAGAGCTAAATATTAATCCCCAAGTCAATGGGGAAAATGTCTCCAGGGCATGTCAGAGGTCTTTGAAGCAGGATCCCATCACAGGCCTGTAGGTTTAGGAACCAAAAATGGTTTTGTGGGCTGGACCCAGGGGCCCCGTGCTGTGTGCAGCTTAGGGACTTGGTGCCCTGTGTCCCAGCCATGGCTGAAAGGGCCCAATGTAGAGCTTGGGCCATGGCTTCAGAGGGTACAATCCCCAAGCTTTGGCAGCTTCTACATGGTGTTGAGACTGCAAGTGAACAGAAGTCAAGAATCGAGGTTTGGGGACCTTTGCCTAGATTTCAGAAGATATATGGAAATGCCTGGATGCCCAGGCAAAAGCTTGGTGTGGGGGTAGGGCCCTCATGGAGAACCTCTGCTAGGGCAGTGTGGAAGGGAAATGTGGGGTTGGAGCCTCCACACAGAGTCCCTACTGGGGCACTGCCTAGTGGAGCTGTGAGAAGAGGGCCGCTGTCCTCCAGACTCCAGAATGGGAGATCCACCAACAGCTTGCAATATGGGCCTGGAAAATCCACACTCAGTACTAGCCCATGAAAGCAGCTGGGAGGGAGGCTGTATCCTGCAAAGCCACAGAGGCAGAGCTGCCCAAGACCATGGGAACCACTTCTTGCATCAGCGTGACCTGGATGTGAGACCTAGAGTCAAAGGAGACCATTTTGGAGCTTTTAAACTTGACTGTCCCACTAGATTTTGGACTTGCATGGGCCCCATAACTCCTTTGTTTTGGCCAATTTCTCCCACTTGGAATGGCTGCATTTACCCAATACCTGTACCCCCATTGTATCTAGGTAGTTACTTGTTGCTTTTGATTTTACAGGCTCATTGGTGGAAGGGACTTGCCTTGTCTCAGATGAGACTTTGGATTGTGGACTTTTGGGTTAATGCTGAAATGAGTTAAGACTTTGGGGGACTGTTGGGAAGACATGACTGGTTTCAAAATGTGAGGACATGAGATTTGGATGGGCCAGGGCAGAATGATATGATAGGGCCAAGGGAGGAATGATGTGGTTTGGCTGTGTCCCCACCAAAATCTCAACCTGAATTGTATCTCCCAGAATTCCCATGTGTTGTGGGGAGGGACCCAGGGGGAGGTAATTGAATCATGGGGGCCAGTCTTTTGTGTGCTATTCTTATGATAGTGAATAAGTCTCATGAGATCTGATGGGTTTATCAGGGGTTTCTGTTTTTGCTTTTTCCTCATTTTCTCTTTCTGCCACCACATAAGAAGTGCCTTTTACCTTCTGCCATGATTCTGAGGCCTCCCCAGCCATGTGGAACTGTAAGTCCAATTAAACCTTTTTTCTTCCAGTCTTGGGTGCCTTTATCAGTGGTGTGAAAATGGACTAATACAATGCAGAATTGTTCATGTTGCTGTACAGTATAAAGAATTGTATTAGCACCACAATTTATTTATCTGTTCTGTTTGTTAATGAACATTTGAGTTATTTCCAGTTTTTTGGCTACTATGAATAATGCTGATATGAATATTCTTGGAAATATTTTTTGGTGAAAACATACATATTCCTGTTGGGTGTGTACCTAAGAGTGGATTTGCTGGGTGACAGGATATATCTATTTTAAAATCTAGCAAATAATTCCCAAGAGTTTCCCAAAGTAGTTGAATCAACTTACACTCCTTCTGGTACTATGTAAGAGTTTGCATTGTTCTACATCTTCATCAAAACTTGGTAGTGTCAGTGTTTTAAAATTAAACCATTCAGGTACGTTTGTATTGGCATTTTATTGTGCATGTTTTAACTTTTTTAAAAATTAAAAATAAAACATTCATAGAAAGAAGTGCCAAACTGTTAGTATACATTTTGATAAATTTTCCCAGGACAATGAATACACCATGTAACCAGCACTCATGGAACATTAAAAAAATAGAACATTACCGGCACCTAGGGATCCCCCGTGATGCTCTGTTTCAGGCACTACCTATCCCAGACATAACCACTATGCTCACTTCTTCTTCTTCTTCTTTTTTTTTTTTTGGAGATGGAGTCTCACTCTGTTGCCCAGGCTGGAGGACAGTGACACAACTGCAACCTCTGCCACCTGTATTCAAGCAATTATCATGCCTCAGCCTCCCGAGTAGCTGAGACTACAGGCGCCCACCACTACACCTGGCTATTTTTTGTATTTTTAGTAGAGATGGGGTTTCACCGTGTTAGCCAGGATGGTCTTGATCTCCTGACCTTGTGACCCACCCATCTTGGCCTCCCAACATTATGTTCACTTCTGACATCACACATTAGTCTTGCCTGTTTAGTACATTATGTACATGGAATCAAAATACCTTTTTATGTCTGGAGGTTTTTTTTGCACAACATTATGTTTGTAAAATTTATCAATATATTTGGGTGTAGCTGTAGTTTGGTCATTCTCATTGTTGCATAATATCTAATCCTATAAATTTACCATGATTCATTTTTCTATTCTATTGTTGATGAGCACTTTGGTAGCTTTCACCTTTGGGTATCATGACTACTGCTGCCACAAATATTCTGATATATGTCTTCTAGTGAACATATGCATGCATATCTGTTGGGTGTATTTCTAGGAGTGAAACTGCTGGATCATAAAGTATGCATATGTTCACATTAGTAGATACTGCCATTTTTAAAAGTGATACCAATTTACACTCCTGCTACTAGTGGAGAAGAGTTTTTATTGCTCCTTAATCTTGAGTAGACTTTTTATTTTTTGTCTTTCATTTTAGAAATTCTTGTAGGTGTTTAGCAGTATCTTTAACTCCTCTTAATATTTATTGATTCATTTGAATATTCTCTTTTATATGAAACTCCTGTTCAAATTTCCCCACCCATTTTTTCTGTTGATTTGCAGGAGTTCTTTATATATTCTGAAGATGACTCTTCTATTGGTTTCATGTGCTGTAAATATGTTCTCTCACTCTGTGGCTTGCCTTTTTACTCTTTATAATCATGTACTTTGAACATACATCTTTAATTTTAATGTAGTCAAATTCATTAGTCTATTATTTTATGATGAGTGTGTTTCTGTTCCAGTTAAGAAATCTCTACTTACCTCTAGGTCATGAAGATAGTCATCTATTTTGTTCTAGAAGCCTTGTCATTTTGTCTGTCACATTTAGATGTACTATCACTTGGAATATTGTTTCCTGAATGGTGCAAGGTAGATTTATATTTAATTTTTAAAATTAAATATGAATAGTCAATGGATGCAGAATGATTTCTTGAAACAAAATCTCCTTGTGAATTTGCTGCTCTGACATATCTGACCTGGCCAGGGGCTTTAGCTGGCACCTCCTAGGCTGGCCAGAAGGAAGGAAGCACTGTTATATCTTGCTACATTTCATCTCAGATACAAGCACAGAAACTCCTAGGTGACCACAGTACAGTAAAAGAAAGGCTATATCTGTTAATAATATTTTATTGAAGATTCAGGAACACTGAAAGGGTGTAGTTATACTACAGGCAGGTGGTCTACGGCAAGTCACCTAACCTCTCTATGACACAGTTTCTCCATCTGTGAAGTGGGGATAATGGGAGTATCTATCTCAATGTTGTTGAGATTTGCTGCACAAAAGCATGTTAAAGCACAATGCCCAGCAGGTGGTCAGCATCCCCACCCACAAATGTTAGTATTTATACTATGAGACACAGAAAATATTTTAGTAAATATTTGTGACCAAGTCATAGCTAACTCTTGGAAGCCTGCCTGGTCTGCACTTAGATTAAACAAACATGTAAAAATCAGAGGTTTAGTCATAGTGACCACTCATTCCTTTCTGTACACATGGATAGTGCTTGATTTCATGGGGTTCATTTGGGCAATAACACATGGATAAGCCTTTCCCTGATTCACTGGGGTCTTATCAAAACACTCAGAATGGTTTCTTTTTGCCAATGTTTGATTCATGGAAATTTTAGAACCCACCATTCTCCCATGGAGGGCAGTGAGGAAGGCATATGTGATAGGGTTATTTAGTCATGGTGCTTCCTATGTCCAGATGTTTTATCTCCACTGTCCAGAAGCAGAAGGCTTTTCCTCACTGTGTCTGCAAATTTATTTAGAAACCACACTTCAGCTGAAAGCTTCAGCCACCTGACATTTCCCACTCATTAACTCCCTAGAGGAGAACAAAGATACAAGGAGAGGGAAGCAGAGTGACCCCATGTTATCTCATCCCTCCTGGCATGGTCATAGGTTTTCCTGACACGCTTCAGATCCCTTTCTCATTCTCCACCTCTGGTCCCCAGCACTATCCTGACTTCCCATTCCAGCAGACAGAGTTACCCAAAACCACTGAGTGAGGACCTGTGTGGTCTGGAGACCTGTCCCAGCTGTGATGCTTTAACCTTTCTTTGCCAGGACTCTTTAGGGCCCTTTGTGCTCCAAGGGAACAGGGAAGTCTCTCTCCCAGCTATTCCCGCAGGGAACTCTGCTCTTTGACTTCTTCAAGTATTTTTGTCTTTCTTTCCCTCCCTCCCTCCCCCTCCCCCCTCTCTCCCCTCTCCCCTCTTTCTCTTTCTTTCTTTCCTTCTTCCTTCCTTTCTTTCCTCCTTTCCCTCTTTCTTCCTTTCTTCCTCTTCTCCCTCCCTGCCTCCCTCAATCCCCTCCCTTCCTCCTTCCTTCCTTTTTTCCTTTCTTTTCCTTTGTTTCTTTTCTCTGAGACAGAGTCTAGCTCTGTCATCCAGGCTGGAGTGTAGTTGAAGCAGGAACAGCCGCACCTCTCGGACACTGAACTAGGAAGGAAGAGGTGTTTTATTATGGCTGGGAGCCAGGTGACAATTCTTTGTCTAACAGCCAAGCTCACTTAACAAAGAAAAGCTCTGCCTTTATATAGGCTTACAACTCTAGTTATTACACGTGAAAGGATCTTAGGATTACAGCCTTAGAAGTTACACGTGAAAGGGTCTTGGGTTTACAGTCTTAGAAATTACATGTGAAAAGGGTCTTTTTTTTTTTTAGAAAGAAAAAAAAAGAGAGAAAAAGAAGGAAAAAAGGAGAATGAAAGAAAGGGAAAAAGAAGAAGAAAAGAGGGAGAGAGAATGGGAATCTTGCTCTATTGCCCAGGCTAGAATGCAGTCTAAAAATTGATCGATGGAGGAGTAGGGTGGGAGTTTGATCTTGTTTAAGTAAAAACAATGCCTTCTGGAGAGATGCCCCCATACCATGCCTGCCATCTATAGGAAAGCGATTTAGGAGGCGCCAGTCAGCCAGCCTTTTCTTCTATTGAAATGCAGTGTGGAAGTCACAGGGGAGGTGATCCTAGATGCCTGGGTCTCCTTCCTCACAGTGAAGTGATCTTGGCTCACTGCAACCTCTGCCTCCTCGGCTCAAGTGATCCTCTCATGTCAGCCTCCTGATTAGCTGGAACTACAGACACGTGCCACCACAGATGGGGTTTTGCCATATTGCTTAGGCTGGTCTCAAACTTTTGGAGTCAAACAATCCACCTGCCTCGGTCTTGCAAATTGCTGGGATTAGCAGGTGTGAGCCATAATGCCTGGCCAACCTTTTCCAAGTGTAGCAAGCAAAGCACAGCTCAAGGGGATGGAACACGTCATTACCTCTTCCCTAGTATTTAGAATATTTCCAGAGCTTTCATCGTCACATCTCATAGGTGTGACTCAGCTTCCCCATTTGTAGATGACTTGGGTTGAGGAACAGCAGTGAGTATTTTGGAATATGGGGGATGTCTATAAAAGTGAAATGCAATTTTGTCTTTTGGTATGGGATAGCTTAATGTTGGGGGACAATAGTTTTCAGGTAATGGAATAGTGTGGCTTGGGGTGTGTATGTGTGTGTATTTGTGCTAGTCCAGGGACAAATGATGAAGATAGATTAGAGTTATGCTGGTTTACAAAATACTATCAGGTTCTTTGGATTCCAGGAATGTTGACAATGTCAGGGGCTCTTTAAGTGCTGAATTTTCTGCATGTAGTCAGAATAGTTTTACATGATTTATCTATTGGGGGAGCTCTAAGAATTGTTCCAGTTTTAGTTGCAATAATGTCCCTGCAGCTTCTTCCAGTTACTGTTCGCTGACAGAGCAGTAGCACTGTCATCTTGGACAAACACCTCCACCTTAAGTTCCAGCTCTCTTTCTAACCTCATGCATTTCAAGGAAATCACTTCTTTTCTAACAGCAAGCAGCCAGAAAGAGCAGACAGTAAAACACAGATAAGATAGCTTGAGCACAGAGGGAGGGGGAAAGTCTTTTGGGTAACTGTCAAACTTCACACTGATACAATGGGCACCTATAAAACAGTGGCCCTAATAAACACATTTCTTTCACTTTAGGGGTGCACTAAGATAGGGAAGCTAAAAGCAGACTTGGGGGGGTCAGGGGTCTCCCTGCAGTTGCAGGAAGATATATGCGAACAGACACAAAAACCTTCCCTCCCAGATAAGCAAGCCAAAGAGACAGAAACATTCCAAGCTTGTGATAAGCTCTCCTGCCTTGAACCCTTAAAAACTTCTCAGTCTATAAGAGAGAATGCCTCTGATCTAACTTGGCCAGAAGCCTCTCTCATGTTTACGCTCCAGAATAAATCTGTCTTTGACTGTTAAGCCACTTTTCGTGTTTCTTTCCTCTTTCTTTAAAATTTTTTTTTTTTTTTTTTTTTTTTAAGACAGAGTCTTGCTCTGTCACCCAGGCTGGAGAGCAGTGGCACAATCTCTGCTCACCGCAACCTCCGCCTCCTGGGTTCAAGTGATTCCTGCCTCAGCCTCCCAAGTAGCTTGGACTACTGGCATGTGACACCATGCCCAGCTAATTTTTGTATTTTTAGTAGAGACAGGGTTTCACCATGTTGGCCAGGATGATCTCAATCTCTTTACTTCATGATCTGCCCACCTCAACCTCCCAAAATGCTGGAATTACAAGTGTGAGCCGCTGCACTTGGCCTTTCTTTAATTCTTACAGCCTCTATTAGTGGGCAAGGAGTCATCTGTTTTCTACAGAGCACCTCTGGCTTTTGGTCAAGAGGGAGAATGCAATCCTGGCCCTATGGATACTAGGAAGCATACTCAAGTATCTCTGTACATATCAAAGGAGATGAGGGCTTGTTCAGGAGAGAGACTAGACTTTCTGTTAATCTATGCTTTGGGATTCCTGGAAGTTGCATTCTGAGATGCTCCAGATTCACATGAAAAGAACAAGCCAAGTGTTTGGCTGGCTGTGTTTCTTTCCTCCACTCCTCTTTCCTTTCCTTATTTGCTCCCTTCCCTCCCTCCCTCCCTTTCTCCCTCCCTCCCTTCCCTCCCTTCCTCCCTCCTTTCCTTCCTTCCTTCCTTCTTTTCTTTCCTATCTCCTATTCTAAAAAGAATAGAGTTGTTTAGAAAGATACATACAACAAACAAGATAAAATAAATTAAAAATAGTTGAGGCTGGGTGCTGTGATCACATCTGTAATCTCAGCACTTTGGGAGACCAGTTGAGCCCAGGAGTTTGAGACCAGCTTGGGCAACATAGCGAGGCCCCGTGTCTATGAAAAAAAAGTCAAGTGACAAGAAGTAAAAAAAAAAAAAGTAAGGTAAGAAGAAGATGACATTCTGTGCAAGGTGAGTACACAAAGTCAGTGGGAAGGGGGGTCTTATTTAGGGATTGACAATCAAACTGATAAGACACAACAGGCTTCAGTCAGCACCACATTTATGTAGCTTTACAATAGTACAAATGATAGGCACCACACCATGCACTGCAACAGCACTGTGGAGGCCTGGCTTATCCTCTGCTCATCTTCCTGTACCTACAATCATTTCACACTGGAATATGAATAGTCACAGAGATAGCCAGACTATCTCAGCTTGGGCATTGCATCAGATCTGGGGCTTATTTGGCTTTTACATCTTGATGGTCCTGTAGCTGTCTCTGACGTGTATTTCTAGCTCTCATTTTTCTGTGCAGCTGCCTCTTGTCAGTTACTAGCAATTACTGGTTAACCAGTTACTAGTTAATGAATCAACAAAAAGGTGTAGCATGCTGGTGAACTATATAGCAGGATCCTAATTTATCATAGATCTTGTATACTGTACGTTCTTTGAATTACTGTTGCAAGAAATAAAGCTGAGAGTCAAGTCCTCAGGTTTTCTTGAGACTGAAAAAAAGATTATACTCCACATGTTAATTCTTTCCTTCCACTTTACCTCTGACTTTTGTCAATACTTCTTTGCCACTTGTTCCTTAGGCATTTGAAAGATAATTATATATATTAATTGACAAATAATAATTGTATATATTTATGGGGTACAATGTGATGTTTTGATCTATGAATATATTGTAGAAAGGTTAAATCAAGCTAATTATGATACCTAATATTTCACCTACTTATTTAAAAAATAATTCTTGGCCGGGCTCTGTGGCTCATGCCTGTAATGCCAGCACTTTGGTGGGCCAAGATGGGCAGATCACTTGATGCCAGGAGTTCGAGACCAGCCTAGGCAACATGGTGAAACCCCATCTCTATTAAAAATACAAAAATCAGCTGGGCTTGGTGGTGCACACCTGTAGTCCCAGCTACTAGGCAGGCTGAGGCACGTGAATCACTTGAACCTAGGAGGCAGAGGTTGCAGTGAGCCAAGACTGTGCCACTGCACTCCAGCCTAGGTGACAGAGCAAGACACTGTCTCAAAAAAAATTCTTTAAAAAGGTTTTATTTAATTGTAATTGACAAATAATAATCACATATTTATGAGGGCATAATGTGATGTTTCTACACACATATACATTATGTAATGATCAAGTCAAGCTAATTAACATATTACCTCAAATGTTTATCACTTCTTTGTGATGAGAACATCTAAAATCCACTCTTTCAGCTATTTTGAAATCTATAATACGTTATTGTTCACTATAGCCATCACACTGTGCAACCAATCCCTGAACCAGTCCTCCTGATGAACTGAAACTATGCACCCTTTGAGCAATGTTTTGCCTTTCCCTATCCATTCCCCTATCCCCATCCTCTGCTAATCACCATTCTACTCTTTACTTCTATGAATTTGACTGTTTTAGATTGCACTTATAAGTGAGATCATGTGGTATTTGTTTTTCTGTGCCTGGCTTATTTCACTTAATGTCCCCTAGATTCATCCATGTTGTCACAAACGACAGAATCACCTAGCTTAGAAAGTAATTCTTAATGTAGTAACTTCTACAACATTTTATGCACAAAAATAGACGTTTTAAAACTCTGCAACCATGAGGACCTGAGCAGTTGGATGAGCAGTTGGATTTCCTTCCCAATAATCACAGTGAGCCATGAGTATGTTTCTGTAAAAATTTCTGAAATACCTTTTTTAATTGGACTATTCTCCCTCCTCCCTTTTGTCCACTATCACCTGCATTTTTATTTATTTATTTATTTTTGAGATGGAGTTTTGCTCTTGTTGCCCAGGCTGGAGTATAATGGTGCAATCTCAGCTCACCACAACCTCCACCTCCTGGATTCAAGCGATTCTCCTGCCTCAGCCTCCCAAGTAGCTGGGATTACAGGCATGCACCACCATGCCTGGCTAATTTTGTATTTTTCGTAGAGATGGGGTTTCTCCATGTTGGTCAGGCTGGTCTCAAACTCCTGACCTCAGGTGATCGACCCACCTTGGCCTCCCAAAGTGTTCGGATTACAGGCGTGAGCCATTGCACCCGGTCTCGCCTGCATGTTTTATAGGCTTCAACAGAGGTGTTGAGCTGCATATGTTACTTTTCTAAAGGTGAATTTAGTTCTTTCTTTGGCCAGTAATTCTCCATGAGTATTGTATCACCTGAAACTTTTAGTTTGACTTCTCAAAATACCTTTTTATTTTGGCAATCATTTTCATTTATTTTTTATAATATAGTCTACAAATTCATTATTACCTGTAGCAGAAAGATTAGACAATGTTCAGGACATTAATTCTAATCATGTCAATTTCCTAACCTTCTCAGCAGAAATACCATTTTCTCATATACATTTCCCATACTGGTGTAATTACTAGAGGTCATTGCTCAGTAAAGTCTAGGTTCACTCTGGTCTGGGGGCATAATTACACTTCATCCACCAAGGAATAAGTTTCATAGTAACTCAGGTTCCAGGTATCATTGTGGAGCACTGCCCATCTGTCTACAATTGGTAGAGTTTGAACCAGTTAAGGATCATCTTTGGATCATCCAAGGTCATACCAATTGTATCATGGAGTCAAACCCGTTTCAACTTTTTGACACTGTTTCTCTGAGGGAGTAGTGTAGATAGCATGCTTACCAGTCATCCTGCCATATGCCATAGGTTAGGTTGGCCATAGTGTTCCCCCCAAGCATACCTCCTCTTGCCTAAGCCTGCAGCACAACTGGTCACTGCTGTTTAAATATATCAGGTGCTTTTGCTGTTGAGATGGCAATTGTTCCTTCCTTGGTGAGTGTATGGATTCTTGCCCAGAGTTATTGACAGGCAAGATGCTGAGTCAGTTGGGTAAAATGCATAGTTTATTCAAACACTGTGATATGATTTGAATATTTGTCTTGCCCAAATCTCATGTTGAAATGGAATCCCATGGAAATTGGAGGTGGGGTATAGTGGGAGGTGTTTGGGTCATGGGGTGTGTTCTTTTGAATCTGGTTGTTTAAAAAGTGTGTGGTGGCTGGGTGCAGTGGCTCATGGCTGTAATCTCAGCACTTTGGAAGGCCAAGGCTGGTGGATCACCTGAGGTCAGGAGTTCAAGGACAGCCTGACCAACATGGTGAAACCTCTACTAAAAATACAAAGATTGGCTGAGTATTATGGCGCATGCTTGTAATTACAGCTACTCGGAAAGCCGAGGCAGGAGAATCACTTGAACTTGGGAGGTGGAGGTTGCAGTGAGCCATGATTGTGCCATTGCACTCCAGCCTGGGCAACAAGAGCAAAGCTTCATCTCAAAAAAAAAAAGAAAGAAAGAAAGAAAGAAAAAGAAAACAAAGTGTGCGACACCTGCCCGTATCCCCGCCTTGTTCCTGCTCTTTTCATGTGACCTGCCTGCTCTGGCTTTGCCTTCCACCATGAGTAAAACTCCCTGAGGCCTCCCCTAGAAGCTGAGCAGATGCTGGTGCCATGTTTGTGCAGCCTGCAGACCCGTGAGCCAATTTTTTTTTTTAAACCTCTTTTCTTTATAAATTACCCAGTCTCAGGTATTCCTTTACAGGCATACAAGAATGGTCTAACACATTGCTTCATCATATTTCTAGGCCAAATGCCAAGTTCAGTGAGTTTCCTGGAAGAGGCCTCCCCCCTAGTGACCATTTAGACCACAAGCATGAGTCTCCAGAGAAGTCATTTCTACTTGACATGCTTAACCAAGTTCCCAACCTCCTAAATCCCTCTTGGTACTCTGGACCAATGCTGGGTCTGTGATCACAAATGTTGCTGCCCTGAGTACTTGTATGTAGTTTACTTGAATTAGGCTGTATCACATCTAAAGAGTACTGTGTTCCTCAAGAGATTGTAGGGTTATCATGCTCAGTTCCCAGGGGCTGTTCAGTTCAAGCATCCCAAAGGCTTCCCATAATAATCATATTGGAAGTTCCAGGGTGAGATCATCATTGATACGTAACAACCATGTCATGTCAATATTCTCGTCTCAGACATCATTATGATTTTTTGAATGCCTGCCTGCATTGTTTTCCAAACACATTACTATATGCTGTAGTTAAAAGGGCAATTTAGATTCCATTATATTAGGCAGACAACAGCAGTGGTGTCTCCCTCATGCCCAGGTATTTGCTTTAACAATGGGATGTCGTCCTGGTTTACAACAATATGATGCAGAGCTGTTAGCTGACAGTCACACTATGTCCAGTGAGGTTCAAAGGCAGGAATCCTCTTAGTGCTACAGCGAATCAGCATGATACACCCGAGAATAAAATGTGACTAAAACAATAATCCCAACCTGCTGTTACTTAGGCAGGTCATCAAAGAACTCTGTCTTCTCTCCAAATCTCGTATATAACGTCTCAGGTAATTGTTGCCATGTGACTTCAGTCCAATCCTCCTTATCAGGGGGAAATAAATCTTGGGGTATCTCCTTGTGTTGGCTGTGATCAGCATCATATATGAGAGAAAGAGCTAAGACTATTATTCTCCTGCTCCTGAGATAAAAATGACAGATTTCAGTGGCCAGGTGCAGTGGCTCAGGCCTGTAATCCCAGCACTTTGGGAGGCCCAGGTGGGTGGATCACCTGAGGCCAGGAGTTCAAGACCGACCTGGCTCAATGGTCGGAATGTTATGCTTTGTTGTTTAGATATATGAAGCATAGGGATCATTGCTAGGATAAGGGTAGAGAATATGTGGGCTAGGATGCTTCCTAGTTTGTTAGGAATAGATTGTAGGATTGCATATGCAAATAGGAAATATCACTTTGGTTTAATGTGAGGTGGGGTATTGAGAGGGTTGGCTAGGGTATAATTGTCTGGATTAGTTAGAAGGTCGGGTGAAAATAATACAAAGCTTATTAGAAGAAGAAGAAAATTAGACTTAGAATGTCTTTAGTTGTATAATAGGGGTTAAAGGTGATTTTGTCAGAGTCTGATGTGATTCCTGAGGGGTTATTTGATCCTGTTTCATGTAGTGAAACCTCATCTCTACTAAAAATACAAAAAATTAGCCAGGTGCGGTGACAGGTGACTGTAGTCCCAGCTACTCAGGATGCTGAGGTATGAGAATCGCTTGAACCTTTGAGGTTGAGGTTGCAGTGAGCTAAGGTCGTGTCACTGCACTCCAGCCTGGGCAATCAAGTGAGACTCCAACTCAAAACAAAAAAACTCCTTTTCCAGGTATTATTTCCCATTTTATGATCTCTTTCCATTTATTATCTGTCTTAATCCAGACTGGGCTCCTCTGGGTAGGTACCTCTGGTTCAGCTATGCTACAGGCATGTAGCAGGATTAGGCTTTCCAGAACTGCTTCTTGTGTCCATTATCAGGAAGAATCCATAGGGTTAGAAAGGCAAAGGAAGTTGGGGAATGTCTCACAGGGGAGGGGAAGCATCACCCATGATCAGCCCTCATGAGATGAAGTCTCTATCCAGCCCGTTATTTCTTTAGGAATATGCACAGTCAAGTTATTTATTTGTTTATTTTTAACTTTAGGGTTCTTTTTAAATAAAACAAATTCACCTGACAGTTCAAGTATAAAACTAACCAGTTTGGAACTTATTAATGACAATAGCACATAAATCCGTCTTTCCTCAGGAAAACAGTCTCCTCCCTGGGGCCTTGTTGGGTCACAATGCAGATCCTAAGTGCATCCTCAGTGTAACTGTCCCTCTCAGCTGCAGAAATGAAGACGTCTTTCACTAGCTGTATGGCTCTGACCAAGGATAGCAGGGCATGCTCCACCTCCTGCATGTTCTTAAAACCAACACCAGGCAGGGTGCGGTGGCTCACGCCTATAATCCCAGCACTTTGGGAGGCCCAGGTGGGTGAATCATGAGGTCAAGAGATTGAGACCATCCTGGCCAACATGGTGAAACCCCATCTCTATTAAAAATAGAAAAATTAGCTGGGCGTGGTGGTGCGCACCTGTAATCCCAGCTACTCAGGAGGCTGAGGCAGGAGAATCGCTTGAACCTGGGAGGCAGAGGTTGCAGTGAGCCAAGGTTGCGCCACTGCACTCCACTCTGGCAACAGAGCAATATTCTGTTTCAGAAAAAAAAAAAAAAAAAAGCCCAACACAAAAACCAGTCGTTAAGCAGGAACTGTAGCATGGCATTTGCTGAGCCTCCAGCCTTGAAGGAGTCTCTCTGGTAGGACCCACCAGGTCAAAGCTGTACATAGCTCCCTTCCATTGTTTAAGTTCACCAGTGATGGATGATATTGTAACCATCATATGGACAGAAGTGCCTGGATACAGGATTGTAGATAGCACTGGAATTGCCCCAGTGGTCATGGCCTTATTATTAGGTTGTTTATACATCTTTAGTTTTGCTTCAGTAATCTTTGTCGAGGGAAGACAGTCTCCGGGAAAACCACTACATCCAATGACTGTTTTGTCTGCTAATTTATAACATTTGGGGCTGTTCCAGATGTGAATTGAAACCCTTGACTCAATACAGTGTCAGAAGCAACAGTGGAAAAGTCTTCTCCAGCAGTTGCCAATCCAGTATCTCCGTTGAAATCATAGGGGGTGACATGTGTAGTCGCAAGGGCCCCGCGGGGCTGGGTGGCTCCACCATCAGGGACCTGAGTGGCTGTGGAGGACTACAGCACATCACAGCAGCTCTGGCTCCTGTTGACTCACAGCCAGAGGGCAGCTCCCATGCACATCAAATTTAGAAGAATTTGAAGAATTCTGAGCTGCAATGCCTGACAGAAGGCTGTCAGGACAAGCAAGTGTTATCTGGACTCAAGACAATTTGATTCATAAGAAAAATTTTGTGCCACGAAGATAATTTTCATGAGATGATAGCATCATCTCTGACTTTCTCATTCCCACCTTTGCACCCTCATCCTCAAATTTCCAAAGTTATTTCTCATATTCAGATAAAGCACACGTGTCTGATATTAATCTTCATTGTTCACAAGTACCAAATAGTCCCAAAAGCCCTTGCTCATCATCTCCAGGTCATTTGACTCCATTTAAAGTTGAAGTTGGATTTACATACAATAAAATGACTTACATCATAGATGTACAGTTTTTTTACTGATGATTTTTAAATGTATTTTCTCATTGATGGACATTTGGGCTGTTTTCACTTTGGCCTGTTATGAATGATGCTGCTATGAATATTGTCACACTCTTCTGGTAGATACAAGATAATTACACATTTGAAATTATTAGAAATTACTGGACTGTTTTGTAAGATAATTGTATAATTTTGCATTCTTGCCATCAATATACCCTATAAAGTAAGGGTTCAACTTTATTCCTTTCTATGTGTCTATCCAATTGCCCCAGCACCATCTGTTGAAGAAACTATTCTTTCTCCATCGAATGGTCTTTGCACCCTGGTTAAAAATCAATTGACCATAGATGTATGGGTTTATTTCTGAACTCTCAATTCCATTCAATTGATCTAGTTATTTATCCTTATGCTAGTATCATGCTTTTTTTTATGACTGCAATTTTGGAACTCAGGAGGTATAAATCCTCCAAATTTGTTCTTATTTTTCAAGATTGTTTTGACTAGGGAGGAAGAGTCTGGGGGATGGAGATATATGGGGAATAATCGTTGTAAAAAGCTCTTGTATATAACAAAGTTCTAGAAGGCCATGTGCATGCTCAGGAATAAACACATGCTTAGAAAGACTGGAAGAGATCCTATGCTTTTAGCTCTGGCTAATCTCTATCCATGTAAGCAGTAAGTGAGGGGATAAGGCAGAGCTGTAAATTACCTAGCTAAGCAACAAAGGAGTGGCCTAACACAGAGGCAATCTGTCAAGACAGGGAAGCAGTTTTTCTCTTTTTCTTATTTTATCTTATTCTTTCATTTCCTTTCTTTTCTTTTTGGATCCAGGAGGCTAGGAGAATCATGGTTAAATCACTAGCTGACCAAAGCTAACAGAACCTTTAGGGAGCACACACACAAAAGAATGCAGTCTTTTTAAAAGTAGTTTAGAAAAGTCACTAATCCGACATCACTGATCATTAGAGAAATGCAAATCAAAATCACAATGAGACACCATCTCACACCAGTCAGAATGACGATTATTAAAAGTCAAGGAACAGCAGATGCTGGTGAGGACTTGGAGAAATAGGAACACTTTTACATTGTTGGTGGAAATGTAAATTAGTACAGCCATTAAGGAAGACAGTGTGGCAATTCCTCAAAGACCGAGAACCGGAAATACCATTTGGCCCAGCAATCCCATTACTGGGTGTACATCCAAAGAAACATAAATTATTCTATTATAAAGATCCACGCATGTGTATATTCATTGCAACACTATTCACAATAGCAAAGACATGGAATCAACCCAAATGCTCATCAAATATAGACTCAATAAAGAAAATGTGGTACATATACACCATGGGATACTATGCAGCCATAAAAAGGAATGAGATAATATGTTTTGCAGGGACATTGATGAAGCTGGAAGCCAGTCTTCAGCAAACTAACACAGGTTCAGAAAACCAAATACCATATGTTCTCGCTTATAAGTGAGAGCTGAACAATGAGAGCACATGGACACAGGGGAGGGGAACAACACACACTGGGGCCCCTCAGCAGGGGCAGGGGAAGGGGAGAGCATCAAGATAAATAGCTAATGCATGTGGGGCTGAATACCTAGGTGATGGGTTGATAGGTGCAACAAACCACCATGGCATACACTTGCCTATGTAACAAACCTGCACATCTGCACATGTATCCTGGAACCTAAAGTAAGATAACATTAAAAAAAGAAAAGTCACTAATCAAAGAAACAACTACTACCCACAACGAGAAGCAACAATAAACCCTGGAAATTGAGGAAAATTTGATTTTTAAAGTTAGCACACATAATATGAAAAATATTCACTTTTTAACAAAAATTATGAGGCATGCAAAAAAAAAAAGTTCTCAAATAAGAAACTATGGCCAACTCACAGGAAAAATAATAAACAGAAATTGTCCTAAAAGAAGCCCAGATATTGGACTTACTAGTGAAAGATTTTAAATCAACTTTAAAAAATACGGACAAAGAACTAAGGAAACCATGGACAAAGAATTAGAGGAAACTAGGAGAACAACGTATTACCAAACAGAATATCAATAAAGGGATGGGGGGATTATAAAAAGACATCAAATGGAAATTTTATATTATAGTTTAAATGGTACATTTTTTGTTCTTGACTTATTAGTGTCTAATGCAACTTCTAACATCTAACCCTGTAGAAGGAATTGTGAAACCACAAAATACTCTATTTCTATTAAAACCTTCTCCTATAATTTATTTTATTGTTTTCATGCATTTTTTTTTTTTTTTAAGACGGGGGTTTCACCATGTTGGTCAGGCTGGTTGTGAACTCCCGACCTCAGGTGATCCGCCCGCCTTGGCCTCTAAAGTGCTTGGATTACAGGTGTGAGCCACCACGCCAGGCCTACATTTTTAATTTTACTTAAGACTACACAATACATAACTATGTGCAGTCAGCATTCGTTTTATTGCTATCTTTAATATTTTTGTTTTTTTTCATATCTTTTTAGATCTCCTCATTTATTCTGGGATCTTTTCCTTTTTGAAGAAATTAATATTTGTTTTAGGATAGGTGTGTTGATGACAAATTATTTCATATACAGTTTTTCAAATAAATGTCATCATTTGTCTTTGTTTGGAAGGATATTTTCAGTGCCTTTAGCGTCTTCAATTTGTAGTTATAGTTTTTATTCCCTTAAAATATTATTCCCTTGTCTTTTGGATTCATGTTGAAACATGTTAGCTGTCAGGAATGAATGTTTGAAAGCAATTTGTGTTTTTCTTTTAACTACTTTAATGATTTTTCTTTGTCTTTGGTTTTTAGTAGTTGAATTGTGGTGTGCTAAAGTCTAGTTTTCTGTATATTTGTCATGATGGGTTCAAAAAGTTTTTTATGGGTTGTATTAGTTTCACGCTGCTTATAAAGACATACCCGAGACTGGGTAATTTATAAAGAAAAAGAGGTTTAATGTGCTCACAGTTCCACATGGCTGGGGAGGCTTCACAATCATGGTGGAAGGCAAAGGAGAAGCAAAGGCATGTCTTACATGGCAGCAGGCAAGAGAGCATGTGCAGGGGAATGACCTTTTTAAATCCATTAGATCTTGTGAGACTTTTTCACTCTTACGAGAACAGCATGGCAAAGACCTGCCCCCTGACTCAATTACCTCCCACTGGGTCTCACCCATGACATGTGGGAATTATGGGAGCTACAATTCAAAATGAGATTTGGGTGGGAACACAGCCAAACCATATCATAGGGGGGTGTTGCTTTTGTCAGTTTTTGGAAAACTGTCAGCCATTGTCTCATGAAATACTACTCCTAAACGGTTTTTCTTCTCTTCTTTCTGAACTTTAGTTACATATAATTTTGGTCTTTTGAATATTTTCCAACATCTCGTATGTTCTTTTTGCCATTTTTCATTGTTATTTTTCACCATACCTTAATTCATCTGTCTAACTCTTTTCATCCCCCCTCCTTTTGCACTATTCTATTCTCTACCTCCATGAGGTCAAATTTTCAAACTTCTCCATATGAGTGAGAACATGCAATATTTGTCTTTCTGTTCCTGGATTATTATTCACTTAATACAATATCCTTTAGGCTGACACATGTTGCTGCAAATGACAAAATTTCATTCTTTTTTATGGCTAAATGATGTTCCACTGTGTGTATATGCCACATTTTCTTTATCCATTTATCTGTTGATGGACACTTAGATTGATTTCGTATTTTGGCTATTGTGAATGGTGCTGCAATAAACACGGGAGGATTTTTGTCATCTGATTTCTTTTATTTTGGATATATACCCAGCAATAAGATTGCTAGATCATGAAATTTTTGTTTTTAGTTTTTTGAGGAATTTACATATTTTTCTACAACAAGGTTTGTTACTAGACATTCTGTAGAATTGCAATAATTCTGATAAGATGCTCTTGAAAGGACACTTGCCCAGTAATGGCATCTTCATCAATGAACCAATGATGACTCTGGCTTTGATCTTCTGAAACCAATGAACTCTGTTTCTAAGCAGCTTAGATGAATCTTTCCCTTTTTAACCAATAAAAGCTCTCCTTTACCTTCTCTCATTGGATGTACCAGTTGATGCACCCCTGGTTGTAATCCTCATTTCTCATTCCTGAATGAACTCAATGTGTCTGGACATTTCTCTAATGTCAGAGAAATGTCAGTAGTCTTTAAAAAATTTCAATAAGTTTTGGGGGAACAGGTGGTATTTTGTTATATTGATAATTTCTTTAGTGGTGACTTCTGAGATTTTGATGCACTTATTACCTGAGCAGTGTACACTGTACCCAATGGGTAGTCTTTTCTCCCTTCCACCCCTCCCACCCTTTCCCTGGAGTCTCCAAAGTCCATTGAATTAGATTGGGGCAAAAATATTGTTGAGTTTGCCATTAAACAGAGGGTTTTAATGGGAAATAATGGTAAAATCCATATTTATTTTGTACCAACCTAATATTATCCTTATGCATTTGCATCCTTATAGCTTAGCTCCCACTTATGAGTGAGAACATATGATGTTTGGTTTTCCATTCCTGAGTTACTTCAGTTAGAATAATTATCTCCAATTCCATCTAGGTTGCTGCAGATGCCATTATTTCAGAGTCTGTTCAGAGTTTCTATTTTTTCCTGGTTTCATATAGGAGGGTTGTATTTTTCCAAGAATTTATCCATCTCTTCTAGGTTTTCTAGTTTATGCATGTAAAGGTGTTAACAGTAGCCTTGAATGATCTTTTGTATTTGTGTGATATCGGTTGTAATATCTCCCATTTCATTTCTAATGGAGCTTATTTGGATCTTCTCTCTTCTTTTCTTGGCTAATCTTGCCAATGGTCTTTTGATTCTATTTTATCATTTCAAATAACCAGTTTTTTGTTTCATTTATCTTCTGTGTTTTTTTGTTTGTTTGTTTCAGTTTCATGTAGTTCTGCTGTGATCTTGCTGATTTGTTTTATTCTGGGTTTGGGTTTGGATTGTTCTTGTTTCTCCAGTTCCATGAGGTGTGACCTTAGATTGTCTATTTGTGCTCTTTCAGACTTTTTGATGTAGGCATTTAATTCGATGAACTCTCCTTTTATCACTGCCTTTGCTGTTTCCCAGAGGGTTTGATAGGTTTTGTCACTGTTATCATTCAGTTCAAAGAATTTTTAAATTTCCATCTTGATTTCATTGTTGACCCAACAATCATTCAGGGTTGGTTATTTAATTACCATGCATTTGCATGGTTTTGAGGATTCCTTTTGGAGTTGATTTCCAATTTTATTCCACTGTGGTCTGAGAGAGTACTTGTTATAATTTCAATTTTCTTAAATCTATTGAGGCTTGTTTTGTGGCCTATCATATGGTCTTTCTTGGAGAATGTTCCCTATGCTGATGAATAGAATATATATCTTGCAGTTGTTGGGTGGAATGTTCTGTAAATATCTGTTAAAGTCAATTTGTTCTAGGGTATAGCTTAAGTCCATTGTTTCTTTGTTAACTTTCTGTGTTGATGACCTGTCTAGTGCTGTCAATAGAGTGTTAAAGTCCCTTGCTATTACTGTGTTTTCACCTATCTAATTCCCTAGGTCTAGTAATAATTGTTTTATAAATTTGGGGAGCTCTACTATTAGGTGCATATATATTTAGAATTGTCTTATTTTTCTGTTGGATTAGTCCTTTTATCATTATATAATATCCTTCTTTGTCTTTTAAACTGCTGTTGCTTTAAAGTTTGTTTCATTCGATATAAAAATGGCAACTCTTGCTTGCTTTTGGTGTCCATTTGCATGGAATATCCTTTTCCACCCCTTTACCTTAAGTTTATGTCAGTCCTTATGTGACAGATGAGTCTCTTGAAGACAGCAGATACTTGGCTGCTGAGTTCCTATCCATTCTGCCATTCTGTATCTTTTAAGTGGAGCATTTAGACCATTTACATTCAACATTAGTATTGAGATGTGAGTTGCTATTCTATTAATCATTCTATTTGTTGCCTAAAATCTTTGTGTATGTATGTGTTTTTTTTTTTTTTTTTTTTTTTTGCATTGTGTCATTGTTTTATAGGTCCTGTGAGATGTATGCTTAAAGGAGATTCTATTTTGGTGTATTTTTATAATTTGTTTCAATATTTATAGCTACTTTTAGTAGTTCTTATAGTGTGGCTAGGTAGTGGTGAATTCTTTCAGCATTTGTTTGTTTGACAAAGACTATGTTTTTCTTTCATTTATGAAGCTTAGTTTCACTGGATACGAAATTCTTGGCTGATAATTGTTTTGTTTATTGAGGCTAAAAATAGGACCGCAGACTCTTCTTGCTTATAGAGTTTCTTCTGAGAAATCTGTGATGTTAGTCTGATAGGTTTTTCTTTATAGGTAACATGATGCTTTTGCCTCACAGCTCTTAAGATTGTTTCCTTCGTCTTGACCTTAGACAACCTCATGACTGTGTACCAAGGTGATGATCTTTTTGCAATGAATTTTCCATTTGTTCTTTAAGCTTCTTGTATTTGGATGTCTACTTCTCTAGCAAAGGTAGGGAAGTTTTCTTCAATTGTTCTCTCAAATATATTTCCAAAGTTTTAGATTTCTCTTCTTTCTTGGGAACACCAATTATCCTTAGGTTTGGTTACTTAAAACAATCCCAAACTTCTTGGAGTCTTCGTTCATTTTTTAAATTATTTTTTCTTTGTCTTTGTAGGAGTGGGTTTATTCAAAACCCTTGTCTTCAAGCTCTGATTTTCTTTCTTCTATTTATTCGATCCTATTACTGAGAATTTCCAGTGCACTTTGCATTTCTCTAAGTGTGTTCTTCATTTTTCAGAAGTTGTGATTATTTTTTATTTATGCTATCTATTTCACTGGAGATTTTCTCATCCATATGCTGTATCATTTTTTTGATTTCTATAAGTTGGATACATCTTTCTCTGGTGACCAACTCCTTGATTGGATGAATAGTTGATCTTCTGAATTCTTTTTCTGGCATTCAGAGATTTTTATCTTGGTTTGGATTCATTGCTGGTGAGCTGGTGTGATCTTTGGGGGGGCTGTTAAAGAAGCTTGTTTTGTCATATTGCCAGCACTGTTTTCCTCCTTCCTTCTCATTTGGGTAGACTACATCAGAGGGAAGATTTTGGAACTCAAGGTCTGCTGTTCAGATTCTTTGTCCCACAGGGGTGCTCCCTTGATGTAGTGCTCTCTCCTTTCCCCCTGAGATACAGCCTCCTGAGAGCCAAACTGCAGTGACTGTTGTTTCTCTTCTCAATCTAGTCACCCAGTGGAGCTACTGGGCTCTGGGCTGGTACTGGAGAGTGTCTGCAAAGAGTCCTGTGATGTAATCCCTCTTCAGGTCTCTCAGCCAGGGATACCAGCACCTGCTCCAATGGAGGTAGCAGGGGAGTGAAGTGGACTCTTTGAGGGTCCTTGGTTATATTTTTGTTAAGTGTGCTGGTTTTGTGTTGACCTCCAGCCAGGAGGTGGCACTTTCAAGAGCACGTTGGCTATATCAGCACATCAACATATCAGTATAGGGAGGATTAGGCAGTGAGTGGGGCCATAGGGCTTCCAAGGGATTATGTACTTTGTCTTTGGCTACCAGGTCAGCTAGAGAAAGATCATCAGGTGGGGGGCAGGCTTAGGCATGTCTGAGCTCAGGCTCTCCTTGGGTAGGGTTTGCTGTGGCTGTTGTGGGGGGTTGGGGGTGTGGTTCCCTGGCCAATGGAGTTATATTCCCAGGGGGGATTATGGTTGCTTCTGTGTGTCACACAGGTCACTAGGGAAGTGGGGGAAAGCCAGCAGCCACAGGCCTCACCCAGATCCCAAGCCCACAGCCTGAAAGGCTGATCTCATTCCCAAGGTGACCCCCACCCCCCCACCCCCCCACCAGTGGCAGTGAGTATATTTCCAGGTAGCTGGTGAACAGGGCTGAGA
This sequence comes from Ateles fusciceps, assembly GCA_036589455.1. Lineage (NCBI taxonomy): Eukaryota > Metazoa > Chordata > Mammalia > Primates > Atelidae > Ateles > Ateles fusciceps. The sequence continues at coordinate 21,881,034 of JAZHEH010000952.1, forward strand.
ATTTTCTGCAGGCTCCAAGCCTCTCAGCTGGGAAAGCAAGCAAACTCAGTTCCTCAGCTGTCCCACGGAGCCTGCAGCAGCCATCCATCTCCTTCAAAGGGTCTGTGGATTCTCTCAGCTTTCCCAGTATGTTCTTGTGGTAGTTCTTAGAGCAAAAGTTCATGGTGTGTGTCTACACATGCTTCTCTGCCTGTCCTAGTAGGAGTTGCAAGTTAGTTCTGCCTCCTATCCGCCATTTCCCTCTATTATAAGACTCTTGAAGTGAGAGTACCCTTGAAAAAATATTGGTAACTCTTGGAACTTGATAAGGTAACCACAATTGAGCCCTTTCCAATCTAAGCTCCCATGGATCATCTTTCTTCTGCCCAGGTAAATAATCTCTCAGATTGCCTTCCCTCCCTTTGGTAGCAGCTCCCTGTTGATTTATTCAGGATCTGATTGGGTTAAGATGCCTTGCATCTTTTTCTGGGACTATATAAGACTTTTTGTCTTTTTTGGCAAGTCCTTTCTATTAGAAAGACAGTTTGTCTTTCTGGTCCTGGTAAGTGCATTTTTGGTTTCAGTTTTGTTCTGATTTGTTTGTGTATGCTTATACTTTTTGTTTGTTGCTGGATTCTTTTTCTTCCTCTATTTCTGAACATTTTTTGAATGAAAAATTTACTCTCTCAAAAGGTAGGCACGAGTTGACCCTTTAAAAGCCATTGGGGCGATTGCCACCATTCTACCAGGGACATCAGTCTCCAAAGAAAAAATATCTTGTGTCAGGATAAACTAGTACACAGACAGCCAAGTTACCACTAGGGGGCCTGCCAGTCTCAAGAAAAATTTTGTGCATCTAGGGAACACTTGGTCATGGGACAGGCAATGAGAGTACAGCCTGCTTGCCAAGTAAAACAGAAATCCGGTACCAGGCACACTGTAAAGAAAACACCAGTGCAAACGCCTATCATTCCCTGACAGGGCTCCACTCATAGGGCTTTTCTTTTGCTCTCAAGAGATGAATAAGCAGAATGGAATTCCAAAATTCTAAAGCATGTAATTATGATCTTCCTCCTGGTACCCTTGCTGGTTCTGTTTAAAAAATTATGGTCCTAGGTCGGGGGTGGGGGAGGGGGAGGGGAGGGACAGCGGGGGGGCGGGGGAGGGTGGGGAGGGATAACACCGGGAGAAATGCCTGATAAAGACGACGGTGGGGGAGGGGGGACGCTTCGGGAATGCAGACAGCAAACCACCACGGTATGTATGTACCTGTGCAACAATCCTGCAGGATGCAGGATGTGCACATGTACCCCAGAGCCCAAAGTACAATAAAAAAAATTATGGTCCTCTCTCCTGTACATGTTTTTAAATCAATGCTATAGCACACCCAAACTAATTTGGATCTTCAGTGATCATACTGGGGGGCATTTGAGCTCTCGAAACTTGTTTTGTTAGAACAAAATTAGAAGACGGTGGTCCTAATATTAAACAATCTGAATGGGAGATATACTTTAATTGGTATCTTGAAGCTTCTAAGTACATTCAGGACTCTGCAATTGCCTCCTTATGAGGTATCATGTCAAAATTAACAGACAAATAGTTAAGGAAGGGCAAGGCCTGAGGAGCCCAGCCTTGTTCCTTGTTGGAGGAGACCTCCTCTTCTCTTTCCCCTGTTTCTCCTCTCTATCCTTCTTTGAGTGAATTACCTTTCCCTCTGGATTCCTCAGCTCCCACTACCCCTGAACCTGGTCCTGTTAAAACCTGTCCCTTTAAAGTTAAATTCACTGATCATTCCTCTAAATCCTAAATTTCTTTTGTTCCTTGGAGCGAGGCTGAACTTTAAGCCATTGCCACAGGATTCCCAAAGGTCACAGAGGACCTTTCCAATATGCTGATAAAATTAACACAGTATTATAATTCAGACTTATCATCCAGGTCTTTCTCACCTATGCTGGTTGGTTGATATACTTTTTGTGAAGGCCAGGCCCAATATTGAATGGCCGAGTTCCTTGGTGTGACCCTGAGAGGGATTTAGGCAAAATCACCCCCTAAAACTATAACAGAGCCTGAAGAATAGCGAGCAAGTGAGCAAACGAACGAACAAACCCCCCCCCCCCCCCCAAAAAAAAAATTCATGAGGCTATTCTTGAGGCTTTTTCTGAAACCTGAGACTGGAATAAAATCCAAGACTGTGAAAGAACTTAATGAACCAGATTATGACTATTACAGTTGGCTCAGGTTGTATTTGTAAAAAATTCTGGATTACCTATGGATGCCGAATCTACTCAGGTAGGCTGTAACCCTGAGTTCGTGAATGACCTTTCTCAAGAACTTTCTCAGCTCTTCAAAAGACCACACATGGAATGGAAAACTTTGTCCATTTCTGATTTAGTTAATCTGGCAAATCAGCTTGCCTGCACCCCTGAGGACAGTACTAAAAAGAAAACTAACAATCTTAATCTCCAATTACATCAAATGAAAGTTCCCAGACATAACTCTAGGCAGAGACTCCCTGGGCTATCCTAGCATTCCAGATGGCTGGAAAAGAGATTGCTGCAAAAGAGAGAGAGAGAATTTTATTCTCAACTCCCCCCATCTCCTTTCCCATCTGGGACCACTCTCAGTGAAGGGGCTCCAAGGACTTACAGAGGATTTTCCCAGTTCTCCCACTTAATTGTGGGATGAAATTGGGAGTGTGGTCTTAACTGTGCTCATAGATGCTGCAGCAATATTTTTGTTCTTAATCTCCCTAGCCTCAGTCAGCCCCTGCCTCAGAGTGATAAAAAGATTACAAGTAATGAAAGTTTCCAACAAGCTACTGGCTGCTCTTGTTTCACAGCCCATTTCTTTTCATCTTGGCCTTCTCTCCAAGACACCCACACTTTTGCTTGTTAATTTTGCCTCATTCCACCACCTTGGATGTGATTTTCTGGAAAAAATACTATGCTAAACTTTCTTTTTCTTAAAAGGGGGAAATGATTTTAGAAATTGATAAACTAAACTGTCCTGACTCAACAGACTCCCCCTATTCTGTCAGTTGTTATGTCATTCCCTGTTCAGAAAACAAAAATAATGTCACTCATTTAGTGCTGAATCAAATACCTGTCTCTTTACAGGCAAAAATCTTTCACCGATATTTTCCAATTTCATAGTGTGCCTCTTATTAAAATCCAGATTAATCTATTAAACCCCTCGTTTAATATTAAACAGCCACTAAACCAGGTGGTTCTACAAGGTATTACACCCATTATAAAGGAATATAAAAAAACAGCCTCATTATTTTCTGTACTAGTCCTTGTAGTGCCCTGACCCTACCAAATAATATAACAACCAACCATGGGAGGAGGTTTGTTCAGGAACTCTCTCTGAGTAATAAACCGTATTGTTATTACAAAGCACCCAGTGGTTCCAAATCCCCATACTGTATTAAACCCTATACCCATTGACAGCAGATTTTTCACCATCATTGATCTATGTAGTACATTATTCCTTATTCCGGGGGGATCAAGCCAACCAATAGCGTTTGCCTTTAGCTGGGAAGGCCAACAGTTCGCCTGGACAGTAATGCCTCAGGGTTTTACTGAAAGTGCTTCCTGTTTTCTCAACTATTTAAAGCAGACTTGGAGGATGTAATTTTTCTCCAAGATTCTGCTTTACTATAATATGTGGATGACTTCCTTATTTACTCTCCGTCACAGGCAGCCTGTGAAAAAGACAGTGTACATCTAGTAAAGCAACTGGCTGCTTAAGGTCATAATGTCTGTAAAGAAAAACTGCAGGGAGTAATAACTTAGGTGAAATAATAAGGTCATTTAATTTCAGAGAATGAATTGCATTTAGAACCAGACCAGGCCGGGCGTGGTGGCTCACGCCTGTAATCCCAGCACTTTGGGAGGCCGAGGTGGGTGGATCACCTGAGGTCAGGAGTTCGAGACCAGCCTGACCAACATGGAGAAACCCCATCTTTACCAAAATTAAAAATAAAGAAATAAAGAAAGAACCAGACCAGATTCAAGGCATTTTACACTTTCCTCAGCCCAAAATAAATGCCAACTTTGTGAGTGGGTTTCTTGGACTCTGGTTACTTTTGAAACTGAATTCCTAGCTTTTCTTTTCTGGCCCAAGTCCTATGTGCTTTTTTTTTTTCATGGAGTCTTGCTCTGTCACTCAGGCTGGAGTGCAATTGCATGATCTCAGCTCACTGCAACCTCCATCTCCCCAGGTTCAAGCAATTCTCCTGCCTCATCCTCTTGAGTAGCTGGGATTACAGGCATGTGCCACAATGCCTGGCTAATTTTTTCTGTGTTTTTAGTAGAGACAGGGTTTCTCCATGTTGGTCAGGCTGGTCTTGAACTCCTGACCTTAGGTGATCACCTGCCTCAGCCTCCCAAAGTGCTGGGATTACAGGCATGAGCCCCCACATTCGGCCCCTATGGGGTTTATATAAATTTACCAAACCTGACACCATTACTGGGACAAAATCATAAGGGTAAGTTTTTAAAAAGCTGAAGGAGAAATTGATAAATTTTCCAGTTCTAGGTAATCATAAATCTCCCCTTTTCCCCTTTTTTTCTCTTTGTCTATGAGAAGGAAGAAAATACTTCAGGGATCTTAACCCAAAAGTATGGAGGCCCACATCATCCTCTAGGATACTACAGTTGACAACTGGGTTCCATCTCCTGTGGATTCCCTCTCTGCCTAGGAGCAGTCCCTGCTGCATCTCTGTTAGTCAAGGCAACTGAGGAGATAGTCATGGGATCCCCCTGACTGTGTTTTTGCCTCATGCCACAGAAGCCCTTTTACATACTCATCAGCCTCAGCATTTTTCTGCTAGCTGACTAACCTCCTATGAGTCTCTCCTACTTACTGTTCATCATACATTCAGTCATGCTGCAATAACCTTAACCCTGTGGCTCTCTGGCCCTCTCCTTCAGATAAAACACCGCATGGCTGCTTAACTCTGACAGACCAGCTTATAATTCTTTGGGAGCGATTCCCCTGGACAATGCTGAGTTGTCCTGGTTTACAGGTGGCTTACATTTAAAGAATGACTGTGGCAAGTATTGTGCAGGCTGTGCAATCATGACTTCTTTTGAGATTATGAAAGCAGCTCCTTTGCCATTAACTACTTCAGCCCAGCAGGTAGATCTGCTTGCCCTCAGTTGAGCCTGACTCCTTCATCAAGGAAAGACAATGTTTATGTAAGCAATAGGTAAGTGATGTGGTTCGACTCTATGCCCCCACCCAAATCTCATCTTGAATTGTAGTTCCATAATTCCCACATGTTGTGGGAGGGATGAGGGATCCAGTGGTAGATAATTTGAATTATGGGTCAGTTTCCCCCATACTGTTCTCATGGTAGTGAGTAAGTCTCTTGAGATCTGATGGTTTATCAGGGGTTTCCGCTTTTGCATCTTTCTCATTTTCTCTTGCTGCCACCAGGTAAGAAATACTTTTTGCCTCCCACCATGATTCTGAGGCCTCCCCAGCCAGGTGGAACTGTATCTAATTAAACCTCTTTCTCTTCCCAGTCTTGTGTATGTCTTTATCAGCAGCGTGAAAGTGGAGTAATATGGTAAATTGGTACTGGGAATGGGGCACTGCTGAAAAGATACCTGAAAATGTGGAAGCAACTTTAGAACTGGGTAATAGGCAGAGGTTGAAACAGTTTGGAGGGCTCAGAAGAAGACAGGAAAATGTGGGAAAGTTTGGAACTCCCTAGACACTTACTGAATGGCTTTGACAAAAATATTGATGATGATATGGACAATGAAATCCAGGCTGAGGTGGTCTCAGATGGAGATGAGTAACCTGTTGGGAACTGGAGCAAAGGTGACTCTTGTTATGTTTTAGCAAAGAGACTAGTGGCATTTTGCCCCTGCCCTAGAGATTTGTGGAACTTTGAACTTGAGAGAGATGATTTACGGTATCTGGCAGAAGAAATTTCTAAGCAGCAATGCATTCAAGAAGTGACTTGGATGCTGTTAAAGGCATTCAGTTTTAAAAGGAAAGCAGGGCATGAAAGTTTAGAAAATTTGCAGCCTGACAATGTGACAGAAAATAAAATCTTATTTTCTGAGGAGAAATTCAAGCTGGCTGCAAATATTTGCATAAGTAACGAGGAGCTGAATGAGGGAAGTGTCTTCAGGGCATGTCAGAGACCTTTGTGGCAGTCTCTTCCATTACAGACCTGGAGGTCTAGGAGGAAAAAGTGGTTTGATGGGGCAGGGCCCAGGGTCCCCATGCTGTGCGCAGTCTAGGGACCTGGTGCCCTATGTCCCAGCCACTCCAGCTGTAGCTGAAAGGGGCCAACATACAGCTCAGGCCATGACTTCAGATAGTACAAACTCCAAGCCTTAGCACTTCCATGTGGTATTGAGCCTGTGGATGCACAGAAGTCAAGAATTGAGGGTTGGGAACCTCTGCCTAGATTTCAGATGCATGGAAATGCCTGGATGCCCAGGCAGAAGTTTGCTGCAGGGGTGGGGCTCTCATGGAGAACCTTTGCTAGGCAGTGCAGAAGGAAAATGGGTTGGAGACCCCACAGAGTACCTACTGGGGCATTGCCTAGTGGAGCTGTGAGAAGAAGGCCACTGTCCTCCAGATCCCAGAATTGTAAATCCACCCACAGCTTGCACCATGCACCTGGAAAAGCCACAGACACCCAATGCCAGCCTGTGAAAGCAGCTGGGAAAGAGGCTGTTTCCTGCAAAGCCACAGGGGTGGAACTGCCCAAGACTGTGGGAACCCACCTCTTGTATAAGCATGACCTATATGTGAGACCTGGAATCAAAGGAGATCATTTTGTAGTTTTAAGATTTGAGTGCCTCACTGGATTTCGGACTTGCATGGGTTCTGTATATCCTTTGTTTTGGCCAATTTCTCCCATTTGGAATGGCTGTATCTACCCAATACCTGTACCCTCATGTATCTAGGAAGTAACTAGCTTGCTTTTGATTTTACAAGCTCATAGGTGGAAGGGACTTGCCTTGTCTCAGATGAGACTTTGGATTGTGGACTTTTGGGTTAATGCTGAAATGAGTTAAACTTTGGGGGACTGTTGGGAAGGCATGATTGGTTTTAAAATGTGAGCGCATGAGATTTGGAGGGGACAGCGGTGGCATGGTATAGTTTGGCTCTGTGTCCCCACCCAATCTCATCTTGAATTGTACTCCACAATTCCCATGTGTTGTGGGAGGGACCCAGTGGGAGATAATTGCATCATGGGGGTGGTTTCTCCCATACTGTTCTCACCGTAGTGAGTAAGTCTCATGAGATCTAATGGTTTTATCAGGGTTTTCTGCTTTTGCATCTTCCTTATTTTCTCTTGCTGCTCCCATGTAAGAAATGCCTTTTGCCTCCTGCTGTGATTCTGAGGCCTCCTCAGCCATGTGGAATTGTAGGTCCAATTAACCTCTTTTTCTTCCCAGTCTCAGGTATGTCTTTTATCAGTAGCATGAAAATGGACTAATACAGTAAGCCTCTGGAGTTCATAATTTTGGTATGGTGTGGAAACAAAGAGGTTTCCTCACTTCCAGTGGAGACAAAATAAAGAATGGTCCTTATGTACAAGAATCGTTAGCTGCTATACAGTTACCTGATGTCCTAACCATGATCAAAGTTTCTGGCCATTCATAATTAGACACTATGGAATCTAGGCAAAACCACTTTGCTGATAATGCAGCAAAGAATGCTGCTCTTAAAATATCCTACAAAGTTCTATCATGGCCCAGATAGAAAGGTTCCCCCAAAATAATTCTGTAACAGTGACTAAAGAGGCACAGAATTGGGCACCTTGAGTTAAAAAAAAAAAATTGGAAAACTAGTGGATGCTGATTCACTGATAAAGATATACTTTGGTTTGGGCCAAATAAACAAACCTGTCCTGCCAGACTCCAGGAAGTTTCCATTATTTACTACTGTACATAACTTAAGCCACTGGACTACATAAAATATAATTACTTCTATAAGACAATACTTGTGGGGTACCATCAATAAAGCAGCTAAAACAATTCTTATTTTAGCCTGCCATACATTCCCTAAATCCAATCCTGGGAAAGCAGGCTGCATAACCCTGGACATTTTAACCTCCCTAATGGGCCATTTAAAGTTTGGCAGATGGATTTTATCCAGCTCTCAAATTTTCGTTTGAGAGAAAACTCTCTATAGACTTCTCAACCTAACAAGGGGGAAACCTAAATCTGGCAGAGGAGGTCTTTAATTTTTTTTTTTTTTTTTTTTTTTTTTTTTTGAGACGGAGTCTTGCTCTGTCACCCAGGCTGGAGAGCAGTGGCGTGATCTCTGCTCACTGCAACCTCCGCCTCCTGGGTTCAAGTGATTCTCCTGCCTCAGCCTCCCAGGTAGCTGGGACTACAGGCATGCACCACCACGCCCACCTAATTTTTGTATTTTTTAGTAGAGACAGGGTTTCACCATGTTGGCCAGGATAGTCTCCATCTCTCGACCTTGTGATCCGCCCGCCTTGGCCTCCCAAAGTGCTGAGATTACAGGCGTGAGTCACTGTGCCCGGCCAGGTGAAAAAAGTTCTAAAACACCTAACATATTTTTTATTTTAAGTAAATGCAATAATAAATTGGACTTAACACTACAGCTGACCACGAATAATGAATGTTAATTTTCTCTACCTTTTCCATCAGTGATGCGTTTTGAAGCAGAACTTGTGCAGACACTTCTGAATTATGGTGACTATGGGAAGCTTGGCATATTGGTTATATTCCCAATTCAAAACCAATAAACTGCCCTAGGACACAGCAACACATCTGTTCTGGGTTGAAGTAGAACCAATAATGAAATGGCAATGAATGAGTGAGTTGATGTGTGAGTAGATAAGGAAAGACAGATCAGAAAATCCTTACTCTTTACTCATTTTGATATTGACTCAAAGAGTGACCCTTCGTCAGGGGCTTATGTAGCTGCCATTTGGCATCCCAGATTCCTCTGTAGAACAACAGAGAGTGCTACCCCCATCCCTTGCTGCAAGCACAGAATCACTTTGTTTACAGGCTTAGCCCTGACCTTTTCAGAGCCAAAACTTGAACAGGGGTAGAATCTTTATTGTTGATCTAGATAGGGCGTGCCTTGGCACACTCGTGAACTGCTGTACGCTCTCATCCCTGCTATGGTGATGTGATCTGTGGTACTGAGTGCCTGACTCAGTTTCCTTACCGGCACCCCAGTTCTGTTGTTCAGATCCCTGAAGATCTGCCTAGTCTTGTTAGGCCCATCCTCCAGAGAGGCCAACATTGTCATTTATGTTCTGAGCCACAGGCTGGTGACACTTCTCTGAATGGCTTTTCCTCAAGAAATGGCAAGCTCATTTGTCTGTTGGGAAGTATTTCATCTCTGTCTGTCCTACTAGTCTACCCCATCTTTCAGATCAGGTTGCTTTGGTTTTGGTGAGTCAAAAGCAGACTAGTGTGAACCATATTGATTTGAATATGCAAACAGAACCGGACATCAATCACATTGGAAGTATGGACTTTATTTGAGGTCATTTCCCTCTAGCCAGGCCAGTGCTAAGATTTATGACCTTTTCCAGTGAAGCACCTCACTTAGTTTAGAACAAAGCTTGCTGCATTTTTGAAAATATGAATATGTGATTTATTCACAAGTTTACAAATGCTTCGGAAAATTGGTAATTATTGACATTTCATGTAACCAGTGTGCATCTTTCTCAAAAGTGAACATTAATTCTTTCACAGTGTGACAATAGAATAACCTTTCTCAGAGAGGAGGAATCAAAATATCCTAGAACCAGGCGCTCCAGCACTTGATTTTGGCACATATCTAACACACAACTCTGACATGGAAATTTTAAGAGTAAACAAAAATTATTCTATTTTCTCACAGATGGAAAGTGGAAGGGGAATTTGTTAAAGAATTAAATTCACTTAGGTTTTGAAGGAAAAAATAAACCCATCAATGTTGTGTTGGTTACTATCTTTGAATCCAAGAAGTGTGTGTGTGTGTGTGTGTGTGTGTGTGTGTGAGTGTGAGAGAGAGAGAGAGAGACAGACAGACAGACAGACAGATAGGGTTTTGAAGGGGACAAACATTCAAACCATAGCAGAAGCTTTGCTGTGTCTATGACATTTTAAACCTAGATATGAAAAAGGCCAAAATAAGTCCTCAAACATTATTATCTCAAGCTATAAATACTTTTTTATTTGTCCTATATAACTATATATCTCACCCCTAAAATCACAAACGGCATGAAAAATGACCATATTCCTCAAAATATCAATTTCAGAGAACCTGAAGCCTTTCAATTTTGAGTCATTTTTTTTTCCTGGATTTTGTGTGACAACTTGATTCTTTTTCTATTTGCAAGTTTGCTTTCTTTTGTTTTTGTTCATTTAGTTTTCTTTCCCTTCTCTTCCTTCTTTCCTTGTTTCATTTCTTCCTTGAGAACTATTCTTATTTGATAGAACCATACCTAAGTTTGTCAACAAAGCAATAAAACCTAAAAAAAAGATGATTTTCTCTGCCTATTCTCCTTTCGCATTTCCTCATGATCACCGGACAGAAGAAACATAAGTCACTTCCTTTGGGCTACTTGGTGAGTAGGGCTGAATAAGATCCCTTTGAGTGGGATATGGTTCTACCTAAATTCTGGGGAGCCCAGCAGTCATATGGCTTTCTATTTAATCATGGTTGGAATCAGTATTCTTTTTAACCTCCCTGGGATTTATCCAAAGTGTGATTAAGGCTGGGAAAACAGAGGGTAGAACAGAAGAGAGACTGAGGGTACTTTGAGATCTGTTCTTTGTTAGTCATCTTCTAGGGCTCCCAGGACAAATATCCTCCTACAGAACATCTTTCCCAGTGGAATCAAGGGGAAAATTGGACAATTAATCCATGTTTTATGGATATCTTTAACTGGAGATTACCAGTTCGATCTCCTACTCCCTAGAGTTTTCTTCTTAGTTAGTTAAGCTCTTCAATTCTCAGATCTGGGGCTGTAAACAGGAATGAGTTTGCACTTGTAGCTTTTCTTCTTGATGCCTGAGAAATGTCTAGGATCTTGGAAGCTGGTTTTTAGGTCACATAATGAGACCTTAGGACACACTTATCCACCAAACATTGGATCACAAATGCAGGGAAGGTAAGCATCAGGGTTGGAATACGTACTTTTTCCCTCTCAGCGATAGATGAGTTTTTAAGTGGATGTAGAAGAGGAAGAAGCAGAAGGCAGGAGTGGCATGGGGAGAAGAGATTGAGAGAATAAAAAAAGATACACACACAGAGATGGGGAGAGTGAGAGAGAAAAGAATGGAATGGAGAGATATTGAAGGGCAAACATAGACAGGATGAGAGAAAGGGTCAAAAGGAGAAAAAGACAAATGAAGAGAGAGACTGACATACTGGAGGAATTTTTTTCTGCCATTGATCCTGACATAGAAAACCAGATGTGAACAGCACAGAATCCTATCATTCCAAAGTTGTTTAGGTGTTTAAAACAGGAATTTTAGGAAGCCCTTCTACACTTTCAAAATGTTTCCTTCGTTGGCTATAAAAATTATTCAACTGCCAATATTCGGGATAATTTTTGTTTGATGACAAGCATATTCCTCTCTGTTTAGTCAAGACAACACTAATATGGTGCCTTATCTGTGGTAGGTTTCAAGGGTCTGGTTGTTGAATGATTGCATGTACCTTATAAGGACAAATGTCTCCCCAACGTGGTCACTTGTTTAGTTCTTGATGTCTGCCTGTGTCAGAACTGTCAGAAGTCATGACCTTTGAAGCAATCAGCAGGCATCTGAAGATGAAAAGAAGAATGGAGTTTAAAATGATCATTAAAGGGGAAAATACTTAGGAGGCAGGGATCAGGGCAAATGAAGTCATCTCTTCACATCTTGCTGAACACTCAGTTATCCACTTGCCATTGGCTTTGAGTCTACATAGGCTGCTGAAGGACTGGCACTTGACTGCCTGATAAATTATCCAACTCATCCCCCAAATACAGTCTGCAACAAGGCATTGCATTCATCTGCTGGGTGTCAGAATATAAGCTACTTATGTGAGAACAAACCTCTCTCCTGCATTTCTTGTTTGTTTTCCCCTCCCTGGTAAGTAGCACTTATTTCTCACCTGTCTGAATGAGAACTTCAGCAGTAGAATGATCATTTTCCCTCGGTGCTCGTATGTGTTCTTTATTGCTGCTCTTGGTTTGCCACCAGTTTTATACTCAATTTCACATCTTTGTCTAAGAATCCACATCCAGAGTCCAGCAAAGGAATTGATATAAATAATTTTCTTCTGCGTGTAAAAGGATGTAAATTCCTCTGGCCCCTCTCTGGGTAGATTTGCATTTTGTTTTTAATTGTGGCAGGAGGGAGACTAACATTTATTGAGCACTATGCAAGCAAAGGTACTATGGCTTTCAAATATGTCATCTCGTTTTATCTTACAAATACCTTATGGGGTATTAACTGATGCTGTTTAAAGATCTTCATCTTTCTGAGATTTGCAAGAGTTAAGAAACCTGCTATGGACAGAAATGCCACAATCTAAGTTTTATGATGAACAACCCTAAGATAGTTATTCTGAAATCTGTGGCTTTTTGTCCAGCCTCACATTGCCTCCAAAGTAGGAGTAGAGGATAGAGAAGGAGAAGGAGGGAGGGAGGGGGAGGGGGAGAGAGAGAGAGAAAAGAAGAAGGAGGAGGAGGAGGAGGAGAATAAGAATAAGATGGAGAAGAAGAAGAGGGAGGAGGAGGAGGAAGAGGGGGACAGAATGCCTCATTCCTCTGGCAGCACTAGAAAAAGGAGGATGTTTGAGGCTAACACACTTTGAACACTGTGTTTACTGACCTCAATATGTATTGTTAGGGTGGGGCTGTCTTTCAGGAGTTGGCATGAGGTCTATATAGCTAGATTAAAAATTGGAAGATTTGAAACCTGCCACTGACTTGTCATCTGCTGAATTTTTTCTCTAGGCCAGAAGCCCAATGGATGGGTAAGAGCCCTTTCTAACTCTCTGTCTTTTCTTATTAAAGGAAAGGATGACAATGAAATTTTGCAGGAGAGGGATGGCATACAGTCTCCTTTACGATTATTGACAAATGCTTCCAAATGAGCTAGCAGCCTCATTTCCCTACCGGTTAGGTAAGGATTAGCTCTGCTGAGTGATTGCTTTGTTTTGTTGAATGCAAGATGGAAGTTAGGGAAAGACTCATGGATTTTGTTGCATTCTGGTCCCTAGATAACTAGAATATTTTGTATAGACCTGAAGTCTTTCCAATGCTGATGTATCAGTTTTCTATTAGTGCTCTAACAAGTTACCACAAGCTTAGTAGTGAAGAAAAACCTCACAAATGTTATCCTATCAGAGTTCTGGAGGTAAGACATGTAAAATGGATCTAACTGAGTTAAAACTGAAGAGGTCAGCATTTCTTTGAGATGTTCTGGAGCTTAATCTTCTTTTCTTGCTTTTTCTAGCTTGTAGAGGCCACTTGCATTCCTTAGCTCACGGCCCCTTCCTTCATCCTCTAAGCCAACAGCATAACGTCTTCAAATACCTCTCTGATTCTGACTCTTCTATGTCTTCTTCCACATTTAAGGACTCATTATTACATTGGGCCAACCCGGATAATCCAGGATTCACTCCCCCAGTTTAAAGTTAGCTGATTAGCAACCTTAATTCCATCTACAACCTTAATACCTCCTTGGCATGCACCATAACAGATTTACAGGTTCTGGAGATTAGGATGTGGACACCTTTGGGAGTTCTTATTCTGCTTACCACAGCTGACTAGCAGGTGTTGTGTTTTAAGACGATAGGGGTACCAAAGAGGGAGCTAAAAACTTGGAGTACACCTAAAATCTCACTTCTTTTGCCATCTTTTGATAATAGCCTTCACAGTTTGTTATGGGATGAGTGTTATTGCCTAGGGTGGAAAGGGAGACGGCATTTGGAAAGAACTAGAAAATGTATACTTTGAATATGATTTAAGATAATGTCACTTAAACTGCTTTGTGTTGACAGAAGACAATAGAGTATAAATAAATTTGCCTAAGGTATTTTCTTATAGCCAGTCTTGTCTTTACTTTCTCAACATGACAGGGCATCACAAGAAATCCACAACCACCAAGGGGAAGGCATCTAAATGACATTCAGTGGAAATGTGCCTTCCAGCGAGGTTGGAACAGAGAAGCCGGCAAGAGTGAGGGGGAAAGGGAGGACAAGACAGAAATTGGAGATGTAGGAAAGATGCAGGTTCTGCAGGATCTTTAAGCCATATTAAGGTTGTTACACTCTACATGGGGTACATGTGCAGATCGTGCAGGATTGTTAGATAGGTACACACATGCCAGTGGTGGTTTGCTGCATCCATCCCCCCCGTCATCTACATTTTGTATTTTTCCTAATGTTATCCTTCCCCAATCCCCCAACACCTCTGCTATCCCTCCCCTAGCCCCACCCACCCCCCCAAAGGCTCTGGTGTGTGATGTTCCATTCCCTGAGTCCATGTGTTCTCATTGTTCAACACCCATTTATGAGTGAGAACATGCAGTGTTTGGTTTCCTGTTCTTGTGTCAGTTTACTGAGAATGATGGTTTCCATCTTCATCCATGTCTCTGCAAAGGACATGAACGCATTCTTTTTATAGCTGCATAGTATTCCATGGTGTATATGTGCCACATTTTCTTTATCCAATCTATCATTGATGGGTATTTGGGTTGGTTCCAGGTCTTTGCTATTGTAAGCAGTGCCACGATGAACATGTGTGTGCATGTGTCTTTATAATAGAATGATTTATAGTCCTTTGGGTATATACCCAGTAATGGGATTGCTGGGTCAAATGGTATTTCTATTTCTAGATCCTTGAGGAATCTCCACACGGTCTTCCACACTGGTTGAACTAATTTACACTCCCACCAACAGTGTAAAAGCATTCCTATTTCTCCACATCCTCTCCAGCATCTGTTGTTTCCTGATTTTTTTTAATGATCACCATTCTAACAGGTGTGAAATAGTATCTCAATGTGGTTTTGATTTGCATTTCCCTAATGACCAGTGATGATTAGCATTTTTTCATATGTTTGTTGGCTTCACAAATAACTTCTTTTGAAAAGTAGCTATTCGTATCCTTTGCCCACTTTTTAATGGGGTTGTTTTTTCTTGTAAATTTGTTTACATTCTTTGTAGATTCTGGATATTAGCCCTTTGTCATATGGGTAGATAGCAAAATGTTTTCCCATTCTGTTGGTTGCCAGTTCACTCTGATAGTTTCTTTTGCTGTGCAGAAGCTCCTAAGTTTAATTAGATCCTATTTGCCTATTTTGGCTTTTGTTGCCATTGTTTTTGGTGTTTCAGTCATGAAGTCCTTGCCTATGCCTATGTCCTGAATTGTATTGCCTAGGTTTTCAATGATACACTCTAATCTTAAAGGTCAATGGGAATCCTTTGAGAATTTTTAGACAGGGTTGAAGGTAGTTTTAGAAAAGGTCTCCAAGACTGCAGTGCAGAAAATGAATTGATACAATCCAGAATTTCTTAGGAACCCTTTATGTAATTGAAACAAATAAAAATGTATGCATAGTAATAACTGTTCTAATGAGAACATATGAACACAGGGATGGGAACAACACACACTGGGGCCTGTTGGGGGTGTGGGAGGGGAAGCATCAGGATGAATAGCTAATGCATATAGGGATTAATACCTAGGCGATGGATTGGCAGATGCATCAAACCACCATGGCATACATTTATCTGTGTAACAAACCTGCATGTCCTGCACATGTATTCCGGAACTTAAAATTAAATGAAATTAAATTTTAAAAAATAGTGACTTATTTGACGAACAGCCATTTGAGGAATACTATTCTTTATATCCTTTTATTTGAAAAGGCCACCTCTCATCTGAAATTTAACAATGGCTGGTGAAGTCAGGTCTTCTTGTGGTTGCTTTGCCACGATCGATGCCTTGGAATACTCTCTACATTAACTTTTTGGGGCAATAACTTGACAGAAACACCTTTTTCCATAGCCTAGTCCTCAGTGTCACAGGTGCAAGGTTTCCATTTTGTTATTAAACCCAGAAATGCTGACTCTCAGTAACATGTGCCTCAATAATTTTTCTAGTTTTCTTACATACCAAAATATAAGGAAAAATAGGAGATGCAAGTTAAAATTTGCACTTTCTGAAATAAAACATATATATACATTTTAAGTTCGGTACATGTGCTGGATGTGCAGGTTTGTTACATAGGTAAACGTGTACCTATCATCCCATTGTCTAGGTATTAAGCCCAGAATGCATTAGCTAACTTTTCTGATGCTCTTCCTCTCCCCCACACCCCCGATAGGCCCCAGTTGTTCCTCTCCCTGTGTTGTTCCTCTCCCTGTGTCTATGTTAAACCATACATCTTTTAATATGACTGCTAAAAATGATCATTTCAGGGCCTCTAATATTGTCAAGCATTTTTCCTCTCCATCAGAGAGCAAGGAAGTATGAGCCCTGAGAACCTGAGCAGCGTGTCTGAGTTCCTTCTCCTGGGTCTCCCCCATCCGGTCAGAGCAGCAGGCCATGTTCTTCACCCTGTTCCTGGGCATGTACCTGACCACAGTGCTGGGGAACCTGCTCATCATCCTGCTCATCCAGCTGGACCCTCGCCTCCACACCCCCATGTACTTCTTCCTCAGCCACTTGGCTCTTACTGACATCTCTTTTTCATCTGTCACTGTCCCTAAGATGCTGATGGACATGCAGACAAAGTACAAATCGATCCCTTATGGGGAGTGCATTTCTCAGATGTATTTTTTTGTATTTTTTACTGACCTGGACAGCTTCCTTATTACATCAATGGCATATGACCGATATGTTGCCATATGTCACCCTCTCCACTACACTGCCATCATGAGGGAAGGGCTCTGTGCCTTCTTAGTGGCTGTATCTTGGATTCTCTCTTGTGCCAGCTCCCTCTCTCACACCCTTCTGCTGACCCGGCTGTCCTTCTGTGCTGCAAACACCGTCCCCCACTTCTTCTGTGACCTTGCTGCCCTGCTCAAGCTGTCCTGCTCAGATATCTTCCTCAATGAGCTGGTCATGTTCACAGTAGGGGTGGTGGTCATTACCCTGCCATTCATGTGTATCCTGGTATCATATGGTTACATTGGGGCCACTATCCTGAGGATCCCTTCAACCAAAGGGATCTGCAAAGCGTTGTCCACGTGTGGCTCCCATCTCTCTGTGGTGTCCCTGTATTATGGCTCGATATTTGGCCAGTACCTTTTCCCGACCGTAAGCAGTTCCATTGACAAGGATGTCATAGTGGCTCTAATGTACACGGTGGTCACACCCATGTTGAACCCCTTTATCTACAGCCTTAGGAACAGGGACATGAAAGAGGCCCTTGGGAAACTCTTCAGTAGAGCAAAGTTTTTCTCTTGGTGACATCTGACTTTTTAAGCAATTTGAATCTCATTTTGGTTTATCTCATGTATTTGATTTTCCATTTGAATATGTCTCAAAACCTTTTATATTCTGAAGCCCTAAGACAAATGTTAACATGCTGAATGTAACTGGTAAATATTTGTTGACCAGAATTCCATTCTCTTATTAACAATGTTATTCTTTATAAATAGTTTTTGATCAGTGAATGCTAAATTAATTTTATTTTTATTTCTGCAACCTGGAGAAAAGACATAACAATACAGTAAGATACAGTTTTGATATCCCTTACTTGAGGAGATTTTTGGAAACATATATGTTTTTGGCCCATAATCCTAGGCTTTAACACAACATAGAATTGAAAGAATCAGCGATATTATTTTACTACCCTCCATAAGGTAGACTGGGTGTGATCATTAGTGAAGTGATCAGACAACTCACAAAGGAGAGAGTTTCAAGACATTTCATAGTCTTTAATAAAATTTCACAGTGACTCTTTGTGTTAATTCAGTAGAAGATGGGCTAAAAATAAAAAATCTTAAGTAGATATGTATATATTGATATGTATAAGAAATAAAAATGCAAACATAGTCACAATACATTATTACAGAAAAAGAAAGTGACAAAGTACAATAAAATACATTCCATTATGTAAACAGATATGCTTATGAATAAAAGTCATTTTATTAATTATTTGTTTACTTTTGAGTCAGAATTTTGCTCTTTTGTGCAGACAGGACTGCAATGGCGTGATCTTGGCTCACTGCAACCTCTGCCTCCGGGGTTCAAGTGATTCTCCTGCCTCAGCCTCCCGAGTAGATAGGATTACAGGCATGCACCACCATACCCGTCTAATTTTGTATTTTTAGTAGAGACAGCATTGGTCAGGCTGTTCTTGAACTCCTGACCTCAGATGATCCACCTGCCTTGGCCTCCCAAAGTGCTGGGATTACAGGTGTGAGCCACTGCACCCAGCCATTTTATTTTACTTTTTAAAATTTCAGCTATTGTTTTACATTCATGGAGTGCATATCAAGGTTTGTAACAT
Organism: Ateles fusciceps; assembly: GCA_036589455.1. Taxonomy (NCBI): domain Eukaryota; kingdom Metazoa; phylum Chordata; class Mammalia; order Primates; family Atelidae; genus Ateles; species Ateles fusciceps. The sequence continues at coordinate 21,899,480 of JAZHEH010000952.1, forward strand.
GGGTATATTACATGTTGCTGAGGTTTGGGTTACAAATGATCTAATCACCCAGATAGTGAGCAGAGTACCCAATAGTTTTTCAACCTTTCTCTAGCAGTCTCCAGTGTCTATTACTCTCATCTTTATGTCCACGTGCACCTAATATTTAGCTCCCATTTAGAAGCAAGAACATGCAGTATTTGTTTTTCTGTTTCTGTGTTAGTTTGCTTAGGATCATGGTCTCCAGCTGCATCCAGGTTGTTGCAAAAAAACATGATTTCATTCTTTTTGATGGCTTCGTAGTATTCCATGGTGTACTACATGTTTTTAATCCAGTCCACTGTTGATAAACACCTAAGTTGATTCCATGTGTTTGCTATTGTGAATAGCGAAAAAACCTTCTTAAAAGAATAAAAAATGAATCATGAAAGTGTTTGAGATACTTTGACTTTCTCCTTCATTTCCATGTTTATGTTATTTGCATTTCCATCATGCAGAGGAATTCATTTTATAAGCAGCAAACAAAAAAAGAATTTTCATTTGAGAGAAAAATTTCTATAGACATCTCAACCTAACACCTAACTAGGGGAAACCTGAATCCAGCATGGGAGGTCTTTCCCCATCTCCTTTGGACTTAAATTCACAGGGCCTGACAATCTTCCTAAGAACAGAGATTCCTTAAAGTCTGCCCTTAGAGCCACTTGCTTCAGAATTATCTGGCCTCAGATCTCATGAATAAATATCTCTGCAGGTGGAGCTGGGACCTGCATCTTTAACAAGCTCCCTAGGTGATTTTGGTGAACATCCAAGTTTAGAGACCACTGCCCTAGGGCATCTGTCCTGGGGGGGGAGTAGGAGGAAAATTGAGGAATTAATGCATATTTAATGCAAGTGTCTAACCACGAGCTTGGTGCCCTGTCCCCTTGAGTCCTCTCCCTGGTGGGTAGAATAGAGTTGTTACCTCTCTATTTCTGAAGCCTGTAAATTGAGAATAGTAAGCTCCAGGTTCATGACTTTTTTCTCCGACATCAGTGAGGTTTAGGACCACATATTTCAGAGGATAACTCTGGTCTCTTGGTCGCCTAGAAAGAAGCTGAGAAACCAGTCCATACTCCCAGGAATGACATGAGCATAAAGTTCAGAGCAGGACTGGATATCCTTCAGCAGTATCAGAGTGTGTGTGTGTGTGTGTGTGTGTGTGTGTGTGTGTGTGTGTGTGTCATGCGGATGTGTGTACAGGTGCTCAGCATTTCTCTATGCTCTTGCTGAAGTCATTTTTTAATTTCGAGTTCCTAAAGACAGGGATGCAACAATCACCACTGGCCAGTTACTCTCATGTCTTTAACCCCATTTGTGGGGAGCTGAGGGATAGTGCCAGCTGGCTACATAAATTGGTGGGCATATCCTAAAAATTCAAGGTAGGGGGTCTCATCTCAGCATTTGTGTTCTAGATATTAGAATGCGTGCTTATTTATTTAGTGCATGCAGTGTTAGAGAGCCCTCTCTAATATTTCTTTCCAAAGTCTCTGATCATTCCCTTCCCTTTAGGCAGCACAGCTACTTTCACCTGAAAGTACCTTTGAAGGACACGTTTAGCTAGAGAGCCTTGGGTCCTTTCTTCCTTTATGTAGCATCCATATTGCAGCTCCTTATTAGAATCTGCTTGATAACTTCCTTCCTGTAATCCCTAGTGTATTCTTAAACCTTCATCAAAGGCAGCAAACTTTGAGCCCAGGAAACATCTACTACCCTAATTACTTTTGCCTGGTTTGCACTGAAGGTAAGACACTTATGCTTTTTATTAACTTTCTTGTACAATTTACTAACTACAATTCAGTATACAATGTCGAATAGAAAATAGCTGGCATATTTTTCTCATTCCAGGTTTTAATGGCAATGCTTTAAAATATCATCACTAAGTATGGTGTTTGCTGTCTCTTTAGTTTAGTGAGTGTCTTACTCGGTTGGGCTGCTATAGCTGGGTGACTTTAAACAGCAGACATTTATTTGTCACAGTTCTGGAGCCCGGGAAGTCCAAGATCAAGGTACCAGCAGATTCAGTTTCTGCTGTGGGTCCACTTTCTGGTTAGCAGATGGCTGCCTTCCTGCTGTGTCCTCACAGGGCAATGCCTGAGACAGGTTTCTTTCTATGAGGGAAATAATCTCATTGATGAGGCTCTACCCCCATGACCTAATTAGGTTTCACCTTTAAATATATTTTGTAACATTTACTTTTTTATGGCAGTGATATTATAATCAATTGATATGTTTTTTTTTTCTCATCAACTTTATACATAATGAAAACTTTAGCTGTTTATCTTTGACGGAATTTCCTTTGAATATATGTTATTGAAACTTCATCCCTGTATGTTGCTTACTAATGAATTTTGAAGTTGAATTTTAAAAGTTCATTATGTTACATCTTGAAGGCTCAAGACTAGTGTGATGATTCTTTTTAAAAGTACAGACACAGAATAGAAATTGGAAAGATGTTATCTTACTATCCATCTGCTAAGAGAGTGTGAGGCTTCCTCTTTACTGACTAGACATAGCTGGTCTCCTTTTCTATATCAGACTCTTTACTCTGTTGGCGAATTCTCTCATTTTGCATGATAAAACCATCTACTTTAAATCATTTTTTTTTGTAGGGACATAGCAATGTAGACTGACATTGGCATATTCATTAGCAGAAAGGATCTTATCCTTACCTGTCTGCTGTAAACCAATGCTTGTTTCTGCTTTCCTAGCTCCTGTATTTGCAGCAGAGAGAAGACTAGCAGCATGAAGAGGGGGAACCAGAGCAGCATGTACGAGTTCCTCCTTCTGGGTCTTCCCATCCTGCCAGAGCAGGAGGCCATGTTCTTTGCCCTGTTCCTGGGCATGTACTTGATCACGGTGCTCGGGAACCTACTCATCATCCTGCTCATCCGGCTGGACTCTCACTTCCACACCCCCCATGTACTTCTTCCTCAGCCACTTGGCTCTCACTGACATCTCCCTTTCATCTGTCACTGTCCCAAAGATGTTAATAAGCATGCACACTCAGGAGCAATCCATTCCCTTTGCAGGATGTGTAACTCAGATGTATTTTTTCATATTTTTCACTGATCTGGACAATTTCCTTCTCACTTCAATGGCATACGATCGGTACGTGGCCATCTGTCACCCCCTCCGCTATACCACTATCATGAAAGAGGGACTGTGTACCTTACTAGTAGCTGTGTGCTGGATCCTCTCCTGTACCAATGCCCTGACGCACACTCTCCTCCTGGCCCAGCTGTCCTTTTGTGCTGACAACACCATCCCCCATTTCTTCTGTGACCTTGCTGCCCTACTCAAGCACTCATGCTCAGACGTCTCCCTCAATGAGCTGCTCATTTTCACAGTGGGACAGGCAGTCATTACTCTACCACTAGTATGCATCTTGATCTCTTATGGCCACATTGGGGTCACCATCCTGAAGGCTCCATCTACCAAGGGGATCTTGAAAGCCTTGTCCACCTGTGGCTCCCACCTCTCTGTGGTGTCTCTGTATTATGGTACAATAATTGGACTGTATTTTGTCCCCTCATCCAGTGCCTCCAGTGATAAGGACATAATTGCCTCTGTGATGTACACAGTAGTCACTCCATTGCTGAATCCTTTCATTTATAGCCTAAGGAACAAGGACATAAAGGGAGCCCTGGAGAGACTCTTCAACAGGGCAATAGTCTTATCTCAATGACATTTGTTCTTCTTTATAACAGACACATGTATCGATCTATCTCCAGATGATAGATCCTTAATCCTGATCCCAGCAAGGGATAAGTGCTCAGTAACTCTTTGATGACTTGAATTACATTCTGTTACAGTTATTCTCTCTTTTCTTCTTTAGTATAAATTGTGAATTCTGAGTTTATATAACTGGTTATTTATCTTGCCTATTAGATGCAGAAATTACATAGCTAACAGAATTTAAAACTTTCCTTTTATTTCCCTGGCAATTCATTTGTTCTTATGAATTGTTTAAATATGTTGACTAACAGGCTTCCCTTGGCAGAGAAATGTTGAAGTATTGGGTATTTGTAAAGTTGTTTTCCTTACTTTCTTCCCATTCAGTTCTCTTCTTACATTTTTGATTGTTGGTGGTATTGGTGGTGGCTCAGGAGAAGAAACTGTATAGTACCCTTTACAGACCCAAAAAGCTATTCACTGTCATAAGTTCAGCTCCTCCACTTCAGGGCTTGAGGTTCCTCCTTGATTTTAGGAACACCGACCACTCTTCTAGACTACAACAACTTTCACTCAACAGTTCACTTTTAGACCAGTTGTCTATGAAGCTTTCTGACTACACATGTGAGTTTTAATCATGACACAGACTCACTCCAGGTAAGGAATGAGAAGAACAAAACAGTATTGACAGTCAGTAGCCTTCTGTTGCCCTCACTGAATTTGGTCCCTTTCCCATTCAGTCCCTTCATGGTCTTTCTCAATGGAAAACATTTCTGCTTAGCTTATTGACCCCTGGTTTATATTATTTGCCCAAGTAATCTTCTGTCATTTTTTTCTATCCTCTATGTTCTTTGCCATCCAGTGAAGGGGCACACAGGTCTCTTTTTTCATTCCCGTACTTAGTTAAAGATAAACGGAATTACAAATGCTTCTGAGAATCAACATCATGCAGCTGAAAGAGAAGAATATTTGGAAAGATAGATCTCCTTTGTAACCTGTATATACCAGCGTGGTGGCTGTGTGGCCTCTGACAATTCACCTAATTCATCTGAACCTGAGTTTCTTCTTCTGTATAGGTGAAAAAGTTTCTGAAACACCTAACATATTTTTTATTTGAAGGAAATGCAATAGTAAATTGGGCTTAACACTACAGCAGACCAAGAACAATGAACATTAGTTTCCTCTTCCTTCTCTGTCAGAGATGAGTTTTGAAGCAGAACTTGTGCAGACACTCCTCAATTATGGTGACTATGGGCAGCTGGCATGTTAGTCATATTTCTGATTCAAAAGCAATAAACTGCCCTAGAATACAGCAACACATCTGTTCTGGCTTGAGCTAGAACCAAATAACTAAAGGGCAATGAATGAGTGAGCTGTTGTGTGGGTAGGTTAGGAAAGGCAGTTCAGAAGAATACTTTACTTTTCACTTGTTTTGATATTAACTCACAGAGTGACCCTTCATCAGGGGCTTATGTAGCTGCCTTTTGGCATCCCAGATTCCTTTGTAGAACAACAGAGAGTGCCACCCCCACCCCTTGCTGCAAGCACAGAGCCACTTTGTTTACAGGCTTAGCCCCGACATTTTTCAGAGCCAAAACCTGAACAGGGATAGAATCTTTATTGTTGGTCTGGATAAAGCATGTCTTGGTAACCTCAGCACACTCGTGAACCGCTATACACTCTCATCCCTGCTATGGTGATGTGATCTGTGGAACTGAGTGCCTGCCTCAGTTTCCCTGCCGGCACCCCAGTTCTGTTGTCCAGATCCCTGAAGATCTGCCCAGTCTTGTCAGGCCCATCCTCCAGAGAGGCCAACATTGTCATTTATGTTCTTAGCCACAGGCTGGTGACATTCCTCTGAATGGCTTTTCCTGAAGAAATGGCAGACTCACTTGTCTGTTGGGAAGTGTTTCATCTCTGTCTGTCCTATTAGTCTGCCCCATCTCCCAGATCGGTTTGCTTTGGTTTTGGACAGCCCAAAGCACACTGCTGTGCACCATGTTGATTTGAATATGCAAATAGAACCAGAGCTTAAAGTACAATAAATAAAACCCTAAGTTAAAAAAAAGAAATCCTTGTGCATTTTGAAGTAGTTTGATATTTGATATATGTGTGGAATATTGCAATAGCAACTTTCCTGTTATTCAGCTAATATCATTCCATAACCTCTTATCCAGGCTTTGGGTGGGTGAAAAAAATCTGGCATTGTTGCTGTCTTAGCGCACAGTTCAACCTGAACTTCCATTGTTTATGTATTTTCACAAGCTTTTATTTTTAAATTTTACTTTAAGTTCTGGGATACATGTGCAGAATGTGCAGGTTTGTTACATAGGTATACATGTACCATGTAATGGTTTACATGTACCATATAATATACCATGGTTTGATGCACCTATCAACCCATTATTTGGTTTGAAGCCCCTAATGTATTAGGTATTTGTCCTAATGCTCTCCCTGCCCTTCCCCCCAACCCCGCAACAGGCCCCAGTGTGTGACGTTTCCCTCCCTGTGTCCATGTGTTCTCATCTTTCAACTCCCTCTTATGATTCACAAGCATTTTCACAGTTGTTCCTCCTCTTTCAAAAGGGCAAGCTGCAGACACTGAGGAATTAAGACAGTGGAGCACAATAAAAACTAATGCTTTTGAAGATATTAAAAGCATTGGTCAGACAACTCACAAAAGAGACAGTTTCAAGGCATTTCATAGTCTTTAATAAAATTTCACAGTAAATCTTTATGTTAATTCAGCAAGAGATGAACTAAAAATAAAAAATCTCAAGTAGATATGTATGTATTGATATGCATAGAAGTAGAAATGCAAACATGGTCACAATAAATTATTACAGAAAAAGAAAGTGATAAAGTACTATGAAATAAAGCCTATTATGTAAACAGATATACCGAGACCAGCTAGGCCATAGAGACCCCCACCCAGGAGGTGCTGAAAGAATTGAGAAGGAAACACCCAGATAGAACAGCAAAGTGGGACTATCTGGGGGTCCAATAGCCTTCCAACTGAGAGCCTTAGGGGCTAACATCATTCTGGGCTGAAGGCCTTGAGCAGACTCTGATCCATGTAGTTCTTTTCTCTGAACAGGTGATGATTATTAACAAACAGTTGTTCAGTATTTTCTCATAACACAAAAATAAACCAGGTAGGCAGCTGGTGCCTGCTTACCATTGATCACAGACAAACTAAAAAGTATTCTCTACGAGGGAGCCACAGGGGCAGGGTCACATATCCCTCACTTAAAGGATTGTTTTAATTGTTTTAAAGAATAGTATATTATTTATATACTGTCATGTCACTTTAGAATTCCCCAAGTAGTTTTCCACTGGGGGGGAGAGGCAGCTAGGTTTTTCTTGCCATAGTTCTTCCTAGCAAACAATATATTCTATCATACACTCAGCATTTCTCAGCAATCATACACTCAGCATTTTTCAACCTAGATATGTTTATGAATAAAAGTCTTTTTATTTTTTATTTACTTTTTTTTTTGAGACAGAGTTTCACTGTTGTTACCCAGGCTGGAGTGCAATGCAGCGATCTCAAATCACTGCAACCTCTGCCTCCCGGTTCAAGCGATTCTCCTGCCCCAGCCTCCTGAGTAGCTGGGATTACAGGCATGAGTCACTACGCCTGGCTAATTTTGTATTTTTAGTAGAGATGGGGTTTCTCCATGTTGGTCAGGCTGGTCTTGAACTCCTGACCTCAGGAGATCAGCCCACCTTGGCCTCCCAAAGTGCTGGGATTACAGGCATGAGCCACTGTGCCTGGCCATTTTATTTTAATTTTTTAAAATTTCAACTTTTGTTTGATATTGTAGGGTACATGCCCAGGTTTGTTACATGGGTATATTGTATGATGCTAAGGTTTGGGGTACAAATAATCTCATGACCCAGATAGTGAGCATAGTACCCAATAGTTTTTCAACCACTCTCTAGTAGTCTCCAGTGTCTATTTCTCCCATCTTTATGTCCACGTGTACCTAATGTTTAGCTCCCGCTTAGAAGTGAGAACATGAGCATTTGATTTTCCATTTCTGTGTTAATTTGCTCAGGATAATGGCCTCCAGTTGCATCCATGTTGCTGCAAAGGACACTATTTCATTCTTGATGGCTTCGTAGTATTTCATGGTGTACTACATTTTCTTTACCCAGTTCACCATTGACAAACACCTGAGTTGATTCCTTATGTTTGCTATTGTGAATAGTGAAAAAGCCCTCTTAGCAGGATAAAAAATGAATCATGAAAGCGTTTGATTCTTTGACTTTCTCCTTCCTTTTCATGTCTATATTATTTGTATTTCCATCATAAAGAGGAATTAATTTTATAAGCAGCAAACAAAGAATTTTCATTTGAGAGAAAACTATAGACTTCTCGACCTAACTAGGGGAAACCTGAATCTGGCAGGGGAGGTCTTTCCCCCATTTCCTTTTGGACTTAAATTCACAGGGCCTGACAATCTTCCTAAGGACAGAGATTTCTTAAAGTTAGCCTGTAGAGCCACTTGCCTCAGAAGTATCTGGTCTCAGATCTCATGAATGAATATCTCTGCAGGTGGAGCTGGGACCTGCATCTTTAACAAGCTCCCCAGGTGATTTTGGTGAACATCCAAGTTTAGAGACCACTGCCCTAGGGCATCTGTCCTTGGGAGTAGGAGGAAAACTGAGCAATTAATTCATGTTTAATGCAAGTGTCTAACCACGAGCTTGGTGCCCTGTCCCCTCGAGTCCTCTCCCTGGTGGGTAGAATAGATTGTTACCTTTCCATTTCTGAAGGCTGTAAATTGAGAAGAGTAAGCTCCAGGTTCATGACATTTTTTCTCTGATGTCAGTGAGGTTTGTGACCACAGAATTCAGAGGCTAACTCTGGTCTCTTGGTCTCCTAGAAGAAGCTGAGAAACCAGTCCATACTCCCAGGAATGACTTGAACATAAAGTTCAGAGCAGGACTGGTATCCTTCATCAGTAGCAGGTGTGGTGTGTGTGTGTACAGGTGCTCAGCATTTCTCTATGCTCTTGCTGAAGTCATTTTTTTATTCTCAGTTTCCAAAGACAAGAATGCAACAATCACCACTGGCCAATGACTCTGATGTCTTTAACTGCAGATTGTGGGGAGCTGAGGGATAGGGCCAGCTGGCTACATAAATTGGTGGGCATATCCTAAAAATCCAAGCTAAGGGATCTCATCTCAACATTCATGTTCTAGGTATTAGAATGTGTGCTTATTTAGTGCATGCAGTGTTAGAGAGCCCTCTCTAATATTTCTTTCCAAAGTCCCTGATCATTCCTTTCCCTCTAGACAACACAGCTACTTTCACCTGAAAGTATGTTTGACAGACATGTTTGGCTAGAGAACTTTGGGTCCTTTCCTCCTTTATGTAGCATCTATATTGCAGCTCCTTATTAGAATCTGCTTCATAATTTCCTTCCTGTAATCCCTAGTGTATTCTTAAACCTTCATCAAAGGCAGCAAACTTTGAGCCCAGGAAACATCTACTACCCCAATTACTTTTACCTGGTTTGCACTGAAGATAAGCCACTGAGTTTCTTCCCTGGAGGTCTTTGCACTTTATTTTAATGGAAACAATGTCATCTCATATACGACACCTTCTATGGATGGGGTGTTTCTATAGAGCTTACCTTATTTAATTTTTACTATAATTCAGGGATTATGATCCCAATTCTAGAGAGGAAAAGCTGAGACTCCTAAGCTGTGCACTACCTTCCCCAAAGACATACAACTGACAAATGGCAGAGAGGTGATTTGAATCCCTTCTGTCCAACTTCAAAACCCATGCTTTATCTTCTATAAATACAACCTCATTGTAAAGGAAATATCAGTTATCAGCAAGCAGTAGTTGAGGTTTTAGTGTTCAGGAGGCTGAATGTGGTGGAGTGAGAGAGTCTGTACATAGTCTTTACGCTGAATTTATGCAGATAGAAATAGGAACAGCTGAATTGAATCCAGGTGACTTTATTAAAATCCCAAATACCATGGATTAAATAGATTTACAATTTCAGGAAGGAGTCATCTAATTGATATATCACGAGAGAAACCAGAAGAGAAGGAGAAGGAGAGGGAGAAGTCCAGAATAGTGAGATATCTGAGCTATCATTCTCTAGGGTGTGGTTGGATGCTGCCTCTGCCCAACTTCATTATTGCTGTTTCTGGCCTTTGCCTGCATCAGGTCATGGTCTCATGATGAAGTGACCTCGTGACACCTGAACTCTGCCAGTATCAGCCTGTTGAAAGGAGCGGGCAATCAGGAGGGAGAAATAAAGGAGACTCAGGAAATGGCAGGTAAGAAACTAATATGAGCTGGTGCAGGTTATATGCAGTCACTCTTCACAAATGTTATCTTATTAATATTCACAATATTCTCATGACTTAGGCTCGTAGTCATATCTCCAGATTAGAGATGAGAAAATGGAGATTCAGGCCAACTGGGTCACTTCTCTAGAACTCATAAATATGAAGTGATGTTGCCAGGACTTGAATCTAGGGCTAAGTGCAATGCTTTTATCGGTACCACATACTACCCTCAGATACTAGTTTCTGTCCTTAAGGTCACAGCCCCAAGGACCCTCAAAATGCTGGAGTGAGCAGGTACAGATTGGGAACCTGGGCCAGGCATTCTTGCCCATCTTCTTTATGGGTCCATTTAGAACTCTGTTTTGTTGGCTGCTTTTTGGTATGATTAAAAGGAAGGATGGTATTCCTGTATAAAATAGGAGTATGCTCAACCCACCAGCTTAAAGAAGCAAAAAAATTTAAGCCTATTATTAACCTATATAAAGCTCTTCTGAAATTTTCTCGCAATTAAGAACTGGTATAATGAAATCCTAACATTTTCTATTTACTTAGTATATGTAGATGTACATATATTAGGCATTTGGCATTGATTTTTGACTTAAAGGGAAATTTTCACTGAAGACACAGTGGGATTATAAACTCGTCCCCTACTTGTCTTGCAGGATTTGGTATATTAAGTCTTAGAATTTTTTTGAGTGTTTTTTTTTAAGTTCCAGGGTACATGTGCAGGACGTGCAGGTTTGTTACATAGGCAAACGTGTGCCATGGTGGTTTGCCGCACCTATCAACCCCATCTCCTAGGTATTGAACCTGGCATGCATTAGCTCTTTCCTGATGCTCTCACCACCCCAAACCTCCCTCGACAGGTCTCAGTGTGTGATGTTCCCCTCCCTGTGTTCCTGTGGTTCTCATTGTTTAGCTCCCATTTATAAATGAGAACATGTGGTGTTTGGTTTTCTGTTCCTGCATTAGTTTTCTGAGGATAATGGCTTCCAGCTCCATCCACATCCCTGCAAAGGACGTGACCTCGTTCCTTTTTATAGATGTTCATTGCAGCACTATTCACAATCACAAAGACATGGAATCAACTCAAATGTCCATCAATGATAGACTGGATAAAGAAAATGTGGTACATATACACCATGGCTTTAGAATATTTTAATGGGTAGATAGTGTCTGTAGAGGAAGGACACAAATAGATTTTGTAAAATAGATGATACTGATGACCAGGGGACCTGGATATATCTGGAAATTTCATGGGGCTGGATAGCAGGTGCTGTAGTTCAAGATGCCAGAAGCCCAAAGGAGGAAGCTACAAAAGCAGAAGGGGCATATCAATGGCCCATTTCTTTGGCCTCTGTTGATAAGAACTCTTGTGATTATAGGTTGTGGATTTTGATGGTGTCACAAGAGCTTTTTGAATCAGGAGATTAGAAAATGATCTCAAAGAGCCCAATAACATGATTACTGATAATAAATATACATTTTCAAATTTTTGGAGAATTCTCATTTTCTGATGCTTTTAATTAATTTTCTTGTAAAATTTACTAACTACAATTCACTATACAATGTTGAATAGAAAATAGCTGGCATATTTTTCTCATTCCAGGTTTTAATGGCAATGCTTTAAAATACCACCACTAAGTATGGTGTTTGCTGTCTCATTTAGTTTAGTGAGTGTCTTAGTTGGTTGGGCTGCTATAGCTGGGTGACTTTAAATAGCAGACATTTATTTGTCACAGTTCTGGAGCCTGGGAAGTCCAAGATCAAGGTACCAGCAGATTTGGTTTCTGGTGCAGGTCCACTTTCTGGTTAGTAGATGGCTGCCTTCCTGCTGTGTCCTCACATGGCAAGGCCTGAGACAGGTTATTATTCTTGTGTTTCTTCTTATAATGCCACTAATCCCATTCATGAGGCTCTACCCTCATGACCTAATTACCTCCCTAAATCTCACCTTTATATATATTTTTGTAAGATTTACTTTTTTATGGCAGTGATATTGTAATCAATGGATTTTTTTTTAATTTTAAACATTTTTTGTAGATTTATTGTAATTTTCTTCCTGAGAAATCATATCATTCTGCAAAGAGGCACAGTTTTATTTCTGTCATTTTGATCTACGGTCCTTTTATTTTCTTTTCTTGTTTTATGGCACTTGCTAGAACTCCCAGCACAATGTTAAGAGGCGAGAGTGGATATCCTTGCCTTGCTCGCAATCTTTTTTTTTTTTTAAATAACTTATTTATTTTACGTTAGGTGCATACTATATCTGGCATTTCTCCCCATGTTACTCCCTCCCCCACCCTCCCCTTCCTCTCCACCCCCCCATTGTCTCTCCCCTACACCCCCAACTGTCCCCTGTGTGTGATGCTCCTCTCCCTGAGTCCACGTGTTCTCTTTGTTCAACATCCACCTATGAGTGAGAACATACGGTGCTTGGCTTTCTGTTCTTGGGTCAGTTTGCTGAGAATGATGGTTTCCAGATTCATCCAACTCCACACAAAGGACACGAACTCATCATTTTTTATGGCTGTGTGGTATTCCATGGTGTATATGTACCACATTTTCTTTGTCCAGTCTATCACTGATGGGCATTTGGGTTGGTTCCAGGTCTTTGCTATTGTACACAGGGCTGCAATGAACATACATGTGCATGTATCTTTATAGTAGAACGATTTATAGTTCTTTGGGTATATACCCAATAGTGGGATTGCTGGGTCAAATGGAATTTCTATTTCTAGATCCTTGAGAGATCGCCACACTGTCTTCCACAATGGTTGAACTAATTTACACTCCCACCAACTGTGTAAGAGTGTTCCTATTTCTCCACATCCTCTCCAGCATCTGTTGTCTCCCGATTTTTTTATTGATCACCATTCTAACTGGCATGAGATGATATCTCAGTGTGGTTTTGATTTGCATTTCTCTAATTACCAGTGATGATGAGCATTTTTTCACGTTTGTTGGCCTCATATATGTCCTCTTTTGAAAAGTGTCTGTTCATATCCTTTGCCCACTTTTGAATGGGGTTGTTTTTTCTTGTATATCTGTTTTAGTTCTTTGTAGATTCTGGATATTAGCCCTTTGTCAGATGGGTAGATTGCAAAATTTTTTTTGCCAGTCTGTGTCTTTTGATTGGGGTGTTTAGGCCATTTACATTCAATGTTAATATTGTTATGTGTGAATTTGATCCTGCCATTTTGTTACTGGCTGGTTTTTTTTCTCATTAGTTGACTCATTTTCTTCATTGCATTTTTGGTCTTTGCCAACTGGTTTGCTTTTGCAGTGACTTGTACTTGTTCCTTTCTATGCTTAGTGTTTCTTTCAGGAGCTCTTGTAGGGCAGGTCTGGTGGTGACAAAATCTCTCAATAATTGCTTGTCTGTAAATTATTTTATTTCTCCTTCACTTATGAAGCTTAGTTTGGCTGGATATGAGATTCTGGGTTGAAAGTTCTTTTCTTTAAGGATGTTGAATATCAGCCCCCACTCTCTTCTGGCTTGTAGAGTTTCTGCCAAGAGATCTACTGTGAGTCTGATTGGCTTCCCTCTGTGGGTGACCTGACCTTTCTCTCTGGCTGCCCTTAGCATTTTTTCCTTCATTTTGACCCTGGTGAATCTGATGATTATGTGCCTTGGGGTTGCTCTTCTTGAGGAATATCTTTGTGGAGTTCTCTGTATTTCTCGAATATGAAATTTGGACTGCCTTGCTAGGCTTGGGAAGTTCTCCTGGATAATATCCTGAAGTGTGTTTTCCAGCTTGGATTCATTCTCCCCGTCATATTCAGGTACACCAATCAAACGTAGATTAGGTTTTTCACATAATCCCATATTTCTTGGAGGCTTTGTTCATTTCTTTTCACTCTTTTTTCTCTTGTATTGCCTTCTCTTTTTATTTCATTGAGTTGATCTTCAATCTCTGATATCCTTTCTTCTGCTTGATCAATTCAGTTATTAAAACTTGTGTTTGCTTCACATAGTTCTCGTGCTCTGTTCTTCAGCTCCATGAAGTCGTTTATGTTCTTCTCTAAGCTGGTTATTCTAGTTAGCATTTTGTCTAACCTTTTTCAAGGTTTTTGGTTTCTTTGCATTGAGTTAGAACGTGTTCCTTTAGCTCTGAAAAGTTTGTTATTATCCACCTTCTGAATCCCGTTTCCGTCAATTCTTCAGACTTCTTCTCGGTCAAGTTGTGATCCTGTGTTGTTGAGGAGTTGTGGTCCCTTGATGGAGAAGAGGTTTTCTGGTCTTTGGTGGTTTCTCCTTTTTGTGCTGTTTTTTTCCCATCTTTGCAGATTTACCTGGCTGTGGTGTCAGAGAGCTGCTTGATGAGGTCGCTTGTCTGCCTGTGGGGGGCGCTACTGGGTTTCTAGGGACTCCTTCAGGTTACTAGGGAAGCTTCCTGTGTCTTTTTTGTTTATGCTGGGAGATTAGGCCCGCCTCTTCCACCTCTTTATGCTGGGTTGTCAAGAACGACGTCCCTTTGCTACGTAGGCTTCCTGTGTTTTTTGTTAAAACATGTAACCCAGTCCCACCCCTCTAGTGGTGGGTTGTGCCCTTCCTCCACTGGGCTGGATCATTCAGGGTTCCTCTCAGACTGTGACACTGGCTAGGCAACCCACTAGAGTCAGAGCTGCAGCCCTCGGGTTTGCGGGGGAGGTTAGGGACCCGCCCAGCCATACCCGGGCTCAGTCTGCAGACTCTTATTCAACTCCACACTTGTAATTCCTGGTGCTTGACTGGCAAAGATCCCCTGTTCTGTGTATTGCTGAACCTTTGGGGAAGCACTATATCTGGACCGGAGTGCCAGAGGTGGAGCCTCCGACTTGCCGGTCAGATGCACTTCTGGGTGAAGCAGCACCCTTCCCCGCCTCGGTCTGCCCTGAGTGGGCTTTGCTCACCCTCGGACCAGATCCGTTGAAATGCACCTTGTACCTCAGTTGGAGCTAGGAGATCTCTGGGTTTCTGTGTCTCTTTCGCTGAGTGTTGTGCGCTGGAGTTGTGTCTAATCCACCATCTTGGATTGGTTGTCTCAATTGACATTTTTTTTTTCTTTTTTCTCATCAACTTTGTGAAAACTTTGACTGTTTATCTTTGACCCAATTTCCTTTGTCTATATGTTATTTAAACTTCATCCCTATATGTTGCTTATTAACAGATTTTAAAGTCAAATTTAAAAGTTCAATATGTTACAACTTGAAGGCTCAAGACTAGCCCGATGATTGTTTTTAAAAGTACAGACACAGAATAGAAATTGGAAAGGTGTTATCTTACTCTCTGTCTGCTAACATGGTGTGAGGCTTTCTCTTTACTGACTAGAGAGCTCATCTTCTCTTCCATATCAAACCCGCTACTCTGCTGACAAATTATCTCATTTTGCATGATAAAACCATCTACTTAAATCGATTTTTTGTAGGGACTAGGAATGTAGACAGACATTGGCATAGTCATCAGTAGAAAGGATCTTATTCTTACCTGCCTGCTGTAAATCAACGTTTCTTTGTTCCTGCTTTCCTATCTTCCTCTATTCCCAGCAGAGAGAAGACTAGCAGTATGAAGAGGGGGAACCAGAGCAGCATATCCGAGTTCCTCCTCCTGGGTCTCCCCATCCTGCCAGAGCAGGAGGCCATGTTCTTTGCCCTGTTCCTGGGCATGTACCTGACCACGGTGCTGGGGAACCTGCTCATCATCCTGCTCATCCAGCTGGACTCTCATCTTCACACCCCCATGTACTTCTTCCTCAGCCACTTGGCTCTCAATGACATCTCCTTTTCATCTGTCACTGTCCCTAAGATGTTAATGAGCATGCACACTCAAGATCAATCCATTCCTTATGCAGAATGTGTAACTCAGATGTATTTTTTCATATTTTTCACTGTTATGGACAGTTTACTTCTCACTTCAATGGCATACGATCGGTACGTGGCCATCTGTCACCCCCTCCGCTATACCACTATCATGAAAGAGGGACTGTGTACCTTACTAGTAGCTGTGTGCTGGATCCTCTCTTGTACCAATGCCCTGATGCACACTTTCCTCCTGGCCCAGCTGTCCTTTTGTGCTGACAACACCATCCCCCATTTCTTCTGTGACCTTGCTGCCCTACTCAAGCACTCATGCTCAGACGTCTCCCTCAATGAGCTGCTCATTTTCACAATGGGACAGGCAGTTATTACTCTACCACTAATATGCATCTTGATCTCTTATGGCCACATTGGGGTCACCATCCTGAAGGCTCCATCTACCAAGGGGATCTTGAAAGCCTTGTCCACCTGTGGCTCCCACCTCTCTGTGGTGTCTCTGTATTATGGCACAATTATTGGACTGTATTTTGTCCCTTCATCCAGTGCCTCCAGTGATAAGGACATAATTGCCTCTGTGATGTACACAGTGGTCACCCCATTGCTGAATCCTTTCATTTATAGCCTAAGGAACAAGGACATAAAGGGAGCCCTGGAGAGACTCTTCAACAGGGCAATAGTCTTATCTCAATGACATTTGTTTTTCTTTACAACAGACACATGTATTGACCTGTCTCCAGATGATAGATCCTTAATGTTGATTCTAGCAAGGGATATGTGCTCAGTAACTCTTTGATGACTTGAATTACGTTTTGCTACAGTTACTCTCTTCCCCTTTTTAGTGTAAACTGTGAATTCTGAGTTTATTTAATTGGTTTTTTATCTTGCCTGTTAGATTCAGAAATTACATAGCTAACAGAACTTAAATCTTTCATTTCCTGGAAATTTTTTTGTTCTTATGAATTGTTTAAATATGTTGACTAACAGGCTTCCCTTGGCATAGAAATGTTGAAGGACTGGATATTTGTAAAGTTGTTTTCCTTACTTTCTTCCCATTCAGTTCTCTTCTTACATTTTTGATTGTTGGTGGTGTTGGTGGTAGGTCAGGAGAAGAAACTGTATGGTACCCTTTACAGATCCAAAAAGCTATTCACTGTTATAAGTTGAGCTCCTCCACTTCAGGGCTTGAGGTTCCTCCTTGATTTTAGGAACACCGACCCTCTTCTAGACTACAAAAACTTTCACTCAATAGTTCACTTTCAGACCAGTTGTCTATGAAGTTTTCTGACTACACATGTGAGTTTCAATCATGACACAGACTCACTCCAGGTAAGGAATGAGAAGAACAAAACAGTATTGACAGTCAGTAGCCTTCTGTTGCCCTCACTGAATTTAGTCCCTTTCCCATTCAGTCCCTTCATGGTCTTTCTCAATGGAAAGCATTTCTGCTTAGCTTAGTGACCCTGGTTTATATTATTTGCCCAAGTAATCTTCTGTCATTTTCTTCTATCTTCTATGTTCTTTGCCACCCAGTGAAGGGGCACACAGGTCTCATTTTTTATTCCCGTACTTAGTTAAAGATAAACGGAATTACAAATGCTTCTGAGAGTCAACATCATGCAGCTGCAAGAGAAGAATATTTGGAAAGATAGATCTCCTTTGTAACCTGTATATACCAGCGTGGTGGCTGTGTGGCCTCTGACAATTCACCCAATTCCTCTGAACCTCAATTTCTTCTTCGGTAGAGGTGAAATATTTCCAAAACACCTAACATATTTTTTATTTGAAGGAAGCACAATAAGAAATTGAGCTGAGCTTAGCACTACAGCTGACCAAGAACAATGAACATTAGTTTCCTCTTCCTTCTCTGTCAGAGATGAGTTTTGAAGCAGAACTTGTGCAGACACTCCTCAATTATGGTGACTATGGGCAGCTGTCATGTTGGTTATATTTCTGTTTCAAAAGCAATAAACTGCCCTAGAACACAGCAACACATCTGTTCTGGCTTGAGCTAGAACCAAATAACTAAAGGGCAATGAATGAGTGAGCTGATGTGTGGGTAGGTTAGGAAAGGCAGTTCAGAAGAATACTTTACTCTTCACTTGTTTTGATATTGACTCACAGAGTGACCCTTCATCAGGGGCTTATGTAGCTGCCTTTTGGCATCCCAGATTCCTTTGTAGAATAACAGAGAGTGCTACCCCCATTCCTTGCTGCAAGCACAGAGTCACTTTGTTTATAGGCTTAGCCCCGACATTTTCCAGAGCCAAAACCTGAACAGGGATAGAATCTTTATCGTTGGTTGGATAAAGCATGTCTTGGTAGCCTCGGCACACTCATGAACTGCTGTATGCTCTTATCCCTGCTATGGTGATGTGATCTGTGGAACTCAGTGCCTGCCTTAGTTTCCTTGCTGGCACTCCAGTTCTGTTGTTCAGATCCCTGAAGATCTGCCTCGTTTTGTTAGGCCCATCCTCCAGAGAGGCCAACATTGTCATTTATGTTCTTAGCCACGGGCTGGTGACATTCCTCTGAATGGCTTTTCCTCAAGAAATGGCAAGCTCACTTGTCTGTTGGGAAGTGTTTCATCTCTGTCTGTCCTACTAGTCCACCCCATCTCCTAGACCGGTTTGCTTTGGTTTTGGACAGCCCAAGGCACAATTGATTTGAATATGCAAATAGAACTGGACATGAATCACATCTGAAATATGTACTTTATTTGAAAGCATTTCCCTCCAGCCATGCTGTGCTAAGATTCATGACCTTTTCCAGTGAAGCACCTCAATGAGTTTAGAACAAAGCTTGTTGCATGTTTGAAAACCATGAATGTGTGATTTGTTCACAAGCTTACAAATACTTCTGAAAACTGGTAATTATTGACATGTCAAGTGACCTGTGAACCTCCTTCTCAAAAGTTAACAATTCTTTCACAGTGTGACAATAGAACAACCTTTGTCAGAGGGGGAGGAATCAAAATATCCTAGAACCAGGTGCTCCAGCACTTGATTTTTGCACATATATAACACACAACTCTGACATGGAACTTTTAAAAGTAAACAAAAATTATTCTATTTTCTCACAGATTGAAAGTGGAAGGGGAATTTGTTAAAGAATTAAATTCACTTAGGTTTTGAAGGAAAAAATAAACCCATCAACGTTGTGTCGGTTAATATCTTTGAATCCAAGAAGTGTGTGTGTGTGTGTGTGTGTGTGTGTGTGAGAGGGAGAGAGAGAGAGAGAGAGAGAGAGAGAAGCTACAAATAAAATCAGGAGATAACTCACATATACATACAATTTAATTTATATGTAATTAAGGATGAAAGGTTGTAATTAATACTGAAAATAGTAAAACATTCTTTATCTTATAGTTTGTGCTCCTCAGCAGCCATCTAGTAAGTTACCTCTCTGTGCCAGGCAGTGTGCCTATTCTTGGTCACACAGAGCTGGATAAAGACAAAGCCTCCAAGCAAAAGAAACTCACATTCTGATAGTGTAGCGACAGGTAAACTAAGTAATATGTAAGAGTACAAAAAAGTGCCTTAATATAATAACACCACAAATAGTTGTGCTTATTTTGCAGGGCTACTGTGTGTCAGGCATTGTATTAAAAGCTGTACCTGTATTATCTCATTTAATCCTGATAATAATTCTATAAACATACAGTTATTATCTATATTTTACAGCTGAGGAAATTGAGGCTTAGAGACAATGACATAATTACGTGGTAGTAACACAAGGGAATATAGTTAATGCTGCTTGGATAACAACAAACGCTTTCCAGTGGAAGTAATTCTTCAGTTGGAGGTTGAAGGATGCTCAGGGTTGATACATAATGGAACAAATGAGTCTAGGTAGAGTGGACAGAGTGAGCCAGAGCACTGAAATTGTGTGGTATGTTCAGGGAAAGGTAAGAAAAATGATGTTGCTATAGCATAGGTACATATGAGTCAAGGGAGCACCAAGAGGTGAGCCTAGAGGAGTATATTGTGAGGGGGCTAGGATGTCCTATTAAAAGGTTTAGACATTGCCTTGCAAGTGACCATTGGCTATGGGTGGGGTGGAATAGAGATTAGTCCCAGGGAAGGTTATATTTGTGTTTTCGAAAGATTACTCAGGTAACCAATATGTGAGATGGTTTGGCAATGGATTGGAGTGCCTTGAGTCAAGAGGCTTAATTAGAAGGTCATTGTACATCCAGGTAACAGATGATGTGTGCCTGAATGAAGACAATAGCATGAAGATAGAGAAGAGAATACTCTTGAAGATAGATAGTATTGGTAATTGATAGGAAACAGGTGATAGAATGAAGGATCGCTCTTGATTTACGGTTCTGTGGACTGATATTTAAGAACAAAATGGATGACCAGGCACTTTGAATAATTTTTATTAGGTTTAACCATCTTAAGGAAGTGAGGAAACAAATTGAAGACCATTTGCTTTTTAAAAGTGGTTCTGAGCAAGAGAAAAGCAAATACCCTAAATAGGCAAGGGACACCAGGAAGCTTTCTATCATCCCACCTCTTTCCATTACCCCACCTCTGATTCAAAGCACACCCTGCTCACATTATGTTACCAAGGTGCAAAAATTTATAAGTAGCCTGTACGTCAGTGGGAATTATTTTAATGCTAATATCACATTAATTTTATTTGACATAGATGACCTTAAAGGAAGAGAAATTTGAGCTTAGCTTTTGGGGGTGGGTGTAATATAATAAGATAGTCATGTGCCTCATAATGACAGTTTGGTCAACAACAGACTGCATATGCAACAGTGATCCCAGAAGCTTATAATGGAACTGAATAAATTCTATCACAGAAATATTTACCATAGTTTTACAATTACCTACTGTATTTAGTACACTAACAAGCTATACAGGTTTGTAGCCTAGGAGCAGTAGTTATACCATATATAGCTGTATAGTAGTCTATCCCATCTAGGTTTGTGTAAGTACACTGTATAACATTTGCACAATGACAAAATTGCCCTGTGAAACATTTCTCAGAACATATCCCCATCGCTAAGTAACGTATCAAGGGAGGAATAAGTTTGGAACTTTGAATACGTTGGTGACTCTTGGCTGGCTGGAATTGAAGAATGTTAGACTGTTGAACAGTGATAGGCAACAATGTCCTTTGATGAATCTTCGTATGCACAGTGGTGACCTAACTCCTAACTGCCACAGAATTATATTGGGTAAACTGAAATGGACACCCAGTCACTTTTTCTAGTTTGCTTGGGGCCTGTGAGAAAGAACTTAAACCATACCCAAACAAGGTTCGGAAATTTACTGCACTATCAGTGAGTGGATTGAGGGTCCTTCAGGATCAGAATGGTGAAAGAAGGCTATATAGAGAAACCACCATACGTAAAGAAGGTCGAGTTGATTGGGTCTATCAGGGTGGACATAGGTTGCAGATATAGTGTGAGGCTGTATCTGGTAATCTCACATCTCAGCCTCCTCATGTCCACTAGCTGTGTCATCAGGGGCCTTAGAGCTCTGCTAGGGGACCCTCTTCTGAAAGAGCCGATCATGAGAAGTGGAGGGTATTCTGTTGCCAGTTCAAATGACAGAAGAAAGCTAGAGGTCAATGGCTCAGAGGAGACTGTCAGTGGTCTATAGTCAGCGGAGTAACAGATGTCAACAGAATGGAAGGAGAGTTATAGACTAAGGAGATGAGGGCAGGAGGACTCCAAGTTTGCAACCAGCTCCAGCTCTGGTTATATGAGGATGCCCTGCTCATCCCATTCAAGGACTCTCTCAGGGAATAGCTGGAAAGGAGTTCTGGAGAGAAGAACAGACTTCCAGTTCCAGATCATCAAATAAATGGAATCCTCATGTACTAAGATGTGGCAACTAAATGACTCACATTTGTACTTAATGATTGCTGAAGCCTGAAACAATGTTATTCCAATGAAAGATGCTCAATAATTATTCATTGAAAAAGTGCAGGAATCAAAAAATATTTTAGGGTAGGTTGGGTTGGGTCTGATAAACAAACTTAAATGAGGAAAGAGTGTAGGAGCCAGTGGACACCTGGTCATAACAGATGTAGGAAATCAAATTATATAGCCCTTATTTTTTAAAATAATATTTTATACATTTCTAGGATTCTTGGAGACAGACAGAACCCCATTTGCCTTAAACACCATTTTTTCCTTCTCTGTAACTAATTTAAGCTGCTGGTGCCCCTTTTAGATCTGGAGGCAAACCTGCAGTCAGTTAAGGAGAGAGGATTTCCATGTTATGGCACTAAGTGGAGATTAATGTTATGGCACTTAGTGCCATAAACAAGACAGGTGTCACCCAATTTTTAATGATTGGCAAAATAATAACCTAGAATGAAAGTGTCATGAAAGCAGGGACTTTGTCTTGCTCAGTGTCATACCCCTAGCACTTATAATAGCTTCCAACATACAGTAGATGATTGGTTAGTAAATATTTATTGAACCAATGAATCTCAGAGAAAAGATGTTTTGACTTCTGAGTTGGGGGAGGAATAAAGAATGATCATAGTTATAATAATAATAACTATTCCTTATTGAACACCACTATTATTCACTACTATACTGGATGCATTTTATAGTTTATTTCAGTTAATCCTCCAAGTTACCTTATTAGATAGACACTGTTATCTCCATTTTATAAATGAGGAAAACAAGGACTCAAAGAGGCTAAGTCACCGGACTACAATCTTATGGCTAGTATGTGGCAGACCCCAAAATGAAGCCTGTTTGTCTGACTCCAAGCCTATGTCTTTTCATTAAATGTTGCTGTCACTCTATCTAAGAGGAAACAATTTTCCTGTGACTGAAGAGCCTCTTGAGGGCCCTCTTCATGTCCTTGTTCCTTAGGCTATAGATAAAGGGGTTCAACATGGGAGTCACTATGGTATACACTGCAGCTGCTGCAATGTCCTTCTCTTCAGAGGCGATAGAGGGAGGACACAGGTAGGCACTGAAGAGGGTTCCATAGAACACACAAACAATGCAGAGGTGGGAACTGCAGGTGGAAAAGGCCTTGCCCGCCCCACCACGGGTTCGGACCCTCAGGATAGCAGGCACAATGTGGATGTAGGAGGTGACAATGCATAGAAAGGGGACAATGAGTACTGTGCCTCCCAAGACAAAAACCATCATCTCGTTGATGTGGGTGTCAGAACATGATAGCTTCAGGACAGGAGTGATGTCACAGAAAAAGTGAGCAATTTCCCCAGTCACACAGAAGGACAGTCGAGCCATGAGGAGCGTGTGAGTCAGGGCAACAATGTTGGTGAGGACCCAGCACAACGCGAGGATTAGGGCACAGGCTTGGGGGCTCATGACTGTGGAGTGGTAGAGGGGGTGGCAAATGGCCACGTAGCGGTCATATGCCATGGCAGCCAGGAAGAAGCTGTCCAGATCACCAAACATCAGAAAGAAATACATTTGCGTGAGGCAACCCGTATAGGAGATGGTGTGATGCCGCGTCTGTACATTCACCAGCATCTTGGAAACTGTGGAGGACGTTAAACCCATGTCAACAAAAGACAGGTTGGCCAGGAAAAAGTACATGGGAGTGTGGAGGTGCAGGTCAGAGCCAATGGCCAGGATGATGAGCAGGTTCCCCAGTCAAGGTGACAAGATATATACACAGGAAAATTCCGAAGACAGACTGCTGTTGCTCTGGAGACGCTGATATCCCTCGGAGGAAAAATTCAAGAAACGCTGGATTGGTTTTCCATGACTCTGCAGCATCTGGAGCTGAGGGAAGACAGTTAGAATGCTGGATTTCATCTAAAACTGCATGGGCTGACTCCCAAATCTCCCTTTAAGTTCATTATATTTCTAATCCTGAGTTTATCTTCAATCTGACCCTACTTCTTTTCTCTCTTTCTCAGGGTCTCATTCAGCGCCCCCTTCTCCCGTCTTTCCCACTATTTAATCTTCTACACAGAGAGTACCTTTCCAATAACATCAGGGCATATTCTTCCTTGGCATTATCATGCTTTAGACTAAGCCTACAACCTCCTGTTAGTTTTATTCTTGCAGTAGGCTGTATACCTGAATAGACTGAGGTCAGCTAAATTTTACATTCTTTTGGGAGGTAGCTGAAAAAACTCACACAAAATTCTTATTTTTGACACATCCTCATTCATTTTAGAGTGAAGAGAATATGAAGGATTCATGCCTCTTTATTTCTTCATTTTTTTTTTGAAAAAGAAAATATGAAGTCCTGCGTTTCTCCCTGCATCTGAGTTTTTGTCACTGACATCATCATCATCCTGTAGCTAACGCATGTTTACGTTAGTCACATATGTGACAGGCACTCTGCTGAGTACTTTAAAAAGATTCTTTCCTTTAATCCTTAAACAACGCTAGGGTACAGAGATTATTATTCTTACCCTTATATAAGAAAACTAAGGTTAGGGATGTTTAAGTGAATTGTACAAAGACCCACAGCTCATAAATATTTGAGACAGAATTCAAACCCACAGCATTGGATTCCAGAGACTGCACCATCCATCAGTATAGATAGAAAGTGACTTTCTACCACCAAATTTATGTTTAATATCTCAGTACTCCCAGTTTACCATACTTAGTCTCACTTGCCCTTACTATCTTTTATATTTGTCTTTTACAGAAGAGCAATGAAGTTTAAGAACTAGATAGAACCTGTAACATCACCTGGTCCATAGGTCCCCGAGCATTGGTCTGTAGACCAGTTTATCATAATCACGTGAGATGCTTGTTTAAAATCCTGATCCCGGCCAGGTGCGGTGGCTCATGTCTGTAATCCCAGCACTTTGGGAGGCTGAGGTGGGTGGATCACCTGAGGTCAGGAGTTCCAGACCAGCCTGACCAACATGGCGAAACCCCGTCTCCACTAAAAATACAAAAATTAGCTGGGCGTGGTGGCACATGCCTGTAATCCTAGCCACTCGGTAGTCTGAGGCAGGAGAATCGCTTGAACCTTGGAGGCAGAGGTTGCAGTGAGCTGAGATCACACCACTACGCTTCAGCCTGGGCAATAGAGCAAGACTCCATCTCGGAAAAAAAAAAAAAATCCTAATTCCTACCTCAGACCTGTTGAATTTAAATTTCTAGGATACAGTTTAGGTACCTGTATTTAAAAACTAAAATTGAACCCTTCTCAGGTATTTTGATGCTCAATGAGGATTAAGAAAATGTTGCTTAGTCCAACTCCTCCCTTTGATTCAGATAAATAAGCTAAAGTTCAAAAGAACGAAGTGATTGAAAAAGTTTACACTATGTGTTGGAGGAAGACATGGTACAAAAACCAGGATACCTATGCTCTCAGACAGGTGTTCTTTTTAAAAATCAGCTATCTTTTCATTGTTTGAATTGTTCTTTGTTATTAATATCTTACAGATCTAAGTGTGTGTTTCCCTGATTTATATTCAGAGTCTATACCTAAAGAAAAAGTTGCCTTCAAATGGATAGCTTTACTAAAGCACTGTTCATACTTTGAAGTGGATACTTCAAACTTTAGATAGAGGAACACCTGAGAACTATTGCATAGGTATCTACTTCTGAACCCTACACTGACTGAAGAACATCTCAGGGTTATACAACTTCCCTGAGAGATGAGAAAGCTATAATCCAAGTTATTTTCTCCCCCTACTTCATCACTTGGTAGGGCACATTTCTGACAGGGTACATTCTAATAACCATGTCCAGGAGGATAAGAGATCCTCTTATGATTCAGCTGATTGTCTCATCAAAAGAAGGGTTACGAAGTAGCAGACAATGCCATGTTTTCCTGGCATGCAGACCCTGCATTTAGCAAGCAACTCCTTTCATTGAGGTTTTCAAAGAGACTGTAAGTTATTTTAGGGAAGAGAAGCATCGTTTTGATCCTCCGTGTTGGCATATACAGCCTTGATCAGGCTATTTCTATGGAGGTTCTTCAATCTATGGCACCAACTAGTTAACGTCAGAAAACTCCCTAAATCCTCAAAAGGGGTCGAAGGCTCGCCATCGTAAGCCTAGCTTTTTACCTTCTGTCATTTTTTTCTCTACTCAAGCACCTTGCTCCATCTCTTGCCCTATCGTTTGGTTTTTCTCTTTCCCTAAAAGGGTTTCTCATCCTTCATCCTATCTATGGCCTCATAAAACTCCGTAGATCCTTGAGACATCAATGGGGTGCTTCCAGAAACTTGAGCCAATCCTTCCCTCTGTCATCCCAGGGTGATGAGGTCCCTTTACTTACCTCCACTGCCTCTTCATCTACGGTGTCAGCCAACAGGTAAGAGCTGGGAATATGATGGAGAGAGTATTCCAAATGTAGGACATGCCCACCTGCAACTGTTTGTTTCAAGTTACCCTGCTTGCCACTACAGCAGTAAAGAGAAGGCAATGCAGAGGTCCTTAATTCGAGGGGGAAGAGCTCAGATTCTTCCTGACAATCTTTGTGATGGCATTAACTAAAATCAGGGTACAGGATCAAGAATAATAAATACAAATGGCAAAGAGCTGGAAGCAGAAGTCAGATTACTAAACCAAGATTAAAAACATACTTAAAGGGGCTTAAGGGAGGGATAGAGACTAGGGTTGTAGAGAAGTCGTCCATGAGATTAACAAAGGACTGCAAAGCCAAGTCAAGGCCAGATCAGTAGGGGAGGCTGGAGCAGTCACAGTTACGTTCACCAGCTGGAACAGAGACGATCAGAAAGAAGAGTATTTGAGATGACCTGGGACACATGGTACTCTGATCCCACCTAACCAAGATCTCTGGGAATTTTGAAGTTTTCTGTATTTGTATTTTGAAACCTGAACTGATAAACTCAGAAGCGGGGAGCTGCTGGCTCATCAGGCTACTACCAGGAGGAGGCTGAACCTGCTCCACGTAGGGCATCTACATACAGGGAGTCATGGGACAGAGTTCCCTAGAGCCTTGTTAGTGTTAACACTCATAATTACCCAATTTTCTCTCTGTATCTCTTATAACAGACCAAATTAGTACAGTACTGGCTTTATTTAAAAATTGGGAAGCTTTACTTCTTTCTCTATGTTAAATGGTAGTGTTAAGGAGTTGAGGTATCAGTACTGATTTGTAACCACTGTCTTTGGCAAAAATGAACTTTCTATGTAAATGCATCTCCTTGCTTCCCCCTTATAATAAGGTTTTTGCTTCGAATCTCCTCTAAAAAAAACCCCACAAGCTACTAACATCCACCTTTACAAACAGTTTAATGGCATATGACATATCTTTAAAGAATTCTTATGCTTCTGGTTAACGATGTTATACTAAACGCATGTATCTAATTTCACTCCATCCATCAACTCTACTAAAAAGTGATTTAAAAAAAGACGTAAAACCCACAAGGACAGAGAAGAGAGGTAAGCAAATAATAACCACAAATTGTGGAAACTAGAAGCCAGATGGATGCGTGAGTGATGACCTACACTGCCCTCAGCTTGACCAAACTTTAGATTGTTTTCTTCCTCACTGTAGGCCACTGGCTTCCTTTTCTTTACATTTGCATTAGAGAACTTATAATTGTAATTTTTTTTCTCTGCTCTTTTGAGATGTAAATATTCTCCTAGACTCTTGATGGTTTCATAGCTCAAAAATGTCTTTCTCCAGGACCTGGGAGCTATTCCTTGGAAATGTAATAATCAAGAAAGATAGATAGGTTCCAGTTTCATTTTTCTGCATACGGATAGCCAACTTTGCCAGCACCATTTATTGAATAGGGTATCCTTTCCCTATTTATTTTTGTTGACTTTGTCAAAGATCAGTTGGTTGTAAGTATGTGACTTTATTTCTAGGTTCTCTATTCTGTTCCACTGATCTATGTGTCTATTTTTGTAATAGAACCATACTGTTTTTATTACTATAACCACATAGTATAGTTTGAAGTCAGGTAATGTGATGCTTCCAGCCTTACTCTTTTGCTTAGGGTTGCTTTGGCTATTTGGCTCTTTTTTGGTTCCATATGAATTTTAGAATTTTTCTTTTCTAATTTTGTTAAAAATGATGGTAATTTGATAGGAATTGCATTGAATCTGTAGATTGCTTTGGGCAGCATATTCATTTTAATGTTACCGGCTCTTTCTATCCATGAGCACAGGGTATTTTTCCCTTGGTTTGTGCGATCGAAATGGCCTCACTGCCTGGGCTGGCATCTGAAATTCTCGGTCTCATGGCTGAGAAAATAAAAAATGTGGACACACCAAGGGCGAGATCAGAGCAGAAGCAGAAGTTTAATAGGTGAAAGAAAGAGAACAGCTCTCTGCAGCAGAGAGGAGTCCTGGAAAGTGTTGCTGTTTTTACAGTTGAATCCAAAAGTTTTTTGTTTTGAGACGGAGTCTCGCTCTGTCACCTAGGCTGGAGTGCAGTGGTGCAATCTCGGCTCACTGGAATCTCCGCCACCTGGGTTCAAGTGATTCTCCTGTCTCAGTGGCTGGGATTACAGGCACCCACCACCACTCACGGCTAATATTTTGTATTTTTAGTAGAGATGGGGTTTCACTATCTTGGCAAGCTGGTGTCAAACTCCTGACCTCGTGATTCGCTCACTTCGGCCTCCCAAAGTGCTGGGATTACAGGCGTGAGCCATTGCACAAGGCCAAATGCAAAGGCTTTTATAAGAAAGTGATGAGGGCTGGGTGTCTCATTTGCATAAGGTATGAATTTCTGGTAACTCCATCCCATCCTCCTAATGTGCATGTGGGTCTTTAGCTTGAGTTACTCCATATTGCTTTGTTCCTCTTACTGAGATGCTTGTGTCAGGGAATGGAATTTTCCATTGTGGGCATATCTGTGCAAGTCACCTGTGTAGCCCTTCTTATCTGTGCAGCTGTGGGTATATCTAGGTAACCCCCCCCCCCACAACCCCCACCATTCAGTACAAGTTCCCTTATCTGTGCCTGCAGGCTGTTCTTTTCTTTTAAAGAATTCAACCGAGGACCCACTCTAACTGCCTGCCTGACTGGGTTTTTTCCTTTCTCCTCTCTCATCATCTATGATTTTTTTCACAAGTGTTTTGTAGTTGTCCTTATAGAGGTCTTTCACTTCCTGGGTTAAATGTATTCCTTGGTATCTTACTTTATGTGTGTTTGTGGCTATTGTAAATGGAACTGGGTTCTTTATTTGGTTCTCAGCTACAGTGTTGTTGGTGTATAGAAATGCAACTGATTTTTTTGTGCTTTAATTTTGTATCCTGAAACATTATTGAAGTCGCTTATCAGATCTGGGAGTCTTTTGGAGGAATCATTAGGTTTTCTAGGTGTAAGATCATGTTATCTGTGAACAGAGACAGTTTGACTTCTTCCTTTCCAATTTGGATACCTTTTGTTTATTTTTCTTGTCTGATTGCTCTGGCTAGGACTTCTAGTACTATGTTGAATAGGAGTAGTGAGAGAAGACACCTTTGTCATACTATGCAGCCATAAAAAAGAATGAAATCATGTCCTTTGCAGCAATATGGATGGATCCTAAGTGACATAACTCAGATTCAGAAAATCAAATACCACATGTTCTCACTTATAAGTGGGAACTAACCAGAGTACACATGAACATAAAGATGGAAATAACAGACACCGAGGACTCTAAAATCAGGGAGACAAGAGTTGAAAAACTACCTAAAGGGTACAATGTTCACTATTTGGATGACCAGTTCACTAGAAGTCCAAAGCTCGGCATTATGCAATATACCCATGCAACAAACCTGCACATATACCCCCTGAATTTAAAGTTAAAAAAATACAAAGATAGTACACCTATCTCTCAGTCTGTTTGGGAAGGTAGGGACCTGAATTTCAAAAGTGTCCCTTTTGAAAGCAAATGCAGATGCCCTAATCACATTGACCAACCTCCCTGATAACACCCTCCAGTAGTTTTCTACAAGCTCACCCCACCTCTTAAAAGTCCTCCTGCCCTTTGTTTCAGCAGAGTTGAGTTTATTCTGTCTCCCCTATTACAGTAATCTTGACTCCTGCTGCAATCATGTTAAAGTCTTCCTTGCCTGTTCAACTCTGTGCAGGGCAATTTTTCTTGGCAGTTCACTGAGTTAACAGATGCATAAAAACTAAATCCTAAGCTGGCAGTAGATAAAACAGAGGAAACAATCTGATCAACACTTAAAAAATCCTCAAAAGGCCCAGAAACTGGCATCCCTTGGTGCCTCTTGGACTTGAGAGTAAAAAGGAAATAAACTAAGAAGAAAGAGATGATAGCTATTTCAGAAGAATTTGGATCCCTAATTTCCCCCCCTTTTCACTGCACACTGCTCAAATATTGTCCCTCTCTTATTCCAACAGAAGTTGGGAGATTTACTTTCTGAATAAATTTGGGTCTTGGGGTGGCCATATACAGCTAGGATTAGTGCACCATATTAAAAATAGAGAATTATATGACTACATATGCATACCAAATGCTGAATGCTGAAATGCCAAGCCCTTTATCTATATTTAGCGGCTAAGCCTCCACCTTAATTACAGAATATTAAAAAAAGTTTCTTTGGAATTTGACTAGCTCAAGAGAAAAGAACTAAAGATACTGACATTGAGGGTTTTTTTTCCCCAAAATGTGCTTCCCACCCACATCACCCTATGGTGAAACTCAAAGTAGACAGCTCCATCTACAAGCACAGAGCTTCCAATCAGTTTCCACAAATGTTATTTGGTTATGGCATATATCCACAAAGTACATAAATCTGAAGTGCACAACTCAGTAATTTTTTGACAGGAACGTCAAGAATAACACCTAGATTTCAGGTTGTCATCAGGGCAGAAGATGTTCCCCTCCTTTGGTCTGCACTTGTATTTATGAAGTCAAAGATCATGTTTACTTTTTCAACAGGGGTCAATGAGCTGAGGCCATGAAAAATCCAATGTTGACTCATACATGCTGCTGTCATACTGCCATTTTCCCTGTCTCTCTTTCCAATGCTGTATATATAAAGCCACCACACCTAGCCCTGTAATGTTTTGATCTATGTAAGACAAATAACTATGTGAAATTTTCCTCATTTATGCATGAAAAGACTTGTGTGTGTAAAGATAATGGAAAAACAACACAAAGCAAAATATCTGTCAATTTTGAATACAAAAATTATTTTTACACTTATTTTTAGTGGACAAATAATTGTATCTATTCAGGGGGTACACAGCGATATTTTGATACACATATTGTATAGTGATCAGATCCTGGTAATTAGCATACCCATCATCTCAAACATTTATCATTTCTTTCTGTTGGGAATGCTCAGCATCCTCCTAGCTGTTTGAAACTATAAACTATATAATGTATTATTGTTAACTATAGTCATCCTACAGTGGTATAGAACACTAGAACTTACCTTGCTATTAACTGTAATCAAAAATAATTTTTAAAAAATTAACAAAGAATAAGCAGTGAACCAAATAAAAAATAATAATTTTTAAAGTACATAATGTATAGGAAAAAAGTACCCATAATAAAATAATTTATTTTGTTTTGTTATCTTTGATATCCATTTAAAAGGCATGAACATTCCAGTGAAAAGGGCAAATACATTAACAGGACAATCTGAGAAATAATTATCCATGGTTTAAAATCAGATGAAATCAATGTTCAATCTTACTAGTAACAAAGGAAATGCAAGTTTTAAAAACAGTTTGATTGCTTTATTTAAGTTCATTATAAACTATTTTATTTGTATAAACTTAGAGGATATAAGTGCAGTTTTGTTACCTGTATATATTGCATGGTA
Organism: Ateles fusciceps; assembly: GCA_036589455.1. Classification (NCBI taxonomy): domain Eukaryota; kingdom Metazoa; phylum Chordata; class Mammalia; order Primates; family Atelidae; genus Ateles; species Ateles fusciceps. Next base: position 21,930,983 of record JAZHEH010000952.1, read on the forward strand.
AACTCTGGGATTTTACTGTAACCATCACCAGAATATGGTACATCAAACCCATTGAGCAATTTATCTTCCCTCCACGCCCTCCCACCTTCCCATCCTCCTGAGTCTTCAATGTCTGTTATTTCACTCCTATGTCAATATGTGCACATTATTTAGCTCCCACTTAGGAGCCAGAACACGGTGGTGTTTATCTTTCTGTTTCTGAGTTATTTCACTTAAGATAATGGCCTCCAGTTCCATCCATGTTGCTACAAAAGACATGATTTAAAAAAAATTTTTTGAGACAGGGTCTCACTCTGTCACTCAGGCTGGAGTGGAGTGGTGCAAACATAGCTCACTGCAACCTCAGCTTTCTTGGGCTTAAGTGATCCTCCTACCTCAGCTTCACTAGTAGCTGGCACCACAGGTGTGTACCACCACGCCCAGCTAATTTGTAAAATTGTTTTTATAGGAATTGGGTCTCACCATGTTACACAGACTGGTTTCAAACTACTGGGCTCAAGAAATCTTTCCACTTTGACCTTCCAAAGTGATGGGATTACAGGTGTGAGCCACCATGCCCAGCTTGATTTCTTTTTTTATGGCTGAGTAGTAGTTACTATGTGTGTGTGTGTGTGTGTGTGTGTGTGTGTGTGTGTACACACTACATTTTCTTTATCCAATCATCTGTTGATGAACAGTTTGATTCCATATCTTTGCTATTGTGAATAGTGCTACAATAAACATCCAGGTGCAGGTATCTTTTTGATATAGCAATTTCTTTTCCTTGAGTATATACCTAATAGTGAAATTGCTGGATCAAATGGTAGTTCTATTCTCAGTTCTTTGAGAAATCATACTGTTTTCCATAGAGGCTCTACTAATTTACATTCCTACCAACATTGTATAAGTGTTCAATTTTCTCTGTATCCTTACAACAGCTATTATTTTTTAACTTTTATAATAGCCATTCTGACTTGGTGCAAGATGATATCTCATTATGGTTTTAATTTGCATTTCTCTAATGATTAGTGATGTTAAGCGTTTTTTTTTTCATATGTTTTGTTTTGCTCTAAACAGAAGAAAAAGGGTACACATTTATTTAATACAAGTTTTACATGACACAGAGCCTTCTTAAGGAAATGAAGATCCAACAATGCAGTTAGAGTTTGAACACTTACATACTGAATTAGATAAAGAATTGTGAATTGTGAAAATGTGACAAGGCAAAGGGGTTTGGGTTGGGGTAGTTAATTGGGTGGAACTGACTAGAAAGATAAAGTTTAGTCTAACAAGGTTTCTTTATATATATTTCTCTTAGCCTCAATTTCTGTCCTTGATAATAAAAATAATAGTTTCCTCTAGTATAGGGAGGGAATTTTTCACAAGGAAATGTGATCTCTTGTTTTTACAAAAAAGAAAACATGTCAGAGCAATCTTTCTGCACCTGCTGTTTTTCAAGTGCCTTTGACTCAAAATAGTCATTACGCCAAAGTGACTCACTGGGGTATGATTATGTTTTCTTTTGAAAAATGTCTGTTCAAGACAACAAACATATGAAAAAATGCTCATCATCACTGATTATTAGAGAAATGCAAATCATAACCACATTGAGATACCACCTCATGCCAGTTAGAATGGTGATCATTGAAAAATCTGGAGACAACAGATGCTGGAGAGGATGTGGAGAAATAGAAACACTTTTCCACTGTTGGTGGGAGTGCAAACTAGTTCAGCATTGTGGAAGACAGTATGGCGCTTCCTCAAGGATCTAGAAATAGAAATTCCATTTGAGCCAGCAATCCCATTACTGGGTATATACCCAAAGGATTATAAATCAATCTATTATAGAGATACATGCACATGTATGTTCATAGCGGCACCATTTACAATAGCAAAGAACCAACCCAAATGCCCATCGATAATAGACTAGACAAGGAAAATGTGGCACATACACACCATGGAATATTATACAGCCATAAAAAGGATGAGTTCGTGTCCTTTGTAGGGACATGGATGAATCTGGAAACCATCATTCTCAGCAAACTTACACAAGAACAGAAAATCAAACACTGCATGTTCTCACTCATAGGCGGGTGTTGAACGATAAGAACACATGGACACAGGGAGGGGGAGCATCACACACTGGGGTCTGTTGGGGAGGGGCCAAGGGAGGGACAGCAGAGGGTGGGGGAGGTCGGGGAGGGGATAACATGGGAAGAAATGCCAGATGTAAGTGACGGGGGGGATGGAGGCAGCAAACCACATTGCCATGTGTGTACCTATGCAACAATTCTGCATGATCTGCACATGTACCCCAGAACCTAAAGTACAATTTAAAAAAAAAAAGAAAAAAAGAAAAATGTCTATTCATATCCTTTGTTCACTTTTTAATAGGGTTATTTGTTTTTTTATTGTTGTTGTTGAGGTGTTTGGCTTCCTTGTAGATTCTGAACATTAGTCCCCTGTCAGATGCATAGTTCGCAAATATTTTCTCCCATTCTGCAGGTGGTCTGTTTACTCTCTTGATTATTTCTTTTGCTGTGCAGAAGCTTTTTGGTTTAATTTAGTTCCGTTTGTCTATTTCTGTCTTTGTTGCCTGTGCTTTTGAGGTGTTAGTCATGAATTCTTTGCTTAGATCAATGTTGATATGGTTTGGATGTTTGCCCTCTCCAAACTTTATGTTGAAATGAGATCCACAATGTTGGATGTAAGGCCCAGTGAGAGATGTTTGGGTGATGGGGGTGGATCCCTCATGAATGGCTCGGAGCCCTCCCTGCAGTAATGAGTCCAAGTGAGAGCTGGTTGTTTAAGAGATAATGGTATCCCTCTTGTTTCCTCTCTTGCCATATGATACGCTGGCTCCCCTTCACCTTCCACCATGATTCCAAGCTTCCTGAGGCCTCACTGGAAGCAGATGCTGGCACTATACTTTGTGTACAGCCTGCAGAACCATGGGTCAAATACACCTCTTTTCCTTATAAATTACCCAGCCTCAGATTTTCATTTATAGCAATGCAAATGGACTAATACAAATGTCCAGGGGATTTTTTTCCTCAATTTTCTTCTAGGATTTGTATAGTTTCAGGCCTTAAACTTAAGTCTTTAATCCATCTTGTGTTAATTTTTGTGTACAGTGAGAGATAGAGGTCCAGTTTCATTCTTCTCCATATAGCAACCCAATTTTCCTAGCACCATTTATTGAATAGGGTGTCTTTTCCCCAGTGTATGTTTTTGTTAACTTTGTCAAAGATCAGTTGGCTCTAAGCATGTGGCGTTATTTCCATTGATCTACGTCTGTTTTTATACCAGTACAATGTTGTTTTGGTTACTATAACATTTTAGTATAATTTGAAGTCAGGTAATGTAATGCCTTCAGCTTTGTTCTTTCTGCTTAGGATTCCTTTGGCTATTTGGGCCTTTTTTTGGTTCTATATGAATTTTAGGACTTTTTTTCTAATTCTATGAAAAATGATGTTGGTATTTTGATAAGAATTGCATTGAATCTGTAGACTGCTTTGAGCAGCATGGTCATTTTAACAATACTGATTCTTCCAATTCACGATCATGGGATGTTTTTCCATTTATTTGTGTCATCTAAAATTTCTTTCTTCAGTGTTTTATAGTTTTTATTGTAGAGATATTCTACATCCTTTGTTACATATGATCTTAGGTATCATCAGAGACTACTATAAACAACTATGAATCCACAAACAAGAAAACCTTGAGAAAACAGATAAATTCCTGAAATATAAACTCTCCTGATTGTTCCAGGAACAAGTAGAAATGCTGACTAAACCAATAATGGTAGTGAGATTGAATCATACAATCTCCCAATAACAACAACAAAAAGCTCAGGACCCGTTAATTCACAGCTGAATTTCACCAAACATACAAAGAAGAACTAGTACCAGTCTTCCTGAAACTCTTCTGAAAAATCAACGAGGAAGGAATCCTCCCTAATTCATTCTTCAAAGCAAGTATCACCCGTATATCAAAGCTAGACAAGGACACACAAAAAAGAAAACTACAGACTAATATCTGTGGGGAAAGTCGATGCAAAAATTATCCATAAAATACTAGCAAACTGAATCCAACAGCGCATCAAAAAGATAATACACAATGATCAAGTGAGCTTTTTTCAAGGGATGCAAGGATAGTTAAATATACACGAATCAATAAATGTGATTCACCACATAAACAGAATTTAAAACAAAAACCTTACAATCATCTCAATAGATACAGAAAAAGCAACTGATAAAATTCCACATCCCTTCATGATAAAAATGCTGAAAAAACTAGGCATAGAAGGAATATACCTAAATATAATAAAAGCCACATCTGACAAACCCATAGCCAGCATAATACCGAATGTGGGAAAGCTGAGCACATTCCACCTAGAACCAGAGAATGACAAGGATGACCACTTTCATCATTCCTATTCAACATGGTACTGGAGGTCTTACCCTGAACAATCAGGGAAATGAAATAAATAAAAGGCACCCAAATTTGAAAAAGGAAGTCAAAGTATCTTTGTTTGCTGATGATACGATCTAATACCTAGAACACCTTAAAGATTCCCCCAAAAGATGCCTAGGTTTGATCAATAACTTCAGTAAAGTTTTATGATGCAAAATTAATGTACAAAAATCAGTAGCATTTCTACACACTAATAACAGTCAAGCTGAGAACCAAATCAAGATCTCAATCCCATTTACAATAGCTACAAAATTTTTGATGAGTTTAGACCTATGAAATTGCTTATGATTAAAACTAACAAATGATACTGGAACAAAGCGTAGTGGATAAGAGCATGTACTCCAGATTCATTACAAACCTAGGTGGGAATTCCACTCCTTCCACTTAATAGAATTAATTAAAATACAGGAGATATGAGTAGCTTTTTTTGAGCAGCTGCTTTGTATGAGGCACTATGGCTAGTGTGCTTTATTTAGGTTGCCTCATTAATTGAGAGTTTTGGAGTTTTTGAGGGTATTGTTTCTATTAGGATTTCTCTCTTTAAGGAAATTGGCAGCAGAAATAGTCGTGTTATAGTTTACACTCCTGATTCTCCTTTAATGCAGTTTTACCTAGGACATGGGACAAGTGCAGAATTGCCTAATGCATATAGGCAGGAGTTCCCAGGAGACCTGTGAGTCAGGCTGAAATGTACTGCATTCCAGCAAGAGAGTTTAATCCCTGGGAAAGAGAGGTCCTCAGTTCCCCTAGGATCCAGCCAGAGTTGGCTAGAGAACAGGCTGCACAATGACACTGAGGTCAGCCCTAATGAGCACGTTGGGAGATCATGTTCTATGAGCCTTTATAACCTTAAGAAATATTCCTGTCTTATGCCTGGGGAAGCTGAAATCGAGCCATACACTCCAGGTGTTTCTAATAAACTCTGGACTCAATAGACCCTGACTTTATTGCCTGTGAATCAGAAAGGTCTCAGAGAGTTTTTTATTAGGAATTTTCCATCCAAGGGAGATAACTGGAGAATTTGAAGACACCTAGAACTGATCCATAATCTGACAGGTGAGGATTTGGAAGGGGTAGGAACACACACACACACACACACACACACACACACACAAACACACACTTCCTTTCCAGTCTGATGACCAGGTGACCAGGCAGCAGTTTCCTGGGAAAGTGCTGAGTCTCTACCTAAGGTAAGAAGCTTCTCTATGAACCAAAGAACAAACGGAGGACTAAAATAGTCACAAAAGCTTTTAAGGCCAAACTTCTACAAGATCAATATGAGATGGCTTCTCCTACCAGCTCACTAGGGCAGCAGAAAAACAGACCGGTTGTGTTCCAGCCAAAAAGCCAGGGCGATACCTTTCGCCTTCCCTCCCCTCTGGTTAAAAGTAAATATTAGAAAAACGTAGACCAAATGTAGGGGTTAAGGCACAGGTGTACTAAAATATCAGTTCCCAGAGCAGATATAGATGCATAGCAGCAAAAAAAGGGGAAGAGGACAGGGATAAAGAGAGGAAGTGATGGAGGGGGAGAGGGTGGCTCCCTCTCCTGTTTGTGTGTGTCTGTGGGGGAGAGGGGGACATCCTAACAGTGGGTGAGGGAGTATGAAACCACAGACTACTGTCCTTAACTCACATGTCCTATGCTGCTAGTTAGGAAACAGTACAGGACTGGTTCGGATGGGTGAGGTCAAATTCTAGGGACTGAAATGCAAGTGGGGGAGGAGGCTATCTTGTCTTAAAAGTCAATTTCAGTCCCCATAAAGAAAGGTTCGTGTGTGTGTGTGTGTGTGTGTGTGTGTGTGTGTGTGTGTTGGAGGAGGGGGATAGAGTTTGATGGAGATCATGCACCTTCTTTCCAATTGACAGTCACAAATGAATTTTCTAATCTTGCCATCAAGCTATTCTCAATTCTCACTTCCTCTAAATAGCCCATGCCGATTTCTCTGGTCAAATGAATCTCTTTTCTGTGGATTCTGCTATAGCATAGAAAGCACAATTGAGATTTGAATGGATATTATCTTAACTGGTCTCTAAACATTTCTTGGATATTTCCTTGCATTCCCAATCAGATTCAGAGACTCTTATTGGCAAAGGCCATTTCTTTTTCTTTTTTCTTTTTTCTCTCAGCAGAGTTCTGGCCACACAGAGGCATATCTGTAAATTGATCTAATAAATAAATACTGACACATGGAAGGTTTTTATCTGCGCAGATAACAAGAACTACAAGGGATGAGAAAACCAGGCAGAGTGAACCAAACCACTGTTTCAGACTTCCTCCTTCTAGGACTCTCTGAGCAGCCAGAGGAACAGACTCTTCTGTTTGGCATCTTCCTTGGCATGTACCTAGTCACCATCGTGGGAAACCTGCTCATCATCCTGGCCATCAGCTCTGACCCACACCTTCATACTCCCATGTACTTCTTTCTGGCCAACCTATCATTAACTGATGCCTGTTTCACTACTGCCTCAATCCCCAAAATGCTGGCCAACATTCATACCCAGAGTCAGACCATCTCCTATTCTGGGTGTCTTGCACAGCTATATTTCCTCCTTATGTTTGGTGGCCTTGACAACTGCCTGCTGGCTGTGATGGCATATGACCGCTATGTGGCCATCTGCCAACCACTCCATTATAGCACAGCTATGAGTCCCCAGCTCTGTGCACTAATGCTGGGTGTGTGCTGGGTGCTAACCAACTGTCCTGCCCTGATGCACACACTGCTGCTGACCCGCGTGGCTTTCTGTGCGCAGAAAGCCATCCCCCATTTCTACTGTGATCCCAGTGCTCTCCTGAAGCTTGCCTGTACAGATACCCACGTAAACGAGCTGATGATCTTCACCATGGGCTTGCTGTTCCTCACTGTTCCCCTCCTGGTGATCGTCTTCTCCTATGTCCGCATTTCCTGGGCTGTGTTTGGCATCTCCTCTCCTGGAGGGCGATGGAAGGGCTTCTCTACCTGTGGTTCTCATCTCACGGTGGTTCTGCTCTTCTATGGGTCTCTCATGGGTGTGTATTTACTTCCCCCATCAACTTACTCTACAGAGACGGAAAGAAGGGCTGCTGTCTCTACATGGTGATTATTCCCATGCTAAACCCATTCATTTATAGCTTAAGGAACAGAGACATGAAAGAGGCTTTGAGTAAACTTTTCGGCAGTGGGAAGACATTACTTTCATGATTAGATATTTAGATGGTGATGTCTAATCTTGATCAACCCCTACCTGTTTTCCATCACTTCAGTAATTCTACTATTGGCAGATTGATATTAGAGGAAGGTTATCAGTTGACTCTGAGTTAGGGATGCAACAAAAAGAATGTTTCATTCTTTTATTAGGCTGTGGAATGAGATGATCTGTCTCAGCCTCTTTCCTAAGCCCAGTGAGGCAACCATTACTAACAGAAAAACCGCTATTACCCGTCACATCTCTAAAAGCAGCATATTAGCTATAGTGAACAGGGCATTTATTATGAGGCTCTGGAGCTGAGCGATTCCACCCCAGTGAGGCAGGCGTGGGATGAGATGAAGGAATAAGAACACAAACATTTATTGAGTATCCACAATGTTCCTCATTATTCCTCATATCGGTTACTTGAGGTAGAATAGTGAAAACTGTGAATTAGGATGTTAAATAACTTAATGAGTCTGTTTGATTCCAGCATCTACCCCCTTCTATTTTACCACTTTGTGAAGATTATGACAAGGAACCTGTGAGAGCATATCTAAGGTTAATATTGAATGATAACAATAGGAGAAAAAGAATTAAATTAATATATCTTATGGTATTCCCTATTTCATTTAACTTCAAAGCACTCTTCTGTTGTAATAAATAGATGAAAAGTAATCAATATGTGTTGTACACCTACTAGTGCCAGTTTTGTACTCACTACACTATCCATTCTCTGAATTCTTTCATAAAATATTCTAGAATAAAAATGATAAATCAAGCATGCTGGAAATTTTTAGGGCAATAATGTGATGCAGAGCAATCTGGTAGAAATTGGTATGAGCAGTCACAAAGCTTAACAACGGTTTTCCTTTTGCAATGAAATTATAGGTTACCATTTTTCTTCTTTATAGCTACATGTTTTGAAACATGTAGATATTTTCCAAAAAAAGAAATGAAATTTGAGGGTTGGCACCAAAAAAATGTTTCAATGGTATCTCACAGAGGAAAAAAAAACACTGAAACAGATCTCTGAGATCAAGTTCATCCTGGACCAAATTTCTTAGAAAGGAAGGTATGCCCTTTTGGTGTTGTACAATAAATATTGTTTAAGGATCTTCCTTTAAGGAAGATCACACACCTATGTGCGTTGCTCTTTGGTCATTCTACCTCTCCACTTCCGTCCCTTCTTTTTGGATAGAAGAGACGAATAATGAGACAAGTAGGGAAACTAGACTAGACCATTTTAACCTTGAATTAGGTTACTTGGCCCTGACCACAGCAATCTACAGCTGCAACTTCTAGTACCAAGGCAAAGGTTGGAAAGGGCAAGTTTTGTGTTTGTGAATAATATCTCTCTTTTTTGGGAACTAATTTCCAACCTCTAGGATCCCCACCTTTGCCCTGCAGTCACCTAGCTACAATATGCCATTTACAGTCTATTTATATATAAAGATATTTACTTCAAGGAATTGGCTCATGCAATTGTAGAGGGTGGCAAATCTGAAATTTGTAGGGCAGGCTGGAAACTCAGGCAGGAACAGACATTACTATCTATCTGTCTATCTATCTATACTTTACTCTTTTAGAGCTGTTTTTGATTTATACAAAAATTGAGCAGAAAGTACAGACAGTTCCTACATACCTTTTACCCCCAACACATGCACAATCTCCAGAACTAATCGGTCTCTCTCACCAGAGTGGTAATTACAATCCATTAGCCTCCACTGACACATCATCACCCAGGGTCCATTGTTTACATTGGAGTTCATTCTTGGCGTTGCGCATTCTGTGTGTTTTGACAAGTGCATAATGGCATGTATTCATCATTATAGTATCATGCAGAATAGTCTCATTGCCCTAAAAATCCGTTGTGCTTCATCTAGTCATTCCCCTCTCTCCTCTACCCCCTGGTAATCACTGATCATTTTACTATCTCTATAGTTTTACCTTTTCCAGAATGTTATATAGTTGGAATCATACAGTATGTAGCCTTTTCAGATTGACTTCTTTCACTTAGCAGTATGTGTTTAAGGTTTCTCTATGTGTTTTCATAGCTAAATAGCTCGTTTCTTTCTGAAACTGAGTAATATTTCATTGTATGGCATATTCCGTGAAAGGTGTAATGGCTGTGTCTAGATTCATTTTTTTATGTGGATGTCTAGTTATTTCAGCACTGTCTGTTGAAGAGACTATGTTTTCTCCATTGCATTGTGTTTATGCCTTTGTCAATAATCAGTTGACTCTACTTATGTGGGTCTATTTCTGGGCTCTCTATTCTATTCCATTGATCTATTTTTCTATTCTTTTGTCAATGCCACACTGCCTTAATTACTGCAGGCTTATAGTAGGTAATGTACAGGGCCTGTCAGGGGGTAGGGGGTAAGGGGAGGGAGAGCATCAGGACAAACATCTAATGCATGCAGGGCTTAAAACTTAGATGACGGGCTGACAAGTGCAGGAAACCACCATGGCACATGTATACCTATGTAACAAACATGCACGTTCTGCACATGTATCCCAGAACTTAAAGTTAAAAAGAAGGAAGTAGTATCAGTCCTCCAAACTTGTTCTTCCATATTGTGTTAGCTATTCTGAGTCTTTTGCCTCTCTGCATAAACTTTAGAATAATTTTGTTGATATCCACAAAGTAATTTGCCAGGGTTTTGATTAAGGCTATGTTGAATCTATTGATCAAGTTGGGAAGAATGGCACCATGATAACATTGAGTTTTCCTATACATGAACATGGAATATCTCTCCATTTATTTAGTTATTATTTGATTTCTTCTTTCAGAGTTCTGCAGTTTTTCTCATTAATTTTCTATATAGATTTATATCTAACAAATTGCGGGCTGCTAGTGTAAATGGTATGGTGTTTTCTATTTCAAATTCCATTTGTTCTTGCTACTATATAAGGGAGCAATTGGCTTTTGTATATTAACCCTGTATCCTGAAACCTTTCTATAATTCCTTACTAGTTCCAGGAGAGATTTTTGGATATTTTGGATTTTCTGTAAAAATTATGTCATCTGAAAACAGTTTTATTTATTCCTTCTGAATCTGTATACCTTTGATTTCATTTTCTTGTCTTATGCCCTACTAGGACTTTCAGTATGATATTCAAAAGCAGTAATGATAGGACTTTCAGTATGACATTCAAAAGCAGTAATGAGAGGTGACATTTTTTTGTCTTGTTCTTGATCTTAGTGCAAAACTTTTAGTTTCTCATCAAGTATGATGTTAACTGTAGTTGTTAAAATAGATATTTTGTATCTCTCTATTCCTAGTTTGTTCAGAGTGTTTAATCATAAATGGGTATTGGATTTTATCAAGTGCTTTTTCTGTATCTATTTATATTATCATGTAGTTATGCTTTAGCCTATTGATGTGATCAATTAAATTAATTGATTTTCAAGTGTTGGAGTAACTTTGTATTCCTGAGATAAATCCCACTTGGATATGATATATAATTCTTTTTTATACATTATTGGATTCTATTTGCTAGTACTTTATTAAGGATTTTTACATCCATATTCATGAGAGATATTGGTCTGTAGTATTTTCTTGGAATTATCTTACCCACTTTTGTTATTAGAGTATTGCTGGCCTCATAGAAGGAACTAGAAAGTATTCACTCTATTTCCATCTTCTAGAAGAGATTGCAGAGAACTGGAATAAATTCTTCCTTAAATGTTTGATAGAATTCACCAGTGAGCCCATCTGGGCCTGGTACTTTCTGTTTGGGAAGGTTATTAATTATTGACTTAATTTCTTCAATAGAAATAGGCCTATTAATGCCCATTTCTTCTTGCATGGGTTTCAGCAGATTGTGGCTTTCCCAGTATTGGTCTATTTCATTTAAGTTATCATATTTGTGGGCACAGATTTGTTCATATTATTCCTTTATTATCCTTTCAGTGCCCATGAGATTTTTAGTGATGTTTTCCTTTTCATTTCTGATATTAGTAACTTGTGTCTTCTTTCTTTATTTTCTTTAGTTAGACTTTTTAATGGCATGTCAATTTTACTGATCTTTTCAAAGAACTTTTTGTTTTGATTTTCTTTAACAATGTCCTATTTTCAATTTCATTGATTTCTGTCTTAATTATTATTATTACTATTATTTTTCTTGTGCTTACTTTGGATTTAGTTTCCTAGGGCAGAGCTTAGATTATTTATTTTGGATTTTTTTTTATTGCATTTTAGGTTTGGGGGGTACATGTGAAGAACATGGAAGATTGTTGCATAGGTACACAGATGGCAGTGTGATTTGCTGCCTTCCTCCCCATCACCTATATCTGGCATTTCTCCCCATGCTATCCCTCCCCCAACTCCCCCATCCCCCCACTATCCCTCCCCTTTTTTCCCCCGACAAGACCCCAGTGTGTGATACTCCCCCTCCCTGTGTCCATGTGTTCCCATTGTTCAACACCCGCCTATGAGTGAGAACATGCGGTGTTTGATGTTCTGTTCTTGTGTCAGTTTGCTGAGAAAGAAGGTTAAATTCAAGTGATGTTTTACCTCTCACCTTTTGGATAGGTTGAGGGTTTTTACTTCTCTATAAACCATAGCTCAGTTTCTTTCTTTCTTTCTTTTTCTTTTTTTTTTCCGGTTTAACAAATGCTTTCTGGGCTAAAGTGGCTTTGAGCACTGAACCTGTCTATTTGAGTTTATACTTTCTGCAGTTAGAAGTTTTCTAAGTAATTTCTTATTATTTTATGTTTGTGATGGCTTTGAGAACATATTTAAAATATTTCATCTGAGTTTTATTAGTTTTCCCATGGAGAAGTTTGGTCCAAATTTTTAGGTTTGCCATTACAGAAAACTTTATAATAGATGGATATATATACACTCTAAGAATCTTTCTTTGGTTTTTGTACAAATTTGTCTTTTAAGATTCATGCAATTGTTAATATATTTGTAATTGATTTTGACATTCCATTTCCTTTTTCTTTTTTTTATATATATGATGCTTTAAAATTTTTTAATTTTAATTTTCTCTTCTTATCTTTGTTTCATTCTTTCCCTTATAATGTGGAAGTTTCATATCTTTTTAAAAGTTTTATTTTATCCTTAAGTGATACATAATGACTGTACATATTTATAAGGTACAGTGTGATACTTTGATACCTGTATACATTGTATAATAATCAAAACCAGGATAATTAGTATATCCATCATCTCAAACATCCGTTATTTCTTTGAGGTGAGAACATTCACAATCCTCTGTCTGGCTATGTTGAAATTACAATACATTATTGTTAACTATACTCACGCTTTTGTACAATAGAATACCAGAGCTTGTTAATTCTAAGTATAACATAGATCTGTTGACTAAACTGTCCCTGTTCCCCACTCCTCCTAAATCTTCACCTTCTAATAATCACTATTTTACTCTCTCCTTCTATGAAATCAACTTTTGTTGTTGTTTGTAAACATAATACTTATTTTTTATTTTTATTTTACTTTAAGTTCCAGGATACATGTGCAGAATGTGCAGGCTGTTACACAGGTGTATGTGTGCCATGGTGGTTTGCTGCACCTATCAACTGGTCATCTAGGTTTTAAGCCCCACATACTTTAGATATTTGTCCTAATGCTCTCCCTCCCCTTGTCCCCTACCCCCTGACTGTATCTGAGGCCCCTGTGTGTGATGTTCTCCTCCTCGTGTCCATATGTTCTCATTGTTCAACTCCCACTTACAAGTGAGAAACATGTGGTGTTGAGTTTTCTGTTCCTGTGTTTGTTTTCTGAGAATGATGGCTTCCAGCTTCAACCATGTCCCTGCAAAGAACATGAACTCATTCTTCTTTATGGCTTCATAGTATTCCATGGTGTATTTATGCCATGTTTTCTTATCCAGTCTATCATTGACGGGCACTAAAACACCAAAAGCATTTGCAACAAAAGCCAAAATTGGCAAATGGGATCTAATTAAACTAAAGAGCTCTGCACAGCAAAAGAAACTATCATCAGAGTGAACTGGCAACCTACAGAATGGGAGAAAATTTTTGCACTCTACTCATCTGACAGAGGTCTAATATCCAGAATCTACAAAAGACATTATTTAAAAACATTTTTTTTGAAAGAGGGTCTCACTCTGTCGCCAAGGCCAGAGTGCAGTGATGCAAACACAACTCACCGTAGCCTCAACTTCCTGGGCTCAAGCAATCCTCCTACCTCAGCTTCCCTAGTAGCTGGCACCACAGGTGTGCACCACCATGCCCAGCAAATTCCTTTTTATAGCTGCATAGTATTCCATGGAGTATATGTATTGCATTTTCTTTATTCAGTTTATCATTGATGGGCATTTTGGGTTGATTCCATTGTTTGCTATTGTAAATAGTGCTGCAATAAACATACATGTGTGCATGTCTTACAGTAGAATGATTTATATTCTTTGGGCATATACCCAGTAATGGGATTGCTAGGTCAAATGGTATTTCTGCTTCTAGATCCTTGAGGAATTAGCATACTATCTTCCACAAGGATTGAACTAATTTACATTCCCACCAACAGTGTAAAAGCATTCCTATTTCTCCACAGCCTGACCAGCATCTATTGTTTTTTGACTTTTTAATAATCACCATTCTGACTGGTGTGAGACGGTATCTCATTGTGGTTTAAATTTGAATTTCTCTAATGATCAGTGATATTGAGCTTTTTTCCCCATATATTTGTTAGTTGCATAAATGTCTTCTTTTGAGAAACGTCTGTTCATATCCTTTGCCCACTTTTTGATGAGGTTGTTTGTTTTTTTCTTATAAATTTGTTTAAGTTCCTTGTAGTTTCTGGATATTAGACCTTTGTCGGATGGGGTGGATTACAAAAATCTTCTCCCATTCAGTAGGTGGCCTGTTCACTCTGATGATAATTTCTTTTGCTATGCAGAAGATTTTTGTTTAATTAGATCTCATTTGTTCATTTTAGTTTTTGTTGCAATTGCTTTTGGCGTTTTCATCATGAAATATTTGCCCATGCCTATGTCCTGAATGAAATTGCCTCATTTTTCTTCTAGGGTTTTTATGGTTGTAGATTTTACATTTAAGTCTTTAATCCATCTTGGGTTAATTTTTGTGTAAGATGTAACGAAGGGGTCCGGTTTCAGTTTTCTACATACGGCTAATCAGTTTTCCCAGCATCATTCGTTTATTAAATAGGGAATCCTTTTCCCATTGCTTGTTTTGTCACATCAGGTGCTTGTAGATGTGTGGTGTTATTTCTGAGGCCTCTGTTCTGTTTCACTGGTCTAAATGTCTGCTTTGGTACCTGTACCATGCTGTTTTGGTTACTGTAACCTTGTAGTATAGTTTGAAGTCAGGTAGCATGATGCCTCCAGCTTTGCTCTTTTTGCTTAGGATTGTCTTGGCTATACAGACTCTTTTTTGGTTCCATATGAAATTTAAAGTAATTTTTTTTTCTAATTATGTGAGAATGTCAATGGTAGTTTGATGGGAATAGTATTGAATCTATAAATTACTTTGGGCAGTATGGCCATTTTCACAATATTGATTCCTCCTATCCATGAGGATGTAATGTTTTTCCATTTGTTCATAACCTCTCTTATTTCCTTGAGCAGTGGTTTGTGATTCTTCTTGAAGCAGTCCTTCACATCCCTTGTTAGCTGTATTCCTAGGTATTTTATTCTCCTTGTAGCAATTGTGAATGGGAGTTCATTCATGATTGGGCTCTCTGCTTGTCTATTGTTGGTGTATAGGAATACTTGTGATTTTTGCACATTGATTTTGTACCCTGAGATTTTGCTGAAGTTGCTTATCAGCTTAAGGAGTTTTTGGGCTGAGACGATGAGGTTTTCTAAACATAGAATCATGTCACCTGCATACAGACAATTTGACTTTCTGTCTTCCTATTTGAATACCCCTTTTTTTTCTCTTGCCTGATTGCTGTAGCCAGAACTTCCAATACTATGTTGAATAGGAATGGTGAGAGAGGGCATCTTGTCTCTTCAGGTGTGACCCTGACCCATCCCTCCTCACTGGGAGGGCCTCCCCTGCAGGAACTCCAACAACTCCAGCCAGGGGCTCAGGGACAGAGATCTAATCTCCCTGGGCCTGAGCCCTTAGTGGGAGGGGTGTCCATAGTCTCAGCCTAGTATCCATTATTTTTTCTGATCCTCTCCATCCTCCTACCCATCACCCTCCAAGAGGCTACAGTGTCTGCTGTTCCTCTCTATGAGTCTATGTGTTCTCATCATTTAGCTCCCACTTACAAGTGAGGACATGTGGTATTTGGTTTTCTGGTCCTGTGTTAGTTTGCTAAGGATAATAGCTTCCAGCCCAATCCATGTTTCTTAAAAGAACATGATCTCATTCTTTTTTATGGCTGCATAGTATTCCATGATGGATTTGTACCACATTATCTTTGTCTAGTCTACTATTAAAGGCATTTAGGTTCATTCTATGTCTTTGCTACTGTGAATGGTGTTTCATATGAACATATGAATGCATGTATTTTTGTAAGATAATGATTTACATTCCTTTAGGTATATACCCAGTAATGAGATTGCTGAGTCAAATGGTATTTCTGTTTTTAGGTCTTTGAGGAATCGCCACACTGTTTTCCACAGTTGGTGAACTAATTTATACTCCCACCAACATTGTATAAGCTTTCCTTTTTCTCTGCAACCTCACCAGCATCTGTTATTTGTTGACTTTTAAGTAATAGCCATTTTGACTGGTGTGAGATGGTGTCTCATTATGATTTTGATTTGCATTTCTCTAATTATCAGTGATGTTCAGCTTTTTTCATATGTTTGTTGGCTGCATGTATGTCTTCTTTTGAAAAGTGTTTGTTCATGTCCTTTGTCCACTTTTTAATAGGGTTGTTTAGGGTTTTTTCTTGTAAATTTGTTTTTTATAGATGCTGGATATTAGATTTTTGTCAGATGCATAGTTTGCAAAAATTTCTCCCAGTCTGTAGGTTGTCTGTTTACTCTGTTGATAGTTTTTTTGCTGTGCAGAAGCTGAAAAAAAAAAAAGCAATGGGGAAAGGATTGAGTATTCAATAAATGGTTCTGGGATAACTGGCTACCTATATGCCAAAGATTGAAACTGTGCCCCTTCCTTACACCATATACAAAAATTATCTCAAGATGGATTAAAGACTTAAATGTAAACCTCAAAACTGTAAAAAGTCTGGAAGATAACCTAGGCAATACCATTTGGACATAGGAACAGGCAAATATTTCATAATGAAGACACCAAAAGCAATTACAAGAAAAGCAAAAATTGACAAATGGGATCTAATTAAACGAAAGAGTTTCTGCTCAGCTTACTCTTGCTTCCTCTCTCTCTTCCTTTCGGAGCAGATGTCTTTTATTCCTCTTGCCCTTGCATCAGACTTCAGGTTCTTTGGGTTTTGGACTCTGAGAATTGCATCAGCCACCTCCTGATAAGGTTCTCAGGTGTTTGGCCCCAGACCAGGGTCTATGTTATCAGCCTCCCTAGTGCTGAGGCTTTAGGGTTTAGACTGAGCCATGTTACCAGCTTCTCTAGGCACCATGCTACCAACCTCTCTGGGAACCACACTACTGGCTTCTCGGTCCTCCAGTTTGCAAATGCCCTATTATGGGACTTCACTTTTGTGATAATGTGAGCCAGTTTCCCCTAAGTTTTCTATTACGCATAACTTATTGGTTCTGACCCTCCAGAGAACCCTACTAATACAATTCTGTTAATGTGAAATATTAGGTGTATTTATTTGTGTATGTTGAACCATTCTTTCATCGCTGGGATGAATCCCACTTGATTATGGCAACTGATCCTTTTTATGTGCTGTTGAGTTCAATTTGCTAATATTTTGTTCAGGATTTTGTGTTCATGCTTATCAGGGATATTGGCTCATAGGGGTGTGTGTGTACGTATGTGTGTGTGTGTGTGTGTGTGTGTGTGTGTGTGTGTGTGTGTGTATTTTGTCTGGTTTTGGTATGAGGGTAACGCTGGCCTCAAAGAATGAACTTGGAAGAATTTTCTCCTTTTCAATTTTTGAAAGAGTTTGTGAAAAATTGGTATCAGTTCTCTTTTAAATGTTTGATAGGATCCAGCAATGATGCCATCAGGTCCTGGCTTTTCTTTAATGTTAGATTTCCTATTGCTGATTCAATATTTTTACTCTTTACTGTCTGTTCAGGTTTTCTATTTCTTTGGGATTCAATCTTGGTAAGTTGCATGTGCCTAAGAATTTATCCATTTATTCTAAGTTTTCCAATTTGTTGTTAAATAGCTGTTCATAATAGTCTCCCATTATTCTTTTTATTTCTTTAGTGTCACTTGCAATTTTCCTTTTTTGTCTGATTTCGTTTATTTGACTCCTGTTTTTTAGTTAGTCTAGCTACTAAGGTCATTGATTTTGTTTATCTTTTCAAAAACCAATTCTTCATTTTGTTGATATGTGAATTATTTGGTCTCTATTTCTAACGTGATCTTTATTTCCTTTCTTTTACTCATTTTGAATTTAGTTTGTTCTTGCTATCATTTCTTGACCTTTTGGGTAAAATCAAGTCTAGTTTTTTTTCCTCATTTTCCTAGGTCTTTGAGGTGCAACCTTAGGTTTTTTTATTTGAGAGCTTTCTACTTTTTTGATGTGTTTATTGCTATAAATTCTCCCTTAAAACTGCTTTTGCTGTATCCCATAGATTTTGGTGTGTTGTGTTTCCATTTTCATTCATCTCAAAAAAAATTTTAATGTCTTTTTTGTTTTCTTCATAAATTCCTTGGTTTTTCAGAAACATGTTGTTTAATTTCCATGTAGTTGTATGGTTTCCACATTACCTCCTGTTACTGATTTCTAGTTTTATTCTATCGTGATCAGAAAAAAATTTGATATGATTATAATTTTTCAAAATTTGTCATTAAAGAACATTATCTAAATGGAATCACACATTATTTAGCCTTTTTGGGGACTATTTTCACAGAACATAACTATCTGGAAATTCACTTATATTGTTGTTGTATCAGTAGTTCATTTTTTAAATTGCTACCCTGTGGAATGCCATAGTTTATTTAACCATTCACTTGTTGAAGGACCTGGATTTTTCTTTCCAGTTTTAGGTCATTAAAAATAAAGCTGCAGAAAAATTTACTTATTTTTGCATGTTTTTATGGGAACATAAGTTTTCATATCTTTGGAATTAATACAGTTTCTGGATTGTATGGTAGTTGTATGTTTAGTTTTTTTTCATTTTTTTTAAAATCATACTTTAGGTTCTGGGGTACATGTGCAGATGATGCAGGGTTGTTTCATAGGTACATACATAACCTGGTGGTTTGCTGCCTCCATTCCCCCTTCATCTATATCCAGCATTTCTCCCCATGTTATCCCTCTCCACCCTCCCCACCCCCTCACTGTCCCACCCCTAGCCCCCCAACTGACCCCAGTGTGTGATGCTCCTCTCCCCTGAGTCCACGTGTTCTCATTGTCCAATACACACCTATGAGTGAGAACATGCAGTGTTTGGTTTTCTATTCTTGTGTCAGTTTGCTGAGAATGATGGTTTTCAGATTCATCCAAGTCCCCACAAAGGACACAAACTCATCATTTTTTATGGCTGCATAGTATTCCATAGTGTATATATGCCAAATTTTATTTGTCCAGCCTATCATTCATGGGCATTTGGGTTGGTTCCAGGTCTTTGCTATTGTAAACAGTGCCGCAATGAACATACAAGTGCATGTATCTTTATAATAGAACAATTTATAATCTTTTCAGCATATACCCAGTAATGGGATTGCTAGGTCAAGTGAAATTTCTATTTCTAGATCCTTGAGGAATCACCACACTGTCTTCCAGGTTGAACTAATTTACACTCCCACCAACTGTGTAAAAGTGTTCCTATTTCTCCATATCCTCTCCAGCATCTG
Organism: Ateles fusciceps; assembly: GCA_036589455.1. Lineage (NCBI taxonomy): Eukaryota > Metazoa > Chordata > Mammalia > Primates > Atelidae > Ateles > Ateles fusciceps. Next base: position 21,950,489 of record JAZHEH010000952.1, read on the forward strand.
TTGTCTCCAGATTTTTAAATGATTGCCATTCTAACTGGCATGAGATGATACCTCAATGTGGTTTTGATTTGCATTTCTCTAATGGCCAGTGATGATGAGCATTTTTTCATATGTTTGTTGGCCTCATAGATGTCTTCTCTTATAAAGTGTCTGTTCATATCCTTCGTCCACTTTTGAATGTGTTTGTTTGTTTTTTTCTTGTAAATCTGTTTTAGTACTTTGTAGATTCTGGATATTAACCCTTTGTCTGATGGATAGATTGCAAGATTGTTTTCCCATTCTGTTGGTTACCAGTTCACTCTAATGATTATTTCTTTTGCTGTACAGAAGCTCTTAAGTTTAATTAGATCCCATTTGTCTCTTTTGGCTTTTGTTGCCATTGCTTTTGGTGTTTTAGTCATGAAATCCTTGCCTATGCCAATGTCCTGCATGGTTTTGCCTAGGCTTTCTTCTAGGGATTTTATGATGTTAGGCCTTATGTTTAAATCTTTAATCCATCTGGAGTTAATTTTAGTGTAAGGTGACAGGAAGGGGTTCAGTTTCTGCTTTCTGCAAATTGCTATCCAGTTTTCCCAACACCATTTATTAAACAGGGAGTCCTTTCCCCATTGCTTGTTCTTGTCAGGTTTGTCAAAAATCGGATGGTTGTAGGTGTGTGGTGTTGCTTCCAAGGCCTCTGTCTGTTCCAATGGTCTATGTCTCTGTTTTGGTACCAGTCCTATGCTGTTTTGATTACTGTGGCCTTGTAGTATAGTTTGAAGTTGGGCAGCGTGATGTCTCTGGCTTTCTTTTTGCTTAAGATTGTCTTGGCTATGTGGGCTCTCTTTTGGTTCAATATGAAGTTTAAAGTGTTTTTTTCCAGTTCTGTGAAGAAGGTCATTGGTAGCTTGTTGGGGGATAGCATTGAATCTATAAATTACTTTGGGCACTATGGCCATTTTCACAATATTGATTCTTCCTAACCATGAGCAAGGAATGTTTTTCTTTTTTTTTTTTTTTCCTCCAAATTCCTGGTTTAATAAGGACTTGTTTATTTTGAAGAAAAAAGGTCCCAAACATCAGGCTGTTCACAAAAATAACCCACAGTATCAACTTTAGAAAACAAATCTTAAGACTATAACACTATTTTTCTAGAAGATGCATTTGACATGCCAACTCTCATTCACAAAAATACATCGTTACATTTGTGTTGAACTGCCCCACACAGCACACTAATGTTGGGGTGTAACACATACTTCTAACTCAAAGCTGCTTTCAGGAGCTACTGAACTAACACCTTCCTGACACCTTACACTAAAATTAGCTCCAGATGGATTAAAGACTTAAACATAAGACCTAACACCATAAAAACCCTAGAAGAAAATCTAGGCAAAACCATTCAGGACATAGGCGTAGGCAAGGACTTCATGACCAAAACACCAAAAGCATTGGCAACAAAAGCCAAAATAGACAAATGGGACCTAATCAAACTCCACAGCTTCTGCACAGCAAAAGAAACAGTCATTAGAGTGAATCGGCAACCAACAGAATGGAAAAAAATTTTTGCAGTCTACCCATCTGACAAAGGGCTGATATCCAGAATCTACAAAGAAATAAAACAGATTTGCAAGAAAAAAACAAACAAGCCCATTCAAAAGTGGGTGAAGGATATGAACAGACACTTTACAAAAGAAGACATACATGAGGCCAACAAACATATGAAAAAATGCTCATCATCACTGGTCATTAGAGAAATGCAAATCAAAACTACATTGAGATACCATCTCATGCCAGTTAGAATGGCGATCATTAAAAAATCTGGAGACAACAGATGCTGGAGAGGATGTGGAGAAATAGGAACACTTTTACATTGTTGGTGGGAGTGTAAATTAGTTCAACCATTGTGGAAGACAGTGTGGCGATTCCTCAAGGACCTAGAAATAGAAATTCCATTTGATCCAGCAATCCCATTACTGGGTATATATCCAAAGGACTATAAATCGTTCTACTATAAGGACACATGCACACGAATGTTCATTGCAGCACAGTTTACAATAGCAAAGACCTGGAACCAACCCAAATGCCCATCGATGATAGACTGGACAGGGAAAATGTGGTACATATACACCATGGAATATTATGCAGCCATCAAAAACGATGAGTTCATGTCCTTTGTAGGGACATGGATGAACCTGGAAACCATCATTCTCAGCAAACTGACATAAGAACAGAAAATCAAACACCACATGTTCCCACTCATAGGCGGGTGTTGAACAATGCGAACACATGGACACAGGGGAGGGGAGCATCACACACTGGGGTCTGTCGGGGGAAAAAGGGGAGGGATAGTGGGGGGTGGGGAGTTGGGGAGGGATAGCATGGGGAGAAATGCCAGATATAGGTGATGGGGAGGAAGGCAGCAAATCACACTGCCATGTGTGTACCTATGCAACAATCTTGCATGTTCTTCACATGTACCCCCAAACCTAAAATGCAATAAAAAATATTAAAAAAAAAAAAAGCCTTGAGATACTGCCTCGTCTCCCTTCCTCAGTTGCTGGATAACATCTAGATTTCCTGACAGCTTGTGAAGAAAGCTGCATTTCCCTCTACCCAGTAGAGTGGCATTGTTGTGTTCAAACCTTAACACCACAGGTGTTTGCAGTTAGGGAAGCAACTACTGAACATATGTATGAATGAAAAGAACTGTACTCCCTTCATAACAAGAGATTATTTTGGAGACAGTTGATAAAAACCATACATCCTTTTTATTGTTAAGTCATAAAGAGGTATCAAAATTAAAAGCAAAAATTACAGGGTAAGACTTAACAAAACTATTAGGAGCATCAAAGGAAGTGAAAATGGGACCAGGCGCAGGGAAATATGAATTAATGAACATGGGAAGGACAAGGATGGGGGAGAACAGTGAGCATGTGCTGAAGATACTAGGGGAGAGGATCTGGTGAAAAATTTGATCTTAGACAAGCGCCTAGGTAAAGAAATAATGGGATAAGATTTCTAAACCCCACTATGTGCTTAAGAGTCATCCTCGCCATTGGCGCTCTCTCTTGTCATCCTCTCCTTCCTCAGCCTCTTTTTCATTATCCTTGATCAACTCCAGCTGGTCATCCCCCCAATCTTCATTACCATCATCATCCAGTAGGTCCCCCCCCTCCTCAGCAGAGTCATCTGCACCCCCCCCCAGACTCCATCTTCACATGAGTCTCGTCTTCTTCACGGAGCTGCTGCCCTGCTCCTCCTCTGACTTACCATTCTTCATCTCTACTGCTTGTTTGCTCTGTTCTTTTTCAATTTTTTCCACGTTTTCCAGGAGATAATCCACTTTTTGTTTAATCTAGGTCAGTTCCTACTTAATGGCCTGAAGGTCATCTCCTTTCAACTTTCCAGACTTGGAAGATCCCCACTGTCCACTTTTAGAATTGAAGCCACTTTTGCCCCTTCGTGAGGTGTTCCCTGATACACGCTGATGTTTCGAGGGCACTACAGCCCGAGCAATAGGAGGAGGAGGAGGAGGTGCTGGGTAACTGTACATCCTATCATAATAATCCCGTTGAAAGTCATAGTCCAAGTCAAAAGAGGAGCTGAGTAGAGGGGACGGAGAAGGGTGTTCTGTTACTGACCCGTACATCTCCGCTGCAGATCGTTTCACACGTGCTTTTCCTCAGTTCACTTTTGGCTCTGCAGCCAGGTTAATGTCTAAAACCTGGCCAGCAATCATTCTGCCATCCTCTCCTGCTACAGCAGCCCAGGCATTTCTCTCATTAACATATTGAATGAAGGCAAAACCCTTATGAACAGAGCAGCCCACAATTTTGCCATACTTCGAAAAGATTGCCTCCACATCAGATTTCTTGACCACGAGAGTGCTGAGATTCCTGATGAACACACGGGAGTTCATGGAGTGAGGATCTGTCTTGTTGGTAACGTTACTGGCCATTGTGTTTGATGATAAGGTTTCTCACAAAGCCGAAAATGTAGCTGAAGATCAAAAAAATCTCACAGGAGGGAGAAGGGAGAAGAGATTCGATTCTGAGTCTCCTACTCCCGGGTTCTATGTGGACAAGTCGACTGCTGCTCGACGTCGGCAACGCAGACACAACCACTCACTCTTCCTCTCTTCACCGAGCATGGAATGTTTTTCTGTTTGTGTCCTTTCTGATTCCGTTGAGCAGTGGTTTGTAGTTCTCCTTGAAGAGGTCCTTTATATCCTTTGTTAGTTGTATTCCTAGATATTTTATTCTCTTTGTAGCAACTGTGAATGGGAGTTCACTCTTAATTTGGCTCTCTGTTTGTCTGTTATTGGTGTATAGGAATGTTTCTGATTTCTGCACATTGATTTTTTATCCTGAGACTTTGCTGCAGTTGCTTATCAGTTTAAGGAGATTTTGGGCTGAGACGGTGGGGGTCTTCTAAATATTCAATCATGTCATCTGCAAATAGAGAAAATTTGACTTCCTCCTCTCCTAATCGAATATCCGTTATTTCTTTTTCTTGCCTGATTGCTCTGGCTAAACTTCCAATACTATATTGAATAGGAGTGGTGAGAGAGGGGCATCCTTGTCTAGTGCCTGATTTCAAAGGGAATGCTTCCAGCTTTTGCCCATTCAGTATGATGTTGGCCTTTGGTTTGTCATAAATAGCTTTTATTATTTTGTGATATGTTCTGCTGATACCCTGTTTATTGAGAGTTTTTAGCATGAAGGGCTGTTGAATTTTGTCAAAGGTCTTCTCAGCATCTATTGATAATCATGTGGTTTTTGTCTTTGGTTCTGTTTTTGTGGTGGATTAGATTTATGGACTTGCATATGTTGAACCAGACTTGCATCCCTGGGATGAAGCCTGCTTGACTGTGATGAATAAACTTTTTGATGTGTCGTTGCAGTCAGTTTGCCAGTATTTTGTTGAAGATTTTTGCATCAATATTCAGCATGGATATTGGCCTGAAGTTTTCCTTTTTAATTGTGTCTCTGCCAGGTTTTGGTATCAGGATGATAGTGGTCTCATAAAATGAGTTGGGTAGGATTCCCTCTTTTTGTATTGTTTGGAATAGTTTCAGAAGGAATAGTACCAGCTCCTCTTTGTATGTCTGGTAGAATTTGGCTGTGAACCTGTCTGGACCTGGACTTTTTTTGGTTGGTAGGCTATTGATTGCTGCCTCAACTTTAGCCCTTGTTACTGGTCTATTCAGGGTTTCAGTTTCTTCCTGCTTTAGGCTTGGGAGGGTGAAAAGGCCAGGAATTTATCCATTTCTTCCAGATTTACTGGTTTGTGTGCATAGAGTTGTTTGTAGTAATCTCTGATGGTAGTTTGTATTTCTGTGGAATCATTGGTGATATCCCCTTTATTGTTTGTTATTGCATCAATTTGATTCTTCTCTCTTTTTTTAATTAGTCTGGCTAGCAGTCTGTCTATTTTGTTGATCTTTTCAAAAAACCAGCTCCTGGATTTGATTTTTTGAAGGGTTTTTTTGTGTGTCTCTATCTCCTTCAGTTCCGCTCTGATCTTATTTCTTGTCTTCTGCTAGCTTTTGAGTTTTTTTGATCTTCCTCCTCTAGCTGTTTCAATTTTGATGATAGGGTGTCGATTTTAGATCTTTCCTTGTTTCTCATGTGGGCATTTATTGCTATAAATTTCCCTCTAGACATTGCTTTAAATATGTTCCAGAGATTTTGGTATGTTGTGTCTTCATCCTCATTGGTTTCGAAGAATGTCTTTATTTCTGCCTTCATTTCATTGTTTATCCAGTGGACACTCAGAAGCAAATTGTTCAGTTTCCGAGTAGTTGTGTGGATTTGAGTGAGTTTCTTAATGCTGAGTTCTAATTTGATTGTGCTGTGGTCTGACACTGTTCATTATGATTTCCATTCTTTTGAAATTGCTGAGGAGTGATGTGCTTCCAATTATGTGGTCAATTTTAGAGTAAGTGTGATGTGGTGCTGAGAAGAATGTATATTCTGTGGATTTGGGGTGGAGCGTTCTGTAGATGTCTATTAGTTTTTCTTAGTCCAGATCTGCATTCAAGTCCTGGATATCCTTGTTAATTTTCTGTCTCGTATATCTGTCTAATATTGACAGTGGACTGTTGAAGTCTCCCACTATTATTGTGTTGGAATCTAAATCTCCTTTTAGAACGTTAGGAACTTGCTTTATGTATCTGGGTACTCCTGTGTTGGGTGCATATATATTTATGACAGTTAGCTCATCTTGTTGGATTGATCCTTTTACCATTATGTAATGCCCTTCTTTGTCTCTTTTGATCTTTGTTAGTTTGAAGTCTGTTTTATCAGAGGATTGCAATTCTTGCTTTTTTTTTGTTCTCCATTTGCTTGGTAAATCTGCTTCCATCCGTTTATTTTGAGTCTATATGTGTCTTTGTACATGAGATGGGTTTCTTGAATACAGCACACCAATGGGTCTTGACTTTTTATCCAATTTGCCAGTCTGTCTTTTGATTGGGGCACTTAGGCCATTCACATTCAATGTTGATATTGTTGTGTGTGAATTTGATCCTGCCATTTTGTTACTGGCTGGTTTTCTTTTCCCATTAGTTGGCTCAGTTTCTTCATTGCATTATTGGGCTTTACCATTTTGTATGCTTTTGCAGTGGCTGGTACTTGTTCCTTTCTGTGTTTAGTGTTTCTTTCAGGAGCTCTTGTAAGGCAGGTCTGGTGGTGATGAAGTCTCTCAGTAATTGCTTGTCCATAAAGGATTTTATTTCTCCTTCACTTATGAAGCTTAGTTTGGCTGGATATGAGATTCTGGGTTGAAAGTTTTTTTCTTTAAGGATGTTGAATATTGGCCCCACTCTCTTCTGGCTTGTAGGGTTTCTGCTGAGAGATCCGCTGTGAGTCTGATGGGCTTCCCTTTATGGGTAACCCAACCTTTCTCTCTGGCTGCCCTTAGCATTTTTTCCTTCATTTCAACCCTGGTGAACCTGATGATTACGTGCCTTTGGGTTGCTCTCCTTGAGGAATATCTTTGTGGAGTTCTGTGTATTTCTTGGATTTGAATGTTGGACTGCCTTGCTAGGTTGGGGGAGGTTCTCCTGGATAATATCCTGTAGAGTGTTTTCCAGCTTGTATTCATTCTCCCCATCACATTCAGGTGTATGTTTAGTTTTTAACAGACTTCCAGATTGTTTTAGGGTGGCTCTATTGTTTTGTGGTTTTGGCAGAAAAAGTAAAAGTGGTTTGGTTTCTCTGCATCCTATGAACATTTAGTGTTGTCATTATTTTTTATTTTAGCCATTCTAATAGGTATGCAGTCAAATCTGTCATTTTAATTTTCATTTCTCAAATGACTAACGATAGTCTATATCTTTATATTTTATTTTATTTATTATTTTTTAATTGCATTTTAGGTTATGGGGTACATGTGAAGAACATGCAAGATTGTTGCGTAGGTACACACATGGCAGTGTGATTTGCTGCCTTCCTCCCCATCACCTATATCTGGCATTTCTCCCCATGTTATCTCTCCCCAACTGCCCACCCCCTGCTGTCCCTCTCCTATTTCACCCTGACAGACCCCAGTGTGTGATGCTCCCCCCCTCCCTGTGTCCATGTGTTCGCATTGTTCAACACCCGCCTATGAGTGAGAACATGCAGTGTTTGATTTTCTGTTCTTGTGTCAGTATACTGAGAATGATGGTTTCCAGGTTCATCCATGTCCCTACAAAGGACACGAACTCATCATTTTTGATGGCTGCATAATATTCCATGGTGTATATGTGCCACATTTTCCCTGTCCAGTCTATCATCGATGGGCATTTGGGTTGGTTCCAGGTCTTTGCTATTGTAAACTGTGCTGCAATTAACATTTGTGTGCATGTGTCCTTATAGTAGAACAATTTATAATCCTTTAGATATATACCCAGTAATGGGATTGCTGGATCAAATGGAATTTCTATTTCTAGGTCCTTGAGGAATCGCCACACTGTCTTCCACAATGGTTGAACTAATTTACACTCCCACCAACAGTGTAAAAGTGTTCCTATTTCTCCACATCCTCTCCAGCACCTGTTGTCTCCAGATTTTTTAATGATCGCCATTCTAACTGGCATGAGATGGTATCTCAATGTAGTTTTGATTTGCATTTCTCTAATGACCAGTGATGATGAGCATTTTTTCATATGTTTGTTGGCCTCATGTATGTCTTCTTTTGTAAAGTGTCTGTTCATATCCTTCACCCACTTTTGAATGGGCTTGTTTGGTTTTTTTCTGGTAAATCTGTTTCCGTTCTTTGTAGTTTCTGGATATCAGCCCTTTGTCAGATGGGTAGACTGCAAAATTTTTTTTCCATTCTGTTGGTTGCCGATTCACTCTAATGACTGTTTCTTTTGCTGTGCAGAAGCTGTGGAGTTGATTAGGTCCCATTTGTCTATTTTGGCTTTGTTGCCAATGCTTTTGGTGTTTTGGTCATGAAGTCCTTGCCTACACCTATGTCCTGAATGGTTTTGCCTAGATTTTCTTCTAGGGTTTTTATCGTGTTGGATCTTAGGTTTAAGTCTTTAATCCATCTGGAGTTAATTTTAGTGTAAGGTGTCAGGAAGGGGTCCAGTTTCTGCTTTCTGCACATGGCTAGCCAGTTTTCCCAACACCATTTATTAAACAGGGAACTCTGTCCCCATTACTTGTTTTTGTCAGGTTTGTCAAAGATCAGATGGTTGTAGATGTGTTGTGTTGCCTCCAAGGCCTCTGTTCTGTTCCATTGGTCTATATCTCTGTTTTGGTACCAATACCATGCTGTTTTGATTACTGTAGCCTTGTAGTATAGTTTGAAGTCTGATAGTGTGATGCCTCCAACTTTGTTCTTTTTGCTTAGAACTGACTTGGCTATTTGGGCCCTCTTTTGGTTCCATATCAAGTTTAAAGTGGTTTTTTACAGTTCTGTGAAGAAGGTCATTGACAGCTTGATGGGGATAGCGTTGAATCTGTAACTTACTTTGGGCAGTATGGCCATTTTCACACTATTGATTCTTCCTAACCATGAACATGGAATGTTTCTACATCTGTTTGTGTTCTCTCTTACTTCGTTGAGCAGTGGTTTGTAGTCTCCTTGAAGAGGTCCTTTACGTTCCTTGTTAGTTGTATTCCTAGGTATTTTATTCTACTTGTAGCAATTGTGAATGGCAGTTCGTTCTTGATTTGGCTCTCTTTAAGTCTGTTATTGGTGTATAGAAATGCTTGTGATTTTTGCACACTGATTTTGTATCCTGAGACTTTGCTGAAGTTGCTTATCAGTTTCAGGAAATTTTCGGCTGAGATGATGGGGTCTTCTAGATATACAATCATGTCGTCTACAAATAGAGATAATTTGACTTCCTCCCTTCCTATTTGAATACCCTTTATTTCTTTTTCTTGCCTGATTGCTCTGGCTAGAACTTCCAGTACTATATTGAATAGGAGTGGTGAGAGAGGGCATCCTTGTCTAGTGCCAGATTTCAAAGGGAATGCTTCCAGTTTTTGCCCATTCAGTATGATGTTGGCTGTTGGTTTGTCATAAATAGCTTTTATTATTTTGAGATACGTTCCATCAATACCTAGTTTATTGAGGGTTTTTAGCATAAAGTGCTGTTGAATTTTGTCAAAGGCCTTCTCTGCATCAATTGAGACAATCATGTGGTTTTTGTCTTTGGTTCTGTTTATGTGGTGAATTGCGTTTATAGACTTGCGTACGTCGAACCAGCCTTGCATCCCTGGGGTGAGCCTACTTGATCATGGTGGATAAGCTTTTTGATATGCTGTTGCAATCGGTTTGCCAGTATTTTATTGAAGATTTTTGCATCTATATTCATCATGGATATTGACCTGAAGTTTTCTTTTCTTGCTGAGTCTTTGCCGGGTTTTGGTATCAGGATGATGTTGGTCTCATAAAATGATTTGGGAAGGATTCCCTCTTTTTGGATTGTTTGGAATAGTTTCAGAAGGAATGGTACCTGCTCCTCTTGTATGTCTGGTAGAATTCGGCTGTGAACCCATCTGGACCTGGGCTTTGTTTTGGGTGGTAGGCTCTTTATTGCTGCCTCAACTTCACACCTTGTTATTAGTCTGTTCAGGGTTTTGACTTCTTCCTGGTTTAGGCTTGGGAGGATGCAAGTGTCCAGCAATTTATCCGTTTCTTCCAGGTTTACTAGTTTATGTGCATAGAGTTGTTTGTAATAATCTCTGATGATGGTCTGAATTTCTGTGGAATCTGTGGTGATATCCCCTTTATCATTTTTTATTGCATCTATTTGATTATTCTCTCTTTTCTTTTTTATTAATTTGGCTAGTGGTCTATTTTGTTGATCTTTTCGAAAAACCAGTTCCTGGATTTATTGATTTTTTGAAGAGATTTTTTGTGTCTCTATCTCCTTCAGTTCTCCTCTGATCTTAGTTATTTCTTGTCTTCTGCTAGGTTTTGAGTTTTTTTTTATCTTGCTCCTCTAGCTCTTTCAATTTTGATGATAGGGTGTTGATTTTAGGTCTCTCCTTGCTTCTCATGTGGGCATTTATTGCTATATGTTTTTCTCTAGATACTGCTTTAAATGTGTCCCAGAGATTCTGGTATGTTGTTTCTTCATTCTCGTTGGTTTTGAAGAACATCTTTATTTCTGCCTTCATTTCATTGTTTATCCAGTCAACATTCAAGAGCCAGTTGTTCAGTTTCCATGAAGATGTGCAGTTCTAAGTTAGTTTCTGAATTCTGAGTTCTAACTTGATTGCACTGTGGTCTGAGAGACTGTTGTGATTTCTGTTCTTTTGCATTTGCTGAGGAGTGATTTACTTCCAATTATGTGGTCAATTTTAAAGTAGGGTGCAATGTGGTGCTGTGAAGAATGTATATTCTGTGGATTTGGGGTGGAGAGTTCTGTAAATGTCTATTAGGTTTGCTTGATCCAGGTCTGAGTTCAAGTCCTGGATATCCTTGCTAATTTTTTGTCTCGTTGATCTGTCTAATATTGACAATGGGGTATTAAAGTCTCCCACTATTATTGTGTGGGAGTCTAAGTCTCTTTGTAAGTCATTAAGAACTTGCCTTATGTATCTGTGTGTTCCTGTATTGGGTGCATATATGTTTAGGATCATTAGCTCTTCTTGTTGCATTGATCCTTTTACCATTATGTAATGTCCTTCTTTGTCTCTTTTGATCTTTGTTGGTTTAAAGTCTATTTTATCAGAGGTGAGAATTGCAACTCCTACTTTTTTTTTGCTCTCCTTTTGCTTGGTAAATCTTCCTCCGTCCCTTTATGTTAAGCCTTTGTGTATCCTTGCATGTGAGATGGGTTTCCTGGATACAGCACACCGATTGGTTTTGGCTTTTTATCCAATTTGCCAGTCTGTGTCTTTTGATTGGGGCATTTAGCCCATTTACATTTAGGGTTAATATTGTTATGTGTGAATTTGATCCTGCCATTTTGATGCTAGCTGGCTGTTTTGCCCATTAGTTGATGCAGTTTCTTCATTGTGTGGATGCTCTTTACCATTTGGTATGTTTTTGGAGTGGCTGCTACTGGTCGTTCCTTTCTATGTTTAGTGCCTCTTTCAGGAGCTCTTGTGAAGCAGGACTGGTGGTGATGAAATCTCTGAGTACTTGCTTGTTCATAAAGGATTTTATTTTTCCTTCAGTTACGAAGCTTAGTTTGGCTGGATATGAGATTCTGGGTTGAAAGTTCTTTTCTTTAAGGATGTTGAATATTGGCCCCCACTCTCTTCTGGCTTGTAGGGTTTCTGCTGAGAGATCTGCTGTGAGTCTGATGGGCTTTCCTTTGTGGGTAACTCGACCTTTCTCTCTGGCTGCCCTTAGCATTTTCTCCTTCATTTCCACCCTGGTGAATCTGACGATTATGTGCCTTGGGGTTGCTCTTCTTGAGGAATATCTTTGTGGTGTTCTCTGTATTTCCTGGACTTGAATATTGGCCTGCCTTGCTAGGTTGGGGGAAGTTTTCCTGGATAATATCCTGAAAAGTATTTTCCAGCTTGGATTCATTCTCTCCGTCACATTCAGGTACACCTATCAAATGTAGATTAGGTCTTTCACATAGTCCCATATGTCTTAGAGACTTTGTTGTTTTCCTTTTTACCCCCCTTTCTCTAATCTTGCCTTCTCATTTTATTTCATTGAGTTGATCTTCGATCTCTGATATCCTTTCTTCTCTTGGTCAATTTGGCTGTTGAAACTTGTGTATGCTTCCCAAAGTTCTCGTGTTGTGTTTTTCAGCTCCATCAATTCACTTATGTTCCTCTCTAAGTTGTTTATTCTCATTAGCATTTCATCAAGTCTTATTTCAGGGTTCTTAGTTTCTTTGCATTGGGTTAGAACATGTTCTTTTAGCTCACAGATGTTTCTTGTTACCCACCTTCTGAAGCCTGATTCTGTCAATTCATCACACTCATTCTCCATCCAGCCTTGTTCCCTTGCTGGTGAGGAGTTGTGATCCCTTGTAGGAGGAGAGGCGTTCTGGTTTCAGGGTGTTTTCATCCTTTTTGCACTGGTTTCTTCCCATCTTTGTGGATTTATCCACCTGTCATCTTTGTAGTTGTTGACTTTCAGATTGGGTCTCTGAGTGGACGTCCAGTTTGTTGATGATGAAGTTCTTTCTTTCTGTTTCTTAGTTTTCTTTTTAACAGTCAGGCCCCTCTGCTGTAGGACTGCTGAGGTCCACTCCAGGCCCTGCTTGCCTGGGGGATCACCTGCAGTGGCTGCAGAACAGTAAGGATTGCTGCCAGTTTCTTCTTCTGCTGTCTTTGTCCCAGAAGGATACCTGCCAGATGTCAGTCTGAGCTCTCCTTTATGAGGTGACTCTTTGGATACACAGGGGTCAGGGATCTGCTTGAGGAGACAGTCTGTCCTTTATAGGAGCTCAAGTGCTCAGCTGTGAGCTCTGTTGTTCATTCAGAGCTGCTGGGCAGGTACATTTAAGTCTGCTGCAGCAGAACTCATAAACCTCCCCCACACTTTTTCTCCCCAGGTGATCTGTCCCAGGGAATTAGGGCTTTATTTATGAGTTTCTGTTGTGCTGCTGCCTTTTTTTCAGGGCTACCCTGCCCAGCGAAGAGGCAGCCTAGTCACTGTCTGCCTGCAGAGGCTTTGCTGAGCTGCTGTGGGCTCCGCCCAGCTGCCATGTGAACTTCCCTCCAGTTCTGCTTATACGGGTTTAGTTAGAGACTTGCCTCAGCAATGGCAGTCCACCTGTATAGTGGCAGACTCTCTCTGTAATGGCGGGCTGCCTCAACAATGGCAAACTACTTCCATAGTGGTGGACTGCCTCAGTAATGGTGGCCGCCCCTCCCCCATATAGATGGAGCATCCTGGGTTCAACTGTGCCTGCTGTGAAACTCTAAATCCAGAGCATTTCAGATTGCTGTTTTTTGTGGGGGGTGGGACCAGCCGAGCTTGATCACCTGGCTCCCTGCCTCAGAGTCTTTTTTTTTTTTTTTAGTTGAATGGTAGACTGTCTCCCAGGTGTTCCAGTCACCTGTTGAAAAGGCGCCAGGATCTGTGTGATTTCCCGTGCGGTGACCTACTGCACTGGCTGAACAGCCGTGCTGAGATTCGTGATGCTTTTTTGCCTTAGAATCTCCTGCCTGGCTCCCTGTTTCAGTACCCTTTTTGATCAGATGAACGGGTGACTCTGCCTTCCCAGAGCTCCAATCACCAGCTAAAACGGTGCCCACACCTGTGTATTTTGTAAGAAGAACCACCGCACTGGGGTGCCGGCGAACAGCTGTGCTGGCCAAAACAGCTGTGCCAGTGAAAACAGCTGTGCCAGCCAAAACAGCTGTGCTGGCGACCCATGGGGATCCTCTGCCTGGGAATCTCCTGGTCTGTGGGCAATAAAAATCCATCTGGAAATGCGGCATCCACTCACCCTCCACACTTTCACTGGGAGCTGCAATCCTGAGCTGCTCCTAATTGGATATCTTGGATCCCTCCCTCTCTATATCTTTTTTCTATTCTTACCTGCCATCTGTATATCTCCTTTGATGAAATGTCTCTTCATGTCTTTTACTGAAGTTCCAATTGGATTGTTTACTTTTTACTATTGAGTTTTGAGAGCTTTCTATGCATTCTCGTACTACTCCTTTACTGAATATGTGATTTTCAAATATTTTCTCCCACTCTTCAGCCTCTCTTTTCATTCTCTTAACAGTATTTTTTCACAGAACAAGTTTTTAATTGTTAAATTTCAACTTTTATTTTAAATACAGGGGTATGTGTACAGATTTGTTACATAGGAATACTGTGTGATTCTGAGGTTTTAATCCCATCATCCAGGTAGTGAGCATAGTACTGGATAGGTAGTTTTAAACTCACCTTTTCCCTATCTTCACCTTGTAGTATTTTAATTTTTACGAAGTTCAACTTTAAAATTTTTCCTTTTATGAATCATGCTCTTTTCTTTTGATTTCAAGTCTAAGAACTGTTTGCCAAGTGTTTTATTTTTTACCCTTTTGTTACATCTTGACACCTATGAGAAAACACACAGTCAAGAATAATGACTGGGCTCCTGAACTCAAGCTTGGAGTAAAGTAAGTGGAATCAGTGTCTGCTCTTCCAAGACCTAACCAGTGGCAACATAGCCATGTTTGGTGTCAGGAATCTATGGAGTATGATTCAAATGAGAAGGAAATCATTACAAAGGAACACAAATTAGGATGTTTTATCACTGAAAACACCCAAGGTGTTAGAATAATATGGATATATCTTTAAAAGACCCAAAAGAAAAGCTTTGGTCCTAGAATGCTATATCCTACCCAATTATCAAATTGTCTACTAAATGTGCCGAAGTCATGTTTTTAGATATACATGCACTCAGAAAGTTTTTCTTCAACTGGTAATTTATGAAGTCTTTCACCATTGTCTGGTCATCTTGTTTATTAATAGTTTTCAATTTCAGGGGCAATAAATGTTTATTTGAACAAATTCAGACGTTACAACTGTGTATAAAGAAGAAATACTCTCCTTCCATGTACCCCCTGCCCTTCCATTCTTACCCCAGTGACTACACACAAATGTACATTCATATTCATGCAAATTTTTAATCTAGTGGATTCATACTTTTACATTTGTTCCACATCTTAATTTTCCTACTTAATGGCTTTTCAAGGAAGCAATAAAGATATATTTGGTTATTTGAACATGCTGCATATAGTTACATTTTATGGAATTAATCATAGCATCTTTCTCCATTTCCTTATTGAAAAGGTTTCAGGTTGTTGCCATTTTTATCTGTTATAAACTGAGATTTCCCTGAACATCTCTGGAGATTATACATACATATATCTCACAATATTCAATACACATTTAAAATAATATTACTCAATACAAATTTATAAGTAAAAAAAAAAAGAAAGTTTCTAGATGAAGTATTAAATCACACATTTTAAACACATAGTTTATGGGAAGGTGAACCAGAAGAAATATTTCAACTTCCCCTGTGTGAAATGGATAATTTCCATGTTATCCCTTGTGGTTCTTGTTCTTTCTGACCATTAGCATTTTTAAATTGTGTGATAAAATATAAGAGGAAATTAAAAGTAAATAAAACTACAGCAGTATAATAAAGGAAAGATAGATAAAAGTAAAAGCTTAAGATTTAAGCAATAAAACATTTTTAGAAGGAAAAAATAAAAAAATAAAAATCCTCAAGATGAGAAAATTAACTAAAATATATATCCTCCTCTTCATTCTTTCTCTTTTCAATTTTTTTTTTTTTTTGCAAAAACATTCAACAGCTACAGATTATACATTTTTCAGTAGCATACTGAAATGTAAAGATTTTGGAGGATCTGCCTTAACAGAGAGAAATTTATTTGGGAAATTTTGTGGGGAAAGGATTAGGTCAAAGCAGTTTTTAGAAAATAAGACAGTGGGAAAAATAAATCTTTCTAAGAAAGAGGAGACACAGACAGGAAAGTAGTGTGATTTAAGAGATACAGGCCTAATTGTTGGGTCGTTATCAATAGATGTAAGTGCCCACAATAGCCTTGTCTCACATGGGTCAGAAGGGCTAGCTCTAATAGCTCGACTGTTCACTAGAAACCAGTAGAAACCAGGTCCAAGCTGAGCAGATTCCACTTATGCGTTTTTCAAGAGGATGCTTCCTATGATCTCTTGCTCATAAGCTTCCTCAGGCCCTGTTTCAGGTCTTTATTTCTCAGGCTGTAGATAAAAGGATTGAGCATGGATGACAAAACTGTGTAGACAATTGTTGCCGTGTGGTCCTTGACAGTGTAGGTGGATGGGGGCTGTAAATAGACATAGAAGATGCTGCCATAAAAGAGTGTTACCACGGTGAGGTGAGAACCACAGGTGGGAAAAGGCTTTGCGTTTCCCAGAAGTAGAGGGAATCTTGAGAACTGTAATGAGGATTCGTATATAAGAGAAAGCAATGCATAGAAAGGAGTCACCAAAACAATAGGTCCTTCTGTTATCAGCACAATTTCATTGACAAATATGGAGGAGCAGGACAATTTCAGGACAGGGCTGAGGTCACAGAGAAAGTGGTGGATAACATTGGAGTCACAGAAGGTGAGACGATCCAGCAGAATTGTGTGCAGGAGTGAGTGGAGGTGAGGAAATGAACAGGAGAAGGCCACCAGGAGGACACAGCGGTGGTGGCTCATGGTGGTGCCATAGTGGAAGGGGTCACAGATGGCCACATAGCGGTCAAAGGCCATGACTGCCAGAAGGCAGCTGTCACTGTTGCCAAAGGCATAGAGGAAATACATCTGTGTTAGACACCCCACATAGGAGATGGTCTTCTTTTCTGACAGGAAGTTTACCAGCATCTTGGGGACAACACTTGTTGTAAAGCAAATATCAGTGAGAGACAGAAAACTCAAGAAGAAATACATAGGCGTCTAAAGTTTGGGGTTGAAGCGAATGGCCAAGATGATGAGCAGGTTTCCTGTTATGGTGACCAGGTACACGATGAGGAACAGAACAAAGAGTGGCTTTTGGTCCTCAGGCCGGAGGAGAGTCCCAGGAGGATGAACTCAGAGACACTGCTGGTTTGGTTGATTCTTTCCATTGACTTGGGCTCAGTTTTCAACAAGAGGTTTTGTTATTCAACATGCTCTGATTTCATAACACCAATCATGAGAACCTAGCAAGTCTTTGTTTCTTCTGTTTGGTCACAATTAGCTACTGTACTAATTGTGGGAAGGCTTGTTAACCACATGGTCCTTGATGGGGTCCTCCCTTCCCAACTCTATGGGCATTATATTGAAATCTGGAGGGACAGAGAAAGAGTTTTCCTTTAGAAACCTTCAGAGGTAGACCTCTCTTAATTCAGACTCAGAAGTTCCTGTTTTGTGAAAAGCACAATTCACCTGCTGGGAACATAGCAATAGAGCAGACAGATTTCTGCTTATGTGGAGCTTATGTTAGGCTGGGAAGGTAGATCATTATACTTCAAAATATGTAGTATAGTATCAGTTAGGGGTGCAAAAATAAAACAGCATTAGGAGATGGAGGTTGATGGGGAGTCAGGCTGTGGGTATTTTAGATGGGGAGATTTCAGGACACTCTTTCCCTATCAAAGCAAACTCAGTTGTGCCACACTGAAGTTTATCTTTGCATTGTCTTTTTTTTTTTTTTTAATTGTACTTTAGGTTCTGAGGTACATGTGCAGATCATACAGGATTGTTGCATAGGTACACACATGGCAAGGTGGTTTACTGCCTTCATCCCCCCCATCACCTACATCTGGTATATCTCCCTCATTAACCCTCCCCACCATCCCCCACCCACCGCTGTCCCTCCCCCACCCCCCCAACTGATCCCAGTGTGTGATGCTCCCCCTCCCTGTATCCACGTGTTCTAATTGTTCAACACCCGCCTATGAGTTATAACATGAGGTGTTTGGTTTTCTGTTCTTGTGTCAGTTTGCTGAGAATGATGGTTTCCAGATTCACCCATGTCCCTATGAAGGACATGAACTCATCGTTTTTTATGGCTGTGTGGTATTCCATGGTGTATATGTGCCACATTTTCTTTATCCAGTCTATCGTTGATGGACATTTGGGTTGGTTTCAGGTCTTTGCTATTGTAAACAGTGCTGCAATGAACAAACATGTGCATATGTCTTTATAATAGAACAATTTATAATTCTTCGTGTATATACCCAGTAATGGGATTGCTGGACCAAATGGAATTTCTATTTCTAGGTCCTTGAGGAATTGCCACACTGTCTTCCACAATGGTTGCACTAATTTGCACTCCCACCAGCAATGTAAAAGTGTTCCTATTTCTCCACATCCTCTCCAGCATCTGTTGTCTCCAGATTTTTTGATGATCGCCATTCTAACTGGCATGAGATGGTATCTCAATGTAGTTTTGATTTGCATTTCTCTAATGACCAGTGATGATGAGCATTTTTTCATATGTTTGTTGGCCTCATGTATGTCTTCTTTTGTAAAGTGTCTATTCATATCCTTCACCCACTTTTGAATGGGTTTGTTTGTTTTTCTTATAAATATGCTTTAGTTCTTTGTAGATTCTGGATATTAGCCCTTTGTCTGACGGGGTAGATTGCAAAAATTTTTCCATTCTATTGGTTGCCAGTTCACTCTAATGATTGTTTCCTTTGCTGTACAGAAGCTCTGGAGTTTAATTAGATCCCATTTGTCTATTTTGGCTTTTGTTGCCATTGGTTTTGGTGTTTTAGTCATGAAGTCCTTGCCTGTGCTTATGTCCTGAATGGTTTTGCCTAGGTTTTCTTCTGGGGTTTTTATGGTGTTAGGTCTTATGTTTAGATCTTTAATCCATCTGGAGTTAATTTTAGAGTAAGGTGTCAGGAAGGGGTCCAGTTTCAGCTTTTTGCACATTGCTAGCCAGTTTTCCCAACATCATTTATTAAACAGGGAATCCTTTCCCCATTGCTTATTTTTCTCAGGTTTGTCAAAGATCAGATGATTGTAGATGTGTGGCATTGCCTCTGAGGCCTCTGTTCTGCTCCACTGGTCCCTGTCTGTTTTGGTTCCAGTACCATGCTGTTTTGATTACTGTGGCCTTGTAGTATAAAGTCAAGCAGCATGATGCCTGCAGCTTTGTTCTTTTTGTGTAGGATTGTCTGGGCTATGCAGGCTCTCTTTGGTTCCATATGAAGTTTGAAGTGTTTTCTTCCAGTTCTGTCAAAAAGGTCATTGGTAGCTTGATGGGGGATGGCATTGAATCTATAAATTGCTTTGGGCAGTATGGCCATTTTCATGATGTTGATTCTTCCCAACCATGAGCATGGAATGTTTTTCCATCTGCTTGTGTCCTCTCTTATTTCCTTGAGCAGTGGTTTATAGTTCTCCTTGAAGAGATCCTTTACATCCTTTGTTAGTTGTATTTTTAGATATTTTATTCTCTTTGTAGCAATTGTGAATGGGAGTTCACTTTTGATTAGGCTCTCTGTTTGTCTGTTATTGGTGTATAGAAATGTTTGTGATTTCTGTACATTGACTTTGTATCCTGAGACTTTGCTGAAGTTGCTTATCGGTCTCAGGAGATTTTGGGCTGAAATGATGGGGTCTTCTAAATATACAGTCATGTCATCTGCAAATAGGGACAATTTGGCTTCCTCTTTCCTAATTGAATACCCTTTATTTCTTTTTCTTTCCTGATTGCTCTGGCTTGGACTTCCAATACTATATTGAATAGGAGTGGTGGGAGAGGGCATCCTTGTCTTGTGCCAGATTTCAAAGGGAATGCTTCCAGTTTTTGCCCATTCAGTATGATATTTCCTGTGGGTTTGTTGTAAATATGGGATTATGTGAAAAGACCTAATCTACGCCTGATCAGTGTACCGGAAGATGACAGGGAGAATGAATCCAAGCTGGAAAACACTCTTCAGGATATAATCCAGGAGAACTTCCCCAACCTAGCAAGGCAGGCCCACATTCAAATACAGGAAATACACAGAACATCACAACAATACTCCTCTAGAAGAGCAACCCCCAAGGCACATAATTTTCAGGTTCACCAGGGTTGAAACAAAGGAAAAAATACTAAGGGCATTCAGAGAGAAAGGTCAGGTCACCCACAAAGGGAAGCACATCAGACTCACAGCAGATCTCTCAGCAGAAACCCTACAAGTCAGAAGAGAGTGGGGGCCAATATTCAACATCCTTAAAGAAAAGAACTTTCAACCCAGATTTTCATATCCAGCCAAACTAAGCTTAATAAGTGATGGAGAAATAAAATCCTTTATGGACAAGCAATTGCTGAGAGATTTTATCACTACCAGACCTGCCCTACAAGAACTCCTGAAGGAAGCAGTAAACACAGAAAGGAAAAACCAGTACCAGGCATTGAAAAAAAAAAAAAACCCAAATGGTAAAGACCAATGACACAATGAAGAAATTATGCCAACTAAAGGGCAAAGCAATCAACCAGTAATAAAATGGTATCATCAAATTCACATGTAACAATATTAACATTAAATGTTAACGGAATTAACGGACTAACTTCCCCCAATCAAAAGACAGACTGGCAAATTTGATAAAAAGCCAAGAACCATCAGTGTGCTGTATTCAGGAAAATCATCTCACGTGCAAAGACACACACAGAATCAAAATAAAGGGATGGAAGAAGATTTACCAAGGAAATGGAGAGAAAAAAAAAAAGCAGGAGTGGCAAGCCTAGTCTCTGATAAAACACACTTTAAACCAACAAAAATCAAAAGAGACAAAGAAGGGCATTACGTAATGTTAAAAGGATCAATACAACAAGAAGAGCTAACTATTCTAAATATATATGCACCCAATACAGGAGCACCCAGATACATACAGCAAGTCCTTAATGACCTACAAAGAGACTTAGACTCCTGGACAATAATAGTGGGAGACTTTAACACTCTACTGTCAACATTAGACGGATTAATGAGACAGAAAATCAACAAGGAAGTCCAGGACTTGAACACAGATCTGGACCAAGTAAACTTAATAGCTGTTTACAGAACTCTTAACCACAATTCCACAGAATACACATTTTTCTCAGCACATCACACTTACTTTAAAATTGATCACATAATTGGAAGTAAATCACTCCTCAGCAAATGAAAAATAATGGAAATAATAACAAACAGTCTCTCAGACCACAGTGCAATCAAATTAGAACTCAGGAATAAGAAGCTAACTCAAAACTGCACAACTTCATGAAAAACGAACAACTGGCTCCTGAATGTAGCCTGGATAAACAATGAAATGAAGGCAGAAATAAAGACGTTCTTTGAAACCAAGGAGAATGAAGACATAACATACCAGAATCTCTGAGACACATTTAAAGCAGTGTCTAGAGGGAAACGCATAGCAATGAATGCTCACATGAGGAGCAAGGAAAGGTCTAAAATCGACACCCTATCATCAAAATTGAAAGAGCGTTACATTTTCAAAAATGTAGGAGGAGCAAGATTTAAAAAACTCAAAAGCTAGCAGAAGACAAGAAATAACTAAGATCAGAGCAGAACGGAAGGAGATAGAGACACAAAAGACCCTTGAAAAAAATCAGCAAATTCAGGAGCTGGTTTTTTGAAAAGATCAACAAAATAGACAGACTGCTAGCCAGACTAATAAAAAAGAAAAGAGAGAAGAATCAAATAGATGAAATAAAAAACAATAAAGGGGACATCACCACCAACTCCACAGAAATACAAACTACCATCAGAGAATACTACAAACAAACAACTCTATGTGTGTACAAACCAGTAAATATGGAAGAAATGGATAAAATCCTGGACATTTGCACTCTCCCAAGTCTAAACCAGGAAGAAGTTATAACAAGGGCTGAAGTTGAGGCAGCAATTAGTAGCCTCCCAACTAAAAAAAGCCCAGATCCAGATGGGTTTACAGCCAAATTCTACCAGATGTACAAAGAGGAGCTGGTACTATTCCTTCTGAAACTATTCCAAGTAATATAAAAAGAGGGGAATCCTCCCCAACTTATTTTATGAGACCAACATCATCCCGATACCAAAACCGGGCAGAGACTCAACCAAAAAGAAAACTTCAGGCCAATATCCATGATGAATATTGATGCAAATATCCTCAATAAAATACTGGAAACAGAATGCAACAGCAAATCAAAAGCTTATTCATCATGATCAAGTAGGCTTCATCCCGGGGAGGCAAAGCTGGTTCAACAAATCCTGCAAGTCTATAAATGTAACCCATCACATAAACAGATCCAAAGACAAAAACCACATGATTATCTCAATAGATGCAGAGAAGGCCTTCGACAAAATTCAACAGTGACTTTATGCTAAAAACTCTCAATAAACTAGGTATCAATGGTACATATCACAAAATAATAAAAGATATTTGCATTGTTTTAAAGAAAATAATGTGTTTTCAAAACAGCCAACAGGGCAAATCTAAGACAAACGTTGAACTCAGTTCAACAGGGTGATTTTTCTTTTCTGCTCTGTGCACAGAATGAGAGGTTCATCCTCCTTAGCTCATGACATGCTATCATCATTAGTTTGTACAAGTCTCCCTTTTTTTTTGGTAAATTGTTTCTTCCTTCTTTAATTCTCTGTCCTAAATAACATTTGTACAGAATAAGCACTGATTGTTGTGTTAAATCTGTTTTTATCTTTTGCACATTTATCTAAAAATATGTTAGAAACATGTTAATTTTTTGGTATATGTATTTTTCATTCACATCCACTTACCTACCAATGGACATCAATGTGGCCTCCATTTCTTGCTACTATAAAAAAAAAAAAAGCAACTCTACAATGAGAATTTTTGTATCAGCAAAATGTTGTTACAATTTTTTTTTGTAATTAAAGTTTTTGAGTAAGCATATTCATTCATGCCTTCTAAATAGGCATATTACATAGAGATTTTCAAGCATTTTTAGATATTGGTTATTTATACATTTTTGCTACCATAAAATTCCTTACAATGAACATACTTGCCTCACCAAGATATTTTAAAACAAGTTTTTTAGAGCAGTATATTCTTTTACATATTGTGAACAGGCCTAATACACCAGAATTTTCACATATTTTTAATGTTGGCTATTTATATATTGATGTATTAAAAAATTAAATGCTTATGTTCTGTTTTAAGTTACTAAATGCCTTTAAATATCAGGTTTTTCATGTATAAAATCAAACACAAACATCCACATTGTTATGAGGATTTAAGGAGATAAGGCATTTGGAAGACTTAAAAGAGGGACAAGCTTATTGTAAACACTCAGGACAAGCTGTTGTTCCCTATCCACTTCAGTGTCATGTTCCCTTATCTGATATTTCTGCATAATGTCAAAACTAATTAACTCATATGCTTAAAATATTATATCCTTCACTGTCTATTAATTTCATAACATTGCAAGATTTTATAAAAGGAATATTTATGGATATATTGAATGAATCAGTAAAGTCAATAGTAACAAATATTTATTGAAAATCTATTAGTATTAGGCACATGGTAAGCATCTCACCAAATACCACAATAAGGAATTAAGCCATTTTACATACAGGAGGCTTAGAGAGGTGAAGTGATTTGTTGAAGGTCAGTAAGAAAGTGTATAGTGATAAGAATTTGAACCTTAAGCCTCTTCACGTTTTGGTAAAGCTGTGCATATCTTACAATCATGCATTGATGCTATGTTTTCCTCACTCTGATAAATTTCTTCATGAATTACCCTCTTCCCACATGAAATACACACTGACAAACTTTCTTGTCCTGTGTTCAGAATCTACTCTTGCAGTTGTAAGGGAGATGATCTATCTTTCTGTGTGATACAGATGATGGGATTGGAAAGCTTGAACACTCATGAGGTGTTCACCAGCAACAATCAGGTGGGTAAAATTGGTCATGCACGGTGGGGGATGGGTCTGGTGTGTAGGATTGCGGTGGTGCAGTGGACAGTGCGTTGGACTTGAGGCAGAGATGCAGGCTGGATTCTTCCTCTATCACCTGCTCACAGGCTGATTCCCAATGTTTTATGAAAAGTGTATTAGTCTGTTCTTGCACTGCTATAAAGAAATACTTGAGACTGGGTAATTTTTTAAAGAAAAGAGGTTCAACTGGCTTGCAGTTCTGCAGGTGTACAGGAAGCCTTGTGGTTTCTGATTCTGGGGAGGCCTCGGGAAACTTTTACCATGGTGGAAGACAAAGTGGGAGCAGGTATCTTACATAGCAGGTGCAGGACCGAAGTGGGGGGGAGGTGCTACATAAACAATCAGATCTTGTGAAAACTCACCCTCTATCATGATAATAGTACCAGTGACAGTGCTAAACCATTCATGAAGCATCCATCCCCAGGATCACCTCCCACTAGGCCCCACCTTCAACAACGGGGATTATAATCCCACATGAAATTTGGGTGGAACACAGATCCAAACTGTATCAAATAGCAGTGAGATACCATGTCTGAGAAGCAGTTTGTCAAACACAAATCATTGTTCAAAAAGGAGTCACCCAATGAAAAGGCTGCCTTGGGAACACAGAATTTTAAAAATAGTGGAGATTTGGGTTAAGTGAGTTTGGATGTCCCAGACTGTAGATATGAGGATCACCCATGCTTATCACTGGAAAAAGGAAGAAGGTTAAGATATGAGAATCAGGGATTCAGAATGGTTCTAAAGTACAGAGTGTGTGGGGCTGGGAATGTAGTCATTTTGTTTTTTTGGTTTTGGCGTGTTTTTTTTTTTATAATCAGTAAACTTTATTTTTTTAGAGCAGTTTTAGATTCACAGCAAAATTGAGCAGAAAGCAGAGTTCCCATACACTACCTGTACTCACACGTGCCCAGCATCCCCAGCTATGGACATCCAGAACCACAGTGATACATTTGTTGCAAGCAGTAAGCCACCCTGACATTCTACACAATAACAATTTAGTCACTTGTCTATTCTGTGAGTTACAAATACTATTTTTCAGGTTGCCATATTTTACTTTGTTTTTATTATATAGAAGTGCATCACTATTATGGAGGCAAATTAATCAAATTATCTGTATTTCTGATTTTTGAGTTATACCTTCAACATGTATAGATTTTAATGGAATTGTTTTCTCTTTCCTTCTAGGACTTACAATTTTTTTCTAGCATTTTAAATGTTTTATTCATTTATAATTCATCCTGGTGTTTATCAAGCAAAAAAACAAACCCTTGATAAACACCAGGTTTTGTGTTTTTTTCCAACTCAGGGTTTGAGGGTTTTTCTTACCTCAAAACATATGGTGTAGAGGGCCTCAAGATCAAGCTCAATGAGTCTAAATGAGTCAGATGGAGGTTATGACTTCTTAATTCATGAAATATTTGCAACTATCAAAAAGGAAAGAAAAAATGCCAAACTGGGTTGGCTAGTAGGTGGCCAGCTCACTGAAGCTCACCTCCATATCCAGAGGATTTTCTTTGCTTCAATGTGTGTTCAGAAGTGGATCTTCTGCACATCTGTGATTTCCAACTCAGCTTCTTAGCCAAAGCTCAGCTTCCTCATGTTTCTCCTCTGAACTTCTGAACTGATTAGCAAGGAGGGGAGAACTGAAACACTACTCTAAAGGAATAAAACATTTCCCTTTTCTGACCTTAAATCCCTGTATCTTTCCTAATCTGTCGTTCCTAACAAAATGCTGTCTTTCTCAGCTCCACATCTGAGAAGGCAGGGATGCCCTGAGTCAAGTGGCAAGGACTCTTTTGATTGTGGAAGCCCAGTGAGCTTTCCCTGGCTTTGAGTTCTGCCCTCCTGGCCTCTGGGATCCTTGTTAGGCTGATATAGTTGTGGTGTGCTGACCCCTCAGGGGAATTTGTCCTGTGATCTCCCTAAGCAAAGAAAGCAGAATGGGAATAACAGTTAGCAGAGCTGACTCCAAGGAGACAGGAGACCCCTGAGGCTTCCCGCTTAGATGTTGGAGCTAAACTCAGAGTTTCTTAACTTCACTGCAGTATCTCAAGGGAATGCTTCTCTTTTCCTCAAGTAATGGTTATCAAGAATGGATAAATATTTGAGTGAATATTTTTATGCTTGGAAATTTTTGTGTTTGGTTATTCTAAAGGTTATAGAGTGGTACGTCATTGTTGTTTTAATTTGAATTTCCCCAATGACATGAGATGGAGCATCTTTTCACATATCTGTTTTCCATCTGTGAATCTTCTTTGCTGAGTGTCTGTTAAGACCTTTGGCCCATTTTTAATTGGATTGTATATTTTCTTATTGTTGAGTTTTAAGAGTTTTTTGTATATTTTGAATAACAGTCCTTTATCAGACACGTTTTGTGCAAACATTTTCTCCCAGTATGTGGCTTACATTTTTATTTTCTTGACAGTGGCTTTTGCAGAACAGAAAAATTTAATTTTAATGAAGTCCAACTTATTAATTTTCTTTTATGAATCATGTCTTGGGTGTTGTATCTAAATAGTCATCTCTTAACCCTAGATTGTCTAGATTTTCTCTCATGTTATCTTCTATGAGTTTCATAGTTTTGCATCTTACATTTAGGACTGTGATCCATTGAGTTAATGTTTATAAAGGGTGATTTTTTTTTGCATGTGGATGTCCAGATGATGTAGCATCATTTGTTGAAAAAACTATCTTTGCTCCATTATGTTTTTGCTGTTTGTCAAAGATCAGTTGTGTGGGTCTATTTCTTGGCTCTCTGTTCTGTACCACTGACCTATTTGCCCATATATATTGTCTTGATTACTGTAGCTTTTAAGTCAAGTAGTATCAGTCCTCCACTTTGCTTTCCTCCTTCAATATTGACTTGGCTATCCTGGGTCTTTGCCAGAGTATATATAAACTATAGAATTAGTTTTCTGATATCTGCAAAATAACTTGCTGGGATTTGATTGGGATTGCATGGAATTATATATCAAATTCAGAAGAACTGATCTCTTAATATTGAGCCTTCTTATCCATGAACATGGAATTACTATTTAGCTCTTTTACCTTTCATCATAGTTTTGTGGTTATCCTTGTGTTCATCTTGTCCCTATTTTGTTAGATTTATGCCACTATTTTATTTTGGGAGGTGCTAATGTAAATAATATTGTGCTCTTAATTTCAAATTCCAGTTGTTTGTTGCTAATATTTAGGAAAACAATCTGCTTTTGTGTATTAATCTTGTATTCTGTACCCTTGCTATAATTGTTTATTAATTACAGGATTTTTGGTCAATTCTTTTGGATTTTCTACTTAGACAATCAAATAATCTGTGAACAAAGACAGTTCCATTTCTTTCCTTCAAATCTGTCTACTTTTATTACTATTCTTGTCTTATTGCAGTAGGTAAGATTTCCAATATGATGTTGAAAAGCAATGGTGAAAGAGGCCATTCTTGTTTCTGAACATAATGGGAAAGCTCCTACTTCTCACCATCATGTATAATAAATATTAGTTGTAGGATTTTTTGGGAGTCGTTTTTTCTTATCAAGTTGAGGAATTTCCATCTATTTCTAGTTTACTGAGAGTTTTGGAATCATAGATGGGTGGGTATTGGAGTTTGTCAAATGACTTTCCTGCATCTATTTCTGTATTCATTTGGCTTTTCTGTGTTAGCTTATCGATGTGATGTATTACAATAACTGATTTTGAATGTTGAACCAGGCTTGCAAACCTAGGATAAATTAAACTTGGTTGTGACATATAAATATCTTTTTTACACTGTTGGATTAAATTTGCAAACATTTTGTTTAGGATTATGCATGTATGTTTATGAGAGATAAAGGTTTATAGTTTTCTTGTAAAATGTCTTTATCTGGTTTTGGTATTAGGATATTGTTGGCTTCATAGAATGAATTAGAAAGTATTCCCTCTACTTCTGTTGTCTGGAAGAGATTATGGATAATTAGTATAAATTCTTCCTCAAATGTTTAGTTAGAATTTACCAGTGAACTTATCTGGGCCTGGTACTTTCTGCTTTGGGAGTTTATTAATTATTGAGTCAATTTCTTTTATAGATATAGGTCTATTAATGTCATCTATTTCTTCCTGTGTCCATTTTGACATATTGTGTCTTTCAAAGAATTGGTGCATTCATTTAGGTTATCAAATTTGTGGGTACAGAGTTGTTCATATTAGTTTTTTATTATTCTTTTAATGTCCATGAGATCTGTAGTGATGTTCCCTTATTTATTTCTGACATTAATAATTTGTGTCCTCTTTTTATCATAGCTAGCATTATTAGAAGCGGGGGGTCTGGTGGGGAGATCTGGGAGGGATAACATGGGGAGAAATGCCAGATGTAGGTGATGGGGGGGATGGAGGCAGCAAACCACGTTACCATGTGTGTATCTATGCAACAATCCTGCATGATCTGCACATGTACCCCAGAACCTAAAGTACAATAAAAATAAATAAATAATAAATTTTATTGTGTATATTTGAGGTTTTCAGCATAATGCTACGGGATACACAGAGTAAATGGTTACTATTATGAAGCAGATTAACATATCTGTAATCTCACAGTTACATTTTTTGTGATAACAGCTGCTAAAATCTACTTATTTAACAAAAATCCCTAATACAATACAATATTATTAATTTTGGTTCTCATGTTGTACATTAGATCTCAAGACTTGTTTATGCTTGATATCTGTATCCTTTGATATATATCTCCCAATTTTATCCCTCCCCTCCCACCTGTAGTAACCATTGTTTCATTATCTCTATCCCTGTATTTTGAGTTATTTCTTTTCATTTCACATATACATGAGAATGTACAATACTTTTATTTCTGTGTCTGGTTTGTTCAGTTACCATAATGTCCTCCAGGTCTATCTGTGTTGTGGTAAATGGAAAGATCTGCTTCTTTTTAAGGCTTATAATATTATAAGGCTGAATAGACATACATACATTGCCCCTTTAAGGACAGATAATTTGTTTTTCTGCTATTGACTTGTAAGAGTACAGAAAGTACATACATATATATATGCATGTATGTCCACATATCACGTTTTCTTTTTTCCTTCCTTCCTTCTTTCTCTGTCACCCAGGCCAGAGTGCAGTGGCACAATCTGAGCTCACCACAACCTGTAGTCCCAGCTACTCAGGAGGCTGAGGCAGGAGAATTGCTTGAATTCAAGAATTGCAAGAATTCAAGCAATTCTCCTGCCTCAGCCTCCTGAGTAGCTGGGACTACAGATGTAAGCCACCACACCCAGCTAATTTTTTTAAAAATCATTTTTAGTAGAGATGGGGTTTCACCATGCTGGCCAGACTGGTCTTGAACTCCTGACCTCAGATGATCTGCCCGCCTCAGCTTCCCAATGTGCTGGGATTACAGACATGAGCCACTGTGCCCAGCCAACATTTTCTTTCTCTTCACTCATTGTTGGGCATTTAGGTTGTTTTCATATCTTGGCTATTATGAATAATGCATATTCTTTACTGTAAGAACCAGGTAGAACTCTGGGACGTGAAACTCACCACAGTGTGTGGGCCTTTCTGTGACTGGGTGCCCCTAGAGATTTTAACTCTCAGACTTGTCTACACTGAGGCTCCAGCAATTCATCAATTACAGTTCAGATTTTCTTACCTTAGTACTGACTCCTAGAAAGGTTTCTTTTGTGAGTTTCTGCTTCAGTAAGCTGTGATTCTCTGTATCTTCCTGTTTGTCTTTTCAATTTGGGGCCAGTGGTTTGCAATGTGACCTCACTTCTCTGATGGATCTAAAAAGAATGTTGATTTTTCAGTTTGTTAGGCTTTTTACTCTTTCAGAAGGAGTAACAACTTCCAAGATCCATACATATTGGACCAGAAACTGGAAGTAACTCTAATATGTAATTGGGTTTTTAAATGACAGTAGTGAATTCTGGGTGGAGGCAGGAAAAGGAGATCCTTTCAACTGTTGCTAGTAGTGTGAGTACAAAGTGGCATATCATTCTAGGAAATAAATTGACAGCATATATTATAAACATTAAAAATATTTGTTTCTGTGACCTAGTCTTTCTTTTTTTTCTCCACCTCTAAAGAAGCCTTTAATCTATTCATACATTGATGCCTTAAATTTAGTCTTTCAGTATAAGCCAGTATTCACATAGACAATGTTGAACAATTTAGAAAAGTCTCAAAATTGGGTTGATACTATTATGGTTGACAGACTTCAAATTTAAGGGCTTACAATAATTTTATTTAGCCCAAAGTTTTCAACAGTTTTACACATATGACTTCCACATACAAAAATCGTCGTGATATAGTCAGTGTTTGAAATTAAAAACAGAATTATAAAAGAAGGCAAATATCTAAATAACAAAAAAGTGTAAAGAAAATGAACAAGTAATTCACAAAAGAAGAAATAGAATGGTTTAGTAAGCATGTGAACAAATAATTAATGATACTAGCAATAATAAAATACTGGATAAAATAATACTGACACCTTTTTTTCACCAATTATATTGTCTATTAAAGATTGAAAAGAACCATAATACCTAGTATTAACACTGAGAGTGCAGATGGAAATGTAAAGTATCATGATAACTCTGTAGATAATTTGACAGTATTTATTTAAATGTTTGTTTTTCACTTTGAGGAATTTATCCAAAGGATACAGTTGAAAGTGGTACAAGCATATCTGAAGAAAAATGTTCATAATTACATTAAGCCATATACAGAAAGATGCATTGTTCTTGTTTTTGTTCCCTCTCACCTTCCTATCATCAGTACCAAATATAGTGTTTGGCACAGAAATTCAATAAGTACTTAATAATTATACTGTCTATGATCTAGTCTTTCACTTTCAGGAATCTGATCATATAAATACTAAAAATATTGCCAAGCATGGATGTGGTGAAAAGGAAACACTTTTACATTGCTGGTGGGACTGTAAATTAGGACAATCACTATGGAAAACAGTGTGGAGATTCATTAAAGAATGAGTACTGGTACCAAAACAGAGATATAGAAAAATGGAACAGACAGAGGTCTCCGAGGCAACGCTACACATCTACAACCATCTGATCTTTGATGAACCTGACAAAAACAAGCAATGGGGAAAGGATTCCCTGTTTAATAAATGATGTTGGGAAAACTGGCTAGCCATGTGCAGAAAGCTGAAACTGGACCCCTTACACTAAAATTAACTACAGATGGATTAAAGACTTAAACATAAGACCTAACACCATAAAAACCCTAGAAGAAAATCTAGGCAAAACCATCCAGGACATAGGCATAGGCAAGGACTTCATGACTAAAACACCAAAAGCATTGGCAACAAAAGCCAAAATAGAAAAATTGGACCTAATTAAACTTAAGAGCTTCTGCACAGCAAAAGAAACAATCATTAGGGTGAATCG
The DNA here is from genome assembly GCA_036589455.1 of Ateles fusciceps. NCBI lineage: Eukaryota > Metazoa > Chordata > Mammalia > Primates > Atelidae > Ateles > Ateles fusciceps. Next base: position 21,981,710 of record JAZHEH010000952.1, read on the forward strand.
ACAACCAACAGAATGTGAAAAAATTTTTGCAATCTACCCATCTGACAACGGGCTAATATCCAGAATCTACAAAGAGCTAAAACAGATTTACAAGAAAAAAAAACAAACAAGCCCATTCAAAAGTGGGTGAAGGATATGAACAGACACTTTACAAAAGAAGACATATATGAGGCCAACAAACATATGAAAAAATGCTCATCATCACTGATCATTAGAGAAATGCAAATCAAAACCACATTGAGATACCATCTCATGCCAGTTAGAATGGCAATCATTAAAAAATCTGGAGACAACAGATGCTGGAGAGGATGTGGAGAAATAGGAACACTTTTACACTGTTGGTGGGAGTGTAAATTAGTTCAGCCATTGTGGAAGACAGTGTGGCAATTCCTCAAGGACCTACAAATAGAAATTCCATTTGACCCAGCAATCCTATTACTGGTATATATCCAAAGGATTATAAATCGTTCTATTATAAGGACACATGCACACGAATGTTCATTGCAGCAGTGTTTACAATAGCAAAGACTTGGAACCAATCCAAATGCCCATTGATGATAGACTGGACAGGGAAAATGTGGCATATGTACACCATGGAATACTATGCAGCCATAAAAAACAATGATTTCGTGTCCTTTGTAGGGACATGGATGAACCTGGAAACCATTATTCTCGGCAAACTGACACAAGAACAGAAAATAAAACACTGTATGTTCTCACTCATAGGCGGGTGTTGAACAATGAACACATGGACACAGGGAGGGGAGCATCACACACTGGGGTTTGTGGGGGGAGATCTAGGGGAGGGACAGTGGGGGGTTGGGGAGTCGGGGAGGGGATAACATGGGGAGAAATGTCAGATATAGGTGATGGGGGAGGAAGGCAGCAAACCACATTGCCATGTATGTACCTATGCAACAATCTTGCATGTTCTTCGCATGTACCCCAAAACCTAAAATGCAATAAAAAAAAAATATATATATATATATATTAAAAGAATGAGTAGATATACCATTTGATCCAGCAATCCTGCTACCATGTATCTACCCAGAGGAAAGAAGTCATTATATGAGACTGGGCGTCGTGGCTCATGCCTGTAGTCCCAGCACTTTGGGAGGCCAAAGCAGGCGAATTATGAGGTCAGGAGTTTGAGACCAGCCTGGCCAATGTGGTGAAACACTGTCTCTACTACAAATACAAACAATTAGCTGGGTGCAGTGGCGGTCACCTGTAACCCCAGCTACTCAGGAGGCTGAGGCAGGAGAATTGTTAGAATTTGTGAGGTGGAGGTTGCAGTGAGCCAAGATCGCACCACTGCACTTCAGCCCCCCAACAGTGAAAGACTCCTCAATAAAAATTTTTATAAAAATTACGTGAGATGGGTCTTCTGAATACAGCACACTGATGGGTCTTGACTTTTTTTCCAGTTTGCTACAAAGAGAATAAAATACCTAGGAATACAACTAATAAAGGATGTAAAGGATCTCTTCATGGAGAACTACAAACCACTGCTCAAGAAAATTAGAGAGGACACAAACAGATGGAAAAATATTCCATCCTCATGGTTAGGAAGAATCAATATCGTGAAAATGGCCATACTGCCCAAAGTAATTTATAGATTCAACGCTATCCCCATAAAGCTACCATTGACCTTTTTCACAGAACTGGAAAATACCACCTTAAACTTCATATGGAACCAAAAGAGAGCCTGCATAGCCAAGATAATCCTAAGCAATAAGAACAAAGCTGGAGGCATCATGCTACCTGACTTCAAACTATACTACAAGTCTACAGTAATCAAAACAGCATGGTACTGATACCAAAACAGAGTTATAGACCAATGGAACAGAACAGAGGCCTTGGAAGCAATGCCACACATCTCCAATCATCTGATCTTTGACAAACCTGAACAAAAACAAGCAATGGGTAAAGGATTCCCTGTTTAACAAATGGTGTTGGGAAAACTGGCTAGCCATGTGCAGAAAACTGAAACTGAAATTAACCTTACACTGAAATTAACTCCAGATGGATTAAATATTTGAACATAAGAGGTAACACCATAAAAATCCTTGAAAAAAACCTAGGCAATACCATTCAGGACATAGGCATAGGCAAGGACTTCATGACTAAAACACCAAAAGCAATGGCAACAAAAGCCAAAATAGACAAATGGGATCTAATTAAACTTAAGAGCTTCTGCACAGCAAAAGAAACTATCATTAGAGTGAACCAACAACCAACAGAATGGGAAAAAAATTCTGCAGGCTACCCATCTGACAAAGGGCTAATATCTAGAATCTACAAAGAACTAAAACAAATATACAAGGAAAAAACAAATAGCTCCATCAAAAACTGGGCAAAGGATATGAACAGACACTTTTCAAAAGTAGACATTTATGTGGCCAACAAACATATGAAAAAATGCTCATCATCACTGGTCATTAGAGAAATGTAAATCAAAACCACATTGAGATACCATCTCATGCCAGTTAGAATGGCAATCATTAAAAAATCTGGAGACAACAGATGCTGGAGAGGATGTGGAGAAATAGGAATTCTTTTACACTGTTGATGGGAGTGTAAATTAGTTTGTCCGTTGTGGAAGACAGTGTGGCGATTCCTCAAGGATCTAGAAATAGAAATTCCATTTGATCCAGCAATCCCATTACTGGGTTTATACCCAAAGTATTATAAATCATTCTATTATAAAGACATGTGCACATGTATATTCATTGTGGCACTGTTTACAATAGCAAAGACTTGGAACCAACCCAAATGCCCATCAATGAAAGACTGGATAAAGAAAAGTGGCACATATACACCATGGAATACTATACAGCCATAAAGAAAGGATGAGTTCATGTCCTTTGCAGGGACATGGATGAGTCTGGAAACCATCATTCTTAGCAAACTGACACAAGAACAGAAAACCAAGTACCGCATATTCTCTCTCATAAGTGGGTGTTGAACAATGAGAACACATGGACACAGGGAGGGGAACATCACACACTGGGGTCTGTTGGGGGTTGGGGGACTAGCAGAGGGATAGTAAGGTATGGGGAAATTGGGGAGGGATAATAGTAGGAGAAATATCTAATGTAGGTAATGGGGGGAGATGGAGGCAGCAAATCACCATGGCACGTGTATACCTATGTAACAATCCTGCAAGATCTGCACATGTACCCCAGAACTTAAAGTAAAATTAAAAAATAAAAATAAGTGGGCAAAGGACATGTACAGACACTTTTCAAAAGAAGACATACACGCAGTCAACAAGCATATGAAAAAATATTCAACATCACTAATCATTAGAGAAATGCAAATCAAAACCACAATGAGATACCATCTCACACCAGTCAGGATGGCTATTATTTAAGAGTAAAAAAATAACAGATACTGGTGAGAAACAGGAACACTCATACACTATTGGTGGGAGTATAAATTAATTCAACCATTGTGAAAGACAGTGTGGAGATTACTCAAAGACCTAAAGACAGAAATACCATTTGACTCAGCAATCCCATTACTGCGTATATGCCCAAAGGAATATAAATCGTTCCTTTGTAAAGATACATGCCTGTGTATGTTCAGTGCAGCACTATTCACAAAAGCAAAGACATGGAATCAATTTAAATGCCCATCAATGATTGGCTAGATCAAGAAAATGTGGTACATATACACCATGGAATACTATGCAGCCATCAGAAAGAATGTGATCATGTTCTTTTAAGGAACATGGATGGAATTGGAGGCCATTATCCTTAACAAACTAATGCAGGAACAGAAAACCAAATACCCCATGTTCTCACTTAGAAGTGGGAGCTAAACTATGAGAATACATGGACACATAGAGGGAACAGTACACAATGGAGCCTATCAGAGGATGGAGGTTGGGAGGAGGAAGAGGATTACGCAAAATAACTAACAGGTACTTAGGCTTAATACCTGGGTGATGAAATAATCTGTACAACAAACCCCCATGACACAAGTTTACTACATAACAAATCTGCACATGTACCCATGAACTTACAATAAAAGTTAATAAAAAACAGCTGGAGGGAAATTAGTGTAAAAGCTGCAAAAACAAAACTGAGAGCTGGTGGGAGTTGCAGTACAAATATCACCACATCCTGACCTCTTGTGGAGCTACTCTTAGTTTCATATTCAGTATAGTTTCTCAAAGCATCTCTAGAAAGATTGTATATAGTTGCTCACAACATAACTCACATGTATGCATCCTTCAGAGAATTTCTCCCTTCCCTGTCTCATTTTCTGTACTCTCTATGTTTCCTAGAATCATCTCTGAAAGAAATTACCTGTATCCAATTCTTTATCTCAACATCTCCTTTAAAGAAATGCAGACTAAGGCACTGGATAACCAAATTGGCCCTTAGAGAAACAGATCTTCAGTATAAGGTTCTGAAATTGGACTCCCTGCTGTACAGATGGCAGCAAAGACCACATTGCTGGTGACAAGTGGGGCAATATTAACCTCAGTTGTGTGTACTTTTCACAATTACTAAGACTCTCCTTAGTAGTAGATTGGAAATAAGTAGAGGTAGAAGGGGAAGCACTGAATTATGTCATAGCTCTAGAACATAAAACAACACAGAGCAAGAGTAATTATAAAGGTTGTAAAATTGATTTGCTTTTGTTTCCCTTCCTAGACACACTGAAGAAGCTGATAGACTTAGCTTAGCCAGCTCTCCACCAAAAGCATGCTGTGCAAGACAAATGGCTCCCATAAGCATTTAAAGAAACAGCCAAAGTGGAGTATATACTGAAAATCAGGCCCAGAATTTTATCTTAAGAGTTTTTGGAGCATAGCCCTAGAAAGTCTCCTATTCTGAATTCAGCGCTCTGATAGGAAAAGAGTGGAAATGTGAGACCTGTCATTTGGACATTTGGATATAGTATTGTGAATCTCCAGAATCCTCTAAATCCTACAGGTGGATGGAAACACTCTACTTCCCCTTGATAAGAAGAGGAGAGATCCACTACCTGATTATCATGAAATGGCTTTGTGGAAGATTTTTACATCTGTGAAAACTTTGTTTTCTTCCTGATTCCACATCCCTGCAATGTGACTTTTATCTCTTTCTATCAAGAAGTGAAATCTGCACCCACTGACTACGGATTGGCTTTAAGCCTGTCTTTGGCCAATAAGGCAATAGCAAATTTGACACAAGCAAGGGTATGAAAAGTGCATGTTTTCTTGCTGCTTTCAGAACCCTGCCAACATGTGAATAAGCCTAGTCCAGCCTGTTGTATGATGAAAGACATGTGTCCCTCCCTTCCTTCCATTGCTTCAGTCAACAAGTAGTTGATCTCTAGAAGCAGAGCCACCCAGATGATGAATTTCTAACTGCAGGCATGTCATCGACTAGCCTTCTTTTCTGCTAAAAGAACTTCCCAGCTGAGCTGAGTTCAAACTGCTATCCAACAGAAACCAAAACTAAGTAAATCATTGTTGCTTTTCTAAACACTAAGTTTGGGAGTCGTTTGGTATGCAGCAATTGATAATTCAAAAAGCCCTGATCTGAGATGGAAGACAAACAAGAAATATTTGTCTTCTTCAAAATGCCTTTTTCCCTCATGTTGTTTGGACTAGTAACTTGGAACCTATTTTAGCATAGTCCCAACAAGAAATAAGTCTCTGCTATGGGAATGTTTACCTTATTCATTAAAAGAGGAGAAGAATATGGCTAATACATGCCAATAATAACTGGAGGAATAAAAATGAAAGTGAATCCTTAGGGTGCTGAACAAGGAAGTTGTGGAACATAAGGCTGGGTAGGGTAAAACTGTTTGGTATGGGAGCACTCTCATGTAACAGGAGACAAGAACACCCAAAACAAGTTCTGATACTTTTCTGGGATCACTGATTGAGGCTTGGAAATGATGGAAATGAAATGCATTACTATAGAGTAAATGAAATGCAAATGCTAGAACTTCTTGGAAAGGTACTTGGGAAGAGGTTAGAAATCCCAGGGCTGCAGCCATGCTAGAATGAATCTATTATATGAGGCCAGAGAACCCACCAGCTAACTATGTTCCCCAAGAAGGGCCAAAAGACATTCTCTTCACTAAAGCAATAAATAATCCACAGATGAGAAGGACAACAGAATCACTGAAAAGTTGACTGGGGGCTCTGCTTTCTGGGACAGAGTGGATAGAAAATCCCAACATGGATCTTGAGTCAACAGCTCCCTAGTGCCAATGGGAAAAAAATCCTCCTGGAATATCAGAGACCCAGGTAGTAACACTTAACCATCAGAAGCAATGCAAATGAAAGTATCAAATACCAAAATGTATCATCAAGGCCAGATCCCTTATAGGGATCTATTGAAATGGCTAATGTACCATGGTGTTTCTAGGGCTGAGAGAGAACCACCTTTACCGAATACTTACAATGCACTGAACCTCCTCCTAAATTCCTTGTAAGTATTATCTCATTTAATCCTTACAATCACCCAAAGAAAGAATCTCTGGCTCAGAGAATTTAATTAAATTTTGCCAACACAGCAATGCTATGATGGTGCAAATGTGGTTCCAATTTGGTGTGGTGAATTTTTTGAAATGGGTAAAAAAAAATCAAGGTGATCTACAGAAATGAAATTAATTAAGTTGGTGAACTGAGGAGATTATATGCAGGAGGCCACCAAATTTGTGGAAAAATGAATGAAACCAGAAGAAAGCAACAGCAGAAATCCTGCATTATTTGCCATTGCAAGAATGGGTAAGCCAGGTACACATTCAGGGTTAGTCCAAAAGGATGACAGGATCACAATGAAACAGAAATATTCAAGAATCAGTCTCAGCTGCCCTGCAACAAGATGCCTTATACTTTATTTTTTCAGAATTACTAGAGGCTGAAGAAGATGCCTTATTTATAATACAAATATTTCAATGGAAAAAAGAAACATATAAAACTGAAACAGACATTAATCAAGAATAGAAAAACAAAGTCTGGAGAAGGACTTCAAGTAAGACTGCTGAAGAGATGAATGATTACAGCAGATGGTGAGACTTAGAGTTGGGTGTAGGAGAGTTAAACTCAGGAGGTTAACTATTCAGACACTTCTTGGTGCAGTATACTTGCTTTATCCCTAACTGACTACAGTGTCATGGCCTAAATAACAAACTCTGTAATCATGTGTTTTTACTGCCTTATACATCCATTCCTGGTGGTAACAAAACACTAAAATAGTGTTTCTAAACTCACAGCCAATATCATACTGAATGGGAAAAAACTAGAAGTATTCCCTTTGAAAACTGGCAGCATTACCTTTGAAAACTAGCACTAGACAAGGATGCCCTCTCTCACCACTCCTATTCAATATAGTATTGGAAGTTCTAGCCAGAGCAATCAGGAAAGAAAAAGAAATAAAGGGTATTCAATTAGGAAAACAGGAAGTCAAATTATCTCTATTTGCAGACGACATGATTGTATATTTAGAAGACCCCCCGTTGTCTCAGCCCAAAATCTCCTGAAACTGATAAGCAACTTCAGCAAAGTCTCAGGATACAAAATCAATGTGCAGAAATCACAAGCATTCTTATACACCAATAACAGACAAACAGAGAGCCAAATCATGGGTGAACTCCCATTCACAACTGCTGCAAAGAGAATAAAATACCTAGGAATACAACTTAACAAAGGATGTAAAGGACCTCTTCAAGGAGAACTACAAACCACAGCTCAAGGAATAAGAGAGGACACAAACAGATGGAAAAATATTCCATGCTCATGATTAGGAAGAATTGATATTGTGAAAATGGCCATACTGCCCAAAGTAATTTATAGATTAAATGCTATCCCCATCAAGCTATCAATGATCTTCTTCACAGAGCTGGAAAAAACCACTTTAAATTTTATATGAAACCAAAAGAGAGCCTGCATAGCCAAAACAAAACTAAGCAAAAAGAACAAAGCTGTAGGTATCACACTACTTGACTTCAAACTATACTACAAGGCTACAGTAATCAAAACAACATGGTATTGGTACCAAAACAGAGATAATAGACCAATGTAACAGGACAGACGCCTCAGAAGCAGTGCCACACATCTACAACCATCTGATCTTTGATGAACCTGACAAAAACAAGCAATGGGGAAAGGATTCCCTGTTTAATAAATGGTGTTGAGAAAACTGGCTAGCAATGTGCAGAAAGCTGAAACTGGACCCCTTCCTTACACCTTACACTAAAATTAACTCCAGATGGATTAAAGATTTAAACGTAAGACCTAACACCATAAAAACCCTTGAAGAAAACCTAGGCAATACCATTCAGGACATAGGCATAGGCAAGGACTTCATGACTAAAACACCAAAAGCAAAATAGACAAATGGGATCTAATTAAACTTAAGAGTTTCTGCACAGCAAAAGAAACAATCATTAGAGTGAACCAGCAGCCAACAGGAAAAATTTTTGCAAGCTACCCATCTGACAAAGAGCTAATATCTAGAATCTACAAAAAACTAAAGCAGATTTATAAGAAGAAAACAAACCCATACAAAAGTGGGCAAAGGATATGAACAGACACTTTACAAAAAAAGACACTTAGGAGGCCAACAAACATGAAAAAAAGCTCATCATCACTGGTCATTAGAGAAATGCAAATCAAAACCAAATTGAGATACCATCTCACACCAGTTAGAATGACAATCATTAAAAAATCTGGAGACAACTGATGCTGGAGAGGATGTGGAGAAATAGGAATGCTTTACACTGTTGGTGGGAGTGTAAATTAGTTTGTCCATTGTGGAAGACAGTGTGGCAATTCCTCAAGGACCTAGAAATAGAAATTCCATTTCATCCAGCAATCCCATTACTGGGTATATACCCAAAGGATTATAAATCATTGTATTATAAAGACATATGCACACATATGTTCATTGCAGCACTGTTTACAATAGCAAAGACCTGGAACCAACCCAAATACCCATCAATGTTAGACTGGACAAAGAAAATTTGGCACATATACACCATGGGATACTACGCAGCCATAAAAAAAGGATGAGTTCATGTCCTTTGCAGGGACATGGATGAATCAGGAAACCATCATTCTCAGCAAACTGACACAAGAACAGAAAACCAAACACTGCATGTTCTCACTCATAGGCAGGTGTTGAACAATGAGAACACATGGGCACAGGGAGGGGAACATCACACACTGGGGTCTGTTGGAGGATGGAGGACTAGGGGAGGGACAGCGGAGGTGGGGGAGGTTGGGGAGGGATAACGCTGGGAGAAATGCCTGATGTAGGTGACAGGGGGAAGGAGACAGCAAATCACTATGGCATGTGTGTAACTATTCAACAATCCTGCAAGATCTGCACATGTACCCCCAAACTTAAAATACAATTTAAAAAATAGTGTTTCTAAACCCTAACTGCACACTTGAATTCCCTGAAGTTTTATTTATTTATTTTTTTTAGAAATAAAGATACTAGGGTTTCATGTTCAAAGAGATGTAGAGTAAAATTTGAGTTATCAGTATTCTTCAAAAGACCGAGGTCATGATAATCTGTAGCAATAACTAAAACACACTGACACCTAGAAGAAGAAATATAGGAAAAAGACTTAAACAAGATACTTCATGGAGACTGCAAAAATTGGGCAAGACGCATTTTCAATATGGGAACTACTGAGAGATCATTTGCAATGTTGGATTGGGCTGGCTCCATGGACCAGCATGGCCTCTTTTGCAAACAGCCTATCCCTAAATGATCCCCATTCTTCCTCTTTCTTTATCCTTTCAAAAATTCACACTTTGAGGTCCAATAAAATATCACTTCATGGGGTAAAAACTAACTAACCAACTCCAGGAAGAATTATTTTTCTTTCCTTTGTGCTCTAGCCCTTATTATGGCAACTATCACAGTTTAACTTGAGAGCCTCAAACTGATCATGTGTCTGTCTCCATTATTTTAAGACAGGAACAATATTTTACTCATTTTTAATGTTAGCAATAGTGAATAGCACAATACCTGGCACATGATGGTTATATACATACACATAGAGTATTTGCTGAATATGAATTTATCTTTTGGTACACACACCAGCATTGAAAAGAAGGATAGAGTAGCAAGGATTTACTAGTCAGAGTGTTTTCATCTCAAAAATGTGATAACCGATTCCAGAGGGATCCAAGATGGCCTATTAGGAGCAGCTCAGGATTGCAGCTCCCAGTGAAAGCATGGAGGGTAAGTGGATGCCGCATTTCCAGATGGATTTTTATTGCCCAGAGACCAGGAGATTCCACGGAGGAGCCCCACGGGTCGCCAGCACGGCTGGTTTGGCTGGTGCGGCTGTTTTGGCTGGCACGGTGGTTCTCCATACAAATTACACGGATCTGGGTGCCATTTTAGCTGGCGATTGGAGCTCCAGGAAGGCAGAGTCGCCCATTCATCTGATTAAAAGGGGACTGAAACAGGGAGCCAGGCCAGGAGATTCCTGGGCAAAAAAGCACCATGAATCCCAGCACCACTGTTTCAGCCTACGCAGTGGGTCGCCGCATGGGAAGTCACACAGATCCTGGCGCCTTTTCAACAGGCGACTGGAACACCTGGGAGAAAGTCGACCATTCAACTAAAAAAAAGGCTCTCAGGCAGGGAGCCAGGTGATCAGGCTCGGCTGGTCCCACCCCCACAAAAAAACAGCAATCGGAAACACTCCGGATTGAGAGATTCACAGCAAGCACAGCTGAACCTGGGATGGTCCATCTCTGTGGGGGGAGGGGCGTCCACCATTACCGAGGCAGTCCACCACTATGCAGGTAGTTTGCCATTGCTGAGGCAGCCTGCCATTGCTGAGGCAGCCCGCCATTACAGAGAGAGTCGGCCATTATAGAAGTGGGCTGCCATTGCTGAGGCAGTTCTAACTACACCCCTATAAACAGGACTGCAGGGAAGTTCACACGGCAGCTGGGCGGAGCACACAACAGCTCAGCAAAGCCCCTGCAGGCAGACAGTGACTAGGCTGCCTCCTGGCTGGGCAGGGCAGCCCTGAAAAAAAGGCAGCAGCACAACAGAAACTCATAAATAAAGCCCTAACTCCCCAGGACAGAGCACCTGGGGGAAAAAAAGGGGGGGGGTTTATGAGTTTTGCTGCAGCAGACTTAAATGTACCTGCCCAGCAGCTCTCAATGAACAACGGAGTTCACAGCTCAGCACTTGAGCTCCTATAAAGGACAGACTGTCTCCTCAAGCAGATCCCTGACCCCCGTATATCCAAAGAGTCACTTCATAAATGAGAGCTCAGACTGACATCTGGTGGGTATCCTTCTGGGACAAAGATAGCAGCAGAAGAAACTGGCAGCAACCCTTACTGTTCTGCAGCCACTGCAGGTGATCCCCCAGGCAAGCAGGGCCTGGAGTGGACCTCAGCAGTCCTACAGCAGAGGGGCCTGACTGGTAGAAGGAAAACTAAGAAACAGAAAGAAAGAACTTCATCATCAACAAACTGGACGTCCACTCAGAGACCCAATCTGAAAGTCAACAACTACAAAGATGACAGGTGGATAAATCCACAAAGATGGGAAGAAACCAGTGCAAAAAGGATGAAAACACTTGAAACCAGAACACCTCTCCTCCTACAAGGGATCACAACTCCTCACCAGCAAGGGAACAAGGCTGGATGGTGAATGAGTGTGATGAATTGACAGAATCAGGCTTCAGAAGGTGGGTAATAAGAAACATCTGTGAGCTAAAAGAACATGTTCTAACCCCAAAGAAACTAAGAACCTTGAAAAAAGATTTGACGAAACGCTAATGAGAATAAACAACTTAGGAATATAAGTGAATTGATGGAGCTGAAAAACACAACATGAGAACTTTGCAAAGCATACACAAGTTTCAACAGCCGAATTGACCAAGCAGAAGAAAGGGTGTCAGATGTCGAAGATCAACTCAATGAAATAAAATGAAAAGGCAAGATTAGAGAAAAAAGGGTAAAAAGGAATGAACAAAGTCTCCAAGAAATATGAGACTATGTGAAAAGACCTAATCTACGTTTGATAGGTGTACCTGAATGTGATGGAGAGAATGAATCCAAGCTGGAAAATACTCTTCAGGATATTATCCAGGAAAACTTCCCCAACCTAGCAAGGCAGGCCAATATTCAAGTCCAGAAAATACAGAGAACACCACAAAGATATTCCTCAAGAAGAGCAACCCCAAGGCACATAATCATCAGATTCATCAGGGTTGAAATGAAGGAGAAAATGCTAAGGGCAGCCAGAGAGAAAGATCGGGTTACCCACAAAGGGAAGCCCATCAGACTCACAGCAGATCTCTCAGCAGAAACCCTGCAAGCCAGAAGAGGGTGGGGGCCAATATTCAACATCCTTAAAGAAAAGAACTTTCAACCCAGAATCTCATATCCAGCCAAACTAAGCTTCATAAGTGAAGGAAAAATAAAATCGTTTGCAAACAAGCAAGTACTCAGAGATTTCATCACCACCAGTCCTGCTTTACAAGAGCTCCTGAAAGAGGCACTAAACATAGAAAGGAACAACCAGTACCAGCCACTCCAAAAACATACCAAATGGTAAAGAGCATCAACACAATGAAGAAACTGCATCAACTAACAGGCAAAACAACCAGCTAGCATCAAAATGGCAGGATCAAATTCACACATAACAATATTAACCCTAAATGTAAATGGGCTAAATGCCCCAGTCAAAAGACACAGACTGGCAAATTGGATAAAAAGCCAAAACCCATCGGTGTGCTGTATCCAAGAAACTCATCTCACATGCAAGGATACACAATGGCTCAAAATAAAGGGATGGAGGAGGATTTACCAAGCAAATGGAGAGCAAAAAAAAGCAAGAGTTGCAATTTTCACCTCTGATAAAATAGACTTTAAACCAACGAAGATCAAAAGAGACAAAGAAGGACATTACATAATGGTAAAAGGATCAATGCAACAAGAAGAGCTAATGACCCTAAATATATATGCACCCAATACAAGCCGCACCCAGATACATAAGGCAAGTTCTTAATGACTTACAAAGAGACTTAGACTCCCACATAATAATAGTGGGAGACTTTAATACCCCATTGTTAATATTAGACAGATCAATGAGACAGAACATTAACAAGGATATCCAGGACTTGAACTCAGACCTGGACCAAGCAAACCTAATAGACATTTACAGAACTCTCCACCCCAAATCCACAGAATATACATTCTTCTCAGCACCACATCGCACCTACTCTAAAACTGACCACATAATTGGAAGTAAATCACTCCTCAGCAAATGCAAAAGAACAGAAATCATAACAGTCTCTCAGACCACAGTGCAATCAAGTTAGAACTCAGAATTCAGAAACTAACTCAGAACCGCACAGCTTCATGGAAACTGAACAACTGGCTCTTGAATGTTGACTGGATAAACAAGGAAATGAAGGCAGAAATAAAGATGTTCTTCAAAACCAACGAGAACGAAGACACAACATACCAGAATCTCTGGGACACATTTAAAGCAGTCTCTAGAGGAAAATATATAGCAATAAATGCCCACATGAGAAGCAAGGAGAGACATAAAATCAACACCCTATTGTCAAAATTGAAAGAGCTAGAGGATCAAGATAAAAAGAACTCAAAACCTAGCAGAAGACAAGAAATAACTAAGATCAGAGCAGAACTGAAGGAGATAAAGACACAAAAAACCCTTCAAAAAACCAACAAATCCAGGAGCTGGTTTTTCAAAAAGATCAACAAAATAGACAGACCACTAGCCAGATTAATAAAAAAGAAAAGAGAACAATCAAATAGACACAATAAAAAATGATAAAGGGGGATATCACCACAGATTCCAGAGAAATTCAAACCATCAGAGATTATTACAAACAACTCTATGCACATAAGCTAGTAAACCTGGAAGAAATGGATAAATTCCTGGACACTTGCATCCTCCCCAGCCTAAACCAGGAAGAAGTCGAAACCTTGAATAGACCAATAACGAGGTGTGAAGTTGAAGCAGCAATAAAGAGCCTACCACCCAAAAAAAGCCCAGGTCCAGATGGGTTCACAGCCGAATTCTACCAGACATACAAAGAGGAGCTGGTACTATTCCTTCTGAAACTATTCCAAACATTCCAAAAAGAGGGAATCCTTCCCAAATCATTTTATGAGACCAACATCATCCTGACACCAAAACCCAGCAGACTCAGCAAGAAAAGAAAACTTCATCTGTTTGTGTCCTCTCTTATTTCGTTGAGCAGTGGTTTGTAGTTCTCCTTGAAGAGGTCCTTTACGTTCCCTGTTAGTTGTATTCCTAGGTATTTTATTCTCTTTGTAGCAATTGTGAATGGTAGTTCGTTCTTCATTTGGCTCTCTTTAAGTCTGTTATTAGTATATAGGAATGCTTGTGATTTTCGCACATTGATTTTGTATCCTGAGACTTTGCTGAAGTTGCTTATCAGTTTCAGGAGATTTTGGGCTGAGACGATGGGGTCTTCTAGATATACAATCTAGAACAAAAATCTTCAAGAAAATACTGGCAAACCAATTGCAACAGCACATCAAAAAGCTTATCCACCATGATCAAGTAGGATTCATCCCGGGGATGCAAGGCTGGTTCAACATACGCAAGTCTATAAACATAATTCACCACATAAACAGAACCAAAGACAAAAACCACATGATTATCTCAATTGAGGCAGAGAAGGCCTTTGACAAAATTCAACAGCACTTTATGCTAAAAGCCCTCAATAAACTAGGTATTGAGGGAATGTATCTCAAAATAATAAAAGCTATTTATGACAAACCAACAGCCAACATCATACTGAATGAGCAAAAACTGGAAGCATTCCCTTTGAAATCTGGCACTAGACAAGGATGTCCTCTCTCACCACTCCTATTCAATATAGCACTGGAAGTTCTAGCCAGAGCAATCAGGCAAGAAAAAGAAATAAATGGTATTCAAATAGGAAAGGAGGAAGTCAAAGTATCTCTATTTGCAGATGATATGATTGTATATCTACAAGACCCCAATGTCTCAGTCCAAAATCTCCTGAAACTGATAAGCAACTTCAGCAAAGTCTCAGGATACAAAATCAATGTGCAAAAATCACAAGCATTCCTATACACCAATAACAGACTCAAGAGCCAAATCAAGAACGAACTGCCATTCACGATTGCTACAAAGAGAATAAAACACCTAGGAATACAACTAACAAGGAACATAAAGGACCTCTTCAAGGAGAACTACAAACCACTGCTCAATGAAATAAGAGAGGATACAAACAGATGGAGAAACATTCCATGTTCATGATTAGGAAGAATCAGTAGCGTGAAAATGGCCATACTGCCCAAAGTAAGTTACAGATTCAATGCTATCTCCATCAAGTTGCCAATGACCTTCTTCACAGAACTGGAAAAAACCATCTTAAACTTCATATGGAACCAAAAGAGAGCCCGCATAGCCAAGTCAATTTTAAGCAAAAAGAACAAAGCGGGAGGCATCACACTACTGGACTTCAAACTATACTACAAGTGTACAGTAATCAAAACAGCATGGTACTGGTATCAAAACAGAGATATAGATCAATGGAACAGAACAGAGGCCTCAGAGGCAATATAACACATCTAAAACCATCTGATCTTTGACAAACCTGACAAAAACAAGCAATGGAGAAAGGATTCCCTGTTTAATAAATGGTGTTGGGAAAACTGGCTAGTCATGTGCAGAAAGCAGAAACTGGACCCCTTCCTGACACCTTACACTAAAATGAACTCCAGATGGATTAAAGACTTAAACATAAGACCTAACACCATAAAAACCCTAGAAGAAAATCTAGGCAAAACCATCCAGGACATAGGCATAGGCAAGGACTTCATGACCGAAACACCAAAAGCATTGGCAACAGAAGCCAAAATAGACAAATGGGACCTAATCAAACTCCACAGCTTCTGCATGGCAAAACAAACAGTCATTAGAGTGAATCGGCAACCAACAGAATGGGGGAAAAATTTTTGCAGTCTACCCATCTGACAAAGGGCTGATATCCAGAATCTACAAAGAACTAAAACAGATTTACAAGAAAAAAACAAGCCCATTCAAAAGTGGGTGAAGGATATGAACAGACACTTTACAAAAGAAGATATACATGAGGCCAAAAAGCATATGAAAAAATGTTCACCACCACTGGTCATTAGAGCAATGCAAATCAAAACAACATTGAGATACCATCTCACGCCAGTTAGAATGGCAATCATTAAAAAATCTGGAGACAATAGATGCTGGAGAGGATGCGGAGAAATAGGAACACTTTTACACTGTTGGTGGGAGTGTAAATTAGTTCAACCATTGTGGAAGATAGTGGACCTAGAAATAGAAATTCCATTTGACCCAGCAATCCCATTACTGGGTATATATCCAAAGAATTATAAATCGTTCTACTATAGGGACACATGCACACATATGTTCATTGCAGCACAGTTTACAATAGCAAAGACCTGGAACCAACCCAAATGCCCATCAATGATAGACTGGACAGGGAAAATGTGGCACACCATGGAATATTATGCAGCCATCAAAAATGATGAGTTCGTGTCCTTTGTAGGGACATGGATGAACCTGGAAACCATCATTCTCAGCAAACTGACACAAGAACAGAAAATCAAACACCACATGTTCTCACTCATAGGCGGGTGTTGAACAATGAGAACACATGGACACAGGGAGGGGAGCATCACACACTGGGGTCTGTTGGGGGAGATAGGGGAGGGACAGCATGGGGTGGGAAGTTGGGGGAGAGATAGCATGGGGAGAAATGACAGATATAGGTGATGGGGAGGAAGGCAGCAAATCACACTGCCATGTGTGTACCTATGCAACAATCTGGAATGTTCTTCACATGTACCCCAAAACCTAAAATGCAATAAAACAAAAGTGATAACCATAGTTCCCAACTCAAAAGGGTTGCCAGGGAGTGGGGGACCAAATTAGATAATACACACAACCAGGTAAATACATGGAATGAAATGAACATTAATTTATATGGGAAAACCATCACTACCACATCTATTTTATGGTTACTTGGGTATGTGCACAACTACACGCTACATTAGAAAGGGAGTTCCTAAAGAATAGAGGCTTCCTTATCTCAGTGTCTCCCACACCTGACACAGTGACTGGCAAAGGGTAATCATAAATAAATGCTCACTAAATGGTATCTTTAAATATCATTCACATGTATATTAGAACATCTACAAATAAATTTTTACTGGTCTTGCCCTAGAAAGGTTGAGATCTCCCTAAAGACAGCAGAGAAATAAGTGCAAAAATTATATGCAATACAAGTCCTCCCTGAAGTTATTACAGAGTTACATTAAGCAGACGCAGATTCCAATTTGAGCTTAATGGGCTGTTTTGGGAGGAATTATTCCCTAATAGCTAAGCATGCGGGGTGGAGAGAGGGATATTGCTTCCTGAGCATGTGGGACTTCAGTGGAATAATTTCCAAATATGGACATAAGGTTAGAGTCTCTGGGAGAAAAGTGCATTCAAGCCAAAAGCTTTCTCAGTACTGTCCATATCCTTGTTCCTGAAACTGTAAATGAAGGGGTTCAGCATGGGGGTCACCACTGTGTAAAATATAGCTGCAACCCTGTCTTTACCCTCTGACTGTGATGAAGGGGGCCACAGATAGACACCAATTGCTGCACCATAGAACAAGACAACAGTGAGATGGTATCCACAGGTGGAGAAGGCCTTTTGCCTGCCAGAGGCAGATGGGGCCCTGAGGATGCTGGAGATGATGTGCATATATGACAAAATGATCAAGGAGAGAGGACCAGTGAGTATGATGGAGCCCACAGTGAAAGGGCTACCTGGTTGGTGCTTGTGTCTGAGCAGGAGAGCTGTAGCAGAGGGACCACATCACAGAAGAAGTGATGAATGGTGTTGCCTGCACAGAAAGAAAACTTTGCCATGAGCAGGGTGTGTAAGAGGGCAGCAAGGTTGGTGAGAATCCAGCATACTGTGAGAAGGAGCATGCACGTAAAAGGACTCATCAGTGTGGAGTAGTAAAAAGGCTTGCAGATGGCCACATAGCAAACATAGGCCACCACCCCCAAGAGGACGTCATCCAGTGCCCCAAACATCATGAAAAAATGCATCTGAGCTAAACAGCCTCCATATGGTATGGTCTGACTCTGTCTTCACTAGCATCTTAGGGACTGTGATGGAAGAAAAGCAAGCATCAGCAAAAGAGAGGTTGGCCAGGAAAAAGTACATTGGGGTTTGGAGGTGTGAGTCAAAGTTGATGGCCAAGATGATGACAAGGTTCCCCAACACAGTGACCAGGTACATCCCCAGGAAGATGCCAAATAGGAGAGGTTGCTCCTCTGGCTTCTCAGACCCAAGAGGAGGAATTCAGAGACACTGGACTGGTTACTTTTCTCCATTCCACCATTCTTTCTGAAAGAAGAGAAGAGAAACATGTCAAAAACTGTAAAAATGGTGGTACTTATAGCCCTTTCTAATAGAGAAACTTCTCACCCTGGACCTTCCTTCCAAGTTCTGACAATTGTTCCCTTCAACTCAATCCTTCTGGGAAGGGGAGAGTGCGGAGACAGAGGGATTCAAACACAAAAGCAAAATGATGAGTATTGCTGGACAGGTGAGTTTCAGGTCACTTCCATCCTTGCTATCTATTCATTAACATCTACATTCCCTGGCTTCCAGGTTCTCAGTTCATATAACACAAAAGAAATAGAATTGCCATATTGTAACATAAACATCATACAATGAAGCATCAACTTGATTATCTGTAAATCTTATTACACACATTTCACAAATAACTTTCAAAGCTTAGTAAAATTAAGTTACTTGTGCAATATTACCAAGAGACATTAAATACTCACTGAGACCCTGAAGCCAAATTCCCATACTCTTAAGCAACTTGAAACACAGCCACTTCTGATATAAACCTCTTCCTCAGTAGAGGCAGACATAAGTAACTCACTCTGTAAGAGCACATTTTCCACTGCTCATCTCAGGATAGAATGAAAGCTGACTGGGATCTTTGTAGATCTTAAAGGGAAAGCACAACCCTGCCCCTTTCTTACAGTAGTCAACATATTTCTCTGACCTAAACAGCTTTCACTACCATAGGAAACCACTCTGTTTCTGCAGTTCTTTTGCTCAGGGTTCTCCTTAGCCTATAACAAATGAGAAGGGTGAGAAGATCTGGGGCTGCAGGCTGCACTGGGCTGGTTAGAAAGCAACCACCGGATTTCACTGACGGATGATAGATGTTCTTTGTGCACATTGTCACAGGACTATTTCTAGGTTCTGGGCCTCTGGAGTATGATTTCCCTTGTTGCTCTTCATAGACAAGCATGAATTAATTGCTCTAGATTCATAAATTGGCTTCCTAGGCTCAGCACTCACCAAGGAGGTCGTGAGGATGGAGTTCAGAGTGTATTAGTGGTTTGCATTTGATAAGCTTGTCCACCGGGATATGTGTGTATTTCTACACACTAAGATGTGGTGGTTGCTCTGGGATATCTCCTGGGAAACCTGGATACTCTGGTAGAAGAAAATCAGAATGGCAGGTGGTGTACAGAACTTTTTTTAAGTTCTGGGATACATGTGCAGGACATGCAGTTTTGTTACATAGGTCAATGTGTGCCATGGTGTTTTGCTGCACCTATCAACCCATCACCTAGGTATTAAGCCCTGCATGCGTTAGTGTAATTATCCTGATGCTCTCCCTCCCCTCACCCCCATGACAGCCCCAGTGTGTGTTGTTCTTCTCCTTGTGTCCTTGTGTTCTCATTGATCAGTTCCCATCTTTTTTTTTTTAAGATAGAGTTTTTTTTTTTTTTAGAAAAAGAGAAAAAGAGAAAGAAGGAAGAAAAAAATGAAATAAAGAGAAAAGAAGAAGAGAAAAAAAAAAAAGGGAGAGAGAACGGGAATCTTGCTCTATTGCCCAGGCTAGAATGCAGTCTACAAATGGATATTAAAAGCTTTTTTTATACTAATAATTGTGTTATACAAGGGAGACAGGAAGGAATAAGGGAGGAAAATAAAACAAACAGCCAACCAATATTTCATTTAAACCTATGAAATGCTATGCAATTGCTAGGGAGTGATTTACTCCCAACCATGTGGTCACTTTTAGAATAAATGTGATGTGTTACTGAAAAAAAAATGTATATTTTGTGGATTTGGAGTAGAGAGTTCTGTAAATGTTTATTAAGTTTACTTATTTGAGGTTTAAGTTCAAGTCCCGGGTATCCTTCTTAACCTTCTATCTCATTAATTTGTCCAATATTGACAATGTAATGTTAAAGTCTCCCACTATTATTGTGTGGGAGTCCAAGTCTCTTTATAAGTCACCAAGAAGTTGCTGTATGTATCTGGGTGCTCCTATATTGGGTGCGCATAGACTTAGGATTGTTAGCTCTTCCTGTTACATTGATCCCTCTACCATTATACAATGTCCTTCTTATCTCTTTCGGTTTCTATTACTTTAAAGCCTATTTTATCAGAGATGAGAATGGCAACTACTGCTTTTT
Source organism: Ateles fusciceps (assembly GCA_036589455.1). Taxonomy (NCBI): domain Eukaryota; kingdom Metazoa; phylum Chordata; class Mammalia; order Primates; family Atelidae; genus Ateles; species Ateles fusciceps. Next base: position 22,002,254 of record JAZHEH010000952.1, read on the forward strand.
TTTTTTTTTTTTTTTTTTTTTTACTCTCCATTTGGTTGGCAAATCTTCCTCCATCCCTTTGTTTTGAGTCTCTGTATATCCTTGCATGTAAGATGGATCTGGATGCAGCTTACTGATGGGTCCTTTGAAGTGGCTGATACTGGTTGTTCCCCTCTATACATAGTGCCTCATTCAGAAGCTCTTGTAAAGCAGGCCTGGTGGTAATGAAATCTCTGAGTACTTGCTTGTTTGCAAAAAATTTTATTTTTCCTTCACTTATGAAACTTAGTTTGGCTGGATATGAAATTCTGGGTTGAAAGTTCTTTTCTTTAAGGATGTTGAATATTGGCCCCCACTCTCTTCTGGCTTATAGGGTTTCTGCTGAGAGATCAGCTGTGAGTCTGATAGGCTTCCCCTTGTGGGTAACCTGACCTTCTCTCTGGCCGCCCGTAGTATTTTCTCCTTCGTTTCAACCCTGATGAATCTAATGATTATGTGCCTTGGGGTTGCTCTTTTTGAGGAATATCTTTGTGGTGTTCTCTGTATTACCTGGAGTTGGGTATTGTCTTGCCTTGCTAGGTTAGGAAAGTTTTCCTGGATAATATCCTGAAAAATATTTTCCAGCTTGGATTCATTCTCTTCGTCACATTCAGGTACACCTATCAAACGTAAATTAGGTCTTTTCACATAGTCCCATATTTCTTGGACACTTTGCTCATTCCTTTTACCCTTTTTTCTCTAATCTTGTCTTCTCGTTTTATTTCGTTAAGTTGGTCTTCGACCTCTGAAATCCTTTCTTCTGCTTGATCAATTCGACTGTTAAAACTTGTGCATACTTCTCGAAGTTCTTGTATTGTGTTTTTCAGCTCCATTAATTCACTTATATTGCTCTTTAAATTGTCCATTCTCATGAACATTTCGTGAAACCTTTTTTCGAGGTTCTTAGTTTCCTTGCATTGGGCTAGAACATGTTCTTTTAGCTCACAGAAGTTTCTCATTATCCACCTTCTGAAGCCTGATTCTGTTGATTCCTCACATTCATTTTCTATCAGGCCTTGTTCAATTGGTGATGAGGCACTGCAATCCTCTGTAGGAGGAGAGGCATTCTGATTTCGGGTGTTTTCAGCCTTTTTGCGCTGGTTTCTTCCCATCTTTGTGGATTTATCCACCTGTCGTCTGTGTAATTGCTGACTTTCAGATTAGGTCTCTGAGTGGACGTCCAGCTTGTTAGTGATAAAGTTTTTTCTATTTCTTAATTTTCCTTCGGCGGATGCCCCTCCCCCCACAGAGCTGGACCTTCCTGGGTTCAGCTGTACTTGCTGTAAAACTCTCAATCTTCAGCAGTTCCAACTGCTGTTTTTATTTTTATTTTTTTGTGGAGGTGGGTACCAGCCTTCCCCTGCGGCGACCCACTACGCCGGCTGAAACAGCGGCGTTAAGATTCGTGGCGCTTTTCTGTCCGGGGAATCTCCCGGTCTGGTTCCCCACTTCAGTCCGCTTTTCAATCAGCTGAATGGGAGACTCTGCTTTCCCGGAGCTCCAACGCCAACCAAAAGGGCACTCAGTCCCGTATACTCCGGACTGAGAACCGCCGCGTCAGGGCGCCTGCAAAACGGCCACGCCCTCCAAAAGGGTCGCGCTGGCGACCCGAGGGGCTCCTCCGCCAAGAATCTCTTGGTCCATGGGCAATGAAAATTCGTCTAAAAATGTGGCGTCCACTCACTCTCTGCGCTTTCCAAGATAGAGTTTTGCTCTTTTGCCCAGGCTAGAGTGAAGTGGCATGTTCTCGGCTCACTGCAACCTCTGTCTCCCAGGTTCAAGCAATTCTCCTGCCTCAGCCTCCTGAGTAACTGGGATTATAGGTGTCTGCCACCATGCCCAGCTAATTTTTATATTTTTAGTAGAGATGGGGTTTCGCCATTTTGGCCAGGCTAGTCTCAAACTTCTGACCTCAGGTGATCCACCTGCCTCAGCCTCCCAAAATTTTAGGATTACAGATATGAATCACTGCACCTGGCCTCAGCTCCCACTTCTAACTGAGAACATGCGGTGTTTGGTTTTCTGTTCCAGTATAAGTTTGCTGAGGATAATGGCTTCCGGCTCTACCCATGTCATTGCAAAAGACATAATATCGTTCCTTTTTCTGGCTGCACAGTATTCCATGGTGTACATGAACCACATTTTCTTTATCCAGTCTATTATTAATGGGCATTTGGGTTGATTCCACATCTTCACTATTGTAAATAGTACCACAATGAACATACATGCATGTATCTTTGTAAGTGAATGATTTATATTCCTTTGGGTGTACACCCAGTAAAGATATTGCTGGGTCAAATGGTATTTCTGGTTATAGGACTTTGAGGAATCGCCACACTGTCTTCCACAAATAATGGTTGAACTAATTTACATTCCTGCTTTGATTCCAAACCTGGACCAAATGTTTCCAGGCCCTGTTAGCTTCGGGTAGGCTATTTGACTTCTCTGAGTCTTTGGGTTCAAGTTCTTCCTAACATGGTGCTTAGCTTAGATTGCTGGCTCCCACTCACTAAAATAATCTGTGAGAAAGTGATGTAAACAACCACAAAAAAAGGAAATTACAAAAATAATATCAGAATCTACAAAGAACTGAAACAGATTTACAAGAAAAAAACAAACAAGCCCATTCAAAAGTGGGCAAAGGATATGAACAGACACTTTACAAAAGAAGACATACATGAAGCCAACAAACATATGAAAAAATGCTCATCATCACTGGTCATTAGAGAAATGCAAATCAAAACTACATTGAGATACCATCTCACGCCAGTTAGAATGGCGATCATTAAAAAATCTGGAGACAATAGATGCTGGAGAGGATGTGGAGAAATAGGAACTCTTTTACACTGTTGGTGGGAGTGTAAATTAGTTCAACCATTGTGGAAGACGGTGTGGCGATTCCTCAAGGACCTAGGAATAGAAATTCCATTTGATCCAGCAATCCCATTACTGGGTATATATCCAAAAGACTATAAATCGTTCTACTATAAGGACACATGCACACGAATGTTCATTGCAGCGCAGTTTACAATAGCAAAGACCTGGAACCAACCCAAATGCCCATCGATGATAGACTGGACAGGGAAAATGTGGCACATATACACCATGGAATATTATGCAGCCATCAAAAACGATGAGTTCGTGTCCTTTGTAGGGACATGGATGAACCTGGAAACCATCATTCTCAGCAAACTGACACAAGAACAGAAAATCAAACACCGCATGTTCTCACTCATAGGTGGGTGTTGAACAATGGGAACACATGGACACAGGGAGGGGAGTATCACACACTGGGGTCTGTGGGGGGGGAAAAAGGGGAGGGATAGTGGGGGGGTGGGGAGTTGGGGAGGGATAGCATGGGGAGAAATGCCAGATATAGGTGATGGGGAGGAAGGCAGCAAATCACACTGCCATGTGTGTACCTATGCAACAATCTTCCATGTTCTTCACATGTACTCCCAAACCTAAAATGCAATAAAAAAAAAAAAGAGAAAAAAAATAATAATATCAATGAATGACAAAGAAGATATAAACTGGAATGTGATATGGATGCAGAAGGTGCAGTCAAGATTTGGCACTGAGAAGAGTATTGCTTCTCTGTGAGAAGATGAATAGCAAAGCCTCTTGATAAGCTGTGCCATTTCTGGGCTTGAACCAGGGCACAGACTAAGCAGATTAGCCATCTCCACCCTCATAATGAACTTCCTAGGACTTGGGCTCTGCTGAGTTTCACAGACTCTTAAATCCTGAGGCTCTCACAGAGACTTTTGACTGTGGATGGGTTGAGAATTCTTGTTGGAGGGATGTGAGTGGGTCACCATCTGTTCTGTTATCTTGGTGATGTTACTCTCTAAAATCTGTTTTTTCCTTTTTATCCCTTTCTTGCCTTCTTTTAGATTATTTTTTAGAATTCCATTTTACTTCACACTATGAAGAATTTGTCTTTACTACTTTATTTTTAGTATACTCTAGAATTCACATTAGGCATACATTTTTAATTGACATAAAATTCACACAACATAAAATTTATCATTTTAATCATTTTAAAGTGAACAACTGACTGGACTTTAGGATACTCACAATGCTTTGCAACCATCTCTACTATCAAGTTCAAAAATTTTTATTACCCCCCAAATATATTGCATATCCATTAAGAAGTGACTCTCCATTCCCTCCTCCTCCATCCTGGAAACCACTAATCTGCTTTTTGTCAACTATACCATTTGCTTATTCTGGACATTTTATATAAATGGAATCTTATAATATGTGGCCTTTTGAATCTGATTTCTTTCAGTTAGCATAATGTTTTCAAGGTTCATCCACTTTGTAGCATATATCATTACCTCATTCCTTTTTAAGGCCAAATAATATTCCAGTGTATAGAAATACCACCTTTTCTTAATCTATTTCTCAGCTGATGGACATTGTAGTTGTTCCGCTTTTTGTCTATTATGAATAATTCCACTATCAACTCATGTATTTGTTTTTAAGATATGTTCTTAGTGTGTTGAGTGTTTTTATCCTGAAAGAATGATGGACTTTGTAAAATACTTTTTCTGCATCTATTGAGATGATCTTTTTTATTCTGTTGGTATTGTACATTAGAGTAATTGCATTACATAATTTCAGATGTTGAACCAAACTCTTTACTCTGTTGATTGTTTCCTTTGTTGTACAGAAACTATTTAGCTTGATGTAATCTCATTTGTCTATTTTTTGCTCTTATTGCCTATGCTTTTGAGGTCTAACTCAAAAAATCTCTGCCCAGACCAATGTCTTGAAGAGTTTTCCCAATTTTTTCTGGTAGATTCATAGTTTCAGATCTTACATTTAAGTCTTTAATCCATTTAGAGTTGATTTTTGTTTATGGTAAGAGATGGAGGTCCAATTTTATTCTTCTGCATATATATGTATACACACACATATATGTATAGTTTTATATATATAGTTATATATATATTTATATATAGTTTTAGATATATATATAGTTTTCCCAGCATCATTTATTGAAGAAATTTTCCCAATGAATATTCTTGGCAATTTTGTCAAAAATGATTTAGTTGTAAACATGTGGATTTATTTCTGGGTTCTCGATTCTTATTCTTCTTTTTTATTTATTATATGTGTCTGTTTTTTGCCAGTACCATGCTGTTTCAGTTACTATAGCTTTGTAGTATATTTTGAAGTCAGGTAGTGTGATGTTTCCAGCTTTGTCAGGTTGCTTTGGTTATTCAGGGTCTTTTGTGATTCTATACAAAATCTACGATTGTTTTTCTATTTCTGTGAAGAAAGTCATTGGTATTTTGATAGGGATTGCACTGAATCTGTAGATTGCTTTGTGTAATAAGAACATTTTAACAATGTTAAATATTGGTGATAGCCAATGCCTATGGAACAAGCAAAATTGAATTTAACAATGGACACCAAATAGACTTAGCCTAAAAATTACTCACTCCAAACCTCACTTGTTGCTCAAATTTGGCTAAAAGAATTTTGATATGGACTTCTTATCACTAGTCACTCCCTCCAATGTGTAATCAGACCAACAAACCAGGACAGATCCATCCCAGCATGAAGGGGCAATCAAAACCAACAGGATGACTGACCAGTGATGCTTTTGGAGAACAATCTTTAACAAAAGAGGGAAATGGCAAAGTCATCAGGATCAAAATGGTGTCACTTGTATTAACAATCCTGGAAAATGAAGCCAGGGAAGGCCAGAAAGGGAAGGTTCCCACACATGAATGCTTCATACAAGAATTATCACAAAAGACTGCAAAAGCTACAACCCTGCACAAAGGCCACTGAAACCTCACACACACACGGAACACTTCTGTGAGAACATCTGCCCAGCAACTATTTGTCTCACCTCAGACTGGCATTACCCTTTTTATTGATTCTTGTAGCCAAGGATAATTATCTCAAATAATCAAGTAATCCTCATTTTTCTCAGCTTTCCTTTAAAATAGTAGGGGGTGGGGAGTTGGGGAGGGATAGCATGGGGAGAAAGGCCAGATATAGGTGATGGGGAGGAAGGCAGCAAATCACACTGCCATGTGTGTACCTATGCAACAATCTTCCATGTTCTTCACATGTACCCCCAAACCTAAAATGCAATAAAAATAAATAAATAAATAAATAAAAAACTTTTGTCTTTCTTTACCATCATTTACTATGGTATGTGTATTGCCATTGCAATGCCCATTCCCAAATAAATATTGTTTCTTTTAAAGAGCCTCTCTCTGACTGTCATTTAATTTCAACAACATTTATTGAACACTAAAAGCAAGAACAGCAAAGCACACATTTCTTTCAAACACACCTGGAACATTCATTAAGACAGACCACACTGAAGGATATGCTTTTATTTTTGCTCGTAAAATATATAACAAGAATGACTACTGGGTCATAGAAAAGCCTAACATTCTTCAAAGAATTGAAATAACACCAAGTGTGGATATTTAAAAACAATGGAACTAAACAAGAAAAGTAATAGTAATAATCAGAAAACCACCAATTATTTGGAAGTGAGGCCATACATTTCTAAATAGTTCGAGAGTCAAATAAAAAATATCAATGAAAATTAGAAAATATTAAAGGTGATAGCAACAAAATAGAGTGTTTGAAAGAAATTTCTAGCACTAAATGCATGTAATAGAAAAAAGGGGTGAAAAATCAATGATACCTACTTCAACATTAAGTAGATAGGTGAAAAAAAGCAACTTAATCCAAAAGAAAATAGAAAAAAGTAAACAATAAAGACAAATATGAAAAGCAATGAAATGCAAGCAGTTGCACAACAGAGAAAAATCAACCAAACCAAAATTTGATCTTTTGAAAAGATTACTAAAATTAACAAACTCCTACCGAGATGGATCAAAGAAAAAGAAGAAAACTAAAATCCTAATTTTGGAATTGATAAAGAGGATATCACCAAAGATAATGAAAACATTTAAAGGATAATAAGCAATTTTAAATTTACCATAAAGTTACAATGTGCAAGATAGTACAGTGTTTATACGAAAACAGAAAATAGATTAACTAAAGATTAAACAAAGGTTAGACATAAACCCACAGTGATATGGTTTGGCTCTGTGTCCCCACCCAAATCTCAGGTTGAATTGTGATCCCCAAAGTTAAGGGAGGGATTGGTGAAGGTGATGGATCATGGAGGTGGATTTCCCCCTTGCTGTTCTCATGATAGTGACTTCTCACAAGATTTGGTTGTTCAAAAGTGTGTAGCACTTCCCCCTTCGTTCTCTATTCTGCTGCCCATGTGAAGATGTACCTGCTTCTCCTTCACCTTCCACCATGATTGTAATTTTCCTGAGGCCTCCCCAGCCATGCTTCCTGTACATTCTACAGAACTGTGAGACAATTAAACCTCTTTGCCTCATAAATTACCCAGTTTCAGGTAGTTCTTTATAACAATGTGAGAACAGACTAATACACACAGTTACCTGGTTAATTGAAAAGCATTTTTTTCTAATATAAAGCCTAAACATGAAAGCTGAAGTTTTGAAGCTCCTAGAAAAAAATTGTAATGTCTTCACAATCTTTAGTTAAACATATTTCATAAACAAGACACAGTTTCTTGAAATCCCCATAGAAGAAATAATGGGTAATTGGACTTCATCTAAATTAAACTTTTATGTCCATCAAAAGACAATGTTAGAAAAAGAAGAATTAAGCAACAGACGGGGGAGAAAATATTCACAATACGTATAGCTGATGGATTCATATACAGTACATATGAATTAAAAATTCTTACAAATTATTAAAAGACAACCCAATAAAATGGGTATACAAATTCATAAAAAGAAGACATAAATAACCAATAAGCACATGAAAAGATCTCCAATATCATTAGTTATTGGGGAAATAAAAATTAAAATCACAATTAGGTAGGATGTCATACTTGGTGTTATTTCAATTCTTTGAAGACTTTTAGGCTTTTGTATGTCCCGGCAAATAATCATTCTTGTTGCATATTTCATGAGCAAAAATAAAAACATATCCTTCAGGAGTCAAGGGTATTGTCTCTCTTAGTGAATGTTCCACATGTACTTGAAAGAAATGTGTGTTTTGCTGTTGCTTTCAGTGTTCACTCATACACTCTAGGATGGCAAAAATAGCTATAAGATTTCTGTTGAGAGAATATTTTGTTTTCTGAATTATTTACCTGATGAAACTAAGGTCCAAAGAGGATAAGGGAACATCACAAAGTCACAGAGTTCATTTAGAGTTTGAGGACTGGGACTGGCAATAAAACAGGTTTTCCCCACAATGAATGCTTTGGAGACTGGAGTTCCCAGATGTCTCTGCTACTTTCAGCAGGGGAGCTCTGGGGATTATGCCAGAAACTGCATGTAGGTAACTCCTCTCTTCCTATGGTTCTAGTCAAACTGACTGATACAGGATCCAGGGTGCTGCTCTAATTTCTCCTTCCTTGGAGCAGAAGAGGGATCCATGTCCTAGGAGGTTCTTTTGCCTTAAACATAGGGGGAGATGAGGTCTTTTCTGTGGTTCTTAAATATAGCTTTTCTACTCTTGACAAGTGAGAACCTAAAGCAGAAGCCTGAAACCTCTACCTTAACATGAATAAATGAGGAACTCTTCTTGGCCCAACTCAGAACTGACAGTAAGTTAATGGTCACACTTCTCATTTTTTGGTCAATCAAGAGAATCAGAATGGTCCATGGAAATAGTTTCAGGAACCCTGTTTTCGGTATCAGTCGTAATGCTGATCTTGGATGATTTCAGCAGCCCTTTAAGATTCTGTTTTCTCATTCACTAAATAAAGGAGTTGGATTAGGTGACTTAACAAGTTTTAGTCACTAAAGGCTAGAGTGGCTAGGTAGCTTTGATCCAGAGCATTATTTTACCAGGTTGTGATCTATATCCCTAGTCCCTCAAACCAGTTTCCTGAAATTTCCGTATACCCCTGAGAGAGGTTTGGCATATTAATGCAACATGTCAGGTCAGGTTTGCTAAGTTTTTAAATGCGGAAAAGCAAGCAATTTGGGAGAACATTTCTCAGCACTGGGAGGGATCACAAAGGAGTATACTCAGATCTACCAGCAGATGTGTTCATATTAAATCTGAATCTCAAGCATTAATTTTCCAAGCATTCTTTAAACAAAAGAATGTTTAGTTCAAATAGAAAACATAAACAAGTCATGCATTCAGTATTTTATAAATATGCAATTGATTTGCTAATTCAACATCCAACAATACTTTTTTTTCCTTTTCACAAACAATTTTGAATACCTTCTATGTACTAAAACTAATGCTGGGTAACCTAAGCTCTTCATTAAGGGGTAGTCTGTTTTGTTAACTATCTATGTAAGTAAAAAGCAATGCTGGTAGCTAAATAGTTACACCATATACTTTTGTCATATCTTAAAAATCATTTTATTGCCCATCTATCTCCATTTTATTGAATAGATGTTTACTGAGTACATATTAAGAAGAAACAAGATGAATAAAAATGAGTCCTTGGCACTAAGGGATACATAGTCTGATGGGAATAAGCAGCCAGTTATAAAGCAATATGTCAAATATTCTACCAGAGACCCATACAAAGGACTGTGAGGGGCAAGAGCATAAAGCAATGAACTTCAACAGGAAAACATGTAAAATACTCTCAGAAGTTGACACCTGAGCTCTTGCCTGGTGGAGAGGAGGAGGCACCCAGGAAGGGAGAATAGCCAATGGCAAACTGTGGAGGCAGGAAGATGAGTTGCTTGGGGACTGTGAGTGGCTTCATGGGTGAGAAGGTGGGGTGTCTTGGCATGAGGGAGAAGTGTCATTGGATGATAGAGGAAGACAGAATCATGAAGGACTCATTATGTCATGGTATGAAGTAACATGAACAATTTCCTTTTGGCAATAAGAGGCTATGTTACAGCAAGCTGTAATATCGACACAAGTCCCAGGTCAGGGTATTCTTTTCTCTGAGCAGTGCTAGAGACAAATTAAGGTGCAGCTTTGGGGGGCAAATGAAAGACTTGATGCCTTTTATTTAGATTTAAAAATATATAAATCTAAGAAATATAATAAGGCCATTTTAGAACAAAGAAGTGTTTAGGAACCGAAATAGACCATCTAAAGCTTAGGTTTTTTAATCCAAGGGGCCAGAAGAAGAGAAACGAAGGATTCAGTTACTCTTCTTCACAGAGAAGGAAACTATAATAGGTTTCAGAGATGTTAAATGAATTATTCAAACCCATGTTATTAGGCTTGATGCAGAAGGCTAATTAAGATTTTCTTAGTGCAAACTAAAGATATTTTTCCCTTTATACTGTTCAACCTAAATATTCTCCTCAGAAACAAATAAATGACTCTAATGCAGTGTTTTTAAGAGTACAGATACAGTGGAGTTCAGATTTTGAATAGGGGATAAGAAATGCTCCCCAGATGACTGTGAGACACACCTTCAGCTTAAATCCACTAACCAGGGTGTGAGAGTATCTATCATCATAATAAAATTAAAACAAAATGATATATCTTTTCCTCAAAGTCAATTGTTCTAAGTGTTATTAGTTTGCTTGCCCAGAATATCAGAAGAATTCTGAGAACATTAATTCATAGTAATAAATTTTTATTTGGAGTCAATGTAATTGGGTTGCATGTTTTTGTTAAATAATAAAATTTCTTTATTCATTATTTAATAAAAACATGCAACCTGAAAGTATGTATCCCTTGGGCAAAGAAAAAAAAAGTATAAATGGGAATAAATGTTCACTGGTTTCTAATTCTTATTGTAAAGATGACATAAATAAACAAATATGACAAAAATTATCACTGTACATCTGCTATCTGCTTAGCTTCTGAATCTGGACTTAGTTGCAATTAGGGGGAGAGGAGCTAGAGATACCAGGAAGGAAGGAGTCTCGTGCTTTCAGGGTAGCTCCAACTCAGAGTACAAATCAAGTGTAAAAATTGGATCTTGTCCGATATTGGATTGGACCAGAGTAGCTTAACTCATGTCAATCATGTTCACAAAAGATTGAGGCATAATCCAAAAATATCTACATCTTCATTTGCTATGAGAACTGCAATTGCCAAATTGAATGGATATTTAAATTCCCTGATGGTGCATTCTCTCCTTATAGAAAATATGCTTGAGGCTGAACTAGAGTCAGAAAATGATTTGGTGAATATTGAAAGACAGTGTAGCACAGTTGTTTAGAACTTAGGCTTTTGACTTAGACAAACTTCACTTCAGTACCTAGTACTGTGGACTTTAGCAATTGCATCCCCACCCTGAACTTCGATTTCTACATCTTTAAATAAAGATTTCACAGTGCTGGTGCATAGGGCTATCACTTAAGTGAATTCAGAACCTAGCAATGGCTAGTGCTCAGCCAGTATTAGCTATGATTATTACACCAAATTTTTTCATAGTGCCAGAACCAGGGCTGTGGATTGGATAAACTTAATGTCCAATATTACCTAATTATGAGATCCTGGTATATCCTCACTATGGCTGCTATGGGAAAAAAAGAAATTCAAGTCCCAAATCAAAGTACTCTCTGAGCAGCACTAGAGACAAATTAAGGTGTGGCTTTGGGAGCAAATGAAGAATTTGACACCTTCTATTTCGATTTAAAATATATAAATCTCATAAATAAATATAATAAGGCAAAGTAGCTGGAATAGACCATCTAAAGTTTAGGTTTTTAAATCCAAGGGGCCAGAAGAAGAGAAGCCAAAGTGAGTGGAGAAACACCAATGAGTAAGGAGCACCTATGAGTGAGGGGCACCTGTGAGTGAGGGGCACCTACCCTCTGAGTGAGGAGCACCTCTGAGTGAGAAGCATCCTGTGAGTGAGGAGCATCTGTGAGTGAGGAGCACCTATAAGTGAGGAGCACCTGTGAGTGAGGAGCACCTATCCTCTGAGTGAGGAGCATCTCCAAGTGAGAAGCATCCTGTGAGTGAGGAGCATCTGTGAGTGAGGAACACCTGTGAGTGAGGGGCACCTATCCTCTGAGTGAGGAGCACCTCCGAGTGAGGAGCATCCTGTGAGTGAGGAGCATCTGTGAGTGAGGAGCATCTGTGAGTGAGGAGCACCTGTGAGTGAGGTGTATCAGAGCTGTTAGGGAAAGCACGTGTCATTCTCAGGTATGCTGGAGGATACTGGAGCAGTGTTCAATGCATTTCCTGTAGCTTTTCTTAGGGAAAGCCAGAATATTACTCTAAGTAAAGTGACTATGATGAAAAATTCTTGCTCCGTAACTTCATTTTTTTTTCTTTGCACAAAGTCAGATCATTTGATTTTTGTTCTCCTATTTACTTGCCAGGGTTGCCTTTTAGAGATGACACCCTGGTTAACTTGTCAGAATTCTGGGTCTCCGAAAATCTCCATATTGGCTTCTGGACCACCATTTAAATTGATTCAACCCATTATATCCATCACACTTAAAAATAATCTTTTAATTTCAAAAATAACATGTGCTAGTAAAAAATCTGAGTGATACAGAAGTTGATACCCACCACCCTTCCCCTCACACTGACTCCCCGAAGAAAACACTGTTCACCTTTTGCATGTGTTCTTCTAGACAGTATTCTTATTCATACACAAACACTTGTTTCATTTTTACTAAAATGGAACTATGCATATACACAATGTTCAGTTATTTTACCTTTTTACTTAATTATATTATTACTAAGTGAAAAGTATTACTGTAAACAGATAAGATATATGCAATCCAAGGCACACTTTTACATGGTGGCTTATATGTATCATAGGAATAGCTGAAATAAGTTTGAAAGAGCCTTAGATATCACATACTGACACCAACTGATAACCTGACAAATGGTCTGACCCAAACTTTTTAACATGCACAATAATAAATCCAAGCTTTATCAAAACAGAATTATTTAACCACAGAATTTTTTAAAACAGGAGTTTGAAGTATTTTCACACAGCATTATTTTACTCTTTTGCTATTTATATTATAAAAACATTTATTTCACACAGAATTTGAGACATGGACAGAAGAAACCAGACCTGCATCTATGAATTTCTTCTCATGGGCTTCTCTGAACACCCGGAGCTGCAGCCTCTCCTGTTTGTGCTTTTCCTGGTCATGTACCTGGTCACTGTGATGGGGAACCTGCTCATCATCCTGGCCATTGGTTCTGACCTGCATCTCCACACCCCCATGTACCTCTTCCTGGCCAACCTGTCCTTTTCTGACATTGGCTTTGTCTCTACCATAATTCCCAAGATGCTAGATCATATTAACTCAAGAATTAAGCTGATTTCTTATGGGGGGGTGTCTGACACAACTCTATTTCTTTGGCCTATTTGCAGATCTGGACAACTTTCTCCTGGCTGTGATGGCCCTTGACCGCTATGTGGCCATCTGCCATCCCCCTCCATTATGCCATGACCATGAAGTCCCAGCGCTGTGTCCTGTTGGTGGTTGTGTCATGGGTAACCACTATTTTACATGCCCTAGTGCATACCCTCCTAGTGACCAGGCTTTCCTTCTGTGGTCCGAATATTATCCCTCACTTCTTCTGTGATCTGGTCCCACTCCTGAAGCTGGCCTGCTCCGGTACTTATGTCAACGATCTGGTGCTCATCCTCATGGCAGGAACACTGCTGATTGCACCCTTTGTCTGCATCCTTATGTCCTACTTTTACATTGCATTTGCCATCCTAAGAATTGATTCCCCAAGGGGTAAACAAAGGGCCTTCTCCAGCTGCACTTCCCACCTCTCTGTGGTCTCTCTGTTCTACAGCACAGCTATCGGTGTCTATTTATGTCCTCCATCATCCCACTCAGATGGAAAGGACAGAGTCTTCTCAGTCATGTACACGGTGGTGACTCCCATGTTGAACCCCTTCCTCTACAGCCTAAGGAACAGGGATATGAAGGGGGCACTGGGCAAACTGCTTGGAATAAAACATACTAGCACCCTTTCTCAAGACCTTAGGCTCCTGACTCCAAGACTCGGAGCTGAGAGTTGATCAGTCTCCCGAGAGCCCAACCACTGTAGCGTCCCTGAGCCCAAGACTTCATTGTTGCCATGTTACATTTTGAAATAGACAGGGAGGGAACCGGTGATATCAGTCATCTGTAATCATTTTCACAAAATGTCCATGCTTTGACTAGTTCATTATCCACTCTCAGAATTGTTGTTTGTTTTTGCCAAACACCTAAGAGCAGTCTGCATTTGGGGGACTTGTATGCATTTAAAATAAAAACAAAAGTCTAAATTTTTGTTTAGCTCAAGTTATAAAGAATTCCAGAAGTTATTTACAGCCCAAGAACATAGGATTCACTATGTCTGGTAGAATGAAATAAAATGGAAATATTCGCATACTTTACACTTGAACAGACAGTGTTCTATGGAAGAGTAAGAAGGAGATTTTAAGTCCTGGGTTTCGGTGCTGCCTTTGCCATTAATGAACTGTGTGACAGCTGCACGATTACTTGAGGACTCTGAGCCTTGGTTTCCAAACGTGTAAAATAAAGCGATTGGACTATGCTAGTCTAAATCCCCCCACCCCACCAACATACCCCAGTTCTAATGGTATTTCATGTTATTGTGACTTGAACCCCTAAGTTACAAATGAGACCCTAAGTCCACCACTTTCACACGATGTAACCTAAGGCAACTTCCTTGGCTCTGAGTTTTGATGTTCCTACCTGTAAAAACAGGAAGAACAACTACACCATAGGATTACTCTAAATGATAAATAACATGTGAACTCACTTGGATCACAGTAAGTGCTCAAGAAATGTTTATTGAATTTAAGTCTTCAGAGGTATTATTTATCTTAACACATCTCTGGGCCTCCTTCTCTCTCTTTATTGGTGCAGCCCACAATCACTCACACCTCTGGAGCCCTCTTCCAGTCTTCTTGTTTGTTATCAAGAATCTTCTAGGCTGGGCATGGTGGCTCACCCCTGTAATCCCAGCACTTTGGGAGGCCGAGGCGGGCGGATCACGAGGTCAGGAATTCAAGACCAGCCTGACAAACATGGTGAAACCTCGTCTCTACTAAAAATACAAAAATTAGCCAGGCATGGTGGCTTGTGCCTGTAGTCCCAGTTACTCAGGAGGATGAGGCAGGAGAATTGCTTGAACCTGGGAGGTGGGGGCCATAGTCAGCCAAGATCATGCCACTGCACTTAAGCCTGGGAGACAGAGGAAGACTCGGTCTCAAGAAAAAAAATCTTCTAGGTGATTATTTTCTCTGGTATATATTTTGGAGGTTTCTGAATGTAGAGGTGGAGAATCCTTTAAGGATAATTCTCTCGATAATTATTTAGTGCCTCCGTATTTGCTCCAGACAGGTCCATCATAAGTTGATTTAATGTAGGAAGAGTGTGCTAATGTTGGAGGAATGTTTCTTCACAAAGCTTGGTCTATGCCTCCAACTAGAGGAATTCAATGAGTTAGCAACTGTCCTAGTTTTCCCCCTTACTCTACCCCAGAATATTTAATTGACTAATTTGGGCATGCTCAGCCCAGGTCCTCCCTGTTTCTTCCTGAGAACAAACCTCCTTACAAGGAGGGAGCATGTGCTCTGGTGTGTAACTTCAAGGGCAAGTCAGTTACCCACACACACCTAAGAGAGCCCCCTTAACCAGCTCTGCCTACTTCTGGAGTTGTCTAGAAAAACCTTTGGGCTCTCACCCAAAATCATGCCCTCCAGTTTAGACACTATCAGTAGTAAAGGAACAGCTTGGCTTGCATCTGTCTTTACTCATCTTATTTATCAATTGATTAATAATTTGAGAGAAAAAGAGGGAGTTATTTTCTGGACTTTCTCAAACACTCCAAATAATCTGAAAATCATGCTGTATGGCTTAGGAGCTGAATGATTCTAGAATAAATTATTTAACCCCTTTGAGTCTCCTTGTCTGCAAAAAGAAATTCATGATATATTTTTAAGACTTTTTTTAGTGTTCTGCATTTTATAATCTTCTGTGATGCAATTTATTTTTTATTTTATTTATTATACTTTAAGTTCTGCATGTGCAGATCATGCAGGATTGTTACATAGGTATACACATGCAATGATGGTTTCCTGCATCCATCCCCCCGTTATCTACGTTAGGTATTTCTCCTAATGTTATCCCTCCCCAATCTCCCCACCCACTGCTATGCCTCCCCTAGCTCCCCCACCTCCCAGCAGGCCTCAGTGTGTGATGTTCCCCTCCCTACGTCCATGTGTTCTCATTGTTCAACACCCACTTATGAGTGGTGAGAACATGTGGTATTTGGTTTTCTCTTCTTGTGTCAATTTGCTGAGAATGATGGTTTCCAGATTCATCCACGTCCCTGCAAAGGACATGAACTCATCATTTTTTTATGGCTACATAGAATTCCATGGTGTATATGTGCCACATTTCCTTTATCCAGTCTATCACTGACGGGCATTTGGGTTGGTTCCAAGTCTTTGCTATTGTAAACAATGCCACAATGAACATACATGTGCATGTGTCTTTATAATAGAACAATTTATAATCCTTTGGGTATATACCCAGTAATGGGGTTGCTGGGTCAAATGGTACTTCTATTTTTAGATCCTTGAGGAATTGCCACACTGTCTTCCACAATGGTTGAACTAATTTACACTCCCACCAACAGTGTAAAAGTGATCCTATTTCTCCACATCCTCTCCAGCATCTGTTGTCTCCAGATTTCTTAACGATTGCCATTCTAACTGGCATGAGATGGTATCTCGATGTGGTTTTGGTTTGCATTTCTCTAATGACCAGTGATGATGAATACTTTTTCATATGTTTGTTGGCTGCATCAATGAAAGACTTTTAGTGAATTTTAAAATTCACAGCAAAAGTGAGAGGAAGGTACAAGGTATTCCACTGTCCCTATATGTAGATATCCTCCCCCATTATCCACATCCTCCACTAGGGTGGTACATTTGTTATAATTGATGAAACCTGCATTGACATCACCCAGAGTTCATACTTCACATTAGGGCTCAGTCTAGGTGCTGTACATTCTGTGAGTTTAGACAAATATATAACGATATGTATAAAGACATGTATCCACCATCATGGTATCATATGGAGTATTTTCACTGCCCTGAAAATCCTCTGTGATACATCTATTCATTCCTCCTATTCCCCTAACCCCTGGCAACCACTGATCTTTTTACTGTCTCCATAGTTTTATCTTTCCTGTAATGTCATATATTTGGAATCCTACATTTATAGCCTTTTCAGATTGACTTTTTTCACTTAGTAATATGCATTTAATGTTTCTCCGTGTCTTTTTTTGTGGCTTGATAGCCCATTTATTTTTAGCACTGAATGATATTCCATTGTCTGGATATATTTATTTATCCATTCACCTACTGAAGAACATCTTTTTTGTTTTTTGGTTTTTTTTTTGAGACAGAGTCTTGCTCTGTCTCCCAGGCTGGAGTGCAATGATGCCATCTTGGCTCACGGCAACCTCTGCCTCCTGGGCTCAAGTGATTCTTCTGCCTCAGCCTCCCAAGTAGCTGGGACTACAGGCATGTGCTACCATGCCCAGCTAACTTCTGTATTTCCAGTAGAGATGAGGTTTTACTATATTGGCCAGACTGGTCTTGAACTTCTGGCCTCAAGTGATCCACCCACCTCGATCTCCCAAAGTGATGGGAATATGGGCATGAGCCACTGCACCCCCACCTGAAGGACATTTTGACTGCTTCCAAGATTTGGCAATTATGAATAAAGCTGATATAAACATCTGTATGCAGGTTTTTTGCGGATAAAGTTTTCAATTCCTTGGGGTAAATACTAAGCACTATTTTTGATTGCTGGATTCTATGGTAAGATTATGTTTAGTTTTATAAGAAACTGCCAAACTGTCCTTCAACGTGGCCATACTATGTTGCATTCCTACGAATGAATCTATATCTACATCTATCCTTGCTCCATATCCAAAATTAAATGTCAGTGGTCTGGATTTTGGCCATTCTAACAACTATGTAGTGACATCTCATTGCTGCTTTAATTTGCATTTCCCTGATGACTTGTAATGTGGATCTTCATTTCATATGCTGATTTGATGTCTGCACATTTTCTTCAGTGAATTAGGTATTAAGGTCTTTAGCCCATTTTTAAATTGAGTTGTTTGTTTTATTATTGTTGACTTTTAAGTGTTCTTGATAAAACTTTTTATAATTTCAAAAAATTTAAAATGAATTCCAATGACATTTTTTCACAGTAATAGAAAAGATAATCCCAAAATTTGTATGAACCATGAAAGATTCCAAATAGCCTCTTGGAGTATGTTTGAATTTGAGTTGCTAAAAAAAAAAAAAAAGAAAAAGAAAGATTCCAAATAGCCAAAGCAACCTTAAGCAACACAAAGAAAGCTGGAGGCATCACACTCCCTGATTTCAAAATATACTACAAAGCTGTAATAATCGAAACACTATGGCATAAAAACACATATAGACTAATGGAACAGAATAGAAAGCCCAGAAATAAATCCATGTCCTTACAGCTAATTGATCTTCAAAAACTGTTGCAAGAACACACAATGGGGAATGGAAAGTCTCTTCAATAAATGGTGTGGGAAAAACTGGATATCCAAATGCAGAAGGATGAAATTGAACTCTATCTCACACCATACACAAAAATCAACTCTAAATGTACTAAAGATTCAAATGTAAGATCCAAAACTACAAAACTACTAGAAGAAAATACAAGAAGACGTTTCATGAGACATTGGTCTAAGCAGTTTTTTTTTTTAAATATAAACCAGAATGGACAGGTGACAAAACAAAAACAGATGTTTATTGAAACTGCATAAAACTAAAACATTTCTGCATTCAAGGGAAACAGACAACAGAATAATGACACAATCTACATAATGAGAGAAAATCTTTGTGAACTATACATTTGATAAGGGTTAATATCCTAAATATATAAGGAAATCAAACAATTCAATAGTAAGAAAACAAATAACTGGATTTAAGAAGGGAAAATGCACACAAAAACAAAATACCTAGGAATACGTTTAACCAAAGAGGTGAAAGATCTCTATAAGAAGAAAGACAAAACAGTGCTGAAAGAAACTATAGATAACACAAATAGAAAAACATTGCATGTTTATGGAGTAGAAGAATCAGTATCGTTAAAATGGCCACACTACCCAAAGCAATCTAAAGATTCAGTGCTACTCCTATCAAACTACTAATGCCATTTTTCACAGTATTAGAAAAACACTATTCTAAAATGCATATGAAACCCAAAAGGAGCCTGAATAGCCAAAGTAATCCTAACCAAAAAGAACAAATCAAGAGGCATCACATTACTCAACTTCAAACTATACTATAAGGCTACAGTAACCAAAACAGCATAATATTGGTACAAAACAGGCACATACACCAGTGGAACCCAGAAATAATAGTTAATTAAAGCCATATACCTACAACCATCCAATCTTCTACAAAGTTGACAAAAGTGAGCAATGGGGAAAATACTCTGTATTCAATAAATAGCACTGGGATAACTGGCTAGCCATAGACAGAAGAATGAAACTGAATCCTTAACTTTCACCATACACAAAAATTAACTCAAGATGGATTAAAGATTTAAATGTAAGACTTCAGACTACAAAAATCCTAGAAGAAAACCTAGGAAATACTATTTTGGACATCAGCTGTGGCAAATAATTTATGACTAAGTCTTCAAAAGCAACTGCAACAAAAACAAAAACTGACACATGGGACCTAATTAAACTAAAGAGCTTTTACATAGCAAAAGAAACTATCAACAGAATAGGAGAAAACATATGCAAACTATGCATCTCACAAAGGCCTAATATCCAGAATCTATAAGAAACAAGCAAATTAACAAGCCAAAACCAAATAACCCCATTTTCAAAAAGCAAGCAAAGCACACAGACACTTCTCAAAAGAAGAAATACAAGTGGACAATAAACACACACAAAAATGATAAACATCATTAATGATCAGAGAAATGCAAATCAAAACCACAATGAGATACCATCTCACACCAGTCAGAATATCTATTCTTAAAAAGCAAAAATAATAATAATAACAGGTACTGGCAAGGTTGCAGAGAAAAGGAAGCACGTACACACTGTTTATGGGAATGTAAATTAGTTCACCCACTGTAAAAAGCAGTCTGCAGCTTTCTCAAAGAACTTAAAATAGAACTACCATTTGACCCAGCAATCCCACTATTGAATATATACCCAAAGGAAAATAAATTATTCTACCAGAAAGACACATATGTTCGAATGTTCATCACAGTACTATTGACAATAGCAAAGACATGGTCTGAACCTAGGTGTCCATCAACAGTGTATTAGATAAAGAAAATGTGTTACATATACACCATACAATACTATGAAGCCATGAAAAGAATGAGATCGTGTTCTTTGCAGCAATGTAAATGCAGCTGAAGGCTATTGTCCTAAGCAAATTAATGCAGGAACAAAACCAAATACAGCATGTCCTCACTTAGAAGTGGGAGCTAAACATTGGGTACACATGGACATAAAGATGGGAACAGTAGACACTGAGGACTACTAAAAGGGGAAGAGAAAGAGGGCACAAGAGCTGAAAAACTACCTACTGGGTATTATGCTTACTACCTTGGTAATGGGATCATTTGTACCCCAAACCTCAGTGTCATACAATATACTGATGTGAGAAATCTGCACATGTACCCCCTTAATCTAAAATAAAAGTAGTAACTATAAAATAAATTTTAAAAGGGCAAAGGATCTGAATAGACATTTATCCAAGGAAGGCATACAAATGGCCAATGGGTATATAAAAATATACTCAACATCACTGATCATCAGACAAATGCAAATTGAAACTACAGGAAGATATCGCCTCACACATGTTAGAATGGCTATTATCAAAAACTGAAAACATAACTGTTATTGCAAAGCTGTGAAGAAAAGGGAATGCTTATACGCTGTTGGTGAAATGTAAATTAGTATAGCCATTATGGAAAATAGAGTGGAGGTTCCTAAAAAATTTAAAAATAAAAATACTATATGATCCTCTAACCCCACCACTTGGTATACATACAAAGGACATAAAATCAGTGTGTCAAACAGGTATCTGCACTCCCATGTTTATTGCAGCACTATTCACAGTAGCCAAGATATGGAATCAACCTAACTGTTCATCAATGGATAAATGGATAAATAAAATGTGGTGGTACATTTTGTGAAGTGAAATGAACCAGGTACAAAGAACAAATACTGCATGATCTCACTTACATACAGAGTGTAAAAAAGTCAAACTCATAGAAACAGAGTAAAATACTGGCTGCAAGACTGGGCTGGGGTTTGGGGGATTGGGGAGATGTTGGTTGATACGGTTTGGCTGTGTCCCCCACCAGATCTTATCTTGAATTGTAGTTCCCATAATCCCCATGTGTTGTGGGAGGGACCGGTAGGAAGTAATTGAATCACTGGGGTGGTTTCCCCCATGCTATTCTATTGATAGTGAGTGAGTAAATACGAAATCTTATGGTTTCATAAGGGGCATCCCCCTTCACTCGGTTCTCATTCTCTTTCCTGCTGCAAAGAAGGATGTATTTGTCCCCTTCTACCATGATTGTAAATTTCCTGAGGTCTCCCCAGCCCTGCTGAACTGTGAGTAAATTAAACCTTTTTCTTTTATAAATTACCCAGTCTCGGGTATATGTCTTTATTAACAGCATACGAATGGACTAATACATTGGTCAAAGGACACAAAATTTCAGTTAGATAAGACAAATAAGTTTAGGAGACCTTATGTACATCACAGCGACTACTGTAAGATATTATATATTTGAAAATTCCTAAGAGAGTATATTTTAAATGTCACCAAAGAAAAAGTATATGAGATAATACATATGCTAAATAGCTTCATTTAGCCATTCCACAATGTATATAAAAACATCATGTTGTACACCATAACTATACACAATTTTTACTTGTCAATTTAAAAAATTAATGAAAAATAATGATGTCATCAATATAGTGGACCAACCTTATTTTCTGTGACATGGCCAGACACGAAGTTCCTTCAGACTGAAACAAAGAGCCTGACCGTTAACATAGTCCTGGTATTTAATGCTGCTGGTCCCAAGTGCTTCTAATCCTACATTCAGACTAAAAAGAATGCCGTGGAATATTATGCAGCCATAAAAAGAATGAGATCATGTCCTTTGTAGGGACATGGATGGAGCTGGAGGCCATTATCTTTAGCAAACTAACACAGGAACAGAAAACCACACACTGCATGTTCTCACTTATAAGTGGGAGCTAAATGACGAAAACACATGGACACATAGAAGTGAACAACACACACTGGAGCCTGTTGAAGTGTGGAGGGTGGGAGGAGTGAGAAGATCAGAAAAAATAACTAATGTGTACTAGGTTTAATACCTGGGTGACAAAATAATCTGTAGAACAAATCCCCATGATACAAGTTTACCTATGTAACAAACCTGCACATCCTACACATGTACTCCTGAACTTAAAAGTTTAAAAAATTTTAAAAACTGGCATCTGCCAGTTTAATAGCTGAATACCAAGATCTAGGGTGAATGGTCATTTATTCTAGCAATTATACCATGTCGGAAACAGTGACTATGATTGGGAATATCATTTTCTTAAGTTTACTGTAGTCCACTATCATACACCATGATCCATGTGATTTTTAAAGGGGTCACACTAGCAAATTAAACAGAGCTATAAAAGACACTGTGCACTTCAGCATCCTGTAGGACTTTGAAGATGGTGCTACTTTTTGTCATTCCACCTACAGTGTTTGTATTACTCAGTTTTTACTTCTTTTTTTTTTTTTTTTCTTTTTATTTTTTTTTCTTTTTATCTTTTTTTTTTATTATTGCATTTTAGGTTTGGGGGTACATGTGAAGAATGGAAGTTTTTACACTTCTATAAAGAATTTCCCTGAGACTGGGTAATTTATAAAGGAAAGAGGGTTAGTTGACTCACAGTACTGCATGGCAGGGGGAAGCCTCAGGGAGCTTACAATAGTGGTGGAAGAGGAAGCAGGCACCTTCTTTACAAGGCAGCAGGGGAGAGAGGAACGAAGGAGGAACTTCCAAACACTTATAAAACCATAATAAGATCCCATGAGAACTCACTCACTACCATGAGAACAGGATGGGGAATCTTCCTCCATGATCTAATCACCTTTCTCCTATGACACATGAGGATTACAGGTCTCTCCCTTGACATGTTGGAATTACAATTTGAGATGAGATTTGGGTGGAGACACAGAGTTAAACCATATCAATGTTATATTGCTCCTGATTTGCTATCTTGGCTTGAAGTGGGGGAAGTTTCACACCTCTACTTTTCACTGTGATTCTTACCACACAGGTCATGGAACCAATGTCAGGTTTCTGCCAGATACTTAGAATGCCCTTCTCAATACATACAACAAACAGTGCTATACCAAGAGGAAAGGATAGTGGAAGTGGTCTACCCTGGTGGGGAGGAGAGATGGGGTCCTCTGGGACCTCCCGTAGACCATCAACTGGTAGATCCTCTGATTATGTATAACAAATCTCTTCTAGCATGTCCACCTTTCTGAGACTTTTGATGCCTTTATCAATACTCTGCAAGGTAATTCTGGCATATCCACCTCATTTCCTATAGGCCACAATCATGTCTAAGCTTTAAGTAGCCACTTCAGCCACCTGTTAGAGCCAGCTCTATGTGTCTTTGGCAGGATATTAAATGTGAAGTAATGAGTGATATATCAATATTCCAACAGTTTCATTCATCAGTCTTATATTAAATCCTTCTGGGCCATTACCTTCAAGATCCATTCCTAGGCATTCTCCTAGTCCCTCCTAGTACATATTAGCCAGGTCCTGCAGCTCCTTTTGTGAGTAAGTCCTTTGCCCTTTCCTACCATGGCAGTGACAGTACTTCCCCACCCAGACTATGCTAAGACCTGATCCTAGTGATTAGTCTAAAAAGAATAAAGGGAGGTTGGTGAAGATATTGAGAAATGCAAATATCATCTTGTTAGTTATCTGCCCCAGGGAAGGACTTTAAGTGGTACCCATGCAAGGGGAGAATGCTATTTTCAAGCTATCGAGAGCTGATTACTGTTTTGGCCCAGAAGGTTAGGAGGAATGAAAGATTTAAGTTTCTCAAGAACATATATATAACCTCATCCTGTCCCTTTCATACCAGTCTTCCCCTGTCAAGGCCCTGATGTTAACTTACAAAATTTTCCAGGGTTATGCATCCAGATGTCATTGTTAACTCTCACCACAGGATCTAGGCCTGAGGTTCTCTATAAATAATAACATGGAGAATTCTGGCTTTCAGACATTCCGTGGGCAAAATAGAAACTTTCGTTTTCTTCTTTCATTTGCACTCAGTAGGTCAATTAATCCCGAATCCTCAAACGACCATTTCTCCCATACCTCTCAAGTGTTATAGAGATAGGGCATCAGCTGATTCATCCCAGTACTACCTCAATCCCCCTCCCTTTCACCACTACATGCCACTTACCACAACAATGTCATTTATTTTGCCATCTGGTGGCAAGTGAACCAATTCAGAATTCCAAGCCAAAAAGCTGCTTCTGAAGACCACTTCTTGTGTCAACTGTCCTAGTTTAAGATGCTCCTGAAGCAGAACTCAAGACAGGGATTAAGTTCAAGTAGTCACTTTCGGAAGGAATATCAAAAAACACCAGCAGTGGGATAGAGAAGTGAGACAGAGAAGAAAGACAAAAAGAGTGTCTTGTCAAACAAGTTACCACTGTGCTAAGTACCATTTAATTCCACTGGAAAATTCCAGGAGTTAGTGTAGAGCTGAGAAACTCAGTGTTACTCTATGCACAAGATATCTAGGAGTTTTACATAGCAAATATTTTCAGTCACTGCCTGAAGGTGGTTCTTGGAGGGAGGTTACTTCTTTGGGACCTCTGGCTCCCTGCTATGTGGACTAGCAGAGCAGTTCTGGCTGCCAGAGAAGCCCCTCAGCCGAAGAGATGCAAATGCTGGAAAATTAGAGTAGGGCCATTGGGTGCACCACAACGGTGATTCATGAGAGAATGTGAGCAGAACACTGATGGAATCAGCTCTGGCATATTTTTTCTGTTCTTCCAATATCAGTCACCATGGAAGCCCACGTGATAAAAAGGGCAGGAGCAAAGGGGCTCCTGTGCCATTGTGTTCAGAAACTTTATATTGCTTGGTATTCAGGAATTTATTACACCACCACTGAGATCAATGGTATGTTTTTTGTTTGTGTTTTGAGTGGTGAGAGGGGCACTAGGTTTATTGAGGTTGAGGAAAAAGTTGATGAATCCAATTTTGAATTCACAAATTAAACAGCAAATGTTCCATCCATCTATAAACATTAGACTCAAAGTGGAGTAATTAATGTTAGAGATTCAAACTTTGAACTGTCACCATAAAAAAAAAAGGTGAAACCAGACTCTCCATGAGAGATAAGGATAAAGGAAGGCAAATATCAAAGTGAAGAGAAGAGAGCATGAGGACCCTGATAGCTAGGGAAGCAACAGGAGACAGCAGAGCCAGGGGAAGCTCAAAAGATCTGCTATAAAAGAGCAGATAGTATTAGTTCATTTTTATATATATTAGAGACAGGGGTCTCACCATATTGCCCTGGCCAGATTCAAACTCCTGCCTCAGCCTCTCCAGTAGCTAAAACTACAAGTGCATGTGACAGTGCCCAGCAGTATTAATTATTTAAGGGAAAAATATATTGAGTTGGGGAAGAGTGGGAGTAGTGCGCCAGCCCTATTAAGTCTCTTTCAGATCAGAATTCTCCAGAATATTGGCATTTTCACCTACATTCTCAACCTTCTTAGTGTCACTCAAATTTTACATGTGGAGAAATCAAGGAAACTAAAGGCTTAATGACTTGCCTAACACATGGCATTAGGGTTTATGTTTTACATTATTCTACCCAATAAAAATATAGAGGTTTCATGCAAGGACTGTATCAGGTGCTTTGGACTGAATGTTTGTGTCTTCCCAAAGTTCTTATGTTGAAGCCTAATCACCAATGTAATAATGGTATTTAGATGTGGGGCCCTTGGGAGGTAATTAGGTCATGAGAATGGAGACCCTTTGAATGAAGTTAGTGACCTTATAAGAAGAGACATGAGAGAGAGATGATCTCTCTCAGCCATGTAAGGATACAACGAGAAAGGAGCTAACTATAAGCCAGGAAGTGAGTCTTCGCCAGACACAAGATTTACCAGTGTCTTGATCCTGGACTACCCAGTCTCTGGAAAACAATATGTTTGAAAACACAAAATTATCAGAGTTTCATTTATCAGCAAGGCTTATTCCTAACAGACTGACCATTAAAAAGAACAGAAAACTATAAAGCAATTAATAGGGGAGGTGAAAAGAACAATAGAAAACAATGAGAAAAATTCTAACCATTCAGTTATTTTGCTTTGAGAAACTACAGAAAAGAATAAAGAGAGAGGGAGAGTGGAAATTTTCTAAGTTTAATTTTTTTTTTTAATTTGAAACTGTTTTAGTTTTAAATTTCATTCTTTAGCATCAGGCTTATGTTATGTTTTTAGTATTTCTCAACAGATTCTAATAGCATTGCCGAAGACTTAACCTTCTATCATGTTTATCCACTTTCATCAGTGGATTGGAATAAAATAAATATGATTTTGATAAGACTTTTAGATAACACGAAACTGAGAAAAGAATTGGATATATTGGCTGAAATAATCAAGTTTTAAAATGTTTTCTTAAGGTTGGAATGATGGATCAATTCTGCCAGAAAATGCAACATGGAGATGTGTAAAATTCTACACTGGCCTGCAAAATGGCTTTACATATACAGCATTGGAAAGAGAGACAGGGAAAATGGCAGTATGACAGCAGCATGTATGAGTCAACATTGGATTTTTCATGGCCTCAGCTCATTGACCCCTGTTGAAAAAGTAAACATGATCTTTGACTTCATAAATACAAGTGCAGACCAAAGGAGGGGAACATCTTCTGCCCTGATGACAACCTGAAATCTAGGTGTTATTCTTGACTTTCCTGTCTCTTCCATTTCTTCCATCCTCTCCATCACCATCTATTGCCAAGTCTACCGCCAGAACTTCTCTTGAATCTGCTCACTTCTCTCCATCTACTGATGTTCTAACCACCATCAACTCTTTCCGGGATAACCACAATCACTTCCTAACTGGTCACTTTCCCTCAGTTTTCTATGCCTCCCTCAGTCTTTCAAATTATTCTTCACTGGACAAGGAAAATGTGGCACATATACACCATGGAATACTATGCAGCCATAAAAAACAATGAGTTCGTGTCCTTTGTATGGACATAGATGAATCTGGAAACCATCATTCTCAGCAAACTGAAACAAGAACAGAAAATCAAATACCATATGTTCTCGCTCATAGGTGGGTGTTGAACAATGAGAACACATGGACACAGGGAGGGGAGCATCACACACTGGGGTCTGTTGGGGCGAATAGGGGAGGGACAGCGGGGAGTAGGGAGGTTGGGGAAGGATAACATGGAGAGAAATGCCAGATATAGGTGACGGAGGGATGGAGGCAGCAAACCACATTGCCACGTATGTACCTATGCAACAATCCTGCATGTTCTGCACATGTACCCTAGAACCTAAAGTGCAATAAAGTGTATATATATATATATATATTTCTTCACATAGAAACCAAGAGAATTTATTAAAAATGCAGATCTTTATGTTCTATGCTGTTATTTACAACCCTTCAGAGGTTTTCCCCATTGCTTCAAGAATAGGGAGCAAGTATATTTGTATAACTGACAAGGCCCTGGATGGTCCAGACTCTGCACCTTCACCTCACAACACTGACATTTTTTCTCTTGTGTTGTTTAACCCTGTTGTCCTCTTTCCATAAATATGTCAAGTTCCTGCTGGCCTTAGGGCCTCCACATAGGTTCCTTCTGCCTGAAATATTTGTTTCTTCATCTTCTTCCTAATTTCCACTCATTCTTCAGATCTCAGATGAAGCCTCACTTCCTCATTGCTACATTCTGAATGTAAATTCGTCTGTCAAAAACTAACCATCAATGTGATGGTTTTAGAAGGGGGGGCCTTCGACAGGTGATTAGACAATGAGGACAGAGCCCTCATGAATGGGTTTAGTGCCATTATTAAAGAGACCCCAGAGAGCTGCCTTGAGCCTTTCACCATGTAAGGACATGGTGAGAAGGCGCCATCCAGGAATCAGAAAGCAGCTTTCACCAGGCACAGAACCTGCCAGCACCTTGATCTTGGACTTCCCAGCCTCCAGAACTGTGAAAAATATATTTCTGTTGTTTATAAGCTGTGCAGTTCATGGTATTTTGTTACAGCAGCCCAAACCAACTGCTATAACAAAATTGTTACCCAGGATTGATGCTGCTATAACAAATACCAAGTGTGGAAGCAACTTTGGAACTGGGTAATGGGTAGAGGCTGTAAGAGTTTTGAAATGCATGCTGGAGAAACCATACACTTCTGTAGATGGACCACAAAGGGCAATTCTGGAGAGGGCTCAGACGAGAGGGAGGTTGTAGAGAAATCTTCAATCTTCCTAGAGAATATCCAAGTGGTTATGAACAGAAGGTTCATAAAAATATGGATGTTAGAGGCCATTCTGATGACAAAAAAAAAAATGCTTGTAAAAGAACATCTATGGCAGTATTGTCTTTGTACAGTCAGAATGAAGAAGATAAGTGGCAGGAGGGAAAATGTGGAAATGTTTATAAATTGTGGCACATCTAATATCCTCTGAAATGCCTTAAAAATAATGATGTAGGTCTGAGAGTGCCGTAGGAGGTCCATGATATGTTGCTGAGAGAAACAAAGAAAGCTCCAGAACAAATGATCCCATTTTTATAAAAACAACATTTTATATATCCATGTGCATATGTGCATAGAAATTGTCTAAATGGGTACATGTCATATTAATAGCAATTACCCCTAGAGAGGAATCAGGGGTAGGGAGTGGTGAGAAACACTCTCACTTTCTATTCAACATATGTTTTACTTCTAATTTTTTAAAGATATAAGTATGTACCACTAAAAAGAAAACAAGATGCTGTATCTCTAAGAAATAACTCAGGGTAGGAGGATGGCCCCTCCCTGCCTTGACCATATAGAAGTGTCTATGGGCTTCCTTCTCAAAGCCAAATTTTGGAGCACATGTAGTCAACCCCATGTCGAAACTGATCTCCCAGGCCCTGGCTGGTCTCCTGGGATCAGTTGAGCTGCCAAGCCACAGTCACTAATACTGACATCCAGAGCACTGTCTCATGGGCCTCACTCCTTGGAGAAATCATCGAGGTTGGACAGTGACACATTTGGGACTCCATGCTAGTGAGAACCATGGAATCCATGCAGAAGCATGTGATAAAACATCAGCTCCCAGCACCTTCCCCAGACAGATCCTCCTGCCCCTGCTGAGCAGAAGCACCACTAGGAGTCTGGCGGCTCTACTCCTACAGCCCCTCCCTGATGCCTTGCTTTCTCCTATGCTTGGAAACCTCCTCTCTCTTCCCTGAGTGGTCAGCTCACACTGCTGTCAAAACAAGACACGATGACAGATGCTGCCTGAGGCAGGATGGGAGAGCCAGGGCCACGACAGCTGAAAGGTAAAGATCTGCACCTAGGGGCCTGCACACCAGAGCACAGAAGTTTCTGGACACCTCAGACAATTCCTATACAGGCTTTCAGTGATGTCTGGAGGGAGGACCACCATTCTCCAAACTGATCCTCTGTACAATACTGTGAGTATTGTGAAGTTTGTCTTTGACCTCCTAATCTTGTCTTTTTCTCTCCTCGTCATGCCTCCTCAGACATGCTGTGTCTTTATGGACTCTCCCATTTCCCTTGATCAAAACCTATCTACAAAAGAGTATGAACGATTTATAGGTTGGTGCAAAAGTAATTGTGGTTTTTTGCCATTGAAAGAAATGACAAAATATGCAATTACTTTTGCACCAACCTAATACATAGTGAAGAGTAATGCCTTTTGGAGAAACTTTCCCTGAGTCGAAGAAAATAGCTAATAGATTCCAGAGGTTCTCAATCCATCAGGGGGGTATTATGAATAATCAGAGTTAGCTGACCCAGAAATCACCCACTGGATATGATTGTTCACTGTGATATGATTGTCTCTTAGCAACTGATATGATTGTTCACTGGATATGATTGTCTCTTAGCAACTGACCCAGACTTTTCTTCCCACTCTGGGAATTAAGCATCAGAGAAACTCAGAGACTTTATTAAGTCATATTATCCCAGTGCCTCCTCTATTTACAAAGGACAGTTTATGCATCTGATTGCTAGCAGTTATAGAAAGCTATTCTGTGATAGGAAACCCAGGTTCCCGTGGAAAGTTAAAATAAGCAACTTCTCACTGTTTCATGGGACTTTTAAGGGACCTTCATGTCTATAGTCTCTTCTGATATTCTTTTATATCAAGCTTCTGCATTGAAAGCTGTTAATATTCCTCCCATTCCCCAGATGAAGAGACCAAGGCTCCCGAGAAAATAAGTGGTTTTCCCAATGTTTCAGAACATTTTTATGGCAGACCCGGGACCAAAGCCCAGATAGAAAATGGAAATGTCCTGGGTCAAGATAATTTCCTACACATCACATTGCTGTTTTATTTTTAAATCCACATCCTTTTATAAAGTAAAGTTCTCCTCTAGGAGTTCCCCATTCTTAGTCTCCTACCTCCTTGTCCGCACCACACTCCTCTCCTCTGCCATAAGGAGCTGGCTGATCTGCTGCACTGTAGGTCAGGCAGGATAATTTCTGCCAGCCACGAGGGAGACAAAGAGGACTCTAAGGTTCCAGGCAGCTCCCCGCCATCCACTTCTGGGACTCTCTCTAGCCTCTTGGGTAGCTGTGTCACAGAAGCTACGTGGACATTGCCCAGGTAGCATCTGGGCACAGGCCACTGTCAAGTACAGCTTTGTCCACTCTTAGGCCTTTCCTAAGATCTGGAAAGAAAGATAAACTCATGTTTCCTAAACCATAAACTCAGGGCCACCTGATGCCCAGCCCTGCAGGCTAGAGATGTGAATCTTCATTTGAAGAATCCGATTACAATGCCACACTGATAAGAGAAAACTCAGCACAGGGAAGGAATGGAACGTGGGTGTTAAACCGGTGAAGCAGGAGAGGAAGAGCATTGCTTCTGTGTTAGACAGAATGATGATCAACCTGGATCCAACTCTACACTCTTTGACCTTGAGAAAGTTAATTCATCTTCCTGGTCCTCAGTTTCATTATCTCAATACGGATCTTAGTTTTATGAGAATTAAACTAGAAAAAATATGATAGGCACTTCTCATTGTCCAATGTACAGGATAGCACAGTAGAAAAGAAGGAAACAAAGAGGAAAATAGAAACTAGAATAGCAAGAGAAAACAAGCAGCAGCACAGCCCCATGGTTCAGAGTATAGGCTTTGAAGTCAGACAGAGCTGAATCCAAATTTCATTTCTACCACTTACTAAATCTGTGACCTTGAACATGTCACAGGACCCTTCCAAGCTTCAATTTCCTCATTTATAAAGTGGAGCTAATACCTATATCAGAATTGCTGTGATCACATGAAAAACATATAGAGAGCTCTTGGAATAATTCCTAGTATATAGCAAGTGCTCAGTAAATGCGCACTTTTATTTCACGTTGATCATCATGCCACATTGAAATCAATTCAGGATATTCAATATCATATTGTGAATTGCCACATTTTTATAGTTTGAAAACCTACTGTTTGTTCTCTGAGTTGTAGCATGGTGGCATCCCTTAACTTGAGACATGAAAGCAGACAGACCAGGAGTGATAAACAAATTGTATTCTGTGAAGAAGAAGGGAAATGGGCAGTCAGGCATGCATGTGCGCTAGAGGTATCCAGACATAAGGGTGAAGTCCAGCCACCATTTACTACTAAGTTATACTGAGCGAATCACTTCACCTCACTTAGCCTTGGTATTCTCATATATGGAATAGGACAAGTGATTGTGACTAGGACACACAGCTAGACACATACTGGGATTGCTATAAGGATTGCCTGAGATATGTGTAAAAGTGCCTTACACAGAAACAGTTCTTAACTGCTGGCACTTTTTCCCCCCAACAAACAAATTGCAAAGTTTAAGAATTCTTATAGCTAGCTGGGCATGGTGGCTCACACCTGTAATTCCAGCACTTTGGGAGACTGAGGTGGGCAGATCACCTGAGGTTGGGAGTTCAAGACCAGCCTGACCAACATAGAGAAATCTCATCTCTACTGAAAAAAAAAAAAAAATACAAAAAAATTAGCTGGGCATGGTGGCACATGTCTGTAATCTCAGCTTCTTGGGAGGCTGAGGCAGGAGAATCACTTGAAGACGGGAAGCGGAGGTTGTGGTGAGCCGCTATTGTGCCATTGCACTCCGGCCTGGTCAATAACAGTGAAACTCCATCTCAAAAGAAAAAAAAAAAGAATTCTTATAGCTATAAACACATTTTATTTGTGGACTGCCAACTCTGATCCCCACCTCAAAAGATTATTTCGTTATTATTTATGACCAAAATAATTATGACTAGCCTGTGATGAAAAACCAGATTCACTGAATATTGCTTAGTTCTGGAAATGACATTTTAAGGACAGAGACAAAGTGAACAGCTTCACGGTAGAGAGACCTGGATGGCAGAAAAACCTGGAGACTCTATGTTTAACAAGACTGAAAAAAAATGAAAGAAAAAATTGCCAGCATTTACTGAATACTTTCCAGGGACCAGGTACTCTCATTTAATCTTTGTAACAACTTTAAGCATAATAAACTATTAAAATCCCCATTTGACAGATGAGAAAATGAAGGCAGGGCTTTTAACCGCTGCACAGTGCTACACGTTTAGATTTCTCAAGGGCTTTCATGGTGAAGAATAACAGGCTTGCAGTGTGAGATCCTATAGGACCAACCTCATTCCATAAGACAGAAATGAGAGGCAATCATATTTTAGCTTCTCCTGTAAAAAAAAAAATTCTGACAAGTAGAGCTTCCTGCCACTAAAAGCATTCAAGAGGAGAAAGAATGTTCATTTCCCCAGGATCCTATAAAAAAGAGACTGAACACTGATTGAGAAGTTGGGTCAAGTTCTCAATCGATGAGTTTATAGTTTTCAATGAGTTTATACTTTGTGCTCATATATGCTTTAATTAAGACCCGTGCACTTTTAAAAACTGGCATATAAAATTATTAACTTGATGTTCAAATAGCTGTAAGTATATAATACATGGAGTATTGTACCTTTAAAACAAAACTTTACATTATTTCTTAAATGCATCCAATGGCATCTAAACACAGAATTATTTGATAATCACATCATTCATTTTTAAAATGCAAGAACAAAGTCATCCTTAAAAGCTGTACATTTTACATCATTTCTTCTCCATTTAAACATGCATTTCCATTCTTCTCCTGTACAAATTTTATCCTGTTGTAATACATTTTTATGCTGGAAAATCTCTTATAATTACTTTTCACAGAAAGTCTCTTATAATCACCTATATTACTTTTCACAGTAAAAAACAAAATTAAAGTTTTAAAAAATTTCTTATGGCCATAAAATTTTGTGTTAAAATAATTATGAAAAATCATCTACATTGAGTTATTATCACAATTATTACTAGTAAAAAACTGACCAAAACTATGTAGCTGTTAGTTTCAATTATATTAAGTTGCCAATGTTCACCTATTTTGATCTACAAAAATGGTAATTTCATATGGTAATATATCACAAACTTTGAAAATAATTGTTAAATCTAAATAGTAAGATTTTAATTAAAGGCATCTAATAGGACTCTTTTTAGTTCATATATCTAGAAATGAGTATTACTTATTACTAAAATAAGTCAAAATCAACATCAATTATATTACCATTTAGTTTTTATTTGTTACATGGGAAACAAGATTATGCACTAGGTGATATCTTAAAGCTGAGAAGAGTTTAGAAAAGAGAAATGTGGAAACTGATGATCTAGAAAATTATTTTCCTAAAACCATTATCTATGTACTGAGAAGTCTCTGGGTATCAGCAAGAGTATGTGTTCCCCAAAGTGAAAATGACCTTTGACTACCCTTTCAGCAGGCTGATTCCTTGGTTATACAGCTCATCAACTGATCTTATTACCGTGAATAAGATGGCTTAGTTTTAATCTGGGGAGTTATGTTCTATGGTGGCTAAAAGTATAACCTTTGACACCAGATAAATGTGACTTAAATTCATATTTTGATCTTTATTTAGTTAAACTTTCCATGCCTGTTTTTAAATTTGTAAAAGTGAAATAATAATAGTAGTAGTAATAATAATGGCCTCATAGAGTTATTGATTCAAATGTGATAATACAGAAAAGTCCCTGGTTTAAGGTAAATGTTCTGTAAATGTTAGCTACAGTGATATTAGATTGGTGCAAAAGTAATTGCATTTTTTACCAGTACTTTTAATAATGATGACGTTAATAAAAAATCCTATGATTTTGGAAAAGTAACAAACACTTAATCCCTTTATCAGCGCCACTGGGACACAACAGTGACTAACTAAACAGCCTGCTCATATGTCCAAGTCTATAGAGATAATTCTTTTTGTTCTTACGTCAACAGATGGACAATAGCAACTGGGCCAGTGTGTCCCATTTTGTTCTCTTGGGCATTTCCACCCACCCAGAAGAGCAAATCCCACTCTTCCTTCTTTTTCTACTCATGTACACAATCAACATTTCTGGCAACTTGGCCATCATCACACTGGTTCTCTCTGCTCCACGCCTGCACATCCCCATGTACATCTTCTTCAGTAACTTGGCCTTGACAGACATCTGCTTCACCTCCGCCACGGTCCCCAAGATGCTGCAGAATATTTTCTCCCCTACAGAGGTAATTTCCTACACAGGCTGCTTAGCCCAGACTTATTTCTTCATTTGCTTTGCAGCCATGGAAAACTTTATCCTGGCCATGATGGCCTATGACAGGTACATCGCCATCTGCCACCCTTTCCACTACCCTATGATCCTGACTAGAATGCTGTGTGTGAAAATGGTGGTCATGTGCCATGCCCTCTCCCACCTTCATGCCCTGCTGCACACCTTTCTCATGGGCCGACTAATCTTCTGTGCAGATAACAGAATCCCCCCACTTCTTCTGTGACCTCTACACTCTGATGAAGCTCTCCTGCACCAGCACCTACCTCAACACCCTGATGATTCACACAGAAGGTGTTGTTGTTGTCAGTGGAGCTCTGGCCTTCATTACTGCCTCCTATGCCTGCATCATTTTGGTGGTCCTCCGGATGCCCTCAGCCAAGAACAAGTGGAAAGCCTTTTCTACCTGTGGCTCCCACCTCACTGTGGTGGCCATATTCTATGGCACCCTCAGTTGGGTCTACTTCCGGCCCCTTTCCGGTTATTCAGTGACCAAGGGTCGCATTGTAACACTCATGTACACAGTGGTGACTCCCATGCTGAACCCCTTCATCTATAGCCTGAGGAATGGGGATGTCAAGGGAGCCTTCATGAAATGGATGAGCAGAATACAGACTTTTATCTTTAGATAAAATCCCAAAACACAGTTCAGAGTTTTACTTATGATTCTGGAGAAATAATGTCGTGCCTCACAGATCTGCTTTCTTTAGAACTTTCCAGAAATATCTAAATTAGATATATATCATGTATCTTCTCATTGGATATTGCCCAGAGAAATCTATTAAATACAAATGACATAAAACAAAAAGGAACCACCATATACTTAGTGTAAAACACTAGTATTTCCTTAACTGTAATTGACAGTGTTTTCTGCAATTAAACACTAGGGTTGTAACTCTCAGAGTTCTTAGATGTAGGCAATAGAAACTGATTCTGGCTTATGCATGGAGGAAATGAGTTTCTTGAAAAGATGTGTGGAGCGCATGCATTTCCAAGGCTAGGGAACTAGACTCAAGAAAAACTGACAAGAATAATAAAGGTAATATCATCAGAACCGCAGTGAAAATCATATCTCAGAACTAGTCTGATGAGGAAACCACTGTAGCCACCAAACTCTATTCACTGCAGCTTGTACCTCCTCCTACACTACCAGCAGTAGTCACTGGGCATAGTTCTTGACGTCTATAAACTGGTTATTACCACCTCCAGAAAGAACTGTCCATTTTTTATTCTTTTCACTACTATGTCTACATTGAAAATAAGGTGGTGCATCTGACTGGTTAAGAATTTGGTCACCAACACATCCTGTAGCTGCCAGGAAAACTAGGAGAGCAATATTGGTGCTTTTATTTTCTATAAGTTTATAGAAGTCATGTGAAATGGGGTAAGTACTCCAATATAAGAAGAGGAACATAATGATAATGTCTATTCTTTGGGGTCAGAAGTTATAGATGCTCCAGAATGAAGCACTGTCATGCTCGCCAATTTGCATTTTTCTTAACCTGCTTTACCTGCACTGCTCAGGGTTAAATCAAACTCCTTTTGCCTCAGCATGTTCCTAATCTCTTCTGTAGTTGATATGTGGAACTGGTCTAATAATAGGTGCACAATGGTTTGTGTTCTGACCAATCGATGCTGGGCATGAAGAACAGGTTCAAGTGCCAAGAGTCTGTTAAAATGTTGATTCTTCAATATTGTTAAAAGGTCATACTGCCCAAAGAAATTTATAGATTCGCTGCTATTCCTATTAAACTACCAATGACATTTGTCACATAATTAGAAAAATCTATTCTAAAATTCATATAGAATGAAAAAAGAGCCCGAATAGCCAAAGCAATCCTAAGCAACAAAAACAAAGTCAGAAGCATCACACTACCCAACTTCAAACTATACTACAAGGCTACAACAACCAAAACAGCATGGTTCTGGTACCAAAACAGACACATAGAGCAATGGAGCAGAATAGAGAACTCAGAATAATAACAGGCAATGGGGGAAAAGACTTTCTATTCAATAAATGATGCTGAATAGCTGGCTAGCCATAGGCAGAAGACCGAAATTGGATCCCTACTTTTCACCATATACAAAAATTAACTCAAGATGGATTAAAGATTTAAATGTAATACCTCTAACTATAAGAACCCTAGAAAAAAAACTTCAGAAACACCATCCTGGACATGGGACTTGGGAAGTAATTTATGACTAAGTCCTCAAAAGCAATTGCAATAAAAACAAAAATTTACTATTAGGACCTAATTAAACTAAAGACCTATGCACAGCAAGAGAAACTATCAACAGAGTAAACAGACTACCTATAGAATGGGAGAAAATATTCACAAACTATGCATCTGACAAAGGTCTAATATCCAGAATCCATAAAGAGCTTAAGCAATTCAACAAGCAAAAAACAGGCACATTTAAAAATAGGCAAAAGACATGAACAGACACATCTCAAAAGAAGAAATACAAGCAACCAGCAAACATATGGAAAAGAACTCATCACCACTAATCATCAGATAAATGCAAGTGAAAGCCACAGTGAGATACCATATCACACCAGTCAGAATGGCTATCATTTAAAAGTCAAAAAATGGCCAGGTGCAATGGCTCATGCCTGTAATCCTAGCATTTTGGGAGGCTGAGGCAAGGATCATCTGAGGTCAGGAGTTTGAGGCTAGCCTGGCCAACATGGGGAAACCCAGTTTCTAGTAAAAATACAAAAATTAGCCGGGCATGGTGGTAGGCGCCTGTAATCCCAGCTACTTAGGAGGCTGAGGCAGGAGAATTGCTTGAACCTGGGAGGCGGAGGTTGCAGTGAGCCAAGATCATGCCACTGCATTCCAGCCTGGGTGACAGAGCAATATTTCATCTCAAAGAAGTATATATATAAATAAATAAAAGTCAAAAAAATAACCAATGCTGGTGAAGTTGTAGAGAAAAAGAAATGCTTATATAATGCTGGTGGGAATATAAATTAGTTCAGTCATGGTGGAAAGTGGTGTGGCAATTTCTCAAAGAACTTAAAACAGAATTACCGTTCAACCCAGCGATCATATTATTGAATACATACCCAAAGGAATAGAAATCACTCTACCATAAAGACGCATGACCATGTATGTTCATCACAGAACTATCACAATAGCAAAGACATGAAATCAACCTAAATGTCCATCAATAGTGGACTGGTAAAGAAAATGTGGTACATATCCACTATGGAATACTATGTAGGCATTAAAAAGAATGAAATCATGTCTTTTGCAGCAACATGGATGGAGCTGGAGACTGTTATCCTAAGCAAATTAATGCAGGAAAAGAAAACCAAATACAGCATGTTCTCACTTGTAAGTGGGAGCTAAACATTGAATACACAGGAACACAGAGAAGGAAAAAATAGACACCAGGGCAAACTTGAGGTTGAAGTGTGGAAGGTGGGTGAGGATTGAAAAACTACCTATTGGCTACTTACTATGCTCATCACCTCGGGGATGAAATAATCTGCACATCAAACCCTCATGACATGCAATTTACCCATGTGACAAGCCTGCACATGTATCCCCTGAACCTAAAATAAATAAAATAAAATGTTGATTCTTCAGTCTCATGGGTGAAGGATCAAATAGAAAATGTAAGAAGGCCTTCCAGACATGGGTCAAGGTTGCAAGTGCTGACTAATTTAGCCCACCTGTCTGGATAAAGTTTCTCTTATAGGATACAAGTGGTTCTGACGCTGAGTTGAGAAGGAGCTAACATTGTGGCAATACTGTGTAACATGATAGAAGGATTTCATATAGCCTATATGTAAGTCTTAGTGAAAATTCATACCACTGAAGTAGACTTGAGAAGCCATATTCCCTAAGTTCTTGTTGCATCAGGAGAATAAATTCTTCCAAGGTAAAGGGAGCCCTGGCACTTATAAAATGATAATAACAGAATTAATACCAACTTTTGATGAGTTAACTCTGGTTCTTCACACTTGGCAGAAAATATTTTACATCCCCAATATTTTCCTTCCATACCCCACTGCTTCCTTTATGTTTTCTGCTTCCAGGGTCCACCTCTAGGTGGCAGTTCCAATACTGATCCCCTTTATCCTTTACCATCTGAGGAATCCCACCTCTTAGCACTGTGGCTTCTTCTAAGAATTTCTCCATTCCCATTAAAGAATTTTCTTAGGACGGAGAGATGGGCAGAAGAGGAAATGAATACAATGTTTTAAAAAGCAATTGGGCGATTCTATTAAAAAATATTTATTTAGATGACGCCTTTCTTCTAGAATTCATCTCATAGAATGAATATATACAATGAATGAATATACATTATATATAAGAATATGCATGCACATTTTATTTTCAATACACTATTGTTTCTGATAGTGAAAATTAGAATCTTCATATATACTAAAGGGAGCCTGGTTAATTGTGTTTGGTAGTTAGATAGATAGTATTATCTACTACAAGTCCTTGCCATGGCTTCCTGCAGGCAGAAGTTTCCATCCCATTGACAATGGACTTGCTTTAGCAGCACTTTGTGAACAAGCATACCAAATACTCCTTGCAATCAAAGCTTAGAAGAGTTTGGGCATTTGGTTTGCCTTCTTGAGCTGTGAATTTCATCATGAGAAAAGCTCAGCCCATGCAGCTGTGACCCTTTACACTAGGTCACAGAATAAGAAATACAGAATGAGAGCAGACCTGAACTTGACCCAGAGTCTGAAGCACAGTTACCCCTTTCAACCTGCAGACTTTTGAGTGATAAATATCTGTTGATATAAGCCACTGAGATTTTGGATTGTTTCTTATGCAGTACTTTGAAGGAAATTCCAACTGATACATGTATTCCATGAATTGCTGTGCAGTCAATAAAAAGAATTGGGCAAATTAGTTCCTGGCAAATTAGTTTGCCAAGAATTAGGCAAATTAGTTTCATGTCA
Organism: Ateles fusciceps; assembly: GCA_036589455.1. Lineage (NCBI taxonomy): Eukaryota > Metazoa > Chordata > Mammalia > Primates > Atelidae > Ateles > Ateles fusciceps. The sequence continues at coordinate 22,042,169 of JAZHEH010000952.1, forward strand.
TTGGTAGCCTCTAATTACATACAGATATCTAGTTCCTCACCTGGCAGATCTTTGCCCTTTTCTCTCCTTATCTCTTCATCTTCATGCTATTGATAATAGTAATAATAATAATCGAATACACATATATGCAGTTACTATCAGCTGGTCACTCTTATGAATGCTTTCCATATATTTTCTTCATTAAGTCCTGACAACAACCCTTAACTATAGGTACTGTTTCTCCTTTCTTTACTGAGGCAGACAGTCATTAAATAATTTGTCTAAGATCACACAGCAAGTAATGACAATGTTGGAAATCTAACTCTGACTCCAGAGTCCATCTCTTTAACTACTGCTCTATATCACCTTCAACAAAGCCCTTCAGCATTTTCCCCTTGATTTCAGAACTCTGTTTCATTTGGATCTCTTTCAAGTGGATAATTCCTGGGAGATCATATGGTTGCACAAAAGAGCTACTTACGCCTGCTGTGTCAGTGTAATTACAAATGCTGCCCCCTTTAGCTTACTAAAGTGTGTTGGTTTGAACATAAATTCTATGGTCACCCCAGTTATAAAGCTTCATCTGACCACCACTCCAACTCCCCCACACCAGCATGATTGAATGCGCTTTTTCTGTAGCCACAATGTTTACTCTATGAATCTTTCTCTTCATTTTCTCGTTTGTATTAGTTTTTATTGTAGTATTTTTAAATTTTGACTTTTATTTTAGATATGGGGGTACATGTGCAGATTTGTTCAATGAAAATATTGCATGACACTGAGGTTTGGAGTATGGATCCTGTCACTCTGGTAGTGAGCGTGGTGCCCAAAAGATTTTGTAACCCACCCCCCATCTTCACTGTCAAGTAATCCCCAGTGTCTATTGTCCCCATATTTACATCTCTATGTGCTCAATGCTTAGCTCCCAGTTATAATTGAGAATATATGGTATTTGGTTTTCTGTTCCTGCATTAATTTGCTTAGGATTATTGCCTCCAGCTCCATCCATGTTGCTGCAAAGGACACGATTTCATTCTTTGTAATGGCTACATAGTATTCCATGGTGTATATGTACCAGATTTCTTTCTTTCTTTTTCTTCTTTTCTTCTTTCTTCTTCTTCCCTCCCCCCTCCCCTTCCTCCTCCTCCTTTTCTTACTTCTTCCTTCTTCTTTTTATTGTACTTTGGGCTCTGGGGTACATGTGCACATCCTGCATCCTGCCTGATTGTTGCATGGGTACATACATGCCATGGTGGTTTGCTGTCTCCATCCTCCCCACCTCGTCACCTACATCAGGCATTTTTCCTGGTGTTATCCCTCCCCATCCTCCCCTGCCCCCTGCTGTCCCCTCCCCTCACCTCCTCTCCACCCCCTCACCTAGCCCTGTGAGTGTTGTTCCCTTCCCTGCAGCCAAGTTCTTATTGTTCATCACCCACCTATGAGTGAAAACATGCGGTGTTTGGTTTTCTGTTCTTGTGTCAGTTTGCTGAGAATGATGGTTTCCAGATTCATCCATGTCTCTACAAAGGACAAGAACTCGTCATGTTTTATGGCTGCATAGTATTCCATGGTGTATATGTGTCATATTTTCTTTATCCAGTCTATCATTTACGGGCATGTGAGCTGGTTCCAGGTCTTTGCTATTGTAAACAGTGCCACAATGAACATACGTGTGCATGTGTCTTTATAATAGAATGATTTATAATCCTTTGGGTATATACCCAGTAATGGGACTGCTGGGTCAAATGGAATTTCTATTTCTAGGTCCTTGAGGAATCACTACACTGTCTTCCATAATGGTTGAACTAATTTACACTCCCACCAACAGTGTAAAAGTATTCCTTTTTCTCCACATCCTTTCCAGCATCTATTGTCTCCAGACTTTTTAATGATCGCCATTCTAACTGGCGTGAGATAGTATCTCAATGTGGTTTTGATTTGCATTTCTCTAATGCTATATAGCACTTTTCTTTATCCAATCCACTGGTTGATTCCATGTCTTTGCTATTGTGAATAGTACTGTCATGCATGTGTCTTTATGATAGAATGATTTATATTCCTTTGGGTATATACCCAGTAATAGGATTGATGGATCAAATGGTAGCTCTGTTTTCTTTTTAAAATCTCCAGACTCCTTTCCACAGTAGCTGGACAAATTTACATTTCTGAGTTTTTAATAATAGCTATTCTTACTGGTATGGGATGGTATCTTATTATGGTTTTGATTTGCATTTCTCTGATGATTAGTGATGCTGAGCATTTTTTTTCATATGCTTGTTGGCCACTTGCATGTCTACTTATTTTGAGAAGTGTCTGTTCATGTTCTTTGTCCATTTTTAAATGGGGTTATTAGGTTTTTTGCTTGTTAAGTTCCCTATAGATTATGGATATTAGGCCTTTGTTGAACGCAGAGTTTGTGAATATCTTCTCTCATTCTGTAGGTTGTCTGTTCTGTTGATAGTTTCTTTTATTGTACAGAAGCTCTTTCATTTAATTAGGTCCCACTTGTCTATTTTTGTTTTCATTGCAGTTGCTTTCGGGACTTGGCCAAAGGCCAACGTCAAGAGGAGTATGTCCTACGTTGTCTTCTAGGATATTTATAGTTTGAAGTCTTACATTTAACTGTTTAATCCATTTTAAATTAATTTTTATATATGGTGAAAGGTCGGGGTCCAGGTTCAATCCTCTGCATATGGCTAGCCGGTTATCCCAGCACCATTTATTGAATAGGGAATTCTTTCCCAGTTGCTTATTTTTATCAGCTTCATTGAAGGTCAGATGGTTGTAGGTGTGTGGGTTCTCTAATCTGTTCCATTGGTCTATGTGTTTTTGGACCAGTACTATGTGGTTTTGGTTACTGTAACCTTGTAGTATAGCTTGAAATCAGGTAATGTGATACCTCCAGTTCCTTTTGCTTAAGACTGCTTCAGCTATTTGCTCTTTTGTTCCATATTAATTTTAGAATAATTGTTTGTAATTCTGCGAAAAATGCAGTTGGTCCTTTGTTAGGAATAGCATTGAATCTGTAGTTTGCTGGGTAATTTATAAGAAACAGAAATTTATTTCTCACAATTCTGGAGGTTGGAAAGTGCAAGATATAGATATCAGCAGGTTTGGCTTTCTGGTAGGGGCTGTTCTCTGCTTCCAAGATGGTGCTTTAATGCTGCATCCTCTGGAGAAGAGGAACACTGTGTTCTCACTCAGCAGAAGAGAATGGACGGAGTTGGAGGTTATTCAGAGAGAAAACACAAAGCTGAGTAGTTCAGAGACTCAGTGGTGACAGAAAGGAATACCCTGCCTTGGCTAAAAGCAGAAAAGTTTCTTTCAAAGGCTTTAAATTGTTCCCATCATCTATTTATTCCTCCTCCCATCATCTATTTATTCCTCCTCCTATTATTTATTTGTTCCTCCTTTGTCAAGTATAAGATTCTCAAGGTGTAAACTGGACACATCTAGACTTTATTTCTCACCCTCTGTTGAAGCCAGATGTGGTCATGTGACTAAGTTTCCACCAGGGGCATGGGTATGAAAGTAACTTTCATTTTACTTGCTTAAAAGGAAATTGTTTTCCTTATGATTACTTCCTCTTCCTCAGGTTTTAATATGATATGGTCTCGATAACCCAGATTCAACCATACAAACAAGGAATGGCAGAGAACCACAGTGGAGGAGCTTGGACCTGGATGACCTTTCAGAAGGGAACTGCCACCTGCCCTAGACAACCAGGATCAGTGTAACACCAAAGTCCAAGCTTTCAAAAGCGAAACACTTCTTCAGATATTCAGTTTTTAAAAAAGATAGTTTATCTCTCAATGTCTATCTGTTCAGATTCTCAGTCTCCCTCTCTCTCTTTCCTTCATATATTTTTCTTATCTCTCTATTTCTGCGCCAACCTAAGCTCTGATGTTTCAAGGATAAGCTAAGTACAACCTGCTGGCACAGAGCTACAGAACACAGACAGACCACAAAATGAACCTAGGGGTAAAATGTATGTCATATTAATTTATAGCCTTCTTCACTTAAACACTGATTTTATACTCATATTCAAGAATAAATAAGTCCCTTATACCTACTGATTAATAACTCTTCCTTTTTTTATTTTTCCCCTAACCTCTAGCAACCACTGTTCTACTCTGTGCCTCTATAAGTTCAACTTTGTTAGAGTTCACATATGAGTGAAATCGTGTAGCATTTGTCTTTCTGTGAAGGGCTTATTTCATTTAGCATGATACCCTCAAGTTTTATCAATGTTATCATATATCACAGAATTTCCTTCTTTCTTAAAGATGAAGAATATTCCATTATGTGTATATGACACGTTTTATTTTTTATTTATTTTTTTCCATCCACCTCAGTCTCCCAAAGTGCTGGGATTACAGGCATGAGCCACCACGATCGGCCTTAGAAGTAGTAGTATAAAACTGATGATATCAACAAGTTGACAGCATCTCATAATTTATGCTGGCCACTAATTTGGCTAATTCAGTAAATAGTTGTTACGTGGAACTAAAGTCTTCTTAGCCTTTCTCACGGGACTTCCTGGAACAAGATTACTTTTGCTAGATAGAATTGATATAAGAATCCAGCCAATAAAACTTTGTAGTGACAACTTTTTACTTTTCATTATTATTATTATACTTTAAGTTCTCGGGTACATATGCAGAATGTGCAGGTTTGTTACATAGGTGTTCATGTGCCATGGTGGTTTGCTGCACCCATCAACCTGTCATCTATATTAGGTATTTCTCCTAATGCTATCCCTCCTCTTGTCCCCCACCCCACCCCCAACAGGCCCCCGTGTGTGATGTTCCCCTCCCAGTGCCCATATGTTCTCATTGTTCAACTTCCACTTATGAGTGAGGACATTCTGTGTTTGGTTTTCTGTTCCTATGTTAGTTTGCTGAAAATGATGGTTTCCAGCTTCATCCATGTCCCTCCAAAGGATACAAACTCATCTTTCTTATGGCTACATAGTATTCTGTGGTGTATATATGTCACATTCTCTTTATCCAGTCTATCATTGTTGAGCATTTGGGTTGGTTCCAAGTCTTTGCTATTGTGAATAGTGCTGCAATAAACATACCTGTGTATGTGTCTTTATAGTAGAATGACTTATAATCCCTTGGGTATATACCCAGTGATAGGATTGCTGGGTCAAATGCTATTTCTATTTCTAGATCCTTGAGGAATCACCACACTGTCTTCTTCCACAATGGCTGAGCTAATTTACACTCCCACCAACAGTCGAAAAGCATTCCTATTTTTCCACATTCTCTCCAGCATCTTGTCTCCTAACTTTTTAATGATCACCATCCTAACTGGCATGAAATGGTATCTCATTGTGGTTTTAATTTGCATTTCTCTAATGACCAGTGATTATGAGCTTTTTAAAATATGTTTCTTGGCCACATAAATGTCTTCTTTTGAAAAGTGTCTGTTCATATCCTTTGCCTACTTTTTGATGGGGTTCTTTGTTTTCTTCTTATAAATTTGTTTAGGTTCCTAGTAGATTCTGGATATTAGTCCTTTGTCAGATGGATAGATTGCAAAAATTTTCTCCTATTCTGTAGGCTACCTATTCACTCCCATGATAGTTTCTTTTGCTGTGCAGAAGCTCTTTATTTTAATTAGATCCCATTTGTCAATTTTGGCTTTCCTTTCCATTGCTTTTGGTGTTTTAGTCATGAACTCTTTAACCATGCCTATGTCTTGAATGCTGTTGCTGTGTCCCAGAGATTCTTCTAGGATTTTTATGGGTTTAGGTCTTAAGTCTTTAATCCATCTAGAGTTATTTTTTGTATAAGGTATAAGGAAGGGGTCCAATTTCGGTTTTCTACATATGGCTAGCCAGTTTTCCCAACACCATTTATTAAATAGGGAATCCTTTCCCCATTGCTTGTTGTTGTCAGGTTTGTCAAAGATAAGACGGTTGTAGATGTGTGGTGTTATTTCTGAGGCATCTGTTCTGTTCTATTAGTCTATATATCTGTTTTGGTACCAGTACCATGCTGTTTTGGTTACTGTAGCATTGTAGTATAGTTTGAAGTCAGATAGCGTGATGCCTCCAGCTTTGTTCTTTTTGCTTAGGATTGTCTTGGCTTTATGGGCTCTTTTTTGGTTCCATATGAAATTTAAAGTATTTTTTTCTAATTCTGTGAAGCAAGTCAATGGTAGTTTCATGGGAATAGCATTGAATTTATAAATTACTTTGGGCAGTATGGCCATTTTCATGATTTTGATTCTGCCTCTCCATGAGGATGTAATGGTTTTCCATTTGTTTATGTCCTCTCTTATTTTCCTTGAGCAGTGGTATGTAGTTCTCTTTGAAGAGGTCCTTCACATCCCTTGTAAGATGTATTCCTAGGTATTTTATTCTCTTTGTAGCAATTGTAAATGGGAGTTCACTCAAGATTTGGCTGTCTATTATTAGTGTATAGGAATGCTCGTGATTTTTGCACATTGATTTTGTATCCTGAGACTTTGCTGAAGTTGCCTATCAGCTTAAGGAGTTTTGGGGCTCAGATGATGGAGTTTTCTAAATATACAATCATGTCATCTGCAAACAGAGATAATTTGACTTCCTCTCTTCCTATTTGAATACCTTTTATCTTTCTCTTGCCTGATTGCCCTGGCCAGAACTTCCAATACTATGTTTAATAGGAGTGGTGAGAGAGGGCATCCTTGTGTTGTGTTGGTTTTCAAAGGAAATGCTTCCAGCTTTTTCCCCATTAAGTATGATATTGTGGGTTTGTCATAAATAGCTCTTATTATTTTGAGATACATTCCATCAATACCTAGTTTATTGAGTGATTTTAGCATAAGGAGTGTTGAATTTTATTGAAGGCTTTTTCTGCATCTGTTGAGATAATCATGTGGTTTTTGTCACTGGTTCTATTTATGCGATGGATAACATATATTATGTATGTTGAACTCAGGGATTTATGTATGTTGAACTCAATCCCATTACTGAGTATATACCCAAAGGATTATAAATCATTCTACTATAAAGACACATGCACACATATGTTTATTGCAGCAGTATTCACAATAACAGACTTGGAACCAACCCGAATGACCAACAATGATAGACTGGATAAAGAAAATGTGGCACATATAGACCACAGAATACTATGCAGCCATGAAAAGGGACGAGTTCATGTCCTTTGCAGGGACATGGATGAAGCTGGAAACCATCATTTTCAGCAAACTAATACAAGAACAGAAAACCAAACACTGCATGTTCTCACTCATAAGTGGGAGTTGAACAATGAGAGCACAGGGAGGGGAACATCACACACCAGGGCCCTATGGGGAATGGGGGGGCTAGGAGAGAGATAGCATCAGGAAAAATACCTAATGTAGATGATAGGTTGATGGGTGCAGAAAATCACCATGGCACAAGTATACCTATGTAACAAACCTACACATTCTGTACATGTATCCCAGAACTTAAAGTATTATTTTTAAAAAGTGTCTATTATCACAACCTCTACTTCCTCTTTTGCAATTTTATCACAAAATGACTATAATTGGAGTATTTCTCCTAATACTTCACTTAACTATTCTTATCAAAGTTTCCATAATTTACATTTTGCCAAACCTACTAATTAATTATCTGTTCTCACTAATGACCTCTCAACTATATGTGATAGAATGACCAGTCCTCCACCCTGGAAATACTCTTTTTTAGAATTCAGACTTGCCAGACTTACCTCCTTTCTTCCTACCATTGGATACATCTCAGTTTTCTTTGCTATCTCCTCTTCCAGACCTCTGAATGTTGGCATGCTTATTCATCTCAGGGCTCTGCCTACAGTTCTCTTCTCTTTCTATATTCTCTTACTAGCTGATTTTATCCAGTTCCATGGCTTCAAGGATTGTCAACCTTTTGTTGCCTCTGACATTTCTATCTTCTGACAGGACCTCTCCATGAGCCTCAAGGATTATGTTCAACTATCTAGAAAACATTTCCATTTAGATATCTAATACAAATCAAAAAATGAACATGGCCAACAGAGAGTTATTAAATTTTCCCCTCAACCAAATCTGTACATTCTCTACCATCCACAGTCTTCCATATATAAAGAAATGGCATAAAGATTCCACATGTTTTCACAATGCATTATTGATTATTCTTTTTCCCTTACACATTACATCTAAAACATCAGTACATTCAGACAGTTTTACCTCCTATGTAACCCTGATCTGACTACCTGCTCCGTGTATTAGCGCCACTGTGCAGACTATTCTTCAGTCTCTATTATTAGTAACCTAGGCTATCTTTTCTGGGATGACAAAAAGATACAGATGAAATAATTCAGTCACTAGAAATATTGAGCTGATTACTATTACTGTGAGTAAGAAGTTGTTGAAATACAAGATTAAAAACATTACAATTTTAAGAGAGGCTTAGGCTATTCCATGATTTATTCAGAACTCACTCATCTGTGTAATGGTATTGTAACTCACTTTGACTTCTCTCTGGAAGATAGTGCATGCCCTGCCATTACTAAAATGATCAAAGCTAAGCAAACCATAATGATTTCTTATCATTTGGCTTAGTAGTCATCCATGCTCCATATTGGACCTGAAGATTAAAAGTTTAGCCTTGGTGATTTAAAAATATCTTTTCAGTAACGATGAGTTTGTGTCCTTTGCAGGAACATGGTTGAATCTGGAAACCATCATTCTCAGCAAACTAACACAAGAACAGAAAATCAAACACCACATGTTCTCATTCATAGGTGGGTGTTGAACAATGTGAACACATGGACACAGGGAGGGGAGCATCACATACTGGGTTCTGTTGGGGGGGGGGGCCAAGGGAGGGACAGCGGGGGAGTGGGTAGGTCGGAGAGGGGATAACATGGGGGAGAAATGCCAGATGTAGGTGACAGGGGGATGGAGGCAGCAAACCACATTGCCATGTGTGTACCTATGCAACAATCCTGCATGATCTGTACATGCGCCCCAGAACCTGAAGTACAATTTAAATATATATATATATATATATATATATATATATATATATATATATATAATATATAATATATATACATCTTTTGGATTTGATGTTATGAGATTCTACATCAGACAACAGGGGAGCTGAACCATTTATCTTGCTTCTTCCCAAATCCAACCAAAAGGGATTCAACCAGAAATGTGACTCACATCAATTTTTAAGGGTAGTACCCCATCTATTTGAGGCATTTTCAAGTTACATCTTAACTCCTTGATATCAGGAGATGTGCCGCCATTCCCTGTTTGCCTGGGAACAAGGTTGAAAGTTTTCTGAGATGCAGAGCTTCCTAAAAAGCCTTAGAAGAGCTCCTTTAACCTCCTGGTTCCTGAGGCTGTAGATTAGTGGATTTAGCATAGGGGTAACTACTGTATAGAAGACAGCTACTTGGCGATCCTGGTACAAGTTGTAGCTGGAGGATGGTCGGAGGTACATTCGGATCACAGAGCCATACAGGAGCAGCACAACCAGGATGTGGGAGCCACAAGTGGACAGAGCTTTGCGCAGGGCAGCAACTGAGTGCATGTGGGCTATTGCAACACCAATGCAGGCATAAGAACCCAAAATGAAGAAGAAGGGGCTGATCACCACAGCTACACCCTCAGTGAATATCAGCATTTCACTGACCACTGGTCGGCTACAGGAGAGCTGCAGCAGCGGAGTGATATCACAGAAGAAGTGGGTGACCTGGTTGCCACAGAAAGTTAAGCGACTTACCAACACACTATAAAGGAGGCTGTTAAGGCTGACAACCACCCATGAGGTCAACGTTATGCGCAAACAGAGGCGACGGCTGACGATGGCAGAGTATCTTAAGGGATCACAGATGGCAACATAGCGATCATATGCCATGGCAGCCAGCAAGTGGCCTTCCATGCTGCCCACAGCCATAAAGAAGAATAGCTGGATTATGCAGCACTTTAAGGAGATTGTTTGATTCACAGACAGTGTGTGCACCAGCATCTGAGGAACAGTGATGGTTGTCAGAAAAATGTCAATAAAGGAAAGCTGGCTGAGCAGGAAATACATGGGAGTCTGAAGCTTGGGGTCTGATCGAGCAACAATGAATAAAAGGGCATTGCCCATAACTGCAACCAGGTACATGACAAGGATAATACCAAAAATAACTGGCTGCATCCCTGGCCAGCTGGACAAGCCCAGTAAGACAAATTCAGTCACTTCTGTCCTATTTCTAATGGCCATAAGACATGGTCTATGTCACTCGCAAAAAGGGAGGATCACAGTTGGAAAAGGAAGAGAAAGGTGTTGAGGCTCAACCTGACCTCAGAGTCTCTGCATCTTAGATTAGCCACTGGAGTGAAGATCTGGTCCTAACTGTGTGGGTCAAGCAGCTCAATTTCATTCTTTTGGTAGGGGTGCTCTTGTTCCAGTAACTCCACTAAACTTACCTGGGATGAGAGTAGAAATGATTAATATAATCATTGATTTTACTAATAATTAACTTTCAATGAATAATACAATCTTCCAGTAGATCGGATTTTCATGTCTTTTTAACTCATATTTTCCCTATAGGCAGATCAACAGGTAACTTTTTCTTATTTTTATTTCTTTGAGACAGAATCTCACTCTATTGTCCAGGCTGGAATGCTGTAGCACACTCTCGGCTCACTGCAACCTCCACCTCCTGGGTTCAAGCTATTCTCATGTCTCAGCCTCCCAAGTAGCTGGAATTACAGGCATGCCTCACCATGCCCAGCTAATTTTTGTATTTTAGTAGAGATGGGGTTTCACCATGTTGGCCAGCTGGTCTCGAACTCCTGACCTCAGATGATCCACCTGCCTTGGCCTCCCATAGTGCTGTGTTTACAAACGTGAGCCACCACACCCAGCTCACAGGTAATTCTGAGACTGCTGTACAAATAAAGAGATTTTATAAACTACTGTATTTCTGTATGAATGTGAAAAAATAATTTTACAATAGCAGAGTATAAGTATAGGAGGATATGGAATAACAAGCAGAGGTTTCTTACCTTAGTTTGCCAACCACCATGTTTAGTTGTAACTCTTCGGTGGTGCATACTTCTGTGCCTCTAAATAATATGCTACTTGCTTATGCATCTATGTTCATTTTTTTTTTTTTTTTTTTTTTTTGCAATTTAAGAATCTTTTGGGGCCAGGGGTGGTGGCTCATGCCTGTAATTACAGAACTTTGGGAGGTTGAGGCAAGTGGATCACCTAAGGTAAGGAATTCGAGACCAGCCTGAACGACGTGGTGAATCCCTGTCTCTGCTAAAAATACAAAATTAGCTCGGCCTGGTGGCACATGCCTGCAATCCCAGCTACTTGGGAGGCTGAGGCAGGAGAATCGCTTGAACCTGGGAGGTGGAGATTGCAGTGAGCTGAGATGGCCCCATTGCACTCCAGCCTGGGCAACAACAGTGAAACTCCGTCTCAAAAAAAAAAAAAAATCTTTTGGCTGTCTACTTAGGTGAAGTTTTACCTTGATTTCATTATCTTCACTATTATCTCCTCCTTTCCCCAAATTGTGATGATTTTAGTTCTTCTGTTAGTCACTTTTCTGCTTTTAAGTGGTTTACTTAAGTCTACATTTCTTGCTCCACCAACTTTAGACTCAACTTCTCTTCCCCGCCCCATCCGTCTTACTCTGCCCAAACTTCAGAGAGCCGTACCTTCACTTTGTGTGTTGTCAAGATTGAAAACATGTAAGTTCTGAGTTATAGCCATAGTTAAGTCTTCCAGATAAAGTTAAAAATTCATAAACAACATTTATATTATAACTATGTAAATATCATCCACTACAGCACCAAATGATGTGCTATGGTTGCATTTGTATCTCACAAAAGGAGACCATTCATATTAAATAAGTGTTCTGATCTAATCCTTCATCGGCTCTTCTAAATAATACTGCCTTCATAGACTTCCAATTTCTCACAAATTTTTTACCATCTCCATCATTAGGCATTCTATCTTTTGCTTATATGGCAGGAAAACTCTGATAGCATCCAATGAATCCCATGCCCTTGTAGTATGCCTTTGCATTATCTCCTGTCCTTGAGTGTGGACCTACCTAGTGATATGCTTCTAATCAATTGAATATGGCAAAGATGACGGGATGTCATAGCCATGGCTAAACTACAGAGCATTGTAACTTCTATCTGCCAACAGACTCTATTGTCTTCTTGTCTTGGACACTTTATGAAGCATGCTGCCATGTTGTTTAGGTCCCAGTGCCAAAGCACTAAACAAAGCCTTTAGCAAACAGCCCACTAGTAACTGAGGCCCTTGGTACAAACTTCCTCAAGGAACTAAATTCTGCTAACTATCATGTGAGCTTGGAAGTGGATCCTTCCTGCACTGAGGTGTCAGCTGAGACCCCAGCCCTCACCCAACATTTTGATTGCAGCCTTGAGTGAGACCCTGGGACAGAGAATTCAGTTAAACTATTCCTGGATTTCTGTGTAGTAGTAAGAGTGTGCTGTTTTAAGCTACTGAGTTTGTGGTGATTAGTTTTGCAGTAATAGATAACTAGTATCACTTTGAGTTCTGTTTTTTTTTTTCTCCTTGAAGACATTTTTACTTTGAGTGCACTCACATTCTCTCTCAATATTGATGGATTGTTCTACTGGCATCTTGAGATTTAAGTAGGATGATGGATATTTTTCCACTATATGGCTTTGTCTCCTCCTGGTTTTCAAACCACATTTAAAAAAAAATGTATTATATATTGTGTACAGCATGTTTTAAAGTGTATATACACTGTGGAATAGTTAAATATAGCTAATGAACAAATGCATTACCTCATACAGTTTTAATTTTTGTGGTGAGAACATTTAACATCCACTCTTTTTGCGTTTTTCAAGAAGACACCACATCGTCATTAACTACAGTTACCATGCTATACAATAGCTCCCTTGACCTTATTTCTACTATCTACAAAGTATGTAAGTGTTTAACAGTATGTAAGAGTAAAAAGCCTACAGAATGGAAGGAAATGTCTGCAAACTATAAATCTGATAAGGGGTTAATATCTAAAATATATAACGATTAAGTAGCAAGCAAATGAAAACAAACAACCCAGTTGAAAAATGAGCAAAAGACCTAAACAGAACTATCACCAATGAAGACATGCAAACGGCCATCAGGTATACGGAAAAAAGCTGAACATTGCTACTCATCATAACAGTGCAAATCCAAGTCACAGTGAGAAATCACCTCACACCTGTCAGGGTGGCTTACATCAAAAAGACAAAAGACAAGAAGTTTTGGTGAGTATGTGAAGCAAAAGCAACTCTCACATTTTTTTGTACAGATTCAAGTATCTACCAAATCATGTAATAATTGGCAGTAAGCTTTCTCGGTCTTTGCAGGTCAGAAAGCATTTTCATTTTACATTCATACCTGATTGCTGAAGGTATTAGTTGTTTGTTCCCTATCATCTAACATTGCTGATGAGGAGTCTGCAACCAGTCTGACTCCTGTTCCTTTTCTGGTATTTTCTTCCTGATAATTTTTTAAGATCATTATTCTTCCTACCCCTAAATTTTATAAGGATGTTACTGCATGTAGATTTTTTTATTAATTCTGTGATAAACTTAGGAGATCTTTTGAATTTGAAGATATATGCCCCCTTCAGCTCAGACAAACTTTCTTATATAGTTTCTTTAATTATCTATTCACCCAATTTTCTTCCCAGCATTTTTTTGAAACTCTTTCTAATTGGATACCACACCTCTCTAATTAATCTCTTTTTTTTTTTTTTTTTTTTTTAGTATTTTCTGTCTCTTTGTCTTTCCAGTCTATGTCCTGGGACATTAGTAATTCATAATTAATGTTTCTATTACTCTTGCAATCATGTTTCATGTCCATGAGCTCTTTATTTTTTGTTTTTTGTAACTTGAATGAATGACTTTTCTTCTGGAGTCAGTTATTCAGTATTTTATTTTATTTTTTATATTCAGTTTTTTCTTATACTGGCTTTTCTCTTTTATGCTGCTGGTTTATCAGATCTGATGCCTTGGGGTTGCTTGTTTTAGGTAGCAAATATCAATTTCTTATGCTATCATGTTTGTATATATGAGTCCGCTCTATTATATTCTCCCGGGGGAATAGAAAAGCCTTCTACGTAGTTGCATGGGTAGCTTGTCTTTATGCTACTTGTCCCAAATAAAAATGAGACTTTTCTCTGGGATGCTAATAGTCAATTAAATAGCCCTAAATCTTTCTCTTTCTAGAGAGGAATGAACAAGTTTTCATTGGGGTAAAATGCTAGGTCATCTTGATCTGAGTCTTGAGACGGGGAAGAGAGAAGGATGTGTATGAAGTGGCTAGCTTAGATGTATTATAGGAAGATTTTTTCATTTTGGTTAATACCCCTATATTCTGCACTCTTCCCCCATTCTTCGTCTCACTCTCTTTGAGAATTGGCTCCTTTGGGGCCTGTGTCCCTGCCAGGAATATCAGCACTCTCGTCCATTGCAATCCTTTCCTGGGTATCCTAAGGGATATTTTTCTCATTGCTACTTTCTGTCACTTAAAAATTCATTGAAATATCACATCTGCTTATTCCCCTTTCTTTCCATTTATTATTATAAGATTATTTTGCTGAAATCTGTAGAGAGATGGAAGAAAAATACTTATGATAAATTTGTTACCTTTATCCAGAAGCCAAAGAATTAAGGATGGCTCTTGTTTCCTAAGATGTCTGTCACCACTGTAGGAATTTAGTTACAAAAGGATTAGAAACATTTCTTCTGAATAGTACTGAAAACACTAAAAATTCATTGCTTTTTGAGATCTATTTATTAGATAGAATTGGGTCAGCCGTTCGTAACTGTCTTTCATCACAAGTCATTCAACACATTCGGTTCTCAGTTTTTTTTGTTTTTTGTTTTTGCATCTATCACATTTCCTGAGGTACATCTTAATTCACTTCGTTTTTCTTTGGTTTTTCTAAATTTCCTCAGTCATAAATTTTCAGGTCCCCTTTATTTAATAGGTGACATCTATAAAAATTTAGTATCAACCATTATGTTATTTCTTACATGACAAATTCTACAGTTCTGAATAAACCTTACTCTGATCCTTTAAATGGAAATTATATTAAACCCAATACAGGTTTAAACCTATAATTTATAATTAAATAAAAATAAACATTTTACCCACCAATTTAGGGTCTTAACAAATCACAGACCTCATATTAGAGAAAATGTGGATATTAACTTGTAGAGATGAAATACAACTTTCTGAAATCTTTCAGCAAAGCAATTTGGCTATGTGGACAAAAAAACTTTGAGAATACTCACAATCTCTGACCAAGGAATAAATTTGGGAGGAATTTTACTAAGGAAGTAATCAGAGATAACTATGAGATAACTATATAATCTTTATGCAAGAATATTCATCACAGGATAATTCAAAGCAGCATACAACTTAGTTGTCCAATGATATGAAACAAGTTAAATACATTTTAGTACATTTAGTACATTTACATAATATTAGGAATGATATGGCCATTAGGAATGTGGCCATTAGGAATGATGTTTTAGATTGTATCTAAGTTTATGATAAAATAACTCACGGTAAAAGATTATGCTTAAAATGTGTGATAAAAAGCAATATATACAGTATGGCCATAGTTCATCAGATATGCATTAAAAAAATCATAAGAAAATATACCAAAAAACCAAAGGATAATTTCTGGTTAGAGAATTTATAGAAGGTTATTATTTGTCCATTATATCTTTTGTGACCTACATGTTCTAGAATAAAGATACATATCACTTTTATAATAAAATAAAAAGTTAACGTGATAATTAGGCAAGTTGATGAAGAAAAGTGTTAAATAACAATTTCCTCACTGATACTCAAAGGGAAGACTAATTATAGGTTATTCCTTTGGCTTGGTTCTTTATTATTTGATTCATTCTGGCTTTTTTTAGAATAAAAAGACCCAACTAATATCAAATTCAGAAAGTGTACAAATTACAAAGACAGTCACCATTTGGGATGCTAAGTTGGTAAATTACCTTCAATAAAGAATCAAAACTCCATTGTAAGGACATCTCTTGGTGCTTGTTTTTACTCTAAAGATCACACATGTAGCAACAACTTAAGAGAGAAATAAAACTTACATTTTCCAGTGTCTGTTCTTTTGTCTCTATTCTTCCTATATCTTCTGTTTCTGTGGATATAGCTCACACTGTATGCTGTTGTGATCCTATTACTCATTCAAGGCAGGGCCACATGCAATTGCCAATGTGGATGTATAAAGGTGAAAGAGAAGAAGAGGTGGGAAGGAAGAGAGAGAGAGTAAGTCTCTTCATGGGAAAAGGGTGAGAGACAATGGTCTCCAAGAAGGAAAAGGTGGCAAAGACTGTAGATTTATCCATTAAGAAAATAAAAATATAATAACATAGAGAGTTCATTTTTTTTCCAAGCAAAGCAAAATTGAATTTTGAAGCTAATTATAAGACAAAGAGAAGTGGTAGCACTCTTGTTGGCTGACTCCTTCAAGAATTCATCTCTGTACATTTCCTCTTTTCCAACATCTCAATATTGCTCCCATCAGAGCCAGATTCAGAGCCAGATGAATCCCAAGGATTCATCTCTGTACCTTTCCTCTTTTCCAATATCTAAATATTGCTCCCATCAGAGTTCGGTGGGTCCTGTTCAGGCAACTTTGAGAGATCAAGGTTGCTAGTGCTAGGGAAAGACATAAATTATTTTAGGAGAGATACAAAGATACACACAGAGCCAGTACTCGAACATCTCAAGACAGTAAACTAAACTGAAATCTGCAAGAACAAAAACAAAAGGAAGAATTCCTAGAAAGGAACAAATAAGCCTCTCTCATTTTTCAGTTCCCATCTCATGCTTCAGGAACATCTAGAGTTACGAAGGAGGGAGAAAGCGGCAGTGTCAAGCCCCATCCCTGCTTATTCTTGACTTTCCTCTTTGATGGGAGGACCAAGGGACACATGAGTCTTTACTGTTTTGAATGGATGTACAGATTTTCAAGGCATATTTGGTAATTTGATACATTCATATAAAGTGTAAAGATCAAATTAGGGTAATTGGTATATCCATCACCTTACTTACCTTTTCTTTATCAAAGCAGCATAAAACTTACTTGTCCAATGATATGGAACAAGTTAAATAAATTTTAGTACATTTACCTAATATTAGGAACGCTGTGGCGATTAGGAATGATGTTTAGATTGTATCTAAACATATGAATCATTCTCTTGCAGCTATTTTGAAATGTACAATAGATTATTGTCAACTATAGTAAACCTACTGATCTATTAAATTATATGTTAAGAATATGATTTATTTAATGCATTCTGATCGAAATTCTATTTCTGATTGGTTCTAGCCTATTCCTTCCCCCCACTTTGGTTGATGAATCACAAATGTTGAAACTGAGATATAATAACCTCTTTGTTTATTATCCCCCAAATCCTCCAAACTCTTGTAAAATAAATTAGTTGCTCTGTCAGACATCTTGCACCTAGGAACTACAAAATGTCTCCAGATTGTATGACTATATTCTCCACCTCAGCCTTCATATTTCCACTTAAAATGTATCTTTTTAGGTTATAACTGATAATTTTTTCACCCTATTGCTTTCCTTGCTGTAATATTTATACTTCATCCTACTCTATTTGATCATCTTGATTACCAATATCATGCTATTTTCCACAAGAGGATTCATTATTTTATATTCCCTTTACATTTACTATTAGGGCAGTGTGTAACCTTAGTCTTACCTTTTCTCTGTATCTAAAATCATACACCCAAGTTAGGAAGTCTGGGCAGAGTTGCACTCCCTCTTGTTCACCTTTTCACAAAACTAACAATCCTATTCTTGTTGTTTTTCATAAAACCTTTTCTATAAGGAAGCTCATTGCATAGAAACAGCCTCATTTACATGCTCTCATTCTGGGGCAGTACTAACCCCAGGAGGCTCCAATTGTGTTCAGATGAAATGCTTATTAGAATGAGCTGAGCCCTTCCACATTCCTTTATCAAACATGACTGTGATTCAAGAGCCTGCTCATTGTTCTTCCTTATAGGTAGATCTAGCCAAGGCAAAAACCATAAAAGTTCTTACAACAACTGTGCCTGGAGGAATAATCTACACTTTGGAAGACAACATAGCCTTGTATTATGTCAACAGTCAGGCAAGGAGAAATCTCAAGAGTAAACAGATTCCCATTTCATTATCTCGAGAAGCCTTTTTTTTCTAACCTATTCTTTCTGTAATTATTGGATGTTTGCATCAATTCAAACATCTTAACTAAGCTGAATTGTGTGCAAGATATGACATTTTCCAAGATAACAGTGGAACAATGCTAACCATTATTATCATGTTTCCATCTTGCCCACCAATGATTTTCACATTTCCTACCATCACTTAATTTGTCCTTTTGCCAGACTTACTTTAGCAAAGCCAATTTTGCTTATTTATTTTATTCCCCCCACCCCCCTCTCTCTCAAACAACATCTAACACACACACACACACACACACACACACATACATATATATTTCTCCAAAGACCCAACTCAAAAAGCCAGAGTGTCTTCTTACCTCCAAATGACCACACTAGTTTTCAAGCAATCGTTCTTAAACAGATTGACATGGCTGAAATGACAGACACAAAATTCAGATGCTGCATTGCAACAAAGATCATTGAGATTCAGGAGAAAATTGAAACCAATAAAAGGAAACTAAGAAACCCAGTAAAATGATCCAAGAGCTGAAATACAAAATAGACATTTTCTGAAAGAACCAAGCTGATCTGATAAAGCTGAAAAACTCACTATAAGAATTTCATAATATAATCAGAAGTATTAACATCAGAATAGACCTGTCTGAAGAAAGAATCTCAGAGCTCAGAGGCCAGTTCTTTGAATTGGCTCAGTCTGACACAAATAAGGAAAAAAAAATTTTAGAAAATGAGCAAAATTTCTGAGAAATATATGATTATGTAAGGAACTCAAACCTACAATGCACTGGTGTCCCTGAAGAGAGGGAGAGAGAGCAAGAAACTTGGAAAATATATTTGATGATATTATCCAGAAAAATTTCCCCAACTTCACTAGAGAAATCAACATTCAAGTTCAGGAAATTCAGAGAACTCTTATGAGATGACCATATACAAGATGACCATCCCCAACACACTTAGTCATCATATTCTCCAAGGTCAACATGAAAGAAAAAAATGTTAAAGGCTCTAAAGAGAAGAAAAGGCAGCTAGCAGAAGAAAAAATAATAAAAGTCAGAGTTTAACTAAACAAAACTGAAACATGAAAACTCATGCAAAAGATCAATAAAATCAAAAGTTCATTTTTGAAAGAATAAATAAGATTGATAAACCACTAGCTAGACTAACAAAGAAAAAAAAAGACAGAAAATCTCAATAAACACAACCAGAAATGACAAAGGGGACATTAACAGCAACTCCACAGAAATAGAAAACATCCTCAGAGTATTATGAATACCTCTATGTACACAAACTAGAAAACATGGATGAATTCCTGGAAACATACAGCCTCCCAAGATTAAACCAGGAAGAAATTGAAACCCTGAATAAATCAATATCAACCAATAATGAGTTCTGAAATTGAATCAGTAATAATAATAATAATACCAACCAGAAAAAGCCCTAGACCAGATGAATTCATGGCTGAATTCTACCAGATGTATAAAGTACTGGTGCCAATCCTACTGAAATTATTCAAAAAAAGTCAAGGAGGAAGAAATCCTTCATAACTCATTCTATGAAGCCAGAATCATTCTGATACCAAAACCTGGTGGAGACACGACAAAGAAGAAAAACTTCTGGCCAGTATCATTGATGAACATAGATGCAAAAATCCTCAACAAAATACTAGCAAATTAAACCCAGCAGCACATCAGAAAGCTAATCCACCATGATCAAGTAGGCTTCATTGTTGGGATCCAGAGTTGGTTCAATATATGCAAGTCAATAAATGTGATTCATCCCATGAGCAAAGCTAAAATAAAAACCACATGATCATCACAATAGATGCAGAAAAGACATTTGAAAAATTCAACATCTTTATGTTAAAAACCCTCAACAAACTAGGCATCAAATGAATATACTTTAAAATAATAAGAACCATCTATAAAAAACCCACAGCCAACATCATACTGAATGGGTACACTATGGAAGCATTCCCCTTGAGAACTAAACAAGACAAGGATGCCCAGACTCACAAAAACTGCTGTTCAACATAATAATGGAAGTTCTAGCCATAGCAATTGGGCAAGCAAAAGAAGTAAAAGAAATCCAAATAGAAAGAGAGGAAGTCAAACTATCTCTCCTCATAGGAAATCAGATTCTACACTGAACAAACCCCATAATCTCTGCCCAAATTACTGCTAGATCTTTGCAGAAATTCAGCAAAGTTCCAGGATACAAAATTAATGTACATTCAGCAGCATTTCTATACACAATTATGTCCAAGCTGAGAACCAAATCAAGAATGCAACCCCATTCACAGTAGCCACAAAGAACCTTAAATACCTTGGAATACAGCTAACAAGGGAGATGAAAGATCTCTACAACAAGAATTACAAAATAATAAAGAGAAAGAAAGAAATCAGAAATGACACAAACAAATGAAAAAATATTCCATGCTCATAGATAGGAAGAATCAGTATCATTAAAATGGTCATATTGCCCAAAGCAATTTAGAGATCCAATGCTATTCCTATCAAACTACCAATGACATTTTTTACATAATTAGAAAAAAACTATTTTTAAATTCATATGGAAACAATAAAGAGCCCAAATAACCAAAGCAATCCTAAGCAAAAAGAACAAATCCAGAGGTATCACATTATCCAACTTCAAACTACACTACAAGGCTACAGTAACGAAACAACATAGAACTGGTGGAAATAAAAAAGACATGTAGAGGAATAGAACAGGTTAGGCAACCCACATATAAAGCCACACACCTACAATCATCTAATCTTCCACCATGATCATACACAAGCACCAAGCCCATCCAGGAAAACAAAACATAATTTCACCAAACTAACTAAGGAACCAGGGACCAATCCAAGAGAGACAGAGATACATGAACTTTCAGACAGATAATTCAAAATAACTGCTGTGAGGAAATTCAAAGAAATTCAAGATAACACAGAAAAGGAATTCTGAAATCTACCAGATAAATATCACAAAGATATTGAAATAATTAAAAGGAATTGGCAGAAATTTTGGAGTTGAAAAATGCAAGTGACATGCCGAAGAATGCATCAGAGTTGGTTAGTAGCAGAAATGATCAAGCACAAGAAAGAATTAGTGAGCTTGAAGACAGGCTATTTGAAAATACAGCCAGAGGAGACAAAACAGAAAAGGATAAATAACAATGAAGCACACCTATAGGATCTAGAAAACAGCCTCAAAGGGGGAAAAACTAGGAGTTATAGGTGTTAAAGAGAAGGTAGATAAAGAGATAGGGGTAGAAAGTTTACTTAAAGGGATGATAAGAATTTTCCAATCCTAGAGAAAGATATAAACATCAAAGTTTAAGAAGATTATAGAACACCCAGCAGATATAACCCAAAGAAGACTGCCTTAATGCATTTAATAATCAGACTTCCAAAGGTTAAAGATAAAGAAAGAATCCTAAAAGCAGCAAGAGAAAAGAAACAAATAACATACAATGGAGTTCCAGTATGTTTGGCAGCAGATTTTTCAGTGGAAATCTTACAGGCCAGGAGAGAGGCATGATATATTTAAAATGCAGAAGGATGCTCCTCTCCCTGAGTCCACGTGTCCTCATTGTTCAACACCCATCTATGAGTGAGAACATGTGGTGTTTGGCTTTCTGTTCTTGTGCACACTGGGAGCAGTTGGGGGAGGTGGGTAGGGGAGAGACAGTGGGGGGGTGGGGAGAGTGGGGGAGGGGATAACATGGGGAGAAATGCCAGATATAGTATGCACCTAAAGTTAAATAAATAAATTAAAAAATAAAACAAAATGCAGAAGGAAGAACTTTTACCCTAGAATAGTATATATGATGAAAATATTCTTCAAGCATGAAAAAGAAATTGATCTTCCCAAGCAAAAGCTGAAGGATTTCATCAACATCAGATCTGTCCTACAAAAAATGCTATAAGAGGCTACTTCAATCAGAAAGAAAAGGATATTAATGGGCAACAAGAAATTAACTGAAGGTGTAAAACTTACTGGTAATAGTAAGTTCAAAGAAAAACACAGAATATTATAATACTGTAATTGTGGTGTGTAAACTACTCTTAAGTAGAAAGACTAAATGATGATGAACCAATTAAAAATAACAACTACAACAACTTTTTAAGAGAGACAGTACACTAAGATATAAGTAGAAACAACAAAAAGTTAAAGGTAAATGCTAAAGTATAGAGTTTTGGTTCATTTTCTTCTGCTTGTTAGTTTATGCAGACAGTGTTAGGTTGTTATTAGCTTAAAACAATGTGTTATAAGGTAGTATTTCCAAACCTCATGGTAATCTCAAATCAAAAACTATACAACAAATAAACCAAAAATAAAAAGCAAGGAAGTAAATCATACCACCAGAGAAAATCACCTTTAGTAAAAGGAAGACAAAAAGGAAGGAAAGAAGAAAGAGAATATCACAAAATAAATAGAAAACAAATAATAAAATGGTTGGACAAGTCCTTACTAATCAATAATAACACTGAATGTTAATGGACTAAATTCACCAATCAAAAGACATAGAGTGGCTGAATGGATTAAAAAAACAAGACCCAAAGATGAGTTCCCTATAAGAAATACACTTCACCTATAAAGACACACATAGACTAAAAATAAATTGATGGAAAAATACATTAAATGCCAAAGGAAAAAAAAAAAGAGGAGGAGTAGCTTTACTTAGACAGATTTCGAGACAAAAGTTATAAGAAGAGACAGAGGTCACTATATAATGATAAAGGGGCCTATTCATCAAGAGGAATGTAATGATTCTAAACATATATGCAACCAGCACTGAAGCACCCAGATACATAAAACAAATATTAGAGCCAAAGAGAGAGATAGGCCCCAACACAATAATAGCTGAAGACTTCAATAACCTGCTTTCAGCATTGGACAGATTTCCCAGACAGAAAATCAGCAAAAAAACACTGGACTTAATCTGCACTACAGATTAAATGGGCCTAATAGATATTTATAGAACATTTCATCCAACAGTTGTAGAATACACATTATTTTCCTCAGCACATGGATCATTCTCAAGGATAGGTCATATGTCGTGTCACAAAAAAAGTTTTAAAACCTTCAAGAAAATTGAAATAATATCAAGCACCTTCTCTGACCACAAAGAAATAAAACTACAAATTAATAACAAGAGGAATTTTAAAAACTATACAAATACATGGAAATTAGACAATATGGCCCTGAATGACCAGTGGGTTGATGACGAAATTTAAAAGAAAATTGAATAATTTCTTAAAACAAATGGTAATGGAAACAAAACATATCAAATCCTATGAGATACGGTAAAAGCAATACTAAGAGGGAAATGTATAGCTCTCCATGACTACATCAAAAAAGAAGAAAAAATTTCAAATAAACAACCTGAGTATATAGCTTAAAGAACTAGAAAAGCAAGAGCAAATCAAACCCAAAGTTAGTTCAAGAATTAATAAACATTAGAGAAAAAAATAAATGAAACTGAGAACAGGAAAATCATACAAAAGATCAATGAAACAAAAGTTGGATTTTTGAAGACAAACAAAATTGACAAACCATTAGCCAGAATAACTAAGAAAACAAGAGGGGAAGACCCAAATAAATAAAATTAGAGATAAAAAGGAGACATTAGGACTGATACCACCGAAATTCAAAGGAGCATTAGTGGCTACTCAGAGAACTACATGACAATAAATTGGAAAATCTAGAAAAAATGGATAAATTACTAGATACATACTACCTATTAAGACTGAACCATGAAAAAATCCAAAACCTGAACAGAGCAATAACAAGTAACAAAATCAAAGCTGTAATAAAACAACTCCCAGTAAAGAAAAGCCCAAGACCCAATAGCTTCACAGCTGAATTCTACCAAACATTTAAAGAAACACTCATACCAATCCTACACAAACTATTCTGAAAAATAGAGAAGAGAATACTTCCAAACTCATTTTATGAGGCCAATATTATCCTGATACCAAACCAGACAGACACATAAAAAGAAATGCCAGATATAGGTGATGGGGGAGGAAGGCAGCAAATCACACTGCCATGTGTGTACCTATGCAACAATCTTCCATGTTCTTCACATGTACCCCCAAACCTAAAATGCAATAAAAAAAAAAAATAGGGGAAAAGGTAAAAGTGATTTTGTCTGGGTGGTGGGATCATGAATGAGTTCTATGTTCTTTACTGTTTCTACATTTTTTAAGTTTGTAAAAAAAGTAAATATTACATTTGTAATAATAAAAATAACATCAACCTAAAAAAAAATTATAGGCCAATATTTCTAATGAATATTGATGCAAAAATCCTCAACAAAATACTAGCAAACTGAATTCAACAACATATCGAAAACATTATTCATTATGACCAACTGAGATTTATCCATGGGATGCAAGGATGGTTAAACATACAGAAATCAATGAGCTATGTCATAACAACAAAACGAAGGACAAAAACCATGTGATCATTTCAATTTATGTTGAAAAAATAATTTGATAACATTTCTCATCACTTAGTGATGAAAACCCCCCCAGAAACTGTGTATAGAAGGAAACATCCCTCAATATAATAAAAGACAAACACTATAGACCTACAGCTACTATAACACTAAATAGGAAAAAACCTAAAAGCCCTGAGATCTGGAAGGCATCAAGGATGCCCACTTTCACCACTGTTATTCAACACAGTACTGGAAGTCCTAGCTAGAGTAATCAGACAAGAAAAAGAAATAAAAGGCATTTAAATGGGAAAGGAGGAGGTCAAATTATCCCTGTTTGCAGATGATATAATTTTATATTTGCAAAAATCTAAAGACTCCACCAAAAAAACTATTAGAACTGAAAAACAAATTCCTTAAAGTTGCAGATACAAATCAAAATATAAAAACCACTACCATTTTATATGCCAACAGTGGACAACCTGAAAAGGAAATGAAGACTGTAATCCCATTTACAATAGCTACAAATAAAACAAAATACCTAAAAATTAACCAAAGAAGTAAAAGATCTAAACAATGAAAACTATAAAACATTGATGTAAGAACCTGAAGAGGACAGAAGAAAATAAAAAGATATTCCATGTTCATGGATTGGAGGAATCAATTTTGTTAAAATGCCCATACTATCCAAAGCAATCCAATCCCTTTCAAAATGCAATGACATTCTTCACAGAAATAAAAAAGTCCTAAAAGTTCTATGAAACCACAAAAGATCCAGAATAGCCAAAGCTATCATAAGCAAAAATACAAAACTGAAAGAATTACATTACGTGACATCAAATTACACTACAGAGTTATAGTAACCAAAACAGCATAGTACTGGCATAAAAACAGACATGTGGACACACATGGACCAGTGGAACAGAATAGAGAATCCAGAAATAAATCCATACATCCACAATGAACTCATTTTTGATAAAAATTATGTCATTATGTTAAGTGAAATGAGCCACACACAGAAAGACGAACATTGCATGTTCTCACTTATTTGTGGGATCTAAAAAGTAAAACAATTTAACTCATGGACATAGAGAGTAGAGGGATAGTTACTAGAGGCTGGGAAGGATGTGGGGGACTGTTGGGGGAAGGTGGAGATGGCTAATGAGTACAAAAAATAGCATGAATAAGACATACTATTTGATAGCACAACAGGGTGACTATAGTCAATAATAGTTGTACATTTTCAAAGAACTAAAAGAGTGTAACTGGATTGTTTTTAACACAAAGTATAAGTACTTGAGGGGATGGATACCCCATTCTCCATGATGTGATTATTATGCATTGCATGCCTGTATCAAAACATCTCATGTACCCCAAAAATACATACACCTACTATGTGCCCATAAAAATTTTAATTTTTTTTAATTGCAGCTGTGGGATGACTATAGTTAACAGTAATTTATTGTATATTTTCAAAAGCTAGAAGAGAGGATTTTGAATATCTTCAACACCAAGAAATGATGAATGTCTTAGATGATATGTTATTTATCCTGACTTGATCATTATACATTGTATACATGTATCAAGATATCACACTGTACTCCATATATATGCTTAACTATTATGTACCAATTAAAATAATAAACACAGAAAAAAAGATTAAAGATCCCTAGATTCCTGATGCCATGGAGTGCCTCTGTAGCCCTGGACTGACCAACTTCAAACTTTTTGAACATAAAATGTAAATAAAGTTCTATATTATTTCAAAAAAACAACAACAACAACAACTAGAGGAAACCAAAAAAGAATGTCTCACCAAAAAGGGAATATACATAAAGAGATGGAAATTATAGAAAGGAACCAAACAGAAACCTTCAAAACTCCACCCACATAAAATAAAACACATAAACTGTTGCAGCTAGTAAATGAATAGAGCTAATAAACTTCAGCAAAGTTTCAGCATGCAACATGAACATGAATAATCAACTGTATTTCTATATCTAGCAATGAATAAACTTCAAAAGAAATAAAATTTAATTTATAATAATATCAAAAAGAACGAAACAGGAAGAAATTTAGCCATGGATGTGCAAGACTTGTGCACTGAAAACTACAAAACATGTTGAAAGAAATTTAAGAGACCTAAATAAATAGAAAGACAACCATGTAATGGATTGGAAGACTTAATATTCCTAAAAAGGCAATAATTCATAAATTGGTCTACAAATTCAATACAATTACTACAAAAATCTCTATTAACTATTTTGTAGAAATGAAAAAGCCAATCCTGAAATTCACATGAAATTGCCAGAAACAATGAGTAGCCAAAACTATCTGAAAAAAAAGAACAAATTTGTATCACCCACATTTTCCTATTTCCAAAATTATTACAAAATTACAATCATAAAAGCCACGTGGTACTGGCAAAGGATATAGAACTATAGATCACTGAAACAGAATTGAGAGTCTAGAAATAAGTCCATCTATCTAAAGTCAGTTGATTTTTTTACAAAGATGCAAAGGACATTCAAGGAGGAAAGTATTTCTCTTCAACAAATAGTGTGGGAATAACTGGTTATTTATATGTAAAAGAATAAAGTTAGACTCTTTCTTTCCTCATACCATATAAAAAAATTAACCAAAAACCTAGGTGCGAGAGCTAAAACTAGGGAACCCTGGTTCACTGCAGGTGGGAATGTAAATTGATATGGCCATTATGGAAAACAGCATGGAGGTTCCTCAAAAACTTAAACATAGAATGACTACATAATCTGCTTCTAGGTTAGGGGAAAGGAATAGATGAATAAGAGGAGCACAGAGGATCTTTAAGGCAGTCAAACTGTTCTGTATGGTTCTGTAAGGGTGAATACATGCCACCATGCATTTGTCCAAACCCATAGAATGTACTAAACCAAGAGTGAACCCTAATGTAAAGTATGGATTCGAGGAGACAGTATGTCCATGTAGGTCATCAATATTAAGAAATATACTACTACTCTGGTGTGGAATGTTGATAGTGGAATAGACTATGTACATGAGAGAAAGAGGTATATGGCAACTCTCTGTGTTTTTCTGCTCAACTTTGCTGTGAATCTGAAGCTACCTTATTTATTATTTTTTTTGAGACAGGGTCTCAGTCACCCAGGCTGGAGTACAATGGCACAATTATAGCTCACTATAGCTTCAGTCTCACAGGCTCGAGCCTCCTCATACCTCAGCTTCCCAAGTAGAGCTGGGACCACAGATGCCCACCACCATGCATGGCTATTTTTTTTTTTTTTGGTAGAGATAAGGTCTTACTATGTTGCCCAGGCTGGCCTTGAACCCCTGGCCTCAAGTAATTCTCCTGCCTTGGGCTCCAAAAGTGCTGGAATTATAGGAACGAACCACCATGTCCAGCCCTAAAGCCACTTTAAAATATTAATCTTACTTTTAAAAACTAAAATAAGAAATGAATGCAGTTGGGGCAATAACAGAAAAATCATGGTAAATCTCACAGTATGTATGATAAGTCATCCAAAGATATGTTTTTGATATTGTCAGTGAAATACAAACTTCAGTACAATTTTGAAAAATGTAAATATGACCAGCCATTAAATAAAAGTAAGATTAATAAGCCTCTAGATATCTAGTGGGGGGAAAAGACAATAAAACAATGTGAAATGCAATACAAATTATGAGAAAATATGTGCCAAAATAAGATCATATACTGTCTCCAAGTAACCCCACATCTGGAAGTAATCCAAAATATGGAAAAAGTGCATTCTTATTAATTGCAATAAAAAGGAGACAACATTAATTCACAGAAGAAAATAAATAGTGGAGTACTCACTCAGTGTTTATTGTAGGAAGTTAAGAGATCGCATCCCTGCTGCACTCAGCTTCTAACCTACTGGGCAAACAGAAAGAGTTGCATCAGGATCAAAGATTTATTAACAGCAAATCTGTCAGTTAGGGCTGCTATAACAAATTAACATAGACTGGGTAGTTTAAACAATATTTATTTCTTGCAGTTCTGGAAGCTGGAAAGTCTAAGATCAAGGTGCAGGCAGATCTAGTGACTAGTGAGGGCATGCTTCTGGTTTTCAGACGGCCATCTTCTCATTGTATCCTCACACGGTTGAGAGCCAGAGAGATAGGATAAGAAGCTCTCTTCAACCTCTTCTTGAAAGAGCACTAATTCCATTCACGAGGGCTCCACCCTCACAACCCAATTATCACCCAAAGGCTCCCACCTCCTAAGACTATCACCTGGGAGGTTAGGGTTTCAACATATGGATCTCGGAGGGACCCAAACATTCAGTTCAGAACAGAGTGACTCTTCTCCTCCTCCTGCCAAATGAGGATAATTTCCCCTTAACCTTTCCTGTACCTGGACAGAGAGAGCAGAAGCATGACTATTTGTAGTCATATTAGTTCATACAGCCATGGTTCACAATCATGGCTTTGCACCTGGAGAGAATCATAAAATATCCCTGTCTGGGCCCACCCCTAGTGATTCTGTATTAATTGGTCTGTGGTATGACCTGGGCATCAGTATACTTTTAGAGCTATCATGTATTTCTGATATGCTGTGGGGTTGCTCTGTGCCACTGACACAGAAGATTGAAGACAGAGAAGAGAAGAGAATTCAGGGGGTGGAACCAGGATCCCAGAAAAAATGCATAATTTGGTGATAAATTAAAAACATATCTTTTTCACCAGTGCTGTACAAACTGTGAACTTTTCCAGCAAAAAATAACATAGTTGTCAATGAGTGCTTATGAATATTTGTACCTGTTCTGTGACCGGCTGCTTTGGGAAATAATTAATAAATACATAACGTAGCCTTTTCTCTCTTCAACAGTATAATCCAGTTTCAAAGATGCTGATGGACTTGTATAATGGACCATAATCATAACAACTTTTCTCTATTATTTAAGAGTTTACAAAGCAAAATCACATGCACAATTTATGAAGCATAATTAACTTGTGAGAGAAGTAATGCAGGTATTAAAATCATCTCTGGGAAAACCAAGGCTCCCAGATGCAAAACCTCAGTCAAAATGACACAGTGAGGAAGTGATGGGATTGAGTTAAACAAAAGTGGATGAAGCATGCTGACTTCAGATCCAATGCACATGGGCTGCATATGTGCTGATTATGCAGTGTGCTCTGTAAGATTAACACCATGAACAATGGAAGAGATTGATAGCAGGGAGGTCCACTTGTAATTTGTATAGGACATGATAAAGATCTAGATGAGGTAAAGGCTATGAGAACTAAGCATATTTTGATTTGGAGAGGAAATACAGAATACAAGCCACAGGTTATTTGAAGACAGATGAGCAAGGTTTGACTCCAAGCAAGTAACTTATTCTCTCTGTGCCTCACGGGGATAAGAACAGCAATTACTTCATCACCTTGCTGAGAGACATCAGTGAGTTAATATGTGGAGAGATCCTAAAACAGTGTCTGACACACAGTAAGTGCTATATAAAAGCTATTACTACTATTCAAACACAAGACGTTTTAGGAGGATTAATTGATAAGCTTCAAAACACATCACATTAAGCCAATGGTCTTGAATGTAGCTACCTATTAGAATCATTTGGGGAACATTTAAAAATGCTAATGCCTGAGCTTTACCTCATAGCAACTGGATCCAATACTCCCAGGTGATTCTGATGCAAGTGAAAGGTGAAAAGCACTGATACAGACAGAGGAAGAATTGGGGTTGACTTATTGGAACCTTAGATATCAGTGGTGATTATGACAATAAATGAAGAGCTGTGGAAATGAATCTACTGTGAGAATTTAATTTCCTAGATTTTCATTGTAAGGTGATAGTAATTTGAAAAGAGAAGTGATATATTAAGAGTGGATGAGTTCTGTAACAGGATAAGACAAGCATAGGCAAGGTGCCTAAGACTTAAAGTAGAAGGAAGAGATGTCACACAGGGGTACGGAAAAGATGGAGCGACATTAGAGGACATCAATAGTACAATGTCATGGGAGCCAGGCATGTGGGTGAGGTGATGGTTCCCAACAAACTATGCCAGAACTCACGGGCAGGTAATGTAGATTCAGCATTGAGATTAGAACACTGGATGTTACCAATACCTCGAGAAAGAATGTGTTGAGTGAACTGAAGATGCTTAGTCAGGGAAATATAGAAATTGTACCTGGAATGGGGAGATCCCAGGGATTGAGGTAACGCCTTTGGGATGGGGGTGGAGGGGCTTATAGAGGAACAGAGACAGAGGTCAGCACACTCAGTAAGGAGAAGACGCAGAGAAGACCAGATCTTGCCTGGACCAATCATGCTGAAGGTGTCCCAAGAAGAGTGCTCTGTGATTGTCAAGGTGCCTTCTAGAGTTCTTATAACTCTGGAAGCCATAGATGTCCTGGAAATCCTCAGCACAGGAAACCCTGTTTACAATTAAATTACAACCTGTTTGAGTGAAGCTGCATCTCAAGTGGTGTGAAGGGCAAAAGTCAGTGCATAAAGGTGAAAATTGAGTACCCTCAAAATTACCATTTTAATATTTTAAGAAGCACCGAAGTAGAGACCAATTTTTCAGCTGCCAAAAAGCTATAAGCAAAGTGCCAATTTTTTCATCAGTGTTAAGATAGTTCACTGTTCCTTCTTTTATGCAATGAAGTAGTTATCTTGCATTTTTCTACCTACATTTTATTTTTTAATGCACATTAAATTAATTTAAAATATATAAAATAGAACTTGTATGCATCAGAGTTAGAAGTTCACACTATAAGAACCCCATGGACATTAGGGCTAACGTATGGAATAGTAGAATCATCATTGTCATTTCACACTCACTTGGGGACATATTTTTGCTCATTGAATGGAATAGGCAGTGTATTTGACAACCCTATTTTTTTTCTTTTTTCTTAAATTTATTTATTACACTTTAAGTTCTGTGGTACTTGTGCAGAATGTGCAGGTATGTTACACAGGTATACCTGTGCCACGGTGGTTTGCTGCATCCATCACCCCGTCATCTACATTAGGTATTTCTCCTAATGCTATCCCCTCCCCAATCCCTCCACACCCTGCTATCCCTCCCCTAGCCCCTTCCCCCAACAACAGGCTCTGGTGTGTGATATTCCCCCTCTCTGTATCCATGTGTTCTCATTGTTCAATACCCACTTATGAGTGAGAACATGCAGTGTTTGGTTTTCTGTTCTTGAGACAGCCCTATTTGTCTAAAGTGTTGTCTTCCCTTACTTTCTGATATACACAGATACACTCCCACAAGAACACACACCAACTTAAATGTGAAGATGACTAACTCCACTGTCCTTCCTTTAGTCCATAGTTTCACAATCCTATCCTCATATTCCCTCAGAACTCTAAAATTAAAACTACCCAGACTTGGTAATTCATTTTTACCACTTTGATAAAATGATGGAGGATGCCCAGAGCTATGCTGATAAGAGAGCCCTGATCTTATATGTCTATGAATGTGGAATGTTCCTGTCTCTATCAAAGCACAACATTGACAAGAGCCAAATCTGGAGTTCCTTAAATTATCTAAGCCCTCCCTCCCTCTGATCTCCCCAAAACCAACTCTGCTTAGAATAGGCCCATGACTTTTCTCACCTACCCAATATGGCCCACAGCAGGCTAATCAGGGGTCTACCTTCCCCCCATTCAAGCAGTCTGCGGAGTGCACCCTTGACATCCTTATTGCGGAGGCTGTACACAAAAGGGTTGGCCAAAGGTGTAATGGCAGTATACATTACTGAAGCCACCATGTCCTGATGCTGAGAGTTCTGGGAGGGAGGCTGGAAGTAGACCCAAATGATGGTGCCATAGAGGAAACCAACCATGGTGAGGTGGGATCCACAGGTGGAGACTGCTCGGCGGCGACCAGCAGCTGAAGGCAAACGTAGAATAGTGGCCCCAATTCGAACATAAGAGAGTACAATGAGGGCACAGGGGCCCAGCATAAGGAAGCCACCCTCAAGGAATATGGCCAGCTCATTAGAATGTGTGTCAGAACAAGAGGCTCGAAGAAGTGGCCGGTGGTCACAAAAGAAGTGAGGAAGGTTAACGTTGCCCCTAGTATCTCCAGTCCAGCAAAGGGGCAGGACAAGTCCCACATGCAGCATGGTGTGCAGTATGGACACTACCCAGCTCAAGGCTAGTAAGCAGGCACACCGTTGGTGATTCATTACCAAAGCATAGTGCAGGGGGTCACAGATGGCCACATAGCGATCCAGAGCCATGACAGCAATGACAAGTGTATCTGTAACCCCAAATGCATAGAAGAAAAAGAACTGAGCCAAGCAGCGGGCAGCAGGAATGGTTGGGTAATCAGAGACCAGATGGGCCAGCAACTGGGGCAGCGTGACTGTGGATAACCCCATGTCTATCACAGAGAGGCCACGAAGCAGATAATACATGGGTGAGTGGAGTCTGGAATCCTGGGAGATGAGCAGCACCAGTGTCACATTCCCCAATATAGTGGTCAGGTAAACAGCCAGGAATAGGAAGAAGAGAAGAGTGTGGGAGATGCTAGCTCTCGAGAACCCAAGGAGCAAGAAGACCGGAGAGTGTGAAGCATTAGGGGCACAGCTCATGATGAGTGATGGTCAGCCTGCCTGAAAGACAGTTTAAGTCAAAAAGAAACTCATGGGTCAGATGTTAGGTATCATAACATTTCTATTTAATTCCATTATATTACTCAAGATCATTAAAGACCTAGACTCAACCTTGACCATCTATGCTCCCTCTCTAAGGTCTAGGATTTCACTCCCTTAATGTATTTATTTTCTCCTTTATTTCTTCCTTTTCACTCACACTAGTGGTTGTTCCATCTAATTCACAAGCCCTACTAAGGTCCCTCCCACAGTGAAAAACTCTTCATTCATTCTTGTCTTTTCATCCAACTATTTATCTTTTTCCAGTGGCAGACTTTGTGAAAGAATTAGCTATACTCACTGTCTCCAGTTCCTTATCTTCCATTCCCACCTCACTCCATTGCAATCCTCATGATTTCTTCTCTCTGAACCTGTATGGAAAATAAGATACTATTAAAACACATACCATATAAAGAAATAGTTCTTTTGACACAGCTGACTTTTTTACATTTCCTCTAAGACCTGGAGCAAGACAAGGATGTCCACTTTTACCACTCCTATTCAACATAGAAGTTCTAGCCAGAGAAATTCGACCAATGAAACACATAAAAGCCATCCAAATTGGAAAAGAGGAAGGCAAATTATCCATGTTTGCTGATAACATGATCTTATATTTAGAAAAACCTAACAACTACCAAAAAACTATTAGATGTGATACTGCTTTAGAATGTCATGAAATTACTTATTGTTTCTCTTTATTCCCAATTAGTTAATGGCATAATCATTATCATCTGCCTGATGCACAAACAAAAAACTGAAGGAATTACTCTTTTCTCCCATATCCAATCACTCCTTACCTTCTATGTTTTCCCTTAAATACATTCTTTGCTATCCATTCTTTGCCACTACAACTATTTAAGTTTTAACATCTCTAACCAATACTAATTTCTACCACTTCATTATTGGTTTCTCTACTTATCTCTCCTGATAGGTCTTCTATACTAATACCAGAATAAAACTTTCAACATGTGACTCTGTGTTTAAATAGTCAGGGACTTTAGGATAAAATCCAAATGACTTAATTTGTCTTGTATGGAACTTTCATTATTAGTACCTAACTTCTTTTAAGATTATACTGAGTGACATACCCAGTGTTTTTGTTTTGTTTTTGCTTTTGCTTTTTTTAGACAGAGTCTTGCCCTGTTGCCCAGGCTGTAGTGCAGTGGTGTGATCTTGGCTCACTGCAACCTCCGTCTCCCGGAGTCAAGCAATTCTCCTGCCTCAGCCTCCCAAGGATCTGGGACAACAGGCACACGTCACCATGCCCAGCTCATTTTTGTATTTTTAGTAGAGATGGGTTTCACCGTGTTGGCCAGGCTGGTCTCAAGCTCCTGATCTTGTGATCTGCCTACCTCAGCCTCCCAAAGTACTAAGATTACAGACATGAGCCACCAGGCCCAGACCCAATGTTTTAAACTAGATATATATTTTTTAATTCTCAAACATGATAAGCTCTCACACCCCTCTACATCTTTCTATTATTTTGAGAATTTGGGCTTTCTGAAATATGAGTTACATAATACAATCATACACACACACCCACTCAACACAGATAGAAATTTAGAGAAAATATAATAGTTGTACTTTAAAAATCACAACTGAACTTTCAAGAATGTAAAGGAAATACAAGAGTCTATAATCAAAGATGAATATGAAAAATTAGTATCTAAAAACTGTGATGGCAGAGGTAGTGATGGCAGGTGGGAGGTGGCCAGTAGGTTCAAGGGCATAACATCAGTCTTCATAGTCCACAGGCTTGATTAGTAATACCCATGTGGAACAGGAGATGAGAACTTAAACCGTATGAGGCAGGAGATAGAGACTACCACATAAATTCAGGACATTCAAAAGGCTAAACTTTCAGTGAAAGGGTTAACAAACAGGAAACACACACACACACACACACACACACACACACACACACACGTACACACACACGGGCTATGTGAGAACAAACGAAAATTTAGATCTCTCAGCCTAGACTACATCGAAGGAAAAGTGTTTCCTATGAGAATGCAGTTATGGATCTGTACCATATAAGGAGTGGGTAATGCTACTTTACAAAATACATATAATTCTAGAACACTCAAAATAAAAAAAATTAACATAAAAATTATCCTCATACAGGTAAAAGCATTGGAGTACCTTATAGAAGTGAACATAAAACTTCTCAGAGATTTATAGACTCTAGACTGTACAGGAATCCCACAAATGGAAACCCACCAAAGATGAGCTCACAATTCAAAATTACGAAAGACACATAATATCTATTTATTATGAAGACATTCATCCGTCAACAAATAATGTGATTTAATCTCCTGTTAAATGTCATAAAATTAACCAACCTGTTAAGGATTATACATTATGTTTAAAGTACTTAGAATCTAAGAGAGAAAATAAAGATTATAAGAAAGAAGGTATCAAAAAGATAAAACATATTTTTGAAGACCCAAAAAGAATTACTAGAAAATAAAAATGTTCACATTCAAATGAAAAACTTAATGGATGGGTTAGAAGTGGCTGAAGAGAGAAGTTAGTTCTTTTTAAAAAAGAAAAAATTATTTCCATAGGTTTTGGGGAAACAGGTGGTGTTTGGTTACATGAATAAGTTCTTTAGTGATGATTTGTGAGATTCTGGTGCACCCATCACCTGAGCAGTATACGCAATACCCAATTTGTAGTCTTTTATCCCTTATCCCCCCTCTGGCCCCTTCCCCCAAGTCCCCAAAGTCCATTGTATCACTTTTTTGCCTTCACATCCTCATAGCTTGCCTCCTACTTATGAGTGAGAACATTCAATGTTTGGTTTTCCATTCCTGAGTTACTTCACCTAGAATAATTGAGAGAAATTAATTCTAAGAAAAATACCCAGAAGACAGTACAAAGTGACCAAGATGTAGATAATATGAAGGGGGTTTGTATCAGTCCATTTTCACCCTGCTGATAAAGACACACCTGAGACTGAGAAACTTACAAAAGAAAGAGGTTTAATGGACTTACAGTTCCGCATGGCTAGGGAGACCTCACAATCATGGCAAAAGGTGAAAGGCACATCTCACATGGGGCCAGACAAGAGAAGAGAGCTTGTGCAGGGAAACTCCCCTTTATAAAACCATCAGACCACGTGAGAATTATTTATTGTCATGAGAACAGCACAGGACAGACCTGCCCCTGTGATTCAATTACCTCCCACCCAGTCCCTCCCACAACATGTGGGAATTCAAGATGAGATTTGGGGTGGGGACACAGCCAAACCATAACAAGAGTTAAGAATTTCAGGGAACAAAATAAGAAGACCCACTATATATCAAATAACTCCAAGGAAAAAAACTGGATATCTACATACAAAAGAATGGAATTGGACCCTTATCTTACACCGTTCACTAAAATTGACTGAAAATGGATCAAGACCTAAACATAAGACCTGAAACCATAAAATTCCAAGGAGAAAATACAAGGGGAAGACTCCTTGACATTGGTTTTGGCAATGATTTTCTGGGTATCACACCAACGCTCAGACAACAAAAGCAAAAATAAACAAGTGAGACTACATCAAACTAAAAAGCTTCTGCACAGCAAAGGAAACAAGAATGAAAAGGCAGACTGGGAGAAAATATTTGCAAACCATATATCTGATAAGGGGTTAATATCCAATATTAAATATGCTTTAAAACTTATACTCAACAGCAAAATAATATCAATAATAACCAGGTTTAAAAATGGGCACAGAGGCCAGGCATGGTGGCTCATGCCTATAATCCCAGAACTTTCGGAGGCTAAGGCACCTGGATCACTTGAGGCCAGGAGTTTGAGACCAGCCTGGCCAACATGGCAAAACTTTGTCTCTACCAAAAATACAAAAATTAGCCAGGCATGACAGCACATACCTGTGGTTCCAGCTACTTGGGAGGCTGAAGCAGGAGAATTGCTTGAACCCAGAGGCAGAGGTTGCAGTGAACTGAGATCACACCACTGCACTCCAGCTTAGGTGACAGAGTGAGACTGTGTCTCAATAAGGGTTGGAGGGGGACACAAAGAATCTTTATTAGTCCATTTTTACACTGCTATAAAGAAATGCCTGAGACTGGGTAATTTATAAAGGAAAGAGGTTTAATTGACTCACAGTTCCACACAGCTGGGGAGGCCTCAGGAAGCTTGCAATCACAGAAGGCAAAGGAGAAGCAAGTACCTTCTTCACAAGGCAGGAGAGAGAAAATGCAGGGGAAACTGCCACTTATAAAAAAAAACCATAACATCTCCTGAGAACACACTATCACGAAACCAGCATGGGGGAAACCACCCCCATGATCCAATCACCTCCCCACCAGGGCCCTCCCTTGACATGTGGGGATTACAATGGGAGATGAGATTTGGGTGGGGACACAGAGCCAAACCATATCAGAACCTGAATAAATATTTCTCCAAAGATATAAAATAGCCATAGGTATATGAAAGTGTGCTCAACATCACTAATAATCAGGGAAACAAAAAATCACAATGAGATAGCTAGCACCTCACACCTACTAGGACAGTTATTATGCAAAATAACAAGAAGGAATAACAAATGTTGCCAAGGATGTGAAGGAAAGGGAACACCTGCACATTGTTGGTAGGAATGTAAACTGGTGCATCCATTATGGAAAACAGTACAGAGGGTCTTCAAAAACAGAACTACCAGGTGACCCAGCAATCCCTCTCCTGGATATATACCCAAAGGAAAATAAATCAGCACCTCATAAAGATATCTGCATTCCCATGTTCACTGCAGCATTACTCACAATGGCTGAAATATGGAAACAACCTAAGTGTCTTTTAATGGACAAATGGCTAACAAAATTGTGGAATATTATTTAGCCTTTTAAAAGGAAAAGATTCTGCCCTTTTTTGTGATAACATGGATGAACCTGGAGGATATTAAGTGAAATAAGCCAGGCACAAAAAAAAACCATACTGCATAATGTTACTTTTATGCAGAATCTTTTAAAATGCTAAATACATAGAAACAGTGACTAGAAGGGTGATTAGCAGGAGTGGGGGGAGGGGAGGGAATGAGCAGGTAGAGGTCAAAGGATACAAAGTTAGTTTTGTAGGATGGATGTCTAGAGGTATAAAGTACAGCATGAGGACATATTAATATTGTATTATATACTTCTATCCTGGCAATTTGCCAAGAGAGTCGATTTAAGATATTCTTACCACAAAAAAATAGGTAACTATGTGAGATAATGGGTATGTTAATTTGCTTAACTGTTGTAACCATTTCACTATGTATGTATACATTAAAACATTATGTTGTACACTTTAAATATACCCAATAAAAAATAAGTCCAAGATTAAGTACATGAGAAAATAGAGAAGAGGTAATATTGAAGAGACACAAACTGAGAATTCGCCAGACTTAATGAAGGAAATGAATCCTCAGATTGAAGAATCACAGTAACAACCAAACAAGATAAATTTTTAAAATTCCATACAAAGAGGTTATATTAAAAGCAACAAGAAACAAAAGAACAGTTACCTACAGAGGAAAGACAAGTAGACCGACAAAAGATTTATCAGCAATAAGAGATTCTAGAAAATTAGGAAATAATGTTTCCAAAGTGCTGAGAGAAAATAATGATGAAACTCAAATTCTATATCCCTTTAAACTATTGAAAAAATAAAAAACAGTTTTACACATGCTATTTTCTCTTTCATGGAATGTCCTCCCATCCTCTTAGGGTCCAAACTTAGGGCCACAATCTAACAAGTGAAAAGCTGCTCGCATTGATGGTCTCAGTCAGGCTTCATATCTACCCGGAGACTTCGCCAAGTCCCTGCGCAGTCATTTTAGTAGAGCACTTTTCGCTTTTCAAGTAACTTTATAAATATTGACTTGTCTATCTCCGAATGTACACTGTTAACCACTTGAATGTGTGTGTATGTGTGTGTATACACACATGCATATACATATGAACATATGTAGATACATACACATGCATGCATATGTACAAATATATACTGGCCAGGAACAGTGGCTTATGCCTGTAATCCCAGCACTTTGGGAGGCTGAGGTGGGTGGATCACCTGAGGTCAGGAGTTCAAGACCAGCCTGGCCAACATGGTGAACCCCGTCTCTACTAAAAATACAAAAATTAGGCGGGCATGGAAGCAAGTGACTGTAATCCCAGCTACTTGGGAGGCCGAGGTAGGAGAATTGCTCGAACCTGGAAGGCGGAGGTTGCAGTGAGCCGAGATCATCCCATGGCACTCCAGCTTGGGCAACAAGAACAAACCTCTGTCTCAAAAATAAATAAATGTACACATATATAAATGTACACATATATAGGTATATAAATGTACACATGTATACATAAATATACATACATTTATCACTGACTTCCTAATACCTAACAAAGAGCTGGGGAATGAGTGGGTGCTCGTTAAACATTTGTTAACTAAACAAAAGAGATTTTCTACTAAAGGGCAGTAGTCTAGAAGTTAAAACAAAGGATTTGGAGTCAGGCTTACCTGGAGCTTCACTCCATATCTGCCACTTATTAATTATGTGATCTAAAGCAAGTTATGTTTTCTCATCTGTCAAATGGGGACAAAATTTCTCATAAGGTGGAGAAGATTAAAGGAGAACACATCTTCTGTTAAGAGAGTATTTTTGGAAGAAGCTGAACTTTGTAGAGCCAAAGCAGGAAGTAACTTTTTTTTTTTCACGTGACTGCTTTTGAAAACTCTCATTTTTAGGTATTAAAATTCCAACACATTAGAATATAAAAACTTTAATTCTCAAGCAATTTAAACTGTGCTTTCTTTCCCAGCAGGATTTATATTTTCATCCAGAAACCTGCATTAGGGAAAGAAGAATGTGACTGTCTTCATTACTGCACCATCTTATCCATCCTTTCCTGTCTCTGGCTATTGCAGTATTGAAGAAGGGAAATGGAAAGTAAGGTCTCATTGAGTGACAGAGTTGGTAGAATTTACAAACACTGACTCTTTTCTCTTATGGAGCACACTGTTCCATTTGAGACCACCTACAGAGCTGGGGAATGAGTGGGTGCTCGTTAAACATTTGTTAACTAAACAAAACATTCTTCCCAGATAAGACTAAGTCAAACCCTGTCTGATCCCTTAGAGTCCCCTCCCTTACATTGGACATATGACTGCACCCTTCTGAGATTCTTCTAGGATTGCCTTACTCTAGCAAGAAATTCTCTTAGGTAGAATGATTTTCAAGATGATGCAGCTCATGTACCATCCTTGGGTCCAAGGAAAGTTAGTCTAAGGAAAACTCATACATTTTTATCCCAACAAATTTGATAAATGCAGTCTTCTCTAACTTTCTCCATGCACTGGCAGGCGTTGAACTTGGCCACTCCCTCAAGCTTTCGTTAAGGCTTTAAGTAACATTTTGCAATGCAGTCTTAGTTTGCAAACATGTTTTCTTAGACTATCTTTTCATTACCAGTTTCTAACTGAGTAGCATTCTAGTCAGAGAATTTAATCTCTGTGAGGTTAGTTCTTTGAAGTTTTTTAAGATTCTTTTTGTGGCCTGATATGCGGCTAAATGGACATGCAGATACATAAATGGACAGTCCCCAACAAACTAACAATTTGTAGAAATTGTGGTATATAACAGTGATGGTATTCTTTGGTGATGAAGAATAGGTAATTCAGTTAAGTATTGTGCTATAACTGTACATATATATTTTAATTTGTGTTTTATTCACACTATACAGCATTTGAAATCAAAACAATATGCATGAAGTGTAAAACTCTAAGACAATGTTAGCTGCGAAAGGTCAGTTGCAAAATGATAGAAAAGTATAACAATAGATATAAAGTTTTAAAACATGCAAGAGAATTGTGCCATTTTTATAAAACATATATGGTGAAATTCTAAAAACATGCATAAGAATAATAAATAGTTTATTTAGGATAGTAGGTTTCTTAAGGAAAAGAAGAAAGAGAAGCACCTTGGGCTTTAATTGTATCTATAGCAGCCAATTTTTTCAAGGTAAGAACCGAAACAAAAAAGGCAAAATATGAGTTTTGTTAAAGTTGG
Organism: Ateles fusciceps; assembly: GCA_036589455.1. NCBI lineage: Eukaryota > Metazoa > Chordata > Mammalia > Primates > Atelidae > Ateles > Ateles fusciceps. Next base: position 22,083,530 of record JAZHEH010000952.1, read on the forward strand.
GTGTTTAGTATATGTAGTTCATTGTTTTGGTCCCTATGCATTTTTCTATACTGTGAAGCTTTTCCTATTAAAAATAAAAACAATAAAGGCAATGGTAGCAATGGAAATATCAGAACTTTTATTTTGTAGTAGTTTGTATTTTTGATCCAAGATTAAGCATATCTTTCTAACTCAAAATAACATCCATATCACACATTCAGCACCAGGACACTCAAGCTAGTACATTATGGAGAACCCAGAATTAGGTAATATCTATCTTAGAACTAAGATAATCAGAGATTTATCTCCAAAACAATTTGCCAAGACCTTATGGAAAAAGAAAAGGTCACAATACATGTGAATTATAATCATCAGGCCTATGCACTTGAGCTACAAAGTTTCCTTAGATGGTCTTTCCCTGACCCCAGGTGGGACCCATGTTTCCAATTATCATTTCTGGTTCTCTGTCTCATTATAGTAAGTTCTACAGCGAGTTTCTCATGGCAGCTTTTAGTTTGAGCTGATTGAAGGGATCTAGACCTGGAGAAAAACTTAGCACAGAGCCCTGGAATCGAAGGGAGAAATCTTCAGCAAGACTAAGAGATGGAAGGCTCATAACTGACTATATTTCCCCAGCCTCAGAAGACCAAAATTTAGCTAATAATAATCTTTGGTTTATACTACACTACATTAGTTCAATTGTAACTTGCTTACCTGCTTACTCCTTTGGTTTTAAATATTATTATAAACACACATTTACTGTCCAACAAAGAAATGAGAGCATTGATAATAATTCATATCTACTTAGATAGATCTTTGTATCACCTCCCACTGTTACCACCCACCCCTGCTTAAGGTAACCAACCTCTGAAATATTGGGTTAATCATCCTCTTGCTCTTGTTAATAGGTTTATATATGATATACATCCATGATGGGACATTAAGACACATCATACAAAGACCCTGCCATAAAGAATCCATAGCATGGAGAGAAAGAATAAACATTAGATGCCAAACAGTATAACAAAGTGATATAATAAATATAAGCTAAGGGGCTTGTGAAGCTTATCTGGAGCTGGTCCCATTTCAGCCTTAGGTGACGTCAGGTATGGGATGAGGTCATGAAAATATTCCTCAGTAGGTAAGAAAATCATAACAGCGTATACTACATAAAAGCACTTCGGGCTGAAATAAAAACTTCCCCTCCATGTTACTCAAAAAACAGCCGACTTTCTGAATAATAATGGTGAATGTGACATAATGTGTGTGTGCATATATGTGTATATGTGTGTATAAGCTCTATATATGTGGCAAAGTTTCAAAAAATAATTATTGAAAGGTAGAATTTACTCTTGAGTATTTCTCCTAAACTTTCCTTTCTAAAGTTTCACATTTCCAAAAATTACTGTGTGACTTTCTTCAAGAGATAACTGAAAGGCACAGCAAGAGTTAAAGACATAGAAATAAAGACACAGTGGAGGAAAGGACAAATGCAATAGAAAACAAAGAAGTCAAAGTGGTGGGGAAAGAGTAAGAATGGAAATGCAGGGTGGAAAGAAAATGCAAACTGAATGTCAGAATTAAAAGAGCATAAGGACTCATGGAAGCAGAGAGTAGAATGGTGGTTCCTGGGGGCTAGGCGGTGGGGAGAGGTCATCAAAACATACAAAATTTCAGTTAAATAGGAGGAATAAGTTCAAGAGACCTTTTATACATGGTGACTATAGTTAGCAACAATGTATTCTTGAAAATCGCTGAGAGTATATTTTGTAGGCTCATCACAAAAAAATAAATACGTGAGATAATGCACATGTTAATTAGCTCAATTTAGCCATTTCACAATGTATGCAAATTTCAACATCATGTTGTATAATATAAATCTATACAAATTTTGTCAACAAAATGTATAATTTTTAAAAAGAAAGATGAAGAAGAGAGAGCAGCATAATTGTGGATTAGAATAAAGAAAATGATTAGGGCAGAGATAATGAGCAGAAATAAAGATTTTCCGGAAAAGAAGAAGGGCACATAGATGACGAATGAGAGAAGAGTGGGAATGTGAACCAAGTAGAAGGAAAGCAGAAAACAGGTGGTTGTGGAGTGGTGTAAAGGAAAGAGAAACGAAGGCAGGTATGAAAAAAAGAACATCAAGAATAGGAACATAAGAAAGGATAGAAAAAGAGAGGGTAGAATGAGAAGAGGGAAGGGAATGGCAGTGAGGGCATAAAGGAGAAAAGATAGTGTTGAACAGGAATGTATCCAGAGTGAGAGACAGGTTATTGATAGAGAAAGACAATAATCTGTCAAGGAAAAACAGGTTGGAGAATGAAGGTTAGTCCCCCACCCACATATTCACCTGGCAAGAAAGGACTGCTCTGACTCTGGATTGTGTGGCTCCGGGCTCCTCTTAAACCTCGGAGATCTGGCCATGGTGCTGAAGGACAGACACTCAGTGAACTGAGCTGGAAGTCAGGGCTGGTGAGGCTAGGTGAGATTTAAGGGTTGTGGAACCCTCAAGAGCTTTCCTCTAGAGCCACCTGGGGGGGACTGGGGAAGGTCAGATACAATGCCACCTCACAGATGAAGCAAGCATTGACATACTCTCAAGGGAAGGTTAAAAGTACCACAGGTCTGTGCCAATGTCTTCATGCCACTGATCCTGTTGGGCTAGAGAAGTCAACTCCAATCAATGCCCAGGTACCCCAGATGACAAACATTTGTGTATCATCACCCTAATCACTAACACAGTTATCACTTTATCTTCTTCCTATGAAATAAGTAAATCATGATGTAATGGCCTAAAGCAGTGTTTTGGAGACAAATAAAACTGAATATAATTCTGGGCTATAACACTTATACATTCTGTGAATCAGGCAATTACTTAACACCGCTGACCTCTAGTCTACTTATATGTAAAGTGCTAATGACATCTAATGTTTTATAAAAGATTGTTGTAAGGACTAGAATATTTTACCTAAAGTGTCGCGTATTGTGCCTGCCATGCAGTAAAAAGCCCAAGTCATAATTGTTTTTGTTGATAAAAGAATGGGGGTGTGGGGCCGGGCGTGGTGGCTCACGCCTGTAATCCAAGCACTTTGGAGGCCAAAGCAGTCAGATCACCTGAGGTTGGGAGTTCAAGATCAGCCTGACCAACATGGTGAAACCCCATCTTAAAAAAAAAAAAAGAATGGGGGTGTGGGCAAGATGGCAGAATAGAAGCCTATACCAATTGTTCCTCCCCCACCACCCTCCCTGGAAAACCTAATTTTAAAAACTATTTGCGCACAGAAAAGCACCGTCACAAGAACCAAAAATCAGGTGAATAGGCACAGTACGTGGTTTTAACTTCATATCATGGAAGGGCATTGAGAAAGGCAGGAGAGACAGTCTTGAATCTCTGATGCCACTCCTCCCTGACCCCCCAGCAGTGGCCATGATGCAAGGAGAAAGAATACATGCACTGTGGGGAGGAAGAGCACAGCAACTGGAGGACTTTACACTGAACTCAGTGCTGCCCTGTCATAGCAGAGAATAAAGCCATGCTGGGCTCAGCTAGTGCCTGCCCAGGAATGGAGTATTTGGACCAGCCCCAGCCAGAGAGGGAATCATTATCTCAGCAGTGAGAACCTGAGTTTCTCAGCAAGCCTTGCCACCATGGGCTGAAGTGTTCTGGGGTCCTAGGTAAACTTGAAAGGCAGTCTAGGATACAAGGACTGCAATTCCTAGGTAACCCCTAGTGCTAGCCTGGGCTTAAAGCCAATGAACTAGAGTGGCACATGACCCAGTGAGACATTAGCTGGTACAGCTAAGGGAAGGCTGGAACCATACCTCCTTTAACTCCAGGCAGTGCAGCTTGTAGTAAAGAAAGTGCTCCTTCCTTCTGCTTAAGGGGAGGAGAATGAAGAGTAAAGAGGACTTTGTCTTGCATCTTGGATACCAACTCAGCCACAGTAGGATAGAGCATTGGGCAGAGTTGTAAGGCCCCCATTTCAGGCCCTCGCTCCTGGATGGCATACCCTTGGCCAAAGGGAGCCTACTGTTATGAAAGGAAGAACCTAGTCCTGGCAGGATTCATCATCTGCTGACTAAAGACCCCTGGGGTCCTGAATAAACACCAGCAATACCCAGGAAGGTCACTGTGGGCCCTAGGCTCTGAGACATGCTGGCTTCAGAGGAGACCTAGCATATTCCCAACTGTGGTGGCTATGGTAAAAAGTTCCACTTGTTTGAGAAAATCGGGGGAAAAGTAAACGGGACTTTGTCTTGCACCTTAGGTACCAGTTCAGCCACAGTGCGGTAGAGCAATAAGTAGGCTCTTGGGGTCTCCGAGTCTAGGCCTAGGTTCTTGGATAGCATTTCTGGACCTGCTCTGAGCTGGTGGGAGCCCACAGCCTTGAATGGTGAGTCTCAGGCCTAACAGGATTCACCACAAGCTCATAGAAGAGCCCGTGGGCTTTAAGGGAACCTTGGCAGTTTCCATGGCCTGGCAGAAGCTCCCATGGACCAGTGGTAGTGGTGGCCACAGGAAGAAATTTCTCTGCTGTCATAACGGGAGGAAGTGCCAGAAAGGACTTTGTATTGTGGTTTGAGTGCCAACTTAGCCACAGTAAAATAGAACATTAGGTAAATTTCTAAGCTTTTGGATTCCAATCCCTGGCTTCCAGACAGCATCTCTAGACATGCATGGGGCCTGGGCAATCTTGCCATCCTGAAGGGAAGGGCCTTGGGCAAGGCCCAGTGCTGCGCTGGCTTCAGGTCTGACCCAGCATAGTCCCAGTGGTGGTAGCCACAATGGTGCTTGCATTACCACACCCCCAGTTCTAAGTGACTCAGCAAAAAAGAGAGACACTCCATATGTTTGGGGGAAAGTAAGAGAAAAGAATAAGCATCTCTGCCTAGTAATCCAGAGAATTCTTGCAGATATTTTCCAAGACCACCAAGGTGATACCTTTATGAGTCTGTAAAAACCATACCATGATTGGTCTTGGGGCTCAAGTCCCTTAAAATACCTGGAAAGCTTTCCCAAGAACAGGCACAAACAAGTCTAGACTGTGAAGACTACAATAACTACCTGATTCTTCAATGCCCAGACACCAATGAACATCTACAAGAATCAATACCATCCAAGAAAACATGACTTCAGCAAATAAACTAAATAAGGAACCAGGGACCAATCCCAGAGAAACAGAGATATATGAACTTTAAGACAAAGAATTCTAAACAGCTATTTTGAGGAAACTCAAAGAAATTCAACATAACACAGAAAAGGAATTCAGAATCATATCAGATAAATTTCACAAAGAGATTGAAATAATTTAAAAGAATACCAGAACTTAAAGTATAATAAATACATTTTTTCAAAAACATCTGTGTGCACACGTATGTTCATTGCAGCACTGTTTACAATAGCAAAGACCTGGAACCAACCCAAATGCCCATCGATGATAGACTGAACAAGAAAAATGTGGCACATATACCCCCATGGAATACTATGCAGCCATAAAAAAGGATAAGTTCGTGTCCTTTGTAGGGACATGGATGAATCTGGAAACCATCATTCTCAGCCAACTGACACAAGAACAGAAAATCAAACACCACATGTTCTCACTCATAGGCAGGTGTTGAACAATGAGAACACATGGACACAGGGAGGGGAGCATCACACACTGGGGTCTGTTGTGGGGGGTTAGGGGAGGGGACAGCGGGGGGATGGGGAGGTTGGGGGGGGAGAGATAACATGGGGAGAAATGCCAGATATAGGTAAGGGGGGGGGATGGAGGCAGCAAACCACCTTGCCATGTATGTACCTATGCAACAATCCTGCATGATCTGCACATGTACCGCAGAACCTAAAGTACAATAAAATAAATAAAAACATGTGTATGCATGTGTATGCATAAAATGCTATATTGTTATTATGCATAAAAAAGAATCAAGCAGGAATTCAAAAATTGAAAAATACAATCCACATGCTGAAGAGTCTATCAGAGTCTCTTAATAGCAGAATTGATCAAGCAGAAGAAAGAACTGGTGAACTTGAAGATAGGCTCTTTGAAAACACAATCAGAGGAGATAAAAGAAAAAACAGAATGAAGCACACCATAAGATCTAGAAAATAGCCACAAAAGGGCCAATTTAAGAGTTTTGTCCTTAAAGAGAAGGTAGAAAGAAAGATAGAGATGGAAAGTTTATTCAAAAGGAAATTACCAGAGAACTTCCCAAACCTAGAGAAAGGTATCAACATTCAAGTACAAGAAGGTTATAGAACACCAAGCAGATTTAACCCAAGAAGACTACCCCCAAGGCATTTAATAATCAAACTCCCAAAGGTCAAGGATAAAGAAAGGATCCTAAAAGCAGCAAGAGAAAAAAAAATAACATAAAATGAAGCCCCAGTGCAACTGGAAGACTACTTTTCAATGGAAACCTTACAGGCCAGGAGAGAGTGGCAGGACATTTTTAAAGTGCTGAAGGAAAAAAAAAGTTTACCCTATTCTAGGGTATATACTTATTCTAGTATATCCAGTGAAAATATTCATTAAGCATGAAGGAGAAATAAAGATCTTCCCAGACAAATAAAAGCTGAGAGATTTTATCAACACAAGACCTGTCCTACAAGGAATGCTAAAAGGAGTTCTTCAATCTGAAAGAAAAAATATTAATGATCGAGAAGGAATCATCTGGAGGTACAAAACTCACTGGTAATAGTAAGCACAGACAGAGTAGTATAACACTATAATTGTGGTATGTAAACCTCCCTTAAGTAGAAAGACTAATGAACCAATCAAAAGTAATAACTACAACAACTTTTCAGGAAATAGGTAGTACTATAAGACATAAAAGAGAAAAAACAAAAAGTTAAAAGTGAGAGGACAAAGTTAGAGTGTAGCATTTTTATTCATTTTTGTGTGTGTGTGTTTGTTTATGCAATCAGTATTAAGTTGTCATCAGCAATCCCATTACTGAGTATATACCCAAAGGATTATAAATCATTCTATTATAAAGACACCTGCACACGTATGTTTATTGCAGCACTGTTCACAATAGCAAAGACTTGGAACCAACCCAAATGCCCATCAATGATAGACTGGATAAAGAAAATGTGGCACATATACACCATGGAATACTACTGCAGCCATAAAAAAGGATGAGTTCATGTCCTTTGCAGGGACATGGATGAATCTGGAAACCACCATTCTCTGCAAACTGACACAAGAACAGAAAATCAAACACTGCATGTTCTCACTCATAGGCAGGTGTTGAACAATGAGAACGCATGGACACAGGGAGGGGAACATTGCACACTGGGGCCTGGGGGCTGGGAGGCTAGGGGAGGAATAGCAGGGGGTGGAGGAATTGGGGAGGGATAGCATTAGGAGAAACACCTAATGTAGATGACGGGGTGATGGATGCATCAAACCACCACCATGGCACATGTATACCTATTTAACAAACCTGCATGATCTGCACATGTACCCCAGAACTTAAAGTATAATAAATAAATTTTTTAAAAAATAAAAATAAAATGATGAGTTGTAAGTGTCTACAAGCCTCATGGTAACCTCAAATCAAAAGACATGCAATGGATACACAAAAAATGAAGAGCAAAAGTTAAAGCATACCACCAGAGAAAATCACCTCACTGAAAGGAAGACAAGAAGGAAAGAAAAAAAAGAGAAGACCACAAAACAACCAGAAAACAAATTTTAAAATGGCAGGAGTAAGTCCCCACATATCAATAATAACACTGAATGTAAATGGTTAAACTCTCCAATCAAAAGACATAAAGTGGCTGAGTGGATGAAAAAAACACAAGACCCAATAATCTGCTGCCTATAAGAAATACAATTCACTTATAAAGACATACCTAGGCTGAAAATAAAGGGATGGAAAAAGATATTCCCTGCCAATGTAGACAAAAAAAAAGTGCAGGAGTAGCTGTATTTACATCAGACAAAATAGATTTCAAGACAAAAACTGAAGATGAGACAAAGAAGGTCATTACATAAGGACAAAAGGGTCAATTCAGCAAGAGGATATAACGATTATAAATATATATGCACCCAACACTGGAGCATCCAGATATATAAAGCAAATATTACTAGAGCTAAAGAGATCCCATTGCAATAATAGCTGGAGACTTCAACACCCCATATTCAGCACACCACTATAATTGTGGTGTGTAAACTTCTCTTAAGTAGAAAGACTAAATGATGAACCAATAGAAAATAATAACTACAACAACTTTTCAAAACATAGTACAATAAGACATAAGGAGAAACAACAAAAAATTAAAAAGCGAGAGGACAAAAAGTGTAGAGTTTTTATTCATTTTCTTTTTACATGTTTGTTTGTTTATGCTATCAGTGTTAGGTTGCCATAAGTTTAAAATGATGGGTTATTGGACAGATCTCCCAGACGGAAAATTAACAAAGAGACACTGGACTTAATCTGCACTATAGAACAAATTGACCTAATAGATATTACAACACATTTTATCCAATGGCTGCAGAATACACATTCTTCTCTTCAGCACAAAATAACATTAATACATATTAGCTAGTGTTTTATTGTCAGTACATTCTCATATTCCTTAGAACCTTTTCTGTCTCCAAGGAAAGTGTCTGTTTTCATCTCAGTCAATTTACAGCATGTATGACTACCTCTTTATCTTGGCCTGATCCCAAGTCCTCAGTCTAGCTGGCCTTAGTCCTGAGTGTCTGTTTGGTTACTTTGAACACAGTAATGCTGGGACTCCAGGTGGGTCCCACATTGTGAAAATTACAGCCTAGTGTCACAGGCATCCTCAGCTTGGAGCAGAGGTCTTTGACTTCCCCATTGTGATTATAGGGGTGTTGCGTTCTGTAAGAGACAACTTGAAGAACCAAGAGATGAAAGTTATTCACTTACATCCTTCTAATCTGCAGGGATTTAAGATAACTAATTAATATAATAAGGTTCAATTTTGGATCACTCCTTGATAAATCATCTGGAGCTGAAGTTGTCAAACTTGAGCATTATACAGACTATGTTAATATAAAAAAATAAAACTCCTGAGTTAACCTGTTTTATTTTAAAGCCAGTAGAATATATATAAACAGAAAATGCTAAGCCCTAATGAATGTATCAATATACGGATTTAACTCTAAAACTGTAATAAAGATACAAATTAAATAAAGCAAAGTGTTACAGACATACTTCAAAATAAGAAGACTAATTTATGGGACAGATGATGTGGTTTAAGTGAAACTAAATCAATAATGGTGGAGTTGAAAGTGAGGGTTTTAAATTTAAGTCCAGGTCTGAACCTAATCTCTTCCTGGTTTTTTACTTTGCCAAGACTATAAATAAACACAAATATTTAACAAAATGGCATTAACTAATTTCAAGCTTCTGTTTACTAGCTTCAGATAAAGCCAGATGTTTAGCCCAAATTTTCTAGCAGTCCATATAAAATTAATTTTAATGAATGTCAATTGACAACTTTTAAAAGAAAGTAGGTAAGTTGCAATATTATATTAATCTTTATTAAATAGTATCTGATACAGTTATTTCTGGAATCAGTAACTGGAAAACAGTATCTCAGTTTTCCCTCATGTCAGATATTGAAAAACGTTTCTAATTTTGGCCAAAATTTTCTGGCCAATGCTTAAATGAAATGAAACATCAGAAATGATGCATTTTGGGAGGCCAAGGTGACCACTTGAGGCGAGGAGTTGGAGACCAGTCTGAGTGACATGGTGAGACCTTTTTTCTTCAATAAAGAAATTTAAAAATTAGCCAGGCATGGTGGCACATACCTGTAGTCCCAGCTACTCAGGAAGCTGAGGCAGGAGGATCATTTGAGTCAGGAGTTTGAGGTTACAGTGAGCTATGATAGTGCCACTGCGCCCTAGCATGGGTGATAGAGCAAAGCCCTGATGTCTACATATCTGAAATAATTTCAAAAATAAACTCGCAACAAATAAAAATTGTTATAATTGTTTTTATTTTTCTGCAAATTGGAATGTACAAACTAGGAAATATCCCTTTCTTTGATAATAAACTAGTAAGTCCAGAAAAGTGAATGTGATGAGTTAGTTTCTCACACTAAATCATTTTCTTAAGATTGGATCAAAGTTTCAATGTCTTTAAAAAGTCAGTGTTATTTTGAGGTTTGGTAGTATAACGCCTCCAGCTTTGTTCTAAAAAAAAAGTTGATCTCAGAGAAGTACAAAGTAGAACAGAGGATACTAAAGTCTGGGAAGATTAGGAGGAAGGAAGGTAGAGAGATACTTGTTAAAGAATGAAAAATTGGCCAGGTGAGGTGGCTCAAGCCGGTAATCCCAGCACTTTGGGAGGCCGAGGCGGGCGGATCACGAGGGCAAGAGATTGAGACCATCCTGGCCAACGTGGTGAAACCCCGTCTCTACTAAAAATACAAAAATTAGCTGGCGTGGTGGCGTGCACCTGTAGTCCCAGCTACTCGGGAGGCTGAGGCAGGAGAATCACTTGAACCCGGGAGGTGGAGGTTGCGATGAGCCGAAATTGTGCCACTGCACTCCAGCCTGGCGCCTGGTGACAGAGTGAGACTCTGTCTCAAAAAAAAAAAAAAAAAAAAAAAGAATGCAAAATTACAGCTAGATAGGAAGAATTAGTTCAGTGTTCTACAGTACTACAGGATGATTGTAGTTAACAACGATACATTATGTAGTTTCAAATAGATATAAGGAGGATATTGAATGTTCCCAACACAAATAAATGACAAATGTTTGAGATGATGGATATGCTAATTACCCTGATCTGATCACTATACATTGTACATATTGATCATAGTATGTACCCCAGAAATATGAAAAACATATCAATTACCATGGCAATTGCAGCAAAAATAACATAAAAGTGAGATCACCTAATTTTAAGGTTGTTAAGGAACTCTAGGTACCATTAAAATGGTTTGTCCCAAAGTAAACATGAAATAATTATCCAACATTCTTCATAATATATCTGATAAACATTTTAAGTTTAAAGACTAAACTCTTAAAATCAAAACGTATTTCATAAAATGTCTTTAGTGCTGACTTTTCTAAATGTAATTTTGTTTTGTTAATTGCATAGCATACATAGTGAGACCATGTGCTCTGGAGTGAGGTTGCCTGGTTGAATCCTGGCTCATCCACTTACTAACTTTGAGAAAGTTACTCAAATTTTTGTGCCTCGGATTCCCCATTTGCAAAAAAGAAATAAGAATAATGCCTACCTGATAGGATTATGAGGACAATAAAGTGACTTGATACTTATAAAGCACATAGAAGAGTTCATGGTTCATAAAAAGTACTTTATAAGGGTTTGTGAATAAATGAATTTTTTAAAGGCTGGAGAAAAGGGGGCAAAGTGCTATTGCTGCTAACCTTTCTGGGTGATGGAAACATGAGTGATTACTGTTTTCCTCTTTGTACTTTCTACATTTTTTTATTTCAAATTTCCACAAATAGAAAAACGAGGAAATAGTTCATTTGTTGAGTAACTACTACCTTGAACAAGGCATTGGATCAGCCACTTATGAGTGGAAACTGACTTTATTTTATATTCCGCTGTATCTCCAGCACCCAGCACAATTTCTAGCACATAATAAGCCTTTAATAAATGCATATGAACTAGTAAACTGAACAGAGCAATCAGATATTAATAGATGTGGTTATTGATCTCAAGGAGTATACAGTCTGGACAGCTTAACCTAACATGCTTTTTTGAATTAACAAGAAATAGTTTATATTTTTGGCAATATGCTTTATTTGGGAATTGTTACTCAGCATATAATATCTGAATCTTTTTGCTAGCATCATAAAAAAGCAATAGAGTGGCAGGTTAAGAGCACTGAATCAAGTGAGAGTTAAACAATCTGATGAGATGTTTCAAAACTGGTTCTGTTGCTTACTTGCTGTGCTACATTGGGTAGCTCACTACACCTCTCTGGGCTCAGATTCCTCAACTCTAAAGAAAATCAACCACCTACCTAATTAAGGTGATGAGATAAGTAAATGAGATATTACATCTGATTTGTTTAGCTGTGCGCCTAGCACGGGAGCAAGCACTCACAAAATTGTGGCTGTTTGGGATTTTAAAAATTAATATATTTTAGTAAAGACAGGGTTTTACCATGTTGGTCAGAATGGTCTTGATCTCCTGAGCTTGTGATCTGCCCGCCTCAGCCTCCCAAAGTGCTGGAAAAAATATTAAGCAATAAGACAAACAGATCAAGATATTGCATAGAATGGAAGTCCAAAGTGTTAAGTGGGGACAGAGACAAAACCATTTTAATTGGTAGTCATCAAGCAAAATGTCCTGGAGGAGGCTGAATTCAAGCCTTGCAGGTTAGGCACAGTAGATGAAGGAAACGATAAGCAAAGACACAATAGTCTAAATGGGTGAGGGGTAATGAGTCAGAAGAAATGAGATATCCTTGGATGGTGGTTGTACTGGGATGTGGGGAAGTTTGAGTCCTAATTTGGGAATTATGTCATACACACAAAGTGAGATGCCCCAAATGACCAGAAACATGGATTTCCATAAAACATAAAATATATGCCCCTAGTGGCTGGAGGGAGGAAAGAACAGGGAATTGCTCTTGAAGGAGAATATATTTTCAGTTATACAAGATGTATAAGTCCTAGAGATCTGCTATACAACATTTTTCCTATTATTAGTGATACTGTGCACTAAAAATTTGTAAAGAAGGTAGATCTCATGTTAAGTTTTCTTACCACAATAAAAGAAAAAATAAAAGAAATAAGACAGTAGAAACTTTATTCTTCTCATCCATTTGGCTCATCTATCAGAATCCCTCCCACATCAGGCCTCCACCTGCTTAGAGCCATCTATCTCTAGGAGGAAAACAAACATCACCTTAAATTTCAAGTAATGAAAGCAGGAGCCATTTCAAATACATGACAATCTGAGTTCTAGAATGGTTCCAGTGAGGAGTAACTTTCTTTTTTTTTTTTTTAATTGTAATTTAGGTTCTGGGGTACATGGGCAGATCATGCAGGATTGCTGCATAGGTACATACATGGCAAGGTGGTTTGCTGCCTTCATTCCCCCATCACATATATCTGGTATTTCTCCCCCTCATTACCCCCTCCCCACCATCCCCACCGAGATGTCCCTCCCCCTAGACCCCCCCTACTGACCACAATGTGTGATGCTCCCCCTCCCCTGTGTCCACGCGTTCTAATTGTTCAACACCCACCCATGAGTGATAACATACAGTGTTTGGTTTTCTGTTCTTGTGTCAGTTTGCTGAGAATGATGGTTTCCAGATTTATCCATGTCCCTATGAAGGACACAAACTCATCGTTTTTTAAGGCTGTGTAGTATTCCATGGTGTGTATGTGCCACATTTTCTTTATCCAGTCTATCGATGATGGACATTTGGGTTGGTTCCAGGTCACTGCTATTGTAAACAGTGCCGCAATGAACATACGTGTGCCTGTGTCTTCATAATAGAACAATTTACAATTCTTTGGGTATATACCCAGTAATGGAATTGCTGGATCAAATGGTATTTCTATTTCTAGGTCGTTGAGGAATGGCCACACTGTCTTCCACAATGGTTGAATTAATTTATACTCCCAACAGTGTAAAAGTGTTCCTATTTCTCCACATCCTCTCCAGCATCTGTTGTCTCCAGATTTTTTAATGATTGCCATTCTAACTGATATGAGATGGTATCTCAATGTGGTTTTGATTTGCATTTCTCTAATGACCAGTGATGATGAGCATTTTTTCATATGTTTGTTGGCCTCATCAATGTCTTCTTTTGCAAAGTGTCTGTTCATATCCTTCGCCCACTTTTGAATGGGTTTGTTTGTTTGTTTCTTGTAAATCTGCTTCAGTTCTTTGTAGATTCTGGATATTAGCCCTTTGTCTGAGGGGTAGATTGCAAAAATTTTTTCCCATTCTGTTTGTTGCCAGTTCACTCTAATGATTATTTCCTTTGCTGTACAGAAGCTTTGAAGTTTAATTAGATCCCATTTGTCTATTTTGGCTTTTGTTGCCATTGCTTTTGGTGTTTTAGCCATGAAGTCCTTGCTTATGCCTATGTCCTGAATGGTATTGCCTAGGTTTTCTTCTAGGGTTTTTCTGGTGTTACTTTCAAACAGATCCACACAATAAGCTAGAGTGAACAACCACTTTTTTGAAAGTTATTTTAACAATAAAAATATAGAATCTGGTTTGTTTAATGTTTGTATGTTATAACTGTCATAAAATAGCTATGTGTGTATGTGTGTGTGTGCGTGTGTGTGTGTGTGTGTGTGTGTGTGTGTCCTGGTGGCTTTCCTGAATGAGAAGCAAGGATCATACATAAGTAGACTTGAGGATGCTTCAGACAGAAGAGTAAAGATTCAAGGCCTGGGGTCTAAAGTCTTAACCCTATTAGTTATTATATTTTAAAGTTCTAAAAACAGTGTCTGACAAGGGGCTGCTTCTAAAGCTGGGAGATGGGAAAGTGACTGATGGCATAAGATGTTCTAGTTGTTTTAGATCGACAATCAATGAATTCTGAGAAAACAGTCTCCAACCCCATATGCTGTCTTTCAATGTAAACAGCACAGCTCTAAGGACAGGGGTCAGGAAATTTTGAGAGAGCCCCTCACTGTACATCACTGCCACTTAAGCCAGCCTCACACAGATGGGGTCTTTTTCACTCAAAGGATTTAGGTCAGGAGGGTGACTTCCAAGAGAGAGAGAGAGAGAGAGAGAGAGAGAGAGAGAGAAGAGAGAGAGATTAAGAGAAAAAGATTAGAGAGAGAGAGAGAGAGAGAGAGAGAGAGAGAGAGAGAGAGAGAGACAAGGCACTGACACTCCCCCAGGCTCCCTGGGGAAGAAATTCCAAAATTTTAGTAATTCTTGGTTTGTTTTCTGCTGTCTTCTCCATCTGAACTCCAGGGACTTCTTGATGATCTCAGAGGATGCTCCCTTGACAGAGGGTGGGGTCTATGAGTGTCTTCAATCTCCTTAGCATGCGGGAGGTCCAGAGGAGTCAGAAAGGAAAACCTTCAGCTTCACGATGTTTGAAAGCTTGCCTAGAATCAGGTGCCTTCTCTATGTAGTTTTTTAGGGAAGCATATTATATAATTGAGACCGGAATTGGGAAAAGAATTACACCAACACAGACAAGCATGCATCAACGATGACAATATTAGCATTTATGGGCTGGGCAACAAAATGAGATTCATGTTACATTAAAAGAAATGTTGACCAGGCATGGTGGCTCATGTCTGTAATCCCAGCCCTTTGGGAGGCTGAGGCAGGCAGATCACTTGAAGTCAGGAGTTTGTGACCAGCCTGGCCAACACAGCAAAACCTCATCTCTACTAAAAAATATAAAAATTAGCCAGGCGTGGTGGCATAAGCCTGTAATCCCAGCTACTCAGGAGGCTAAGGTGGGAGAATCATTTGAACCTGGGAGGCAGAGGTTGCAGTGAGCTGAGATTGTGCCACTGCATTCCAGCCTGGATGACAGAGCAAGACTTTGTCTCAAAAAAAAAAAAAAAAAAAAACAAGAAAAAGAAATGTTTGTACTATCCTATTATTTCTGTCTGCTTATCTTTTGCCTCTTCATACCTATCCTTTCAGTCAAATAAAGTTTCACTAAAAAATGAGGGGAATGGAGTAACTGTTGAGTAATCTCATATTTCAATGTCTTTTTAGATGATTGCCAGCCTCCAGAATAATTGATGCAGAGGGAAATATTTGAACTAAAGGAAATCATTATTACACCATCTGGAAATGAAGTGAGAGATGAAACTGTTTTTTTATCCTGCCATAAATTATCTACTGAAAACCCTTAATACAATACATAGATATAGAAAAAGAAGAGAATAATTTCTTTAGGATTCCCCTCCTCTCCTTCTGGTAATTCTCTTGCACTCACTTCTTCCTCTTTCTCTATATCTCTTCTTTTCTCCCTTTCCCATTTATGTTTCCTTGTAATTTTTTTTTCTTTATAGCAGACCAAAAGGAGATTAAAATATATATTAATTTCTAAATACCCCACATTGATGGAAAGAAGCCACAATGTAGGTAAATGTAACATTTTAAATTTTTTAATTGCTTATAGGAAGAATAAAAG
Organism: Ateles fusciceps; assembly: GCA_036589455.1. Classification (NCBI taxonomy): domain Eukaryota; kingdom Metazoa; phylum Chordata; class Mammalia; order Primates; family Atelidae; genus Ateles; species Ateles fusciceps. The sequence continues at coordinate 22,099,623 of JAZHEH010000952.1, forward strand.
GAAAATTTGGGGGCAGATTATATCAGATGTTGGAAGAATCTGTTACAGTGACAGTTTATCTTTAGGTGAACCCATGACTATGGGAAGAAATAATCTAACAAGACCCTCTGAATTCATCTTCCTTGGACTCTCCTCTCGACCTGCAGATCAGAAGTCACTCTTTGCTGTGTTTCTCCCCATCTACCTTATCACAGTGATAGGAAACCTGCTCATCATCCTGGCCATCTGCTCAGACACTCATCTCCAGACACCCATGTACTTCTTTCTAAGCATCCTGTCTTTTGTTGACATTTGCTACGTGACAGTCATTATCCCTAAGATGCTGGCGAACTTCTTACCAGAGACAAAGACCATCTCTTATGGTGAGTGTCTGACCCAGATGTACTTTTCACAGCCTTTGGAAACACAGACAGTTACCTGCTAGCAGCCATGGCCATTGACCCCTACGTGGCCATATGTAATCCCTTCCACTACATCACCATTATTAGTCACAGACGCTGTGTCTTGCTTCTGATTCTCTCCTTCTGCGTTCCACATTTGCACTCCCTCCTGCACATTCTTCTGACTAATCAACTCATCTTCTGTGCCTCCAACGTCATCCATCACTTTTTCTGTGATGATCAACCAGTGCTAAAATTGTCCTGTTCCTCCCATTTTGTCAAAGAAATCACGGTAATGACATAAGGCTTGGCGGTCATAATGACCCCCTTTTCATGAATCATCATCTCTTACTTAAGAATCCTCATCACTGTTCTAAAGATTCCTTCAGCAGCTGGAAAGCATAAAGCATTTTCTACCTGTGGCTCTCATCTCACAGTGGTGACCCTGTTTTATGGAAGCATTAGCTATGTCAATTTTCAGCCCCTGTCCAACTATACTGTCAAGGATTGAATAGCAACAATTATCTACACCATATTGACTCCAATGCTAAATCCATTTATCTATAGTCTGAGGAACAAAGACATGGAGCAGGGTTTGACAAAGCTGATGCACAGGTTGAAATGTCAATAAAAGACTGAGGTCTTAAAAGAACACCACAGATCTCTTGCTTTTGACTATAGGTTATTAATGGGTATGTGAGTAGATTCTGAAAGGATATTACCTTCAATGATGGTGTTTCATTTCTTATAGAAGAATGTTTATTGCATGTGTTGAAGCTACTCCTAATATAATGCCTACCAACTAAGTTTGATCACTGTAATCTCCTGAGTATCCCTATTCATGCAGCTGGGTTTCCTTGTGTAGTAATGTAAAGCTGCTTGAAGGTCTTTGAGCTACTGTGTGTATGCGTGTGGAGAGAGAGAGAGAGACTTCATCATATTAGCCCAGAGGCTCCTCAATAATGAGGTCTCTTTCTCCCATTATAAATGTCAGAACTGTGACTCCTTCCTCTCCATTTCCTCAAAGATTAAAGCCTGGCTTCTATAGTTGTCATAGTCTCAACAAATAAAATCATCCCACTAGATAACTCTTAGTGAATCAGTGTCAGGTCAGGTTCCTAAGAGCATGACATCTCAGTATTCTTCCTGCTTCCCACCTGGCAAAGCTGACTGTACCTTAAGTCTCTCATTAATTTCATCTGACCCAAACTCAACTGCACCGTTTTCCCAGGAAGTATGTGTTAGGTCCCAGTAATCTTAGTAGCAGATGATTCCAGCTGCTGGGGTAGTTCTTTTTCTTAACAGACTTAAGACAGTCTTCTAACCAGAAAAACTGATTGGGTAGGAAAAAACACTTTTGCTCATTTGTGAGTTCTGAGAAATATTAATCACTGCTAGACCATGAATTATTTTGCAGGTCAGAGATTTATGAATTCATTTGCTCTTTCAACAAATTTCTACTTCTGATACACCAATGTACCAGCCTACTGGACTTAAAAACAAAGATAATGTGCTACATGATTTAAGTCAACAATCTGAATGCCAAAGATTAGCAGGGCCTAAGGAAATAAAATAACACAGGCAATACAAGCTTTTGGAGGGCAATTTCCTGTTAATTGGATTGTTGTAAGTTTGCAAAGTAGAGAGACACACAAAATTTTAAGTAACAGGTGTCAAATAAAAATCAAATCTGCTCTTAGGTAAGGAGAGATTTTTTTGAAAGGATTACTGCAAGAGGGACACATGGTCTGTAGCAATAATGCAAGGGAGGTTATTGCACTAGGGAGAATGCCTCCATTGTGAGACCAACAAAACTGTCAAATGTCAGAAAAGAAATTTTCTTTCATAAAAAGAAGTGAACATGAATGAGGCTAGAAAGAAATAGATATGCAGAAGTGGGATGAGCTACTAATGGCTGCAGGACTGAAGAATTGATCAAAGGATGTATTTTATCAGCTGATGCTCCAGAGGGGTCATTAAGGTGGGGTTATATGTTAACTCAGATTGAGGGTGGGTCAAGTTCATTCCTTTGCAGAACACAAAAGAGTGGAGGGATTTCTTGAACTGTCACTGTTTTTCAGGAGCTCAGGGCTCAGGTAAAGTTCAACATTGTCACAGGGATCTGCTGTAAGAATTTACAAGGTAAAAAGAAGACATAAATCTCAGCTGCACAGCCACATCTCACAGAGGAATAAAAAGCATGGCTGGGCCCCCACAGAGTTGGAAGGTAATTCAGGCTCTGGAAGGCTACTCAGGGAAAAACACAAGATTCATGAACATGTCATTTTAAGACACTACCACATTAAGTACAAATAAGGGGGCCATGGTTATGAGAACTACACAAAAGATAAGAGGCTTCTCTCTAAAACCCTTTCATGAGGATGTATGGGAGAGAAGAGTCAATCAGCTAGAGTTAATTGGAGATTATGTGGTGATAAAGTAAACATGGAAACTTCCCAGAGACATGTTTGTCAAAGGATATTTACAACAGCTACAAATGCTCCCTTAATGCAAGAATAACTGCCCCCCTCCCACAAAAAATAAACAGCCAAACATACTCCAAATATCTTAGCAAACCATACACCACACAGGGACTGGACTGCCTTATGTAAGTAACTGGAGAAAGACTCAGTTACACATCTGGGTCAGTATGGAAAATAACAGAAGCAAAAGGTTGCAGGCATTGGTTATCAAAGATTATAACAAATCCTCTGGGATTTGCGGAAACATTGGCAAATAACTTAAACTTCCACCAACCAGGCAATTGACAGGTTCCTAAATTGAATCTTACCTAATGTTCAGCAGAGGGATGCTGCTGATCTTTACACTACGTAATAACAGCCACCAAGCACTGAGCTGTAAAAGGCACTCCAATGCGGCACTTTACATACATTATCATACTAACTTTCTACCTACTTTTTGAGGAAAGTACAAATTTATTATATCCATATGTCAGATGTGATGAGAGTCAGAAAGTACAAATAACTTGTTGAATATCAAACAACACTTAACATCAGAACTGAGAACTTAAACTTGTTCTGAAAATTGTATTTTTTGCTCTTAACCCCTATCCTGTCTCCCTAAAGGTACCTATGTGTCCATAAAGACAAATTTCTTCAACTTACTAATTTCTTAAAAACAAACAAACAAAAAAATCTACGTCAGTGAGGTGGAGTTTTATTTTCATTCTTAAAAACAGAAACCCAGAGGCACAGATGACCACAAGGACATAAACTTCCTAAAACTGTGCAAGATTCTCCATAATAAGTTGAACTTCTGTGTGTTGTGAAAGGAGAACATTGAGTCACATTTACTTAGCCCTGAAGGGGCAAAATCCCTCAGTGATAGCTGTATCTGTTGAGTGATTTTATGTGCCAGAATTAAAACATGTTTTAATGATCAGAATAATACTATGTACAGTATTATCATCTGATAGTAACACTATCATCATGGCCACTTTAGAGATGAGGTAGCCAAGTTTCAGAGGAGTTTAAGACTTTCCCAGCTATGACATAATCAATATGGAAAAATAGAAGATACCAGCCTTTATCCCCCCACCCCACCCCCCCCAAAATCAAATATAGACAGCAATTCACAAACCAAAATAACCCAGAGAGTGCTCAAGGGGCCATTTAACAATCTGCAGCAATACAGTGGTGCAAGAAGAAGAATAAAAAGAAGGAGAGGAATATATGTACATAAAGGATCACTTGTGAGATAGATGTACCTAAACACCTAGAGATGGCCAGGTACAAAGAGAAAAGCCAAGGTCATTGGTATCAGGCACATTGTGGGAGGCACAATGGTCCCTAGTGAAGTGCTCTGCAGAAAACTTTGGAATTTTTGTCACTAAGGGAACCAAAGTCATTCCTGCCAGGGAACCCCAGAGAGGAAGACTTGGCTTCACACACGCACACACCCAAGAAGTAGCCACCATTGTGCTATGCCATAACCAGAGCCACCACTTCTCTCAACCCCAGACATGTCTCCTGACCACTAAACTGCAGCTTCTCCAGGAATGCCTGCATTCAGACCTTGGCTCTTTGGTTGTACTATACTCACCCATGCCTCAGATATGAGAACCACCACCATAGCAAGTTAGTTTACACGCTGCACCCCAGAATTAAGGTCTATCTGTATGTATTCACACCACATATTAGCCCAGCCACCACAGAGAACTAGTGCATGACCTGGAGCCTGGAGCTACTATAACTCTGCACAGGTCCATGGCTCCCTGCCTGCTTCATAAGCACCCATGCCTTGCACATCATTACCAACACAACAACAGGGATATCTGCACCCTGGGCACTAGTGCCTTTGCTGCTATGAACTTCAGAGCCATGGTCCTTCCACACATGCCTGTGCTTTAAGCCTTGGCTCACTGGCTATTCCACAGGTACTGCCCATCACACACCAGTATTGCTGCCAGTGCGGGCAGGCCCATGAGCCAAACCCAGTGGCACGAGATATCCTTTAGGTCATGGTTTCCCAAGTAAGAGAAAAGACTTCAGGAGAACTTGAGAAGCCATAAACACCAAACACATCAAAAGCCCTTACTGCTGCTGCAGGCACTCACATCATTGACTACTGCCCTGTAAACTTTATGAAACTGGCCACAGTTGATATAGCTATACAGAAACTATGCTGCTGCACTCTCACCAGAGGCAGAATTGCTGCACCCTACATAGCCAGCACCCTTGTATGTTCCTATAAAAGAAGATCCTTCCCACCAAAACCATCCCAGAAATCAGACAGACAGAGGGGATTATTTCACAGCCTTGAAAAGTTTGAGTGTGTAATCTGGATGGCAAGCAAATTCAAGCATTAACAGAAGACCACAAGAAACATGAAAAACAAGGGAAACATATCATCACAAAAAGAGTATAATAATTTCCCAGTAGCTTACCCCCAAATATAGCAATTTCTGAACTGCCAAACAAAGAATTCAAAATAATTATTTTAAGGACTCTCAGCCAAGTCCAGAAGAAGACAGAGGAAAAAAATTCAACAAAATCAGTAAAACAATAAATAAAAATGAGAACATTATAGATTGAAATAATAAAAAATCAACAAGAAATTCTAGAGCTGAAGAATACATGAGTGAAATAAAAATTCAATGGGGAATACAGTGAATGGAATAAAAATGAAATAGTGTCAATGGCAGATTTAATCAAACAGAATAAAAGCCTGTAGAATTGAAAACAGGTTATTTGAAAATATACAGTCAGAGGAGAAAACATGAAAAGAAATGAAGAAAGTGTATGGGATTTATAGAACAACATAATGATAGCTTTCATCTGCATTATAGAATGTAAATAATGTGTAGAGAAAGAAAAAGGGATAGAAAGGTTATATAAAAAATAATAGCTTAAAACTTCCAAATCTGGGAAATGATATAAATATGCAAGTACATGGGAGTCCAAGGTCTTTAATCAGATTGAATCCAAATAAGACTACCACAAGACATGAAATCAAATTATAAAACAAATAAAAACAAAGAGAGAATCCTAAAAGCAGCAAGGGAAAAGAAGCATTTTCACATTTAATGGATTTCCAATAAGGTTAGCAGCACGCATTTCAGCAGAAAACTTACAGGCCAAGAGAGAGTAGGATGACATACTCAAAGTGGTGGAAAAAAAAACAACAACTGCCAACTAAGAATATTATGACCAGCAAAGCTATATTTTAGAATAAAGAAGATATAAATACTTTCTCAGAAAGGTAAAAGCTGATGGAGTTCATCATTCCCAGAGCTGCCTACAAGAAATGCTAAGAAGAGCTCTTCAAGCTGGAAAAAAAAATGATACTAAATAGTAACATGAAAATATAAAACTCACAGGTAAAAGTAAGTACATTGTCAAATTCAGAATAGTCTAATTCTGTAATTTGTCTACATAAACCAGTCATAATTTTAGTATGAAGGTTTAAAGACAAAACTATTAAAAATAATAACAGCTACAATAATTTGTTAAAGGATACACAATTTGAAAAAGGATGTAAATTGTAACATCCAAAACATAAAATGGAAGGGGCAGAAGCATGAAAGTGTCATTTTTTAATGTAATTAAACTTAAGTTGTTGTCTTAAAGTAGCTTGTTATATATAACTACAGAATGTTTTAAGTAAGCTTCATGGTAACCACAAAACAAAAACCTGTAGTAAATGCAAAAAGTGAAAAAAGTAAGGAATCAAAAAGAAACTACAACAAAAATTACCAATTGAAGACACAGAAGAATGAAACTAGACCCTTATTTCTCACCATACACAAACATCAAATCAGAATGGATTAAAGACTTAAGTCTAAGACCTCAAGAAAATATTGGCAAAAATGTCCAGGACATTGGTCTGAGCAAAAATTTCTTGAGCAATATCCCACAAGCACAGGCAACCAAAGCAAACATGGACAAATGGGATCACTTCAAGTTAAAAAGCTTCTACACAGCAAAGGATACAAGTAGCAAAGAGACAACCCACAGAATGAGAGAAAATCTTTGCAAACCATATATCTGATAAGCAGTTAATATTAATATCCAAAATATACAAGGAACTCAAACAGTTCAATAGTATGAAGGCAAAAATTTGGTTTTAAGGTGAGCAAAGGACCTGAATAGACATTTCTGAAAAAAAAGACATACAAATGGCCAACAGGTATATTTTTAAATGCCCAACATTACTAATCATCAGAGAAATGTAAATTAAAACCACAATGAGATACTACTTCACACCTGTTAGACTGGCTGTCAGCAAAAAGTGAAAAGATAACTATTGCAAAGATGTAAAGAAAAGGGAACAGTTTCATACTGTTAGTGAGAAAGTAAATTAACATAGCCATTATAAACAACAGTATGGTAGATCCTCAAAAAACTGAAATTATTATTATTATTTTAGACAGAGTCTCGCTCTGTTGCCCAGGCTGGAGTGCAGTGGTGTGATTTTGGCTCACTGCAACCTCCGCTTCCCGGGTTCAAGCAATTCTTCTGCCTCAGCCTCCCAAGTAGCTGGGCCTACAGGTGCACACCACCACGCCTGGCTAATTCTTGTATTTTTAGTAGAGATGGGGGTTTCACCATATTGGCCAGGCTGCTCTCGAACTCCTGACCTCGTGACCCACCCACCTCGGCCTCCCAAAATGCTGGGATTACACATGTGAGCCACTAACCCCAGCCAAAAAACTGAAATTATTGATACAGGGGTTAAAAAGAAATTATTTAGGCAGTTAGCAAGGGTGAAAGAGTTCTCACTGGGAATTTTCCTTTAATAAAAAGTAGCCTCCAAATCATTTCTTTTCTAATAAAAAAGCAGCCTGAAAAATCAAGTTGCAAGCATAGATAAGCAAGCTGGAACCTTACATAGGTAAATGCCATCAGCTATGCCAGATGCCAGGTATATCCAACATGGCAACTCCCTCTTCCCTTTTTCTTGTTGCCAGACTTGTGAGAGTCACAGCCGGCCAGGTAAAGGCCCCATTTGCATAATAAAAGATTAAAGCAGGACGGCCCATTTCTTCACGGGTTATGTAAATGGCACATCTTGTCAAACCAAACCCCTGAGCCTTATGTAAATCAAACACCTACTCCTCAAGCCCCTCCATAAAATTGACCACTTGCACCAAACCTGGAAACTCACTTGGATGCCCCCTTCCTCCGCATAAGGACGCTTCTCTTTCTCTCTCTCTCTCTTTCTTATGCCTATTAAACTTTCCACTCTTAAACCCACTCCAGGTGTGTGTGTGTGTCCATGTCTTTGTTCTCTTTGTGAGACAACAAACCTCAGGTATTTCCCCAGACAACGAAACCGCTTCAGAATAACTACCATAGAATTCAGCAATCTCATTTCTGAGTACATATCCAACAATCAGTCTCTCAAAGGGATATCTGCACCCCATGTTCATTGCAATATTATTCACAATAGCCAAGATACAGAATCAACCTAAGTACCTATCAACAGATGAATGGATAAAGAAAACGTGGTAGCTAGGCACAGTGACTCACACCTGTGATCCCAGCACTTTAGGAAGCCAAGGCCAGAGGATTGCTTGAAGCCAGGAGTTTGCAATTAGGTTGGGCAACATAGTAAGACACCATCTCTACAAAAAAAGGTTTTTTTAGTTAGCTAGATGTGGTGGCACATTCCTGTAGGTCTAGCTACTTGAGAGGTTGAAGTGGGAGGATTGCTTGAGCCCAGGAGTTAAAAGCTGTAGTGAGTTTTGATTACACCATTGCACTCCAGCCTGGGCAACATAGTGAGGAAAGAAAGAAGAAAGAAGGAAAAGAAAGAAAAGAGGAGGGGGCCAATTCGGAGGGGCGGGGACTCACCCCCTCGGCGCTCCGTTTCAGATCCTGTGCTTACCTCACTCCCTCCTGCAACCCACGGTCCACAACAGCCCTGCCAGATGGTGGGGCTCCATGGGTAGTCCATGCAAATCTGAGCAGCGGCTACAACCGGGCGTGGCAAGTTGTCCCACGGACCTGGGCGAAAGTTTGGACTAACACTAGCGGGAAGGACCTTCCCACGGAGGGAGGCAGGGTTGAAAGCAGAAAACAGACCATAAGGCCTGGCAGGCCCCACCTCCACAGAGCTCAACTGAAGCCCTCGCTAGAGAGCTAGGCAGCAAATACACCAATTTGACCCCAACCGGGAAGGTGGAGCTCTGGGAGAGGCGTCATTGGGAAGGCGGAGCTAATCTCACCTGCAAATAAACCCCAGGGAAGGACCACCCACCCAGCAACCTGACTGAACCTGAGAGAGCCGAGCAACGCCCTCTACAGGACAAAAAAGATACAGCTCCAACCTCAACAGAAAAAAAATGTCCACCTGAAATCACCAATTTCAAAGATTAAAGGGAGAGAAATCCATGAAGATGGGGAAAAAACAGCGCAAAAAGGATGAAACCATCAAAGAACAGAACACCTCTTCTCCTCCCAGGGATCACAACTCCTCACCATCAAGGGAACAAAAAAAGAGAATGAATCTGACGAATTGACAGAAGCAGGCTTCAGAAGGTGGGTAATAACAACCTTCTCTGAGTTGAAAGACCATGTTCTAACCCAATGCAAAGAAACTAAGAACACTGAAGAAATGTTAGACGAAATGCTAACTAGAATAACCAGCTTAGAGAAGAACATAAACGACTTGATGGAGCTGAAAAACACAGCACGAGAATTTCAAGAGGCATACAAAAGTTTCAACAGCCAAATCGATCAAGCGGAAGAAAGTATATCAGAGATAGAAGATCAAATCAATGAAATAAAATGAGAAGTCAAGATTAGAGAAAAAAGAGTAAAAAAAATGAACAAAGCTTCCAAGAACTATGGGATTATGTGAAAAAACCTAATCTACGGTTGATCAGCATACCTGAATGTGACGGGGAGAATGAATACAAGTTGGAAAACACTCTTCAAGATATTATCCAAGAGAACTTTCCCAACCTAACAAGGCAGGCCAACATGCAAATCCAGGAAATACAGAGAACACCACAAAGATATTCCTCAAGAAGAGCAACCCCCAAGGCACATAGTTGTCAGATTCACCAGGTTTGAAATGAAAGAAAAATCCTAAGGGCAGCCAGAGAGAAAGGTCGAGTCACCCACAAAGGAAAGAACATCAGATTCACAGCAGATCTCTCGGCAGAAATCCTGCAAGCTAGAAGGGAGTGGGGCCAATATTCCATATCCTTAAAGAAAACAACTTTCCACCCAGAATTTCATATCTGGCCAAACTAAGCTTCATAAGTGAAGGAGAAATAAAATCTTTTATGGACAATCAATTGCTGAGAGATTTTGTCACTACAAGACCTGCCTTACAGGAACTACTGAAGGAAGTACTAAACAGCAAACGGACCAACCAGTACCAGCCACTGCAAAAATGTACCAAATGGTAAAGAATAACGAAGCAATGAAGGAGCCATGTCAATTAACGGGCAAAACAACCAGCCAGTAACAAAATGGCAGGATCAAATTCAAACATAACAATATTAACGTTGCATGTGAATGGCCTAAATGCCCCAGTCAAAAGACACAGACTGGCAAACTCGAGAAAAAGTCAAGACCCATCAGTGCGCTGGATTCAGGAGACCCATCTCACATGCAAAGACTCACATAGACTCAAAATAAAGGGATGGAAGAAGATTTACCAAGCAAATGGAGAGCAAAAAACAGCAGGTGTAGCAATTCTAGTTTCTGATAAAACGGACTTTAAAAAAAGATCAAAAGAGACAAAGAAGGGCACCATATAATGTAAAAGGATCAATACAACAAGAAGAGCTAACTATCCTAAATATTTATGTACCAAATGCAGGAGCATGCAGATATATAAAGCAAGTTCTTAACGACCTACAATGAGACTTAGACTCCTGCACAATAATAGTGGGGAGACTTTAACACTCCACTGACAATATTGGACAGATCAATGAGACAGAAAGTCAACAAGGATATCCAGGACTTGAACGCAGATTTGGACCAAGTGGACCTAATAGACGTTTACAGGACACTTCACCCCAAATCCACAGAATACACATTCTTCTCAGCACCACATTGCACTTGCTCCAAAATTGACCACCTAATTCGAAGTAAATCACTCCTCAGCAAATGCAAAAGAACGGAAATCATAACAAACAGTCTCTCAGACCACAGTGCAATCAAATTAGAACTCGGAATTAAGAAAAGCACTCAAAACCACACAATCACATGGAAACTGAACAACTTGCTCCTGAATGATGAATGGATAAACAATGAAATGAAGGCAGAAATAAAAATGTTCTTTGAAAACAACAAGAATGAAGACACAATGTACCAGATCCTATGGGACACATTTAAAGCAGTGTCTACAGGGAAAATATAGCAATAAATGCCAACATGAGAAACAAGGAAAGTTCTAAAATCAACACTCTATTGTCAAAATTGAAAGACCTAGAGGAGCAAGATCAAAAAAACTCAAAACCAAGCAGAAGACAAGAAATAACTAAGATCAGAGCAGAACGAAGGAGGTAGAGACACAAAAAACACTTCAAAAAATCAAATCCAGGAGCTGGTTTTTTGAAAAGATCAACAAAATAGGCCGCTAGCTAGATTAATAAGTAAGAAAAGAGAGAAGAATCGAATAGATGCAATAAAAAACGATGAAGGGGGAGATAACCACCAATTCCCCCGAAATACAAACTACCATCAGAGATTACTACAAACAACTCTATGCACATAAACCAGTAAATCTGGAAGAAATGATAAATTACTGAACACTTCCACACTCCCAAGACTAAGCCAAGAAGAAGCTGAAAACCTGAATACACCAATAACAAGGTCTGAAGCTGAGGTAGCAATTAACAGCCTACTGACCAAAACAATTCCAGGTCCACATGGGTTTAAAGCCAAATTCTACCAGACATACAAAGAGGAGCTGGTACCATTCCTGTTGAAACTATTCCAAACAATACAAAAAGAGGGAATCCTCCCTAACTCTTTCTATGGGACCAACATCATCCTGATACCAAAATCTGGCAGAGACACAACTAAAAAAGAAAACTACAGGCCAATATCCATGATTAACATCTATGCAAAGATCTTCAATAAAATACTTGGCAAACCAAATCCAACAGCACATCAAAAAGCTTATCCACCACGACCAAGTAGGCTTCATCCTGGGGATGCAAGGTTGCTTCAACATACGAAAATCTATCAACGTAATTCACCACATAAACAGAACCAAAGACAAAAAACCACATGATTATCTCAATTGATGCAGAGAAGGCCTTTGACAAAATTCAACAGCGCTTTATGCTAAAAACTCTCAATAAACTAGATATCGATGGAACGTATCTCAAAACAATAAAAGCTATTTATGACAAACCCACAACCAATATCATATTGAATGGGCAAAAATTAGAAGCATTCCCTTTAAAAACTGGCACTAGACAAGGATGCCCTCTCCCATGACTCCTATTGAATATAGTATTGGAAATTCTAGCCAGGGTAATTAGGCAGGAAAAAAAAATGAAGGGCATTCAATTAGGAAAAGAAGAAGTCAAATTGTCCCTATTTGCAGATGACATGATCATATATTTAGAAGACCCCATCATTTTCAGCCCAAAACCTCCTCCAACTGATAAGCAACTTTGGCAAAGTCTCAGGATAAAAAATCAATGTGCAGAAATCACAAGCATTCCTATACACCAATAACAGACAGACAGCCAAATCAAGAGCAAACTCCCATTCACAATTGCTACAAAGAGAATAAAATATCTAGGAATACAATTAACAAAGGAGGTAAAAGACCTCTTCAAGGAGAACTGCAAACCACTGATCAAGGAAATAAGAGAGGACACCAACAGATGGAAAAACAGTCCATGCTCATGGTTAGGAAGAATCAATATTGTGAAAATGGCCATACTGCCCAAGGTAATTTATAGATTAAATGCTATCCCCATCAAGCTACCAATGACCTTCTTCACAGAACTGGAAAACACCACTTTAAACTTCATATGGAACCAAAAAAGAACTCGGATAGCCCAGTCAATTCTAAGCAAAAAGAACAAAGCTGTAGGCATCATGCTACCTGACTTCAAACTATATACAAGGCTACAGTAATCCAAACAGCATGGTACTGGCACCAAAACAGAGATATAGACAAATGGAACAGAGCAGAGGACTCGGAAGCAATGCCACACATCTACAACCATCTGATCTTTGACAAACCTGACAAAAACAAGCAATGGGGAAAGGATTCCCTGTTTAATAAATGGTGTTGGGAAAACTGGATAGCCATATGCAGGAAGCTGAAACTGGACCATTTTCCTGACACCTTACACTAAAATTAACTCCAGATGAATTAAAGATTTAAACATAAGAACTAACACCATAAAAACCCTAGAAGAAAACCTAGGCAAAACCATTCAGGACATAGGCACTGGAAAGGACTTCATGACTAAAACACCAAAAGCAAAGGCAACAAAAGCCAAAATAGACAAATGGGACCTCATCAAACTTAAGAGCTTCTGCACAGCAAAAGAAACAATCATTAGAGTAAACCGGGAACCAATGGAATGGGAAAAAATTTTTGCAACCTACCCATCAGACAAAGGGCTAATATCCAGAATCTACAAAGAACTAAAGCAGACTACAGGAAAAAAAAAAAAAAAAAAAACCCATTCAAAAGTGGGCAAAGGCTATGAACAGACACTTTTCAAAAGAAGACAAATATGTGGCCAACAAACATATGAAAAAATGTTCATCACCATTGGTCATTAGAGAAATGCAAATCAAAACCACATTGAGATACCATCTCACGCCACTTAGAATGGCGATCATTAAAAAATGTGGAGACGAGAGATCCAAGATGGCCGATCAGGAGCAGCTGAGGATTGCAGCTCCCAGGGAAAGCGCGGAGGGTGAGTGGACGTCGCATTCCCAGACGGATTTTTATTGCCCACAGACCAGGAGATCCCCAGGGGGAGGAGCCCCACGGGTCGCCAGCGCGGCTGGTTTGGCCGGCGCACCTGTTTTTGCCGGCGCGACTGTTTTCCCCCGGCGCTGCTGTTTTGGGCGGTGTCCCGGTGCAGCGGTTCCCCATACAAAATACGTGGGTCTGGGTGCCATTTTAGCTGGCAATTGGAGCTCCAGGAAGGCAGAGCCGCCCATTCATCTGATTAAAAAAGGGGACTGAAACAGGCAGCCAGGCCAGGAGATTTCCCGGGCAAAAAACGCCACGAATCTCAGCACCCGCGGTTTCAGCCGGCGCAGTGGGTCGCCGCACGGGAAATCACACAGATCCCGGCGCCTTTTCAACAGGCGGCTGGAACACCTGGGGAGACTCTGAGGCAGGGAGCCAGGTGATCAGGCTCGGCTGGTCCCACCCCCCACAAAAAAACAGCCATCGGAAACGCTCTGGATCGAGAGTTTCACAGCAAGCACAGCTGAGCCCGGGACGGCCCAGCTCTGTGGGGGAGGGGCGTCCGCCATTACTGAGGCAGTCTGCCGCTACAGAGGTAGTTTGCCATTGCTGAGGCAGTTCTCACTACACCGGTATAAACAGGACTACAGGGAAGTTCATACGGCAGCTGGGTGGAGCCCACGGCAGCTCAGCAAAGCCTCTGTAGGCAGACAGTGACTAGGCTGCCTCATCGCTGGGCAAGGCAGCCCTGAGAAAAAGGCAGCAGCACCAGGGAAACTCAGAAATAAAGCCCTAACTCCCCGGGACAGAGCACCTGGGGGAAAAAGGGGTTTATGAGTTCTGCGGCAGCAGACTTAAACGTACCTGCCCAGCAACTCTGAATGAACAACGGAGCTCACAGCTCAGCACTCCAGCTCCTATAAAGGACACTCTGTCTCCTCAAGCAGCTCCCTCACCCCCGTATATCCAATGAGTCACCTCACAAAGGAGTGCTCAGACGGACATTTGGCGGGTATCTTCTGGGACAAAGATAGCAGAAGAAGAGACTGGCAGCAACCCTTACTGTTCTACAGCTGCTGCAGGTGATCCCCCCAGGCAAGCAGGGCCGGGAGTGGACCTCAGCAGTCCTACAGCAGAGGGGCCAGACTGTTAGAAGGAAAACTAAGAAACAGAAATAAATAATTTCATCATCAACAAACGGGACGTCCACTGAGAGACCCTATCTGAAAATCAGCAACCACAAAGACCACACATAGATAAATCCACAAAGATGGGAAGAAACCAGCGCAAAAAGGAGGAAAACACCCGAAACCAGAACGCCTCTCCTCCTACAAGGGATCACAACTCCTCACCAGCAAGGGAACAAGGCTGGATGGACAATGAGTGTGATGAAATGACTGAATCAGGCTTCAGAAGGTGGGTAATAAGAAACTTCCGTGAGCTAAAAGAACACGTTCTAACCCAATGCAAAGAAACTAAGAACCTTGAAAAAAGATTTGATGAAATGCTAACGAGAATAACCAACTTAGAGAGGAATGTAAGTGAATTGATGGAGCTGAAAAACACAACACAAGAACTTTGCGAAGCATACACAAGTTTCAACAGCCGAACCGACCAAGCAGAAGAAAGGATATCAGAGGTCGAAGATCAACTCAATGAAATAAAATGAGAAGGAAAGAGTAGAGAAAAAAGGCTAAAAAGGAATGAACAAAGTCTCCAAGAAATATGGGACTATGTGAAAAGACCTAATCTACATTTGATAGGTGTACCTGAATGTGATGGAGAGAATGAATCCAAGCTGGAAAATACTCTTCAGGATATTATCCAGGAGAACTTCCCCCAACATAGGAAGGCAGGCCAATATTCAAGTCCAGGAAATACAGAGAACACCACAGAGATATTCCTCAAGAAGAGCAACCCCAAGGCACACAATCGTCAGATTCACCAGGGTTGAAATGAAGGAGAAAATGCTAAGGGCAGCCAGAGAGAAAGGTCGGGTTACCCACAAAGGGAAGCCCATCAGACTCACAGCAGATCTCTCAGCAGAAACCCTACAAGCCAGAAGAGAGTAGGGGCCAATATTCAACATCCTTAAAGAAAAGAACTTTCAACCCAGAATTTCATATCCAGCCAAACAGAGCTTCATAAGTGAAGGAAAAATAAAATCCTTTGCGAACAAGCAAGTACTCAGAGATTTCATCAACACCAGGCCTGCTTTACAAGAGCTCCTGAAAGAGGCACTAAACATAGAAAGGAACAACCAGTACCAGCCACTCCAAAAACATACCAAACAGTAAAGACCATCAACACAATGAAGAAACTGCATCAACTAACGGGCAAAACAGTCACCTAGCATCAAAATAGCAGGATCAAATTCACACATAACAATATTAACCCTAAATGTAAATGGGCTAAATGCCCCAATTAAAAGACATAGACTGGCAAACTGGATAAAAAGGCAAAACCCGTCGGTGTGCTGTATCCACGAAACCCATCTCACATGCAGAGATACACAAAGGCTCAAAATAAAGGGATGGAGGAAGATTTACCAAGCAAATGGAGAGCAAAAAAAAGCAGGAGTTGCAATTCTCATCTCTGATAAAAAATAATAAGGCAAGTTCTTAATGACTTACAAAGAGACTTAGACTCCCACACAATAATAGTGGGAGACTTGAACACCCCGTTGTCAATGTTAGACAGATCAACAAGACAGAAAATTAACAAGGATATCCAGGACTTGAACTCAGACCTGGACCAAGCAAACCTAATAGACATTTACAGAACTCTCCACCCCAAATCCACAGAATATACATTCTTCTCAGCACCACATCCTACCTACTCTAAAATTGACCACATAATTGGAAGTAGATCACTCCTCAGCAAATGCAAAAGAACGGAAATCATAACAAACAGTCTCTCAGACCACAGTGCAATCAAGTTAGAACTCAGAATTCAGAAACTAATTCAGAACCGCACAGTTTCATGGAAACTGAACAACGGGCTCTTGAATGTTGACTGGATAAACAATGAAACTAAGGCAGAAATAAAGATGTTCTTTGAAACCAACGAGAACGAAGACACAACATACCAGAATCTCTGGGACACATTTAAAGCAGTCTCTAGAGGAAAGTATATAGCAATAAATGCCCACATGAGAAGCAAGGAGAGATCTAAAATTGACACCTTATCATCAAAATTGAAAGAGCTAGAGGAGCAAGATCAAAAAACTCAAAACCTAGCAGAAGACAAGAAATAACTAAGATCACAGCAGAACTGAAGGAGATAGAGACACGAAAAACTCTTCAAAAAATCAATAAATCCAGGAGCTGGTTTTTTGAAAAGGTCAACAAAATAGACAGACCACTAGCCAGATTAATAAAAAAAAAAAGAGAAAATAATCTAATAAATGCAATAAAAAACGATAAAGGGGATATCACCACAGATTCCACAGAAATTCAAACCATCATCAGAGATTATTACAACTCTATGCACATAAACTAGTAAACCTGGAAGAAATGGATAAATTCCTGGACACATGCATCCTCCCAAGCCTAAACCAGGAAGAAGTTGAAACCCTGAATAGACCAATAACAAGGTCTGAAGTTGAGGCAGCAATTAAGAACCTACCACCCAAAAAAAGCCCAGGTCCAGATGGGTTCACAGCCGAATTCTACCAGACATGCAAAGAGGAGCTGGTACCATTCCTTCTGAAACTATTCCAAACAATCCAAAAAGAGGGGAATCCTTCCTAAATCATTTTATGAGACCAACATCATCCTGATACCAAAACCTGGCAGAGACTCAGCAAGAAAAAGAAAACTTTAGGCCAATATCCATGATGAACACAGATGCAAAAATCTTCAATAAAATACTGGCAAAACGATTGCAACAGCACATCAAAAAGCTTATCCACCATGATCAAGTAGGCTTCATCCCGGGGATGTAAGGCTGGTTCAACATACGCAAATCTATAAACATAATCCACCACATAAACAAAACCAAAGACAAAAACCACATGATAATCTCAATTGATGCAGAGAAGGCCTTTGACAAAATTCAACAGCCCTTTATGCTAAAAACTCTCAATAAACTAGGTATTGATGGAACATATCTCAAAATGATAAAAGCTATTTACGACAAACCAACAGCCAATATCATACTGAATGGGCAAAAACTAGAAGCATTCCCTTTGAAATCTGGCACTACACAAGGATGTCCTCTTCTCACCACTCCTATTCAATATAGTACTGGAAGTTCTAGCCAGAGCAATCAGGCAAGAAAAAGAAATAAAGGGTATTCAAATAGGAAAGGAGGAAGTCAAATTGTCTCTTTTGCAGACGACATGATTGTATATCTAGAAGACCCCATCGTCTCAGCCCAAAATCTCCTGAAACTGATAAACAAGTTCAGCAAAGTCTCAGGATATAAAAATCAATGTGCAAAAATCACAAGCATTCCTATACACCAATAACAGACTTAAAGACAGCCAAATCAAGAACCAACTGCCATTCACAATCGCTACAAAGAGAACAAAATACCTAGGAATACAACTAACAAGGAATGTAAAGGACCTCTTCAAGGAGAACTACAAACCACTGCTCAATGAAATAAGAGAGAGGACACAAACAGATGGAGAAATAGTCCATGTTCATGGCTAGGAAGAATCAATATTGTCAAAATGGCCATACTGCCCAAAGTAATTTACAGATTCAACGCTATCCCTATCAAGCTACCAATGACCTTCTTCGAAGAACTGGAAAAAACCACCTTAAACTTCATATGGATCCAAAGAGAGCTCGCATAGCCAAGTCAATTCTAAGCAAAAAGAACAAAGCTGGAGGCATCACACTCCCGGGCTTCAAACTATACTACAAAGCTACAGTAATGAAAACAGCATGGTACTGGTACCAAAACAGAGATATAGACCAATGGAACAGAACAGAGGCCTCCGACGCAACACAACACATCTACAACCACCTGATCTTTGACAAACCTGACAAAAACAAACAATGTGGAAGCGAGTCCCTGTTTAATAAATGGTGTTGGGAAAACTGGCTAGCCATGTGCAGAAAGCAGAAACTGGACCCCTTCCTGACACCTTACACTCAAATTAACTCCAGATGGATTAAAGACTTCAACATAAGACCTAACACCATAAAAACCCTAGAAGAAAATCTAGGCAAAACCATTCAGGACATAGGTGTAGGCAAGGACTTCATGACCAAAACACCAAAAGCAGTGGCAACAAAAGCCAAAATAGACAAATGGGACCTAATCAAACTCCACAGCTTCTGCACAGCAAAAGAAACACTCATTAGAGTGAATCGGCAACCAACAGAATGGGAAAACATTTTTGCAGTCTACCCATCTGACAAAAGGCTGATAACCAGAATCTACAAAGAACTCAAACAGATTTACAAGAAAAAAACAAACAAGCCCATTCAAAAGTGGGCAAAGGATATGAACAGACACTTTACAAAAGAAGACATACGTGAAGCCAACAAACATATAAAAAAATGCTCATCATCACTGGTCATTAGAGAAATGCAAATCAAAACTACATTGAGATACCATCTCACGCCAGTTAGAATGGCGATCATTAAAAAATCTGGAGACAACAGATGCTGGAGAGGATGTGGAGAAATAGGAACGCTTTTACACTGTTGGTGGGAGTGTAAATTAGTTCAACCATTGTGGAAGATGGTGTGGCGATTCCTCAAGGACCTAGAAATAGAAATTCCATTTGACCCAGCAATCCCATTACTGGGTATATATCCAAAAGACTATAAATCGTTCTACTATAAGGACACATGCACACGAATGTTCATTGCAGCACAGTTTACAATAGCAAAGACCTGGAACCAACCCAAATGCCCATCGATGACAGACTGGACAGAGAAAATGTGGCACATATACACCATGGAATATTATGCAGCCATCAAAAACGATGAGTCGTGTCCTTTGTAGGGACATGGATGAACCTAGAAACCATCATTCTCAGCAAACTGACACAAGAACAGAAAATCAAACACCGCATGTTCTCACTCATAGGCGGGTGTTGAACAATGTAAACACATGGACACAGGGAGGGGAGTATCACACACTGGGGTCTGTCGGGGGAAAAGGGGAGGGATAGTGGGGGGGGTGGGGGAGTTGGGGAGGGATAGCATGGGGGGAGAAATGCCAGATATAGGTGATGGGGAGGAAGGCAGCAAACCACACTGCCATGTGTGTACCTATGCAACAGTTTTCCATGTTCTTCACATGTACCCCCAAACCAAAAATGCAATAAAAAAAATAAAAATAAATAAAAATAAATCAAAAAAATGTGGAGACAACAGATGCTGGAGAGGGTGTGCAGAAAAAGGAACACTTTTACACTGTTTGGTGGGAGTGTAAATTAGTTCAACCATTGTGGAAGACAGTGTGACTATTCCTCAAGGACCTAGAAATAGAAATTCCATTTGACCCAGCAATCCCATTACTGGGTATATACCCAAAGGATTATAAATTGTTCTATCGTAAAGACACATACACATGTATGTTCATGGCAGTGCTGTTAACAATAGCAAACACCTGGAACCAACCCAAATGCCCATCAATGGTAGACTGGACAAAAAAAATGTGGCACATATACACCATGGAATACTATGTAGCCATAAAAACAATGAGTTCATGTCCTTTGCAGAGACATGGATTCACCTAGAAACCATCATTCTCAGCAAACTGACACAAGAACAGAAAACCAACCACCACATGTTTTCACTCATAGGCAGGTGATGAACAATGAGAACACTTGGGCACAGGGAAGGGAACAACACTCACAGGACTAGGTAGCGGGGTGGAGGGGGAGGGGAGCGGGGTGACGAGGGGGGGTGGGGAGAAGGGGGGAGGGGATAACACCAGGAGAAATGCCTGATGTAGGCAATGGCAGGGGTGGGGGAGATGGAGACAGCAAACCACCATGGCATGTGTGTATTTAGGAAACAATCCTGCAGGATGCAGGATGTACACATGTACCCCAGAGCCCAAATACAATTAAAAAAAAAGAGAAGAAAAGAAAGGAAGGAAGGAAGGGAGGAAAGGAGAGAGGGAGGGGAAGGATGGAGGAAAGGAGGGAGGGAATAAAGGGAGGGAGGGAATGAAGGGAGGGAGGAAAGGAAATTTGGCATATTCTGTCCGTGTGTGTGAGAGAGAGAGAGAGAAAGTGTGTGTGTGTGTGTGTATATGTGTGTGCGTAATATTATTCAACCATAAAAAAGAAGGAAATCCTAACATTTGCAACATGGATGAACTTGCAAGACATTATGCTAAGTGCAATAAACCAGATACAGAAGACAAATACCTTATGATCTCACTTATCTGTAAAATCTTAAAAAGTTGAACTTATGAAAGCAGAGAGCACAGTGGTGGTTGCCAGGGACTTGGGTTGGAGTAAAGGCGGAGATGTTGGTCAAAAGGCTTATTAACTTTCAGTTATAAAATGAATAAGTTCTGGGAATCTGAAGTAAAGCATGATGAATATAGTTAATAAATAATATCATATTATTTACTTGAAATTTACTAGGAGAGTAGATCACAAATGTCCTCACCCACACACACACACACACACACACACACAATGTGTGGTCATGGATGTGTTAATTAGATTGTGGTAATCATTTCACAATGCATGCATCTATCAAATTATCAATTGTATACCTTGAGTGTATACCATTTTTATTTGCCAATTATAATGTAAACTTAAAATAAAATCCTATCCACCCCCTATCCCACCAACTAAATGGATGCCCTGGTAGCCAAGGGGACTGCAGAAAAACCTTAAGACTGAGTTCCTGGACATGTCAGGATGGCAGGTTAGACAGGATTCACTATATACCCTCTGTTTTATGATGTAGACACAACAACTGACCAGCATTACTGTTAAAATAGACATCGTAAGATAAACAGAACAAACGCTTTATGGCAATAAGATACCAAATTATAAATGGGATCTATGGACGTGCCAGGCAAGGGTTAAGTCACTTATCCCTTCACTTAAAGAATAAACTGTTCTAAATGCCACAAGATTTTTCTTTTCCTCTAGCAGCTAACCCAGCCTTGGCCTCGAGATAAGCAATATTAATTTTCAGCTCCACCACATGCTGACTAACTGAACCCCAGCCCTTGTTCCACCAGCCATAACTACAGCTCTGATTGGACAAGAGGCTGATTTTAGTAACTCCCTCCTGATAAAAGACCATTGACCATGAACTGGCTCTGGCCAGTTTACAGAAACTGTGCACTAGTGTGCGCTTTCTTTCCCTAAAGAGATCTTCTTGATGTATAGGCCCTAACTGTAATATATTTAAATGTTAAGTCTTCACCCCAAAGGGAACATGAGTCATATGTTACATGCATGTTGGTTCAATACACATGTGTCAGGACTGTCTTTGTGAATATTCATAGCTCTTTCTGTAACCTGCTGAATATGTGTTTAGTCAACCAGTTCAGTATAATGCTCCTATCTCAACTCCTCCTCCTTCAAAGTGCCTGTTTCTGGTTTTGGCTGGAGGCATGCTTCCTGGTCTCTAAATGGCTACCTTGCAAGCAGTAGCCACATAAAAAATTAAGTCTCCCCCTCCTCTTCCAAATATATAATATTTTAAGTTAACAATACCTTCATAAAGTTAGGTATTGTTAGGGGAAAAAGAAAGAAAGAAAGTGAGATTCTTGAAATGTAAGCTGTAACCAGAAATCAGTAAGTGATGGGAATGGACAATATGTAAAAGGCAGGACATTTGGGGACGCTGATATATGAATTCTGTATGCTTACACGAATCAAGGAGAGTAAAGGATCTGAGGCTGGTGACTTACCCCAGTAGTGATAGCAAGGAAAGGGAATCAGATATACAAGCAGCAGACTTGGATATTGCCTAATATAAGAAGGGTGACCTATGTTTGGCTTCAAAGGTTGTAAGGCTACCTTTTGTTAGAAGATAGAATCATAAGGTCACCACTACTAAACTGGTAGCTGTATCTAATCCTGGGAGGGTTGGGAAAGAAGGCACCAATGATGTTGAGGCACACTTGGGTAGTTGTCCTTTGAAAAAATGGAGGCACTAAGGAGGAGGCCAAATTGATATTTTACAGGTTCACGGGAGGAATTGGACCCAGGTATTAATGCCAGGTACTCTGTCCTCAGTACTACTTGGGACATCTTCCAGGCAAGCCCTCAGAGAGCATGGAAGAGCTGGGAAAAGAAAATTATTGTCCATCTGAGATACCTACACCAAGTTAAGCAGATCTTGTGCTACCTCTGAAGGTTCCAAGAGGAGAATGTGGGGGCCACTTGCTGGGGGGAGCAGAGGAAACATGCCATTCCTCTGGATCCCTGGAGACAATTCTGCACAAAGTTAATGAATGGTTGTTTTCTTACTGTCTCCCCTACCAAACACCAGAGACCTAGTCTGAGTATCTTCTGAGTCACAGTCTCAGAAGATACACCCATGAGGAAAACAGGGGCTATAAATACCTACAACTTGTGAATGACGGGAAGAATCCAGGGGAAGGGAGCATTCAGAATCAAGAAGAGCTGGGAGATTTTCCACAATTAGATACCTTTTTGTATACAGTTCTTGGCACAGATTTGTCTTCTTTTTGACTAATTATTTCATAGAGCAGAAATGAGAGGAATGAATATGTAAGGCAAGACAGTAATGTCCTTTCCAGGTAAGAAATCAGCCTAGAGAGTGCCGGGTGAGAAAGTGGAAATACATGATCTCTGGGAGATAATTAGTCGTCACTGGACATTAAATAAGACGGCAAATTTATATTCACCCTAAATGTAGATTATCTATATTTATACTCTGAAGTCTGATCTTCCTTTACCCTAGCCTACTTCAGAATTACATTCCCCTGACCTCAGGATATGAATTATCCACCAGAGAGAAGGAAAGCCTGGAGAGAATTTTCTCACGCGAATTTACTCTGTCCCCCCTCACTTTCTCATCCCCTGTGTTTCTTTTCCCTATAACTGTTTATATTCAACTGAGGGTTTTTTTATGATATAAAGTTAATATCACTTTATTTTAACTTTGTAATAAGACATTTTCTGGCCTTATATAACTCTGGAATAATAAAATAGCTTTAGTAAATATCCATTGAGTATCCTTCTGTACAGAGACCACGTGTTACAGTAGGTACAGAGGTGAGGGAGTAAGACACCCTCTCTACCATGGGAGAGTTTACAGCCAGAGTACAGGCAAGCTGACAGACAGCCGTGATACAAGGCAGAAGGCCCATGCTCTAGAGAAAGGTTTCACAAAGCTATGGGACTGAAAAGTAGAAAAGGTCATGTTCCTGTTGGAAAAATCAGGGAAGATTTCACAGAGGAGCTGCCACTTGTGGTGGGCCTTGAAGGATGGATAAGTGTTCAAAAGACCCAGATGGGAAGGACAGAGCGACCCTGGGAAAGCATGGAGTGTAAAGGGGACCCCTTGCATTGTCCAGTATAGGCTGTGCATTGAAGAACAGAGGGAGTAAACCAGAAAGGAAGGTAGGTTGAGGCCCCAGGGTCTTGACTCCCAGGCAAACACTGTTTATTCTGTTCTTTCAGCATTCAGAACCATGAGAGATTTTTAAAGCAGGAGATGACAGGATGATTGAATACCTTTTCTGATAGAAGGATTCATGGATATTACATTTTTTACACTAAACCCAGCAGATTGGATGGGATGGTTATCACTATGGCCATTCCTTTGGGAAATACTGCTATGGTGCAGAGGAAGGAACTGGGATCTGGAGAAGCCAGGAGATCTGTGACCTAGTTCTGAATTCACCACTACCCCAGTGAGTGACACTGAGCAAGCTCTGAGTCTTTCTGCCATACTCTGAAAATGAAATTAGACTGATGATCTGTTCAGAGCCCTTTCAGCTCTAACATCCAAAGCATATCGATACTGAAAACTGCTTTCAAACTAATCATACAGTGGAATGGAGCAGCTCTTAAAGCTTAAATTAAGCTTAAATTAAATTAAAGCTTTAAGATGAGGCAAACAGCTTTTGAATTTCAATAGTTTTTAAGCTGATGGCTGTGTAAATTGATAGGCTGCCTTATAGCTACAAAATGAATTTTTTTTTTTTTTTAAATACAGGGTCTTGCTCTGTTGCCCAGGCTCAGGCTGGAGTGCAGCAGTGCAATCATAGCTCACTGCCACCTCGAACTCCTAGGCTCAAGCAATCCTCCCACCACAGCCTCCTGAGTAGCTGGGACTACAGGCACATGGCACCACACCTGGCTAATTTTTTAAGAAAATTTGTTATGGGGACAAGGTATTGCTATGTTTCCCAGACTCCAAAGCTGGTTTCTGGCCTCAAGCAGTCCTTCTGCCTCAGCCTCCCAAAGTGCTGAGGTTACAGGCAATGAGACACCACACATGGCCTGGATGTAAATGTTTACTGAAGAGTAAAGCATTTCACTATTTCTATAAAACTTTCAAATTTCCAAAGCAAAGTAAGACTTCAGTGTGCACTTCCTAGTCTGAAAACAGCAGCTGTTGTTTCTTGGTTCTGAAAGGACTTGATAGCCCCACTCTAACAACAGCAAGGCATCGCTGGAGTGCTTTGGGCTTCTTAGAACTAGGTTTTCCCCTTTCTCTTTGCTTCCCCCATCTAGACAACTACACGTCTGGGTCTCATCTCTTCCTCCTACTTCTCTCGCTTTCACCTCAGATGTCTTTCCTCTATTGGCATAAAGCATAGGTGTGCATACGGTTTGCGAGTTAGGATTTTACCTCCATTTTCAAAACTGTTTTAAGTGACAAACACTTTACAGTTTTCTTCTGGAAAATTCCTACACTCTACTACTTCATTGATGTGGCATTATTTGTGCATGTCCACTCCCTAATGGACTAACTTTGAGTTTCTTGTTTCCATCGTAAATGATGTGGGAAGAAATGTCTTGATTATTTAAAAAATGTTATTCATCAACTACAAGCTACGTGAAATAACTATCTCGTTACCTAGATGTGGTTTAGCCACTTATAATCCTTAATCAGATGACCTGAACTTGATTCATAGTCTTCATCTGTGGATCTTGTGATTATCAACCACAGCGTAAGGAGGAGGAGAAGGGTAGCAGCCATTCACTCCCAAACTCTCTCTCCCTCTCTCTCTTTTCTCTCTCTCTCTCTCTCACTCCTTGTACCTACCTCTTCTCTGTAGATCTTGCTATGGGTTAAATGTTTATGTACCTGCAGAAATCACTTAATCCCCAATGTGATAGCATTTGGAGCTGGGTATTTGACAGGTAATTTAGGTCATGAGGGTTGGGCCTTCTTGATGTGATTACTGCCCTAGTAAGAAGAGCTTGCTTCCCGCCCCTCCTTTCTGCCATGTGAGACTACAAGAAGACAGTCCTCTAAAAGTCAAGAAACAAGCCCTCCACAGACACTGGAACTGCTGGCAACTTGATCTTGAACTTCCCAGCCTCCTGAACTGTGAAGAGTAAATGTTATTTAAGCCACCCCAGTCTACGACAATTTTTTTTTTTAAGGTATCTCACTCTGTCGCCCAGGCTGGAGTACAGCGGCATGATCTCAGCTCACTGCAACCTCCACCTCCTGGGTTCAAGCAATTCTCCTGCCTCAGCCTACCTAGTAGCTGGGACTAAGGCATGTACCACCATGCCCGGCTAATTTTTTGTATTTTTAGTAGAGACAGGATCTCATGATGTTAGCTCCTAACCTCAAGTAATCCACCCACCTGAGCCTCCAAAAGTGCTGGGATGACAGGCATGAGCCACCACATCTGGCCAGTCTGTGGTAATTTGTTATAGTAACCTGAACTGATTAAGACAGACATCTACTGCAAACATCTTTTAAAAACTGAAAATACACTTTCAGTTCTGATTTCTCCATGCTCAGGAAGAACAATAAACATCAGAGTAAATGCTCTGTTAATAACTATTCAGTGTAAGAACAAGGAGGAAAGATGCATGTGGTAGATGACATAAGAGTTATGTCATTAATTGACAGTGTTGTTTATCTTTAGGTGAGTACAAGTCCATGGGAATATCCAACCTGACAAGACTCTCTGAATTTACCCTCCTGGGACTCTCCCCTCGGTCTGAGGACCAGAGGCCACTCTTTGCCTTGTTTCTCGTCATATACCTGGTCACTTTGATTGGAAATCTTCTCATCATCTTGGCTATCCACTCTGATCCTCAACTTCAAAATCCTATGTATTTTTTCCTAAACATCTTGTCCTCTGCTGATATTTGCTACACAACAGTCATAGTCCCCAAGATGCTTGTGAACTTCTTATCAGAGAAAAAGACCATTTCCTATGCTGAATGTCTGGCACAGATGTATTTCTTCCTGGTTTTTGGAAACATAGATAGTTATCTCCTGGCAGCTATGGCCATCGACCGCTGTGTAGCCATTTGTAACCCATTCCATTATGTCACTGTTATGAACTGCACATGCTGTATGTTGCTACTGGCCTTCCCCATCACTTTCTCCTATCTCCACTCTCTCCTACAGGTCCTCCTGGTGAATCGGCTCACCTTCTGTGCATCAAATGTTATCCATCACTTTTTTTGTGACGTCAACCCTGTGCTGAAACTATCCTGCTCCTCTACCTTTGTCAATGAAATTGTGGCCATAACAGAAGGGCTGGCCTCTGTGATGGCTCCATTTGTCTGTATCATCATCTCTTACCTAAGAATTCTCATTGCTGTTCTCAAGATTCCCTCAGCAGCTGGGAAACACAAAGCCTTCTCCACCTGCAGCTCCCATCTCACTATGGTTATTCTGTTTTATGGGAGTATTAGCTATGTCTATTTGCACCCTTTGTCCAGCTACACTGTCAAGGACCGAAGAGCAACAATCAACTACACTGTGTTGACATCAATGTTGAACCCATTTATCTACAGTTTAAGAAACAAAGACGTGAAACAGGGCTTACAGAAACTGATAAACAAGATTAAGTCTCAAATGGGTAGGTTTTCTACAAAGACAAATAAAATCTGTGGGCCCTGATGGGAAGGAGTGTGTGTGTGTCTGTGTGTGTGTGTGTGTGTGTGTGCGCGCACGGCATGGAGCACCTGATGCAGCTTTTTTCTTGAAAAGCATTCCTTCGTCTTCACCAACTGTAGCTTCACATTGTGGTTTTCTACCCTGTGGTCTCTGTCATCCTGTGATTGAACAATTTGGTTGTCTTGGTATCGATGCTCAAATCAGAGACTCACCTCATAATATATCTTAATTCCAGAAAATCACATTCTCTTTACTCTTTGCATATTTATTTGGAGCCTCTCATATTTCTTTGTGTTTATAAATTCAGCCAAGTTTCGTCATTCAGTTATCAGAGAATTTTCATATATACCTATGTAGAAATTTACATATGTGCGATGATATGCACACAGTCACTCTATTCTATTTAAAGCTATCAGAAATGTTTTGCAGGTGCGTGCGTGTGTGTGTGTGTGTGTGTGTGTGCAAGTCTCACCTCCCCATCAGACTACAGGCTATGCCCCCCCCCCCCCTCTTTAAAGACAGGGTCTTACTCCCCCATCACCCAGGTTAGAGTGCAGTGGCACTATCATAGCTCACTGTAACCTCAAAACTCCTGGGCTCAAGAAATCCTCCTCCCTCAGTCTCTTAGTAGCTAAGACTACAGGTGTGTACCACCACCCCTAGGTAATTTTTTAAATTTTTTGTAGAGACAAGGTCTTGCTATGTTACCCAGGCTGGTCTCAGACTCCTGGCGTCAAGTGATCCTCCCACCTCAGCCTCTCAAAGTACTGGGGATTTTAGGTGTGAGCTTCTACACCCAGCTTTATGGTATCTTTTTAAAATTATCACAAGAGCTGAATGTCCTGGGCTCTGGAGTCATAGATTCTCAACAACTACCACCAATTATCTGATTGACTTTTTTTTTTTTTTTTTTTTTTGAGGCAGAATCTTGCTCTGTCGCCAAGGTTGGAGTACAGTGGCACTCTCGGCTTACTGCAGTCTCCATCTCCTGGGTTCAAGCAATTCTCATGCCTCAGCCTCCCAAGTAGCTGGGATTACAGGTGCCCACCACTACACCCAGTTAATTTTTGTATTTTTGGTAAAAACGAGGTTCACCATGTTCACTATATTTCTAGGCTTCTGTAGGTGGTTAAATAAAACACCGAATTTAAAAATCTCCACTGTCTCCTCTATCTGTCTAATTGTTTTGTTCAGAATAAAGAAAGGTTTATTCCATGTAATCAGAAATGTTTCCTATGGTCACTGGAGGCAGAGTCAAAAAATCAATAAATATAAACTACTAGTAAGAATCTCTTGGGTCAGAGTGCCTAGCATAAAGGAGCCCCTCAATATAGTTGGGGAACAAATTACATGACTTAGGAGAGCAGTCAGATGAATTGTTTTACACAATATTTTTTTAAAGTGGCTATTTAGTGAGTTTCTCTTTCTTTCCTACTATTCGTATTTTAGTAGATGGAAATGTCTAAGTCAGACAAATTAATCTCTCATAGTATTTTAGACAAGGAGCAGATAGATGATCTTAAAGTATAAAATGACAGAATAAGGTTCTGGTGATCTATTACACAGCAGTTGACTACAGTTAATGATAACGTATTACATATTATGTTCTCACCACAAAGAAACATGTATTTGAAGTGATGGATATGTTAACTAGCCTGATTTGATGATTCCACAATGAATACATGTACCAAAATACCACACTGTACTCTACAAATATATACAATTATTATTTGTCAATTGCAAAATAAAATAAAACTTTTTTAAAAGAGTCTTTTAAATACCTTTGTTTTAGCCCTTGTTAATCCCTAACCAAAGGTAAGGCAGAATCAAGATAAGGATATATTGTTCGATTTAATTCCTTTATTACATGTATTGCAAATTAATTTTAACTTCCCCTGCCAACTGTGATCATCTGAGGACTCCTGCATTGCTAATGAGAAAACTTACGTGCCTACCATTGGACTGAATGAAGAAGGATGAAGATTGAGTATGTCTATGATGGGCATGGGAGTAAGGAGTGCCGGTACATATAACAAGTGACTGTTTACAATCATCATAGGCCTCAAGACTTCGGTATACTCTCATTCTATAGCATAACTTTTGAAAAAAATATTTATTTCCATAGGTTTCTGAGGAACCAGTGGTATTTGGTTACATGAGTAAGTTCTTCAGTGACGATTTGTGAGATTTTGGTGCACCCATCACCCAAGCAGTGTACACTGAACCCAGTTTGTAGTCTTTTATCCCTCACCTCCCTCCCACCCTTTCCCCCTCACTACCTCTTTTTTTTTTATAATTTATTTATTTGACTTTAGGTGCATACTATATCTCGCATTTCTCCCCATGTTATCCCTCCCACCCTCCCCT
This sequence comes from Ateles fusciceps, assembly GCA_036589455.1. Classification (NCBI taxonomy): domain Eukaryota; kingdom Metazoa; phylum Chordata; class Mammalia; order Primates; family Atelidae; genus Ateles; species Ateles fusciceps. The sequence goes on from JAZHEH010000952.1 coordinate 22,129,768, forward strand.
CCCTCCCCACCCCCCACTGTCTCTCCCTACCCCCACCAACTGTCCCCTGTGTGTGATGCTCCTCTCCCTTAGTTCACGCATTCTCGTTATTCAACACACACCCATGAGTGAGAACATACGGTGCTTGGCTTTCTGTTCTTGGGTGAGTTTGCTGAGAATGATGGTTTCCAGATTCATACAAGTCCCTACAAAGGACATTAACTCGTCGATTTTTATGGCTGCATAGTATTCCATGGTGTATATGTACCACATTTTCTTTGTCCAGTCTATCATTGATGGGCATTGGGTTGGTTCCAGGTCTTTGCTATTGTACACAGGGCTGTAATGAACATAAGTGTGCATGTGTCTTTATAGTAGAATGATTTATAGTTCTTTGAGTATATGCCCAATAGTGGGATTGCTGGGTCAAATGGAATTTCTATTTCTAGATCCTTGAGAAATCGCCACATTGTCTTCCACGATGGTTGAACTAATTTACACTCCCACCAACTGTGTAAGAGTGTTCCTATTTCTCCACATCCTCTCCAGCATCTGTTGTCTCCCCCGATTTTTTAGAATGATCACCATTCTAAAAAATTCATTTAGAATGATCGCCATTCTAACTGGGGTGAGATGATATCTCAGGTGTGGTTCTGATTTGCATTTCTATAATGACCAGTGATGATGAGCATTTTTTCATATGTTTGTTGGCCTCATATATGTCCTCTTTTGCAAAGTGTCTGTTCATATCCTTCACCCACTTTTGACTGGGGTTGTTTGTTTTTTTCTTGTATATCTGTTTTAGTTCTTTGTAGACTCTGGATATTAGTCCTTTGTCAGATGGGTAGATTGCAAAAAGTTTTTTGCCAGTCTGTGCCTTTTGATTGGGGCGTTTAGGCCATTTACATTCAATGTTAATATTGTTATGTGTGAATTTGATCCTGCCATTTGTTACTGGCTGGTTTTCTTTCTCATTAGTTGACTCATTTTCTTCATTGCATTTCTGGTCTTTGCCAACTGGCTTGCTTTTGCAGTGACTGGTACTTGTTCCTTTCCATGCTTAGTGTTTCTTTCAGAAGCTCTTGTAGGGCAGGTCTGGTGGTGACAAAATCTCTCAATAATTGCTTGTCCATAAAGGATTTTATTTATCCTTCACGTATGAAGCTTAGTTTGGCTGGATATGAGATTCTGGGTTGAAAGTTCTTTTCTTTAAGGATATTGAATATTGGCCCCCCCCCTCTCTTCTGGCTTGTAGAGTTTCTGCTGAGAGATCTGCTGTGAGTCTGATTGGGTTCCCTCTGTGGGTGACCTGACCTTTCTCTCTGGCTGCCCTTAGCACTTTTTCCTTCATTTTGACCCTGGTGAATCTGACAGTTATGTGCCTTGGGGTTGCTTTTCTTGAGGAATATCTTTGTGGCGTTCTCTGTATTTCTTCAATTTGAAATTTGGACTGCCTTGCTAGGCTTGGGAAGTTCTCCTGGATAATATCCTGGAGTGTGTTCTCCAGCTTGGATTCATTCTCCCCCGTCATATTCAGGTACACCGATCAAGCGTAGATTAGGTTTTTTCACATAATCCCATATTTCTTGGAGGCTTTGTTTGTTTCTTTTCACTCTTCTCTCTCTTGTATTGCCTTCTCTTTTTACTTCATTGAGTTGATCTTCAATCTCTGACATCTTTTCTTCTGCTTGATTGATTCAGCTATGAAAACTTGTGTTTGCTTCACGTAGTTCTCATCCTGTGTTCTTCAACTCCATCAAGTCGTTTATGTTCTTCTCTAAGCTGGTTATTCTAGTTAGCATTTCGTCTAACTTTTTTTCAAGGTTTTTGGTTTCTTTGCATTGAGTTAGAACATGTTCCTTTAGCTCTAAGAAGTTTGTTATTATCCACCTTCTGAATCCTGTTTCCATCAATTCTTCCCACTCCTTCTCAGTCAAATTGTGATCCTGTGTTGTTGAGGAGTTGTGATCCCTTGAAGGAGAAGAGGTGTTCTGGTCTTTGGTGGTTTCACCATTTTTGTGCTGGTTTTTTCCCATCTTTGTGGATTTACCTGGCTGTGGTGTCAGAGAGCTGCTTGATGAGGTCGCTTGTCTGCCTGTGGGGGCTCTACTGGGTTTCTAGTGAGTCCTTCAGGTTACTAGGGAAGCTTCCTGTGTCTTTTTTGTTTATGCTGGGAGATTAGGCCCACCTCTTCTGCTGACCTGTAGGCGCTGCTGGGTTGTTGAGAACGCCATCCCATTGCTACATAGGCTTCCTGTGTTTTTTGTTAAAACATGTAGTCCAGTCCCACCCCTCTAGTGGTGGGTTGTGCCCTTCCTCCACTGGGCTGGATCATTCAGGCTCCTCTCAGACTGCAGCACTGGCTATGCAACCCACTAGAGTCAGAGCTTCAGCCCTCTGGGGTTTGCGGGGGAGGTTAGGGACCCGCCCAGCCGCACCCAGCAGTCTCCCCCTTTTAGCTTTCTCTCTCTCCGGTCATGGGGTAGGGGCCACCCAGCTGCTCCCACTTACAGCTCCCTCTCTCTCCAGACGGTGGCAGGGGGCGATAGCTCAGTCTTCAGACTCTTATTCAACTCCACACTTGTAATTCCTGGCGCTTGACTGGCAAAGATCCCCTGCTCTGTGTATTGCTGAGGCTTTGGGGGAAGCGCTGTATCTGGACCGGAGCGCCAGAGGTGGAGCCTCCGACTCGCTGGTCAGATGCACTTTCTGGGTGAAGCAGCACCCCTCCCCGCCTCGGTCTGCCCTGAGTGGGCTTTGCTCACCCTCAGACCAGACCCGTTGAAATGCACCTGCTACCTCAGTTGGAGCTAGGAGATCGCTGGGTTTCTGCATCTCTTTCACTGGGTGTTGCGTGCTGGAGTTGTGTCTAATCTGCCATCTTGGATCCTCTCCCTACCTCTTTTTATATTGGAAAAGAGGTAGTCATATTTTACCTTTTTGCTGATGATATGATTTAATAACTAGAAAACCCTAAAGACTCCATTCCATCTTAGATTTGATTAATGAATTCAATAAAGTTTTGGGATATAAAATTAATGTACAGAAATCATTAGCATTTCTATATACTAATTAAGATCTAGCTGAGGAACAAATAAAGAAGGCAACCCCATTTACAATAGCTACAAAAAATAAATAAAATATCTAGGAATATATTTAACCAAGAAAGTGAAGGATCTCTATAAGAAGAACTACAAAACACTGATGAAAGAAACTGTAGATTACACAAACAAATGGAAAAAACATTCCATGCTTATGGATTGGAAAAATCAATACTGCCAAAATGACCACACTTCCCAAAACAATTTACAGATTCAATGCAATCTCTATCAAATTACCAAGGTAATTTTTTGATTTAGGGGAAAAAGTCCTAAAATTTATATGGAACCAAAGAACAGTCTGAAGAACCAAAAAAGAGTCTGAATAACCAAAGGAATCCTAAATAAAAAGAACAAAGTTGAAGGCATCACATTATCTGATTTCAAATTATATTACAAGGCTATAGTAACCAAAACAGCATGGTACTGGCATAAAAATAGGCACAAAGATCAATGGAACAGAATAGAAAACCCAGAAATAAAGCCACATACATTCAACCAACTGACCTTTGGCAAAGCTGACAAAAATATACATTGAGGAAAGGTCACCCTATTCAATAAATGGTGCTGCAAAAATTAGATAGCTATATGCAGACGAATGAAACTAGACCCACTGAACCAAAAATACCTGTGTCTATATGTTTATTGAAGAACTAATTACAATAGCAAGGATATGGAACCCACCTAAATATCCATCAGTGAAGGATGAGATAAAGAAAATATTAGATACATGGATAGATAGATAGATAGATACATAGATAGAGAGATGATAGACAGTGTACACACACACAAACACACACACCACACACACACACACACACACACTATGGAGTCCTACTCAACAATAATAAAAGAATGAAATCATGTCTTCTGCAGCAGCACAGATAGAACTAGAGGCCATTATCCTAAGTGACATAACTCAGAAAGTCAAATACCACATGTTCTCACTTATAAGTGGAAGCTAGACAGTGGGTACATGCATATATAAAGATGAAAACAATAGCTACTGGGAACTTCAAAAGCGGGAATGCTGTGGGGGTACAGGTTGAAAAATTACCCATTGGGTACAATGTTCACTATTCAGATGATGGGTACACTAAAAGCCCAGGCTTCACCACTATGCAATAGTGTACATGTAAGAAATCTTCACTTGTATCCCCTAAAGATATAAAAAGAAGATAAAACTTAAAAATAAATATAACTAGTTTACAAACATTGTAGCCCATTGTAGCTTTCCAGAATTCTCTACATTGGGATGCAGGGCCTGAAGTCCAGATAACAATAAAATATTTTGCTTCAGTTTGTCATTATTCCTCGGGCATTTCTCTTAGCAATCTCATGGGAAGAAGTACCTGGATTTTAGAGTGGAATCCAAATTTTCTTGAGTTTCCTTGCCATAATACCCTCTAATAATTTTCACCACCTAATGAACTAGGACAAACTTTTTAATCACATAATTTTAACAAATTTAAAGATGTCAACCAATGTTCACTAAGTCATCATGGTAAAGGAAAGATAACTACCATGACTATTTCCCAATCCCAGGTGCCTACCCAAACACCACGGAGAGAAAGCAGAGATATTTGAGGCCAAAGCTTAACCTGTGTGAAGCTGAGTTCACCAAGGACAGCCATGACTTCCCCCAGAGTCCCTTTTGCTCCTATTTCAGTAGCATTCCAAACCAGATAAGCCAATGTTTTCACCAGGAGATAAACACCTTTGCTCTCAAGAGGGAACGTGTTTCTCTGACTAGACAGTGGGATGGGTATGCCTGGGTAATCTTGGTTTCTCTGTACCAGGGAACTATGTTGGGATCAGCTGTGGCCATGGTTACTTCGAGACTGACTTGATGTGCTAAGAAGTTCCAAGCTTAATTCCCAAGCACCCATTCACCAAGGAGAAGCCAAACATTGATCTCTGGATTCCATTTAATTAGATTATCAGTAGCCAACCCAAGTGGTTAATTAACATCAAAGAAAAGGATCTAAAGGTTCAATAGCAAGTCCTCCCCCAGAGCCTCGTTAGAAAAGCTGAGATTGGACCTGTCCCTCAGAGGCACCTTCTGCAATGATGGTGGCTCAGAAACTTTTCTGACACAGCATCATGAGTGAGGCCTCCTGGCTTTTCCCCTGGGATGCTTTCAAGGGACCATATTCTACTTTGATTTTAGAAATGGGAAAGAAGATGCCATAACTCAGAGGCTTTGCCTGCTCCCATCTGAGGCCAGTCCTCCAGGGCAACATTGGAGAAAGCTACTGACTAACCAGCTTGAGAGAGACAGTATATTTAAACCAGTTTTAGTCAGGGCCATTTTTTCATGTGTTCTTTGAATAACATTGTTCTTGAGGTATACAAATCAATTCCCCTATTCCTTTTGATCTCCTAATTTAAAACCCTGATAATGGTGTCTACTTTATCTAAGGCAGGGATTTTCAGCCTCCTCTGCCCATTTAGCCACCTGGGAAGCTTCAAAAAAGATTCTGATGCCCAGGCCATACCCCACACCAATTAAATCAGAATCTCTAAGAACGCAACCCAGGTATTCATATTTTTAAAGCTCTCAGGTGTTTCCAATGCACAGCAAGGTTGGGAATCCTTTAGAGTGTCCCTATTGGGTCAAGTAATTTGATAGCACCAATATTGTGATTTTAGGGTTAAACAAATAAATTACCTCCTTTCCTTATCTCCTAGGTCTATTTTTATCTATCATAAGTTTTGGGGTTTTTTGGCTTTTTCTTAGATTTTATGTATCAATATTTGATACTGAGAAAGGACATAAAGAAAGAACTATGTTAAAAATAATTTAATTCAATTGTTCTGGTCTTACATGTTTCTATTTTCCTTTGTTCCCCTAAGTCCATAGATAACACATGAATACAGTCTAGTTGTGAAGTAATTCGAACAGAAGTTATAAAGTAAAACCTAAAAGTATCTCTTGATTCCCACCCACAAACCCATTATGTATAAAAATGTATCTTTATATATTCAAATATAAATATTAACACTTTGAAATCACACAGTATATTATTTTGCAACTTGAATTTTCATCTAATAAGATGTCTTGGAGATGGTTCCAAGTCACTAGTATTACAATCTATACTATTGTTTTTAACTGGCCCCTAGGATTTTAACAATATTTCATAATATGAAGCTACTATAATTTATTTAAACATTCCCTTATTATTGGACAAATCAATAATTTCTCTTTCTCTGTTACAAATCTGCTGTGAACATCTTGTGCATAATATTGTTCAACTGTGTACTATGCTTTATATACATACATAAAATTAGAAGTTGCTAGATACTATAAAATTGTCCTTAGGAAAAGGCATTTCTATGCCAATCTAGTGTGTGACAGCACCCGTTTCTTCACACATTCAACACTCTATAGTATCAATATCTTCCATGTTTTCTAATATACTGATCAAAAAACAATATTTCATTGTTCCCTTAATTTGCATATCATTATATATGTTTATTGGTCATTTCTCTTTCTTCCACTGGGAATTATCTGTTTATATTTTTTCTCATTTTTCTATTGAAGCATTAGTCAGACTAGACTCTATGTGCTGCAGTAGCAAATCAATCCTAAAATCTCAATATCTTCACACAATAAAACTTTATTTCGTGCTCATACTATGTGTCCAGTGTGAGTCATCAGGGGTGCTCTATAAATAGTGACCCAGAGAAAGCCACATTGATAGAGGTCCACTGCAGAATATCAAATCAAACAGACTCCTTAGCAGGGAAAAACAGACTGGAGAATTGCATGTGGTTTTCCTTTGCCTTCACCCAGAAATAACACACATCATCTAAATTCATATTTCTTTGAAGAGAAGTAGTTATGTATTCACACCAAACTGCAGGGAGTAGGAAATATAAGTTTTCATATGCAATATCTGGCAAACATTACTGTCTCTATTACAACTTGGGTGTTAATTTCTGTATTGACTTTTTGAAATCTTTTGTATTATATGAATAGTGATCTTGTCTGCTGTGCATACGATCCTCCATATCCATGGGTTCCACATGTGCAGATTCAACCAATCGTGGATTTAAAATATTTGGAAAAAATAATATTACAACAATAAGAAATAATACAAATGAACAGTATAGTATAACCATTATTTATACAATGTTTACATTACCTTAGGTATTATAAGTAATCCACAATGATTTAAACTATACTGGAGATGTGCATAGATTATGTATAAATACCAAGCCATTCTATAAAAGGAACTTTAGCGTCATGGATTTTGGTATCCACAGGGACCCTAGAAGCAATCCCTTATGGATACATCATATATATGTGTCCAGTTTTTTTTCTAATCCTTTTGCTTCTCTTTTAACTTTTTTCATGGCATCATTTGTCACACACATTTTCACTTTTATATAGCCAAATCTGTCAATCTTCCAATTTAGAGTGTTGGGGATTCTATTTTGCTGAGGAAGGGTTATTTCACCCCCAGTATTACAAAAAAATATTCTACTGTATTTTCTTGTTATAATTTTATAATTTTTTTCCTTTTAGATGTCTGAATACATTTGGAATTTATTTTTACCTATGGTATTAGGTAGAGATCTAAATTTATTTTCTTTCAGTTGAATATACAATTGTCCCACAATTTTCTTTCTCCCAGCTATTTGGGAGGCCGAGGCAGGAGAATCACCTTGGTAGTTGCATGTTAAGCTTTTTTAAGAAACTGCCAAGCTTCTTTCCAGAATAGTAAATAGCTTTTTAAAAATGTCCTTATGTTCAGTTTTTCAAAATTGCATTAATTGGTCCTATCCACATTTATAAGTGCTATAGGCAACCCCAAGGAAGACATGAAGAACAAAACAATTTTTATCCATCTGCACTGTGAGCATGTGTGTAGAGTATTACTTGTGTTATATTAAAATTTTAAATTAAATGATGGGTCCAGCCTTTCCATAATGCATCACCTTCAGAGGAAGATAGCAGTGTTCATCAGATTGCAACATGAGACTCAGTGACTTAAGGGGCATTGCTGTTCGTTTTCTTTTGGGGAGAGACTATTCTAAGTGAGACTTTTTAACATCACCAAATTATAGGCTGGGTGCAGTGGCTCACACCTTTAATCCCAACACTTTGGGAGGCCAAAGTGGGCAGATCACCTGAGGTCAGGAGTTTGAGACCAACCTGTCCAACATGATGAAACCTTGTCTCTACTAAAAATATAAAAATTAGCCAGGCATGGTGGCAGGTGGCTGTAATCCCAGCTACTTGGGAGGCTGAGGCAAAGAATCGCCTGAATCTGGGAGGCGAAGGTTGCAGTGAGCTGAGATCGCACCACTGCACTCCATTCTTGGCAACAGAGCAAGAATTCACCTCAAAAAAACAAAAACAAAAACAAAAACAAAAAATCACCAAATTATAAGTAGAATACTTCTTAATTGCTCTGTGATTCCTGAGCTAGGAAATAATTACAGTGTTTCAGATTGAGATAGCATGCATTTTGTTAAAAATCACAAATGACTGTTGTCATTGGATTGTGGCATCTCTGAAGAGATTATTGGTATTAGATCCTTTTCAGGGTTGCTAAATCTGGAAATCTTACGGTCCTTCCATGTGTCCAGAAATAGGTTGTTAGAGAATTTAACTTGAGAAAAGAAGACTACAGAAAATGAAACTCACATCTGGGTGAGAAAAATGTGCCTTAAGATTATCCTGCCAGGATAAGAAAAGATTAGAATGGGTTCCCTTTAATAAAGAGGGTACTGCCAGTGGCATCTAGGGATAGTGAGAACTGCTGTCTGTTTTTCTGTTTTCTGCGTTGTGACTTCCTTGTGTTACCTTTAAGTCTTGGTAGAGTCTATTAACAGGGATCCCCAACACCTGGGCCGTGGAGTGGTACCAGTCTGTGGTCTGCTGGGAACCAGGCCACACAGCAGGTGAGCGGCAGGCAAGTGAGCATTACTTCCTGAGCTCTGCCTCCTGTCAGATCAGCAGCCACATTAGATTCTCATAGGAGCTCGAATCCTACTGTGAGCTGTGCATGCAAGGGGTCTAAGTTGCCTGCTCCTTATGAGAATCTAATGCCTAATGATCTGAGGTGGAACAGTTTCATCCCAAAACCATCTTCCTCCCACAGGAAGCACACCCATGCAGCCAGTTCTGATACCAGGCAATCTACTTGCTAAACTACAACTGCAACCTTATTTAATAAGATAATGAGGTCAGGATTACTATTACACCTATTTTATAAATGGGAAAACTGAGGCACAGAGCTGTCTAGTGAATTGCCTAATGTCATACAATGCGTAAGTGGCAGCTAGGGATTTGAACACAGGCATTAACTCCAAAGCCCATTCTCTTAACATTGCCTTTCTCCACTCTGCCCAAGTTTTCTGCCCCTGTAATAAACCCAAAATTCCATGCTTCCCATGCCTTCACCAAATATCCTAACAACCTCAAGACCATTCCTATCTGCCTAGAGATTAAGGAACTCCCCCAGAGTCACACAGCTAGTGAGTGCAGGGCTGGGACACAAAGTGAGATAATGTGTCTCCAAAGCTCAGCTCTTACCCTCTATACCAGAGTTCAGATCCTGACTTACCACTTACCTTGCCATGGATACATTCTTACTCTTTTTATAAAAGTAAAAGTAAGATAAGGGAATATGGTCATGAGAAGGCAACACTGGAATACACATCCTAGCGAATGAGACTCAGAGGGCTAGAGGACTTCATGATTCCAAATGAGATGCCAGTTTCGTTTCTGTGGGACTGATAGGGTACTGAAAATAGCCCAGGAAAGAAGCTGCAGGGCGAGAGCCGTCCAGGAGGGCAAATCAAGATGGGGGGGACGTGTCCTCAGCCAGCTCAGAGGGTGGGGGGGGACTTCACCCCCTTGGTGCTCCAATTTGGATCCTGTGCTTACCTCATCCCTCCTGCAACCCAGGGTTCACAAGAGCCCTGCCAGACCGTGGGGTGCCGTGGGTAGTCGATGCAAATCTGAGCAGCGGCTCCACCCATGTGGCAAGTTGTCTCACAGACCTAGGTGGAAGTTTGGACTAAAGCCAGTGGGATGAACCGTCCCACAGAGGGAGGCAGAGTTGAAAGCAGAGAAACAGACCATAAGGCCTGGCAGGCCCCACCTCCACAGAGCTCAAACTGAAGCCCTCGCTAGAGAGCTAGGCAGCAAATACACTAGTTTGACCCCAACCAGGAAAATCGAGCTCTGGGAGAGACGCCATTGGGAAGGCGGGGCCAATCTCACCTGCAAATAAACCCCAGGGAAGGACCACCCACCCAGCAACCTAACTGTACCTGAGAGAGCCCAGCAACGCCCTCTACAGGCCAAAAAAGATACAGCTGCAACCTCAATAGAAAAAAAGTCCATTCAGAGACTCCTCCTGAAATCACCATATTCAAAGATTAAAGGGAGATAAATCCACGAAGATGGAAAAAAATAAACAGCGCAATCAAAGAGCAGAACACCTCTTCTCCTCCCAGGGATCACAACTCCTCACCATCAAGGGAACAAAAAAAGACAGAGAATGAATTTGATGAATTGACAGAGTAGGCTTCAGAAGGTGGGTAATAACAAACTTCTCTGAATGAAAAGACCATGTTCTAACCAAATGCAAAGAAACTAAGCAGCTTGAAAAAAGGTTAGATGAAATGCTAACTAGAATAACCAGCTTAGAGAAGAACATAAACAACTTGATGGAGCTGAAAAACACAGCACAAGAACTTTGTAAGACATACAAAAGTTTCAACAGCTGAATCGATCAAGCAGAAGAAAGTATATCAGAGATTGAAGATCAAATCAATGAAATAAAACAAGAAGGTAAGATTAGAGAAAAAAGAGTGAAAAAAAAATGAACAAAGCCTCCAAGAACTATGGGATTATGTGAAAAGACCTAATCTACGCTTGATTGGCATACCTGAATGTGACCAGGAGAATGAATCCAACTTGGAAAACACTCTTCAAGATATTATCCAAGAGAACATTCCCAACCTAACAAGGCAGGCCAACATTCAAATCCAGGAAATATAGAGAATACCAAAAAGATATTCCTCAAGAAGAGCAACCCCAAGGCATATAATTGTCAGATTCACCAGGGTTGAAATGAAGGAAAAAATCCTAAGGGCAGCCAGACAGAAAGGTCGAGTCACCCACAAAGGGAAGCCCATCAGACTCACATCAGATCTCTCAGCAGAAATCCTATAAGCTAGAAGGGAGTGGGAACCAATATTCAACATCCTTAAAGAAAAGAACTTTCAACCCAGAATTTCATATCCAGCCAAATTAAGCTTCATAAGTGAAGGAGAAATAAAATCCTTTACAGACAAGCAATTGCTGAGAGATTTTATCGCTACAAGACCTGCCTTACAAGAGCTACTGAAGGAAGTACTAAACAGAACAATATTAACATTGAATTTAAATGGCCTAAATGCCCCAATCAAAAGACACAGACAGGAAAACTGGATAAAAAGTCAAGACCCATCAGAGTGCTGTATTCAGGAGACCCATCTCACATCCAAAGACTCACATAGACTCAAAATAAAGGGATGGAAGAAGATTTACCAAGCAAATGGAGAGCAAAAAAAAAAAAAAAGCAGGGGTAGCAATTCTAGTCTCCAATAAAACGGACTTTAAACCAACAAAGATCAAAAGAGACAAAGAAGGGCATTACATACCTGTAAAAGGATCAATGCAACAAGAAGAGCTAATGATCCTAAATATATATATGCACCCAATTCAGGAGCATGTAGATACATAAAGCAAGTTTTTAACGACCTACAATGAGACTTAGACTCCTGCACAATAATAGTGGGAGACTTTAACACTCCACTGACAATATTGGACAGATCAATGAGACAGAAAGTCAACAAGGATATCCAGGACTTGAACGCAGATTTGGACCAAGCGGACCTAATAGACGTTTACAGGACACTCCACCCCAAATCCACAGAATACACATTCTTCTCAGCACCACATTGCACTTACTCCAAAATTGACCACATAATTAGAAGTAAATCACTCCTCAGCAAATGCAAAAGAACGGAAATCATAACAAACAGTCTCTCAGACCACAGTGCAATCAAATTAGAACTCAGGATTAAGAAAAGCACTCAAAACCACACAATCATATGGAAACTGAACAACTTGCTCCTGAATGATGAATGGATAAACAATGAAATGAAGGCAGAAATAAAAATGTTCTTTGAAAACAACAAGAATGAAGACACAATGTACCAGATCCTGTGGGACACATTTAAAGCAGTGTCTACAGGGAAAATATAGCAATAAATGCCAACATGAGAAACAAGGAAAGATCTAAAATCAACACTCTATTGTCAAAATTGAAAGACCTAGAGGAGCAAGATCAAAAAAACTCAAAACCAAGCAGAACACAAGAAATAACTAAGATCAGAGCAGAACTGAAGGAGGTAGAGACACAAAAAAAAGCCCTTCAAAAATCAATAAATCCAGGAGCTGGTTTTTTGAAAACATCAACAAAATAGACACACTGCTAGCTAGACTAACAAGAAAAGAGAGAAGAATTGAATAGATGCAATAAAAAACAATAAAGGGGGAGATCACCACCGAATCCTCGAATATACAAACTACCATCAGAGATTACTACAAACAACTCTATGCACATAAACTAGTAAATCTGGAAGAAATTGATAAATACCTGAATACTTGCACACTCCCAAGACTAAGCCAAGAAGAAGTTGAAACCCTGAATAGTCCAATAACAAGTTCTGAAGTCGAGGCAGCAATTAATAGCCTACTAACCAAAAAGAGTCCAGGTCCAGATGGGTTCACAGCTGAATTCTACCAGACAACAAAGAGGAGCTGGTACCATTCCTGTTGAAACTATTCCAAACAATACAAAAAGAGGGAATCCTCCCTAACTCTTTCTATGAGACCAACATCATTCTGATACCAAAATCTGGCAGAGACACAACTAAAAAAGAAAACTACAGGCCAATATCCATGATAAACACCTATGCAAAGATCTTCAATAAAATACTGGCAAACTGAATCCAACAACACATCAGAAAGCTTATCCACCACGATCAAGTCAGGCTTCATCCCAGGGATGCAAGGCTGGTTCAACATATGCAAGTCTATAAACATAATTCACCACATAAACAGAACCAAAGATAAAAACCACATGATTATCTCAATTGATGCAGAAAAGGCCTTTGACAAAATTCAACAGCCCTTTATGCTAAAAACTCTCAATAAACTAGATATCGATGGAACATATCTCAAAACAATAAAAGCTATTTACTAGAAACCCACAACCAATATCATACTGAATGGGCAAAAATTAGAAGCATTCCCTTTAAAAACTGGCACTAGACAAGGATGCCCTCTCTCACCACTCCTATTCAATACAGTATTGGAAATTCTAGCCAGAGCAATTAGGCAAGAAAAAAATAATAAAGGGCATTCAATTAGGAAAAAGAAGTCAAATCGTCCCTATTTGCAGATGACATGATCATATGTTTAGAAGACCCCAGCATCTCAGCCCAAAACCTCCTTAAGCTGATAAGCAACTTTGGCAAAATCTCAGGATAAAAAATCAATGCGCAGAAATCACAAGCATTCCTATACACCGATAACAGACAAACAGAGAGCCAAATCATGAGTGAACTCCCATTTACAATTGCTACAAAGAGAATAAAATACGTATTAATGCAACTAACAAAGGAGGCAAAAGATCTCTTCAAGGAGAACTACAAACCACTGATTAAGGAAATAAGAGAGGACACCAACAGATGGAAAAACAGTCCATGCTCATGGTTAGGAAGAATCAATATTGTGAAAATGGCCATACTGCCCAAATTAATCTACAGATTCAATGCTATCCCCATCAAGCTACCATTCACCTTCTTCACAGAACTGGAAAAAAAAAAACACTTTAAACTTCATATGGAACCAAAAGAGAGCCCGCATAACCAAGACAATCCTAAGCAAAAACAGCAAAGCTGGAGGCATCATGCTACCTGACTTCAAACTACACTACAAGGCTACAGTAATCAAAACAGCATGGTACTGGTACCAAAACAGAGATATAGACCAAGAAAACCGAACAGAGACCTTGGAAGCAATGCCATACATCTACAACCATCTGATCTTTGACAAACCTGAGAAAAACAAGCAATGGGGAAAGGATTCCCTGTTTAATAAATGGTGTTGGGAAAACTGGATAGCCATATTCAGGAAGTTGAAACTGGACCCCTTCCTGACACCCTACACTAGAATTAACTTCAGATGAATTAAAGATTTAAACATAAGAACTAACACCATAAAAACCCTAGAAGAAAACCTAGGAAAATCATTCAGGACATAGGCACAGGCAAGGACTTCATGACTAAAACACTAAAAGCAATGGCAACAAAAGCTAAAATAGACAAATAGGATCTAATTAAACAACAGTTTCTGCACAGCAAAAGAAATGATCATTAGAGTAAACCGGCAACCAACAGAATGGGAAAACATTTTTGCAATCTACCCCCTCAGACAAAGGGCTAATATCCAGAATCTACAAAGAACTAAAGCAGATTTACAAGAAAAAAAACAAACAAACCCATTCAAATGTGGGCTAAAGATATGAACAGATGCTTTTTAAAAGAAGACAAATATGCGGCCAACAAACATATGAAAAAATGTTCATCATCATTGGTCATTAGAGAAATGCAAATCAAAACCACATTGAGATACCATCTCATGCCAGTTAGAATGGTGATGCTGGAGAGGATGTGGAGAAATAGGAACAGTTTTACACTGTTGGTGGGAGTGTAAATTAGTTTACCCATTGTGGAAGACAGTGTGGTGATTCCTAAAGGACCTAGAAATAGAAATTCCATTTGACCCAGCAATCCCATTACTGGGTATGTACCCAAAGGATTGTAAATCATTCTATTATAAGGACACATGCACACGTATGTTCACTGTGGTGCTGTTTATGATAGCAAAGACCTGGAGCCAACCCAAATGCCCATCGATGATAGACTGGACACAAAAAAAAATGTGGCACATATACACCATGGAATACTATGCAGCCTTAAAAAATGATGAGTTCATGTCCTTTGCAGGGACATGGATGAATCTAGAAACCATCATTCTCAGCAAACTGACACAAGAACAGAAAACCAAACATCGCATGTTTTCATTCATAGGTGGGTGATGAACAATGAGAACTCTCGGGCACAGAGAAGGGAATAATACTCACAGGATGAGGTGGGGGTGGGGAAGGGGAGGGGGAGGAGAGGGACAGCAAAGGGGTGCAGGGAGGATGGGGAGGGATAGCACTGGGAGAAATGCCTGATGTAGGCGATGGGGGGGTAGGGGGTGCAGGGATGGAGACAGCAAACCACCATGGCATGTATGTACCTATGCAACAATCCTGCAGGATGCAGGATGTGCACATGTACCCCAGAGCCCAAATACAATTAAAAAAAAAAAAAGTAAAAATAGAGGTTCTCCAGGAAATAGATCCATATAGATATTGTCAAGTGATCTGTGACAAAGAGAGAACATATTTGACAGCAGAGAAAATATAGTCTTTTCAACAAATGGTTCCAGAACTGGAAATCCACATGCAAAAAGAAATAAATCTAGACATAGACTTTACACACTTCATAATAATTTATTCAAAATACAGAATAGATCTAAATGTAAACTGTAAAATAATAAGACTCCTAGAAGATAACATTAAAAAAATCTAGATGATCTTGGGTATAGCAGTAACTTTTTAGATACAACACCAAAGACAAGATGCATGTAAGAAATAATTGATAAGGTATAATTAGTTAAAATTTAAAATTTCTAGAACAGAAAATCAAACACTGCATGTTCTCACTCATAGGCGGGTGTTGAACAATGCGAACACATGGACACAGGGAGGGGAGTATCGCACACTGGGGTCTGTCGGGGGAAAAGGGGAGGGATAGTGGGGGGTAGGGAGTTGGGGAGGGATAGCATGGGGAGGGATGCCAGATATAGGTGATGGGGGAGGAGGGCAGCGGATCACACTGCCATGTGTGTACCTATGCAGCAATCTTCCATGTTCTTCACATGTACCCCCAAACCTAAAATGCAATAAAAAAAATAAAAATAAAATAAAATAAAAAAATTTAAAATTTCTATGCTGAGAAAGATACTTTTAAAAGAATGAGAAGAAAATCCACAGACTAGGTGAAAATATTTTCAAAAGATATATCTGGTAAAGGACTATTATCAAAAATATACAAAGATCTCTTAAAAATCAACAATAAGAAAATCAGTAACCCAACTGAAAAATGGTCAAAAGACTTAAACAGGCACCACACCAAAGAAGACATACAGATGGCAAGTAAATATATGAAAAATGCTTCACATCCTATGTTCTTAGAAAATGCAAATTAAGACAACAATGAGATACCACTACACAGCTATTAGAATGGCCCAAATGAAGAACACTGACAACACCAAATGCTGACAAGGATGTGGAGCAACAAGACTTCTCATTCATTGCTAATGAGAACACAAAGTGATAAAGTCAATTTGGAAGACAGTTTGACAATTTCTCATGAAACTAAACATATTCTTACCATATGATCGAGCAATCATCCTTTTTGGTATTTATGCAAATAAATTGAAAACTTATGTCCACACAAAAACCTGCACAGACATTTACAGCAGCTTTATTCATAGCTGCCAAAACTTGGAAGCAACCACGTTGTCCTTCAGTATGTAAGTGGATAAACAAACTGTGGTACATGCAGACAACAGAATGTTATTCCGTGCTAAAAAGAAATGAGCTATCAAACCATGAAAAGATATGGAGGTACCTTAAATGCATATTAGTAAGTGAAAGAAGTCAATCAAAATAGATAATAGATCTACATGTAAACTGTAAATAATAAGACTTAATATGATAAGTCCGTAAAATAATAAGATCGATAATGAGAAATCGATCATACTGTATAATTCCAACTATATGACATTTTGGAAAAGGCAAAACTAAAAATATCAGTGGTTGTCAGAGGTTTGGGGAAGGGATGAACAGGTGAAGCACAGAGAATTTTTAGGATGGTAGACTTATTTTGTATCATACTATTATAGTAGATATATGACATACATTTGTCAAAACCCATAAAATGTTCAGCACCAAGAGTAAATCCTAATGTAAACTACAGACTTGGGTGATAATGATGTGTTACAATAAGTTTATTAATTGTAACAAATGTGCCACTCTGATGGTTGGCATTGACAGTAGGGGGAAACTGCATGGGTGGGAGCAGGAGGTATGGGAATTCTCTGTACTTTCTGATCAATTTTTCTGTGACCTAAAATTTCTCAATAATAATAATAATGTACCGTTGAAAGAAATAAAAACAGAAAAAATAAATATTTATCTAAAAGTTGTCATTGCTGTGACATTTATATATGATGAGGACAATGTGGGTTAATGAGGCTAAATGCCTTACCCAAATTCACCCATTTAGTAACTGGAAAAAATGAATTCAAATATAAGCAGACTAGCTTAAGAAATTGAAGTAGGCCAGGCGAGGTGGCTCATGCCTGTAATCCCAGCACTTTGGGAGGCTGAGGTGGGCGGATCGCCTGAGGTCAGGAGTTCGAAGGCCAGCCTGACCAACATGGAGAAACCCTGTTTCTACTAAGAATACAAAATTAGCCAGGCGTGGTGACAGATGCCTGTAATCCCAGCTACTCAGGGGTCTGAGGAAGGAGAATTGCTTGAATCTAGGAGGCGGAGGTTGCAGTGATCCAAGATCATATCATTGCACTCCAGCCTGGGCAACAAGACAAAACTCCATCTCAAAAAAAGAAAAGAAATTGAAGTAATAAAATGTTCAAGAAAGGCAAATGAAACCAAAATAATCAAGGCTCAGTAAGGTTAAGTATTTGCAAAAGCTGCATAGCTCATAAGACACTGAACGAGCATCCGAATATAGTCAGTCTGGCTCCCAGGCTCGTAGCTTAACCCCTTCCCCACAACACTGCATGTGCATCTAGATGCAGTCATATATGCAAACACAGAACATCAGGGGTGTCAGAGGTCATCACTTCTCCTTCCAGCTAGGCGCATATAAGTGTAAACACAGATCTGCACAAGATTACATGTGTGTACATAGAGTAGGCACAGACATGTACATAGAGTATACATGTGCACGAAAAAGCACATTATATAGAGTACACACATGTTTATGGAAACACACATGTGCATAGGGTATACATATGTGCAGGAACAAACCTCTACTTCTGCGGCTACATGGCTCTAATTCCCTTCCCGAGTGTAAGAGACTACACCTCTGGAACCCAGGTTCCCATAGTAATGTTTTTTACCCCTGGGAAGACCACAGCGCCAATCCCCTCAGGGCTCTGGCACGCATAGAGGACAGGCCCCTGGATCTCCCTTTCTATCACTAATTCTCAGTGTAGGTGAAAAACTGTCACATTTCTGAGACTAGATCTGCATTTGAAGAGGCCTCCTTCTTTAGAGATTCAGAGCCCAGTTGTAACCCTCTGGCAGCCCTGAAACCTGTTCAGGCCTCTGAATCTCCTGTCACACCCACAGGTAGGCAGGCTGAGGGGTCTTTGGCAATGGGAACTCTGGAGTAATATCGTCATATAATCTTCTTCCTTTTTCCCGATTTTTTTTCTTCCATCTCAAAAACCAGGAAATATTGTCTCTCTATATATTTTTCTTCTTGCTCCCTTTGATTAAATATCAGACATTTAAAGTACCTGTTCTATGCAAGACACTGTTGTAGTCACTAGCCCCTGCCCTTAAAGGGTGTAGCCCACATCCTGCAACCTGAGACCCACTGAGTTATCTCCTCCAGGGAAATTGAGTTGGCAGAGGAACAAATAAACAAGAACGTTTGGACAATAAAGACACTGAAAGCACGCACTTGAAGCTGGAATCTACTACCATCTGGCTGTGCGTCCTTAGGCAAGTCACTTCGTGTCTCTGTACTTCACCTTTGGTACCTGTAAAATGGAATGTTGCAGAAACTAAATGACTTCATGTATATAAAGTTCTTAGAGCAGTGCTTCCATGTGTAAGTGCTATTTAATTTATACACATTGCATTACCGTAATTGAGAATATCCATGGGAAGAAGCTGTAATAAAGTGGGTATCTCTAGACAAGAAACATCCAGATGGGGCTTTGTCAGCTCAGCTGAGGAAGAAAAGGTTTGTTTTCAGTAAATCCCATCTGAAGTACCTCTGGTGGACCTGATGGATACCAAAGGTATGTTGAGACAGAGCGAAGGCAATTACTCACAAAAAGAATCTCAATAGGCATATTTTAAACATTCATTTCCCTAGAATCTAGAATTTTAAATCTGGGAAGGTCAAGGTAACTCATCTTAACATCCTGCCATTACTAACATAGAAATGAGGCAGATTGCTATGGGATATGACTCTGTGAGCTCATGGCAGAGCTGAAACCAGAAACATGTCCCCTGGATCTGAGGGACTTCAAGTGTCCAAAAGAGCTTTCAACCTAAACTAAACAGGAAATGGGAAATTAGGCTGAGATACGACCTTCTCTGGAGCCAAGAGACAGGAGGTAAAGCTCCAATATAATAGAGGAGTAAAAACTAGGCAGAAAAGATTTCAGAGAACTGAAAAGAAAAAAACCCAACCTAAAAAGAACCTGCAGAATCCCGAAATGGGACATACCACTGAAAAGTGCTTATGCACTCAACACTGCCAATCTGGGTGTTTTACAGCTGGCAGGGAGGAGAGAGTAGAAAGGGAGAAGCTGGGTTTTCAAAAACACAGGCCCAGGAGAGATCCTAAGGTCACCTCCTGGTGCTGTAAAAGCAGAAAGCTGTTGTTGATTGAAGATCCGACAGAGCTGAGGTCCAAAGTCCCCTACAGCCTGTCCTCTCTGAAGGCAAGGAAGAGGGGAGAGGATATGGTTTTGTGGAATGGGAGGCAGAAGTGGGAGTAGAAAGGAAGGAAATAGAAAGGATTCCAATATGTAGGAGGAAAGGAGAGAGTGGAAGGAGTGAGTCAGCAAGGAGGCTGAAGGCACTTGGCGGTAAGATGACCTCTGTTGGCCGAGGACACACCAGCTTAGTTCCTGACTGCACATGTACAGATTGGGGGAAGAGTGTGACGGAGGAGTTTAAAACATAATCTGCAGTCAGCGTGCCCAGGTTTGAATCCTAGATACACCACTCACCAGCTCTGTGACTTTCTGAATTTCAGTCTCCTTCATTGTAAAGGGATAAAATAATGGTACTTAAAACATAGTGTTATTGGGAGAATTAAATGAGACAAGGGATAAGGACAGACTGTCTAATAAATGCTAGCTGCATTTTTCCAGTTTAGTCACTTTCCAACTGTCTTTGCTCATTCAGGGAAGCAGAAGCATGGATAGTGGGTAGCTTTCCACCAGCGTACTGCCCACCCAGCATTTTTATCCAATTTGGGAAGTGCATTCTTGCTGCCAGTGTGTTCTCCCTGGTTTCATGTGGGCCAGTGGCTAAGAGAAGGACACTGCATAAATGACAAGTACACAAGCAGAGGAGAAACAATCTGAGATGACAAATGTCCACAATGTGAAAATTCCCATAGAAAAAGATGAGAAGTATAGAAATAATCCACATTTCCCGTCTATCAAGGAAGAGAGTAAATAACTTTTCAGGTGAGATGATGTGATTTAAAAGGCTTAGAAAGACTCCCAGTCCCTTCTGGTTCTTCCTACCGCTAACAAGATGCATCATTAAAGTGTCATTTCTCTAGCTTATTGTGTGAGCAATAATACTAACCACTTGTATTAGGGTTTGACAAACTCTCACTCAACTGTCATTTGAGTCTCCAAATGACAGTGGCAGGCGGGGGAAGAATAGCACACACACAAAAACCAGCCCCCACCCCACACACACCCCATCTTCCTAATATATATACAGAACCGTAATGACTTGTCCAAGGCATGAGAAAGTATACAATGTTGTCAGGTCCAGTTAAATGGGAAGGGGCTAAGTTACTACCTCTGAGAAACACTGCACTGACCTTAGAAACTCCAAGTTCAAGCCCAAAAGCAGTCAAACAGCCCTTCACCCCAGCAAATACAATGTCCTAGGAGTGAGACTGAGAGACACGGAGAAGAAAATGGGGAAAGAGTCCAGAGAGTCAAATAGATACATTTCCCAGGAGTAGGATGAAGGGTAGTTGTCTCAGGTTGTAAGTATCTATTAAGATTTTCAATGTTCATAAATTCCACCTGTGCATTTCGTATCTCAGAATCTATTCCACACCATAGAAATTCTCTCATGAGTGCAATACACACAAAAACATCCATCCTAACAGTCTGTGAGGGGGAAGCATTATGGACAGTATGACTCCAATACAATGTATAGTGTGCATGTAGATCTATGGAGAGAAAAAATTGTCCGGGAAATGAAATTGTACTGAAATTTCACCCTTTCAATTATAAAATTTATGTAAAAAATCATGTGTTCCCACATGTCCTCACTCATATGTAGGTGTTGAACAATGAGAACACATAGACACAGGGAGGAGAACATCACACACCAGGGCCTGTTGGCGGGTGGGAGAGCTAGGGGAGGGATAGCAGGGGGTGGGGGGGATTGGGGAGGGATAACATAGGAGAAATACCTAATGTATATGACGGGGGATGGATGCAGCAAATCACCATGGCAGGTGTATACATATGTAACAATCCTGCACAATCTGCACATGTACCCCAGAACTTAATGTATAATTTAAAAAAAAGAAAAAAAATCATGTGTTTATTGTGTTTAAATACAAGCAATATAATTTCACCATACACAAAAAAATGATAAATGTGAGAGAACACATATGTTAACTTGCTAATTTAGCCATTTCACAATGTATACATATTTCAGATCATGTTGTGCACTATAGACACAATTTTTTCAATTAAATAAATAAATATATGTAACATAAAGTTAAATATGGAAGTTACTTCCCACTCCAACCCACTTCAAGAGGCAACCACATGCACATAAACACACAGACCAAAATATACATAACATATAAGAAATTCTTTACAAAAATAGGATGATCTATGTGCATTGTTCTGCAACTTATTTTTGCCACTTATAAAACATCATAAACAGCGGTAAAATAGTGATGGCATTAATAGGCAATAAATGGCTTCAGCTCTGCCATCAGACTGCCTGAATTCAAATTCCAGCTCTACCACTTACTCATGGCGGGATCTGGTAAGTTACTTAACTTGGCTAAACTCTAATTTTTATCTATAAAATTTGAATAGGCATAGTGTCTCTCACTTAGGATTTGGGAAGAATACAATGCTTTTTTAAAACATGCAAAGCACCAAACCAGTATGTGGCATGTACTGAGTGCTAATAAGTGTTGGCTAACATTGGCCATCTTATTTCATTAGAGAGTGCATGCTACTGAGTAACAGGAATGCACCATAAATTATTTAGTAATTCACCTACATGTGTATGTTAAGGTTGTTTCCTCTATGGGTTGTTTTGTCTGGTAGGTTGGTTTGCTTGATATTATAAGCAACACACATTGTGTACTACACAAACATGACTACTTCTAAAGGATAGAGTGCTATAAGTAGAACTATTGGATAAAGAGATGCAGATTTTCAACTCCGATAGAGACTACCAAAAGTCTACACTGATTTACACTTTCAGTATATATGAAGGTCTATTTTCCTTTGGATATGATCCCAAAAAATGTAGTGCCAATATGATCACTTATTTTTATTTGTGGGTTACAAAGAAGTTTAGGCTTATTTTTTTCCAAATGTTCCAATTGTCATAAATAGCATTTATTTTATAGTTCATTATTTTTCTATTGCCATGAAATAAATCTTTATTATATGTTAAGTTTAATATAGATAATGCTCTAAATATAGGCATATAGATATACAAAATGCTCTATATTGGTCAATTTTTGCATTTTTCCCTATGTGTGTCATTATCTTATTGCTTTTCAATATACTGTGCTTTTATCTGGGGTTAAACAAGTTTCCCATCATTGTTCTAATGTTTCCAAAATAATGTTGTCTGTCTTTAACCATGTAATATTCCAGATGAATTTTAGACTACCTTCTCAAGTTCCATTAAAAATTCCCTTCAGGTCTTGTTAGAGGTGCATTAAATTTTATTAATAAGAATTCATATTTTAAAATATAGTCTTCCTTTTAAGGAATATAGTTCTCCACATATTCAGATACTCATTTTGTGCTCTATTACAGTTTCTCTGATAGGTCTTACTCATTCTTTTGTATTTATTTTGTCCCTCAGGTTAATTTCTAAGTATCACTTAGACTTTCTTGCCATTATCAGTTGAAACCTTTTCTTCATTACATTTGCCTAATACAGAAAGATAATAAATAGTTTTAGTTTTACAATGCGTCTGGCCACTGGTGGAATTGACATAGGTTTTAAAAGATTTTCAAATACTTGTCTTAAATTTTTTGGTACACGATCATGCCACAAACAAATGACATTTTCTTCTTTTTTAATGTCTATGCCTCCTGATTCTTTAGTTTTGCTTTGTTACCCACTCAGTCAACCATCTCAGCAATGTAGCTTAATAGTGCTCATAGGGCTATCTTTGCCTTCTCTTTCCACGATATTGATGGAAACAGGACCCTTATACAGTCTATGTTTTATAGTCCTGCAATATTTGAATGTTGAGAATGAGGACTTCATAGTTTTTCAATCAGAAAAAGTAATATATTTAAAGAAATAATCTTGGTTACATAGGCTATTTCTGGGAATACTCTAATTTTAACTGGTATCCTTGGATCAAAAGATGATAATTAAAATCAGATCATATTAGCCAAAGAGAAATGCTTAAATAAACATTGGAAAGGTTTTTCTCTGAGGATGTACGGAAGTCTTATCTGAATTCTGCAAGTACCAAGGAGCATTGATAATTCTGCTGCTTAGTTTTGTTCTATCCCAACTACCACTACCATCTATGGATCTATGAGCAAGAAGAACACTGAATGAGATAACTTCATTCATAGGGATTCCTTGTATGACAGCACTCTAATTCTAAGTAGAACCCAGCAACCTCTTCCTCTGGGGCAAAAAAATAATAATAAGGCTAAGGAGATGTTCAAGAAACAACCTCAGAAGAATCTTTACAAAAGGAAATGAGAAGAATTCAAACAAATTAGGCCA
This sequence comes from Ateles fusciceps, assembly GCA_036589455.1. Taxonomy (NCBI): domain Eukaryota; kingdom Metazoa; phylum Chordata; class Mammalia; order Primates; family Atelidae; genus Ateles; species Ateles fusciceps. Next base: position 22,154,021 of record JAZHEH010000952.1, read on the forward strand.
CATAGAAGTTCCTATGAGCACATGGAAAACTTTTAGTTTGCAATTTGGAAGACAGTTTGGCATTCTTTAACTTTTCCCTTGTTGAATTTTACTGTTTCTACATAGTTTCAGAATTAAACATTATTTCAAAGTATACTAGCAGTGACATTTTTTAAATAGATTTGAGATTGGGGGAAGAAGCTGTCTTGGTCAACGTGCCCTTTACATCTCTCCCAATGCTTCTCCAAACCCTATCCAGGAAGTCCAGGGACATGGAGATAAAGAACTACAGCAGCAGCACCTCAGGCTTCATCCTCCTGGGCCTCTCTTCCAACCTTCAGCTGCAGAAACCTCTCTTTGCCATCTTCCTCATCATGTACCTAGTCACTGTGGTGGGGAATGTGCTCATCATCCTGGCCATCCACTCTGACCCCAGGCTCCACAACCCTATGTACTTTTTTCTCAGCAACTTGTCTTTCATGGATATCTGCTTCACGACAGTCATAGTGCCCAGGATGCTGGTGAATTTTCTGTCAGAGAAAAGGGTTATCTCCTACATGGGCTGCCTGGTCCAGATGTACTTCTTCATGGCATTTGCGAACACTGACAGCTACCTGCTGGCCTCTATGGCCATCGACCGGCTGGTGGCCATCTGCAACCCCTTACACTATGATGTGGTTATGAACCCACGGCGTTGCCTACTCCTGCTATTGGGTTCTTGCAGCATCTCCCACCTACATTCCCTGTTCCGGGTGCTACTTATGTCTCGCCTGTCTTTCTGTGCCTCCCACGTCATTAAGCACTTTTTCTGTGACACCCAGCCTGTGCTAAAGCTGTCATGCTCTGACACATCCTCCAGCCAGATGGTGGTCATGACTGAGACCTTAGCTGTCATTGTGACCCCCTTCCTGTGTATCATCTTCTCCTACCTGCGAATCATCATCACTGTGCTCAGAATCCCCTCTGCAGCCGGGAAGTGGAGGGCCTTCTCTACCTGTGGCTCCCACCTCACTGTAGTGGTCCTATTCTATGGGAGTGTCATCTATGTCTATTTTAGGCCCCTGTCCATGTACTCAGTGGTGAAGGACCGGGTAGCCACAGTTATGTACACGGTAGTGACACCCATGCTGAACCCTTTCATCTACAGCCTAAGGAACAAAGATATGAAAAGGGGTTTGAAGAAATTAAGAGACAGAATTTACTCATAGAAAGAACAAAATGTTGGCATGTCAAAATCAAGAGATGACCTAAAAGATTATCAGCTTATCCTTCCTTCCCAACCATTTTCTACATAGCACTCAAAGAGGTCATGGAAAGTGGTGTTGGATACCAGTAAGAGAATTAACCTGGGAGTAAAACACTAGTTTTTTTTTGTTTTGTTTTGTTTTAATACTTTAAGTTCTGGGATACATGTGCAGAACATGCAGGTTTTTTACATAGGTATACACATGCCATGGTGGTTTGTTGTATCCTAATGCTATTCCTCCCCTAGCCTCCCACCTTCTGACAGGAACCAGTGTGTGATGTTCCCCTCCCTGTGTCCATGTGTTCTCATTGTTTGACTCCCACTTATGAGTGAGAACATGCAATGTTTAGTTTTACTGTTCCTGTGTTATTTTGCTGAGAATGATGGTTTCCAGCTTCATTCATGTCCCTGCAAAGAACATGAACTCATCCTTTTTCATGGCTACATAGTATTCCATGGTGTATATGAGACACATTTTCTTTATCCAGTCTACCATTGATGGGCATTTGGGTGGGTTCCAAGTCTTTGCTATTGTTAATAGTGCTGCAATAAACATACGTGTGCATGTCTCTTTATAGTAAAATGATTTATAATCCCTTGGGTATATACCCAGTAATGGGATTGCTGTGTCAAATGGTATTTCTGGCTCTAGATCCTTGAGGAATTGCCACACTGTCTTCCACAGTGGTTGAACTAATTTATACCCCACCAACAGTGTAAATGCATTCCTATTTCTCCCCATCTTCTCCAGCATCTGTTGTTTCTTGACTTTTTAATAATCACCATTCCAACTGGCATGAGATGGTATCTCAATGTGGTTTTGGTTTGCATTTCTTTAATGACCAGTGATGATGAGCCTTTTTAATACGTTTGTTGGCCGCATAAATGTCTTCTTTTGAGAAGTGACTGTTCGTATGCTTCCCCCACTGTTTGATGGGGTTGTTTTTTTGGTTGTTTTTTGTTTTTGTTTTTGTTTTTGTTTTTTTTGAAATTTGTTTAAGTTCCTTGTAGACTCTGGTTATTAGCCCTTTGCCAGATGGATAGATTGCAAAAATTTTCTCCCATTCTGTAGGTTGCCTGTTCACTCTGATGATACTTTCTTTTGCTGTGCAGAGCTCTTTAGTTTGATTACCTCCCATGTGTCATATTTGGCTTTTGTTGCCATTGCTTTCAAAAAACATTCAGTTTCTATCAATGAATTTGACCAAATATATATTTAATCTCAGGTTAGATACTGATAGAAATCCATATTTTAGGAAAACCACTTCAACTATCCTCAATAGGCTGGCACCCACATGATAAATTAGAGCTTTAATATGCCTACAAATAAATCTTCTATATGCCTGGCAATGGGTACCAGTCAAGGATTTAAAAGTCCTGTTAGTCTCAGAAATGGAACCACATGGATTTGGTAGAAAATTGGAAAGACTTTTTGGAAAAGTGCCATAAGTTTATCCTTAAAAAAAAGACTGAATTTTGACAAAGAAAGTTCCAGGTGGGAGGATCCAAGATCACCGATTAGGAGCAGCTGAGGATTGCAGCTCCCAGTGAAAG